>LR990248.1:2964261-5916022 GCA_905147385.1 Limenitis camilla
CCCTTGGTCACGGCATCACGCCTAAACGGCTGGACCGATTTCGCTAATTCTTTTTTTATTGTGTTTGTTATTGTAAGGAGACGGTTCTTATGGAAGAAAAAATTATAAAAGTTGCGCGGAAAATTAGAAATTTTGAGAAAACTTAACGACCATATTAACTTTTCTAATATGAGCTCTCTCCCTTACTTATGAGCAATGTCTGATGTGTTTCGTTAATGTTTCCAGACCCCTGGTGGCGTTACTCGACGGACGCGACTGCACCGTCGAGATGCCCATCCTGAAGGACGTGGCCACGGTGGCGTTCTGCGATGCGCAATCCACCTCGGAAATACACGAGAAGGTGCTCAACGAGGCGGTGGGCGCGCTCATGTGGCACACCATCATCCTCACCAAGGAGGACCTGGAGAAGTTCAAAGCGTTGCGGATTATTGTCCGCATCGGCTCCGGTGTAGACAACATTGATGTTAAGGCGGCGGGAGAACTAGGTAATATGTCACGCTATAATGTTAATTCCTGCAGGAGACGCAGGTCTATGTTAAAAGTATTAACTTACTACATGCATGGCATGGCTTATTTGTAACTAGTAATTAAGGCCTTGGGAAATATTAGATAAAAAGGTTGCGTCCCAAACTCCCAACTGGTATTATAGTATGTTAGATCTAATACTTTTACGTAGCTCCATTCCCAGGCTCATAACTAATAGAAAATTTTTGATTTATTTAATACTATTTTAATTGCCATATGGCATATATATTATATACAAAAATTACCTTTTTTATTATTATTTTGAAATTTAACATTTATAGACTAAGTTTGTATTAGATTTCAAACTCCGAGGTTTTATTACATTTCATATTAAAACCATAAACTGATATAAAATAGAATTTTTTGAATAAACTAAATTAGCATTTTATTAATGATTAGTCGACCGTCGCTACTTCGTCAGCGTGTAGCCGTTCCTATTGGTCTTAGCGTGATGATATATAGCCTATAGCCCTCCTCGATAAATGGGCTATCTAACACTGAAAGAATTTTTCAAATCTGACCAGTAGTTCCTGCAATTAACGCGTTCAAGCAAACAAACAAACAAACTCTTCAGCTTTATATATTAGTATAGATAATAACATTTTATATGTGCAACTATTTGGTATTGTTAATTAAAAAGAAAGGAGAGTTTTTTGATTTGTGTTTATCAGTTGTCCAACATTCAAGAAAGTAAAAATGCACTAGTTACTTGATTGCTAAAAAATTGTTCTATTTTTTTATTAATTAAATATGTCGCAGATACTATAAACTTTCCAAATAAATAATAAATTCATGAAAATTGCGTTTTTATTAAGTTTAAAAGGGAAGTGTCGAAAGGTAGGTCTCCATCTGTGTTATGAGATAGAATATTATCATTACAAAGAATCACGAAATTATGCTAAGTTTGGTTACGTTCTTTTATTTAAATGAGCTTTTGTTACACGTGAATGGACTTCATTAGAGACTTTCTTAAAGAAAGCGACAGGAATTTTGATTATTTGATGTTTGTACCTTGGTGTTTAATTTGTATGCCCTCAATATGGATATCATAATTTGAATTGCTATAATTATGGTGTTTCTTGAGCAAATGAGTCTCCATTCTTTGCATTGTATTGTTTGTACTCATAAGAAGTTATACGTTTCTATGGCCCTAATATGAAATATTGTTTTAATAAGTAATGTTTTTCTTACCATTGTTCATTAAATTATGTTTTAAATTACGTTCAGGCGTTGGATTCACGATCGATAATTCGTGGGTTTTAATCCCAGTCGTTGGACTACTGACGTGGCTCACTCCTGACACAAGCAGTTTAGCTTACTTGAAGGGGTTAAGGAATACTAGTAGTATGTGATCCATACTGCTAGTAATATTTATATCTATTTACATACGACGTATGAAGGAAAATATTTTATGTCGAAGTTATTGAGGTTGGACAAACATATACTCCATTATACTTTTTAGACAAGCAACATTTAATTCATTAAAAAGAAATAATTGTAGATTCTTCAATTTGATTAGATCTGACATAATCATAACAAGATTATTATTGTAATTGCAAGTTTTAAATAAAACATCCTTTTCGCATTTCCAGGGATAGCTGTATGTAATGTGCCGGGATACGGCGTGGAGGAAGTGGCGGACACGACGATGTGTCTCATATTGAATTTATATCGGCGGACGTACTGGCTCGCCAACATGGTACGGGAAGGGAAAAAATTCACAGGTAAATAAATAACTTTGTCTTATCTGTATACATATATCTCAATAGACAGTTAACTATCTGTAGTAATAACAATTATTATAAATGTTAAAGTATTTTTGCTACTTTGTCCTACTTTTACACTCCGAGGAAAATCCTGTCCAATCCTGTCAGATAATTCATCATCAACCTTTAATGGCTTACTGCTGAGCCGGATCTCCTTCTCAGAATGAGTAGGGATTATGCCATAGGCCACCACGCTGGCCAACTGCGGGTTGGCACACTTCTCACACCGACAGAGAATATGGAGAATTTTCATGAGTGCAGATTACTCATGATGTTTTCCTTCACTTGTTATTTAATTGCTTAAAACACACATAACTCAGAACGTCAGAGGTGTGTGCCTGTGTGGGGGATTGAACTCGGACATCCCGAGTAGACATCAACGTCTAAATCACTGGGCTATCACTGCTCTGCTCTGTAGGATAATAATAGAATGATTTTATGAGTGTATAAAATCTGCATAGCAAATAAATAAATATATTTATTATGTTTCTGTATCATAATTGCATCTATTAATTGCACGACTACTGTGAAGCGAGTGCACTAGAAAGTTGTTAATATTGAATCCAAAATTATATCGTTTTCCATATGAATAAGTTTAAATAAGTGTTTGCCATAGTTCTAGAATAATGTTACACTGTTTTTAGCTTTTTTATCAATTTTGCAATATGAAATTACTTTTCTCGACTATCAGTTTATTGTTAAATGTATTTGTGTAAAATGTAATGAATAACAAACATAATGCACAGTTACATTTTAATGTATACAGAATGATCATTACATCATTTGTAATGTAAATGTTTTGCATCATTCAATGTTATAGTTTATACGGACAATGTTCTATATAATGTCTATTGTGTGTAGAGTATATTCATAATAATATCTATACAGACAGACTTGATGACATACACATGTATTTAATTTTTTTTATAATAAAGTAATTGACGCTGTTAAATAGCACTTCCAAACTTTTTCTTTTAAAGAAAATTTAATCTGAAAACAAACAACTTTTTATGTATCTGTCTACCACCATCACTGAGGAAAATTTAATTTATGACTACATAGTACAAAACAAAGTCGCTTCCCATTGTTTTTCTGTCTATCCCTATGTATGCTTAGATCTTTAAAACTATGCAACGGATTTTGATGCAGCTTTTTAATAGATAGAATATTTCATGAGGAAGTTTCATATGTATAATACATACATGTTATAGTAGAGAAGACGGAGCGGGTCGCTAATTATTATTATATTGTTTGAATAATAGTAACATATAGGTAGGTAAAAGTCAGATATTGTTTTTCCATATATGGAGGAAAATAACTCACTTTTTACTACTTTTTTTTAGTAGTCGAGGCTATGTAGCAAGCAAACTCTTTTCAGCTTTAATATATTAGTATAAATTTGCAAGTCCACTGTTTCATCAAGAATGTATATTAGGGGGTATACCGTGTAACCCGTTCTGAGGGGGGAGGGTGGGTCTTCAAAATACCACGCATGGTCATAGGGGTGGGGATGGCAGGCCTAGGTTTTCGTCACGTAGTTAACATCTAGGGAAATCTTGTGTTTTTTCGAGTTATATTCAAATATGGCAACACTGACGGACAAAAGTCGGGACGGTAGCTGATTGAGAAGTGACAGTTTGTAATGCAGTGCAGTTTTCAAGCAATTTGACGAGAGTTCTTTCTGATATTATAATGTTATTTAACTTTCTGTCGTTCTGTCTGAGAGGGGGAGAGGGGTGTCTTGTCATGTCCTGTAGTACAGGTGGGTCACACTTAGTATGGGTATGTTCCCCTTATAAAGATAATATTAATGATTTTATTTGTATGTTTTAGGTCCAGAACAAGTTCGTGAAGCGGCAGCGGGGTGCGCTCGCATACGAGGCGACACCCTCGGTATTGTAGGCCTCGGGCGCATCGGGTCCGCCGTCGCGTTACGCGCTAAAGCTTTCGGCTTTAATGTCATCTTCTACGACCCTTACCTACCCGACGGGATCGAAAAGTCCCTCGGGCTCACCAGAGTCTATACGTTGCAGGTGGGTTATCAGAAATTCCTTTTAAACACCTCAATATCAGTAGTCAACATACCTTATCCAACTACATCTCTGTTCATGGGTTTTATTCTCGTTCAGAGAAAATATAATTGTCTATGTGTGTTCAAACCCCTCATATAATGGTACGTAATGGGGCTAATAAATCGCGAAAGTAGTTTCACAATATTAATTATTTACACAAATTACGGTCACGTCACAAATCACGGGGCGTCATGCAACTAATTACGCCATGCAAGTGCTATGCTACAATAATATCAAAAAATATCGCGTTTCGATCTAATAATATCATTAATATTGATAGAGCTATGATCGATACTCTGGATTTCACAACACTCATTATTTTTACGAAATAAGTATTTTCGGATATGGGAACAAATTTCATATAATGATTTTCGTCATGATGTAAATTCACTTTATAACCTAGTCTATCATGTTTACCATAATCGACCCCTAAAATTAAATGTTATAACTTATAAGTGAATAATGAACTAAATTCTGTGTATCTCGGTGTTTCAGGACCTCCTATTCCAGAGCGACTGTGTGTCATTGCACTGCAGTCTAAACGAACACAATCACCACCTCATTAATGAATTCACTATTAAACAGATGCGCCCAGGTAATTATTATGGACCACTTTACATAGAAATAAGTTACTGAGATTAATATTTAATGTGACAATATTTTGTTTTTCATGTTTTAATTTTGTACTAATATTGTGATGTTGTTTGTTTTCAGGCGCGTTCCTGGTGAACACGGCGCGTGGGGGGCTGGTGGACGACGAAGGGCTCGCGTCCGCGCTGAAGCAGGGTCGTATCCGTGCCGCCGCGCTAGATGTGCACGAGAACGAGCCCTTCAATGTCTTCCAGGCGAGTTATGCACATTGTATTGTTATGTTTATTCTAATTAATACTAACCATCATCAATGATATTGTTTTTATTGTAAAGTTTGAATAAAACTGTTTTAACACCGTTTCATTGTAACCCTACAGCAGGGCCCGCTGAAAGACGCACCGAACGTCCTCTGCACGCCGCACGCCGCCTTCTACTCGGACGCGTCAGCGCAGGAGCTGCGCGAGATGGCTGCCTCGGAGATACGGCGCGCCATCGTCGGCCGCATCCCGGACTGCCTGCGCAACTGTGTCAATAAGGACTACTTCCTGCCGGGCTCCGCGCCCGTACTACCGCCACCCGCGCCCCCTATTCCTGCGCCTCAGCCTCCGCCCACGGTCACGTATAGCGAAGGTACTAATACTTAGAGAATACTCTTAGTATGTAGGAGAAAACTAATAGTAGTCCTGAATTTATAGAACATTGTCATAAGCAAGACATGAGAACTGAATGTCGCCCTTTTTAACTTTGATGAGGAAACTTAGTAATAAATATTGTTGCATTGAAAACGACACGTGAATAAATGTTTCTTAGGTGTCTTATATTTTGTGTGAATGATTACAGGCATGAACGGTGGCTACTACGGCGGCGGGGGCGCACAGGCGGCGCACTCTACGACCGCAGTGCACGAGCCGCCCGCGCTGCCGCCCCAGCCCGCGCCGCAGGCGCCGCCTCCCCAACCGCCCATTACCCTTGTGAGTATACTTCACGTGCTTACCTTACCTTACATACATACGTTATTACACCATGCGATTAAAATCGAAACTTCAATTGGCCACAGATTGCACAAGTATTTGTCTGTTGAAATTATTAACTAACTGATAGATTAACCAAAGTAATTATTTGGTAACAATAGATAAGGAATAGGGGCGTATAAAATATCTAAAGCCTGCTAAATGCAAATGTTATTTAGTCTTTACTTGTCCGTCGGTATTGTAGTAGTGTGTATAATAATATAAATATTGTTTGATTGATTACAGCCGATCAACACTTCGGACCCGGCTAACCACCAGATGAAACAGGAGAGCTCCGACGTCCACTAGGCGACACGCTACGTTACAGTACCGTATATCGCAACAAACATACATACATACAAACAATCGTTTTATTGATTCCATCGCATATGTCATAAGTACCTACGTAAGCCGAGTGTAGTGGCCGACGTTTGCGGTTTGATCCACAGACCTAGTGACTGTTGTGAGTGTTCAAGAGTGGGACTTTGATACGCGGGATTGTATTATGTGCATATAGTGCGAGGTTATTGTTACTTATGTTAAATGCAGGACAAACACTAGATAGACATTTGACGAGCAGAGCAAGCTACTGACGGCATGAGTAGCAACTGAAACCGATACTAGGTGCACAACAGGACTGGTGAGTGCAAACGTCGTGGTTGAGAGAATAGTTGATTCTGTGTTTGTATCGGTAAGTTGGGACAGCTATATTATACTGTTATGTAAATGCGTGCAACTGCAAGCAGAGTCGCGGGCCGATGTGTGTCTGGGAGGGGGCGACGGACACGTTAACTTCTATTTGTAGTCCGAGATCCTACCGCGGCCAAGTGGTACACAATCATACTGAAAAGTATACCTCTCGTCTAGAAGATATGGTAATTAAAAGAGTTTATATATGGATAATTATGGCCATAACGGTTAGGTTAGGATAACAGAGTTATGGCCATAGTTAAATAATCGAGAGGTCATGTCCTGCTCAAAAATGTAGATTATTTCAAGAATATTATTTCTATAAAATTGCGACTATATTTTGATAAACGTCGGTCGGAGTTCGGGCTATATCGATTACATTTGTAAAAGTACAATCGTCCTAAAGACATTTGATGTGGGTTTGTATGTGAATATTAGATAGGCCGGCGCCCCCTCGTGTTAAGCATTTGTTCGCATTTGTACCGGCCGGCGCCCCCCACAGCCTGCACGTTCATAAAACTGTTTATTTTTAAGTATCGACAATGGACTGTAGTAATTCTATCATCACACTTTATTGAAAGAGGACTTGTGTTTTTTTTATTTGGAATGTACAAAATCATGCTTTTCATTTATTTTTTTTTCTTTTTCTAAATAGAGTTTAAGTAAAGGATTTGTACATGAACACCATAAATTAGACCGAAACGCAATAGCGGGCCACGTATAAAAATCCGAATGAGAAATTGGTATTTAAAATTAGTATTTACTTACAGTTTAGTTTAATGACAAAAACAATGTGTATATTTTATGAGAAAGTGAAAAGTTCTTAAATAAAACTATTGTTTTCGGATTAATGATTCTGTTGTTTTATTTACTACCCCAATTACAGTAAAACAATACAAAATTCAAAATATACATTTTGGTTAGAAACGTGTATACTCAAAAATATCACCAAGTTTATTAAATTCATAGTTTATTGCACAGTTTAAAAATCAGTCTTAAAAATATTCAAATACCTAAAATATTTCCTGACTTTTTAACGTTTTGTTTTTTAATTATTATTAAAATTTTATTTGATTGACAAAAATCCTAGCCTTTTGCAAATTTATTTACAAAAATTGATCTCTGAACACCACATATTTTTTCCAAAATTTACCAATTCAAAAAGCAATAAAATATATTGTCATTTACTTCCTATAAAAAGTATGAAAGTTGATTCTGAGAAATTTCAAATCTATTAAATATAGATAAAAAATATTATTATGATGGTCGTATCCAACAAATAATCATGTTTTAAGTTCTGGAGTATTTGGTGTGGGTACTTTCAGTCTCCTTGCTTCGTCCGCGTCTAGGGCGCGTTTTATCTCGAAGTACTTCTGCTTGGTTGTATGTAGGTCTGCGTTCACTCTGTCCAATTCTAAACGAAGATCTGTTACTTGACGTTCACGCATACTTAGCTCTGGAATTTAATTTTACTTTTGTCATGCTGTTGGCAACATTGATCTGAGTGGCATTTGACTTTATAAGGTGGAACAACTGATGTTAAAACAGAAAGGTAAAAGTTCAATACTATTCAAAAGTGTAGCTTTTTATTGAATAGTAATCAACATCCATTCTAGAATATTATCTATATTAAATTAGTATATGTACCTGCTATTAAACACTTCATCTTAGTTGTTCTTTGTGCTAAAGCTCGTTGCGTTCTGTTTAGCGTTTGCTGAAAACAAACATACTTGCATGTATGTATGTATATGTACATACTACATATAAATCTATTCGTGAAAGAAAATTTATAGAAAATTGAACCGGGACGTCTGGCTTTAGACATTAGTGGTGTTTGAACAATTTTACTGAAATGTTTTTGAGTAGACCCCATTTTCTATAAAAAATATATTTCCTATAAATAAATGCAAATCGTGGACATTACTAGGTCATGGATCCCCATTTATATTTTTCGCTAACTGATATAGACCACCGGGAATCTAAAGGCAACGGCCCCTATCAAATACATCAGCTATTCTATAAATCCCTAACCAATCATCTATTTATTTCATCTTGACATCATCATCACAACCTGTTAATGGCCCACTGGAGGAATGGAGATGGGTCTGGTGGTTCGGGCTGAGGGGGATAGGCCATAGTCCACCACGCTGGCTAAGTGCGGGTTGGCAGATTTTACACACCTTTGAGAACATGGAGAACTCTCAGGAGTGCAGGTTTCCTCACGATGATTTCTTTCACTATTAAAGCAAGAGATCACTTTACATCGGTGTCTTACTCGGGTCTGGCTTCCATCCTGGGCACGCACCTCTGACAATTGTGAGTTATGCCTTAGCTTGCCATATCATCATCATATTATTACTCCCATAGGTATAGACAGCTCAATAGCAGCACACAGGTTTAGCTTTCGGCCATGGTCTACTTGGCCAAGTGCGTTCTTGAAGACTTCATACAGCAACAAAATGAAACTGTTTTTCAATTGCTTTACACACGATTTCGAAAACTGGGTGATGCTTTTTAATACTCCAAAAAAATAATATTTTATAATGTTACCTGTATTTCAGGACTGGGTTGTAACGCGAGCATATCTTTGACGGTGCTGTACAAGTTTCTCGTCTCTTTCAGCTCCCTGTCTTTCAGAACTAACATTTCGCTTTGAGCCAGCACCTTCCTGAAAGAGATATATTACAACTCACATTGGAAAGGAGATAGCCGAGTTACTATGGGATATCTACCCTTTTTCTATTCGTACTTAGGGGTTCATTTAGGTTATGAATAAAAATAATTCTAACAAATTTTCTGCCATTTATATCAGTTTTCTAGTTTTTCTTCAAACTTTTTTTAATACTTTTTGATTAAATTAATTAATTCAAAAAAGTCCTCAGTATGGAGGAGAATAAAAGAGATTTTCTGACAAAATTCAGTGAGTGACACTTTTCAAAAACATTTTTGCAAATTTTAAAGGTTGAAATTCTTTCGCCAAATTTTTTTTCACGTCTTTTACTCATAAGAATTGGGAAAAAAATACCATTCATTAATTTGAATTTCATTCACTATGAGAAAAAAAAATCTAATAGAGTTTTTTTTAAAAACTATAAAACTGATATAAATGCCAGAAAATTTGTCAGAATTATTTTTATTCATAACCTTAAGAGGAAATCAGTCGACACTTTTTTCATACAAACGTAGTCCCCTGTTTCCTCCTAGGATAATGAAGTTATAGAAGAAAAAACCTCTGCCATGACTGTACGTTTTGTTTTTTTTTATTATTTGATTATTATAATAGAAAAAAAAACCGCCTTTTTTATTTACATTTACAAACATCTAGCAAACTAATTATTACTAACATAAACCAAAAAACCAAAACGTACGGGCATAGCTTAGACCCTGTACTGCATTTTAACGAAATAAATATTAAAATCGGTCCAGATTTGGAGGAGGAAACAGGGGATTACGAAAGGACGATTTTCTTAATGTTACGTAGGTAGAATCAGTTCGAGCTGTAGTTGCTCTCTATAACACGTTAAGGTTAGGTTAGGTTTCTTAAAATCTATTTTTCAAAAGTGTCGTCCGTACGAAGTCCTCTTAATAAACCCCTATCCCCTATCCCATAGAAACCTATACCCTTGGTTAGAAGCATTCATTCAAAATACAATAATTTTATGTTCTACGTTTTAAATACAATAAATCATATTAGTTTATATTCGTAGGACACATTCATAGTATTACGATGTATTAATTAAAAAGAGGTTATAGTCTACTAGAATATCCTCCTGGGGGTTATACTTTAGACTCAGACCTTCAGCGTTACTCACAATGTAATTATAAATACACATTTCATCTTTACGTTTAAATGTTACTCAGACTAATGTTGCCGGCATCATAATCAGAATGCTATACAAATTAGTGTTGCCATTACAATTAACAATAAATCATTTGATATACTCTGAACAAGTGCCAGGTATATGAAGCGTTTCTATAGATTCTTAACAAACACCTCTCGCTACCTATCCTCGCTCATCTCTGGTGGAAACGCAGCCTTACTGGTAGATATTGACATTGACTAGTTAATGCCAAATTATAACATAATAAGTTAATTAGGAAGTTGCCACTTTAGGTAGCATTTCTATTCAAAATCCTTGAAAAAATCCAGACTGAATGTTTCTCACGTTTCTATTGTTTATAGTCAATACTGGCTCTAGATATTATCTCATAACTATAGTCAGCAGCAAACCCAATCATTATAAAACTATTGTTTATAAAAAATTATCGAGATTTGCAGATAGATATCTAGTGGCTATTTTCAGTTCAAGGGAATTTGTAATTATTTCAATTTTTTTTTAAAAGAGGTAAATACAAGTTTTACAATATAGTCATAATTGTAGCATGCCCGTTGTCGACGATATAATTAATTATGATTTATATTTAATACTAACCGACCCGCGCGACTTCGTTCGCGTGTTGCTTCGCTCCTAAGGGTTGTAGCGAGATATTAAATAGCCTAAGTTACTCCTTGTTACATCAGCTATCTGCCAGTGCAAGTGACATCAAAATCAGTCAAGCCATTTCAGAGATTAGCCGAAACAAACAGAAAGACAAAAATTATATTAAAAAAATTGCTTTTAATTTGCGTGTATACATCCATGCACTTAATATACAAACATACACTCCATTAAATCAAATACAAATTATAAACATTAGAAATCCATACAAATAAATAAAATTGTAGTGCCTGCATACATATACCAAAACAAAATTTTTTACAATTTTTGTCTGTCTGTCTGTTTGTTCCGGCTAATCTCTGAAATGGCAGGACCGATTTTGACGGAACTTACACTAGCAGATAGCTGATGTAACAAGGAGTAACTTAGGCTATTTAACATCTCGCTACGACCCATAATAGCGGAGCAACACGTAAACGAAGTCGCGCGGGTCGGCTAGTCTATCATATAATTTTAACTAAAAAATACTTTTTTTCTTTAGGCATCACTGAGAAACAAAAAAGTTTAAAACTAAAATAGTCAAATCGTTGTTAATCTATGAATCAGCATTTTACCTACATAACTAAATAAACTAAAGAAAATTAATATTAAAAATGAGGGTACTTCGAAAGTGTAATAAAACTCGAGAGTCACGTCAGCACAGCGTCAGTTCATCAGTTACGCTATCGCTGTTTACTTCTAAATATCGTAAAACAAAATGGATTCCGATACAGAAACCGAATATTCTGAAGTCGAATCTGATTGTGAATACGATCTCTGCGTCAGACAACCTGCCCATGCGCTGCCCTTCGACCCTACTTTAATTGAGAACGTTATTTTGACTATTGCTGATAAATTTAACTTCCGCGTGATTATAAATAGTGAAAGGGCTAGGAATGCTGTTTTAATAACAACAGGGCTGACGCTCGCTGGGACGTTGATCGGCAAGCATTATGGTGGTAAAGTTGGTGCGGCTGTCGGTGGTGCTGTTGGTGGTGTTTGTGGAGTTGGCATTGCAGGTAAGAATCTTTCTAGAATCTTAGTATCGTATTGTTAGGTTTAAAGTTTGTTTGACACGCTAATCTCAGGAACTACTGGTGCGATATGAAAAATTCTTATAATGTTAGATAGGCCATTTATCGAGGAAGGCTATAGGCTATATATCATCACGCTAAGACCAATAGGAGCGGAGCTACACGCGGGTGAAGTCGCACGGGTTGACTAGTAATATATAATTTTGCCTATTTACTACCCTCTATCAACTCGATCATTGTTTATTTAATTCTTAAAAAAATTAGTTTTGTGTGTCTTTACAAGTACCTACATGGAGTTTTTTTTTAAATTTAAATCAATGGTTGTAGCAAAAAATCTGATTTAAAGATATTTTCACCTCGACGAAGTAAGGAAGCAACTAGAACGTCACTAGTCCCTTCACATCAACCAATAATACCGTATATCATAGGTTTGTGTTATATTTCCAGTGGTTTCCATGCGAGACATATGGAACGACATCAAATCCAAGCTATCAGAGCTGTTCGACATCGTATACGACTACCTAGCAGGCCTGGGTATCAACGACTATAAGAATGCTGCGCTATTCCTGATGCAGCACAGGGGCAGCAGCGAGGAGCTGGCCAAGCTGATACTGCAGATCACATCAGAGACCCTCGGCAAGAAGGTGCTAAGTAACCTTGTTAGTTGAGGGTAGATAGAAGTTTATTGTTGAGTATTAAACTGTACTTTTAACCTTCAATCAAACAAAGTGTTTTAAAACTTTTTATCCACATTTAAAAAAAAATTAAAATAAAATAATTAAATAACCAGATTAAATAGTTAATTAAAAAAAAATAGGTTCTGGAAGTTTTCGTAACAATTCAAACATTAGATTTTAATTCTTATTGTTTTGTTGTTTTTCATATTTTATATTTTCTTTTTATTTTTATTAATATTTAATGAAGCAGTTTAATACTCGAACAATTAGGAAAGATAATATTTTAAACTTAATTAATCGCTGGCGAACATTTACTTTGACTTAAAATTGTAATATTTTTTGTTTACTGACTGACTAATAAATTATTGACTTGCAAACTTGACTGAGACAGAATGATAACCTGACTTAGATTATTTATTTAAAATTGTTTAAAATATTTCCTTCACTCTATACTCTCTGTACTTTCTATTTCTTTGAACTAAACATTCGTTTCATATTTCATTTAATATTTCAATACTAATATTATTTTTTATTTGTGATAATCGGAAATAAGCATTGATAATAATATAGATAATAAATGTTTGAAATGAATATTGGAAATAAATTATGAACCCAATACATGTTTTATTTTATTCTTTTACAATATATAAGTAGTCTAATTCCCAATAATATTTGCTTATTTTTGAGTTGATTACCACAATCTCCGAATAAAATCACTACTACTCTCACTGAAATAAAATCAGTATTTATAAGACAAATAGCAATTTAGTTAAACTTGAAGAATAAATGAAAATTTTATTATATATTGTTAATTAAAAAATGAAAGTTGGTCTATACGCAGACTAACGGTATGACGGTTTGACTAGAATATCCTCTTGGGGTTATACTTTAGACTCGAACCTTCGTTACTTCTAGAATACTTGCGATATAATAATTATTATTTCCGTCATGGCGGCGTATTTATTTGGTTTCCTTTTATCTTTACGCTGGCACAACTGAATGATATTAATTTAACACCAATTTTTGAAAATCAAATGTTCTTCGTCTTCCTTCTTTTGAGTGGCTATTCCAGTCTACTGGAGGCCTGGTTGTCACTGCTTTCATTTCTGAAATATTGTGACTCGCCACTCATACTATAGCTCACTGTATATACCTACAGCCTTCAGAAACTGTAACGCAGACATCTGGTCTTCACATGAAACTAAATATAGGGTAATGTTGGAGAAGGTACAGAATACTTGCGGCTTTACGGGGTGTACCCATTTTACCCATTAACTTTATTTATACTAGGGATGGTACGATACCATGAACTAGGTGTTAGGAGAAATCTTTTATTGACCAAATATTTGTTCGAAGTACTCGTAGGGAAAATACATAATAAAGATGTACTGGAATTACTTGGTTTGTGTGTGCCTGACAAAGTGGGCGGACCAAAATTTTAAACGAGGCACCACTTACACGTGCGATATACACTCCTAATCGGGTATTGTGAAATAAATAAAAATAAATAAATAAAAGCGACACACCCCTGCGTCAATAAGGCTCATGGTTGTGAGATGCTTACGTAGACGGCAGTGGCCCGTGAGCGCTCTCGTTATTGTGAACAAATTGTTCTTTCTAAGGGCTAAACATTAGATTTTTCAGCGTTCAAAAGATTTTTCTATGCACTGGTTTCACAGAGTCTGGCGAGTTAGGCTTCTAGGTACACCACAAATAGACTCTGGGTCTAGAACGGTTAGCTCCTGCTCTGGCCAGTTCATCGGCAATTTCGTTGCCTTCGATCCCCGTGTGCCCAGGAACCCACCGTAGGACCAATTTATTGTTACGTCCTAGGGTATTCAGACAATCTACACAATTTAGCACTAGACTAGAGACTATAGTATACGAATTTAGCGCTTGTAGTGCAGCTTGACTATTTAAGTGTATGTAGATCATACTGTTGACGTAGTTTTTTTGCAGGTTTAATTCCGCACTTTCTATGACGTCGAAAACTTCTGTCTGGAATATACTGGCGTAATAACGAAGATTTTCACTGGTCTTGAATCTTGGATTTTCGCCGTATACTCCACAACCTATGTCAGATCCAATCTTGGATCCATCAGTAAACCATAGTAGGCTACCGTCCTCCCAAGTGATTTTGTTATTTGACCAGTATTCTCTTGGGGTTATTTCTACTGTGAAAAACTTTTCCTCCACGTACTGCGGTAATATTGCATCCTTGGGCATGCCTAATATGGGGTCTGTTTGAACCGAGTCAGCCAGTGTCCTCAGTGCTCCAGATCACCCCAGGCGATCATCCTGCACATGCTGGTTTTCGCTACCGTGTGTACGAAGAGATGCAAGGACGGTAATCCCAGCATGGCCTCTAAAGCTACACCAGGGGAAGTTGACATTGCTCCCGTAATTACCAGGCAAGCTAGATAGCCCCAAAGCGATAATTCCAATTCACAATAGCGGTAAATCAAATTTTACTCAGGTTAATGTGGCCGACATAATAATTAACAGTATATATATATATATATATATACCAATTTTGCTCCAATTGGATTGCTACGTTTTATATACAAAAAATACATTTAATGAATACATTTAACGGACGATCATGTGGGTAATAAGATAATAAAGTTTACATCAAAATTGAGATTGAAAAATAAGCAGTATAGTAACAAAATAACTGTCTGACTTACTTCTGAGTTTGCCTTAACTTCTGCGTGAGGTGGACGCTCTCAGGGTCTGTTCCCTGCAGCTTCCTCCAGCGGTGCACGTTCAGCGGAGTCTCCAGGGCTTCCTCCAGTGCTCGCACTCGAAGCCTTTCCCGACCCAACTCCCTTTCTAGATTAAACACCTGCAAGGTTATGAGGATTACCTATTTTATCTTATAGAAGAAAAACAAATATTTTTATTATTTTTTGCTTTTTTGACTGTTTCTATGTTTGTACGCGCATGTAAAAACTACTGAAACGACTACTACGAAAGTAATACGTTTTCACTACGCTTTTCATACTTGAAATTTAGACATTTTAATCAAATATACGAAAAAAAAATGTTGCCATTTAAACAAGTTTTAACACAGCGAAACTAGGGCCTTTTTACTTTATTAAAAAAAAATTGGTCCAACTAGAAAGGTAGTAGTTTTTATAGTTCTAGAAGTGTGAAAGAGATGGCGCTATAAGGCAGACATGTTTTGTTATCTAGTGTTAATAATTATGTTGGCAACAATGATTTGAGTTACATTTAATTTTAGATGTTTGTACAAACTGAATGTCATTCAGTTGTGCCAACGTAATATATACGAAAGGAAAGGTCAGAGTCTAAAGATTAACCCCCAGGAGTAAATTCTAGTAAAGACTAACTTCATTTCAAAGTGTTAGGATTTCAAAGTCTGTTTTCTGTTATAGATAGTTCAACCCACGACGTTTTGATATTATGATAAATTCCTCGAGCAAAGCTGAAGCGAGTCGCTAGCTTTGTATGTGTATAGATTCCTAAATAAATAAGGAAGTGGAAGGTATAGATAAAAAATAACGTGAATTAGATATTTTACACAAGGAAAAGAAATAACTAATTGCTAACAGTCGGCTGACCCTATCTGTCAATATACACGTTTTTTACGTTTCAAACAGAATCCCTTTTTAACTTAAACTAGCCTTAATTGTATGTTCGTATCTATAGATAATATCTTATAAAAAAACCTTAAGTTCAATTCAAACTAAATTGTTTGTTAGTTATATCTTATTATTGTTTATTAAGAAATTACAAGTTTGTTTGTTTAAGACAATCGATAGAATGTTTTAGAAAAATACAGCTTAATTAGACTGGAATAATTATTTTTTTTAAGTTGATACAAATTATTTGAGGTACTCTCTTGTTTTGCCGATGCGTTGTATCCTCGAAGATAGAGTGGGGAGGGGGAGTGAAGAAATAAAATGCTGCGGTTTCTGCGGACCCTAAGCAAGAGCCCAAAGTCCACTAGATCCGCAGCATTAATAGGATAGGAGAGCGAGGGGGTAGATCTGGCCCCCATGTCTATGACTCTTGGCGGTCGGATTCGCATGCTGGTGGTCGCAAGCCAGTCGGGCAACAGATCCCCTACCGCTGGCGAGCTGGGTTACTCGGCTCTTACGAGATGCTCTCCCAGCGGCAGAGGGGAATAGTATTCTATCCCGTCCCCTCACGGGTAAAAAATAAATGTTAAAAAGGATATAAAACTACAATCTAGGATATATTACTAACAGCATAATTCGAATTAGTTGCTATTTTCAACATACTTGAAGAAAGGGGGAGGTTCGACTGTTTTTTTTTAAATGTAAATTTACCGATTTCTCTGTCAATTGTGGACCGATTTTCAAAATTCAAAGACACACTGTTTTTCATATACTTTTATCAAATATAAATAAAAATAATCAGATATTTGTGTATAATGTTATTGCTGAGCTGATGTGACGGAACTTAAATATTAGGGTCTAACTTTCATGACACAGAAACGATTGAATTAATTTTAGTTAAATTTGGTTGTGAAATTAAGTTGGTGACAGAATGAGTAAGTAAATGAGAGAGTGGACGTATAAATTATGGATAAGTAAGTAAGTGAATAGAAACTCAATTTTTCCACCACTAACATGAAGTCATTATTCTATCAGCTATACGAGTAGTATAACTCAAATTTTCAAAAATCCCGGTAGTGACCACTCGCTCGAGTTGGCATGACTATCGTGACAAAAAAAAAAACAAGTAACCTTTATGTCACAATCAATTCAGTCGTGCGAATAATGCAACTGGACAAACGCTTTGTTTCACACAAATTGCTGTATCATTAATATTTCGAAATGATAGAAAACTAACCTTCGGCTGTTTTACTGCTTGTTCACATGAAAATACATTTTATTTATGAACCAAAAATATAGGAGACATTATACTAATACATAAACTACATTACATATAATATACCATATTGTCAGTGAAGTTCTAACAATGCGTAAGTCATTTTATATGTGACTAGCTGCGCTCGGCGGTTTCATCCTCTATATTTTAAATAATTCACACTATATCATTATAAGTTATAGCCTATGTGTTATTCTGATGTGTAAGCTATATTATTGTAAAGTTTCAACAAAATTCATTCAGTAGTTTTACAGTTGTAGACATCCATACATTCTTAAAACTTTCGCGTTTATAATATTAGTAGGATTTGAGATTTGCATATACATACATAATATTTGACCAATACGAGACCAATATCATAATTTTAAAAGATTGCATTGAACCAGAGTTACTCTCATTTCATAAAGTTTTTTCACTCCCGTAAAGTAGCTATTTTACCGACGATATACTATACAACATACCTAATATATATACATTAAAAGATGTACAGTGCTCAATATAACGACTTCCTCCATTTAACAAATTCTTCGTAATCCCCTTGAATTGCCCATAAAGGTCAATATAAAATATACCTCCTCTACATTGCGAACAACCTCTTTATAACGAACCAACTAAATTTGTCAACCCAAAACCTTTATATAACATTCTTACTAATATATTAGGCCCGAATTCTCAACGAAATTTTATGAAAAATCTTTTACTATTCAGGCTATAAATTTATGGAATGATCTCCCACTCACTATTAGACAAACGGCTACATTAGGTAAATTCAAGAAATTAGTTAAAGATTACTACATTGATAAGTGAAACGACATTAATAATTATTATTTACCATAGGATGATATCTATTTATTAAATTTACTTATCTATACTAATATTATAAAAGAAGTAAGATTTGTATTTTTGTATGTAACGAATAAACATAAAAACTACTGGACTGATTTCAAAAAATTCTTTCACCATTAGAAAGCTACATTATCCCTGAGTAACATAGCCTATGTTATATTTATTACAAGAAAAAATTAGAGATCCCCAGAAATTCTCACTAAAACCAACACAAGGTGCAAAAAAAAAGCCATAAAATATCTTTCATCGCATGCGCTGCGAAAAGTATTGATGATAGAACAAAAAAATGTTCTAGAATATTATAGAACGTATCAATATAAACAAAAAATACACGCCGACGCGAGCGGGCGCGGGCCAGTGTAGTTCTACGTGTATCTCGGTGATACTCGAAGTGCAGCGAGTGGTAGCGAGTAACGCCGAGGTAGAGGGGCACCGAAATGCGGGAGAGCCAAAATGTTTTAAACTAAATATTCCACCCGTGCGAAGCCGGGATGGGCCGCTAGTGTATGTATATAAATTATTGTATGATGTTTATGTATTGAGATGTATATTATTAGTATTAGTATATATTAGATGCTACACCACCTTCCTCAATCCCATCTTCGCTTTCTTTTTGAAGCGAGGGTTGTCTGTTGTGCTTCACAGTTAACTCTTTACAATATGTTATATATCTAGTTTATTAAGTTTTATTTGTGGTGTACAAAGAAGTTATAAAATAAATAAATGATGAGCCTCTTGTTTAACGTGGCTCTGGATAAGTGCATCAGGGACTCACGGATCGTAACTACAAGAATGGTATTCTATAAGTCATTTCAAGTACTCGGCTACGCAGACGATATATATACTGCAGCCACATCAAGGTCTGACTTGAAAAGCGCTTATCTTGCTCTAGAAAAAACGTCTCGAGAAGCAGGTCATTCAGTTAATATGGAGAAAACAACCTGCATGTATGTTTAAAAAACAACACAAAATACAAATGAGAAAATAGTTACCATAGGAAATAACACATTTACGACAGTAGAACGAAATATCAGCTGAAGTAAGAAGGCGAATAATAGCTTGAAATAAGTGTTTTTTTGGCCTTTTAATATATTCCCATTCCAAGCTTCTATCCAGGAAAATAAAAGTACTATTGTAGAAAACGCTTTTAAGACCTATACCTACCTATAGTTCCGAGACTTGGGTTCTCACTAAACAGGACGAAAACGCACTTCTAATATCCGAGAGAAAAATCTTAAGGATTATGGTGCAGTGTTCGAGGAAAATTTGGTATATTGGTTAAGCTAAATAGGCTGAGATTTACGGGCCATGTACAGCAAATGGACGAAACCAGGATCCCAAAATCCCTCATGAACAGCAATCTTAAGGGAGGTCAAGGTCGAGGAAGACCAAAGTTTCGTTGGTTGGACGGCGTAAACCGGGATGCGAAGAACGTTGGCATAGCTAACTGGAAGATGGTGGCCAATGACAGACCGACGTGGAGGTAATTGCTAGACCAAGCCAAGAAAAAGAAGAAGAATATATGATGACCTATAAATCCCATAGTATGTCGCGACAGTTTTTTCTTATTTTTTTACCTCTATAACAAATGTTTGACCAACCTAACCTCAATATAACGACTTATGTGATATAATAAATATTTACTTCCCTTCCGATTTGTTACATTGAGGTTACACTGTATAAAATTATAAATTACATATAATACAAATATATATGTCGGGGTATAGTTGGGGTAGGATAATAATGAAGGCCGTGTCGGGCTATAGTTAGGGTAGGATAATAATAAAGAAGACTTGTTGTCACTTCCGTCGCGTCATTTTAATATTCGACTAGATAGCGAGTAAACGATTATCGAATAATCGGAATACGAGCGATATTTACGGCACTTTATTCAACGATTTTTGATAGCTTCAAACGAGTAATCGATAATCGAATCAGTAATTATAAAGTAAGTCAATCAATACAATTCATCAAAACAATCTAATCAACAACCTTACAGGTTTAAATTGCGAAAGAGGCTCGGGTTAATTATGATATTGGCAACACTAATTTGAGTAGCATCCTGTTAGTTATAATGTTGGTAGGATTGATGCATTGCATTTTTACTTTCTTGACCGTTGGACAACTGATAAACATAAATCAAAGAAGTAGGGATTGCAAAATAAATACGCCGTCACGACAGAAATCTTGATTATTACATCGCGAGTAATATAGAAGTAACGCTGAAGGACTGTGACTAAAGTATGACACCCAGGAGGATATGCTGGTCAAGTCATCATACTGTTAGTCTGCCTATACAACCCCTTTTTAATTAACACTATAAAGAACTTTGAAACTTAATTATCAATATAAAGCTGACAAAAGCAAACTATAAGTCAACTAATCATACTGAAATTAGTGTTGCCACTTGCCAACATCATAATTACGAATTAATAGTAAAAGTTTAAGCAAAATGAAGGCCACTTAATTAGTAAGATAAAATAAATTTAAATACTAAATTATTTTCATTGAGCGAAAAGTTTGGAATACCTGACTTGGCAATTATGTTTTTGGGATTCTAATAAAAAAAAAAATATTTTCCGTTTAAGCTCAATATTATTGTTGTTACATGCGTGAATTTAATGTCATATGATGATAATTTAAATAATTTTGATTCAGAGATATATAATAATATGCTTCATGTTATCCAAGTAGTTTTATAAAACAAACAATTTAAATAGGATTTGTTAACAAATTTAGTACTACTTATAGATATATTTCTTAATAAATTATTAATAAAAAATATAATAAGCAGTGATGGCCCAGTGGTTGAGACTTCAAGTCTTACTCTGGAGGTTCGATCCCCCACACAGGCACACACCTCTGATTTTTCTGAGTTATGTGTGTTTTAAGCAATTAAATATCACTTGCTTTAACGGTGAAGGAAAACATCGTGAGGAAACCTGCACTCCTGAGAGTTCTCCAAGTTCTCAAAGGTGTGTGAAGTCTGCCAACCTGCACTGGGCCAGCGTTGTGGACTATGGCCTAATACCTTCTTCATTCTAAGGAGGAGGCCCGGCTCAGCAGTGGGCCATTGACGGGTCGTGACGACGATGATGATAAAGAAAAAATTTTAGTTATAAAATGTTAGTTCCTATTAACGTCTTTTAAATGTAGATTAGATTCTGTAGATTATTAGTAGTCGATGTAAGCTCACCTCAAGTCGCAAATCGGTCATATTCTCGATGCCCTTGGACAGCAAGTTCTTCTCCTTGCGCAGTCTAATGATCTCCAGCCGCAGCAGGCGGATGTCCTCCACGCGTTGCTCGTACTGCCGTTCACCTAACACATACAATTATTGCAAACTAGCTTCTGTCTAAAATATATTTACAATAAAACTAGCGGTCCACCAGGTTTTGCATGCATATATTTAGATAGTCTCCACTAAGAACAAATCGAATAAACGACAGTTTCTTATATATAATAGGTCGGGGAAAAAGTCTTTTCGCATTATAGTATGATAGAAGGTGAGTGAATCTAATGAAGAAATTCGATACATTTTAAAATTTTACTACAAAGAAGGTAAAAATGCAACGCAACCCGGGAAAAAAATTTGCGATGTTTATGGACCTAGTGCAGTGTCTGTGAGAGTAGCACACATTTGGTTTGAGCGTTTTCAATCCAGAAATTTTGATGTCAAAGATGCACCTCGCTCTGGTCGCCCTATTACGGATAAAATGGATGCCATTTTTGAATAAGTGGAGCAAGATCGGCATATCAGTAGTTACGACGTGGCTGAAGACCTGGGAATTGACCACAAAACATTGGCGCATTTGAAAAAAACTGGGTACACAAAAAAGCTCGATATTTGGGTACCTCACGAGCTCACTGAAAGAAACCTAATGAACCGTGTACTCATTTGTATTTCTTTATTACGATGTAATGAAACCGAACCATTTTTGAAGAAGCTGATAACTGGTGGTGGAAAGTGGATCACGTACGACAAGAACGTGCGAAAAAGGCGCGACCTTGTCAAAGGTTGGTCAGGCTTCACAGACTGTGGCGGAACCCGGGTTAACTCTCAATAAGGTGATGCTGTGTGTATGGTGTGATTGGAAGGCCATCATTCATAATGAGCTGTTACCACCAGGCAGGACCATCAATTCTGAATTCTACTGCGAATAACTGATGAGATTAAAGCAATAAGTTGATAGAAAGCGGCCGGAATTAATCAACAGAAGGGGTGTGGTTTTTCATCATGATAACGTTAGACCTCACACATTTTTAGCCACTCAGCAAAAACTAAGAAAGTTTGGCTGGGAGATGTTAATGCATCCGCCGTATAGTCCTGACCTTACACCTTCATATTTCCACCTATTTCGGTCTCTTTAGAATTCTTTAGGCAGTGTCAGGTTAACATCACTGCCAAAACTACTTGTCGCGGTTTTTTTATCAAAAGCCCCAAAATTTCTATAGCAATGGGATCATGTCCCTACCTACAAGATGGCAAAAAGTTATCTAACAAAATGGTACCTACATACTTTAGTTAAATGTAAATAAACTATATTAAAAAATGTTTTGAATTTTCTTAAAAATGCGAAGAAACTTTTTCCCCAACCTGATATGTCGGTGGTGTGAGTTAGGTTAGCCTTGTGTTAGGTCAGGTTACTTTTTCCCTTAATGTTAGTCTAATTTTAGCTTTAGACGGTGAAACTAAGCAGTGGAGGCGAGTGTTGTGATCACTTAAAGGACGTCCTCAAGTCTACACCTTGGACACAAGTCCAAGACACTGCTTGGGTTCCTGTCATAATAGTTCTTGTCAGAATAGTGCGAGATCGTAACGATTAATTATATCCGGACGGTATTGCGCCCGTAGTTTTCATGATAGGCCATCCATTGTGAATATACGATGCTTATTGAAATATTCTATATCCTTTTTATTTTAGTTTCCGACATATAAATATGTTGGAAATTTAAAATGACAGGAGATATTTGGAATATACAAGCTATGGGCGCGGTCAGAATTAACTAAACATATGATCTCGCACTATTGTGATAGGAATCAAGGTGTAGTGACCAAGGTGTAGTTTAAGGGTACTCCTTACCACTACATAGGTTCTCCGTCTAAGCTTGGGGTTAGGCTTACATAAGGTTAACCTAACACAAGGCTAACCTACCCTAACTTACGATTCCAACATATATTTATTAAAATACGAGTCGACTCGCCCAAACATCCTACGTCTGCAATTTAAACATTATAAAATATATTTTGAATACTAATCAAGCTTTTTCGACTGTAAAAACATTATATTACAATCCCGTAGAAACACTGCATTTTACCGGGATTAAAAGTAGTCTGTTTACATGTTTATCCAGGTTGTAAAGTATCTTTGTGCCAAACTTCATTGAAATCCGTTCAGCCGTTTTTGCGTGACTGAGTAAAAAACGTCTAAACATACAAACTTTGAAATGTATAATATTACTAATATAATATGTAAATACCTACTACGTTGTAAATGATTACATTTCAAACAACATGACAGGTAAAAAAGAGATGCAAATTACAGCTTAAATTAATTATAACAAATTGTTATTTAATTTTAATTGGTATGTCCGAAAAGATTGTTACAATAATTTATTTTCCAAACATAGTGACACACACACTATAAATACTAGAAATAATAATAAACTTGTAACACCATACTATCATCTCCACAAAGTGAGTAATAGTTTCATGGGGCTTAGTGTTCGCATCTATAATAAGATTCCACAGACTATATTAGACTTGCCACTTCAGCGATTTAAAAATCACATTAAAAAGTGTTTAGTAAATAAAACTTACTACTCTGTACAAGATTATTTGAATGATGACAAAGCTTGGATTCAAAATGTCGTTGATGCTCAGCTGAATGATTACCTTTGTTTTTACAAACTCAGACTGAAGTAAACAATGGCAATTTTTTTTCTACATTTTTAAGGGCTTTTATTCTTGCGAATATGCCAGAATTATTGTACCTTAACCTAAAATCTACCTATTCTAAACTATTAATTATAAATTGATACACCATCTTGGCTTCCCCAGAATCGACAAGACAAGATTTGAATATAATGTATCAATTAATAATCTTTTCTCTTTTTCGTTACGAACATTAATACGTTTGTTAAAATTGTACATTTCCTATAAAGATATTGATATTTTTCAGTTAAATAGAAAAGGTTTTAACAAAAAAATTATTAAAAACATCTTGTGAATTAAAAAGAGATGCATACAATAAAATCACATTCACATATATACACACACACGCGCACAAACACACACACATTTACTTACCTACTCTTTCTTTTATTATTGTAACTAACTACCGCTTTGTTAATTGTTAATCTTTCTTTTCCAACTGTGTAATCCTATATTGGCATACATTTGTTAGTATTATTAATAAATTTATATAGCTGTTGGATTACCGAATGAAAAAAAAATAAAAAATAAAACATTCCATCAACAAATGTTGTACATCTTGCACTACCCCACATGATGGACAGTTTGGAGATGTCGACTTTATCATAAGATATGCAAATCTATTTAATGGAATGAGTCCAGAACGCAGTCTATTAGATACCTTAAGCATCCGAGGAGGCTGATTTTGTAAAGTTTTATACCAAATGCCTTTTTCTTTACTTCTTTGATCAAAGTATTCCTTCCACATATCGTATAATTTATGCTTACAACTAATTAAATCAGTCTCGTCCTTTAAAAAAATCTTAAAGCAAGTTATTTTTACACGCTTTTTATTAGCTTCACTTGTATGTCAGTATGTCAGTATGTCAGTATGTCAGTATGTAACTCTCCGTGGGTAATTTGCGCGCCTGCGGCCTTCCTTGGTTCTGGTAGCCGTTTCTCAAGCGTGATTTTTTTTAGTTTAAAAAAAAAACTAAAAAAAAATCACGCTTTCATAAATAAATCAAACTAAAAAGTAAAAAATAAATAATAGTTTAAAAAAACTAAAAACACGCTTTTTATTATAGAAAACCAAACTAAAAAATAGAAAATAAATTTTAATAAATTTAAAATAAGAATAGTGTTAAAAATTTCAATAAATATAAATTAATAATAGTGTAAATAAAAAAAATGTATTTTATTTAAAAAAAGCGTGGGGTGCTTTTTTAAGATATTATCAAAATGATAATCACTCTACTCATATCTGTCAATAAAATATTTATAACTATTGACACCATGCACCCCACGCGTTTTTTAAATAAAATACATTTTTTTTATTTACACTATTATTAATTTATATTTATTGAAATTTTTAACACTATTCTTATTTTAAATTTATTAAAATTTATTTTCTATTTTTTAGTTTGGTTTTCTATAATAAAAAGCGTGTTTTTAGTTTTTTTAATTACACAACAAATAAACACTCCACGATTTGAGTTTTCACGTACAAACAGAGCAGTTTTAATTCTTGTTAAAATTTTATTTATTATATATATTATTACTTCTATTGGTTACAATACTAAAACTTATTTCTTACCACCGTCATCTTAATTATCTTTAAATGATAGTACCACACACTTGCACGTCTCACTCACAGTCTCAGTCTTTTGACTTGACACCAGCTAAAATGCTGAGCCGTCTCCTTTTACTCAGAATTACACACTAGTGTACAAAGTGAAACTTTTTTTTTCTTTTAATTAATTTTTTTTTTATTTTCCTTAAATGTTGTTGCCCATCTATCGCATCACAACTGGCCGCGGAGTAGATGTAATGTGAAAGGCCGGCAGAAAAATCACTACATAGTATAAAACAAAGTCGCTCTCTGTCCCTATATCCCTATGTATGCTTAAATCTTTAAAACTACGCAATACGAATTTGATGCGGTTTTTTAAAATAGATAGAGTGATTCAAGGGGCATGTTTATATGTATAATACATACATAATATAATAGAGAAACACTGATAATTTTAGAGGTTTCTAATGTGTTGCACTTACATTGCAAACGCTGGCTGAACCCTACGAGATAGATCAAAATAATGTACTACAGTATTGTACACCTTAAAAAGGTCTACAAAAAAGTCTGCGATGGTATATGTCTACCTCCTAGGGATAACCCACAATAACCATTTATTATCCTTTACTTTTTACAAAAAATAATGGTTTATTTACGAAGCGATTTTAAATAATACAGCATTAATGCTTATCCAATTAGGTACCTTAAGTACATTGTGCATTTAATATAGATCAATATGGCCCTTTACAACATGTAATTTAAACGAATATTTTTGAAGATATTACAGATTCAAAATGCAGGGACATAGCGGTTACGGCTAAATACACGTGTTAAATTGCACCCGGACGAAGCCGGACGGGTCGACTTTCCGAAAAAAGTTTCTCTTGCCAAAAACCACTAATTTAATTTTTTTAAACATACCTTTGTCAAAATTGTTCTATGTTTCATACAGTGTGTTTTTTTTGGAAATCTATCTATCTATCTAAAACTTGAAAAGATGGACTGTTGAGTATCTTACCAGTTCATGTCATCAGGTCTCCGAACTGGTGGTAGCTTCAGACAAACTGACTGACCAATTGTGACGTATCCAAAGTACTTTGTAAAAAGTCTATTTGAAAAAATATTTTGAGATTGAGTTTCAGTTTATATATGTCGGGGATTTTAAAACGATGTGAAAGGAGATGGGAGGAGGAAGATGGGGAATATTGGGGAACATTACAAAGGGGGTGATGGTAATAAGTGGAATATTGGGTAAACGCAACGCAGATACTCCTATTGAACCGATAAATGATCAAATATGATCTCTAACAATTACGAGAGAAACCTAAGCAGTGCCTTGGACTTGTGACCAAGGTGTAGGTTTAAGGATATCCTTTAAATGATCATAACACTCACCTCCACTGCTCAGGCTCTCTGTTTAAACCCAAGGTTAAACGCACATTAACCGAATCTAATACAAGGCTAACCTAACCTAAGGCTAGCTCACTTCTTGAGAGACCGCGCACGACTAAGACTTCAGTTAGACTGTCGATCGCATATAAAGGGTCGAGGGTAGATACTGTCAAAACAACGGAAGTGACTACTACCCCACTCCAACGCCATAGACAACGATAACGATTCGATTAATCGATAATCTTTTACTATGCTCCGACATATATGTATACTGAGGCTAGATAATTGAAGCGATTCTATTGGTTCTTAACAAACACATTACTCGCTACGCATCTGATAGAAACGCAGCCTTACGATTCTTATAATTTTTCGATATAAATCAGAGAACCCTCGCCTGGACAAGGAACTAAAATTTTCAGACATTTCGAATTAAAAATCAATAACTTCAATGAAATTATAATTGAACGAACTAGAAAATATTAATTTGTCCAATTATCATACATTTTATGTAAATGAACATACAAACTTCATGTTATATACTTAGATGTAAAGGTAGATAATTATTGAAATCGTATATATCTAATCTGCAATCTCTAATCCTGTAACAAGGTTTGCATTTGCATTTCCTAATTTTAGCTAAAATTACTTCCTCAGGAAGTTAGTACATTACCGCCCTCGCTCCGCTGAGGAACCATACTCTGAATTACTTACTGTTAATTAAAAATGTGATAATAGTCTATACACAGACTATCAGAACAGGTTATACTTTAGACTCAGATGAACAGCATGACGGCTAGAATACTCGCAATAGATATATACACGCACACACCACATATACCAACATTTTTTTATTTTTTTAAATTTTTATTTTTTTTTTTACGATTTTTGTCTATCTGTTTGTTTCGACTAATCTCTGGCTGAAAAAAAGTGGTTGGACCGATTTTGACGGGACTTTCACTAGCAGATAGCTGATGTAACAAGGAGTAACTTAGGCTATTTAACATCTCGCTACGACCCATAGGAGCGGAGCAATACGCGGACGAAGTCGCGCGAGTCGGCTAGTTATGTATAAATTTTGTCATATAACAACATTTTATATTCCCTTTATTCCTTTTTAAACAAATAGTTACGATATTTATAAAGTTAGACGTTTTCTTTTCGATGCCTCCTTAAAAAAGTTCTTTTGACGAAAAAAATTTTAGCCGCTGAAAAAAACATTTACAAGCAACATCATGTTTTGATGAAGTTTCTTGCAATAATCCTTTCTTTTATTTTTATCACTATAACTAGTCGACCCGTTCAGCTTCGCCCGGGTGCAATTTATCACGTGTATTTAGCCGTAACCGCTATGTCCTGCATTTTAAATCTGTAATATCTTCGAAAATATTCATTTAAATTACATGCTGTAAAGGGCCACACTGATCTATATAAAATGCACAATGTACTTAAGGTACATAATTGTATAAGGAGTAATGCTGTCTTGTTTAAAATCGCTTCGTAAATAAGGCATTATTTCTTGTAAAAAGTAAAGGTTAAAAAATAGTTATTTTGGGTTATCCCTAAGAGATAGACATATACCATCGTGGACTTTTTTGTAGACCTTTTTAAGGTGTACAATACTGTAGTACATTATTTTGATCTATCTCGTAGGGTTCAGCCAGCGTTTGCAATGTGAACACAAAAAAATGTGTTTATTTACGACATCACATTAGAAACCTCTAAAATGATCAGTGTTTCTCTACTATATTATGTATGTATTATACATATAAACCTCTTGAATCACTCTATCTACTAAAAAAAACCGCATTAAAATCCGTTGCTTAGTTTTAAACATCTAAGCATGTATAGGGAAAGTCAGACAGATAGCGGGAAACGACTTTGTTTTATACTATGTATAGTGATAATAATAATGAGCCATTTACTTTGTGTTAGTGTATAATTCACAAAGAGAGTGATATAGGGTTGCCAGATGTTACTACAGAATAAATTCATTTCAAAGGAACGGATGAAAAAAGCAAATGGGGTTTTCAATACCTCGATGTAGCGTAACCTCCAGAATTCGTATTTTCTCATATAACAGCGAGATCTCGTCATTCCTCCTCACCAGCTGAGCTCCCACCACGTCCCTCTCGTTGATGAGTCCCTCCAACTCCTTTATCAGCTTAGCTCTTGCTGAATCTCCTTCCTAAATAATTAAATTAAATATATGTAATTTATTTAATATTAAGAATTCGAAAATGAATCTGTCTAATTTAGTACAGAGATAGATTAGAGCTTGTAAACGCACGTAGGCTATCTTTTATCGCCAAAAAAGGCTTGAAGGGGATGAAAGTAGATGTAGTGTGCGTTCCACTTAATATAGGTGTCTCATTAAAAGTGCACTTTTTCATTTATAAATAAAAACGCATATTTTTTGAGAGGGTTCTGATTTTTTGATTGGATTGTAAAGAAGACACTTTCCGATTAAATATGGATAATAAAATATCCGTCAAATGGCCCTCACGGCTCTGATGACAAGCTATTACTCTTTTCATGAAATTTTTCATGACTTTTTCGCAGAGATGTGGCAATATCTCACTGATGACGCGTTGGATATCGGATTTGAGCTCAGGAATTGTTTCTGGTTTATTCGCGTAAACCTGAGATTTCAGAAAACCCCACAGCAAAAAATCGCATGGCGTTAAATCGCATGATCTTGGTGGCCAGTTGATATCAGAATTTGTTGAGATAATTTGTTTTGGAAATCTTTGCTGCAATAAATCGATTGTTTCTTGCGCGGTGTGACAGGTGGCGCCATCTTGCTGAAACCACATGTCGTCCAGATCCATGCCGTCCAGTCGAGACCACAAGAACTCATGTAACGAAAATTCTTCGAAGTTTGCGAGCGGTCTCAGCATAACTTTCCAAATTTTTGAAATAAGTTTTCACAATTATAACGCGTTGTTCTTTCGTAAAGCGCTTCATTTTTAATAATCGGAATAAACATATGTGACAGCTGCCAAATATCAGAGTTTCCCCTTGCATGAAAAAAAAATAACACTAAATTTAAAAAGTGCACTCTTACTGAGACACCCTTTACTTCCGACGACCACGCTCACGACCACGGTGTGTTTCCCGTTCCACTTATACCGAGTTTATATTATAAGCAATAGTTTCAAGAGGTTAAGGTTATAATTTGTAGTTTTATTTTTCAATAATTATTGGTTAATTTAATCTATATTCATATTTTTTATTGACTGATTTTTTTATATTTATAATCGAAAGGAAATTAAAATTAATTTACATAAAAATGCGCTGCAGGAACATTCACTTCCACTAATAAGTCTCTATCCGTATCAAATAAAGTTGTTTACATTGTCGCCATTTTTGTTGTTCTAAAAATGCCGCCAATTTTGCAACGCTCGCAACATTCCACTTTTAAGATGGGTCCTCGTTAGCTTTGCGTGAGCATGTAATTCATGAAGTCATTATTGACGTTTTGGGCGCGACCACAACGACCGTAGTTGTCATGTGGAACGTCTTATAGAGCGTTTTGGGAACGCTTGCGTGAACGCTTAGTGGAACGCACCATATACGTATAATAGCAAAAAATGTTAAAAATTAAATTTTAAATTAAGCGTGATAAATAGCACCAGTGGGTGCGCTGCGACACGAAAGCAAAAGTTCGAAATTTTAGTGGACTGTAAGTTTAATTATAAATCTAAATATTTGGTTGACTTGACGGAGGGGGCTATCTACAAAGGTAATACGACAGGGTAATGTAGACAGCTAAATAACAGAAGGATATAAAGGAAAAGAAAGCACAATACCTTATAAGATGGTGGCTTCACTGCTTTAACTGCTTGTATTCCTCTTCCAGTATCACAAATGTCATTAAGTCTTATCAACACAAATAGTTAGGTATGCGGTAAATGCGGTGCGGTGTAAGCGAAATTGGGCAACATCCCATTAGCGAAATGTTCTCGAAGAACGGCAAGCACAGAGGAGGTAATGGCGGCGGTCAACGACAAGTGTTAGATGCGCGGGAGCGGGCGCACACGCATCGTCCTCTCTGGTTGCACTTGCACTTGCGACTGCTGCGCTAATTAGCGTATTGTGCCGGAAGGATAGGTGAATGGATTAGGAATGTCAACCAAATACATAGATTATTAAAGCGGCACGACCAACCAGAGTGAAGCCTGGGCGAATCGACTAGTTAATATATAGTTTTTTTCATTCCGATTTAAACTCGGGGCCATATAAATTTAAGGTACATTAATTGAATTACTTTTTAACACTTATGATATCCACCCCCTCACTAGTGTGACGTCATATACTATGTAATTTACATCTCGAAATTATAAAATTATAACAGCAATTACATAGTAAATTTTATTTCCATTTAAATTATTTTTAATAAAATCCCCATCATATCAAATATTTAAAAAATTAAACAAATAAAACTATTATATTACAGATATTATTGAAGCTTATCATTTCTTATTGATTTGGAAATGTGACGTCACGAAATTAATAAGCCCACACACGCCTCTCTTGACACAAACGTCAGTCCATCATCACCTATGGACATCGGTAAAACAAGAGATACCCTCTTGTTTTGTCGATGCGTTGCATCCTCGAAGATAGAGTGGGGAGGGGGAGTGAAGAGAAAAAAACCCTGAGCTAGAGAGTCCACTAAATGCGCAGCATTAATAGGATGGGAGAGGGAGGGGGTAAGTAAGCCCACATGCGGTTCTACCGGAACGCGTCTATGACACTTGGCGATCGGATTCGCATGCTGGTGGTCGCAAGCCAGTCAGGGAACAGATCCCCTACCATCAAGGGGGTGCTGGGTTACTCGGCTCTTACGAGATGCTCTCCCAGCGGCAGAGGGGAATAGTATTCTTAACCCATCCCCTCACGGGTTAAAGTCTACAAGATTGTTATAATGTTACTGTTAAGAAATTTACAAATATATCTACAAAGATAAACATAGTTTTACTATTTAGTTTAATTATAATTTAATCTTATTTTATGAGTGTAAAACTAATTAAAAATGATAACATAATGATATACTTCCTAAAAACGTGAATTTTTTACCATTTATTCATGAAGACGGTCGCAAAGACTAAAACGGAATCGGATCTCTTTTTGCGTTTTGTAACTCTTTTACAGATACGTATAAGCGCTGATTTATATTCCATTCTAATGAATTATATCTACAACGTATCCCCAATATTGGTAAATATTACAAAAAAATATGTCAAAATTTATGGCCATTAAAAACATTTTTTCTTTTTTTTATGATAGATAAGGGACAAACGAGCAGACGGTCCATCTGATGCAAAATGGCCACCGTCGCCCATGGACATCGACAAAACTAGAGGGATCTCTTGTTTTGTCTATGTGTTGTCGCCTAGAAGATAGAATGAGGAGAGGGAGCGAAGAGAAGAATGCTGCGGTTTCAATGGACCTCGAGCAAGAACCCGATGTTCATTGGAATCGCAGTAGTAATGGGATGGGAGAGGGAGGGGTAGATCCGATCCACATGCGGCTCGGCTGGATCGCGTCAAAGACACTTGGCGGTCGGATTCGCATGCTGGTGGTCGCAACCTACCACCAAAGGGGGAGTGATGGGTTACTCGGCTCTTACGAGATGCTCTCCCAGCGGCAGAGGGGAATTGTATTCTAACCCGTCCCTTCATGGGTAAAAACATTGGAATCGAGATATTTTCGAAAAGTGAAAACGAGATTCTATGAGACATTTGAGACAATATAAAGTTTTATACAAATCATTATTAAAGCGTGAAATATTTAAATTATAGTTAGTTTTATATGACGCAATAAAAATTTAATAAATATTTTAGTCGTCTTTGAAGAAAAATCACGGATTTTACATCTAGGGGACATGGTAGTGCCCCCGCCAAGGCGAGCCAAGCGAAGCGCAAGGGCACTCCCTCCTTTTCTCGAAGCGCTTCGTCGTGTTTTGGACTCATTACTTGGGTTTAGATTATACTAAGTAGATAAACAATTCTCCGGATATGATGCCAATAGTGGATTCATTAAACATATAGTTTCTATTGAATAGCTCTTATACTTTAAGATTTTATTGATATCTAAAAACCCCGATTTTTTTTAAACACTACTAATAGTATGGATCACATAGTATGTGTAGTATTCCCTTTATCCTTCCTAGTAAGCTAAATGATTGAAGTCCTAGATCCTAGTCCTAAGCAAACATTGACAAAGGTGTAGAGTTTGTGACTTGTAGGGGGTGTAGAGTTAGAAGCTTGGTTCTATATGAGATTGATAACTTTTTGACAGTGCGAGGATATGGTCTCGTCTTGGATACATTTTACATGAAATCAAGTAAAATTATAATCTATTCCTAATTTTATTTCTTTTATCTAATTTACGTTAAGAATCTTTGATCCTTTATCCTCATTTGACGATATCCTTTGACATTATAAAAACCCAACTATGTATTCGTCTTAATTATTATGTGTTTTTTCCCATTCATAGAATGTTGTTATATGACTTTTTTATAACAATATATTAATGATTTATCTCGTATGTAATAATTGACAGCTGATACGTATTCGCTTGTATGAATCTTACATTATCAAAACGCCAATAGAGACAAAACAATAATTTCAGAATATTTATTTCTGTGTTACAGAATCCTAACGGTAACGATGCACACCTAGCTCATGTTACGCGTCCCGGAATTCCCTGACTTCAGAGGACTTAGGAGCATCGCCTCACCGAGTTAAAAAATATAATCATAAGAAATACTTCGGATTTTCTTCACCTCCTGACGACGTTGTTTCTCTATTTGTATGTATGTATATTGTTCGTATATCACACAAAAATATTTGCACAAAATATGATGTAATTCTTTAAATTGTATTACTAAAAGTTTAACCTTTAACTGGTGACGGCGTAGTCACTGAAACATCATTAGTCTCCCTTCCTCAGTTACGTAACTTTTTAAAGTCATTTTGTTTTATTGTTTTTTTATATCGTACCGTATTTTTACTGTTATTACTTGCAATTAATAATTTCACACCTCTAATAAAGAAAAGCATAGGGAGCCGATAGTTGGGATTGTAGTGCCAAACGCTAGAAAATGGCTTGAACATTCTCAAATTTACATTTTTTGGGTTCGGATTTGTCACCTGGACCATAAAGCTTTGAGTACTGGCCAAAAATACGGAAAACCAGTGCAAGACGTATTTCTAAATAGAATCGCAAACGTATGTGTGCATTGTGCCAAATAATTATGCTCTGACTATAATAAAAACCGTGAGGGGACGGGTCAGAATAAAAATCTCCTCTGCCGCTGGGAGAGCATCACGTAAGAGCCGAGTAACCCAGCCCTTGATGGTAGGGGATCGTCTCTGACGCGTTCCGGCCGAGTCGCATGTGGGCCAGATATACCCTCTCCCTTTCCCATCCTATTACTGTTGCGATTCCAATGAACACCGGGTTCAGACTCGAGGTTCATTGTTCTCTTCGCACCCCCTCCTCACTCTATCTTCGAGGCGGAAACGCATCAGCAAAACAAGAGATACTCACTAGTTTTGCAGATATCCATGCGCGACAGTGGCCATTTTCCACCAGGTGGACCGTCTGCTCGTTTGTCCCTTATATTTCAATAAAAAAAACCAAAGTTGGACCATTTGATTTTGACCTGATTTGTAGATTGAAGTCTGAATAGATCATTAATTTTTATTGATTTAGTATCATACCATTTATAAAAAGTAATATTTTTGTTTAAATCTAGTCTTTTGATTTTAGTTGCTTTATACATGATAAGAGCAATTTTTTTCATTAAAAATTACATTTAGATATTATCGTTTAGTTTTATTTTATTCTTTTGTACATTATTAAACTGTTTTAAAAGACTGCGATAAGCCACCTCATTTAGTTTCTATGCTGTAGACCAGATACGGTAACGGTCTCTCAGACTGCTCGTCACCAGTTATAGGTTAACTTATATGAAAAATAGTTTTATCACAACGAAGTTAAGGCGTCAACAAAAACAATACGTGGAAGATATTCATGTAAATGAATAAATATATGTAAATGAAAAATAGATGTAATTGAATATTAAAAAGATTACGATAGAAATTGTGACCAAAAACAAAGTGGCGGTTAGTGTTTAAACAGCGAAGAAGTTCGAAGGAGAAATCAAGAAGAGAGTTAGAACAGTCCGTCGTTTCACTTAATAATATCGATTATTAGAATATTTCGTGTAAAAAATTAATTTAAGAAGTAAACAGCTTTAATTATTTTTAAAATTAGTTACACAGTTATTTTAAAGCACTGTAAAAAGTTTCAAAATTAATAGTTAAAAAAGGAAAAGGAAGTAAATGCTTAAACGTTTCCTTAAATAAATAATTAGTATCAAAATTAAATCGATATTGAAAATTTATAAATGCGTATTTATTTTTGGAAATATTATGCTTGAAGCGATACAATTGATTGTATTAAAATTGGGAGAGAAAAGTGAACAAAAAGATTTAAGATTAATAATAGTACTTCGCACCGAGTACAAGATAACTCTTATTTTTAGAGAGGAAGATAGTTCATTGTGGAAAAGGCATTTTGTGTACTCGGTTCGAATGATATTATTTTCTATCACTTAAAGTTCCAATAATATATGAAAATCACTTTTAGCCGTGACCTCAATATCTTTCTGTTCAATTATAAGTTTTTTTACAAAAATAATGTCTGTGCAAACTGACCTTACAAGTACGTAATGAAATTTCATACAATATTTCGCATTGAACAATATTTCGCAATGACTCTCTCATTTGGTGGTGGTTGGTTTGTTTTGAATCGGCCCTTCATCTTCAAAATAATGTCTTCTAGATATTTTTAAAGTCTGACTACTTCTAAATAATAAATGTAAATAACCTGAACAATCCTATTAAGCCTGGCCTCCTCCTGCCTCAGAGCAGTTATATCTGCCTTCGCTTCAGATAACTTGGTCAATCCCAACTGCACTTCACTTCTCAGTTGTTCATTCTTCTTATTACACTTGACCAGTGTTCCTTCGCAGGACTTCAATCCGGTCTCTTTACCGCTGATGTCTTCTTTTAGCTGTTCTATTTGATATGCTAACATCTGCAGATAGATATATGTATCACATTAGAAATTGGTTTATGTTCCTATGGCAAGAAAATAGTTGGAACTCCTCGCGAAAAACGTCAACCTATTAGTTAATTTATCAAAAACTCCTTAAAGACCTTAATTCTATTATTCCTTTCTTAGATTTTAACTTTAGTATAATTTTAAAACTATGTCTTTGTGGTCCAGTAGATTTTGAAAACGAAAAAGATATAATAACAGAAAAACTAATGTTACTGAAATAAGAATAGTTTTTTTGGTAACCAATCACGACAATGCAGCTAAAAACGATCACAATTCTTAAAATAAAAATAAATCCTAATTATTTATTTAATTGTTGTTGGAAAAGGTTTTTAATTTGGCAACACTTAAATTCATAAGAGAATTATGTGTGACATGTAACTTAGTACATTTTAAGAGTGCTTTGTCCTAACATTACCTTCAACTTCTGCTTCAAATCTTGTATTTCATCCAAAGCTTCTGTATAATTCTTGTGTAACATGTTCCTCTCAGCACGAGTCGCGTCCAAAGCAACGGATAGTTTACGACCCTTTATTGACTCATCTCTGAGTGCTTTCTTAAGGTCAAGAATATCAGCAGTTCGCAGACGGACTTCCTCTATCAATCAGGAAATGCATCATTCATTTAATTTATAAATTTAAATTAATTTAATACTCTAACTCGATAGTATCAACCTCCAGTTTGATTTCAAAATTATTTATTATTTGATAATTTGTTTATTTAGTGAAGCTATTTTTATTAGAAGCAACTTTTACAAAGATTCTTCTTTTAATTTCATTTAATTCTTCTATTCACACTTTGGCATTTACCAAAGTTTGTTTGGGAGAGATTGAAACATCAAAACTTTTCATATTTATTACTTTAAGTTTAATACTAAACTTATTCAAAATAAAATAAAGTTTTCTATTCTGAGAGATGAGATTGGAAATATAAAATTATTAAATACACACTTAAGAGATCCACGACTACGACAAGTAAATAATAAACAAAAATGTATATTACCCACATACCAAAATAAATACGGGACTAGAACTTGTAATTATATGTTACCCAATACTTAACACCCTACCTTCGGAAATTCAATATATATACCTTAACAATCCTAAATGCATATGTAGGCTCAAGGAGTATTTTAGGAATGCTCCTTGAACTTACAAATGCTATATACTGATATAGTAAATAACATTAATATGTCACCATAAGTATTCTTAAGGAACTGACTATCCACGCAGAAACCATAATGGCTTTTGTGGATAGGTGTAACTTCTTATAAAGTATGTATATTTTTTGTTTTGGTCAATAAATAAAAAAAAAGTACATACCGGTAGTTTCATCTATTTTCTCGTTGAGTGCTATAGTCTCTTCTAACATTCTGAAAAATAAAGTAGAATATATCACTCACTCATTTATTGAGTCACTCTCATTTATTTGAAGTCTTTTTATCACAAGGTGTTAAGAAATGAGCTATTGGCTATTTTTGAGTACATTTTGTAGCGAAATCAGAAGTTACAGGAAGTTATACAGTCATACGTGTCGTCTACCAAGGCTACAAATTTAAATAAAAGTAAACATTATCCATGAACTTGAACTGACGCTTACTGAAAACCAATCCAATCTATATCTATACTAATATTATAAAGAGGAAAGATTTTTATTTTTGTATGTAACGAATAAACTTAAAAACTACTGGACCGATTTCGAAAATTTTTTTACCATTAGAAAGCTACATTATCCCTGAGTAACATAAGCTATATTTATTACAAGAAAAAATTAGAGATCCTCAGAAATTCTTACTAAAACCAACCCAAGTCGAAAAAATTAAGCTATAAAATGTCTTTCATCGCATACGCTGCGAAAATTATTGATGATAGAACAAAAAAATGTTCTACAATATTATAGAACGTATCAATATCTACAAAAAAGTCCGCGAGACCATATGTCCAACTATTGTAGTTATGACATTATAACTATTTCTTTACATTTTAAAAGTTGATAGAAATGCCTATCAAAATCAGACCATGCTATCCATACCTTTGTGACAATTCTTATCCAAATAAATTATTTTGTATTCAAGACTGTTTCAATACCTGTAGATTTCTTTTTGATTTATTAAAATCGGATATTCCATTCAAAAGATATTACGAAATTAAAAATTTCAATATAAAAAGCAAGAAACGCGGCGAGATGGGGCACCGAAATGCGAGAGCCATTTTTTTTTTTAAATTGTCCACCCATGCGAAGCCGGGACGGGCTGCTAGTATCCAATATTCTAAGAATTCGAAAATTTGGTAAACATTTAAAATGTTTTTGATATAGAAAAGAGACAAATTAAGAACTTTTTTCTTTTGTTTCTAAATGAAGGAATGTCTGAAGAGAAGTTGTGGGTAGTAAGACTTGATTTTATATTAATGACCTTAAACCAAAATAAAGATTTCTCAACCATCAAAACTACCAGAAAAAATTATTAATGGAATATTTTAAACAGGAAATTAATCAAAAAACACAATCCACTTGAATATCAAGTCACCTCGTTATATTTTACATATATCTGTAGCAGTTTTAACTTTATTTATGATACTAAAACTGCAATATATATTAAAGTTTATTACAGTATAACGTTAGCTTTATCGTAATAGTATACATAATGCAACAAATTAACATAAAGACAAGGTGCTAATGGTGATACCAATGCCTCAATTACTAGACATTTCCTATTTGATTTTAAGGAGTTCCCTGGTAGATTTGAAGTCCAAAAACCTTTCATAATGAGCGAATAGAAAATCTCCGATTACAACGACGGCTGAATCAGAATCAATAAATTTAAAAGCCAGACTCTACGCTAGTTAGAATAAGGGTCGCAAAAGTCACATTATTAATTTACCGATTTCTAATAGTATTTTTAAATCCATCCAGACCAGGCCAAACCTTTCTTAACTTTAGGTTATTGTTACTAATATAAACAGATGGACTCTTGATCTTATCTGATATAAAAGTTCCCTAAATAGAAAAGAGATGTAAGAAAGGAAGGAGGGGAAGTTGTATGTAAGGAAGAAAAGAATAAAGAAACAGACGCGCTTAAACCATAAAATAAATTGTAACAATGAACTTTTAGAAATACATAATATGTCACTACTATTTCGCGTTTCGCACAGATAAAAAATAAAACACACTTTACTTGATTACGTATATTGGCAAATAAAACGAAAACACTTATGTATCAGAAAGAAATAAGATTAGCGCGATGCAAGTTTTACAAGTGCTGCCATCTAGTATGAAGGATGGTAAACAAACTAATGCTAATGTACTAATATCATAGTTCTCGTATTAGACATTCCGCCCACCAAAGAACACAGTTCTTTCCTATATTTAAGAGGTGAATGTACAAATTATTGGTTTGGTAAGTAACATTGACCGCCCACCGTGAGCAAAACGACACTTCATGACAAATAGCAAGATTTAACAACTTAAAAGCGCATATGAAATAAAAAATAACGGTTGAAAAAAAAAACAAATGCAAAAATCAAATAAGGCAACACTTCTTGTTAAAAATTTTCTAGAGTAATTTAACACCAATTTAAGTTTAAGGTTTCAACAGTAAACACAACTTATTACAGGGTCTTTTACACAATCCATTTTTTGTTTTTAGAGTAACTACTCTCGTAATACAATCTTTACCAGGATGTTTTTCTATAACCCTACCTAGTAACCACTTCGCTGGTGGTATATTTTGATCTCTAACGATAACAAGATCATCGATTTCAGGTTCAGATCTTTTCATTGACCATTTAAACCTTTGATTTAAGTTCACCAAGTATTCATTCGACCATTTTTTCCAAAAATCATAAACCATTTTTTGAGTCAATTTCCACCTTTGTAGCCCAGATAATTTAGAAACAGTGCTGTATTTATCGTCAGGAATCGTGATTAGGGATTCCCCTATTAAAAAATGTCCGGGAGTGAGCGGTAGCGGATCATCCGGATGGTCACTCAAACACGATATGGGACGCGAATTTAAACACGCTTCGATTTGTGTAAGGACAGTTGAGAGCTCTTCGAATGTCAACGTTGAGTCTCCAATTATCTTTTTCAAGTGCGACTTCGTTGAACGGATACCGGCCTCCCACAGCCCACCAAAATTAGGCGCATGGGGCGGTATGAAATGCCATGTGGTTCCCTCATTAGCCAATAATTGAGCAATTTCATCAGGCACCTGTGAGTTGGCCTTGTTAAACATTAATCTGAGTTCTCTGTCAGCACCGACAAAATTTGTTCCATTATCACTATACAGGTGCTGGCAGTGACCTCTTCTAGACACAAACCTTCGGAATGCTGCTATAAACTCAATTGCTGTTAAATCGGATACGGCTTCTAAATGTATGGCTCGAGTGGCCATACAAATGAACAGACAAACGTATCCTTTGTAAGCTTTTGAACCACGTCCTGGCGAAAATCGAATCTTGATGTGACCAGTGAAATCCACACCGGATGATTTAAATGGCCTATCTGGAATTAACCTTGCTTCTGGAAGTTGACCCATGAATTGATTATTATTCTGCCGAGAGTATCTAATGCAAGTGATGCACTCCCTATAACATTTTTTGACTCTTTCTCTGGCTCGAATAATCCAAAATTTCGCTCTTAAATAATTTAGCATAAGTTGAGGTCCGCCGTGAAGTGTTCTATGATGAGCGTCCAAAACAATTAACTTAGTGATATGACTATCACTAGGAATTATTATTGGATGTCTTTTGTCAAAATCTTCATTACACTTATTTATTCGACCTCCAACTCTCAAAAGTCCATTTCTATCAAGAAACGGACTGAGAGTGTGCAACGGACTGCGTTTCACGACGTATCCTTGAGACTTCAGTTGCTGTAGCTCTTCTATGAAATGTAACTCTTGAGTCTTTTTAACACATATTTGCATTATATCTTTCATTTCTTCGGCCGTAACTACTCTATTAATAACTCTCTGCTTTTTTGGTAATCTTAACATTAAAAACTTTTTACAGTACGACAAAACTCTTAATAATTTTGATAAACTAGAAAATCGTATCCAAATAAATTCTTCTTTAAGTTGAACTACAGCAGCTAAAGTTTTAATGTGTCTCTCTTCCTCGTTTGTTGTAAAATTCATGCCAGCACTGACATAATTTTCACTTTGTAGAAAATCAGGACCATTCCACCACAGGTTGTGTTGAATCAAATCGGTTACAGACAAACCTCTTGAGGCACAGTCTGCTGGATTTTGATCAGTGCAAACATGATTCCACTGCTCACTATCCAATACTGTTAAGATCTCTGATACTCTATTGCTGACAAAGGTTGTCCACCGACTGGGTTCGCTACTCAACCAGGCAAGAACCACAGTGGAATCCGACCACGCAAACAGTTTGTCCTTAGGTATTTTCATTATCTGTGAGACCTCATGAATAAGTTTGGTGGCTAACAAAGCGGCACAAAGCTCCATTCGGGGAATGGAAATTTCTTTTTCTACCGGAGCTACTTTTGTCTTGGCCGTTACTAATGTAACTTGAACATGATTTTCATGTTTTCCCTTTAAATAGACAACAGCGGAATATGCTTTCTGGGATGCGTCTGCGAATACGTGCAATTCAAGAATGTGCTGTCTTGTTATACCCATCCATCGTGGAATTACTATATCCGTGATCTTGATTAATTCTGATTTGAATTTTAGCCACTCTTTTTGAAGATCAGGTAAAAGTATGTCATCCCAATTTAAACCAGATTTCCACAATTTTTGGATGAATATTTTTGCGACGACAATAACTGGTGCGATCCATCCCATTGGATCGTAGAGCCTTGCAATGTCAGACAAAACCTTTCTTTTTGTTATTAATTGATTCTCTGTCTCTTGGCAGTTGTATGTATACTCGAAATTATCAGATGCTTTGACCCACGATATACCTAGCACCTTGACAGTGTTGTTGTCTTTGAATACAAAGGATTGATATTGTCCTTGTTTTTCTCGAACAATATGTTCTGACAATTTTCGACTGTTAGTGCACCATTTCTGGAGTTGAAATCCCCCACACTTCATTAATTTAGTCATTTGATTATATATTTCCACTACTTCATCTTCAGTATCACCACCGGTAAGTAAATCATCAACATAATAATCTTGTAGAGTAATTCTTGCAGCTACTGGATATATTTCTCTTTCATCTTTAGCTAATTGCTGAAGGGATTTCACCGCCAAATATGGAGCACAAGCAGTCCCAAAGGTAAGTCTTAATATTCGGAAGTGTTTAATAGGTTTTCCAGGATCTGGGCACCATAATATGCGTTGAAAATCAGCATCTCTTTCATCTACAAGAACTTGACGATACATTTGTTTCAAATCAGCCACGACACAAAAGAAATGTGCTCTCCACCTCATCAGAATATGTCGCAGATCTTGCTGCAATCTTGGGCCAACAAGTAATGTATCGTTTAAAGATATGTTGTTAACTCCTTTGCACGATGCATCAAAGACCACTCTCACTTTTGTGGTTTCTTTCTCTTCTCGTACTACAGCATGGTGCGGTAAGTACACAGCAAAAGGATTATCGACCTCATCCTCGCTTTCAATTGCTTCCATATGATTTTGCATGATATAATCATCCATTACCTTACTGTATTCTTCTCTAAGCTCTAGATTCTTCTGTAGTTTTCTCTCTAACATTTGATACCTCTTCTTAGCTATCTCCTTTGATTTTCCATATTTACATTCCGGATCTGATTTTTTAAAGGGTAATCTCACTTTATATCGACCTTCATTATTTCTCACTGTAGTTTGTTCAAATATTTCTTCGCATCTCATCTCTTCTTTAGTTAATTTCTTTCCTATCATATCTGGCTCCCTCTCTATTTCCCAAAATTGCTTGAGAAGTTGATCTTCCTTAACTTGAAGATGTAAACTTACAACTCTTGGATTAGAAGTTCCTCGATTTGAGACCTTGCCCGACAGAATCCATCCTAATTTAGTGTTTTGCGCAATAGGACCTGATTGAGATGGATGTTTGAGTACACCATCCGATATGATCATACTATGCACGTCGACTCCTAGAATCATATCTATCTTACCAGGCAGACCATATTTAGGATCGGCTAAAGGCAGGGTTTTAATATCAGGCCAGTTGATAATAGAAGTTTTACTCGATGGAAGAAATGATGTTAGTGAACTTAAAACAAAGGCGTGAACTGTAACACAAAATTCAGAATTATGAAGTGATTTTACAGTAAATGCAACCATACTTTTTGTCCTAGATTGACCATCACCCACCCCAGAAACGATACCGTTCACAGGAATTCGCTTTAGACCTAACGACTGCACGGTGTTTTCACTAATAAATGAGGCTTCGGACCCTTGATCAATTAAGACGCGCACTATTTGGGAGTAGCCATTTGTTGATACAACTTTGACTAAAGCTGTTGCTAATAACACCTCAGATTGGTGATCCTCTTTTGCAAAATGAGCTACTACTTTTGAAATTCCTTCAGAACTCGTCGATGATGAATTGGTTGCCACGAGTGGTTGGTCTCTCTCGAAATGCAGTAAAGTGTGATGCCTTCGGCCACATCGGCGACAACATGTAGCCTGATGACAGCTTCGGACACTGTGAGTTGGCGAGAAACAGTTGTAGCAAAGTCCCTTGGATTGTACAAACTCTGATCTCTCTTCGGGAGACTTACTAGCAAACTGTTTACATTGGTAAAGTAAATGTTGATTGGTACAAAACGCGCATGATTTAACTTTATCCCTTTTATCTTCTTCTAATTTTGAGTGAAATGACTTTTTGGTAGACACTTGTTTGACATTATGATTATTCATTGATTTTGTGATGTTCTTAGTTCCTTCAAGTATTTCCAATGTTCGGAACCTGGCCTCAAGAAAATTAACAAGTTGATCCCAGGTAGGTAACTCATCTGTGTTCGAATGACTAAGTTCTGTTTCCCATTGCCTGCGAGATTCGTAATCTAATTTAGAAACAACCAGATATATAATGAAAACATCCCATGAATCACTTTTGAGCCCTAGGTTTTTAAGTGATTTAATGCAAGATGTTGTAGTATCTAGAATCTGTTTGATCGCTGCAGGAGACTCCGAAGTAATAGCCTTTTGAGAAAATAATCGCTTCAAAATCTCATTTGAATTGTATCTCTTATTATTGTAACGCCGCTTCAGTTTCTCCCACGCTTCTTCATAATTTGCCTCTTCTATTGATAGATTACGCAATAATGTTGCCGGTTCGCCTGTTAAAGTGCTTTTTAAATAATGTAGTTTTTGGACTGCACTTAAACTAACATTGTTGTGGATAAGGGACAAGAACATATCGTAATAGGTCTGCCACTCTTCATAATTACCGGAGAAACTCGGTAACTGTATTCTCGGTAGCTTAACTTCCAGCATCGGTGAACTTTCTGATGTTGGACTTCCAGATTCCTTTGTACTTCCAGATACCTTAGTGATTTTCGTACGCGCTTCCATATCTTCCTTCAATTTAGACTTACATTGACAGTAGTTGTCTTCCACTGTACTGTACAAATCTTCTTTAAAATACTTCAAACTTGATCTATCGGTATCTTTTGTTAAACAAATTATTTGAAAATGTAAATCCATAAACTTTTCCCACAAAGCTTGTAAATTTTCGCATCTTGTCTCTATGTACGCCTTGGTCAGTCTGTCTTTGGGCGATTTTTTATAATTATTATAATTTTTAATAATCTGCTCAGCAATCTCTCTCTGTTTGTTTATTAGATCATCCATATTGATAAAACAGTTTTGCTTTCAAAGTTAATGATAAGGTGGAAAAACTATGTCCAATATAAAGCACTATCAACAAAGTTAAAGTTCACATTAATCGCCAGCGACTATGTCCCGTGTATAGCGTGAGAAACTAAGTCCTAAACTTGCTCAAATGACAGAGTCAATAATACACTAAATAATTCTAAGTGTCTGAAACAACATTTACAATTCACTCCACAGACTAAGTCAATGTTCACTTTTTAGAAATTTTTCTAAGTGTCGTAAATACTTCTTCCTTTACATATTTTAACTATTCACAACACTTAAAACACAATTCCCGGGTTTTTCGGCACCACTTTGTCACTACTATTTCGCGTTTCGCACAGATAAAAAATAAAACACACTTTACTTGATTACGTATATTGGCAAATAAAACGAAAACACTTATGTATCAGAAAGAAATAAGATTAGCGCGATGCAAGTTTTACAAGTGCTGCCATCTAGTATGAAGGATGGTAAACAAACTAATGCTAATGTACTAATATCATAGTTCTCGTATTAGACATAATATAAGATCACTAACTCTAGCAACATGCAATATGCAAGCTTGTATTTAAACGTTACATTTCCCTTGAATACTCCTTTATAATTTTTAAATATATACCTTCAATATAGCAGTGATAGCCTACTGCATAAGACGTTGGACATCGATCTTCTGAATTTTCTGAGTTATGTGTGTTTTAAGCAATTAAATATCACTTGCTTTAACGGTGAAGGAAAACATCGCGAGGAAACTGAAGCGTCAGTAGCTCAGTGGTTCGGGCGTTGGATTCACGATCAACAAGTCGTGGGTTTAAATCCCGGACATTGGACTACTGGCGTGGCCCACTCCTAGCACAAGCATTTACCTCTCCGGTAAAGGGAATACAAGTAGTATATGATCTCAAAGGTGTGTGAAGTCTGCTAACCCGCTCTTGGGCAGCGTGATGGACTATGGCCTCATGCAGTGCGCAATTAAATGACCTTCAATGTAAAGACCAATTTCTACTTTTTTATTAAATGAATTTACCTATCTTTATCCTTCTCCAACTGTCGTATCACCAATCTTTGTTTATTGATCTGTCCGTTAGACGTGTCCAGCTCGTGCTCCAGTTGCTTCCTCCTTTGCTCCTGGCGATTTATTATCTGCAGATTTTCGATTGCTTCATCTATTAAGAAGAAATATTATATATAACTAGTCGACCCGCGCGACTTCGTCCGTGTGTAGCTCCGCTCCTATTGGTCTTAGCGTAATGATATATAACCTATAGCTTTTCTCGATAAATGGACTATCTAACTCTGAAATAATTTTTCAAATCAGATCAGTAGTTCCTGAGATTAGCGCATTCAAGTTAACAAACAAATTCTTCAGCTTTATATATTAGTATAATATAAGATTCAAGAGCATGACCATCTTTCCTGCAGAGTGCATTTTGTCAGTCCAAGAGTACAATATCGCCAATGCTGTAATAATGCCCCCCGTATTGTCAACATTGACGATATCTTATGATCAATATCTTTAGATTTGTGTTTTTTACTCTAAATATTTTTGAATTAAAATTTAATAATGTTCATAAAATATTTCCAATCTTAATAAATTTTAAAATTATTTATATACCATACATGTCAATCACTCATATATAATATTACCTCATAGGAGTAAAACAAATATTACTAACGGCATAAATTTAAAATTATCTCAATCGGAAATCTTTTAAAGCAAAACTAAAAATTATAAAAACTCTGGTTACGTAATACTTGAATGGCTTATAATTATGTAAAAATTGTACTTTGTATTTTCTGCATGTTCTTATTTAATATGTCCTTCTCTCGATTCAGGTTTTCTATATCTCTCTTATCTGCTTCTGCTTGTTTTTTATTCAGCATTATCTCCCTCTCCATTACTGATACTTGCTGACGAAGATTTTCACTGGAACATAAATAATCATTTATTTCCAAGAATTTTGTAGAAATTATATTGTTACCATAAATAAGAACTGAACATTAAATTAAAATACATAAGGAAAAAAAAAGTTTAAGTGAACGAGGGCTTTTTTGTTGCTTTTATTTTAAAATTTTTGTAACATAATGATTCATGGGTTTAAAAAACATAAGTACTGTGCATCAATAATACGAACTTGACGGCTTTATCCTTAAATTTAGAGAGAAATCATAAAAGGGAATTGTTAGAGGTGATATTTCCAGGGCGTACAACTTTAAAAAAAAAAATAGATTAACAGGAGAGATTTAAATGGCGGTTAACATGTAGTTAGAATTTCCATTAATAGAAAAATAGTCATAGTGCTTTTTTCGAGTCTAATATACTTGAGGGCACTTAATAACAATTCATTGAAAATTTGTTAAAAAATGAGAGTCAAACATTAAATATATTTTTTATATAGTAAGTATATGGGGGCAAACGAGCAGAAGGTCCATCTGATGGTAAGTGGTCCCATCTGCAATACATGGAGAATTGCAAATGCGTTACCAATCCTACTTTCTAAGGAACCTATACCTAAGACCCCACGTATTAAAGCGCTCTGGAAAAACCTCTGGACACAGATTTTTCCACAGCTTGCCCCTGCATGGGAGCAATGGTACATTACTGGTATGCCAAGCATCCAAGTGGTGTGGTTGGAATCTGTCCCAGCGGAGAAGAGTGCGACGGCTAACTTAAACAAGTATCCAACGTCTTTCCGAAGACTTTTTAGTTAGCTTATCGTTGGATAGAGATTGAAATAAATAATGCAAATTAAAATAAAGAAGAAGGAAAAAAGTGTACAATGTCGAATTAATGTATTTTAATTGTAACGTATGTGGCTGTCTACTGATAAAATTGATGAGGGACTTTTTTATGCAGCTTTTGTTTTACAATCTTTGAAACATTAACATTTGTTAACCTTTTTAAGTTTTTAAATATAATTTTTTAATGTGAGTAATATGAAGTATTCGTACATCAGTGCCTGCCATCAATGCCTACTTGAGGGCTTTTCTTTCCTACATTTAGGGAGAAATTAAAACTGGGCATTGTTGGGAGATAGGTATTATTTACAGGAAGTAAAATCTAATAAAAATTTTTTAGTTACGATATTTTAGGATTGGGAAAGTTTGATCAGTTGACATCACAGTTGATTTTTGTATAGTTTGTTTTACTTTTATTTCTCACCGATCAGTTTCCACTCCAGCCTTAGCTTGTTCTAGCAACTGATATCTTTTCATTTGTTGCATCGCTTGTTTAGTTAACTTTGACACTTCGTTACGTAACCTGTTGCCGTCCTCGATCATGTTCTAAAAAAATGTGTTTCATATTGTTTAAAGCATTCGTGTTATGTTAGTAGTAATCGGATATGGCTTGTAGGATTACCTTATATATTTAATTAATTCATTTGATTGATGATCTAATTCTTACCTATTAGATATTAATTTAAGTTTTTTTACATAACGGCGGCCAATTGGAGCCAAATTTAATTTTGATTATTCTCCATGTCTATATTACTTAATTCTCGCACAATCAATACAAAGTAATTGACGTATAAATCAACAACCACTGGATAGATTTCTTCATCTAGTTGCCTATTAGGGGGTAATCTACTGAGCCAGTCAGCTAATTTCTGGAAAGGAACTGATAAGAAGCAGCTAAATTTTGCTTTTATATATTGCGCTTTGGTTTCACCTTTAACACTGCAGCTTTGATAATCGACGATGCTACGCTATTACATTACCTTAATTTATTACCTTACCTTTAACTCCTTAGCAGTATTGGTGAGAGTCTGTTTGGTCTTATCAAACTCAGCATTAGTCAACTCCAAGGTGTCTCTCAAATGAGCTGCTTTAGTTGTAGCTGCTTCTTGTTCCTCTTGTGCTGTTTCCAGTTTGCTTCCCATTTCCTTGAGCTGACGGTCTCTACGCTCTAATGTCTTTTCTGTTTTAGATAGCTGAAACAAGAATGTATTGTGTGTAAAAGTTTTATATATAGCAATTTTACTTACCACATCAGTAACACAGATCCACTATTTCATGGCTAATACAAATATGGAATTGAAGAGTAAATGTAGTGTTGATTTCTATGATTATAAAACTGTATTGTTGAATAGCAAAAACAATACAAAACTTTCTATCTCCATGGAAATCGAAACGACTAAACTGCTAAAAATCATCCAGGATAAAACTTCATTTAAGGAGATTTTTTGCTCTCAAAACAACTAGAGCTATAAATTCATTTACTGTGACAGTATTTTATTTATTAGTAGCTAAGCTATTGCTTCTGCATTCACCTCTTCTTCTCTTTTTATACTAATAAATGAATGGATTCAATACTTACCTTATCATTCAGTCCCGCAATAGTTTTAGCTCTACCCTCAATTTCACTCTTCAGTGACGCGCTTTCTCCTTTTAGATGATCTACCAAACGATTTTGCCGCACCGCATTGTTGTCTGCTTCCTGAAATTATAAACTTATTAATAACTATATAACCTCCATGTAACACCACTCAATTTAACGGCATTCTTCCAAACGAGATTTACAATTATAACTTTGTTAGTATCTAATGCTCTCTATTATTGCTAGAGATAAAACAAATATTCGGTAACTATATGGTATCCGGCTTATCCGGCTCAAATTTCAAATCTGGTCGAAATTAGCGACACCGATAAAATTAAATTACCACAAATTCAAACTACAAAACAACGTTTTTGAGATTACGAATCTCAGATGATCGTGTTTGCATTCAATTCAATAGTTTCACTCATTAACGAAAGCGCCCAAGTTTCCTCGTGTAATGAGTCGAATCCCGAAAGCTATGTTCAGTCGGATATTCGGCTCCTAATTCGGTCGAATATTCGGGATTCGGTATCCGGCAAAAATCTATCTGATTCATCTCTTATAGAAGGTTTTATTTTACTTGCAATGATTGTATGTTCTGGTCAAATCTTGCAAATTAAATTTAACCTCCACTGATTAAGATGATTTTAGGTATTGTTCCGTGTTCAGTAACCAGATCTTATTATCCCGGATTTTGGGAATTTAGTAGTAAATGGTTCTTTATTCGTAGATATTTTTTTTTCCGTTGCTTATGGCAAAATTAGCTTCGACCTTCAATTTAGACTCGGAACCCAAACAATTTGTGTGCGAGACCGACTTGCACTTTCGATCCGGTTTTTTATATTATGTCAAGTATTTCCATCTGGCAACCCCATTGTACGCTTAGATTTTTCAAACTACGCTACGGGTTTTAATGCGATTTTCGCATTTGGACAGAGTGCTTCAAGAGGTAAGCTGTATAATAAATACATATATAAATTATATCATAATTAATTTCTACAATTATATTTAAAAGAATATTTGGGTAAAAAACATTCGCCTTTTGGAAATACCCAATTATTATTAATAAGTTTATCACAATTACCTAACAAGGAAGTTATTTAAATAATACATTTCTCAGAATGAGTATGACATTACACATTTACCTAACTAAGTTTAAACTAAGTCCAAAGTCTGTCTGTAATTTCAACAATTCTTTAAATTCATTGTAGATCTTCTAGATGGAGAGATTGATTTTAGTATGACTTCGATTTAATAAAAACAGTTTGGTTTCTGTTTTTATTAAATCGTGACGTCATACTAAATTCGTATTTAGAGAATTTGAAACCTATATGAATATATATCCAGGGATTTTGGATTTAGATTGATTATTAATTTGAGTTGTTAATGATACATGACATGTAAAGTTTTCAGGACTTCAAGAAGCGTGATGGCCCAGTGGTTGAGATTTTAATGTCTTACTCGGGAGGGTTTCCATTATTTTTAAGTTATGTGTGTTTTAAGCAATTAAATGTCACTTGCTTTAACGGCGAAGGAAAACATCGTGAGGAAACCTGCACTCCTGAGAGTTCCCTAAAGTTCTCAAAGGTGTGTAAAGTCTGCCAACCCGCACTGAGCCAGCGAGGTGGACTATGGCCTAATACCCTCCTCATTCTGAGGAAGAGCTCGGCTCAGCAGTGTGCAATTGACGGGTTGACGGGGACTTCAGGTTTTATGCACACTTACAGTCCTTTTTAATGTTTTAAAATCTTCCTTTCCCACTTACTGAATGAGGGTTTTCAAGTAGTACTTCCGAGTGTAAGACTTCTACGCTCATGTGACCGTTAAAAGGTTAGAGTTGCCATTATTTAATACAACGTTTTACGAGCATTCCTGTACAGCACATGGAACTCTCTTCCAAAGAATATTTTAAATGATAATCCATCCATTAACAAATTTAAAATTTTTTTTTTTTAAATTTCAAAATTCAACAAATTTATGGAACTCTCTTCCAAAGAATATTTTAAATGATAATCCATCCATTAACAAATTTAAAATGAGACTGAAGAAGCACCTTTCCCAACTTTAAAGTTATTAATTTTAAACATATACTAGCTGACCCGGCAAAAGTTATTTAGCTATATAAATTTGGGGACAGTCACCTTTATCACTTAGGGGGATGAAAAATAGATAGTAGCAGATTCTCAGACCTACTGAATATGCATATAAAATTTCATAACAATCGGTCGAGCCGTTTCGGAGGAGTATGGTAACTAACATTGTGACACAAGAATTTTATATATAAGATTATTGAAATCTTATTTATGTAGTATATTAATAATACACTATTTTAAGTAGTATATATTTGTTTTGGATCGTTTAATTTAATTAAATAACTTTTTACCTATCTCGCAATTTCCGAAATAATAATTTATTATGGTACATAAATAAATAAATAAAATAAATATGTGGGAATAATAGACATCGAAGCCATTGTATAAAAAAGTAAATTACTTAGTTTCAGCAATAAGAACATATTTCTTCAGAATTAAAAAAAATTACATCCTGTCTCATGACCTAGTCACGTTTACGCTTATCATTTATAGATTACTATAAAAATATAATAGATTTCTTAAATTAAACGCTTTAAAATTAAAGTTTCTTTTATCACATAACTGACTCATATTAAATTGAAATGAGGTCAGAATTTTTATAATAAAAATAAAAAAAAACTTACGTTTTACAGCCATGAGAAACTGATAAGGAATATTACGAAGTATGCTTGAATATTATAGATTTTACGACCTTTTTGCATTCAAATAGTATCATAAAAAAATAAATAATATTAGCAGAATAAGTGTTCTTATAACTAGCAGTCACATACTCGCTCGTACACTCATTCCCTTACTCGTTCATTCATTCATACTTAGTTCGTAGTTCCTGCGGGATAATAAGCTGAAGAGTTTGTTTGTTTGAACGCGTTAATCTCAGGAACTACTTGTCAGATTTGAAAAATTGTTTCAGTGTTAGATAGCCCATTTACTGAGGAAGGCTATAGGCTATATATCATCACGCTACGACCAATAACAGCGGAGCTACACGCGGACGAAGTCGCGCGGGTCGACTAGTTGTAGAATATAACAAATTAATATTAGATTATACACAATAAAATCTTTTAATAAAATAATCTTACTTCCAACTGCTCTTCCAACTTGGCAATACTTTCTTCAGCGCTTGTATTCTTGGTCTCCAACTCCTCGATATAACTTAAAGCATTGGTTAGCCTCTGCTTGACTCCATCCAACTCTCCTTGTAGTCGCGCCTTTTCTTTCTCGAACTTTTCCTTCTCTTTAACGGCAGATGTCGCTCCACTACAATATTTTACATTTTTAGTATCTTACTAACTACTTTTATAAATCAAACTCAGTGTCAGCTCAAATACATGTTTTTTTTTCATACATTATACAATACTCAATCAATCATCAGGGCTTAAAATACATTCTTTATTACTTTATTTTCAAAGGAAATATTTTTTTTTCAAATGACCAATTTTAATACGCTTACAAAAAATTCAATTAAATCTTTGATGTATGTTTTTTAGACGTGCAAGTTGAGCACATTTAACTCCGCCTAAAAATAGGAAAAGTTTGTTAGTAAATTACCTGCAACACACACATCATAATATACCTAAGTAAAAATAATAAAATATTAAAGATTGTTATTTATAATTTATAGTAATAGTTTTATATATTTACATAAGAATGTACATAATGGATTAAACACAAACATTAACAAACACTCAAAGGACGAATGACTTTCCGAGGGAAATGTTCTGATTGGTCGTTTGCCATTGGCCAATCAGATACAAGCTAATGTTGACATTAGAAGAAACATTAAATCATTGCGATTGCCATAACACAAAATGAAGTCATGACACCACTAATTTATATATTAACTCTTGAACCACTTTGTCTATTGCTAAAAACCGCATTAAAATTTGTTTAGTAGTTAGATAGATAGATAAGATAATTACATAGAATAAAAAAAATATACAACAACCCAATAGTATTGTCATGATTTTATTTTGATTTAATATTTTTTCTGATTGGCCAATGAGAGACGACCGTTGACGCGTGTCTATTCTTTTGGCCAATCAAAAAAAAAATTACCCTGCTAAAGACAAGGCTGTACGGTGTAATACCATTGCCTTTTCCGTTATAGAATAAAAACATAAAAAAATTGGATAGTAAAAAAAGATCTTGCTGATTATTATCGATGACCCAAAAAAAAGTAACTTTTATACTAAGCTTTGCCTGTGAAATCGTCCGCGTGGAATAGCGATTATTTCATACAACTTTTCAACTCCCCCCCTTTCAACCCCATACAACCTTTTTTACACATTTAAAAGTAGCCAGTGTTCTTTCTAAGGCTCTAGACTATCTGTATACCGAATTTCATTTAAATCAGTTCAGTAGTTTTAGCGTGAAAATGCGAAAGAAAGACAGAATTACTTTCGCATTTATAATATTAGTAAGGATTTAGTAAACGTCTTCAATCTGAAAAATCTAAAATCTGAGATGACACTGATTATGATTTTAGAACAAAAAACAATAAAATCTTGTACAGTTCTTACACATCATCATCACCAGCCCTTTTCCTCGCATCCAGTTCTTTTTCCAATCTAGTAACAGTTTTCTTCATAGTTTCCAAACTTTCCACGCTGGCTAGTTCACGGGCGTGCATAGCATCTGCTAGAGCTCTGGCTTCACCTAAAAGGCATTAAATCTAACAATAGTTTGGCCGAACAACGAATGTTCGGCGAGTCTCTTGGCCGAAGCGCTGAATATTAAAGTATGAGTACGTGTAATGACGATGCGTCGTGGGCGCAGATCCTTATAAGTGGTGGTCAGCAAACGCAAAACATCTTAATCTAGCAGAATTTGCTGAGATTTATTTATCATCTCTCGGTAGTAGTGTATACAGTGAGCGGCTATTTTCGGTTTATGAGGAAAAAGCGCAATCGTTTGCTATCAACAAATGCAAAAAAAATTGTTTTCATTCATCATAACTTATCACTGGTAGATTTTAAGTATTTGTAAGTAATATTATACATTCTTTTCTATCGTGATTTACTATTCAGTTGAATAGTCCCCAATGTTTGGCCGAATACCGAGTGTTTGCCGAATAGTTGTGGCATCTCAAATTAAAACTGTAACTGATGTCTATTCATCGAATATACTTTTATAAAATTTCTATATCTGCTAATCTAACTTACAATCTAATTTAAAAATAAACGACATATTAAAATGTAGTTACCGATTTCAGTTCTCAGTCTATCGATAGTTTTACCAGAATCAGATATTTCTGTTAAATACTCAGTTACCAGGTCATCGTAGCGGGAGAGTTTTAGCTGGAAAATAAGATCTCGATCATGAATTTTATGTGACTTATTACTTAATAATTTATATTTCATCTCGAGTGCAGAATAAGGCTTTTTTTACTCGACAAAGTTAAAAAAAATTTCAGTGATGGAAATCTTTGTAATTATTTGAAAATCGCCATTTTGGTTGTACTGATCCTATTAATCTCTATCCTCTCTCTTTTTGCTTGCTGTTATTTTTCAGTTACTTTGTCTCTATTTTTCTCTATTTTTTAACTCTCTTGAGGTGGTAGAAAAATATCGTGCATAAAAAAACAAAACGGCTTTTCTTACAATCGAGATGAAACTAAGCTTCCTCCCTCTGGTAAGAAAAATCATTTTCTTTGTCTGCGGTACGATAAATTATCTATATATCTATTTATCCTAAGGGTTCAGTAACATTTAAACTATACTGAAGTTTAAATCTTACTTTTAGATTATTAATTTTCTCCTGATGAGTAACATTTTCCTCTTTCATCTTGAAGTAGGAGTCATATAACTTGGTGTACACATCAGAATATAGTTTAAGACCTTCAGTTTCACGCATCTGCTCCAGGACCTGAAATATTCAATATTTTTAAACGTGCTAAAAATTGACGTCTCTACATTAAGCCATGTTTTTTAAATTTCAAGAAAACCCCTGACCCATGTGAAATTAAAATTTATTTTAAGGGCTAGCCTAACTAAAAAATCTTAATATTAAATTTCCTGATTATATGAGGAAGTAAGGAGTATTTTTGAAAAGGTTTTCAAGGAAAGGTCATCAAATTTAAGCAATATAAATAAAAGTACACTAATACAATAACTCAGTTCTACTTCTAGATGCAACAGTTTTATATGATGCGACAAACAAACGAATATACAGACAGATAAATGTATCCTTTACTGATTGATTTTTTTTCATTGCTAATTAAATATTTATAACAGGAGAAAGGTTTGGTCTAGAAAAATCTAACAGATGGCGGGTAAGTTAGTTTATAGACACAACACTTCAAAATGTTTTGCTATATAGGTTGTGTAAACATCCAATAGATATCGCTATCTCTAAATATCAAACGTTAGTAATATCCTTTAGTTTTAACTACGTCGCAGATTTTTTTATAATATGCGTAGATAAGTGGCCACCGTCACCCATGGACATCGGCAATACTAGAGTGTCTCCTGTTTTATCGATGCGTTGCCACCTCGAAGATGAAGAGAAGAGTACTACGCGAAGAGGATGAAGAGAAGAGTACTTCGGTTTCAGTGAACCCTGAGTGAGAACTCAGACTCCACCTGAACCGTAGCATTAACCGGATAGAAGGCGGAGGGATAAGTCTCAGCGGCAGAGGGGAATTGTATTCTAATCACCATAATCACGGGAAAAAAGATTAACTTTACCTTCTCAAACTCTTTCTCCGCCTCAGTGGTCTCCGAGCCAATAGTGATGGCCGCTCCGAATTCTTCCTCATCATCAATTTCCATGATTATCAAAAGTTAAATTACTATTACAACCTAAATACGACAATATCAACAAAATTTTCGTAGCAAATGTAAACAAGAGATACGGTTGCTATGGTTACGTCACGAAGTTTGATGTATGACAACGGAGTTATTTCTTATCTGTAGGTAAACAAAATAGTTAAAAAGGTATCAATGACGAGTATAACGTGCCTATAACTGCAATGATTTTGTTTAACGTAATAATGTAGGAACTATTCGTAACTATTCAAAATATCTTTGTATTTATAACATTTCTAAGGGCAAAGCACTGGATAGTTATAGATTTAAGATTCTAATTAAGAGGAAATCAGTCGACACTTTTTTCATACAAACGTAGTCCCCTGTTTCCTCCTAGGGTAATGAAGTTACAAAAGAAAAAAAATACCATGCGATATATACGTACCTCTGCCATGCCAAAAAAAAACAAAACGTACAGTACGTTTTTTTTTTTTTTTTATTATTTGATTAATATAATAGAAAAACAACTTAAAATTAAAGAAAACGACTTTTACTTACATTTGCAAACATCCAGCAAACTAATTATTACTAACATAAACCAAAAACAGCAAAACGTACGGGCATAGCTTAGACCCTGTACTGCATTTTAATGAAATAAATATTAAAATCGGTCCAGATTTCTAGGAGGACAGGGGATTACGAAAGGACGATTTTCTTAATGTTACGTAGGTGCAATCAGTTCGAGCTGTAGTTCTCTCTATCGCACGGTAAGGAGTAAGCTTGGGACTCAGCGCGACACCAATATTTTATTACTAGACCCTTGCGACTTCGTTCACGTGTTACTCAGCTCCTATGGGTCGCAGCGAGACGTTAAATAGCCTATAGCCTTCTTAGATAAATAGGCTATCTAATACCGAAAGAATTTTTCAAATCGTATCAGTAGTTTCTGTGATTAGCGCGTTCAAGCAAACAAACAAACTCTTCAGCTTTATATATTAAAACTAGTCGACCCGCGCGACTTTGTTTACGTGTAGTTCAACTCCTGTTGGTCTTAGCGTGATAATATATAGCCTATAGCCTTCCTTGGTAAATGGGCTATCTAACACTGAAAGAATTTTTCAAATCAGTTCCTGAGATTAGCGCGTTTAAACAAACTCTTTAGCTTTATGACCATTTACTGAAATCTGTTAAGTAAACTTTTCTTCTATCGCATTTTTGATAAATACTTTCAATGTACAGATACCAGGTTCAATTGTTTTATTATATAACATAAGGACAGTACAAACGGCGCACTTCCTCATTACAATCATACAATTATGAACCCTCGCGCAATTACTCCATTACTGACCGTTGTCAGTCACTTTACGTCCCCCTCTCTTTCTATTTATGTATAACTAGCGGGCGCCCGCGACTTCGTCCGCGTAGAAGTTCTGATTTTCTATGAGATTATAAAAAGAAAATTTTTCCCGCTGCTGTAATAATCTAAATGCCAATTATCATATTCCCGCTTTTCTAACCTCAAACTTTAAAAGCATAGGACTTTCATATAACCTTCAAACCCCCATTCCACCCCTTAGGAGGGGCACCCCCGTAAAAAAAATCTTAGCTGACACCGACTCTCTAGAGAGAACCTACTTTCCAAATTTCAAGTTAAGAGTGACAATAAATTAAACTTTCCCATACAAACTTTCATCCCCTATTTTACCACCCTTAAGGGGGTATTTTGCAAAATAAATTATACAGATTTTTATTATTGTAAGTTATTAATGTAAATACCGATTTTCATAAGTCTAACTTCAAAAACATAGGACTTTCATATAACCTTCCAAACCCCATTTTACCCCCTTAGGGGAGGATTTTCTCAAATCCGTTTCTTAGTGGACACCTACGTCCTAGAAGGAACCTACATTCCAAATTTCAAGTTTGTAGGTTTTATAGTTCCTGAGATTTCGTGATGATCAGTCAGTCAGTCAGTCAGTGACTTTTCGCTTTTATATATATAGATAGAGAAGGAGGGACGATGAACTATTTACCTAGGCCCCTTGAATGGTTCATACAAAATAGATTTAATTGAACAATTGGATCACGATGGTAAAGTTTGTGTCATATTAGACAGGAAGCCGATCAGCGCCTGGGGCTTGCGAATAAAAGCAAAATAACCTACACTCAAGGTGTAGGGTTATAGGCCTTTTATATAATTATAACGCTCCCCTTGGCTTCGCTTTGTGGACCTTTAAAAAGGGTGACCTAAACCACGACACTATTAAACTAACTTCGAGGTGCGCGACGACACCAGATAGACTGAGATGAATCTATCGCACTAAAGGTTAAATATTGTCTACCCACGTTTCTGTCTTTACTTGAAATAATAAAAAAGAAACTACCCGCGAACAATAATTTATGGTGTTGCTAACTTTCTTAACATTTAAATGTTTTGCAAATGCTTTATTTTGAAAAAAAAATTAAGCTCTATCTCGTATTTCGTTTGAGCGAAACTTAGTTGCCCAAGTATTTTAAATTATTTGTTACTTTTTTTTAATATTTTCATTCGAAAACCAAGTAGTATAGATCTTATACATTTTCATCTTTCATATGAAACAATCTCTTTTAATACTTGTTAATTATATGTAATAAATATTCAATTAAGGTTATCATTTGATTATATTTTTTATAAAAACAGTAGTTGGAAAGTAGTGATGGCCCAGTGGTTGAGACTTCAAGTCTTACTCGGGAGGTCCGAGTTCGATCCTGGGCGCACACCTCTGACTTTTCTGAGTTATGTGTGTTATAATCAATTAAATATCACTTGCTTTAACGGTGAAGGAAAACATCGTGAGGAAACCTGCACTCCTGAGAGTTCTCCAAGTTCTCAAAGGTGTGTGAAGTCTGCCAACCCGCTCTGGCCCAGCGTGGTGGACTATGGCCTAATACCCTCCTCATTGACAGGTCGTGATGATAAAAACAGTTAAGTCCGAGTCGATCATTTAAGCTTCCACCAAAATATTTATTTTTTTGAACAGTTAACAATTCCAAAAATAAATTTGAAAAGTTATCTGACCTAGATATAAAAGTTGTACAAAACAAAAAACCTTCAGTTCACTCTATTCGAGTAAAAAGCCGATTTAAAAATAAAACTCAAAAAATCCATTATAACATAAATGCGAAAGTGCGTTTGTTAGTTTGTCTTTCTTTTAGTGGTGCCATATGCTATAAAATTGAGAGAGATATGATACCCAATAGTGTACAGCAATATGTATTCACATGCAATTTAGACCCAGAAGCAGGATTAAAGAGCTCTTTCATAATATATTAACTCTCACCTCCACCACTCGACCTCGCTAACGACAATAGGTAATAAAGTAAACTTACGTGGACCTCGAGAAGGGTAACCTTAATCACGACACTATACCACTAACTTCCATGTTCACTGCACGAAAACAGCAAAGAGACTGAGACTAATCTATCCTACTAGAGGTATATATTGTCTCCACGTCGGCATACTTGAAATAATATTAAATGATCTACCCGCTACTACCACTTTATAAACAGTGTTGCTAACACATAGAACGTAAATATTTGCATAGAGACATTTAAAGACGTCATCTACTATGCACAAACTCTCACCTCCACCGCTCGACCTCGCTATCGAATATTAAAATAATAAAGTACATTACTCACGTGCTCCTCGATAACTTTGGCCTAACACCACGCCACCAAACAACACTACACAATTAGTTTCAATACTTTAACATGTACTGAGCAACATTACATGACAGACTAACTCAATCTTATCGGAAAGAAAGTCTCGTCTTTTTACTCTGAACCAGCTTTATTTTTTTTTAAATATTCAGTTAAGTTAGTTTTCAATTTTATTGTTATTAGGGTATGACAGGGCTGACATTTACACGCTGTACAAAAGCCCCGTAAAATAAATCGAGAAATAAAAAAAAATATAAAATTTTGGTTAATATAAAATATAACTAACCGATAATAATACAAGTCGACCCACCCCGGCTTCGCCCGAGTGTATCAACGAATGTATTTGGGTTTCATTTTACATTTTAATTTTCAACAAAAACATTATTTATTGATAACTTATTCCCAAAAACATAAACGGTCACACAGCTTACCATGCAGTTCATCCCCTTTTTTTGGTGACCCGGAGAGATCTGCTTCCGTTTCCGTTCCGTCCGTTTGGGAAGGTGACCTTCTCAAACGGGGGCTTGGGAAAGTTAGGCGAGGTTGGTGTGACTGCTTCTGAATGAGACAGCCCAAAACTACCTCTGAAGGAGGTAGCCCGACTCGGTAAACCATCCGGGATCTTGTCCGAAAACCATACTGTGTCTCGTGCAGGTCGGTGCGCATCAACTTGATGACGCGAGCGGCCAGAACACACTCGAACTTGCTGACCTCGTTCAGGAGTACGATTGGTCGATAAGCCGATGGATGTCTCCCATCGCGTCCACTTTTTCGAAGGAGAACTAGCTTCATAGTCTTCCACCTCCTGGGGATCCGTCTCTGGGAGAGGCGCAGGTCGAAGATCTGTCACATCCAATTGTCCATGACACTGAGGGCCACAGACAATGCTCTTCCCGGTACTCGATCGAGACCTGAACCGGTCTTCTTGTCCCGAAGCTTTAAGGCAGTTACTTGGAACTCCTTATCTGACACCGACAACACTTCCTCCTCAATCCAAGTGCTCATACCACTACTACTACCCATCGGTGATGTCTACTCTTCTATGTGGAGGAATAAAACACCAACAACCTGCTCGATAATGGACTTCATTCCCTATTCCAACCTCTCCAAACCCTTTTTTCGCAAGTAAACGTAGTCTATGCTCTTTCTTAGGCTCCGCTCTATCTCTGTACCAAATTTCATAAAAATCGATTCAGTTGTTTGAGTTTGAAAGCCTAATAGACTGATAGACTTATGTATTTGTAATATTATAAAATAGTTGGGATTATACGGATTGATTAGTTGGGATAAAAATTGGCTGCAAGTATTGAAGTTTGTTTTAAAAAAAGTCATTATTTATAATGTCTTAAGCAGGACAGGAAATGTTTTATAATAGCAATTTGGTGTTTCTAAACTACTATAGATTTCAGGCTTGGCATATAATTATGTAGTCGTAACGTGCAAATATTGGTGCTGTATTTTATATATACCAAGGATGTCTGTCAAGTTATTTTGGTTGCTATATTTATAAACATTTCATGATGTTTGCCTGCGATTAAATTCAAAATTTTCCATACTGCATAATTTGGTCTAACTAGTTCTGATGAAGTTGTTTATGTATCTAAATTATAAAAGATTTAGTTCCTAATATTAATGCCAAGCTTAGAAGAAGAATATAATTAAAATATATAAAAGGTTATATAGAGTTTACAAAAAAACCATTTATTGACAAGTAAAATCAAAGTGGATAGGAAAAACTCTACTCAACAAAAACACATAAACACGAATTTTCAACTTCAAGGCGTTTCGTTTTAAAATGAAGTTGTTAGTTTGATAATATTAAAAATGGATATAAATACTTCACTACTTTCACTTAGTATAAAACAGTCACTTTTCTTTTTTATTTAGTAGATAAGGTAGTAAGGTAAGGATGGTCCACCTGATGGTAAGTGGTCACTAAGAGATACTTTCTTGTTTTGACGACGCGTCCTCGAAGATAAAGTGGGGAGGGGGAGTATAGAAAAAAATGCTGCGGTTTCAGCGGACCTTGAGCAAGTGTCCAGAGTCCACTAGATCAGGTGTATGTAGGCTTAGATCTTTTAAAATTTTCTACGGACTGTCATGCGGTGCACACCAACAGACAGAGTGATTCAAGAGGAAGGATTATATGCATAATACATACATAATATAGTAGAGAATCCGTGCGAAGCCTGGGCGGATTGCTAGTTAGTAAATAATTCAAACATTATATTATAGTTTAGGTTCACTACTGACGCTTTGATTACATTTTCCTTATACTGACTCACGATTCAACGCTTGTAAAATAACACATTGCGCAGGATAAACAGGATTTTCCCACAACGATAAAAACTATTTATAATACAACTCATATTTGTTCGACTTTCCGTAATGTAAACACGTCTCTAAAGTGTATACAAAATGGCTGAATCCGATATTAAAGTTATAGATATACAAAACGTATCAAAGGACGTACATAATAATAAAAATACAGAAGAACAAACAGATGAAGTGAAGTTAGATGGAAAAATAGAAGATACTAAAGAAACAAATAATGATAGTACAATTTCTTTAAAGAGTTTTAATATGATGGATGATAAACATAGAAGAGAAGATCAATCAAAAATCGATAATGATGTGAAGACAACTAGAAACCAAAACAATTCAGAAGATATCCAGGAAGAAGTAAGAGCACCAAAATGCTATAATTGTATTTACGAAGTAACTGAATTCTTGCCTTGGTTTTGCGTCAACATTGGACGCTGGTGTTCAAACAGTTTTAAACGTAATTGTTGCTTTTGTTGCAATAAGAAAGTTGTTAGAGTACGACGAGGTGCTTATAAGACAAAAGATGAGGAATACTGGAATGAAAATGTAATTAATGACGGTGACCTAACTAGATATAGTTTGCCTGTGTGTGTTGATGATGAAGGTAATGAAGATGAAAGTATCAAAATTAAATTTCATCGGAATCAAGATTTCGATGAGGGCGATGATATAAAGATAGAAAATGTTGATTTTGAAAAATGTGATAATGTAAACAAAGAAGACATTGATATGAATAAAAGTTTGCCTGTGTGTGTTGATGATGAAGGTAATGAAGATGAAAGTATCAAAATTAAATTTCATCGGAATCAAGATTTCGATGAGGGCGATGATATAAAGATAGAAAATGTTGATTTTGAAAAATGTGATAATGTAAACAAAGAAGACATTGATATGAATAAAGGAAGTGATCATGATACTAAAACTGTAATACATGATGATAATCATCCTATTAATAGTCATGGGCATTGTGATGTACAATCATATTCGCATGGTAATATTAGTCATGATCTTAACAATGATTTAAACAAATGTGATAATGATAACAAAGGAGTTAGTGGTATGAGTAAAGAAAAAGATCATGATACCAAAACTGTTACACATGATAATAATCATCACAGGTATAGTCATGTGAATTCTGACGTGCACAAAAGTTCGCATGGTGTTTCAAGTCATGATCCCTGCAATGATTTCAACAAATATGATAATGTAAATAAAGAAGATATTCATATGAGCAAAGGAAGTGACCATAATACAAAAACTGTCTCACATGATGATAATCATCCTATTAATAGTCATGGGCATTGTGATGTACAATCATATTCGCATGGTAATATTAGTCATGATCATAACAATGATTTAAACAAATGTGATAATGATAACAAAGGAGTTAGTGGTATGAGTAAAGAAAAAGATCATGATACCAAAACTGTCACACATGATAATAATCATCACAGGTATAGTCATGTGAATTCTGACGTGCACAAAAGTTCGCATGGTGTCTCAAGTCATGATCCCTACAATGATTTCAACAAATATGATAATGTAAATAAAGAAGATATTCATATGAGCAAAGGAAGTGACCATAATACAAAAACTGTCTCACATGATAATCATCATAGTTATAGTCATGGGCATTCTGATGTACATTCAAGTTCGCATGATGATCTAGTTAGTGATGATTATAACACACATAGTCACACTGATACTGGTTATTCCGGTGGAGATGATGTGGGTTGTGATAATCATGGTTTTAGTTCTGATTGGTAATATGGTAAAATGATTGTGAAAATGATGATTTAAATGTAGATGCATTAGCATTGGAAGAGATGTTAGTTAACATATAAATAAATAAATAGTAGGAATTATAATTTCTTTAAAAAACTAATTTAATTGAGAAGTGTTAATATAAGCTGTTACATTTATTAATTATAAGGAAGTTGGAATATTACATATAGGAAAATTCGTAATATTTGATTATTCATAATATTTGTTTATAATAATAGTTATTTGTACAATAAATACAATATAAAATATTTGTACCAATACATCTAAATTATTTTATTTCCTGCTAATTAAAAACTCCCAATTTGTAAGAATGTTACTTTTTCAAGCTATAACATCTAAACAGAATAGGATCAAACTTTTAGGTAGTATTATAAATTGTACACTAAAATAACATTTTTTATTATTATTATATTACACATCTTATATATAAAAATGAATCCCTATTTCCCTTGGTCACGGCATCACGCGTGTACGGTTGGGCCGATATCGCTAATTGTTTTTTGTTGTGTTTGTTATTGTCAGAAGAAGGTTCTTAAGAAATAAAAAAATTAAAAAAGTTGCGCGGAAAATTAGAAAATTTAACGATCTAATTTTATATTGGATTCTTCTCTTGACCTTTTGACAGCCAATTAGAAATTCAATATTTGCTTTATTGGATACCTATAACAATCGCTGTTATTTAAAAATAATGTGAGATCTCAAAGTAGGTTAGTTTTGACTAGCCAAGTCAATTGTTCATAATGTTATTTTGTTCTTATAAATACATATTTGGATTTTGCATAGAACTAGGCACTCATTTAGATCTCCATTCTTTTTGAGGCGAAACCTACAGCCAAGCATAATTTTTATATTGAACTAGGCTCTCCTTTTTTACATTTATGTTTTTGGTGGGATATCATTAATATTGTAATAAGTAATATTTCATTTTTAGATTTTTTCCTACGCTTACACACAATTACCGAGCTGGATTCCAAATTTCATCCTTCTAAGTCATGTGGAAGTAGGTTAGGTTTAGTTAATATATGTCAGTCAGTCAGTGCTAAAATTTACGACTTTTGGACCTTCATATCTTTATAACCGTTTGAGCTAGCTCCATGAAATTTGGGCTTCTAGGTGTCCTTATGGATATAATTAAACACACGAAGTTTTATGTGTTTACGTTAAAGAGGTTTTGAGTTATAGAAGGGTCAAAAATGGCACCAAATTGTTCGTGTAATATTACACTAGGCGCTGTCTAGCCAGTTTTGAACTAGGCTGACACGCTGCCGCGTGTTTAGATCTATCTTTCTACGCAAGAGATTCAGTTTCCACCAATAAACAGACAAATTCTAGTATATAATGTATGCATATAATTATAGTAGAGACACTTAGCGAAACCAGGTGGGTCGCTAGTAGACTTATACAGAGAAAAACAATTATTCTCTCCAGTGGTTTCCAAATAATTGTATACGTGTCACTAGGGATATGTAAGGCTGTTAGGACAAGTTGTAAAGGACACAAATGATATTCTGTGACACGAGGATTAACATTGAGTAAAATATGAACAAATCATTTACATTATTCTATGAATGATGTTAGTTCACGTAGTAGATTTATGATGGCAATAATTAACTATTAATGTAAATAATTTAAGTAATAAAGCTATATTTTTTAAGTTTTCTTCTTTTTTTAAATTGAGGAGTAAATGTTAAATTATTGAAATGCCGAAGTGAAGTTGCCTTAAAGGTTTGTAACGCCATCCTACGATGATCATTTCATTATATTGTTGCTTAACATATTTAATTATTATCTTGCAGGAACTCCAAATGTTCCTGAGATAGAAAGCAGCCTATGTGTTAATCCAGGTGCCAAATTTCATTGAAATGCGTTCAGCCGTTTTGAAGTGAATGAATACCAAACATCTAAACATATAAACTCAGAATTATAATATTAGTAACATAGACTTTTCTGAGTTATGTGTGTTTTAAGTAAATACATATCACGTGCTTTAACGTTGAAGGAAAACGTCGAGAGAAAATCTACATGGTACGGGAGCCAGTGACAGATTTTTTGGGAGGGTCCAAGCAAAAATTCGTAAATTAAGATTAAGTAATATGATTACTCGTGACCGTCAGCTGCGATTCCGTGGGTTGAGCGAGCAGTGGCAGCCTCCTAAATATGGAGAAAAAAAATGATTTTTAGTCATTTCCACCCATTTGAAAATTTGTAGGATTATAGTTTAGTTAATATCTTGAAGGAAATAAAATCTGCTGACCATAACGTGGTGGATTATACGTCAGCTGGTTGCTTAAAAATGAAAAACAAAAATTTTTAGTGATTTCCTCTCAACTAAAAATTTACCTGGTAATAGTTTATATGCTACTGTGAATGAAAATTAATATCAGCTTGCTGTATCTCGGTGGAAAGGTGTCGTAACAGCGTCAATTAGATAAATTCTTATCAACTGACGACTTTTCCCCATTCCATTTCAGCATCTCATTACCTAACATCCTTCCCTACTCTGAGGTAGAGACCCGGCTCAACCGTTGGCCATCTACAGCTTATGATGATGAAAACATAATATTTACAATTGAAATTGCTCTCCTGCCAAGTCAATTTTTTAAGTATTTTAACGGAGTCGTCAAAACAATTTGGGAACCACTGATGTAGTCTATTAATAAAAAAAGAAGTAATCTAGTTTCGTTACCTCTATTTATTATAAAGAGTTATAATTATAGAACCAGTTTAGGCTTCAGAGGCAATGCACTTTATATCCTTGTAATAAACTGCACTGAATGTTGCCTTTCTAGTGCTTGAATGGTTTTTACGAGCACATTCATAACAACGTGAGTCAGATATTGTGTCTAAGAAGGGATTTTAGTGTAGGTAGTACATATGCAAAACACTGACCAATATAATGTTTATATTAGAAATAAACTTATAACGCCATCCTTCTATACTCAAGATCTGCGATGGTCAGTTAATACAGTTGAAATTTGGATCACGATTGCTTTGAAAGGTACCAAAGGTATATAAAATGTATATTTCTGCCATGAAATTTAGTTGCATTATGATTTAAATATGATATCTATTAAATATTGACCTCCAGAGTTGAAGCACATATTGCTGATGATACATCTCTTATATTTAAAGTAAACAGAAATAAACATAATTACGACGATGTAAACAGTGCTTTATCGCAGGTTCTTCATGCTATGCATGTTAAAAATACTAAATGCGTTGATTTTGCTTTACCTAATATTAAAAAAAAAAAATTTAACATACTGTTAAATAATAAAATTTTAGATGTGGTAGACTCGACGGTATTTCTGGGTATAACTTTAGATTCAAAACTCCAGTGGAACCCATGTTGTGTCGTACCGTAGTTTTTGTATTTAAATTTTAGTTGGTCTAAAAGAATCTTTTAATCTTTTCAGTACAAAATGTATGTAAAATGTTTTTGGCGATTTCTGACATTTCTAGTACTCATCTTAAATGATCCCATAGAGTCTTGTTAGCAACAATGTTTATAAAGTAGTAGTAGCGGGTAGATCATTTTATATTATTTCGAGTATACCGACGTGGAGACATTATATAACCTTTAGTGCGATAGATTAGTCTCAGTCTCTCTGGTGTTTTCGTGCAGTGAACATGGAAGTTAGTGTTATAGTGTCGTGATTAAGGTTACCCTTCTCGAGGTCCACGTAAGTTTACTTTATTATCTATTGTCGTTAGCGAGGTCGAGTGGTGGAGGTGAGAGTTAATATATTATGAAAGAGCTCTTTAAACCTGCTCCTGGGTCTCAAGACCCAGGCACCCCTCGCCTCAGTCTAAATTGCATGTGTATACGTGTTGCTGTACAGTGATGGGTACCACATTTCTCTTATATACTTAGCAGTCTTTTGATCCCTATACTAAATAGGATTGATAAACATAAATTTTTTTTTTTGGATTTTAGCAATTTTTTCGCTGACCGTACATTTTCTCAAAAATCTGTGAATGCAGTTCAGAATATCTTAAAAAATAATTGATGGTTTTCTAGGAACGTTTTCTTATAACTATAACGGTTAAGGTACCTGCCCTTACTGACCCGTCTCAAAAATCCATCCTGTATATACTAGTTACGCTCCGCGGTTTCACCCGATATATTTTGGATAATTCACACCATACAATTATAAATTATAGCCTATGTGTGTATTCTGATGTGTAAGCTATACTATTGTAAAGTTTCATCAAAATCCATTCAGTAGTTTTTGCGTGAAAAAGTAAAAAACATACATCCATACATTCTTACAAACTTTCGCGTTTATAATATTAGTAGGATGAGGAATTATCAAAAGATATTTTCTCAGATTTCGATGGTTCTTACACCTTGTCAGACAAACTAAAAATTGTTGTTTTAAAGCAACCATGATATAAACTTCATAGTTGGGTAGTTTTTATCTCTTTTACGGACATACACAGAGAAACTTTCGGGTTTTATAAATTTACGAAAGTCTGATTGTCGATGAGTAATTCTTTTATGGGTCTTCAGTATTGACATCTATAATAATAGGCTGGGGAAAAAGTCTTTTCGCATTATAGTATGTATGAACTTGTAATAAAATCTCTTTGGCTATACTATTTGTATCTGCCTGGTTTTGGTATCATTACAAGTTTACATTTTAAAGAAGATAATTCCAAATTCAAATTAGGAAAATGTGTGATTTTCATTTGTTTTTCGTACTGTGCAGATGAGTGAATCTAATGAAGAAATTCGATACATTTTAAAATTTTACGACAAAAAGGTAAAAATGCAACGCAAGCCGCGAAAAAATTTTTCGATGTTTATGGACCTTGTGCAGTGTCTGTGAGAGTAGCACTAATTTGGTTTAGGCATTTTCAATCCGGAAATTGTGATGTCAAAGATGCACCTCGCTCTGGTCGCCCTATTTCGGATAAAATGGATGCCATTTTTGAAAAAGTGGAGCAAGATCGGCATATCAGTAGTTACGACGTAGCTGAAGAACTGGGAATTGACCACAAAACAGTTTTGGCGCATTTGAAAAAAACTGGGTACACAAAAAGCTTGATATTTGGGTACCGCACGAGCTCACTGAAAGAAACCTAATGAACCATGTACTCATTTGTGAGTCTTTATTACGACATAATGAAACCGAACCATTTTTGAAGAAGCTGATAACTGGTGACGAAAAGTGAATCACGTATGACAAGAACGTGACGACTGTGGTGATGCTGGGTGTGTGTGGTGGGATTGGAAGGGCATTATTAATTATGAGCTGTTACTGGTCCTGCCTGGTGACCATCTATTCTGAATTCTGAAGTTGCGAGAAAGCGGCCGAAATTAATCAATAGAAGGGGTGTGGTTTTTCATCATGATAACGCTAGACCTCACAGATTTTTAGCCACTCAGCAAAAATTAAGAGTTTGGCTGGGAGGTGTTAATGCATCCGCCGTATAGTCCTGACCTTTCACCTTCAGATTTCCACCTGTTTCGGTCTCTTCAGAATTCTTTAGGCAGTGTCAGGTTAACATCACGAGAGGACTGCCAAAACTACTTGTCGCGGTTTTTTGATCAGAAGCCCCAAAATTTCTATAGTAATGGGATCATGTCCCTACCTACAAGATGGCAAAAAGTTATCGAACAAAATGGTACCTACATACTTTAGTTAAATGTAAACAAACTATATTAAAAAATGTTTTGAATTTTCTTAAAAAATGCGAAAAGACTTTTCCCCCAACCTAATATTATGATTTTATTTCATTAATTAATAAACAAGATATAAATACTTTATCGTAATTTTTGAAGCCGTAACAAAGAGTTTTTGGTCTGTCGCTGGCCCTAACTTACTATTTTAGGGCCTATACGATAGACTTTTTAAGATTGTGCCTTTCGCTAATGATAGATAAGTAAATGTTAAAGAAATATCCTGTTATTCAAGTTTGATAAAATTACATACAGTGTGCAAATTTATTATAATATTATTTATCTAAAAAAATGTTTTTATTCAATTTAAATTGTATAATATTTAAATATACGTTCTATCAAGCATATTTAAAAACTTATAATGACTTTAACTTCTGAGGAGAAAAAATCTTTTACTGACGCCGTTATGGAATTGATTACATAAAAACTAATGTCAGTAAAAAAAGATAATTCTAACCAAACAGATTTTTAATAAAAAATATAATACTTCATATTTTTAAAAATAATTACATAAAACAAATCTATTCGCGTCTGTCTGTTTAACCGCTTACTTCTCCTTAACTCAGCAACAATTTCAATAAGAAGATTTGTGTATTGGATTGATTTGACTATATTTTATGATTGACAACATACTGACTGTACAACCACACCCTTAGTTGTTTTATATGTCTTCCTTATTAAAATGATACACATATCAAACTGAAACTCAAAAAAGTTTTTACAAATTTGACACGTCAACCCGTCGTTTTACCCGTGAGGGGACGGGTTAGAATACTATTCAGCTCTGCCGCTGGGAGAGCATCTCGTAAGAGCCGAGTAACCCAGCACCCCCTTGGTGGTAGGGGATCTTTTCTCCGATTGTCTTGCGACCACCAGCATGCGAATCCAACTCTTTCCGGTCCAGCCGCATGTGGTGTGGAATGGTTTTACCCACTCCCTTCCTATTAATGCTGAGGTTCTAGTGGCCCAGAGTCCACTTTCTTAGGGTCCGCTGAAACCGCAGCATTTTTTTCTTCGCTCCCTCTCCCCACTCTATTTTCGAGGGCGATGGTGGCCACTTACCATCAGGTGGACCATCTGCTCGTTTGCAAGTCAATAAGTTTGTCTGATACCACTAGCTCAGAAGGCAGTTATGTGTTAAGAAGAGCCGGCAACAAACGCTATTGCTTACATTTCGATAGACAAACGTACAATATTCAGCCGTGTATCAACGTAATTTGAATCTTAACCTTTGATTGATACCTCAGCGCATCGAGGGCAAGCAACTACGTGGGTAAGTAGGAAATATATGTTTTGATATGACGTATGACGTCACTTGGATTGACGTTGAGAATCTATAATATCATTTTTTATAACACATTATGAGGAAATAATTTAATTTATCATTTATGATTGAATTGTAATGACTACTTTATTTACAAAACTTAAAACCTACAGTTTTTAGTACAGTTTTGACCTCAAGTTTTTTTTTAAATGACGGATGATGACGTGGACTGAGTTACTTAGCTGGTAGGATTCCACGATCTCTTGATTCTTATAAAATTAGACTTATATAGTGAACATTTAAATAATATATATTTATTTATGTACCACAAACTTATAAATAATTGTTACAATCTTAAATGTACAATAGGATAACTTATCTCTATAAGAGATCTCTTCCAGTAACCCTTTTTTGTGTAAGAAGTAGATGTTACTATACGAGGAGTAGGTACAATAAAATAGAAATAAAAAACAATATCAATAATAAAAATAATAACATACAAAAAATACATAAATATATATACCAGAATATACATGCAAACATATACACATATATAAGTATAAATAAATATAAACAAACATTTACATATATAAATAATATATACCGATACATATACAACATCTATAGCAATAGGTATAAATATAATGCTGTCATATTGATTTGTATTAGCTTTTGTGGAAACAAACAGTACATATATAGTAATATAGGTAACAAACATAATTTAACTCTTAAACCAAAGCAGTTTCCAATGATTTAAATTACATATAAACTGTTAAGCTAACAATGAGTAAAGACGTGTTTAATAATAAGATACAAAGAAAAAATAAAATTAAATTAAAATAAGTAATAAACGAAATCATAAAAATACATTTTGTAAAAATTAATTTAAAAAAAAAAAAAACGAGGTGCATGCAGATTACATTTAAATCATTTAAATAATTATATTACAAACGAAAATGAATACCTTAATGTTAATCGCGTCAATTAATCATGCAAAATATTTTTTACAGATTTAATCACAGCATAGATAGTGGTGCTGTTTGAGTCTGGACTTAAATAAATTAATGGACGGGTTGTCATCAAAAATGTGACTCGGTAGCGAACTCCATAGTTGGTTGGCAACGACGGTGAAAGATGTCTTGAAAAAGTCGTGTTCGAAAAAGTTATATCGAGGACTCTGGTCGTAACACACCCTCGCAGTGGTCTTTCTCTGGAGGGCGCCAGCTGAAAGCGTTCCCTTAGGTATGTAGGAGAGGAGTTTTTCAACACATTGTAAAGCAGAGTCAGAATAGGTGACCTCCGGCGAAATCAGATGGGAAGCCACTTCTGACATCTGATATATGGTCAAACTTGCGCAAACCGTAAATAAATATCTTACTTCTATCGTTACATAATCGCGAGAAAATGGCACACAGATGCTTCTTTTTAACCCGGAAAAAATCTGAGTTAATGTTGTAAGTTGTCAATATATTGACGATTAAATAGTTTTTGATAAATCCAAGTACCTATGCGTGGTAAATGTGACCTCTGCGAAGCCGGAGTGTCCAACTAGTTTAGTATAAATTAGTCTAGAAACTGTCTACCAAACTTATAAAGACCATGAGGCTGAGATGATGAGAGTGATACAGAGGAAGTAAAGGAAGAAAGTAAAGAAGAAGCCACGAAAAATATAAGTGGTAAAGAAAGAGAAATAATAATTTCAAAAACATTTAAATCAGATAACTCCCGAGACTACGAACACTGAAAAGTTTTTAATGCCAGGACCTAATATCAAGGCTTTACATAAGTTTCAATTATTTAAAAAAGTATTATCTAATGTATGTTTTTTAATCGTGAGGTAATAAAGTGTCTATTATAAAACCTTACCCGCAGAATTAAATGCGAGCCTGAGAAAGTAAATCAATGTGGACAGTGACGATGTCTATCTCAGAAATATCACTCTTTGTGAATACTGAATTGAATATCGAAAAGGAATCTCGCATATTACAAGTTTTATACGTTAGTTTGTCTATTCGTGACGTTATAGCTTGTTGTTTTGAAGCTGATTTAGCCGAGATGGTCATCATGTCGTTTGCAGAGTGAACCCCTCAGCAATTAACAGCAGATACGGGGTATGTGAGGTTATAAAAATGGTTTCAATTATTACAAGTTTGGATAAAGGTCAACAAAAAATGGGATATTAAAAATTTATAAACAAATTTAATAAAATCTATTAATTTGAGTTAATACACTTGTGTATGAGTTTTTTTATAATCTTCAAATCTTATCTTTATACTCAAATTACAACCTTGAGTTTAAACACATTTATCATATTAATTATAGTTAATAGTTGGGGGTTTTTATGTTTTATTAAACCTCACAACAGTAGATCATATCATCTTTAACTTTCACAAAACGTTTTATCAAGTTTTATTTCTTCAATACGCTTTATATATGAAGTGGTGGGTGGCGAATCTGAAGGCTTCACTAAAATTCTATGTTCAATGTGAGAAATGGGTGTGTGGGCACCGTTAAGATTTTAGGGGCGCCAAAATGAAAATATGATGTGAATAAAACTGGTGGTGTAAGGAGCGCGTTGAGCAGAGGTTAACTACAATTGTGATATAAAGTAATGTAAAGTAGAGGCGCTAAAAACTACTGGAGGCTCAGTCAGATGATTGTAGGTAGTGCTAAGGCAAAAATCCCTTTTTTTGCGTGCTCACGAGTATTTGGCACGACGGCGCAGAGGATGCTTGACGAGTCCATGAATAGCATGTTAGAGCAGATAGAGCGATTTGAACATTTTTGATTTTCACCCCCAATGAATGTCGGTCTTTGCGTGCTATCGATGTAGAGGTGACAAATTGGAGTAAAGATAATATGGGCGCTTATTCAGAAGAACAAGAGGAACGCTTCAACCGAGATATAATGGAATTTGAGACGTCACCAAGACCAGTACGCTAAAAGCATAATAGAGACTCTATTTGGGGGTTAATTAAAAAAACTTTTACTGAAAATTACAGGAAAATTAAAACTGTTAATTTTTAATCATTTTAACTCTATGTTTCTCTATTGTAAGATACAATCATAAATCATCTCTTCTCTATGTCAATTTTTTATGTATTTCCATTGATTTTAATTTTACATTAAGTATTTACTCATAAAATATAAATTCAGAACATTTATTTTTCTTATTCTTATTTCTACATATAAAAGCAATAAAAATAAATTATGTATAGTCTGTGCGCAAAAACGCTGCAGACCGGTGATTATTCATACCAAGATTTACTAACATGTGTAAAAAGATAAAAAGATTGGATTTAGGAAAACTTGTTCATTAAAAGAAGTTATACAAGGAAATCTTTGCGTAATAAAATGATAATGTCACAGTACTTATTGATTTTTTGGAATGTTTTCTGCGTACAGGTTGATTAGTGGGGGAAACACGTTGTTTTCCTCGTATTCATCATCATGCGTTTGTCAACTGGATGTTGGCTAATTAAATAGAAAAACGTTAATTACACTAAAATTACCATTTATACTAAATTGACCTAGATCACTACTTAATTAATGTGTGTTACCTTTTTTATTATCTCTTTCTTTAAATGTCTTATCAATCGTGACACTTAGTTTTATGTCCGTTTTTTTATCGCTGGGAATTGCTGGATATGCATCCAGTCGGAATGAGGTCACTACACAGATCACAATGTAATTGTGATCTGTGTAGTGACTACGAGTACTATACTAGCGTGATGTTAATAAACGTCTGTCTACTTATTTTTTTTTTTGGCAGATAAGGTGCAAACGAGCAGATGGTCCATCTGATGGTAAGTGGCCGCCATCGCCCATAAACATTGGCAAAACAAGAGATACTCCCTTGCTTTACCGAAGCGTTGCATCCTCGAAGATAAAGTGGGGAGGGGGGGGGGGGGGGGTGAAGAAAAAAAATGCTGCGGTTTCAGCGAACCTTGAGCAAGAGCCCAGAGTCCACTGGATCCCCACCATTAACACACAGGACAGGACACTCAGGAAGGTTAAGGAAAATTTATAACAATAAAGAAGTGTAATTATACTCCCAACGAGACACTTTCAAAATAATATTTTTCAGTTACTCATTGACAATGATGTTTAATCCATTAAAGAATGTTTTATTTATATAATATAATAATTTAATGTTTCAGTGGCGTTGTGCACTATTGGGACGGATAAAACATTAAACTCGCGTCAGGACACGTGACGTGATCGAAAATTCGTAAGACGCATAATACAGTTCGGTTTTTTTGAATTTTGTTCTTTGGATTATTTAAAATGTAAAATGAATTATATTTTTTCCAAAGTCTCGTAACGTATGTAAACCCGTAACGTATGTAAGCCAGATCTGAATACTAATCATTCCAAAATATTCAAAAATGCACAACGTCCGAGTTTTCACTTCTGCCGGCACTCCCGGTGCAACCTATTTTTTTTTGTAATAATAATTTGTATGTTTAGTGTCATCATCATTATCAATTATTATTGTATCTTGTGACGTAATTAGTATTTAAAAAAACATGAAATTGTAGAGCTTGCGGCCATCTTAAAGAATCTATGAATTGAGAAAATAAATAAATAAGTAAGCATTTCTATAATAATTTATTTAGAAAGTATTTTGTTAAAATTCCAACAAAGAGATAAGGGCTTTAGAGTGAACTCCAAAAGCGTTAATTATAAAGCCCTTTTCCCACGATATCTACTTTATCATGTAATACTAACTTGTAGGTTTGTCCGAACCGGTGAGGCCCGGCGTCCGGTAATAAGTGATGTAAATTTACAGATAATTAAAATTATACTTATTAGTCGACATAATTACTTCATAAAAACGTTACAATCAATCTTGAACGAATTAGCATTTGTTTACAGCTTGTAAAACTGCTACACCACTGAATATAGCTTGATATGAAGCTATTAAATTAGTTACTACTACTGTTTCTAATGATGATACTGTTACTATTAGTACTTCTCGTGATATTACTAGTAGTGGTAAAGCAACAACAACTAATGGTGTCGTTGTTATAAGTGATACTAGCATTACCATTAGTAGTAGTACTACCATTAGTACTACTAGGAATGTTTCTTCTAATACCCCTGCTGCTTCTTCTACGACTGTTATCATTACTACTACTACCCGTGAGGGGACGGGATAGAATACTATTCCCCTCTGCCGCTGGGAGAGCATCTCGTAAGAGCCGAGTAACCCAGCACCCCTTGGTGGTAGGGGATCTGTTCCCCGACTGGCTTGCGAGCTTGCGCCGAGCATCAGGCGAATGCGACCGCCAAGTGTCATAGACGCGTTTCGGTTGAACCGGATGTGGGCGAGACTTACCCCCTCCATCTCCCATCCCATTAATTCTGCGGATCCAGTGAACTCAGGGCTCTTGCTCAGGGTCCACTGAAACCACAGCATTTCTTTTCTTCACTCCCCCTCCCCATTTTATCTTCGAGGATGCAATGCATCGACAAAGCAAGAGAGTATCTCTTGTTGTGCCGATGTCCATGGGCGATGGTGGCCACTTACCATCAGGTGGACTATCTGCTCGTTTGTACCTTATCTGCCATAAAAATAAAATACTAGTTCAATTACTAACAACTTCCACCACCATAATTGTTACAACTTAACGACTGATCTGCTACTATCGTCACCGCTTCTACAATTGCTACTGCTGGTACAAACGCTGCTACAACTTTTACTGCTAGTGCTGCGTTTTATGGTTTGTTGGTGTTTCTTTCTTTAAGACGATAAATCCTATTATTTGTATAGACGTAGCTTATTGGTATGAAAGTAACATAAGCTACTTTTTATCCCACAAAATTAAATAGTGAGTCAAATTTCGCATCATTGATGAGTGAAGATTACATCATAATTACGTCCACTTCCTGAGCTGGGTCTCCTCCTCAGAATGCGGAGGGTATTAGGCAATAGTCCACTACACTAGCCCAGTGCGCAGACTTCACACATCTTTGAGAACATGGAGGACTCTCAGGAGTGCAGGTTTCCTCACGATATTTAACACACAACTCAGAAAAGTTAGAGGTGTGTGCCTAGGATTGAACTCGGACCTCATGAGTAAGACAGACTTATAACAATACTACGTACTAACAATCAGTGCCTAAAAATATCCCAGAAAAAGACTTTAAAGCGCAGACCATGTTTTTGAGAGGGTTTCAGACATATTTCCGTTGTATTTGAATAAATCCCGGCGTTAATAAATTCTATGGGATACATTACTGTTCCATTAGTAAGCTGCACCCGAACGCAGACTGGGCAAATCGCTAGTTAACTATTATTATGTATAGAACTCCTTGATTGAGTAATCTGTTTCCTAAAAAGATAAACATAATTAAATACAAGATAAGGTTGCTAAAATCTTTTTGATCATACCTCTCTTAAATTTCCAGTTTTAAATAATTGGTTTGACTTTGACTTTGAAAAGAGGTTAAGTATTTACTATTTACCTTTTTTTTTATTAAAATAGGTTCTATTTTCATTTTTTTTACTCTTAGGATTAATATTTTTAGATTGATAAGTATAATTTTAAACTGTTTCTTTTTTAACATGGCAACACTTAAGGAAAATAGAGAAGATAAATCGGATAGTTTCTTACGTCTATCGTAGTGCAAGTGGAAATGGAATGAAGAGGATCACGTGAATCCATTACACCTTACGTCTCAAGTCCAGGTTACTTTTTAGATCCTTGCCTTAAGGCATTTTACTTACCGATAAATATATACGTTAGATTTGAATATAAATGCATTATTCATTCATTCTAAATACAATATGGCGGATTCAAAGATGGCGGACCAATTATTTTATGCATTCCAATAATATGGGTATAAAATGGAAGAGTTAATTGAGAAGTTTCTATAATATATTTTAAGAACTGTCTGACAAGTGATAAGTGAGGAATAAATTGTTAATACTATATACAATATGAAATTATATATCTACTATTAATTTAAATCTAGCAATTCTATTATAGTCTTTACCCGTGAGGGGACGGGTTAGAATACTATTCCCCTCTGCCGCTGGGAGAGCATCTCGTAAGAGTCGAGTAACCCAGCACTCGTGGTAGGGGATCAATCCGATGGTTTGCGATCTGCATGCGAATCCGACCGCCAAGTGGCATAGACGCGTTCGAGCCGCATGTGAGCCAGACTTACCCCCTCCCTCTCCCATCTCATTGGTGCTGCGGATCTGGTGGACTGTGGCCTCTTACTCAGGGTCTGCTGAGACCGCAGTATTTTTTCTTCACTCCCCCTCCTCACTCTATCTACTCGTTTGCACCACTATACGCAGACTAACACTAATGTTGCCGACATTATACCTAACATAATGCTACTCTAATTAGTCTTGCTAACACCAATCAACAATACGTTTCTTTTGTAAATACCATTTAAAAGGTTTATTAAAGGCGCGTTCCACTAAACGATCTCAACGCCCCAAACGTTCATTTAGCCGTTCCACTTGACGATGGCCGTAGTTGTGGTCGCGGCGAAAACGTCATTAATGACGTCATGACTTGCAACGCTCACAACGACTCACGATTTGGCATGGGTCGTTGTGAGCGTTGCAAAATTAGTGATTTGTGGTTCAAAATCTGGCGGCATTTTGTAAACAATAAAAATAGCGACTACCTAATTGTGATTTATTGTGTTGTATGTGATTTATTAGTGGACGTGAATGTTTCTGCAGCGCATATTTATATTTTTTTTTATGGTATATAGGTCAGCGTTTGACCATGACTTGCCTGAAAACACGACACGGTCTAAGATGGAGCACGCTTTCCTAGAAGGTACCTATTCACTCTGCATTTGAAAGCACCAACATTATACTTTTAATTTATAAAATCAATTTTACTTTCAATTAAATCATAAATATAAAAAATTCAGTCAATAAAAAATTATGGATATAAATTAATTTTATAATATTAATAATATTATGGATATAAATTAATCTCTTGAAACTATTGCTTTATAACTCGCCATTTGAATTATTTACGTTAACGCTCAATTACCCATTCCACTTGGGTTGACGATCGTAACGCTTGCGGACAAGTGGAACGGGGAAAACCGCGGTCGTGAGCGTTGAGATCGCTTAGTGGAACGCAGGGTAAATCTGAAATGTCAAAATGTGACAGCTTTCAGAACTCTACGGAATTATGTAATCGAGTATAGAGCTATTTGGCGCTATGTTTTAGTAGTTCACAAATATGCTTGCGAATGGGAAGTGAAGCCTTAAAACATTCTGAAGGTTCTGAACCCGGCAAATGATAATAAAAGATACGTAGAATATATAATAAACGAGTATTAGGCCCTACTTACGAGTATTAGTACGCTAATTGACGTTTGTTTGTGTTATGTAATATTTTTTATAACTAGTCGATCTGTCCTATTTTAAGTTAACATCTATATTTTAAGTTAAAAGCAATGCAACTTTAAATCCCTACATAAGAATAAATTGACATTAATGTACTGAAAATTATCAAGTTTTTTAAATATCTTCTATGTACAGTAGGGCGTTTCAAAAAAAAAAAAATTTATTTTTTCTCGGAACCAGGCTCAAAAGTTTTGTTTACATGCCAAAATAGGCTTCTGAAAATATGAGCCCTTAATATTAATATTTAGGTAGTCCGCATCGCACTTTTCGATTTCCCATAAGAATAACACAGGAAAAAAAAATTTTTTTCTCCTGATTTTTATAACTAACGAACGATAATTGCATTGTAATACCTCTTATGTATTTTTTAGAGAATTGAACGCTCTACAAAAAAGGTCTGATGTCACTTTTTGATAAATCAACTCAGTCGAAAGTTATTTAAGGTTAAAGTTTAATTTTAAATATTTAAAATATTTTATAAAATTCCATTTCGTACTTGGTTAAGAGTTTTGTATGTTTAAAGCAATGGAAAACATTGAGAAAAAGGCGTATTTTTAGTAAGTAATAGAAAAATTGTTGCTAATCGAAAGAATCGGCCGATTTTTAGTTTATATTTTGTTGCTTACTCTTCATTTGAACATCGCTCAATACAGCAACTAAATTTCTTCAGCAAGTCATGTTCAAGCTAGCATGAATTAAGGAAATTGTACTCTAATAACAAAAATTTGTCAGGTCTTTTTTTTTATAATTTTCGGTAGTACTTACTTGCAGCAACAAATAACAAATTAGGAAAAATATGGGTTCAATAGTTAACTCGATATTTATTGTTTTTTTTTAAATTTTATGCTAAGTTTATATGAATTTAGCAGTAGTTACGATTTTTCGCGAACGGCTGAAGCAACAAAACTGCGGTTTTAGCCACTACTTTTTTATTGAATTTTGCAGATTTGACACTACTACCTTTATTAAATTTACTGTGTGCCATATATACATACATAAAAGATCGATTTTTTTGTCCAAGAAATCGAACTCGTATCACCATCCCTCTTTTATATTCGATACAAAACATAGTAGGAAGAAATGGTCTGCCTTAATAAAATTATTTTTAATAAAATATTTTTTTTTACAATCTAATGCTCTTCTACATAAGTTCTTGACAAACACCAAACAACTCAATATTTAATACAAATGTATGATTCTAGATTAATGTAGCTTTAAGTGTAATAATTAATTATGATTAATAAGTAATATGATTTGTCAATTTCCTGTTTTTTTTTAGTTGAAAAACACTACAAGGGGGGTGGTGATATTGTACGGACTATTGGTTAAACTCAACGTGGATACTGCTACTGAACCGATAAATAATATGATCTCTTACAATTACGAGAGGAACCTAAGTAGAGCCTTGGACTTGTGTCCAAGGTGTAGGCTTAAGGATATCATTTATTCAATGAAACACTCGCCCCATGTTGTCTGTTTAAAACCTAAGGTTAGGTTACCCTAAGGATAAAGGAATCTATAGCAATATAAAGTAATTTTTTTTTTCGCTTGGTAAAGTAACAGTGACCTATGGCGATATGGTGGCAACTATTCTTAGAGCAAAGTTAAGTATGTCCGTCTACGTGAGTCCCACTCACACTTGGCTGAATTTTTTATCTACTATGAATTATATGGAACGAATTCCACGTCCTATAATTACCGATGTCTAGATTTACGTCGCGTTTTTATGATATAATAAAAACCGAAGCTCTAGAAACAAGTTTCTTGTGTAGTAAGATGACCTTTAAAAGATATTATGTTTTTTTTATTTAAGATGCTGCATAGGAATTATAGGTACCTATATTAAATAAGATCAGCCGGTCTGTTCGCGCTTCGTTTAGTTTTAAGGACCCTCAGGTAAGCACAAAATATTGTGTGAAATTTCATTTCCCACTCGATCCTTTTCTTGACATTAACAAAATATGTAATTATATGCTATAAAATATAAATTATAATTAAATCTACATCTATACTTAATATATAAAGCTGAAGAGATTGTTTGCTTGAACGCGCAAATCTCATGAACTACTGGTCCGATTTAAAAAATTGTTTCAGTGTTAGATAGCCCATTTATCGAGGAAGGCTATAGGTTATATATCATCACGCTGTGACCCATAGGAGCGGAGCTACACGTGTATGAAGTCGCGCGGGTCGACTAGTATAATATATTTCCTAAAGGTCTTTAAGTCTTGCAGGGAACTCTAAATGAATTGCAATGCTGATTCTTTGGCGGAGGAGCTGTTACCTGAGGCCTCAATTCTACGACTGATCTCGTCAAGCTTGATCAGCTGAATCTCTGAATTTTAGGTAATAAAAAAATACAAACTTCTTAATGAATTTTTCTATAGAAATAAAAGCTTTTGGCATAGTCTTTAGACTTTGACAAAGTATGATTTGAACTCAGTGAGTATACATATACTAAAATACATGTGTAACAATTTTAATTCGCGGTGATTTCTCACAACAACATTTTTAATTGTGAGTTTATTTGCATAATTTCACTATAACTTTATTAGCATAGATAAGTATAATATTTTTTATTAAAATAAAATAATGATTGATGGAGCTTTGCAATTTGGGTCTTACAACCAGTTTTATTCGACACTACTTATTTAGATTTTATTTTTATGTATTAATAATGATTTTTCGTTATGGAATACTAGTCGATCCGCTCCTACTTCTCTGAAGTATATTCAAACTGTTCAGTCATTCCCTCACACATTCACTCATTCATACTCTACCCGCAACAAAAGTTTCAACCGTTTTTCTCCGACTCCGTCCGTTTTGTTCTTATATAAAAAACCCTCAGTCAGCCAGACTAAAACTAAACAAATTTTATTTATTTACTTATTTTTTTATTAAGATCACCTACATAGCACACACTTATATTTTATAATGGAATCTAAAACTAAGTTACAAGCTAAATGTTGCTACAATTATAGGTGACGACGACTTGCCAAATATTATGTGCGAGTATATCACCAATCCTTAAAAGACTACCTTTTTATTATATAAATCTAATTATTAACACATTTATTTTAAAGTTATTAAGAACTAAAGAAATAAAAAAAAATGTAGAAAAAAAAAACAAACAATTTGTGTTAACCAGGAATAAAAATATAAGTAAACTAGGGGCCCGTCCCGGCTTCGCACGGGTGGATAATTTTTTTTCAACATTTTGGCTCTCCCGCATTCTGTCGCTCCCTCTAAAGTAAAAAATTAGTTATAGTGACTTAACTGCAACAGTTGGACAAATGGTCTCGCGGAGTTTTTTGTAGATATTGATACGTTCTATAATATTGTAAAACATTTTTTTGTTCTATCATCAATACTTTTCGCAGCGCATGCGATGAAAGATATTTTATAGCTAATTTTTTTGCACCTTGTGTTGGTTTTAGTGACAATTTCTGGGGATCTCTAATTTTTTCTTGTAATAAATATAGCCTATGTTACTCAGGGATAATGTAGTTTTCTAATGGTGAAAGAATTTTTTGAAATCGGTCCAGTAGTTTTTATGTTTATTCGTTACATACAAAAATACAAAAATACAAATCTTTCCTCTTTATAATATTAGTATAGATATAGATAACTAAAACAATAAATTAAATTTTAGGTGCAATTATGTTTGAATGTGTCTGTAAGACACTTGCGATATGTAGTAATATTATGGAAGTAGATATCTAGTGGGGCAATACTACACAATTTGTTGAAAGATCTTACTAATCTATTTATAGGCGCATGTTGGCCCAAGTTTGATTTTGAAGATATCATTGCATACAACTTGAATCTGCTAGGTCTTGGAAATTTGATTGGTACAGAGATTCGTAACAGAGACAAAAGCTTGGGACAGTCTAAGACACTATTTGCAATTTTATACAAGAATAAGCAGTCCAGCTAATATCATCTATCATATAGTGAGTCCATTTTGAAAAACTCTCATCTCTCGCCGTAGTTACCGAGACTTTTACCTAAGATGCCACAGGAACCTTTTCTGAACTCGTTCAATTCTTTTTATGTAAACATCATAATGAGGATTCCACACAACATTGCAGTACTCAAGAACACTACGAACAATGGAGTTATATATAGTTAATTTATGTTTGCAATTTCGTAATACAAAGCCAAGGTTTTTGAAGGCTGTATTAACTATGCTATCAATATCTAAGTTTATTAGAGAATATCAAATTTGAATGGAATTTGCTAAGTCTATCAAGTTATTTTTATCGATTACATACTTGACCTGATCCACATAATTTATTCTAAATTCTAGTTTATTTTTAGCAGAATAATATTTGCCATAACCATAAATCTCTGATCTAAGAGCTAATTTGGAAGGAACAATAACACTGAAATTGAGACTATATTGCATTTTTTTATATAACACTAGGGGCCCGTCCCGGCTTCGCACGGGTGGATAATTTTGTTTTAACATTTTGGCTCTCCCGCATTCTGTCGCTCCCTCTATCGCCGCGTTACTCGCTGCGCTGCGAGGCACTCCACACCGCACACCGCGCCGGCGGCCCGTCTGGGATTATTTTTTATTTATCTTGATATTTTTATTTCGTAATATCTTTTGACTGGAATGTCCGATTTTAATAATTCAAAAAGTAATTAACAGGTATTGAAACAGTCTTCATTACGAAATAATTTATTTGGATAAGAATTAATACAAAGTTATTGAAAACATGGTCTGATTTTGATAGGCATTGTTATCAACTTTTAAAATGTAAAAAAGTAGTTATAGTGACTTAACTACAATAGTGGGACATATGGTCTCGCGGAGTTTTTTGTAGATATTAATACGTTCTATAATATTGTATAACATTTTTTTGTTCTATCATCAATACTTTTCGCAGCGCATGCGATGAAAGATATTTTATGGCTAATTTTTTTGCACCTTGTGTTGGTTTTAGTGAGAATTTCTGGGGATCTCTATTTTTTTCTTGTAATAAATATAGCCTATGTTACTCAGGGATAATGTAGCTTTCTAAAGGTGAAAGAATTTTTGAAATCGGTCCAGTAGTTTTTATGTTTATTCGTTACATACAAAAATACAAAAATCCAAAAATACAAAAATACAAATCTTTCCTCTTTATAATATTAGTATAGATATAGATTAAACCTGGGTTATTACTGGAGTAATTTGACCCTGTTTTTGAATTTACTGGATCTTTCCGATCTAACGCACAGATTCCAACACAACTAAAATCATGTAGACGAGCAATTTAGTACCATTTCAAAATAGGCACAACATTTACTTGTTCTTGAAACCACTGTCACTTTAGTGTTTATTATTTAACAGCTTCTACAATTTTATTCTATGCTTTTTTAACTAATTTATTTATTAATTTTTTCCACAAGGACGTAACATTTGAGACTGCCACAACATTCAAAACAATACAAGTGCATGTATAAAAAAATAAAATATGTCATAATTCTGATAGTTTACCACTATTATCTCAATAAAACACGAAAACAAAGCTAATCTCAAGATTTTGACCAAAAAAAAAACTTTAAAAAACATACTATACTATTATTATAGAGTAAAAGTTTGTGAGGTTGAGGTTTGTTGGGGTAATCCTCCTAACAGATGGGGGGCTCTATGTATAAATATGTACAAGACGAAAAACTTGCCGAACGTCCATGTTATACCCACTCCAGTATCCGTTGGAAACTCTATTCTTGAAGTTGTTGACGATTATGTCTACCTGGGACATCGGATGCTTCGGATGGGCACCGTTCGGGAAGCTAAGAGACGTCTTTTCATAAGAAATCCCCGTGTGGGGTCGGGTTAGAGTACAATTCCCCTCTGCTGCTGGGAGAGCATCTCGTAAGAGCTGAGTAACCCAGCACCCCCTTGGTGGGAAGGGATCTGTTTCCCGACTAGCTTGCGACCACCAGCATACGAATCCGACCGCCAAGTGTCATTGATGCGTTAATGATGCTATGGGTTCTTGTTCAGGGTCCACTGCAACCTTAGCATTGTTCACTCCATTCCCCTTCCTCACTTTATCTTCGAGGTGGCAACACATCGGCAAAACAAGAGTCAGTGTCATGGGTTGCCGATGTCCATATACGATGGTGGCCACTTACCATCAGGTGGGCTGTCTGCTCGTTTGCCCCTCAACTGCCATAAAAAAAAGAAATACCTCAGTGCCTGAAGATGAAAGTTTTCAAACTCTTTGTGTGTCACTCTCATTTATAATGATATAGTGTGAATTATCCAAAATACAGCGGATGAAACCGCGGGGCGCAACTAGTGTATAATATTGTTTTTCGGTCAGCGTTGTGACGATTGATTAGTTTTTTTGCACTAGGTATGAAATATGTTATTCCTTTTTATATTTTTTGCGACTTAGAGCTTTCTTTTAAGTAGTAATACATCGTTTTAATGTTGTTGGAGTTGGACCTTGGACTTTTAATACAACGGTGAACTCCTCAATTAGGAAATGTAATGACTAAGTAATGGCAAGTTTATGATACTACAATTCAACTTGGCTTCTTAAATATCAAGCTTTTAACTCAACAAAAACCTACAACATAAAATTTATTATGTGACATTAATGTCCGCATATTTGTTTGCGATTGCGATAAAATAAAAAGGTTTGACAGTCTCACCGAAGGGCAAAGACGCAAATGTTGATAAAAATACAGACACACTTACTTGTGAAGTCTACTAGCAGATCACATACTACTAGTATTCCCTTTACCCCTCTTACGTAAGCTAACAAATAGCTTGTGTCAGGAGTGGGTCACGCCAGTAGTCCAATGTCCGGGATTTGAACCCACGACTTATCGATCGTAATTTGGTGCAGTCGTTTTGAAGTTATACGCGTACATACATAGAGGTGATTTATTTTTATTTATATAGATTTTGCATTGACTCGAAAGCTCGTTTTTGAAATGGAATGGAATTGAATACGTCATGAATCTATCATTCAAGGTAATAAAAAATATCTATTTTATTTTTTTAATGGAGATTTATTCCAAATGACCTACCACAATTTAAACCTTATAATCCTACAAAATTTGAGAACTATTTTAATCAGTCAGTATTAAATATTCAAAAATGAAATTTACATTCTTGTTTTAAGGATATGCACACTTTGTTATTTGGCAAGCGACTTTTTTATTTTTTGGATTTTGGAGTCAGTAGTCTTTAAGCTGCATTCCCAACAAAGATGCGCGAGGATGCGTAGCGCGGGATGTGTTTGGTGAGAACCAACAGAATCGCTTCATTCGCCTTACCTCTCTCAGAGTGTGTCAAATGAAGTTGTTCTATTGGTTCTTAGTAAACACATCCCTCGCTTCACACCCTATTATCTGGGCCCATGGTCCCGATACCTTATACTTAATATGCACTTGAAACGGAACACCGAGCAACAAATATTAAAAACTTACTCCAAACCTTAGTAATGTGTTATAAAATAATAACATTATTAGGGTAAATAATGAAATGTACATAGTAAATAATTTTCTTAGACTGGCAACATTTTAATTTTTTGAACTTCAATTAAAGTTAACCATTAATTTCTTATTCATAAATTGTTTAATTTTCAAATTTTTTTTTTTTGTTTTTTAAATTACTAGCAGTACGGATCACATACTACTAGTATTCCCTTTACCCCTCCAACTAAGCTAAATGCTTGTGTTAGTCCAATGTCCGGGATTTGAACCCACGACTTGTTGATCGAACCACTGTCCTACTGACGCTTCAATATTAATATTGTCTAATATTATAAATAATGTAATTTAAGTTAGTATTAATAGCGCCACCACTTGCCTAGCTTAGTTTGTGACAGCATTTCTGTAAAAGGGCAGATCTGGATACTCTTTTTTCTACTCTGTATAGTCGTTACGCTGTTGCTCTGTAACGAGGTGCTGGTGGTGATGCTGTTGGATAATCTTGGTTACTGTACAACCATATAAAGATAAGTTGCTAATATCTTGTATAAATAGTGATACTTTGCCAAATAGTATTGATGTTATATAATGTTGGTAAATCTATATTTTGGAAAATAACATAAGAGGCGCTAGATTAAATAGTATATTTTGCTATAAATTAATTATTTTCCTAATTATATTGTGTTTTAAAGTAAATAATATTTTAAAACTATCATCATTCCACTACACCGCCAGGCGAGCTCCGTTTGACAATTGGCTATCGGAACAGAGGTTATATAAGGTCTTGGATTAAAATACAAAACGGTGTTGTTAACTCAAGTTCAAGCGTCGGTAGCTCAGTGGTTCGGGCGTTGGATTCACGATCAAAAAGTCGTGGGTTCAAATCCCGGACATTGGACTACTGGCGTGGCCCACTCCTGACACAAGCTATTTATTAGCTTACTAGGAGGGGTAAAGGGAATACTAGTAGTATGTGATCCATACTGCTAGTAATCTTTAAAAAAAAAATTAAAAGAATTTTTATGATTTCTCTTGGGTCTCCTATGTTCTATCCTGTTCCTATTTGTTTATTTTAATACCTCTAAAGCCGACAACAAAGGTTATTTTTTCTATCGATAGATTGGAGGCAAAATGAGAAAAATAACATTAAGTAAGGTGATAGGAAAGTAGATATCGATTTTTATCATATAAATACTTTATGATGAAACATTCTGGATTTCTAAATTATATAAAACCCGCGCGACGTCGTTCGCGTGTTGCTCCGCTCCTATGGGTCGTAGCGACATGTTAAATAGCCTATGTTACTCCTTGTTACATCAGCTATCTGCCAGTGAATGTCACGTCAAAATCGGTCCTGCCATTTCAGAGATTAGCCGGGACAAACAAACAGACAAATTTTTTAATAAATGTTGTTGGTATATGTGGTCTGTGCGTGTATACATCCATATGCACTTAGTAAAAATCGGTTATTTTAATATTACAAACAGACACTACAATTTTTGATTGCGATAAGTAAATGCTGGAAATAAAATTGACAAAACGAACAAAACAGAAGACACAGAATCAGATTAAAAAAATTACCAGAAATTATAATAATTATATTTGTATTAATTAATCAGATCTTAGTTTCAATTAATTCTTTTGAACTAAATGCTAGAATAACAGTACAACGTTTTCAGATGATTTTCTTGCTAAGCGTGTAATCGGGAATGGCTGGAACAGATTCAGAAATAATAGAACATTCTTTTTCTGTAAAATGTATATTCTAAACTAGTCTTTTAAACGATATTTGCGTTAAATAGTTGTGACTATGAGTGATTCTCTCACTTAAAGTACTCCAATTAATGAAGATAGGCAGTCATGCTTCGAAATTTTTCCTTGCCCATGGCGAATCTTTTTCGTTTTTCTTTGTGGCCTAAAACTAATTTTATGACTAAGGCCAGAAACTGCGGAATGATTAACTCTTAGGTCAGTGCCAAATATTGTATCAAAGTCATTTTAAGTTCTTCTTAAGGTTAGTCACCCTAGACACTCAATATTATTGTCATTAAAAGAGTATTGGCTGTCTGAAAATATGTTAAATTTTTCAAAAAAGATAACTTCTGTACTATTGAAGTAAGAAACTTGAAATAAAAGCATCGGATGAGTCACGCTTCTCACTATTCACTCATGATGGAAGGTCAAAAAGTCTACAGGCGGCCTGGTGAGCGATACGCTAAAGCATGCTTTGCAGAAAGAGTCCAATACGGTGGGGGCTCTGTGCACGTATGGGCTGGCATCTCTTCGGAAGGTCGAACAGAGTTAGTGGCCATAGAAAATGGCACTCTCACCGGGGTGAGATATGCTCAAGAGATCCTCAATGAGTATGCAGGACCATATCACCATAGGGTGATGGATCAATTCTAATGCAAGATGACGCCCGGCCACACACCGCTCAGGTTGTACAAGAGTACATTCTGGAGTGGTATTAACTTGATGGCCTGGTCACCAAGGAGTCCTGATCTGAACCCGATCGAACACGCTTGGGATGGGCTCGGAATGCTGGTCAAACGACGCAGACGACCTTCTGTCACCCTCAATGATCTTAAACTGGCCCTGATGGAAGAATGGAATATCCCCCGACTCGAACCTGTGATCAAAGCCAGAGGTGCCTACACCAGTTATAAAAAAAATGCAATTTTAATACTACAAACACTTTTTTCAGGGTTTTTAAAGGTTTCATTTATGTTAACTTATGTTCAAAAAATATTTTTTAACTGTTCTAAATATTGTTTTTTATTTCAAGTCTCTAAATTAATTAGTTTAGGAGAAAATTGTATTTAAAAACTGTTATACCTTCTTTTGCAGGCCAGTTATTATCTCGTCACTTTTGATTGAAGAAGAACATAAAACTATAGCACAAATTCGTAATAAATAAAAGGCCTTTTGTTCGAAAAATGATAAAGTTTCGGATTAACCAACATTTTAAAGCTGATGAGCTTTTTAGCAAACTCTAGAACTGGGCCAGTCTCAACCTAGATAGCACTACTTTTACAATCTATATCGATCACATACTAAGCAGTGATTACACAATAGGTTATTCCTAAACGTATAAAAAGAAATTTGAATCTTAAAAATGATTCGGTCAAGTGCGAGCGTTGAACTCGCGTACTGAGGGTTCCGTACAATTTCAATAAAGGGACAAACACTATCAAATTACGATTTGCGTGTGTTTGGGTCAAAAATAAAAAGTATTATTGTGGGTCGTTTACTCCCGACATAAGAATTGCGTATTTCAATTAACATATTTATATTATAAAAGAAAATAAGAAAAGATGATAAAACATCATTACAAAAAAAAATTAACTGACCTCAAACTCTGAAAAATGCAATAAAAAGTAAAAAATAATTATATTATAATAATTTTAACTTAGTATAAATCAAAGTCGCTTCCCGCTGTCTGTCTGTCTATATGTCCCTATGTATGCTTATATTTTTAAAATTAATTTTGATGCGGTTAATAGATAGTCATAATTGAGAAAAATTTATATGTATAATACATACATGATATAGTAGAAAAACACTGATAATTGTAGAGGACTCTAATGTGATGTCGTAAATAAACACATTTCTTGCGCTTACATTGCAAACGCTGGTTGGACCCTACGAGATAGATCAAAATAATACAGTATTGTACTACAGTATTGTACATCTTAAAAAGGTCTACAAAAAAGTCCGCGATGGTAGATGTCTATCTATTAAAAATAACCCACAATAACCATTTTTTATCCTTCACTTTTTACGAGAAACAATGGCGAAGCGATTTTAAACAATACAGCATTACTCCTTATCCAATTAGGTACCTTAAACACATTGTGCATTTTATATAGATCAGTATGGCCCCTTACAGCATGTAATTTAAATTAATATTTTCGAAGATACTACAGATTTAAAATGCAGGGCGGTGCCTATGAAAACATGTTTGTATTGTCTAATGACAAAAAAGCTGTGAACGTTGTATATAAAGACATTCTATAGCATATTTGGTATCAACAATGCACTCGAGCAAAGCCGGGGCGGGTCGCTAGTATATCAATAAAAAATTGTCAAATATATAACCTCCTTCTGTTTTTGGTTTCGATTAAAATATTTTACAAATGGTCATTTAACAACTTGTCATGACGTCTAAAACCGTTGTTAGGATACTGGGCAAAAATAGCTTTAGATTTCATTACACACGATACGACAACAAAAACGTCGATGTTTGCGCTTTTATTTACATTCGAATATGTTCTACATATTCGAATTTTATTTACATTCGAATATGTTCTACATGTTCTACATTTCTGGTCGGGGATTTTAAAATGATGAAAAGGAGATGGAAGGAGGAAGATGGGGAATATTGGGGAACACTACAAGGGGGTGATGGTATTGAATGGAATATTGGGTAAACGCAACGCAGATACTTCTACTGAACCGATAAATGATCAAATATGATCTCTAACAATTACGAGAGAAACCTAAGCAGTGCCTTGGACTTGTGACCAAGGTGTAGGCTTAAGGAATTCCTTTAAGTGATCACAACACTCACCTCCACTGCTTAGTTTCACTGTCTATACCTAAGATTAGACTAACATAAACATAACCTAACACTAGGCTAACCTAACCTAAGGCTAACATAAACCTAACTCACACAAGCAATTATTTTGTTTTTTTTTTGCTTTAAAAGGTAGCCTATACCCTTTCCCAGGTCTATTTCTGTGCAAAATTTTATCAAAATCGGTTCAGTGGTTTATGAGATAAAGCCTAACAGACAGACTGAGTTACTTTCGAATTAATAATATTAAGTTGATGTATTATAATATTAGTTGGGATTAGATTTATTTAATTTTTATAAATGAATACATAATTATATGATAAATAATAAAACAAGGTTGAACATAAAATATGAGATAAAACTAAACATTTACATTTAATTTATTGTCTAAATCGTATCTAGTATTATAAAATGTAATTAATTAAATTACTAATAATGAGTTGAAATATACGCTGGGTTCTGAAGTCCAAAAATTAGCAGTGGCAGTGGCAGTGGCAGTGGCAGTGGCAGTGGCAGTGGCAGTGGCAGTGGCAGTGGCAGTGGCAGTGGCAGTGGCAGTGGCAGTGGCAGTGGCAGTGGCAGTGGCAGTGGCAGTGGCAGTGGCAGTGGCAGTGGCAGTGGCAGTAGAAATAGCAATAATATTATAAACTTACGCGCGACTTCGTTCACATGTTGCTCCGCTGCTGTGTTGTAGCAAAATGTAAAATAACCTAATCCTTGTTACATCAGCTATAAACAGACGAGACAGACGGACAGAGTGATGTTGTTGTTGGTATATGTGGTGTGTGCGTGTATACATCCATATGCACTTAGTAAAAAGCGGTTATTTAGCAATCAGGTAAAAACAGCTCAACGTATTTAAATAAAATTTGCTACACAGGTACTTTATAATCTGTATTGCTACATACGACTTATGCTACTTTTTATATTGTAACAAAATTCAAAGCTCCTGAGAGATAATAATAAAATATAGTATGTACGTAATGCATAACGCTTGTGCAAAAGGAACCCTAAAACCGAATGGAATTAATCCGGAACTGTTGAACACAACCTACACCAGTTCCGATACATAAAAGCTAATCTATTCATAATCTAAAACTTTAATAATGAAAAATTACATATCTTATCTTATCTTATTTATTCTGACCAATAAGTTGTTGTTTTAAAGCCTTGGAAAAACTCCTTTGATCTTTAATCTATAAAAACTTGTTTTGGCGATTTATACTACATTTATTAAGTTTTAATTTTTAGTTACTTATTAACCCCTGGAGTGAGATCTTGTCTCATTTTGCAATAACGTGACCACTTACGAGTATTTTTTTTCACTGAGTAAGTTAATTTTTGTCTGATTAACTAATTGATTTTCCTTAAGGACCCCTTAAGGTTGTTCTGGTTGGTGTCTATTGGTTCTTAACAAACACCTCGTTACGCATTTTCGTTCGTGGAAATGCAGCAGTGTTGTCATCACGAATATCTATGGCTGTCATTTATAAATTGCTGTATTAGTGCACACATCAATGATTCAGCTATTATTTAAGAAGATGGATTAACTCATTTTTATCCCGGAAAAAGCACCATTACCGTAGGATAGAGTGGTAGGGTGTTAAAGAAGAATTGTTATATACAATAAGTTTAGTGTAAGAAAAATTTTGAGTGGCTGAAAAAGGAAAGGCTGAATCTTGCTCGGGGTCCATTGAAACCGCAGCAGTCTCCTCTTCTCTCCCTCCCCCCTCTATCTTCGAGGCGGCAACGCATCGACAAAACAAGAGATACTTTCGTTTTGTCGATGTCCATGTACGACGGTGGCCGCTTTCCATCAAGTGGACCGTCTGCTCGGTTGTCCCTTATCTATCACAAAAAAAGGGACTATTATTTAGGAACAAGGATGCAAACGATACCTCGCATACATTGATGTATCGTTTACAAGCTACGATGTTTTGAAGAACGATGCATCACCGATATATCGACGGCAACATGTAAGATACATCGACGTAGTTCGTTAATTTTGCATCCTTATTTAAGAGAGCAATATGGAATGACAATTGATTTGTATGAGTTAATGTTACATGGACTCATTTCACTTGTTCATATAATTTCAAAAGTCAAAAGTAAGCACAATTTAACTACAATCAGGGCCATCTAGTTTACTTTTTTGTACTACAATCAATGCGGTTGAATAGACGATTGTTATTGAGAATGGGTCTCGCTGTTCCATACAGGATCTCCACTGGCGTCTTTTTGCCTTTTGTTAATCTATACTATTATATAAAGAGGAAAGATTTGATTGTTTGTATGTTTGTTTGTTTGTTGCGAATAGGCTCGAAAAGTACTGAACCGATTTTGAAAATTCTTTCACCGATAGGAAGCTACATCCTTTCCAGGTAACATAGGCTATGTGGTGTTGCCATAAATATTCTAATTAAAAAGATATGGCCATTTAAGTGCCATAAGGTGGCCATTTTGTAAATTGAAGAGTTTCTCAGGAACTACAAATCCGATTTAAAAATTTTTTTCACTGATAGAAAACTACATTATTCGTGAGTGACAAAAGTGATTTAGTGTTGCCATATACATTTTTTAATTAATAGAATATGATCATTTTGTTGTTACTAATCCGATTTTTAAAATTCTTTCACTGATAGAAAACTACACTATTCGTGAGGGACAAAGGTGATTTAGTGTTGCCATATAAACTTTTTAATTAATAGAATATGGCCATTTTGTTGCTACTGATCCGATTTTAAAAATTCTTTAAAAACTCAAAACTACAGGATCGTTTTTTCTATGAAACTATATAAAATACTTGAAGTCAATAATTAGATATAAAATCTATTAACTAGACTTATATTGTGAATTTTTTGATTAGTTTTAAATTCATAATTTTTTTTTTTTTAAATGTGTTCCAGTCCAATTTGCCTCCGACATGATGGTCAGAGCCATTTCTTGGCCAGTACTATTGAATTTCCATTCAATTTTTGATCTGTTCAATTATTTGGCTCATTAGTTACTTTGCCACTAAATTGAAATTGTGTTGTGGATAATTGTTTTTTTGAAGTGAAACTTCTTTAGAATCGTTGTGATTTCAAACCGAATGCAACGGAAAAAACGACAGGTAAGAGACACAAATACAAAAATGTGTAGGAAAGAATGAGACAGAAATATATATACTATTTTATATTATTATATATATTCATCTCATTCTTTTGTCGATTTACTGAAGTTTCGCTTCTATCGTGTGTGAATCGCACACACACAAAAAATGTGTGTGTATATTTATAGAGTGAAATGTGATGTTTTATGATGATTTTACATAATGCATTTTTTTTTCAAAAATAAAATTCATAAAATTTAAGAATTTTTTTTTGAAAAAGAAATGCCGCTGAAGTTTCATCAGTATTTCTAATAAACGCTTTTTGTATTTCGTACCTAGTACAAAAACACCGAGTGGGCTTAATGCCAGGATAGTCGGAAGCATCATTCGGAGGATAAGAAAAGCCATATTGTATTCGGTGATAACAAATATAGATATAATTAATACACTTTATAGCTTTGAATTTAATAAATATACTTATTATATTTTACTAGTTATTAAGGTTTTAAAGCTCTAATTTTTTAATCTTAATGATTGACATTTAATCAAATATCTAGACCACTTCCGAAGGTCTTATAACCCTGAAACTTGAAGTTTGTTTGGTCAGTAAACATTATCATAATTAATTATAATCAAAAAAAATTATTATGAATTTATTATAGGATTAACGTTTATAGCGTGCAGTTATATTCAACGATCAAATCAAGTTATATCCAAAGCTGTAATTTACTAATTACTAGTCGAATCGCGCGACTTCAGTTACGTTGTATTTAATACCTTTTTTATGGCAATTATAAAACAGACGGCCTACCTGATGGTAAGTGGCCATCGATGCCCATGGACATCGCATATACAAGAGAGTGACTCTTGTTTTGCCGATGCGTTGCCTCCTCGTAGATAGAGTGAGGAAGGGGAATGAAGAGAATAATGCTACAGTATCATTCGACTCTAATCAAGAACCTAGAGTTCACTAGAACCGCAACATTAACGGGATGGGAGGGGGAGGAGTAAGTCTGGCCCTCATGCGGCTCGAACGGGACACTTGGCAGTCTTATTCCTAGAATATACATACTTAAATTTAACGAAAGAACATCTAATGTTCATACATGCTATACAAAATATTCAGGCGTTTAATAAACATATTAATTTTAACCCCCGGGAACTACGATTTTTTGCGGGATAAAAAGTAGCTAATGTATTAATCCAGGTTGCAAAGTACCTGTTTGCCAATTTTCTTCGAAATCGGTTTAGCTGTTTTCGTATGATTAAGTAACAAACATCAATACATCCAAACATACAAACTTTCACATTTATAATTAATAGTAACATTTATTAATATACTCTACTACTACTACAAGTTTGTTTGGATACAATTTTTTTTTTTTTTGCATTCATTTTGAATTACTTATGCAAATATGCTAAACGGATCGTTGCATTTTATTTTAAGACGAATAAAAATTTATTGACTGCATATATTACTCGCATAAATGAACTGAGTTTGATTGATTTATTCATATAATTTGATGTGTCTTCCTAGGTTATTTTATATATTCGTGTCTTATTAGGGTTCCGTACTTTAAAAGGAAAAAAAGAACCCTTATAGAATCACTTCGATGTCTGTCTGTCAAGATCCTTTTTTCTCACGATTGCGTAGAGGTATCATGTTAAAATTAATAACAAATACTCAAGCGTGCGATCCCTTGTGGCTGTCAAAAAATCAAATTTCTAAGTCCACGCAATGAAAAGATATGAATCAATGTGGCCACTCACAAAATCCCGATCCCGATGATCTTAGAATTGTGAAATTTAGCATGAAGCTAGTTGTTATAGCACTAGTAAAGAATAATATTAAAAAACTGTATATATTTTCTACATCACTAGAAAATTAACATTTTTTGACTGCCTCGTAAGATCCTATTCTCAGAAAAACATGAAGATATCATGTTGTAATTTAATATGCTAATCTATCTAAATGTCGGATATGTAAAAAAATCTAACTACTAAATCAATTTAATAAAAAGCAATGTAATTTTAGTTTTTGACACTAATCAAAATTCCCAGGCTTTGTCTTTTAACGTAGGAACAAGACTTTGGCAAAAAGCAAGAACTTATAGCGCAAGGGAAAAAATCCGAAAAATGTTAATTTGTTTTTACATCACGAAAAGAATGATCATTTATATATATATATATATGTCAGAAGAGAGAGACGTGTTTGAATGAATGAAGTGATCGAATCTTACGATTCCGTAATTTTTGAACAGGAACCCAGGCAGAACCTTGGACCTGTAACCAAGGCGTAAGGAATGCCTTTATGTAATTACGACACCTCCACTGCCCGGTCTCACTGTTTGTCTTAGGTTAGGTTAACCTAACATAAACCTAACCTAAGGCTGACCTAACCTAAGGTTGTGTTAATGCATCAGAACACAATGTAGGGATTCATAATAAATAAGAAGTAAGAACTTACAAATCCGTGATATAGCGACACACTATTTGTTACACTACAACTCTAGGTGATGTTCTCTCAAAGAGACTAGGAAAGGAAGTACTGGGAATATAAGGGGACTAGGTAATGGTAGCAACGTGTGGAGTGGAGAGGCCACTAGTGGGGAGAAGTAAATCTACAAAACGGAAATATAGCGCTGGCGTCGCGATTATTCGATAATCGTTTACTTGTTTGAGGCTTTCAAAAATCTTTGAATATAAAAATAGCGACGGAAGTGATAATTAATTTTCTTTATCATTATCCTACCCTAACTATAGCCCGACACGGCCTTTATTATTATCCTACCCCAACTATACCCCGACATATAGCTTTTGACACATTATTGGAAGAATACGAAAAGTTATCAAGTTAAAATGAATATTAAAAATGCAAGTCTATAGTAGGTATCTTAAAACTGTGAAAAAATCAAACTTCTAAGTGTAAGCTAAATCAAGATTAGAAAGAAGATAAGAAATCGTCAAGAACTTGTGAGTACTGTGTCTTTATCACCTAACTGACAACAGATAACCCTTAATTTAAAGAAGCTGAAATCAGGCCCAGCCAGCTTCCACGTGTGTGGGATTTTGTACGCCCCACAAGGACTTCAAAATTATTTTTTATTGTAATTATTTCAGAGTTTAAAATCGGTTAATTTTTTTGGTTATAAATATTTTAACATTTTTTATTGTGTTATTTTTGTAAATCTGTCAATTGAAATACGCATTACTAAAGTCGGGAGTAAACGCTATTATATTTTGAACTTCACACGAAAATCAAAATTTGATAGTAAAATAGATTGAAATTGTACGGAACCTAGTGCGCGAGTTCCACACTCCCACTTGGCCTAATTATATTTATAAAGACAGGACTCTCAAATCATTTTATCAGAATTTTAAAGGGAGAAGAGTTGAGTGTAGGACACGCATTGAAGGTTCCGTACAATTTGAATTCTGAGTTTAATTTATCATTGCTATCAGAATATACTATTTAATGTTCTGATTCTGAAACTAATTATAAAAAAGTCACATGTACACCAATTTCTTACATTAGGCATAAAATTTAGTAAACTCAACTGAGTTTTAAGGAAATATAATATAAATATATAATATATATACTCGATATAAGTCCCCAAATTTATCACAGTTAATATTATAAAGGTGTCCAAACTTTTGGTTGTAAGATGAGTCCAAAGATAAGAATTAATACTAAATATAAGTATATTAATCCAAAATAAATTGGATTTGATTAAATTTGTTTAAAAAGTTTTTGTAATCCCATTTTTTATTGGTCTGTGTTATTTTTATGTAATTTTGCGTTTTTCTTCAGACACATTAACAAAAAAGTACCCAATACATACAAATTAATAAAATTGTAGTATCTGTTTGTAATATTAAAATAACCGCTTTCTACTAAGTGCATATGGATGTATACACGCACACATCACATATACCAACAACATTTTTTTACAATTTTTGTCTGTCTGTTTGTTCTGGATAATCTCTGAAATGGCTGGACCGATTTTGACCGGACTTTCACTGGCAGATAGCTGATGTAACAAGGAGTAACTTAGGCTATTTAACATCTCGCTACGACCCATAGGAGCGGAGCAATACGCGAACGAAGTCGCGCGGCTAGTATGTATGTATAATTCCTATTCGAGTTTTAAAAAAATATCTTATGCTTACTATATGTAAAGCTGAAGAGTTTGTTTTTTTGCTTGAACGCGATAATCTCAGAATCTAATGGTTCGATTTGAAACATTATTTTAGTGTTGAATAGCCCATTTATCGAGTAATATCTTCGAAAGTATTAATTTAAATTTCATGCTGTAAAGGGCCATATTGATCTATATCAAACGCACAATGTGTTTAAATTACTTAATTGGATAAGGAGTAATGCTGTATTGTTTAAAATCGCTTCGTAAATAAACCATTAATCTCGTAAAAAATAAAGAACAAAAATGGTTATTGTGGGTAAGACTAAGAGATAGACCTTTTTAAGGTGTAAAATACTGTAGTACATTATTTTGATCTATCTCGTAGGGTTCAGCCAGCGTTTGCAATGTAAGCACAAAAAATGTGTTTATTTACGACATAACATTAGACACTTCTAAAATGATCAGTGTTTCTCTACTATATTATGTATGTATTATACATATAAACCTTCCTCTTGAATCACGCTATCTATTAAAAAAAACTGCATCAAAATCCACTGCTTAATTTTAAAGATCTAAGCATACATAGAGATCTGAGAACACAGATCATAGGTAGTTGTGATCTATGCCTAAGAACCTCTCCTCTAAAAGGTGGATAAACAATGATTTTAAATATAATTTATTCGTTTTAATATAATTCTCAAGGTTGTGAAGATTTACACATCGGTCACTGTCTTTTTGCAAAGTCATGAATAATAATGAGAGTAGGGAATTTACCATCATTTTTGTCCTATCATCCTGTCCAAGTCGAAGGACTCTTAACAGCCTGACCCTAAGTTCATGAATAAATCAGAAAGATTTACTGTACAGCAATACGTATACATATGCAATTTAGACTGCCCCGAGTAGTACCTGGGGCTTGAAACCCAGGAGCAGGTTTAAAGAGCTCTTTCATAATATACCAACAGCGATAGATAATAAAGGATACCTTAAACAGGACACTATAACACTAACTTCCATGTACACTGAGCGACAACACCAGAGAGACTGGGTCTAATCCATCGCACTAAATGTTATATATTGTCTACACGTCGGTATACTTAAACTAATACTACTTTATAAACGGTGGTGCTAACATAAGTATTATACGAATTGTTTATTTAAAAGGAGTTATAGTCTAGTTTTCCAAAATTCAAGAATTAAAAACGCTACCTCAAATCAAGATCATAAATAAATAAAGTAAACTGATGATCCTCAAGATCCAGGAGGATTATTCGGATCAATAAAAACCAGGAGTAATAAGCGAAAATCTTGGCAGTCGATTTCAAAGACAAATCAAACATATTTCAATTGATTTTAAAATGGAGATTTAAAATGGAAGGAGATAGCGGTTACGGCTAAATACACGTGTTTTATATTACACTAGAGGCCCGTCCCGGCTTCGCACGGGTGGATAATTTTTTTTTAACATTTTGGCTCCCGCATTCTGTCGCTCCCTCTATCGCCGTGTTACTCGCTGCGCTGCGAGGCACCCCACACCGCGCCGGCGGCCCGTCTGAGATTATTTTTTATTTATCTTGATATTTTTATTTCGTAATATCTTTTGACTGGAATGTCCGATTTCAATAATTCAAAAAGTAATTAACAGGTATTGAAACAGTCTTCATTACGAAATAATTTATTTGGATAAGAATTAATTCAAAGTTATTGAAAACATTGTCTGATTTTGTTAGGCATTGTTATCAACTTTTAAAATGTAAAAAAGTAGTTATAGTGACTTAACTACAATAGTTGGACATATGGTCTCGCGGAGTTTTTTGTAGATATTGATACGTTCTATAATATTGTAAAACATTTTTTTGTTCTATCATCAATACTTTTCGCAGCGCATGCGATGAAAGATCTTTTATGAAAGATATTTTATGGCTAATTTTTGCACCTTGTGTTGGTTTTAGTGAGAATTTCTGGGGATCTCTAATTTTTTCTTGTAATAAATATAGCCTATGTTACTCAGGGATAATGTAGCTTTCTAATGGTGAAAGAATTTTTTAAATCGGTCCAGTAGTTTTTATGTTTATTCGTTACATACAAAAATACAAATCTTTCCTCTTTATAGTATTAGTATAGATATAGATATAGATTAATTACATAAAAGGCTTTTAATATTGTCATAAAGTGACAAGTTTTGTTCATAAACAACTTACTTTCACTAAATATTATCGTAATCTAAAAGTCGTTCATAAGTACAAGTGGGCGGGATAGATAAAATAAAAACCAGCCCACGTAGATATTAATTACGTTTTCAGTCTAACTAATACCTACATATATTAATTAGCATTATATATCAAGACATGATGTCATGTGTCATGTCTTTAATTTGAGATACTAGCAATAAATTAGTCATTTTGAGCAATTCTTACAGTATTGGAAAACATCGGCAATTAGTAGGAAGAAGGGGAAGAAAAGAATGTCGAGGACCCTGTGGTTTCAACTAACGAGAACCCAGTTCATTCATTCATTTATTTTCCTTTATTAGAATTGCAACATTAACGAGATAGGAGGGGGAGGGCTAAGTCTAACCCACATGCAGTTCCACTGGAATGCGTCAATGACACTTGGCGATCGGATTCGCATGCTGGTGGTCGCAAGCCAGTAAGGGAACAAACAGATCTCCTACCGCCAAGGGGGTGCTGGGTTACTCGGCTCTTTCTACTCTTACGCTTATGCTCTCCCAGTAGCAGAAGGGTATGTACCCTAACCCTACAAGGGGAATATCTGACGAAAAGACGTCTCTTAGTTTCCCGAACGCTGCCCATCCGAGGCATCCGATGTCCCAGGTAGACATAATCTTCAATAGCTTCAAGAATAGAGTTTCCAACGGATACTGGAGTGGGTATAAGATGGACGTTCGGCAAGTTTTTTTGACCCCCCACCTATTAGGAGATTCTCAGAGATGACCCTAAACAACCTCACAAAGTTTTACTCTTTATATGTTTTTTAATGTTTTTTTTTTGGTCAAAATCTTGAGATTTGCTATGTTTTCGTGGTTTATTGAGTATACCTTATAGTGGTAAACTATTAGAATTATGACATATTCTAATAGTTTACTCTGATCTTACGAGATGATCTCCAAGCAGCAGAGGAGAATTGTATTCTAACCCGTCCCGTCACGGAATAAAAAATATATATGGTTTGTAAATTAGTATTCGGGGGTCACTTTATCTTTTTTATAGGAGACAATTTATAACTTCAGGATTGAGTCTGTCAACCTTGTTTATGTTGATGTTGCTCCTGGGTTTAACGCACGATGAACTTAATTTGACCAAATATAAATATCGCTGATGAAGGACTAGACTAAAGACACACACATCCACACCCATACACACACATTCACCCACAATTCTTATTTTATGTCATTCCTTTTTATATTAAATTATTCATTACAATTTAGTGTAAATATTTCTAAGGGTCATGAGAAGGGATAGGCGTGCGTAACACGGGTTTTTCCTAACACGCTAGTCTCAACACTCCTTTTCCCCAACGAAGTTTAGCATGTATTAAGGTGTATATTTTGTAATAATTTAATATTCGGTGTTTATAAAAAAAACAGAAGTAAGAACTGTATAAATGAGATGTGGCTTACATACGGCGAGACCAGAACGTGATATAATTCTACGCTCGTTGATCGCTTTAAGTGCTTCACCCGGCTGTCGCTGTTGATTTTTTTCCGAATCCTTTAATTGTAACGCGATTCTGTCAGTACGCTGTAACATGTCGTCATGACCGCACGTATCGTTCCTCTCGTGAAACATGGAGTGGGCCAAAAAAACTGTGCAACTTCTTCTTAATTTGTAATAAACAATAATTTAGTAGAATTATCTCTTCTCTAGATCTCAACACATCCTCGTTGCCGGACATCTTGACTGAGAGTGGCTGGCGAATACAGAGCACATAGTTCAAACGAATACACTTCGTAACGTAACGTATGTAGGCCAGACTTACCCCTTCCCTCTTCCACCCGTGGATCTAGTTGACTCTGGGCTCTCCTCACTCTATCTTCGAGGCTGCAACGCGTTGACAAAACAAGAGGCAATATCTTGTTTTGCCGATGTCCATGGGCGATGGTGGTCACTTACCATCAGGTGGACCATCTGCTCGTTTGCACCTACCATAAAAAAAAGGTTGGTCAGTACCCAGCCATTAATTACAGCTACATGAATCTATTTTTTTAAAGATATGGTAGCAGTGTGGATCACATTTTTTTTTTTTTTTTTTTTTTTTTTTTTTTTTTTTTTTTTTTTTTTAAATGATTACTAGCAGTATGGATCACATACTACTAGTATTCCCGTTACCCCTCCTAGTAAGCTAATAAATAGCTTGTGTCAGGAGTGGGCCACGCCAGTAGTCCAATGTCTGGGATTTGAACCCACGACTTGTTGATCGTGAATCCAACGCCCGAACCACTGAGCTACTGACTAGTATGCCCTTTACCCCTCCAATAAAGTTAGATACTTGTGTCAGGAGTGGGCCACGCCAGTAGTCCAATGTCCGGGATTTGAACCCACGACTTATCGATCGTGAATACAACGCCTCAACCACTGAACTATTGATGCTAATCTAATAATGTATAAGTATATGAGTAAAAATCGTAAGGTATGAAAATTTATCGTGTGTTCGATATTCGAAAAACATTGTTTTCCTTAAATTATTAGCAAAATAGACAACGCAGTCTTGTTAAGTACAAAAACTGTATTCAATAGGAAATATTCGAAATAAATGCTTGTGTTAGGAGTAGGCAACGACAGTAGTGCGATCACTTGGATTTGAATCCACGACCTATCTATCGTGAATCCAACGCTAACAAAAAAAATCTAAATCAAAAACAGTAAAATCAGAATTTATGAATTTATGCATTAGATAGCAACACTACAAAAAATATTATTATTATTTAATAAGAAAAGGAAAATCTAAATTTTTCAGGTCTGAAAAAACAAAGGCCAAAGAATCTGTGAATGGTTCATTCGAAGCCACAGTATATAAAGTAAATGGAGTCGAGTACGCAGGCAGTCTGCGCAGTGGCCGTCGTGCACTTGCAGTGTGAAAAAAAAAACATTCGCTTGTCAACGCGTTCTCGGTGCGCGGGAAAAGTGCAGTGATAGTTTTGTGTTATTTTGGTGATTTTATCTGAATATATACGTAAGTTATTTTTTATTTATTTATATTATAATTAGTGTTTTAAAAAATTGTATTTTAAACATATTTTATTTTATTTAATAATTTGATTATAGTTGAGTACTGTACAGCTTTGTCAAATTTATTTTGAAATTTTATTATTATTATTTTTTTGTATTAGGTATACAAAAAAAATTAAATATTTATAAATAAAAATATTTTTAAATTTTAATTGAATATAGAGCTAAAACTGTTTAATTATTTTAACCCTAAAAAAAATACAAAATTTCCATTTTTATAATATTTTTTTTTTAAATTTACAATACAGTAAAATAAACAAAAATAAATGATTTAAAAGTAGGTATATACTTTTCAATACAGGTCAAAAATTTTGTTTTTAATTTCTACTTCAATTTTATTCTAATTTATTCTTAGATTATTAGGATGCTTTGAATATTTTTTGATAATGATATCATTTGTCTATTTCTAGAAAACAACTTATCTATTCAATTAAACGTAGTTCCAAATAAATCCTTGAGAAAACTAGTTCCGTGTGTAAATTTATTTTCGCATAATCCTTGAATAAAATAAATAACGTGTTAAATAATACGAGCATGTAATGCATTTTTTTATTACGCATTTAAAATGTAAATAAGGATTTAAACAAATCTAGAAAGTAATAAAAAATTTTATAGTAAAAATTAAGTAATTGAAAAATCTAAGTTTTTTACTTTTATTACTTCCCACTTACTGTACCTCTTTTGATAAAATTTCTTGTTATATTGACGCGTTTGAAAGTCTACGTATCCCGCAGGAACTATGAATTTTTCCGGGATAAAAACAATTACAAGTAAGAAACACAATAAAAAGTTAGCGTTTTAATTAACCAACTATTCCTAATTACTTATTTGTTCATCTACTAAATTTAGATTAGAAAGTGAAATGTTTACTAGCCAGTATGAAATATACTATGAAAATTCATTTCGTACTCAGCTAGGTTTTTGAGGTTACTGCGACTCTACGATCAAAATTAAGTAAAGTTTTATAACAATAATTCCCAGACCGATGCGAAATATTATACGAAATTTCATTTTAAACTCGATCATAAGGGCATTTGCCATCGGGAAGAAATCTTCCTTACTAGTTTAAGAAAAATCGTTATACAAGGCACGAAATATTCTATTTTGATTATTTATTAAATGCATTGCAGTTGTGTGTCAATGACGAAGTTGTTACAAAATAAAGTCTTAAAGTAACTTATGATATGAATACAGAATGAATAATTTTACGCAAGAAAAGATCTTCTTATTGTCCGTACATATAATAAAATTGTAACTAACTGATGTCTGTATGTATGAGATATCTAAAGTAGTTAATTTTTAAGTTTATTAGAAAAATAATCTAGTTTTAAAAAAATGTATTTTAGATATTCGGAAAAAAGTAATTATTACTTAAAGACCTGCTAGTCGTAAATATTTAAGCCTACTGGTACAAGAAAATAGCCGACTAGTAAGTCTTTACTCTAGGAACTTGCAGCGCTTTAAGGTAGCAGTAGGATTACTCTCGCGTGTAATCCTACTGCTACCTTACTCTAGAATAGTGTTACATTATTGTTATTGGATGTAATCCTACTATAGCATGTAAGTTAAATAAAAAAGGTGGTCGCAAAAGTTACAAGCCTACTGTCTCTGTGGTTACAAAAAGTAACTTGGGTGTCGACACCATTATCTTGTGGTAATTTTGAATCACTTGTTATAATTAAATCGGGCCACAAAAAATCCTCAGCGCATGCCTTTCCCATATTTTTCTTGTTAACAAGAAATTACAAGTTCAATTACATCGGAATGATATTTGCAATTTACACGAACAAATATCGAATTAAATGTTCTTTTGATGTAGGTTTGGTCCATGCAAAATGTTATTTTACATAAAATACTTAAATTAAATTAAATCCTTCTTTAAATAAAAATGCGATTTCTTATAAAGACTGTATTCTGCTTGGACTTTACACATATAAAAATTAAAAAGATAAAACATTTTACGCAAAAAATCGTCGTATCGTAAATCCGACTACCTCAGTCGGATTTACGATGCCTTCTCATATTTTTCTATGTTTGAGAATTTTTTTTCGGTTGTTTTAAAGGTTTCATATTAACATTTTTTCTTATATTTTTATAGATGAATAAGTTTTTCGCTGAAGGACAAATCTCCTTTCTACTTGTTTTATAGCATAGCATTTAATTTATCCACTGCAGAGTAAGGTCTTGACCCCTAATTAACAATGATCTAGTTTGATGTCTAACTTGATGATTGGATGATTGTCCTTGTGACTTTGTTTCTCTACATTTTTAAATGTGAGTACAATTTTCGTTTGGCTCTATTTATTAGCAACATTTCGCTTTTTTATCTCTGTGTTATAAAGAAGATTCGCTATTTGAGTTTATATACCTCTCGTCCAGGTATTTATGAAAATTCGACTTAATGTTTCGACTACATCATTTTCAATATTTACAAAGAACTGTACATCAATTTATTTATTATTTATTAGACATCTTAACTTATGATCCAGCTCTTTTCCCAAATATAATAAAACCTTTTAATACATAATAAATATAAAAATTATTATCATAATTTAACTTTATGGGCTCTCAAGCATATTAAACTCATAATGAAATGATATTTCTGTATTATAATTTTATGTAATAAACTACCTGAAATTATTGTTTGTAAATGCTTACTGCGATGTCATAAATCTAATTAATTGAATACAAAGTATGATATCTATTTTTATATATAGAGATAATAATAGTAACTGATGATCTTTTATATAAAACTGAATCCCTGTTTTTCTTGGTTACGGCATCACGCGTGAACGGCTGAACCGATTTTGCTAATTCTTTTTTTGTTGCGTTTGTTATTATTAGGAGAAGGTTCTTATGAAAGAAAAAATTACAAAAGTTGCGCGGAAAATTAAAAAATTTAAGAAAACCTAACAACCATATTAACTTTTCTAATGTAAGCTTTTGACATCCAATTCGACTTCAATATTCATAGTTAAGACAGGACAACGTCTGTCGGGTCAGCTAGTTTTTAATAAAAATCAGGTTGTATTTTTAAAAAAATATTTTCTTAAATATGTTTATGAAGTTGCTGTGAAAGAAAGCAAAGAAATGCTTAGAAACTAACATTAAATATACAGAAACAGTGTAATAATAATTATTATATAATAGTATACATTTTTATGTTCTCTTCTAATACGAAAACTAACCATACTCTTCTAAGTTCACTCTGACAAGTTTCATAAAGCTTTTCCCACTAAAAATTAAATACCTTGCTGGTTATGGTAGTAATATGTCTTAAATGTATACCAAATAATACTTTTATGCAAGAAATTTGGGTATTTTATATATAATACTTTAAATATAAGATCAGTCTTTCAATATAAGTTTTTCCTTTAAAATAAATAATAATTGAAGACAAACACATGCAAATACACTAATAAACTTGTTGTAGAGACCGGTTTTTATTATTTTGTTGTTTTACTTTGCCTGCACTATCAGGTTATAGGATTTGAAAGCAAAAAAACATAGCAAACCAGGTTTCAAAGACTAAAGGTCATCAAAGAGAATGAATTAATGCAAAATTAGTGAATAATTGAATATGTATTATTAAATTAAATATTGTCTTATTTTTGCAATCCTAAAAACCCGACTACGTGTCCATGTTTCAAAATGTTTTAAAATAAATACCTTTGTATTCTATACAATTAAAATATTAAAAATCTTTAGATCTTAGACTTTTTTTAAAAGTACTTTTGTAACGTCAAATATTTGTCGGTCAGTCAGTTTGTCTGAAGCTACCACCAGCTCGGAAAGCAGTTTTCTGTTGAGAAGAGCCGGCCAGAAGCTCAACAGTCGCTCTTTTCAAAAAGCCATGTTTACATAGTCTGTGATACAAATGATTTAGCTTGAGAGTCAACGTCACTTAGATTCCAAGCATTCTCATCATTTTTGTAATCCTGTACATTATAGTATGCTTTATATATTAATGATTTCTTGATACGAGTTTTAAATTGTTGAAATGGCAAGTCTAATATAATTTATCGTGACAGGTTTACAAATTGGAAATAATTAATGTTCTTAGGGGTTTTTTGAGGTACAATATTTTTCATCATTAAATTCAAATTGTTTTCTAAACTCGTAGTTTTTGCGGACTAATATTTTGACTATCAAGTAACCCATTTTTTATCACTGTTTAATCATAGACGACGGAAAAATATAAATGTGTTATAACAGGAAAATTATGAGGAATATATAAAAAGCTTGTAAAGACCTTTAAGTTTATGTAAAATAAAAAGATCATTAAATGTTTTTGGGATTTTTAATGATTTATACTCCTTCTTAAGAAAATTACGCGAACAAAGGAGTGTAAGGAAGTTTATATGAAGGAGTGTTGAAAATATGTACTTGTAATACGTTAAATTAATAAAAATAAACATTACACACACTAACGCTATACACTCACACATATATTTTTATATTTTTGTGTCAAACTGCTGTATGTGGGCAAATTGGTAACTTATATTATATGTATAATTTTGAAAGACAAACCGTCACACATTTTGACATACACTTCATCCCCTATTTCAACCCCTTCAAGCCTTTTCGCAATAAAACGTAACATAAGTTCTTTCTCAATATCTAATCTATATCTGTACGAAATTTCATCAAAATCGGTTTAATTGTTTAAGCGTGAAGGCCTATAATACAGACAGTGTTAAACTTTTGAATTTATAATATTAGTAAGAATCATCTGTGTGTCACAATAAAATATGTATTGTTGGGCAAAACTAAAAAAAACACTTATTTTTCCTTGTTTTTTTCTTATAGTCCAACCTAAGGTATGCAAAAATGAATAACAACTGATATAATATACATTAAACATATATATTTCTAAGAATTTATGAGAGACGTGTTTGGTTAACTAAATATACGTTACTGAGGTCAAGATGTTGGGTTTTAATATCTTGATAAAACTATCATTAGAATTAAATAGGTCACAAAAATCTTATTTATTTTGATTTGTCATAAAATGACCTTAAAAAGCTGTTTCTAAAGAAAAGAAAAAGATACAATCATGGGTTATAAGGGTTAGTAAGTATTATAACAAAATACTTAAATTTACTCAACATTTTGTGCTTTTTTTAATTTTTTTCGCTCAATTCAATGTTTAAACTTTGATTCTATGATTTGATATAGTGAGTCTAATAGTTTTTTAAACTTCGTTTCTATTCATTCGAAAAAGCGCGTAAAATATAGTGAGTCTAATATTTTTTTAAACTTCGCTTCTATTCATTCGAAAAAGCGCGTAAAATATAGTGAGTCTAATAGTTTTTTAAACTTCGCTTCTATTCATTCTAAAAAGCGCGTAAAATATAGCGAGTCTAATAGTTTTTTAAACTTCGCTTCTATTCATTCAAAAAAGCGTATAAAATATGGTGAGTCTAATAGTTTTTTAAACTTCGCTTCTATTCATTCGAAAAAGCGCGTAAAATATAGTGGGTCTAATAGTTTTTTAAACTTCGCTTCTATTCATTCTAAAAAGCGCGTAAAATATAGTGAGTCTAATAGTTTTTTAAACTTCGCTTCTATTCATTCGAAAAAGCGCGTAAAATATAGTGAGTCTAATAGTTTTTTAAACTTCGCTTCTATTCATTCGAAAAAGCGCGTAAAATATAGTGAGTCTAATAGTTTTTTAAACTTCGCTTCTATTCATTCGAAAAAGCGCGTAAAATATAGTGAGTCTAATAGTTTTTTAAACTTCGCTTCTATGCATTCTAAAAAGCGCGTAAAATATAGTGAGTCTAATAGTTTTTTAAACTTCGCTTCTATGCATTCTAAAAAGCGCGTAAAATATAGTGAGTCTAATAGTTTTTTAAACTTCGCTTCTATTCATTCGAAAAAGCGCGTAAAATATAGTGGGTCTAATAGTTTTTTAAACTTCGTTTCTATTCATTCGAAAAAGCGCGTAAAATATAGTGGGTCTAATAGTTTTTTAAACTTCGTTTCTATTCATTCGAAAAAGCGCGTAAAATATAGTGAGGCTTAAAGTTTTTTTTTTAAATAACAAACATAAGTTTCAGCTATATACATAAAAGAAAATAAAATAAAATTGATGAATCGCAAAGTGCTTTCTGTAAGGTTAAAAGCACTTTACTCTGGTCCACTCAGAAAATAAGGCTTTAGCATTAATGAAGTGCACTTGTCTTTGATCTCCTGATTCTGAGGAAAAAATTGTTTGATAAAATGTTCCGAATAGTCGGAACATTAGCCTAAATTTGATGCCCATATCATGAGCAAAAAGTAACTAGACTGCCGTATTAAGCGGTCTGCCATATTGGATTATGAATGCATTTTCATCCAATTTAAAGGTGTATGCAGAATTTAAATCATAGCAAGATTAGAAGCAGTGATAGCCCAGTGGTTAAGACTTGAATCTCTTCCTCGGGAGGTCCGAATACGATCCCCCACACAAGCACACACCTCTGACTTTTCTGAGTTAAAATATCACTTGATTTAAGTAGGAAAACATCGTGAGGAAACCTGCACTCCCGAGAGTTCCCTAAAGTTCTCTGTCGGTGTGTGAAGTTTGACAACCCGCACTGGGCCAGCGTGGTGGACTATAGCTTAAAACTCTCCTCATTGCGAGGAGGAGTCCCGGCTCAGCCCACTGCTCAGTCATTAATGGGTTATGTTGATGATGATAATGAAGATTAGATCCAAACAGGTACACAATGCATATTCTTTAGATATTATTTGAATCTGAGATAAACTAGAACCATTTTTTTCTGACTCTGACCAAACAGCATTTATTTCATCAAGTGTTAATTGTAAATTTTTTTTGCATACTTGTTTGTAATTAATTGTTTATTATAAAAAGTGTATAAATTAAATATAAATGAGGAAAACGTTGCAAAATGAAAATTCGATTTCAAGGTCAGTCCGTTCAAAATGGAAAGAGTAACAAACTTAACTTTGCTGTTGGAAAACTATTGTCCCCATACATTAATATATGTCGCTGTCACTTTACCAACAGCAAAAAACTATTCTTTAATTTTGAGGTACGGAATTAAAAAAATAAATGATTTTGTACATAATTATATTATGGACTTTAGACAGTAAATCCATAACCACCTGGGGGTTGTGACCCAGATGCAGATTTCTGCCTTTTAAAACGCTACATCCAGTGCCTAGTTTATCAAATAACTGAATATATAGTAGACTAATAAGTATTTTTACTAGACATTTGATCTATGACAGTCAATGTTTACTCTATGAAATCATACCTACGAATAGATTAATCTTTAATAAAATTAATTAAACATTAAATTAAAAAATTAAATCAGGTAAAAACCATTTGTATTTATTTATAATTAATTAATTGGGTAAGTACGCGTCGACGCGACACGCAATGTGAAGTGAAGGTTATTGGAAAAAACGTTAAATATTAAAAAATAAAAAGTAAAAAAGTCGATCAATTAAAAAGTTAAATAAAAATAATATTTTTTTATTAAATAAAATTTAATACCTTTTTTTGTTACTTTTAAATTACTTAATGCGAAAATTATTCATTTTTTATATTTCCATCTAACATCAATTCAAACGAAGTTTGATATAGATCTAGAAATTAATAATAACCCTAATGAGTAATGTATGTATTACGATAGCTAACAAGAATAAATGTAAAATGTAAAAACTGTAGATAAGAATAAAAATGTAGAATGAATAAAATAAATAAAAATAAAAATATTCAAAATACGGAGCGTGCTTGTAATGACGTCACTATTTCTATACTAATGTTATAAAGAGGTAAAGTTTGTAAGGTTGTAGGTGCTAATCTACTGAACCGATTATGAAAATTTTTTTACCAATAGAAAGCCACATTGTTTGTGATTGTCGAAGGTTATATATTTACCCGAAAAATGAAAAGACTTTTTCGTGGTAGTCGGATTTGCAAAGTCAGTCGGAGAAAAAACGGTCGAACGAAAACGTTTCTTACGAACGCAGTTTTAACCATGAGAGATATATGATTCACTAGCTGCGCCCCCCTGTATTACCGCTGTATTTTGGATAATTCACACTGTATTATTATAAATTATAGTCTATGTGTTATTCTGATGTATAAGCTATTTTATTGTAAAGTTTCATAAAAATCCATTCAGTAGTTTTTGCGTGAAAGAGCAACAAACGTACACCCCATACATTTTTACAAACTTTCGCGTTTATAGTATTAGTAGGATAGTTGGGTAGAGTTTGAATGAATAAATGAGTGAGGGAGTACGTGACAGTTTGAATACACCTCAGTGAAGCGATAGCTAGCAGCTAGCTCGGCTAGTATATAATAATTATATAATATTTTTTTTAATTAATTGTAAACAGTCGTTTTGGAGGAATATGGTGTATATTAATGTTTCGAAAAGTAGTCTATATAGCTCCCCAGAGTCCACGTGACAAGGTCACTTGCTCACTTTTTTTCTTAAAACGTTTACAAATGATATTTATTTATTTATTTATTGAAAAGGTACACACAACAGGTTAAAACTAAAAAAAATTTACATCATATAAAAGAATTAAAATTTTATGATCTAAGTTACAACCCAAAAACATGCGTACACATCATGAATAATCAAGCTAATAGTAGTAAGAAATCATGCTTTAAAACTAAGTTAATTAAGACAACAAAAGCTAGTAAGAAAAAAAATATTATAATATATTTAAAAATAATATTTTCTTAATAGAAATTAAAAAATAAACTGTTATGAGTATTATCCTCAAGCAAATTGAATGACAGTCATATAGTAATCATACAAAAAGTATACAAGGTCTAATCACTGGCACGCTTACCACGAGCCGTTGGTTTGGTGTCAAACTTTACTTTTTAAATGTTTTTTATTTGTTCCTGCTAACCATTTTTTTTAATTAAAAAAAAAATAACAAGATATTTTTTAAAGAAATTTTCATCTTGATTCTTGGTAACTAAATATATTATATTCGATTTTTTAATAAATCAAATGACAAAATTAACATGTTATTTAGTTGGACGCCAAGCAGTCCCTGGGGCTGGAGACCCAGGAGCAGGTTTAAAAAGCTCTTTTATTATGAAATATTAACTCAACTCCGCTAACTGCAGTAGATAATAAAGTAAACTAACATGGACCTCAAGAAGGGTGACGTTAACCACGACACTATAATACTAACTTCGATGTACTTGTACACCAAAGGTTATATATTGTCTACACGTGAGTATACTTGAAGCAATACAATAGAAACCACCCGCGAACACTAATTTATAAACGGCGTTACTAATATGGATGCATCTGTGTTGTTGAATATGTTCTTTAATGTTGGAAGGCTCATTTTTTGTAAACAAAAGAACAAAAATATCGAAGAAAAATCGCGGGGATTTGAATAACCTACTTTTTTTTTACGACGCGCGACGTTCTGGTAGTGCAAGGCGCGTGAATGACAATGTTTTTTTTTTGAAATTCATACAGATACCACGCATCTAGAAGTAAGAATGTGGTTGTCTGTTGAGTAAACCCTTTGCGCAGAAGGGATTTGAGTGTTATTATGAAATTCAGTACAACATTATATGATCCGCTTGGATGATATAATGGTTATAAGGACATTGAGTGTTTTAATGTTGGCAATAAGCTAACTGTTTCAGAATCTTTTATAGAGGATTTAAAGCATGAGTAGATAAACTATAAATATAACTGCCATTTTAATTAATTATGCATATAAAGTTATAAATCATTTATTTAATATAACATTATTAAGAAACAGTCAATGGCGATTTATCAATACTTACTGGAAAATCCCTTAAGAGTTGACTCATATTAGTTATTCCCTTTAAATAAATGATTACGCTATTAGTCAACCTTCTTGGATTTCATTTTAGATAGAAGCTGAGTTGTGCCTGGGTTTTCTACTATGCACAAACTCTCACCTCCACAACGCGAACTCGCTACCGAATATTAAAATAATAAAGTACATTACTCACGTGCTCCTCAATAATGGAGACCATACGACGATACATACTTTAATATGTATTGCATGACACCACTTGTGAAACCGGCTCAATCTTATCGGAACGAAAGAATATATCGTCTACTTATTTATAAACGGTGTTGCTAAGATTTGCTATTAAAAATACCGAACTTAAAATTTTCAATTTTTTTAACACTGATTCCCAAAGAGTCAATCAGCCTTCAGGGATCTACATTTAAAGAACGATAAATTTCCATTCATATAGGCTGACGACACATCACAACCTTCACCATCTTGGCAGAGACCACTAACATGTGGATCTGACCATGAAGTGTCTTTGACTCGTTCTTGTCGCTTCACATGTGTGCCAGACTATCTCTCTCCATTTCTTTTACCCGTGGTTTCTGTGGACTCTACTTTTCCCGTTGACTTCACTGAAACCATCAGCTTGTTAACGCTTTCAAAATCTTTCAAATAAGTACCTCCTCTATCTTGGGCGGAGTGAGCGGAGGAGTCTGCTGTAAGCTTGTGAAGTCCTTTCTATTACACTATTTTTTTTTTCTTTTTTTTATTGCACAATCCATCTCTCATCTTCCACATCAACATTAAGTTAGAATTTAAAAAATAGTTATTTATTATTAAATGTAAGTTAAAGTAGTCGGTAGCTATGTTTAGGTCTGAGAAAAAATGGTGGGGGAAAGTTGGGGGACATAGCAGACGCATAGGAACTAAAACGTCGCATACACACTCCTCGCTAAAAATGTCCTAATAGTGTCTTCTGCGTTCAAGGTTAAGTCTATACTTACGTGCCGGTAGCTAATTTACGCTTGCAACTAGCAAGTGGTCTGCGAGATAAAATAATTTGGGAAGCACTGTTTTAAGAAAAAACGCATCTCGTTTATTGTAAGTTTTAAAAATTTACTATATTTACGTTACTGTCATAGTTAATCTAGATTTTTCAATTATTTCATATATGTCAAGTACTTAGTAATAATTGCACTGCTAAGTATTTTATACTCGTGTAAAAATATTTTAAATGTTCATATAAACGGAAACGGAAGTTTACATTGTAATGAAACCTTCAATGCGGACTTTTTGTAATTTACCCCTTTTAAGAGTAATAATTTCGAAACTGATTATTTAGGAAGAATGAAAATTGTTAACATGTTTGTATATTACTTTGTACTTTTAGATAATATTTTGTTTGCTTCTATATACAATATGGCGGACATCTAAAAATGGCGGACCAATTATTTTTATGCACTCATCTTATATAAGAATCGTATTACAAGTTTTAAAGTATTGGTTGACCTATAATAATATAGACAACTATCAAATTAAATATCACGTCTGTTTGAACGCTTATCTCAGGAACTTGAACTGAGTGATTATTTTTAGTGTTGGATAGGGTAGATAGCGTTTATCTAAGAAGGCTATAGACCATTTAAGATCACGATACGACCCATAGGAGCGAAACTACAAACGGTCAAATTAGCAAGGGTCGGCTAGTGAACAAATACGTGCGTGTAAACGATTTTAACTAATTTAGTTTTTATTAATTTTACTTTTAACTAATAAAAAGATTTCGCAGCTTTAAATACAAAAGACTGCTCTAATGAAGACATTCGCGAAGTTACAAAACTGGAATTGGATCTCTTTTTACCATTTTGAACTTGGTTACTTACGCTTCTTTCACGAGTCAATGAAAGAATCATGGCAGAATTTGTACTAAAAAATATGATTAATTGAAATAACTTTAGAACTGCTTTTTGAGGCCTAAATAATAGGTTTAAACATACAGAATATTTTTAGGACATGGGAATCAATAAAAGTGTAAATCTTAAAACTATTGACTATTTCTGAACGAAACAGATTGCTATAAATGTCATTTGTCATATTATGTGTTTTACTAAACTGTCAGAGCTTAATTTTACGATAATAAATGGATTAATACGATAATTTATATTGCTGTACGATAATTTTATTTTATTATTAATATTTGTCTTTATTTCGTAAAGCTTTTATGTCATTATTATTTATTTTTTACAAAATCAAAGATATAAAACTCAAAGATGATAAATAAAACTTATCAATTAACAGTTTGAGTATTGACTTATTGACAGATGCAAGTGTCACTTTGACAGTTGACGTTTTTATTTTTTTTTAAATACTTAATATGTAATCTAAGCAATGGAAATAAATAATCGCTCTCAAAATTTTCCGTACAAATCAATGTTTGAAACTTGCCATGATTCTTTGATTTCTTTTTTCGTTTCTTACTGTCACTTTCCTATCTATGACGTATTTAAGTCCATAGAGTTTTATAGGTCAAAGGTTTTTGAAGTAAAGCAAGGAGTACACGCAGTTAAATATAAAGTAACGGAAGCATATAGTAATTATTTAAGTGCTTTTATTAGCATTAGAATGTAGGGCTTGAAACATGATGAAATGTATTATATTTATTGCTAACGTTTTATAAATATTTATTTGAAATTAAACATTTCCTTGTTCCTTTATTTTAAAAATACCCCCACCTATTCACTAATTATAGGTTCAGTCGCGATAGTTCAGTAATTTCATGGATTGAAGTGTTAGGTAACTAGGAGTGTTAGTGGAAGATTTAACCCTTTTACAACCATTGGGACACATCTGACCCTTTAATATTTTTGCGAAAATTTAAATATACTACTAAAGTTATACTGTTATGTAAATATTTATTTGCCAAGTAACAATTATTATACGGTAGTATTATTTTATATTTCATAAGGAAGTACACTATATATAAAATTACAGATCAATATGAAAAAGTCCATCATGAAATCAATATATTGACTAACTATAACTAATCCGTAATTTTGGGTGTTTCGCCATATTGAAATTAGAATGATGTCTCTTACCTTACCATGCATCTAAACATATATATAAAACCTCATCTCAATCGGTAAAGTACAAATGCTTTTAAAATCCAGTTGCAAGATTTGATCATACAATAAAAATATTTTGTTTTTATACTTAGGACACATAAGTCCTTATGGTCGTCAGAGACTTAAACCTGCTTCAGGTTCTAAAGCCTCAGTACGTTTAAAATCTAAAGACAGTTTAAACTTCTATACCATTTTAATTATTTTTTTTTTCGGTACTCATGTGTCCCTATTGCTATCAAAGTTCGTCAAACATTCTTTTAAAACCTAAAAATTATAAAGTCAGTATAAATTTCAGTAATTGTTAGCAACTCTGTTTATAAAGTAGTACTAGCGGGTAGATCATTTTATATTATTTCAAGTATACTGACGTGTCGACAATATATAACCTTTACGATACTACGATAGATTAGTCTCAGTCTCTTTGGTGTTTTCGTGCAGTGAACATGGAAGTTAGTGTTATAGTGTCGTGATTAAGGTCACCCTTCTCGACGTCCACGTGAGTTTACTTTATTATCTATTGTCGTTAGCGAGGTCGAGTGGTGGAGGTGAGAGTTAATATATTATGAAAGAGCTCTTTAAACCTGCTCCTGGCTCTCAAGCTCCAGGCACTGCTTGCCTCAGTCTAAATTGCATGTGTATACGTATTGCTGTACAGTAATGGGTATCATATCCCTCTCACATACTTAACAAGTGGATAAGATTTGAATGTCATACTTTGGAGGTCCGAGTTCGATCCTGGGCAGCTTTGACTTTTTCGAGTTATATTTAATTGTGAAGGAAAACATCGCGAGGAAACCTTCACTCCTGAGAGTTCCCTAAACCTCTCAAGGATGTGTGAAGTCTGCCAACCCGTACTGGGCCTCATTCTGACTGAAACTGAGACCCGGCTCAGCATTATAAACCGTTTTAAATATTTCGTTTTTTACTTGGGAGTTGGGACACATGTGTCCATGTGGTCGTAAAAGGGTTAAGCCCCAGGTACTGCAGCTTCGAGTCTATCGTGCGTGTTTTATTAACACTTATAATCTGTTGCCGACCATGATTGATAAGAACATTGGTAAATATCCGAAGGAAACAAGAAATTATAAAATTAAATATTAATTACAAATGATTAATTTAAGCAATTACACAATTTATATATATTAATGTTATTTAGTAATCGTAAGTTTAAATTGGTATCAACTGAAAAACGAGAAAAATATACGAGATATAATTATTATGCGCCATTTTAACCGACTTCCAAAAAATCTAATAAAGTGTTTATTAATTCGGTTGTATTTTATTTTATTTACTTTAACTTACTGGTTTCATTTATTACTCCCGACGCTGCAACGACTGGATGTTATAAGATTAAGGTGTGTATCTATGTATATGTCTGTCGGTGGTAGCGTAGCTCCCAAGATAATGGAACGATTGTGATGGAGCTTATTTGTTAGGTAATTTAATTGAGATGGTTCTTAGCTATAATTTGTGAAGATCTGGTCACCCGTTTGATGACTATCAGCTCATTGCTAACTTGAGAACTGCCTCACAATATTAATATATTGACAATAATAACAATCTTGTAATCACAATAACACACTGAAGCCCACAAAGGTCCATATTTTTTTTACAGTAAAGGCAGTGCTGAATTTGCATGAAACTGTGTTTAGAGATCCCTTTAATATTTAATTTTATAAAACATTGATGAATTAAGATCGATGATTTTTATTTAAATTATTTTGTTAATAAATACAATTTTTTATTAACTTTATCAATGACGGTAATCAACATTTTTAAAACTATGCCAAACTTTTGGGTTATCAACATAGCAACATTAAGGTTTATTAAGCATATTATCATTACGACCCTTCAATGGCCCACTGCTGAACCGGGTCTCCTCCTCAGAATGAGGAGGGTATTAGGCCATAGTCCACCACGCTAGCCCAGTGCAGGTGGGCAGACTTCACACACCTTTCAGAAGTTTTTGGGAACTCTCAGGAGTGCAGGTTTGCTCACGATGTTTTCCTTCACCGTTAAAGCAAGTTATATTTAATTGCTTAAAAGCATATTATTATAGTCTAAAAAAAATTAAAAAATTATGAATCTAAACCAGATATTACTAAACTGGTCTATACCGACCCCTAAATGTCAATAATGACATACAGGAGATCCACGTAAAATAAAAAAATAGAAATCTATGAGAAATAGATCTACGGTCTGTGTAACTGTAGTAGATATGGCAGATATTAATAGTGTATTTTAGATTCTTTTTTCTTTTTGGTCTTCTTAATCGTGAATTTGATTTTGGTTGTCTAAATATCAAATAAGTTTAGGAACCTTCCAGAAGCCACACAAAATGTTTTTAATACAATCGTTACTTATAGTATAAAAATGTATCCAAAACTACAATAATGAGTATATTCTAATTTTCATATTAATTCAATGATAAAAAAGTGAAATTTTCAATTACAATACTAGGTCACAGACAATTTTTTTAAAGTAATTCTTTAAAATATAGCAGGTTAAGGTGACAGCGACCTCAATTGAAGTACAAAAGAAAAATAATAACAATTGATCATGAACTAATAGAGCTCGTTAAACGATCAATCTATTGCGATTTGCGATCATAAAATATTATTGTACTAGTTCTGATTGGCTTTTCTCAGTTTCTGTTCTATAATATGTAGGTAATATACGTATAAATCTTCGTCCAGCATATCGTAGCTTGCCGAATATTCGGTATTCGGCCAAACAACTATCCGTTTCAATACTAGTAAAGATGTCACTGAACACCGTCCTCTGTCAACTAAATAGTTACACCTAGATATTTAATTTGAACATAGTAAAGGCATCAAATAGTATTTCTATACTGTGCTCATTGCGTTCAGTGCTACACTGAGTGCGATATGTTCCTTCTCCCTCTACTCTGATGTGACGATATAATAAGTAGGTACCTACAATAATGCTGGGATATCAATTATCAAATAATCAACCTAATATATAAAACTCCCTAATTTTTTTTAAAGTTTTTATACGAGCAGTGTGACGTGTTAAACAGCTTTATTTACGCGAGGGGGTATGTGGGGCTCACAGGCGCACAGCCAGATTACCCATTAAAAACCATCCTTCTCTCACCGCTATTATGGGACGACACGGAATCGCTCGCGCACACAACCATGACGTCCCAGCGTATCATATCATTTAAATAAATGCCCTTTTATAGCTGGGGGAGAGATTGCGCAAAGCCTCCTCCCAGTCCTCTCTCTTCTTCGGCTTGTAGGGATTGTGAGACCTGCTGCCTCACGCTCTCGCTCTTTGACTTCCTTTAGAGCGATGACTGTCTCGCAAAAGAAAACCATTGCAATCCAACATCTTTCATTGCTGAGCATAGCGTCCGCCACACTCACCAGTGAGAGGTCTCTATCCATTTCAGACGCCAAGATATGACGTTGTACATTCACATAAAGTATGTTGTGCAGTGTCGACTGATGAACCGCATTCCTGACAGGCAGGTGTCGCCTTTCTCCTAGCTACTTGATGCAGGTACTTTCAGAAGCAACCGTGCCCAGAAAGCACCTGTGTCAGCCTTAAAGCTGAGTCTGTCATGCTGCCTATCAATCCAACGTCTCAAATGGGGATATATTGCTTCGACAGCCGCAATGCTGGCACTTGGAGATCTTATATCTTCTCCTCTGTTGCTTTCTCTGCTGTCCACGATATTGTGCGATAGCCACGGATTACTCTCACGGCAATAATTCTTTGTGGCCTTTGAAGAAGGGACTTATTGCGAGCAGTGAGAGCATCCACCCATATTGGTGCTCCATAAAGTGCCATCGATCTAATTATGCCAGCATATAACCGCCGGCAAGTTGAATTCGGGCCTCCCACATTAGGCAGGATTCTACTTAGATTAGCGGCGGCATTTAAGAGTTTTGGAGCAAGTTGAGTAAAGTGTGGTACAAAAATCCATAGCCCATCCAGAATTGTTAAACAGCTACCTAAATATTCAAATGACGTTGTAATTATTTAGAAGTTGTATAAGTTTGAATGCAATTCTGGGCACATACCTCTGACTTTTAAAAGTTATGTGGGCTTTAAGAAATTGGAATTGGAAACCATGTGAGAGATTTCCATGTTCTCAAAGGTGTGTGAAGTCTGCCCACCCGCACTTGGCCAGCGTGGTGGACTATGGCCTAATCTCTCCTCATTCTGAGGAGACCCAAATCAGCAGTTGGCCATTAAAGGGTGACACTTACATAGCATAAAACAAAGTCGCTGTCTGTACGCTTAGATCTCTTAATCTATGCAATGGATTTTAATGCGGTTTTCATCAATAGATTCAAACATGTATATTATAAAAGAGAAACCGTGTGAAGCTGAGTTAGGTTGCTAGTATTAAATAGGATATTATTCGTTTATAGCTTTTAATAGTGATATCGTGTTTACCTGTATTACTTAGAATCAGATTAATTAATCTTAATTCTATTTCAATCTATAACGTAAAGTACAGAATCGTATACTAGCGACATTTATCAGAACTCGTACGAACTAGGTGATTAAAGTATCTATTGAATAATTGAACTTCGCGTATGGTGACACGGCAATAGCCGTGGCATCTATGAAAATTATCATTTTAATGAAAATTATTTTGTTGAATTATTAATTACGTAGTAATGATCGAACGTAGTTTTGGATGCGTTCTACGACTTATGACCGTTCAAATTGTTTTAAATAAGTGTTTTTTTTTATGTTTATTTTAGCCATTAATTTGAAATCAAATAGAAATGAATAAACGTACGTACCTAACTTTAATCGGTACTAAACGCTTTACATTCATCCTGTATGCTCTAACTAATGTTAACTTTTAATAGGGGAAACCCCAATATTTATATTACTTTATATTTAAATAAGGGCCCATACCCACCAGGCGGCCGAGTGGCGACATATGTTTGTTTTTAAACACGTTATTAAAAACACAGTTTTAATTCAAACTGTTTAAAACACTGATTTAAACATGTGTTTTAAAACAACTTGTCTTAATCATGCCAACACTGGTATAGGCCCTAAATTATTATTTTAGAGCCCTTTTCCTATTGACTTTCTGCGCCCGTTAGACAGATCCTTACATCAGTAATATATAAGTCAAGGAGTAAATAAAACAATTAAGATTAAACCAGTTTTTAACATGTGTTTTGGAACTAACGTCATGTGTAGGAAGAATAATGCTAACTCTAATCAGGTAGAGCTTTATTTAACGAATGTTTCCTGACAGTTTGAAAGTTTGTTCATAGTAAATTCAAGGTACTTATTATATACGCCATGCCATTATGTAGACAATTAATTATATCTGTCACTATAAAATAAGAATAATTTTAAGTATACACAGTGTGCCTTAAAACCATATCTCTTTAAAGGTATATAATTCTTTCCTTTTTGTAAAAATTTCACCCCATATAAGATTTACTTTAGGAGAATAAATATTAATGTCTTTATTTCATTCAAAAGTAAAAATTACTCTTAGTATCTTAATATAGCTCTTATCCAAAAGCAGATATGAGCATTTCTTTTAATCCTTTATTGACCAGGTATACATTACAGGTTGAAAGTAAAATTATGACCAAAAACATGCGTATACAATACAAAGGTCAATATTCAAATTGGCCTACGAACAGTATAACATGTAATCGTGACGAAAACTCCAGGAAATATATTAAGAAGTATTAATAATTATTTTCTCTAAGCCAGACTCCATTTTAGTCTAAGATACCATAAATGTTGCCAAGGCTGTAAATATCTAGAGATGCCACAAATATTCGGTATGGCTCACCTGATGGTAAGCGATTACCGTAGCTTATAGACGTCTACAACACCAGAAGCATCGCAAGCGCGTTGCCGACCCTATCCCCAATTCCCCCCAGGAGCTCTGGTCACCTTACTCACCAACAGGAACACAACACTGCTTTAGAGTAGTGTTATTTAGCTGTGATCTTCTGTAAGGTCGAGGTACTACCCCAGTCGGGCTGCTCCATATTTGAGCAGGAAGTTTCCTACTGTGCCCTACCTCAGTTATTTTTAATTTTATCAATAACTTAACAATCCTTAAAATCTACCAGTGGGTAAGTTATGATGAATGAAAACAATTTTTTTAGCATTGGTTGATAGCAAACGATTGCGCTTTTTCCTCATAAACCGAAAATAGCCGCTCACTGTATACGCTACTACCGAGAGATGATAAAATAAATGTTAGTCAATTCTGCTAGATTAAGATATTGTTTAGCGTTTGCTGACCACCACTTATAAGGGTTTGATGCCCTATCAACAAACAAAAGCTCCCACAACGCATCTTTATTACACGTTCTTTAGTAAAACACAAGAAAGACCCTAATGTTGCAGAATATTCGGCGCTTTGGTCAAGAAACTCGCCGAAAATTCGTTATTCGGTGTTCGGCCAAATCACTATTTGTGCCATCTCTAGTAATAACCCTCAATTGTAGTCATGGTATGGAATACACCGGCAAAATTCACTCAGTCTGCTTTGCGTATCAATTTAAATATTATTACTTTATTTAATAAAAATAAAACAAGTGTCTCCTACTCTATTGGAAATATTAATATTTAATTTAGTTATTATTAATAATATCAATGCAGATGTTGTATAAAGCTCTATATAAAAATGATCGGTAAAAGTATATTTTTTAAACATATTTCTGAGTTCTAAAAGACAATAAATATGTAACCTTTTTTGTGTAGATAAAACAACGGAAAAGAATTTAAGGTCACAATCGAAGGGGTCAGAGCCCTTGATTACTTTACTTTCGCTTATCAGTTTTTAATCTTAGATTTAAAGTCACGATTTATTTGTTTACTAAAGGGTCTTTGCTTTGACAATTAAACATCTACAGACCCTCACTGGTTTGATAACTTTGTCCTAATAGATCAGAGGCAGTTTGACAAGTATAGAATGCACGCAAGTGACATTTTCTCTCTGTTTTTGAAAATCATCATTTTAATAATAAATTTGTAGGCCAAAGCGAAACGATAGACGAATTTATTAAAAAAAAGAAAATTATTAAATTATTTCTTTGATAAATTTTGTAGTTTTTTTAAGCATTATATTTTTTAAAACTACGATTTCAGTGTGAATCAAATTAATTTTTAAAAAGAAGAAAAATCTCAAATTGGAATAAAATTTTTAAAGCATGAAATTAAAATGAAGTTTAAAAAAAAAATAAAAAATAAAGTTACTACCTAATATTATATTTCTAATAGTAATATTATTTTTTGAATCCCACACACATTTAAAATCGTTTTTTTTTATAAATAAAATGATAACGGTGATTCACAAAGTGGTCCAAGGGTTATGATTAAACTAGCTAGTTATTAGTTTTATTATATCTTTTTAAAATAGTGTCTATTTAAGTCAATACATCGCTACATCCGATGGAACCACCGAGAAAAGCACTTTACCCACTCGAACTTAGGGGTCTCTTGGACGGCCTTTTGAATCGCAGCCATATCTTCCTCGGCGTCCATGAAACGATTTCTTCGAAGTTTTGCTTTTATTTTATGAAATAAATAAAAATTGCAAGGTCGGGTCATCAATTTGAGACACCTCCGTTAAATATACCGTCACAATACCAATCAATACGGCACAAAGCTTCCTGACCACTGAATGTTCATGGAGGATTTTGTGTACTTGACTGATACCGATGCCTAAGCATGTCTGAATCTGATGATAGGTCACTCTTTTGTCAGTCTCTATAATACACCACACAACACTGTGTTGTGTAGCGTGGAATTGTTGTATTCAGTCGTCGCCGAAGAAGGCCGTCCTTCAGATCATCGGTGAGATTAGTGCGACCACGTTTAAACTCATTAAAGCAGTTGTAAACCAATCTTACTCTATCATAACTTTCTTGTTGACTTTAATGACATCGAAAGTCATAAAAATCATTGAACGAAAATTTTCTAGCGTTATTCATGCTGACGTGAAACAGACAATTTTCAATTTTTTTTAAACAATATTGTTTACAAGTGGACAATTCTAAGAACTTTCAGTTTGACCCTCGTACTAGGTACGACATAGTGTCTAGTTTTATACGAGTATAAAATTATTCATTGTTTTTTTTGTTTGTACACCTTTTTTCCACGTCTAGGGTCAGCTGGTAATAAATGTTTTTAATTTTAAGCTCTCTTTTTGTACACAGTAGTGCAATTAAGAATTTAAACAAATATTTTTTTTGTTAATCAATAATAAATATGTAAAATATAACATTATAAACACTTAGCAGAACTAGCAACACACATTACACGTCTACAAGATATTAACAAAGAAAAACATTCAGATGAATAACCTAAACTTCCTTAAGGTGATTAAAGCTTAATTAGCACCACTAAATAAATAAGATAACAAGTAGTGTAGTTATTCAAATATGTTTCATTTAAATCACAACATTGCAAAGCTCATGTCATTCGGACATTATCAGAAACATATCTTTTACTAGATTTAGTACCAATGAAAACAACTAGAGACAACTTTTTTATTTTACAGATAGCATTAGTTCAATGTAAATTAAACATAAATTGGCGGAGGCTAATGGCCTGCTCCCGTAAAACTTTTTTGCCCCCTTCTAGAATAATCATGAAAACTCAACCTTAATTTTTTTATATTTTTTTTACTTTAAAATATCATAATATCTTGTACTAGAATTGAACACAACTGAAGAGTATAACTTGGCTTTCTATTTTTCATTATAAGGTATTTAAGAAGGAAAATTCCGTTTTAACCGTGAGGGGATGGGTTAGAATACAATTCCTCTCTGCCGCTGGGAGAGCATCTCGTAAAAGCCGAGTAACCTAGCACTCCCTTGGTGGTAGGGGATCTGTTCCCCGACTGGCTTGCGACCACCAGCATGCGAAACCGACCGCCAAGTGTCTGACGCGTTACGGCCGAGTCGCATGTGGGCCAGATCTAACCCTCCTTCTCCCATCCCATTACTGCTGTGATTCCAATGAACACCGGGTTCTTGCCCGGGGTCCATTGAAACCGCAGCAGTCTTCTCTTCGCTCTCCCTCCTCACTCTATCTTCGAGGCGGCAACGCATCGACAAAACAAGATACCCTCTAGTTTCATTGATGTGTATGGGCGACGGTGGCCATTTTCCATCAGGTGGACCCTCTGCTCGTTTGTCCCTCAACTATCATTAAAAAATCCTCTTTAAATAAAGCCATGACCAGTTTTAAAACATAGGTGGCCTAAGAACGAATAGTTACAAAATATAGTTTTTGTTTAGTTGAAGACGACTACTTTCGACTGAAATAAAACTTAACTAGCGGACACTCCACAGCATTGCTTAATAAGCACATTACTTACTATAAGCTTATAATATGTTAAATCAATAACATAGTATTGGCAAAATCTGAATCTGTTTGAGAAATACGATTCTCAGCAGGCAGTGTTGCCAATCTAGTCTTGATAGTACCTCAGATAGAAATTATATTCGCTAATAGACGAAACCTCTTGTAACAAACAGGCTTTAAAATCTCGTTGATGCACAAAACACACTGAGTTTTTGAAATCCCCGAGTGTCAGACTGTGTCTAGAAATTGAATAATAGTTTAAAAATAACTTAGCAATTTTCGTTATGATAACATGGTATTCCGTTCTTAGATCAATATTCTGCACAGTCTCCTGTCAGGTACGAATGCTTTCACACCTTTTCTTTGAATCTAAAAACAATTTTAATATAAATATTTTTATGGTCGAAATAAACGTGTTTGACTATAAAAAAAAATAAGCAATTCAGATTGTTAAATCTGATTTTTTTTGTCAGGAGGACATTTAACAAATTGCCTAATAATAAACAATATTTAAACCCCGACCCTAAAACAGGTGATATAAGTTTAATAGTGTGTATATTTATGTCTGTATATAAGTGTTTTTATATATTACATTTTAATTTGTTTCAAAGCTAATTAGTCGTATGGATCAACGGAGTATTTAATTATCATCTTTTAAAAATGTTTTAGTTCAGCATAACGGCGGATCGATGGCTTCTCTAATACAATTGAATTAACTATATTATCATTGACTTATCAGCAATTACTTACATATTTAACAAGTAATTTAGGAAAGATATAGCCGCCGGCATGTACTTATTAATATACAATGGAATTATAATTCAACATGTCTACTGTTTTAATTAGCAAGTTTTTGTCCTTTGTGTATTAAAAATTAGACCACCCATTTAATATACAAACATTATGCTAATGCGTTGACCCATAAATTAACTAGACTGAATCGTATCTGGGACTTGCGACCCAAGTGATATTTGAGCTTTAACTCCATTGTAAATTACATAATAACTTATTGAATATCTGTAGATAGAAAATATTTAACATATTATGAGGATTTAACCCCAATCCTAAACAATCACCACTTTTTTTTTACTTTTGTTTTTACCACTTATAATACGAGAACGGCTAGATCGATTTTCATGTTTTGATTTGCTGTATTTGTCTCCGGCCGATTAGCAAAATAACTATTAAAAACATTGGAAAATTGACGTAAAAATAAAATAGAAAACATTTTCCCATACAAAATGTTGATGGATTTCGTAACTGTCAAATATTTAATGTTCTTCCCGTCGATACGGTAAATGATCCGCCAAATGAAGGAACGTATTTATCGACATGATATATCCACAATATTTGAATAGTGGCAGTGAATTTTAGATTTTAAAAATGTTTAATAATGTGGGTAATGAAAAAGGATTGACATATATATTGGTTGTCAAAACTTCAGCTAATCTGTAACACGATATTAATTGACTGTTTTTGCGTGCAATGAGAAGAAATTCGCCGGTTCAGCTAGTTTGAAATATCAATAACCACAGTGGCAGGCCCTGTACCACACCTTCCTCTCCCCTTCAGTACCTTCCGCTCATGGCTGCGTCAGCTCACCCTAGACATGCACAATGCGAGATGGAGGATTTGAAGCGTCAGTAGGTCAGTGGTTCGGGCGTTGGATTCATGATCAACAAGTCGTGGGTTCAAATCCCGGACATTGGACTACTGATGTGGCCCACTCCTAGCACAAGCACTTTAGCTTAGTTGGAGGGGTAAAGGGAATACTAGTAGTATGTGATCCATATTGCTAGTAATCTTTTGAAAAAAAATGCAAGATGGAGGAACACGGCGGACTGTCGGCAGTCTAAACAAGCTCTTCCTGCTCTGTCAAAGAGCTTATCCCGTAAACTGCTCAGTCTAAATCGCATTGATCTCCGTTTAATGGTGGGAGTAATGTCGGGACATTGCCGACTTAATAAACACCTATTTACTATAGGCATGACAGACAGCCCCATTTGCAGGGGATGCCTACAGGCAGAAGAGACGACTGCCCACGTTGTCCTGGAATGCGTGGGCGTCGCCACACAACGGGTACAAATCCTCAAGGACATGAGGTCGCTCCAAGAAGCCTGTGAAGTTCCTAGGAAACTTCTGCGCTTCTGGAAGGAGGTTTTAGTCTAGCGAAGCAATAGTGGGTCAACTAGTAAATCGATAAATGCTTTAAAAGTGTATCATATATACGAGGAAATGTATAGAAAAAATGAAGTAATGAATTACAATGAATATTCATTACACATAATGATTAATTTAATTATCGTTTACAGAAACAAATTAAACTATGACCAGGACAACTAAAACACAACAGGAAGTATTGTTCTGAGCTCTTATTACGTCATGAGTAAGATCAAAACTTCGAATACATCAGGATACAATAAAGAATTTAAACTGACTAGAAACCTGACCATACCACCCTACCTGATGCCATCTGATACTACACCAACTGATCCATAAGTGGATGGATGGACTCTTTACTAGTTATTGATTACCAATAAACCTCTCGAGTTTGAGATTATAAAATTCCTTCTGATTAGTTCAATGTATGGCACTGGTCTTACCCCTCCCCACCGCATGCCACCTCTCCCTACCCTATCCACGTCACCTAACCCTATCCTTAAGAGATGGATTTTGGAGCGTTTAAATACTAATGCTTATGCGTTCCTTGATTTGAGGGGACCATTTACCGTATCGACGGGATGACCAAAAATGTTTGACAGTTATGAAACCCATCAACATTTAAAATGTTTTTATTTTTATTTTATTTTTACGTCAATTTTCCAATATCTTTCAACCGACTTCAGAAAAAGAGGTTATCAATTCGGTTTTATTTTTTAATAGTTATTCTGCTAATCTGACAGAGACAAATACAGAAAATCAAAACCATGAAAATCGATCAAGCCTTTCTTGAGTTATAAGTGTTAGAAAAACACCAGACTTTGTTGAGTATGAAATCATGGAATGCAATCGGATAAGTTCAATATAGGGCACTAGAGCCAATCTAACACACAATTTACTCTCATCCACGTGACAGCTCATTCTACTCCACTATCAATAAACGTCTACATTAGGATCAGAAAACTAATTTTTATAAATTTAGTATAGGGCACTAGCACCATCCATGTCACCTCACGCCACCTCTCGCACCTCACTCTTCAGTAGATTAGATGTCATGAGTCAAGAAGTTTTCCGTGGTTTTTAAACTGGATATATTTTACTGTCATTTTAATTCCAATTTAACATATTTTAGTCGTGAAATTTTCAAATGAGTGAAACACAAATCTCGGAAGGAAATAGACCTAATGAAATGAACTATGAATTAAAATTATAGTTATTAATTATATTGAGTTTATATCTATTTTATTTCAATGCTATTTCCTGTTGAATCAAAAAAATTCCATCACATAAAACTAGGATTTATTTCTTTTCGATTTATATGCAAATTAAGCAACGTCTATATAGTTTGCCGTAATGCAATATTTTTTCGAATGTTCTACCACGAATCGAGAGAACTTGTTAACCACGTGAACCCAAAATTCTAAAATGTTGTGTAAAATGTCTAATACTCCTCCAAAATGGGTCGACCGATTTTTATGAAAATTCGTAGCCATTTTGACATCGGGTAGGTCTTAGATTCGGTCAACATCTATTTTTTATACCCCATTTTTTTAGATTTATATGGCAAAATAACGTTTGCCGGGTTAGCTAGTAAATAAAATCATATATTTGCAATACTTTTCTTAGCCTCATCATTGAGAAAAAAGTTCTCAAACTATTAAAAGTTGAAGATGTAACCCTGCGAATTTTATTTAAATGACCTTACACGTGACCAAATATGTAGTGACGAAGGCAAGGTATTCTAGAACAATCCCCACGAATCGCTGGATGGAACACGTGGTCAGCCAACGTGATACCAAAATTTACCAAAAACTTTACATTAAATGTTTCTATAATTTTTTTATCGACATATTCGAACATCTTTATGTCGTGAATAATAATGCAGTTCTAAATCAAAATTTTGTGGTCAAATCTTTCAAAAATATATTTAAAAAAATCAACATGTCATATATTTTGGTCGCGATGCAAATATAATAGTGATTTATAAAGCATTAAATTTTGGTCAAAGTTAAAAAAATGCACTGAAAAGTTTTCTGAATTTTATTTATACATATAAAAATTAAATGTTCAAATTATTGAAAGTTTTTTGTTGTTTTTTTTTACGTTTGACTAAATATTTAATAACAAGGTGTCTAAAAATTTATTTAATTAAAGTTAAAATGCATTTTATATACCATAAACTTTTGGTAAGGGCATTTAAAAATATTGGTTAAATAATTCAAATTTCATTTAATTAAAGGCTGAGGATGTAACAATTATTTTTTATTAAAATGACCTTACACGTCACTAAACAAATAGTGAATTAGAAAGATCTAGAAAGATTTAGACACCAACGCTCGACGCAACACGTGGTTAGACAACGTGATACTAAAATTCTAGAACTTATTCGAACGTTGCATACAAGTCGTTCGGTCATTTTTTTCGGTCACACAGTTTGCACGACAGTCGGTTTCTAGATCAATCTTGAAATCAAGTTCATTGATCACGTTTACTGGCACGTTTTCTTAACTTTGGCTACATTCAAGACCTTGCTTATTACCAACATGTCATTATAAATAAGAAAGTGGATACCTTTTTTATTTTGAAGGTTTTTTAAATTAAGGAACTCGTAATTTGAAAATTATTTTGAATTTAATATGTATTATTAAGGTTTAAGATTAACGAAATGCGAATGCGAATTTCTATAATAAAGGTTTTTGAATTCAGTTTAAATTTTTTTGGAGCTTTTAATATAATACCAAAATTCTAGAATTTTCGTGTATGCTTAAATATTTAAATAAATCTTAAAATCAAGTTCAGGTTAAGGTCAATTAATATTCCAGACGAGTGACGACCTTGATTGTTGCCAAGCCACACCATATTATTTAAAAATAACTTAAGACTTATATTGATAAAGATTTCGTCGAGAATTAATTCCGTGTAAGGAATATAAATAAATGAAAAAATATTCGAGTAAAGTTATTCTATGACGCCAGTATAAACAAAAAAAATGATTAAGGAGTTGTTATCTACATACATAATATAATATGCACTTGAAACGGAACACCGAGTAACCAATATCAAAGAAAAATTATGGAAGAAGATTGAGAACTCAATCAGAGTTTGATGTTGACGATTTGGGCTGTGGACCATTTCAACAAGAATAAAAACAACTTCCTTTTGTTTGTTTTGTAATATTGATCTTTTCCTCAGATTATCCTTAGAGTCTAGTCATGTCAAAGTGACAAGCTGTCATCGATCAAGCTATGATGGACAAACTATAGCAATGCATCATGACACTACACCATTACACCGCCAGGCAAGCACCGTTCAACGATGTTGCTAACTGAATTTATTTTTAATATAATTTAGTACTTTATGTTTCTAAAGTTGTTAAATATGAATTAAGAAAAAGATAATGTGTTCTATCTAATGCTAATTTTGATTGCAGCGTTTAAAGATTCATTTTGTTCTTCAATAGTCTTCAAAAATTATTTAGTCAAATTGTAAAAATAATATTATTTGCCATTCTTTTTTTTTCATGTAATTTTAATGACCTTAGTTTGTAGATTTTTACTCGTGCGACTTCGTCTGCGTCACATCAGAGATAGAAAGGGTTGAAGATAGTGGGGCGTAGACATCGACTTATATTACAATTGTAAAAGAGCTGAAACTATTGTTTATAGCCACACACGCAACATACGCAAAGGAAATTCTCAAAAGGAACAAATTTCAACGTATTTTAACATATCACATTGATTCTCCGATCCTATGGGTCGTATTGCGATATTATATAGCCTTGTAGTCTTTCTCGATTAATGGGATATCTAACTATTAAAATTACAACGAAGATGAGATAATTTTTTGAGTTAACAATCGTTTAAGTCGTTGAAAAATTAAGTTAAAGTAAAATTTCCAACTGAAATAATTTTTTAAGTGTTCCGTATACACTATAATTTCTTCATATTTTAAAAAAAATATTCAATAAATGAAAAAATATTAATCAATGTGTCGTAGTAGCGTTTCATGCCGCGCGCACAACGTGAAAATATCGCGCTGAAACCCATTTTCAGCGTTAAATTATCATTATAAATAATGGAGATACAGTTCCGGGAGTGAGGAGTTTTTTAATGGCAACCTCCTTCTCTTAAAGAATCAATTTTTAAAATTTCTTAACTATATTATATTAATAGTCTATGAAATATTGTCGAAAAACGAAATGTCTTTATAACTTTTGCAATGTTTTATGTGCATAACGCTTTTTGTACATTATTCTAGGCCTTATTCCAGATCTAATGAGCTATCATGTATAATTTTAATAGCTTATTTAACTAGAGTACTAGCTATAATCGACATGGCCACTGTGACAAATATTGGTCAAGGGAACCTTGATCAGTTACCTAAATCAACCTTTTTGTTAAGGAAGCTTGCATCATAGAAATGTCGTAAAACAGTCTAAGTTCTGTTCCGGTCAAATCAGGTTTTGTTGACAGGAATTACAATTTTATTCACTACGTATACTTAGATTTAATATTATAAAAGTATTTCAGATGTTCAAAAAAAAAGATTTTATTATCTTTCCGAAGAAACTATGATTTTTCCGGAATTAATGTTAATCCTTGATTAAAAAGTATGTGTGTGCCAAATTGATGATTGATTGGGTAACATACATATATTTAAACATACAAAACTTTCATATTTATGAAATTTTGTTATTCTTTCTGAGGTTGTGCTTTTCGTTTTAATTTTTCCCTATGCTTTATTTATTTTTACTTTCTACGGAATCGCGGGATTTAGTAATTTAACCTTAAAATTGATCTGAGTACAAGAACAAAATTTCAACTGAACCATCACTTGCCAGAAAATTGTACAAATATTTTTAATTTCATTTTTTCGTTTATTTATTTTTATCATGACGGATAAAAATGAAATTTGAATTTGAATTTTTGGTAGAAATTGGTATAGGTTGATTATGATAGTTTCAAAGGAACCCTTAATAAAACGTTGGTGCCCCGAAAATCGAGTGAGGTAGGGCACAGCAGGAAATTTCCTGCTCAAATATGGAGCAGCCCGACTGGGGTAGTACCTCGACCTTACAGAAGATCACAGCTACATAACACTACTCTAAAGCAGTGTTGTGTTCCTGTTGGTGAGTAAGGTGACCAGAGCTCCTGGGGGGAATTGGGGATAGGGTCGGCAACGCGCTTGCGATGCTTCTGGTGTTGCAGACGTCTATAAGCTACGGTAATCGCTTACCATCAGGTGAGCCGTACGCTTGTTTGCCGACCTAGTTACATAAAAAAAAAGAAAAAGGAATGAAGATAGGAATGCTATGGATAAGAATCCAGAGTCAACTAAAACCGCAACATTATTGGGATGAGAGTGGGAAGGGGAGGTGATCGGATTTGTATGCTAGTGTTGCAAGCCAGTCGGAGGAACAAGATGAATGTAATTACAAGTATTTCTTCATGTTTCGTCAAGATCAGTTCAAGTGCACTCCACTTGTTACTGTTGTAATCAATTATTAAACGTCCTTAGCGAATTTGAAAGTAACACTTTAGTTATACTTTTAGCGTTAGTTTCAATGTGTTATGAATTAAGATGAAATCTATATAAATTGCAGGTAAAACTTTCGATAGCCTTCGGTTGATTTATTTTATGAATACTTAACTTGTTCTATAATTTGTGATTTCATACAGAAAATTTTATCTATAGAAAACTCAAACACAAAATGATTTAGTTAGACGTTTAAATGGGTCACAAGCCCCAGGCATACACTGATTCCCATCGTAGCATTAAGCTTAATCATTTCAAATCGAACGGCTGAGTTAATTTTTTAAAAAATCTAACATATATACAAACTAGTCGACCCTCGCGACTTCGTCCGCGTGTAGCTCCGCTTCTATTGGTCTTAGCGTGATGATATATAGCCTATAGCCTTCCTCGATAAATTGGCTATCAAACACTGAAAGATTTTTTTAAATCGGACCAGTAGTTCCTGAGATTGGTGCGTTCAAGCAAACAAACATACAAATTCTTTAGATTTTCAAATGATTTCCAACAGTAAACATTGTCTTGAGTACTGCAAGTAGTTTAGTGACCTTTCTTGTCGAGGATTGGTGTCGTGAATTAGTAGAACGAGTACATTGCAAACCCTTACTCAGCACTATACTCCACTGTTATATGACATGCCAATGGAATTTATATCTTACTACCCTCAAAATAAATTGCAAAATCAAATATATAGTCCTCAATTGAAAATTTCCGCTGCCTTATCGATGAAATGCATCGTAGATCTGTGATGCATCTTGAGACTATAGCAAATAAATATACACTCTATGCTTTTGGGATATAGTTCTATTTTGCACACACTTCGTTGGGTGACCTAAATGTGTAGAAGAGTTCCGCTCACTTCCCAGAGACCAAGGAGAAGCATTGTCTGTATTTATGGTCCATTTATGGAGTCTTGATTAAAGATAATATGCAAATATCGTTTTTAGTGTTCTTACTTGAGGCTTCTTAGTTTCGAAAAATCTTTTATTTATTCTTAATAATAATAAATGAAAGGAATCAAAAGGTTACCTTGCTATAATCCGCGGCAATCTGAACTATCAGACTCGTATGACACAACCCAGAAGAACACCCTGCCCACATAAAAGTGAGACGCGCGAATCCGAACCAAGACACACCACTCAAGTAGGTAACTCGACGATCTAACAACCAGACTCGTACGGCATAATCCGGAAGAGCACACCGTTCACAGAAAAGTGTAACGCGCGAACCCGAACCAGTACATACCACACAAGTAGGTAGCTCGACGATCTAACAACCAGACTCGTACGGCATAATCCGGAAGAGCACACCGTTCACAGAAAAGTGTAACGCGCGAACCCGAACCAGTACATACCACACAAGTAGGTAGCTCGACGATCTAACAACCAGACTCGTACGGCATAATCCGGAAGAGCACACCGTTCACAGAAAAGTGTAACGCGCGAACCCGAACCAGTACATACCACACAAGTAGGTAGCTCGACGATCTAACAACCAGACTCGTACGGCACAATCCGGAAGAGCACACCGTTCACAGAAAAGTGTAACGCGCGAACCCGAACCAGTACACACCACACAAGTAGGTAGCTCGACGATCTAACAACCAGACTCGTACGGCACAATCCGGAAGAGCACACCGTTCACAGAAAAGTGTAACGCGCGAACCCGAACCAGTACACACCACACAAGTAGGTAGCTCGACGATCTAACAACCAGACTCGTACGGCACAATCCGGAAGAGCACACCGTTCACAGAAAAGTGTAACGCGCGAACCCGAACCAGTACATACCACACAAGTAGGTAGCTCGACGATCTAACAACCAGACTCGTACGGCACAATCCGGAAGAGCACACCGTTCACAGAAAAGTGTAACGCGCGAATCCGAACCAGTACACACCACACAAGTAGGTAGCTCGACGATCTAACAACCAGACTCGTACGGCACAATCCGGAAGAGCACACCGTTCACAGAAAAGTGTAACGCGCGAATCCGAACCAGTACACACCACACAAGTAGGTAGCTCGACGATCTAACAACCAGACTCGTACGGCACAATCCGGAAGAGCACACCGTTCACAGAAAAGTGTAACGCGCGAATCCGAACCAGTACACACCACACAAGTAGGTAGCTCGACGATCTAACAACCAGACTCGTACGGCACAATCCGGAAGAGCACACCGTTCACAGAAAAGTGTAACGCGCGAACCCGAACCAGTACACATCAAACAAGTAGGTCGCGATCGACAATCGACGTACGTTTCGCTCCGTAACTGAAGCATCTTCAGGAGGTGTTGACTCTACAAGCGTCACTTGCTAAGTCAAGTTTAGCAAGTGACGCTTGAATGAATTCATGAATTTCCGCAAAGTAACGCCTGATTCAATTCAATGTAATAAATGAAGATAATAAAAGAGTTTTGTAAATTCAAAGTCTTTCGAGAACGCTTGTAGAATCAACATCTACTGACAATGTTTCTTTGCACATTTAGTATCTCCTGTGGTTGTTAGAATGATAAGATTACAAAGATGATCTTACAATTTTACATTCGATCCTATAATTGTCTCAGATTTTTTTCCGTAAAAATTGTGAACTTGGAACGCCTTACCAACTAATACTCATCAGTTGGAATCATTAATTACATTTAAAAGTAGCTTAAAAGAGTTTTGCTTAACATTAAAACAGAATACCCGTCCCGGTTTCGCCCGGGTGCAATATAATATGTGTATTTTACATTTTAAATCTGTAATATCTTCGGAAATATTCATTTAAATTACATGCTGTAAAGGGCCATATTGATCTATATTAAATGCACAATGTATTTAAGGCACTTAATTGGATAAGGATTAATACAGTATTGCCTGAAATCGCTAATAAAATAAGCCATCCTTTCTCGTTAAAGAAAAGGATAAAAAATAGTTATTGTGGGTTATCCCTAAGAGATAAACATATACCATCGCGGACTTTTTTGTAGACCTTTATAAGGTGTACAATACTGTAGTACATTGTTTTGATCTATCTCGTAGGGTTCAACCAGCGCTTGCAATGTAAGCGCAAAAAATGTGTTTATTAACGACATCACATCATTATATTGTGCATGTATGATACATAGAAATCTTCCTCTTGAATCACTCTATCTATTAAAAAAACTGTATCAATATCCGTTGCGTTGTTTTTAAGATCTAAGCTTACATAGGAACAGACAGAAAGCGGGAAGTGACTTTGTTTTATACTATGTAGTATACTTTATGCATCGATACTAACTCTCTGCCATCGCTTCCATTCGGAAAGGTTGTCTGGAAGATATACCTTAAAGCGATAAGACCCCCATTGCCCCATTGTAATATTGTATTTATTTTGGGTGCAATCTACGTCTTCAAAATTCAGAAAAAAAATAAACTGAGATAATTAACACGTGTTTGGTATCAAAAGAAACGAGCACATTACAAATATGTATATATCATATGGATTAAGTCAACATATATGTTCAAAATGCGGTCGTTTAGTCCGCGCGGTCCTGTCGTTGCAGTTATTCACTTTTTTAAGCGAATAAAAACCAACATTACGGTTCAAGATGAGAATATAAAGGTTATCTCGATCGATCAGGAAACGGAAAACTATTAAATAAAAAAATAAAGTTTAAAATCTATATCCCGACTACGTAGAAAAGTGGTCTAAAAAGGATGAAACAAGAAAATAATTCAGACAGAAACCGAGAAATGCATCGGTATAGAAATGGTCAAGTTAGAACCGGGGTCGCACCCATGTATACCTACCATGTCTGTTTATTGGAGATGTTCCTTTAATCATATAAATAATCATAGTAAATTACTGTCACAATACGATTTTTTTATACGGCACTGTTAAGAAAAGATTATTAAGAACTTCAGCCACAGTCTCACTTACCCGCAATTTTTTCTGTATTTTTTGACTGCACATAGGTATATAGGTATTTTCTGGATGTTAGGACATAACTTGTTTGTTTATGAACCGATTTAGATGTTGGCTCTTTTTTTTTTGTATTAGACGTTAATTTTAATAAACACAAGAGAACTCCTCGAAATGAAATATGTCAAAGTCAAAAGTCAAAAGTAAATATATTATACTAGGGGCCCGTCCCGGCTTCGCACGGGTGGATAATTTTTTTTAACATTTTGGCTTCCGCATTCTGTCGCTCCCTCTATCGCCGCGTTACTCGCTGCGCTGCGAGGCACTGCACACCGCGCCGGCGGCCCGTCTGGGATTATTTTTTATTTATCTTGATATTTTTATTTCGTAATATCTTTTGACTGGAATGTCCGATTTCAATAATTCAAAAAGTAATTAACAGGTATTGAAACAGTCTTCATTACGAAATAATTTATTTGGATAAGAATTAATACAAAGTTATGGAAAACATGGTCTGATTTTGATAGGCATTTTTATCAACTTTTAAAATGTAAAAAAGTAGTTATAGTGACTTAACTACAATAGTTCTATCATCAATACTTTTCGCAGCGCATGCGATGAAAGATCTTTTATGAAAGATATTTTATGGCTAATTTTTGCACCTTGTGTTGGTTTTAGTGAGATTTTCTGGGGATCTCTAATTTTTTCTTGTAATAAATATAGCCTATGTTACTCAGGGATAATGTAGCTTTCTAATGGTGAAAGAATTTTTAAAATCAGTCCAGTAGTTTTTATGTTTATTCGTTACATACAAAAATACAAATCTTACTTCTTTATAATATTAGTATAGATATAAATAACCTAAAAATTTAATTGTGATAATATAGAAATAAAAATTTTGAATTTTTTCCCTTTACTTGAGACCTTGCTCTTACAAAATTTCATGGTCAATATAAACGAGTCGATTGGAAGTACCCTTTCGGCAGTATCGGTTCTGATGACTAATTTTAATGTATTCCAGTATACGAGTTTTTGCTTAACCTTTATAGTTTTCAAAAGTTTGGTCTATTTTTAGTTAGGTTTAGTTTCTTGAAAGTAGAAATTCATTTTGTACTTTCAAGCAATTTAACATCTAATATTTATAGTTCTAAAACCATATGGAGTGTAGCTAGGGGACAAAATTGTTTACTTCCCACTCTACAATTCATTGCTCGAAAGTATTCATAGCGATTTTATTCTTTTCTATATCGTATCGTTTTGGGCCTAAAAATTAGTTCTGAGGATGGCTTTTCTAGTATAAAATCTTATCGGATCGTCTTGTAACTTTTTGTCGTTCAAGAGTCATCATTTATCAGCAAAAATCAGAATGTTTAATTTTCTTGAAGTTTAAACAAAAATTTTTTTTAAAATTTTCTCAATAATGATTTTTGAGGTTGCCGGGTTGGATGCTCTGCGTATATTTACTTCAAGATCATAAAAACGATTGATATTTCTTATTAAACGAGGTATGTAAAGATTCTAACTTGAGATATCTTTGGTTTTTCATAAAAAGAAATATTCCCAAGGAATAGTCAGACTAGTTTTTCTAAATTATTTATTGGCGTCTTACAGGAACTCCTTAAGAGGACTTCGTACGAACGACACTTTTGAAAAATAGATTTTTACCAAAAATATTGGTGTCGCGCTTAAAATTTAGTACAGGGTCTAAGCTATGCCCGTACGTTTTGCTTTTTTGGTTTATAATAATTAGTTATAATAATTAATTAGTTAGTAATAATTAGTTTGCTGGATGTTTGCAAATGTAAATAAAAAAGTCGTTTTTTTAATATTAAAAGTTTTTTTTTCTATTATATTAATCAAATTATAAAAAAATAAAAAACGTACACTCATGGCAGAGGTACGTATATATCGCATGGTATTTTTTTTCTTCTGTAACTTTATTATCCTAGGAGGAAACAGGGACTACGTTTGTATGAAAAAAGTGTCGACTGATTTCCTCTTAAACTAGCAATTGTAAGCCTCAGGCTTTATTCCGGCCCCAGCTTGACAATGATGGAGTTCACTTGCATTTATAATATTAGTATGGATTTAGATTGAAAGTATTAGAAGTAAAGTAAAACTAAAGTACACAAGCGAGTGCTAATATTGAGTAACGCGTGAAGGTCGCTGGTCGGTTGCTGCGTTTTATGAATTTAATCATTTACTTACGAAATTTTAGACCTACGATGCATTTTCGATCTTTACTTACACTTACTTATACTTGAAGCAGGGATAGCCCCGTGGTTAAGACATCGGTGTCTTACTCGGGTCGGTCGGGGTTCGATCCCCCACACAGGCACACACCTCTGATTTTTCTGAGTTATGTGTGATTTAAGCAATTAAATATCACTTGCTTCAACGGAGAAGGAGAACATCGTGAGGAAACCTGCACTCCTGAGAGTTCCCTAAAAGTTCTCAAAAGGTGTGTGAAGTCTGCCAATCCCGTCTCTTTATTCTGAGGAGAGCCAGCTCAGCAGTAAGCCATTACGGGGTCATAAAAAAACTCATAAAATTTTTATAGCCTATGTCACCCGCGCCATTATTACAAATCTATTGACACCTCACTCATGAAAATTGTTTCATTAATTAAGGCGCTAGGATGGAACATACAAACATACATAGATACATACATACATAGACTGCCAAAATCATAACCCTTCCTTTTGGCTTCGCCGTAGTCGGGTAAAAAGGAGGCTATAGGCTATCCTACTAATATTATAAACGCGAAAGTTTGTAAGAATGTATGGATGTATGTTTGTTACTCTTTCATGCAAAAACTACTGAATGGATTTTGATGAAACTTTACAATAATATAGCTTACACATCAGAATACTACAAAGGCTATAATTTATAATGATATAGTGTCAACTATCCAAAATATAGCGGGTGAAACCGCGGGACGCAGCTGGTATAACATAACGTTATGACCGTCGGCTAGTAAGTAAATAAAGTTATTTTCCTTTTGGTGCGCAACATAAATACATATTTTTTAATGTGGCGCTTAAGAATAACAAATACAATGGAAAGTCTGTCAAATTTTCCACAATAAGACCTTGTGCTACTTGCATCCGAATGCAACTAGTTTTATTACATGGTGGGGCTCTAATGCGTCTTCTGCTGCAAGGTTGCCATTGTAGTCATAGAACTTAGTTCCCTCGCGTACTAAGGGTTCCGTGCAATTTGAATTAACTTTTTTAATGCAATTTTACAGTTTTCTGATTATTATCTCTATGTACGTACGTTTTCTTTTATTTTATTCCTATATGAGTATCAAAATATGCCAAAAAAATTTGATTTTTTGCATGAAGGAACCGCAGACCTGAATATTCGATCATAGTTTCAACTTTATACCAGACAGACAGACGTACAACGACGTAATCCTAACACAACTACTTTGTAAACTACTCCTGCCTGTATCTTCTTTCCATGTTCCACTTCGCCATTTCTTTTTCTTAATTCTTTCTGATTTTACCTAATAATCTAACAATTAGTGATAAACAGACAAATTAACTGTGAGATAAATAAAAAAGTAAATATGAGGGTTATACAATCTATACTATAATATACTATACTATAATATTATAAAGAGGAAAGATTTGTATTTTTGTATTTTTGTATTTTTGTATTTTTGTATGTAACGAATAAACATAAAAACTACTGGACTGATTTCAAAAATTCTTTCACCATTAGAAAGCTACATTATCCCTGAGTAACATAGGCTATATTTATTACAAGAAAAAATTAGAGATCCTTAGGAAATCTCACGAAAACCAACCCAAGGTGCCAAAAAATTAGCCATAAAATATCTTTCATCGCATGCGCTGCAAAAAGTATTGATGATAGAACAAAAAAATGTTCTACAATATTATAGAACGTATCAATATCTACAAAAAAGTCCGCGAGACCATATGTTCAACTATTATAGTTACGTCACCATAACTACCTTTTTACATTTTAAAAGTTGATAAAAATGCCTATCAAAATCAGACCTTGTTTTCTATAACTTTGTATTAATTCTTATCCAAATAAATTATTTCGTATTCAAGACTATTTCAATACCTGTAAATCACTTTTTGAATTATTAAAATCGGACTTTCCATTCAAAAGATATTACGAAATTAAAAATATCAATATAAACAAAAAATACACGACGACGCGACGGGCCAGTATAGCGACGCAGCGCAGCGAGTAAAGCGGCAAGAGAGTGGGCACCGAATATATTTTTAAAAATAATATTCCACCCGCGCGAAGCCGGGATGGGCCGCTAGTATGTTATAAAGAAATTGTAGAGATCAGAAATCATACGAACGATAGCGGATCTATCTTCTATAGCTGTCGCCTCTATCAAAATGATCACTTTATTAGAAAATAATTGATTTAATTGCTTGACAAGAAACAAACACATTGATACGATAACACGTATTTATCTTAAAACTTTGTATCATATTTTTTTTAAATTTTTTTTTTACATACTACTAGTATTCCCTACATCTTTTTTACAATTCAACTAAGCATCTATATGTATAGTATCTGACAGATAAATTAAAATAAACTAAATTTCTATTTTAGAGCCCGTTTACTTGAGACACTTTCAGCGCCAGGAATATATTTAGACATTTTATAACTTAAACAATTTTATTACCTCATTAAAATAATATAAACATCCATACAACATTTTTTTGCGGAAGCTCACAATCACAACCGATTACAACACCCTAATAAAATAAAATATTTAAATATGCTCGACAGGTTTCTTTGAGTGTGAAAAGTGCTTACTGATTAACTAAGAACAAGAAGTTAGAGAAATGACATTATATCTATACTAATATTATAAAGAGGAAAGACTTGTATTTTTGTATGTAACGAATAAACTTAAAAACTATTGGACCGATTTAAAAAATTATTTTACCGTTAGAAAGCTACATTATCCCTGAGTAACATAGGCTGTATTTATTACTAGAACAAATTAGAGATCCTCAGAAATACTTTACTAAAATAGAATCAACCGAAGATGCAAAAAAATTAAGTAGCCATAAAATGTCTTTCATCGCATGCGCTGCAGAAACTATTGATGATAGAACAAAAAAATGTTCTACAATATTATAGAGCGTATCAATATCTACAAAAAACTCCGCGAGACCATATGTCCAACTATTGTAGTTAAGTCACTATAACTACTTTTTTACATTATAAAAGTTGATAGAAATGCCTATCAAAATCAGACCATGTTTTCCATACCTTTGTAATAATTGTTATCCAAATAAATTGTTTCGTATTCTAGGCTGTTTCAATACCTGTTGATTACTTTTTGAATTATTGAAATCGGACATTCCATTCAAACGATATCACGAAATTAAAAACGTCAATATAAACAAAAAATACCCGCGGACGGGTCGGTGTGGCGCGCCACGCAGCGCAGCGAGCAACGCAGCGAGAGAGGGGACACGTTTAAAAAAAAAATATCTAACCGTCCGAAAGCTGGGACTTTTACTAAAGAATATTTTCTAAATGTAGGTATTTACCTATCGTTAATCAAAATTAAAATATCGGGTATCAGAGTGTATATAACCTTCTAGAGATAAACTTAAATGAAAAATAAAATAGTATTAATTAAATCGTATATAATACGTACAAACAACATACAAAATAATTATATAGATAAAAATGCCTTCACTATTTATAAGATAAAGTAATACAGATAAAATTTAATTAGTTTAATTACACGAACTGGATCACGATGATTTTATGAACAATCTTAATTATTAATCTTTTAACAAAATATTATTTAATATAATTTTTAATTTATTTGTGTAGGTGTAAAAAATTATTGGGATTTGCATAATATTTTAGTAAAAAAACAAGCATTGGATAATATGTAAATATGGCAGGGCCTGGTCTGTGCATGTGTTTTTAACACCCCATTTTGGAAAAAAAGTCATCCAAAGGTACCACTGCGCCCCTGGTGATTGCCCACTTCTCCCAGTTCTAAAGCCGCTACTGTATATAAGTGAATGAAAGACCGAGTGCCTGAAGTTTGTCTTTACTCTTACTTTCACTTCATATGATTTTAAATGTTTAACGTTAAGTTTATTAGTAAAAAATTTAGTATTGATGCTATTTCTACTAATTTTTCACTAAATACAGGTAGCCTTGGCAAGAGACTGTACAAGCATTTAAACCTATATTCGTGATTACTGAACGTAATTTGTTATTTTGATTTGATTATCTGCTTTATTGTACTCCTCGTAAACTAATGGATAATTATTCTTAAAGGTAAGATGCAAATTGTGTTTATCCGAAACCGTTAATACTTACGCTGAACAGTTTATTTGCTTGTTTGCTTGAACGCGCTAATCTCAGGAACTACTGGTCCGATTTGAAAAATTTTTTCAGTTTTAGATAGCCCATTTATCGAGGAAAGCTATAGGATATATATCATCACGCTAAGACCAATAGGAGCTGAGCGACACGTGGACGAAGTCGCGCGGGTCGATTGTGTCTGTACCTGTTAGATACTAGCCGACCTCGCTTCTCTGAGGTGTATTCAAACCGTTCACACACACCCACTCATTTATTCATTCATCCTCTTCCACCCAACCAACAACTATGCAACTATTTTTGGTTTGTTAAAATTTTATTTAAAAATGTGTATGTCATTGTTTTGAAATATACGGCACCATCTTACTAACTACCTTCTGTTTCGCTCACTTTTTCTTTTATACAATTATTGTCCTGACAATAACTTATACAACAATAAAAGAATTATCTGATTTGGTGCAATCGTTCTGAAGTTATGCGCTTATAAATTCTCGTGTCGTTGTGTTTGTTACCGAAACGGCTCGACCGATTTTTATGAAATTTTGTTTGCATATAGGGTAGGTCTAAGAATCGGTCAACATTTATTTTTTATATCCCTAAGTGATAAGGGTGGCCCACCCCAAATTTTTTTAAATTTATATGGCAAAACATCGTTTGACGTGTCAGCTACTATTTATATAAACTAAAATAAACATTTTCATATTAGTATGCGCATCACGCTAAAACTACTGCATAAAATTAGATACGGTTTTCACAATTTAATTGTTACAAATCTTACTTAAAATTTTAGCTTTGTTTCATTTTAATCGGATGTCAGGAAAAAAGTTATTTACTTTTAAAAATATTTTGGTCCAGAAAAGCTGGGATGGCTCGACTGGCACATAATGAAAAAAATGTACAGAAATAAAAACATTTCAACAATTGTAAAAAAAAATAGACAGCATTATATTTTATTTTTCTTTAGACAATGTTTATTCTATGAAATCACTTGTCAAACAGCATGCGAAACAAACTGAAAGTGTTGAGTGTAAATAAAAATAATTGAGGTTAAGAAACTCCTTAATTTCGAAATTATATTTATAATTATTTATATGAATTACTCGTTAAATCCAAAACAAATTAATTTATCCGGATGATAATAATTTTATTCATCCGGTAACTGATAATTGATAACATCAAATCAAATTATTAGCTGTATAAGGTTAAATATATCTAGATCTGTAGGAATTGCTCGTTAATTTTATCTTATAAGTAATTAAATACACACCACATTAAGATTAAATTTTCGTAAATTATCAAGTCAATTTAAAAAAAAACTATTTGTTATAGCGCTTATAAAGAAGACCGCGTCGTGGATGGTCAGCCATATTAGGTTTAGAGTGAATTCATGTTATTTTTCGTATTCTTCTCAACAAACCCTTTCATTTGATACCCATATCATAGGCACGTACAAAGGATCATTCCGCCATCTTGGATCACCCGCAAAATGGGTTTAGAGTGAATTCATGTTATTTTTCGTATTCTCCTCAACAAACCTTTTCATTTTATACGCATATGATAGGCATGTACAAAGGACCAGTCCGCCATCTTGGATCACCCGCCAAATGGGTTTAGAGTGAATTCATGTTATTTTTCGTATTCTCCTCAACAAACCTTTTCATTTTATACGCATATGATAGGCATGTACAAAGGACCAGTCCGCCATCTTGGATCACCCGCCAAATGGGTTTAGAGTGAATTCATGTTATTTTTCGTATTCTTCTCAACAAACCCTTTCATTTGATACCCATATCATAGTAATGTACAAAGGACCAGTCCGCCATCTTGGATCACCCGCCAAATGGGCTTAGAGTGAATTCAGGTTATTTTTCGTATTCTTCTCAACAAACCCTTTCATTTGATACCCATATTATAGGCATGTACAAAGGACCAGTCCGCCATCTTGGATCATCCGCCATAATGGGTATACAGTAAATTCGTGTTATTTTTCGTATTCTTCTCAACAAACCTTTTCATTTGTTACTCATATCACGGGTATGTATAAAGGATAACCAATCCGCCATCTTAAGTCGTCCGCCATATTGGATTTAGAATTACGTTGACCTGACGAACAAGTTGAAAACAAAATTGGAATCGCTTGTGCTTCCTGATGAATATACTAATAGACTATTCTAATTATTGTATGAATTACATTATGTATCAGATTACTATCAGAAACTTTATCAAAAACCGGTGAAACTGGATCTTAAAGTTTAAACGGACGCGATTATGAAGCGAGGTTATGTTTATTTTGTTTAAAGCCGAGCCTAGTTCCTTTTCAGCTGAAAATACATTTTGGGTCACAACAGCTTGTGTTTGACTGGTTGAAGGTTGGGCAATTACCTTACTTTTGATTGCCACTATAATAATGTAGAAATTTTACCTGAGTACTAGCCGATACTTGCGCCTTCGTCCGCGTGTAGCTCCGCTCCTATTGGTCTTAGCGTGATGATATATAGCTTATAGCCTTCCTCGATAAATGAGCTATCTAACACTGGAAGAATTTTTCAAATCGGACCAGTAGTTCCTGAGATTAGCGCGTTCAAGCAAACAAACATTCAAACTCTTCATTTTTATATACTTACCCTTGCGACTTCGTCCGCGTGTAGCTCCGCTCCTATTGGTCTTAGCGTGATGATATATAGCTTATAGCCTTCCTCGATAAATGCGCTATCTGACACTGAAAGAATTTTTCAAATCGGACCAGTAGTTACTGAGATTAGCGCGTTCAAGCAAACAAACTGTTTAGCTTTATATATTAGTATAAGAATAAGATTAGTATAGAGTATAAGATTTACAAACGTTCTTATGACAATACAATAAAAGTAAGGGCGGATCGCTAGTTATTACTTTATTACAAATATAATTGACGTAATAAAGTTAATCGCGAAGCGTAACACCAATTTGGTTTGGCCCTCACCTACAAAATAGACAAAAAGAAATAAGCGTGAAGCTTTACACGCGTCGATGGTTCTTTCACATAAACATATTTTTATATTATTGTTATTTCTAATGTACTGAATATTAATTACATATTTACATGCCAATACACAATACTATTCTTCAATAGACAATACAATTTTTAAATACTCAAGTTGTATTACCATATCAATATTATTTACTTGAATTTATACATTCCATTCGTTCAGCGTTCTTTGTTATATTTAGTTCATTTACAAAAATGTGTACATACGAGTATTAACCTTCCTCTTGAAACACTGTCTATTGGTAAAAACATTGGTCTAAGCGTACAGACAATGGGAAGCGGCCTTGTTTTATATCATTATTATTTTATGATAGATAAGGGACAAACAAGATGGTCCACCTGATAGAAAATGGCCACCGTCGCCCATGGACATCGACAAAACTAGAGGGCATCTTTTGAGAAGACTGCTGCGGTTTCAATGGACCCCTAACAAAAACTCAGTGTTCATTGGAACCGCAGCAGTAATGGGATGGGAGAGGGAGGGGTAGATCTGGCCCACATACAGCTCGGCCGGAACGCGTCAGAGACACTTGTCGGTCGTATTCGCATATTGTTGTTCGCAAGCAGAGGAAAGAGGCCATAACACTAAGGGACATGGAACTAAATGGAAGTCTTGTCATAACCACACTATTGTACAGCCATTATGGTCGCCAGGCGTGATCTGTTTTACAACTAGCACAAATCTGTATGAACAGAAAATTTATAATGTCTTGTCATACATTTTTACGTGGGTAGGTAGCAATCTTGTAGTATTTTGTGGTATCAGATTTACATTCACATTTAAAATATGGCGACATGCTGTTGTGTTTTTTATTTGGCTTTTTTTCAAGCATGACAGCTATATAAATTACCTTACAAGTAATTTTTTTTTCTACCAAATCTATGAGTAAATATAGATAATGCTAATTTTTTAATAAGCGAGATTTAATCTAGATTTTAACTAGACTTGCCAATACAACTGTGAAAAACACAGACAAACAAAAAAAGTAAAATGACTTTTTTGGATTCTCTTGGTATAAAAACCCCTTCATTTTATTTTTTAATGTATTTGGGGTTTTTAATATCTCATTGTTGATCCCAAAAGCGAAAGGCCACTGAACTGATAGAGTTCGAATACGTAATACGCAAAAAATTGTTTGTATTTCTGGTATCAGGTAAAACTTTATATTGACTCACTTTACCGTAGTATTATAAAGTTAAATATATTTATTTATAGACTAATCAAGCTACATTCTGTTTGGTGACGTAAAAATGAAGTAAAATGTTATAAAGCCTAGATTTTAAGTTGAAACCACAATCAATTAATATATCGTGAAGATAAACACACTTATTATTATTTAAGCATCGGTTCTATTCATAATTAAACTGTTACTGATCAGTAACAGTTTAATTTTATATACCTATAAATTTCTAATAAATATTAAATTCAAAATTTAAATTATTACCGACAGAAGCTCTAATTTAATATAGTCACCAAATAAGACATCGATTTAGAAAAAACTTTTTGAACTGTTGAAAAGCAAAATATAAATATTCATAAAATGCAAAAAAATGATAGATAAAATATAAACAGTTACGTACTTCGTTACGTTGATATCGTACAGTTTCATGTGTACTCAGTGTAAGCAATGTCAGTGTGTTACCATGGTTACAAGATTGTAAAAATTGTTAATTATAGTACAGGTTCCCTAGTCTATATTTATACTAATATTATAAAGAAGTAAGATTTGTATTTTTGTATTTTTGTATTTTTGTATGTAATGAATAAACGTAAAAACTACTGGACCGATTTCAAAAATTCTTTCACCATTAGGAAGCTACATTATCCCTGAGTAACATAGGCTATATTTATTACAAGAAAAAATTAGAGATCCTTAGGAATTCTCACGAAAACCAACCCAAGGTGCCAAAAAATTTGCCATAAAATATCTTTCATCGCATGCGCTGCAAAAAGTATTGATGATAGAAAAAAAAATGTTCTACAATATTATAGAACGTATCAATATCTAAAAAAAACTCCGCGAGACCATATGTCCAACTATTATAGTTACGTCACTATAACTACTTTTTTACATTTTTAAAGTTGATAAAAATGCCTATCAAAATCAGACCATGTTTTCTATAACTTTGTATTAATCCTTATCCAAATAAATTATTTCGTATTCAAGATTATTTCAATACCTGTAAATTACTTTTTGAATTATTAAAATCGGACTTTCCATTCAAAAGATATTACGAAATTAAAAATATCAATATAAACAAAAAATACACGCCGACGCGACGGGCCAGTGTAGCGACGCAGCGCAGCGAGTAACGCGGCAAGAGAGGGGGCACCGATATGCGGGAGGGCCAATATATTTTAAAAAATAATATTCCACCCGCGCGAAGCCGGGATGGGCCGCTAGTATTATATATTATAGTACACTTTTCATCATTTATTACTAACAAGCTGATTTTTCGTGAGTAACTTCCTTTTGACTAGACGCCCAACTTTTTTCCTTTTGTCCTACAAAATATAAGGTTTTGTTAAGGAGTCCCCCCTCTCCAACATTTATCATAAACAAGGTCATGAAAAATAATTACTAACCAGCTGATTTTTTTTATTGGTTAGCTAACATTTGCATAGTTTACCACCCATATAGTCCTACAAATTACGTGGTAATGACATCTTGGTCTTCACAAATAATAGCTAAGAACCATCTCGATTAAATTATCTTTCCAACAAATAAAACTTCACCAGAATCGGTGGACAGACAGATGACGTTAAAAATAAACAAGTTATAGCGTCGGGGGTTAAAAACCTGAGTTCTATCGTCCTGCCAAAAATCTATTTAGTAAAGATTGTTTTGTAATATCTCCATACTACTGGTATAATATGAATTTAATAATAGCCTATCGAAATTCCCTTTGCATTGATCGCATCCATAAAGAAAAAAAGTAAAAAAAAAACGGATTGCACTCCGGGAGTGCCGGCAGGAGTGATAACTTGATCATTAACGTTGAGCATTTTTGAATATTTTGGAATGGTTAGGGAATTGCTTTATTTATCAGTATAAAAGTATTATCATTTATGTTGTGGTTAAATACAATATTCATTTGTATGAAACGTGCTACCAATTAAGCGTGCAAGCGCCGTCTTATGAATTTTCCATCAGGTCACTTGTCCTGACACGAGTTTAACATTTTTTACCCATCCCAAAAGTGCACAGCGCAGCTAAAGAAGTTTTCACTTCAATAAGTTATTTAAATTAAAAAAAAAAAAAGCAGTGATGGCTCAGTGGTTGAGACTTCAAGTCTCACTCGGGAGGTCCGAGTTCGATCCCCCACACACACACCTCTGACTCTAAGTTATGTGTGTTTTAAGCAATTAAATATAAGGAGGAAACCTGCACTCCTGAGAGTTTCCAAAAAGTTCTCAAAGGTGTGTGAAGTCTGCCAACCCGCACTGGGCCAGCGTGGTGGACTATGGCCTAATACCCTCCTCATTCTGAGGAGGAGACCTGGCTCAGCAGTGGGCTATTGGAGGGTCGAGATGATGAAGTTATTTAAAACGTCATTTCTTTTCTTATATTTTTTTTACAATTCATTACATATAGTATAGTTTTAGACACACAGGTTTTTAAATAAATAGCCTTCAGTGCAACAAATGGCGACTTACAACAAAGCATTCATAGTAATTAGTCTCCAATATTTTCCCATTGACTAAATTATTATATAACAAAACATTGTTTTCTTACATTTAAATTACCATTTAAAAGAATAATCACCCATTAATTAATAATGATTAATTTAAATTAACTACAACTCGACCCAATAAAGAAACATATCTATTGGCATAATGGTGAGACTAGTCTCACTTACCTGCCCCGGCTTCGCGTGGGTTAAAGATGGATCAGGCAGCGTTTTTATTGAAAGCCGTGAAGGGATGGGTTAGATTTACCTGTGAGGATATTGGTAAGAATACAATTCTTCTCTGCCGCGGGGAGATCATCTCGTAAGTGGAGGGTAACCCATTGCTCCATTGTGGTGAGGGATCTGTTTCCCGAATGGCTTGCGACTGCCAAGTGACTTAGGCACTTTCTTCTTCCCATTATATTACTCCAATACTTCTCCATTTAAATGCCATGGTAAGAATCTGAGCCGTGCCTGGGGCTTCTGTCCCAAATACAGATTTAACTAAATCTTGCTTTGTTACATGTCTATTTATACTACGATATACAATGCCTAGAATATATCTATTAAGGTTTTCGAGCCGATAAAGTATAATATTCATAATTAGATAATTTGTTTCTTTATTGGGTTGGACTATAGGCAATCATTTAAATTGTTGAGTTTGCGTGACTTGAAAACTACTAAATGTTAATTATTATAAGATTTTGGATCTTGAATATGTATGTACCTTGTAAATAATAACTGGGTGTGTCTGTTTTATTAAGTAAAATGAGATAATCATGAGAAGAGAATGAGATATCGGTCCTTCAGATAAAAGAAGTTATTTTTTTAAACATAACTAGCTAATTGCGTTACAAGCTCACAGCCAACATAGAGCCACTACCAGTACAAGTTATACAGTGAAACCTGGTGAGATGGACCCTGGGTGTATAAGAAAACTCAACTGCTGGTAATTAAATAAACAGTGACCTCCACAGCATGCCTCATTAAGGCAAGGAGAACCCTCTGGAAAGGAGGCAACTAACAGGAAAGCTTCTGTAATTGAGACTTTCAGCAGTACTCTATATACCTATAAATAGAAAAACTAGCATCCAAGTCATTGCATTAAAAAATATTATTCTCAAGTTGGACAAATTAAACACAGTGTACATTACATCTTCGGTGTCAGTAGTTTTGGAGTTCAGCGAGGACAAATATAATAAGTAATGTTTCGTAATGCTAAGTAGAGCACAAGAAGGGTTTGTGAGATCAAAGAAACCATTGTTATTTCGTGTAAACATTCATTGCGATATTTTACGTGAACGTTTTATAATAACAAAAAGAATGTTAGCTAAACTTACGTTAAAGTATAAACGAAGGATGGACAGTAACAATTGGCTATTATGAATATACAATGGTGTTAGTTTGCAATCAATAAATACAGTCGTTTATAATACTTATGATGGTATTTTACCTGTGGTAGAGTGATTCGTGAGGAAGGTTTATATGTATAATATATACATCTTATAGTAGAGAAACACTGATCATTTTAGAGGTTTCTAATGTGATTTCGTAAATAAACTCATTTTTTTGCGCTTAGATACATTGCAAAGGCTGGCTGAACCCTACGAGATAGGTCAAAATAATTTACTACAGTATTGTACACCTTAAAAAGGTCTACAAAAGAGTCCACGATGGTATATGTCTATCTCTTCGGGATAACCCACAATAACCATTTTATATCCTTTACTTTTTACGAGAAAAAAAGGCTTATTTACGAAGCGATTTTAAACAATACAGCATTAATCCTTATCCAATTAGGTACCTTAAATACATTGTGCATTTAATATAGATCAATATGGCCCTTTACAGCATGAAATTTAAATGAATATGTTCGAAGATATTACAGATTTAAAACGCAGGGATATAGCGGTTACGGCTAAATACACGTGTTAAATTGCACCCAGACTAGATGATAGACTTTCGTGCGTCATAAATTCATAATTATCATCTATCATATTAACTATCAAATGTTCATGTAGTAACACCTCCGTCGACATAATTAATTTCAACAACCGATAAATCATTTATCTTACTGATCATTCTCGTTGATAATGCAATTACAGCATCAACATTAATTTAAGCTATTCTTTTAATTATGCATACATGAAATGAACAGACGGTTCACATGATGGAATGTGGACAAATCGGCAAAATCCACTAGCAATGCAGTATTAATGGAAAGGGGAAGAGAAAGGGGTAAGTCTGGCCCCCATACGTTAAAGATACTCGGAGCTTGTATAATGTTATTTATAACTTGTTTAACTTAGCTGACGTAACCACGATTACACCGGTCAACACGGATTTTGAGTCTGGCAACAAAATGTCAAATTTTGATTTCTTTTACCTTACTTATAATGGGTAAAATAGGTTTTTTGAATAAAGTTTGCTTTTATAGAAATTTCGTTTTCATAGAAAATTTCATATTATTTCGACAAGTAAAGTCTGTATGCTATTCTGCGACTCAGTCATATACAAAAGTAGTTGCTACAGTTTGTAATAGACATACATACACTCAATACAGTAGAATGCGCGACTTGTCGCCATTTTGTTTTAAAGTATTACCAACTATTATTTTACTCTCCACTAAGAACTTTAAAACTTAATTATCAATATAAAACATACAATAGCAAACTTATTTCTTCATAAATTGAGTTTTTGGTTATTTTTCAATGTAAACACTCAGACAATATTCATTAAATAACAGACACAAAAAAAAGTTTTTTTTTTGTTGACTTGTGTTATCAGTGAAAATATTAAACGAGAAGTTGAACAAATCTAAATCAATAAATTCGAGATTTTGGAATGTTAAATGGAGCTCACACATACTAGCAACACTGTTGATAATTTTATGTCGGAAAGTAGATTCTATAAAAGTACCCTATTGAACTTATAAGCTCAGTCCCAATAGTTAGTTAAATGTTATGTGATGAAATCGAGCAGTGTAGGCGAGAGTTTATGCATAGGGAAAAGGAACTGTATATCTGTTCACGTGTCGCTAGTTCTAAGCACATGCATGTTTTAGCATTTTTGTATGCATAAATGTTCACTAAATTAGCGACATACATTTTTCAGTTTTAAATAATAAATGCAAAAATTAAAATATTTAAATATCAACAACTTATCACATTATATTTTAAATAAATAACAATTCATTTACATACTAGTTTTACTACGTAAAATGCAATGATGGATGTATTATATAATATAAAATAGTAAACAGAATGTTTGTCTGTTGATCAAAGTGTGTCTGTTCATGACGCTCACCTTCACTATTTAAACTTTGCCTAACATTCAAAGGTAATTTAATAATAATTTTTTAAACAACTTTAATTTTCATTTCCACATCGAGTGAAATCAAGATACAGACTTAAATAAGGAAATAAGACTTTTATTTTATGACAACCTATTAATGGCCCACTGCTGCCGGGTCTCCTCCTCAGAATGAGGAAGGGGTTAGGCCATTGTCCTTCCCCCATGCAGGCCCTGTGCGGGTTGGCAGACTTCACACAACTTTGAGAACTTTAGGGAACTCCCTCCTGGGAGTTCCCTAAAGTTCACTCACGCACTCCTGTGCAGGTTTCCTCACGATGTTTTCCTTCACCATTAAAGCAAGTGATATTTAATTGCTTAAAACAGACTCCAGCAAGTCGTCGGTGAGAGTGAATTCGGTTAACGGTTCCTTATGTAAAACGTTAGGCAATTTCCCTAATTTTAATTTGTCACACAGCAGCCAGTTTCGCTACTCTAATATTGTGTTACGCTTACATTTTGTTTTAGCATTTATTCTTTAGTTACTTAATAACAGTGGCGTAACTATAGGGTGGCATTTCGGCAAAATGCAAGGGGCCCCCGTCAGAGAAGGCTGTGAGCACAGGTGGATCTTAATATTTGCTATTACAATATTAAGTAAAATTTATAACGAAGGTGCAGATATTTGCCACGCAGGATACTTGTTGGCGAAGGACCTCAGCTGGCCTAGCGACCGTGGAGGCAGTTCGTACGCACCATGCTCGCTGGGTTGGCAGGCTGCACGGCGTCCTCACGTTTCGGCTGACGCAGATGCTCACCGGACACGGTTGTTTCGGGGGGTATCTGTATCGAATTGCACGGAGGGAGCCGACGCCGGCTTGTCATAAGTGTGGGGCGGCTATAGACGCATCGCACCATACCTTGGCCGAGTGCGCTGCCTGGGGGCCCCAACGCCATGCCCTGGTGTCATCTATAGGTGACGACCTGTCTTTACCGAGTATGGTCGGGGCTATGCTCAAAAACAAGGCAGGTTGGTTGGCAGTCGCCTCCTTCAGTGAGTCTGTGATCTCACTGAAGGAGGCCGCGGAGCGGTTCCGGGAGGCAGATGCCTCCTCGGACCCGATCCGTAGAAGTCGACCAGGGAGAAGGCGGCGTCATTACGCCCACCTTCTTCTCTCGCACGATCAGGGGTATCTAGGGGGTCCTCGTTACTCGGGACAAACCCGAATAGATCGAGACATCTGCAGTAGAATGCGTAAGCGATCCTGCAGCGTCTCAATGTGATGGAGAGCGTAACCGCGGAGGTTTAGTGGGTAGGACGGCCTCTTTGCTGGCGAGTCCCACATAACCTGACTAGCCCCCACAGGGCTGGTCGGGTATGCGCAAATGCATTCCTTCGCGAAAACAAAAAAAAAAGGGGCCCCGAACCGGGTGTAGTAATGCCACTGCTTAATAATATAATTTATTGATTGTACCATTTTTTTTTGTTTTTATTGCGTTTTATTTACTGTGTAAGCGAGAGTGTGTATTTCTTTCTATATAGAATTGGTTTTATTTTCTTTTCGAGTATTCTAATTACTGTATTGATATATATGTCTAGTTTTAATATTTGCTTTGTTTAATGCAATAAAGTTAGTGTCAGTGAGGAAGATTGTATTCTTGGTAAAGTATGGTGATTTATCTAGCTTTTATAGTGCAAAATATAACGGAAATATAGTTTGTTTGCATATGCAGATTGGAGATTCAGTCGAAAAAAATGTCGGCTAAGCACTTGTAGGAAAGGTTAGATGGAACGATAACAACTTATGTCTATATTACGTTCCTAAACATTTACATCATGTCAATATTACAATTTATAATAATACTAGCTGACTGCCCTCGCTTCGTTGAGGTGTATTCAAATCGTTCACTTACTCACTCATTTATTCATTCATATTTTGCCATCAGCAGCTATGAATATATTATTTCTATTCTATAATGCGCAGTATGTCACTGATTTGCCACTACCATCTCACTCACTTTTTCTTTTATACAAACCTTATCCTGATAATAAGTAATACAACAAAAAAAAGATTATCCGATTTGGTGCAGTCGTTCTGAAGTTTTGCGCTTACATACAAAGAGTCAATCCATTTTTATTTATATAGATAAGTCAACAGTCATATAAATAATATCGTTATTAATTTGCGGTGTTCTGATTTTATCTACAATAATTCCCTATCTATCAAGAAAGCCAGGAAGAATGCGGGATTTGTGATCAAGCTTTAGTTATAAATATAACGTCTATTGCGTCCCACTGCAGCGTTGGGGTCACAATAGCTTCTACAGTCAGTCCTTTAATATTTGTCAAGCTCAATTTTGCTAGTAAATGAGAAAAACAATTAAAATATTTTTTTTATTTTTTCTATCACCTCCCTAGTAATGTCTCATCTACTTTTTGGGACATATCTTCAATATTCATACCGGTTTTTTTACTGGAACATTATTCACGATTATGTCTTTATTACATTAATACAAGTTTTATTGAAAGCTGTTTGGAAATATGTCGATAGTTATTGAAAACGTTGGTAAAAGTCTAGCCGCTTGGGAGCTTCGAAAATACTGCCTAATATTTTTTTAAGCTGATGTTACCCTACAATAGATATAACATCTTCATCACAAGAAAATCTTGCAATTTATAAAGCGAAATTGCAATCTAAATAATTGCCTTAATAATTATATCAATATTACTTCGCGAAATTCTTTAAACATCGACGACAATTACCTGAGAATGGCAGTTACTAAGCCAGTTACTTATAATGAAAACGACCTCTAATAAAATAACAGATATCAAATAAAATTACGCTACAATAATAATTATTTTAATAGTAAACTGAATATTACGTCTGTGTTTATGTTTTTAGAATATTTTAGTAATAATTACAGATATTTATAATTGTACTCTTGTACACTTTGTTGTTAACAACTATTTTCTAGTAATATCAATTCGATTATACTAATTAAAGTTTTGCTCTGTTGTTTTACTTGGTATCTGGCCAGTAAAAGGGAAAAAGAAATAATTCTAATTTATTATTATGCTGACTATCGCAAAGCCTTTTATAAGGTCGACCATAATGTACTAAATAAGAAGCTTAAAATTTTTTATTGCACAAAGTATAATTTAATATGATTTAAATCTTATTCATGTAAGAGATTATTGTAATACGTTGTAACTGTGGCATCAGTTTAAATTCTCGTTAACTTCTGGAGTATCGCTAGGTTTGAATTAGGGCCCATTCGTAGAGGAAAATATAGCAAATGTTCCATTTTTGCTGACGATTTAAAATTATACAAAGAAATTAAATCATCATCATATTAAACATCTTGTATCTACAGAATAACAACACAACTTTAATGATATTTTCTGTATAACAAAAGCATTTTTCATAATTTTTATTAGAAGCTTTTGTGACTAATGTCGGCTCTGTCAAACGGAAGTTATATTCAAATGTCACAAGCAACTTAATTACTGTGTTACTTCTACATAAATAAGACATAGAACATCAATTATTTACCTACATTCTTATCTCATTAAAACAGTTAACCATAACAAGTTTCCATTTGTAGTCAAATAAGGTGTAAAATATTTACTTAAGTATGGTCAGTTACGTTATAAAATATGACACACTTGTTAAGGAATCTGAAGAATTGTTACAATGAGTCGGAGGTAATATTTTTAACACTATCCGACTCTTAGCTCCTTCGTCTGAACTTAAACATCCTGGACCTCTAACAAAACGAAACTTGAGAGGTTCCGTAATAGCTACTCAAGAGTTTTACTACCCACCTGGCTCCATTGTCAGATCAGCTTCAAGAATACCAAATACAAACGATACGATTAAAGTCCAAAATTTAATAAATACAGAAGAAAAAACTTTATAATATATTAAGCTCCATATTCTATTACAAAAATAACCTTTGCTCAACAGGAAAATGATTAAGTATAATAGAACTTAGACAATAAAGTTGAACGATTAGAACCACTTATAAGTTTCCTACATATTAATAAGAGAAACAATAAATAACGTCCATCATAGATTATGAATGACTTATGTTCCTGAGTCCCCTAGATGGGGCAGAGGGCGTCCACAGTGCATCGCCATCCCACTTGATCTTGAGCTTCAGGCTTCATTTCGCTCCAAGTTTTCCCAACAGCTTTCGCTTCATCAATGACAGTCCGCCGCCAGGTTTATTTTGGGCGGACACGTTTGCATCTATCTTAGGGATTCCAGTCTAATTGCTTTGCCTCGGTATATGGTCTTGATCCCTTCGCAAAGTGTGACCTATCCAACTCTATTTGCGACGTTTGATTTGTAGGGCGATCGAGACTTCGTTGCAGCGTTTCTTAAGATGTTGGTTGGAAATCCTGTCAGATCTCGGGTACCGAGGATTCCACGAAGGCATCGGTTTACAAAAACCTGGAGTTACCTGGGTTATGAATCATCATAGAATATTAATGCTTTTAATACACATTTATGAAAAAACGATTCAATTTAAGTTTTTAAGATAAATTTTTACTCCTATATTTAACTTGTTTTTTTTTGTAACGAACCGATTACAAATCAATCGAAAGGTATTACCTTAAAATTTGACTGTAATCACTGTATTATATTGATGCCATTTCTGTGAATTAAAAAGTTGTAAAACTGAGTTTTTAAAACTAAGATTTTATAAATCAAGAGTTATTACATACTAGACGACCCGGATTCGCACGCAATTTACTACGTGTACTGAGATATATGAAGTCATAATTAACATTATTTGTATATTTACAAGCAAAATAAAGGAAAATTACTTGTGTTAACAACGCATTAAAATCTATTTATATTCTTGAAGCTCTTATAGCTTGAATAATTCCTATATGGTTCTATTATCTCGAGATGATCGTAGATTATCTAACAAGCGTGAAGTTAATATCAATATGATGTTTGACGAGTGAAGTTTCCGACTACCGGCATGCAGCACGACTTTATATTATATAGTAATGGTTTTTAATATTTAATAAAAAAAACCATGCCTTCCTATATCTAAAGCTCCATAATATGTAACATAATTATTGTATATGCAGGTTCCGTAAGTTTGTAATAGATGGCGGTGTAAGTTAATTTATTTACACAACACTTCAATATATTGCATTATCTAGTTTATGTAAACATCCAATAGATGGCGCCGTGTAAACTCTTTCTATATTTTCAGTTATCTTACTAATATTATTGAAATTTTGTATGTTTGGATATATGTCACTCAAAAAGGGCTAAACGAACTTCAATGAAATTTGGCACAGAGATACTTTATAACATGGATTAATGTAACATAATTATTATACGCATTTCATCCCGAAAAATATATTTCCTGCGGGATAATAATAAAATAGCAATTTGGAATTTACATATTTGGGTTTAAAAAAATTACACAATGTTTTTTTTTTCTATGAATAAAAATTGGGTAAAACCGGTTTTTAAAGAAAATTTAAAATTTTTCAAATACAAGTCAGTAAAATCATTGTAGTTCGTTCAATCCATGAAGTCTCGCCACTCGCCCATTAACTGTTAAAATTGTACCAGAAACTATGACTAGCTCAAAATAATATTTTTCGTATAAAAAACCATAAAACCAGAAGTAAATGTTTCAAGTTTATATTTATTTTGTTAAGATTTAATACGATTCGAAAACATGATGTAATAAACAACGTCAGGCTTTAAAAATACAATTATTGCAAGTGTTTTTATATTTTTTATTCTTAAATTATTCTTTTAAAAGTACTTTTAATTTATTTACAACACACATTTATATTTCATTTAAGGCAAATTATAATTGTAGGCATTTATCACATTATTTAATTTTCTTGACATTCGATTTAAGAGAAACCCATATTTTAAGTTAGACTTACTGCAATGAAACTGTGAAAATCGTATCCAATTTTGTGCAGTATTCTTTGAGTAATGCTCATCAAAACATTTAAAAGCGATTGTTTTGAATTCTATTGCTGTTATAAATACTCCTTACATTAAGTTTACTGAAATATCTTCTATGTACAGACGTATGATAAGTTATGTTATATTTATATATTACAGATATGGCTTGACGTATAATATTTTTGATTTATTCACCAGTTAGAATTCCAAGCCCATATAAATAGGCAAATTTTTCTGATGCAATAAACCGGTAGAAAAGCATCACATATAAACAAAGCTTGAGTGAACTTTTCATTGTTATTTATTTGCTTTTATACTAGGTGATAGTCAACCAGCCCCGGCTTTTCACAGGTACAATTTACCACGTAATTAGAATTAATAAAAAAAAAAAATTCAATGCTAAATCAAAATTATCAACAACATTGCTAAATGAAAATTGTCAGGTCCTTACGACAACAAACATATTTTATTACCTATTATCCCACAGGAACTATCAATTTTTAAGGATAAAAAGTATCTTTTGTGTTAATCCAGGTTATAAAGTATCGACGTGCCAAATTTCATCAAAATCTGTTTAACCGTTTTTGTGTGATCAACATTTGGAATATTTGTTGCAAATCACTCAAAAAAATTTTGAGAAGAATTTGAACGAATTTTGGAACAGAAATACTTTATAAGTCAGACTGATACAATACAAGATACTTTTATCTTGAAAAACTAATCACAGTCCCGAATATGTTGATATTTGTACGTTTTAGTTGGTGAGTGAATGATTGAATTAATTAATTAAGTCATTACTAAAGAAGTGAATTTCGTAGTAAAGAGTACCTCTCTCGATCTCACTCGTGTGCCCCCGTTTTAGAAATTTAAATTACATGGTACTACATTATTGCATTTCCACTTGTACTTACTATAATAGTTAATATCCGCTCGCTAAGCTGGGATTGATTTGTCTATACTAATTTTCTAATATAAAGCTGAATATTTTTTGGTAGTGTTGGATAGCCTATTTATTAAGGACTAGGGGCCCGTCCCGGCTTCGCACGGGTGGATAATTTTTTTTAACATTTTGGCTCCCGCATTCTGTCGCTCCCTCTATCGCCGCGTTACTCGCTGCGCTGCGAGGCACGCCACACCGCGTCCGCGACCCGTCAGGGATTATTTTTTATTTATCTTGATATTTTTATTTCGTAATATCTTTTGACTGGAATGTCCGATTTTAATAATTCAAAAAGTATTTTACAGGTATTGAAACAGTCTTGAATACAAAATAATTTATTTGGATAAAGATTAATACAAAGGTATGGAAAACATGGTCTGATTTTGATTGGCATTTTTATCAACTTTTAAAATGTAAAAAAGTAGTTATAGTGACATAACTATAATAGTTGGACATATGGTCTCGCGAACTTTTTTGTAGATATTGATACGTTCTATAATATTGTAGAACATTTTTTTGTTCTATCATCAATACTTTTTGCAGCGCATGCGATGAAAGATATTTTATGGCTAATTTTTTTGCACCTTGGGTTGGTTTTAGTGAGATTTCCTGAGGATCTCTAATTTTTTCTTTTAATAAATATAGCTTATGTTACTCAGGGATAATGTAGCTTTCTAATGGTGAAAGAATTTTTGAAATCGGTCCAGTAGTTTTTATGTTTATTCGTTACATACAAAAATACAAAAATACAAAAATACAAAAATACAAAAATACAAAAATACAAAAATACAAAAATACAAAAATACAAAAATACAAAAATACAAAAATACAAAAATACAAAAATACAAAAATACAAAAATACAAAAATACAAAAATACAAATCTTACTTCTTTATAATATTATAGTATATAGTATAGAAGACTTAAAGGCTATCTATAATATCACGTTACGACCCATAGGAGCAAAGCATCGGCACGAAAATGGTGAGAAAACAAAGAAAGTTTCAGCTCCTTTAGAATTGTATTATACATGACTAGGGGCCCGTCCCGGCTTCGCACGGGTGGATAATTTTTTTTTAACATTTTGGCTCCCGCATTCTGTCGCTCCCTCTATCGCCGCGTTACTCGCTGCGCTGCGAGGCACTGCACACCGCGCCGGCGGCCCGTCTAGGATTATTTTTTATTTATCTTTTGACTGGAATGTCCGATTTCAATAATTCAAAAAGTAATTAACAGGTATTAAAACAGTCTTCATTACGAAATAATTTATTTGGATAAGAATTAATACAAAGTTATGGAAAACATGGTCTGATTTTGATAGGCATTTTTATCAACTTTTGAAATGTAAAAAAGTAGTTATAGTGACTTAACTACAATAGTTGGACATATGGTCTCGCGGAGTTTTTTGTAGATATTGATACGTTCTATAATATCGTATAACATTTTTTTGTTCTATCATCAATACTTTTCGCAGCGCATGCGATGAAAGATATTTTATGGCCAATTTTTTTGCACCTTGTGTTGGTTTTAGTAAGAATTTCTGGGGATCTCTAATTTTTTCTTATAATAAATATAGCCTATGTTACTGAGGGATAATGTAGCTTTCTAATGGTGAAAGAATTTTTGAAATCGGTTCAGTAGTTATTATGTTTATTAGTTACATACAAAAATACAAATCTTTCCTCTTTATAATATTGTAGTATATAGTATACGCCACACTCTAAATATCTATCTCTTTCTCTTATTTGCAGATGAACTCGTGCGGGATAGCTAGTTGGGATATCAGTTTAAGTTGTGAAACAAAAGTGATGAACAGTGTTACAAATAGATGTGTGGAATTTTTCAATTTAAATCACAGTCCTAATCCTAACAATATTATTATGTCGAAATTTAAAAAGTCGAAGAGATAGATTAGAGCTTGGAGAAGAACACAGACGAACACAGAAAAAAAAATCTTAAGAATGAGTGTGATCGTACGCCATCTTTCAACGTGGAGATGAAGTGCATGTCGAGCTGTGTGGTCGTTATATCTTCGGGAACTAGTCATATATAAATTACGTTGGTGTTGAAAATTAAAATGTTACATATAGCATATTATTAATAGTATTTATGCCTACAATACCGTCCATCGTTGAGTAATTTACTAGATTGGTCGGCAATAGATCTAAACGCAATACACATCAACCCGCATACAAATTGCCATTATTTACAGTACGAGCGAACCGCCCCGACTTCGCACGGTTTCTGTACTATAATATATATATGTTGGAGGTGTGAGTTAGGTTTAGGTTAGCCTAAGGTTAGGATGGCCTTGTGTTAGGTTAGGTTTGTGTTAGTCTAATCTTAAGTTGAGACAGTGAAACTATGCAGTGTCGTAATTACATAAAGGAGCTCCTTAAGCCTACACCTTAGTCACAAGTTCAAGGCACTGCTTAGGTTCCTGTCATAATAGTTCCTGTCAGAATAGTACGAGATCGTAACGTTTAGTTATATCCTGACTGTGTTGCGCCCGTATAGCTTTTGTGATAGGCCATCCATTCCATTCCATTCCTTCTTTTAACTAGTTTCCGACATATATAAACACTCTATCTATTTTTGAAAACCGCATTAAGATCTGTCGCATACTTTAAAAGATCTAAGCGTACAGACAGCGGGAACCGACTGTTTTTCACTATTTAGTGACATACAAATGATACTTTATAGACGCGTTATACACTAAGTTCACAGCATTTAAAACCATATAATATAAAACTTAGAAATATGTAGCGGTGTTGGCTGATATCAGGAAAAAGCATGGTTTCAATGACGTCATGGCATAAAATCAGATTTTTTAAAATTATACGCAGTTAAAGAGTTAGAGAGTATATACCACCAAGGTGGTCCTGAGTTATTCGCCGTTCTAACCCGTAACCTCACGGGAAAAAGTTGTTGCACAATGTTGGATTAAAATCATTGACTAAATAAAAAGTCATGTTAAAAACCGCAACTGAATATTATTTTTATTACTGTATATTTGTTTATTTAATTAAAATTCTAGTTTGATCCATCCAGTAAACTCGTAAAACCTGTTTTAGTGCATTGCCCGTGTCCTGTCGTCTGCCTTTTCAAGGTCAGAATCAAACTGGTTTTATTTAACTTTACACTACCTATAGTAGGAGTGGTCAAGATGCTAAAAAAATTACTTGAGCGTCTTAGGGACATATAATATTTATAACGTTTTCCATTTTAATGTGCCGAAATCATCTACAGCTTTTCAAAAATTGTAAAAAAGAATTACATGTAAATAATTACCTAGCCAGATGTTAGTCATTGATACGACAGTATGTTCATCTACCGTCTTAAGATGGCCGTCTAGAAGAGTAGAAAAAAAATGTATTCAAGCGCTGTTAGATATTCGGAGGGGAAATTAAGTGATTCATATAGCATTGTTTTGTGATTATCTGTGATGATATCATGACATGGGAAAGCAGTGTCGTGATGGTGCGTGATCGTCCGCCCAAATCATCCGATTTTCAAAATACACGCTTTCTATCTAGTAATTAACCGACATTACCTTAATCAAATGCGCTCGAGTAAACCCAAAATATACGCTTTTGGGCTCCCCTACTACTTAATAATATATTAAAACTTGAATATAATATTCCTAGAAGCCAAAATAATCATTGTCAGTCTGTTTAATACGTTTGGAATTGCAGCCCGCTAAAATGATTGAACTGAATTCAATTAAATTTGACGTAGGGTTATAAAAAAAATATTTTTATCCTGGTAAAAGGCTCATACCTTTTTGGATAACTGGATATTAATAATTAGTGACCTGAGTGTAAAAGAATTCCTCTATTTTTTAAAAAGCGATACATTTTGATCATCAGCACATATACAGTTTCTCTACAAAAAGATGTAGGTTAAACTTGCAATTTAGAGCCAACGCATCTCAAACTCAAATGCAGTTACAACGACTGCAAAAATTACCATAAAAACAAACATGAACATCGTATTCTTCTTATTAAATAAACTAATTTTTATTAAAGCCATAATTTTCATAGAACCATAGAACAGAACAGAAACAGTGATAGAAGCGCTGCACGCGAAGTTCATCTATCAATACTTTACTCACGTAGTATGTACGAGTACGTAAACGTAGTTTGGTCATGACACTTTTTACAGCCTAACTGTTATACGGAACTTCCAATGTTAGCAATTATCATGAGGTCAAGTATGTCCGAGTGCATATGGACGAGGCTGAGGGTTCGAACCCCACAGGAAGCAGCAACTTTGTTGTTTCTACCCGTTAGTACTATGTAGCATTAACTGATTATTTGCCAATTAAGATGATAAATGCACGAGACTAGTCTTCCGTTCCATCACTGTATTAGACTGGGAGCCGAGTAGTGCCTATTTTTAGTAATCCACTAGCAGGTTTATAGGCTTCTTAGACAAAACATCTTCTACTGCTCGACCTCACTAACCAACATTCTAACCTCCCTTTTCATCGAGGAAAAGAAGGAAAGGATTGTCTCAGATTTATCGGGATAGAGGATATATTATAACCTAAGCTCCACCTAAGTCTACATAGCTTTAACAAGACGAATTCGAGTTATTATCGTATTTTTTTGTTTGCAGGTGAGCAATGGGTTCGATACCGCGAGTGTCGGTGTTATCTGGCGGCCGGGTCGCAGTGCCCGCGGCTCCGCTCACTAAACATCTTGAGCGGATGGGCACCGCTGACACAACTGCTCTTATATATTCAGGTAAGAAACTCTTAATAACTACTCAAAGGTCAATATAAATCTGCGCTCAATATGGAAGCTTACTGAGCCCGGAATTAAGCTTCTTATATTAACATGAGAGTTAAAGCCATTACTTAAACATGTCACCAGAGTCAATAAAATAAGCAAAGTACCACATTCGGGAGACATAACAAGTTATTAAATGTAAAGGAATTTTAATACAGCTTTACAATCACTCGAATGTTTTCTTTAACCCGACCGATATTTAGTGTGGGGGGTCATTTATAATCTTAACTAGTAGTTTAATAAAGTGTCTATAGTGACGTTACGTTGTGTGAAAAAATAGTATTTTTATGGCACTAGTTAAAATTTCTTTGGTCATTGGTTCGCACAACAATTGCGTTTCACACGGCGTGACGTCATATTGTGTTTAGGTGAAGCACGTATGCTTGAGAGAATGCCTATTTTCAGCCGATTTTTTTTAAATCGCTTCATTTTGTAAATTTGAAAATAAATGCTCGTTTGATCCACAAAATTGACAAGCGACCACATCTGCGCTTATTTCTACGGCTGTATTTTTATGCGTTGAGAGGTTTTTCGGAAAAAATAGAAACTTCCTGCAAAAAAAAAAACATCCTCAGTAGGGCCTAGATTAACAATATTTACTTTTTTTTATAGATGAGACCTGCAACACACGAGTAAGCTACGCAGAACTCGATGGGCGTACGAATGCTATGGCGAGGGCTATAGCAGCGCACGCGAGACCCACAGGACCCAATAGAGATCAAGATTTTGTGATTGCTGTGTGTATGCAACCTACACATAAGTATGTATTGTTTTCTACCCATTTATAGGCACATCCACAATCTTCACAGGTGCGTTACATTGATGTGCGTCCGAGCCAGTGATGGTAGTAGATGGATTAATCAATGAAATCGGTCGTTTAGATCAATATTTACTACTTAATTAAATGATATAATGACGCAGCAATTATAACTTTTTAGGTGAATCATTTAACATGTGTGAACGATAGATAATTGTAGCTCATTTCTTTAACCTTAATGGCACCAAAATTAATAAAACTTAGAAAGCAAATCGCTTTGCTATGTGTGTTGAGGATAAAACAATGTACTATAGGAGATATTACGATATAAATTCTTAGAATATCGAAAAGAAAGACCAACTCAAGAATATATTATGCATTACCAATGCTTGATATCTTTATAATCGCCATTCATTAACTATGTAAGCCTATGATAAACATTAATACGAATAAAAGGCTCTGAAAAATAATAAAATGAAAGAATTCTGTTCCTGAAATTGCCAAATTATCTGCTCCTGCATTTATTTAAAATATTCCACTGAGAAATTTTAATTTATTGCAGTACCATAATGGCTCTTCTCTCAACATGGAAGGCTGGTGCAGCATACGTACCCATGGAGCCCAGCTTTCCTCAGGCCCGGATCACTCATATATTGAAGGATGCTGAACCATCTCTTGTTATTTATGATGACACAGGTAATGTGAACTTTAAATATTTTAATATTGTTAAAACAGATTATTTAGAAAACCTCACGCAGTTTGGTGAATTAAAAGATCTCAAAAGTTCATTACATCTATTCTAAATTACTTAGGTATACTTTTGAGACCACTAATATGCACAGGAAGGGGAATCAGGGGGAATAAAAATTTTAGAAATTAGAGGGCATGTAAATTAAAGTAAAAATGTATTAATAAAATTCTATTTTTGTAGCTAACCCTGCAATGTTCACGGGTAATGGAGTACCAGCTGTATCCTTCGAGGACTTATCCTTAGAAGCCAGTGCACTACCAGCGGATAGACCTAACGAGGATGAGATATTGGCATCATCAGACGCAGATTCTATTGCCATCGTGTTATATACTTCTGGGAGCACTGGCATACCAAAAGGTAGGACTTTTCGAATATAGAGGGGAAACGAAGAGAAGAATGCTGCGATTTCAGTAAACCCTGACCAAAAAACCCAGAGTTCGCTGGAACGGTAACATTAATGGGATGGGAGAGGGAGGGGGTTTAAATTAAGAGAACATATCCAGTCCGCAGAGTTTATTTTATCATAGTGCCAAAACAGCAAGAACGTGCAACAACACAGTCGAACAGCAATAACAATTTCGAATATATAAAGGCTAATTTACTTTTAAGAACGTTTTGGTTTGTTAAAGAAACTTATTTCTAACACTAGAACGCGTCAAACACAAATGGCGGTTTGAGTCGCGGAACAGACCCCCTACCTCCAATGGGTTGTTACTCTGCTGTTTGTACATGAGTAGCAGTATTATTGGAGATTCTAAGAGCAATATTCTCTACAGCAACAGGCCATCTTCTCTGCATTTGAAAAATTATGTTACCCAAAAAAAAATTTAAATCGGTTTTCACACATGGTTTATAGTTGATGGCACGACGTAACAAACAATTTTTTAAGTTTTTTTTGTATATATTTAATATCTGAACCTAAGCTCTACAAATCACTGAGACATTTTTTATTTACTGATTATGGACTTATCTATGTCTTCATACGCTAATTTAATTTATTTATAAAAAAAATAGTAGTTAAAATGCTTGATTTTTTCTTTAATTGAAATTCAGGTTTCGTATATAAACATAATGTCATATATAGTTTTCCGTACAAAAATAATTTATGTTTATCAAAGTGCCAGGAAATCTTGACCTCAAGTTTTATGAAGAAATAAGTCGAACAATATGTAGACAACTGGCCATGAAGAGTCTTACAACATTTAAAGATTGAAGTCCAATACTGGTTGTAAACGCCGTAACTCTACCTAATTACATTATTGTGGAAAAATGCTAAAATGCTACATTCCAACATCATTCCTCAACCATACATTACCATTATACAAGAGCAAAAATAAATCTGTCCATGTTTTTAATTTTATAGAAAAATCTGCCGTTAATCAGGATTAAAAAATGAAGTAGAACTATAACCCGACTTCGTAAAAAAGGGGCCTAAAAAGGATGAAACAAGAAAATAATTTAGATAAAAATATAGAAAGACATAGGTACAAAAGTTATCAATGTAAAACAGTCGTCGCACCTACAATATACCTCCTATGGCTCTGTGTGTGCCAGGAATACCTCCACTGGGTAAAAAGGCGGTACCTTTTACTTGTACTTAAAACTTTTTTTTATTAAAACAATTCCGATTGAAATCGATATCTGGTTATCTTAAGCCTTAAAAATGTCAGGAATTTTTAAATTTCTTTTTACTGAAGCGATTGCGCTTAAAATTAATTAAATTCCGAGGATTTTCAAATAAGTCCATTTGAGAATATACTCAAATATTAAAAATATTTCTTTATTAGTAAAACGATTTTTTATGAAATTAACGGTGACCTGTTACTTTCTTTAACGGCGAAGGAAAACATTGTTAGGAAACCTGCACTCCACCAGAGATTTTTCCATGTCCTCAAAGGTGTATGTCAACCCGTACTGAGCTAGCGGACTATGGCCTAACTACTTCCTCATTTTGAGGTGATGATGGACACCGATTTCGTGCAAAATCTGGTTATCAATCTCATCATCACGACCTTCAATGGCCCACTGCTGAGCCGGGTCTCCTCCCCAGAATGAGGAGGGTATTAGGCCATAGTCCACCACGCAGGCCCAGTGCGGGTTAGCAGACTTCACACACCTTTGAGAACTTTAGGGAACTCTCAGGAGTGCAGGTTTCCTCACGATGTTTTCCTTCACCGTTAAAGCAAGTGATATTTAATTGCTTAAAACACACATGAGTCAGAGGTGTGTGCCCAGGATCGAACCTCGGACCTCCCGAGTAAGACTTGAAGTCTCAACCACTGGGCCATCACTGCTGTTATCAATCTGGTCTAACTTAATATTAAAGTACTAATTTAATAGTAGAACATCAGTTTTATTCAGTGAATGACAACCAACAATAACAGACACGATCCTTCGGTCAACTCCTAGGTATCGGTATAGAACACTTTGAGAATGTTAAAATATTCACTTCTATACTAATTTTGATGACTTATGTAATCAAAATCCGAATTGAAGTACCAACATTTAACAGACGCAGACGAAGTCACGAGTCCTATAGTTGTTTTTTTAATTTCCCTTATTACCAAGAATTTATCGAACAATTCTTCACATATAAACATACTTAATCGATTTACCTGCAGATGAACTATAAAAAACTTAATTACTTTAAATGCTTCTTGAGATAACTTTACATATTTTACATAATATACTCGTATAGAGTTATTTGCTTTGTTTTCGTATTAAATTGTTTATTATGATGTTGGCAACATTGAATTTTAGAAGTTGCTAAAAACTGAATATCCTTTATTTGTGCCAACGTAAAGGGGACATTCATTTATTACGTAAAAATAAAAATACGACCTCTCCCCTCTGATTATTATTTATTACGTAAGAATCCAAAGGAAAAAATAAATGCCCGCGCTTTTTCAAAGTATAATTTTAACTTTGAGAATTTTTGTAATCTTACGTAAGAACTATCCCTCCCTTTTGTAAGAAAAAATAAGACATGGTCGAACCCCCTCCCCTCCTAAATCGTCTTACGTAATTAATGAAAGATAAAAAGATAGAAATAATTATTATTACATCGCGAGTATTCTAGCAGTAATGCTGTCTGAGTATAAACAATAACTCTCAGGATCTAGTCAAGCCGTCATACAGTTGTTCTGCGTATAGACTATAACTCCTTTTAATTACCAAAATATACTTCTTCGCAGACACTTATTTGCCATTATGACGTTATTACAATCCGGTTTGAATTTGTCCAAAAAAAACCAGACTTTTGCATATCTCATTAATATTTAGATTTTATTTAAAGCATAATAATTCATTCATAGAAACAGTTTTTTCCTAATAATTAGATAATAGCTAAAAATTGGTCGTAAAACGTACTTCAAAAAGGAGGAGGTTCTCAATTCGATTGGTATTTTTTTTTCAATTTTTTTTTTTTTTTATGTAACTAGATCGGCAAACAAGCGTACGGCTCACCTGATGGTAAGCGATTACCGTAGCTTATAGACGTCTGCAACACCAGATGCATCGCAAGCGCGTTGCCGACCCTATCCCCAATTCCCCCCAGGAGCTCTGGTCACCTTACTCACCAACAGGAACACAACACTGCTTTAGAGTAGTGTTATTTAGCTGTGATCTTCTGTAAGGTCGAGGTACTACCCCAGTCGGGCTATTCCATATTTGAGCAGGAAGTTTCCTATTGTGCCCTACCTCAGTTAAAATAATATAATTAATGCCTTAAGTGGGTGATCGACGAACGAGCCGTAATAACGCGGTTTTAGAACGACGGTTTTACTTGCAGCTTGATGGTGCTGATCGACTAGTAAGCAAACAACGTCACGGTTTTAGTATCTAGTTGAGTTAAAAATTCAACTAAATCAGTATGTCGTTTTACCTCGCTATAGCACACCACAAAATTATTTTAAAGAAGCTAAAACGCCCTAGAGTTTGGGTTAATAGTTGGATTGACAAATGGTAACAGTTATCGCATACCCATTTGATCCTTCCTTGCATTGTCAGCAGTATCACTCATAGAATTTATCTGAGAATGTCTCAGGAGATGTATGGCAAGCCGAGTATAAATTAAAAAAAATTGACGAGCTGCGAGTCCAGCTCGTTGGTATCCAAACCGCGGTTTTGTAATACACGGACGAACGAACCATAAAATCGCGGAAAAGCTCTCCCGTCTATCAGGACCCAAAGGATTGCAATATCCTACTATACCTACAAATTGTTTGACACTGAGTCTTATTTGATTTAACTTGTATTGTCTCTTATAAGGACTTTGATATTTTTTTTTGTTAAAAAAATTAAAATCAGATGTTTCAGAATAGGGATTTTCAAACCAATAAAAAGCTATAAAGTACTTAAATGTAATCTTTACACAATAAACATAAAAGGCTTTTTATGAAGATGCATCATGTACTGCAAGAAGGTCAGCCATTAATTGTCTCATACAATTCCTCGCTCAAGGCCTACAGTAGTAATTGATTTTCTTTTATATTATTTAATGGACACTGGACCTTGCTGTCTAATACAAATATAATAACTAATAATATTAATTTTCATTAAGTCAGTGGTTCAAGCGTTGGATTATAAGATTCTCCTAAAATTGATTTTGTAAATTATGTATAATCCATAATTATTTTCCACAGGAGTCCGAATTCCATACTCAGCAATATGCAATCGTCTATGGTGGCAATTCAGAACATTTCCATACACAGATACAGAAAATGTCTGCGTTTGGAAAACCGCGCTGACTTTTGTAGACTCTGTATGTGAAATATGGGGACCACTATTACATGGAAGATCTTTGTTGATACTGTCAAGGGAAACGACAAGAGATCCACAGAAGCTAGTACGAGTTTTGGCGGAATATCAGGTAAAATTTTAATTACCTGCTGAATAGTTGTTTATTAGTCCATCATCATTAAACAGACAAACGTACTTTAATAAACGTATATTGTTAATTAAAAACAAAGAGTATCTAAAAATTAATTTAATTTAATAGAAAAGTACTAGATTTTTACTCTTTTAATTACCATAGATCAGAAGATATAAAATGATAATAAAATTCCGAGAAATAGACTTATAAAATTATTTAGTTTAATAATCTTACAGATCGTGTTGCATTAAAACGTTCACTGCATTAAAACTGCTGCAGATAACCATAAAGATTTCATTTAATGGCTCCTGTTCTTGTTGTTAATGATAATAGTATTGATATTAGTAACGATTTTAATGCTAGCTTATATGCCACTTATGTTTTCAATTTAATTCATCTATCAGATGTAGATATAAAAACATACATCAAAATAAAATGCAATGCTAGGTACCTTATAGTAGAAAAAGAAATAAATAAGAGACGTATATAGAGATGCAAATGTTAAATAATAAATTAATATTGTTTACTATAGTTTTTAAATAATATTATGTTGATTTTTTTTATGGGACTGCAATCTACAACAAAAGTAAGAACAGTCTATAAAGATTGACATATGAATGGACTCGAAACAAAAGAAAGAACAATATATTCTAAAATAACCATTTAACTGCAGCCATTGCTGCTGTTCAAATGATTGTGCAAATAACGAACTCCTGGAACAGCCATTCCAGGAGTGTGGGGTCAACCAAATGCATTACTAGACCTAAGCAAAATAAGCAGTGCATGTAAGCAGTAAATACATAGACAAACGATTGCACAGGGTACTGATAGTCGTTAATAAATAAGAAAAGCTTGCGAAAAAAATTATGGTTATTGACGAATTTACTATTTTGTTTTCAGATTAAACGTTTAGTACTAGTGCCGACTCTTCTTAAATCAATCTTGATGTATTTATCTCTCAATCCCTCTGAAAGACCATTAAAGCATCTCAGATTGTGGGTCTGTTCTGGAGAAACGTTAGGCAAGGATCTGGCTGCCGAATTCTTCAAATATTTCGGCAATCAAAACGGCTATAAATTAGCCAATTTTTATGGCAGTACTGAAGTAATGGGAGATGTAACTTACTATATTTTGGAAACAGCAGCGCAATTGGAAATATTTCCCACCATCCCGATTGGTAAGTTGTTAACTGTATCATTTTGGAGTCCTTCAGGGATTGGTAATTGGTCCTTTTCTATTTTTTCTATGAAATACTAAACATTGAGATATTTGTAATAAATTTAGAATCATAACATAGATACTGTATATTGCTACACTACAAAAATAAATTACACCAGAAAAAATAAGTTAATAGTTTATAATGAAATCATGAGAAATAATAATACAATTAGTATTTGGCCTCCAAAGTTTAACAAAACAAGTCTAAAATAAAATGAAACTATTATTTTAGGTGCACCGTTAGATAATTGCGCAGTATATCTCCTAGATGAGGAGATGAATCCTGCAAGAGAATCAGAACCTGGTGAAGTTTGGATTTCAGGAAGGAATCTGGCAAAGGGTTATGTTGGAGGTCAAGGAGCTGATAAGTTCTGTGACAACCCTCACGCTTCACATCCTGGTGAGTATTACTTACATATACTATTCGTCACTATACAAGTCCCTATACAAATTCTTGCTTTAACAACTTTTTAATTGGATCCAGGATACTTCTTCTTCTACTACTTTTGTTTCGAGTATGTAATACTTTAATTAATGGTAACTAGATGGCGATTATTGTACTTCTAAAGACTGTCATTTATTAATGATTTAAAAGTAATAAAGCTTGTTTATGGTTTAAAATTCCTCAAGGTATTGTTATTTATATAGAAACATAGATCCTACCAATTACATGTGCGCTATTAGAATAAGTGATTTAGTGTGTTGTTAGGAAATATATCAATATTAAAAGAGCATTAGAATAATTAATTTATTAGTCGTAAACGATGTCTAAACAAAGACCAATGCAATATAAGTTTAGTAATTATAAATAAAAATTAAGGCGGAACGAAAACTGCGAGGAAAATTGGAAAATTAGAAAAAACTTAACAACCATATTAACTTTTCTAATATAAAGTTATAAGCTAGTTATCTTGTATAATCTAAACTTCAAAATTCAGAACAGAAAACTCCCTTAAAACCTATCACGACATTGCACCATTATGTTTGTACTCAATAATCTCAATATCCTACTAAACCGATTTTAAAGCGTTTTCGACCTATTAGTCTATTGACAGAGGAGATACATGAGGAAGGTTATGGTGTATAACTTATGAAGGTTTGGCTGATATATGCCGATAATTTCTGAAAACATCCAAAAAAGTTTCAATAATTTAAATTTAATATTTTTCTAGACTTCGGACGCCTCTACCGCACAGGAGATTATGGTACTCTTCATAAAGGTTTAGTGCTCTTTGCGGGTAGGACTGACGCTCAAGTCAAGATACGAGGACATCGAGTTGATCTGCTTGAAGTTGAACGAGCTGTCACTGCTGTACCTGGAGTTGTTCAGGGTAAATAACAAAAATTATGTAAATATAGCGAAAAGCTGGTCATTTGAGCGATAAAATAAATAAATGACATAAATAAATATTTCCTAATACACAATTATTTTAATAATGTAAACATTAAAGCTTAAACTTGTTTAGTGTATATTTGATTGATGATTGATTGACAGATTGATTAACTAACTGAGTGATAATAATGCGTTATTTAATTCAAATAAGTAAAAATTTCCCCTTATACCAATTATAATTGGATAAATTTAAAGTTTATACTTGAACTATTTCTTTGTTAATTTGATTGATGATTGATTGAGCTATTAAATTATTATTGATTAAATGATTAATAAAAAAAGGTTCTTTGGTTCTTGATTTATTGACTTTCAATAATAGATAATGATTGCTTTATAAGATGTTTGGGTAATTTATTGAATGAATAGTTGACTGACTGATAGATTGATTGACTTTATTACACAGGTGTCGTCCTTTGCTACGGATTGGCAGTTGGTAATCCTGAAATATTGGCGTTTGTAACTCTTGAAACTGGTGCAAGGCTTTCCGGTCAGCATATTGAAGCATCTCTGAAAGATTCTCTTACACATTATATGATGCCACAGGTAAAATACTTCACGACATCTTACATACAGATGTACATAGGTTGCCTAATATGTTTAATCGATTATTTATTCACTACACTACGTTGTTGGATATTTTATCACCAAAACCATGAGATGGAAACAGAGAAGTTGGCTTAGATTCAGCGAGAACTGCGTAGTGCAAAACTTAGTTTTGATTATCTATATGTTTTCAGGTAATCGTGATAGACAAGGTTCCACTTCTCGTCAACGGCAAAGTGGACAGACAGAGTTTATTGAAGATGTATGAGAATACAAATAATAATGGTAAATAATATTTTTTATTTATTATATTGAATATTAATTTCAATACACTAATATATTAAAAAAATATCCACCAACAGATAGCGTTGTATGTCAGTTTATTCGACATTTTGTTGTTTAAGTTAGGTACGCATTCGATAGATGGCGCTGTTTTAAGATTTTTCTTCGTGTATATATTATTAATGATATTTCTCTTGATGACGCTCAAATAAAAAAATATTATTAGACTAATCTGTATAAATAAAAATAAAAAGAAAAGTTAGTGAGTGAGTGAGTGAGATAGAAAACATTTAGTGAGATGGTAGTAATCACTGCAACTTGTGACTTACTCACAGCCAACGGGACAGAAAACGGCTCGGCTAGTATTCTATAACGAAGTAAAGTATTTGATTGATGTATGATTGATTAACTGATTGAGTGACTGACTGATTTATTAATTGTGGTTATGTAGAGTGTACTTTGTCAGTACAAATTCCGTTAATCGAAAACATGACATACTTGTGTGTTATTAGACATAATTTATTCAAATTGCACTCCCTTCGCTGTGGAAAAAAAGATCTATAAAGGAAGATAATTGTTATGTAGTATTAAAGGTTTTGTTGCTTTCATATAATTTTTATTATGTAATTAGAATAATAATTATAACTAGATTTCCTCAATAAACGATCGTTTATTTAATCAATTACTATTTAATATTGTAATTTTTCCTTATAATTACATCGAAGACAATTTGAATAACAAATGGATCGCTCTGCCCCTTATAGTAAGGAGTTATGCTTTAATTGGAAATACAATTTGTTTAACATAATTACAAAGGTTCTTGTAAGTGTGTGACTTAATTCAACTTGAGAGATAAGACAGTATTTTTACATTTTTATTGCAAAGTAAATGTTATTTACAGAAAAAAAAAAAATATTATTCGGAAGTCCCATAAGTCAACAGATGGTGTTGTAAGTCATTTTATTTAATATCTTTTGTTACTTTAGCTGGGTGAGCATCCGATAGATGGCACTAATTTAAGGTTTTTCTTTGTCTTTATTATTTATGATATTGTTCCAGATGACGCCCAAATTCCTCTAGACATAGACTATACAGGAGTCCCGCAAAAAGATCTGGATAAAGCTAGGATACTATTCACAACAGTGGGCGAAATCTTAGGCAGAGCGGTGAGGGGGGCTCTATCTGTTAGAGCTGGGTTTTACGAGTTGGGTGGAAACTCCTTGAACTCTATTTACACTATCACCAGGTTGAGGGATCAGGGATATTATATTGGTAAGTGAGCAAAAGATCTCTTGTATTTCTAAGGTTATACCTCTTTATATATATACTAATTCATTTATTACGTGTATTTAGATTTAATTTCACATTTAAATCACTATATTTTACATTTTAATTTATATATGACTAATTCCCAAAGACATAACTCTCACACAGCTCGACATGCACTTCATCCCCGTCATGCACGTTTTTTGTATTCTTAAGTATTTTTTTCGCAATAAAAAATAGCCAATGTCCTTCTGCAAGCTCTACTTTATCTATGTATCACATTTCAGCAAAATCGGTAACGGACTGGCAGACGCCATCTATTCGTCAATAGATGGCGTAAGGACTAGATTAAATCGCACTTTAGTTTGTTTAGTTTATATTTTTAAGGATTTCCTACGTTTCTTTCGAATTTATAATATCATTAAGATAAGATAATATTATATTTGAAAATTTAAATTACCACCGACAGAAACTCTTATTTAGTATCTGTAATTAAAATTCAAATTTGGAATCTACTTTTAATCTATCTAATATAACCCTTAAATCCTCAAAGTTGAGATGAATTTTATATACAGAAATTTTAATTTGGAATCTATCTTCAATCCGTAACCCAAAGATTCAAGATTGAGGATTTCAGCCTTTGCATTCCTTCTGAGATCAGCCTTGAAATTAACTATATTAGAGCGATAAGAGGAAAAAAGTGATAATATTAAGTAATAACTCAAAATTCCAATTTTCATTTTTTTATTATAATGGTCACTCAGTCAGCTTACTTTTTAATACAAAGTCAGAAAGGACTGGAATATTGTGTTACCCTCATTTTAGATGTGACATGATTTTAGTAGATAATTTTGTTTACAGAAATCAGTGAGTTCCTAGGAGCAAAGGACTTAGGTGAAGTGCTGTCACATTTAACCACTCACCCAGACAACTCGCAACACAATGAACCCACTGAATTTATTCCACGTCCAATGCGGAATGAACATAAGGAACGAGTTATTGAGTAAGTTATCACAATTTCTCTTAATAAACATGAACCGTAGATAGCTCCTAACATATTATTTATTAAATCAGTAATATAACAATCATGTATTTAGTTTCGTTTAGATTTGTTACTTTAATATACACGTAACGTCATCTATTGTCATAATAATATTAATTAAAAAAGTTCTGGACCAGTTTCACCATTTTCTGATATTTCTAATTATTGTCTGATATTATATTTCGCAGTTGTTTATTTTCGTATAATCGGCCTTTATAGTTCTGAATTCTGTTAATATAACTAGTAAACTAAATGGCTTCTTTCCAGTGGCGTAGCTAACATGGGTGTCACCCGGAGTAGATATTGTAGGTGTCACAAACTCAACCTCAAACTTAATCGGGGATTCCCCATTTAGTTGTTTTCATCTTTGAATTTAGCTGTATAAGTGTCGATAGGCAGGGGATTTTATGTTACAAAACTATTTGGGCAAAAATCAGTTTATTATTAACTCAATAGAATTCATGTTTTTATTTTGTTAACACCATATATTGACCAAGTGCAAAGTAAAACAATTGTTTGTCTACAGAATGATAGTGTCATCATTCTACGAGAAGGCGGAATTAGAGCAATTCCTGCTTCACGAGATAGAGCCCCGGGACTATGCTCAGTGCATCGGCGCCTGCTGGGAGCCACTGTTAGAGGCTGATTTAAGCGTCGTTTTGGAAAATTGTAAGTTTTATTATCCACCTAGAATATCCTTTCACGTTCAGGATGTTTATGTGTTACTTAAGTTAGGATGAAAATTGGACTAAATGCACGAATTATTCTATTAATTCAGATTCTAAATTTCAGTCAAAATTAAATCCAATAGTTGCTGACTAAATTTAACATTTTAGTATTTACAAGATGTCCTCCCTAATACTAAACGTTAAAACAAAGTAGAAGATAATAAATTAAAATTTTTCAGCTTCCGGCACACCAATAGCTGTGGCACTAAACTTTGATGCGCGGTGTGAACCTGAAATCGAGCTATCTGGTGGTTTGGCCAAGATCATGACCTTCTTGGAATACGTTGAGGGTTCAGTGCGAGATACAATGTTGCCTGACGGAAAAGGTATTTAAATTCAATTTAAGCATACAATGTTATCTATTACAAAAAGGTTGTCCTTTAATAATCTAACGATGCAACGAAAAGACATTAATTATTTGTATTGGAGACTGATAATAGGAGATGTTTAGTCGCGCACGAGAGTATCGTTATAAATATAGCCAGGCTGGATCCATATTAATTGCTGTAGTAAAAGGTAGCTTGATTTGGTCTCCACGTAGTTATCAAGGATCTATAAATTCTGGCCTGAATACTGATAAGAACACAAATGTCTAAGAAAGAGCTAGTTGTTTTTGGCCAGCTCCTAAGCGAGAAATACAGGCTAAATCAGAACTGAATACAAATCTCTAAAAAAGGTTTAATTCATGAAGGAAAGTTCATGAAGAGTCCGCTATGTCCTATAAAAGTCTAGGTTTCACATAAACTGGACGAAAACTTTTTTATGTAATAAGATTAGTACAATTGCTATTTTTAATAAAAGATAACTGTACCTAGCTAAACACTGGTATATTATAGTGAAAGGTAAAACATATAAAATCCTTTATTTTAGGTGCAATCCTCCATTCATTCATGATGGCGACGGACTCCTCACTGTCTCCGCGGGACAACGTCTCCACGATACAGGCCCTAGAGGTATTCACAGAGCGCGTGGCGAGGGAGAAAAACTTCCAGGGTGTCTTCACTACTAACACCAGTCCACTCACACAGGTTTGTAATACATATCTACATGTATTGTTTATGGTTGTGTTACTACATGTCTATCTAGTCTATGGTGGTCACGATGATTAGGTATTTAAGGTCCACTGCTGGGTTTATTTTTCTCAAATTTTGAAATATTTTATGTCTCATGGCATTAAGAATATTTAATCATAGGCAATAAATCTGAATTGCTTAAAAAGTAAAACCAACTGATTTTGATATTCCATTGTTAATAATGCTAAAAGTCCGTATTATAGTTAGTTTATGTTGAATTGTAAAGCCCTTTGAAAATTGTATATAGCAACACTTTTCAATGTCCATAGCGGATATAGCCATAATGTATGCAATATCTATTTAAAAATAAATCAAATTGAACACCGTATAATAGTGTATAGCCTTAAAAACATTTGACATTTTTATGACTGACAGTGACATATCAATGTTGCCCACTTGCAAATGATATTTTAAACTTTAATTCATTGACAGTTATAATTTATTTCACTATTTTCTTTTATTTTACAGCAATTAGGCACAGATGTCCTCGGTTTCCAAACTTTACTAGACTATCAAATAAACCAATACGTGGACCCGAATGGCGACAGAACTTTTGGAAGCGCACCAGATGACATGAGAGCTATTGTTTGTTGGAAACCAGTTAAATAAGTATAATACTAAGATTATAGTGTAGATCTGTAGGTTTAGTTTTGTGCAATTAAAAATCTATAGTGGGAAATTAATGAAACACAAACAGTGTTGCCACATTCATTGAATGGTGTAAAGTGCTAGTAATGCCGAATTATTATCGATAATATCGATAACTAACAATTTTCGTTATCTGATATAAATAATATCTTAAATGATATAATTTTCATCCCTCTTTTGTTTAGAAATTTAATAAACCATATCCTGTATATATTTGTAATCTATTAATATTACAAATATATAAATTAATTCTAACTATCGATAGTACATAACTTTCAATATCAATCAAGTAAAACTATCAAGGTTTACTTCATCATCACAAACCGTTTATGGTCCACTGCTGAGCCGCCAGGTCTCCTCCTTAAAATGAGGAGAATGTTAGGCCGAGTTCACACACCGACAGTCAACTTTAGGGAACTCTGAGGAGTTCAGGCTCCCTCACGATGTATCCTTCACTGGTAAAGCAAGTCTGAAGCGTCAGTAGCTCAGTGGTTCGGGCATTGGATTCACGATCAACAAGTCGTGGGTTCAAATCCCGGACATTGGACTACTGACGTGGCCCACTCCTGACACAAGCTAATTATTAGCTTACTAGGAGGGGTAAAGGGAATACTAGTAGTGTGTGATCCATACTGCTAGTAATCTTTTTAAAAAAAAAAAAAAAAAAGTGATATTTAATTGCTTAAAAGCAGAGATGGTCCCGTGGTTAGGACATTGACGTCTTGCTCTGGAGGTCCCAGTTCTATCCTGACTTTCCAATGTATGTATGTTTTAAGACATTAAATATCAAGGTTTACTTGAATACTATCAATACTGTAACCAGTCGGTATAGCTATTATCGATAGTTGTATAAACTAACTATCGATTATAGTCTTTCTAGTGACATCACTAAAGTAGGCTCACCACGTCAATCATTTTAAAAAAATTTTAATTGCACAAAACTTTTAAACAGCTTTATTAATATAAAGTGTTTAGTATTTGTATAGATTATTTGCACTATACATTTTCTCCCAGTAATTCCTTCTCAGTGATATTTATTGCCAGTGTAAAAATTATCTAACACACAAAATCCTCATGTCAAAAGTAAACGAAATCAAAAGTTTTGATTCGTCACTACTTTTTTTCTAAGCTGCACCAAAAATGTATTCTTTATTATAATTATTAATAAGGATAATAACACTGATTGTATATTTATATTTATCAATTTATTTAGGTATTTGATAAGTCAAATTGCAACCTTAAGGTTGCGTTTCCACCAGAGATGTGTAAGGAATGTGTTTGTTAAGGACCAATACAATAAAACTCAAACTCTTTTCACATTCCAAAAAATCATGATATAAAATTAATGCGGTCTGTATAAAAATTAAAAATATAAGTATAAACCCCCTGTAATGTTAATAGTAATATACTTTAACGTCTGACAGTTTGAGAATCCAGTAATATACGAAAAGTTGTGATAAATTATATATTTAGCTGTAGTACAAACTAGCGTATTAAAAATAAGTTAGTTTTAATAAAAAAAATCCTAATTTTGGTCAGTACGATTGAAATTATATTTATATTAATAGAAATAGATGTATATATGAACATATTGTACGCTCATGTTATTTTTTTGTCGTTTTTTTGTCAATTTCAACAAATAAACAAGTGATTTTTAATTTTAAAATTGAAAAAAGAGGAGTCTGTGCAATTGTTATTACAATCACAAAGGGCGCTCTGCTTCTATAGAAGTCTAGATTCAAATAACTTAGACTTACTGATGTAAAGATGTTGTGTACATACCCTTATATATATTTGACATATGACAGTGACAATTCAATGTTGCCAACTTACAAATTTTACCCTTACGTAAGCACAATATGCTTTGCTGACACGCTATTAATATTTTGATATGATAATACAAGTATAAACCAGAACTAAACCATGTCATTTCGGAATTTCGAATTTTCAAAAAATACTGATTTTATATTAATAAGTAGTTTTTAGTTTGCATAACCATGTTCTTCAAAAGATATTTCCTCTAATAACATTTAATATATAACTACTTTTTACTAGCAATTAAGCACATGTTTAATTATAAATTTTAATTTTCAACATCAACATAATTTAAATATGACTTATTCCCAACCATACCGGTCTCGTAAGAGCCTAGTAAGCCAGCACCCCCTTGGTGGTAGGGGATCTGTTGCCCGACTGGCTTGCGACCACCAGCATGCGAATCCGACCGCCAAGTGTCTCCACCCATCCCATTACTGCTGCGGTTCCAGTGAACACAGTTCTTACTCAGAGTCCATTGAAACCGCAGCAGTCTTCTCTTCGCTCCCCCACCTCACTCTATCTTCAAGGCGGCAACGCATCGACAAAACAAGACATACCCTCTATTTTTGTTGATGTCTATGGGCGACGGTGGCCACTTTCCATCAGGTGGACCGTCTGCTCGTTTGTCCCTTATCTATAATAAAAAAAACACAGTGTGACATGCACTTCATCCCCTATTTTAAATATTTTTTGCGATAAAACGTAGCCTTAGCCCTTTCTTAGCTTAAGTCTATCTCTATACCAAATTTATTCAAAATCAATTCATTGGTTTAAGCATGAAAGTGTAACAGACAGACAGATAGCCTTCATTTGTGCACAATAACAATACGAAGTACTTTGTCATTGACTTCTTAAAAAGTATAGCTACCGGCACGTAAGTATAGGTTTGACCTTGAAACTCACTATTAGCACCTTTTTAGCAATAAGCGCGGGGCGAGAGCAGCGCGTCACACGCGATTGGTTCTTATGCGACGTTTCAGTTCCTGCGCGTCTGCTACGTTTCGAATAGAACTGTCAATACGGCACACTCACTATCTGCAACTTTCCCCCCACTATTCTTATATCTCTTATGTAAAACTGTTATTGTATTAGTTTATATTAAATATAGTTAATCGGCTTGCCACTCGTTACTAAAGATCTCTCGTGTATACCATTACTAATTGTTAAAAGATTTGCACACAATATGTAACCTCTGCGTTGTTTAATAAAGATTTAAAAGACATTATCGTTTTATTTTTAACTAGCTACCTTCCCTAACTTCTTGCATTTAAATAACCATAACCTTTTTGTTTGACATTTTCGGTTATTCCATAATCTATTATCTATGACGCTTGATTTCATTAAGCTTTCATGAAGAAAATTATCAAAATCGGATTAACAGTATCATTAAGTACAGTAGTTTTAGTATGATGTTGGCAACACTAATTTGAGTACCTTTTAGTTATTATGTTTCACTGTTGCCGACTTCGGGATTTTCCCCTTAAATTTAGGGAGAAAAAACTTATATACAAGGATTTTTTTAGGGGGTCTAATTTTTACTAATAAAATTTCAGTGGCTTTTTTTAAATCCACAGTACAACTTTTGATATTTAATTTTGATCAATGTTTGTTAAAAATATGAACTGATCAAATGATAGTGCTTTAACAGCTACTAGATGGTGCTGATACACATGTATTTCATTTCAAAATTTAGGGGGTAAATAATACAGCTGGGATGTAATCATAAAGTATGCAAATTAAAATGTATTTAATAATAAATAAGAAATATGGTTTCCCCTAGTTTAGCTGCAGAGCTGCCTTAAATTGTATAATTAAAAAAATAATTTTGGCAATATGTAAATTAATTAAGAAAAATGTACTTGTTTTTTGGTCAAAATAAATGCTTTATTATTTAAAAAAAATAAATACAATGTAAGATACGTACTGATGATGTATATTTCTATGTATTTCTCCTGAACCTCTGTAACGTAATTTTTAAGTTTCATAAAATTACGTACATTGCGCAAATTTATTATAATATTATTTATCAAAAGAATTTGTATTTATTCAATTATATAATATTTAAATATACGTACTTTCATACATATTTAAAAACTAACGTCTGAGGAGAAAAAATATTTTCTGACGCCGTTATGAAATAAATTGATTAAATAAAAAACTAATGTAAGTAAAAAACTTAAAACTAATAAAAAATCTAATTTCTTTTTTTTAAATGCAAAACTTATAGTCTTAAATACGCGTAATCCATTATTTTTTTATTTTAATATTAAAATATTTATGAATTTTCTAATTTTATAGATATGGCGGCCTCCTTTATGTATTACGTGAGCATTAAACTAGACACAATAGGTATTAACAGTGTGGGAGCTATAGTGTGGCAACATTACTCACGTGCTCCACGATAAAAGAGGCCTCGAACCACTCTATCAAACAACACTACACTATAATTCTCATTATTTTAATATGTACTGCGCGATATTACTTGACAGACTAATTCAATCCTATCGGAACGAAAGTATACTGTCTACTTGAAATATGATAAAATGAACTACCCGCGAATTTATAAATGGTGTTGCTAACATGAAACAAAGGCTGTTCGTTCATGGAATATTTGAATATATTTTATGGTTGACAACAACTGTACAACCAAACTTAGTTATTTTATGTGTCATACAATTGTCTTCCTTATTAGACTCTAACACAAAATAGTTTATTTCAATTAAAGTTTTTACAAATTCGACACGTCAAAAAAGTCAGTCAGTCAGTTTGTCTGAAGCAAGGCAAGGCAAGAAATTCAACAGACGCTCGCATCAAAACAACACTGTTTATATAAAACTGATTTACAAATGTATAATTCAGCTGAGTAGCAACGTTATTTGGATTCCAAGCTTTGACATCGATCAAATCATTTTCTCTATTGACACCTCAGCGCATCGAGGGCAGGTACTTACGCGGGCAAAGTAGGAAATATATGTTTTCATATGACGTACTAGGGGCCCGTCCCGGCTTCGCACGAGTGGATAATTTTTTTTTAACATTTTGGCTCCCGCATTCTGTCGCTCCCTCTATCGCCGCGTTACTCGCTGCGCTGCGAGGCACGCCACACCGCGCCGGCGGCCCGTCTGGGATTATTTTTTATTTATCTTGATATTTTTATTTCGTAATATCTTTTGACTGGAATGTCCGATTTCAATAATTCAAAAAGTAATTAACAGGTATTGAAACAGTCTTCATTACGAAATAATTTATTTGGATAAGAATTAATACAAAGTTACGGAAAACATGGTCTGATTTTGATAGGCATTTTTATCAACTTTTAAAATGTAAAAAAGTAGTTATAGTGACTTAACTACAATAGTTGGACATATGGTCTCGCGGAGTTTTTTGTAGATATTGATACGTTCTATAATATTGTAGAACATTTTTTTGTTCTATCATCAATACTTTTCGCAGCGCATGCGATGAAAGATATTTTTTGCACTTTGTGTTGGTTTTGGTGAGAATTTCTGGGGATCTCTAATTTTTTCTTGTAATAAATATAGCCTATGCTACTCAGGGATAATGTAGCTTTCTAATGGAAAAGAATTTTTGAAATCGGTCCAGTAGTTTTATGTTTATTCGTTACATACAAAAATCCAAAAATACAAATCTTTCCTCTTTATAATATTAGTATAGATATAGAAGTATAGATGACGTCGGCGCCACACAAACACTTGGATTGACGTTGAGAATCTATAATATCATTTTTTATAACACTTTATGAGGAAATAATTTCATATATTATTTATGATTGAATTGTAATGCCTTTAAGCCTTTTTAGTACAGTTTTGACCTCAAGATTTTTGGAGACATATAAGTAACTTTTTATCCCGAAAAAATTCTGAGTTCTTGCGGGATAATAATAAAATATGTTTACTGTTGTGAATTGTCAGTATATTGAAGATAGACTTGTCAAAAACAATTTGATGAAATGGTCACCATAACTGCAGAATTAACTCCTCAGCAACTAATAACAGATATGTATTTGAGGTCATAAGAATGGTATCAATTATTACAAATTTGCATTTGCAACACAGGCCAAAAAATTGGGATTATTGTTTTTATTATCACCCTCTAATCTTTATACTCATTCTAGAAACGAGAGGTTGGACACCTCTTTCCTATATAGATTATAGACTTTTTTAATATTAGTTTCGAAATCGGTACATTAAATAGCATCAGGGAAGGTCCACGACGGCACCAGAGCAGACATGGCGCGAAAATTTTCACGAATTTTTAGAGAGAAAAGAGAGAAGTAAAGGCGCTAAAAACTATAGGTAAGGCTAAGAGAGATAATTTTTCATTGTTGGCCTGTGGAATTAATTATTCATACCAAGACATACTAACATGTGTAAAAAGATAAAGAGATTGGATTTAGGAATACTTGTTCATCTAAAACAAATAATACCTGTCACACAAATATTATTGATTTGATTGAACCCAGTTCTTACAGATTTTTTTTGGAATGTTTACCGAGTACAGTTTGAATAGTGGAGAAAACCTTGTTTTCCTCGTATTCGTCATCATGCGTTTGTCACCTAAACGTTTGCCAATTGTAGTATTTGTATATATTTGTCTCGGGTGAACACTAAACAGTCGTGTGCAAACCGTTGGCGAGAGCGGACGTGTAGACCCTTGCTGCTGGTGACGAACGAGCCAATACCTACCCCTGTGTTAGTACAAGTACTACGAGTAGCGACGAGTTTCTTGCACAAAAGGTTAGTGCAAGAAATGTGTTTCGTGCTTAATTATTTTTATTGAAAAACAAAATATTTATAAATAATAAGAGGGTTTATAGTATATACGTATAAAAGAACATCCTTCCAGATAAAACTTCAAGCTTGTAAATCTATTCCATGATTAATTAAAAATACAGTATCCGCGAATTGATACGCCTTTAGTCATCCATCGGTCCGAATCAAGTTCTCCATACTCTTATCACAGAGATAAACAAATGTTACTGTCGGAAAATACGAATTAACGATACACAAATTATTATTTTCAGTTAAAATATTATGATAGTCTGTATTATGTTTTTAATAATGCTAAATTTACATACAGGATTTTTTGGGGTGATATTGCACTTGTAGGAGGGAAACTCAAACTCAAAATATTTTATTCAAATAGACTTTTTTTTAAAAGTACTTTTGACACGTCAAAATTGGTCAGTCAGTCAATTTGTCTGAAGCTACCGCCAGTTCGGAAAGCAGTTTCCTGATGAGAAGAACTGGCAAGAAACTCAACAGTTGCTCGCATCAAAATGCCATTGTTTATATCAGTGGGTTTTACAAAGGTATAATCATTCAGCTGAGCATCAACGTCATTTGGAATCCAAGCTTTGTCATCATTCAAATAATCTTGTACAGAGTAGTAAGCTTTATTCACTAAACACTTTTTTATTCGAGTTTTAAATTGTTGAAGTGGCAAGTCTAATATAGTCTGTGGGATCTTATTATAGATGCGAACACCAAGCCCTATGAAACTATTACTAACTTTGTGGAGACGATAGTACGGCGTTACAAGTTTATTTTTATTTCTAGTATTTATCATGTGTGCGTCACTATGTTCGTAATGTTCTGCCTAATGTATACAATGTTACAATAAATGTATTGTGACGGCACTGTAAGAATACCTATTTTATTAAAAACATCTCGAAGGGAATCTCTAGCTCTTAGATTGTAAATGGCCCGAACTGCTCTTTTTTGAAGAATAAAAATGGATTCTAAGTCCGCGGCCCTGCCCCACAACAAAATGCCGTAGAACATTATACTGTGAAAGTAACTAAAATAAACGAGTCTGGCTGTATCAATATCTGTTAATTGTCTTACTTTTCTTACTGCGTAAGCTGCGGAACTGAGTCTTCCCGCCAAAGATGATAAATGGGAGTTCCACTGAAGTTTTGAGTCTAAAGTTATTCCTAAAAAAATCGTTGAGTCGGTTAAATTTTCATTATTTAATAAAAGGGTGAATTGCTGTTTTTTAACATTCGGTAAAGCAAATTCTACACATTTAGTCTTTTTTGCGTTTAGTACCAAATTATTAATCGTAAACCATTGAAGAACCTGCGACAATGCACTGTTTACATCGTCGTAACTGTGTTGGTTTCTCTTAACTTTGAATATAAGAGAAGTGTCATCTGCAAAAAGTACAATGTCGCATAAATTCCTCACGTAGTATGGCAGATCATTAATATAAATCAGGAATAAAAATGGGCCCAATATAGAACCTTGTGGAAAGCCCATTCTTAAGAAGGATCCAGAAGATTTTTCACCATTAATAGCAATATTCTGGATCCTTTGGGTAAGGTAAGAAGCAATTAGATCAGGAAATAGGAATGAAAGTAGGTTAGTAACCGAATTTATTAATTTTATTTAAATTAAAATCGAATAAATAAATAAAATAAAATGTATTGGTTAAAACAATAATAAAATAAAAATGACCTTTTTATTTTTACGATATGCACTGTCAATAATAATAGTTACACTAAACAACCAATAAAGGGTATAGTTGGCAGTACGAGCCCTCATATAAATGAAAACCGTACTAATTTTGTTGCAGGCAGTATTGGCCTTCATATAAATGAAAACCATACATAATTGTGTTTAGGCCGTGCAGACCTTCAAACAATTGAATGTATTGAAGACAGTATGGGTAAATGGAAACTATACGTGAAATGTGTGTTGTGTGCAAATGTTGTAAAGTTTAAATAGATGCAGTATGAGCATTCCTATTCATGGTAAACCATACACACCTACTTATAGGTTGTTACCCTTTCGGTTCCAGGTCACATTAAAATGGGAAATATGGAAAAGGTCTTAATATTTATCTACGGAAATTAAGAGAGTTGAAAAAAGATGTACACATTCTTACTCCTAGGCGGACAATTCCAAAAAATAATTCACAATTTGCCCGGGTAGTAGTAAAGTATAATATTACTACTACTTTTCTAATTTACTACGTAGATGCGACAAAAGGGGTTGACGTATTCATCACTGCAATTGAAAAGCTTGTTGGATATTTCCTGTTTTAACGAAAGATATATTTTTCGTCAAATCTAACAAGAGGAAGGCGAAAAATTTGAAAAGTTTGTTGTAAGGCTTCAAAATCAAGCAAGCAAGTGCAGAACAAGACCACAAAAGTGGAAGTTAAAAATAAAGAAAGTAAAAACAGAAATACAAAATGAAACAACAAGTGAAAGAAGTTAATTTAATTGATGAAAAGAATAATACGTTTTTAATATAATTAAAGACGATGATGCCATAATTTTTGAAATGTTAATAGGTTCCGGGTGTAAACTGAACTTGATCACTGAAAAAGCTTGGTAAAGATTAAAAATGAAGGCAGTGAAAGTACGAAACTAAATAAAAGGTTCAAAAAATAATTTATATCCTTATGAAAGTAAGCATTTAAGTGTTGGATATAAAAGTAACTTTTGAAACCACTATTAAAATGAATGGATTATCTGTTCAAACTAAAGTTTAATGGCGGATCTAGGAATCTATTGGAAAAATATACTGCTATCAGCTTGGGTGTCCTAAAATTGGGCAACGGTTTTCATGAAGTCACACAAACTCACCAACCTTTTCCAAAATTCAATTTTCAATTTGTTTTTGATTTTCGAAATTGCTTGGTCGAAATTCCCATTGATGACACGTACAAACCGGTTTCACAACCTTACAGGGGATGTAATGTAATGTAATGTAAGTGGGCTCCTGTTTCCGCACTTAGACTCTAAGTCGGTCCATTGTGCGTGCAGGGATGACTAGCTATAAGAGCCAGCCCAGCTCCTTCCAGAAGCGCAGAAGTTTCCTGGGAACTTCACAGGCTTCTTGGAGCGACCTCATGTCCTTGAGGATTTGTGCCCGTTGTGTGGCGACGCCCACGCATTCCAGGACAACGTGGGCAGTCGTCTCTTCCGCTTGCAGACAACCCCTACAGATAGGACTGTCAGTCAGGCCTATGGTAAATAATTGTTTGTTGAGTGGGCAGTGTCTTTACCCTCTAACTTCTGCAATCTACGAGCCTCTGCTCTAGATTGTAAACGAACCTGCTTACTTGGCGGTTATTGTTTTTCACCCTGTTTTTGTTTAGGGAGTTTTTTGTTTTTGTTCCGTTTTGAGATGACCTTCCACACCGTTTCTCCTGTGGAGGAGATTGGCGGAATGGCATCTCTTAACGTATTCAAGTCGATAGAAGTACCTCTCGGTACTACATTTGTGGGCGCTTCCAAAGTTGCGGCCGTGTCTTTGATTGGCGCTCTTGAAGGTGTTGCCTTATCGGTGACTGGCGCTTCCAAGGATGCTGCCATGGTGTTCTGGGTTAGTTGCCTTGGCGCTTCTGCTGATGCAGCCAGGCTGGTCGATGTGTTTGGTTTTCTCTTAGTATCCATAACAGTTTTTAAGAAGAATTCATCTCCAGCGGCGTTCCACCCTCTTTGGAGCCCTCAAAGTGGGGACGTCACGGCAAAAGGCACATGATCGCCAGAACTACCCCAGAGATATAGGACCCCAGCCCTGACAGATAACATCCGATTACCGACTTCTGGATTCCAATGCTCCTCGTAGGTAAGAGTACCCTACGATTTCACACTGGGTCCTCCGCCGGACCGACTGCACCCCTCAGTTCGGGACCCTAGCCTGACAACCCTCTTACGGGATGTTGCAGCCGATTGACCCTGGGTGGCTAGCCCAAAGGCCTCCCGTTTCGGAGCAAATCCAGACCAAAGCCGCGTGTTGCTGACGGTGGTCACCGCCAACTCAACGACCAGGATTCCTTCATCACCCCTTACGGGTCTCCACGCACGGCACAAACACGCGGGTGGCTATTTTCCTTATCTGCCGTCTACCTTATCTTCGGGACGACAGATCCCCCACCACGTAGCCACGGAGGTGCTTGAGGTACAGGAGGTTGCCGGGGAGCCGGTTTTAAGGCGCCGGTTATTCGCTTTCGCCCTACATAGATTCGCCGTCTGCCGCCTAGAGGAAGATGATAAAGCGAGGACTCTTGCAGCGACAGCCGTTTCCAGCATGCACGACGGGGACGTACTATGTAGAACTTGGTGGTGGGCGCCTAGGCTAGGCCTCGCTCCCTAGCCCGCGCAAAAAGAGAAGGCATTTCCTGGTTTTTCTCGGTGTTACTCTTCCGGCAAGAGTGCCCCCCCAGGACCCAAAATTCACCACCCACGCATACCTTACAGGGCAAAACCTATTCTTATTGAAAAGAAAGTGGAAAATAAATTACAGGAATTGCTCTTGACTTGGACATAATAGAAAAAAGTACAGAGACCTTCTTAATGGAGTTCACCAGTTCCTATACTAAAAGATGACTACGATTTACGATTCTGTATTGATATGAGTCAGGCTAACATGGCCGTTATGAGAGAAAACTATCCACTGCCTTGTATGGATAACTTATTGCCATAAATTTTAAAAGCACATTATTTCTCCAAACTAGACATAAGAAATGCTTTCCACCAGGTGGAAATTCACCAAAGCGATTGACGTTCGGCATCACTGGCACACCAGAGTTATTTCAAAAAATATTAGAGAGAATATTAACGGGGTTAGACGGAGTAATAAACTTTATTGATGACATTTTGGTTTATGGGGAAAATGAGCAACAGCATGATGAAAGATTAGTGTAATGCTCCTAGCCGTTCTCGGCCATAGCGACCTTTACTGGACTATCTGATTACCGCAAGGTTTCGATGATCCTGCCGTTCATGTGCACGCATGTGACTGGAATACCCAATTTTCGCACGAAAAGTGCGGTCACACTTCAGGCAAGTAACACAGTTGCGATAATTATATATTTTAGCCAAAGCTGGTCTGGCTTTAAGCTTTTCGCACTTAGCGTCAAGTTCAAATTCCAAATTCCATTATCTTACATCCAAACCTTTTTCTCCACTCCTGTCGATTCCTTGACAACTTTTTCCATCTTGAGGGATCGATGTTACACTTCTTCATGTGTCTTGTTAATAAATCTTTATATCGAAGAAGTTTTCCGCCGTGCTTACGATTGCCTTTTTGAAGTTCGCAATAAAATATGCGTTTTGATATTCTTTCGTCTGGTATTAAAATACGTGTCCACACCAACGCAACTGTCGTCGCATCAAATATGCTTCGATACCGCTGATATTAGCGCGGCGCACTACCTCTGTATTCCTGATACGCCAATGAATGTCCATAATTTCATTAATTAAAGTATCATGACCCCATACTGAATTTCAGCATGTCATTAAGTGGGCCAACAGCCATAACTTCAGTTTTTATTACATTGATTTTCATGCCAAATCTCTTACACGACTTATTTAGACTAGACATCAGACCCTGCAGAGAGATTTGGGAGTCTGTCAGGAAATATAAGTCATGCGCATACATAATCTCTCTCACCATAAACTTTAGTTATAGCTTTAAGTCTGTCTAAATTGAACATTTTCCCATCAGTACGAAACCTTATTCCGATTCCATCTGGAACTGTTTCCGTGCAATCTCTGATGACTATCGCAAAATAAATTGCAAACAAAGTAGGTGCGAGCACACAGCCCTGCTTTACTCCGCATGTGACCCTGAAAAATTCGATGCATTGGCCATTTTTTGAAACACAGCAGGCCTTATCGTCGTGTAATCGACGCATTAATCTCATCAATTTATCCGGGCAGCCAATTTTCCTAAGGACAATCCACAACGCGGAACGGGGCACACTGTCAAAAGTCTTTTCCAGATCAACAAAGAAAAGAAAAATATGTTGTCCCTGTTTACTGGTTTTTTCCTGCAGTTGACAAACCGAAAAGATGGCTTCACAAGATCCCCTACCCGGACGAAAACCAAATTGGCAATTGTAGAATACTCTCAGATACTACCAGAAAACGTTTGAGAAGTAAGAGAAGCGACACGCCACGATAAAAATTGCAATCTAATTTGTCGCTTTTACCTTTGTATAAAGAACAGATACGGGACATTTTAAATTCAGCCGGAACTCTTTCTTCAACCATATCTGTATAAAATGCTTCCATATGATTATATGCAGCTCCTCTCTTCCGTACTTGAGAAGCTCGGGCAGGTACGTTATCTGTAACAACTGCCTTCTTATTTTGATGACTATTAAAACCATCAACAACCTCTTGTAGCGTCCCTGTCAAAGTCAATTTTTTTTATTCAATATTGGAATTTACATTCTCTTATTGAACGTCGGAATCTACCACCCTTTAGGCGACCTAACCTAGACCTGAGAAGAATGGGCCCAAGAAACTCAGCGGGACTATTTCTTTTGGATACTTTACTTTTTATCTTTGATTTTTTTTAATGCCAATTTTTATAACAAATATATTTTATAAATTGAGAAAGCCTGGAGCGATTGCATCATTCCCAAGGCGTGAAAACCTCCAAAAAAAATCTAAAACAAAACAAACGTTTTTTAACTATATTTTAAATTTTCCTATAGAATAATTTTGAACGTTTTCTGGGATCCTCTTGTTAAAGCATACACATCGCCCAAAAAAAGAATTACTAATTCTACTCAATCGAGTAGTAGTAATAACAAGTTTGTGTTTGTTCCTAGTATTGATGTCATGCAAGTCACTATTTCTAATAAAATCTTTAATATTTTTACGTAACATTTTCAAAAATATACTGTGAAGCAACAGTTAATATATTCATTTCTTTGAATTTATCTCTTAAAGATATTTTAGGGCCGAGACCATAGATAGGTGGTTCATCAAATTCCATAACTTCTGGGAGTGTAGGGATTGAATTAATAAATTTCAAATCTGCTAATCTGTCAACATTCAGCAAATTCCGGAATTTTTCTTCCGGAATTCCGGGTCTTTGCTGCTAACCATTCAATACCATCATTATGGCCCAGCCGTGATCTTTGAATTTACTTATTAATTTCCTAATTTCTACATAAAAGTTCCCTATTTGTCTTGTATTGTACAGATATTATATGTATAATGCTTTTTGCAATCACCATTCATCCTTTTAGATTTCTTGTCAATTTTCTCAATTCATATTCGCTCTGCTTTACATTATCTAGCATATCGATACTGTGCCGATATCTAGCACGCTGCCTTAAGATATTACTGTGTTTGTTTAATGCTGCCATCACCTTTGCGTCATTCTCATAGAACCAGTCCTCTTGAACTCGCTGTTTGATTCCAAGAGTTTCTTTTCCAGCTTCAATTACGCAAGATATTAGGCTACTCCAATTTTTCAGATGCATACAACCTGAAATTTCCAACTTTTCAACTTTCTCCTTAATAACCTCTTTATATCGTAGGCATTCAATGTGCTCTCGTAATTTCTCCACATTAATTATAATGGGTTTGCTTCTACCGGCTCTGTTTGGAGGTCGTATCTTTATACGCATTTAGGTTATTATGAGCTGGTGATTTGACCAACATTTAGCACCACACATGACACTTGTCACACGTACATGAGAGACATCACGCTGTCGAATAATCACGTAATCAATTAAATGCTAATGCCTTGATGTAGGATGCATTCAGGTAGCTTTGTGTATAATTGGTAATTAAAAGTACGTGTTAGTAATAGTCAGATCTAACTTAGATTAAACTTATGTAGTTTAATAATAGTTGACCATTGCTGTTCATATTTCCAATTTTCAGAAACCTTGAAGTGTGTATAAGGTACAAAAAATAAATTTTCTTGGACAGAATTGACACTCAAGGGAGTGAAACCTCGTAAAAAATTTATGACCAGCATTGCAGACTTTCGTGTTCCCAAAACCATAGAAGAACTTTAGAGTTTAACAAGTGGATACCTAATCTTGAAACTACGACTGAGCCATTAAAAAGGTTGTTGAGACAAAAGAGAGGAAAAAAGTTAATGTTTAAGGACTTGTGGAAAGATAAACAAGACAAGGCATTCGAACAGTTGAAGTAAGTATTATCGACTGTCAAGTCTTTGGGATATAATGACGCTGATGATGATACTCAGGTTATCACCGATGCGAGTCCGTTTGGCTTGGGAGCAGTATTCATTCAAAACGCTGGTCGTGACCCCAGAATTATTGCTTATGGCAAACGAACACTGACTGATTTGGAACGCAAATAGAGCCAAACTGAAAAAGAAGCACTCGCTTTAGTTTTTCAGTTTGGCTCTATTTTTATGGTAGATAAGGTGCAAACGAGTCACAGTCCACCTGATGAGCAAGAGCCCACTAGATCCGCAGCAGTAATTGGATCAGAAAGCGAGTACTTGTATTAGTTTTGGTTTTCGAGCATTTTTCTATATTCTTCCAACTTCTAAAATCAAATGTTACTTCGATTAATGTTGTCGACATCATAACTAACAGACTGCCACACAAATCAGTGTTGCCAGCATCATAACAAACATAATGCTACTCAAATTAGTGTTGCCAACATCGTAATTAACGATAATTATTTTTAATCTAATACGTTTTTTAAATACTATTTAAAAGGTTAATTATATCTAAAATATCAAAACATAACATCTGTCAGAATTCGACAGAATTATGAAATCGAGTACATAGAGCTATTTGGCGCTATATTTTAGTTGACAAATGTTTTTGCGAATTGGAAGTGAAGTCTTAAAACATTCATAAGGTTCTGAACCCGGCAAATGATAATAAAAGATATGCAGAATATATAATAAATGAGAATTAGGCCCTACTCACGAGTATTATTAGCCAATAATTTTTCGACAGCAAAGTTAAGTTTGTTCCGCAAACTAGAAGACGGAACCATAGGTGCGCGAGTCTCATCCACACTTGGCAGAATTTTTATCTCCTACGAATTCCATAATTCCTTGTATAGTAAGATGACCGTTAAAAGACATTTTGTATTGTTTTTCCTCAAGATGCTGCATAGGACTTAAAGGCACCTTAGGTAGGTAAAATAAAATTAGCCGGTCTGTTCTCCCTTCGTTTAGTTTTAATAAAATTTCACACTCGGTTGTTTTCTTGACATTAAGAATATGTCGAAGTTTTTGTGATTATATGCTATAAATTATAAATTCAAATTAAACCTACAAATAATATATTTCCTGAACATCTCTGCACCGTTCGAATGGCAGAATTGTCCCGCTGAATCGCAATGCTGATTCTTTGGCGGAGGAAGTAGCCAGCGCGACGGTTCACTAGGGCTTCAATTAAAATCTAAATAGACCTCTGCCTCTTAACTGATCGACAAGATCACTTGTACCACCAAGGGCATCAAGACTCTATGTTATATTAAAATAAACAGGAATTTCAGGTTATAGAAAAAATACAAACTTCAAAATGGATTTTGTCACTATCGAAATAAAAGCTTTTGCCTTGGTCTTCCTCTCACGGGTAAGACAAAGTATGATTGTATACTCAATGACAAATATACCTAATTATTATCTTTACAACTACTTTTATTCGACACTGCTTATATAGATTTTATCACCATGCTGGTTGAAAACCTAAAGGCATTAAGTGGTGTTGCTATTCTGTGCTAATTGCGTTCAGTACGCTCACTAACTCATTCTCACTTACAAATATAACTATAGCAGTAGCAGTAGCAGTTGCAGTGGCTATAGCAATTGTCTGTTGGATATTTGGATGTTTGATACTCAATCACGCAAAAACAGCTCAATGTATTTCAATAAAATGGCACACAGGTACATTATAACCAGGTTTATGATATAATATGTGAGTTCACATAAAAGTGTATCAAAATTCATAATTGCTGCAGGATAGTAATAAAATATGTTTTGTGTCCTAATCGTTTGTATTTTTTAAATTAGCAATGTTCTTCGGTAAACCTAAGAAATACATAGCAAAGGAACCTTAAAACCGAACGGAATGTACCCGTAACTCTGTAACACAACCTACACCAGATCTGATAAATAAAAGCTAATCTATAAATAATCTAAAAAATCAATAATAATAAATTACATATCTTATCGTATCTTATTTATTCTAAACTGTTGTTTTTAAGCCTTGGAAAAACTGTTTTTATCTATAATCTATAAAAACTTGTTTTTGCGATTTGTCCTAGATTTATTAAGTTTTAACTTTTAGTTACTTATTAACCCCTGGAGTGAGATCTTGTCACATTTTGCAATAACGTGACCGTTTAAGAATATTTTTTTTCACTAAGTAAGTAAATTTTGTCAGTTTTACTAACTTATATTGCTATAGGGTGTTTACGGTTGTTGTTCTGGTTGGTGTCTATTGGTTCTTAAGAAACACTTCGCTATGCTTCCTCGCTCGTAGGAACGCAGCCTTAATGTGTTGTCAACTATACATGTATAAAAATCATTGAATTGCCGTATTAGTACACAGTACACACAGTACGTAAAAACGGCTGGTACTTTAGAAGGTGGATTAAAACATTTTTATCCATTGAAAAAGCACCGTTTCCGTAGGATAGAATGGTCCCTACCATTATTATTATTGTTACAGAAGAAGCTGAAGCTGAAAGCGTTGTACATAATAATTATACATAATCAATTATGCGTAATAAGTTTATTTTTGCTTAGTTATATTTTTTTGGTTTTGATGGAAGACCTTTTTATTCTCATCTCTATGGATGACATTTCTATTAAAAGGAAAAAATATCGAAAAAAGAATATCGGTTTTATGACTGAATTTGTTTAACATCAGTCATAAAACATATCGCATAAATTTTCTTATAATCCTGAAAAGAACAAGGCTTTAAAAAAAATCACCAGGCAGCGTCACCAGGCTTAACTCATTGATTTCTACATACAATTTCAAAAGACAAAAGTTAGCGGAAATTCAACTACAATCAGCGTCATCCTGTTTACTTCTTTGTACTATAACCAAAGAGGTTGAATAGACGTTTGTTTATTAAGAAAGGGTCTCGCTGCGCCATACAGGATCTGCAGTGGCATCTTTTTTGTCTTATTGTTTATAAATTAAATTGCTAATAATTATATTTAATTTTTGTCCAACTATCAAATCTCAAACTATTAGTTTCAGAGTAAAAGAGGTTTGTACTAAAAAATTAATGGTCGTTTTCTATGAAGCTGCAAAAGATACTTGAATTCAATAAATGGGAGATAAGAGCTTTAAAATTGACTTAAACTGATTTTTTTTCATAAGTTTTTAAGTAATTAAAAATTAAAAATTTTTTTTGAAAAACTTAGGGGTGAGATTTTATAACTATTTTCAGAGATACACCCACCAAAAAATCAGGTAGAAATATTATTTCCCCTAACATAATGTGTAGCAATTACATTAGTGCGGGTGAGATCACATCTAATATTACAAAAGTTTCACGTCGGTCGGTCCTGCATGACTATAGAAAACGCTATAGAAAACGTATGGAAAATTCATAAAATATTTTTACGTGTTGCTTACGAAACCAGTTACACGATAGATTAATAATCTATCAAAAATGTCACCAAAAAAAATTATATAAATTATTTCATACTCGCCCCGGCTTTGCATGGGTGCAATTTACCACATTGTCGATCGTCTACTATTTAAGATGATTTATGTACGAGACTAGTCTTCCGTCCCGTTATTCTTCTTTCCTTATCGTATTTTTTTGTTTGCAGGTGAGCAATGACTTCGATACCGCGAGTGTCGGTGTTAACTGGCGGCCGGGTCGCAGTGCCCGCGGCTCCGCTCACTAAACATCTTGAGCGGATGTTCACCACTGACAGAATTGCTCTCATATATTCAGGTAATAATAACCGTTCAAAGGTCAATTAAAATAAGTAATGTAGGGGCAAATCCGCGCTCAATGTGGAAGCTTACTGAGCCCGATATTTAAACTTTATATAGGGATTAACATATCAAATAAGTTATTAATTGTATATAAGAAATTTTAACACAGCGTTACAATCTTTAGCCTGAGCGACGATTTATTGCGTGGAGTCATTTATAAATTTCACAGGTAGTTTAATAAAAACTATGCCTTAAAAAAGCTCAGAACTGTCATGGCATCTATAGTGACGTTACGTTGTGTGGAAAAATAATATTCTATGGCACTAGTTACATTTAACTTCGCTCATTGCTTAGCACAACAATTACGTTCCACACGGCGTGACATCACATTGTGTCACGTTTTAAACCGCATCATTATGTGAATTTAAAAATGAATGATCATTTGATTCAAAGGATCCTTAATCCACAAAATAGACAAGCGACCAGGTTTTCAGTTTTTTCTACGACTGAATTTTTGTGTGTATTTCCCGCAGGCAAAATTCCGCAGTAAGGCCTAAATTAATATTTTTTTTTATAGATGAGACCTGCAACACACGAGTAAGCTACGCGGAACTCGACAGGCGTACGAATGCTATGGCGAGGGCTATAGCATCGCACGTGAAGCCCTCAAGGCCTAACAGAGATCAAGACTTTGTGATTGCTGTGTGTATGCAACCTACACATAAGTGTGTATTGTTTTCTACCCATTTATTGTGTTGTTTTTGTGTATGCACATCCGCAATGTCCACAGGCGCGCAGCAATAATGTGCACCCTAACTAGTAACAGTAATAGATAGATTAATCAAAGAATTCGGTCGTTTAGATCAATATTTATTACTCAATTAATATATCGCAGCAATTATAACTTTTAGGTGAATCATTTCACATGTGTGAATTTTCAATTGGTTGCAGTACCATAATGGCTCTCCTCTCAACATGGAAGGCCGGTGCAGCATACGTTCCCTTGGAGCCCAGCTTTCCTCATGCCTGGATCACTCATATATTGAAGGATGCTGAACCATCCCTTGTTATTTATGATGACACAGGTATGACATGAAAGTAAAGTGAATTTTAAACATTTTCAAAATTGTTAAATAGATTATTTGGAGCGATTGCGATAAGCTCTGGGCATTTTAAGGATTTTATTAAAGCTTAAAAATTTCGTAATCATTATAGAGACCCTAATTACGTCTAATTTATTTATTTAAATTACAAAAAAAAACTTATGCCTATCTTCTCAATTGAAGCTACTTCTAAAGATTGATTAATTATTCTAAATTACTCTTAAAGAAATCTCGGCTGATGCAATAACTGCATCAGCAACTTTATCCCATATGATTAAAAATAAACAAAGCATAGAACCTCTACGTGCTTTGGTGAATAAAAAGATCTCTAAAATTCATAACAGATTTACTTAATAGATTACTTACATTTTCGACACCTCTAAACTCTTGCCTAAAATTAAAGTTAAAATCAAACATTGTCATGATCAATTTTAAATACTGTCAAAAAACTATAAAAATGCCATTGTATTAAAATAGCAATTTTTTGTAGCTAACCCTGGAATGTTCACGGGTAATGGAGTACCAGCTGTATCCTTCGAGGACTTATCCTTAGAAGCCAGTGCACTACCAGCGGATAGACCTAACGAGGATGAGATATTGGCACAATCAGACGCAGACTCTATTGCCATCGTGTTATATACTTCTGGGAGCACTGGAATACCAAAAGGTAGCAATTATATTTTTATTTATTTATATCTATGTTACCCGGAAAGGATGTAATTTCTCTCGATCGGCGAAAGATTTATTAAAATCGGTTCAGTTGTTTTTAAGCCTATTTGCAACAAACAAAAAAACAAATAATCAAATCTTACGTGCTTATTATTACTTAAAGGATATCCTTAAGCCTACACCTTGGTCACAACACCAAGGCAATGCCTGGGTTTCTGTTCAAAAACTACTTAATCATTAGATTCGGTTCATCCACCCATCCAAAGCAGCTCTCTGTCCCGACATATTGTACGTAAAATAAAATAATATTTAAACCTTAAATATTATTACTATTTATAAGAAATTATAGTCTGTACTCCAAATTCGACTTTTATAGTATTAAAATATGAATGATTTAAAACTCGTACTTCTGATACTGTAGATAATTTTACAAATTAACATGTAACGTAATCTAGACATTATCAGGCAGGGAGACTTAGGAATCAGATGATAAATCCTCCGTTGATGGTAATGATGATTGCCTCAATTGTACCACAGCAACTGTTAAATTGTGTACATTAACAGAAAGTTGCCTAAATAGTTTCATAGGCCGCTCTTGCATTTCAATACTTTTAGATTCCAACTGGAGCCTTACAATCTCCCTTTCATTATAATTTTCTCGCGGTCTATCTGCAATTGCAAGCGACGTTGTTCAACAGCCACAAACGCGCTTGAGGTTCGTTCAAAAGGTGTTTGTATTCTTCGTCTGCGCTATCGTAGCAACTCGCGACGGTGAGGTGTGGAAGCAGTTGGGAATGTCGCAAGTTAATGCGGTGCGGTCAACGACACTGATACAGGCGCGTAAGATGTCGCTGCTAGAGATGGTAGCCCTAGTTGAGCTTCTATAGTGTGTACTGGTTAATTTTTTTTAATGCAAGATGGTTAATGGTGATATTCCTATCTAACAAATAAATCATTATAGTCAACGTGAATTTTTGTGAATATTTGTTGACAGCAGAAAAATCTTAAAAATCCATTGGCTCTATTAATTCATCTTATTTCTAATTTAGTTACACAATTCATTTGAATTGTTAGAATGTTTTTTAAATTATATTCAAGTACAATTTGTTGGAGCTTATTTCGTATACAAAACTTAAGGCACGCCCGTAATGGATCAAAAGGATGAGGAGATAACGGGTCAAGGAAATATGTCGCTCGGCGAAGTCTAATTTCTTTTTTGCTTTTTAGTAGCTACTTTGAACAAGCTTATATCACTCCTACAAACTAATATTTACAATAAGGACATTCACTAATTTTTCTTTTGTGTAATTATCAACCTGCGCCGTATTTATTAAGAAATTCTCCTAAAAAGAATATTAATTTTATAATTTATTTACTAATCCATAATTATTTTCCACAGGAGTCCGACTTCCATACTCAGCAATATGCAATCGTCTATGGTGGCAGTTCAGGACATTCCCATACACAGATACAGAAAATGTCTGCGTTTGGAAAACCGCGCTGAGTTTTCTGGACTCTGTGTGTGAAATATGGGGACTATTATTACATGGAAGATCATTGTTGATACTTTCAAGGGAAACAACAAGAGATCCACAGAAATTAGTACGAGTTTTGGCAGAATATCAGGTAAAAATTTAATTAATAGCGTATTTAAAAATATTGGTAGAACGTTCTGAATATTTGTTAATATTAGCCGCGAAATTTATGCTAGCTTATATGCCAGACTGTTGTGGGTATGATCTTAATTTGATTAATATATCAGATGTAAATGTAAAAACATACATCAAAATAATATGCACTGTAATACTAGGTTCCTTATAGAAAAAGAAAAAAATAAGAGACATATATAAAGAATGTTTAATAATAACTATGCTGATAATTATGCAGATTTTACATATTTGTTAATAGTGTTTAAACATTATTATATGTTGATATTGTTATGGGACTGCAATCAGACATATCGCCATTCCAAAAAAGCTCATCAATATTATTAAGATGACACTAAAAAACGCAAGATGTATGGTGAAAGTGCAATTTGAATTGAAGGTGACGCACTCTCATGCCTCTTGTTTACTATGGCGCTGGATAGGTGCATCAGGGACTCACGGATCGTAACTACGGGAACGGTATTCTATAAGTCAGTACGAGTACTCGGCTACGCTGACGACATAGATATTATAGATCATGGTCTGACTTGAAAAACGCGGGAAAAATTAATCTGCATGTACGTCTCAAAAACACAACAACAAGTGAGAAAACAGTTACTATAGGAAATAAAACCTTTGCGATAATAGAAATTTTGTTTACCTGTACTCGGCGATATCAAGGGAGAACGAAATCTCAGCTGAAATTAGAAGGTCAATATTAAGCTTCAAATAAGTGTTATTACGGACTCTTAAAATATGTTCCTGGCAATATGAACCACATATTGCCAGGCACATTAAGCTAAAAAGGCTGGATAGGATGGGCTGGCCATGTAGAGGGAAAGGACGAAACCAGGACCCAACATGCCTCATAAACATCAATCCTGTGGGACGTCAAGATCGAGGAAGACCAAAGTTTCGTTGGTTGGGCGGGTAATAAACCGGGACGCTAAGAACGTATTGTTCCGCACCCAGTTGATATTTTTAATAAATTTGTCGATACAGGAAAGTTTCCGGACTTAATGAACAGTAAAATAATACTACTATTTAAAAATTAATACGTTCCTGTTTCCTGTTACTGAAGAAGTAACTGTAGCTTAATACATAGAGTAACGATTGCATAGAGTACTGATAGTAGTTAATAAATAATAAAGGTTTGCCAAAAATTAATGGTTATTGACGAATTTACTATTTTCCTTTCAGATTAAACGTTTAGTACTAGTGCCAACTCTTCTTAAATCAATTATGATGTATTTATCTCTCAATCCCAGTGAAAGACCATTAAAGCATCTCAGATTGTGGGTCTGTTCTGGAGAAACGTTAGGCAAGGATCTGGCTGCCGAATTTTTCAAATATTTCGGCAATCAAAACGGCTATAAATTAGCCAATTTTTATGGCAGTACTGAAGTAATGGGAGATGTGACTTACTATATTTTGGAAACAGCAGCGCAATTTGAAATATTTCCTACCATCCCTATTGGTAAGTTATCAACTGTATTATTTTGTAGTTCCTTTAGGAATTGATAATTGGTCCTTTTCTATTTTTTTTTTATTAAATTCTAAACATTGAGTTACTTGTGATAAATTTAGAATAATAACATAGGTACTTTATATTGCTATACTTTAAAAATAAATTACATCAGAAAAGTTAATTGTTTATACTGAAATCATGAGAAATAATACTACAATTACAATTTGGCCTCCAATCTAAACAAGAATAAAATAAATGAAACTATTATTTTAGGTGCACCGATAGATAATTGCGCAGTATATCTCCTAGATGAGGAGATGAATCCTGCAAGGGAATTAGAACCTGGTGAATTTTGGATTTCAGGAAGGAATTTGGCAAAAGGTTATGTTGGAGGTCAAGGAGCCGATAAGTTTTGTGACAACCCTTACTATTCACATCCTGGTTAGAATTACTTAGATATAGTATTTTATTTTGGTTTTGAAGAATAGTATTCTTCACTATACAAGTCCAATCAAAATAGAATTAGTTATTTCATAGATTATTTGAAGCATTTGCATTATTTGACACTTTTTTAAAATATATAATAAACTTCGAGATTCATAGACTAATAAAAATTTTAACGTTCAAACAAAAAATAAAGAATTTCTTGCTTTAACAGCGTTATTATTGGATCCAGGACTATTTCTTCTTTTTATTCTGTTTCAAGGATAAGTTATTAATGGCCACTGGATAAGGTTTTGTAAATTGTTGTACTTTTTAAGACCTATGCAACTTACGTCTCAAAGTTAAGATAAATAAAAATTAACATAAACAAGCATTTGAACAATAGTTTCCATATGGACCTTAATCTGAATTTACAGAATAATATATATTTAATTGAACAGACAAATAATATTTTCAGTATTAAAGTATTTTTTATGTAATAAATAACTCTAATTAACTATATTACAAACGTGACATATAAAATGAGCTTCAAAATTCTTCAAACCCTTGTAACTTTCTATTGTAAGTTCATAACACCTATCACGACAATACGCCACGTCCGTCTGTCGGTTTGCACTCAATAATTTCAAAACCTACTAAAATGATTTCGAAGCGGGTTTTGTCTAATAGACAGAAAGATTTATAAGGAAGGTTTTGTGTAAATTGTCTCAAATATGCCGATAATTGCTGACATAATTACATTACATACATTTAAATTTAATATATTTTTTTTCTAGATTTCGGACGCATCTACCGCACTGGAGATTATGGTACACTTCATAATGGTTTATTGTTTTTTGAGGGTAGGACAGACACTCAAGTCAAGATACGAGGACATCGAGTTGATTTGCATGAAGTTGAACGAGCTGTCACTGCTGTACCTGGAGTTGTTCAGGGTAAGAATAAAAAAATCATGTAATTATAGCAAAAAAGTGATCATTTTAGCCGACGTAAACACGATTTTTGTACTGCAGAAAAGAGCTATTCGCGCAATTTATGGTGTCGGTCCTAAAATATCTTTAAGAGAAAAATTCAACGAAATTAATATATTGACTGTTGCTTCATAATGCTTTATATTACAAATAGTTACTTCCAAGATAGTCAATTCGGGTAGTCTCTTGTCATTTAATGATTGGGCAACTTTTAGTATTCATCAAAGTAGACAAAAACTATATCAACTTTATAATGAGAGATCATACAACCATTCAGAGTCCTTTATAGCCTTTGTTAAAGCCTACGTAAAGTTATTTAAAAAAGTGTATTCTATGGCAAAGTCGTTACATATTAAACTAAAAATTAATAATGCACAAGACAAAATAAAAATGACATGGAATATTATCAATTGGGAAACTGGAAGAGTCAGAGATCGTAACTTCAAGTATAATCTCATTTATAATAACATTAATATCAAAACTGATTAGGAAGTTGCATCCGTGTTTGAAAAATATTTCTCTGACATTCCAATCTCAACAACTTGTTCACTCATTTCATCTGCCAGCGTTGCTGAATCATTATTGCTAGAAAATGTAAAAAAATGGGATGTATTGTTTGAATTTAGTACTGTCAACAGTAAAGATATAATTAAAACATTCAAAACCCTAGATATGAAGAAAACTGCTGATATTTGGGGTATTTCTCTTAAAATAATTAACTTCATTATTGATGCCATTGCACCGTATCTAGCTACTATTTTCAATACTTGTATTAAACGTGGCGTGTTTCCTGACCTTATGAAGCATAGTAAAGTAACGCCTATATTCAAATCTGGATGTATAACCGACCCTAACAATTTTCGACCCATCTCAGTATTGCTAACGCTTAGTAAAATTTTTGAAAAATTACTTTTAAACCAAATGGTAATTTATTTTAATTCACAGAGACTTCTCCATGTGAAACAATTTGGTTTTACTAAGGGTTGTTCAACGAAGGATGCTGGTGTCGAATTAATTAAGAATATCTTCGAGGCCTAGGAGGAATCACAGAATGCACTTGGAATATTCTGTGACTTATCTAAGGCCTTCGATTGTGTACAACATGTGACGCTGGTCAGAAAGCTACGCCACTATGGCATCAAAGGAACTGCGCTCGACCTTATGAACTCCTATCTAAACAATAGAGTTCAAAGAGTTTACGTGAATAGCAAGAGATCTCCTAGGGCTCGTCTGGATATGGGGGTCCCCCAAGGTTCTATTTTTGGACCATTTCTCTTCCTCTTTTATATAAACGACAGGCCAAACCTTGTAGAAAAAAAGAACAAGATAGTATTGTTTGCTGATGACACTTCACTAATATTTAAAGTGAAACGCTATCAAATTGAATATGACGATGTAAACAATGCTCTCTCTGATATTGTACATTGGTTCAGTGCTAATAATCTAATGTTAAATAGTAAGAAAACTAAATATTTAAAATTTACGACACCTAATGTTGAAAAAATAGAGACTGGTGTATTTATAAATGGAGAGGAGTTGGAACCAGTGGAATCTACCGTATTTTTTGGCATCACTGTTGATTCTAAATTACAATGGGGCCCCCATATTGAGAGATTGGCCAATAGACTCAGCTCTGCAGCATACGCGGTTAAAAAAATTCGCCTATTAATTGATACAGACACGGCTCGTTTAGTTTACTTTAGTTGCTTCCATAGTATAATGTCTTACGGCATTCTACTTTGGCGTAACGCAGCCGACGTAAACACGATTTTTGTACTGCAGAAGAGAGCTATTCGCGCAATCTATGGTCTCAGCCCTAAAATATCTTTAACAGATAAATTCAATGAATTAATATATTGACTGTTGCTTCACAATACAATTTTGAAAATGTTTTGTATGTACGTAAAAATATTAATGATTTTATTAGAAATAGTGACTTGCATGACATCAATACTAGGAACAAACAAAAACTTGTTATTCCTACTACTCGATTAAGTAGAATTAGTAATTATTTTTTTGGGCGATGTTTATGCTTTAACAACAGGATCCCAGAAAAAGTTCAAAATTATTCTATAGGAAAATTTAAAAAGTTAGTTAAAAAACGTTTGTGTGACAAAGGCTATTATAACATTAAAGATTTTTTGGAAGATGTCACGCCTTGGGAACGATGCGTTCGTTCCAGGCTTTCTCAATTTATAAATATATTTGTTATAAAAATTAGCATTTAAAAAAATCAAAGATAAAAGTAAAGTATCCAAAAGAAACAGTCCCGCTGAGTTTCTTGCGCCCATTCTTCTCAGGTGTGGGTTAGGTCGTTTCCGAAAGGGTGGTAGATTCCGACGTTCAATAAGAAAATGTAAATTCCAATATTGAATAAAAATTATGACTTTGACTTTGATAATTCAAATTCAATATATATATACAGCTTCGTATAAACATTGAAGTTGTTTCATTGATGATTTTTGAGAGACTAATACATTGAAAATGTATACTTGAATAATAACTTATTATTGATTGATTAACTTATTAATAATGATAAGTTCTTAGATTTATTGAATTTTGTTGATTAATTGACTCATTGACTTAATATAGCTTGATTGACTTAGTATTGAATAATAATATTATTAAAAGTTTTTGAGTAATTTATTGAATCAAAACTTAATCGAATAATAGATAGGTTAATTGACTTTATTGCACAACAGTTATATAACTAAGATAAATTTGTCACAAACAGGTGTAGTTCTTTGCAACGGATTGGCAGTTGACAACCCTGAAATATTGGCATTTGTAACCCTTGAACCTGATGCAAGGCTCTCCGGTCAACATATTGAAGCTTGTCTGAAAGATTCTCTTACACATTATATGATGCCACAGGTAAAATATTTCATGACAAATCTTACATACAGATATACAACCTGTACGAACGTTGATTTATATGCATAATCGATTATTTTTTCTTATGTAAAATATTTATTCTACCTAATATTTAAGATTTCAATCACATGTCAGTCACTCGCCCTTCCTCTATGACCATACCGATAAAATAAAAAAAAACGCTTTGGCTTTACATTCAGCGAGAACTAATGGGTAACGCGGGTAATGCAAAGCTTAGTTTTGATTATCTATATGTTCTCAGGTAACTGTGATAGACAAGGTTCCACTTCTCGTCAACGGAAAATTGGACAGACACAGTTTATTGAAAATATATGAGAAACCAAATGATAGTGGTAAATAATGTTTGTTTTTAATATTTTTAATTTAGTATATAAAATATAAATTTAAATACACTAATATATTGAAAAATACTGCTTATTTATATTTATGAGTAATCTGTATAATGAATCGCCAAAACTTATGCACGTTCATCACTTCACAACGGCTACACCAAATTCGTTAATTCTTTTTTGCTGTGTTCGTTATTGCTAGGACAAGGATTGGAATAAAAGAAATAGTGAGTGAGTGAGTTAGAAAACATTTGGTGAGATGGTAGTGATCACTGCAAATTAGTGACATACATACTTATTTACAGCATAAAAATACAACGGAACATAGCGAATGAGTGTGTGAGTGAGTATTTGAGGAATTCTGTGAGTGAGTAAACGATTAAAATATAGGTAGGTACTTCAGCGAAAGTGGGTCGTCTAGTTTTTTATAAATAAGTAAACTATTTGATTGATTAACTGATTGAGTGCTGACTGACTGATTTATTAATAACAGTTGTATGTAGTGGGCAATGTCAGAACAAAATGCATCATGATCTACTATGAAGTATGTCAAATGTATGATATTTTTGGATCCCAAAATTTTGGATTGAGATTAATTATTAATTTTAGCCGTTAGTCGGTTTTGATGAAAGGTATCTTTAGGTATTATTTGGAAGTCCCATAGGTCCCCAATCGATGGCGTTGTAAGTCAGTTTATCTTTTGTTATCTAATTTGGGTATGCATCCTATAGATGGCGCTTTTTTAAGATTTTTCTTTGTGTTTATTTTACTAACGATATTGTTCCAGATGACGCTCAACTTTCTCTAGACATAGACTACACAGGTGTCCTTTCAAAAGATCTGGATAAAGCTAGGATACTATTCACAACAGTGGGCGAAGTTCTAGGCAGAGCGGTGAGGGGAGCCCTATCTGTTAGAGCTGGGTTCTACGAGTTGGGTGGAAACTCTTTGAACTCTATTTACACTATCACCAGGTTGAAGGATCATGGATATTATATTGGTAAGTGAGAAAAAGGTCTCTTGTATTCTAAAATTATACCTCTATATATATCTACTAATCAAACCATCTCGGGTGGTTTTTTTTTTAGATTTAATTTATATTTTAATCAATATATTTTACATTTTAATTTATATATATATATGTCGGGGATTTTAAACGATGTGAAAGGAGATGGAAGGAGGAAGATGGGGAATATTGGGGAACACTAAAAGGGGGTGATGGTATTGAATGGAATATTGGGTAAACGCAACGTAGATACTCCTATTGCACCGATAAATGATCAAATATGATCTCTAACAATTACGAGAGAAACCTAAGCAGTGCCTTGGACTTGTGACCAAGGTGTAGGCTTAAGGAATTCCTTTAAGTAATTACGACACTCAACTCCACTGCTCAGGCTCTCTGTTTAAACCTAAGGTTAATCGCACATAAACCTAACCTGACACAAGACGAGGTAATTACATTGTAAGGTACTCACGTGACCTTGATCGGACAGCACTCCTAGCACTAACACAACACTGTACAACACTATCACTATTTAGACACTACTTCACTTCTTGAGAGACCGCGCACGACTAAGACTTCAGTCAGACTGTCGATGGCATATAAAGGGTCGAGGGTCGAGACTGTCAAAACAACGGAAGTGACCACTACCCTACTCCAACGCCAAAGATAGCGATAACGATTCGATTAATCGATAATCTTTTACTTATTCTCCGACATATATATATGAATAATTCCTAAAGACATAACGGTGACACAGCTCGACATGCACTTCATCCCCAGGTCGCTAGATGGCGTACGAGCACAATCATTTGTTTAGTTTGTATTCTTAAAAAATTTTCTCGACTAAACATAGCCTATGTTCTTCCTCATGCTCTAATTTATCTCTGTATCATATTTCATCCAAATTGGTTCAGTGATTTAAGCTTGATTGTGTAACAGACAGATAGACGCCGAATAGATGGCGTATCCATAGTATATAAATCACACGTTCGTTTGTTTAGTTTGTATTCTTAAGTATTTCCTACGTTTCTTTCGAAATTATAATATAAATTAAAATTAGGATTATATTAAAAAATTTAAATTACCCCGGTAGAAATTCTAATTTAATATCTGATTATAAAATTTAAATTTTGAATCCATTTCCAATCTTTAATCCAAAATCCTCAACCTCAAACTTAAAATAGTTTATTATAATTATGGACTGGTCTGTACTGAAGTACAAAAATTGAATCAATTTCCGCGGACTTACCCCATAGTAAAATGCCATAGGACATAATACTTTGGAAGTAACTGGAATGCTCCGCCCTAATTATGAATGTCTGCTTTTAAAATGTATTAGTGTAGCAGCTAATTTATAATGTGCGTGAAAAATATTTAACGTGTATGTCGTACTTATTCTTTTTGTTCATGTGTTAAATATTTAGGTGGTATAACAGATATGCTCTGCAATTTCTTTTTGAGCGGTCTCGTATTTCTCATTTTCGGTGTCTTCCCCTTCGTGTAATAATTAAAGGCATTGTTCCTTGTAGTTTTTTAACTCCTGCAAGGCTAGCTGAAGCTGTTCCTCGGTTTGGCTCGTTTCTACACTGTGGGTCATCATTTTGACACAAGACAGCTGATCTTTCCTTAAGCACAACCACTATTTCGATTTTATAATTTTGTGACACAAGAATTTTGTGTTACCCTCATTATGGGAGTAACATGATTGTAGTAAATAATTTTGTTTACAGAAATCAGTAAGTTCCTAAGAGCAAAGGACTTAGGTGAAGTGCTGTCACATTTAACCACTCACCCAAACAACTCGCAACACATTGAACCCCCTGAATTTATTCCACGTCCAATGCGGAAAGAACATAAGGAACGAGTTATTGAGTAAGTTATCACATTTTTTTTAATAAACATGAACCGTAGATAGCTCCTAACATATTATTTATTAAATCAGTAATATAACGGGCATGTATTTATATATAATAATAATAAACCTTTTATTACGAAAAACAGATACAACATTAAGCACTTATAAAATGTCTCTGATTTCGGTGTGCCTAGTGGCATAGACCTCCTCTAACTGTTTCCATTGTTTTCTATCACGAGTGACCCTTCTCCAATTAAGACCTGCTGTTTTATTTCATCTTCCCATCTGGTAAGTTGTCTGCCCTGATTGCGTTTGCCGTCACGAGGATACCATTCAGTCACTATCCTGCTCCGTTTTCCTTTAGTGTCTCGCATCATGTGGCCTGTCCATCGCCATTTTTGGTTGTCAATTTTGATTAAAATGTCGGTAAGTTTAGTTTTCGAGCGATGGTCGATGTTTCTTATTCTATCCTGTCTTTTTGAGCCTATCATACTTCTCTCCATGGATCTTTGGCACTTGGCAAGCTTCTCTCTAAGTTATCTAGTAAGTGCCCAGGTCTCACACCCATATGTTAGACATGGTAGGATGCATGTGTTGAATGTCTTTCTTTTAAGTGCCATTCCCATGTCCCTGGATTTCATAATCTCTTTAAGTATGTATTTATATACGTAACGCCAACTATTGACGTGCAAATAAATCAATTGTTTGTATATAGAATGATAGTATCATCATTCTACGAGAAAGCACAGTGCCTGCTTTGCGAGGTAAAGCCCCGAGCCTATCCTCAGTACATCGGCGCCTCCTGGGAGCCATTGTTAGAGGCTGAATTAAGCGTGGTTTTAGAAAATTGTGAGTTTTATAATACTAGCCATATCCATTACTTAAAATGTCAATATAGAATATCCTTTCACGATAGGGATATTTGTATGCATCACTTTAGTTAGGGTGGAGATTGCAATAAATGTAAGAATTTTTCTGTCTCTTTTGATTCTAAAATTCAGCTCCGGATTATGAAAATAAGCCATAATAAAATAAAAAAAAGATAGAAATATATAACTTGCCGGAAAATAGTGTACAATTCAATCCAGTAGCTGCTGTTAAATTGAACATAGAAAAAAAGAAGATGTAAAAATTTGATAGTAAGGAGTATTAAAAATACATTATTATTATTATTATCAATCTTTAAAAAACGTTGATCAAAATTATGAAATCAATTTTTTTAGCTTCCGGCACACCAATAGCTGTGGCACTAAACTTTGATGCGCGGTGTGAACCAGAAATCAAGCTAACTTGTGGTTTGAACAAGACCTTCCTGGAATACGTAGAGGGTTCAGTGCGAGATACAATGCTGCCTGAGGGAAAAGGTATTTAAACTCAAATTATCCTTCTTTAAACTGTAAGGATATAACGAATAGACGTTAATTATTAGTATCGATGAGTGACAATAGGAACTATTGAGGTTGCAGTCCACGATGTAGTGAAATATAAAAAGCCAGTCCAGACCCAAAATAATTGCCAATGATCCGCAATGAGTATTAGCTTAAGGCCAAATTCAAATCAGACCCGAATAGACCACAATTGAAGCTTTGATTAATAAGACCAAGAAGTAGTATTAATCCCATTTTTTTTTCTTGGAAAAAGCAAACTTCCCATAGAGTTGTCATATTCTCTTATTGGACTGAAGGGAAAATATTTATTATAAAAAAGTATTATATTCAGGAGCAATCCTCTACTCATCGATGATGGCGACGGACTCCTCGTTGTCTCCGCGGGATAAAGTCTCTGCAATTCATTCCCTAGAGGTGTCCACGGAGCGCGTGGCGAGGGATAAAAACTTCCAGGGTGTCTTTGCTACTAACACCAGTCCACTTACACAGGTAATATACATCTACATGTACCTATTGCTTAAGGTCGTGTTACACACACGTCTATTTAGTCTTTGGTGGTGTCATTGTATCTATGTAACTATGAGATATTTAAAGGCTTATTTTTCTCAAATATTGAAATATGTTATGTCTCATGGCATTAAAAATATTTAACCGTAAACTTATTTTTTCTATCTGAATTGCTGAAAGAGTAAAACCAAATATTTTCTGATATTCCTTTGTGAATAATGCTAAAAGCACGTAATATAGTTACATAACATATACCTATGACATGAATATTTTAGAATTTTCCATTATATATGTCGGTGGTGTGAGTTGGGTTTAGGTTAGGTTAGCCTTGTGTTAAGTTAGGAAATAAGGTCATATATATATTATTAAAACCACCAAAGTTTATGTTGAATTATAGAGCCCTTTGAAAATTAGATATAGCAACACTTATCAATTTTAACAGCGGATATAACCATAATGTGTGTAATATCTATTTAAAATTATATCAAGTTTAACGCCATACATAGTGTATTTTTATCACTGTCAGTGACATAGCAATGTTGCCACTTGCAAATTATATAAAAACTTTGGTTCATTGACAGTAACAATTGTATTTTCCAAGACTAACTATTTTCTTGTACTTTACAGCAATTAGCCACAGATGTCCTTGGTTTCCAAACTTTACTGGACTATCAAATAAATCAATACGTGGACCAGAATGGCGACAGACCTTTTGGAAGCGCACCAGATGACATGAGAGCTATTGTTTGTTGGAAACCTGTTAATTAAGTATAATACTAAGATTATAGTGTAGATCTGTAGGTTTATTTTGAGCAGTGTTACCACATTCAGTGCAAGTAATGCCGAAGTATTATCGATAAAAACATTGTTATTCGACTTTAATAATCAGTTAGGATATCGATATTATTGGCAGTATTGATAATTAGCAATTTCCGTTATCTGATATACGTAATGTCCTATGTTTACTATTTTCAGATACCCTACGCTTGTTAAAAAAATCGCTAACGGAGCGATGAAGAACGGCTGACGTGTGCGGTGTGCATTCCCGTGTTTAACCTTAAAAATTATATACCCGTGAGGGGGCGGGTTAGAATACTATTCCCCTCTGCAGCTGGGAGAGCATCTCGTAAGAGCCGAGTAACCCAGCACCCCCTTGGTGGTAGGGGATCTGTTCCCCGACCGGCTTGCGACCACCAGCATGCGAATCCGACCGTAAAATGTCATAGACGCGTTCCGATCGAGCCGCATGTGGGCCAGACTTACCCCCTCCCTCTACCACCCCATTAACACTGCGGATTTAGTGGACTCTGGGCTCTTGCTCAGAGTCCGCTGACACCGCAGCATTTTTTTTTCTTCACTCCCCCTCCCCAATCTATCTTCGAGGATGCAACGCATCGACAAAACAAGAGAGTATCACTTATTTTGTCGATGTCCATGGGCGATGGTGGCCACTTACCATCAGGTGGACCATCTGCTCGTTTCCATCTTATGTACCATAAAAAAATATATACTCACATCAAAAAAGTCTAAGCAACATACATGATATTACAAAGTTACCATTAATATCTAAGTATTTACTCACGCAAAGTGCTAGGTAAGTAAACTTTTTTGTTATTGATGACATACTGGGTGGATGTAATAAAAATTTTCGATTATGTTTTGTTTTTTCATAAAATTCAAATGACTGCGAATTTTTTCAATTTAAGTGCGTTTTAATTGCTACGTTTTGTCTTGATTTTATAATTTTACCAACCATTTAAATAAAGTTAGCGACAAAATTGAATTGTTAGATATTCTTTACGTCATGGAGCGACGTCATTTGACAGCAGATGAAATGAAAAGAGCTGTAGGGATGTTGCAAGCGGGAAGTAATCAATCTCAGGTATCTCGACATTTTGGCATTCATAGAAGTGTTATTTGTCGTCTTTGGCAGCGCTACAATAATACAGGGAAATCGCTGAACAGCATCCGGGCCGTAAAAGGAGTACAACCACTCGGCAAGACCGATACATACAACATTCAGTTGCAAGACGCCAGCCGATGTTAACCGCTCGAGAGATAAGTTTGAGGCTACAAAATTCAAGTGGTGATAATGTAAGTCCCCAAACTGTGCGAAATCGACTGCATGAGTACGGCCTATGAGCTCGACGCCCAATCAGGTGCCCATCGATACGTCACGGGAATCGCGCTCGTCGAAATGAATGGTGTAGAGAACGCATAACATGGACCCATGAACAATGGGATAAAATTATGTTTTCCGATGAGTTGCGATTCGGGTTTAGGCCTGATACAAGAAGGGTGCAAGTGTACCGTCGGCCCGGAAATACTGAAAAGTGCGTTCAGGAAGTTCATCCATACAGCGGCTCAATAGTTGTGGTATGGGCGGGTATTATAAAGAACAGGCGAACTGAGCTCGTTTTAGTAAATGGAAACATGAACGCTGAAAATTACATTGAGGATATTCTCAGACCTTATGTCCATCCATTTGCACAAACCTTTGGCTCCGATTTTACGTTAATGCATGACAATGCGCGTTCACATACAGCTCGGCGAACCAGTGAATACTTGGCAACGGAGAACATCCGGGTATTGCCCTGGCCTGGTTGGCCTGGCACAATCGCCAGACCTCAACCCGATCGAGCACGCATGGGACATGCTCCAGAGACGTGTTTTGAAGGACTTGGACGGAGTGACAACAACCCAACAGCTGAAGGATTTGCTACAATTCCATTGGGAGCGAATACCACAAGATGACATAAACAGTCTCATTAATTCAATGAATAATCGTTGCCTACAAGTTCTGAATAGCAGAGGAGGCCATACTTTGTATTAAATTGTCCAATTCTTTCACAATAAATTCATTTTCTTTAGAAATTTCATTTTGTAAAAAAAAAGTTTAGTTTCTTATGTATCTTAGTTTCTACAGTATATTCTAATATTGTTAATTTCTGTTATTAAAAGAACTTATAAAGACAACAGCTGTTATTTTTACATCATAGAACCCTATAAATATTATTTTAAAAGTAAAATACAACGTTACAATGTGAAGAACCATCCTAAAATTTAAATAAGTACATGTTGCTTAGACTTTTTTGATGTGTGTATATATAGACGCTTGATTTCATGAAGCTTTCTGACGAGAAGAAAATTATCAAATCGGATCAACAGTATCATTATGTACAGTAGTTTCAGTATGATGTTGGCAACACTAATTTGTGTACCTGTTAGTTATGATGTTAGCAGCATTGATTTGAGCAACATTTTTACTCGAATGTTGGACAATTGGTAGTGGAATACCAATTGTTGCCAACTTAAGGGCTTTTCCCCCTTTAAATATAGTAAAATTTCTGTTTTTTTTAATTCACAGTACAACTTTTGATATTTAAATTTGATCAGTTTATTAAAAATATGAACTGATCAAATGATAGTACTGTTGCTGATATGTATTTTCATTTCCATCTTAGGAGTTTTCCCTCAAAATATTTCAGGTGCGATTTTTTTAAGAACGTTATTGTTTTTACTCCTTATATTTTATTATTTAACAGCTTAAATTATGAAGGTGAGTTGTTATTAATTCAAATAATATATCTAAAAATATAATATAAAATCTTTGTCTACCCTCATTGGAGAAAAAATCTCTTTATCCATGTAATTTTTTAACGAATTATTTTTCTGCACGTATATTTAATTGTAATATTTACTGACGTTAGCACACCTTGTACGGATAGAGAATGATAAATACTGGAACACTTACGCATTTTTTTGGACGTTTATATTCCGCCAGTCAATCCAACATATGTTGTGTGTGATCATAGATTAATATGTTTATACTGTAATAGATGTTCTTCTTGGCTAATAATTTGGTTCTTAGAAAGTGGCTCCATCTGGTGGTGAGAGCTCGATTTGCAGTTATATAGATACTTACATAATATATCTATCTATACTTATATAACTTAATGCAGTAAGAAAAATGAAAATTGTAAATATTATGTGAAATTTTGAGGAAAATAAATAAATAATCGAATTTGTCAGACTTTATTATGTGTATGCAACGATCATAGAAAAAAAGTAGATACAGTACTTCAAACTAAAACGTTAATCAAATGCGACGTCGCGTCTAACGTAACGTAGTTGACGTATTCTGCCAGGCTCAAAAGTACGGATAGCGGCTTCTTATTTTTTTAATTACATTTTTTGGATGTAAATAATATACTTACTACCAGTAAGTACAATAGAAAAAAAATATGTGCGCATCAAATCCACTAACCGAAAACTCTGTACTAATTGTAATTATAATGATATTATAATGAAATGACATTTGTTTGCTTAACATGGTACAGATTATGTTTTACAATTTATATGTTCTTCATGTTCTACCACATTAAGTGGTGGTGGTAGTGTCATCGGCAAATAATAATGATTGATTTTTTAAACACATTACACACACATTAGTATACTTCCTTGTGGCACGCCAGAATCATTATCCCTATAGTCTGGTTAATACGTGTTATTTGTGTTTAATTGCTTACAGACCACTGTTTTTTGTATTCTATTAGTAAGATATCATTTTAACCAACTAAGCATTAAACTACGTACCAAAACTATATGCTGTCTATTTTATGGAGGTGTTCCTCCTAATCGCAAACAGTGTTTCCATTTTAAGATACTTAAAAAATAAATAAAGTATGTTATTTTAAAGAAGCCGTCTCCACTTTATCCAACCCGATAAAATGTATGAAATTAAATTTTTTTATTTTTAATAACAAATATTGTATTTGAAGAGCTACTCACTCATGAAATGTAATACCAGTCGCTTTAGTATGCTTCCTAGTATCACTTTTACAAGATTTAATAACGCAAGACGGCATTTTTGCAATATTATACGATGCTAATCTGACAGCTTTGTCACTGTTCCTATGGCAACTAACGGGCAATGCGCGGAGTAGTTGAATTGAGCGGAGTTTCAGTGAGACACGAATTGGGCGGACTTGTGGTATCCTCTTTTTTTCTGTGATCGTTGTGTGTATGGTACAAAAAATGTTTTCATACTGAACATGAAAATAGCTTTATATACAATTATAAAATAATAAATTGGCTTACAAAAATAACACTTACATTTACACATTTATCCTATGAGTGGATTATAAATGCGAAATTTCGTATTATATGGACATGTTTGTGGCTTTTCACACAAAAACTACAGAACGAACTATGATGAATCTTCTAGGTTATGAGGGTAAAACAGTGATACACACAAATCAAATAGGGGAAACATTGTAAAACCCACTTATCACACACACATCAAGAGAAAAAAATAATGTTTGATAGCTATTATTGCAGTTTTGAATTTAAAAGTTTTAACATTTGCTATTTTGTTACCATAACTCACAAATTTAATATTAAAAAATATGTTAATAAAATTTCAGTTTATAGTAAATATTAATATTCAGATTTGTTCATATATTAATTTATTTTTCATAATAATTATTAAATAATCTCGAATAGTATAGTTAATAGTAGCAACATTGAAAACATGTCACTTTGTTATTTTCATACTGAATACTAGATGGCGATAGTGTCCATAGTTCTAGTAGATTTGTTTAAAGACGACATAGCATGTATGTGATTGAAACAAAGCAAATACTAGAGTACCATTGCAAGAACAAATTTTTCGGAACCTATACTTCTTATCCCGACGTATATCGTAAGTGGATACAAACACGGCAAAATATACTAGCGTACCATTTCATTTACAAATCTTTGTGGACATATATCTAACGCCTATACCTTTCGTATGTATTACGAAAGGTTACAGACTTGAACTTCAACTCTGATTGACATCTGTTAATTTAGGTGACAATCGCAGGTGATAGCAACACTTTGGTCAAGTTTAGTGTGGCGTAGACATCCTCCTCGGGCTCGAAGCTGGCTTGCTTGAGCCTCGGCTTTTCGATTTTTCGTTCTTCGATGTTTTTAGGTGTTCTCGGAAGGAGAAACAAGTTGAGAAAATTGAATTAAAGATCAACGTATGAGGAGATCAACGACTACTCACTGCAATTGGACTAGGAGTGATGGTTTTGATACAACCCAGTCATCATTTGAGTGGGGGTGACTTTGGTTGGTGAACAAGAATGAGTTCACGGTCCTGTGATGGCAGCGATGTCAGAGATCTTCCAATAAGAAAATCTCCCGGAGTTAGTGGTTGTAGATCCGACGAGAGAGTGATTAACGGTCGAGAATTGGCTAGCTTCGATGTGAGTTGCAATGTTTTAGTTAATTCTTCAAGGGTAAAATGTGCACGTTCGTTGCACGCGTTTTGAGTAAAATTTTATTGATTTCACAAGCCTCCAAAATTAGGGGCGCACGCCGCATCCGTAGAAAAAAGTTAGCTATTTCATTATTAGCACTCACAAAGTTTATAAAAGATTGCCACGGAATATTTGACGAGAAAGTCTTCTGCGTCATTGTAAAAATATATCCTTACTAAGATCACTTGCAACTTCGAGGTGAATAGCCTATGTAGAAAGTTTTGTGTTTTTACATCTTTGGCCTTTGCGATCAGTGATGTAGAAAATGTGTTAGTACTGGACCATAATGACAATTGTTGAAACGAAATACATTTACTTTCTTGGAGTAATACGTTTCTTGGAGAGCTTTACTCCCACACGCTTCTCCCCTTTAAATTTCTGAGTTTCATCTGGAGTCAACTTATAGAAAATTCCTGCTTTATCAGCATTGAAAATGTCACTTGGGCGTATTTTCCTGTAAATTTGACCACACTTTATTAATCTAATCATGGCTGACATTCGTATCAATTCAGAGCTTCTAATTGGACTTATGCTGTGAAATTTTTCCATAATTTTTAATTATTGTATTTAATATTAATAAATTAATTCTAAATTTTTGAAAGACTTTAATTTTAGAGATAGATACACCCACCAAAAAATCAGATGGAAACATTATTTCCTCAAATATAATGTGTAGCAATTATATTAGTGCAAGTGAGATATCACATCTAATCTAATATTACATAAATTTCATGTCTGTCGATGCAGCATTATGACCCACGTTTTAGAAAATGTATAGATAAATTCATGAAATATTTTTACGTGTTAGATTTGTTGGGAACTACTAAACGATTATCGAATAATCATTATCATCAGCATCTATGGCGCTAGAGTAAAATACTGTCACACTCACGAAATCCTTTACAAATGGAGTCACAGTATTACAACACAGCCACAATGGTCATCACGCAAACTCCGTTTGACAACTGGCACAAGTCTATCGGAACAAAGGTATACTTTGATATATATGTCGGAAACTAAAATAAAAAGGATATAGATGGATGGCCTATCTCAATAGCTATATGGGCGCAACACGGTCAGGATATAACTAAACGTTACGATCTCTTATTACTATTATGACAGGAACCCAAGTAGTGCCTTGGACTTGTGACCAAGATGTAGGCTTAAGGAGCTCCTTTATGTAATTACGACACTCGCCTCCACTGCTTAGTTTCACTGTCTAAACCTAAGCCTACCTAACCTAGTTAGACTAACATAATCCTAACCTAAACCTAACTCACACCTCCGACATATATATATATATATTGTCTTGTTACGCTAATAAAAATTACTCGCAAATACAAAGTTATAAACGGTGTTGCTAACTCTTTATTTACTGATTTTTTTTTAAACTAAAAAAAGGTTGTTTAGTGTGCTCGGCGTCTAAAAGTTGAGAACCAGTTTAAAAATTACCTTTAAATCTAAAAAAAACAGAAACATGAATAATTATTATTAGTAGGTATAAATTAATGAGGTCTTATTTAATTCCTTAAATTAAATGTTTTTGTTGCTAAGCGTATTCTCGGGACCTGCTGGAATATTCTAGATGATTTTTTTTCCAGATATATTCTCAGGAAAGTTTTCCATTAATTCAAAAACAACAGAATATTCTTTTTACCCGACTACGGCGAAGCCAAAAGGAAGTGTTATGATTTTGGCAGTCTATGTATGTATTTTTTTTTATAAGATTACTAGCAGTATGGATCACTTACTACTAGTATTCCCTTTACCTCTCCTAGTAAGCTTGCATGCTTGTGTCAGGAGTGGGCCACGCCAGTAGTCCAATGTCCAATGATTTGAACCCACGACTTATCGATCGTGAATCCAACGCTCGAACCACTGAGCTATTGAAGCTTCAACCATGTCTCTTTCATGGAGATGTTCCTCTAATCACATAAATACTCATGGTAGGTATACATGGGTGCGATCACGGTTCTACCTTGACCATTTTTATACCGATTCATTTCTGTGTTTCTATCTGAATTATTTTCTTGTTTCGTCCTTTTCAGACCACCTTTTTACGTAGTCGGGTTATAGTTTTTTAAACTTTGTTTTTTTTCGGTAGAGTTTTTAATCTGAACTAGTCTTTAAAGAATATTTGTGTCACATAGTTGTGAAAGTAAGTTTATTCGAGAATGATTGAATTGGTAAATCTTATATATAAAATTCTCGTGTCACAATGTTAGTTACCATACTCCTCTGAAACGGCTCCACCAATTTTTATGAAACTTTATAAGCATATTCAGTAGGTCTGAGAATCGGTCAACATCTATTTTTTATACCCCTAAGTGATGAGGGTGGCTCACGGTGGCAAAACAACGTTTGCTGGGTCAGATAGTATGTAATAAAAAATTCCATTAAATACTCAAAATTAGTTTTTCTAGCTTTACAAAATAATGACTAAAGGTCAAATATTGATTCAAAATTTTATTTTGTACTTTTTACAATAAAATGACTGTTCGAAAACATGTTAAATTTTTCAAAATACGGTTCCGATATTACGATACCGATTTAGGGATCTTAGATAGTTGAAAATTATATCGTCATTACAGAGCACAAAATAGCTTTTCTTAACTTAGGAACGGTAGCTTATTATTCTCCTTTAACTCATACCTACTGAAAACAATTTCCTCCCTAAAGTAAGACAAAGTAAGTAAGACAAACCAGTGTTTCGTGTACATTATAAAATATTTAGTTGTAGTTTTTTTTAGAAAAATTTCATATTAATCAAGATTTCTAAGCTGATGTGCTTTTTAGCAAACACTAGAATTTGGGCAGTCTCAACTTAGATAGCACGACTTTTACCATCTATATCGATCACATACAATAGCGGAAATTTTCAAAAGTTAAAGTAGAAAAAGCTATAATTATTTCTACTACTTTGAATGAAAAGTTCCATTACGTACAATACAAGCTTACTATATTACTATATTTGTATCTATCTACTATCACTGATAAATAAAATATGATTAAAAAAAATACATTTACATTTAATTTATTGTCTAAATCGAATATTGTGTTATAAAATGTAATGAATTAAATTACTAACAATGAGTTGAAATATACGCTGGGTTCTGAAGTCCATGAATTTACAGATATATATTTAATAAGAGCATAGTGTAGGTAATTGCGTGGCAGTGACAGTGGCAGTAACAATAGCAATTGTATATTTGGTCGTCTCAAACTATTTTAATAAAATTTGGCACATAGGTACTTTAACCGGGTTTATCACATATGCTACTTTATCCCGAAAAAACCTTAGTTGCTGCAGAACAATAATAAAACATGTTTTATGTCCTAATTGCTTGAATATTTTTAATTAGAAATGTTTCCATGCCGTGCAATGGAATCCTAAAACCGAACGGAATTTACCCGGATTTACTTTGAACACAACCTACACAAGCTCCGATAAAGAAAAGCTAATCTATTAATAATCTAAAAGATAAATAATAGAAAATTACATATCTTATCGTATCTTATTTATTATGACTAATATGTTGCTGTTTTTAAGCCTTGTTAAATCTGTGTACTAATTTTTAGTTCCATATTAACCCCTGGAGTGAGATCTTGTCACATTTTGCAATAACGTGACCAGTTACGAGTAAATTTTTTCACCAAGTAAGTTAATTTTTTCTGTTTTACTAATTGATTTTCCTATAGTTTTTCTGGTTGGTGTCTATTGGTTCTTAACAAACACTTCGCTATGCATCCTCGCTCGTGGAAACACAGCCTTAATGTGTTGTCAGCTATACAAAGTCGTTGAATTGCTATATTAAAGCAAACATCACGTTAAAGCTGCTGATACTTTAAAACGTAGTTTAACACATTTTTATCCCGGAAAAGCACCGTTCCCGTAGGGTAGAGTGTTATAGAGGAAGCTGAAGCTGAAAGCGTTGTACATATTAAATATACGTAAAGTAAGGTAAGGGTAATCTTAACAACACTTTGCAAACATTGATGCATCGTTTAATAGCTACGATGTTTCGAAGAACGATGCATCACCGATACATCGACGGCAAAATACAAAAAACATCAACACGTGATATGATTACGATATTATCGTGTCACTTTTACTAAGTTACAATTTTTTGGTTCGTTGTACACCCAAGAGACCAGCTGGGAATACGAGTTTGAGGATTCAGGATCAACAGGTTTATTGATGGATGATTTTTCCATTTCTATTAAAAGGCAAAAACCTCGAAGAAACATCGAGGTATCGGTATTATGAGTGATGTTTTTTAACATCAATAAGTCATTGCAACATCGATGTTTATGAGAATGATATCGTATCCTTATTTATTAGAGCAATATGAAATGATAATTGATTTGTATGGTTCAATGTTATATGAAATTGAATTGAATTACAAAAATTTATGATTTAAACAACACTTAACTCCTCTCTTCGTACATACAATTAAGATTATTATTTTTTTAAGGATCAGGGTCAGGATCATATTTTCATAAGGGTCACCAGGTTTAATTCATTTCTTTTTTACATACAATTTTATTCCTTACCGTTGAACAGTAAGGTATAACAATACCATTATATGTAATAGCTGGTATATCTTTTAGTTTGTAGATAAAATGGGGATCACAATGGTCTGAGATTTCGCTGGGTTAACCAGTACATAATATCATGTCGCTATTTTTGTCAGGTCAGTAATTAGTATATCTGATGCCGTTTGAAGGTTTAAAGAAACTGCAGCGTAGATTTGAAGCATCCGCGTATAAATGAAAGGACGAGGTTAAGGTAACTCCATTGATAAATAAAGAGAAAAGTATAGGAGACAATATTTCTTCCTGTGGAACTCCTGCTGTGCGTGTACGCCAATCAAGTTAGGAGATTTATTATATCCTAAGCTCCAGTGGTTTTCCAGTTGCCACTTAGCCTTAACAAGACGAATTCGTTAATATTTTTATTCTTCTTTCCTTATCGTATTTTTTTGTTTGCAGGTGAGCAATGAGTTCGATACCGCGAATGTCGGTGTTAACTGGCGGCCGGGTCGCAGTGCCCGCGGCTCCACTCACTAAATATCTTAAGAGGATGGCCACTGACAGCACTGCTCTTATATATTCAGGTAATAAAGTCTTAACTCAAAGGTCAATAAAAATAAGAAGTGTAGGGGCTTACTCAGACCGGTTTTACATTATTTCTATATATTTCTTTTAAAACTCGTCATTTTGTGAATTTGAAAAATGAATGGTCATTTGATTCACCGAACTTTAATTCACAAAATAGACTATCGACCACATTTGCGTTGTTTCTGAGGCTGAATTTTTATGTGTAAAGCCGTGCGATAAAGCCTAGATTAATAATATTTTTTTATAGATGAGACCTGCAACACACGAGTAAGCTACGCGGAACTGGACAAGCGTACGAATGCTATGGCGAGGGCTATAGCAGTGCTCGCAAGGCCCTCGGGCCCTAACAGAGATCAAGATTTTGTGATTGCTGTGTGTATGCAACCTACACATAAGTATATATTGTTTTCTACCCATTTATTGTGTTGTTTTTGTGTAGGCACATTCACAATCTCCAAAGACGCAATGATGTGCGCCCTACCTAATGATGGTAATAGATGGAATTATCAAAGAAATCTGTCGTTTATATCAATATTTACTACTCAATTTATATGTCGCAGCAATTATAACTTTTTAGGTTAATCATTTTACATATGTTGGAGCTGAAATGTAGAAATAAAAGGCACTAACTAGTTCATAAAGTATTTTATTGCTTGGAATTGGGAGATGGCACAGTACAATTTATCGTTAAGAGCGAACAGAGAGAGAAGAATGTTACCATAGAAAACTTGAATTATTGCACTGTTACAGATAATAAGTAATACACTTTTAACAGATAATAATTACAAATATAAGGTGTTGCCACACCAAACACATTATTCTCCATATGTGAACGACAGACTTAATTTTAACTAATGTTTTCATAGCATTACAATAATGGCACCAAAAATTATAAAACATAGAAAGCAAATCGCTTATCCCAACATCGATACATGTGATGAGGAGAAGACAATGTACCATAGCAGATATATACGAATATTATATGATAAATTCTTAGAATAATAGAAAGAAAGACCAACACAATAATATATTAAGCATTACCAATGATTGATATCTTTATAACCGTCATTCATTAACCCTATGATAAACATTAATACGAATTAAAAGGCTCTGGCAAACAACAAAATGAAAAACTTCTGGCCCTGCAATTTCCAAACTATATGCTCCTTAAAGAGATATTCCACTGAGAATTTTCAATTGGTTGCAGTACCATAATAGCTCTCCTCTCAACATGGAAGGCTGGTGCAGCATACGTACCCATGGAGCCCAGCTTTCCTCAGTCCCGGATCACTCATATATTGAAGGATGCTGAACCATCTCTTGTTATTTATGACGACACAGGTATGACATGAAAGTAAAGTGAATTTTAAACGTTTACAAAATTGTTAAATAGATTATTTGGAGCATTGCGCCTAAGCTCTGGGCATTTTAGGGATTTTATAATAGCACCGGTATTTAAAGTATGTACAATGTATATTAATCATGTACTTACCTATTTATATTTTTTTATATTTTGAATATGTCGGTGGCCTAAATATTTCGTAAACATTATAGTCAGACTTCTTATGATTAAAAATAAACAAAGCTATATCCCCCACGTGCTTTGGAGAATTAAAAGATCTCTAAAGTTCATAATAATAGATTTAATAAATAGATTACTTATATTTTCGACACCTTTAAACTCTAGCCTTAAAGTTAGAATCAAACATTATAGTGATCAAAAAATACAGCCAAAAAACAATAAATATGTCATACTATTTAAAAAAAACTATTTTTGTAGCTAACCCTGCCATGTTCACGAGTAATGGAGTACCAGCTGTATCCTTCGAGGACTTATCCTTAGAAGCCAGTGCACTACCAGCGGATAGACCTAACGAGGATGAGATATTGACACAATCAGACGCAGACTCTATTGCCATCGTGTTATATACTTCTGGGAGCACTGGAATACCAAAAGGTAGCAATTATATTTTTATTTATTTATATCTATGTTTAACCGGAAAGGATGTAGCTTTCGATCGGCGAAAGGTTTATCAAAAGCGGTTCAGTAGTTTTGGAGCCTATTTGCAACAAACAAACATACAAAAATACGAATAATCAAATCTTATCTCTGTAATTATGATAGTTTTATACTATTGGAATACACTTAGTTACTAAAAATGCCTTATTAAGAATAACCTGTTATTCTTTGAAAATGACATAAAAAGGAACACTTAAATATAATATTTTTAAATCTTAAATATTATTACTATTTATAAGAAATTATAGTCTGTACTACAAGTATTAAAATATAATGAATGAAAACTCGTACTTCTGATATTATAGACAATTTAAGAAATTAACTTGTATTGTAATCGAAACATCATCTGGAAGGGAGACTTAGGAATCCGGTGAAAAATCCTCTGTTGATGGTAATAATGATTCCGCTCTTCAATTTCAATTCTTTAACCGACCTCAAAAAGGAGGAGGTTCTCAATTAATTACCGATAACGCTGAGATTTATGATCCAATTTACATGATTATTCTTTTGTTGGATGCGGAATTGTTGCCAGTCTATCTCCAACTCCAACAGCCAGCGAGGTTGTTCAACAGTTGGGGATATCGCAAATGGGGTAGTGCGGCGCCGATGCTGTGAAGAAGTTATTGGTGCGGTCATCGACACTGATGCAAGAGCGTATGATGTCGCTGCTAGAGATGGTGGACCTTGCTGAGCTTCTATAGTGGTGGTGTACTGGTCAATGGTTATATTCCTATCAAACAAATAAATAATTGTAGTCAACGTGTATTGTTGTGAATATTTGTTGACAGCAAAAGTTGGCAGATGGTTTCAAATCCATTGGCTCTATTAATTCATCTTATTTCTACATAATTCATTTGAATTGTTAGAATATTATTAAATGAAAGTTTTTTAAATTGTATTCTGGTACAATTTGTTGGAACTTATTTCACATACAAAACTTAAAGCATGCCCATAATGGATCGAAAGGATAAGGAGATAACCGATGGAGGCGACTTCTCTGGGACTTCGTTTTCTTCAGCGTTACCTTAAAGACATGTCGAATTTAATAAATCTTGCTAAATAGCTGTCATCCCTTCGCACTAGGTTTCCATATCCTCGAAGTCTAATTTCTTTTAACCTTTTAGTAAGCTACTTTGAACGAACTTCTATCACTCCAATAAATTAATACAGTTAGTTACAATCAATCGTATTATTTGTAATATAATTTATTAGAAGTCTCTTAACGATTCTCTTATTATGTTACACTTTTGCATTATTTACAACAAGGACATTCACTAATTTTTCTTCTGTGTAATTATCTACCCGTGCCGTATTCATTAAGAAATTCTCTTAATAAGAGTATTAATTATATAAATAATTTACTAATCCATAATTATTTTCCACAGGAGTCCGACTTCCATACTCAGCAATATGCAATCGTCTATGGTGGCAGTACAGGACATTCCCATACACAGATACAGAAAATATCTGCGTTTGGAAAACTGCGCTGACTTTTCTAGACTCTGCATGTGAAATATGGGGACCATTATTACATGGAAGATCTTTGTTGATACTGTCAAGGGAAACAACAAGAGATCCACAGAAATTAGTACGAGTTTTGGCAGAATATCAGGTAAGAATTTAATTACTAGCGGATTTAGAAATATATGAAGGACGTACTGAACAAAATAACATCTCAAGTAAGAAGTCGAATATTGTGATATTTCGGCCTCTTAAAATATTTCCGTTCCAAACTTCTATCCAGGAGAATCAAAAAACTACCGTACAAAACGCTTTTAAACTAAGACCTTTTATTTACTTACCTTGCCTATTTTTCCGAGACTTGGGTTCTCACTAAAAAGGACGAAAACACACTCCTAATATTCGAGAGCAAAATCTTAAGGCGGATATTTGGTGTAGTGTGTGAGGATAATCGATCGCGTAGCCGTTACAATCACGCACTTTATGACTTCTATGCCACAGAACCACATGTTGCCACAGGCACATTAAGCTAAATAGGATGGGATGGGCTGGCCGTATACAGCGAAAGGAGGAAACCAGGACCTAAAATGCTTCATAAACATCAATCCTGAGGGACATCGAGATCAAAGAAGACCAAAACTTCGTTAATTGGACGGCGTAAACCGGGAATCGAAGAACGTTGGCATAGCTAACTGGAAGATGGTGGCCAATGAGAGACCGTCGTGGGGGAATTTGCTAGAAGGCCAAGGCCCACAAAGGGCAGTAGAGCAACTGAAGCAAAAGAAACGACAGATTCTATGTGGATTGACATGTGCATGGAATCTACAGAAAAGAATATATATTTTAAAATGACAACAGCACTACTAGACTTAAGCAAAATCTAAGCAGTGCATGTAATGAAGACTTAATACATAGAGTAACGATTGCACAGAGTACTGATAGTCGTTAATAAATAACAAAGGCTTGCCAAAAACTAGTGGTTATTGACGAATTTACTATTTTCCTTTCAGATTAAACGTTTAGTACTCGTGCCGAGTCTTCTTAAATCAATATTGATGTATTTATCTCTCAATCCCACTGAAAAACCACTAAATCATCTCAGATTGTGGGTCTGTTCTGGAGAAACGTTAGGCAAGGATCTGGCTGCCGAATTCTTTAAATATTTCGGCAACCAAAACGGCTATAAATTAGCCAATTTTTATGGCTGTACTGAAGTAATGGCAGATGTGACTTACTATATTTTGGAAACAGCAGCGCAATTGGAAATATTTCCCACCATCCCTATTGGTAAGTTGTCAAAGGCATTATTTTGGAGTCCCTCAGGAATTGGTTTGGTCCTTTCCTATTTTTTATATTAAATACTAAACATTGAGATACTTGTAATAAATTTAGAATAATAATATAGATACTGTATATTGCTACGCTTTAAATTGAAATCATGAGAAATAATACTGCAATTAGTGTTTGAACTCTAAAGTTTAACAAAATCTTGTGTAAATAAATTAAACTATTATTTTAGGTGCACCGATAGATAATTGCACAGTATATCTCCTAGATGAGGAGATGAATCCTGCAAGGGAATCGGAACCTGGTGAATTTTGGATTTCAGGAAGGAACCTGGCAAAGGGTTATGTTGGAGGTCAAGGAGGTGATAAGTTCTGTGACAACCCTCACGCTTCACATCCTGGTGAGTATTACTTAGATATACTATTCGTCACTATACAAGTCCAATCAAAATAGAATTAGCTATTTCATAGTTTATTTGAAGCATTTGCATTATTTGACACTTTTTTAAATACGGTTTCTAAAATATATAATAAACTACGATATTCGTAGACTAATAATTTTTTTAACGTTTAAAAAAAAAAATAAAGAATTTCTTGCTTGAACGACGTTATTATTGGATCCAGGACTACCAGATGGCGATTGTTGTACCTTTTAAAACCTATGCAACTTACGTCTTAATAATAATAAAAATTAACATAAACAAATATTTAAACATCCATGTGATATTAAACTTAATTTACAGACTAATGTTATTTACTGTATTATAGTATATTTTGCGAGTAATAAAAAAAATACAAGGAAGTAGAATTAGGGTCACACTTCTATATTGTAGAATTATAAAACCTAAAAGACGTATCTGTGTATGTCCCTAACAGAGATATAAATGATCCCCAAAGACGAAGTTTGATCACGGTTGCTTTGGAAGGTAGTAATAAAAAAATAAAGTTTAAAAACTATAACCCGACTACGTAAAAAGTGGCTTTGTATAAAATATTTCAATATGACGATAACTGTTGAAAACATCCGAAAAAGTGTAAAATTCGTTTAAATTTAATTTTTTTTCTAGACTTCGGACGCCTCTACCGCACAGGAGATTATGGTACTCTTCATAAAGGTTTAGTGCTTTTTGTGGGTAGGACAGACGCTCAAGTCAAGATACGAGGACATCGAGTTGATCTGCTTGAAGTTGAACGAGCTGTCACTGCTGTACCTGGAGTTGTTCAGGGTAAATAACAAAAATTATGAAAATATAGCGAAAAGCTGAACACTTGAGCGAATAGCTAAACATTTCTCATTAACACAATCATCCCTACTAATATTATAAATGTGAATATAAGTTTGTTTGTTACGCTTTCACGCGAAAACTACTTAACCGATCATCATGAAGCTTTGTACATATATTCTTGAGGGTATTAGAAGTAACATACGATACTTTTTATGAAAAAAAGAAAAATATTTTTTACGATTCATTTCTATTGTAATGATCCCTGATAATTATTTAATGGCTTCAATACGAGCGAAGCCGCGGGTAAAAGCTAGTATTTTAATAAAGTAGTTTGAAAGTTTAACAAATTCTGTTTTTATTTGATTAATTAATCAATTGATCTGACTGATTATATAGTGAAGAAACCTGCACTCCTAAGAGTTCTTTATGTCCTCAAATATTTGTGAAGTCTGCCAACCCGCACTGGGCCTGCATGGTGGACTATGGCCTAAAACCCTTTGTACTCTGAGGAGGAGACCCGGCTCAGCAGTGGGTCATAGACGGGTCGTGATGATGATTAACTAAAAAAATGTGTCATAAACAGGTGTAGTTCTTTGCTACGGATTGGCAGATGACAACCCTGAAATACTGGCATTCGTGACTCTTGAACCTGATGCAAGGCTCTCCGGTCAACATATTGAAGCTTCTCTGAAAGATTCCCTTACTCATTATATGATGCCACAGGTAAAATATTTAATGACAAATCTTACATACAAATATAACCCGTACCAATGTCGACTAATATACTTAATCGATTATTTTTTCTTATATAAAATATTAATTCAACCTAATATTAAGATTCCACATTCCATTCCATTTACGCATTCTAGATACACAACGGATGGCCTATCTTGAAAGCTACGGGCGCGATACGGACGCAAGATAATTAAACGTTAAGATATCATAATATTCTGACAGGAACTATTCTGAAAGGAACCCAAGCAGTGCCTTGGACTTGACCAGTGTAGGCTTAAAGACTGCTCAATTTCACTGTTTTAATTTAAGGTTAGACTAACATAAACCTAAACTAACACAAGGCTAACCTAATCCGACTTTGTGTTTTCCATGTGGCAACTTCATTGTAAGGTACTCACGTGACCATAATTGGATAGCACGCCCAGCACTAATACAACACCGTACTTAACACTTTCACTAGCACTACTCAGATAATATCCACTCCTTAAGACCACTAGTAAGATTGAGCTCCACTTTCTTGGTACAATAATATAAAGACATGAGACTAGCTAGATTTCCCCTCCACGGGTGGGGCAGACGGATGTGATTATTATTTTACTGAAGCGCCATAGTTGGCGCTGACAATTCGATTATTTGATAATCCTTTACTCGTTTGAGGCTATCAAAAGTGGTTGGAGATTAAAATAACGCGACGGAAGTGATAATTAATTTTCTTTATTATTATCCTACCCTAACTATTAGTCTAGTCAACAAGTGTTTTGCTAATTCTCCAAAAAATATGACTAGGGTGTCATTCGATTCGGAATGAAAATTTAAGGGCTAAAAAAAAATTTAAGGGCCGCTAAAAAGCACTTGTTGATTAGACTTTACAGCCCAACATATACAATATTTCTTCAACCTAACATTTAGTATTTCAATCACATAACAATCAGTCGCCATCCTCTTATAGTCGTATGCCGATAAAATACTCAAAAATGGATTTACGTATGGTTTGTTGGATGTTTTATCACCGAAAAGATTCCTAGAAGGGAGGAGGAAACAGAGAGTTCTGTCTTACAATCAGCGGGAACTGCGCAATGCGAAACTTAGTTTTGATCATCAATATGTTTTTAGGTAATCCTGATAGACAGGGTCCCACTTCTCGTTAGCGGCAAAGTGGACAGACATAGTTTATTGAAAATGTATGAGAATACAAATAATAATGGTAAATCATTTTATTTATTATATTGAATTTAGAATATTAATTTAAATGCACTAATAAATTGATAAATATTGCCGTATTATATTTTTATGACTAATCTGTATAAATAATAATGAATCGCCGGAACTTATGCACGTTCATAACTTCACAACGGCTACACCAAATTTGTTGGTTATTTTTTGTTGGGTTCGTTAGGACTAGGTTGGTACAAAAAAATTAGTGAGTGAGTCTAAGAAAACATTTGGTGAGATGGTTGTGATCACTGCAAATTAGTGACATACATACTTACAGCAAAGAAATTCAACGGAACACAGCGAATGAGTGTGTGGGTGATTCTTCCTTATAATTTTAAAGACAATTTGAATAACACTACTGATTTTGTTTCAGTATGCATATCTTTGTTCAACGTAGACTTCTCACTTTATTATTATTTAGAAGTCCCATAAGTTACAAACAGATGGCGTTGTAAGTCAGTTTATTCAATATCTCTGTTATCTTAGTTGGGCACTCTTCTGATAGGTGGCGCTATTTTGAGATTTTTCTTTGTGTTTATTATTAATGATATTGTTCCAGATGACGCTCAAATTTCTCTAGACATAGACTATACAGGAATCCCTCCAAAAGATCTGGGTAAAGCTAGGATACTATTCACAATAGTGGGCGAAGTCCTAGGCAGAGCGGTGAGGGGAGCCCTATCTATTAGAGCTGGGTTCTACGAGTTGGGTGGAAACTCTTTGAACTCTATTTACACTATCACCAGGTTGAGAGATCAGGGATATTATATTGGTAAGTGAGAAAAAGTAATCTTATATTTCTAAAGTTATATCTCTATATACCTACTAGTCGACCCGTCCCGGCTTTGCCCGGGTACCGTTTACCACGTGTATTTAGATTTAATTTATAAATATAGTAATAATCGCATGTTACTATATTTTCATTTTAATTTATATATATAATATACTAATTCCCAGACGTAAGCCACACAGCTCGACATGCACTTCATCCTGACGTCGATAGATGGCGTACGAGCACACTCATTAGTTTAGTTTGTATTATTATATAAATACGGATCATTTACAAAATCGAGTTGTTTTATCAACAAATTTACTTCATTCTATTGATGAAGACGTACATAGTTTGGACTCAATTATAAATGATAATAATGGAAATGAGCCATGGGGCGTAAAAAACCCCACACACGTGGAAGCTGGCTGGGCCCGGTTTCAGCTTCTTTAAATTAAGGGTTATCTATTGTCAGTTAGGTAATAAATACACACAGTACTCACCAGTTCTTGATGATTTCTTATCTTCTTTCTGATCTTCTTTGGGCATGCCCGTTACACGTTTCACACAATAACACAAAATAGGTCTAAATAGTTCGCACTTCACCACCAGTCTGTTTTCGTCAGGGAAGGTTCAATTAACTGGCGTTTGGGATATAGTACACACAGGACTCGGGATATTATTAGTCAATAAAGGAATTAATAGGGGGGGGGGGGTGCACACGGCTCGCGTGCGCTGCTCTCAATGACAACATCACCTCTGCCGGCCGCGCAAGCAACACTCCCCTTGCCCGCGCTTTATAAAAAATATAGTAAACAAGCCAATTGATGGCCAAGTTCAAAATTTATGCTGTTCATCGCGCTATCAGCCTAGAGAGGGAAAAAAGAATGGAAGAGCTATGCTGGTACTTACTTTTCCCTAATGGTAAAAACGGGTTTTGGGAAGACAGAGACATTACAATAAGTGCACTTGATTACTTCCAAGCTCAGATTATGAGTAATGATAAGCGATTACAAAAAAATGATTTTTTAATGCGTTGTCAGTAGTGGAATATTTTAAAACTGTTCGTTACGACGTAACATTCCTGTTACTGAGGACCTAGTCAATTGAGCAATGGAGATGGTTTCCATGTTTAAGTGGCTTGCCCTCCGCCGTGATCAATTAGAATCAGACGAGTTACCCGATTCAGTGTATATAAAGTTCGACAGTGATGGAGGATTAGTAGCCATAGCGGCCCAGTTAACAACATTCCAAGCAAATAAAGGTAACTCTAAGTTGGGTGGTAATGGTACATAAACTCCAGGGCACAACTTTTAATAGGGCCGGGATTGACTTATGCAAGAAAAATTTTGCTAAAGGTCAAGTATATGTAGCGCTAACTCGTGTAAAGACACAGGATGGCAATGCTCTTTGCGACCTAGAGCTTTACAAAGTCCTGAAGAAATCACATGATGAAAAAGCCTTGAAATGGAACTATTAAGATTATTGTATTAAGATTATTGTAAAACATCATCTGCTTACCTAAATAACTTCAAAGTATACAATTAAAATTCCTCCTAACCGTTGAAGAGTTGTGCCTTCCGTTACATCAGCTCAGCAATAGATAAAAATATGTAAAAACCAAAAACATTGTAAATGCCTTTGAAATTTGTGGGTTTTCCTGCATCAGATCCTGACTAAAACTCAAAAAAATTGTCTGCGATTGTTGTTTATGTTTTATATAGATACTAAAGCAATATATAAAATAATATTCAACTTAACTAAAACATATTTTATGGGTTAATTTTTTTTTTAATCTAGTAGTTTACTGCGCAGTAGCTCTGCCAGACCGACCATTCCAGGTGAACCCATGGTAATACTGTTGTTTTTTTATTACTTTAACCTTCTCTAAAATCATTCTCAGTTCTCCGGCTATACTTATATCAGGCCTTGAAATTAACTAGGATAGAGCGATGAGATGAGAGGAAAAAAATGAAAAGGTGTTAACTCCAAATTGGCCTTTTTTGGAAATAAGCAAGAAAATATTTATAAATTGTCTTCACTCAGTAAGCTTTTTAAAACGAAATCAGAAGGAACAGGAATTTCGTGTTACCCTCATTTTGGGTGTGACATGATTATAGTAAATAATTTTGTTTACAGAAATCAATAAGTTCCTAAAAGCAAAGGACTTAGGTGATGTGCTGTCACATTTAACCACTCACCCAGACAACTCGCAACACATTGAACCCCCTGAATTTATTCCACGTCCAATGCGGAATGAACATAAGGAACGAGTTATTGAGTAAGACATTTTTTTAATAAACATCAACCCTAGTATCTCCTAATATATTATTTATTAAATCAGTAATATAACAATCATGTATTTAGTTTCGTTTAGATGTGTTACTATAATATACACGTAACGTCATCTTTTGTCAAAGTCCATGAAGTGCAAAATAAATCAATTGTTTGTCTATAGAATGATAGTATCATCATTCTATGAGAAAGCGCAGTGCCTGCTTTGCGACATAGAACCCCGAGCCTATCCTCAGTGCATCGGCGCCTGCTGGGAACCATTGCTAGAGGCTGACTTAAGCGTGGTGTTGGAAAATTGTGAGTTTTATTATACTAGCCTTATCCATTACTTTTCTAGTCACGATATAGAATATCCTTTCACGCTAGGGATATTTGTATGTATCACTTAAGTTAGGATGGAAATTGGACTTAATGTACGAATTATTCTGTTACTTTTGATTCTAAGTTTCAGCTTCGGTTTATGAGAGGAAGCCAGAATTACCGGAAAATAGTGTACCATTCAATCCAATAGCTGCTGCTAAATTTAACATTTAAGAAAACATGTAAAAAATATGATAGTACAAAGTATTAATACATTATTATTTATTATCAATCCTTAATGAACATTGATCAAAATCATAAAATTAAATTTTTCAGCTTCCGGCACACCAATAGCTGTGGCACTAAACTTTGATGCGCGGTGTGAACCAGAAATCAAACTATCTTGTGGTTTGGACAAGACTTTCCTGGAACACGTTGAGGGTTCAGTGCGAGATACAATGTTGCCCGAGGGAAAAGGTATTTAAATTCAAATTAAGCATACAATATTACTCATTCGAGAAAGTTTATCCTTCTTTAATGCTGTAAAAATGCAACGAATATGAATTATTTGTATCGAAGAGTGACAATAGAAACTATTTAGGTTGCAGTCAACGATATAGTGAAATAATAATAAAGCCAGTTTTTACACGTGAGGAGACGGGTTGGAATACTATTCCCCTCTGCCGCTAGAAGAGCATATCATAAGAGTCCAGTAACCCCGTCTAGTGGTAAAGGATCTATTCCCCGACTGGCTTGCGACCACCAGCATATAAATACAACCGCCAGGTGTCGTAGACGCGTTCCGGTCGAGCCGCACGTGGGCCAGACTTACCCCCCTCCCTCTCCCATCCCATTAATGCTGCGGATCTAGTGGACTCTGGACTCTTGCTCAAGGTCCGCTGAAACCACTGCATTTTTTTCTTCACTCCCCTTCCCCACTCTATCTTCGAGAATGCAACGCATCGTCAAAACAAGGTATCTCTTGTTTTGTCCATACAATGGGCGATGGTGGCCACTTACAATCAGGTGGACCATCTTCTCGTTTGCACCTTAAAAAAAGTCCAGACCCAAAAAAATTGCCAATAGTAGTGGAATATAAAAGTAAACCTTGATTAGATCTAAAATTAGTTGTTGCTCAATGGCCTGAATTGAACTCAAATGAATAAGAATGGGTTGGTTAGTTGCGCAAGTTCCCAAGAGGAGGAGTTCAGGCCAAATCATAATTGACTCCAAACTGAAGTCCGCAATGAGTGTTAGTATAAGATCAAATTCAAATCAGACCCGAATAAACCACGAACCCGAATTGAAGGTTTGATTAGTGAGACCCACTTTTTCCCTGGAAAAAAATCAAACTTTCCGCAGAATTGTCATATTCCCTTATAGAAAATATTAAATTACAGGAGCAATCCTCCACTCCTCCATGATGGCGACGGACTCCTCGTTGTCTCCGCGAGACAAAGTCTCTGCAATACATTCCCTAGAGGTGTTCACGGAGCGCGTGGCGAGGGAGAAAAACTTCCAGGGTGTCTTCGCTACTAACACCAGTCCACTCACACAGGTTTGTAATACACAACTACATGTATTATTTATGGTTGTGTTACACACACGTTGTCAGATATTTAAGGGTTTATTTTTCTCAAATTTTGAAATATGTTATGTCTGACATGACATTAAGAATATTTCATCATCATCATCATCATCACAACCCATTAATAGCCCACTGCTGAGCCAGGTCTCCTCCTCAGAGTAAGGAGGAGGTTAGGTCAGTTTCCTCACGATGTTATCCTACACTGTTAAAGCAAGTGTTATAGCTTAAAACACACAACTGAAAAGACAGAAGTGTGTGCCCAGGATCGAACTCGGACCTCCCGAGTAAGACATCGATGTCTTAACCACTCGGTTATCATTGCTTCTTGAGAATATTTAACCATAGACAATTAATCTGAACTGCTTAAAGAGTAAAACCAACAGTTTTCTAATAAATAAATATAAAAGCCTTTTAATTAGTTGATTTAATGATACTGGGTTAATGGTATTTTGGTAGGTATTACATTTCATGTTTAGGTGTTTAAATCATAAAATATTCCCTTGGTAATAATGCTAAAATTCCACAATATAGTTACATAATCCATTTTCTATTATATGTTATTAAAAACCACCAAAGTTTGTTGAATTATGAGCCCTTTGAAAATTTGATATAGCAACACTTATCAATATTCCTAGCGGATATAACCATAATTTGTGTGACATGTATTTATAAGTAAATCAAGTTTAACACCATATGTAGTGTATGCTAGCCTTAAAACCATTTAACATTTTTATCACTGTCAGGGACATGGGAATGTTGCCTACTTGCAAATTATATAAAAACTGATTCTTTGACAATAATAATTGTATTTTCCAAGACTAACTATTTTTTGTATTTTACAGCAATTAGCCATCGATGTCCTCGGTTTCCAAACTTTACTAGACTATCAAATAAATCAATACGTGGACCAGAATGGCGAAAGACCATTTGGATGCGCACCAGATGACATGAGAGCTATTGTTTGTTGGAAACCAGTTAAATAAGTATAATACCATGATTATAGTGTAGATTTCAGTAGGTTTAGATTCTGTAGTTAAAAATATATAATGGGGAATTAATGAAACACAAACAGTATTGCCACATTCATTGAAAGGTATAAAGTGCTAGTAATGCTGATTCATTATCGATAAAAGCATTCTCGATATTTGACTTGTACAATCTGTTAAGATATCGATATGATCGGCAGTATCGATAACTAGCCATTTTCGTTATTTGATATACAAAATATTCTAAATGATATCGTTTTTATCCCTTTTCTGTTAAGTACTTTAATAAATAATATCCTGTATATATTTGTAATCTATTAATATTACAAATATTTAAATTCATACAAACTGTCGATAATCCATAACTTTCAATATCATATAGATGTAATTGAATTATATATTATGTAGGCACAATAAACATTACACACTATTAGAAGAGATTAAAAAACTGAAAGAAAATTCAATACTGTATAGTACTGGCCAAGAAATGGCCTGACTGTCAAGGGAAATTGGACTGGAAAATATTTAAAGTACCCTTACAAACCTTTTTTGCAATAAAACGTTAGCCTTTCCCAGCTCTTTTCTATCTCTGTACCAAATTTCATCAAAATCGTTTCAAAGGTTTGGGACCGTGAAAACGTAACAAACGATTCTTTGGTTTTTATGCGACGTTTCAGTTCCCACGCGTCTGCTATTTGTCTTTGAACTGCGAAAAGCACGCGTACGCTCACAATGTGCAACTTACCCCCACTAATTTTCCTCAGACCTAAAGTTAGTCTGACCAACTATACTATTTACACACATAAAATAAAAACTTATTTCATAACTTACGATGTGTGACTGTGATTAAATTAGTTTATATTAAATATAGTTAATCAGCTTGCCACTTCTTACGACAGGTCTCTCGTGTATACCATTACTAATTGTTTACAAATTTGCACACAATATGTAACCTCTGAGTTGTTTAATAAAAATTTAAAAGACATTATAGTTTTATTTTAAACTAGCAACACCCACGAACTTCTTGCACTTAAATTAACTATTCGTCTTCTAATTAGACACTCATGTAGATATCTAGAATTCCAGATCACTCATTGTGTGAATGTGACCTGAACGAAGGCACTTGTTGTTTTCTTACCCAAAACAAAAATATGCTTAATCAACTTTTAGAGCATTTTGAAAAAAAAATATATATTTCATAGTGAGCAATATGGTTTTACTAAAACGCGCTATAGGTCGCGCTCTTCAAACATATTTACGATGCATTCGTAAAATCACAAAATGCTATTGGTTTATTTTGCGACTTGCCCATGGCCTTCGATTATGTTGAACATGAAACGCTTTTAAAAAAAATTAATTATTATGGTGTAAGTGGTTCACGACTTGATCTAATTGCCCCATACCTTACCCAAAGGATCCAGAACGTTGCTATTAATGGTAAAAAACTTCTGGATCCGTCTTAAAAATGGGTGTTCCACAAGGTTCAATATTGGGGCCATTTCTATTCTTAATTTATATTGCTGACGACACATCTCATATATTTAAAGTTAAGAGAAACCAACATAGTTACGACTATGTAAACAGTGCATTATCGTAGGTTCATCAATGGTTTACTATTAGTAATATAGCACTAAATGCAAAAAACCTAATTGTGCGGAATTTTCTTTATTGAATGTAAAAATACAGCAATTCACACTTTTATTAAATTATTAAATATTAAATGTAGCTGACTAAACATTTTTTTAGGAATAACTTTCGACTAAAACCTTCAGTGGAACTCTCATTTATCATATCTGGCGGGAAGACTCATTTTAGCAGCTTACGAAGCAAGCAATATAAGGCAACTAACTGACATCGATACAGCTAAACTTATTTATTTTTACAGTATTATTTCCTACGGAATTTTATTGTGGCACAAGGCCGCGGATATAGAATCCACTTTTATCCTTCAAAAAGAGGAGTGCGGTTCATTTACAATCTAAGATCCCCTACGAGATGTATTTTATAAAGAAGGTATTCTTACTGTGCCGTCAGAATACATGGCTCTTCTCATCAGAAAACTGCTTTCCGAACTGGTGGTAGTTTCAGACAAACTTACTGTCTGATGCCTCGCGCTTTCAGTTAACGAACTCCTAATAGTGACTTCTGCGCATTCAAGATCAACCCTATACATACGTGCCAGTAGCGATATTTAGGTTAAATTTTCAACGACAACATTATTTATATATGACTAATAAATTGGTTCAGTGGTTTAAGCGTAACAGACAGACAGAGTTACTTTTGATTGTGTAATAACTATAGATGGAGTCTTAAATGTCTACTATTTATTATTAGATATTAAAACTAATATGTCAATTATCGTATGTGCGTTTAGATCATGACATACTATCCAGAGATTTGCTAATGATAGTTGTTTATTAAATGGCATAATGAGGAGATGATTGCGGTGAAAATATTACTTCCGTACTTATTGTATTATTAAGGAGATAAATTACTATGTAATTAAATATAATTAAACATCTTCTGTTATTTAATGTTGAAAATTACATATCTTATTTTACGATAATCATGGATTGCCCTTAGGTTATACCAAGCACGCGCCAAGTATCTTCGTCGTGCCAAATACTCATGAGCTATATTTGAAGACTTAAAAAAATAAACTGAATAAATAAATAGCCTATCTAATACTGAAAGAATTTTTCAAATCGGAACAGTAGGTCCTGATATTAGCGCGTTCAAATAAACAAACTCTTCAACTTTATATATTAATATTAGTATAAGATTCTGGCGCCCCCTGAAATCTTCCATGTATAGACAGCGCGTCCCTAGGCTATTGGATATGCATTATTTTATATTTTAAAAATATCTATACTAAGAAACACAAAGGAAAGAAAATTATAAACATTAAAACATGTGTTTAAACATATTAGACTTGTGTCATTTTTTTAAATTATTTAACAAGCCAATCAAAACACTTTAATTTTGTAGTATTTTTAATTTTAATTATTATGTTATAAGTTTTAACTTATTATAACTGCTAACGTGTATGATAGAATAACTTTAATGTTTACCTCTTTAGGCGATGATTTTAAAATTGGCTTCTTGCTTTTTATCTAAATCATATTGGCGACATGTAATTTCATAGGATTTGGATGCGTTTCCATCAGAGATCTATTGGTTCATTAACCTAGCCTCGTTCAGTGTGTCAAAAGAAGCTATTCTAATGGTTCTTAACAAACACATAACTCGCTACTCATCCACGCTCATCTATGGTGGAAACACAGCCATAAGCTTGTACTGCACTTATTTTACCTAAAAGCAGATAAGAAATAATAAATGGAGGAAATAATACTTTAGTGTTACAGGTGCCATGGTTATAATTATATGTCGGAGCGTAATTTAGGCTAAAAGCCAAACCTATTACATAGATTCTGGATAGAACGTGGTAATTTAACAGCAACTATCCGATACCTGAGTTCCCTGACCATACAGCAACCATCATCCTGGCATGATGCAGCCAGGTCCCACTTGGACCAGACAAGCAGCTGAAGCAGTGATAGCACATGCAGCGGCTATGGGAATTACTACATAGTATAAAACAAAGTCGCTTTCCGTCTGTCTGTCCCTATTTATGCTTAGATCTTTAAAACTACGCAACGGATTTTGATGTGATTTTTTTTAATAGATAGAGTGAACCAAGAAGAAGGTTTATATGTATAATACATACATATTATAGTAGAGAAAGTAACCGTGCGAAGCCGGAAGCGGATCGTTAGTTTAATATATTTAAATCTTTAATAACATATTTTGGGAAAACTGAGAAATCAATAAAGAGAGTATTTAAAAGGTTTTATTTTTCAGACTAAACTTTTCTTGAGATTCATCATTTAAATGAAACAAAGCCTTTATCTATAGTTAGACCTGCAGCAATAGAACTGGGAAAACCCCCTCATTAAGTCTTCTTAAATATGACTATATTATTCTGTCTCACTCACTTATTCTTTTTCCCAAACCTTGTCCTGACAATAACTAACACAACAAAAAAGAATTACCCGATTTGGTGCAGTCGTTCTGAAGTTATACGCTTACATACATAGAGGATATTTATTTTGATTTACATAGATGTACAGACAACCGTTAAGTTAAATGTATAAATTATTTTTATACAAGTTTGATAATCTACTAATTACGACTAATTACTTACTCTATTTACAATCGCATGCACAAATCATATGTACGTGCAAGTTTTTTCAAGCGTTACATTTCATTGAGACACGCCATTTTCTATTATATTTAAAATATAAAAATACCTCGTACATTATGCTTCGAATTGTTAAGTTTTCCCTTAACTAATGAACCCTTAAATTATATTATGTTATAAAAATGTATGAAATGATTTAATGAGTACTACATCCTTTGACTGCGACAGATTTTTCTCTCTTTTCTATTATACGTACCCGTGAAGGGTCGGGTTAGAATACTATTCCCCTCTGCCGCTGGGAGAGCACCTCTTAAGAGGCGAGTGACCCAGCACACCCTTGGTGGTAGGGGATCTATTCCCCGACTGGCTTGCGACCACCGTCCGCTAATTGTTAGAGACGCGTTCCAGACTTACCCCCTCCCACACCCATCGCATTAATGCACTCTATATTCGAGGATGCAACGCAACGACAAAACAAAGGAGTACCTCTTGTTTTGTCGATGTCCATGGGCGATGGTGGCCACTTACCATCAGGTGGACCATCTGCTCATTTGCACCTTAACTATTATAAAAAAAAATTGTAAGCATTAAAGGGTGTGCGGGATTCTGCTTTGATTATTTTTGATGACGTGGGAAATGGGGGGTCTGCATAATCATTACGTCAGTGAAAAAAAACTAAACACACACATCGAAACGTGAATATCCCTGCTCCTCAACCTGAGCAGAAAAGTACTGTACCTGAGGGAGAAAAATGCATCAATGTTTACGTAAGCACGGGAAATCTGCTTACGTAATACTTGAAAGGCCCCTGTGATTGAAATGAAAGTCTTCAATAATTGGACTATAGACAATTTAGGTCAAACGCTTCGCATTCTTCGGACACTATAGAAAACAGTCATGAATCGTAAAATAAAAAAATGCCAAGTCACAATATAAAAGGCTCCAAACATTAAGACACAAAGGTCCAATAGCAAACAAGGGATATCGTTTTTGTCTAGAAATTAAATAAACTAATTTTTATTATTGAGATAGTTTTCATAGAGAGGAGAACCATTGACTGGACTGACAGTACGCGAAATTCAAATAATATCAAACACGTAGTTCGGGCGAATTCTGACAGATGGCGCTGTTATGTAAAATGTTCACTCACCTGTCATAACTCTGAAATGATTGCCCAATATTTTGTTCTTTATTCTTTCTTACGATTACATTTTGCTTGAGTATGTTCGGAATTAATCATTTAGGTGGAAGATTCTCAACGTTACGGGAATTAGGAGGGGTTAATCAGTAGCGGCTTTAGGGCTGGGTGAAACAGTCTGTCACCCCGGGACCCCGAAGTGTAAAAAATATATCTCCCAGGGCACCTAAGTAGTTAAGATGACCCTTAGTCTGAGGAGACCACGGCATTATTAAAATGAATCTCATAAGATAACTTTACTGTACTGTTGATGGTTTCCTTACGGAGCGCGTAGTGCTTAAGACCAAGCTAAAAAATTATAATTCCAATATTTTTAGCAATTTAACACAAATTTTTCACATGAGCAGTTTTATTGGCGCGCAAACTACAATTAACGGGTATAACTTAATCGACCTAGTTTGGGCAAATCAACGGAAATGACAACATATGGAAATAATCAATCGCATTGCTTTCAGCGTGAACCATGTACGAATGTGTCGTAAATAACGCACATATTGTACATAGGGACTGTTTATATACAATGGATTATTATGTAGAATCAAAAATAATCACAATTATATACAATAATTAAATTGCTAGATTAAAATTAATATTTAATATAATAAAGAATTTTTTATTTTACTTTAATGTGTTTCCTTGTTGATAGGAAGGTTATATGTCTTGCAACGAACTGTCAGAATTCTTGAGAGAGTTGTAGTCTACTTTATTCCTGATGATCTATGATCCGAAAGAGTGGTCTTCCAATGGGTGGACCATTTGTTGACCAAATAAAAAAAAAGTATATGTCAGAACAGAAAGAGGATTTGAATAAATAAAGTGACCGAATATCACGATGCCATAGTTTTTGGACAGGAACCCAGGTAGTGCCCTGGACTTGTAACCAAGGTGTAGGCTTAAGGAGCTCCTTTAAATGATCATAACACTCACCTCCACTGTCTGGTCTCACTGTTTGTCTTAGGTTAGGTTAACATAAGGCTAACCTAAACCTAATTGTGTTAACACATCTAAATACATAACACACACATCTAAACACACAGGACTAACAACAAGTCCTCTTTATTATTATCCTACCCTAACTATAGCCCGACACGACTTCTATTATTATTCTACCCCAACATATATTAAGAATTTTATCATTCATGAACCTTTATAATAAAATTATCTTTCATTCAATGCATATTTTATTTAGAAAGCAGATTCGTGAAATCAGGGGTGTATATGGAGCGCCCGTGTGTAAGCATCACGCTAGCAGTAGTTAACGAAAAAAAAAAAAAGAAAAGTTCGCGTTACCTCGATGTAAGGCTTTGTTGCAATTTTTTTAGCTCTTTTTAGGAATTACAATATTTACATTTTAAAAGTAGACTCATAAAGTAGGCGCCTCCAGCGAGCAGCCTTCAGCGCCCGTGTGCAACGTACTCTTTGCAGTATAGGCAGCGCCGGTTCTAAGTGAAATTACTTAAATAAATTGGCCTGACCCATTAAAATTTTATGGCGAAAAAGCAAAAGAAAAACGCGCGAAAATAACTAAATGTGTTTATCAAAAAGTATAATATATTCTAGAACTATTAAGAAGATTTATTCCTTCTGTCTATTATAATATTACAGGTGTTGTTTCGTAATTTATAAGAAATGTATATAAATTAATAATTTTATAAATTCAATAGATTTTTTTTTGTACAAAAAACATTAATTTTTTCTAAAAATGAAATGAAATGAAATATTTATTTGTAATAAACAAAGTACAATGGTTGGATTAATGTTAAGGATTCCACATGTTTTGCGAGGATTTGGCATACAAATAATTGTTACAGAAAATTCATTCATAAATTATATAAAACAATGTCATGGATTCGTTATTGTCATAATTTAATTAAAAAGTATTCATTTAGTTATACATACAATGTCATAGAGCTGTTCGCATTATCGACGACCCCATTCTCACAGACGGTTTAATTGAACTAAGTCTCCGGAGAGATGTTGGATCTCTGTGCGCCGCTGGGACAGATTCCATCCACACCACTTGGATGCGTGGTATACCAGCAATGTACGTCCGTCAAGATCATTCCTCCCACGCACGTGCAGGCTGTGGAATAATCTGCACCAGAGGTTTTCCAAGAGCGCTTTATTTTAAACATTACATTATATCAAATTCTTTTGGGTCATAAAAACATTTTTCAACTAGCCATTCTTTTAATTTTCTTTTAAATTTATTGAAAGGCAGTTCTTTTTAGCCAGCGCAGTCTTATGAATAGGTAATTTAAGACGCGTAGGGTCTCTATTTGAATATGTTTCTATGTAGTAAATAGCTCAGGCTCAGTTTAATATAATTCATACGAAACTAACTCCTTCCGTCGGTTACGCTTTCACACCTTAACCACTGAATTGATTTTAATGAAATTTGATGATTTATTAGAGAGAGAGAGATAGATTAGAGCTTGGGAAAAGAGATATACTATCTGTTGTGGCGAAAAAAAACATGGCAATTGAAGATAAAAATGTAATAAACCTAATATTAAAATACATTGCACCTAAATAAAGCCGGGGCGGGTCGACTTGTGAAGATATGTGTAACTAATAGTTAACTACAGTCATTGTGAATAGTACTTATTTCTAACTAAGGCGTAGTATAAAGAGCTATGCACGGATAGACTCGGATCCTGTGTGGTTGTTCACTATACGATAGAAGGGTTGAAATATTTAATTAGTGTGTGAAATATTGTGAAACGTAACATTTACAATATATGAATAATATTTGAGTTTTGTGTGGGAATCTAAGTGGGAGGTAGTTTCAAAATCAATAGGTAAACTTTATATAATTCTTAGTATACTTTTTGTCCGTAAAAACGAATGTCAATATTTTTAATATCTTGGAATATAATTAAATTAAATTATGATTTTTTAAAGAATATTTATAATATATAATATTTTATGTTAGAAGTAGGGTTGCCACAAATAGTGATTTGTCCAAATACCTAGTATTTGGCCAAACTGATCACCATATCAACTTAATTTTAAGGGTCGACCCGAGCAAATAAACATTTACAGTAAAATAAATAACGAAAAATTTAATCAAATAATACCTAGTTTTAAATCCCTGGAATCTGTGACCCAGTTACAGATTAACAAGAGCTTTTAATTGCTGCTTTGATCTCGCTAACTAGTAAAGTATAAATCTATAAAGATTGTAACTTTAATTGCGCTTAACTTTATTACTTTTGTTAAATTAAAATTACTTTTCAAATTGCTTACAAATAGAAATATTAGTTTCCTATCAATTGGTGCAGGTAAACGAGCAATAAAAAATTCATACTTCGTCATTTCTATGTTTGTTTTTGCGAAGTAGAACAAGGAGACTCCGGTTGTAACTCCGGGCTTCGTATGTTGTGGTGGGCACTGCGACAATAAAAAAAGTCACTCATACCTCACCCTATTTATAATTCTTAGTGGTTTTTGGGTAGTAGGAAAAATGACAATGAGACTACGAAATACAAAAAGAAATTTCCAAATCGGTTATAATGAACATTTATAATGACGGAGTTCTGAGGTAACAAACATAACAAACATAAAAAAAATGAAAAATACAACCGAAATCCTTTATTTTGAAGTCGGTTGAAAATAGCCGAATTTATTTCATATCGTATTAGCCGAATATTTGTGGCAACCCTAATTTAATGTTAACTTTTTTTAGTGTTAGAAGTACCGTCTACATGAGTGAAACATGTTGACGGTAATCCTCATCTGTATATTGTGTGGTGTATGGGCATGGTCCAAGAGGAAGACCAACAATAACGAGCCCCCAGCCTTCCCTGGAGCCCTACCCTTGATAGGGCATGCGCATTCACTAATTGGGGACAGTGCACGTATGTATCACCTTTCTTTTTTCAACCTAGAGTTACTTACTAGAATTATACGTTTAGTTATAGTTAAAAAAAAATTATCAGAAATACTTCTTTAATCGACCTCGAAATTTTGTTACTATTGATTTGACCATAAGACTGCGTTTCGACCAGAGATGTGGGACTATGTGTAGCTTGGGATCACTGGTGGAAATGCAGTCTTATTGTTCTAGTTTATAAAAAAGTATACTATTCATATATCTGAGGAAAAAAAAAAAATCAAAAAATTCAATAAGTGATGTCGCTGTGATTAAAAGTGTCCTATAAGTCATGATTTGACTAAAAATACTAAAAAAATCTTTACTCGAAAACTATATAAAATCGCTTTATCGATCTCTGTCGATTGGGATAGCCCAGGTACTGCTCTACCTCTGAAAACTACTATTATTTCAGAATTATGGAACTCTGTAAAAGAGCTGTCTTACGAAAGTCTGAAAGTCGACGGAGTTATTTCTGCGTCTATCGGCCCAAGGACTATTTATGGTAAATATTTTTATATTTTGTTTATTCTTATCTATTTATTTTATAATCATTAGGATTAACATATAAGCTAATTTTTATCCCGGAAAAAATCCTAGTTACTGCGGGATAATAATAAAATATGTTTATTAAACGCCTTAACAATTTTATGTAGCAATATATTAAAAATTAAAATGTTTTTTGTTAATCCTGTGTCAAACTGAATCCGTGCGAAGCGAGGCGAGTCGACTAGTCTCTGATAAAAATTAGTCTGTCAAGTCTGACGTAATAGCCAACTTGTATAATTTTTTTATAGTAGTAACAGATCCCGACGACTTCTTAACGGTGGCCAACACTTGCTTACAAAAGGATGGTTTCTATGATTTTGCAAAACCATGGCTTGGAGAAGGATTAGTCACAGGAACTTGTAAGTTTTAATTGCTTTAAATAAACCGCCATCTTGTTTAGGGTGGTGGGTTATGTACAATAACTTTTTAGTTAAACCTGCAGCAGTAATGAGATTTATAGTAATAAAGACATTTGTATTACCATGTTATTGGATTCGATTTTTTTTTATGATAGTTAAGGACAAACGAGCAGACGGCCCACCTGATGGTAAGTGGCCACCGTCACCCATGGACATCGACAATACAAGAGAGTGACCCTTGTTTTGCCGATGCGTTTCCACCTCAAAAATAGAGTGATGAAGGGGAATAAGGAGAAGAATACTGCGGTTTCAGTAGACCTTGAAAGACAACCCAGCGTTTACTAGAACCGCAGCATTAACAGGATGGGAGGGGGAGGGGTAAGTCTGGCCAACATCAACCGCGACCGAAAATGTTCCCAATCAATGACACATGGTGGTCCATCATTAAAAAATTTCCATCATTACTAATGACGAGTTATGAATATGAATTTACGTTTATTAGATTTTTTTCTTTGTTTTTATTCTATAATGGAACAGGCAAAGGTATAACACTGTACAGCTTTGTCTTTAGTAGGTTAATAAGTTTCAACTGTCAAAAGCAAAAATTCCAAATGACGTTTCAAGTGTTGCCAAATGTTTTTTTAATTGACATATTTATTTTGCTAATTGTACTAATCAAAATGTATATTAAAGCCTAAAGTATTTGAAATAACAACTACAATATACCTACATAAGGTAATTGGAAAATTACTAAATACGTATTTGCATTTTAAATACGTATTACACGCAATTGAAACACTGCCCAGCCCAAATGATTTCAAGGAAACGCCCGTCCGTATGTTTCACACATATTTTATTCATATAGTAGTGCCATCTGTGAGAACTCGTACGTACTACATGAATAAATAATTGAAAGTTGGTTGAACTTCGCGTACGATGACAGCGTATCACCGTATCCGATGTCTGATTTATGACAAATTATCGCTTTGTAGGGACAATACCGCGCACAAGTGGAAGCTTGCTGGGCCCGATTTTAGCTTATTATTTTTATTATTATTATATAGTCTAATTGGTGATAAAAAAAAATCTTACGGATTTGCTAGATCTTGCAAATTTAGGGAGTTAGGCCTCTCTAGAGGTCGAAAAAAATTGTTTTTTTTTTTAGGATTTTTTTTAGAAATACTATAAAATAAATCGAGATTCCAATTATTAAAGAGTATTTATTATATGTTATTGTTACTGATAGCAATTAATTCAAAATGACGCCTGTACAGCATTTTTCTGAGGTCGTTTTCGTTTTTTTAGGTCCTCATTGGCCTTCTAGGTAATCGTCCTGCTCTCGCATTTCTTTTGGTCTCTTGCTGTTACCAGATGTCATTTTTCCTCCTTTCTTCCCACTCTATCAATAATTGTAGAAAAAAGTTAATCAATACACAGGTGAAAAAATTTACAAAGGCAGACCAAGGGGCTTTGTAATAAAATCTTCATTTTGTACCAAAATCCTAAAAAGCCTCTCTTTTTAACCTTTGTATCGTATTTTTTGAAGTCCTTTACGACACCAGCTAGCTGTGAATTTTAAGCTTGCGCCGTGATGTAGTAGCCTCAGGCTCTAGACAGATAGTATACCAAATTTCATTTAAATCAGTTCAGTAGTTTTGGCGTGAAACCGCGACAGATAGACAGATGGACTGAGTTACATTCATAATATTAAGTAAGGATGTAGGTACTCCATTAAACGAACATCCATTTTTTTCTAGTATCAAAATGGAAGGTCCACCGGAAATTGCTCAATCCAGCATTCAGTCAAGTAGTCTTAGATAGTTTTATTGGAGTTTTTAATAAGCAATCACGTCGACTTGTCGAGGACTTGGAGGAGGAAATTGGGAAAGGAGAGTTTGACCATTGGGTCTATACTCGACATAATGCGCTGGAAACTATATGCTGTGAGTATGCGGTTTCTGCTTAGCGATATTTTAACAACACTTTATAGCGTCATTGAAAAGGTAGCTAGGTAAGCAAATTTTTTAATGTTTTATTTTAAAACTAAAAACTTCTAGGGACATACACAGTGTAACTTTTGTGTTAATTCAAGTTTTATTAATTTAACAAAGGTCTGATAGTCAAGGGATCTTCCACTAACTATCACTTATTATATGGCCGGATTAAAAAACTAACAGAAATAAATTTATTTACAGTAACTGCATTAGGAGTAGACTTCACAGATAAGAATGTGCTAAATAGTCAGTACGTAAATGCAGCGGAACAAATGTTCAATGTTCTTGTGGATAGGTTCCAGAAGTTCTGGCTGCACAACAATTTTATATACAGCTGGTCTGCGTTAAAGAAGAAACAAGATAATTACTTGAAGACATTACATAATTTGTCTATCACGGTTAGTTCATTCCCAATGCCCTCCAATATGAGGTATAGTAGCCGGCAGCTAATTTTAGGTCTGAGAAAAAAATAGTGGGAGAAAGTTGCGGATTGTGAGCGTGCTGTATTGGGGGTTCCATCCGTAACGTTTAGTATTTAAAGACTATTGCGCATTCAAGGGTAAATCTATTCTTCCGCTAGAAGTAAGAAAAAAGATAAATAAATAAATCAATGGCGGTTATAACCCGACAAATGACAATATCATTCTTAATTTAATAATTATGTTCGAATTATGAGTAAAGTTCTATTTGGTAGTGTAAAACGTCAAACTCTAAATTATTATAAATTCAACGAACAATTATGATTTATGATATATATTAGTTTTCCAAATAATGTGTTAAAGGTGCGGGTATCTTAGAATATTAGGTATATCGCGAGTATTTCATGTAGAATTTGTTTTTTGATATAGAAAAACCTTAGCGTTATATAGAGCAAATAATCAAGAGTTATCCATTGAATTTATTTTACTAAATATAATCAATTGATTCTCATTTTTCAGGTTCTAAAAAAGCGAAAAGCAGATTATTTAATAAATAGAAATTCCAAAACAAAGGAGAATATACAAGGTAATAAAATATTATGTTAATGTATCCTACTAATATTATAAACGCGAAAGTTTGTAAGAATGTATGGATCTACGTTTGTCACTCTTTCACGCAAAAACTACTGAATGTATTTTGATGAAACTTTACAATAATATAGCTTACACATCAGAAAAACATATAGGCTATAATTTATAATGATATAGTCTGGATTATCCAAAATATAGCGAGTGGAACCGCGGGGTGCAGCTAGTTTGATATACGAACTACATGGTACCTAATAGAGATTATATAATATTTTAAGTTATCTCCTTATGTAAGCATATAAAAAAGAGAACATGATGAAGAACGCCTACTGGCGTCAGATATTGTAGCGTAAGTAAAACAGGGAGTTATAAGTGAATTATACGATTCTTTGCTGCACGTCTTCCGCTTACTTTGTTTCTTGATTATTTCTGGGTAGATGATAAGGTAAAAAGTTTTCAATAATATATAACAATAAGAATTCTTGCTTATTTTCGTCACATTGCTCGACGATAACTTTTAATTTTTAAAACCTAATTTTTTTTGGACAAGTTTATTTTTTTGAAGCTGAGGGTGTAATCAAGTTCCGGGACTCACTGCCATTATAATAAAAAAGTACCCCGGGAACAAGATCGCATAATAGATACTTACTATTATGATTTTAAGGAATATTTTCTAAGGACACATCCCTCAATACCTAGTGTAAAAAAATAAAAAAGAAAAGGACGAGGTTATATCAGTGGCGTTACTTTTGTTTTGAAGTAAATATTTCTAGCAATTGACTTTTCGTTTCCAGGTCCCAAATTTAAGCCATTCATGGATCTTCTTCTAGAACTATCTATAGAGAAAGGAGCCTTCAACGACCGTGAGATACGAGAACATGTAGACACCATGATAGTGGGTGGTCATGACACTTCGGCTAGCGTTCTTATGTATAGCATATTGTTGGTCGGATCTTATCCTCTAGTACAGGAAAGAATCTTCGAAGAGTAAGTGGTCTTTTTTAATGAGTAATGTAAACGATGATTGAAATATCATTTTATTATTCCAGATATTAGAGTTTACATATGTACTGACCCACTAAATATTTTGAAAGAATTAACAAAACTGAATTGATGAAATCATTTAAATAAACGATTACTCAGCTTGACATGTCCACATGCTCCCTTCATTTCCTTTAAACCTTTTTTTCTAAGTAATGCTAATATAATCCATTACCGAGGTCCAATCTATCTCTGTGCCAAATTTTATCAAAATTGTTTTAGTAGTTTAAGCGTGGAAGCGTAACAGACAGACAGTGTTACTTTCCCATTAATAATATTAAGTTGGGATTATTATACTTCAGGTTAAATGATGTCTTCGGTGATGATGATAGAGACGTAACTAAGCATGATCTATCTCAGCTATTTTACTTGGAAGCCGTTCTGAAAGAGACGATGCGATTCTACCCAATAGTTCCAGTCACAGCCAGATATTTGGATAAAGATGTTAAATTACGTAAGTTAATCTAGACAACTCATTTAAAGCAGAAGCAGAAGTTACTATTAGGGCCTTTTTAGCGGAGCGAGAGGAGCGCGCCACATGTGATTGGTAAACGTCATGCATGGAACTACGTATACAGGCACTCAGCACGTTTACAATGCGCAACTATTCCCCCTACTTTCGCTCAGATGTACAGGTTAAGATCATTTTGATATAAACAAATAATCTTCTTCTTCTTCTTCCAACTTTTTGTTCTATCTGGGGTCGGGTCTTCTTGTACGTCAGCGCCAGGACTCTCTGTCGTGGGTTGTCATAGGAGTTAGGCTTTGCGCTTTTATCTCCTTATCGCTGCTGGACCAGCATGTAGCCTTCCCCGTCCCATGTGTTTCGTAGGGATATTTAAAACAGATTTTACTGAGAAAGTATCATCTCTTCTCATTATGTGGCTGTTCCATCTAAGCCTGCTTTCTTTTAGTTTGTCTGTTATTGGAGCCACACGGAAAGATCCTCTGACATGGTCATTGCGTATTCTGTCTAGACGTGTTACGCAGCCCGCCCATCGCAGCATCCTCATTTGCGCTATGTGCAACTGCTGTTTGTACTTCTTTGCTGTTGTCCAGCACTCTGCTCCATACAGCGTTGTGGGCCGGACAGCAGTCTTGTACATTTTGCCCTTGGTTAGAATAGGCATTCGGGCGTCATAGAGTACTCCAGTTAGGGATCGCCATTTCAGCCATGCAGTGTTAATTCTGTGATTAACGTCTGCGTCGACGCGGGCATTCGTCGTAAGAACAGATCCAAGGTACTTAAAATGGGAGACTCGGGGTAGCGTAGTATTGTCAATGTTGATGTTGCAACATGTCTCTTTGTCACCACCGAAGTCACATTCCATGTACACTGTTTTAGAGCGGCTAACCCGTAGGCCGTGTCGTTCCAGTTCATTCACCCATACGCTGAGAATCTCCTGTAGTTCTCTAGCAATCTTGGCGATAAGAATGATATCGTCTGCGTATAGCAAGCACCATGTTATTTTGCGTTGTAGATTTTTGGTGATATAATCAATGTTCAGATTGAATATCAACGGGCTAAGGGCAGATCCTTGGTGCACACCTACGTTGACCTGGCGGGTCGCTAATAATAATGCCTGCAAAGCTTTTAATCTGGGTCTTGGCGTCAAAGTACATATCTTGAATAATCGCGATATATTGTTCAGGTACATTTTGAGCGCGTAAAGCCGACCGAGCGATTTTTATTTCTGCAGGGCTTACGCATTCGAGAGGTCCCTCTGTTAATTGTAATCTAAAAAGGTCATCGCTGGGAAACTCTTCATTCAGGAGCTATTTGTAATACTCCACCCATCTGTTATTGATTGCCTCATTTGAATTGAGCAGAGTGCCTTATTCATTCTTAACGTACTTATTGGCCTTTGTGTCTAGAGTTGATTTGTGGCGTTGTTTAGCAATTTTGTAGATTGTATTTTTATTCGGGGCATTCTCTAATTTCTCATAAAAACTACGGCGAGAGTTTGCTCGTGCTTTGCTTTTGCTCTTACTATGTCTTTTATATCGTCGTTCCATCAGGTAGGATCTTTGTTCATGGGGACACAAACTCTGGATATACCTAACTTTTGCCTGGCTTCTTTTTGACAGCAGTGCTCAAAATCTTGCCAAATTTCATCTGCCGATTTTTTCACTTTTGAATCTTTTTGTAAAAAGGTCTTTACAAATAATGCTTTCACAATTTGAAAAAATAGGCTCGTCTGAACATTTCACATACATAACATTATATTTTTTTCAAACAATCACATAGTAGCGCCATTTGTCAAAATTCGTACAAACTTCGTGAGTAAAGCATTGAAAAGTTAGTTGAACTTTGCGTACAGTGACAGCGTGTATGTGTTTGGCCGTTGCCTGTATACAAATTATCGTCCTACTTACCCATACAATATTCCATGTATAATAAACATGATAGTCCGTATCTGTTAGTAGAAAATGTTTTAAGAAAATAAAAATTTTTTAAAAAATATGTTTACGTTCTGCAGGTAATTGTACGTTAACAAAAGGTCGGACTTGCTTTATGTTTGTATATGGAGTCCATAGACACCCCATGTGGGGTCCTGATGCTGAGGAGTTCAAACCTGAGCGATGGCTGGATCCTGCTACTCTGCCTGAATGTCCAAATGCCTTTGCTGGGTTTAGTATGGGAAGGAGGATTTGTATAGGTAAATGAATTTTCAAATAACTTTTTAATATTAATGACGCCATTTTGGGTTATAAAACAAGCTTTGTTGTCAATTACTTGATCGTCATTTTGATTTATAAAACTACATGGTTTTAATCCTCATCCTTACGTTTGAAAATTTATGAATAACTTTGAAAATATATTAATGAAAGAAAAAACATATAGAAAAATACATTCTGAAGTTTTTAGAGATCAAACTTTTAATAAAATTTGGAATCAATTTTCTTTCTGCAATCCAAAGAATCTCGGCGGTAAGTCAACATAATCAAACCCAATCCATCCCATTGACATAGAGAGACTTAACATGAAACTTAACATGAAGAAGGTCATAAGTTGCACATATTTGATTTTTTTTCAGGTAAATCATATGCGTACATGTCTATGAAAACGACGTTAGCCCATCTGTTCCGACATTACAAAGTAAAAGGCGATCATACCAAACTAGAAGCGAAGATAGACGTCATGCTCAAACCAGTGTCTGGATATCACATTAGTATTGAAAGACGGAAAAAAAACAATTTATTGGCTAAAGGTTGTTAGTTATTTTCTTTTGTTACTTCTGTAGAAAAATTCAAATGATTTTGCCATTTATTTACTAAATATATTTTTTTACAACAGTACCAGTGTTTAGATTAAATAAAGGTTAATGGTTTTGTTTTCAATTTATTATTTTACTTATAACATAAAACATATGTATCTGAAATCTTAACTTAACAGTGGTAGTATTTTAACTTAACAGTAGTAGCTGGCCAGTTAAAAACAATGTTAATGTATTAAAAATAAATAAAAAGAATATTAAGATCAGTTTAGGTATTCATGTAACTTGCATGGAGCTGTGTGCTTTTAAGATAAATGCCTACTGCAGTCAGTCATCCGCAGGCAACACGAGGCGCGCTGTTGGGAAATAGTGACCCTACAGACCTGAGTGCTCCCAGAGGAAGGTCCTGTTCCTCATCTCCAGCTTGCCTTTACTGGCTGGTTGGAGTGAACACTGACGAGGAATAGACCCCCTACCTCTGTCTTGCCTTAGTTATTTATATTAGTATTACCTATACAATTCCATTAGGATTGGATGGTAAAATCTTTTCAAACCAGCGTTGTGGTCGGAATTTTTTAGCATCTTCCCATACAGAATGACGATGTACTCCGTAAAGAGAGAGAATGCAGTTGTTACCAGGTTGGAGAGTACAGTTTTCTAAAATGAGATAGACTTAACGGTATATAGTAGCAGGCAGCTAACTTTAGGTATAGGAAAAAATTGTGGGGGAATGTTGCGCATTGCGTTGAGCGTGCTAAATGACTTCTGCGTTTTCAAGGTCAAACCTATACTTACGTGCTGGTAACTATACAAACGAATGATATTCAATAACATGTATCTGACAAATTCGCGTAAATACTGATTACAAGACTAAATATCAATGGTTGACTATCATAGAATTTAGCATATTTTGGTTTCATTACGAATTTCGGGAAGACTAGTTACTCAGTTTTATTACTTTGTCTATATATCTGACTACGAAAGGCGCTGTGTTATAATATCTCATGGTTTCCTTGAGAACTGCTTCTAAATAATAGGTCGGGGAAAAAGTTTCTTCACATTTTTTAAGAAAATTCAAAACATTTTTTTATATACTTTATTTACATTTGACTAAAGTGTGTAGGTACCATTATGTTCGACAAGTTTTTGCCATCTTGTAGGTAGGGACATGATCCCATTGGTATAGAAATTTTGGGGCTTCTGATCAAAAAACCGTGACAAGTAGTTTTTGGCAGTCCTCTCGTGATGTTAACCTGACACTGCCTAAAGAATTCTGAAGAGACCGAAACAGGTGGAAATCTGAAGGTGCAAGGTCAGGATCATTATACGGCGGATGCATTAACACCTCCCAGCCAAACTGTCTTAATTTTTACTGAGTGGCTAAAGATGTGTGAGGTCTAGCTTTATCATGATGAAAAACCACACCACTTCTGTTGATTAATTCCGGCCGCTTTCTATCAACTTCTTGCTTTAATCTCATCAGTTGTTTGCAGTAGAGTTCAGAATCGATGGTCCTGCCTGGTGGTAACAGCTCAGAATTAATAATGCCCTTCCAATCCCACCACCCACACAGCATCAGCTGCTTTTTTGTGTACCCAGTTTTTTTCAAATGCGCCAAAACTGTTTTGTGGTCAATTCCCAGTTCTTCAGCTACGTCGTAACTACTGATATGCCGATCTTGCTCCACTTTTTAAAAAATAGCATCCATTTTATCCATAATAGGGCGACCATTATTACAAGTTCATACATACTATAATGCGAAAAGACTTTTTCCCCGACCTATTATAACAGTTTAGGTAAATCTTCCTTACATCTCTATTTAGACCATCAAATACGTACAAATATTAATCTGTAAAAATGTTTAAATGCTCATTAAAAAAAATAAGTTTAACGTGTGTAGCAAAAGCTGTATGTCAGTCTTTGGCGTCGTAACGTACAAGATAAAGGTACGATTGTGTTGAAGTTTTATTTGTTTTAAAGGTAATTTAATCGAGATGGTTCTTAGCTATATATTGTGAATATCTGTTCAGCCGTTTGAAGACTATCAGCTCATTTTGAGAATATTAATATATTGACAATTATAACAATCATGTAACCATGGTAACACACTCACATTGCTTACACTGAGTACACAGGAATCGATATTTCTTGATACCTTTCTTTCGTTTTCAATATATTTTTTTCCTTTTATGAATATTTATTAAGTATTGACTCCTGTTTTTATATTTTGTTTTCAGCAATATAAAAAGATAAACTGATACAAGTTAATATCGATCCTTCTAAATCGATTTTGTGTGGATATCGACACTTGGTGGCTTTATTGAATTAGAGTTTCAGTCGAGGGTAGTTAAAATTTTTAATTTATTATTCGTTATTGTTTACCGATGATACTTACTCTGTTTATATTTTTTCTTGAATGCTAGGATATGATCCAATTAATATTAAAGCTAATATTAGATCACTGGATGAAGTATCACTTGCAGCTACCAACATCGTATTTATTTCATCTTTTATCTCTTGATCAGATATTTTATTGTTATTTTCAAGTAGATGTTCCAAAAATGGCTTCGTTTCTGTATCGAAATCGTTTCTTTAATTAAATCTATACTTGTTATTATACATGATTTTTATCATTAAAATTTCCTTCCCCTTAGGTCTTTTTTTAAATTAGGGAACAAATAAAAATCACTTGGGGCCAGATCTGGACTGTAGGGTGGGTGGATTAGCGATTCGAAGCCATGTGTGTGCAGAGCAGCCATTGCAACTCTGCTCTTGTGAACCGGTGCGTTGTCTTGCAAAAGCAACACACCTTTGGTCAGTTTTCCTTGACGTTTTTCCTTGATGGACTCCTTTAATTTTTCTAGAATCGTTGCGTAGTATTCTCCTGTTATGGTCCTTCCCTTTTCTTTATAATCAATCAGTAGTATCCCTTCACAATCCCAAAAAACAGTTGCCATCAACTTTCCAGCCGACTCCGACACTTTGAACTTCTTTGGCGGTGGTGTCCCCTTTTTGTGCCATTGCATGGACTCTTGTTTGGACTCAGGCTCAAAGTGATGAACCCATGTTTCATCTCCGGTAACAATTCGCTCCAAAATCTGTGCAGGCTCGTCTCCACACAACTCCAAAAATTGTTTTGAAGCATCGACGCGTTGCTGTTTCTGAAGCGGCGTGAGCATTCTCGGTACCCATCTTGCACTGACTTTTGTCATACCCAGATGGTCATGTAGGATTCGCAAAATGGTGGTATCTGATACTCCAACTAATGCAGATATCTGTTTTTTCTTGAAACGGGTATCTTCCAGTACAATTTTTTCCACTTTTTCGATGATGTTTGATGTGGTGGCCTCAACTGGCCTTCCTGAGCGAGGGTCGTCTTCAATCGACTCCCGACCATGTTTAAAAAGACCATGCCACTTGTAAATCATTGATTTACTAGGGCACTGGTACCCATAAACGGTTCCCATTTCATTCAAAATGGTTTGAGCGGTCTTTCCTTGCTTGGTAAGGAATTTTATTACAGCACGGTGTTCAATTTTCTCCATAGTTTTAGTGTTCTTCCGGATTGACTTGTTTATCAGGAGAGTATTCGTAAACGAATGACGCAATTAGGCTGAAACTCAGCTTATATACTAATGATGAGTCCGCAATTAGTATGACACTAAGCAAGCATCCCTATCCCCACTCCATCCCCTCCATTCCACGAACTTTTGGACCTCCCCGTGTACATCTAAATTAAATGATTTGGTTAGCATTTTTGTTAAGTAAATAAGTCATAAAATTCTAATCCTAAGTTAATTAATATTACAATTTTGAAAGTAATTCTTGAGAAACGTAGGAAATACTTAAGAATACATACTAAACAAACGGAAGTGTGATTTAATATACTGCTTACGCCATCTATTGATGGATAGATGGCGTCTGTCTGTTATACAATCAGGATTAAATCACTGGACCGATTTTGATGAAATATGGGTTTTATGGCTAAAAAATAGGTCACTCGGGATGTCCAAGTTCGATCCTGGACATACACCTCTGACTTTTCTGAGTTATGTGTGTTTTAAGCAATTAAATATCACTTGCTCTAACGGTGAAGGAAAACATCGTGAGGAAACCTGCACTCCTGAGAATTCTCCATATTCTCTAAGGTGTGTGAAGTCTTCCAACCCGCACGAGGCCAGCGTGATGGACTATGCTAGGGCATAGTGAGGAGGAGACCCGGCTGATGATGAAAACCTAACAGTATTTACCCACAGCTATTATCACTATGAATATTTTAAAACTAATAGTAAATGTTTTACTTAATATTACTCAAATCTTCAATAGTCAATCGAAGTTTAACAGTAATAAAATAATAAATTGTATTTTTCCGCCATTTCTTTAATTGTTCCCACAATAATCTTGAAGTGTTCGTAGATGTGTCTTATTATAAATAAAATTAAAATGGAGCCAAAATTATTGACATCTCTCTAAGCTATTTTCTAGCGCCATGTCGTAAGCTTGTATGTACTTAAGAACTTCCTTTTCGTCCTTATTATGTATACCCATGGCTGATACTGAAAATAAAATTATTTTTTAATTTTTGAATGCCTAAGATCAAGAAAGTCTATTTAAAATTTTAGATAAAAATCCTACTAATATTATAAACGCGAAAGTTTGTAAGAATGTATGGATGTAAGTTTGTTACTCTTTCACGCAAAAACTATTGAATGGATTTTGATGGAACTTTACAATAATATAGCTTACACATCAGAATAACATATAGGCTATAATTTATAATGATATAGTGTGAATTATCCAAAATATAGCGGGTGAAACCGCGGGGCGCAGCTAGTCTACAAAACTTTGGTTTATAGTTGTTATATGAAATGATAGACCTTAATTTGACATTTGAAAAGTCTATTTGATACAATATTTCTAATGAGAGAATTTTACAATGAATACTTAAAATTACTACAAGACTATTTGATGAGAATGTATCCGCTTTTGTGATAATAATAAACTCGACTGTTATATTTCTTTTATTTCTATACTTTAAATTACAACACATATTGAGTGCGTTCCACTAAACATTCCCAATGCCCAAAATACTTATTTAGCTGTTCCACATAGCGACTATGGGCGTTGTGGTCGTGGCGAAAACGTCATTAATGACACTCGAAACCCACGACAACCCACATTAAATTGTAGGTTGTTGTAAGCGTTTTAAAAATATTGGCGGCATATTTAAAACAACAAAAACGCGTTCATGTCTGCTTTTTTTAATTACTTTGAATGACTGATGTGTTGTGCAAAAAAATGTATTTATGTGCACTGTTGATTATATCTGTGTATAGTCAAGCAATAGTAGCCCTTTAAGATTTGCATGTCAAATGTAACGGCGAATGATAACATCGTGAGGAAACCTGCACTCTTGAGAGTTCTCCATAAAAGTACTCAGTCGATGTGTGATGTCTGCCAACTCGCACTCACCCAGCGTGGTAGACTGTGTCCTAACCGAGGGGTTCTCATTCTGAGAAGGAGACCCGGCTCAGCAGTGGGCCACAACGGGTTGTCATGATGATGATGACTGTCAATCAGCGCCTGGGTCTTACGACTCACGTACGGCGTCAATGTCCAACATCTAACAGAATCAAGTAATAAAGTAAAGTCACGTGGACGTGAGTATATCACTTGACAGACAGACAAAGTTTATGTTTCCTTGACAGTGTGGTATTCTTAAATAAATCCATAGTAGAAGATGTTGCTTATAACGAATACTTACAGCATATGGTCTCAAATGCGTTATGTTTTAAATTGTATGATCTGATTGATGATCTGTATCATCAATCATCATCATCCAATGTCCGGTTCAAATCCCGGACATTGGACTACTGGCGTGGCCCACTCCTAACACAAGCATTTAGCTTAATTGAAGAGGTAAAGAGAATACTAGTAGTATGTGGTCCATACTGCTAGTAATCTTTAAAAAAAAAATTTATTCATCTTTTGCAATTTTTTTTTTACTTCTTTAGATTGATTATTAAATATAGTTAGAAAACTATCTAGTATTAGTTGACTTCAGCGCTTCAGCCTTCAGCCTTCAGGCAGGTAGTATTAATTTCCGATGCCGTCTCCATGTTACCACTATAACAGTAAATTGATTTTTTGCCCTTTTATTTTAAGGAATTAAAGTACTAACTAAGCACATTCTCTCCGAAACTGTAGCATCTTAGGAATTACTGACTCAAAAAACTTACTATTTATAATACTTTTACTATATTTATTATTCTAAACTAGTACATTTGTTTATTTTTACAAGTTTTTATACATATTTATTTGAAAAATAAATTTCAATGATTTTATTTAAGTAATTCTGATGTCTTTTTAAGGAACTTATTGTTTTGATAGTTACCTACTACATTATACTTTTTTCTCTTACCCTCCCCCTCCCCGTCCCATCAAGAGTATAATTTATCACCTATGAGTAAAAAAATTTCATAAAAATAAGTCGTTATATTATTTAGTTGTTCAGTAAAAATAGAATTATCCGAAAAAAGCCGAATGTCTAATTTGTGTGAATATCAATAAAAATTGAGTTATAAGTAAATTTATTTAGAAATAGATACAATTAAATATTTAACAAGGTCGACTACATTATATATTATGCGATAAATATACAATACATTATGTATAAGGTCAACTATGCCTAATTATGGTAAATATTTGAAAACACCGATATCTAAGTATTATTAATAATTAATAAGCTATTTGTACGTTTGTCCTTATTATGTTTTTAGACCATTAGGCAATGTTGAAAAGAAAAATATATTTTTTTTTTAATTTTTAGTTCTTCGACTACACAAATTTATATGAATTAGAATGTCACAGTACTTAAGGAAATATTTGTTTCCACAACCTCGTGTGAAATTCAAATTTTTTAGAGCGAAGTGACTATCATATAAGTACGAAATATTATATAAAATATTATTTCATACTCGGTTTGAATTTATTCAGGGTAAATGTATTTTTTCCCATGACCTCGGGTGACATCCAAATTTTTTTTGCCCCAAAGTGAAATTACTGACTTTCAGATGAGTACGAAATAATGTATAAAATATTGTTTCATACTCGGTTTGAATTTGTTCTACGTTAATGTAAAATGTATTTTTTTCCATAACCTCAGGTGAAATCCAAATTTTTCAGTTCCAGAGCGAAATTATTAACTTTCAGATGAATACCAAATATTGTATAAAATATTGTTTCATACTCGGTTTGAATTTATTCAGGGTAAATGTATTTTTTTCCATAACCTCAGGTGAAATCCAAATTTTCTAGCTCCAGAGCGAAATGACTGATTTTCATATAAGTTCGAAATATTGTATTAAATATCATTTCATACTGGGTTTAAATTTTTCCAAGATTTATATAAACTGATATTCGGTCTTGGAATATGGCGAACTATACTGAATATGATTCTAATAAAGTATTACATCTTAACTAGTGTTGAAATGGCTTTTCTTCCTCGAGATAAAAGTTTTTTCAAATATACTCACTGATAGTGCCTCCTGCAATCATGCGCATGACCCAATAGAGGTAATGATCCTGATATCATGGGCTGCTCTCCTTGTTTTTGTCTGGTTCTCCAAAACCAATAGGTACAATACTGTTAGTGTTACCAGCAGATAGAATATTAACATGTATGTTTGTTACTCTTTCACGCAAAAACTACTGAATGGATTTTTATGACACTTTACAATAATATAGCCTACACATGATAGTGTCAATTATCCAAAATATAGCGGGTGAAACCGCGGGGCGCATCTAGTATTATATATTAGCTGTACCAACCGACGTAGTCCTGTCTTAACTGTGAATATTGGTCAAATGACAGTTATATCAAACGCCATACACGTTACATTAGAAAAGTTAATATGGTCGTTAAGTTTTATTTATTTATTTATTTATAACTTTATTGTACACCACAAAAGGATAAGGATGCAGTAAAATTAAGCTAAAACTAAATTAAACTAATGTGAAGTACAGCGGGCGGTCTTATGGCTAATTAGCCATCTCTTCCAGACAACCCAGTCTTGGAAGGAGCGAAGGTTAAAATAAAGTAGGTGGTGTAGTTACAATATACTAATACTAATAAGATACAACCGAATACATAAACAACCTAAATAATAGTAAATAATACTATGTATATATACAGTTATAATAAACTAATATATATTCTTATATTATAATACAATACATTAACCATACATAGATTTAATAAATAGATATTAATTGATATAGATAATGTAGTCTAATTATTCATATAGTGATCTTTCAGCAAGTTCTTAAACCTATAGAGTGTATCAGATTCTCTAATGTTGACAGGTAGATCGTTCCATAGGTTAATGGCCTGTACAGTAAACGATTTTTTATAAAACTTCGTTGAGAATTCTGGCACATGAAGTTTTAGCCTACGTGTCGATCTCAACCCAGCTGGATTATCCACGAATTTAAAATTATTCTTCAGATATGAGGGTGCATTTGGACTAAATAATACACAGTACAAAAGAGAAAGAATATGTAGGTTCCGGCGACAGCGTATAGAAAGCCACTTGAGCTTTGAGCGAAATTCTGATACATGGTCATATTTGCGAAGGCAGAATATGAACCGGATAGCGAGATTCTGTAGACGCTCAAGTTTATTAAGTTGGTCCTCGGTTAAATCGGGATAGCTTGCATCTGCATAATCGAGAATAGATAGGAGGAGAGAGTTTGCTAGCATAACTTTGGTAGGAATAGGTAGAACAGATCGTAAACGTCTTAAAGAGCTTAGCGCTGCAAATATTTTCTGACTCACATGTTTTATTTGCACAGACCACGAAAGAGTTTGGTCTAAATGCACACCTAAGTCTTTGACCGAGGAACAAAAAGGCAATCTCTTGCCGTTATACACAATAGGCGGCAAGTTTAAATAATCAACCCTTGCAATCATACCCGGACTGCCCAAAACAATGACTTGCGATTTATCTGGGTTAATGGTTAGGCCGTACTGTTTGCTCCAATAATGTATTGCTACAAGATCATTGTTAATGGCATCGATTGCAATGGGTAGAGTTTCAAGGGCTGAATGGCGATAAACTTGGATATCATCTGCATACATGTGATAGGGAGAAGAAATACATTGAGAAATAGAATTAATGAAGATAGCAAATAATAAAGGAGACAACACGCCACCTTGAGGCACCCCAGCCCCGACATCGCTCCATGACGAGAAGCTCTCATCAAGACGGATACGCTGTCGTCGGCCTTTGAGGTAACTCCGAAACCAGTCTATCACAGTTGGAGATATGTTAATAGAACATAAAAGGCTTAGCAGAATGTCATGGTCTACACAGTTAAATGCGTTGCTAAAGTCTAGGAGAGTTAAAATTGTTACTTGTTTGTTGTCCATGGCCCATCGAATATCGTCAGTGATCTTAACAAGCGCCGTTGCCGTACTATGACCCACGCGAAAACCGGATTGCAAAGGATTTAGAAGTGAATGTTTACTAAGGAAATTATTTAATTGGCAAAAAACTAACTTTTCGAGAATTTTGGAAAGAAAGGGAAGGATGGATATTGGACGAAAATCTGAATTATTGACAGCACTAGCTTTTTTAGGGATTGGTACCACCAGAGCATTTTTCCATGCATCTGGAAATGTATTGGAACTAATAGAAAAATTTAAAATATGAGTTAGGATGGGGATAATAATGTCTAAAATAGGGATAATCATATTACGGCTAACGGCGTCACTACCAACAGCATTCGAAGACACAGACATTATGTTCTTTTTAACATCACAATCTGTGAAAGGACAGAAAGTAAACGGTGAGAGGTTAAGAGTTGGTAGAGATGAAAGAGTTTTAAGTGTGCGGTCCTTTTCAACACTATCTAATACATTTGAAGATGTAAAATGCTTATTTAGGAGATCTATATCTATATTTATAGAAGTATTATGAGAAGGTTTACCAACTCCAAGTGATTTTAAAAATTTCCACGTTTTTACTGTGTCGCCGTTTTTGACAGAACTATGAATATGGCGTCGTTGTGCATCCCTACATGATGTATTGCAGTGATTCCTTGCTTTCTTGTATTTATCGCGATTGGTGTCAGAGTTATTCAATTTATACTTATATTTTGCCCGGTTCTTTTTCTCAATAAGTACTTTGATCCCATCAGACAACCATGGTGCTGGTAGATGTTTCATTTTGACAGGACGTACAGGCGCATGAACATCATACAATTGATTAATCAATGTGTTAAAAATTTTTACCTTCTGGTCAACTGAATCGGCAGAAATGATAGCAGGCCAGTCTAATTGGCGTGCATCATCAAGAAGGCGGTTTTTGTCCATTCCTCCAAAGTTACGTTGCAGAAGGATTCTCGATTTAGCTTTTGGAGGACGTAGTTTATAAGAGAGGAAAATCAGATCGTGATAGGAAAATGCATCAGCAGGATACTGCCCATGCTTGAATACAAGATCTGGAGATGAGACCATAATAAGATCGAGAAGAGAAGGGGTACAGCCGGGAAAATAATGGGTAGCTTTAAGGGGTAAAATATGTGTGTTACAGGATTCGGTTAAAACTGTCAGTTTTTTACTGTTTAAGTCGCCTTTAAGTATACATGTATTAAAGTCTCCCATAATAATTGAATGGCTATAAATGGGGACAAGTTTATGTAATAAATTCTCAAAACTAGGATAATAATCAGAGTGACATGAAGGGTTATAAAAAACACCAAGTAGAATTTTATAGTGCGAAAGGATGACTTCAATAAAAAGATGTTCGGGTGAATCGGGAACAGAGGGTTGGGGAGACGAGCTTATCACAGAAAAAGAAATATAAGAACGTAGATAAATCGCAACCCCACCTCCCCTTCTCCCAATACGGTCGTTGCGAATCAATTGGAAGCCGGGTAGTGCATAGCACGTAGAAGATAAACAAGGTTTAAGCCAAGATTCAGAGATGAGGATGGCATGAACATTACGTGAGTCAAATGATGCAAGCATATCAGGATAATGGGCCGGAATACTTTGTGCGTTGATGTGAATGACGTTAAAATTTTTCAGACAATCTGAGAATTGAGAATCAATGGCGACATTTAGAGAAGGAAGGGTTGTACTGTGAAAACTATCATCACTGGAAGAATCTTCAGATGACGTTAAGGATAAGAAATGATCACTATCACTACTATATTGCGACGACATGATAATATATAATTAAAGTTTATATAATAATAATAATAACCTGGCAACCCACCGAAGTGTCAACAGTGAAATATCAAAACATTAGCAAAAATTTTATAAAAATATTTATTTCTTATTGTATATTGGCAAATTCCACTTCAAAATATTTGAATTATAATTAATTTATGAGTAAATATATTTCAATACAAATTAATAATGCATATAAATGAAATTGAAAACCAACAAAACAATTCAAGACGAGTGACAATGTCAAAAATATAAAATAAAAATAACAACAAAGATGCATCTCCAACAATATTAAATATCATGTTGACCAGAGCCAGAGCGAAAAATGTGCGCAGCCCAACATCCCCGGGCTCGTCAGATAACTCCACCTCGCAAGTACCGGAACACACAGAAGAAGTGGTAGCAGTTGTGTCGAGTTCATCTGACGAGTACTTCTCTCCGCCAACGTCGCCGTCACCTGTACGTCGGCCGGGGAGAGGCCGGCCACCGAGGAGCTTGGGACCTAGAGGCCAACCGGCATCGAGACAGGTTCCCGCTATCGATGGTTATGTGCAGCGCATGAAATGGACTCAATGTATAAATGAGAACGTCATGTGCGCATATTATGGGTCTACAGAGGGGGGAACTAATCTCACTGCGTATCGTGACCGGATGCTCTCTTTGTTTCAGAAACTTGAACCATCTATCAACGTCTCGGCCCAACGACTGTCCGATCAGGTGCGGATCATATTACGTAATCACAGGCTAAATGATACCGTACTTGAACGGATACGCTCAGAAGTGCATGATAGCCGTGTCATTCCTTCTTCGATACAAGCTACGCTACCAGGGCCATCACCACCTAGTCCTAACCAACGTGATGAAGAGGAGGATGACACGACTATTACTGCAGGTAAGAAGTACGACGAGTTATTGAGGAGTGCACTGGAGGATGCGATTCGGGAATATAGGTATACTTCAGACGAAATAAGACCACGATTACCACGTTTGCCTATGCATAAAAAAAACAGAGCGCTGGTGTGCACCCTGGATTCACTGCTACCAATGTATTTTGAAAGTAGTGAAGATCTTAAAGATACGCACTCAATTCTGTTCTGCGCAGCTGTGGCGGTCTGTCGTGTAGCTCATGTAAAGCTAGTAAACACTGAGACTACACGACCGAAACCTGACGTAGCAGCTTGGCAGAGCAGGATTGAGCGACGCATTGATGAGACTAGGGTGCTCATCGGTAAACTGTACAGCTTCAGAGAAGGCAACACTCGGCCAAGAGTTATGCGCTTCGTAAGGCGGGCGTTCTCGGGGACTGAAATTTGTCCACCAGAGTATATGGCCCGTGTTACGGAGCGCATAGACACCCTGAAGCAAAAAATTTATGCATGGGCGAACCGTATTCGTCGGTACAGGCGTCGGGTGGACCGCTATTCCCAGAATCGCATGTTCCAGAAAGATCAAAAGTGGGTGTATAGAACTTGGGAGCGTCCCGATCAGAATGTGGACGACATTCACCGACCGGATGATGATGATACCAATAAATTCTGGCGCAGCATCTGGTCGGTTTCTGTTGATCACACTGAGGGTGACTGGATGCGAGAAATCAGGCAAACGCGTGAGCCTTTGCAAGCGATGGAACATATATTCATCACTTGCAAAGACGTAGCCGATGCAGTACGATCTGTCCCTAACTGGAAATCACCGGGACCAGATGGACTGCACAACTTCTGGCTAAAGTGGCTGCGCAGCTCGCATGCTTGCCTGGCATCTCAGTTTCAGTCGGCTCTTGAGTCGGGGTCGCTGCCACAGTTCCTTACCACCGGAATCACCCACTTGCTCCACAAATCAGGCAGTACCACAGAACCAAAAAATTATAGACCGATTACATGTTTACCGACGGTCTATAAACTTCTTACATCCATTTTGAGAGATAAGATTGATAGCCATATAACCAAAAATGCTATTATGTCTGTTTCTCAGAATGGATGTAGGAATAGGTCACGTGGTACTAAGGAGCTACTCCTCATTGACATGACCATCAGCCAACAGGTTCGTCGTTCTCGAAAGGATTTGTCGACATGCTGGATAGACTATAAGAAAGCCTATGACTCCGTGCCGCATGGGTGGCTCATGAGGGTGCTGGAGTTGTATAAAGTGGACGCAACTCTTTGCGCTTTCTTGGGATCGTGCATGAGGCAATGGCGGACGGTCCTTCGTTATCCAGGGTGTCGACCAATCCAGGGAAATAATGAACCATTAAGGATTAAGCGGGGTATATTCCAAGGCGATAGTTTGAGCCCATTGTGGTTTTGCCTAGCCCTGAACCCTCTTAGTACATTGCTGGAGAATTCAGGGTTGGGTTATCGTTTGCGGAGAGGTGGTCAGGTAATATCTCACTTGCTTTACATGGATGATCTAAAACTGTTCGTTCCTACCAAGTTACAACTAATCGAGTTACTAAAAATAACCAAAACTTTTAGTAACTCTATTAGAATGGAATTTGGAGTGGATAAGTGTGCGGTCATGCATGTGAAGCGAGGGAAGATTGAGGAATCCGAGGGGATCCAACTGTCGGATTCCGTAAACCTTAGATCACTCTCTGCTGACGAGACCTACAAGTACTTGGGTATGTCGGAGGCGTTAGGGATTATCGAGATTGACATGAAACAATCAGTGCGGGAACGCTTTCTTGCCCGCCTGAGAAAAGTATTGAAAAGTCTTTTGTCAGGAGGGAATAAGGTGCGCGCCTACAATGGTTGGGTCATGCCAATTCTCATGTACTCCTTCGGCATACTTAAGTGGACTCAGAAAGAACTAGACGACTTGGATAGAAAAGTTCGTGCATTGCTTACCACATATCGAATGCATCACCCTCGATCTTCGGTAATGAGATTGTACATCCCTCGGAAATGTGGGGGTCGAGGCTTTTTGAATGCTAAGACTCTCCATAACCGGGAGGTGTGCAATCTCAGGGAGTATTTCCTCCAAACCGACGTGGGAATGCATCGGGATGTGGTTGCAATGGACAAGGGACTGACCCCGCTCTCCTTGGCAAAAGAGAACTGGCGCAAACCTATAGTACTTAGCACCGACAACCGCAAGGAGGTATGGAAGAGCAAGGAGTTACACGGACGCTTCTACCGTGCCCTTCACGGGGACGAGGTCGACTTTAAAGCATCCGTATCTTGGCTACGGTTCGGTAACCTATTTGGGGAAACCGAAGGTTTTGTCTGTGCAATTATGGACGAAGTTATCATGACGAGAAACTACCGGAGGTATATTGTGAGGGATGGCACGGTGGACATATGTCGGGCATGTCACAGTTCGGGCGAATCACTTAGACATATTATTTCCGGTTGTCCTCGTCTTGCTAACGGCGAGTATTTGCACAGACACAACCAAGTGGCCAAGATTATCCACCAACAACTTGCTCTTCGATACGGCCTTGTGGAGTCTGAGGTGCCGTACTATAGGTATGCGCCCGACCCAGTTCTCGAAAATGGTCATGTCACGTTGTACTGGGATCGAACTATCATCACTGACAGGACTATTATTGCCAATAAGCCTGATATAGTGGTGATAGATCGATCGGAGCGCTGCACAATGATTGTTGACGTCACCATCCCGCATGACGGGAATCTCGTGAAAGCTGAGAAAGATAAACAAATGAAATATCTTGATTTAGCTCATGAGATTGTCGACATGTGGGATGTGGACTCAGCAGTCGTTGTGCCGATTGTCGTGACGGCCAATGGCCTAATAGCCAAGAGCCTCGATCAACATCTTAAGAGGCTCGCGGTACTACTGGACACGGCACGTATCGTGCGGAAGTTCCTCTCTCTGGAGCCCTGACTGTCGGTAGCTTGGACCGTGTTCCCGCTGCCGGTTGGCCTCTATTTTTTATATTTTTAAATGTATTTTGGTTTTTTTTAGATATATTTAAAAATGTAAATTGTAGGAATAGTAGAGAAATAAAAAAATAATAATATAATAATAAAAAATATATAAATATTTATGAATAAACTAAACTATTATGTTAGGTACTTTAAAACTTAAAATCATCCGCCAGCTATACTGAATGCAATTTGTAACTTATACATAAACAATTATACAGAGATTAATATCTTTTAAACATCATCAGGCATCTCTTGACTTTTAACTGGAGTTGGGATTGCTTTTAACTCCGACATAGAAGTGACTCGGTGCTTGGATCCCTCTTCATCTAAAATTATAATAGCACCATCTCTGGTCCAGCATTTTGAGATGCCGAAGCGCTGCCGAGCAGCAACAAAAGTTTTGTGACGTGGTTTGGTCAGAAATTCTGAGATAGTTATTCCTGAACCCTTCATATTAGTTTTGGACGACCAAACTTTATCCTTCAATGATGAATCCTTGAATTTTACAAGGACAGCACGAGGTTTATCAGCTTTGTTGTGTCCTAAACGGTGACAGCGGCTAAAAGAATCACATGAGACCTGTGGCATCTTAAGTTTCTCATTTAGAAGTTTTGATATGCGCTCGGCGGGGTCTTCCTTATCAGTTTCTGAAACCCCATGAACTAAGAGGATTTTCTTTCTTGTGCGCATATCTAACTCATCTTGCTGTCTTGAAAGAAGCTCAACTTGCTGCTGGAGATTTTCAAGGACATTCATAACAAATGTTCGGAAGGAGCAGAACTGTGAATTAATATTTGAAGTGGGACTGGTGGCAGGAATAGCACCTCTTACCTCCCTCTGAAAATCATCCATCCTGGTGTGGAAGTAGGCAGTAAGCTCATCCAGTGAAGTTTTAATTGACTCCATTAGTAAAGTAATGCAATGGTGATAATTTTTAATCAGTGAAGTGAAATTCTGTAGAAATATCAGTAGTATAGCTGGCAGGCAAATACTGGTCACAGGTACATAATTTGGTTATTTAATATTATATTTATTTTGAATAAATTTGAAGAGAGCAAAAATACACAACCTTTTTTATCTTTGCCTACCCACCGAAAAAAAAGATAAAATTTTCATAAATTTTCTAATTTTCCGCGCAACTTTTTTAATTTTTTCGACCATAAGAACCTTCACCTGACAATAAAAAACACAACAAAATAAAAATTAGCGAAATTGGTCTAGCCATTCACGCGTGATGCCGTGACCAAGGGAAATAGGGATTCATTTTTATATATATAAATATATGTACATATAAGACTAGCTGACCCGAAAGACGTTGTCTTGTCTTAACTATGAATATTGAATTCGAATTGACTGTCAAAAGCTTACATTAGAAAAGTTAATATGGTCATTAAGTTTTCTTAAATTTTCTAATTTTCCGCGCAACTTTTTAAATTTTTTCTTCAGTGTTAGATAGCCCATTTATGGAGGAAGGCTATAGGCTATATAACATCACGCTAAGACCAATAGGAGCGGAGCATCACACGGACAAGGTCGCTAGGGTCGACTACTTAATTATATGTGTATGTTACGTATATTGGACCTCTCTTATCAAGGATCATGTAAGTTCTTAGGTCTTATTTATTGTGCGAGTCCCTACATTGTATTTGGGTGTGTTAACACAACCTTAGGTTAGGTTAATGTTGGGTTAAGTTAGGTAAGCCTTTTAGTTTATCCAAAACGGCTCTCTATCCCGATATATATATATATATGTCGAGGATTTTAATGATGAGAAAGAAGGAGGAGAAGGAAATGTTGGAAACCACTACAAGAGGTGATGATATTGAATGGACTATTGGGTAAAAGCAACGTAGATACTGCTACTGAACTGATAAATAATCAAATTTGATCTCTAACAATTACGAGAGAAGCAATCGCGACACTCGCCTTCACTGCTCAGCCTCTCCGATTAAACGCTAGGCTAAACTCACATAAACCTAACCTAATAAATGACGTTAAAACTACATTGTAAGGTACTCACGGACCTTAATCGGACAGCACTCCCAGCGCTTCGACACCACTGCACTTAACACTCACTGACACTATCCAGAGACTACTACACTCCTTGATACCGCGCACGACTAAGACTTCAGTCAGACTGTCGAGAGCATAATAAAGGATCGAGACTGTCAAAATGACAGAAGTGACTACTACTCTACTGCAGCGCCGTAGATGCCGATGACGTTTCGATTATTCGATAATCGTTTACTATTATTCCAAATATATTCTTTATTGCACAGAAAAATAAAAATAAAATACAAAATGTTGAAAAGTTTGTTGACAAAGGCGAACTTATCTCTAGAAGAGATCTCTTCCAATCAACCTGCGAATGTGAGACAGAATTAATAAAAATTAATTAGATATTTAAATATTTTATAGTTAGGTTAGAAAATAAAACAAGTATTCTGTAACGTATTATTTTTACTTACAACCACAATACAACATGACTAGACAGACAAACAAGTGAACATTTACATACAAATCGATTTGAACTGTCACGTGCTGAGTATTAACTTGAAATATATAATATGCAATAATTATTCTATAATAATATAATAAATAATTACGAACAAACGAGCAGAAGATACAAAATCGACATAAGGATGAATACAATCTTCAGTAGGCTTAGAAATATCGATATTTTTGGAATATAATCGATACATATATCGATGATATTTCAGATCAATGATATTCGATAATTTTGTTCCGAGCATCAAAACTGTAAATTTTTCAAACTGATCGATTGTATATATCGATGTTGTTATTTATAGATGTCGATAGTTATTAAAAATATCGATAAAATATGTTTTTAGCTTCGTGTTCAAGACAGCAGTCATCACATGATTTGAATTAAAGCGAGAAAGGATGAATATATCAACAATGGATCATGTTGCTTAGGGAGGAAAGAGATGGTAAATATAATAACTCCTCACTGAAGTACTTCGTCATAGATAATAAATACAATACGTGATCAGGATTCCAGCAGGAGGCATATATCAAGAAAGGATCATGTTGCTTAGGGAGGAAAGAGATGGTAAATATAATAACTCCTCACTGAAGTACTTCGTCATAGATAATAAATACAATACGTGATCAGGATTCCAGCAGGAGGAATATATCACGAAAGGATCATGTTGCTTAGGGAAGAAAGAGATGGTAAATATAATAACTCCTCACTGAAGTGCTTCGTCATAGATAATAAATACAATACGTGATCAGGATACCAGCAGGAGGCATATTTCAAAAAAGGATCATGTTGTTTAGGGAGGAAAGAGATTGGAAATATAATAACTCCTCGCTGAAGTACTTCGTCATAAATAAAAAATACAATACGTGATCAGGACTCCAGCAGGAGGAATATTTCAAGAAAGGATCATGTTGCTTAGGGAGGAAAGAGGTAGGAAATAGAATAACTCCTCGCTGAAGTACTTCGTCATAGATAATAAATACAATACGTGATCAGGATTCCAGCAGGAGGAATATTTCAAGAAAAGATCATGTTGCTAAGGGAGAAAAGAGATGGGAGATATATTAACTCCCCAATTTAAGTACTTCGTCATAGATAATAAATACAATATAATAATTAGACAACCGCCATCTGGCGGTGTTATTATCTTCTATATGATATGCAATTCTTAATTTTAAATCAATAAAAATACATTTTTAAATGGTACGCAAGTATTATATATTTATAGACACATATAATAACATCTAGATTATTATATATAGGAACCACAAATACAATTTATAGGTTACAATTTTATTTTCATTATTCAACAAAACGTCTAGTTTATTTAGTCTGATTCTAAATATTATTTTTTCATAGATTATAATTTATGGCATCTGACATTTGTCGTCTATAAAATTGTTTATTGAATACTCATAAATTGCTACAATATTAGTAAGAGGTGTTTACGTTAGGTGTTCTAGGGGATGGGGGGCAGGAGCACAAGGTAAAAATTTTGAATTACAGTAATATTCACAGTCTTCAATAAATGTAATCCAACATGTTTACAGCCAAAACATAAATTTTGAAGAATCTCGCGTGAGATAAAGGGAAGGGGAGGGAGTTTAGGAAAATCTTACGAAATCTCACCAAGGGGGAGGGGGGTCGTATAGGCCCCTAAATAATGATACGCTACAAAGTGAAGAGCATAGCTACTATATATCAATTATTATATCAGAAATACTTATAAGTAATATTAATATGTATATGTTCCTGTAAAATCTAGAAAACAAGTACACTGAATGCTATAAGTTTAAAATGCTTTATGATTCAGCAAATATATTTAATTATATATCGTGTCACGAATTAATTTTGTAGAATATTTTCTCTAGTGGTAACATTCGTTTGTGATTGTCCAGACAAATGACCGCAGATTAGGGATGCCGATTCTTTTCGAAAAAGGTCGATTTTTAAATCGATTCGCATCGCAACCCTATGAATCGATTCACAAAAATTCGAGACCAAAAAGATAGATTCTTCGAAAATCGATCTTTTTGTTGAGTTTTCATTTAGAATATAAATAATGGGCCTTCTAAGGCCTAAAACTCATTTCATAAAATCGGCAGCCAGTTGATTTTTAGAAATATAACAGAACAAATCGATGTCGATTTTCTAGGGAGAAATATCGATTCAGTGCTATATTGTAATGTATGAAATTAACGTGTAGTTGACATATACATACACAGTAATATATTTTGTAATACATAATATTTAAGCGTCAGTAGCTTAGTGGTTAAGGCGTTGGATTAACGATCGATAAGTCGTGGGTTCAAATCCCGGACATTGGACTAAGGTAGATGTACCATATTACGTAAGTGTACGAAATTCCGTAAGTTTTCGGTTTAGGCCTAAAAATAAGAAAACTTCTAATTGTATCAAAAAGTTCTAAAATTATCTATTAAGTATGTACAATAGAGCGTCAATTACACACGTTAAAAAGAACTGTAACCATCGTCGGCTCAGTTGTCACGTCTCCCTCGGTCAGTCTGCGCCAAACCGCCATAAAGGTAGTGTGTGTGTTGCGTACGCGTAAGCTACCGCGCGGATTTTCATAAGGATATTGCGAGTGATATGTAAGTATTTTCATAACTAAGTAATGTAATTATTTTTAGGGGTTTTAAAACAAACTGATTGATTACCGTTTCAAGTTACTTCATTTAGTTTTTAGCGAGTTAATTGAAATTTTCTGATTGCCGGAATTACCTACACCAAAAACCAACCGTGTCCATTATTACGTAACAATTACGGAATAGAGGAAAGGAAGGTGATTTTGTTTTTTGTAATTTGTCAGGAACGAGATGAGATAAGTAAACAAAAAAGCTGTTACAGGTCTAGTATATAACATAGTTTCTTGGAATCAAATTACGTATTACGATTTTATTTCTCTATGTTATGAAATACGTGTGTAAAGAGAAAACATTTTTTTACTTTAAACAGATTCGTCACAAATAACATCGGTACAAAATCATTAATTTGTTTAATTTAGTTGTATCTTCCAGTATATTTTTTGGTACCTATTACTAGTATGATTGCATTCCTATACAATTCAAGTCATTTTATGTTGTTAAGAAGAGTTACTCGTTAGAAATTTATGTTAATCTGACTACCGCAATTACCTTCACTGTTTTTGGCTGTGTCTCTCATTACGGTAGATATAGAAGTACCTGAGTGAGCTACTGCATTTTAATTTTTTTACAGGTCGAAATGTCAAACAAAAAGTACTCCAACGAGGACCTCGCCAAAGCTTTAGAGGATATAAAAAATGGATCCATGACCATATATCGTGCATCTAAGGTATATAACATACCCAACCAGACCTTGCATGACAAAATTAATAAAAAATACAAAAAACAAGAGTCAGCAGGAGCTCCAACAGTCCTGTCATCGACAGAAGAAGGTTTGTTGGTAAAATGGGTACTGCATATGGCCGAAATTGGATTTCCAGTTACGAAAGATCAACTGCTACACTCGGTAGCTAAATTACTGATAGGATTGAAGCGACAAAATCCATTCAAGGACGGAGTCCCTGGCAGACATTGGGACGAGGCCTTTCTGAAAAGAAACCCAATGATAAGAAAGAGAGTATGTCAAGCATTGACTACTGCCCGTGTAAACGCTACTGAAGAAAAAATAAGGGGCTGGTTTCAACGAGTCCGAAAATATTTCGAAGACAACAATCTCATGACTGTGTTGGAAGACCCCGCACGCGTGTTCAACTGCGATGAGTCTGCCTTTTTTTTGTGTCCGAAAGGTCAACCAGTCCTTGCCAGAAAGGGAGTGAAAAATGTTCACTGCCGATCTGGTAATGATGATAAAGAAAATCTAACGCTCTGTCTCGGCGCGTCAGCTGACGGGAAACTAATGCCGGTATTAGCATTATTTCCATATAAAAGGATACCACAAAATATATTGTTGAAATATCCTAAGGATTGGGCCATCGGACGTACTGACTCGGGATGGATGACATCAGAGGCATTTTATGAGTACGTGGCTAATCAATTTGAGCCATTTTTGACGAAAGAAAATATTACAAGACCTGTAGCTTTGTTCCTGGATGGACACGTCTCTCATCTGTCGCTCCCAGTATGCGAATTTTGTAAAGAAAAAAACATTATACTGATAGCTCTGTTGCCTAGCGCCACACATGCTTTACAACCTATGGACGTTGCAGTATTTCACAGCCTCAAAAACGCTTGGAGTAAAGCAGTACATACTTGGAGGATGGAGAATAATGGCAGACGCTTGAAGCGAGAAGATTTTGGTCCCGTGCTTGAAAAAGCCATAAAAACGACTCTGCGACCAGAAATTATTCAAAATGGCTTTCGAAAGTCCGGCCTGTATCCCTTCGACGAAAATGCAGTTAATTATAAAAAAATACCTAAATCTTCTGCGGCAACTGCGTCAAGTTCTGGCACAAGTACACCTACAAGTTTGAGCTCTTTAGAAAGCAGCAAGCAGTTACAATCTAAAGATTTTATTAAGTGGTTCGAGATGAATTTAGATGCTCATAAATTAAATGAATTTCGGCAATGTTCTGGAGAATGGACAGGCAATGTAAAAGACGACAGTCTGTACTATTTCTGGAAGCAGACCTGTACGAGTCATACACCAACACCAGATTCAATGAGTCTAGGCAACACTACTCTTGTGGAAAATGACTTTACGTTAGCCGATCTTGACCTTAATTGGATCAATGAAGACACGATAGTTGAATCGGCTTTTCTTAACGAGATAACTTTGATCAGTGCTTTACCCTGTTCAACTCCTAAAAATCCAAGTATTATTGAGACCATTACTTTTAAAGAGACGCAACAAGAGTTAGTAACAAATTCTAAAGCGGCAGGTGATTTGCTAGATGATTCAAGCAATATAATCGGTAATATATGGAAAATTTCCGAGCAGGATAACGTTAGTAATGTTCCCGTAATAACAGTACCGCCCCCAGAAACTATACTTCTCACACAAGAAGCTATTCTGGAAGAATCCTCAGTTGTCATACAACAAAATAACCCTGCTGATGTTCCTACAATTATACCTCCCAAAGAAAAAGTCGCAAATAGAGACAACGATAAATTATTTAAGCCATCGGGAACATTACCAACCAACAATTCAACTTTTTCTGTGACTACGCCAGTTCCTCAAGAAAGATTCTCACCACCTAATGAAACGGATAGAAAAGTAGAAAATAGCAAACCTATCATTTCCAAAGAAGCACTAACTTCTCAAATAGCATCTGTAGTACAAATATATGATATGAATATGAATATAGCTGCTGATAAACACGAAAAATGCGTAACCCCAAACAATCAGACTAAAAAAAAATCATCCAAATCTGGTGAACTATCTTCATCTCACCAAACACCTATAAAGATACTTACTAGATCTGCTGATGATACATTGGAATCGTCTCCGATTTCGACGTCCCAGAATAATAAAAAATATGAAGATAGTTCTACCAATATTCAGAATTCCGTTACTCAATCAAATTCCCCTACTCAAGATCAAAACGAAAATTCTCAAAATTCCAAGAAATCCGCATTTCCCACACCATTCAAAAATGCTTTGTTGTGGCCAGAAACTCCGTCGACCAGTAAAGGTAAAATACTTATTAAAAAAAAACTGGCTCCCATTATAGGAACTGCTGATGAATACATTGCATATGAAAAGAAGCTTAAAGAAGAAAAAGAAGACAAGCTAAAGCAAAAAGAAAAAAGAAAACAAGACCGTGAAAATAAAGCCAAAGAAAAAATAAAGGCGAAGAACATAGTAAAAAACAAAAAGAAGTCATCTAAAGTTCCAGATCAAATTAATGAACCTGGTCCTTCGAGAACAACAACAAAAAATAGAGAAATTGAAACACCAGCCATAGTTTCAGATGAAAGGATTGATTCTAACTCGTTGAAAATAACTCCAGGAGATTATGTTATAATTATTTATGAAGGAGAAAATTTTCCGGGTGTAGTAATGGAAGTCATACACGATGCATCTGAAACAAAATATAAAATAAAAACTATGACCATGAGCGGTTTCGAGCCAAGTGGGCGAGTGAATTGGCGTTGGCCTGAAAAAGATGACATTTTAATATACGACGCTAAAGAAGTTCTCAAAAAAATTAAGGCTCCTACGGCGGTAAATAAAAGAGGCGTATTCTCTATTCAATGTTTAGACTGTGATGATTAAATTATAGACTTTAACGGATTAATTCATATATAAATAAATAAACGAATATAATATAGTTCGCTAAACCCTGCTAATTTAAATCGATGTAAGTTCATTTTGATCTCATGAAAGTACAAAGTTACTATGAGTACCTGAAATATAAATATAGACTGATGATTAAATTTTAGACATAAACGGATTATTTCATATATACATAAATAATAATAAATAAATGAATATAATATAGTTCACTAAACCGTGCTAGAAGTAAGTCGAAGTAAGTTCAATTTGATTCATGAAAGTTTAAAGTTACTATAAGTACCTAAAAATTTAAATAAACTGTTTTCCTACACTTATAAAATAAAGTTGTTTTATTTAGAACACGTCACATTAAATTTATCTTTCATATTTCATGTAATCCTGCAGAAAAACGGCATTTTTCTGCATATGCCGGAATTACCAGCACCCATTTACGGAATTACCTGGAGAGTCAAATTTTATACCGTAATAACGGACATTTACTAGGTCCAGAAAAATTACGATTATTTTTATACAATAGTTTAAATATAGTAGTGTTACATAACAATCTCTTCTCTGAAAACCTCTTTTTACGACTAAACTAACTTCAATTCGCTGATTTTTCCTGCTTTACTGGAAATTGCTAGGAAAGACAAGAATGCCTTAGTACTCCGGAATTACGTACATTTACCTTACTGACTATTGGACATTTAGCTTACTAAGGGGTAAAGGGAATACTAGTAGTATGTGATCCATGCTGCTAGTAATCTTGTTAAAAATATATATTTAAATAGTCCTTCTATTAAATAATCAATTATAGTTGTAAATTTAACTGCAGTTGTTTCTGTGACTTACACGATTTACATTTTTCTCAGGCCCTCTATATTTAAATGTATATTAATTATATATTAAAATACAACCAATATTTTAAGATTCATTTACAACATTATCTGTAAGTTAGAGCCTCCGTACAATCCATGTTTTTAGGATGAACAGAGCGAAACTACGATTTAAAAAACGCTAAAATGTAACTGCTGATTAAAAGTACGGAACATCAGGCCCCTGAGAGTCGCTAAAATTATTTATATATGTGCCCTTGACATGTCAAGGACATGTTACTTTTACCTATTAGTTTAAGAGGACCATTCATTATTTACGTATAAAATTTAAGTGCATATCGGGTAGGTCTGAAAATCGATCAACATCTATTTTTTAGATAAGGGTGACCCACCCCAATTTTTTAATATTTATATGCCAAAACAACGTTTGACGGGTCAGCTAGTACTAATATATAAAGCTGAAGAGTTTGGTGAATTTTGGCTTGAACGCGCTAATCTCAGGAGCTACTGGTCCGATTTGAAAAATTCTTTCAGTGTTAGATAGCCTATTTATCGAGGAAGGCTATAGGCTATATATAATCACGCTAAGACCAATAGAAGCGGAGCATCACAGACACGAAGTCGCAAGGGTCGGCTAGTATTCTTTCAGTGTTAGATAGCCCATTTATCGAGGAAGGCTATAGGCTATATATAATCACGCTAAGACCAATAGAAGCGGAGCATCACAGACACGAAGTCGCAAGGGTCGGCTAGTATTCTTTCAGTGTTAGATAGCCTATTTATCGAGGAAGGCTATAGGCTATATATAATCACGCTAAGACCAATAGAAGCGGAGCATCACAGACACGAAGTCGCAAGGGTCGGCTAGTATTCTTTCAGTGTTAGATAGCCTATTTATCGAGGAAGGCTATAGGCTATATATAATCACGCTAAGACCAATAGAAGCGGAGCATCACAGACACGAAGTCGCAAGGGTCGGCTAGTATTCTTTCAGTGTTAGATAGCCCATTTATCGAGGAAGGCTATAGGCTATATATAATCACGCTAAGACCAATAGAAGCGGAGCATCACAGACACGAAGTCGCAAGGGTCGGCTAGTATTCTTTCAGTGTTAGATAGCCTATTTATCGAGGAAGGCTATAGGCTATATATAATCACGCTAAGACCAATAGAAGCGGAGCATCACAGACACGAAGTCGCAAGGGTCGGCTAGTATTCTTTCAGTGTTAGATAGCCCATTTATCGAGGAAGGCTATAGGCTATATATAATCACGCTAAGACCAATAGAAGCGGAGCATCACGGACACGAAGTCGCAAGGGTCGGCTAGTATTCTTTCAGTGTTAGATAGCCCATTTATTGAGGAAGGCTATGGGCTATATATCATCACGCTAAGACCAATAGAAGCGGAGCATCACGGACACGAAGTCGCAAGGGTCGGCTAGTATTCTTTCAGTGTTAGATAGCCCGTTTATCGAGGAAGGCTATAGGCTATATAGCATCACGCTAAAACCAATAGGAGGGGATGATCACAGGTACGAAGTTACAAGGGTGGGCTAGTCTATTATATTCTCAAAAGCTCAGCTTTTGCTGATAACTTTTACCTTTCTGGACTTCTACGTAAATAATGAATGGCTTTACATTTAACATTGCCATTGCGACGGATCTTTTATACTATAAAATAATTGGAATGAACTACTCAGATATTTATTAAATTTAATAACTATTCTAAAAGCAATATTTTATAATTTTTATTTATTCTAATAATAATTTACTAGAGAATGGACATAAAGTGTTAAAATCCTAAATCTAGAAACTGGAACTACATAAATATGACAATAACAATAACAGCAATTAAGTATCGCTAATAGTAATTACTACTATGTTGAGTATAAAGTAATAGCTTTATTTAGTTATAAATATATTATGGAGTATTTTATTAACTTAAATATTTAAGGTATAATTATCGGTGGAATAATTTGTAATATAGAATAGAAATCTATACATTTTTAAATTTTAAAATACTGCATATTATTTTCTATCTTAAAGTCTACAGTGTGAGGTGATTATAATATTACAATTTATTATCTGTTCTAAAATAATAGCTAAAAATAAGCATGTCAGAGATAATAGAATTTTTTCTCTAAAATAATTTATAATCTGTTTCACTGTCACGGACAAAGTATATTAAGTATACATTTATCTTATCTATTCCATAGTTTTTTTACTAAAATAGCTATAGTTTAATTTTTACAATTAATTAGCTGATATTTCAATAGACACACACATCCAACATTATGTTTTCACTGTCTTCTATTTCCATTAACACCAATAAGCAGGAATTGTTCGATACAGATTATAAATTTATATGTAAGATGTTTTCCATAGACACCTATTCCTACATCGCGTGACCTATAAAATTTATTCAACACAGATTCTAATTTTGTTTTTTAATCTTCTAATATATCAATACTCATATAGTCCCACAAACTTATCTGGGCCGGTGAGAGAGTCGCTGTTATCGCATTTGGTGTCGCCAGTAAAAATAATTTTGCAATCAAGTGGGTAATAATAATAAAGACATTCTACTCAGCACCGTCTACTCCCAAACTAAGCAGAGCTTGTATTATGGGTACTAGATAATAGATAACTTATATATATATTTTTGTAAATTCACATAGGAAGCACCCAGATCGACATTTCAAAATGGCGTCGTAAATTCGTTAGTTTCTCTTTTGGCCACCGGGCCAGATATGTTTGTGGCACTATAATTGCTATACCCACAAATAGTTAGACACAGATTATAATATATCTAAAGGCTATATTTATTATGCCTTGTAAATTTGATTCTAAATTTAAAAACTCGACCACAGAACGTTTATTAAAAACTGTCATAATTTCGACACATTAAAATTCTATATTTAAAACTTTATTTTTTTAATCAGCTGATAAATCATAGACACCAAGTAATATTATCTACAATACTAGGGTTAATATGCAAAATTCAACATCAATTAAGATTAACCCTAATGTAAAAATATGTTGTCTTTTACTATAATAAACTAATTTATGGTACCCAGGCACACGCCAATCATCTTCTGCACCGGTGTGGCAAATACTTATGAGCGTCTATACTTAAAAAAGACCAAAAAAATGTAATTGTTATGAGGGCCTATACTTGAAGATTAAAAAAAAACGGAATTCTTATGAGCGCCTATACTTGAAGAGCAAAAAAAGGGAACTCTTATGAGCGCCTATACTTGAAGAACAAAAGTAGGGAATTCTTATGAGCGCCTATACTTAAAAAGACCAAAAAAAGGTAATTGTTATGAGGGCCTATACTTGAAGATCAAAAAAATAGGGTATTCTTAGGAGCGCCTATACTTGAAGAACAGAAGTAGGGACTCTTATGAGCGCCTATACTTGAAGAGCAAAAAAAAGGTTATTCTTAGGAGCGCCTATACTTGAAGGGCAAAAAGGTAGGGAATTCTTATGAGCGCCTATTTAAAAAGAGCAAAAAAAACAGGGGAATTCTTATGAGTGCCTATACATGAAGAGCAAAAAAGGCTCGCCTACATTAAAGTAAAGTAGTTTTTTATTGTGCGCCAACTTTTTTTAATGAATATTATATTTTCGGTCTGGCGCCAGGGTAGACAAGGCGTCGTTCGCCCCCACGACCTCGTACATATGGACGGCGCGTCCCTGATAGTACCTAGAATTTCTATTTTGTCTATGGCTCTTATCATCTAGCGATAACTGATATACAAACACATACCCTGTGTTTTTACATTGGCTAAATATTGCATAAGAATCAAATTACATTAAATTCGAATATAAATATAATTTCTATAAAGATAAAAATGGATAAATTTTTGTTAATTTAATAATTTATTATAAAAAGTATTTATATTAATTAACCATAATCATATTAAATGAAGTCTTATGATCATAATAATAAATAAATCGTTTTAATAATATTAAATATACAGTACAACCTCGATTATCCGAACTCATTGGTACCGAGACTTATTCGGATATTCGGACTTGTGAGTAATTTGGGACAAGATTATTTATTTATTAACAAATTCGCGATACCGTTCAGATAATGGAGGTTCTACTGTAATCATTAAAAATTAATAATAATACAAATTAATTTAGTTTGACAGAAATACGTTTAGTTAAAAATTAAAATGGCGGATTATCTGAAATAGCCAGACTAATGTCAAAGACAATATTATTTTTTTTAATTAATAATACAACTTACCCATAGTTTAAAACAGATTAAGATAATTTAGACTAGACTAGAAGCGAGATATTTTAAAATGACTAGTAGTAGTATATAAGAATATTTAAATGTCAAATTATTATGTTTCGACTAGAATTTAAGTATCAATATTACTCATATGGTAGAATAATGGCAATATAATTCAGTGTTGTCATAGTAAAGAAAATATTTTCCACGAAATTTTTTTAAATATTTCAAAAAATTAGACTGATTATTTTTGTCAGATATGAGGTCGCAAAATATGTTTATATGTCAGTTTCTTTAAAAATATACGGAGTAGAGTTAAAATGTATGAAACGTGAGTTAGGAGACTCAGCTTCCGGTTCAGACTCGTCGGTCGCCACGTGCTTAGGAGTTTCCGAATGGAATTCGTGACGGAAGTTACCTGGAAAGTTTTTATTACTAAAAAAACATGAGTTCGAAGATAAAATTGCTTAACTTTTTAGGGATGAATTTATTTTTGCAACTGGTAACACCATACTTGGGCTAAACTTTATTATATTGAACAAGATAGTTAAAACAGAATTGTGTCTCCTTCTAATTGTTTATTATTCGAACGTTAAAGAAAAGGAAGAGGAAATAATATGTCGGAAATCAGAATGGGAGGAGATCGTCTCATTCTGACAAGCACTGATGGCCCAGTAGTCAAGACGTTGATGTCGATTCCCCACACAGGCACACATCTCTCACTTTTCTAAGTTATGTGTGTTATAAATTAAATATCACTGTATATGTGATGTGTAGGAAAACATCGTGAGGAAACCTGCACGAGTGAGATTTCTTCTTATTCTCAAAGATGTGTGAAGTCTGCCAACACGCACTTGGCCAGCGTGGTGAACTATGGCCTAATCTCTCCTCATTCTGACTGCCCACGTTGTCCTGGAATGCGTGGGTGTCGCCACACAACGGGCACAAATCCTCAAGGACATGAGGTCGCTCCAAGAAGCCTGTGAAGTTCCCAGGAAACTTCTGCGTTTCTGGAAAGAGCTGGGCTGGCTCTTATAGCTAGTCATCCCTGCACGCACAATGGATTTAAAGTCTAAGTGCGGAAACAGGAGCCCACTCACAATACAATACAATACTCATTCTGAGGAGACCCAGCTCAGCAGTGGCATTAACGATTGATGATGACTATTCTGACAGGAACCCAAGCAGTGCCTTGGACTTATGGCCAAGAGTGTAGGTTTAAGAAAGTCCTTGAAGCAATTGCAATACTCACCTTCACTGCTCAGGTCCGCTGTTTAAACTTAAGGTTAAGCTAACATAAGGCTAACCCTACACAAGGTTAACCTAAGTCTACTTCTAAATATACTTTTTACAAATATATCATTAATCAATTTTAATTCAACAACAGTTGGCAACATTATAAATAACTTTAATTCATTTCGACCTTTAACCTTTTAGAAAGGGACGCAATTCTTTTTACTACTATTTCACTTAAAATATATTATCATCTTTTGGATATATTCTGTTAAGTTTAATTCTTTAATTCCCAGTGTCACCTGTAGGTGACAGAAGTTTGATTTTTTTTTTCTACCACATGGCAACATTATTGGTTTACTCTACTACTATTATAGCATAGCTAAATAGTAACACTATTTATTATTATTTTTTCTAGCAACACTAACAAAAGGTTATTTGGCAAATTCATTAAAGTAAAATAATACCCGCTTGTCTTTCAAAATCTTAACTGCACAATTCACATTTAACATGGAAGGCTCTCTCACCAAAAATGGGGGTAGTTTTATAATTTTTTTTTCTGTGTTATTTAAATGAATCTAAATTTAATTTATTCAAAGGTTAAAAAATGGTTATCTTTAGAAAGTTGGACTTGGGAATTAAAGAGTTAAATTTAAGAAAAAACAACACTTATAACAATAGAAATATTAATGCATACAAAAGCTGACAAATATATAAACATAATCAACAACAACAACACTACAACAACTAAAGCAACTTTTTGAATATTAATATTGTAAAAAGGATAGGGGATACTACGACAGTTAAAGAACAGGTAAAAAAAAAATCAGTGAGGAATGTTTATTTTCTAAAATGCTAAAGGTTTTACTACATAAATACTTTTGTGCGTTTAAAAAATTGGACTTATCAAAAAAAAGAAAATCTACTGATGTAATATTTTTTTTGATAAATCCAATATTTAACAGACAATAAAACCAGTCTTACAATTACATAGAGCAGATCAAAATTTCAATAGTCAATATATACAAATGAGTATATTTTTGGTCAAGTATAATAAAAATCACGAAGTTATAGGTAAAAATGGAGGGCACTTGAAACAATAGCTTGAGTTAAATACCTACGTATTTCTATCTCACTCTCTGTGGGCAGACTTTTCTTTTTAGTGTATACTAAATTGCGATCTGGATAAAAAGATCAAACCAGTGATGCCCCAGTGGTTGAGACTTCAATGTCTTACTCGGGAGGTCAAAGTTCTATCCACCACACAGGCACACACCTCTAGACTTTTCTGAGTTATGTGTGTTTTGAGAAATTAAATATGACTTGCTTTAACGGTGAACGAAAACATCGTGAGGAAACCTGCACTCCTGAGAGTTCTCCATGTTCTCAAAGGTGTGTGAAGTCTGCCAACCCGCACTGGGCCTGCGTGGTGGACTATGGCCTAATGCCCTCCTCATTCTGAGGAGAAGACCCGGCTCAGCAGTGGGCCATTGACGGATCGTGATGATATCTTATTGTAAACAATCTTCAGGTACAGGGACACACCGTTGGCGGTGCGCTAAGGAGCTTTATTCAACCGAAAATATAATATGACATGATTCGAAAAACGACTGGAGAGGGCCAACCACATTATTATAGGCGAGCCTAGACAGAAATTCTTTTTTTTGCTCTTCAAGTATAAAATCCCTTTTTTTTGTGCTCTTTAAGTAGGTCTAGACGTCCATGAGTATTTGGCACGCCGGCGCAGGAAATTGCTTGTTGACGAGCATAGACATTAACTTTATTTTTTTGCTCTTCAAGTATTGGAGCTCATGAGTATTTGGCACGCCGGCGCAGGAGATTGCTTGTTGGCGAGCATACACAAAATTCCTTTTTTTTTGCTTTTCAAGTATAGGCTCATGAGTATTTCGCACGCCGGCGCAGAAGATGCTTAAGAATTATTAGTAGAAAACAGAGATGTTTTTTTATTGGTTTATTTATCTAAACAACTAAAAAAGCAAATCCTTATAGCAAAGGCTGGGAGAAAAAAATAAAGGTTACCCTACTTAGAAAGAGAAGGTCTGCCCACTGAGAACGAGAGAGTGATACATAGGTTAAGCTTCAAGTGAGTATTTTAAGTGTGGCCTCCATTTTTACCTATAGCTTCATGATAAAAATAGATGTGAAATTGATTATAGTCACTTACTTTTTAATTAGTGATTACAATTATTAATATGCTTAATCTTCTCATTAAGAATCTTCACGTGTTACTAACAAACATAATGAACAAGAGAAGCATTTTAAAAATGATCTATCCAGGTATAGCTACCGGCACGTAGGTATAGGTTTGAATTTGAAAGCGCAGACCTAAACTTAGTAGTCGGCTAAAACGACAAAAGTAAAAAGATATTGTTATTTTGAAATATCGATATTTATTACTAATATTTTTTTGGCGATATATCGATAGTTTGATATTGAAATGAAGTTATCGATGGACGATATATTTTTAAGTGAATCGAAATTATCGAAAACTAATTCTACATTATTTACACTGTTATATTATTCTTAAAATAGTTGTTATTAGTTGTACGGTGCTGTACAATGTAATACCTTTTCCTTTTCAAATTACGGAATAAGACAGAGAAAAAATATTAGCACCTCAAAAGGTTTACTAGTATTCTGTAGTAGTATAAATATATTGGATTATAAATTGTGTATTAAAAAAAATATCAACAGGCATAATGACAGCTGTCAAAACTCCAAGGAATTGAAGCGCTACAGACGGCTTGAAATCACTTGAGCAATACCTAATTAAAATTGTAATCAATAATTGAAAAAGTTTACGCAGTGACTAACATTCACTTGAGCAGTGCTAGACTAGATTTTTGGACCATTTGGTTTAATTTCACTTGTAAAAAAACAGCTTTAAGTAACTTAGAAATATACTAATTGGTTAAGTGTGGAACAGCCGTGCTACAGACTAGCTAAAACAAAACTATTTACAATTAAAAAAAATAATTCTAATATTGCAACATAAAATGCATGCGTACAGTTATTGAAAAAGTAATTGCAGCCTTTCAAGAAAAATAAACGATAACGCTAATTGAAAGTTCTAAAATCGAATAAACATAGTTCGATTTTTTCAATTACCAATATCGATAATTGAGTATCGATACGCAAAATCGCATATTTTTTTAACTAAAGAAAACGTATTCATAATCGACAAAGTATTTAAGGAAGAAAATATAAGATAATAAAATAAAAGATTAAATATTAAAACTCATTAAAAAATCGATGTTTTAAAAAAAATTAAAAAGGCTGCAACGTATTTTTTTCAATAATTCAAAAATAATACTATAGTGAACATTCATGCGTCAAGTATACATTAAGTAAGCGTCAAAACGACAAATGGTAACACCATTTGCAACCAAAAAGGTTGTCTATGCTACAATAAAATACAATCAAGCCTTTGCTCAACTAGAAATACAAAACATTCGAAATTTGAATTTCATATTCAAACGTCATCAAGACGTTCACGTCAAACTCAAATTTCGTGCGTCAATGTCAACGTCATGAAGTGCAACTACAATCACATTTGACTTTCCTTGCCCTCCGCCTACAGAACCCGTAACATTTAAGTGCTAAACAACACAGACCACTACCACCATCAGATTTACACGACTCTCTGCTGTTTAATCTGTGCAACTCAGGCTTTTTATCTTTCTCACTCAACAACATATCTAATCTAGACTTCAATTGCGACGGCGACACACTTCTATCCCTTGTTAATTTCCCCGTTTTCGTATCGATTATTATATCGATTTCCGTCAATTCATCGGAATCGTTTGAAACTTCTGGATTAGGCGAATGAGATTCAGCACTTTCCGGTGTATACGGATCTAGAAATTGCGATGGACTCAATAGTGTTGTATCTATATTATTAACGAATGCATCAGAATTCGAATAATCGGCGCTAGTGATTTCCACAAAGGGAATTCGACATATTTTCTCATTTAGAGAACCAGTCCGAGTTCTTTTCAATCTGTCGTCTAATTTATCAGGATGGCTACAGGAATTATTTTTGAGTTTTTTAGTAAATATTTCTGGGTCTGTCGGTAGGCGGGGCAACTTTGGCGTTATTCTAATAGCGGTGGAACATAAGGCACAAGACACATTTTCACAACACTTTACGATACCTCGGTCGCTTTGCAGCATCACGCGGAGATAAATCGGCTGTGGAGAAAAATTTTTATTCATAGAAAATCTATTTGGAATTAAGCTCGCTTAACTAAAAGCCAAAGTTGGTATAAAGTTTAAAATTTAAATTCTGTGTCAAATTGAAGTTAAAAGATGTTTCAAAATGTACATTTTAATATAATAAAATATCGATATTAAATATAATTAGAATTATTTGATCAATATCTCGATTATTGAATATTAACTTGGCAACACAGGCCTACGACCCCACCTGTAATTTTAGTGGGAATAGATGAGGGGGGTATGTATATTGTATTATAAAAAGGATGACTTTTACGCAATAAATAAACGCGGAGTGTTTACTGGTAGTACATGGGCCCTTTAAACCTGCATCTGGGTCGCAAGCCAATTGTGCAGTAAAGCTACAGCGTTAGCTTTTAATAGAAAATAGAGAAATGTATCGTTTAGTTGTAAAAGACAAGATAATTCATAAATAATAATAAAATTAACTCTAAAAAAGTAAAAACTGCGTATTAGAGATTCGTGACGTTATAGTATAAAGTTTTAAATCAAATTATATTTAAAAATATATATCTCTGTACGCGTGTGTATGCTTGTACAAGTGATGGGTATGCGTGTGTGTTTGTGGGTGTACATGTATGTGTGTGTGTGAGTATAGGGTTTGTTATAATATAACGGTCATAAATGTCACTTTAAGTTACCGTTTGACAATGGAGAAGTTTCATGATGTTGATGATGCTATATTTATCTTAACAGAATTGAAATATTCATCGAAATTAATATACCCGTGACAAAAATTATGAATTCCGTCAATAAATGATTGAGAAACATATCATTATAGCGCGGAACGATTGTGGGCTTCTGACGTCATTTCAGCCATAGACCAGAGCGCTTGCGCTGCTTGTAGGTGTTTTACGTGCAGCTGTTTGTTGATTAATATAATAAACAAAACACGACACGAGCGGCGCAAATAACAGCATATATATACATTCTAAGTGTATACGCGCCGCGACGACTAGGTGAAGTGACGTCACACGCTGGCCTGCCGCATGAAACGAAGTTATTGTTACATGTGTTTTCATTTGTAGAGATATTATAATGATTTTTTTATATTTTTGTTTCATTTTAGTTTTAATTTTTACATTTGATATATTAAAAAAAATTGGAAATTCTCCATTGACATGTTAAATTGACATGATTATGAATAAGTATTGAAAAAATATGTATGACGTCATTTTGAATTATTATTAATATTTTTTACAGAAATAATTGATGATTATCAATTAAATAATATATTTATCATCTTCCTAATACATTATATGTAGTTTTACAAATTATCTTGATTTTTTTCAAGATTATTTGTGAACATTTTGAAACATCTCCTTTAAATAGAAACTTTAGAAATATATTCTGACATGCAGTGTTTAATAAATTGAAATTAATTCAAAATTGAGTTATAGTGTTATATTACCTTGTGATCACCCATACACGCCGTGTCCCCTATCACACCATACTCGCTCCTACGTCGAGTAGGGGCATCTACCAATCTGCGCAGTTCTGCAGACGCTTCTCCCTTAGGAGACCCTTCAGATTGATTGCGGACTAACTTGCGACGACCTGGAGACACTTCAGAGTCAGATGCCCTAGAAAATGTTTTTTATTTTTTATAACCATTCTGAATTAAAAAAGAACAAGTTTTCACAACATTTAGATTTTAAACTTAATATTATTACAGATTTGTCCTTTCAAAGAAATAGATAATAGCAGTATTGCCTGCTTAGCTACTCATTTAATCACTTTTACTGGCTAGCTACTTTATGAAAAATAAAAAAAAAAAATTTCTGGCAACTTTTTCCAAGATATTCAAGATGCAAAATATTGATATTAATTTATATTTAACAGTGATTTTATATCTGTAATAATATCTAACATTTCATTATTAAGTGCAATTATAAACACCAAGGGACCACTTCCACCAACATCCATACTTACTGCTTTTTGTTTGCGAAAAATTTCCCTTTCAGCCTGTAATTTATTAAATCTCTTATTTAAAATGACATTCTCTCTTATTTATAAACACCAGTGCAACGTGGATTAAATGTATGATAAACCCCCCTTAGTGTAGTCCATCTGTTATACGACTATAACAATATTATCAATTATTAGCTGACCCGGCAAACATTGTTTTGCAATATAACATTCAAAAAATTTGGGGAGGGCCACCCTTATCATTTAGAGGTATAAAAAATAGATGTTGACCTATTCTCACCGATGTGCACACAAAATTTCGTAAAAATCGGTCGCACCGTTTCGGAGGAGTTTGGTATCAAACACCGCGACAGTCCAGTGTCTAGTTTTTATTTTATAAATCCCTTCGTAATAAGCCATTATTTCTCGTAAAAAGTAAAGGATAAAAAATGGTTATTGTGGGTTATCCCTAAGAGATAGACATATACCATTGCGGACTTTTTAGTAGACCTTTTTAAGGTGTACAATACTGTAGTACATTATTTTGATCTATCACGTAGGGTTCAGCCAGCGTTTGCAATGTAAGCGCAAAAAAATGTGTTTATTTACGACATCACATTAGAATCCTCTAAAATGATCAGTGTTTCTCTACTATATTATGTATGTATTATACATATAAACCTTCCTCTTGAATCACATATATATCTATTAAAAAAACGCATCAAAATCCGTTGCTTAGTTTTAAAAATCTAAACATACATAAGGCCAGACAGACAGACAGCGGAAAGCGACTATGAATCATATATCTCTCATCGTTAAGGCAGCGTTCGTAAGAAACGTTTTGTTTTTTCTCCGACTTACTTTGCAAATCCGACTACCATGAAAAAGACTTTTCATTTTTCGGGTTAATATATAGCCTACGACACTTACAAATAACGTGGCTTTCTATTGGTAAAAGAATTTTCAAAATCGGTTCAGTAGATCCAGAGATTACCCCCTAAAACCTCACAAACTTTACCTCTTTGTAATATTAGTATAGATGCTTTTATATCATACGATTTGGTGATGAGTATAGGTAAAACGTAAGGTAATTTTACCTAGCATTTATAGCGTGCTGGAGACTTGTGGGATCTGCGATGCTTTTCCTACTGACGTGTATTCCGGGAACGCTCAAACCATCAATTTCTGCCATACTACTTTTCTTTTCGAGAGTTTTGTTTGGACTCATCTGAAAACATTATGAAAATTATTAATTTTCTTTAAACTCACTATTTAACAAAAAAAATCACGTTTGTTATTGTTTCTAATATGAGAGAGCCCCCCTTCAATATTTATTTTATTCTGTTTTTTAGTATTTGTTGTTACAGGGGGAACAGAAATACATAATTTGTTCAAATTTTTTACTGTCACGGTTCATGAGATACAGCCTGGTAACAGACAGACAAACGGACAGCGGAGTTTTAGTAATAGGGTCCCGTTTTTACCCTTTGGGTATGGAACCCTATAAATGAATTGACGTTGTCAGTCTCGCTTGCAGAAGTCCAAGGACGGTTTAAATTAAATTTAAAATCATTTAGATAAAACAAAAAAAAAATTATATAAACTACCCCCACTTTTATGAGGGAGTCTTCCAAAAGTAAGCATTGTGCAGTTAAAAATCTGAAAGACACGTGGGTACTATTTTACTTTAATAAATTTGACAAATAACGTGTAGTTAGTGTTGCCAGAAAAAAATAATAAATAGTGTTACTATTTATCTTTGCTACAATAATAGTAGAGTGAAACAATAATGTTGCCATATGGTTGAAAAAAAATATTAAACTTATGTCTCCTACAAGTATTTTCAATTCAGATAAGGGCAAAAAAAGTCATTTTTTTTTTTTAATCAAATTGAATTAAAACTTCGAGTTAAACGTTTTGTTTATTACCTGAGTCTGTCTTGCTGGTGAACCAGATCGTGCTGGGCTGCTGTCTGATGATGACACCTTACCACTACCACTATCAGAATCCCCTACTGACTTCCTGTAAACAAATTGATTTAATTACTACTATCTTTGTAATATATCGATATTAAATATTGATCAATTAAATATTAACTTGGCAACACAGGCCTAAGACCCCACCTGTCATTATAGTGGGAATAGACGAATACCCTCCGTATTTTATAATATAAAAAGTGAGATTTTTACTTAGTTGTCGGAACTCGTAAAGATAGTTTGCTGAATATTTAACTAATTAGTGTAATTGCTGTTTTGCTGAACAAGAGAAGTTAAATATTAGAGTCAGGGCGTCGAATGGTGAAGGAGAGTATTTACTGGTAGTCGAAAGGCCTTTTAATTCTGCACCTGGGTCGTAAGCCCCAGGCTGCTTGGCTTCCGTCTGAATTGTATTATTGTAGTCTTTTGAGTGTTGTGTTATGTTGTCATGTGTATTTTTTTTCATATTTTTAGTGAAATCTTGATTTGTGTAATACTTTTACTTTCACAGTGACATCAATTATTATTATGATCTATCCTTTAAAATTTAAGTTATCTTAACGAGATAATACAAAATACGCGTTCAAATGATAAATAATAACTTATTGAGACATCTGTAATACCACGGACTCACAATCATTGCTTAAAATTGGTCGAAACTAACGAGTTTCAAAGCACAAAAAGAGATCCAATTCCATCTCCATAAAAGCAAGTATATTCTGAATACTGCTCGAGCTACATGGAAAAAAAATAGTAAAATAAAGTATATTATTATTCTATTATCTTAAAGCTCAGAAAAAAAAGTCACTGTCATTAAATTTAATAGTGTAGTGGTTTTTGATAGATAGAGAAGTCTTACAAATTATATAATTGATTACCATCTCTGTAATACCATAGTTAACATTTTTTGTGGAAAGCAGTAACTTAGACTTGTGCCAAGCACCTAAACTTACCCAAAACTTCTGAGTTTTATCGATAAAGGATTTTACAGCAGGAGATTCGTTGGCAGAAATTGTTGAGCAATTGTTGTTGCTATTAAAAACTGTTATAACTCTACAAGTAATTTAATACTTTAACGAAGTTTTTCTCTCAGTTCTCACAAGTTTAATGGCTCCAATATTTGCAGAAAGTTGACGGTTGATACTAAGATGTCGCCCCTGATGACGATATTTTACGACGCCAATCTCCCGTGCTCTTTAAATAACTGACAACACCAGGATAATGTAAACCATAACATACCCTATTTGATTGGAAATAAAGAACATTTCCCTGTGCGACGTCTGGTACGATTTTGATTATGTACGTAATTAGTAAAATGCTGAGAGTTAGATGTTATGGAGTAAATTAATATTAGACATTAAGTCAAAGCTTTTGTAGGGGTTGGTAAAGATATGTTAGACTCACGGTTTCGAATGCTGGTAGTCGCTAGCCAGTCGGGGAACAGATCCCCTATCACCAAAGAGTGCTTCTCACCAAAGGTTACTCGCTTCTTACGAGATTCTCTCCCAGAGGCAGATGGAAATTGTATTCTAAACCGACCTCTCGTGAGCAAAAATTTGTTGAAAAGAGACAAATATTTCACTTAAATTAGTTTAGATTACGAGGCCTTCCGAAATGTTTTAAAAAAGAAATTTACTTGGAACTGTGTAAATGCCTGCTGTCTCTAGCGTCAGGTTGCTGCACCAGAAGCCGAGCTGACTGAGACAGCAACACTCTATCACACCACGATGGACATCTGAAAAAGAAAAAACAAAATTTTGTAATTCATTAGCAAATCGCCATTTTGTATGCACTGATCTAATTTTTTTTAAATCTTTAGTTTTTTTCTATCTCTCTCCTTCGTATCCTCCTTTCACTATTTTCATATTCTTTGCCTCTCTCTTTCTTCACTTTTTTTCTCTCTCTCAGGTAGTAGAAACAATATCGTTCGCTTTTCTCACCCTCGGAATGAAAGGTTCAGCTCAGTAGCTTCCTCCCTCTAGTAAGAAAAAACTTTTTTTGTATGCGGCATGAAATATACTATTTTATGAACCACCCTAATATGTGGAAAGAAAGAAAGAAAAGAACTATATTGACAAACTTAAAATAAAATTAAAATAACAACTTGAATAATATAAAAATTAAATCTAATATTTAATCTCTAAAACTAAAAATGAATATGTATTGCCAAAAAAAGACCAATGAGACCTTTGAGATGGCCCTCTGCTGATTTTCAGTGGTCTTCCACGCTACAAATACACATATGTTTGATAATCTCTTACCTTGTTTTCATATAATGTGTAGGAAGATGGATGTCTTCTTCAAAAGGGTACGTGGGGGGAAATTTCACTGGATACTCGTACAAGTGACTCTTTAAAGCTTCTAGTTCGCGGTCGAACTTCTGTAACTGAATTTGATTCATATTATTTGATTATGTATTTATATAATTCACTAAGACTATAGAAATGTAGTATGCCCACTGTAATAGGTTTGTGACTTTATTGTAAATTCATTCTAAGTCATGATATGAGGGTTTCACTTCGATAGATTCTATTGCTTACCTACTAAATAATATTTATTTATTTATTTGTATTAAAAAAAGAATTACATAAGGGATACATTAAAAAACGGTGCAACATAAACCTGGATTTGGTTTTCCCGTACACCGCTGATTCAGTAAGTACATACATTATGTCACAAATCTTGAAGTGCATTTATTTTATTTACTAACACCTATATTTCATTCTTAACTGTGTACTCTGTAGACACAGAACAGCCTACTGTACTGTGTAGTCAGGGACACTATTTGAACAGTAGAATCTTACAGTTCACAATCTATCGACACTTTACAATATCGCGAGATAGATTATAAACTAACGATGTTTACAATTTTACGGTGACATGTATATATTTACAAGTTCAGCTCACAATTTCTACACATTTAGAATTCAGAATGTTTTGCGCCTTACCCAAGGTTCCCTAAAAATCTTCTGGTGGTCTACATGACAGAACTCCTTCTTCCCAATTGTAAGTACAATGCGGTCGTCAGATTTAGATATATACTGTAGTTTCGACGAGTCTACGTTAGCGCCATTTTGTAGACGACAGGCGGTTAAATCTTCTGTAATTTTCTGGGAAACAAAATTTAATTATTTATTACACGTTAAAGTTTTTATAAGGAGGGTTTAGGAAAGAGAAAGAGAGACGTCAATGCTACTATTTCCCTAAGAAGAAGAAGTATTTCTGTTGGACATGCAATTTTGGAATGAAGATGGGAGGAGATAGTTAGAGAGAATATACATCTTTCAATAACCATCGTATGTATACAATAGAGGGCCTATCATGAAAGCTACGAACGGAATACCATTAGGATATAATTAACATTACGATCTCGTACTATTCTGACAGGAACCTAAGCAGTGCCTTGGACTTGTGACCAAGGTTAGACTTAAAGACGTCTTTTAACAGAATTCCAACACTTGCCTCCACTGCTCAAACTCTCAAACACAGCGAGGAGCTATACTACCCACTAAAAACCACCGGTTCCACTGCCGTCATGGGGCAAGCACCATAGGAACCCATTCAGCACACAACCATGTTACCTAGACGAAGACCGACCTAAACATTCTCCTCAATGCCTCTTGGAGAAGCAGCAGTCATCTCTAATTGCTTCCTTAGGAATCATGGACTTGCAGACGCAAAAAAAAAACATCTGCACACCCTTGGCCGCTTACTGAGGCGCGGAACTGCAACCTGCTCAGCTTCTCTTTCCCGCTCCACCACCTCTTTAAGACCACAGAGTCACAAAACGCGACGACAGCCGCCCACTCTCTTTTACCTGAGAGCATAGTCCCCGACAACTCTGATAGCGACGCAGTCACCTACCACCTCTTAGAGCAAGTGCCTCTGTAGTTCCCAAGACGAACAATCCACGACTGTGTGTGCCGCAGTATCCACAGCACCACACTAGTGGCTCCCTGCATTTAGCTCTCTTTTCGCGACCTGGTACAGGTACTTACCGAAGCATCCATGATCGGTAAGCACCTGCGTTAACCAGTATGTCAAGGAACCGTATTTCCTCCCAATCCATCATTCTAAATATTCTACCAATAGGAGGGGAGCATCACGGGCACGAAGTCGCTAGGTTTGGCTATTTTTTTTTATAGTAGATAAGGTGCAAACGAGCAGATGGTCCATCTGATGGTAAGTGGCAACCATCGCCCATAGACATCGGCAAAACAAGAGATATCGGGGAACAGATCCCCTACCACCAAGGAAATGCTATTATTCAATAAGAATATAATTCAGAATCTAGTTAGTATTTACTCATTTTAAAGTCATAGTAAACTATTTTAAGACGAAGTGAACTATTTAAAGGCAAAATAAACTATTCTAAATTAAGTTATTATTCACCTTAACTGCTCCACCGGTGTCAGTCCTGAAGTTAAAGTCACCAAATATGAAGTACGGTGCAGCATTCACATCCGAATGAAGATGGCGGAGTGTATGTCGTAGTGCACGGCGACGACTCCGACAATATACCTGGAAAATATATATATCTAAACAGACAGAATCATCTCGGTATCTGTATACTGTGTACCTTGACAACAACTGAAGCGTTTTAAGAGACGTGACGTCACAGTGCGTTTTACTTTTACTAAATAAAGTATGTTTAAATAAATAATCAAATTTTTTCAACTATCATCATTCTTAGTAGACCGTAATAGTTTTTAATCCTTATTCGGGTTCCGTACCCAAAGGATAAAAACGGGACCGTCCGTCCGTATGTCTGTCACCAGACCTATACCTCATGAACCGCGATAGCCGGACAGTTGAAATTTTCACAAATGATGTATTTCTGTTGCCCCTATAATAACAAATACTAAACACAGAATAAAATAAATATTTAAGGGGGGGCTTCCATAAAACAATTTCCATTTTTTTACCAAATATTGGTACCCTTCGTGCGCGAGTCGGACTCGCACTTGGTCGGTTTTTTTTAATTTATTTTGGGTAATGTATTGTCTAATAAAATAATTTGCGTTTAGCCTAACTATGCTTGTTAATTAATTTTTATTAAATATATATTTCTTTTTTTGTATTTATATGTTAATTAAGTGCACAGGTATGCATATGAAAGTGTATGTTTGTTTATATGTAGGTAGGAAGGCTCCTAAACACAGATATACTAATAATTTATCTTACACTTATTTTCTATTACATCCAGAAAAGTATAAATAACGACTTACAGATGGAAAAGGTTCCATAGCCAATAAGTTGGAGGCATCGTGGAATAAATGTATATTGACAAACTCCACAGATGTGCCACGAATGGACCAACGCGTGCGCAGAAATCCTTTGCGTGACCATTTACACTGAAACATGCAATAAAATTAATTTTCATATCATTACTTAATATACTGAAGAGTTTGTTTACTTGAACAATTTTTATCAGGAGATAAGTGCTTTCCAAGCTGGTAGTACCTTGAGACCAACTGTTTTAACGTGCAAAAAGTATTTTAAAAAGTACCTAATTGATAAAATAAACTATTAACCTCTGGAAAGAAATGCTGCGGAAACTTGGCCTTTTCCTTTGTAGTAACCTTCTCTATATTACCGCTGTTCACCTCCTTGCCTGCTACTTCCACGTAGGACTTCAGCTCAAAGTCCCACACCTTGAGATCGGTTAGTGAGGAATGCGCGAAGTACATGTTGCCTAATGCCTGGAAATAGAAAAAAGTCATGTTAATACGGGTTGGTATTCTTTTATTTTCGATTTGCGATAGATTAGATTCAGTCTTTCTGGTTTGTCTGGTTGTCGCGCAGTGTACATGGAAGTTAGTATTATAGTGTCGTGGTTAAGGTCACCCTTCTTGAGGTCCCCGTAAGTTTACTTTATTATCTATTGTTATTGTTAGGAAGGTCGAGTGGTGGAGATGAGATTTAATATATTATGATAGAGCTCTTTAAACCTCTAAAAACCACGGACTGACATAAAAGGTAAGTATCTAAGTAGTTAAATTATCTACTGAAAGATGTTTATTCAGTCTTATTCAAGAAATGAAATACCTACAATACCTACCTTCAGCTAAATCTAATCCTATGCATAAATATTATTATTGCTTCCAACTCGATCTTATGTCACAAAAATAAAAAATATTTATTTCCGTGGGAAAGGTTGTGCTAATTACTATTGTAATCGCCGCCATTTACTCTCATCGAAGGAAAGGAAGGGTCAGTAAATATTTTTTTTAATTAATCTGATCGCAACTTCTTCAATAGAATCTTAATGTGAATCTAAACAATTCAGGAGTCTGTTCCCCTATATCTCCTTGTCATTTTAACTATAAAATCCGTTTAGCTGCAACGAAGCGCGAAAAGTTAGGTATAGGTAATATCAAAAACTAATAAAGTAGTAAAGTGGAAAAGTTAACAGATCCCAACTAATATCGGCATATTAATAACTGATATGATATCTATGTAATACCTGAATGTATTGTCAAATCGATTGCTACCTTGTGTCATGCTTATGGTACTTGTACGAGTATTTATAAAAATAACTAATAAAACAACACCACTAAACTATTTTGAAGTTAGACAAAAACCTATGTCAAATCTTATGTAAAAATGTATCTTGTATTTTTCCTGTACAGTAAACAAAATAGGAATTATGTTTATGACTAAACACTTTTCCAAGATGGCCGTCAACTGCAACTATAACCGTTACAAGTCAACTTTAATCAGGTGTCTCGGGACAGACGATTATTAAAAAGTCTAATCGGTAGTAGACAGGTTATAGAACAATACAACCACTTGAAACGTCGAAGGCCGAATAAAAACGGGAAGGTGACCAAGGCAATCTTGCACCAACTCCAAGTTTTTGGAAACCGTTGTCTTCGACACATTTCACGCTATATACTAGCCCGAGATTTCGAACGTAGACCTGCAAGATCATTACCGCGAAATCCCAATCAACCAGCAGATCAAACGTCCCACGTGAAGATGGATATGTCACCTACTCCGTAGAGGTCCAGAACTCATACTACAACTAAACAGACTGCTGACATCAACCTGAATGGACTGGAACCCAAGGAAAACGTAAGCGTGGCAAATAAACCTGACGGCGTACCGTGAAAGACGAAAGGAAAATACTCAAGAAAATCAAGTAAGTCATTGGTTATCTGGTACTTATATTTTTTTGTATTTTATTAATAACAGCGCCATCTGTCGAATTTATTTGTATCACTGACTCTATGAAAGAGTTGTTGTGTCATTGTTAGAGTTAGAGGGTTGTTCATTCTCTTTATTATCCTTGAAGTCACACGTACTTGATACTGGTACAAACAAGGTGCTGGTAGATTTAGTGATGCTGTAGGATCCCACAGGCTTTTTATCTTCTCTTCTCAGATTGTCTGTACTCCGAGCTGGTGGTAGTTTAATAACATAATTGAAGTTCGATTATTTGTGTTTCTTTATATTCTATTTTTAAACTTTTATATTTTAGACTACCCTCACATAAAATCTTGCTATAAATCTGATATTGTGGTACGGGAGCCAGATTCACATTCGGTCAATCATTTCCTCTCGAGTCAAAATTCGTGTACTGCACAAGGAATATATATTATGATTACTCGTGACCGTCAGCTGCGATTCCGTGGGTGGGGCGAGGAGTGACAACCTCCCAAACATGTAGAAATTTTTTTTACAGTTGTTTCCTCCCATTTCCAGAAGGAAAAATAAAGTCGGCTGACCATAACGTAATATACGTCAGCTGGCTGCTTGACCATTTAACATTTTGATATTTTTATAGTAAGATCACAGTTACCATTTAAGTACCTTTTTTACGACGGTCACGAGTAATCATAATATTAACCACTTATGCATATCATGAATTTTCGCTTGGGTGGGACTTGGTCATGAAAATCTGTCACTGGCTCCCGTACCATTGGTACCGATACTGGAAATTCTAGGAACAATACCAATATTGCAAGCCCTATAATTAACTAGGACTATAATAATAGTTATAAGAAAGGTCAAATTATTTTCTAAAGGGCTTAGACACTCTTTTACTCCATAAAGGAGGTGGAAAGTGTCATTTAATGAAATTTTAAATAGAAAATACTGTTAGAAAAAAGACCATTATAAAAAATTAATTAAAACGTCACAAGAGTCGTTGAGTTGAGCGTTATCTAAAATTACAGACGATGGATGGAATAAGAGAAGCTTAGAAATGTTACACTTTTAATTAAAGACCTTTGCTATTCGTAGTCTTACCTACCAATAAATATTTTTTTTACACTATAATACTAATCTTACTAATATTATAACTGTGAAAGTTCGTAAGCTTGTTACCCAATCACGTACAAAAGGCTGACCGGATTTGAATGATTTTGACACTCAGACGAGAAAAACTGTTTTTTGGTTAAATCTAATGGATTTCAGTGATATTTGACACACGGATACTTTATAATCTACACAATGTACTTTTTATCCCGGAAAAAATCATAGTTTCTGCGAAATAATACTAAAATATGTTTATTGAACGCCTGTATTTTGTAACCCACTTCAAAAAAGAGGAGGTTCTCAATTCGAATGGTATATTTTTTTTATGTATGGTATATCGATTACGCTGAGATTTATGATCCGATTTACGTGATTCTTCTTTAGTTTGATGCGGAATAGTTGCTATTTGCTAACATACAAATTTAACATAGTTTGGCTCAGTAGTTTTAATTTGATAAACATTTTTCCGTTCCCGTTTCTTGAGATCTATGTAATTTAAAGCGCGCGGCACCTTTTTATGTATGTACACCAATTACGCTGAGATTTATGATCCGATTTATGTGATTCTTCTTTAGTTTGATGCGGAATAGTTGCTATTTGCTAACATACAAATTTAACATTGTTTGGCTCAGTAGTTTTAATTTGATAAACATTTTTCCGTTCCCGTTTCTTGAGATCTATGTAATTTAAAGCGCGCGGCACCTTTTTATGTATGTACACCAATTACGCTGAGATTTATGATCTGATTTACGTGATTCTTCTTTAGTTTGATGCGGAATAGTTGCTATTTGCTAACATACAAATTTAACATAGTTTGGCTCAGTAGTTTTAATTAGATAAACATTTTTCCGTTCCCGTTTCTTGGCATCTATGTTATTTAAAGCGCGCGGCACCTTTTTTATGTATGTACACCAATTACGTTGAGATTTACGATCCGATTTACGTGATTCTTCTTTAGTTTGATGCGGAATAGTTGCTATTTGCTCCCATACAAATTTAACATAGTTTGGCTCAGTAGTTTTAATTTGATAAACATTTTTCCGTTCCCGTTTCTTGAGATCTATGTAATTTAAAGCGCGCGGCACCTTTTTATGTATGTACACCAATTACGCTGAGATTTATGATCCGATTTATGTGATTCTTCTTTAGTTTGATGCGGAATAGTTGCTATTTGCTAACATACAAATTTAACATAGTTTGGCTCAGTAGTTTTAATTTGATAAACATTTTTCCGTTCCCGTTTCTTGAGATCTATGTAATTTAAAGCGCGCGGCACCTTTTTATGTATGTACACCAATTACGCTGAGATTTATGATCTGATTTACGTGATTCTTCTTTAGTTTGATGCGGAATAGTTGCTATTTGCTAACATACAAATTTAACATAGTTTGGCTCAGTAGTTTTAATTAGATAAACATTTTTCCGTTCCCGTTTCTTGGCATCTATGTTATTTAAAGCGCGCGGCACCTTTTTTATGTATGTACACCAATTACGTTGAGATTTACGATCCGATTTACGTGATTCTTCTTTAGTTTGATGCGGAATAGTTGCTATTTGCTCCCATACAAATTTAACATAGTTTGGCTCAGTAGTTTTAATTTGATAAACATTTTTCCGTTCCCGTTTCTTGAGATCTATGTAATTTAAAGCGCGCGGCACCTTTTTATGTATGTACACCAATTACGCTGAGATTTATGATCCGATTTATGTGATTCTTCTTTAATTTGATGCGGAATAGTTGCTATTTGCTAACATACAAATTTAACATAGTTTGGCTCAGTAGTTTTAATTTGATAAACATTTTTCCGTTCCCGTTTCTTGAGATCTATGTAATTTAAAGCGCGCGGCACCTTTTTATGTATGTACACCAATTACGCTGAGATTTATGATCTGATTTACGTGATTCTTCTTTAGTTTGATGCGGAATAGTTGCTATTTGCTAACATACAAATTTAACATAGTTTGGCTCAGTAGTTTTAATCAGATAAACATTTTTCCGTTCCCGTTTCTTGGGATCTATGTTATTTAAAGCGCCCTAGTTACGTAGGTAAAATCAGCTGTAGTTCTCTCTATCGCACGGTAAGGGGTAAGCTTGGGGCTCAGCGCGACACCAATATTTTTGGTAAAAATCTATTTTTCAAAAGTGTCGTTCGAAGTCCTCTTAATCTCATGATCGGCCTCCTGTTGTAAGTTTCTGATATTATTATGTTTAATGTTGCTGTGTAGTATAGCATTGTATATGGTTAATTAATAATTTTCAAAGTAACAAGTAAAAAAAGACTAGCCTGACATAAAAAGACGTTAATTCTAAAGCCCACACTTAAACTTTTAATATTCCCCAAGAGGCAACTTAAAACGTTTACGTTTACGTGGCCATGGCGCAACCGCAACGACGTATGTTTAAAATTAAAACCGCAGAATGCAGACGTAATGTTAGTTTTTAGGAAATAACGAGGTAAACTCTGTTATGCAATTCCAGTTATGTTTGACGTTTACAATCTATTTTTATATACCAACTAGCATTTTCCTGTGACTATTTTACTTAGCAAACGCTAACTATATTACAAATGCTTAAAAATAAATAGTCCGCCATGATGGATTTTATTTTTCGCATTCATCTGTACAAACATTTTCATTTAATAATTGATACCAATATCATAACCTTGCTTAAAATAACTAGTAAATCATTTTTAGCCGTCCGCCATATTGGATAGTAATTATGAAGTGTAACCATTTTATTTGTTGTATTCTTCTCAGCTCTCGGCAAAAACTTGCTATCCAAGTTATGCCCGTGCAAAAAAAATAACTAGTCCGCCATCTTGGATAGTCTGCCATATTAGATTTAGAATGAATTCATTTTATTTTTCGCATTCATCTGTACAAACATTTTCATTTAATAATTGATACCAATATCATAACCTTGCTTAAAATAACTAGTAAGTCATCTTTAGCCGTCCGCCATATTGAATAGTAATTATAAGTATAACCATTTTATTTGTTGTATTCTTCTCTGTTCTCGGTCTGCAAAAAAATAACTAGTCCGCCATATTAGATTTAAAATTATTTCTAAACCCAAAATTATTTTTATTTGATTATCAAATAAATAGGACGCCATATTGGATTTAAAATGCCATCGCTTAGCCAAGCATACATTTTCATCCAATCTAAACGTATTTACTAAAGTGACCTGAAAGAGTAGGTATATTTATTTGATGATACATTATTTTCCAAGATAGCAACACTATTACCAAGTGAATATTTTTTAACATTAACCTTGATTATATTTTCCAGTACAGTGAAGGAAAACATCCTCTTCAAGCAGTTAATCTTAATTCATCGGCTGTATATTATGGTTTGTTTATTATTGTATACGTTCGTATTAATAAACAACTCCAGGATATGTATTGTAATGTATTGTTACTGATTTGTTATAAATAATATTTAATGCGTTGTGACGTAGGTTTGTGTTTACTACCATGCCCTTGTGTGACATTTAACATGCAAAAATCTTTTCTTAACCTCCGCTTATGGGGCTTCCATTAATTACGTGAGGCATTTTTGATAATTTTTCGAACGCCCCACGAACCCCACAGGGTGAAATTTCGTAAGATTTTCATCAACTATCTTCCCCTAATTTCACGCAGATTCTTCAAAATTTATGTTTCGGCTGTAAACGTGTTGGATTTTTGAGAGGAAAGAAATAAAAATAAATGAAAAATATTAAACAAAAATTTAGAACATATTAATTCTAATTCAGTTCATAGACTCAGATAGGTTCCAAATTTGGCCATATTTGACGCTAGAAATAATTTTTACGCAATTTTAACCCCGTCTCCCGTAAGTGAGATTTGGAAAGGTTCAACTTGAAATTATATTGACGTAAAAATAAACATGGAATGTAACCAAATTAGGCAAGTAATCAAGATACTAAGCATCCACCCACGTTGGGGGGATACGAAGTAATCAAAAAAGCAGAGGAAATATTCGGGTATACCACTTGGCTTCTAATACGTAATAATTAAACGACCATTTGTCAATATCTATTGAAGCAATACAATAAAAAAGTAGAATTCACGCATGACGTTAAAACTAGCGATGCCATGAATAGTAATTTGACCGAATAACGAATATTCGGCGAGTCTTTTGGCATTCGGCAACACTTAGATTCTTTCACGTGTGTTTTACATCGTCGTCGTGCGTCGTGGATGCTTTTGTTTATTGATAGAACGGAAGACCCTTGAAGGAAGTGGTGGTAAGCAAACGCAAAACAATATCTTAACCTGGCAGAATTTGCTAAGATTTATTTCATCATCACATCTCCCATAAGCAGGTATAATTTATGAGGAAACGCGCAATCGTTTGATACCAACAAATGCTAAAATAACTTACCATTGCTAGATTTTAAGTAATAATATGTTAAAGCAAGTGATTGCCCAGTGGTTAAGGCATCGGTGTCTTACTCGGGATGTACGAGTTCGATCCCCCACAAAGGCACATATATATATCACTTGCTTTAACGGTGAAGGAAAACATCGTGAGGAAACCTGCACTCCTGAGAGTTACCTAAAGTTCTCAAAGGTGTGTGAAGTTTGCCAATCCGCACTGAGCCAGCGTTGTGGACTATGGCCTATACCCCTACTTACTCTGAGGAGGAGACCCGGCTCAGCAGTGGGCCATTAATGGGTTGTGATGATGATGTTAAGTAGATACATAGGGTACTTTTAATCCCGAAAAACGTGCTGTTCACGCAGATAGGTTAGGGAGGTTCAATCAATTCAACTGAAGCTGAAAATTTCATGAAACTATGCACATATACTTAATTTAACATAACACATGGTGGATGTTTAGACGGGTCAGTAAGGGCAGGTACCTTAACCGTCGACACGGTGGAGTACTTTAATGATGCGGTGTCGCCTCTTCATGACGATGGGGGGTATGGGGATCAAAAGACTCTATGGGACCATTTAAGGGTATGAGTACTAGAAATGTCAGAAATCGCCAAAAATATTTTCCATCCATTTTGTATTGAAAAACGATAAATCAACTAGTAATATTTTTATTGCCAAACAATCCTATTTCTTACTGTGATTAAAAGATTCTTTTAGACCAATTGAAATTTAAATACAAAAACTACGGTACGACACAAATGTCACACATACTTAAAAATAGGTGATCTACGAAATTTCAATAGAAAATTCGGGCACAGTGGAGGAACACATAGTCCAATTAAGTGGCCAACTCGCAGCCCCGATCTAACGCCTCTCGATTGTTTTTGTGTGGCCACCGAAGTCTTCAAAAAGAATTACGACAGTTTTCAGGAGCTGAAAGAGGCATTAACGAGCATTTTAAATAATATACATTCAAGAAAATTATCCGCTGCTACTTAGTTTATAATGTTAGCCCAACACAACTAGTATAATAATGCGTATTTAAAATAAATATCCTCGTTTGAAAACGTGGGCATATCAAAACCATTTTTACGAGCAATTTCGCGGAATCTCCTCCATTTTATGAATCTGTTATTAGAACATTAACTTGAACTCTTGATTTTATTATCTGGCCGAATCTTAGATGAAGTGTAAATAATGAATAATGGTTCATTAAATTATTTTTCTTAGAATCGTTTTTAACTACTAAGGACCCTTAACTAGCTAAGTGTTGCCACAATTATGGGCGATGATTTGCAAAGTATATGTAGCCGGCGGCTAAGTTTAGGTCTGAGAAAAAATAGAGCGCGCTGCGTTCCATCCGTGACGTAGCTAACGCGCGGAAACTGAAACGTCGCATAAGAACCAATCGCGTGTGACACGCTGCCCTCGCCCCTAATAGTGACTTCTGCGCTTTCAAGATCAAACCTATGCTTACGTGGCCAAACATTAGAATACTATTTTCTTTTATTTACCACTACGTAGTATAAAACAAAGTCGCTTCCCGTCAGTCTGTCCCTATGTCTGCTTAGATCTTTAAAACTAAGCAACGGCTTTTGATGCGGTGCTTTTCAATAGATACAGTGATTCAAGAGGAAGGTTTATATATATAATACATGCATCTTATAGTAGAGAAAGTAACAGAGAAAGTATGTATAATCGTATATACCTTATAAAAATATCGATATTCAATATTATATTGATGCTTTATTCGTTGTGACTCAAAATCGATCGATAATCGACATCGATTTTTAATTGTAATTCGTAATTTTTTTACATTATATAACGTTATATTTTATAGTCATCACGTTGATCCAAAACTTTTTTTATGGCCACATAATGACCATCATGACTTTATTATTATTATAGCATTAAAATAGATTTTTAGTGTGTTAAGTCTCTAATTGTATTCGGCAGATGGCGCTCCGATGTGATTCCAAGATTTTTTGTTTAAACGAATATAGTTTTCTTTCTTTTCTTTTCACACATAAGTGGTTTATGTGAAACCGATTTTGATGAAATTTGGTTCAGAGATAGAGCTTCGATAAGGACGGACTACGTTTCACCGCGAAAAAAAGCTTGAAGGAATTAAAATAGAGTAATTAATGAAGTGCATGTCAAGCTGTGTGACTGTTTGTTTTTAGGAGTTAGTCATAAATAAATTATGTTGAATTCACAGCGCTAAGCGGCTTAGATACCTTTGAGAAGCGAGGGCATATAAATTTTCCACAAACAGAATATAATATTATAAATAAAATATTCAGCGACCTTTACATTTCCGTCAAAGTATATTCACCTGAATCTTGTTGACTTCAGCGCGCCTTTGTGCCCTTTGACAGAATTAGGAATTCAAAACATTTTAATATTTATAGAAACGTGACGTAAGTATAAGGGGCCGATATTAAATGGACTATTGGGTAAACGCAACGTAGATACTGCTACTGAACCGATAAATAATCAAACATTATGATCTCTTACAAATACGACAGGAACCTAAGCAGTGCCTTGGACTTGTGACCAAGGCACTGGCACTTAAACCTAATAAGTACGGGAGCCAGATTGAAATTCGGTCAATAATTTCCTCTCGAGTGAAAATTCGTATACTGCATAAGGAGTATATATTATGATGACTCGTAACCGTCAGCTGCGATTTCATGGGTGGGGCGAGCAGTGGCAGCCTTCCAAACATGTAAAAAAAAATTTTTTTTCAGTCATTTTGTCTCGTATGAAAATTTGTCGGATTATAGTTTACCTAGTATCTTGAAGGATAAATAAAGTCAGCTGACCATAACGTGGTGGAAAATTCGTCAGCTGGCTGCTTGACCATGTAACATTTTGATTTTTTTATAGCAAAATCACAGTTACCATTTAAGTAGCTTTTTACAAACAGGAGTTTCGTAAGTGAATAAACGGAGTCGAACTCAGGTTAGGTTAACCTAAGCCTAACTTTCGCGCCTTATACATATATGTTATAAATTTTTTCGATGATATAAAGCAAATTTCGTTGACAAACATCTGACAATTACAGCACAACATTGAGATAAATAACAACAAATAATTTGGCCAAGAGCGAGTCGCACTAGCGCACTATGGGTTCTATAAATGTAAATCAATGGATACAAATTTAACTTTCCCGTCAAATAATTGACGTTTCCATACGTCGAAATAGGTCAACATCAATTTACCAACTGTTAGAAAAATATTATGTAACTTTACTTTTTTCGAATAAAATTATTTATGTTAAACTAGCTGTACCCCGCGGTTTCACTCGCTATATTTTGGATAATGCACGGATAGATCAACGGATAATATCCAATACGTTTTAATCAAAATACATCATGTTTGATGTTCTCGCAGCTCAAAGAGACCGAGGTTTGATTACACAAGTCAACAAAAAAAATTTTTTTTTTGTGTCTGTTATTTAATGACTATTGTCTGAGTGTTTCCATTGAAAAATAACCAAAAACTCAATTTATGAAGAAATAAGTTTGCTTTTGTATGTTTTATATTGATAATTAAGTTTTAAAGTTCTTAGTGGAGAGTAAAAAAAAACAAAATGGCAACTAGTCGCGCATTCTATTGTATTGAGTATATGTATGTCTATTACAAACTGTAGCAACTACTTTTGTATATGACTGAGTAGCAAAATAGCATACAGGCTTTACTTGTCGAAATAATATGAAATTTCCTATGAAAACGAAATTTCTAGAAAAGCAAACTTTAACCAAAAAACCTATTTTACCCATTATAGGTAAGGTAAAAGAAATCAAAATTTGATATTTTGTTGTTAGACTCTAAATCCGTGTTGACCGGTGTTATTTAATATTAATTTCAACTTGATACCTCCACGCGTTCCAAACAAAAAAGTGTTCTGTCTGTCTGTCTTGACAAACAGATAGACAACGAAGTGATCCTATAAGGGACCGTTTTTCATTTTGCGATAGAAAACCCTAAAAAAGGAGTCCTATATTATTCCTATGTATTAGGGTCGTCCGTTAATTACGCAAGAAAACATTTTTGAGAATTTTTCGACCCCTCTTCACCCTTTTCGTAAAATTTTCATCAACTCCCTCTCCTTCCCCTAATTTCACGCAAGATTTTTCAAAATAATGTTAAACAAAATTTACCCCTTTCCCCTCCCACCTAAGTGAGATTTGAAAAGATTTAGCTTCCCATATAACACCTCACGTAATTAATAGCCGCCCCCTTACGCACACATATCTAAACGTAATAGCTATGACATTGTCCTCAGGCCTACACGATCTTCCAAGATGGCGTAATTCTTTGTTTATTACAGAATAAATGACGAATTACACGTCCTACATACAATATTACATTTAAAATTAAATCTTATACATTCGTTATAAAGTTTATATTCAATTAAATTATAATGTGAATTGTTTACAGAGGTATTATTAAAATTATCGCAATTCCTTTAAAGGATTCTGATGAATAGATGCACGTCATTCAGCCATATTGAATTTGGTCCTTCGAGATTCCTTTCTAAATTCCATTCCACACGTAATATATCCGTTTCTATGGCTTTATGCAAATATAATGCCAATACAAACGAAATGTAAAAAAAGCCAACTCTCGCCAATCTATTCAACAATTAGAACCGCATCTATATTAGACATTGGTTTTAATAATAAGGTTAATTGTTTGCGGAGTCAAAAATTTGTTTAATGACATAGATGGCGCTGAAGTACTAGTTCTAAAGATTCTATTCTATTACTAGTCGACCTGCCCCGGCTTCGCACGGATGTAATTTATGTTAATCCAAAGATCTCTGTGCCAAATTTCATTGAAATCCATTTTCGCGTGATTGAGTAACAAACCTTCAAACATACAAACTTTCACAATTATATTATACTAGCGACCCACTCCGGCTTCGCACGGTTACTTTCTCTACTATAATATGCATGTATTATACATATAAACTTTCCTTGCGTAGTTTTAAAGACCTAAGCATACATAGGGACAGACTGACAGCGAGAAGCGTCTTTGTTTTATACTACGTAGTCAAGTAAGATAAGAAGATAACCTGTAACAAATGTAGGCTATTGTTTATCCCATAAAAACAGTACTGTCTCTATGAAAAATGATATAAAGGAACTTTGATTGCTCCCGAATTTTCAATGAACCAATTTATAAGTCCAATAATATCGCACTGATTTACGAAAGAAAAAACTTTTTAATACCCAACCACCGAAACATAATAAAAACATTTGTATATTTCCAATAAATTCAGGAAATTGAAGCAAACATTTCCTGTAATACCAATGGGAAATCCCATTGCCCAAAGTTAGTACTTGAATAGATAAATATTCAATACAAATACAAGTTCTCAATGGAGTTTCCTCTAGAGGTATATAAAGGAATCATTCCAGTCCCTATATCAGTATTACAATTAAAGCTTTATTAGATACTAGAAGTGCCTGAAACAACTAGGTCGCCAACTTAAGCCGTTCGCCATATTGAATTTAGAGTTAATTAATTTTATTTTAGTATTCTTTTCAGCAAACCCTTTTGGTACGGGAGCCAGTGACAGATTTTCATGACCATGTCCCTCCCAAGCGATAATTCGTGAAATACATAAAGGGTTAATATTATGATTACTTGTGACCGTCAGCTACGATATGTAGAAAATTTTTTTTTATCAGTCATTTCCTCCCATTTGAAAATTTGTCGGATTATAGTTTACCTAGTATCTTGAAGAAAAAATAAAGTCAGCTGACCATAACGTGGTGGATTATACGTCAGCTGGCTGCTTGACCATGTAACATTTTGATATTTTATAGCAATACCACAGTTACAGTTTAAGTAGCTTTTTACAAACAGGAGTTTCGTGAGTTAATGAACGGAGTCGAAGCCGAACTATTAACTTAATATTACGGGACGAAATGACTGAAAAAAAATATTTTTTCTACATGTTTGAGAGGCTGCCACTGCTCGCCCCACCCACGGAATCGCAGCTGACGGTCACGAGTAATCATAATATATATTCCTTCGAATTTTTACTCGAGAGGAAATGATGGACCGAATTAGAATCTGGCTCCCGTACCATTTTATTAATATTAAAATTACAAAAATTAGCTAGCCCGTTCAGCTTGAGCGGTCCGCCATATTGAATTTAGAGTGAATTTATTTTATTTTGTTACTTATATCACGGACGTACATAAAATAACTAGTTCGCCATATTGGATTTTTAATAACGTAACTTAGCTGTCCATAATTTGTCATCCAATATTACTTATATCACGGACGTACATAAAAATAACTAGTCTGCCATCTTGGACTGTCCGCCATATTAGATTTATAATAAGGTGACTAAGCTGTCTATAAATTTTCATCCAATGTTACTTATATCACGGACGTACTTAAAAATAACTAGTTTGCCATCTTGGACTGTCCGCCATATTGGAATTTTAATAACGTAACTTAGCTATCCATAAATTGTCATCCAATCGAATAATGTACGCAAAATTTGATCTCAATCGGTTGAGTACAACTGCTTTAAAATTTAGTTGCAAGACTTGACTATAACATACAGACATACAAACACTGCAAGTTAAATAAAAGCACATAAAAAGTAGATAAATTGTGATACGTCAATAGTTTGTTTATTATATCCTATAACAAGATACTAAATCCAATAACATAATAGTATCGTGTTAGATTTCAACATTTCTATGTCATCCGCCCTCTAGATTTATCAGCGAGCAAGTGCGCAAACTATATTATTAGGGTTGCCAAATTACACAAATATAGAAAAAGACGTTATTTTACTAGTTTTATCGGGACATAAACTATTCAGTTTTGACATGTGAAAAACTAGCTGATAACACTGAAAGAATACTAGCCGACTTGCGACTTCGGGCCCGTGATCATCCACTCCTATTGGACTTAGCGTGATGATATATAGCCTGTAGCCTTCCTCGATAAATGGCCTACCTAACACTGAAAGAATACTAGCCGACTTGCGACTTCGGGCCCGTGATCATCCACTCCTATTGGTCTTAGCGTGATGATATATAGCCTGTAGCCTTCCTCGATAAATGGCCTACCTAACACTGAAAGAATACTAGCCGACTTGCGACTTCGGGCCCGTGATCATCCACTCCTATTGGTCTTAGCGTGATGATATATAGCCTGTAGCCTTCCTCGATAAATGGCCTACCTAACACTGAAAGAATACTAGCCGACTTGCGACTTCGGGCCCGTGATCATCCACTCCTATTGTTCTTAGCGTGATGATATATAACCTGTAGCCTTCCTCGATAAATGGCCTATCTAACACTGAAAGAATACTAGCCGACTTGCGACTTCGGGCCCGTGATCATCCACTCCTATTGGTCTTAGCGTGATGATATATAGCCTGTAGCCTTCCTCGATAAATGGCCTACCTAACACTGAAAGAATACTAGCCGACTTGCGACTTCGGGCCCGTGATCATCCACTCCTATTGGTCTTAGCGTGATGATATATAGCCTGTAGCCTTCCTCGATAAATGGCCTACCTAACACTGAAAGAATACTAGCCGACTTGCGACTTCGGGCCCGTGATCATCCACTCCTATTGGTCTTAGCGTGATGATATATAGCCTGTAGCCTTCCTCGATAAATGGCCTATCTAACACTGAAAGAATACTAGCCGACTTGCGACTTCGGGCCCGTGATCATCCACTCCTATTGGTCTTAGCGTGATGATATATAGCCTGTAGCCTTCCTCGATAAATGGCCTACCTAACACTGAAAGAATACTAGCCGACTTGCGACTTCGGGCCCGTGATCATCCACTCCTATTGGTCTTAGCGTGATGATATATAGCCTGTAGCCTTCCTCGATAAATGGCCTACCTAACACTGAAAGAATACTAGCCGACTTGCGACTTCGGGCCCGTGATCATCCACTCCTATTGGTCTTAGCGTGATGATATATAGCCTGTAGCCTTCCTCGATAAATGGCCTACCTAACACTGAAAGAATACTAGCCGACTTGCGACTTCGGGCCCGTGATCATCCACTCCTATTGGTCTTAGCGTGATGATATATAGCCTGTAGCCTTCCTCGATAAATGGCCTACCTAACACTGAAAGAATACTAGCCGACTTGCGACTTCGGACCCGTGATCATCCACTCCTATTGGTCTTAGCGTGATGATATATAGCCTGTAGCCTTCCTCGATAAATGGCCTACCTAACACTGAAAGAATACTAGCCGACTTGCGACTTCGGGCCCGTGATCATCCACTCCTATTGGTCTTAGCGTGATGATATATAGCCTGTAGCCTTCCTCGATAAATGGCCTACCTAACACTGAAAGAATACTAGCCGACTTGCGACTTCGGACCCGTGATCATCCACTCCTATTGGTCTTAGCGTGATGATATATAGCCTGTAGCCTTCCTCGATAAATGGCCTACCTAACACTGAAAGAATACTAGCCGACTTGCGACTTCGGGCCCGTGATCATCCACTCCTATTGGTCTTAGCGTGATGATATATAGCCTGTAGCCTTCCTCGATAAATGGCCTACCTAACACTGAAAGAATACTAGCCGACTTGCGACTTCGGGCCCGTGATCATCCACTCCTATTGGTCTTAGCGTGATGATATATAGCCTGTAGCCTTCCTCGATAAATGGCCTACCTAACACTGAAAGAATACTAGCCGACTTGCGACTTCAAAACAAAATTTGACAAAATTTTTCAAATCGGACCAGTAGTTCCTGAGATTAGCGCGTTCAAGCAAACAAACAAACTTTTCAGCTATTTTATTAAGTATGGATGGGGAGGGGGTGGTATGATAAATAATAAAAAGAACTCGAAACATTAATTTTGCAAGTTTCAATATTTGTGAAATTACTAAGTATGCATTAATGCAGTTTTCATTAGTAGGTAGAATTCGTCTGGAATATAAAAATATTTACCTTTGCGAAGTGAGAGCGAATCTACTACTGATAACTTGTGTACGTCACATAGCATTATGAATTGGAAAACAAAACCTTTGTTATGACGTATAAGGTCTAGAAACTCCTACTTACTCCTAATTCATTACCTCGAAATGTATCAGGCTATAAAAAAAACTGCTGTCTGTCTGCACTGTTTCTGTCTATTTTAATCCTTATACTCGCATAAAGAGGACAAAACGAATAGCAGTCAATAGTTCGAAAAAAAATTATGTAATTATTACATATATTACCCGGAATGAAAGTAAAATATCGGGACCAAGTATCTGGCAACCCTATACTATACTGCATGCTCTATCCATTTTCCTCCCTTCGTCGGCAAATCGATTATTGATTCGTCTATTTCGGGATATGCTATACTGGTTAGAAGATGTATACTGACTGACCTTTTTAATGAAACTATATACTGTATATATTAAATAGAAGGCGTTTGAGTATATTGAAACACTCATTACTAATATAAAGTCGGTACAATACTACTTATGATGATATTTTGACCCGTACATGAAAATCAAAATTTGGTAGTGTTTGTGCCTTAATTGCCTTACTCGGGGCGTCTTACTTCAATCCTGGGCACATACCTCTGACTTTTCTTAGCTATGTGTGTTTTAAGCAATTAAATATCATTTGCTATAACGGTGAAGGAGAACATCGTGAGGAAAACCTGCACTCCTGAGTTCTCAAAGGTTCTCAAAGGTGTGTGAAGTCTGCGAACCCTTACTGGGCTAATATGATAGACTATGGCCCTAACACACTGCCCATTTTGAGGAGAAGACTCGGCTGAGCAGTGGGTCATTAATGAGTATGATGATCATGATGATGTGTAATTGAAATTGAGTATTAAATCTTATCCAAGTTATTCTCAAACGCGTTTTTTTGAAACTGCTTTTTTGGAAGTGGTTGACGTGATATCTCAAGTTCTACCCACCGATTCCTTTGAAATTTGGTGGAAAACCTCTTTATATATTTGTCTATTGCGTTGCGATTTTTAAAAAAAATCGATAAGCTCAAAAAAAAGGGTTAAAAAAATTGATATCTCATGTCGACGCCATTTTGTAAATTTTTATTTTTTTCTAAGGTTAATGCGATTACGACATCTTTACAGATTGAGAATTTTAAATTTTTTTTTGTTTCAGATCACTACAAGGGCTGGAATCATGTCAACCAGAGTGCACAGTTTTTTTTGTAGCCCCCACTTCACCGACCTGTAATTTGTCGAATTTCTGTTTTTTTATATTCTTGAAGCGTCAATAAACATTATATCTTTAAGTTACTTTGAAAATTCCTAAAATTTAGGCTTCTATACCAAAATGCCCCCTCAAATGAAATTGTACGTAACCGTCTTATTATTTTTAATTAAACGAATAAATATATGTCAATTAAGTTCAAGTTGAGATAAAAATAATTGAATCTAATATAATATAGTCAAAAGTAATTACCACTGATCGATCTAGTAAGTATCAAAGCAACAAAAAAAAATTTTAAACCAGTTCATAAAATAAAGATAGGCCTCTTTTTTAAATCGGTATACTTAAACAATAACAAACAGTTATAAGATGGCATTGAACATAATCTCGGAAATTGGTAAACACAAAAAGCCTCTTACACAGCGTTGACGTATTTCACATACGTCACAGTTTCTTGTCTTCGCTTCTGAATACATATTATCTTTTTCTACTACTTTAAATGAAAAAAAAAAGAAAAACACCATCTTAGGACGTCCGCCATATTGAATTTAGAACTACATAGCTAACCATGCATTCTCAACCAATCTAAACACCACCAAATAATTATCTAATCTAAATATATTCCATCAATAAATAGAATGGCTTGTTTTAACACACCCTGAGCGCGCAGCGAGAAGCGATTCTATTGGTTCTTAACAACCACAACCCTCGCTACGGATCCGTGTTCAACTTTAGTGGAAATGATTTGATAAAGTATCTTACCGTAAATTTTTCTGGTGAACTGAAGTCTTCATCCAAGTATATCCTGATCTTGTCATACAGCCTCAACTCTGGGGAATCGCAGAGACGCTTCACGAAGTCCTGGACGTATTGCATTGATTTCTCGTAAGCTTTACCACCTACTTCTTGTAGGTGGAGAGCGATGAACTTCGGGTCCATGCGGGAGACGGCCTGGAGGAACTCGGCTGTCCATATGGGAAGCATCACTGACGGCTGAAAAAAAACATTATTAAAGAACCCGAAAAAATTTGAAGCTGAAGAGTTTGTTTGTTTGCTTGAACACGCTAATCTCAAGAACTACTGGTCTGATTTGAAAAATTCTTTCAGTGTTAGATAGCCCATTTATCGAGGAAGGCTATAAGCTATATATCATCACGCTAAGACCAATAGGAGCGGAGCATCACGCGGACAAAGTCGTAAGGGTCAGCTAGTCATTTAATAAAGTGTGAAAAAATAAACCTAATTTATAAAAGTTCAAGAATCGATTGAATCGATTTAATTGAAAAGATAATTAATATTTCTTCAATTCTCGCCAAAACATACGTGACGTCATTATTTAAATTTGTCAGTTGATATAAACGTTGAGGTAACTACAATAATTATTATTATTTTGTATATATAAATATGATTTTAAATTGAATAATACTCTTGTCCGATAATACGATAACATTTAAATAACAGTGCAGTTAGTTGACGTTCAACTGAATTATATGACGTTTACTAAATAGTGACGTCACTTGTTTGACGTTGAATATTAACATTCCACGAATACTTACAATGTAGGCTAAGTATAGAAATAAATGCGTTATTTAATTCTTTTTACTATCAACATGGCTATTATAACAAAAAAACATTTTTTTCCACCAAGCAGTAATTATTAGTTTCCTGTTTGAGTCATGATGCAAATCTTGATTTACGATAAGGCTGTATAATAAAAGCTTTGTTAATGTTTATTTATATTTTAAAAATAATCCTTCATTAAAAAAAGTAAATAATAGTGTCACGTTTTATCTGTAGATTTATCTAAATTATCTCTTTTTTTTATGATGGCATTATGCTGTTTTTTTGAGCTATAAATGTGGATGTGTGTGGTTCATACAAACATCACAAAATTATACAGAGCTCACAACATAAAAATGCATGTGTATGTCTGTTTTCAGACTTTCACGCTAAACCACAGAACTGATTTTCATAAAATTTGGTACAGAGATAGACTACAGCTTGGGAAACGACATACGCTACGTTTTATCACGGAAAAAAGGCTAAAGGGTAATTTTCCTTGATGTTAGGGATCTGTTTCCTGACTGACTTGTGACTACCAGCATGCAAATCTGACCGACATGTGTCTTTGATGCGTTCCGATCGTGTCATACGTGGGCCAGACTCCTCCTCAGAATGAGGAGGGATTAAGGCTATAGTCCACCACGTTGGTCCAGCACGGGTCAGACTTTACACACCTTTGAGAAGAGTACAGGTTTCCTCACAATGTTTTATCCCCATTAAAGCAAGTGATATAACTCAGAAAGTCCTGTTGTGTGGGATCGAACTCAGACCTCCTGAGGTTATCACAACATAAAATCTTGTAATTTACTATATTTCATATAATTTTAAAAAGAAATTAATAATAAAACTGTAACAGTTTACATTCACAATGTTTATTTTTATCTATCTTTAAGCAGCTTTGTAAACTTTCAAGGTTTTGTTTATTTATAACATTCTTGGACTGTGACACTTTGTAAATAACTTTAACATTTATTTTTATGACGTCTGTGTTTTATGTGGCTATAAAATACAAATAATATTTACAATATCTAATCTAATAATATAAAATTCTCCTGTCACAGTGTTTGTTTCAAAACTCCTCAGAAACAGCTCGACCGATTTTTATGAAATTTTGTGTGCATATCGGGTAGGTCTGAGAATCGATCAACATCTATTTTTTATACCCCTAAGTGATAAGGGTGGCCCTCCCCAAATATTTAAAATTAGAATTTTACTTTTTTACATTTATCACTTTCATACAGTCCAATGAAGAATACTTTTTAATAATTAATAATTAATTATCTAGCATAGACAGTGTTACCAACTCTCAAAAATATATCTCCCTAAAACTTGAGTTAAAATCACAATAATTTATTATTAAATATATTTATAGGTTAATAAATAAATAGGAATGGCTAGATTCAATTAATTCAGATACATTAAATTTAGCCTTATATTTTACTATATCAGAAAAAATTGAAATATTTAAAAAATACCCAAAAGTTGACATCAATGCCATCTTTGGAACACTAATTTATAAGTTGCTCCATTTATCCATAGTTAGGTAAGTAGGTCACTTCACCTTTGCGACTTTGTGCCCATGATCATCACTCCTATTGGTCTTAGCGTGATGATATATAGCCTACAGCCTTCCTCGATAAATGGTAGCGTGATGATATATAGCCTACAGCCTTCCTCGATAAATGGTAGCGTGATGATATATAGCCTACAGCCTTCCTCGATAAATGGGCTATCTAACACTAAAAGAATCTTTCAAATCGGATCAGTAGTTTCTGGGATTAACGATTTTATATTCCAGTAGACAAACAGATAAACTTTTCAGGTTTATATATTAATTAAATACCTATTTATGTACGTATAAAAAAAATTGTATCGGAAATACAAGAGTGACTCTTGTTTTGCTGATGTGTTGTGCACTTCTAAGATTCACACTATCTTATGGAAGTGGAATGAAGAGAAGAATGCTACGGTTTTAATGGACCCTAAATTTGAACCCAGAGTTCACCAGAATCACAGCACTAACGGGATAAAAAGACACATGGCAGTTGGATCCGCATTCTAGTCAGGGGACAGATTCTCTACCACCAACGGTGCTAGGGTTATTCTCCTCTTACAAGATGCTCTCCCAGCGGCAGAGGGAAATTGTATTTTACACATTAATTATTTAAAGAATTTTAGTCAACTTTTATAAAGTTGGCAACCCTAAACACAATGTTTAATTAAAATAATGTAGGTAGGCAATTATCTCAGCTCGTACGCGTCGGCGACAATTACGTGATTTATTAAAACAATAGCCAATACTCACGTCCTCGAAAATAGATCCAACGTTAGCAGTCACAAGCAACAACGGCACTTTATCGGAACCCATTTTTTTAAACTTCAACATACCGAAAACGTATTGAAAACTTCACACAAATTATTTGTTTATTTATAATCTATGGAGTGGGCGGATTAGGCGCGCGTACGCCCTATCTAACAACACTGATAACATTATTATGACATGGTTACATATAATTTCTTGTGTAATAACAATTTATTCCGATATCACAAAATCGCCTTCCTCGCCCTTCCAACTATCTGACGTTTGTAAGGAATGAATGAATCACGTTTCGTTTTACGTTTGATTCTTTTAACACTTTAATTTTTAACGAAATATCGATGTATGAAAATATCGATATTTGAATAAATAACCGATATAAGAAATTAGATATTTAAAAAATATATATATTCATAATTAATTTATTTTCGAATATTCATTATTTTTTTAGGAACAAACGAGGAGACGGTCCACCTGATGGAAAGTGGACCGTCGCCCATGGACATCGGTAAAGCTAGAGAGTTTCCCTTGTTTTGTCGATGCGTTGTACTTGTAACGCCATACTATCGTCTCCACAAAGTTAATAATAGTTTCATGGGGCTTGGTGTTCGCATCTGTAATAAGATCCCACAGACTATATTAGACTTGCCACTCCAGCAATTTAAAACTCGAATAAAAAAGTGTTTAGTAATAAAGCTTACTACTCTGTACAAGATTATTTGAATGATGACAAAACTTGGATTCAAAATGACGTTGATGCTCAACTGAATGATTATACCTTTGTAAAACAGACTGATGTAAACAATGGCATTTTGAAAAGAGCAACTGTTGAGTTTCTTGCCAGTTCTTCTCATCAGGAAACTGCTTTCTGAACTGGTGGTAGCTTCAGACAAACAGACTGACTGACCAATTTTTGACGTGCCAAAATACTTTGTAAAAAGTCTATTTGAATAAAATATTTTGATTTTGAATTTCAGTTGTCTCCTCGAAGATTGAGTGAGGGGGAGCGAAGAGAAAAAGGCTGCGGTTTCAGTGGACGCTGACCAAGAACCCCGTATTCGCTGGAACCGCAGTATTAATGGGATGGGAGAGGAAGAGGGTAGATCTGGCCTATATGCGACTCGACCGGAACGCGTCAGATACTTAGTGATCGGATTCGCATGCTGGTGGTCGCAAGCCAGTCGGGGAACAGATCCCCTACCATCAATGGGGGTGCTGGGCTACTCAAGATACTCTCACAGCGGCAAAGGAGTCAAGTCACGTCACGACACCAACTAGGGCAAATGTTATTTTATAGCTATTATCTATACCTATGCAAAAAGTCACATCACTATTTTCCTGGCTGAAAGAAAAATAGAAAGAAAAAAAAAGAAAACGATTACAGCGATAAAACAAAAATATCGATATATCAAGATATCGATTATTTAAATCTACAGAAGCGTGTATGTATTTATGTCATTTTCCAAAAAAAATATATTTAATTTTATTCAAGAATAATTAATGCTTAAAATGTTTATTCAACTGATTAATAATTTATACAGTATGTTGGTTGCGCAACACCGTGGAACGGAACGTAACATTCAATACGAAAACAGTTGTATGTTGACCAATGACGTCGTTTCTAGTTTTACGTCACGCCCAGTTCTCAGGGACGTACTTGCTTATTTTTATCGTTAACGTAAATAAATGGGAAATTAAATAGTAAGTGAATACGCACGCTAGTGACGACTACATTTTTTATTTTATTCTAATATTAGCTAATATTTTTATTTTAAAGACGTACGCGGAACTAAAATATAATGTGTGTTTTTATAATAAAATGTAGTGATATTTTATAACTAGTTGACCTACCTGACTTCGCACAAGTGTAGTTATTAGTACTTAGATTTAACAATATTTTTTTTTAATTTTCAATATATTGCTATATATAAATATTCAGGCGTTCAATAAACATATTTTCAATAATTAGTATGTGTTAATCCATTTATAATATTAGTATTGTTTGTGGCTGTTTTTATGTTATACTAACTGTACCCGCGACTTCGTCCCCGTGGAATAGTGTCTTTGGGTACCATTTAGTCTCTTGTAAAACACTTACATAAACCTTACATATTTCCATACAAACTTCCATCCCCTATCTCCTATTGTTTTTACACCCTTGTGTGTAAAAGTAACAAACTAAACAATAAGTTTCAAACTTCTAGCTCTCAATATGACGATACTAGCTTTCATCTCCCCCTTTCAACCTCTTACAACCCTTTTTAGCATTACAAAGTAGCCTATGACCTTTCTCAGGTTCAGTACTTTTGGTGTTAAAGACAGACAGTTATTGTCGCATTTATAATAATATTTTTTTTATAGTATAGTATAGTAGATAAGGGCAAACGAGAAGATGGTCCACCTAATGGTAAGTGGCCACCATCGCCCATGCGTTGCATCCTCGAAGATAGAGTGGGGATGGGGAGTGAAGAAACAAATGCTACGGTTTCAGCGGACCCTGAGCAAGAGCCCAGAGTCCACTAGATCCGCAGCAATAATGTGATGGGAGAGGGAGGGGGTAAGTCTGGCCCAATAGTATTATAAGCCGTCCCCTCACAGATTTAAAAATTAAATATATTAAATGGAAGTTAGGATTAGATATTTCTATTTAAATATATGATGTTCTTGAATACGCCTCTGTAGGGCGTGCCGGTGCCGTGTCTTCTGCTCATGTGCGCCCGCTTTAGTAACCTTTCGGTATAAATCATTTTATAGTATGGAAATCGATTGGACTCTTGGAGTGTCTATAATTGTGAATTAGGTCAGTTCGACCACATTGCTCCACCGTTCACTGGTAAGTATTAACTCTTAGGTCACTACTCACTAGTTTATGTACCTACTAAACTAAACTACCTTTCGTGGAATGTGTCGGTACTAGCTGCGCTCCGCGGTTTCACTCGCTATACTTTGGATATCATGATAAATTATAGCCTATGTGTTATTCTGATATGTAAGCTAAATTATTGTAAAGTTTCATCAAAATCCATTCAGTAGTTTTTGCGTGAAAGAGTAACAAACATACATGATATTCATACAAACTCGCGTTTATTTTGTTTAAAATTCCAGAATATGACGTTGTCGCTGCTGTGGTTGTTATTATTTACAAAAGGATCATTAGGACATGTTTACAATGCGGTTGAAACGGAAATGTTTGCGATACCGATAAGTCCCAATTTATTCAACTGGACTTATCAAGGTTAGTATTTATTTATATTTTATAGTACGTCACTAAATATACGAGAATGGAATTATTTATTTACCTAGTTTTAGGAAATTTATTAACGGTTTTTTTTTAATTTTGGAGTTCGATATTTTGATATTTTATCGGCTTTACATAATGCGAATATTTTTTTTCTCTGTTTTTATTCCGTAATAGAAAGGACAAAGATATTACACCGTACAGACTTTTGTGAAATAAAAACTAGTTTAGGAAAAATATAACAGTCTAAATAATTCTGTTTTTCTTCCAAATAGAAAGGCAAAGGTATTATACCGTACAACCTTCTAGACAAATAACAACTATTTTAATTTTTTTATCTGTTTTTATTTTGTAATAGAAAAGGCAAAGGTATTACACCGTACAGCTTTTTGTGAAATAAAAACTAGTTTAGGAAAAAGATTACAGTGTAAATAATTCTGTTCTTATTCCATAATAGAAAAGGCAAAGGTATTATAACGTACAGCCTCGTAGAAAAATAACAATTATTTTAAGAAAAATATAATAGTGTAAATAATTATCTATTTTTATTCCATAATAGAAACGGCAAAGGTATTACACCGTAAAGCCATGTAGAAAAATAATAACTATTTTAAGAAAAATATAACAGCTTGTTAATAATTATGTGTTTTTATTTCGTAATAGAAAAGGCTAAGGTATTGCACCGTACAGCCTTGTAGAAAAAAAAAACTATTTCAATAAAAATATGTGTAAATAATGTAGATTAAGTTTTCGATGATTTTGTATATTTTGAGAAGAGAAAAAAAAATCACATAAAAATATATCGACCATCGATATCTATTTTTAAATAAATATCGATAATTCTAAAGTCTAATATTTATTGGTATTTTACTAAACGTTATGTTTTCTTGTTGAATCAGAATTTGATCAGCAATACCGGTTCCATGCGTCTCTTATCGGCAAACCGGAACTACCGTCATGGCTGAGATACATTTACAGCGGGAGACATCACTCTGGGTTTATTTTTGGTACACCACCACGAAACATTGCATCGCCGATCACTGTATGTTGCTCTTTTATTTTTTAATTGCATGATGTAAACTTTTTTAAAAATAAAGGTTACTTTCTAAAGCTCTTATATGATAAACTTGGGACTCATCCTGGCTTGGCTGACTGATAAATAATTTCTAATGACTATATTAATATTATTAACATTTATTAAAGTATGATTTAACAGCTCATTTCATCGTCAGGAAAAGATTACACATTAAAAATATATTCCAAATTTGAATTTAGAATCTATTTATAATCTGTATTTGTAAGATTTTTAGATAGATATTGATTATTAATTTCGGTCGTAAATGACTATATTAATATTATTAACATTTATTAAAGTATGATTTAACAGCTCATTTCAGCGTCAGGATAAGATTACACATTAAAAATATATTCCAAATTTGAATTTTGTATTCATTAATTTTCATTTAGAATCTATTTATAATCTGTATTTGTAAGATTTTTGGATAGATATTGATTATTAATTTCGGTCGTAAATGACTATATTATTAATATTTATGAAAGTCTGATTTAATAGCTCATTTCAGCGTCAGGAAATGATTACACATTAAAGATATATTCCAAATATGAATATAGAATCTATTTATAATCTGTATTTGTAGGATTTTTGGATAGATATTGATTATTGATTTCGGTCGTAAATGACTATATTATTAATATTTATGAAAGTCTGATTTAATAGCTCATTTCAGCGTCAGGAAATGATTACACATTAAAGATATATTCCAAATATGAATATAGAATCTATTTATAATCTGTATTTGTAAGATTTTTGGATAGATATTGATTATTAATTTCGGTCGTAAATGACTATATTATTAATATTTATGAAAGTCTGATTTAATAGCTCATTTCAGCGTCAGGAAATGATTACACATTAAAAATATATTACAAATTTGAATTTTGTATTCATTAATTTGAATTTAGAATCAATTTATAATTTTCGGTCGTAAATTACTATATTAATATTACGAGCGGCCTGCCCTCGCTTCGCAAATGTCATTCTGTAATTGTGTAGCTTTTCATTATTTGAAAAATGAGAGAGTGATTTCTCACTCTCTTTTTCAAGTTATAAAAAGAAAAATGATAGGAAGAAAAAGAAAAAAAAAGCGACAGATAATAAAAGAGGGAAGACAGAGCAAAAAAAAGGTTGAATAGATAGAGAAAGAGAGAGAAAGTGAGAGATAATCAAAAGAATGAAAGTGAAAAGAGACTGATCATTCTGAACAAAGATAAAGATAAAATTAAAGGGAGAGAATAACAGTATATAAGAGGAAGAGAGACGGAAATACTATAGACTTCTCTCAGTAAAAGAATTTTTAAAATCGAATTAGTAGTTCCTGAGAAACCTTTCAATTTACAAAATGACCACGTTATGGTACTTAAATGGCCATATCTTTTTAATTAGAATTTCTATGGCAGCACCACATAGCCTATGTTACCCGGAAAGGATGTAGCTTTCTATCGGTGAAAGAATTTTTAAAATCGGTTCAGTAGTTTTCGAACCTATTCGCAACAAACAAACATACAAATATACAAACAATCAAATTTTTCTTCTTTATATAATAGTGTAGATATATAAGTATTTTTCCCGGTAATCATTGCTGAAGATATTATGTAGTGATTGATTGAAGTTTTTATGTTTGCGGTACAAGGTTCTCGTGGTCTCATTAGTCTGTTTATTTTTGTTATTGGCTTTTTTAATCTGTTTTACGTTTCTATTTACAAGTTGGCTTCGAATTTAAATTGTATGTTTATTTAAACTTCGCTGTGGTTTCTGAATTTAGAAGGAAGTTTGTTTTTGAAACGTAATTTATAGCTTTAATTTTTAAACGTGTAGAATTGCGATATTTACCTTATCTCAATAGATATTGCCGTGGATTATTATATCTATATGTATACTAATATTATGAAGAGGAAAGATTTGTATTTTTGTATGTAACGAATAAACTTAAAAATTACTGGAATGATTTCAAAATTTCTTTCACCGTTAGGAAGCTTTTTTTTTGTCGCAGGGGAATGTATTTACGCATACCACCCGATCCTTTGGGGAGATTGAATGACTATGCGGGTGTGTGGCTCGCCAGCGGTAAGCGCCGTCCTACCCACTAATACCTGCGATAAAAATGAAGCGCCAGGGGGTCGCTACCACAACGCCTCGACGGTCGGCCCGCTCTAAAGCAGGTATGTCCGTCCTGGACGTGTACCGGGTACGGAAGACACTCCCAATGCCCCGCTGTCCTGGGAAGAAAGAAGATGCGCGTATCTGCGCCTCCTACCCCCAGGTTGACGGCTGCGAATTGGGTCAGCAAGAGGATGAGCTTCGCGTTCCCTTTCCGCGGCCTCCTTGAGCGAGATTGCCGACTCGCAAAAGGAGGCAACTGTCAACGAGCTCCTTTCATCTTCGAGCATGGCCCCAACCACACTCGACAATGAGAGGTCCCCGCCAATTGTCGACCATAGGGCTTGGCGCTGAGGTCCCCATGCTTGGCATTCAGCCAAGGTGTAATATGACGTATCCTCCGCCGCACCACACTCGTGACAGACCGGCATCACCTCTCACAGCCGTGCCCGGTGAGTATCTGCAAAAGCCGGTAAGTCAGGACGCCGTGTCGCCTGCCGAGCCAGCGATTGAGGTGTGGGCGTATCGCCTCCACTGTCACCAACCCCGCAATGGGGGACCTCAGATCCTCCTCCCACTTCTGGATCAGGGCTCGACTGGATCCTTTCGACCTCCTCCCCTCGGGGCGTATCGTTAGGAAGCTACATTATCCCTGAGTAACATAGGCTATATTTATTACTAGAAAAAAATAGAGATCTTTAGAAATTCTTACTAAAACCAACCCAAGGTGTAAAAAATTTTGCTACAAAATGCCTTTCATCGCATGCTCAGCGAAAACTATTGATGACAGAACAAAAAAATGTTCTCCAATATTATAGAACAATAGCTGCCTGCCCTCGCTTCACTCCGGGTATTTAAAGCAATATTATAATTAATGTCCTTAAATTGTCACTCTGTAATTGTGTAGTTTTTCATTATTTGAAAAAAGAGAGAGAGTAAGAAAAATAATAGAAACAAAAATAAAAAAGAAGCGACAGATGATAAAAGAGGGAGGACAGACCAAGAATAAAATTGAATAGGTAAAGGAGAGAGAGAGAAATAGAGAGAAAGACAAAGAGAGAGATAATCGAAAGAAAGAAAGTGAAAAGAGACTTATCATTCTAAATGGATAAAAATAATAATTAAAGAGAGAGAATGAGAGACAATGATTGTATATAAAGTGGAAGAGAGACGGAAATACTATAGACTTCTATTAGTCAAAGAATTTTTAAAAACGAATTAGTAACAACAACATGGCCATATTCTATTATTTAAAAAATGTACATGGCAACACTAAATCACTTTTGTCACTCACGAATAGTGTAGTTTTCTAACAGTGAAAGAATTTTTAAAAACGAATTAGTAACAACAAATTGGCCATATTCTATTATTTGAAAAATGTACATGGCAACACTAAATCACTTTTGTCACTCACGAATAGTGTAGTTTTCTAACAGTGAAAGAATTTTTAAAAACGAATTAGTAACAACAAATTGGCCATATTCTATTATTTGAAAAATGTACATGGCAACACTAAATCACTTTTGTCACTCACGAATAGTGTAGTTTTCTAACAGTGAAAGAATTTTTAAAAACGAATTAGTAACAACAAATTGGCCATATTCTATTATTTGAAAAATGTACATGGCAACACTAAATCACTTTTGTCACTCATGAATAGTGTAGTTTTCTAACAGTGAAAGAATTTTTAAAAACGAATTAGTAACAACAAATTGGCCATATACTATTATTTGAAAAATGTACATGGCAACACTAAATCACTTTTGTCACTCATGAATAGTGTAGTTTTCTAACAGTGAAAGAATTTTTAAAAACGAATTAGTAACAACAAATTGGCCATATACTATTATTTGAAAAATGTACATGGCAACACTAAATCACTTTTGTCACTCATGAATAGTGTAGTTTTCTAACAGTGAAAGAATTTTTAAAAACGAATTAGTAACAACAAATTGGCCATATTCTATTATTTGAAAAATGTACATGGCAACACTAAATCACTTTTGTCACTCATGAATAGTGTAGTTTTCTAACAGTGAAAGAATTTTTAAAAACGAATTAGTAACAACAAATTGGCCATATTCTATTATTTGAAAAATGTACATGGCAACACTAAATCACTTTTGTCACTCATGAATAGTGTAGTTTTCTATCAGTGAAAGAATTTTTAAAAACGAATTAGTAACAACAAATTGGCCATATACTATTATTTGAAAAATGTACATGGCAACACTAAATCACTTTTGTCACTCACGAATAGTGTAGTTTTCTAACAGTGAAAGAATTTTTAAAAACGAATTAGTAACAACAAATTGGCCATATTCTATTATTTGAAAAATGTACATGGCAACACTAAATCACTTTTGTCACTCATGAATAGTGTAGTTTTCTATCAGTGAAAGAATTTTTAAAAACGAATTAGTAACAACAAATTGGCCATATACTATTATTTGAAAAATGTACATGGCAACACTAAATCACTTTTGTCACTCATGAATAGTGTAGTTTTCTAACAGTGAAAGAATTTTTAAAAACGAATTAGTAACAACAAATTGGCCATATACTATTATTTGAAAAATGTACATGGCAACACTAAATCACTTTTGTCACTCATGAATAGTGTAGTTTTCTATCAGTGAAAGAATTTTTAAAAACGAATTAGTAACAACAAATTGGCCATATACTATTATTTGAAAAATGTACATGGCAACACTAAATCACTTTTGTCACTCATGAATAGTGTAGTTTTCTATCAGTGAAAGAATTTTTAAAAACGAATTAGTAACAACAAATTGGCCATATACTATTATTTGAAAAATGTACATGGCAACACTAAATCACTTTTGTCACTCATGAATAGTGTAGTTTTCTATCAGTGAAAGAATTTTTAAAAACGAATTAGTAACAACAAATTGGCCATATACTATTATTTGAAAAATGTACATGGCAACACTAAATCACTTTTGTCACTCATGAATAGTGTGGTTTTCTCTCAGTGAAAGAATTTTTTAAATTGGTTCAGTACTTTTCGGGCCTATTCGCAACAAACAAACAAACATACAAATATACAAACATACAAATATACAAACAATCAAATCTTTCCTCTTTATATAATAGTATAGATATCAATATCTACAAAAAACTTCGCGAGACCATATGTCCAACTATTGTAGTTATGTCACCGAAATGATGGAGAGCCAAAATGTTTAAAAAAAATAGAACAAAACTACAAAATACAACAATCAAATCATGACTTGGTAGACGTCATTGATGAAGTCTGTACTTTTAACTGTCAAGCTCAATCCAAAATATACACTGATTTGAATTTGAAATCTATATTCAATCTTTATCTGTAAGATTTTGGATTGAGATTTATTAATTACTGCCGTAAATGACTATATTAATATTATTAACATTAATGAAAGTATGATTTAACAGCTCAATTCAGCGTCAGGTAAAGATTACACATTAAAAATATATTCTAGATTTGAATTCTGTATACAATAATTTGAATTTGGAATCTATTTTCAATCTGAATTTGTAATATTTTGGATTGAGATTGTTTAATAATTTCGGCCGTAAATTACTATATTGTCAACATTTATAAAAGTATGATTTAACAGCTCAATTTAGCGTCAGGAAAAGTTTATACATTAAAAATATATTCTAGATTTGAATTTATTTTTTTAATCCATAATACAAAGCTTTAAATTGAGCTTGATTATTAATTTCGGCCATTTCGGAAAAATGATTATTAATTTAATTGTTCATTTCAGCGTCAGGAAATGTCGTAAAATAAACATTAAAATAGCCATTTTCTTTTTAGCAATAGTAGATACTCTTGATCATTAATCATTATAGTAAAATATTTTAAAGTAATTTTTCATTACAGATCGAAGTGATTGGTTTAAATCGTCAAGACTACGAAACTAGACGAGTGCTATTAAATCTAAAAGTGCATCCAAAGGAAAATATGGCAAAACATGAAGTTGAACTAAAGATCGATAATCTTAATGTTGAAGATCTTTTAGATGAACACAGGTCAGTTATGAAGATCTATCTATTCTATAACTACACTATTGTATAAAGAGGAAAAATTCGATTGTTTGTATGTTTGTTGCGAATAGATAGAATAGCTACATCCCTTCCAGGTAACATAGGCTATGTGGTGTTGCCATAAATATTATAATTTAGAAGATATGGCTATTTAAATTCCATAACGTGGTCATTTTGTAAAGTGAATGTTTTCCCTGGAACAACAGATCCGATTTAAAAAAATCTTTCACTGAGAGATAACTACACTATTCTTGAGTGACATATATTTTTTTTTATAATTTATTTTATGGCTTAGCAACGAGACCTTTTAGCCATGAGTGACATAGGAGATGTAGTGTTGCCATATACATTTTTAAAATCATAGACTATTTCCACTTTGATGCTACTGATCTGATTTTAAAAATTATTTTTCTGAGAGATAACTACATTATTATTGAGTGACATAGGTGATGTAGTGTTGCCATATACAGTGTTTAAAAAATAGAATATTTCCATTTCGATGCTACTGATCTGATTTTAAAAATTATTTTTCTGAGAGATAACTACATTATTATTGAGTGACATAGGTGATGTAGTGTTGCCATATACAGTCTTTAAAAAATAGAATATTTCCATTTCGATGCTACTGATCTGATTTTAAAAATTATTTTTCTGAGAGATAACTACATTATTATTGAGTGACATAGGTGATGTAGTGTTGCTATATACAGTCTTTAAAAAATAGAATATTTCCATTTCGATGCTACTGATCTGATTTTAAAAATTATTTTTCTGTGAGATAACTACATTATTATTGAGTGACATAGGTGATGTAGTGTTGCCATATACAGTCTTTAAAAAATAGAATATTTCCATTTCGATGCTACTGATCTGATTTTAAAAATTATTTTTCTGAGAGATAACTACATTATTATTGAGTGACATAGGTGATGTAGTGTTGCCATATACACATTTAAAAAAATAGAATATTTCCATTTTCACGCTACTGATCTGATTGAATTTTTTTTTCGCTTTAATGTTTAGTAGTAAGACCATATTTTTAAATATTATAAAAAAAATTAGGGGGGAAAACAATAAATCTTTTTCCATTGTAGTCAATTTATTAATTACGATGGATTTTTTTAGGCGAAGATATTACATCGTAGAGTCTTGATTACATAATTGTATTACTTCAATTTTTTTTCAAATATCCTTTTTATTAAAGGTGAAATAAAAGTAGAAAATCTAAATAAAATTATTGTTTCATTAATCGTGTTTTTTTTCAGAATGACTCGACTGAAGGATATTTTGAGGAATAAATTATGGACGGAAAGTAGCAAAGATTTGAACCCGACTTTCCTTGCGTCTGCCATTGATTTGGGAGCCAGATTGCCATTGAAACCAAGTGATGGAGAGGGGTAAGGGTTATTAAATCTTATTTATATAACTAACCAGTCGACCCGCGCGACTTCGTGCGCGTGTTGCTCCGCTCCTATGGGTCGTAGCGAGATGTTAAATAGTCTGAGTTACTCCTTGTTACATCAGCTATCTGCCAGTGAAAGTCCTGTCAAAATCGGTCCAGCCATTTCAGAGATTAGCCGCAACAAACAGACAGACTGATGGATTTTAATATTACAAACAGACACTTCAATTTTATTTATTTGTATGGATTAGTCGTACCTCGTGACTTCGTCCAATTAGGTATTCTAAGTGTTGATTCATGTTACTAAATATATATGTCGGGGATTTTTAAAATGATGTGAAAGGAAACGGAAGGAGGAAGGTGGGAAATATTGGGGAACACTAAAAGGGGGTGATGGTAATGAGTGGAATATTGGGTAAACGCAACGTAGATACTCCTATTGAACCGATAAATGATCAAATATGATCTCTAACAATTACGAGAGAAACCTAAGCAGTGCCTTGGACTTGTGACCAAGATGTAGGCTTAAGGAATTCCTTTAAGTGATCACGACACTCGCCTCCACTGCTAGGCTCCCTATTTAAACCTAAGGTTAAACGCACATAAACCGAATCTAACACAAGGCTAACCTAACCTAACCTAAGGCTAACCTAACCTAACATTGTGTTTACTTAACCACGTGGCAATTACATTGTAAGGACTTACGTGACCTTAGTTGAACAGCACTTCCACACTACACTGCACTTGACACTATCACTATCACTAGCACTACTTAGATGATGTTCACTTCTTGAGAGACCGCGCACGACTAAGACTTCAGTTAGACTGTCGATCGCATATAAAGGGTCGAGGGTAGAGACTGTCAAAACAACGGAAGTGACGACTACCCCACTCCTACGCCATAGACAACGATAACGATTCGATTAATCGATAATCTTTTACTATGCTCCGACATATATATGTACAAAATTTCATTCATTCATCCCACAGGAACCATAGTTCGCTTCGGGATAAATGCATTCAATTTATCAAGTTACACAGTATATGCTTTGAGAATTGTATGTCTTCTCCATTGTCAATCCTACAGGAACTGCACATTTGTATAACCCTTTGCCAGAGGTGTACCTATATCGTTTGAGGTCTTAAAAATCCATCGGTTGGAGCCCTCTATCCTCCAAACTTAAAGGGACAAACGTAACCCTTATAGGATCAATTCGGTTTCCGTCTCCGGCTCTCTTGGATCTGGGGGCCCCTGGCATTTTGCCGTAATGCCACCCTATAATTACGCCATAGCCCTTTGCTCTTATCCGGCTTATAATGTATCCGTATACCAAATTTCATTCAAATCGGTTCAGACGCTTTAACGTGATGTGTGCACAAACAAAAATTAAGATATTTACTATATACATACACAATTTCATTTCTCATATATTAATTATTTATAAAGCACGCCTATCCCGCAGGAATCCAATATTAGGATAAATGTATCCTATTTGTTGAATCAAGCTACAAATTAATTCAAAAAAAAAAAAAAAAATTTTACAGTAACTGTGCTTTTTTCCGGGATAAAAAATCCTATTTTTTAATCCAAGTTATAAAGTATCCTTATACCAAATTTGAATCAAATCGGTTCAATTGTTTTAATGTAATGCGTGCACAAACAAACAGACAAAAATTAAAAAATCTTTTTATGTGTTATATTACTTATTTCACGCGTCGACCCACGTGACTTTATTCACGCGTAGCTCCGCTCCTATTGGTCTTAGCGTGATGATATATAGCCTATAGCCTTCCTCGATAAATGGGCTATCGAACACTGGAAGAATGTTTCACATCGGAACAGTAGTTCCTGAGATTAGTGCGTTCAAACAAACAAACTCTTCAGCTTTATATATTAGTAGTATAGATTTTCTCTCAATTTTATATAATTTTGATAGGAAATTGTTATCTCTTTTCAGCCTAGTGGTCCGTCTAGGCAGTTCAATGCAGTTTTCTTCAGAGCTAAAACGTCTTAGGGAGGAAGTCCGACCCCTATCACGTCTCCCAAGCTGTCCTAGAGATTATAAGCGGACTACAGTGGAGAGGCTGTTCAGAGATGCTGGATTTACTTTGGATTGGTGTAGTTTTGAATTGGTAAGATTACAAGACTTCTAAGCATGAATGTTCATGTCTGTTTGTCTTTTCAATTTTCATTTTCATTTTACATTTACAATTTTCGATAGGTTTGTGTTTGTCTTTGCTAATTTAAAGTTACAAAAAGCCTGTGTCATAATCCCAAAAACTGTAAAAACACACAATATCCCTCAATGAAGTGGAGATCAATTAATTATGTTTATATATATAAAAGAAAAACTGACTGACTGATCCAAACTGCAAGATCCAAATTCCTTTTTTGACTTTGTAGCAGAAGGAAGAAATTTTTTATTTTAAAATTTTTCTTCGTAAGAAGGGAGATAAAAATGAGTACGAAAATAAATTATCATCATCACCCTTTAATGGCCCATTGCTGAGCCAGGTCTCCTCCGGAATGAGGAGGTATTAAGGCCATAGTTCACCACGCTAGCCAAGTACGAGTTGGCAGACTTCATACACCTTTTGACCTTTGGGAACTCTCAGGAGTGCACCGTTAAAGCAAGTGATATTTAATTTCTTAAAACACGCATAACTCAGAAAAGTCAGTCAACCACTAGTCTTAACTGCTTTTTATAAAATATATCATGTTTAACAGATATGAATTACTACCTATTAAAATACAAATATAATGCTCTATAGAAATCATCGAAGAATTTAATTTTTTTTAGTACAACATAATATACAAAGAACGTACAACTCAGCGTCTGGAATACTTAACCGAAGTTCCAAATTCAAAGAACTCAAACCAGCGCCATCTAGACACTCACACGTGGTCGGCGCCTCACAAGGCGTCGCTGCCGAAGAGCAGCTACTGGCGGCAGGTGGTGGCGACAGCGGTGGCGCCCCTGCTGCTACTAGTGCTGTGCGTGGCGACCTTCAGTTTTGTGTTATGTGCGCATTGTGCTGTTGTGTAAGTACCAAATTCCTTTAACAGTATTTGTAATAGATATATCTTGAATAAAGTATGGATAACATGGTCTGATTTTGAAAATGTAAAAAACTAGTTATAGTGACATAACTACAATAGTTGGACATATGGTCTCGAGAAGTTTTTTGTAGATATTGATACGTTCTATAATATTGTAGAACTTTTTTTTTTTTTTTTTACACCTTGGATTGGTTTTAGTAAGAATTTCTGAGGATCTCTAATTTTTTCTAGTAATAAATATAGCCTATGTTACTCAGGGATCATGTAGCTTTCTAACGACAAAAGAATTTATGAAATCGGTCCAATCAAAATCATTCCTCTTTATAATATTAGTGTAGACTAGTCGACCCGCCAAGATTTCGGCAAGGTGCTATTTACCACTGTATTTAGATTTAATATTCAACATATTTTGGCATATTTATATATGAGTAACTTGCAAAGACATAACTGACTGCAACCCTAATTTAAATCCCATTAAGCCCTTTTTTCGCCATAAAACGTAGAATACGTCCTTGCCCAATCCGTAATCTGTCTCTGTACTAAATATTATCGAAATTCGTTTAATGGTTTATATGTGAAACCATGGAAGACAGAAAGAGAGATTATATTTGTTACTTTCCTGGTACATTTCGGTAAAAGCCAGAAAGTGAAATTTACAAAACTAGTTAGAGGTTATAATTGAACTTTTTAAACTTTAGAATATAAATTATTATATTTCAGACGTGATCCCGAATCAAATCTATTTCTAGACGAAATTTATCACGTCTGTGAAGATTATAGAAATTGGAGGTTTGAATTATTAAATATTATCATTGAATATAATCATTTTATATTAACCTATTAATTTATTGATAACGTTAAAATCGATTGCTTATTTGTAAAGTTTGTAATATTTAGGGAAATAGTATAAATATTATTTATTTAATTTTAACTAATATACTAAAATTTTACTAATATTTTGTATACTAATATTTGTGAGAGTAAGTATAAAATTCTTTTCACATTTGATGAAACTAAAATACATATTTTATACAATACTAGTCGACCCGCGCGACTTCATCTGCGTGATGCTCCGCTCCTATTGGTCTTAGCCTATAGCCTTCCTCGATAAATGGGCTATCTAACACTGAAAGAATTGTTGAATTCGGACCAGTAGTTCCTGATTAAAAAAATATTGTTTATAGCATTACACATTACTTAAGACATTAAAGAGTTACCGGCGTACAAAAATGGCGACAAAAAGGAAGGTAATTGCCCTACATACACGTTAAAAGTTTGAAATGTCTTCCTGTTTGTATAAACATTGTATGTTGTTTCCAATTTATATTTTTAATTTAATTTCTTATGAGACTAGCCGACCCGCGCGACTTCGTTCGCTTGTTACTCCGCTTCTATGGATCGTAGCAAAATGTTAAACAGCCTAAGTTAATCCTTGTTACATCAGCTATCTGCCAGTCAAAATCGGTCCAGCTATTTCAGAGATTAGCCTGAACAAACAGACAGACAAAAATTGTAAAAATTGTTGTTGCTGGTATATGTGATACACCTATGTGCACTTAATAAGAAGCGGTTATTTTAATATTACAAACAGACATTCCAATTTTATATATAATGAGATAAATAATAGTAAATGAATAAATTTTTTTAGAGCCCACAATGCTGCCAGATTGGAGTTGTGTAGATACGGAACTGACAACACCGAGCAGACACAAGTCCCAGACGATACTAGACCAGAAGATACTGGTCACAAGAGTGTTGGAGTTAGGTTAGTATTTCTATTTAATTAAAAAAAAAAATTAATATAAAATATATTTATAATACAAATGAAGTTAAGAGATGGCTATTAATCCTAAATAATTTTATTTTTAGTCAAATTGTGAAAGCTGATTTAATAAAAGAATTTGACAATACTATACCTAATCGCTTTGGGATATAAATATCATTATCTAGGGCCACGGTGGTGCCTTCGCCAAGACGAGCCAAGCGAAGCGCAAGGGCACTACTACCTTTTCTCGAAGCATTAGTTTTTTTGAACCCTCATAACTTTGGATTATACCAGATCTAACAAAATTCTTGGGATATCGAATTTGAATCGAATCTCACTGAACATATAAAATTTCAATTGCACATCTCTTATACTTTCCTCCTCCTTATGTCGATAGCTCATGACTGAGCATCGTGATTTTCACGACCAATTCGGTGGATGCGATGTCGCCATTCGCATCGATCTTCTGCGCAGTGTATTCCCTCGGAAACTTCTAAGTCCAGGTGTTCGAACACTTGATCAAACCAGCGCTTTGGACTTCGGCCTCTGGGTCGTCTGCCACTATACCTTTAATTTTTATTAATATATAAAAAAACCCCGATTTCGTCACTGACTCACCGATGATCATCAAAATTCTTAGAGTTCTTAGTATTAGAAGCTTGGCTCTATATGAGATCTGATAACGTTTTGACACTGTGAGGTATATGTTCTCGTCTTGGCTATATTTTACATGAAAAGCTTTTTGGTGGTATTTATTATTCTGCACACATTGATATTTTTTTTTAATTTGCCCATCCCTGGACTGATTGTCTGTTTCTTTAAACTTCATTTTCTTTATGATATTTTAATGAATTTCATTTAAGTCGGTTAATATTGTAGAAATATTCATTATCTATATTCTTTTCAGTCCAAACAGCAGCCTGACGAGACCATACAGTCCAAAATCAACAACCAATCTCGCTGCCAACTACAACCGACCGCAACCTCCTCCATACAACACAAACTCAATCCACAACAGAAAAACAGACAAACCAACACCCGAGCGAGCTCATCTAGCTCTAGAGGAATCAATTAAACTCCTAAACCAAGCTAACATTAATAAATTTGACGTCATTCCTGATAAAATAGTTGATATAGCTGACGGTTGTGATGATTATGTACCAATTAATCCAGATTTGGATGATATTATTGTGCCTGAGTTGGCCAAGTACGGGATATCCGGTGTGGGTCAGATTTGACATGAAGCTGACGGGTCGGAGCCGGCTGTCAAAACATGGTTTTGTTAAATTGGTACTTTTACCATTTATAGTTAGTGTGAGTGAGATAGCATAACAGGATTGTATTCTTTTTTAATAGAGTGAGAGAACCTTTTCCTATTATTATTCTAGTCAACAAGTAATTTTTAGGTCGGAACTTCTTGTAGTTCTCCAAAAATTATGATTTAGGCGTCATTCGATTCGGAATGGCATGTAGAAACTTTTTGAGAAAACAAGAGATTTATCATAGTAAATCTATATACTTTAATGTCTGCTTATTGTGAATGCAACTTTCTTTAACATATAATGTTATAAGCAATAGGACCATAAGCATATTGAATCGGCCTCTGAATAATATCTGGTTCATCATTTCAGGGTATGTTGGTACTAAACGTACCGTTTTTTTTAAATTAGAAAAAAAAAATTCTCGGCATCTTCTGATTTTATTGACTTGAATTTTAGATATAAATATTTTGACGGCTGATAGTAGCTACTAAAAAAAAATTAAAAGCCATAACGGTCCATAAGATTCTTGACGAAAAAAAAACCTTTTTAATTTAATTTTTCACCACCCGCTATATTTTGGATAATTCACACTATATCATTATAAATTATAGTCTATCTGATATTCCGATGTGTAAGCTATATTATTGTAAAGTTTCATCAAAATCCATTCAGTAGTTTTTGCGTGAAAGAGTAAAAAATCCATACATCCATACATTCTTACAAACTTTCGCGTTTATAATATTAGTAGGATTTTTTTTTGAATTCCTCATCTAATTTCCTAATAAAGTTTTGAGAATTTCAAATTTTATAAAACGATACGCCATATTTAAAAAAAAAAAAATATTCATTCCATCTGAATGTAGAGTATTCAGGTCAAATTGCTGAAATGATGAAAACTCTCTTTCTACTGTCAGTAGACTAATATAGATAACTAGTCAACCTGCGCGACTTTTTTAGCGTGTAGCTCAGCTCCTATTGGTCTTAGCGTGATGATATATAGCCTATAGCCTTCCTCGATAAATGGGCTATCTAACACTGAAAGAATTTTTCAAATTGAACCAGTAGTTCCTGAGTTTAGCGCGTTCAAGCAAACAAACTCTTCAGCTTTATATATTAGTAAATAGATAACTAAAATAGATTTAAATTTATCTAAGTGTTAGAAAAGCGTAGCCGATTTCCGTTTAGGAGAAAGAGGGATAGAATTTGATATTGGCATTTCTTTTAGAATTACACTATTCTTAAATTTAACTTAATTGGAGTTACAGTTACTAGTAGAACATGACAACACTGAACAATATAATAAATACACTTGACAGTATTGTTTAAATTGTATTTATAATAAAGTATAAAAATAGTTTTAGTTGTTTAAGCATTTAACTATTACTAGAATTTCATGCAGTGTTACCAGTATATAAAATTTTAATGGTAAAATAATGCATTTGAATAATATTTAGGTATAATATGAATGTTGTTGTAATATTCTAGTCATTTGTATCTAGTCGTTCAATAAAATTTTTAAACAGGTTGGTTTTATTGTTATATTTTTTTCTAAACAGGAGAGGCTGTTAAAAATAATTACAGTAATACTATAAAAAAAAATATATAGAAGTTTACATAAATAATATAAACAAATTGAAGCGTCAGTAGCTTAGTGGTACGAGCGTTGGAAAAAAGGCCGAATTGGTCGAGCCATTCTCGAGTTGACGCTTAGCAACATTCGTTTTTATTTATATAGAAGAAAAAGATTATTATTAAAACCTTCCGTGGGCCTTAAGGAATATACAAAAAAAAAAGGCCGAATTGGTCGAGCCATTCTCGAGTTGTGCGCTTAGCAACATTCGTTTTTATTTATATAGAAGAAAAAGATTATTATTAAAACCTTCCGTGGGCCTTAAGGAATATACAAAAAAAAAAGGCCGAATTGGTCGAGCCATTCTCGAGTTGTGCGCTTAGCAACATTCGTTTTTATTTATATAGAAGAAAAAGATTATTATTAAAACCTTCCGTGGGCCTTAAGGAATATACAAAAAAAAAAAGGCCGAATTGGTCGAGCCATTCTCGAGTTGTGCGCTTAGCAACATTCGTTTTTATTTATATAGAAGAAAAAGATTATTATTAAAACCTTCCGTGGGCCTTAAGGAATATACAAAAAAAAATGCCGAATTGGTCGAGCCATTCTCGAGTTGTGCGCTTAGCAACATTCGTTTTTATTTATATAGAAGAAAAAGATTATTATTAAAACCTTCCGTGGGCCTTAAGGAATATACAAAAAAAAAAGGCCGAATTGGTCGAGCCATTCTCGAGTTGTGCGCTTAGCAACATTCGTTTTTATTTATATAGAAGAAAAAGATTATTATTAAAACCTTCCGTGGGCCTTAAGGAATATACAAAAAAAAAGGCCGAATTGGTCGAGCCATTCTCGAGTTGTGCGCTTAGCAACATTCGTTTTTATTTATATAGAAGAAAAAGATTATTATTAAAACCTTCCGTGGGCCTTAAGGAATATACAAAAAAAAAGGCCGAATTGGTCGAGCCATTCTCGAGTTGACGCTTAGCAACATTCGTTTTTATTTATATAGAAGAAAAAGATTATTATTAAAACCTTCCGTGGGCCTTAAGGAATATACAAAAAAAAAGGCCGAATTGGTCGAGCCATTCTCGAGTTGACGCTTAGCAACATTCGTTTTTATTTATATAGAAGAAAAAGATTATTATTAAAACCTTCCGTGGGCCTTAAGGAACATACAAAAAAAAGGCCGAATCGGTCGAGCCATTCTCGAGTTGACGCTTAGCAACATTCGTTGTTATTTATATAGAAGAAAAAGATTATTATTAAAACCTGCCGTGGGCCTTAAGGAACATACAAAAAAAAAGGCCGAATCGGTCGAGCCATTCTCGAGTTGACGCTTAGCAACATTCGTTGTTATTTATATAGAAGAAAAAGATTATTATTAAAACCTTCCGTGGGCCTTAAGGAACATACAGAAAAAAAGGTCGAATTGGTCGAGCCATTCTCGAGTTGTGCGCTTAGCAACTTTCGTTTTTATTTATATAGAAGAAAAAGATTATTATTAAAACCTTCCGTTGGCTTTAAGGAACATACAAAAAAAGGCCGAATTGGTCGAGCCATTCTCGAGTTGACGCTTAGCAACATTCGTTTTTATTTATATAGAAGAAAAAGATTATTATTAAAACCTTCCGTGGGCCTTAAGGAACATACAAAAAAAATGCCGAATTGGTCGAGCCATTCTCGAGTTGACGCTTAGCAACATTCGTTTTTATTTATATAGAAGAAAAAGATTATTATTAAAACCTTCCGTGGGCCTTAAGGAATATACAAAAAAAAGGCCGAATTGGTCGAGCCATTCTCGAGTTGACGCTTAGCAACATTCGTTTTTATTTATATAGAAGAAAAAGATTATTATTAAAACCTTCCGTGGGCCTTAAGGAACATACAAAAAAAAGGCCGAATCGGTCGAGCCATTCTCGAGTTGACGCTTAGCAACATTCGTTGTTATTTATATAGAAGAAAAAGATTATTATTAAAACCTGCCGTGGGCCTTAAGGAACATACAAAAAAAAAGGCCGAATCGGTCGAGCCATTCTCGAGTTGACGCTTAGCAACATTCGTTGTTATTTATATAGAAGAAAAAGATTATTATTAAAACCTTCCGTGGGCCTTAAGGAACATACAGAAAAAAAGGTCGAATTGGTCGAGCCATTCTCGAGTTGTGCGCTTAGCAACTTTCGTTTTTATTTATATAGAAGAAAAAGATTATTATTAAAACCTTCCGTTGGCTTTAAGGAACATACAAAAAAAGGCCGAATTGGTCGAGCCATTCTCGAGTTGACGCTTAGCAACATTCGTTTTTATTTATATAGAAGAAAAAGATTATTATTAAAACCTTCCGTTGGCTTTAAGGAACATACAAAAAAAGGCCGAATTGGTCGAGCCATTCTCGAGTTGACGCTTAGCAACATTCGTTTTTATTTATATAGAAGAAAAAGATTATTATTAAAACCTTCCGTGGGCCTTAAGGAACATACAAAAAAAATGCCGAATTGGTCGAGCCATTCTCGAGTTGACGCTTAGCAACTTTCGTTTTTATTTATATAGAAGAAAAAGATTATTATTAAAACCTTCCGTTGGCTTTAAGGAACATACAAAAAAAGGCCGAATTGGTCGAGCCATTCTCGAGTTGACGCTTAGCAACATTCGTTTTTATTTATATAGAAGAAAAAGATTATTATTAAAACCTTCCGTGGGCCTTAAGGAACATACAAAAAAAATGCCGAATTGGTCGAGCCATTCTCGAGTTGACGCTTAGCAACATTCGTTTTTATTTATATAGAAGAAAAAGATTATTATTAAAACCTTCCGTGGGCCTTAAGGAATATACAAAAAAAAGGCCGAATTGGTCGAGCCATTCTCGAGTTGACGCTTAGCAACATTCGTTTTTATTTATATAGAAGAAAAAGATTATTATTAAAACCTTCCGTGGGCCTTAAGGAACATACAAAAAAAAGGCCGAATCGGTCGAGCCATTCTCGAGTTGACGCTTAGCAACATTCGTTGTTATTTATATAGAAGAAAAAGATTATTATTAAAACCTGCCGTGGGCCTTAAGGAACATACAAAAAAAAAGGCCGAATCGGTCGAGCCATTCTCGAGTTGACGCTTAGCAACATTCGTTGTTATTTATATAGAAGAAAAAGATTATTATTAAAACCTTCCGTGGGCCTTAAGGAACATACAGAAAAAAAGGTCGAATTGGTCGAGCCATTCTCGAGTTGTGCGCTTAGCAACTTTCGTTTTTATTTATATAGAAGAAAAAGATTATTATTAAAACCTTCCGTTGGCTTTAAGGAACATACAAAAAAAGGCCGAATTGGTCGAGCCATTCTCGAGTTGACGCTTAGCAACATTCGTTTTTATTTATATAGAAGAAAAAGATTATTATTAAAACCTTCCGTGGGCCTTAAGGAACATACAAAAAAAATGCCGAATTGGTCGAGCCATTCTCGAGTTGTGCGCTTAGCAACATTCGTTGTTATTTATATAGAAGAAAAAGATTATTATTAAAACCTTCCGTTGGCTTTAAGGAACATACAAAAAAAGGCCGAATTGGTCGAGCCATTCTCGAGTTGACGCTTAGCAACATTCGTTTTTATTTATATAGAAGAAAAAGATTATTATTAAAACCTTCCGTGGGCCTTAAGGAACATACAAAAAAAATGCCGAATTGGTCGAGCCATTCTCGAGTTGACGCTTAGCAACATTCGTTTTTATTTATATAGATTCCTCCAGGAATATTTAATATTTATCAAATATTTTTAGAATACTCGCGATGTAATAATAATGATTTCTGTCGTGACGGCGTATTACACCTACTTCTGCGATTTATGTATTTCAATTGTTCAACATTCGAGTAATAGTGCTACTCCAATCAATGCCACCAACATCATAACTAACAGGTATTCAAATTAGTGTTGCCAACATCATACTATATCTACTGTACTTAATGATACCGTTGATCCGATTTCTTTAATTTTTTTAACAATGTAATCAAGCGTCATAGATAAAAGAGTATAGAATAAATGAAAATGTAATAATAGATGTAAATGGGTTATGGTTATTTAAGTGCAATAAGTTGTGGTACGGGAGCCAGTGACAGATTTTTATGACCAAATCCCTGATAAGCGAAAATTCGTGAAATGCATAAGGGGTTAATATTTTACCATTTAAGTAGCTTTTCCATACCATTTAAGTCGAACTCACAATAGTCGTGAGCCTACTTGAGTCGTGGGGTCAAATGGCATTTAACTTACTTGGAGGGGTTAAGAAATACTAGCAGTAGGTATGTGATCCATACTACTAGTAATCTTTAAAAAAAACTATATCGTCTGTCTATACTATTGATTGTATTCAAGTAAACCTTGATAGTTTTACTTGATTGATATTGAAAGGTTTTATTAATGTTTTCCAGTCCAATTTCCCTCGACAGGTCAGAGCCATTTCTTGGCCAATACTATTGAATTTTCTTTAAGTTTTTGACCTGTTCTAATATAGTGTGTAAAGTTTATAGTACATACATAATATATAATTCAATTACATCTATATAATATTGAAAGTATATAGTACCGATAGTTTGTATATATTTATAAAAGTACTTCAGTACAGAAGAGGAAATGATTAAAATTGCTAGTTTTCAATTTTTCGATACTGTCAATAATATCGATATCTTTGTAACTGGTCATTAAAGTCAAATATCGAGAATGATTTTATCGATAATACTTATGCATTAGAAAGAAAATTCTTTATTGAGACAAAGTACAATTATACAACATATTATATATAAAGTATAGCAAGAACCATATTTTATGTAATAAATGTATACTAACCATATTGTAATTTACTATTTTCGAATTACTAAACTACTATAATAATAGGGGTTAAAGTTTGAAATTGCCGTTTTATTGTAATAACCTTCATGGTTTGAGATTTTGGAGTGAAACTTTTTGGAACGAAGTTCCTTACGGCAGGCTTGGAGGGTATAGGGATTTTGCTGCGCGACCGAACTGAAAAAAATGTGATAGTAAAACCGTAAGAAAAAGTGCGTGGAATAAAACCGTTAAATGAGACGTGCGCAGGCGCGACAGTCGCATACACAAGCGAGTAGTGTATAATACCTTTCTCTTTCTCCCTCTTTCTTTTCGTTCTCTCATCCCTTCTCTTTTTATTTCTATTTTTCTATTTCTATGTAATTTTATGTTGTCAATCAAAAATAAAGAGACATATTTTGTTATTTTAGTTGATAATTTGAATTACGATGTTTTTTTTATTTTAAGTAATTTATTATTTCCTAAAATACTGAATTTCATAAATACTTTCTTGTACTTAAATAAAAACTAATCAGCAAAATTTAGGCACATAAAATTGAGCACGATTTTTTTTGCAATTTGTGTCGATTCTACATTAGTCGAAGGAACTTCGTTCCTACCTGGTGTCCCACGACACCACATTTAATTTTTTTTCACACCTATGTAATTCTTTTTTCAAAAAATGTGCAACATTCGATTATCGACTTTCTGTTGTTTTTTATTCAGCTTAGACAAGAAAGAAAGATACTTCCAAAATTCGAGTGATTTTTGAATACGAATTCCAACGCGGAACTAACGCGGCAGAAACAGCTCGCAATATCAATGTTGCGGTTTGGAGAGGGGACTGTTTATGAACGCATCATGCGATTTTGGTTTAAACGGTTTCGTGATGGAAACTTTTATTTGAAAAAACGGACCACGTGGCAGATCGCCCACACAGGTAATAACAATGAATTGAAAGAGATCAAATCAGTAAAACAAAAAATATGGGTGCCTCATGATTTGACTGATCTGCAGAAAGAAACGCGTGTTGAAACTTATGTTGCCTTGTTGAATCGATACAGTATACAGAAATGAAGGAATATCGGATCAAATTGATGATGACATTGATGACATGTGATGAAAAGTGGATTCTTGGCCAACCGTAAACGTTAACCGTAGGCAAAAAATGCAATGGCTCACCCAAGGTCAAACACCGCAACCGTGTCCTAAAGCAAAGCTTACCAATAAATAGGCAACGGTAACTGTTTGGTGGTCTCAGCATGGTGTTATTCATTATAGCTTTCTCCGATCTGGTCAAGCAATAACGGCAGATGTCTACTGTGCCGAACTTCGAACAATGATAACAAAACTAGCTGTAAAACAGCCCCGACTCGTGAATCGATCTTCACCTTTATTGCTGCATGATAACACGAGACCTCATACAGCACGAAAAACCTTTTTAACACTACAGGAACTGCAATTAGAAACAATTCGTCACCCTCCGTATTCGCTAGACCTTACTCCAACGAACTACCATTGATAAAAAGTTTTCTTCTCAGGAGGCAGCACAAAATACTTTCACACAGTTTGTAGAATCTAGATCACCACAATTCTATCGCAAAGGCATACATGACCTTTCTATTAGATGGCAATGTATAGATAATAATGGTAATCATTTTGATTAAATAAATATGTTACATTAAAAAACAAAATAAAAAGGAATTTCAATTTTTCAGTGCAAATCGGCAATTTCATATTTTAACCCCTAATATATAAAATAAAAGAAAGAATATAAAGTTAAAGGATAGTTTATTAATACTAGCACATTGTACCATTCAATGAATGTGGCAACACCGTTTGTGTTTCCGTGTGTATTTTCAATTGCACTAAACTAAAGCTACAAGAATTTACACCACAATTTTAGTATTATACTCATTTTACTGGTTTCCAACAAACAATAGCTCTCATGTCATCTGGTGCGCATCCAAAAGGTCTGTCGCCATTCGGGTCCACGTATTGATTTATTTGATAGTCTAGTAAAGTTTGGAAACAGAGGACATCTGTGGCTAATTGCTGTAAAATACAAGAAAATAGTTGGTTAGTCTTGGGAAATACAATTATTACTGTGAATGAACCAGTTTTTATATAATATTTTGAAAGTGGGCAACATTTATATGTCACAGTCAGTGATAAATATGTCAAATGGTTTTACGGTTAAAATTGATTTAATGGGACTGTCAAGTTGATAGTTGAGGAAGTCATTTTAAGAGTATTTTTTGGTGGTGAGAGTTTGCTTTGAGTTGTCCTTAGTTAGTCTATTTAGTATTTAGGTAATCCAAGATTTGGTGCGAGTCCCCCGGGGATCCTTCGGATCCGCTGGATCATCCTCCACGTGCTCCTACACCTATATCGATGTGCATTAATGAAAATATAAACAAAGGGACGAAACGTCCGGCAAATGCAGACTGTAGTAATGGAGTCAAAAAAATAATCACGGACTTAGAATTGCCTTCTGCTTTAATTGAGAACATATACAACCACCCGTCACTTGTTGTGCTTACTGCGTGCGTGCAGTAAGCACAACAAGTGCATAGTTCAGAGGTCCGCGGACCTTTTATAGTTCACCTATAGAGAAATGAGCCTGACCTAAGTGCAGCATTGACCCTGCGCCCCATTAAAGTTTGTTACATATTGATGAATTTTTTTTATGGCAGTTTAGAGGTAAACGAGCTGACGGCCCATCTGATGATAAGTGGCCACCGTCCCCCATGGACATCAACAATACAAGGAATACTTGTTTTGCCGATGCGTTGCCACCTCAAAGATTTTGTAAGGAATAGGAATGATGAGAAAAAATGCTACGGTTTCAGTGGACCCTGAACGAGAAACCAGAGTTCACTAGAGCCACAGCATTAATGGGACGGGAGTAGGAGGGGTAAGTCTGGCCCACATGTGGCTCGACCGCAACGCGTGAAATGACACTTGGCGGTCGGATTCGCATGCTGGTGGTCGCAAGCCAGTCGGGAAACATATCCCCTACCACCAAGGGGGTGCTGGGTAACTCGCCTTTTACGAGATGCCCTCCCAGCGGCAGAGGGGAATTGTATTCTAACCCGTCCCTTCACGGATAGGGAAATCCCAAATTGAACGAATTACAAAGGATGGATACATTAAGAGCGTTGGCAGGATCAGAATTTCCATTGAATTCAAGACAGGAAGCCAAGCTAACTCTTTCTTAACACACGAGTGCTTACAAACTAACAAACTGAAAGCAAATATCCCCAAGTACAATGTAACTCGTATGCGTCTAATTGAAAATGTACCAAAGGAATGGTCTATGACTCACCTTGTGCAGTCCATGGAACTTCCTGAGGGTTGCGGCATTGTTCTTAAGGCAAGACGGCTGAACCATGAAGTTTTCGATGATGGTGTAGCTTCATGGACGCCTACACAGTCTGTTGTAGTAACTTTCTCCGCACAAATCCTCCCCAAACATGTTTGTGTGACTTAACAGACTGACCGTAGTACGATACCTCATCCCCACTATCCAGTGACACAATTGCTGCAGGTTTGGACACATTAAAATACAATGGCGCTCAACACCCAGATGTTAACAATGTTCCAAGAAACATTCTGGTGAAATTTCACCACAATCGATCTCATGTCTTTTATGTTCAGGTTCTCACCAGGCAATTGATAAAAAATGCCCCGAATTTGCTAGACAGCATAACATTAAACTTTTGATGTCTGTACAAATTATTTCTTACGTGGAAGCATCTTCACAAATTGCACCAGTCAGAAGATCATATGCTGATATTGCTGCAGCCATGCTTGCTCCTGCTACAGAAATACCAACATTCAACGCCACTCAACAGCAACAATTTCATACAAAACAACGTTTATACGTGCTTCTAAAGTAAAAGCTGTCCCGCAACAAGGTTACAATAAGAACACTCACAATTCCCTTGTCGCCAGAAACAGAAGCTAATGATTAAACTCATGAGCTAATTAATTTAATCGTAAAACTATTTAATGAATTGTTACAGTAATAAAAATATTCCGACGTTGCCAGCAAAATTATTGAAATCTCCAACCTAATACTCCAACAAAACGAAACAAACTACTACAGTGGAACTGTAGGAGTATTCGAAACAAGAAACACGAACTCTTGCATTTGATTAGTGAGCACAACGTCATCGTTGCAGCCATCTCGGAGACTCGGCTCCGTTCGGGCTCTAATTTTCTTTACTCACAAATCACTCTTACTCAGCACCCAATCGAATTTAATGCTATAGCTGTAAGAGCTATGAACATTACTTTCTTAAGTGTTTACATTCCTCACCCTAATGTTAGCTTAGTTCATGACATTTCGGCCATCTGCTCGTGCGTCCCAGAACCCGTCATCAACCTGGGTGACTTTAACTGTCACCACATCTCTTGGGGATCATACTATAGTTATGCTCTGTCTTCTCGTCTATTGGATATTTTTGACTCCAAAACCATGTGTGTTAATGATGGATCACCTACACGAAGGGTGAATCCAGGACAAAACCTGAATTCTCCTGTAGTCATATCAGTGTGCTAGCTGCTCATCTGCTTTGGAGGACTCTTTCTAGGACTCATGATAGCTACCACTTTTCTATAATTATTACCATCGCTAACCATGTATATGTAGATGTCCCCCTAAACCTCTTCTGAAATATAAACTCAAAAGTGCTGACTAGACCGCTTTCTCTTCCTTTGTTGATGACAAAATTCAAAATTCCACTCTGGACATTGACAATAACATTTTGGCTACGTATTCGACATTCGAAAAGTTTTTAGAAGCAGCAAACTCTCACTTTCCCACAAAACAATTAACTCAAAAACTATTGTCGCCTCCCTGGTGGGACAATCAATATAATCAAAATTTTTTGTAGTAAAATTTTAAAATGTATCGAATTTCTTCATTAGACTCACTCATCTTCACAGTACGAAAAACAAATAAAAATCACACATTTTCCTAATTTGAATTTGGAATTATCTTCTTTAAAAGGTAAACTTTGAATGATACCAAAATCAGTCAGATACAAATTTTTATTACAAGCCAAAGAGATTTTATTACAAGTTCATACATACTATAATGCGAAAAGACTTTTTCTCCATCCTATTATTTATGTCATATATGTTATGTAACTATATTTAGGACTTTTAGCATTATTAACAATGGGATATCAGAAAACAGTTGATTTTACTCATTAAGCAATTCAGATTAATTGTTTATGGTTGAATATTTTTAATGCCATGAGACATAAAATATTTCAAAATTTGAGAAAAATAAACCCTTAAATATCTGACAACGTATGTGTGTGTAACACGACAAACAATACATGTAGAATGCAGATTTGTATTACAAACCTGTGTGAGTGGACTGGTGTTAGTAGCAAAGACACCCTGAAAGCCTTTCTCCCTCGCCACGCGCTCCGTGAACACCTCTAGGGAATGTATTGCAGAGACGTTGTCCCGCGGAGACAACGAGGAGTCCGTCGCCATCATGAATGAGTGGAGGATTGCTCCTGGAACATAATATTTTATATTTAATATTTTCCCTTCATTCCAATATGACAATTCTACGGGAAGTTAGCTTTTTCCAGGAATAAAATAGTGATTACTACTTACTACTTCTAACCAAGTAAAATCTAACCAACCCATTCTTTGACATTAGAGTTCAATTCAGGTAATTCAGGAGATCGGTATTTGAAGGCCTTTGAGTAACAACTACTTGGAGATCTACTCAAGGTTTACTTTCATATTATACTACTATTGGCAATTATTTTGGGTCTGGGCTGGATTTATATAATCCACCAGATCGTGGACTGCAAGCTTAATAGTTCCTATTGTCACTCTTTGATATAAAATTTAACGCCTATTCGTTACATCTTTACAGTTTAAATAAGGATAAACTTTCTTGAATGGATAATATTGTATGCTGAATTTGAATTTAAATACCTTTTCCCTCAGGTAACATTGTATCTCGCACTGAACCCTCAACGTATTCCAGGAAGGTCATGACCTTGTCCAAACCACAAGATAGCTTAATTTTTGGTTCACACCGCGCATCAAAGTTTAGTGCCACAGCTATTGGTGTGCCGGAAGCTGAAAAATTTAATTTGATTTGAATGATAATAATAATATATTTTTTAATAATTTTTACAATTAAATTTTTTACATCTCTTCTTAAATGTTGAATTTAGCAGCAGCTATTGAATTATGTGGTTCATAATTTTCCGACAAGTAAGATATTTCTTTTTTTTTTATTTCATTATGGCTTCATTTCATAATCCGAAGCTGAAACTTAGAATCAAAAGTAACAGACTAATTCGTTCATTTAGTCCAATTTCCATCCTTACTTAAGTGTATAAATATATTAATATATTATACAAATATCTTAAGTGAAAGGATATCCTATATTGACACCAGAAAATAATGGATATGGCTAGTATAATAAAACTCACAATTTTCCAAAACGACGCTTAAGTCAGCTTCTAACAATGGTTCCCAATAGGCGCCGATGCACTGTGGATAGGCTCGGGGCTCTATCTCGCAAAGCAGGCACTGCGCTTTCTCGTAGAATGATGATACTATCATTCTATAGACAAACAATTGTTTTATTTACATGCATTGCATGCACTTTGTCAATAGATGACCCTGACGTGTATTAACAAAATAAAAACTTGTATTCTATTGAGTTCACAATAAACTTATGTTTGATAGAGTATAGAGTTTTGTCAGTTTACTAGTGTTAAATAGTAATAATAAGAAGAGAGTTGTAGTCTGTACGTAGACTGAAGGTATGACGGCATGATTTGAATATCCTCCTGGGTGTTATGCCAAGTCAAGCCGACTTTTTAACCTTCTTAGTCGGTTAGCAGATACTTTGCAAGAGCAGTTTCCTAACGCAGAACTGGTGTTATTGGGGGACTTCGATGCTCACCAAAACTGTGGTTAGGTTCCTGCAAAACTGACCATGCTGCTCATGCATTTGCTTTTACGCATGACCCAACTGGTTGATCAGCCCACCAGGATCCCAGATACTGTCAGCCAAACCGACGCTTCCATGCTGGGCCTTCTGCTCACTACCCGGCGGAATATCGGGTTGAGGTTCATGCCCCTCTTAGGTCATCGGACCACTGCCTGATACCCACCAAAATGCCACAGACTAAGCTGCCGCCATTAGCGTCGATTAAACGTCGTGTTTGGCATTATGACCGATACTTTTCAGAAATCAGAATAGGGGATATAATATTCCATTCCTATCATCAATCACATCAGTAATAGGCTTGTGCTGTTGCTATTACTGATGTGATTGATGATAGGAATGGAATATTATATCCCCTATTCTGATCGCATGAATGGTAGCAAGCGGAACTATTGGTTCAGTCGCGATTATATCGTCGCTAATCTAGCAAAACAGGCGGCATATCGCGCTTGGACCAGCGGCTTCGCTAATCGGGACCCCAATTTAGCGTCGCTGAAAGCTTCCAAGTCCTGCAAGAAAGCTTATGTAAGAGCTAATGCACAACGCATCGCCAGAATTAGCCAGAATTTAATTGCGCATCCCACAGGTTCGCGCTGCTTTCGGAGTCTGGCCAACTCTGTGCAATGCAATTTCTGTCTGCCTTCGCTGCCTCCGCTTAGATGTCTGGACGGTTCTTTAGCCCACAAGCCGCAGAACGTCTGTACTTACGTACTTGACACATCTTTGGGGTGAAACTAACGACAGGTATGGTGAATCGATGGCCATCAGCTTGGATATCACCAAGCTTTTGACACGCACAAAGGTCTTCTCTCCAAGCTCTCTGCATACGGTCTGCCAGCTCAGCTTCGCACCTGGATGGCTAGATTCCTGCACAAGCGTAGTCTCCGAGTTGTTGTAGATGGATGCGCTTTACAATTATTTGCAGTGAACGCTGGTGTACCTCAGGGCTCTGTGCTGTCCCCTACACTCTTTCTTCTGCATATCAATGATATGCTTTCCCTTGAGAACATACATTGCTACACTTGCAGATGACAGAACTAACGAGTTTGAGAATTCTTTTCTTTGTCGCACATCAAAAAAGGTAGAAATCACTACCTGCACAGGTGTTCCTCCTCCTTTCCATAACCTGGGGTATTTCAAACGAGGCGTGAAGAGGCATCTTGCGGGTAAGCAGGGCGGGAATGGCTAGTGCAGTCCGAATTTTGCATCTTATTGGCCGCCCTCGTTTTTGGACTCTACTGCCACTTACCATCAGGTGGAGTAGAGTCATCTGTCAACTGTTAAATATAAAAAAATATATACTTTAGACTCAGTGCTTCCGAGTTACTGCTAGAATACTCGCGATGTAATTCATTAATTATTCAGTCGTGACGGCGTATTTATTTCGCAATCCCCATTTCTTCATTTGTGTTTATCAGTTGGAGCTACTCAAATTATAAGTGTTGCCATTGTCATTATTAACACTAGGTATATTTTATCACTAAAACTTTTGTAATCTCTCTTTATGTAGTAATATGACGGTTTAACACTTACGGCGTGTGAGTTGTCACTGGCGTGATCATAAAGTTGCGTACACACTGAACTGAACTTGGATACGACCCTGGCGCTGTGAATAGTATTGGTCTCCATGCATTTGATAGTGCCCATCCTCGATCCCTAATGAAATTGGGACGGCGGCTAATTTTGATGGCTTCACCTATTTTTCGTGGTACCCAGAACTTTTCCCTTGATAATACAGAAACCTTGTCGAATCCTATGTAGTTTTCTCTCTGCTTTACTGATCTTATGTGTTCAATCAAACAGGTCTTGACATTGCGCCGGGTCTCTCCTATGTAGCTATTACCGCAATCACAAGAAATGGAATACACTTCGGGCATATTCAAGGGGTCTCTGTCCTTAGGCGAACGCAATAATTGTCGTAGTACATTTACCGGTCGGAACACTGTCCGGATTTACTGAGACCATAGTTAAGTCGTAGCACGTGTCCGATCTTATCTGTTACTTCCTTTCACGTGCGGTAAATATACTGGGGCCCTTTCTTCTGTAGACAGCTTACACCGTTCACAAAATTCGTTACTCTCCAACTTTGTCTCAAGCTGTAGCCATTACTTTCCAGTAAGGATCTTATGTGGCTTAGTTCTGCATTGACAAATTGCGGATCACAAAGTCGTGATGCCCTGTTTTATTAGTGATCTCGGGACAGAGCATAAGTGTGAAGGGCCGATTAGAGGCCGTTTAAGTAATTAAACTTAAGCAGATTTTTTGCAATTGACCCTCCATGTCAGCAAATGTAAGCAAAGCCCTAAACGGATGGGGTTAGGGCTTTGCTTACGCTAACATTGATGCAAGCATTTTTCTCTATCCTCATTCTGAACAGGGATATTCGCATGTGCGTATTTAGTTTTTTTTATCGCTAACGTAATTACCAAGCAGAGATTTGAAAAATGTCTCACCTCTGTTTGTTAGTAAAAACTTTATAAAATTATTATAGCTTAAAAAAAAATAAATATTTAATCGTACCATATGAGCTCAATAGATGGCGTTACGTATATAAATACGGGACTGTTGTATTACTGTTTTAATAAATAATATGTTGGGAGCTACGGTTCATGTTTATTAAAAGAAATTGTAACTTACTCAATAACTCGTTCCTTATGTTCATTCCGCATTGGACGTGGAATAAATTCAGTGGGTTCATTGTGTTGCGAGTTGTCTGGGTGAGTGGTTAAATGTGACAGCACTTCACCTAAGTCCTTTGCTTTTAGGAACTTATTGATTTCTGTAAACAAAATTATCTTATATTAAATATTAATATATAATAATCATGTCACATCTAAAATGAGGGTAACACAAAATGCCTGTCCCTTCTGATTTCGTTTTAAAAAGCTCACTGATTAAAGACAATAATTGTAAAAAAAAAGATTATTAGATAAATAAATACATTTTATTAAATATTTTCTTGCTTATTTCCAAAAAAGTCCAATTTTGAGTTAACACATTTTCATTATTACCCTCATCGCTCTATCCTAGTTAATTTCAAGGCTTGTCTAGGAAGTATACCCGGAGAGCTGATAACGATTTTAGAGAAGGTGTTTTTGCCCACGTTAAAACAATAAAAAACACCATGGGTGCCCCTGGAATGAGCGGTCTGGTACAAAATTTTGAGGTTATTTTGCTACTGCGCAATGCAATGTTTTATTATTTAACATACCCAAAAAATAAACTAGTGATCCTAAAATTTTTATGGCGTATTCAATAAACAATTTAAAAAATACATGTTCAACTGCTAGACTATTTGCACCAGACATGAATAAATATTTTCTATTTTAAATGATATATTTCGCTCGCGGCGTTTCAGTTATTTCGTCTATCTCTTCGTCGATTTTAAGGATGTGGATGCCATCATATAAAAACCTTAGAAATATAAGTTCTTTTTCTCACTTACCTATATAATATCCCTGATCCCTCAACCTCGTGATAGTGTAAATAGAGTTCAAGGAGTTTCCACCCAACTCGTAAAACCCAGCTCTAACAGATAGGGCTCCTCTCACCGCTCTGCCTAGAACTTCGCCCACTGTTGTGAATAGTATCCTAGCTTTATCCAGATCTTTTTGTGAGACTCCTGTGTAGTCTATGTCTAGAGGAATTTGGGCATCATCTGCAATATAAAATAAAAAAACAAAGAAAAATCTTGAAATAGCGCCATCTATCGGAAGCGTACCCAACTAAGATAATAAAGATGTTGAATAAATTGCCTTACAACGCCATCTGTTGGTGACTTATGGAACTTCCAAATAATCATAATTCTTTATTTCTATAATAAACAATCTAGCAATAAAAAGGTAATAAAGGTATATAATAGAAAGTATATTCCAAATTTGGATTCTATATTCAATCCGTAATCCGTTCATTTTAATCACACACCTGCTGCAAGTAGTTTAGATGTAAATCATGAACAAAGTAGAAAGAAGTCTGTGTTGAAAAAAGATATGCATATAATATTTTAATTCTGAACCATCTTTTCCCTACAAGAACCTTTGAAATTATGTTAAACAAATTGTAGATTTCCAATGACACTCCTTACTACAAGGGGCAGAGCGATTCATTTGTTATTAAAATTGTCTTCAACGTAATTATAAGGAAAAATTATCATATTACATAGTAATTGAATAAATGAACGGTCGTTTATTGAGGAATTCTAGTTATAATTGTAATTCTAATTAGATGATAAAAAAATAAAAATTATATAAATCAACCAATAAATGCTTTAATAATAATAACAGTTACCATCATATAATATAGTTCTTTTCCTTCAGCGAAGAGATCGTGATCATGATGTAATTTGTACCTACTTCAAGATCAAACTTTCACTTCGCTGAGGCATACTTAAATTCTTGACTCACTCACTCACTATTTTTGTACAAACCTTGACCTAGCAATAACGAATACTACAAACAAAAATTAACGAATTTGGTGTAGCCGTTGTGAAGTTATGAACGTGCATAAGTTTCGGCGATTCATTATTATTTATACAGATTAGTCATAAAAATATAATGCGGCAATATTTATCAATATATTAATTTTCTATATACTAAATAAAAAATATTATTTACCATTATTATTTGTATTCTCATACATTTTCAATAAACTTTGTCTGTCCACTTTTCCGTTGACGAGAAGTGGAACCTTGTCTATCACGATTACCTGAATGATAAACATATAGATAACTAACTTTCGCATTTCGCAGTTCCCGCTGAATGTAAGATAGAACTCTCTGATAATATATCCAACAATGTGCATCGGTTTTTGTATATTTTTATCGCCATGATCAGAAAGGAAAGGCGAGTAATTCACATGTGATTGTAATATTAAATATTAGACTGTATTAATATTTTATATAAGAATAAATAATCGATTAAGTATGTAAGTCGACATTGGTTGTATATTTGTGTGTATCATTTGTCGTGAAATATTTTACCTGTGGCATCATATAATGTGTAAGAGAATCTTTCAAAGAAGTTTCAATATGTTGACCGGAGAGCCTTGCATCAGGTTCAAGAGTCACGAATGCCAATATTTCTGGGTTGCCAACTGCCAATCCATAGCAAAGAACAACACCTGTTTATGATATTTTTTTAGTTTCCTAATTGCTATTTAATAAAGTCAATCCATCTATCTATCAGTCTGTTAATTTTTCAGTAAATCAATCTATATTAAATCAATGAGTTAATCAATCATCAAAATTTAATAAATAAAAAATCAAATAACTTATTATTATTAATCAGTTAATCAATCAATAATAAGTTAATCGTACAATCGAATTAAAAAAAGCGATAGTAGCTCAGTCATAAATTCCAGTCAACGGACTACTGGCGTGTCCCACTCCTAACACAAGCATTGACCCCTCCAAATACTAGTAATACTAGTAGTAAGCGATCCATACTTCTAGTATTCTTTAAAAAAACATTACAATAAACAGAAAAATCATTTAAATTAAATAAACAAAGAACCTAACAATCAATCGATTAATCAATCATCAATCATCAATCAAATTAAAACAAATTTATTCAACGTTCAATGTTTAGGTGTTTTATGATTGTGCTAATGGGAAATGTTTATTTATAATATTTATTTATATTATTGCTCAAATTATCACGTGCAGAGTTATAGGGTACTTTCCAGTGATGATAATGATCATGAAATTTAGCAAGAAGCACAAGTCAAAGAAAAAGTTAAAGAACTGTTTTTTCTTACTTGTTTAATATATTTAAGGCGGCGCGCGCGCGTGTCGCGTGTTGTGTGTCAGTTAGTATTGAAAGAGAGCGGCGTACGCGCGCGATATACATCCCCTGTGATTATTGATTAATAATATCCCGAGTCCTGTGTTTGCTATAAATAATCCTAAACGCTAGTTAATTGAGCCTTCCCTGACGAAAACCGACTGGTGGTGAATCAGAATCAGAATCAGAATATAATTTATTGCATAACTGTAAGTACATTTTCAGATCGTATAAATAATTTTTAGTTTTTAACAGTTTGCCATATTAGGCGTGCAATATTATTATTTAAAAATTACAGTTTTAAATTTAATATAATTACAAAACAGTATAATATAATTACAAACAATATAAATTTACCAAAATATAATACTAATAAATGAAACATTATTATTCACTGTTTAAAAACTCGTTAATAGTATAGAAGCATTTAGATAAAAGATGTTCCTTTAGCTTGCTTTTAAAAGTATTAAAATCATTTATTCTAATAATCTCATTTGGAAATGCATTGTACAGTTTAGGCATCATAATAATTATACTGTTACTCAATTTCATAGTTTTAAAGGAAGGAACGTGTAGTTTATTTTTATGACGCATAGAATTAAAGTTATTATATAGATGTAATCGTTTTTTAATTAATAATAAAGCTTCATATGTACATAGAGGGTAAGGTTAAAATTTTCAATTTGATAAAATATGGTTTACAGCTGTCTGTCTGCATTAAGCCACACATCGACCTTATACATCTTTTTTGTGCTTTAAATACCTTATCGCGTTTAACCGAATTTCCCCAGAAAATTATTCCGTACCTTAAAATGGAGCAAACATAAGCATTATAAGCAACTAATAATGTTTCTTTATTAACTATTTTGGACAGCATATAAAGAGCATATGAACATTTATGTAGCTTCGTACAGACTGACTCGACATGTGCCTTCCAATTCAATTTTTTATCTAAGTGAAGACCTAAGAATTTTACCGTGTCTGTTTACATATTCTACTATTTTCATTTTGAACTTGCAGTGGAGAATGATTCATATTTTTATTTATAAATATCATAATATTAGTTTTGTCAAAATTTAATATTGCGTAGTGAAGTGTGAACTATTTAAAACTATTTGTGTTATTGTGTGAAATGTGTAATGGGCATGCTCAAAGAAGATTAGAAAGAAGATAAGAACTTGTGAGTACTGTGTCTTTATCGCCTAACTGACTATAGATAACCCTTAATTTTTAAGAAGCTGAAACCGGGCCCAGCCAGCTTCCACGTGTTTGATTTGTATGCCCCATTACTAAATTACTAAAATATTTTTTGACTATCACGCGAGAGCTTTTTTTATAAAAAAAGGTGAACATATCTAGTTTAGTGTCTAGTGCCTCGGAGATGTAGAAAAATCAAACTGTTAAGTTAACGTAATAAAAAATAATATGATAATTTGATTCCTCACAGGAATTAATATTCCCAGACTTGGAAGTTTGACCTAGGAACATGATTTTTGGAAAGAAGCAAGGTCTTGTAGCACTAGTATGGGAAAAACTCGAATACCAGAAATTTATGTTATATTTAAGTTTTAACGTATTATTTGGGTAATACTTGAAGTTATCAAGTAAAAATTAATAATAAATATGTAAGTCTATAGTCTCTTGTAGCTGTGAAAAAATCAAACTTCTAAGTGTAAGGAATAAATAAATATGGTCATTTATCCTGTAGTGACCACAAATAGTTTTTCTTTAGGGCATTCCACATATTATGCGTACAGAAAAAAAGTCAGTTTGTGATTTTAGTAATATTCGAATATGTCATAAAAATACCTCCCCTTGATACAGATAAAAAATATTTTTACCTTTTTAACTCTGGTTAACGAGTTTAAGTTTATATAATTGAATATTATAACTTAAAATAAATTTATTCCAATAAAGAATGAAAAAATGTTCAATGTGAAGATGTATTTAAAAAGATTATCTAGTAAAATATAAATTCCATTAATTAATTTATTAAATTTTTAGAAGGGTCAATAATGTTTTAAATTTAGACACCTCTTCCAATTTCTCAAATTTTCAAAGTCCTCTGGCTTATAGTTAATTAGGATTTAAATCTGTACCGACGGCATACACATATACATATTCGAATGTTAGTAAAATCGAAAACATCGACGTTTTCGTCGTCGTATCGTGTGAAATTAATCTAAAGCTATATGGGCCACGAATCCTAGCTACGGCTGTTGTCGATATGACATGTTGTTAAATGACAACGTGTAAAATATTTTAATTGACTCCAAAAAATAATCAGGTTCTATATTTGGCAATATGTATTTTATTAATATATGTTCACTGACTTGAAAATTATTTTTTGTTAAAATGTTTTATCATGTTTTCTTATATTCCTTTACTAAGTAATCTATATCTATACTTATAATAAATCTGTAGACTAGCCGTGTCTGTACATTGCGTGTATATTAAAAAAAATTAACAGAAGGGTATTCAAATAATCTATAGATACCATTTCGAAAATTTGTAAAAAATTTGTCTGTTTGTCGTTTGTTTGTGCGCGATAAACGCAGAAACTACTGACTCCATTCGATTGTCGTTTATATATTATTGTAGCGCTAACTCCGGAGTAACATTTAATCTTTGTATCATCACAATCGGTTAACTCAATCAAAAGATATATTCATTTACAAATTTTATTCACGTAGTTGAACCTGTCACACGTCCTGTAAATGGCGCCACGTGTTTGATAATTGACTCATAATATAATCACTAATCTATATTTGGATTTTACGATACTATGATGTAATATTTTACAATAATATAAAATGTTTTTTTAATTTTTAAATAAGATTTTTTTGAAGATTTGCTACATGTTGTTTATTTTATTAATTTTTTTTTCTTCCGTGATATAGATGGCGTTGTCGGTGTAAAGTGTAGTTATTATGTATTATTTTATAGTTATCGGTTTTTTACAGTAATATTTTGTAATATTGCACAAATAAAACAGCCAGACTGATGTGACTACAGCGGCATTGCTGCAGATGCGGTCGAAATTTTTAACCTATTATAGAAAATTTTGAAACATTTATTTGCGTTTTTAAAATAAAATCCCTAATTTGTACATTTCGTGGTGAGGCTAATGAGGATAGTTTCTTCGGTGGTATCTCCTTCACATGTCAACATTAAGTACAGCAGACATTTCGTGGTGAGGCTAATAAGGATAGTTGCTTCGTTGGTATCTCCTACACATGTCAACATTAAGTCGTCTGGGATATATTCAACTCCTCAGCCACTTACAGCAGACATTTCGTGGTGAGGCTAATGAGGATAGTTTCTTCGGTGGTATCTCCTTCACATGTCAACATTAAGTACAGCAGACATTTCGTGGTGAGGCTAATGAGGATAGTTTCTTCGGTGGTATCTCCTACACATGTCAACATTAAGTAGTCTGGGATATATCCAACTCCTCAGCTACATACAGCAGACATTTCGTGGTGAGGCTAATGAGGATAGTTTCTTCGTTGGTATCTCCTACACATGTCAACATTAAGTAGTCTGGGATATATTCAACTCCTCAGCCACTTACAGCAGACATTTCGTGGTGAGGCTAATGAGGATAGTTTCTTCGGTGGTATCTCCTTCACATGTCAACATTAAGTACAGCAGACATTTCATGGTGAGGCTAATGAGGATAGTTTCTTCGGTGGTATCTCCTACACATGTCAACATTAAGTCGTCTGGGATATATTCAACTCCTCAGCCACTTTCAGCAGACATTTCGTGGTGAGGCTAATGAGGATAGTTTCTTCGGTGGTATCTCCTTCACATGACAACATTAAGTACAGCAGACATTTCATGGTGAGGCTAATGAGGATAGTTTCTTCGGTGGTATCTCCTACACATGTCAACATTAAGTCGTCTGGGATATATTCAACTCCTCAGCCACTTACAGCAGACATTTCGTGGTGAGGCTAATGAGGATAGTTTCTTCGGTGGTATCTCCTTCACATGTCAACATTAAGTATAGCAGACATTTCATGGTGAGGCTAATGAGGATAGTTTCTTCGGTGGTATCTCCTACACATGTCAACATTAAGTCGTCTGGGATATATTCAACTCCTCAGCCACTTACAGCAGACATTTCGTGGTGAGGCTAATGAGGATAGTTTCTTCGGTGGTATCTCCTTCACATGTCAACATTAAGTACACCAGACATTTCATGGTGAGGCTAATGAGGATAGTTTCTTCGGTGGTATCTCCTACACATGTCAACATTAAGTCGTCTGGGATATATTCAACTCCTCAGCCACTTTCAGCAGACATTTCGTGGTGAGGCTAATGAGGATAGTTTCTTCGGTGGTATCTCCTTCACATGACAACATTAAGTACAGCAGACATTTCATGGTGAGGCTAATGAGGATAGTTTCTTCGGTGGTATCTCCTACACATGTCAACATTAAGTCGTCTGGGATATATTCAACTCCTCAGCCACTTACAGCAGACATTTCGTGGTGAGGCTAATGAGGATAGTTTCTTCGGTGGTATCTCCTTCACATGTCAACATTAAGTATAGCAGACATTTCATGGTGAGGCTAATGAGGATAGTTTCTTCGGTGGTATCTCCTACACATGTCAACATTAAGTCGTCTGGGATATATTCAACTCCTCAGCCACTTACAGCAGACATTTCGTGGTGAGGCTAATGAGGATAGTTTCTTCGGTGGTATCTCCTTCACATGTCGACATTAAGTAGTCTGGGCTATAACCAACTCCTCAGCCACTTACGTTAAACGTGAGTGTATATACGGTAAAATGTTTCTATCATTCTTTAAGAAGTATAAATAACTATTTATACTTCAGTCAGGTTTTTTTAAATTTTTATTAATAATTATTATGAAATTATATTGATTATTTTTTAATAAGATCTCTTCCAAGGCGGAGCGAGACGGATCGCACCCCCCCACTTCTGGCACGCTACGTCGCCCGATCATTCTCCGTTTTTATTTGTTAGCTTATGCTTTTGATATAATCATCAACAAGGCACAGGGTCGAGCTCAGCGCGTTGCAGGAGTAGACCTGAGTGCCAACTGTTCCTCGCACGTCAATGTAACTTGATGTAGCTCTATCCCACTCTATCCCGTGGGTAACCCACACAATCTCTACACATTTATATCTGAGGGTTCTTCTACTAATATTGTATACCGGTAAGCTTTAGAATAATCTGTAACGAGATTAGATGTAAGAGGTGTAATAAATTTCATCTAGGAATTATTAATTTGGTAATTAAGTATATTTTTTTTGTTTTAATTACTGATGTATGTAAATATTTAGTACATAATTGGCTACTGATAACATCGACCTGCCGATGGGCATCGAGTGCTTATGCATTGTGTTTGCTTACTTACAATATATTAGATCATGACATGATTGTGGTTGTGGTGGTGGTGGTGTGGTCATCATTCAATATATCAGGAGTACACGTAGATAAGTATGACGCAGACGGAGTTGCGGGCACAGCTAGTTTTAATTATGTTAATAGAAACACGCAATACTAATATCGAGAGTAAACGCCCCCCATTTCTACTATTGATGATACTTTGATCCATCACACGAAAATCAAAATTTGATAGAGTTCCTTTAATTGATATTTACCCTGAACAACTCCAGGTACAGCAGTGACAGCTCGTTCAACTTCAAGCAGATCAACTCGATGTCCTCGTATCTTGACTTGAGCGTCTGTTCTACCCGCAAAAAGCACAAAACCTTTATGAAGTGTTCCATAATCTCCTGTGCGGTAGAGGCGTCCGAAGTCTAGAATTTATTTTAATTTAATTTAAATGTAATTTTGAGATTATTGAGTATAACAGGCAGACAGACGGGACGTAATGTCGTGATAGGTTTTAAGGAATTTTTCTGACTTTAAAATAGAAAGTTATAGTGTTTGAAGTATTTTGAAGCCAATTTTATATAAGATAAGAAAATGATCAAATATTAGTTATTTTTTGCAACTAATAATAATAACAAAGTAACTAAACGCAACATTTACTAATATTTTCTTTAGTTATTTTTTAAATAGTCTGTGACTTTGTTAAAATGTCTTTACTGATAAAAATGTAATAATTACTAATAGATTATTTTTTTAATAAAAATATTGTCGATTATTTGAGTTTTTCAGTTATTTTCTACAGTAATAAAAAGATATGTATTTTTGGGTTTCATGTAGATATAAACTGGGGAGAACTTTTGAGTCTTGACTTCATAATATTTCCTAAAAATAATAAAAGTTTGAAACAACAGTATTTTTATTTGTAGAAGAAACATAAGAATTATAGTGTTAAAATGATTTAAAATTGCAAATAAAACTAAAAGAGGTTATTTTAAAAGATAACAATTAACAAGATGTCTGACAAGATGTAATCTGCATTGAAACTGTCTGATTACTGAGAAAATATTTTTGATTACTGGGCTTATAATTTAACGACTTCGTGCTGTCATTTTATTTTACGTTTCAAAGCAACCGTGATCCAAACTTCATCTTTGGGATCGCTTATTATCTCTATTAGGGACATACTCATACACACATACACATTTAGGTTTTATAATTCTACAATAATGGTGATCCTAATTCTGTTTCATTGTAACTTTTTAACTACTCGCTGATCTCACGTTTGTAATGTAATTCATTAATGGTATTTATTTACAAAAAAATACTACAGAATTATACTGTAAATATCTATAATATATGTAAGTCTGTAAATCAAGATTGAGATAACATTTATGTTTAAATGTTTGTTCATGTTAATTTTTATTTATATTAACTTATAGTCGTTAGTTGCATATGTAGTTCTTAAAGGGTACTGCAATCGCTATCTCCAATAATTAATAACTTATACTTGAGACAGAATTAAAAGAATTAGTAGTACTGGATCCAATAATAACGTCGTTAAAGCAAGAAATTCTTAATTTTTATTTAAACGTTAACAATTTTATTAAAAAAAGCGTCAAATAATAATAATACAAATAATTACAAATTCTTCAAATAATCTATGAAATAGCTAATTTTATTTTGATTGGACTTGTATAGTGAAGAATAGTATATCTAAGTAATTCTCACCAGGATGTGAAGCGTAAAGGTTGTCACAGAACTTATCAGCTCCTTGGCCTCCAACATAACTCTTAGCCAGATTCTTTCCTGAAATCCAAAATGCACCAGGTTCTGATTCCCTTGCAGGATTCATCTCCTCATCTAGGATATATACTGCGCAATTATCTATCGGTACGCCTAAAATAATAGTTTCATTTATTTCAGTCTTGTTTAGTTAAATTTAGAGGCCAAACACTAATTGTAGTATTATTTGTCATGATTTCTTTATAAACTATTAACTTATTTTTGCTGGTGTAATTTATTTTAAAAGTGTAGCAATATAAAGTATCTATGTTATTATTCTAATTATCTATATTATATGTTTAGTATTTAATGTAAAAAAATAGATAAGGGCCGAAAACCAATCCCATCACCAAAATAATGCAGTTGACAACTTACCAATAGGGATGGTAGGAAATATTTCCAATTGCGCTGTTGCTTCCAAAATATAGTAAGTCACATCTCCCATTGCTTCAGTACTACCATAAAAATTGGCTAATTTATAGCCGTTCTGATTGCCGAAATATTTAAAGAATTCGGCAGCCAGATCCTTGCCTAACGTTTCTCCTGAACATACCCATAATCTGAGATGGTTTAATTGTCTTTCACTGGGATTGCGAGATAAATGCATCAAGATTGATTTAAGAAGAGTTGGCACTAGTACTAAACGTTTAATCTGAAAGGAAAATACGGAATTCCTCAATAACCATTAATTTTTTTTAAATTTATTAACGACTATCAGTACTCTGTGCAATTGTTTCTCTATTTATCAAGTGTTTATTACATGCACTGCTTATATTTTGCTTAGGTTTTGTAAAAGATTTGGTTGACTGTATACTCGTTCAGCAATGTAGAACGGTTGGGATGGTCATCCGTTCTTTGCACAATCATTTAAACAGCAGCACTGGCGGCAGTGCAGTTGTCATTTTAATATATATATATTCTTTTCTATAGAGTCCATTCATATGTCAATCCTCATATAATCTGTCGTTACCTTTGATTAGATTAGATTATTATTCTTCAGTAGCTCTACAGCCCTTTGTAGGCCTTGGCTTGGTCTAGCAATTTCCTCCATGTGTAATATAAATATAATATTGTTAACTATATGTAATATAACAGGTTTAACGTATCACTACATATCACGTATAAAACAAAGTCGCTTCCCGTCTGTCTACTGTCTCTATGTCTTAGATCTTTTAAACTACGCTACAGATTTTGATGCGTTTTTTTTAATAGATAGAGTGATATAACAATAGTAATTTATTATTAATCATTTGCATTTTTATATATGTCTCTTTTTCTATATTGAATGTAGGGCATGTTATTTTAATTTATGGTTTTACATCTACATCTGATAAATTAATTAAATTGAGATCACACCCACAACTGGCATATAAGCTAGTCTAAATGACGCTACTAATGTTAACAACTATTCAGTACGTTATTCTCTTCTTTTTTAAATCCGCTAGTAATAAAATTTTTACCTGATATTCCGCCAAAACTTGTACTAACTTTTGTGAATCTCTTGTTGTTTCCCTTGACAGAATCAACAATGATCTTCCTTGTAATAATGGTCCCCATATTTCACATACCGAGTCTACAAAAGTCAGCGCGGTTTTCCAAACGCAGACATTTTCTGTATCTTTGTACGGGAATGTCCTGAACTGCCACCATAGACGATTGCATATTGCTGAGTATGGAAGTCGGATTCCTGTAGAAAATAATTATGGATTAGTAAATAATTTATAAAATTTATTTTTTAAGAGAATTTCTTAAAACATACGGCACAATTACACAGAAGAAAAATTTGTGAATGTCTTTGTTGCAATTAATGCAAAACTGCATCATAATAAGGGAAACATTTCGAGATTTCTAATAAAATATACTACAAATAATACGATTGATTGTAACTAACTGTATTAGTTTGTAGGAGTGATAGAAGTAGCTAACTAAAAAACTAAAAAGACTCCGAGGGTATGGAAATTTAGTTCAAAGGCAAAATAACTATTTAGCCAAAATTTGACAAGACATTGAGGTAACGCATAGGAAAACAAAGTCCCAGAGAACGAACTGATCGCCGAGCGGGATATTTCCTCGATTCGTTTTCTTCTCATCCTTTTGATCCATTATGGACGTGCCTTAAGTTTTGTATGTGAAATAAGTCCCAACGAATTGTACTTGAATATAATTTAATAATATGTGATAAAATGGGAAAATTATAATTATTCTAACAATCCAAATGAATTATAAATAACATGAATTAATAGAGCCAATAGATTTGAGAGAATCTGCCATTTTTCTGCTGTCACAATATATTCACAATAATTCACATTGATGTTTCGGATTTTTCCCAATACTAGTGCTGTAAGACCTTGCTTAGGGTGCTTCTTAATTGGATAATTTTTTTTCTAAGGGGTTTAAGGCGCAAAAACCTAATATATAATTTTAATTTTATTTTTAAAATAATATTTAGAGGTCGCTAATAGCGAAAAATATAAAAAAGGATTTTTGAAAATTCTTTAATTAAGATCTAACAAAGGAAAGCATACATAAATTACATAACAATTAGGATTGAAAAAAATTTATCTTATGCTAATAAAGTATATTTCTTTGTAGGGTAATTTTGCCTGAAATTTTTCACAACCAAAAGAAGGAATTGTTTTGGTTCTTCGTCTGTGGTAATCAGTTGTTAACCACTCTAATAGAACGTACAATTTCTCTGGCTTTGTAGTCTTCATCTACTTCTCAAAGCCGGGGTTTTTTTTGCAAAATGGAATACACAGGTTTCTAAAAAATCTAATGGTGTTGCTGGTCACGAAATCCAATTTTTTTTTCTTTGATATGAATTAGATCCAAAGGAATTCGCTTTATGCTTGAGTCTGCACCTTTCTCATTCAGTGCTATCACCATTTTTTGTTTGCTTTTGTTCTTTTTTTGTTAGTTTAAACAGGTCTCTAAACATAAAAAGCTTAAGGCAATAAATTGCTTTCGCCATCCACCATGTGCGATGAAGACCTGCTGGAGCTTTGAGTGATATTCCTTTATTAGGCACACCTCCTGTATGAGCCAGTTCTAGACAGTGTCTAGAATCTAGACTCGGGGGCTTGAGCTTCTTATCCAGGCCAAGGTCCCGGATACTCTGCTAAAAGGAGAATAAAGAGAAAAAGTAATAACAACAGGACTCATCCTTAAGCACCCCACCACCCTCCTGGAATACTTCTAGAGACGTCCCGGCGTTTACCATATGCGTAAAGCGTGCGTGCGTGAGCGTATACTTTCGCCTGTCTTGTCGCGCGGGCGCAGTCGAAGTGAGTGTGTAGCGAACGCCTTTACCCTTAACCTCATAGGTTAAAGGTGAAAGAAGGAGACAGTGGAGAAGTGGATGTCAAGGGAGGATTTTTAAATCGTTTTTAACAAAACGTTTCGTTTCACTGGCTCGAACATGCCCCCGCTCTTGAAAGGTTCCTCTTTCAAAAAATACGAGCGTAAAAATAATAGAATGCGTGGTGCTTCAATGGCACAAGAAAGAGTTAAATTTATAAATTTATAAAAATAATAATAAATAATAATAAATAATAATAAGTAATTAAATTTATATATAATAAAAAATTATACTAACAAATATATCTAATACGAAAAGATATAATTAGTGGAATGTATTAAAAGGTGGAATTGGTAATGGACATAAAAGTGATGCCGTGGTGGTGCCGGCGTAAGATTATCAATCCCTCATCTCCTCCCGTGGCGTGTCGTAAGAGGCGACTAAGTGAAAAGCCTTCCGGAAACGGGCAGCAGCGTTTCTGGCTTCATTGAGAGGCTTAAACTGCGCTCCCCAACACGCCTGCCAAGCGTGGCGAGTATTGGCGACATTCCCCCCAAAATGTGCAGTTACATCACGACCAGGCCCCTAGTGCCCGGCGGCCCCGCTAGTCTTGGCTACGGTAGCGGTCAAAGAAGACCTGGATGAGCCCAGACGGAAGGATGAAAAATGCAATAGACTTCATCATGTCTACCAAGAGACATATATTCAATGATGTCTCTGTGATCAGGGTGAAAACCGAAAGCGATCACAGGATGGTTCGAGGCTCATTGATTATCGATGTTAAAGCTGAAAGGTCTCATTTGATGAAGTCTACGCTCCGACCGTCTCAGGCCCACATCGAGAACCCTGAGCGCTTTCAACTCGAGGTCCAAAATCGCTTCTCTTGCCTGGAACCCTGTGTTTCAGTGGACGAGTTAAATGACAGGCTTATCGAAACTGTCCATGGGATTGGATCACAGTTCTGCCGGCCCAGACGTAGGGATAAGACCCAAATACTCTCTCCTCATACACTCAAACTGATGGCTGAACTACGCTCCATGACACTCCAGACCTTCGATGATGCTCAGTCATATAGGCAGCTCAATAGACAGATATCGAAATCGACATGATTTTCGCTCCTATAATATGAAATGTATTGGGGAAGCAATAGAGCGAAATAAAGGCTCAAAACTGTTCGCTAGAGTCTCGTCTATTGGACAGAGCCGTTTGACTAAGCTGAAGACGGATGGTGGCAAGGTAGTGTCGAACAAGTCTGAAGTTTTGAGAGAGGTAGAGAATTTCTATGGATAACTCTATACCTCGGTTGCTAAGCCTGTCATCAGTCCGGCCAAAGACCCAAGATCCCGACTTACCCGACATTACATCGAAGACATCCCGTACGAGATTAGGATGGCTCTGAAGCAACTTAGAAACAACAGGGCACCAGGCGAGAATGGAATTACCTCGGAGCTTCTGAGAGCGGGCGGTAAGACGATCCTCACAATGCTCCAGAGGTTGTTTTCTTCCACCTGGTTTGAGGGCAAAACGTCGGTGGCATGGAACAGGAGTGTAGTGGTTCTGTTTTTCAAAAAGGGTGACAAAACCCTTCTAAAGAACTACAGACCCATTTCACTCCTAAGCCATGTCTATAAATTGTTTTCGAGAGTCATCGCGAATCATCTCGAACGCAGGTTTGATAACTTCCAGCCTCCCGAACAAACCGGTTTCCGAAGAGGCTTAAGTACCATAGACCACATACATACGCTGCGGCAGATCTTATCTTAACCGGCAGATCTTATATTAACTCGATGACCTCCACAGAGTCTCCCAACAAGTGGGTATGAACATAGACAAGACGAAAATATTGTCGAACGTCCATGTTATACCCACTTCAGTATCCGTTGGAAACTCTATTATTAAAGTTGTTGACGATTACGTCTACGTCCCGTATATGTCCCAGACAAGCAATCCAATTAGGTAAGTCCAACTTCAGGAAGGAGGTCAATCGTCGAATCCAACTCGGATGGACAGCATTCGGGAAGCTATGAGATGTCTTTTCGTCAGAAATACCTCAGCGCCTGAAGACGAAAGTTTTCGAACAATGCCTGTCACCAGTATTGACATACGGATCCGAGACGTGGTCTCTCACTCAAAGCCTTGAGCGCCGGCTCCGCGTCGCTCAATGTGCTATGGACAGGTCTATGTTGGATGTTTCTTTACGTGACGTCATCTAATCAGAAATGAGGAGATCCGTAGAAGAATCAGAGTCACCGACATAGCCCAGCGGATTAGTAAGTTGAAGTGAAGTGGCAGTAGGCTAGGCACATAGCCCGTAAAACCGATGGCCGTTGGGGCAGAAAGGTTCTCGAGTGGCGACCACGGACAAGACGTCGATACGTTGGAAGGCCTCCCACAAGATGGACAGAAGACCTGGTCAGGGCGGCAGGGAGCCGCTGGATGCAGGTCGGGGATGATTGGTCGTACTGGCAATCTCTGGGGGAAGCCTATGTCTAGCAGTGGACGTCCTATGGATGAAATGATGATGATGAGCGTACTACTGGACGCTTAAAAGAGGCATTTTTCGTTTTAACTAGAGCGACACGTATGTTACCATCAGCACCAGGAAACACATTATCTATAATACCCATCTGCCAATGTAATGGCGGTGCGCTATCCTGCATTATGAGAAGTATAGTACCGATTTTAACCGGACTCGTTTCAGTATTCCACTTTTCTCGCACCTGAAGAGTATGTAAATACTCTTCTCGCCATCTCTTCCAATAGGACTTCACGAGTTTATCCAGGAGCGAGAAACGTGACAACAATTGTGTACGTTCATTCATAACATCAGCGGAAGGCAAAGATTTTAACGGTACAATGTTCAAAAAATGCGCGGGCGTTAAAGGTATCTCCGCTGGCTCTTCACTACCCAGAGGGCGGGAGTTCAAAACAGCCTCTATCTGACACAAAACTGTAAGTAATTCTTCATATGTTAACATTTGTGAACCTATCACTCTAAATAAACGCGTTTTAAATGCTTTTATAGTAATTTCTTACCTTGCGCGGAAATGCGGAACGTTTGCTGGAATCATAGTCCAATAGATTTGATTGCGTGTAAGTTAATTTTTAAATTCATTGTCATATGAATTATAAAGAAAAGTATAGAGCTCGTTTAAATAATATTTTGCGCCAAAAAAATTTGTCCCTTTGTCAGAATAAATTCTCGGACAGGACCGCGTCTACTCAAGAATCTTTTAAATGCGTTAAGAAACGAGTCAGTTCTCAAATCAGGAGCAATTTTTACATGTACTGCTCTTGTATATAAACATATAAAAATGCAAATTTAAGCCTTGTGGCTTTCAATACCACGTTTTCTAGTAAGCGTAACATAAAAAGGACCCCCATAATCTATACCCGTATGCGCAAAAGGCGTCGAAATATTTAACCTACACTTTGGTATATCTGCCATTATAGGTCATTAAAAAGCCTTTGGGCTTTTAAGCAGGATACACAAGAGTGAACACGACTGCGAACTAGACTAAATAAAATCTTTTGCGCAATAACGACATACTTAGCTGCGGGCCTGCGTGACAACTAATGCGATGAATATAATCTATTAGGAAGCTAACAACGTGATCCATACATGATAGCAAAATGTTTATGGTCAAAAGCTATGTCCTCTGACGTACACCACCATCTAATAAGATGGGGCGTAATTTTTTAATAGCGAAAGGTAAGTTTTTTTTTCTTCTATTTAATGACTCTATGTAATCTGTAAAGTAATAATTTTGAATAGCGCGTATTATAAATAATTCTGAAGCGTTAATATCTCCGTACGTATTTAGGTGTTTACTAAAGCGTAAAATGTAAGTAAAAATGCATAATAATTTATTCCAATTAGACAAGCGTTCAAAAATAAAAAATATAAATGGTTTATCTTGCTTAGTAATAGTAAATGCGATAATTTTAGATTCAGGTAAATTAATAGGTTGGGGAAAAAGTCTTTTTGCATCAGTATGTATGAACTTGTAATAAAATCTCTTTGGCTATACTATTTGTATCTGGCTGGTTTTGGTATCATTAAATTATACCTCTTTTTCTCTTGCAGTCTTTTCTATTAAAGCATGTACTGAATCGCCCTCATTCTGTGTATGGCCCTTTTCCATGAAATGGTGGCTAATCTTCATTTTATAAAATTTAGCAGCTAATAAGTACATATAATAAACGATACGGTTACGATTTTGTCCCCCACACTTGTCTGACCATAGATTTACTTCGTGAACACCGTTAGAAGCTAATTTATTAAAAAAATCGTATAAACAACTAGCCACTTCATTAGCCGTTTGCTCATCCCACATATAACAAAATGCTTCTTTTCACCCCATATTGTAAATTGTAAAATTATATACGTTGAGCTTACGCCTATAATAATAATCACTTATATTACCATGTGGTGAGCCATTTACCCAAAAAAAGACCAATGCGACCTCTGTCATCAGATGTATAGTACGCTATATATAATTTGACGGCTTTTAATACGATATCCGCCAGTGACGAATGTACCTGATAAATAAAGCTAACTTTAATAAATTGTTATTTTAAAATAAATATATTATAATAATATATCTCGTGACTATATAGAAACCTAAAGGTTTATTTAATGCGTGATTTAGTTTAAAATTATTATTGCAACGCAATAAAAATAACACTTGCTTAGCACTATGATCTCCCGTAATACACGACGTGTATAATATGTAAAATCTTATTGAGGAATTACGAGTATATAAGGCTAACTTCAGCTAAATCAAATAATATAAATAATTAAGGAAAAATAAATATGGGAAATTACAATGAATAAATTAGCTATACTTATATAAAAATGAAATATTACACCTAAGCGAATTTACAAAGTTTCTAGGAATTATCATAGATAATCATTTGAGCTGGAAGGAACATATTGATAATATTTGCTTAAGATTAGATCGTTTTGTATATCCTTTGAAGAGACTGAAACAAACATGCAGCATGCAAACAGCTTTGTCTGCTTATCATGGATATGTTTCCTCAATATGGCGATATGGATTAATCATAGAAATTCCACTGACATTCAACGAGCATTTGTAATACAAAAGAAGTGCATTCGAGCAATATGTGGTGCTAATTACTGGGAACATTGTAAACCTTTGTTTAAAAAAGTAAAAATACTCCCACTACCATCCCTTTATATTTATGAATTGATAATGTTAGTAAAAAAATATCCGAGCCTATTCCGTGCATAACGAAGTGCTGGGTAAATAAAGCCGTGACCCTAACAAACCGTATGTGCCCAAATAGCTGGGGGACTGGGAGTGAAGAAAAAGATGCTGCGGTTTCGGCGGACCCTGAGCAAGAGCCCAGAGTCCACAGGATTCGCAGCATTAATAAGATGGGAGAGGGAGGGGATAAGTCTGGCCCACATGCGCTAGACCGGAACGCGTCTATGACACTTGGCGGTCGGATTCACATGCTGGTGATCGCAAGCCAGTCGGGTAACACCACCAAGGGGGTGCTGGTTTATGTATTGTATTATGAATATTTGTATATTACTGATATTATTATTATTTTATTTTTCTATTCAAACCTATCTCATTATCATTACTTTGTGCACATATTTATGTCAGTGTGTAACATTTGTTTGTACATTAATAAAATAATTCGGCCAAGTGCGAGTATGGAGTATCCTCTCGCGAGGGTTCCGTGCAATTTCAATAAAAGGACAAACACTATCAAATTTTGATTTTCGTGTGCGGGTTAAAATATTATCAAAAATAGTATTGGGAGGCATTTGTACCCGACATTAGTAATGCTCGATTCAATTGACTTATTTATAATTACTTACAAAAAGAGTACCTATAAAAAAAATGATAAAACATTTTTAACAAAAAATGCAATAAAAAATTAATTTAACTAAAATAATTTTAAAGTCGGTGAACATATTATATCAATATAATATAATTGTCAAATATAGAACCTCCTTTTTTTGGAGTCAATTAAAATATTTTACAAGTTGCCATTTAACTACATGCCATATCGTCAACAGCCGTTGCTAAGTTTCGCTTTAATATAGCTTTAGATTCATTTCATACGATACGACGATAAAAACGTCCATTTTTGCGATTTTATTAACATTCGAATATGTTATAAATATGTGTTCGGCACAGATTTAAGCCCTGATGAGCGTTAAGCGTCGAAAACTTCAGTAAATGGAAGAGGTGCCTTACTTTAAACCTTATACCCCAGTCTAAAAATTAAAAATTTCATAAATTACTTAAAGGAATTTATATTTTACCGAATAATCTTTTTAACATAAATTTTACAATACAAATTATTTCTTTCTTTCTAAAATAAATTTATTTAAAGTTTTTAAATTTCAATTAATAAAATTAAACTCGTTGACTAGTGTTAAAACGGTAAAAATATTTTATATCTGTGTCGAGGGGAAGTTTATTGTATAACATATTCGAATATTACTAAAATCGCAAACATCGACTTTTTCATGTCCGCATATTGTGTGGAATGCCTATAGAAAAACTACTTGTCATCACTTCAGTATAAATGGCTATATTTATTCAGTATAAATGGCTATTTTTTCACAGCTTCAAGATATTATATATAGACTTACATGTTTAGTATTAATTTCAACTTGATATCAGTTATTCTTCAAATAATGCGTCAAAACCTAAATATATTTTTTAAAAAATTGGGTTTTTTTCTCCATACTAGTGCTATAAGACCTTACTTCTTGCCAAAAATCATGTTCCCAGGTCAAAACACAAAGCCTGGGATTTTAATTTATCTCGAAAATCAAAATTACAATACATGAGATAAAGCGGCTTCGGCTTTTCATTAAATTGACTTAGCAGTTTGATATTTTTACATATTTGGGGAACTAGAGATTAAAATATTTTGTATAAATTTCAACTTGATCAAAGTATCTTGCGTGACAGTCAAAAAAGTAAATTTTCTAGTGATGTAGGAAAAAATTACAGTTTTTTAATTTTATCCTTTATTTGTGCTATGAGACCTTACGTTATGCTAAATTTCACGACACTAGGTCATCGGGAAGTACCTTATAATTATGTGACGTAGACCACATTAACGGTCATATCTTTTCAATGGGATGGACTTTAGAAGTTTGATCTCCACAAGTTAGACTATTTGATATTAATTTCAACGTTTAATTTCACTTAACAATACTTCCACGCGATCCTAATTAAAAGGGTCTTGTCAGAAGGACAGACAGACAGACAGAAAGACAGACAACGAAGTGATTCTATAAGGGTTCCTTTTTCCATTTAAGGTACGCAACCCTAAAATAATAATAAATAAAAATAAAAGTCCCACCTTTTGGGGTTCCAGTGCTCCCAGAAGTATATAACACGATGGCAATAGAGTCTGCGTCTGATTGTGCCAATAGCTCATCCTCGTTAGGTCTATCCGCTGGTAGTGCACTGGCTTCTAAGGATAAGTCCTCGAAGGATACAGCTGGTACTCCATTAACCGTGAACATTCCAGGATTAGCTACAAAAAATAGTTTTTTTAATACAATGACATTTATTTTTGGTTTTTTAGAGGTATTTTTTTATTACTATAGTATTTAAATTTAACTTTATTTTAAGGCAAAAATATTGAATTGAATCAGGCGTTACTTTGCGGAAATTCATGATTAAAAAGGAATCAAAGAGATATATTAATTCACCAGAGCACGTGGGTTATTTTTAGTCATAAAATTTAACGAGGCATAGAACCCTCACCTCCAAATGATTTATTTAACAATTTTGAAAATGTTTAAAGTTCACGTTACTTTCATGTCATACCTGTGTCATCATAAATAACAAAGGATGGTTCAGCATCCTTCAATATATGAGTGATCCGGGCCTGAGGAAAGCTGGGCTCCATGGGTACGTATGCTGCACCAGCCTTCCATGTTGAGAGAAGAGCCATTATGGTACTGTAACAAATTGAAAATTCCCGGTGGAATATCTATTTAAGGAGCAGATAGTTTGGCAATTTCAGAACTGGATTTTTTTTATTTTGTTATTTGCCAGAGCCTTTTAATTCGTATGAGTGTTTATCATAGGTTTATATAGTTAATGAATGGCGATTATAACGTTATCAAGCATTGGTAATGCATAATATATTCTTGAGTTGGTCTTTCTTTTCGATATTCTAGGAATTTATCATCTAATATTCGTATATATGTATCTACTATAGTACATTGTCTTGTCATCAACACATAGCAATGCAGGGATAAGCGATTTGCTTTATAAGTTTTATTAATTTTGGTGCCATTACTCTAATGCTAAGGTTACCAAAAAAAAAAGTTAAAATTAAAGGCTGTTGATCACATGGAGATTATTATCTGTTATAATTGTTTAATTTATTATCTGTAACAGTGCAATAATTCAAGTTATCTATGGTAACATTCTCCTCTGTCTGTGCCGCCTCCAAATTCCGAGCAAAAAAATACTTCATGAACCAGCGGCTTTTATTTCTACAACTCATCTCCAACACATGTGAAATGATTCACCTAAAAATTTATAATTGCTGCGACATATCAATTAAGTAGTAAATATTGATCTAAAGTCTAAACGACATACATACTTATGTGTAGGTTGCATACACACAGCAATCACAAAATCTTGATCTCTATTGGGTCCTGAGGGTCTCGCGTGCGCTGCTATAGCCCTCGCCATAGCATTCGTACGCCCGTCGAGTTCTTCGTAGCTTACTCGTGTGTTGCAGGTCTCATCTATAAAATAAATAAATAATATTTATCTAGGCCTTACTGCGGATTTATGGAAGGTCCGTTGAATCAAATGACCATTCATTTTTCAAATTCACGAAATCATGTGGTTTAAAAAAATATATAATAAAAATAAATTTGGCTAAAAAAGTCATTCTGTCAAGTGTACGTGTTTCATGTAAACACAATGTTACGTCACACCGTGTGGAACGCAATTGTTGTGCGAAACAATGAGCGAAGGTAATTGTAACTAGTGCCATACGATTATTCTACACAATATAACGTCATTATAGAAGCCATGACAGTTGTTAAGGCATAGTTTTTATTAAACTACCTGTTAAGTTTATAAATGACTCGCCGGCCGCCGCATCAGATGTCGGTCGGGCTAAAGATAATGTTCGAGTGACTGTAACGCTGTTACGCTGTAAAATTTCTTATACCGAGAGAGCTGCTGGTAGTACTTGGTGCTGACCTATTCAAATCCTTTTGTAAAATATCCATCCGATTCTTGAATAAATAAGCTAGTGATGTAAGAGATTCCTTAATAGACTCCATCTTGTAGTTGTTGTATGACACAGATTTATATAAGTGAAAATAAGTGAAACTGAGTGATTTAACAAAGGATTACTCTTGCAAGTGGGTATTATTGTTTACATAGGCATATTATATAGCAGAAAGCATTAAATATTTATAATCAATATTAATAAATAAATAAAACAGCTGATAAAAACAGGTGTTGATTATTTCACTCCTACCCACACATTACCCCTAAGAACCACCTTGATTAACCTTTCAAACCAAAAAAAACTGCCTTAAAATCTGTTAATTATCTTGAGTGCTATGATAAAATATCCACAGACAGACATATAGCTACACAGATAAACGCGTTAAGCTTTAACACCCCGTCCGTATAGCGTCGGGGGTTAAAAACAGTTGTTTGAAAGACAAATTTTTACATTGGCTAACCCTCACTAGATACTATAAATAATGTTTTGATAAAGTGATTAATTCATCACATATTTTTATTTACGCGTTTTATCAATTATTTATATGCTTTGCTATTATTTATAATGGCTAGCCATTATAAATAATAGCAAATTTATCACATTCGCTGTAACATATACATTGAATAAATTATTTGATATGTCTCCCGAATGTGGCACTTTACTTATTTTACTGACTCTATTGGTAAGTTTATGTAATGACTTGAACTGATTAAATTATATCATCCAAGTGAGAACAAGACTTTAAATCATTTGATTACATATTATTTTATATCACCGACAGCGAATTGTTTAAATCTTAATACCGGGCGCAGTAAGCTTTCACATTGAGCGCGGATTTGTCCTTGATCTTATTTTTTATTAACCTTTGAATAGTTATTATATAATAGTTATTATTAATAGTTTATTACCTGAATATATAAGAGCAGTTCTGTCAGCGGTGCCCATCCGCTCAAGATGTTTAGTGAGCGGAGCCGCGGGCACTGCGACCCGGTCGCCAGTTAACACCGACACTCGCGGTATTGAACTCATTGCTCACCTGCAAGCAAAAAAATATGATAACGAAAGATGAATAAAAAAATTAACTTGAATTCTTCTTGTTAAGGCTAACTCTTCTATAAATCTTAGACAGTATGTCAAGTGATTCCATATAATTAATATTGTCTGAAGTAGCACATAGTAGGTCTTCCTTTCCTTTTTTTCCTCGATGATAAGGGAGGATAGAATGTTGGTTACCGAGGTCGAGCAGTAGAAGATGTCTTTATCATGTCAAAAAAGCCTTTAAACCTGCTAATGGATCACTAATAATAGGCACTACTCAGCTTCTAGTCTAATACAGTGATGAGACGGAAGACTAGTCTGGTACATTCATAATCTTAATTTAGCTGGATCATTGCTTAGTAACTAAAGCTGCTGTAGATTCCGTGTGTAATATTTATGTTTTATATGACGTTTTATGGTCTGACCACTTTCCCCTGGTGATTGAATGTAGAAGAATGTAGAAGAATTAGAAATGTTATTATCAATCTGCTGTAAATGCAACTGTAAATAAGGCTGTCTGGGGGGAAAGGAGTCAACAGCAAATAGAAACCTACCAGAGGGAATGTTCTGCTAGGTTAAGTCTTATAAACCTCCCACACAAGCTTCAAGAGTATTTCAAACGCACTTGCATTAGTTCTGAGCATAAAAACTGTATAAATAAATTATATGGTGATATTGTTCAAGCTTTACTGGAAGCTTCCCTGGTAGGTCGAGATTGCATTAAGCATGTAACAAAAAAGAAAGTGATGGGCTGGAATAAGCACGTGGCTGAGGCACACGGGGCGGCCCGGCAGAAATTTCTAAAATGGTTGCGTTTCGGTAAATCACCTGTAGGAACTATTTATACGGAGATGTGTGAAGCTAGACGAATTTTTAAGTCTAGATTAAAATGGTGTCAAAACCACGAAGACCAAATTAAAATGGACAGTCTGGCTTTGCATCATTCCAAAAATGACATAAGAAGTTTCTGGAATTAATACAAATAAATTAAACCACAGGCCATCTGTTCCCGTGAGTGTCAGTGGGGAGTGTAAACCTAGTAAGGTAGCGAATCTTTTTATGGAAAATTTGTTTGTTAAATCGCCACTTGGGCCATCGGATTAGATAATTAATGTTGAAACTGACAGGAAAATTGAAATAAATCTAAATTATGAAGAAGTTGCTTATACCATTAAACATATGACAAGAGATAAATCTCCAGGTCACGACGGCCTCAGTATTGAACATCTACAGCATGCAGGGCCACATTTAATTGGTCTAGGATTGTGGAATGTGGTAGGTCTCTCCAACGGTGATATCGTTCAGCTTGCGATAGTCGATAACTATTCGCCACCTGCTTTGGCCTTGTGCATCTATTTTCTTTGGTACCCAAATTGGCGAAATCCATGGAGATGTAGAAGGTTGAATAATGTTCTCGTCAAGCATTTGATTAATTTGTTTCTCTACTTCCTTTTTGTGACACTCTGGGAACTAGTGATCTATAGCAGATGTATTAGTTAGTTGATCACCTGGTAAGTGGAAAATGTCAGAGAACTGAGAACAGAGTTCCGTGAGGGCAGTTTCCTCTTTCTAATTTAAATGGCTTATCCTTAACGTGTTAATAAGTTTGAGTGATCTCTCCGATGCTTTCCCAACAGTAATACAACTAGGAATTCGTTTGACTTTTGCCCTACACTGCGCAAACGCATCATAATCGGAACTCAAGTTACTCATTTTAAACCTTTTATGAAGAGCAGCTTTTAATCTTATGTCGCGAATTATTTCAACAGTATACCACTCAGGGAAAGTGTACCTTGAGTTTACCTGACTTCGCTTTCTTTTAGGAACGCAGTCGTCTATTATAGTATTATTCGTATTGTAAAAAAAAATTACTAATTCATATATAGGCGACTAGTCTATAGCCGCTATTGAACTATACGACTCAAAGGCAGCTCTGTTAAAAAAATTCTAACCTGTGTATGTGTTAGAGACATGTGGTTTAGGTCCAGCTGACCGACGCCAGCCGACGCCAGCGTACACAGCGTCGAACTGATACCTCGAGCGACGGATGGTGCCTATCTATCGACACTAGTGGAATTTCCGCTGCGCATACAATCACACTTACACACCGTCCTTCTGTGAACGTACTTAATTCTAAATCTGCCTATTATTGCAATTATTAACATTGTTATTTTGAGTGAACCCACAACATGTTTTAAAATATTCAAAATAATTAATTATTTCGGACGGACTAGAATACAGGTTGTAATTACCTTATTCATAATTCTATATAACAACATTTATTCACTGACATCACTGTTTGGAGGTAGGAGGTAGACAACACATAAAAAATAGTACCTCATTCCGTTGGCAGATGGTAGAACAAACTAGCTCAAACGTCTGCTTACCTATGTTTTAGTCACCCGGTACTGTTATTCGTCGCATATCGAACTCCGGTGTGGCCACTAACCACACGCCGCCCTGCTTTCTCGTTACAACCTATCTCTGTGATGGCAAACAAGTTTGCGTCTGAAGTAGAAATAGCATTATAAAATTGAATATGAACGGCACTCTTTTCTCCTTACTTCCTAAACTTACGTGGACCTTAAGAAGGGTGACCTTAACCACGACATTATAACTTCCATGTATACTGCGCGAAAACACCAGAGAGACTGAGACTAATCTTTCAGGTTATATATTGTCTTCGCGTCGGTATACTTGAATATAAAATCATCTACCCGCTACTACTACTACTACTACTACTACTTTATAAACAGTGTTGCTAACACTTGTAATCTGTTTCTGGTTTTCTTTAACTACCTTCGAAAATGATAAAGATTGTTCTTCCTGATTTGTAGTGTTGCTGTTACCTACATTTAGATTTGCTTCTAAATATTCGTTTCTTTCTATTAACATGGACCGTAACCGCTTGGACTAACTGATTGATTCTTTCGAACTGGAGTATCAAAATTATCATGCTTTTACTTACATGCTTCCACTGAACACTTCATTTTATGTCCGGTACAGCTTTTCACGGCATTACAGCTCTTAGCATCCGTTTTAATTTTCTATAAATGGTTGTTATATTATTTTTTTTTTATAATAGATAAGGTGCAAACGAGCAGATGGTACACCTGATGGTAAGTGGCAACCATCGCCCATGGACATCGGAAAAACAAGTTTCATCGTTCGTTGCATCCTCGAAGATAAAGTGGGAAGGGGGAATGAAGAAAAAAATTTATGCGGATTGGGATTAATAGGATGGGCGTTAATAGGATGGGAGAGGGATGGGGTAAGTCTGGCCCACATGCGGCTCAACCGGAACGCGTCTATGACACTTAAAAGAAATATTGCACTTTGTCACCTTGCATCATCTTATTATATCCTACCTAAAAAAATAACGGAAACAGTATCAATGCTGACAATTCATCACTAATATTATCTAACTCATAGACAATACATCAACATAACATGAATAGATACCATAGATAATATTCAAACACTGTAGTTTTTATCCGTGAGGGTTAAATACTATTCCCCGCTGCCGCTGGGAGAGTATATCGTAAGACCCGAGTAACCCAGCACCCCCTTGGTGGTAGAGGATCTGTTCCCCGACTGGCTTGCGGCCACCAGCATGCGACCGCCAAGTGTATTTTTAACCCACTTCAAAAAGGAGAAGGTTCTCAATTCGATTAGTATGTTTTTTTTAATTTATGTACACCGATTACGCTGAGATTTATTATCCGATTTACGTGATTCTTCTTCAGTTAGATGTGGAATAGTTGCCACTTGATCCCATATAAATTTTAAATAGTTTGGCCTAGTAGCTTTTATTTTATGAACATTTTTTCCGTTCCCGATTCGTGAGATCTATATTGTTTAATAGGCGCGCGACACCTTTTTTATGTATGTACTCCGATTACGCTAAGATTTATGATCCAATTTACGTGATTCTTCTTTAGTTTGATGCGGAATAGTATTTGATCCCATTAAAATTTCAAATAGTTAGACCCAGTGGTTTTAATTTTATGAACCTTCGAAAAGTTCGAGGTTCTTTTGGTATTTTTTTTTAATTTATGTACTATGACCTAATTTACGTGATTTTTCTTTAGTTAGTTGTGGAATAGTCGCCATTTGGTCTCATAAAAATGTACCATAGTTTGGCAGTTTTCATTTTATGAACATTTTTCCGTTTTTGTTTCTTGGGGTCTATATAGTTTAAGGCGCGCGGGACCTTTCGTACTACCCATAGCTACTTAAAATAAAATTACTATTCAATATAGGACAATAAAAAGCAACGAAATGATATAGTCTACCTGATTCACAGAACTACCTATTACAGACACTTAAAAGTAAAAAATAAAAAAAAAACTACGCTTAAAAACCGTATACACGTTTCAGTCGAGCCCCCTATTTACCCCTACTCTATTCCCACCCCGCTAATGCTGCTGTTTCGGTATCCATGGATTACGGTTGCATCACTAAATGCTTAAAATCCAAGGATTAACACAATTTTTTTCATTTTAAAGCTATGTCAAACGGTCACACTCACATATTGTTATAGTGACTTGGTACTACAGTATCAACCGCATTCGGCGCTCTTCTTCTGCCAGTGGGAGCGCGCGCGGTGACGCCTCGGCGAACAGTGTATGCTACACATTTGTTTAGGGAAATAATATTTCTAACGCATTTTTTTGGTAAGTATATCTGAAAATAGTCATAAAATCTCATCCCTAAATGTTTCAAATATTTTTTTAAATTTTTAATTAATTAAAAACTGATGATAACTAATGAAATAAATTCACAGTGTAAGTCCATTAATAAGCTTTTATATCCCATTTACTAAATACAAGTTTTTAATTTTAATTTTGTCTGAAACTAATAAAGTTAAGGATTTAATAATTTGGCATAAATTATAAATAATTTATCAATATAATTTACAAAAAAAAAAACTGTATGGAACAGCGAGACCCTCTCTTAATAAACTAACGTCTATTTAAGATATGGTTGTAGTATAAAAAAGTTAACTTTTAGGCTTTTAAAATTGTATGTACAAATGAAATAAGTTAAGCCTGGTGAGAATGTCGAGGCCAGTAGGGCTTCCAGCAAGCGAGGGTGCATTGCGAGGTGTTTGTTAAGAACCAATAGACACCAACCAACCGGAACAACAACCGTAAACACCTATAGGAATATCAATAATTAGTAAAACAGACAAAATTAACTTACTCAGTGAAAAAATTTACTCGAAAGTGGTCACGTTATTGCAAATAGTGACAAGGCCACTCCAAGGGTTAGTAAGGAACTAAAAATTAATACACAATTTTTCCAAGACTTAAAAACAGCAACATATTAGTCAGAATAAGTAAGATACGATAAGATATGTAATTTTTTATGATTTATCTTTTAGATTATATATAGATTAGCTTTTCTTTATCGGACGGACTGGTGTAGGTTGTGTTTTAACAGTTCCGGGTAAATTCCGTTTGGTTTTTTTTTTGATAGATGAGGGACAAACGAGCAGACGGTCCACTTGATGGAAAGTGGCCACCGTCGCTCATGGACATCGACAAAACTAAAGGGTGTCTTATGTTTTGTCGATGCGTTGCCGCCTCGAAGATGAGGGGGAGCGAAGAGAAAACTGCTGCGGTTTCAATGGACCCCGATCAAGAACCCGGTGTTTATTGGAATCGCAGCAGATGGGAGAAATAGGGGTAGAGGTGGCCCACATGCGGCTCGGCTGAAACGTGTCGAAGACACTTGGCGGTCGGATTCGCATGCTGGTGGTCGCAAGCCAGTCGGAGAATAAATTGACTACCAGCAAGGGGGTGCCGGGTTTTAAATTCAAATTCATTTATTTGCAAGGATATGGTCTATTACATTGTTCTTATATTAATCTTATGTTCTAACATATCCTACTCTAAGAGAGTGTGCAAAGTTTTTATAAATTTACATAATAATGATTATAAGAATGATAATATATTTATAGAATGTCAAATGTAATAATCAATTAATGTCAGTTATACCTATATTATTTAAAAAATGTCAAATGAATTTAATACGCATGTCATGTTAATTATATTTCACATTCCATATAATAAATAGTCATTTACATCGTAATATAATTTTTCCAATAGTAATTTGAACAATTTGTTTTTAAATAGCTGAAGTGGTAATTCTTTAATGTCATCAGGCAGCTTATTGTATATTAAGATTGACATGCAATATACATTTTTTTTAAATAATGATAATTTTTGATATGGTACATATAATTTATTGGGAAATCTTGTCCTTCTCGATATCATGTCTTTATTTTTTTTGAAAAGTAATGGATGCTTCTTCACAAACATGCATATTTCAAATATATATAAGGAAGGGAGTGGAAGTTTTTTTAACATTTTAAATAATGGTTTGCAGCTATCTAAACGACCAACACCACATAGAGATCTTATGCTTTTCTTTGGTATTTTAAATGCTCTTGGTGTATCTACTGAATTGCCCCAGAAAATTAAGCCATATCTAAGATTAGATGATACATATCCGTGATATGCCAACAATCCAGTTTCTACAGTTCCTACTTGATTTAATCTCTTTAAGACAAAGATAAATTTGTCAAGTTTATTGCATAGGGTCTTGATATGTGCCTTCCAATTGCAGTACATATCTATCGTGATACCCAAAAATATGGTAGATTCTTCAATGTCAATTTTAATTAATGTCAATTTTCGGAATATTAGAATTAGTAGTTTTGAATTGAATAGCTTTTGTCTTTCGTAAATTAATTTTTAGATTGTTATGCCTCAGCCAGTCGATAATTGTTTTAAAGTTAGGTTTGACTCACTCTCAGTCTCAACTACAGTCTTGCAACTAATGGTTACTGTTGTGTCATCAGCAAACAGAATGCAGTCATGCTTAATGGCATCTGGCATATCGTTTATATAAACAAGGAACAACAGCGGGTCTAAGATACTTCCTTGTGGTACTCCGTAAGCATTTTGACGATAAGAAGATTTTTTAGAGTTAGTATATAGGTTTAACGAAGAACATTGCTAATTAAAACTATTCAAGCGATTAGGACACAAACATATCTTATTATAATCTTGCAGCAACTATGAATTTTCTCGGGATAAAAAAAAACATTGTTGATAAACCTGGTTGTAAAGTACCTGCGTGCCAAATTTTATTGAATTACGTTGAGTTTTATTTGCGTGATTGAGTAACAAACATCCAAATATCCAACATACAATTGCTATAGCTACTGCCACTACCACTATTCCTACCTATACCTACCTACCTATAAGTAAGTGAGTAAATGAGTTATGAAGCGTAATGACCGCAATGAGCAAAGAATAGCAACAATACTTAATATTCTCTTAAAATTATGTGTAATTCTCATCTCAGCTCATTGGATCCGGAATGACATAGAAAAATCTGCCAAAACCGTATATTAGCACAAAAAAACGTGGAATAATTATAAACAGTTGAAGAGGAAAAAAAGGGCATTTCTTTTTCCGTCAATAAAATAAAAAAAACTTATAGAGGAGGAAATTTACAATAAAAAACTCCCTACTCCGGAACTTTATCTCCGTTATTATATAATATTTAACGCTGAAAATGGGTTTTTAGGTTGCGCATGCGGCGTGAAAAGCGAGTGCGACAAATTGATTATTTTTTAAAGCTATTGAATGTTTTTAAAAATAAAAAAAAAATTCTATAAGAAAAAAAAAGTTTAAATAATTGTCGTAAAAATTTTTCGTTTCGTGGAGCTTATCTTATATATGTCGCAGGCAACTAGCTTAATTAGCAGCCTAGGCACTCACCTAAATAGCGCCGTTTGGTTGGCGGCTTGAATGATATTCACCCATTTGATCAATCGGCTAGGCAAATGACCGGGATCGATGACGATTAATTATTTGCCTAGACTGTCCAAGCGCCGATACTCTCCAAACTGTCAATATGGCGTCAAACAAATATTAAAGTGTTTTCCAAAGTTTAATGTGGAAGTGTGAAGTGTAGTGACAATATTAATGTGAATTTAGCTGTGACCGACTCGAACTATTTAATTTTTAAAGCGAATTTCGATCGAAAACTTGTTGTACATGAAGAACAGCATCAAGGTAAGTTTGTTTTGTTTTTTCGTGATTGTTCACACACAGTTTGCACAGAACAAAGTCTGCCAGACTGACAGTGTCACTATCTGTCTCATTCTATCACATTTGTTCATTACATACATTTGAGATGCTGATCTTTTAATACAAAAAATATTAAATATTTTTTTTGCAAAAAAATGAGACATAATATTTTTAATGGTAAGAAAAGTAGAAAGTATTGCACCATTTTGAAATCTTGACTAAATGGGTCATCCTTTTAAATAACTTGCCAGAGGTAGTGTAGTATTTTTTTTCCAAAATGAAGTGTCAAAATAAACAGACAACATTTTTGTAAATCATGCCTTTAAGTAAACTTAGTTTATTTTACTAAATTAACAATATTTATTACTTTGATTTGTGGTTGCGATAAATAGTACCGTTATTTTACAAAACATAATTTAAAAAATCACTGCTAAACTGTGAAATTTGTGACCACAATATTTAAAAATGCGGTCAAAGGTGTCGGTTTTCAACTTTTTTGGAAAAAATGTCAATAATCGCTTAACTAAGTGACATGGAATTTTTTCTTATTTTTTCCAGAACTGGTATGATATAGCCTCTCGCCCGGTACCAGATTATCATTGAGTTTTGGGACATTCTGTATATATGAATAAAATAAGAAAAATAAAAGTAAGTTGTGTGCTGAGCATCTTGGTCTGCACACATTGTATCAGACAAGTAAGAGGGTAGTTCGGATTTAGAAGAAATTTATAAGATTCATCAATTATTTTTCAAATAGACATTAAAAAGAAATATTGATATCATTATAATGTCAAAACGCTTGTAAAGTTAAGTAAAGTAATTTTTAAATTGATTCAAAAATTAATGTTACAAAGTAATCTGTTGCGGTTATAGCGACGGTAGTAGTCAAAGTAAATGGTTTTGTGAAAATAATTTACTGTAGTAAATCTGTATAATCGCAGTTGTAGTGTGAATCTTTTAATGAATTTATAGAGTGAATTGTCTGTAATGATATAGTCGATAATATAATGCGTCCTTAGAATAATTTATAAAAGTTTTGTGAGTTTTGTGAGATAGATTGTTAGTCCTCAGAATAATTCATATATTGAATTATCTGTAAAGATAGTCTTTCATAATGAATCCTTAGAATGATTTATGTAGTGAATTGTCTGTAAAGATATAGTCCGATAGTATAGTGAGTCCTCAGAATAATTTATGTAGTGAGTTGTCTATAAAGATACAGTCTATATTGTAATGAATCTTCAGAATAATTATGTAAGTGAATTGTCTGGAAAGATGGTCAATTTTATAGTTATACAGTTAATATTATAGTTTACAGTCAATGTTAGTGAATATTTTGTAGAATTTATATAGTGAGTTGTCTGTACAGATACAGTAGATGTTATAAGAAGTATGAGTGAGTCATCTGTAAAGAGTTGTAGTCGATGTTAGCTTTAAAACGGTGAGTTATATGTAGAGAGTTACAATCAATGTAAGTTTTATAATGATCGTTTCTATTCACATGGTGATATCATGATATGCCAAGTATTCTGTTTGCGATAGAAGCGTATAGGACAAATAGTGCTTTATGCTGAACAGAAACAAAGAACGGTTCTATTACTTTTGCTGTATTACACTCTAATAACATTATTAACGATGATGCTGCAGTCATACTGTTAGTTACGACAATGAAGTAATATTATTAGTACAGATACTGAAATGAGTAAATTATTGATTGAACATTATTTTATTGTTAATATCTTTTTATTCGTTTCTATTTTTTTATTCGTTGATCATTAAGTCTGTAGAATTGTGTACGCAGCAAAATCTAATAAAATTTAAAACAAGGAGTACCTACATACGTTTGAAAATTTAAGTAAACACTCCTGCATTATGTTATTACGATAAGTACCTACGACTGTCTGTAATTAAAAAAATACACCTAATGAATAGTTCTACAGTTGAAGGTGAGAATCTAACTTTCTCTCAGCTTTTTAAAGCCTAGTTTGTAAACTACAGAGACTAATAATAATAATGATAGACTGTCAATACAAAATAACCTACACGAATTTGATCCGATCCCTAAAAAAAAAAAAAGTACACATGGTTGCAAAAAATTATAGTAACATTTGGTAAAATTTCAAAGTTCTTACCGAAGGTTTGACTTAAATGGGTGGTAGAAAGTATAATTGTTCAGTGAGTGCTAATCGATAAATTAAAGATATGGTTTACGGAAGATAAAGAAATGCGATTTATTAACAATCGGTCAGAGTCTATCATTGTTATTTAAAACATTGGATTTGTAAGATGATTAGATCTTCATGTTTGTTAAAAAAATATGTAATTGTTGAACGATGTAAAAGACGAATTTAATGTATGAATTGTAGTTAATAATTGACTGTAGTCTGATCATATCAGTTGTAGAAGACAGATGTAGCCTTATAGCTTATCGTATTGGTTGTAAAAGGAAGATGTGGCCTTAACACAGTATTCAGTGAAGAAGCAGCCTGTTACTGTTATTAATATGTATAGCTTATCATATCAATTATAGAAGGCAGATGTAGCCTTAACACAGTATTCAGTGCAGAAGCGGCCTGTTACTGTTATTAATATATATAGCTTCTCATATCAGTTATAGAAGGCAGATGTAGCCTTAACACAGTATTTAGTGCAGAAGCGGCCTGTTACTGTTATTAATATGTATAGCTTATCATATCGGTTTAACACAGTATTCTGTGCAGACGCGGCCTGTTACTGTTATTAATATATATAGGTTATGATATCAGTTGACGGCAGATGTAGCCTTAACACAGTATTCAGTTCAGAAGCGGTCTGTTGCTTTTGTTTTTATAGGTTAACACATCAGTTGGTAAAGGCAGATGTAGCCCTAACACAGTATTCAGTTCAGAAGCGGTCTGTTGCTTTTGTTTTACATATAGGTTACCACATCAGTTGGTGAAGGCAGATGTAGCCTTAACACAGTATTCAGTTCACAAGCGGTATGTTGCTTTTGTTTTTATATGTAGGTTTCCACATCAGTTGCTGAAGGCAGATGTAGCCTTAACACAGTATTCAGTTCAGAAGCGGTCTGTTGCTTTTGTTTTATATATAGGTTACCACATCAGTTGGTGAAGGCAGATATAGCCTTAACGCAGTATTCAGTTCAGAAGCGGTCTGTTGCTTTTGGTTTTATATATAGGTTACCACATCAGTTGGTGAAGGCAGATGTAGCCTTAACACAGTATTCAGTTCACAAGCGGTATGTTGCTTTTGTTTTTATATGTAGGTTTCCACATCAGTTGCTGAAGGCAGATGTAGCCTTAACACAGTATTCAGTTCAGAAGCGGTCTGTTGCTTTTGTTTTATATATAGGTTACCACATCAGTTGGTGAAGGCAGATATAGCCTTAACGCAGTATTCAGTTCAGAAGCGGTCTGTTGCTTTTGGTTTTATATATAGGTTACCACATCAGTTGGTGAAGGCAGATGTAGCCTTAACACAGTATTCAGTTCACAAGCGGTATGTTGCTTTTGTTTGTATATGTAGGTTTCCACATCAGTTGCTGAAGGCAGATGTAGCCTTAACACAGTATTCAGTTCAGAAGCGGTCTGTTGCTTTTGTTTTATATATAGGTTACCACATCAGTTGGTGAAGGCAGATATAGCCTTAACGCAGTATTCAGTTCAGAAGCGGTCTGTTGCTTTTGGTTTTATATATAGCTTACCACATCAGTTGGTGAAGGCAGATGTAGCCTTAACACAGTATTCAGTTCAGAAGCGGTCTGTTGCTTTTGTTTTACATATAGGTTACCACATCAGTTGGTGAAGGCAGATGTAGCCTTAACACAGTATTCAGTTCAGAAGCGGTCTGTTGCTTTTGTTTTATATATAGGTTACCACATCAGTTGGTGAAGGCAGATATAGCCTTAACGCAGTATTCAGTTCAGAAGCGGTCTGTTGCTTTTGGTTTTATATATAGGTTACCACATCAGTTGGTGAAGGCAGATGTAGCCTTAACACAGTATTCAGTTCACAAGCGGTATGTTGCTTTTGTTTGTATATGTAGGTTTCCACATCAGTTGCTGAAGGCAGATGTAGCCTTAACACAGTATTCAGTTCAGAAGCGGTCTGTTGCTTTTGTTTTATATATAGGTTACCACATCAGTTGGTGAAGGCAGATATAGCCTTAACGCAGTATTCAGTTCAGAAGCGGTCTGTTGCTTTTGGTTTTATATATAGCTTACCACATCAGTTGGTGAAGGCAGATGTAGCCTTAACACAGTATTCAGTTCAGAAGCGGTCTGTTGCTTTTGTTTTACATATAGGTTACCACATCAGTTGGTGAAGGCAGATGTAGCCTTAACACAGTATTCAGTTCAGAAGCGATCTGTTGCTTTTGTTTTATATATAGGTTACCACATCAGTTGATGAAGGCAGATGTAGCCTTAGCACAGTATTCAGTTCAGAAGCGGTCTGTTGTTTCTGTTTTACATATAGGTTACCACTTCAGTTGGTGAAGGCAGATGTAGCCTTAACACAGTATTCAGTTCAGAAGCGGTTTGTTGCTTTTGTTTTTATATATAGGTTACTACATCAGTTGATGAAGGCAGTATTCAGTTCAGAAGCGGTCTGTTTTTGTTGTGAATAGAAATAGACGATCAAGATTGTAATTAAAGTTAAAATTCATATTTTGATTAAAATGAAATAAGTTAATGTAAGCTGGTTCTTTAGTTTTATCACTTGTCCGCACGAGGACGTGTATGTTTATTTAGTCGGATGGCCGAATGTTAGCATCCGTTTTAATTTTATCAAAATATGTCATAATTTAAATGCACATGCACTCGGTATGTTCTGCGCTTATAAAGTAAAGAAATACCTCTTCATTAATAATCTGTGTTAGTATCCGTTTTAATTTTATATGAATGGTTGTTATATGTCCGTACAATGCTTGAATATTATCTATGGTATATTATAAATTGTTTACCGTACAGGAAGTTAATTGTCTATGAGGTAGATCATATTAGTGATGAATTGTCAGCATTGATACTGTTTCCGTTATTTTTTATGGCTAAGGTAGGATATAAAAAGATGATGCAAGATGACAGAGGGCAGTATTTCTTTGATTTTTGATGTAATAAGTGTTATTAAAGTGGTTATGTGTGAAAGTGCTGGTGTTTTTCTTACGAAATATCTGTGTTAATGGTTCTAGAGCTAGAACATGACAATTATTATGTTTATTTATTTATTTATTTATTTAACACTTTATTGTACACCACATACAGCGACACAATAACGTAAATTTAATATTAAAACAATGGTAAACAAAAGGCGGTCTTATGGCTTATTAGCCATCTCTTCCAGACTACCTTTAGGTTAGGAAAATTACGAGATGAGTATAGGGTGGTGCAGCCATAAACTACATACAAATAATTACAACCTAATACATGAACATTTACTTATATATTATAAATATCATATATATGTTAATAATAAACTAATAAATATTCTGATAAAAATAAACTAAGAATAATTAAGGGATATACAATATATACTCGAATTAGATTATAAATGTCAATATGATCATGAATCATTCCTCGTTCAGCTAGATAATGATCTTTAACGGAATTCTTAAAAATACTAAGGGACTTTGACTGTCTTATACTTAAGGGTAGATCATTACAAAGTGTTATTGCCTGAACTGTGAATGAATCTGAATACAATTTAGTGTTATGGACAGGCGTTTTAAGCAATAAACTTCGTGACGTACGTGATCTACTAGGTGATCCAATATACTCAAACTTCTCCTTCAAATAAGAAGGAGTATTCGGGTGAAATAACACACAGTACAGAAGAGAGAGAACATGTAAATCTGTAACAGTTTTATATCTCCAAAAATCAAATGACATGTAAGCACAGCTTCTAAGTCATTACTTTTGAGTAAATGGTACGATCAATTTGTTTTTCTATTCTACTTTTTATTGCTACGTTTACTTACGTACTCCTTTACGTTTTATTGCTCTAGCCGACCCTTGCGACTTCGTCTGCGTGATGCTCCGCTTCTATTAGCCTTATCGTGATGATATATAGCCTATAGGCTTCATCGATACATGGGCTATCTAACACTGAAAGAATTTTTCAAATCGGTCCAGTAATCCCTGAGATTAGGGCGTTCAAGCAAACAAACAAACTTAAGTTTTATATATTAGTATAGATTATTCATCCACTTCTTTTTTTTCGGTCTTACTAGAATTTTTTAATGATAAATATAAGTCATCATCACAACCCTTCAATGGCCCACTGCTGAGCCGGGTCTCCTCCTCAGAATGAGGAGGGTATTACGCCATAGTCCACCACGCTGGCCCAGTGCGGGTTGGTAGACTCCACACACCTAAGAGAACTTTTAGGGAACTCTCAGGAGTACAGGTTTCCTCACGATGTTTCCCTTCACCGTTAAAGCAGGTGATATTTAATTGCTTAAAACACACATAACTCAGAGTCAGAGGTGTGTGCCCAGGATCGAACCTCGGATCTCACGAGTAAGACTTGAAGTCTCAACCACTGGGCCATCACTGTTTCGCTTCTTATTTGGGTCTGTAGAAGCTCAAGTTAAATTTTTTTGTAATTATATGTCGAAAGTGTAAGTTAGTCTTAGATTAGGTTAGGTTTATGTGAGTTTAATCTTAGGTTTAAACAAAGAAACTTGGCTGTGGAGGCAAGTTTAGTGATCACTTAAAGGAGCTCCTTAAGCCTACATTTTGGTCACTAGTCCAAAGCACTGCTTGGGTTCCAGAACAGTACGAGATCGTAGTGTTAAATTACATCCTGACCGTATTGCGCCCGTATAGCTTTCTTGATAGGCCATCCATTCCATTACTTTCTTTTTATTTCTGACACATATTATAATAGTTTGTGTAATAATCCTATGAATATCCTATAAAAAGTTGTTCCTTTAAATCCCCTAAAGTCCAAAAGTCTTTAAATATCTCATATCTTACCTTAGTACCTATCTTCTCTGTGCATTTAAATTTGAACTTGTCTGTGCATGGAACTTTAAGGCAACGGGTAGGAATAGTTTTATTAGCTATTGATTCGTATGATTTACCTGTTTTCCTCACTTTTTTAATTTTATTTTGTTTCCATTTCGGAGAATTTTTTTTACGATTGCGATCTTATCTTGTCGTTACTTTCCCAGATTCATCAGAATTAGAAGAAGTATTATAACTATCAGTAGAACAAAGAATTGACTTAAAGGTGTTAAATAAAAAAAAAATGTCTTCTTAAAATTGTGTGTATAGGTTTGGAAAAGTAGGATCATCATCTCTCAAATCTATATCATTTTCATCTGAAACAGTTGGTGAAATATTCATAGACTTATAAGGATTAGCACATCTTTGAAATATTAATTTACTATCATAGTTTAGTTCCTTAATCTGTGTGGAGGTTTGAGATAGATCTGAATCTCCTACAGGTCTTATCCCTTTTAATTGGTGTCAATGTTCATTGACTTGTTTAAAAGACGAGCAGTTATCAGACGTTGAAGGACTACTAGACGAACTTGATGATGAGACAGATGTATTTGAACATGAGCATGAATATGAGTTGCTGTGTGACTTTAAATATGATTTTGTAGGTTTTTGACTATTCTCTGTATTCAATGAAAGAACTCTGTAATATTATTATTGTCAGTCATGAGGGACTTGTCACTGTCTGAATCGGGTCCAAGTTTTTTATTATTATTATTATATTAATAATATTCAAGCCGTGCCAAGCTATATCACATCACAGACTGTAACTTCTTCGTGCTCGGGAATCAGATGTCATACTGGTAAAACAACAGAAAATCTATTAAAATACTTATAAAAGTCTGTTACAATAATTATTAAAATTTAACGAGATTTCTTTTTTTTCTAAAATAGAGCAATATTATCAAGAATTCCATTTAAGTCTAGTGTTTTTTAAATGTTAAAGGGAAATAATCATATATAATATTTATAGTTAGAGTATTATTTATTAATAAACGGCATGAACATTAAATGTGCCACAAATAGAGTGGTTTTTAACAAAATCTAATAATACTAAACTGAAATAATTTAAGTAAATGCAAATGATTTTTAAATTAATAAAAAATAAACTGCATTAAGTCTAAACGTTTAACTACTGCGTGAATTAATTTTAATCATACAGTGATATAAGTCGAAATAATATCTCTTTACTAAAATACCAAAAGATGATTTTTATCTTACCTTCGAATAATATAGAGAATTTTTACGTTTTACTTCTGACTTTAAATTGCTTTACTTGAATTACAGGTGATGGAATAATGAATACATCTCTTTACTTGTGTCAAACTTGTCATACAAATACGTGGAAAAGAGCGCGTCGATCTATTATCTCGCTCATAGACACTCAAATCGAGCGGCTGTTGGAGCGAAATTATTCTCTAAGCTGCGTTAATTTGATTTATACTAAAATCCCCAAACTGGTCATTTTTGAGTTATTTCTTTGTTTGAATAAGCGTGCGATGTGATAAAATACGATGCCTATCCCCGAGAATCTATGAGAGGTTGGCGTATCGAATAAGTTATATATTTAGCTTTTTCTACATTGATTGTGAGAATATTTTCTTGTAGCCACTTTTTAACCTTATACCGAAAAAACCTTATGACCAACTACGCCGCTTCGTAAACCTCATCCCAACTATTACCCGTAAAGAGTAGGGCCGTATCGTCGACGTAAGATAGTATTTTATCTTGTGTAAGTTTTAGTTCTGGAAGATCGTTGATGTATGTAAGAAATAGGGTTGAGCCCAAAACGCTGCCCTGAGGGACGCCAAATAAAGCCAACAGATCATCCATACACACAAGTAAATAAAATTTTAGTGTCTGTTTGTAATATTAAAATAACCGCTTTTTACTAAGTGCATATGGATGTATACACGCACACGGTACATATTATACCAAAACAACATTTTTTACAATTTTTGTCTATCTGTCGCTCTGTCTGTCTGTTTGTTCCGGCTCTAAAAAGGCTGGGCTAATTTTGACTTTCACTGGCAGATAGCTGATGTAACAAGGAGTAACTTAGGCTATTTAACATCTACCCGTAGGAGCAGGTCGGCTAGTCACTAATATGATTATCTACTTTCACTCTGCAACTGAATCCCTTTAATACCTAACTTTTCTAATTAATTTAACCGTATCGAAATTAAAATTGTTTCGGACGCTTTAGTTTAAATCTATAAAAATAGTTAAGCATTTTACACCCTTGTCTAATTAAGAGCTAATATAATTCGTGAGTTCATTAACTGCATCTTCCGTAGACCTATCCTGTCGGAAACCGTATTGGTTCTGGGAGATAATATTGATTTTTTCAAAGAAACTAGTTTATCTCATATTCAAAATCTTTTCTATTATTTTAGATATAGCAGGTAACATAGTAATAGGTCTATAATTACTGACAAGATATTTGTCTCCTTCTTTATGTTTTGGTCGCACTTCTAACTTTTTCAGGACTTTAGGGAATACACCCTTCACTAAACAAAGATTAAAAATATGTGTAAGAGGAAGGAACAGATCCTTAATTTTAGTATTCTATATGATATTTTATCCCATTTTATCCCACCCTACAGAGCAGTTACTTTTTAATCCTAATATTAAGTGTTTAATTTCTGTTAGATTATTTATATTCTAAGATAAATATCTATTAATTAATTAATAAATAATGTAGTTTATGTTATCTGTAGGATGAGAGAGCAACTATAATATTTGTATAATCTATGGTAACTGAGATGGTTAACGTCTATCTTATTTTATTATTTCAATGCGTGACAAACTGGCCAGTGTATGAACAATTGCTCGCCATAAATCGAAATAAAGGATGACAGATTGTAGGAACTTATCCAAATATTTTAAATGTAAAACAAAAAATAAACAGAACTGACAAAGTATAAATACAATGGAAAAAAACTACTTGAGACTTATTGACGCTAAAGAAAGTATCGTTAAAATTAAAGTTTATTTGAAACAAATAGGAGTATGGCTCTTTTAGACAAATTATGGGCGCCGTTAATTGCTTTGTGCAATCTTTTCTTAGATTCAGGGTAATTAAATTGTTTACAGATGCTACGGGATTGGAATGTTGAAACGATTCACAATTTTGTGCAATCACTATTGCGCAAAATTGTCGACGACGACGTCTTAAACAAAAAATTGGAGGCGCGGTCGGGAAACATGAAAAAATAACCCGATCTTAACCAATGAGCTAAATACACATTTACTCGTGCGCCGCCTTTTCTGTTTCAGGGTGTGACTAGAGAGAAATAGGGGGAGAGTGTGCACAAAGGACGAGAGGAGCGGGAGCGGGGAGCAGGAGTAATAACAACGGGAAGTACACAGATTTATACACTAAACTAAGTCACGATAGATTCACAGCTTGAAAATTAACTTTCTAAACTTATAATATTCTTAATAATAAAATGGGCTTTACTGCACTAACATTGAGTTGGAAGAGCTAAGAATGAAAAGTAATTAAATTAAGAAGGAGAAGTAATTAAATTAAAAGGTGAGCCTATTGTGACTAGCTGTAAATTTATGCCTTAAACTGTAAAAAAAATGTATAAAAAGTTGTGTCTGTCTCTTATCCTTATTTAGTGATTCATGTAGTAAAACTTAGTGTAAATATATATATATGTCGGGGATTATAAATGGTGTGAAAAGGAAATGGAAGGAGGGAGATGGTGAATATTGGGGAACACTAAAAGGGGTGATGGTATTGAATGGAATATTGGGTAAACGCAACGTAGATACTCCTATTGAACCGATAAATGATCAAATATGATCTCTAACAATTACGAGAGAAACCTAAGCAGTGCCTTGGACTTGTGACCAAGGTGTAGGCTTAAGGATATCCTTTAAGTAATTACAACACTCGCCTCCACTGCTAGGCTCTCTATTTAAACCCAAGGTGAAACGCACATAAACCGAATCTAACACAAGGCTAACCTAACCTAACATTGTGTTTACTTAACCACGTGGCAATTACATTGTAAGGACTTACGTGACCTTAGTTGGACAGCACTTCCACACTACACTGCACTTGACACTATCACTATCACTAGCACTACTTAGATGTTCACTTCTTGAGAGACCGCGCACGACTAAGACTTCAGTTAGACTGTCGATCGCATATAAAGGGTCGAGGGTAGATACTGTCAAAACAACGGAAGTGACTACTACCCCACTCCAACGCCATAGACAACGATAACGATTCGATTAATCGATAATCTTTTACTATGCTCCGACATATATATATATTTAATTAAGATTGAAATTATATAATAATTAAGATTAAATATGTATTTCCTGTGTGCATGTGTGTAAATATACAATAATGCCAGAGGGGTTTTTTTCGTTTGAGTATACCATTTTCCCCTGATTAGTATGGCTAGTTTAGCAATGGAATACTCGGTCTCTGATTAACGTTAACTGTGTTTATCAGGATCTAAATAACAACACAGTTTCTTTTTTTTCTAATCAAATAAATTTATTTTCAACTACTGCTTCTTTTAGTTTTATCCCAATTAACATTAGGCATACCTTAGGGTATTTCATATTGAAGATTTTCCCTCGACTCTGCGTCAATTTACATCACTGTAGTTTAGCCCTGAGTTTTGGCATTAAGATTATTTGTATAACCGACTAGACCAAATCTTCAATACTAAATTTCCCCTTTATATAAGATCAATCACTATCTCTATACTCATTTGACAATTGCCAAGCACCAAAGTAGAGTAGAGTTCCTTCCGAACTAGATTCAGGCATTAAGAGAGTTTAATCATAATTACAGTCAACTAGACTTATTATTAATTATCATTCTGTTAACTATCTATTTAAATTTGAGGTGCATAAAATGATACTTTTTTTTTTTATAGAATTTTATAGAATACGGGTGCAAACGAGCAGAAGGTTCACCTGATGGTAAGTGGTCACCTTCGCCCATGGACATCTACAATACACGGAGAATTGCAAATGCGTTGCCAACCCTACTTTACTTTTTAAGGAACCTGTACACTCGGCGTCTAAAGGCCATTCCATACTATAAATGAGTGTGCAAATAACACTAGACTATAGATAGTGTTATTCAGTTTAGTTTAATCACTGATATTGAAGGAGCTTGCTGAAATGGAGTGGAAGCAGTGAGAAGTCTTGAGCAGGTATTTTGAGCAAGGTAGGTAATATCACTATGTGATAAGGCAAGCTTGGGAAACATTGCGGCGTATGAGACAGTAAGGTTAAGACGAACTACTTCCATTAAAATAAAATAGTAAATGTGCAATACATGACTCGACAGCATTCCTGTGGCGATAACTGGACACCCAATACACGCCATGTCTTACAGATGACCTTCGACCTTGGTTACGCCAAACCAAAACAAAACCTATCACTTTAATTACAAATATACACGGGGAGGTCCAAAAGTTCGTGGAATGGAGGGGTTGGAGTGGGGATAGGGATGCTTGCTTAGTGTCATACTAATTGCGGACTCATCATTAGTATATAAGCTGAGTTTCAGCCTAATTGCGTCATTCGTTTACGAATACTCGCCTGATAAACAAGTCAATCTGGAAGAACACTAAAACTATGGAGAAAATTGAACACCGTGCTGTAATAAAATTCCTTACCAAGCAAGGAAAGACCGCTCAAACCATTTTGAATCAAATGGGAACCGTTTATGGGGACCAGTGCCCTAGTAAATCAATGATTTACAAGTGGCATGGTATTTTTAAACATGGTCGGGAGTCGATTGAAGACGACCCTCGCTCAGAAAGGCCAGTTGAGGCCACCACATCAAAAATAATCGAAAAAGTGGAAAAAATTGTACTGGAAGATACCCGTTTAAAGAAAAAACAGATATCTGCATTAGTTGGAGTATCAGATACCACCATTTTGCGAATCCTACATGACCATCTGGGTATGAAAAAAGTCAGTGCAAGATGGGTACCGAGAATGCTCACGCCGCTTCAGAAACAGCAACGCGTCGATGCTTCAAAACAATTTTTGCCGTTGTGTGGAGACGAGCCTGCACAGATTTTGGAGCGAATTGTTACCGGAGATGAAACATGGGTTCATCACTTTGAGCCTGAGTCCAAACAAGAGTCCATGCAATGGCACAAAAAAGGGACACCACCGCCAAAGAAGTTCAAAGTGTCAGAGTCGGCTGGAAAGTTGATGGCAACTGTTTTTTGGGATTGTGAAGGGATACTACTGATTGATTATAAAGAAAAGGGAAGGACCATAACAGGAGAATACTACGCAACGATTCTAGAAAAATTAAAGGAGTCCATCAAGGAAAAAAGTCAAGGAAAACTGACCAAAGGTGTGTTGCTTTTGCAAGACAACGCACCGGTTCACAAGAGCAGAGTTGCAATGGCTGCTCTGCACACTGCTTCGAATCGCTAGTCCACCCATCCTACAGTCCAGATCTGGCCCCAAGTGATTTTTATTTGTTCCCTAATTTAAAAAAAGACCTAAGGGGAAGGAAATTTGAGGCAAGTCCAAGGCACTGCTTAGGTTTCTCTCGTAATTGTTAGAGATCATATTTGATCATTTATCGGTTCAGTAGGAGTATCTACGTTGCGTTTACCCAATATTCCATTCAATACCATCACCCCTTTTAATGTTCCCCAATATTCCCCATCTTCCTCCTTTCATTTCCTTTCACATCGTTTTAAAATCCCCGACATATATATAAAACCATGGTTCAGGGGGGGGCTTAAAGCCCAAAATAATAAAGTACTCGTCTTTGGACTAGAGGAATTGTAAACGCTCCGTAGCGAAAGGAGGTCATGCTGTCCCCCAATAACCTGATAACAGGGCCAGACACTGGCGTAGGGCTTCCTCGTGTCAGAGTGATATCGGTTGTATAATGTTGGAGCCAATTTGCCCATACATGTCACCATCCATTTAATCATTCTAGTATGATCACCCATCTTAATTTAACTTTGTTAATATTTTTAAGTAAGGATTTAAACTTATTGTACAAACAACCGTAATAAAGCACGAAAAGGTCGGGCTTCGGATAAGCAGGTGGAATGATTGTTTGAATGGCTCATTGTCTGTCCAGTGAAATGTATTCGCTACATAGTTAACTTTAAAATTAACAATAGTCATTGTTTAGACGCAGATGTGCTCTAACTGCAGTGTTTCTCAAGAGCATGAAAGACGGGAGATTTCTCTAAAGTACTCGATTAGTATAATGCTGTATACTAAATAGACGATCAGATAGCCGTACCATCACATAACGCTCCCTCTCTTTGCCTAAACTTCGAACAAAACGTGTGTGCGCTCAAAGAAATTAAATTGATTTATATGTAAAAAAGTGTTTTTATGGTTTCCTATACCATAAAGTTGATGCCGAAACAGTTTTGACTTTTAAAACTAAGTTGTACGAGTTACCGGGATGTATATTTTGGTGTTAACTTTGACTTTTGCAATACCCGATCGGCGTGGCTTGCATGGCCACCGGAGCAAATTGTGATAAATTGCTAAATAGGAGAAAAGGCTGCCCCAATTGCGTCTTTTCGGCTTTTTATGTCTGCGTATTTGGCGATTTTCATCTCAATTTGTTGCCGGACGGCGTGCTTTGATAATACAAGATACACGAAAACGAAAAATACGACGATATTCGTTGTTCAACGAGAGCGACAGAGACGACACATCGTAAAGTGACGCGTCCGAACTCACGGCGAGAGCTACTTACAGCGGCAAATTGCTTATTTGTCAGCTGTCACTGTCACTGTAAAAGATTGACATTACCATTGACCTGATATTAAAAAGACATTAATTCCATTAACTACTCAAGGGATATTGTGTTAAATGCTAAGCTTGATCTCTTAAATTCCTGGAGTGAACGTTGGAATGTGAAAGATCAACAAAAAGCTAGGCACTACAGGTCAATTCAACCAGTTATTCCCCAAAAGCCCTGGTTCTTTAAGCACAAGAAAGCCTGCAAGTGGGTGACTTCAACCATTTGCAGATTAAGATTAGGTCACTCATGTACCCCTGTTCACTTAGCCAAGATAAAGGTGCGCGACCACTCCCTCTGTGAGTGTGGCCTAGACGAAGGAACCCTGGATCACATTTTTTTCAGCTGTAAAAAATTCCCTTTTTCCCTGTATGATATATTACCTACTAAAATCCCCTACTAACTTTCAATTTCTCCTCTCATTCCCTGACCCTTGTATTATTAATATTTTGTGTAAATATATTTAACTTATAGCTTAATACTACAGTTGTACAGTATTAAGCTATAAGTAACTAACACAAAGTAGTTTTATGTTACTGAAGTAAGCTATTAAGTATATTTAAGATTAACATAACTGTTGTAAGTTTATATTTTGGTTCTATAACTGGCATAGTAAAACACATGTCTTTATTATTATTATTTTTAATTGTAATAGAATAAATTTTAAATATAATTTTTGATTTGTCACTTCAAATAAATAAAATGATATAGTTGACATTTTTATTTTTATTTATTAGAATTTTTTCAACACGTTATCAGCACGAAGCTCTATATAAGTACGAAATGGCTACTAATATCCATTGTACAGAAAGTGCATTGTATGGAGATATATTCAGCTCTCGAAGGTATTGTGGTGTACAAATCCCACACACGTGGAAACTGGTTGGGCCTGATTTTCAGTTTTTAAAATTAAGGGTTATCTATTGTCAGTTAGGCGATAAAGACAAAGTACTCACAAGTTCTTGATGATCTTGAATCTTCTTTCTAATATTCTTTCTGGGCATGCCCACGCACCACAACACATAATAACACCAAACAGTTTTAAATAGTTCGCACTTCATCACCGGTCGGTTTTCGTCAGGGAAGGGTCAATTAACTAGCGTTTAGGAGATATAGCACACACAGGACTCGAGATATTATTAATCAGTAAAGGGGGTCAACTTTTGTGCAAACTGCGCGCGTGCGCCTCTCTCAATGCTTACATCAAGACTGACTCTGCCCGTGGCGCAACTAACACTCACGCCCCCGCGCGTTCAACATATAGTAAACATAACCCCCGCCCTAAACATCTATAAATGTTTACGAGGAAAAATAAGGAAAACACTAGGAGTCAATAGGAATTCGAACCAATTTGGTTAGAGTTCGCTTAAGGCTACCTGTCGATGTTCTAAAAATCAGCAGACACAGTACCTAACAGCGGAAGGTCGTGATTGAGTAACCAAGTCTCCTTTCTCACATCTTCTATGGAAGTTTAAAATTTTTACGATTAAAACTAACGAATTTACACTTATTACCACTATCCATAATTTAACACAATAATTAGACTTTAACATTACAATTACCTTTTTTAGGTTCATACTTAAAATGCACGAAACGCCCAAACATAATGCCATTAGGCCAAAAGTCGTCATTTAAAAACAAAATTTAAATTTGTCTTTGAAACAAATATTTAATTAATTAAATTTATAATTGTAATTTGCTATTTAAGGTGTAACTGAACAGGATGATTTGAGAAATATAATATAAAGTTAGTTTAATAGTATAAGTTAAAACATATAAATTTTCTAAAAAAATATTTTGTTATGAAATCAAAGTTGCTGTTTCATATCCTTAAGGTGGTTCGTTAGTGTTGGCCCGCCAATTTATGTTGCATTATTTAATTTCTAACATAAATATCTATTAATTAATAAATAAATAATTTAGTTTATGTTATCTGTGGGATGAGAGAGCAACTTTAATATTTGTATAATCTATGGTAACGCTCCCTCTCTTTGCCTAGATATCGAACCAAACGTGTATGCGCTCAAAGTAATTAAATTGTTTTTTTATAAAAAAGTGTTTTTATGGTTTCAAATCAAATCAAATCTTTTATTTGTGAATACAGTAAAATAGATGTTAAATACATATATTTTAGAAGCTGTATTCTACCAAAGTGGTGTACAAATATTATACAGACATTATGTTAACAAAAGAAAAAAAATTATAAATAATGAATACAAATTAAATGTCAAAAATTAAAATAAACTGATTATAATTTGTCAATGCTTATCATAATGGTATCGATATGTTGTAAATTATTTAATGAGATTATGTATCAGTTATATAATTATGTTATTTTGACTTCATCATCTAGATATTTTTTAATAGAATAGTAAGCTTTATTGATAAGATATGTCTTTAGATCTCGCTTAAAGCTGTGGATACATTCTATTTTCTTTAATTTTAGGTAGCTTATTATATATTTTTACAGCTGAACAAAATATGCTATTTTGAAATTCAGCAGATTTAGATGCTGGAGTAAATAGTGTCAAAGGATTTCTCTTACTGTTAGATTTGTCAAAATTATGCAGATTGAGATGAACAAAAACTGCTATTTCATAAATAAATAAAGAGGGGAATGTTAGTATACCAAGCCGTTTAAAATGCGGTTGACAACTTTCAGACCAGCCCAGAATTAGTATAGCTCGTATACACCTTTTTTGTGCCTTTAGTACAAGTTCGCGGTCAGATGAGTTTCCCCAGAACATTACCCCGAATCTGAGGATTGATTCGACATATTCATAGTAGGCTGTCAGCAGTGTCTGGAGATTAGATACTTTGTTAAGCTTGTAAAATGCATAGGAGAAACTGTTTATTTTCTTACATACTGATTCAACTTGTGATTTCCATTTTAAATTTTTGTCCATTATTATTCCTAAAAATTTAGTTTTATCTGTCTCCTCAATTTGAATGTCATTATATTGAATATTAATGCTATTTAAACCGTATTTTGTCAAATTGAAAGTCATTATTTTAGTTTTATTCATGTCACAATGAGTTGTTAATTTCAAATTCAAAGTTATTTTTCGTGCCTTCCTCATAAAGAATCGTACAGTCGTCAGTAAAAAGATTTATTGATTGTGGTATTGCAGTTGGTAAGTTGTTAATATATATTAAGAACAGTAGCGCTCCCAACACACTCCCCTGAGGTGCGCCATATTTTAAAACTTGTTGAGATGATTGGTGAATTGTTTCCATACGTGATGAGGGACATATATTTACTATGTGTGTCACTTGAGACCTATTGTATAAATATGATTCAATCAGAGCTATCACTGGACCGCGTAAACCATACTGTGCTAATTTTTGAATGAGTATATTATGATCAACGTGATCGAACGCCTTAGTCATATCCATAAACAGTGCTACTGTGGGTATTTTTCTATCTTTGTTTAAATATATTTTTTTTAGAAGGTCATATATGTTTGCCATGCCATGCCATGTTTATGGATTTGTTTTTTCTAAATCCTTTTTGATCATTTGTAAAAATTGAATTCATCTCAAAATAATCCCTTAGTCTATTATAAATAATCTTTTCAAAGATCTTTGAAAATATCGTTATTAATGCAATGGGGCGGTAGCATTCAACTGAGTATTTATCGCCCTTTTTAAATAATGGTTTAATTATTGTAGTTTTAAGACCATCTGGAAATACTCCATATTCAAGAGACATGTTTATTATATAGGCAAGGACGTCAGATATATAGGGCGCAGTTTCTTTAATTATCATCGTACTAATTTCATCGTATCCTACACTTTGTGTGTTTTTTAATGATTTTATTAATTGCTCCACCTCAATTGGATTGGTTGGAGACATAAACATAGATGAAGACTTAGTATTAGGTATCTTATAAGAAACTGTTGTTTTCCAATTTGTTGATTTTACTATGTTGGTAAAGTAATTGTTAAAAGTTTCAGCGATTAGTTTTGGATTTTTTATGTCTTGTCCTTTGTCTATGATTTTGTCAATGTAATTTTTAAGTGTCTTTGGAGTTATATTATTTTGAATAATTTTCCATATAGCTTGTTTTTTGCTTGGTTGACATAATAATTATTTTGAGATCTTTTTGTCAATTCTATGATTCTCTTCAATCTCATAGAGTATCTTTTATATTTGTCTTTGGCGGCTGGATCTGGCCGTAGCCTGTATCGCCAGAGTAGTTTTCTTTTTTTAGAACAACATAATTTTATTCCTTTTGATAACCATTTTATTTTTGTATTTAAATATTTTTTAAATTTAACCTTTGGAAACCATAAGTCATAAAATAATTTATAAGTTTCAAAAAAATAATTGAATGCATCATTAGGATCAGTTTTTAACCACATTTCATTAAATGTAAGTGACTTTAGACAATCTTTAAATTTTGTAAGGTTCTCTGTAGATTGATCTCGTTTTAAAGCAAACCAATAAAATTTTTTATGTTTTCGAATTACTGGTAGCTGTAGCAGTTGAGCTGTATGATCAGAAAGAGCTAATTCCAGGACTTTACTTTTTATGTTTTTTATGTTATGAAAAGCATTGTCAATACAAGTACCACTTGTAATTCGCGTTATGTCATTAATCTCAATCTTTAAATTATAACTGTTTAATATTTCATGTAACCTGTTTGTTAAATTATTTGATTTTAGAATGTCAATATTATAGTCACCTATAAGGATCGTTTTATTAGACTTGAAAGTATATTTATGGGCAATGTCTTGGAATACTGTAAAAAATCTGTCAGTGTTACCTAAAGAATTATTTGGTATTCTATATATACATATTATATTAATATTATGATCAATCAATTCTATACCACTGCATTCCACTATATTAGATACAGAAAATGTCTCAACATCGACGAGTCTTCTAAATTTCATATTGGCTTTGATTAAGGTGCAGGATCCGCCGTTTCTGTTATTTCGCAAAAAATAGGAAGATAATTTATAATTCGGAACATGCAAATATTGGATATCATCTACAGTCATATTGTGTTCGGTTACACATATAATATCTATGGATTGTTTGACATCCTTTAACTCTGATAGACAAATTGTTAGAAGGTCTGATTTTCGGATTAATCCATTTATATTCTGACGTATTAGATTAATGTTATTTAAGAAAAAACGTTGGAGTCTCTTGATTATTTTCAACTAATAAGTTTGTGTCAGTTTGGGTCGATTTGTCCACTTTAACTGTATTATTTATTTTACTTAGCTTTTTATTAAAAATATCTAGATGATTTACATAATTTTGTTTGTAGTTAAGTTTTAAAATTTCTCGAAGCAAAAATTTTGATATCAGCAAAGAAGCTGCATTCCCAAAAGGAACATGTTGACTATATTCCATGTCAATAAAAATAGCATGATCAAAATTGCTACACATAAATTTTAATTCATAATTCAGTTTAGAAATATTTAAATTATTGTTGTAGGGTACTTCCGATATTAGCACATTTGTATGTTGTACTGAAGAAATCCAACTTGAAAAATTGCACTTAAATTTAAACGGGTTTCGATTCATTCGTTCCAGCCAAGACGACAACACAGTCTTTAAATGTGAATTCTGAGATTTCTTTTTAAAGAACATTTAAGACTTCGCAGGAATCGGCTCCAGGCTTTGTATAGCTAGTCACACTGTAACCGGGTCCCAGTTTTTCTTTTAGTAGTGTTGTTATTTTTTTTCCTTGTTGATCTGCTAAAATTAATATCTTTTTCGTTATTTTGTTTTCTTTTGTGACGTTCTTGACTTTCGTTTGCATTTCTGTGTTTAAAGCTAGTTTTTGATTTACAACTTTAGGAGTATTATTTAGTTCAAATAGTCCATTTTTTTCTTTTTCTGAATCATTACTTAAAATGTTTGTTTCATGGCTATTTGAGCTTGTTAATATAGGTGTTAGAAATTCTTTTAATGGTTTAAATCTCTCTGTTTTATCTTTCATAATAGGTGTTATATTGGTAGGTTGAAGATTCTTTTTAGGTGTCACATTTATTTGTATTAGCGTTTTTATAATTTTGTAGCAATTATCTAGTTCATTTTTAAGTTTAACATTTTCTGAAAGTAGATTATCTATCTCATTATGTGCACATTCAAGATTTGCTGTTAATTCTTCATTTTTTTGCTCCAAGTCAATAATTTTAGAGTTGTTGTTAATGGAAATATCTGGAAGACTTTTGATAGTATCGTCAAAAATAGCTGTAGACGTAGAGGCATCCTTTTCAATTGTTGTAAGATCTGTTTCTGAATGAAATTTTTTTTTCTTCGTTGAGTAATATTATTGATTGAAAAATTATAGTTGCTCTCCATTATATATTTCTTGAGGTAGTTTTATAATTATGTGCTATTCTTACACTACTAAAAAATTAAAAAAAAAAAAAAAATAGAAAAATAAATAAAGAAAAAAAAATGCTTTAAAAAACTTCGTATGTGTGGTGAGGCTTGAACCCTCATTCAGTTGGAATGAAATGTCCCCACTGCGCTGCTAGACGTTCGGTAAAGCGTTTCAAATTTAAAACCACTATTCTCAATTGAAGTATCTAGTGTTGATGAGTAATCCGTTCCAGCGTCGATATGAGTCACAAGTTTGCACTGCACTTGGATCGTTCGGACATTGAAACTTGCAAAAAACGATGCAATTTCAAATTGTTTTTTCAAATATCTTTTCTTCTATTGCACTATAACATGAACAGTTTTCATAATATTGTTATTTACACTTATAACTAACTATTTACACAACTTTTTTTTGTAATTTAATCGTTTTTTTACACTATTTGATTAAATTTTAACTAGCAGTCTTGTTTGCAACTGTCGCGTACAGTGCGCGACGACGACTCCTAGTTTCTTGGCCCCTTTATTGGTTGGTTGCATCCGAAGTATAATTTGGACCTTATAACATAGTTTGAATTCGTATATTTGAGCAATGACCATATTTGTAAAATTGCCTCCTACTTTGGCAAGGCGCGTAGATAAAAGAATTCTTTATAGTGCTCGTTCCTATTATTAATGTAAGCAATAGTTTTAATAATATCCCAAAGTTTATTTTATCATTTTGATCATTTGTAATTTGATTTATATTATAGTCATTTTTAACTTTTTAAAAATGTTTTTTTATTTAATTTGTCCCTATTAAGTATGCAACGTAGTGAACCGGGGTGATCCAGGGTTTAATTATCCTGTTTCTTCGAGAGACTGTTATGGTTGTTGTGTTAGATTCTATTGCAGTACTTACTCAGACATTTAATTTAGTAACTCATGGAAATATTTGTTTGGGGATTATCAGGGTCTTGAAAGGAATGAGGTGACTGTAAATGATCAGAGGGTAACTCCGCAAGAAGTTCAGGTCTGTTACTAATCCATTTTCTAAGCTCAAACCCACCAGAGGTCATTATACCTTCTAACTCAGATTTAAGGGCATAGGCATTCTCAAGGGAGTCAGAACCGGTAAGGCAATCATCTACATACACGTCATTCTCTAGGACAGAAGCAGCTCGGGGGAAATTAAGGAATAGGTAAGTAAGGGCTCAGAGGTTGACTCACGCCATAAAACCAGCTGATATTTACGATCATCCAGGTGTAGCCAAGACATACGAAACATCATGCGTATATCAGAAACGAACACTACTACATGCTTACGAAAGTTAAGAAAGGCTAATGTCCTTTTGTAATTTAGGACCACTATGTAGGCACTCATCAAGCGATACACCACTAGACGTAGGACAACTACCGACAAACACAACACAGATTTAAGATTTGTCTCCGGGCTTAAACACACCATGGTGGAGAATGAAGTAATGCTCAGGGGGTAAAGGGTAAGGAAATAAACTTATATGATACTAGCGACCCATCCCGGCTTCGCGCGGGTGGAATGTTATTTTTAAAAATATTTTGGCCCTCCCGCATTTCGGTGCCCACTCTCGTGCCGCGTTACTCGCTGCGCTGCGTCGCTATACTGGCCCGTCGCGTCCTCGTGTATTTTTTGTTTATATTGATATTTTTAATTTCGTAATATCTTTTGAATGTAAAATCCGATTTTAATAATTCAAAAAGTAATTTACAGGTATTGAAACAGTCTTGAATACGAAATAATTTATTTGGATAAGGATTAATACAAAGTTATAGAAAACATGGTCTGATTTTGATAGGCATTTTTATCAACTTTTAAAATGTAAAAAAGTAGTTATAGTGACATAACTATAATAGTTGAACATATAGTCTCGCGGAGTTTTTTGTAGATATTGATACGTTCTATAATATTGTAAAACATTTTTTTGTTCTATCATCAATACTTTTTGCAGCGCATGCGATAAAAGATATTTTATGGCTGATTTTTTTGCACCTTGGGTTGGTTTTAGTGAGATTTCCTGAGGATCTCTAATTTTTTCTTTTAATAAATATAGCCTATGTTACTCGAGGATAATGTAGCTTTCTAATGGTGAAAGAATTTTTGAAATCGGTCCAGTAGTTTTTATGTTTATTCGTTACATACAAAAATACAAATCTTACTTCTTTACAATATTAGTATAGATAATTCTAAATACTCACGCATAAAGGCTATATACTTCTCACGTAATTTAGGGTTTGTTGACTGGCGCTTCTCGAGACCAAGGAAGCGTCATATCGCTGTAGGCTTAGAATCACCGAGGGTAGGTCGATTATTTAAAAAGGGAAGTCTCACAATAAATCTACCACATGTGTGCCGAGAGGTCGTATTTTTAAAAATTAATTCACACTCATTATCTAAAGGGTTAGGTATTAAGGGTTGAGGGGTCTCTTCGACCTGCTAAAATCTCTCTACTAAACGGAATAAGGAAACACCAGTCATAGGGGGTTCAAGATCACCATAATCTCCAGGGACAGGACCGCAAACAATATGACCAAAAATTGTAGGTATTGCACTAAGACTATCAAAGTTTAATGTTTCACCTCTAGTAAAGAATGATTCTAACACATCAGCTCCAAGTAGGATATCTATAGGGTCAGGTTTATTATAGGTAGGGTCAGCAAGAGAAAAATCACTACAAGGGAAAATCATACGATCGGGAAACTCGAACTCAGGATGTGTACCGGCAATCACATCTATAACCATGGCAGAGGTAGATATCTCGAGATAGGAATTATAAATAGGTCTAAAACACAAACGGATATAACCGCGGGACACAACAATTTGTATATTACCTATGCCACGAACAGGGGCACATGAAGGGGAAATAGGCATATTAAGGTGATTAACAACAAAATTAGTAGTTATGAGGCAACCCTGGGCACTGGTATCACATAGGGCACGCGCTTCTATAAAATAACCACTAACAGTTGTAACATGAATTATAGCAGTAGGTAATAAAACAAGAGAGTTAGGTGACACATTAATAGAACGGGGTAGGGGGGTTAAACACTTCGCTAGCTATTGGGCATCTATCTGTAGAGGGGACTCATCAGGAGGCTTATAACTATGGTTAACACGTCTAGTCTGCGGCTGGGGGGAATAAACTTCCCTAGGGGGGGAACGAGTATACCTCTGGGGGGAAGGGTTCGTAGAGAAGTGCTGAGGAGAGTTTCTATATATAGGTTTATGCGCACGATATACATTATCCCGGGTGCCCCCGCCCATGGGAGGGGCGCGGGGGTAACGATGGGAATCACTAAACTTCACATGATAATTATTATTATTACGTTGGGAATGGGAAGGATACACTGGGTTATGCGAGTTATTAAAACACAACATAGTATGATGAGACGAGCGACGACACGAGGCACACCTGTAGTCACGGGCACACACAGCTATAGTATGTTTATCTAGACATCTATAACACAACTGTGATTGCTTAACAAAGGAGGATCTTTCTCTGGGAATCATACGAACAAATTCAGGGCACTCGCGTAGGTAATGGGACGAACTATTACACAAATAACATTTTTTATTATCTATATTAAGGGAAGGTGAAGGCGCAAGGTAAGTACGTTTAGGTAAATATGTATGTTTAAATATAGGATTTTTTTTTACTAATATTACTATCAACTAGGGTTGCATTACTAACATTGCCGTGATGACGACAAGCAGTCAACAAAGGATTTAGGAAAGCCGCACGTAAGCCAGTCAGTTTACTAGATATTTCAGGTAAGGTAAGTAACTAAGTTATGTATATATCGGCCAACACACGAGTATTATGATAGCGGCGCTTCAGCAAATCGCGGGCCACCTCATAATTACCGTCCTCAATACGTAAATGCAATAAAAGACGTTTAGGTTCATCCGCTAGGGCCCCTATCAGATACTGTAACTTAGCTATAGAGGTTAAATTGCGCTGGTAATCTACAACACTGATCGATAAAACTAATCCAAGAATCTGGGCGGCCATCAAATTTGGGAAAAGGTAAATCAGGCAATTCACTACGTGGACCACTATCACACACATCTCTAAAACCTTTGATAGGAGTACTAGTCAAACCGTACAGGAGACATCCTCACGAGGGGGTAACAACTCACTCTGTTTTATTCTAATGTCATCTATTTTATCTCTAATAGATCTTAACTCTGTCTTTACATAGGTGATTTCTTGGGCGACTATAGTAGGGTCTAAACCATCAAGGAGCTCGGAACACCTAGTATTAAATTTATCACAATAGGTATCTAAATCTCTAAACCGGTCATTAAACGCGAAAGTGATGCGGTTTGTAGCAAATTATAGGTGTCGTTTACCCATTCTCCTACAAATCGTAAGAATGATTCGAGATTCTGGAGGAACGGAAGCGACGCAGGCGAAAAGTCATCAATGACGTCACTAAACACGTTTACTTAGGTTAGGAATTTCAAACACACATTAGGGGCTATTTTTACACTTTGGGACTATACACGACTAATTTTAATTTCATAGGATGCAAAAGGCCAAATAGTTTATATTCTTAGTTAGCTAATCTGCTACCAAGGAACAATGAGGCGTACAAACCCCACACACGTGGAAGCTGGCTGGGCCCGGTTTCAGCTTCTTTAAAATTAAGGGTTATCTATTGTCAGTTACCAATACCAATACAAATCTCTTTAATACCAAAAACACACTGCATTACAGTACCTTATATCTAGTGTTAAATATACTGTTTTTAAATTATGGTATTAATAACTAAATACTATTCACATTGAACTTAAAACTAGTGTACAGCAGTATGACGTTGGTAAAGGTAGGTCACTCAGCATAGATGTCGGCACACGGAAGTTGCCCCACGTGTACCAACGCTGGTTTTCAATGACTGCCTCAACGAGGACTTGCCTGCGATCGTCGGGCAGATAATAAATTAAATATTATTTATGTTAATTATTATGAGTGTATGAATTAATTTCTCTTTAATACCAAAATTTTATTATTTATTTATTTTTATTTTTTAAAAAGATTACTAGCAGTATGGATCACATACTACTAGTATTCCCGTTACCCCTCCTAGTAAATAATACGAAAATGTTTGCATTTATACATATTAGATAATTTTGAATGAAATATTTACGAGTTGAGTTTGATGATGTTTAGTTTTATGAGTATGGGGAATATAATTTTACTATATTTTGATGTCGTTGTAAAGGAGAAGAAATAAGAAAATAATATAAAATAAATAGTAGTGCTGGTATATCAATTAGATTATGTTATTATTATATCTGTTAATTAAAAAGCTGTAAAATAATAAAGGTACAAGAGAGGTTTTATTTAAAAAATTTAAATTTCAGTGGAAATTAAATCCGCTTTTGCATTTCTAATAAATTTGATTTTACTATCGTTTTGAATTTATTTTTACTCCCTATTTCACGTGAAGGTGGCGGAAGATTGTTCCAACACTTCGCTGCTGCGTATTAAAAACAGTCGAATGGTGAACCGGTATTAGCATGAGATAATTAGAGGCTCTCGTGAGATAGGTATGGTTGTCACTAGCCCATTTTAACTTCGAGTAGAGATACTGGGGAATTTGAAATTTGACAACGCCGAATAATAAGGTTGAAAAGTGCAATAACCTACGGTATTGAGGTACTTTATACGGTAACCGTCCGTAGTTTAATTTTGATAATACCAAGGAGTCACAGAGACTTAGGCGTAGTTCAGTCTTGAGATAAGGTCTTATTCTATATAACACTTTAAGTCTATAGAAACAACTTCGGATAGTATTTTGAATGTGTTTTTCAAAACGAAGACCTTCATCCATTAAAACGCCAAGATTACGAGCCTCTGTGACCCGCACGATTCCATCGTTTTGGATCTTGACTACGGGAGCCAACATTGATATTTTTTCGATATGATTTTTCGATCGGAGAACTAAATATTTTGTTTTATTTGGGTTAAGTTTTAGACAATTCGCTTCAGACCACGCAGCTATGTCGCGCAGATCATAATTTAATTTTTCTACCGCTGTATTAGTGTCGCTGGGTTTAAATGAAATATAAATTTGTATATCGTCAGCGTACATATGGTAGCGGCTCTCTTTTATTTGCTTAACGACGTCGGAACAATACAAAATAAATAATAAAGGACCCAGTATCGAGCCTTGGGGGACACCTCTTGTAACCGGCTTGTATTCAGATGTTGATACAGAACCGTCCTCGTTTCTTATTTCTACTGCTTGTGTGCGGCAACTCAAGTAACTTGCAAACCATTGAATGGTATTTGTACTGAAACCATAGTAGTGTAGCTTAGCGAGTAACAGTTCTGCATTAATTGTTTCGAAAGCTCGAAAGAAGCTCGTAGAATCCAAAATATCCAAAACATCTAGTAATCAGTGACAGTTCCGCGATGTTTTCGGAAGCCTGATTGCTTATCTGGCAGCACATTGTTTCTTTCTAGATACTCTACCATTTGGTCACATACTACCTTTTCTAAAATTTTGGAAAAACAGGGAAGGATGCTTATAGGGCGGAGATCCTTAGGTTCCAATGCATTTTCTGTTTTCGTAATAGGGCGAATTATTGCTTTCTGCCATAGTGATGGAAATGTACTTGTATAAATAGACTTGTTTACTATGTCAGTTATAATATCTAATGTGTTATGAAGAACAGCTTTTAACATTTCGAGAGAAATGCCGTCAGCGCCTATTGCATTCGATTTTAGCCCACGTATTATTTCAGATAAACTCAAACTCAAAATATTTTATTTCAATTAGACTTTTGTATAAAAGTACTTTTGATACGTCAAAAATTGGTCGGTCAGTCAGTTTGTCTGAAGCTACCACCAGCTCGGAAAGCAGTTTTCTGTTGAGAAGAGCCGGCCAGAAACTCAACAGTCGCCCTTTAAAAAGGCCATGTTTACATAAATTATTAATATACAAATCATTTAGCTTGAGAGTCAACGTCTCTTAGATTCCAAGCATTCTCATCATTTAAGTAATCCTGTACATTATAGTATGCTTTATTTATTAAAGATTTCTTGATACGAGTTTTAAATTGTTGAAGTGGCAAGTCTAATATAGGCTGTGGAATCTTATTACAGATGCGAACACCAAGCCCCATGAAACTATTACTGACTTTGTGGAGACGATAGTAAGGCGTTACAAGTTTATTTCTGTTTCTAGTATTAACCTTATGTTTGTCACTGTGTTTTGAATACGAATCTATATTCTGGTAAATGTACAAAATATTACAATATATGTATTGTGATTGGACTGTAAGGACGTCTATTTTTTATAAACATCTTTAAGTGAATCTCGTGCTCTAAGATTATAAATGGCCCGAACAGCTCTCTTTTGAAGTACAAAAATAGATTCAATGTCCTCGGCCCTACACCACAGCAAAATGCCATAAGACACTGTGAAAGTAACTGAAGTAAACTAGCCTAGCAGTATTGATATCAGTCATTTGTCTGACTTTCCTCACAGCGTAGGCAGCTGAGCTGAGTCTGCCCGCTAGAGATGATAAATTGGAGTTTTGAATCTAAAGTTATACCCAGAAATACCGTCGAGTCTGCCACATCTAAAATTTCATTATTTAACAGTAGGTTAAATTTTTGTTTTTTAACATTAGGTAAAGCAAACTCAACGCATTTAGTCTTTTTAGCATTAAGAACTAAGTTATTTACCGTAAACCATTGAAGAACCTGCGATAAAGCATTATTTACCTCGTCGTAATTACGTTTATTTCTATTTACTTTAAATATAAGAGATGTATCATCAGCAAAAAGTACAATATTACATAAATTCTTCACATAATATGGCAGATCATTAATATAAATCAAAAATAAGAACGGTCCTAAAATGGATCCCTGTGGAATGCCCATTTGTAGCAAAGATCCAGAAGATTTTACACCATTAACAGTAATCCTCTGGACTCTTTGATTTAGGTATGAGGCAATTAGATCCAGTGGAACACCAGCTATACCATAATGATTAAGTTTTTTTAAAAGAGTTTCATGTTGAACACAATCAAATGCCTTGGACAAATCACAAAATAGACCAATCGCATTTTGTGATTTCTCCCATGCATCATAAATATGCTTAAGAAGTGCAACTCCAGCGTCTGTTGTTGACCTACCCCTAGTAAAACCATACTGTTGACTATGAAATAGTTTATTTTTATTAAAATATTCTAAAAGTTGGTTGTTGGTTGTTCTTTAAAATTATCTTTTCAAAAACTTTACTCAGTGATGGTAATATAGAGATTGGTCTGTAGTTACTGGGATCGTTCCTGTTTCTATTTTTAAATAGAGGTATTATTTTACTGTGCTTCATTAACTCCGGAAACTTTCCTGTATCTGTACACTTATTAAAAATATCGGCTAGATGCGGAGCAATATTATTAATTATTGCATTTAATATTTTTACTGAAATGTCCCATAAATCACCTGTTTTTTTTATATTAAGTGTTCTGAAATTCTTAATAATATCAAACGCTGTAACATGTTTAAACTCAAAGTAATTATCACAGCCTGGGAGATTAGTTTTTAGTAGAGAAATAGCATCTGTGAGCGATGATTTTAATACAGATGTTACTTTGATAAGTATATCTGTAAAGAATTTTTCAAACATGCTTGCAACTTCTTCTTCTGAATTAATTAATATATTATTTAATTGTTTCATTTTTTCAAAATTTAATTTAATTGGTTCATTTTTTATTTTGGATCTTCCAGTTATGCTATTAATAATATCCCAGGTAGCTTTTATTTTGTTGTCAGAGTTAAGAATTTTGTTTCTAATGTAAATTGCCTTTGCCTGGATGCAAACACTTTTAAAAATCTTAGAATAACATCTAACGCGTTCTAAAAATACTGGATCCCGATTATATATTGCCTCATACCATATAATTCATATAATTTATCTCTACTTCTAAATATACCTAAGGTAGCCCAGTCACTATATTTCAGTTTTAAATTTTTACTAAAAGGTTTTATTTTAAATGTGTTATTAAATTCATTTAAAATCATAGTAAATAAATTATTATATAGCCTATCTGGGTCCTTATAAATCAAACACAAACTAGGTATTTTTTGTACTACCTTATCCTTAAACAAGTTAATTTTATAACTCGACTTTGGTCTGCATGAAATCTTATTTGAATTTTTAATTTCTTGGTCTACTAAAGTGAATTTCTGTCCATAATGATCCGAAGTTAAGTTTTTCATTATTAAAGTCTCAAACACTTCACAGTCACAAAACACGTTGCAAAATTATCGCCAACATGAGTCGGCTCACAGAATAAGTTTAATAAATTATATGATTTAAATAATGTTTTCCAGTATCATGCAAATCTGTTCTCAAAAATAATTTGCCTGATGATAAAATCTCAACATTAAATGTATTAACGCATAACATTAGAAGTATTACAAAAAACTTTAGTCAATTTGAAGTGTTTTTTAATAGATTAAAAATATCGTGTGAAATAATTATTCTCACAGAATGCTGGAATTCTAGGACTGCATTCTTTCCAGGTCTAGAAAACTATAATCTACATTTTACCAAAACCAATCTTAATCAAAACGATGGAGTAGTAGTATATACAAGAGAGGATATATGCTGTACAGTTCAAGAAGTTTTTTTAGCTGATGCCTCGTGCATGGTTGTCGAGTTAGATAGAAACAGTGTCGTAATAGAAATTTATATATCACCGTCTTATATTAACGCAAACAATTTTATTAACTCACTAAGTAGACTATTAAATATCTATACTAATTACTTGACAACATTACAAACAGAAAAACCAAAAAGGCATCTTCAGCAAATCTTCTTAAAATAGGAAAGACACCAGCATTATCTTTAGACAAGTTAAATTCATATTTTTCAAATATCGGAGAAGAACTAGCAAATAATATAAAGACTAATAATTTTCATACTAGTACCTTATCTACACCTGTATTAAGTTCTATGGTTATGTTAGAGGCAACGGAATTAGAAATTAATTCTATAATTATGAACTTACGAACGGATAGTGCTGCAGGATGGGATGGTATTTCCACCAAAATACTTAAACTAATAGCAAATATTATTGTACCACCTCTAACGCATATCGTTAATCAATCAATTCGTAGTGGCATTTTTCCTAATATTTTTAAAATAGCCGTTATTCATCCTATCCATAAAGCGGGGAATAGATACTGTCCTAATAACTATCGTCCCATTTCTGTGTTACCGGCACTTTCTAAAGTACTCGAGAAAGTTATGAATAAGAGGCTCATTTCATACTTAGAGAAACAGAATATTTTATCAGATAACCAATATGGTTACAGAAATGGTAGATCTACGGGGCAAGCTGTGGCTGATCTCACGAATTACGTAGCTGCACATATAGACAAAAGAAATAAATGTGTTGGTGTTTTTCTAGATTTGATAAATGCATTTGATACAGTCTCTATTCCCAACTTAATCAACAAAATGAATCAAATTGGAATAAGGGGTAATGTTCTGAATTTATTTAGTGATTATTTAAAAACCAGAAAACAAAGGATAACGATAGAGGGACACTTTAGTAGTGATACTCCTTCGGCGTACCCCAGGGTAGCATTCTTGGTCCAACTCTGTTCTTGTTATATATTAATGAATTATGTAATCTCAAACTAAGAAACTGTAAAATATTTACCTTCGCTGATGATACGGCACTCATTTTTCATGCAAAATCTTGGGACGAGGTGGGATACTGTACAAAAACAGGTCTGCAGCAAACAGCAAAGTGGCTATGTGAAAATTTACTAACTCTCAATATCTCAAAATCAAAATACATGACCTTTGGTAATACGAACGCAATGAAATCCACACATAATTTAAAAATTAAATTGCATACCTGCGAAGTAAACAATAGGGACTGTAATTGTGACTACCTAGAAAAAACCAATTTAGTAAAATATCTTGGAATTTTGCTTGACGAAAAATTGACTTGGTGTCCACATATCGATGTTTTGTCTGGGAGAATAAGAAAACTAATATATGTGTTCAAATTACTTAGAAATGTTACTGATCCTATCCTACTTAAAAACATCTACTTTGCTTTAGCTCAGTCGATTCTAACATACTGTATTACAGCATGGGGAGGAGCACACAAAACCCATCTCATAGCGCTCAACGCGCGCTTCTTAATGTTATGTTTTTTAAACCATTTATGTATCCCACAAAAAAATCTTTACATGGAAAGTGAGTTTTTGACTGTTAGACAGTTATTTGTTAGAGAAACTGTTATAATACAACATCAAAAAACAAAATTTAACAAACAAATACTTAATAAAAGAAACATGAACAGAGTTTGTCCCACATCAATAAATAAAACATATTTTATCAGAAAGTTCCAGTGTTATTTAGATCCTATGATGTATAACAAAATAAAGTCGTTCCTCATAATATATCAATTAAATAATTATTTCATCAATTAAATAATTATTATAAAAAAATCAAAATATATCAATTAAATAATTATTCATGTAAAAAAATTTTAACATCATGGTTGAAGTTGCAAAATTACGAGGATACTGAAAAGTTATTTATAATTGTAAGGTAATAAAACTCAATCTTTAATATAATATATTTTACCAATCAATGATAGAGTATTCATAAATTTAAAAAAAAAATACAATACATACTTTATTGTACTTTTGATAAGTAGGTATACTTATGTATGAAATTATAATATCATATGGGTGTATATGAAATTGTATATATATTGTATAAGTAATACTATAAAACTATTTATTTATTTATATTTTATCGGGTGATCATTTTTAAGTATAATTGAATACATACACTATAACTATATATATATATATTTAGGTACCAGAAGTGCTAATCAAATATAAAATCAATTATCAGGTATAATAAGTACATGGAACGGACTCACAGTATCGAAAAACAACCACAGCACCGCTTCAGCCGGATCACTGTATCATGCCTCCCGGCTGCCCGGATCCCCGCTTGACTTCACGCGCCTGCCTGGATCACAGCGCGACTCCTCACGCCCGCCCGGAACACTGAGCACTCTACGTGTCCGTCCGGACCACTGCACGAGGCCCCGAGACTGCCCGAAATATTGCGCCACTCCTAGCGTCCGCCACGCGTTGTGGGTACAATCAGACATCAGCCACAGCGGGGCACCAGCTTTGAAGAGGCACACCCACACCGGGCCACATCGGCAACACGTCCCAAGCAACGAGGCAAACACTTGCCTTACACTGACACACATGTCGATCGTGCTACTATAACTCAGAGGTTGCTAAATGTTGTTTCAATCATCGCGCCCTTACGATATTGAATTTCAAAATTGAAATCCTGCAGATAAATTCACCAACGTCAAACTCTAAGTAGAAGGTTCATTTTACGTACAGCATCTATCAAGGCATTGTAATAGTGTTATATTAAAAGTTACACCAATCAAATAATGACGAAAATATTGCAGTACCTTGACGACCGCCAACGTTTCTAACTGACGTGACTTTACTAAAGTAAGCTACCACCCGCTTACCACTCTTACAAACTTGATCAAAATTGACTTAAGGCTAACCCAACGTAAGGCTAACTTTCACTTCCAACATTAGACAATTAAAGAAACCTAAACCGAACTACAAATAAAAAGAAGGAACTATTGGGCAAAGTGGCGACCTAAAACCCAATAGTCATGTTACCAAACCGACGGACTGAGAAATAGTAGTCCATTCCAACGCTCCGTGTCGGGCGTCCACTCACCACGCCAGAGCACCATGCGCTCTGCAGCTGCCTGAGCTTTCTTGCTATACAGCTCGCACGACGGCGCCGACCGCGACAGCACTCCCGTTCGCGAATCGGTTCACACAAAAGTATGAAATAGACCAACCTTCATAGCACTGTTTACACAATACCTGCCGCACTTGCTTAACGTTTTTGGGTTTGGCTGAGTCAATGAGGGCCTGAACTTTCTCATGGCTCGGCCTAACCTGACCTCCACTAATTGTACGGCTCAAGTATTCTATTCTGGTGGCCAGAAACGACACAATACCACTACTTCAAATTAGGTTTAAAGATCATTTATTCTCATTAAACACAAAATATAGATCACTCACAAAGTCAAAGTCAAAGTCAAAGTCAAAATTTTTTATTCAATGTTGGAATTTACATTCTCTTATTGAACGTCGGAATCTACCACCCTTTCGGAAACGACCTAACCCAGACCTGAGAAGAATGGGCGCAAGAAACTCAGCGGGACTGTTTCTTTTGGATATTTTTTATCTTTGATTTTTTCACATGAGAACAACACAGCTTAGTTTATAAATTAAAATGTAATATCCATTGTTCTACGTTCTAATATGATTTTTTTACACCTGAGGATACTTTATTATAAAGTTGCTGGAGAAACTAGTCATCGTCAACGCATCAAGCACTTTACGTAGTAGATCTAAACCCTGGTCATTACAAGTATTACGAGTAACGACACATGTCGCCATCATGATTACTGCGACTCCGAACGCTTTCGCGATCATACATTTTATTAAGAAGAAATGACAGATTAAGATAAAAAGTGGGTACTTACGAATTATCAGGCCAAAACAATAAAAATAAACTAAATCTTTTATTTCGTGTTTCAAATTGGTTACCACCGTCTTTATTTGTAAATCTGTAATACCACCTCGCGAAAGTATTGCAACTTTCAGCTCGTCAGACAAGTCCTTTACAATTTTAGACGCAAAAGAAACCTGCGGGTATATTCGGTACAAACGGGGAATTTATTTAAGTTGTTACACATAACCGCAAATAAAATTGTAACCAAACTACACTACATGGACACATTACGATTTTCCAAAGAGGTACGCTCGCGGCGATAAGAACTTTCACTGTGTCTACGTAATAAAGGAGTAGGATCTCTCCTTCCGGAATGACTATGATCACGCGTTCTACTTTTTTTTTACGTTCGTGATCTATCATGAGGCGGCCGCGAAAGTTAGGCAATATCGCAAGGATTCACCACGACGGCTACCCTCAGCGAGACGTTGTCTCTACTAATCTCTCACGCGAAACGCGTCGCATCTTGGCGAAAATTAACGGTTGTTTACGTTTTAAAGGCTAATTGTGGGCGAAATTCTATCCCACTTCTGAATTTAGGTACCAGAAGTGCTAATCAAATATAAAATCAATTATCAGGTATAATAAGTACATGGAACGGACTCACAGAATCGAAAAACAACCACAGCACCGGTCGACGACTAAGAAGCAAATAAGCCCGTATGCGACTGAGTGCCTGTTTATTATAGGCAGTGGTGGGGATCGAAACCGTCAATCACTAATTCTGACTTATAATCGATTCTGTCCTGACTAATAATCGATGCTATCAATTCAGTAATGCTCATATTGACGTTGTCGTCGGGTAGTCTCCTAACTATATATATATATATATATATTATAACTATATATATCTTTCACTTTAATTTTTCCAACTGAAATTGATTAAAATTTTTAATAAGTAACAAAAATAATAAATACAATGCTCTGAGGTCCATACGTTTTGTGGTATAACTAGTTATTTACAATCAAGAAATGAATCGTGGAGGTAGAATAAAATTATTTTCTTCGGCTTAAAACGGCACTATCTAGTGTGTTTTACGATGTACCCACAATATGGATGTACATATTTTTATTATATTTATTACATCAAATATTTAGTTTGTTAATAGTTTAAAAAAATATGAACTGAATTAAGTGTACACGTTTTTTACTAATAATATTGCATTGTCATATGAGAAGACAATAACGCCTAAGATACAGGCTGGGCCTAGTTTAGGCGTTAGTGTGAAACAGTGTTATGTACTATGCGTTTAACTTATACAAATAATGTAACTATACGATAAAACCAGTGGAAAAGATTTTTGTGTCAATAAAGTTTTTATTATTATTATTAAAAAAAAAAAAAAAATATAACAGCCGACGACTGAAAGTTGTGTCTATCAATATATCTATAATAAAGTCTCCACACACGATTATAGATTTATTTTTAATGCAAATACGTTTAAGTACATCATCAATAGTGGACTCAAAAGTTTCAAAATCAGTATTGGGGGGGCGGTACACGCATACTATAATGTAACGTTGAAACTCTACACAAGAAATCTCAACAATACGCTCGACAGAGAGAGAAACAATATCTTGTCGAGATTTACATACTGTATTGGATATGTCACTGCGAGCTAATATTAAAGAGCCTCCGCGAATGGTTTTCTCTCTGACGAATGTAGTTATTAATTTATAGTTATCCATAAGTGACATAATACAATTTTTATTGAACCAGTGTTCAGTGATACAAAAGATATTAATATTAAATTTATTACCTAATTAAATTCCAGTTCAAGTTCTTTGCCGCCTAAAGCTTGCATGTTTTGATGAACTATGGTAATATTTAAAGGCTTTGTCTCATTAACTAGTTTAAACTAGTTTGTACAACATTATTAATGATAACATTATCATGGTTAATTGATGTCTGCGTTATATTACATATAACGGTGTTTTGTATAATATTATATGCTACTAAAGTAGCAATTTGTTTTTTATAATATAGGGGGATACTGTTCTTCTATCAACGGTTTTTATACTAAACGTAGTAGTGACACATCTATTTATGTTAAAATATTTAACATCATTTTGGTAAAGCTTGATGTCTATTAAGAAAATGCTGGTTAAGATTAGCGGGGTCGTTGAGATTATCAGGAAGTGGTCTATCTTTATTCCTCCTGAAAGTAAGGAAATCCTTTAGTTTTTTCCAAAGGAACGGTGAATTGGTCTTACTATTATTTATGAAGATATTAAAATATACACTTTTTTCATTGTAAATAGCTTTTTTTACCGTGCTTTTCAAATTCTTGTAATATCTAATGTGAGATTCAGAATTTTTCACTTTAGCGTTGTTATGAGCTTTGTCGCGTTTCCTCATCATTATTTTAATGGTTTAAGTAACCCAGGGGTAGTTAACTTCACTAACGTAACGAAGTTTTAAAGGAGCTAAACTATCAAAATCCACAGTATCAAATATCCAAATATTCGTATTTAAAACGTTAACCATTTCATCAACATCCTGTAAATAATTTATGTCGTTCGATACAATAGACGATTTACAAAAGCTTTAAGTTATCTTCGTTCACATCTTGTAGTTATCTAAATTGTATTTTTCTTTTTATATTTCTTTCTTTTGGAATATTCATTTCACATGATATGAATGCATGGTGACTTAATGTTGGTACATAGTCTATGTAAGTTCTTTCAATTTTAGCATTCGAGCAGATTAGATCTATAAGGGTCTGACTGTGATTTGTGAAATGCTGTTTACAAACTGTGTCATGTTTGTTACTGTCAAAAACTCATGCAAAATATTAAAATTAGAGTTATAAATCACCCAATAATATTACATGGTCATAATTTGTAAATATCGTAAACGTTTCCAATAAAGCTTCAAAGAATAAGCGTGAGCTAAGCCACGGTGGCTTATAATCAGTGCCAATAATTATAGTTTTTCCGCCTATTTTAACACTTATCCACATTTGTTCCACGTGTTCAGTTTCTGGATGTGAAAGGGTACGGGCTGACAGTCCACGCCTTATATAAAATCCAACTCCCCCACCCCTCTGCCGGCCTCCTGGAGGAGGTGGTTTATGGCGCAGAAGGTACCCGGGAAGCACGGGCGCACGACCCTCCTCCCCCTCTGCTAGCCATGTTTTATTGATGGCCATTACATCCACATTATGCCGCGCCATTGCAATAATAAATTCATCATGTTCCGTACCAAGAGATCCAGCATTCAGAAGACCACATGTAAACGTGATCCCATGAATTTAAAAAATGTAAAATATATTAATAAAGGAAATTTAATAATAATTATTAGTAATGAGCTTGAGATGTTATTTATATAATTAAAAAAAACTAAACTTACGACTTGATTATAAAATTTCATCAAAAAATAAAACGAAATATGGAACAATAAAATATAAGTATTGTTTAGTATAAAAAATGTTTTGACTATTTTATACCCCGATGATATAAGTGTGTAATATATTTCATTTACAATATAACACATAATATTATTATTCCTTAGCAAACATATCATAACCATAGTTTTTGTACTTGCAATATAATAATAGTAATTTTATAAAATTCGGTGGACTCTGACATTCTAACATAAATATGTCCAGCATTTGTCCATGCAAACTTACAACCGACGCGACGGCATTCTTCTTCGGATTTAGAGTCGTGAGACGCTCGTTGACATAGACGCGCCTGGGCTCGGAGCTCGTGACGCCGGAGGAGTCAGTGCCTCGGCGCACGCGCGCTGTCTCCAGCAGTGAGTCACGCACGGCGCGACGTGCCAGTCGTACGACGAGGGGACGCGAGCGTGGTTGCGTTGCAGCGGCACTGTCGACAATAATACGCCGTGGGCCAAAGCGTTCGGCGCTCACAATATCATGTTTTTCCAGATCAGCTCCTAACTTTTTTGCAAGAAGGACAATCAAATGTGTCGCATTTTCTCCACTCCTTTCATCCAACCCAGTAATTTCGACGTCGTTCAACAAATTTTCCTGTTCGCGCTCATTCAGATCTGTACGTAATTTATTAACGACTTCAGTTACATCGTTTCCATTGTTTATCATAGCCTGGCGTTATTCGATGTCTCTAGACTTGTAAGGCGTTCTTCTATAGTTTCAAATCTTTCATTGAACTCCGATATAACCGAATTTAGGCGGGATACTTCTTGCCTGAACTGCGTCATCTCTCGGATAAACTCAATACGTAACAATCTCATTTCTTGAGCTAGGGTAGTGCTGTCTTCCACGTTCTCGGGTAATTCTTCTGTTTTATCTGAAGGGCTAGGAAAGTTGCTAGAGGTAGGTTGTGTAGTCGGTGATTCCTTACAAGTACGACATAGCCATTTCGCTGGTACACGGCCGACGGAGAACTTAATTTTACACAGCCTCGGTGAAAGAACTGCTGCGCACTTTGTGCACGTAGCGAATTCTATTGAATCCAGGAATTTACCGGACGCGTTACACTTAGAGGCCAATCTGTTTTCTATCGATTGATAATTGGGCTTAGACAAAAATAAACTAGATGGCGCCTTATTGGAACTCACCAATTAATTGAATGAAATGTTAATTCTTCTTGTATATTCTATTATATATTGAAGTACTTAAATGAGTGTCAAATTTAAAATGTTTATTGTTCGTTTTATGGGTTTAATAAACTTTAAGTCTTTAGTTTTAAGAAAAATATTTTTATTTTAAATAAGGTAAGCACTGATTTTGTTCATCGATTACAAATTATTATTGATGATTTTGGTATATTTACACTTGTTTTAATGCACGATAACACTATATCTTGAAGTTCAGTCTATACACAATCACTTAGTTAACCCTATATGTATTTACGTACACTGTTACTATTTATTTTTAAATAAAATAAACTTGACTTAAGATTGAACTGCCTCACGGTCGCAAGCCGTGCTTATGTTAGGTGATAAAGCACACAGTACTCACAAGTTCTTGATGATTTCTTATCTTCATTCTAATCCTCTTTGAACATGCTCGTTACACGTTTCACAAAATAGTTCTAAATAGTTCACACTTCACCACCAGTCGGTTTTCGTCAGGAAAGGGTCAATTAACTAGCGTTTAGGAGATATAGCACACACAGGACTCGGGATATTATTAATCAATAAAGGGATCACAGGGGATGTATACCGCGCGCGTACGCCGCTCTCTTCAATACGACTGACACACGACTCCCTCCGCCCGCGGCGTACCTAACACCCCCGCCACCCGCGCGTTCAATATATATTAAACAAATACTAACGTTTTAAAACTAATTGTATTCAATTATATCATTAATATGATTTTTATATTTTTAGTGACTTTTAGTATATAATATAATATCACGTGGTATAATATAACATGTATTCATGGATAGTTCGATTAAAACTGAATAAAATACATCACCTTAGCGATTGCTAACTCTTTCCAATGTGATATCGATAACTTAGTTAATCGTATTTCAACTAAAAGTAAAGGGCTGACATTAATAACGCAGAATATTAGAAGTATTTAAAGTAATTTACTTAGACTCCCTCCCGAGGGAACCTTAAGTGCCTACTAACCAGTTACATGACACTTGTACCCTTAGGACTTAATGTTCTCCATGCTCTACTCTAATGGGCCGGTTAAGGCAAGCTAGATGTAAAGGATCTGTTCCTCGGCAGTGTTCACTCCAACCAGCCAATAAAGGCAAGGATAAGTAAAACTCCTGTTCCTCATATTTGCATTTCCTTCCCCTGAGAGCACTAAAGTGGGGTAGCTATTCCCCAACAGCTCGCCTCGAGCAGCCCGGTGGTTGACTGACTGCGATAGTCATGTTAACTTGGTCGGACACAGGTCAATGCAAGTTAATAAAGAAAACAACAAGCAAAAGTTGCACACTACCGAGATGAGAATGGTGCGATGGTCAAGAGGAGTTACTTTAAAAGACAAGGTGCGCAACGAATGCATCAGGGGAAGTTTTTAAGGTGCTCCTATATTTGACAAAATAACCAAGTCACGGTTAAGATGGTACAGACACATTATACGCAGGCCCGAAAACCATGTCGTGAAAAAATGCCTTTCTATGGCTACAAACAACAAAAGGGGATGATGAAGACCGCAAGCCACATGGCTGTCAAGTGTCCAGAGGGACCTCAATAAATGTCATCTCAATGAAGAAGACGCCTGTCATCGGCAAAATGGCGCCGCATGATTGAAAAAGCCGAACCCGTATAACGGGAAAAGGCGAGGACAAAGAAGAAGGAGACGACGGAGTTTGTTTTCAATAGGCCACAAGTAGCTAACAACTGGTTGCGTTAGTAGGTTAAATTAGTAAATAATAGATGGCACCGTTTTATGATTTCAGATACATATTTCTTATGTTCTTAGTAAAATAATTAATTGAAAACAAAATCTTTATTTAATCTAAACACTGGTACTGTAGTTACAATACATAACAGCCTTTAGCTACTAAATTGATTTTTTTCTTCTTTCAATACTAATGTGATATCCAGACACTGGTTTGAGCAGGACGTCCATCTTCACTTTTAATTTGGTATGATCGCCTTTTACTTTGTAATGTCTGAAGAAATGGGCTAACGTCGTTTTCATAGACATGTACGCGTATGATTTACCTAAAAAAATTCAAACGTAAAACTTACAACCTGTCTTTCTAAAATTTCATGAATTTAAGTCAATGGGAAGGAATCCTATAATTTTATGAGTAACGACAAAAACGACCGTATCTTTCGATTACGTTGACTTACAGTTGAAATTAATAATTAATCTCAGGATTTCTGGATTCTTTAATCCAAAATCTCTGGATTACAAATTGAAAATTAATTCCACATTTGAATTTTCTATACAATCTATTTCCAATCCATAATCTAATGATTTCGGGTTGAGAATTTCAGCCGTTAGAAGTTTGATTTACTTGCAGCTCCAACGGTCTGCAGTCTGTAATATTTATTATTAATTTCATCTTGATACCTACACACGTGTTTAAGAAAAAGCGTCTTGACTGACAGATGGACGACGTGAGAAGGGTTCCCCTTATTCTTATAAGGTACGGAACCGAATACATTTTAACTGAACATTTTTATATGTAATTAACATTTGAACTATACTAAAATATTTAATATTAATTTAAAAAGTATAACTTGGTTTACTTCTAGTTACATTTTACATCTTATTCATTTTTTTTTAATTGAACCAAATAAGAATTATAGTTTATTTAAAGTTAGATCTCTAAAAACTTTAGTTTATTAATATATTTTCAGTTATTTAAAAATAAAATTATGAACTATTGTCAAAGTATGTAGTTTTCTGATTCAAAATGGCGATCGAAGTTATTAACAACAAAGCTGGTTTTATAACCCAAAATAGCATCATTAATATTTAAAGTTATTTGAAAATTAATTTACCAATACAAATCCTCCTTCCCATACTAAACCCAACAAAAGCAGTTGGACATTGAGGCAGAGTAGCAGGATCCAGCCATCGCTCAGGTTTGAACTCCTCAGCATCAGGACCCCACATGGGGTGTCTATGGACTCCATATACAAACATAAAGCAAGTCCGACCTTTTGTTAACGTACAATTACCTGCAGAACACAAACATATTATATTTTTAAAAAATTACTAAACGCCTAAAGTGACTTGGAAAGTGTGTGAGACACTCATTTACGCGATATCACGTTCATTATACATGAAATATTGTTTTTATTTCTTGTTTAGAAATTAAATAAACTCATTTTATTAATACGATATTTTTTATAGAGGCGGAGGCCATACACGTTGTCACTGTACGAGAAGTTCAACTAACTTTTCAAAGCTTTACACACGTAATTCGTACGAGTTTTGACAGATGACGCAACTATTTGTTTGTTTGGAGAAAATATAACGATAAGCTCGTCTGAACATTTCACATTATACTTTTGTCTCTTACTTTCTCTACGATGTTAAGTTTCCCTTCTAGATTAAGACCGCGAACATTCCAAGTCTCTATCCATTAAGGGTATCTGGCTAGGATCTTTTCTTTGTTATATTCACCAGATGCATTGTTTCCACATTGTGCCTGGTGAGTCACAGGCATGTGGCCGGTAGCATATTTCACACAACTCCTCAAGGGCAAGTGGCGCCGGTTGTTAAGCGGATCATCTGACGAAAACAATTCTGAGCTGTGAGGTATTAGTGCAGTGGTTTCCCACTGGCTTCTGCACCCGTCATTTTTTTACCCGGCATTTAAAGTCCCAAGGTCGTTACAGCTTTTTGGTTGTCCATGAGGAATGTACTGGATATTCCGCAATAGGTCGCCAGAGTAGAGATATGAAAGAGTCAAGAGTCAGACGGGCCCATACTTATTTTGAAAGCATTATTTGTAGTATCAAAAAGGTAGTGAGTTGTATCTTGCAACGAACATAATCAGATTGGGTTCGAGCAAGGTAAAAGTAATCTTCTCACCGTATTTACAGATCAGGTATAGGAACATTTTAAAGAAAGAAATCATGTTCTAGCCTTTTTCATTGATTTATTACGGGCATTTGATGCCCTAATCATAATTATCTAATGAAAAAAACTGGACGTTAATAAATAAAAAACCAATCACGTGCGGCGGGCTGCTCTCACACCTTGCTCCTTGCTAAAAAGACCCTAATAGTGACTTATGCGCATTCAAGTTCAGAATTATTCTTAAATGCCGGCAGTTTTTCTTCGGCTTTAAATAAAAAGACTAGAATAACTTACGTAATTTAACATCTTTATCCAAATATCTGACTATGACTGGAATTATTGGGTACAATCGCATCGTCTCTTTCAAAACGGCTTCCAAGTAAAATAGCTGAGAAAGATCATGCTTAGTTACGTCTCTATCATCATCACCAAAGACATAATTTAATCTGAAGCATAATAATCCTAACTTAATATTATAAATGAGAAATTAACTCTGTATGTCTGTTCCGCTTTCACGCTTAAACCAACTGATTATGATGAAATTAGGTACAGAGAAAGACTGGAGCTCGGGAGTGGATATAGGCTACCTCGCGGATAAAAAAAGCTAAAAGGTTATGAAGTGTGTGCATGTTGAGATGGTTAATGTCTATTTTATTTTATTATTTCAATGCGTGAGAAACTGGCCCAGTGTATGAACAATTGCTCACCATAAATCGAAATAAAGGATGACAGATTGTAGGAACTTATAGATTATATTTTAAGGGTAAAAAAAAGAGGAAACGGACCAGAACAGAACAGAACTAACAAAAATACAAATAAAAATATCGGAAACAATAGGAGTCCGGCTCTTTTAGACAAGTTACGATGGCGCATGCAAGTCATCGGATATGACTTTGAGGATGCTGTTGTCACTCCCCCGAAGCCTTCTTATCAGCGAAGCTACTTTCTTCCTAACGATGGCATGAAAGTCATTGGTGTGAGCCTGAGCAAACATACTGGAGGCACTACAGAATCGGGGGAGTTTCAACATCATCCTGAAAGCATTATTATATTGGATGCGCAGGGCATCTAACGACCTGTACAGACCTCCTCGACCTCCCGTGTACAGACCAGGAGTTGAGAGAAACAGTAAATGTGCAATACATGACTTGACAGCTGCGTTCCGGCGTATCTTAAAGCCCAAAATATTAAAGTACTCGTCTTTAGACTAGAGGAATTGTAAACTCTTCGCAGCGATAGGGGGTCACACTGTCCCGCAATAACCTGATAACAGGGCCAGATACTGGCTTAGGGTTCCCCAGTGTCAGAGTCATATCGGTCGATTAATGTTGGAACAAATTGCCATACATGTCCCCATTCATTTAATAATTCTAGTATGACCACCATCTTAATTAAAATTTTAATTTTGTTAATATTGTGAGTGAAGATTTAAACTTATTGTAAAAACAACCGTAATAAAGCACGGAAGGTCGGGCTTCGGATAAACAGGTAGAATGATTGCTTGAATGGCTCGTTGTCTGTCCAGTGATATGTATTTGCTACACAGTACAACGTAAAGTCACCAATAGTCGTAGTTTAGACGCAGATGTGCTCTAGCTGCAATGTTTCTCACAAAGGAGGGAGGACGGGAGATTTCGCCAAGGTACTCGATTACTCTAATGCATAGATAAATAGACGATCACACAGCCATACCATCACAATGTGGACATGTCGCGCTGTGTAACCGTTTAAGTCTTTTGAATTTCGTGATATATGTCGCTATATATATAGCGACATAGTAGTATACATTGTACCCGGGCGAAGCCTGGGCAGGTCTACTTCAAGTCGCATATTATATTGCGTAAATATGTAAAGTCTGTAATGTTGTATTTACATGTTAAATTATACTTCAGCACTTCAACTCATGGTACGCGTTACTCATAAAAAAAGAACCACTTACTCTTCGAAGATCCTATCCTGCACTTGAGGATATGATCCAACCAACAACATGCTATACATAAGTACGCTAGCCGAAGTTTCATGACCACCCACTATTATGGTGTCTACATGTTCTCGTATCTCTCGGTCGTTAAAGGCTCCTTTCTCTATAGATAGTTCTAGAAGAAGATCCATAAGTGGTTTAACGTTGGGACCTGGAAACGAAAAGTCAATTTGCAAGAATTACGTTACTTAAGTTATCACAAAAATCAAGATTTTCGAAGTGACCTATACTGGTGGTCTTAGGATCAATAGACCCTCTTCCTTTTTTCTTATATATTTTTTTCATTAGGTATTGAGGGACCTGTTCTTCAAAATTGCTTATTATTTCTTATTTAAGTAGATTATAATTTCTTTTCATCTAGTATGCGATTTTGTTCGTGTCGTGTGTCCCGAGGTTTCTTTTACCTTCGACCGTGTCCAACAAAATTGAGTCGTCAAGAATCTGTAGTTCTCGGAGAGCAATATGATGAAATTAAGCAAGAATTTATATCGTTATATATATCAGTGAGCATCTGGGTTTTACGTTAAGTTCTAGACTCTAGCTGTTAGTTAAAGCTATGTTCTTCATATCATGTACTCCTATTCAAATACTTACATAAAGAGATAGCTAGAAATATTATATAATCTCTATTACCAGTTCATTCGTATATCAAATACATTATATTATTACCTTGCATATGCTCCTTTGTTTTAGAATTTCTATTCATTAAGTAATCTGCTTTTCGCTTGTTTAGAACCTGAAGAATTAGATTAGAATAAATTGATGATATTTAAAAAATTAAAGTTAAATGGAGAGCTCGTGAGGTTAAATGAATGTTTGCTCTACTTAATGCTCAGATTTTGCTTTTACAGTTTAAATAACACAGACAATTGAAGTGAAAAAAATCTACCTGATATTCTCTTGAGTTATACCTAATCTTGATTATTTCAGGTGCATAAACATGTAATATTTTATTAAAACAATTATATTCGTTAAATGTATAATAATTTAATAAACTTTTACATAGCAAAAGTTTACATAAGACAATAATAATACTTTTGTCATTAGTCGCCATTGATTTTGCGCAATCAGGAGAGATCTCCCCCCGCTATACAATCCCCACATACCTCCTCGGGTTAAAACTCGGAGGGATGCGTTAACTGCATTCCATCGAAAAAAAAAGTCTAGCTGAATATATAGCTATCGGCACGTAAGTATAAATTTTAACACAGAAGTCACTATTAAGACCTTTTTAGCAGGGAGCGCGGGGCGACAGCAGTGCGTCACACGCGATTGGTTCTTGTGCGACGTTTCAGTTCCCGCGTGTCTGCTATTTGTGAAAATAGTAAACGTCACGGATGGAACTACGAATACAAGCACTTTCCCCAATGCGCAACTTTCCCCACAATTTTTTTGTCTATTTTTTCTGAGACCTAAAGTTAGCTGCCGGCTACTATTCCTCATTTAGGCGGGCATTGGGAAAACAGAATGAATTAACTAACCGTGGTAGACAAATTATGTAATGTTTTCAAATAATTATCTTGTTTCTTCTTTAACGCAGACCAACTGTATATAAAGTTGTTGTGAAGCCAGACCTTCTTGAACCTCTCTATAAAGACTTTGAAAATTTGTTTTGCTGCATTTTCGTACTGACTGTTTAGTACATTCCTATCTGTGAAGTCTACTCCTAATGCAGTTACTGTAAACAAATTTATTTCTGCTTTTTAATCTGGTGATGTAATAAGTGATAGTTAGTCCACGATCCCTTGACTATCAGGCCTTCGTTAAATTAATATAACCTGAAAGTTTCACTGTGTATGTCCCTCGAGATCTCTAAGTTGTTTTTAGAAAAGTTTTTAATCTGCAGAAACATTTAATAATTTCGCTTTCCTGGCTAGTCCAGGACTTCTTGACCCCGGTTATATTATCAATGACGCTATAAAGTTTCGCTAAAATGTCGCTATGTAGAGTTTAAACCATATGTACTTACAGCATATAGTTTCCAGGGCATTATGTCGAGTATACCTCCAATGGTCAAACTCTCCTTTCCCAATTTCCTCCTCCAAGTCCTCGACAAGTCGACGTGATTGCTTATTAAAAACTTCTACATAACTATCCAAGGCTACTTTACTGAATGTTGGATTGAGCAATCTTCGGTGAACCTTCCATATTGATACTAGAAAAAAATGTATGTTCGTTTAATCGAGTACCTACATTTAACCACAAACTATGATTTTTTCTGGGTTAAAAGGTCTATGTTGTTAATCCAGGTTATAAAGTATCTGAATGCCAAATTTCATAAAAATCCGTTCAGCCATTTTTGTGTGATTTAGTAACAGACATCCAAATATCCAAATAGAAACTTTCATATTTATAATATTAGAAAGATACGCAAAAAGTGTCTGCAGTAAATGGGCCGTAAATAGTAATTAAAGACCAACGCGTCCCATTCGTCGCTCAGATACGACATGCAGACAGCAGCCATAAGGGAACGTACCCATACTACGTGACCCATTTTTTACTATTTTTATACCCCTTCCCACCCTTCGTGTCTACATGTAGTATATATGAATAGGATGTTCATTTCAGTTCATTTTGAGATAATCTTTAATTTTGAGAACGAGATGACAAGGGATCCTTTATTGTTTACGTATCACGTGACACCCCAGATCCTGCCGCTGGTACATCAATCCGTGCAATTAAATTTGGCCAATTCTTGCACACCAATAATTTTGTAGGTATAACTGGTGGTGGTGTTAAAAACATTGGACGAAATAAAATTTCAGTAGAATTTACGTCAGCCAAGGCTGCAAACGATTTCCTTATTAATCCCATGTTAGGAATATCAAAATATAAAGCGGTGATTCCCACATTCAATGTTACCCATATGGGTTTGGTCAAGGGTGTGTCCAACTCCCTACAGGATGTGGTGAAGTGCTCAAAGCCAGGAGATTAAACCGTAAAATTATTACTGAGGGGAATGTAACATGGTTACCAACCCAGTCAGTGGCAGTAACCTTTCGGGGGCAAATGCTTCCAGAAAGAGTATTCGTATTTTACTCATCCTTATCTTTAGTTCCTTACAAGTTACCCACTATCCAGTGTATGAACTGTTGTCGATTTGGCCACGTAAAATCTCAGTGTCGATCTCAGCCAAGGTGCTATAGGTGTTCTCAGCCACATGCCGGGGATTCATGTTCCATATCAGAGCAAAACTCGACATGCTTATATTGCTCCAACAGACATTTTTCCACTAGTAAGGAGTGTCCAGAGTATTCAAGGCAGCAGAGTATCAAAATTGTGATGTCCCAGGACAATATATCATATATTGAATTGAATCAGGCGTTACTTTGCGGAAATTCATGGTTTAAAAGGAATAAAAATGTTACCTTGCTATAAACCGCGGCAATCTGAACTACCAAACTCGTATGGTACAACCTAGAAGAGCACCCTGTCCACACAAAAGTGAGACGCGCGAACCCGAACTAAGACACACCACACAAGTAGGTAGCTTGACGATCTAACAACCACACTCGTACGGCACAATCCGGAAGAGCACACTGTTGACAGAAAAGTGTAACGCGCGAACCCGAACCAGTACACACCACACAAGTAGATCGCGATCGACAATCGACGTACGTTTCGCTCCGTAACCGAAGCATCTTCAGGACGTGTTGACTCTACAAGCGTCACTTGCTAAGTGACAATTTTGTTCAAAAAACAGCCTTTTATACCTTAACTCAATACTCGATATTCGAGACGCAATACTCGATACTCGATACTTAACTCGGTACTCGTGTTTTGTTCTTACAACTAAAGATATCGAGTAGAGTGGATTTAGACACGTTTATTTGTTCGTTCAGCAGCTCAAATGTTTGATTGGTATTTTTAATTATTTCTAATTGCTCTAACAAATTAAGTTTGAAACCTTTATCGCAAATATGTAGTATTTTGTGAGAATGGCCCATATTGTGGCCGCTATCTAAGAGATGTTTAGCAAAATGGGATTTCTCAGGTTTATTGTTCCTAAAAGCAGCTAAGTGTTCTTTATACCGAATATCAAAACTACGACCCGTTTGACCTACATATTTGGCATTGCAGTCAGAACATTGAAGCTCATATACTCCTGATTTTAGGTTGTTACTCAGTTTATCTTTACCGTTACAAATACGTCTAAGTGAATTATTGGTCTTGAAACCAACATTTACATTATGCGATTTAAGAATTTTCGCTATTCGTTCAGAAGACGGTCCAAAATAAGTTATACTAGATTTGTATTTATTTTGATTTTCGGGAGGGACTGCATATAATTGTTTATTAATTTGTACTGACTGTTTCTTTTTAATAATATTGTTAATGGTGTCCAAAGTGTAACCGTTAGCAGAAGCAATTCGATATATTATTTTCAGTTCCTTTTGATAGTTTGCTTAATTAAGCGGAATAGTCATTAATCTTTGGATGTAACTATGAAATGCTGCAAGCTTATGTTGCCAGGGATGACATGATATAGAAGGTATTGTTATGTCTGTGTAAGTAGGCTTACGATAGATTTCAAACTGGTGTTTGTTGTTGACGCGATTAATCGAAAGATCAAGAAATTTTAGTGAATTTTGTTCTTCAAACTCAGCTTTAAATTTTATTTTGGGGTGAATTGTGTTTAAGTTTGATATGAAATGTCCTAGTTGCCTATCTGTTCCAGTCCAGTTCCAGCTGCTGAACGAACAAATAAACGTGTCTAAATCCACTCTACTCGATATCTTTAGTTGTAAGAACAAAACACGAGTACCGAGTTAAGTATCGAGTATCGAGTATTGCGTCTCGAATATCGAGTATTGAGTTAAGGTATAAAAGGCTGTTTTTTGAACAAAATTGTCACTTAGCAAGTGACGCTTGTAGAGTCAACACGTCCTGAAGATGCTTCGGTTACGGAGCGAAACGTACGTCGATTGTCGATCGCGATCTACTTGTGTGGTGTGTACTGGTTCGGGTTCGCGCGTTACACTTTTCTGTCAACGGTGTGCTCTTCCGGATTGTGCCGTACGAGTGTGGTTGTTAGATCGTCAAGCTACCTACTTGTGTGGTGTGTCTTAGTTCGGGTTCGCGCGTCTCACTTTTGTGTGGACAGGGTGCTCTTCTAGGTTGTACCATACGAGTTTGGTAGTTCAGATTGCCGCGGTTTATAGCAAGGTAACATTTTTATTCCCTTTTTTTCAATATATCATATATGGAAGCAGCTTCTCGTTTTCCCACACTCCATAGATTTTATGCCAATGTAGCCAAGGAGATGTTTGCATCCCCAACTACAAATCCTCCACAAAATTCATTACCTAACAAATCATACAGAGAGACACTTTACCGTTCTCCCCACCCCAGAACTCCTCCAGCTAAGGGGTATGATAGACAAGCCCTCCAGGAGATTGTGTGTACTCCTGCTTCTACCCTTTCCAATGGTTGTGCTCTTGGCAATGATAATTCCAGTAATATACCTAACAAGCATGCAAACTTACTAGTTTCTCTGACTGAAGTACTTGTCAGTATTATATCTGCATGTGATGAAATGCCTTTACCATCCAACGTAGCCAAAAACTTAAAACACATTTTTGAAATACTCAAAAATGGCCCAAGCCAGATTTTTGCAATGGAATTGCAATAGTATCCGTACCAAAAAACATGCATTACTCAATTTAATAAACTCACATAAACCTGTCGTTGTTGCCATCTCGAAGACAAGGTTGGGACCTGGCTCTCGATTTAGGGTTCCGGGTTTTGCCTGTCTGCGGGATGACATGAGTGATGGGTTTGCTGAATGTGCCGTTTTAATACGTCACTCCACTTCTTATTCTTCTATTTCCCTTCCTCCTCACTGTGAACAGATTAATGCTGTTGCTGTGAGAGCTTTTTACATCTCTTTTCTATCTTTGTATATCCCCCACCCTTCATATTCACTCATACCTGAGTTACATTCTATCTTCTCATCTTTACCTGATCCTCTATTAATTATGGGTGACCTTAATGCCCACCATGCTTTGTGGGGCTGCCATTACTCTGATGGTTTTGCCTTGCGACTGTTGGACATTATTGATGAGCTAGGACTCTGCATCCTTAATGATTGCTCCCCTACACGTAGGGTCAATCCCTATCGGAATCCCGTGACTGCAGTGGACCTAACTATTTCGTCACCATCTCTTGCTTCTCAACTTTCATGGCAAGTACTTCCTTCGACATGTGGAAGTGATCACTTCCCTATTTTCTTAGGCCTAAACAATAGAACATTAACTCCTGTCATTTCCAATCCAATGTTAAAGTATAACTTAAAAAATTCTAAGTGGTTGGACTATGCTGAACTAGTTGATGATATGATTAACTAACTTCCTAGTCTTGTGGATGATAACAGTGTCGATTTCTACAATGAACAGTTTCTAGCCGTAAACTCAGCTGACCATTATGTTCCTGCTAAAAATTCCTCACGGCGAGAATTACTCCCTAATCCTTGGTGGGGCCAAGAATGCACTGATTCTTACAATCAGAGATTGGCTGCAGAGCAATCATACTCAATGGGCATGACAGAAGAAAACTTCTTAGTGTACCAACAAAAAAATGCACTATTTAAAAAACTTATTGTTAAAGAGAAACGATGCGGGTGGATAAATTTCTGTGTATCTTTAGACCCTCGTACTCCATCCTCCTTAGTATGGTCTAATGTTAAGAGATTCCGGCGTTCTTTTAATTGTATTGAAAGTCCTAAATCAAATAGTCCTTTAGAATGGCTTAACCATTTTGCGGATAGGTTAGCTCCTGCTTGTGTTCCTGAGGAGGAAAACTTTTTAATACTTCCCCCAATTTGTAGCATAGATGACATGGATGCCCCCTTTTCTTTTTCCAAACTCACATATGTGCTAAGTAGCGTTAAAGATACTTCACCAGGGCAAGATGGCATCCCTTACTCCTTTCTTTATAAACTTAATCATAAGGCTAAACTATATATTTTAAACTTAGTAAATTTAATATTTAAATGTAACCATATACCAGAGTCTTGGAAAACCCAAGTTGTCATTCCTATTCTAAATCCCAGAAAATGTCCTTCTGATCCAGATTCATACAGACCTATTGCTCTATTATCCACATTAGCTGAAGTCACTGAACACCTTATTAAAAATCGTTTGGAGTGGGTAGTGGAAAGCAGGAATATTCTGGCTCCCTTCCAGTTTGGCTTTCGGAAGGGATTCAGTACCATAGATAGTCTCAGCATCTTAACGACAGACATTCGAATAGTTTTTGCTAAGGGAGAGTATTTGGTGGGTGTTTTTCTGGATGTTTCTTCAGCATATGACAATGTCCTTCTTCCGTTTCTCAGCAGAGTTTACTGCCGAAGCTGAGCCATTTCATAGGTAATCTTCTTTTAGGAAGAAGCATAACCGTCAAACATCCTCTTCTTACTACTTCCCCAAGAACTGTCTGGAGGGGGCTTCCCCAAGGGTCAGTTTTAAGCCCATTATTATATAGTTTATATACTAGCGATCTTGAATTATCTGTCAAGAACGTTTGTAATATTCTCCAATATGCTGATGACATTGCCCTCTATTACAGTTCAAATTCAGTAGAGGACATACATTTTCGGATCAACTCTGCTTTGCACTATCTAGGCCTGTGGCTTTCTGATCATGGACTCTTTTTGTGGGTATCTAAATGCCAGGCAGTTGTTTTTACCAATAAACGGGTTATTCCAGAGTTTATGTTTTCATTTGAGGATCAACACATTGAACTTGTAAATAAAGTTAAATTTTTAGGTGTTATTCTCGATCGGATCGGATCTCGGAATTTCTCATGAACATTACATCAAACAGAAATGTGAAAGTGGCATCAATGTAATGCGTGCTGTACCTGGTGTGTGGTGGGGCGCGCACCCCTATACTCAAAAATTTCTGTACAATGCTATTGTCCGCAGTCACATTGATTATGGTTTGTTTGTACTAGACCCTTTTAATAAAGCACCTAACGACCTCACCCTCTTACAACTTTTCCAAATAATCCTTTATATACAATTACTTTTAAAGCACTCGTATACTCTCCTGACATAATAACAGATCTAGGTTTAATCAAAGGTGCCCCTGATTGCAATTCTAATTTACAAGCAATAATTCATCAAAATTGGTCAAATCACTTATTAATTTTTACTGATGCCTCTAAATTATCCCCAAATGGTAATGTTGGTGCTGCCTGCTGGATTCCCAAGTACAAAATTATTTTGCAATTTAAGTGTCCTCCCCAATCATCTGTGTTTACAGGCGAGGCTGTCGCACTTTATGAAGCTATTATTTTCTCCCTATCCCAAAATGTAATGCAAACTGTTATTTTGACTGACTCACTTAGCTGTGTGATGGCTATTAAATAAAACCCTTTTCGTAGTAAATCAAGATATTGCATCATTTTGAAGATTCGTGAAGCTTTGTATTTATGTCATCAATCAAGGACCCATAATCCATTTAGTCTGGGTTCCTAGCCATTCTGGCATTAGAGGTAACGAAACTGCGGATTCATGCGCTAAAATAGCAACCCAATGTGGTACTCTTGAGCATTACTCTAATTCATCTCAGGACCTCTGTTGCCTTGCTAAAACTCATGTAGATCAACTGTGGAATGAATATTGGGAATCATCAAAATCAATCAAAGGCAAATATTATGCATCCCTTCAAACCGAAATACCCCGACGGCCATGGTTTTTCTCTCAAAGATATACTGATCGATGGATTACCTCTACAATATGCCATCTACGTCTCGGACCTGCATGTACACCTGTGCACTTGGCTAAGATCAGAGTTAGGGATCACTCGCTATGTGAATGCGGCCTTGACGAAGGTTCTGCCTCGCACATTCTATTTAATTGTCCTAAACTTTTACACCCTCTCTATGACGTTCTCCCTCGTAAAGTCCTCCACCCATTAAGTGTTAAATGTTTGTGTTTAGTCCATTATGTACATTCTTATGTAAATATATCAAAATTAATAATATTAAGCTATAAAAACTAATCAATTTCTTTATCATATATCACCTATTTTTAGAGCTCGGTAAAACCAGTTAATTTGTAAAATTCATTTCTACCGAACATTGTCTCTATACCTGCTTTCTCAATTTCGCGTGACATTGGCGGAGTTAAATGTGCTCTACTGGCACGCCTAAAAGCCATAAAACTGAATTGAATGAATATGAGTACTCTTGTTTTCACGCAAATATGCTTTTAAATTTTTGCCGACCGAAAAAAAAAGATGCACACACGATAGAAGTGAAACTTCAGTAAATCGACAAAAGAATGAGATGAATATATATAATAATATAAAATAGTATGTATATTTCTGTCTCATTCTTTCCTACACATTTTTGTATTTGTGTCTCTTACCTGTCGTTTTTTCCGTTGCATCCGGTTTGAAATCACAACGATTCTAAAGAAGTTTCACTTCAAAAAATTGCCTCATGTAGAGTCGATCGTACAACGACTTTATAGTATTGTACAAATATTTCAAAACTAAAATAAGCTAAATCGATCGCTTCGTCTTACTATAAAATGAATAAATAATTAACCTACTAAAAACAAGGCTGTGCGGTGTAATACCTTTCCCTTTCTGGAATAAACATGACAATGTAAACAGAGAATGTATTTATAAAATCGCAACTATTTCTTTTTTTAACCGACTTCAAAAAAATGAGGAGGTTCTCCATTCGTCAGAGTCTTTTTTTTTATGTTCCCCGATTTCTCAAAGACGCCTGAACCGATTTAAGAAATTCTTTTCTTATTTGAAAGAGTGCACTTCCCCGGTTATTCCATTGGAACCAAGTCAGGATCTGATGATGGAATCCGGAGAAGTTGAGGAAAACCCTCAAATTTCAAAGGCACTTACAATGTCTATAAAATAATCAGCTATTGTGTTTAATGTTATTGCTGAGCTGATGTGATGGAAGACACAACTCCTCAACGGTTAAGAGTTAGAGGATACTTCTTTAAATATTATGGGGACGTACTGACAATATATACAATAATTGTATACTTTGAAAATATTTAGGTAAGCTGATAAAAAGAGAAAAATAAAATATTTAACATTTATAACAAAAAAAAAATTAACTGACTTCAAAAAATAAATAATGAACTCACTAAAAAGTAAAAAATAATCAAACCAAGATTTTTAACACATTACCAACTGACCAGTTTCAAGTCGGTTCTGAGCCCAAACAATACAACTAATAAATAATAATAATAATATAAAAATATAAATACTTTTTAGTGAGTTCAGTATTACTTTTTTTAAGTCGGTTAAATTTTTTATCAATTCACATGATCTAAAAGGAAAAGTTTCGATCGTTCCTGTTATTAATACCAATTATGGTATTAGTAACAAGAACGTGGAACAAGAGTTTATTACGCGTGTATGTTTTGGAACATCTCAGTTTAATTTGACATACTAGAATAATTAATCTCATTACTCCTGCAAGTCTAACTAAAAATCTAGGCTTTGTTCCATTTAAATCGGAAAAAAGTTATTGTCATTAAAAACTTTCCTTCCTAAACAAGATGGCGGTTTATTTAAAGCAATTAAAACTTACAAGGTGCTGTGACTAATCCTTCTCCAAACCATGGTTTTGCAAAATCATACACACCATCCTTTTGTAAGCAAGTGTTGGCGACCGTTAAGAAGTCTTCTGGATCTGTTACCACTATAAAAAAATTATACAAGTTGGTCAGATTTAACAGATAGATTTGTCCAGATTGGCACTAGTTAGATTTAACAAAAAACAATTTAATTTTCAATAAATTGCAACATAAAAGTGTTTAGGCGTCCAATAAACATATTTTATTATTATCCCGCAGGAACGCCGATATTTCCGGGATAAAAAGTGATTGGCCTAAGTCATAAATAAATATTGAAACGGAACATCCAATATACAGACACATTTATTATAATTAGTGATGTACCGATTAGTCGGCGACTAGTCGGTAAAATCGACTATCCGGCCACTTTCGTAGTCTACGTCGGAAAAGAGAGAAAACTTTCCGGCTAAATTATATGTATTTCACAATAAACTTTATGTAGAACAACAAAAAAATTCCAGTTTTAGGATTTTTTCCTATACATTTATTTTTATTTCTTAAAAATAAAACCGAATCCAATACATAAACCAATCAAGTTTCCAAATATAAATTATGCATAAATAAAGGTAGCACACACAATTTAAATTAAAATAAAGTAGACAGACATTAAAACTAAAGTACATATAACACACAAAAATCAGGCTAATTTGTAATGGTACTGCGCAATAATCTTTTTAATTTACGCATTGTACAATCACTAATATCCATATCAACAAATTTAGTATTGCAGGTTTCACATGATTTAAAAAAAAAGTATTTCAAGCATAATTGATATTAGTAACAGGAACGTAGAACAAGGATTTATTACGCGTGTATGTTTTGGGATATCTCAGTTTAATTTTGGCTTAGAAGATATGGTGAATCGATTTCATTCAATTGTAATTTAAATAAGAAGGTTATATCTCTCTCTTTTCTTCTATTGACTAAAGACGTGACTGACTGGAAGATATGGTGTGCCAAGTTAATTGCATTGGAAGTTCAGATATTTATTACAAAGATTACAAAATTAGATTACAAAATTTGCGTTGAATCTTTTCGAATAGGATTCCAGATGGTAGACCTATATTCTAAGATCGATCTATGAAAGCTATAATATAGGAACATAATGGTTTGCACGTTTTTGAATTCACGCCCAACTCTCATCACAAAACCCAATAAGCGGTAAGCTTTGGCTGCAATTTGATTAATATGAAACTTGAATAAGTATTATTAAGAGTATAATTAATGGTTAAACTTGAACAATAAGGTTTTAAACATGCCAATAAGCATGTTTTTAAGTCATCGAGAAACACCTCAAACATTGTGATACCTGTGCGATATTCAAATTATCAATTTATACGCTATAGACAGATATATGTTTTGATTGCTTAAAAGTTTGCTTTTGACGCAGCTTCAAGCGTCTATAGATTTATGTATTGGATATAAATTTTATCGTGATATGTATTGCTCAAATAATGAATCAGAACCTACAGATGTAAAAAATATATTTTTTGTGCTATTTAAATTTTAATTGAGATACCAATATTTTCTTATATTTTTACGCAAATATATACCGCCGCTCTAAATTAAACCGCATTATAAACTATGGTAAAAAACATGTTGCAACGCGCTCGCAGGCGGCGCCGGGCGTTCAGCGAATCAGCTGTAAACGAAGTGACACTGAAATTGCCAAACAGACTCTGCCGAAGGCCTCTTTCGACCGAATCGGCTAGTCGGCCACAGTCCTCGTCGGCACATCTCTAATGATAATATTATTAAGGTTAGTATTAGTAAGATTTTGTTATATGAAAAAGGTAAGAAAATAGGTATAAACAAATTAAATACAAAATATTACCGTAGACAGTCTTTGGTCCGATAAACGCAGAAATAACTCCGTCGACTTTCAAACTTTCGTAAGCCACCTGTTTTACAATGTTCCATAATTCTGAAATAATAGTAGTTTTTAGACGTGGAGAAGTAACTTTTTTATCGTTCGAAATTCCTCCTATCCATACCCCCCACCGACAAATGGGAAGTTATGTGGGGCTCTCCTTGATGACACCCGCAGAAAGCGAGCGACGGTTAAAGGCATACCCACTAAAACCAACGGTACCTTACCTCCGCTGTAGGGAGGCGCCACAGGAACGCTTATGTGAACATCTTTAACGCCTCAGAATATACCGAGAATGACTATCCCCTTGCCTGATGACTCCATTCAGGGTGGTGCCCGATAAGTATTTTAGTCAGCCGATAGGATAGCCGTACTGCCTTCGACTCGGCACACGATGTGAGGGCAGATCATCTTAATCGTCGCCTAGCCTCACTGGGGGACCTCAAGTCCTCCTTCCACCTTTGAATCAGTGCTTTTTAGGCTGGAGCCCTGATTCGTCCTCCTCCTCTCCGGGCCGCACACCGGTTGCACCAGTATACTTGGATGCGTGCACCTCCGCCTGGAGAGCCCAAGGCGGATCGCCCGCAACAAGTGTCGCCGCCGTCCACGACACCGTACGGTAACCCGTATAGGTAAATCAGTACCTGGGTTATCCCACTCGATAGAACGATTTTTGATAGATTTCGAGATTATATTTTTGTCGTATTTTTATTCAAATCATGATTTATATGACACTTTTAATAACAACGACATCAATTATTGAATTTTTTGTTGTTTTTTTTCTCAAATAGATGAATAGTATACTTTTTTATCCCACGCTACACATACCCGCACACCTCTAGTAGAAACGCAGCCTTGTAAATCAATAGTAAAAAAATTCGAGGACGATTACGATATTACTAAAAAAAAGTTTTACTTTTAACCTTTTTAAAGAACTTGCAAAAATTTATTTTATGTCATATAATTTTTTTGGAAATATTTATTTTAACTATAGCTCTCATATAACTTTATTTTAACTCTAGATTGAAAAAAGGTGATAGATATACATACGTGCACTGTCACCAATTAATAAATGCGCATGCCCAATCAAGGGTAGGGCTCCAGGGAAGGCTGGGGGCTCGTTTTTGCTGGTCTTCCTCTTGGGCCATGCCCATACACCACATAATATACAGATTAGGATTACCATCAACATGTTTTCCTCAAGGTGCTGGTACTTTCAATACTATAAAAAGTTAAAATTAGATTAGGGTTACCGCAAATGTTCGGCTAATATTCGTTGTGAAATAAATTTGCCTATTTTCTTATTGTTACTAAGGGAAATTATAAAAACGGTAAAAATAAAAAAGTAAAGTATGGGTGGGTGACTTTTTTACCGTCCTAGTGGGGCATCACAACGTTACAATGGTGTGTAAATATTTTTTTTAAGGCTCCTTTATCCACCATTGATTGATAGGAAACAAAGTTTTATTCTTAGCAAACAACTTCTGGATTATAAGTTTTCATTGTGTTAATGGAGTACTCAGCCTGTTCTTTACATTTTATCAACGGAAAATTGATTTGACAAGTATTTTCATGTAAATGAGTAGAGAGAGTAAATGTTTAATATTGATATATCAAAAGTAATAAATTAGTTTATGGTACAATCTTTATATTCGATCTATACTTTACTAGTTAGCGAGATCAAAGCCGCAATAAAAAGCTCTTGTTAATGACCAACTCCATTTGGATGCGGTTGACACAGCTGTATTATTGATAGACTTTAAACTGGCTATTATTTTGTTTAAAAAAAATCCTCATTTATTTTACTATTTAAACATTTAGTTTAGGATTTTCTTGAGTCGATCCTCAAAGTTAAAACCAAATCACTATTTGTGGTATCCCTACTTCACACAACTTTTTTAATTAAATAAAAAATAAATTTAATTTAATTACATTCGAAGATATAAAAAATATTGGTATGTTCATTTCTCATCTCTACTTACAGATAAAAACAGCAAGAGTCGTTATATAAAGTTTACCGATTAATTTTGAAAAACCTTCCACCTAGATTCCAACACAAAACTCAAATATTATATATTGCAAGTGCACAATATTTCACGCACTAATCAATATTTTCAACCCTCCTATCGTATAGTGAACAACCACACAGGATCCGAGTCTATCCGTGCATAGCTTTTTATACTACGCCTTAGTTAGAAATAAGTACTATTCACAATGACTGTAGTTAACTATTAGCTACGTATATCTTGTGTATTTTATTATGGGTATTTTAATATTAGGTTTAATATTCATCATCATCACCCTTTAATCGACCCCTAAATAAATGATGGTCACTGTTTGGTGGTCTAGCGCCGGTGTCATTCATCACAGCTTCTTACTAAACGGGATGAGCATTACTGCAGATGTGTACTGTGAAGAACCGAACACAATGATGGCGAAGCTCGACCATCACCAACCAGCTTTGGTCAATCGTTCGGCTCCACAGCTCCTGCAACCGCGCGACATACTGCACAGCAGACGGTCTCCAAGTTACAAGACTTGGGATATTAAAAGTTCTCCGTCATCCACCGTACATTAAACACGCCAGACCTTGACCCTCCAGACTTCTATTTTGTCCAGAATTTGGATAACTTTTTGGTGGGGAAAAAATTCAATAACCGGAGGCAGTTCAAAATGCCTTTGAATTCGTTGCCTCCCATCCAGCAGACTTTTTCAAAGAGGGCATCATTAAGCTAACACTACTTGGCAGTTTCGTAGGTAAAGACATAATATTAAGTTGAGAAGTTAAGATAAATTAATGTTGTTTGTACTGTACCAAAAAAATCTAATGAACTAATGTTATTTCCACGCGCTTTTCTTTTTTAATGGGTAGGCAAGTTTATTTAGGTAATTTCACTCAGGGCGGCTTTACCTATAGTGCAAGGTTGCACAAGGGCGCTGCGGTTTTAGGGGCGCAAGCGATTACAATTTTTGCATTGCATTTATAATGTAAATACTGTGCCTTCTAAGATGAAGAGCAAAAGAAGGCTTATATCGCTAATAATTAATGGCGGAAAACCTCTCTTCGGAACTTAGATCAGCGGGATTATAGATATTTTTTTTTGATAATAATAGACTATAATTCTCTCAAGAATTCTGACAGTTCGTAAATGTTGCATACATAGAACCATCCCATCAGGAAGTGAAATAAAAAAATACACTCCTTAATTTGAGATTGTATGAAATAAAATTAAATTTTATTATCAAATTGACAAAGTTAGAATAATTGACTTCTAAAAACCAAAACTAAGAAAGGTTAGAGTATGACACCGATATTTATTATTAAGTTAATTATAATATAACGACTTCATTAAATATACTCACTTAAATACGATTTAAAAAAGTTTTATTGAATCTGAAAATTTCAAATATGACATCTGGTAGCTAAAAATTTTGATATTTTTTTTGATTCTATATAACAATCCATTGTATATAAAGAGTCCCTGTGTACAATATGTGTGTTTTATTCGCGACACATTTGCATATAGTTCACGCTGAAACAATGGGTTCATTTTTTTTCCATCTAGATGTCACTTCCGTTGTTTTGTCAAAACAATTTCGTTTAAGTTATAGCGCTTTGTGCGCCGATAAATAAATATATAATAATAAATAAATCTTTATTAAGCAAAAAAACATTGATTATATACATTTTCCTTACATTTTAATCAAATCTGGCTCATGCTACTTACTATATATCAATTAAATGAACTATAATATCTTTATAAGATATAAAGATATAAGATATAAAAGGGTCTAAAGAAGACATAGCAAGCGCCCAGCAGCTTATCAAAGATTACCAACAGAAAATAAAGGCATCCTACCGAACTAATAAAAACTGTATACAGTGCCATTCCCCATTATGATTGCAGATATGTATGTGCATGCATGCGTGCGTGCGTCCGTCCGTCTGTCTGTCTGTCTGTGTAATTGTAAGTACTTCACATAATTCGTAAAGTGTAATGGTAGGAAAGTGTAATGGTTAATCAGAGACTGAGTATTCCATTTCTAAAAACCTGCCATACTAATCAGGGGAAAATGTTATACTCAAACGAAAAACTCCTCTGGCATTATTCATATTTGATTTACCTACTTCTTAAAACGGATATCACGTGGTATAATATAACATGTATTCAAGGATAGTTCGATTAAAAGTTTGAATGAAGTATCTCATCTTAGCTCCTCTAGGTTAGCTAGGTTGCTTACTCTTTTCAATGTGATATCGATAACTTAGTTAATCATATTTTAACACAGAATTTTAGAAGTATTTAAAGTAATATACTTAGAATCCCTGTTACGTGACACATGTGTCACACTTAGAACGTAATGTTCTAGCGGCTCCACTCTGATCGGCCGGTTAGGGCAAGCTGGATGTAAAGAATCTGTTTCTCGCCAGTGTTCATTTCAACCAGCCTATAAAATCAAGCTTGATAGAAGAGTAACAGGACCTTCACCTCAGAGCACTCAGGTGGGATCGCTACTCCGCAATAGTGCGCCTCTTAATTTGTTGGCCCAAAGGTCCATGCAAGTTATATTCCTAACTCTCTTAGTATTATAGAATAGTTAGTATTTTTAAATTTATTTTTAATAGACAGAGTTTGTTTTTAATATAAGTAACTAACTGCTGGGTGAGTTAGTAGGTTAAATTAGTTACTAATAAATGGCGGCGTTTTATGATTTCGGATACTTACATATTTTTAAAATTAAAATAATAAATTTAAACCAAAACCTTTATTTAATCTAAACACAGGTACTGAAATTACAATATATATTTAGTCTAAAAATCGCAAAACATAAGAGAATAACTTACAACCTTTAGCTAATAAATTAGTTTTTTTCTTCTTTCAATACTAATGTAATATCCAGAAACTGGTCTGAGCATGATGTCTATCTTCGCTTTTAGTTTGGTATGATCGCCTTTTACTTTGTAATGTCTGAAGAGATGGGCTAACGTTGTTTTCATAGACATGTACGCGTATGATTTACCTAAAAAAAAAATATATTTTCAAACATACAACTTACGACCTGTCTTCTCTCAGGCCAAGACACGCGCCAAGCGTCTGCGTCGGCGTGAATAAAAAGTAACTATCTAGACCTTGTTAACAATAATATGCTTGGCCACTTCTAAATAATTAATAATAATTATATTAATTTTAATTTAAAATTATTTGAACATTTCTTTACCTATACAAATCCTTCTTCCCACACTAAACCCAGCAAAAGCAGTTGGACATTCAGGCAAAGTCAAAGGATCCAGCCATCGCTCAGGTTTGAACTCCTCAACATCAGGACCCCACATGGGGTGTCTATGGACTCCGTATATAAGCATCATGCAATTCCGACCTTTGGTTAATGTACAATTACCTGCAGAACATAAACATTATAATTAACGCCCTTGGTGATACGGGTTCTGTTCCCCGACTGGCATGCGACCACCAGCATGCGAATCCGACCGCCAAGTGTCTCTGACGCGTTCTGGTCGCACCGCATTAGGCAAATATATAATTTTCTTAAATGTCATCGTAGACTCGCGAAACTTCTGACGAACGACATCTTGGCGTCTCTCCCGGTTCATCTTGCCGTCTTATTCTATTTTGACATTTTCTAGCAAGTTCGAACTAAAGCTTGGTCTTGGCCTGCGAATATTTTTGATGTTGATTCGCAACATTATGTTTGGTTCATAATTATTTTCTCAGAACGTATCTGCGCACTTCATCATAACTACGTCAACATTGCTATAGGTAGACTAGAAGAAAATGCCTTAAGGCAGTTTGCCTTTATACTAAATTCGTGCAATAAAGTACAAATAAAATATATGTTGCTGTTAAAACTTCGAGCAAAATTTTAAGCTTTAGTCCTAAGTCCTTGCGCTTGGATGCGTCCAATATCCGTGATATTGCGACACACTATTTGTTACACTTCAACTCCAGGTAATGTTCACTCAAAGAGACTTGTCGAGAGATTGAAGTGTACTGTGTCAGTTGTGACAACTAGACAATGGTAGCAATTTGGTTAAAAATAAATAATAACACAAAGAAAACATAATGGATAACAAAAGGAATTAAAACCTCTTGCATCAAAAAAGGATCTTATTTATCAATATCACCTAACGTCTCTCCGAAAATCTTCAATTAAAAGTAAATCGAAACAGATAAACACCAATAAATGTATTACTAATTCTAAAATGATTTGTAAAGCTACCTGGAATATAATAAAGAATAATCTTTATAATAATAATTTGACTAGAGTATGTCACTAATTAAATAATAATAGACCATAAATCAATCAATGAACCTAATGACATTTATAATAAATTTAATGACTATTTTATTAATTTAGTAAGAGAAGATAAGTCGAGGTCATTAGTTCGTGATATACCTGACCTATTGTCAGGTCTTGTCAATGAATTAGACTTACTCAAAGTTATCGCGTCTTTAAAAACACGAATTCATTTGGTTACGATGAAATTACAACTAATATAATAAAAACTAATGCAAAATATGTTCTCACATCTTTGCGCTACATTGTTAACTTATTTCTTGAGCAAGGTATATTTCCTACAACTTTGAAACAATCTCGTTCAACCATTGTTTAAAAAAAGGTTATAAAAAGTTTTCGATATATGACAAAATTAATGATTTTTTTGAAAATCATAACCAGTATGGTGTCAAACTACTTTACCTGCTTTAACAGCATTTTCTTTAGTAAAAAATCTATCGGAATAATTAAATAATAGATATTTTATTACGTCTATTTTTATTGACATGACAAAGGCTTATTAGCGTTTACTATAAAAACTGGAAAAATATGGCATTAGAGGCACAGCGAATAGCTAGATTGAAAGCTATCTTAGTGAACGTAAACAAGCAGAGCAATTTTTGGAAAAATATTAAAGTAAATAAACATATATATTAATCTCATTGGAGACTGTAAATTGTGGCGAACATACAAAATTTCTGAGAATGACTATAGATCAATATTAAATATGGAAAGAACAAAGTAATTTGTATAAGATTAGATCGATTTGTATTTTCTATAAAAAGACTTAGACAAGAATGCTCTATGAAGGCGCCATTGTCTGTGTATCATGGGTATGTATCCTCAGTTTTGCGTTATGGTATCATTGTATGGGGTAACTCAACTGATGTGCAAAAAGCCTTTATCATACAAATAAAAATGTATCCGTGGAATTTGTGGCGTTGCCAATTGCGAGCATTACAAACACGACGTAGTACTAGGCAAGGAAAACAGTCGCAATCCTAGTAAACTATATATCCCCCAACAGAGATCACGTCTATACAGTAGTAATGTAGGTTGCATGGCGGCTAAAACTTACAATAACTTACCTATTGCCATAAAAAAAACTATGCCCCTGAAAAAATTTAAAATAGTTTGTTCCAGCTGCTCTTAGATTTGTGTTTTTATTCATATAAAGAATTTATCGAATTTAAATTCAATTGAGCAATTATTCATTTAAAATTAATTACATTTATAAATATTTCCACGCTATGTTAATGGCAAAGCATGCGGCCAATATCAATACCATGCTTGGTAAATAAATGAATTTATTATTTATTATTATTATTAAAACTAAAATATTACAAGAAAGTAGTTATCTTAAGCCGTTTTATGAAAGTATTATTTTTCGTAAAGCATCTAGCGACCAAATCTATAAAATTATAAAAAAAATTAAATCTAAAACAGCATCTGGTCTAGACAATATCAAGGTATCTGATCTTAAAACAACGAAAGATATATCTCAGGCTATTGCAAATTTAATTAACACTAGTGTAGAAAAAGGCAAAAACCCAGTGTTTTAAAAGAAGGCTGTGTAAGAGCTTTATTTAAAAAAAAGTGTACACAGTGATTATAACAACTACGGGCCAATAACGGTAATATCGAAATATCTAAACAAATTCATACGTTTTACAATAAAAATAAAATCCTAAATCATAATCAGTTTGTGTTCCAGCAAAGTAAAAGTACAACTAATCTTCTCACCATATTTACAGATCAGTTATACGAACACCTTAAAGAAAGAAATCATGTTGTAGCCCTTTTCATTGATTTAACACGTGCATTTGATGCACTAGATCACAATTATCTAATAAAAAAACTAGACGTTAATAAATAAAAAATAATAAATAAATAAAAAACCAATCACGTGCGGCGGGCTCCTCTCACAACTTGCTCCTCGCTAAAAAGACCCTAATAGTGACAGTGATTCTACGCATTGAAGGTCAGATGTATTCTTAGATGCCGGCAGCTTTTCTTCTGCTTTAAATAAAAAGACTAGAATAACTTACGTAATTTAACATCTTTATCCAAATATCTGATTGCGACTGGAACTATTGGATACAATCGGATCGTCTCTTTCAGAACGGCTTCCAAGTAAAATAGCTGAGTTAGATCATGCTTAGTAACGTCTCTATCATCATCACCGAAGACATTATTTAACCTGAAGCATAATAATCCTAAATTAATATTATAAATGATAAAGTAACACTGTCTGTCTATTACGCTTCCACGTTTAAACCACAAAACCGATTGTGGTGAAATTTGGTACAGAGACAGACTGGAGCTCGGGAATGGATATAAAAGGTAGCCTACCTTTTATTGCGGAAAAAATGCTAACATGGGATGAAATGTACCGAACATGTGGACATGTTGCGCTGTGTGACCGTTTAAGTCTTTGTAATTTCGTCGTATATGTACATAATATATAGCGACATAGCAGTATACATTGCACCCGGGCGAAGCCTGGCGAAGTACACCTGCTACTTCAAATATTAGAATTAAAAATATTAAATCGCGATTTATTTATTTGGATTTCGTCAATTTAGTTTTGTTAATTCTTTCAAAATCTTTATTAGTAAATATGTAAAGTCCGTGATGTTTTATTTACATGAGCAAATGATACTTCAACATAAACACAAAAAAAGGATCACTTACTCTTCGAAGATCCTTTCCTGAACTTGAGGATATGATCCAACCAACAACATGCTATACATAAGAACGCCAGCCGAAGTGTCATGACCACTCACTATCATGGTGTCTACATGTTCTCGTATCTCTCGGTCGTTAAAGGCTCCTTTCTCTATAGATAGTTCTAGAAGAAGATCCATAAATGGTTTAAAGTTGGGACCTGTAAACGAAAAGTCAATTTGCAAGATCAATTTACAAAAATCATGATTTTTGAAGTGGTATGCCACTGATATAACCTCTACTAGTGGTCTTAGGATCAATAGACGCTCTTCCTTTTCTCTTATATTTTTTTTCATTAGGTATTGAAGGACATGTCCTTAAAAATTCCTTATTACTATTAGTAAATTGTAATTTCTTTGTGATTTTGCTCGTTTCGCGTGTCTCGAGGTTTTTTTACTTTCGACTGTGTCCAACAAAATTGCATCTTCAAGAATCTGTAGTTCTCGGCGAGCAATATATTTTGCGAGAATTTATATCGATATATGTATCATTGAGCATCTGGGTTTTACGTTAAGTTCTACACTCTAGCTGTTTTATTTACGCTCCAACGTCTAATACGTTATTTAAAGCTATGTTCTTCAGTCATGTTCTCATATTCAAATACTTACATAAAGAGATAGCTTGAAATATTATATAATCTCTATTATCAGTTCGTTCGTATATCAAATACATTATATTTTATTACCTTGCATATGCTCCTTTGTTTTAGAATTTCTACTGATTAAGTAATCTGCTTTTCGCTTTTTTAGAACCTGAAGAATTAGATTAGAATAAATTGATGATATTTAAAAAAAATGTATTCAATGGTAAGCTCATGAGGTTAAATGAATGTTTGCTCTATTTAACACTCAGATTTTGCTGAAACTTTTTCTTTCGCAGTTTAAATTACACAGACAAATGAAGTGCGTTAAGGAAGTTGAAAACAAAAATTCTACCTTATATCCTCTTAAGTTATACCTAATCTATTTCAGGCGCATAAACTTTTTTGAAGCAAAATACAGATCATTAATCAAAATTATTCGTTGAATGTATACATAATTTAATAAACTTTTAAATAATAGCAAAAGTTTACATGAGGCAAAAATTGTGAGTTTGACGTTTTACACTGAACATATTACCTTAAAGAATAATACTTCTGTCATTAGTCTGTTTATAGCCGTCATTGATTTATTTTTTACCTTTTTTCTTACGTCTAGCTGAATATATAGCTAACGGCACGTATGTATAGATTTGACCTTGAATAGGCAGAAGTCACTATTAGAACCTTTTTAGAGGAAAGCGCGGGGCGAGAACAACACGTCACACACGATTGGGTCTTATTCGACGTTTTAGTTCCCGCGCGTCTGCTATTTGTCAAAATAGTAAACCGGAACCGGAACGTAGTAAATAGGAACTACCAATACAGGCACGCAGCACGCTAACAATGCACAACTTTCCCCCACAATTATTTTTGTCTTTTTTTTCTCAGACCTAAAGTTAGCTGCCGTCTACTTTACCTCATTTTGGAGGGCATTAGGAAAACAAAATGAATTAACTAACCGTGGTAGACAAATTATGTAATGTTTTCAAATAATTATCTTGTTTCTTCTTTAAAGCAGACCAGCTGTATATAAAATTGTTGTGCAGCCAGACCTTCTTGAACCTCTCTATAAAGAGATTGAACATTTGTTCCGCTGCATTTACGTACTGACTATTTAGCACATTCTTATCTGTGAAGTCTACTCCTAATGCAGTTACTGTAATAAATTTATTTCTGTTAGTTTTTTAATCTAGTCATATAATAAGTGATAATTAGTCCAAGATCGTTAAATTAATAAAACCTGAAAGTTTCACTGTATATGTCCCTCGAGATCTCATAGAAGTTTTTAGAAAAGTTTTAAGTATGCAGAATTATTATTTAATACATTAAATACTAAAAATTTCCTTTCCTGGTTAGTCCAGGGACTTCTTAAACTGGGTGTTACCTTGTCGATAACCCTATAAGTTTCGCTAAAATGTCGCTATGTAGAGTTTAAACTGCATATACTCACAGCATATAGTTTCCAGGGCATTGTGTCGAGTATACACCAAATGGTCAAACTCTCCTTTCCCAATTTCCTCCTCCAAGTCCTTGACAAGTCGACGTGATTGCTTATTAAAAACTTCTACAAAACTATCTAAGACTACTTTACTGAATGCTGGATTGAGCAATCTCCGGTGGACCTTCCAGATTGATACTAGAAAAAAATGTATGCTCATTTAATGGAGTACCTACATTTAACCGCTAATTATGATTTTTTCTGGGGACCTTTTAGGTCTATTTTGTTAATCCATGATCTAATTCAGCTATTTTTGTATGATTTAGTAACAAATATCCAAGCATACAATCATTCATATGTATAATATTAGAAAGATACGCAAAATGTATCTTTCCAACTTCTTAAAATAACTTACACTCGTTACAGAAATTTTTGTAACTCACTTTTAAAAAAAAAAAAATTATTATTAAAACGAAATTATTGAGGCAAAAAATGATAATAAAAGATTGTGGAACATAATAAAAAATAAAACTAATAAATCCAATAACTACGATAATAACTCCTCCAACTTATTAAATATTTCAAATTCTTCACCAGATTCTTTAAATTTAATAAACAAATACTTTATTAATGTAGGTAAAACTTTAGCAGAATCATTTAAAAATAATACTTTTCAGATTTGCTTCAGACTCGTCTTCAGATTTGCTCAATCAGAAATGTAATATTGTTTCTCAATTTAAATCTTTTGTTTTGTTAGACGCTACTGAAGAACAAGTGGAAACTTTGATAATGAATCTAAAAATTGTTGTACAGTTGTCTGGGATCAAATATCCAACAAATTTCTAAAACAGCACAAAAATTTTCTAATCCCGCCACTAACCTATATCTTTAACTTATGCTTACGCGCCGGTATTTTCCCTCATGTCCTCAAAAAGTCTGAGGTAAGACCGATACATAAGATTGGAGATAAAAAGCTTATTTCTAACTATAGACCCATATCTGTTCTTCCGTCACTCTCAAAAATTTTGGAAAAAATCCTAAATAATGGGCTTGTTAATTACCTAGGACAAAATATGCTACTTTCTATCAATCAATTTGGTTTTAGGAGAGGCAAATCTACTGAGGATGCTGTATATGCTTTAACAGATTTCATTGGTGTAAATTTGGACATGGGAAAGAAAGTGGTTTCCATTTATTTAGATTTGGCTAAGGCCTTTGATACCCTGTCGATCCCCTTATTAATTGACAAGCTTCATAAATTTGGGATACGAGGAACTCCATTAAACATTTTTGAAGATTACCTTACAGGACGTCTTCAATAAATTCGAGTTGGTGATCTTAAAAGCGACTACCTCACTGTCAATTATGGGGTTCCACAGGGAAGTATACTTGGTCCGACCCTATTCTTAATAATGGTTTGACTTCCCTAATCCTAAGAAAAATTATCTCCTATGCGGATGACACAGCGCTTATATTTGCTGCGGATACCTGGTTCGAGGTTTTAAATGCTGCTCAAAAAGGTTTCAACATGGTAAATCCATGGCTTAAAAAAATTTGTTAACATTAAACATCGAAAAAACTAAATTTATAGAATATTCAATTCGTAATACAATGAAACGTGAAATGAATTATCAATTTTTTTCCCACGTCTGCCTTAATATTCCAAATTGTTCTTGCAAATCCATTGAACGTGTCGGATGTTATTATTGATAACCGCCTCAGTTTTAAACAACACATTTGGAATCTTTCCAGCAAAATCCGTACTTTTATTTATATATTTAAAAATTTAAGATATATTGCGGACCCAACTATACTAAAAAGAATTTTTTTTGCATTATGTCAATCCCTAATTACTTATTGCGTTTCCTCTTGGGGAGGGGCATCAAAAACCATACTGATGACTCTAGAGATCGCTCAGTGTACTGTTTTAAAAGTCTGCACCTTTAAACCTATAAGGTATCCGACAGTAGAGCTATACTTGACAAACGTAGAAGTTATGCAGTATGTGAATATTCAAAAAACTTTAAAACTACTTTCATTCATAAATTTTATAGCTATTTAGGACCCTTCTTGTATAATCTAATCAACAAAAAGATAAATGTCTATTCTTTAACTAAATTCAAGTGCAAAAAGAAAAAAAGAAAGTTATGGAGTACCTACAAAAATTATCCTACGAAGAAACAGAAAGACTTTATTCATTGGAATATTAACGACTAAGTAATTGGAGCACCTAATTTATTATTTATGCATGTTAACATACAACACGCGCACACACACCTACACGCTTACAGATATGCGTTCATACACACTATCTTACACACACATACACACACACACACACACACACACACACAAACATATGGTCAGTTATAGACAAATAGTTTTGTATATTTCTATAGTCAAATATCCAAGGGTTAGAGCTGTATGCCGTAATACAGGTTATCCTAGTATGGCAACAGAGACTACCTCTTTTAAATAAAAAAAAAAGGTGTGTGTGCGATTCACACACGATAGAAGTGAAACTTCAGTAAATCGACAAAAGAATGAGATGAATATTTATAATAATATAAAATAGTATGTATATTTCTGTCTCATTCTTTCCTACACATTTTTGTACTGTGTCTCTTACCTGTCGTTTTGTATATTTCTGTCTCATTCTTTCCTACACATTTTTGTATTTGTGTCTCTTACCTGTCGTTTTTTCCGTTGCATCCGGTTTGAAATCACAACAATTCTAAAGAAGTTTCACTTCAATAAGCTACATTTAAATTTGTATCTAAATTGATAACTACAACTAACGTTTGTTAACCTTAAATGTTTGTTTTATATTTTTACTACAATTTAACTAAATACATTAAGATAACTATATGTAACTTAATTTTTTTTCGGCAATAAGGATTATAATCTGCAGTGAATGAGCCCTAAATATCAATTAAAGACCAACGCGTCTCATTCGTCGCTCAGTACGACATGCAGACAGCAGTCATAAGGGAACGTACACATGATACGTGACCCATTGTTTTACAATTATGTATTATAGTTTATTCACGTTTTATCACAAATGTTTTTAAGTTTTATCACAATTTATTTAGCTATTCTCACCGTTTAAACCTTGCTTGGATTTCTACAAATATTTCAAAACTAAAATCGATCTAACCGTATTCGAGCTTTTGTGAGACTTATAAACGTCATAACAAAAGACATGGCTACGCCTTACTATAAAATTATAAAGGATTAAACTACTAGGGACAAGGCTGCACGGTGTAATACCTTTGCCGTTATGAAATATAAAACAAGAGAAAAAAACTAATAAACGTCAATTCATAACCATAGACTACAGATCAATTTAGTCTCGTCATTTGCACTGATGGCAATCGTATTTATGAAAGCGCATCTATTTCTTTTTGTTTAATCAAATCAAATTACTCAGTACTCCTGCAGGCCTAACTGAAAAACTAGGTTTTGTTTTGTTGTTTTTGTTGCAATTAAATCGGAAAAAGTGATTGTCATTGAAAAAACTTCCTTCCTAAACAAGATAGCGGTTTATTTAAAAGCAATTAAAACTTACAAGTTGCTGTGACTAATCCTTCTCCAAACCATGGTTTTCCAAAATCATAGAAACCATCCTTTTGTAAGCAAGTGTTGGACACCGTTAAGAGGTCGTCTGGATCTGTTACCACTATAAAAAAAAGTATACAAGTAGGATACTTATTACAACAGACTTAACTGACAGATTTGTCTAGTTTGACAGGTGTGCTTAGATTTTAAAAAACACATTTGAATTTTCAATAAATTGCTACATAAAAGTGTTGAGGCGTTCAATAAACATATTTCACACACACACATACACACACACACACACACACACATTTACAGCTGTAAACGAAGTGACACGGAAATAGCCATATCGTCTTAGCCGACTGGTCGGCCTCTTTACAACCGACTAAACGGCTAGTCAGCCACAGTCCTAGTTAGTAAATCTCTAATTATATTATTAGCAACATAGTGTCAGTAAGGACAAATAAAATACAAAAATATTACCATAGACAGTCTTTGGTCCGAGAGACGCAGAAATAACTCCGCCAGCTTTCAGACTTTCGTAAGACAGCTGTTTTACAAAGTTCCATAAATCTGAAATAATAATAGAGTTTTTAGATGTAGAGCAGTACCTTTTTTATCGTTACTAAGCGGCTTTATGCATACCGCCACCGATAAATGAGAAAATATGGGGGGCCCATGGTATACCCATTAAAACCAACGGTATCTTACCTCTGCTGTAGGGAGGCGCCACAGGAACGCTAACGTAGACATCTGTAATGCCTCAGCGGGTTGGCCCGCTCTTAAAGCGGGCTTGCACGCCAGGAGGCTCTCAGGGTATACCGAGAGTGACTACTCCCTTGCCTAACAACTCCATTCAGAGAGGTGCGAGAAGGTGGGCATAACACCGCCTACCCCTCTCCGATCGAGCATGACGCGCGGGTCAGCAGAGGCGTCACGCTCACTTTGCTGCTCAATGGCCTCCATAGCTGACCAGCATCTCCACTTTCTAGCATGGCGCAAATCACGATCGGAAGATAGAGACCTCCTGAAGAACCTAGGGCCGCCGCCAGACTGTGGCGTTGAGGTCCCTATCCTGAGCATTCTGCCAGATTATGATACGACGTGTCCTACGAAGCACCACACTCGTGACACGCCGGGGCACCTCCTATCTGGCAATTTGCCACAAGTACTTATCAAAGCTGCCGTGCCCCAAAATTATTTGAGTCAGTCTTTAGATAGGACAGGACACCGTGCTGACTTTCGACCCAGCGCACGATGTGAGGGCGGATCGCTTCGATCGTCGCCAGGCCTCACTGGGGGACCTCAAGTCCTCTTTTTTAACTTTGAATCAGTGCTCTTTGGGCTAGAGCCCTGATTCGTCCAACCTCCTCTTCTCCGAGCCGCACGCAAGTCACACAAGTTCACACGCCTGGGGAGCCCAAGTCAGATCACCCGCCAGTAGTGTAGCCGCCGTCCACGATACCGTACGGTACCTCGTATTGTTAGAGCAATAAACATATTGAACGATTTAAGATAGTTTTCAAGATCATATTTTTGTCGTATTTTTAGTCAAATCATAACTTATATGACACTTTAATCCCAGTGACATCAATTATTGAATTTTTTGGTTGATGGTTTTTTTCTCAAATAGATGAATAATATACTTTTTTATCCCACGCTACACATACTCACACATCTCTGGTAGAAATTCAGCCTTATCGGTTATTATTTATAGGTTAAATTAATATTTAAAAAAATCGAGGACGATTTTATTATTTTATCTGCCATATAATTTTTTTGGAAATATTTATTTTAACTATGACTATAAAATATAATTCTAATAACTGTAGATAGAAAAAAAGGTGATAGATATACATACGTGCACTGTCACCAATAAGTAAATGCGCATGCCCTATCAAGGGTAGGGCTCCAGGGAAGGCTGGGGGCTCGTTTTTGTTTGTCTTCCTCTCGGACCATGCCCATACACCACATAATATACAGATTAGGATTACTATCAACATATTTTCCTCAAGTGGCTGGTACTTCTAATACTAAAAAAAGTTAAAATTAAATAAGGGTTGCCGCAAATGTTCGGCTACTATTCGTTATGAAATAAATTTGCCTATTTTCTTATTGTTGCTAAGGGATTTCGCGTTTTCTCCTACTACGCAAAACCACTAGAAATTATAAAAACGAAGGAAACGAAACGATTAAAAATAAACAAGGTAAAGTATGGGTGACTTTTATATCGTCCTGGTGGGGCATCACAGTGTTACAATGGTGTGTCAATAATTTTTTTATTGCTCACTTATCAACCATTGATTGGTAGGAAACAAAGATTTATTCTTCGCAAACAACTTCTGGAGTATAAGTTTTCATCGTGTTAGTGTGGAGTACTCAGTTATTTTAACAAAGAAAATTTGACAACTATTTTCATGGAGTAAATGTTTAATATTGATATATCAAAAGTAATAAATTAGTTTATGGTACAATCTTTATATACGATCTATACTTTACTAGTTAGCGAGATCAAAGCCGCAATAAAAAGCTCTTGTTAATGACCAACTCCATTTGGATGCGGTTGACACAGCTGTATTTTTTAATAGACTTTAAACTGGCTATTATTTTGTTTTTAAAAAAAATTCTTATTTATTTTACTATTTAAACATTTAATTTAGGATTTTCTGGAGTCGATCCTCAAAGTTAAATTTTTTAATTTTAATTTTAAATTTTTTAATTTTATTTAATTACATTCGAAGATATAAAAAATATTGGTATGTTCATTTCTCACCTCTACTTACAGATAAAAACAGCAAGAGTCGTTATATAAAGTTTACTGATTAATTTTGAAAAACCTTCCACCTAGATTCCAACACAAAACTCAAATATTATATATTGCAAGTGCACAATATTTCACGCGCTAATTAGTATTTTCAACCCTTCTATTGTATAGTGAACAACCACACAGGTTCCGAGTCTATCCATGCATAGCTCTTTATACTACTCCTTAGTTAGAAATAAGTACTATTCACAATGACTGTAGTTAGCTATTAGCTACGTATGTATTTTATTATGTGTATTTTAATATTAGGTTTAATATTTATCATCATCACCCTTTAATGGCCTACTGCTGAGCCGAGACTTCTTAGAATAAGGAGAGATTAGGCCACAGTCCACCACGCTGGCCAGGCAGGTTCCCTCAGGATGTTTTCCTTCACCGTTAAAGCAAGTGCTTTTAAATTTTTAAATCATACATAACTCTCCGCCTGAGGTGTGTGCCCAGGATCGAACTCGGACCTCTCGACTAAACTTACTTACATTTTTATTTTCAAATCACATGTACATGACGAACACCCAAAGACATAAAGATGAAACTTTCATCCCCTATTTCAACCCCTTTAAAACTTTTTATCGCTACTAAAGGCGGCCTATCTCTTTCCCAAACTCTGATAAATCTCTGTAGCAAATTTTATCAAATTCGACCCCTAAATAATTGATGGTCACTGTTTGGTGGTCTAGCGCCGGTGTCATTCATCACAGCTCCCTACTAAACGAGATGAGCATTACTGCAGATGTGTACTGCGAAGAACCGAACACAATGGTGGGGAAGCTCGACTATCGCCAACCAGCTTTGGTCAATCGTTCGGCTCCACTGCTCCTGTAACCGCGCGACATACTGCACAGCAGACGGTCTCCAAGTTACAAGACTTGGGGTTAAAAGTTCTCCGTCATCCACCGTACTTTGACCACTCCAGACCTTGACCCTCCAGAATTATATTTTATCCAGAATTTGGATAACTTCTTGGTGGGGAAAAAAATTCAATAACCGGAGGCAGTTCGAAGAATTTGTTGGCTCCCATCCAGCAGACTTTTTCAAAGAGGGCATCAATAAGCTAACACTTCTTGGCAATAATGCATTGATTGCACGGGTAATTACTTTAATAAATAAAAATAGAAAATATAGAGAAAAAGGCCGTTAACTTATTTTAAGAAAAACGGCAATTTCATAGGTAAAGCTGACATAATATTAAGTTGAGAAGTTGAGATAAATTAATGTTGTTTGTACTGTACAAAAAAAATCTAATGAATGAATGAAATTATATGTTGTTACAAATGTTCTTAGTGGTAACAGAAGGAATAAATCTTCTTAATAGTTTTAAAAAATTTCGTAAATTTAATTATTTCCACGCGCTTTCCTTTTTTAATGGGTAGGCAAGTTTATTTAGGTAATTTCACTCAGGGCGGCTTTACCTATAGTGCAGGGTTGCACAAGGGCGCTGCGGTTTTAGGGGCGCGAGCGCTTATATTTTTGGATTGCATTTATAATGTAAATATTGTGCCTTCTAAGATGAAGAGCAAAAGAAGGCTTATCTATATAATATAAAAATGAATCCCTATTTCCCTTGGTCAAGGCATCACGCGTGAACGGCTAGAGCGATTTCGCTATTTCTTTTTTTATTGTGTTTGTTATAGTCAGGAGAAGGTTCTTATGTAAGAAAAAATTAAGAAACGTGCGCGCAAAATTAGGATATTTATAAAGTTTTGTGTAAATGTAATGTTTGTGGCGTTTGACTACTGTGAGTCATTTGAATTATATTCATAGACGAGCAGCCTGCCCTCGCTTCACTCCGGGTATTTAAAGCAATATTATAATTGATGTTCTTAATTTGTCATTCTGTAATTGTGTAGATCATTATTCGAAAAAAGAGAGAGAGTGAGAAAAAGTTATAAAAAGAGAAATGGTAGAAAGCAAAGAAAAACAGGCAAACACTAGCCTTTAGGTTCAGTTAGAACGTACTTTTAAACCTCCTAGCTCAGAGGTCGCTCAATATTGTTTCAAACATCACGCCCTTACGATATTGAATTTCAAAATTGAAATCCTGCAGATAAATCCACCAACGTGAGACTTTTACGTACAGTATCTTTCAAGGCATTGCAATCGTGGTATGATATTAAAAGTTACACCAATCAAATAATGACCAAAATATTGCCGTGCGTTGACGACCGCCAACGTTTCTAACTGACGTGACTTTACTAAAGTAAGCTACCACCCGCTTACCACTCTTACAAACTTGATCAAAAGTGACTTAAGGTTAGGCCAACGTAAATCTACCTAAAGGCTAACCCAACCTTAGGCTAACTTTCAGTTCCACAATTAGACAATTAAAGAAACCTAAATCGAACTACAAATAAAAAGAACGATTGGGCAGAGTAACGACCTAAACCCAATAGCCATGTTACCAAACCGACGGGCAAAGTAATATAAGAGAGAAATATTTGTCCATTCCAACGCTCCGTGTCAGGCGTCCACTCATCACGCCAGAGCGCCATGTGCTCTGCCTGAGTTTTCTTGCCATAAGAACCAGCCAGTAGTTCCAACTCACACTGAATATGTGGAAATGCACGCAGGACCTTATAAGGGGTCCCCGCATGCCAGAATTGAACTTCTCCGTGCTCTGCATTCCAGAAGGACCTGGCTGTTGCGCAACATTGTCTATGAGCGGGTTTGCCTCAGGAATGCGACTAACGCAGCTGGCGACTAACGCCAACGGCGACAATCGCCATTGCGACTAACGTAGTTGGCGACTAACGCCTGCGGTGACAAATGCCATTGCGACTAACGCAGTTGGCGACAAACGCCTGCAGCGACAAACACCTGCGACGACAAACGCCATTGCGACTAACGCTGTTGGCGACTAATGCCTGCGAAGACAAACGCCATTGCGACTAACAAAGTTGGCGACAAACGCCATTGCGACTAACGCAGTTGGTGACCAACGCCTGCGGCGACAAACGCCATTGCGACTAACGCAGTTGGCGACTAACGCCTGTGGCAACAAAGGACATTGGTGATTAGCAAGTGCACAACCAATGCACCCACAAAGCAGGGATTTGCTCTATGCGTTTCAATATATGATGCTTAGCGCCTCTCCTACTGCTTCTGATGACGACACGATCGCAGACTGATTCTGCCATGACGCGACCGCGAACGATATTCATTGCGTCGCAAGGATTCACCCCGACGGCTACCCTCGGCTCCAGAGCGAGATGTTGTCTCTAATAACCTGTCACGTGAAACACGTGGCATTTTGGCAAAAACTAACGGTTGTTTACGTTTTAAAGGCTAATTGTGAGCTAAATCCTATCCCACTTCTGAATTTATGTACCAGAAGTGCTAATCTTTATATATAAAAATGAATCCTTATTTCCCTTGGTCACGGCATACGCGTGAATGGGTTTGTTATTGTCAGGAGAAGGTTCTTATGGGAGAAAAAATTAAGAAAAGTGTAAATGTAATGTTTGTGGCGTTTGACAACTATCAGTCATTTGAATTATATTCATAGACGAGCAGCCTGCCCTCGCTTCGCTCCGGGTGTTTAAAGCAATATTATAATTGATGTTCTTAATTTGTCTGTTCTGTAATTGTGTAGATCATTATTTGAAAAAAGAGAGAGAGTGAGAAAAAGTTATAAAAAGAAAAATGGTAGAAAGGAAAGAAATACCACAATTAATAAAAGAGGGAGAACAGAGCAAAAATAAAATTGAATAGATAAAGAGAGAGAAATAATCAAAAGAAAGTGAAAAGAGACTAATCATTCTGAACAGAAATAAAGATAAAAATTAAAGAGAGAAAAAAGAGAGAGGAAAAGAGAGAATGATAGTATATAAGAGGAAGAGAGATATGAATATACTATAGACTTCTCTCAGTGAAAGAATTTTTAAAATCGGATTAGTAACAACATAATTGCCATATTCTATTAATGAAATAATGTAAGTATATGGCAACACTTAATCACCTTTGTCACTCACGAATAGTGTAGCTTTCTTTCAGTGAAGGAATTTTTAAATCGGATTAGTGGTTCCTGAGAAACCCTTCAATTTACAAAATGACCACGTTATGGCACTTAAATGGCCATATCTTTTTTAATTATAATATTTATGGCAACACCACATAGCCTATGTTACCAGGAAAGGATGTAGCTTTCTATTGGTGGAAGAATTTTCAATATCGGTTCCGTACTTTTCGAGCCTTTTCGCAACAAACAAACACACAAATAATCAAAACTATCCTCTTTATATGCTAGTGTAGATAAGACAGGACAACGTCTGTCGGGTCAGCTAGTATCGTATAATAATGGATGGCGAAAAACCTCTCTTCGGAACTTAGATCAGCAGGAATTATACAAATTTTTTTTGATAAAAATAGACTATAATTCTCTCAAGAATTCTGACAGTTCGTAAATGTTGCATACATAGAACCATCCCATCAGGAAGTGAAATAAAAAAATACACTCCTTAATTTGAGATTGTATGAAATAAAATTAAATTTTATTATCAAATTGACAAAGTTAGAATAATTGACTTCTAAAAAACCACAACTCAGAAAGGTTAGAGTATGACACCGATATTTATTATTAAGTTAATTATAATATAACGACTTCATTAAATATACTCACTTAAATACGATTTAAAAAAGTTTTATTGAATCTGAAAATTTCAAATATGACATCTGGTAGCTAAAATTTTTGATATATTTTTTTGATTCTATATATCAATCCATTGTATATAAAGAGTCCCTGTGTACAATATGTTTGTTTTATTCGCGACACATTTGCATATAGTTCACGCTGAAACAATGCGTTCATTTTTTTTCCATCTAGATGTCATTTCCGTTGTTTTGTCAAAACAAGTTCGTTTAAGTTATAGCGCTTTGTGCGCCGATAAATAAATATATAATAATAAATAAATCTTTATTAAGTAAAAAAACATTATATTAAGTAAAATAAAATCTGGCTCATGCTGCTACATATCAATCAAATGCACTATAATATCTTCAGAGGAATTAACTCGCTACTTGGAATGTGGAGCAAAAGAGTCTAAAGAAGACATAGCAAGCGCCCAGCAGCTCATGAAAGACTACCAACCGAAAATAAAGGCATCCTATATTATACAATTTCAGTTTGAGAATGACAAGTCAGTAGTCTTGGATAGTTAATGGCAAATAGTTAGCAATTTGAAAAAAATTTTCATTATTAGATCCTAAACATATGAGAAATCGCTACAACTGAATTATTCACTTTCACATGCTCCTTGAAATATTTCTGTTACTTATAACTTTTGCAAATGAATTTTTATATAATAATTCAAATTCTTTATTTAGACAATTTTCACAAATGTAGAATATGATCATCTGCCACCGAACTAGTAAAAACAGTATTTCGGTATATAGCGCCATTCCTTATTATGATTGCAGATATATATGTGCATGCATGCGTCCGTCCGTCTGTCTGTCTGTCTGTGTAATTGTAAGTACTTCACATAATTCGTAAAGTGTAATGGTAGGAAATCTAATAGGTTTACAAGAGCTTACTTTCAATTCTGCGCGTTGTGCTATTTAATGTTTTAATTGTGTTTTAAGGTACGCCAGTCCAGGCTGTAATACAATAACTTATCAAAGATTGACATAAGGCATAACATATTTGTTTAAGAATCTTCGCATCAGCAAGATGTCTAAGATTCTTAAACAAATATATAAATTCTACATGATAACAATTGAATATGTTGTTTAAAGTTAAGGTTACAGTCCACTCGTTCGGTTTCTTTACATGAACATTTATCTGAGGCCATATTACAATCATGTGATAAAATATGATGCCTATCCCCGAGAACCTATGAGAGGTTGGCGTATTAAAAAAATTAAATATTTAGTTTTTTCTACATAGATTGTGAGAATATTTTCTAGTAACCACTTTTTAACCTTATGTCAGAAAAACCTTAAGACCAACTGCTTCGTAAACCTCATCCCAACTATTACCCGTAAAGAGTAGGGCCGTATCGTCGACGTAAGATAGTATTTTCTCTTGTGTAAGTTTTATGTAGGTATGTGAGAAAAAGGGTTGCTGCCCTGTGGGACGCCAAATAAAGCCAACAGATCGTCACTGATATGATTTATACAATTTCACACACTCATAACGTTCGCTAAGGTAATCTTTTAAAAGCTGCAACTGAATCCCTATAATACCTAACTTTTAAGATTAAAATTATGTGTAAGAGGAAGGCCCAGATCCTTAATATATAATTTTAGTATTCTATTTGATATTGTAAACCTACAGAGCATTTACATTTTAATCCTAATATCAAGCGTTTAATTTCATTTTCATCAGTCTTTAGTAGAACGAATGAATTTTTTATTGCATTAGTTATTACAGACCCATCTAATTAACTATTCTTACCTGATTCGTCGTTATTTATATTAATTAGCTATCAGCAAGTTTTTTTTCATATAATATTAAAATAACTGTTGACTTTCTTTAATAAAAGTTGAGGAGTATCATCAAGATTGTCAGCGACATAAAAACGTTGGGAAGCTTAAATGAAAGACTTTGAGCACCTCTTATCTAATTTTTAGCATTACAAACAATTTTGTACTTGGACTTGGAACTTTATATAATGCAAAAAATTGACTAGAAATATTTAGATAATGTGTATGTGTCGTGCAGAGGGCGATTTAATGACGAAAGACGTGGGGCTGCGTGCACGGGCGCCATCCGTGACACGATGACGTTTTGTTACTTGGCCCCTTTATTGGTTGGTTGCATCCGAAGTATAATTTAGACCTTATAACATAGTTTAAATTCCTATATTTGAGCAATGACCATATTTGTAAAATTGCCTTCTTCTTTGGCCAGGAGCGTACAATAATTAATTCTTTATAGTGCGCGTTCCTGTTATTAAAGATAGCAATATTTTTAATAATATCCTAAAGTTTATTTTTATCATATTGAACATTTGTAATTTGATTTATATTATAGCCAACAAATATGATACCCAACACTGCACAGCAATACTTATACAAATGCAATTTATACGGAGTCGAGCAGTGCCTCGGGCTTGAGACCCAGGAGCAGGTTTAAAGAGCTCTTTCATAATATATTAACTCTCACCTCCACCACTCGACCTCGCCAACTACAATAGGTAATAAAGTAAACTTACATGGACCTCGAGAAGGGTAACCTTAATCACGACACTATAACACTAACTTCCATGTTCACTGCACGAAAACACCAGAGAGACTGAGACTAATCTATCGCACTAAAGGTTATATATTGTCTTCACGTCGGTATACTTGTAATAATATAAAATAATCTACCCGCTACTACTACTTTATAAACAGTGTTGCTAACACAATTGTTTCTGTAACGAAAATAAGAAACCTTAATAATATCATTTTCAGGAAACAACTTATGTTTTTATTTAACTTGTCCCTATTACGTAAGCAACGTAGTAAACCAGGGTGATCCAGGGTTTAATTATCTTGTTTCTTTGAGAAACTGTTATGGTTATGGTGTTAGATTCTATTACAGTACTTACTCAGACATTTAATTAAGTAACTCATGGAAAAAATTGTATCCTCAGATCTGTATATTTTTATTAAAATTAATAAATATAACATCTTGTTTCAGCTGTATCATGTTTAGTTTTGTTATGGTAGGTTTCGCAAGATTCCGAGATAGTTAAAAATATAATGACAGAATTATTTTCTGAGCAGCTACTAAAGCTCCATGAAGTCGGTTGAAAATATCACAGAAATTCAGAAGGAAATTAAGGAGTAAATATTTCCCGCACATTACAACGAACTTTTAGAAGCATTTAGTAATTCACAAGTACACGCAATTCTTATTTCGGAAACTTGGTTAAACCGAACCTTACCATCCTCATCTCACGTCATTCTCCTTGCCAGGTTATATTCTAATAAGAGTTGACAGATTGGCCAGGCGGGGTGTAGCCATTTATCTTAAAAGCAACATTGTTTGTAAAATTCTTAATACTTCCTCTTCGGATCCGGTCTCCGCAGAATACATTTTTATAGAAATTGAGGTCAAAGGTGTCAAAGCCGTTCTAGGAGTTGTGTAAATTATTTTACTGAATTAGAACCTCCTTTAGAACTTTTAAGATCCAAATATTTACATTATATAATGATGGGTGATCTTAACACAGACCTCAAAATCGTGAATTCGTCAAAAACATCAAAATTAAAATCCCTAATGCATTCCGTCAGCCTAAATATTTTACCTCTCAGCGAAACTCATCATAATATTGACACAGATGATACGTGGATAGACATTATTGCTGTTTCTGAAGCGAATTTTGTTGTGAATTATGGCCAAATACTAGCCCCTGGCTTTTCGCATCATTATCTTATTTTCGCACACCTACACAACAACCTATTATCACCGAGGTGTTATAATACTGTTTCTAGCTACAACTTAATGAATCTAATGCACTTTCAACGTTAAACTATTTCCTAACAAAACCTAACTCACTTGTTCTAAAGCCACACATGTTATTCGTAAGACCTAAGTTTCTATATATATCTAAAGATAAACAATACCTAGAGTAACGTCAAACCAAAGACAAGCTTTATTTCTATTAAATCACAACTACATGACACGAGGTTAGAAATTTCAAACGTATAGATAAAGAGAAACTGAAAAGCGATGCCTCTGAATTAGATTGGAAGCCATCTAAGGCTGCATCTAACATTGATGACAAAGACGAAATTCTTAATAAGAATATTTTTAATCTGTATGATACACATGCTCCCCTTCACAAAATTAGGGTAAGAAAAGCGCCTGCTCCGTGGTTGACGAGCGTGACAAAGCATTTAGGCTCTACAAGAGACAGCGATCTGATGAACTTTGGGACAGGTATAAAGTAGCACGTAATCGATGCAATCGTATGGTGCGATCAGCTAAACGCTTGTATTATATTGAAAATTTGTGTACTGCCTCAACAGCTGATTCCATCCTCATGTCATGTGTCATTATGTAATTTAACATGTGACATTATTTTTCGTAAATAACCTATAATTGTTCCTGCCTGATAATAATAAAATGTTTGATGAGCGCGTGAAAATTATAGTTAAGTTATTTTTAAAGTGAAAACTTCTTTAGCGGGGTTATGCAGTTGTGTACATTTTTTTGGGATGGGTAAAAATGTTAAACTCGCGTCAGAAAAATTCGTAGGAGTCAGATTGTAAATTCATAGGAGTCAGATTTCAATAATTAAAACTAGTAGAAATGAAAAATCGGATTCATTCATTCACAATTTATATTCAATTGGATATTTTATTGGGTCTCACAAGTTCATTGGCAGTTTGACGAGTAATTTCGTGTGGTTAATATTGACTATCATAGTTTATGTATATAATTAAATGATTTGTTGCGACGTGAAGGTGTGAGATTGACGGCAGTTTGACTAGTAGTTTTTACTTAACCCCAAAGAACAAAATTCAAAAAAACCGTAGAAGTATATTTTCTTTCCAAAGTCCCATGACACGTTCTGGTCTCGCCGTATATATACCAGATCTTCAGTTCGTGTTTTCTTTAATTTTGTTCTTTGATTTTTCATTTTTCAAAAATGCACAACTTAATGTTCAAGTTTACACTTCTTCCGGCACTCCCCACTCCCCCGGTGCAACCCGTATTCTTGTTCACGTGTTAAATTGTCTACTTTGATATAAAAAAGTATGAGCTTAATAATTAATATTATAAATATGATGTTTAGGTGTTAGGATGTATGTTACTCAATCACGCGAAAAAGGATGAATGGATTTCAATGAAATTTAGGACACGGATACTTTATAACCTGGATTAATATAAGTATAGGCTACTTAATATCCCGGAAAGATTCAGAGTTCCTGCGGTATAATGATAGATTATGTTTATCGTCGTAAGCGCCTATATATTTTTATTTAGCAACAATATATTCAGAAATAAATGTGTTTTTATCAATTCTTATTTATTTATTTATTTTTTTATTTATTCTTTTTGCACAAAATAAAAACAATGTACAAGGGCGGACTTTACGCTATTACAACATTTTCTACCAGCCAACCCAGAATTGTGCAAGAGAGGAAACAGTAGACGTGCACAAAGAGTAATAGCAAATTATAAATAAATATAACTAAAATAAATATATACACAAAATATTAATACATGTATAGATATATATATGATTCAGATAGTAAATTTTTTCAAATAAAACTCTTTCACCTGTTTCTTAAACGAGTTTCGCGAAGGAGCATTTTTGACAGATTCAGGTAACTGGTTCCATAATTGTACAGCAGCTACTGCAAATGAGTTAGACATGAACCCGGAGTGGTGAGATGGCGCACGCAAAGTGAGGCGTTCAGAAGAACGTAGTGACCTGTCATGTGAAGAAGAGAGTAAACTAAATTTAGAAGACAAATAGGTGGGAGAGCTTGGTTCATTTAAAGGAATAAAGAATGCATAGAAGTCGGGTATTCCTGCGGTCTCGAATTGGGTGCCAGCGTAGCTTTTTCCTGCATTCCGACACATGGTCATATTTACGAAGGCCATAGAAATAACGAATACAAGTATTAAGTAAACGTTCAAGCTTATTTAAGTATTCTTCATTCAAATCAAGGTAACACGCATCACCATACTCAATAATGGGCAGCAAAAGGACATTAATTAAGTGTTTTTTTGTAGATGTCGGTAAAAAGTGTTTGAGACTCATCAATGAATGAAAAGTGGCGTAAAATTTCCGAGACACCTCCTTTACTTGTTCACACCAGTTGAGCCTATTGTCGATAATAATACCAAGATTCTTGACACTACTGCTAAAATTGATTGGAATATTATTATACATCAATTTTGGTAAGGATAATAAATCTAGCTTAGCCAATTGCTGGTGGCTTCCAACTATTATGGCCTGACACTTATCCGGATTTATTGCAATGCCGAACTTTATTGACCATGTGTGTGTGCGACGAAGATTATCATTCAGTGAATCGATGGTCCCAGTGATACTGCTGATATCGGTATGTTCATAAAGCTGCAAGTCATCGGCGTACAAGTGGTAATGAGAAGTTATTACAGAAATAATTGAGTTTATAAAAATTGAAAACAGGATGGGAGACAATATACCGCCTTGAGGAACGCCAGCAACCGTGTCACACCAATCAGAAAATGACTGACCAATCCGGACAGATTGCCGACGTCCTCGAAGATAGGAAGAGAACCAGTCTACCACAGAATCTGATAAGTTGGCTTGGGTTAATAAAGCTAGGAGAAGGTCATGATCAACGGCATTGAAGGCGTTACTGAAGTCAATAAGAACGAGTACTGTGACGTTTTAATTTTCCATGCCTAGCCTAATATCATCAGTGACCTTCAACACAGCAGATGTAGTGCTATGTCCCACACGGAAGCCAGACTGAAGTGGATTGAACAAGTCGCATTTTATAAAGTAATTTGAAATCTGTTTGTAAGCAATAGACTCTAGTATTTTGGAAAGAAACGGGAGGACTGTTATGGGCCGAAAATGTGAAGGCAGCATGGGATTTGTATTTTTTGTTAGTGGGAGAACAAAAGCCTTGCGCCAAATATCTGGGAATTTACACGAGGTTAAGGAGTAATTAACGATATGAGTTATAGTGGGAATTAGTAAATCTAAGATGAGACTAATCATAGTGCGACACATCCCACAGTATTTGATGTAATTGAGAGAATGGTTTTCCTGATATCAGTGTCAGTAACTGTTGAGAAAACGAAAGCAAGGAGATTTATTTTCGGAAAATTATGTATTTCGGAAAGAGTTTCACACTTAATATAAGGGTCTAGCACTGAAGGTGATGAAAAGTGAAGATTGAGCTTGTTTAAATCTAGATTCAGCAGGAAATGTTTGTAATTTACCAATGCCGAGAGACTTCAAAAATTTTAAAGCGCCCTTGGGAGAAGAATCACGTATTTTGTTAAAGATATACGGGCGATTTAATTTTCTACACAATTGATTACATCGATTCCTTGCAGCTTTATACCCAGGCCAGTTAAGTTCAGTCCGTTCTGTCTTATAATTACGAAATGCTTTGTCCGTTTTCGCTCTTGCTTTTCTTAGATCCTCATAAAACCAAAGTGTCGACTGGTTTTTAATTTTAACTTTATGCAATGGAGCATGCTGATCAAACAGTTTTGTCACATTCGAGCTTAAAAAAATTACTTTGTCGTCAAGTGTATACAAGTTTTCAACTTGCGACCAATTAATACATGAAGCCTCATTAACAAGTTCTGTAATATCGAGATCGCGATAGCTAAGAAGCTAGTGCTAAGCTAATATTAAGAAATAGCAGTATTTTTGGCTTTCGTTTGGGTATTTTAAATTTGTAAGAGGCAAGGATTAAATCGTGAAGTGAAAATTCGGGAGCTGGAAATTGACCAAATTTAGAAACAATGTCAACGTGTGACGTTATAATTAAGTCCAGTAAGGTGTCTGGCGCTCTTTAGGATGGTGTGTAGCATTAAGTGGCAAAAAATGGAGAATAAAGGATTGTAGCAAGTGCAAAAGTTTGGCCGACCTTAAAAAGACAAGTGTTCATGTCTCCCATGACTATAATTTTGTTATAGTTAGACATAAGGTCATCAAAAGTGCATTCTAATGAGGAAAAATAATTAATGCTAGGGAGACAATATATTACACCAAGAGCTATTTTAACACCAAAGTCAATTTCAATAAACAGATATTCAGGGGACGCACTGTATAAGGAATTGGTTTAAAAAATGATTTTATAAGGAATATGACTTTTAATGTAAATAGCAACTCCACCACAATTTTTTCCAATTCGATCATTCCTTGGGCACCGCAAGTTGGTGAAGTTAGTCGGAAACTTTTTGCAGCTGTGGGATCTCTGAGACGGTGGAAAAATTTGCTTCCAGTCAAAACAAAAATCACCCTGGCTGAATCACTCCTCCTCCCAATACTAGATTATGCTGACGTATGCTACACTGACTTGACGGAGGACTTGTTAAATAAACTAGAGCGATTACAAAACCTGTGCATACGCTTTATTTATGGCCTGCGAAAATTTGATCACGTCTCGGAATATCGTGCACAGCTTAAATGGCTACCCATTAGGTTACGTAGGAACCTCCATGCTCTCTGCTTACTATACTCTGTGTTGTATATGCCAAATAGCCCCTCCTACCTGAAAGAGAGATTTACATTTCTCGGAGGAGATCCGGACCAGTGCCCCACATTACGATCACAAACCGACAACCGACTCAAACTGCCTCCTTTTTATACAAAGTCATACAACGACTCTTTTACTGTGCAAACTATTAATTTATGGAATGACTTACCGCAAAATATTCGTCATTCAGAATCACTGAATATTTTCAAGTGTCGATTAAAAAACTACTACTTAACATTAATATAGTTATATATGTAAAGTATTTTATGTAGATATAGTACGTAATATATGTATGTATGTATGTATGTAGGTATGTATGTATGTATGCATGTATGTATGTAGGTATGTATGTATAAATAAATAAACATATATCTGATATTTAGTAATTTCTATAGATATTATTATATATAGTATAATATTTGATTATAATATTTGTTATAAATTAATTTACAACACTTTTTGCACTGCCCAGTACCAATCTCAAAAGTCCACACAGCAAAGGTTGTCTGGTAGAGATTGCTTATAGCGATAAGACCGCCTTTGCACACATTCTTGTGTACAAATTAGTATTTATTCATATTTTAGTTCATAAGCCTGTTTATTTGTATATTTGATAGTGTGCAATAAAGTGTTTTCATTCATTCATTCATTCATTCATCCTTATCAATACATAGTTAGGGATAGAATAACAAGCTGAGGGAAGCGACGGTTTCAACCAACTTGCAGATATAAGAACAACATGGATGAATGCCTGATTGAAAGTACTGTATAGGTCTGAAAAATGGCCTGGGACACTCTTGAGTATTAATGTGACAAATGTTTAGATTTTTGCGAACAGATGAAAACTCGTTTGACAAGAATTCTCCGAGTGTCATTGAATTACTGTCTAAACTAGTGAAAGAATTATTGCTACTACTAGTGGCAGTGTAAAAAGATTCAGAACTAGAATTCATAGTTTTGTATATAATTATAAAATACAAAGAAATAAATAATAAAATAAATTATTGTATAGTAATAATATTAATAATAAGACAATATAAAAAATTAAAAAAAAAATTAAACCAACAACAACTGACTAAATTGCACAACCTGAGGGGCCTTACAATGTAAAATGTTCTATATAATAAACTCACTAAAAAAAATGGCATAAGTTATACTATTGATGAGTTAAAAAAAATTATCCTATTAACATAAGAGGTACACCCGTGGTATGAGTTTATCATATTATTTTACGTATTACATCTGATATTATAATGATAATTATTAACTAAAGACGTTTAACAATTTATACATCTGATAAAAACAAAGTAAGAGAAAAAAATAGTAAGTATTTACATTATAAATAAAATTTTAACATAAATATGTAAAAAGTAATCAAAATGTTACCTTGCTATAAACCGCGGCAATCTGAACTACCAGACTCGTATGGTACAACCCAGAAGAGCACCCTGTCATGTGAACCCGAACCAAGACACACCACACAAGTAGGTAGCTCGACGATCGAACAACCAGACTCGTACGGTACAATCCGGAAGACCACACCGTTGACAGAAAAGTGTAACGCGCGAACCCGAACCAGTACACACCACACAAGTAGATCGCGATCGACAATCGACGTACGGTTCGCTCCGTAACCGAAGCATCTTCAGGACGTGTGACAATACTTCTATATCATGTCATCCCTGGCAACATAAGTTTGCAGCATTTCATAGTTACATCCAAAGATTAATGACTATTCCGCTTAATAAAGCAAACTATCAAAAGGAACTGAAAATAATATATCGAATTGCTTCTGCTAACGGTTACACTTTGGACACCATTAACAATATTATTAAAAAGAATCAGTCAGCACAAATTAATAAACAAATATATGCAGCCCCTCCCGAAAAGCAAAATAAATACAAATCTTGTATAACTTATTTTGGACCGTCTTCTGAACGAATAGCGAAAATTCTCAAATCGCATAATGTAAATGTTAGTTTCAAGACCACTTAGACGTATTTGTAACGGTAAAGATAAACTGAGTAACAACCAAAAATCAGGAGTATATGAGCTTCAATGTTCTGACTGCAATGCCAAATATGTAGGTCAAACGGGTCGTAGTTTTAATATTCGGTATAAAGAACACTTAGCTGCTTTTAGGAACAATAAACCTGAGAAATCCCATTTTGCTAAACAGAACCAAGAGTGAACTGGCTTCACAGCCATCCACTTCTCGGCAGAGTTCAGCGGTGACTGAAACCCGGAATCTACTGGCACAGATATCTGTACCATCATTACAGCCGAGGGAGGGAGCGACTGGAACTCTGGTCAATCTCGACCAGCCACCATTGGGAGTGGTAGCTGCGCCAACAGATACTACCCAACCAGTCGACAGACTGCAGATAGGCTGGACCCTTGTGGGACCCAAGGACCGAAAGCGGGATAAACCCCGTCTTGGGGCTGGCCCAACGCAATCGGCACCGGGTTGCACTAAGGCTAAGCGTACCCGACCTAGCAAGAGGCAGCGGTTGAAAGTGCGTCTGCGTGAGCTCAATGAGCAAAACACGGAACCTCCAGCCCCCCTTGCGAAGACGGGGATGCTTGCACCCCAACCCAGTACCTCTCGAGAGAACAGTGGGGCTAAGCGTACCCGACCAAGCAAGAGGCAGCGGCTGAAAGGGCGTCCGCGTGAGCTCAATGAGCAAAACGCGGAACCTCCAGCCCCATTTGCGAAGACGGGGATGCTTGCACCCCAACCTAGTACCTCTCGAGGGAACAGTGGGGCATCTACGGAGGTAAACCAGACCCGACCATCAAACAAGAAGGCTAAAAACGGAAAAAGCCTTACTTCCGACAAAGTCAGCTGCGGAGCTAAGTCTGCTGTGTCGTCCAAACGGCCTCGTCTAGACGAGACCAATTCACCAAGGGGCGAACACAAAAGGCCGAAGCTTTTAAACAGACCGCAGCCTACCTCCTACGCTGACGCCGCAAAACCCGACCCCCTGGTGGCTGTCACCTCAGCTACCACAGGTCACCTGAGCGCGTCATCTGTTCAGCTAGTTCAGCAGGGGCTCGAGGAAAAGCTCATGGCCGCCATGATGGCAGCCCAGGGTGGTGTGGGACCCGCATTTCTGGGCAAGCCCGTCTATGACGAGGGAGTCCTAAAATTGTGGTGTTCCAACTTGAGCACCCTGGACTGGTTGTAAAAGGCTGTCATAGACATGACACTCCCGGATGGAGACCGACTGGCGGTGAAGCAGATGTGGGAGATAACACGCCGCGTCCGGTGTGGTATTCTCCTACCTGGTGTGCTAACTGACACCAAGGCAATCGGTGGTATGCTCCGCTTCCAGAACCCCTGGGCGGAGGCTGACCAATGGCTGCTACACGCGTTGTACCACCATAACGACAACACCTTTGTCGTAGTCAGTGTACCGGAAGAGTTGATACCGTGCTGATGGGACACGGACGACGGCTAGCATATTTACTGGGCTCCGTGTACCTGAAGTTCCAGGGAGCGACTGGCAAGTTCACCGAAACTGCTCCCTTCAAGGTCTCAGAACAAAAGGAGAGCAGCTCCAGGGACACTGACGCGACAAAGGTCCGCATAGAACCGACAAAACCGTTGGGAGCTGAACCAACCTCCGCTGAACCCGCCGATGACGGCGCGCGTGTCTCGGAGACCTCTTCGGATGTAGCGCTCGACGACGGGGACTCAACGGAACTCCAGGGCACTTTGACCCCAGATCCGGAGAATGTATCCGACGCCGAGTGCCTCCAGGGATTGGAACAGCTCGCCATCGGTGACGTGAAGGAGGGGGAGGTAATGCTATGTGAAGATGGCATTCCCTTCACCCGACTGTAACATCCTACAGGCCAACCTCCACCACAGTATTACCGCTACGGCTCAGCTTCGAAAGTGGTTGGAGGTTAACTCTACAGCCCATACTCTGATCCAGGAGCCGTGGGTCAGACAGGGCCGCATATGTGGACTTCCCAACAAAGGAGGTAAGCTGATACACCACACAGGACCTAGCAGTCCTAGGTCCTGTATTTTCGTTACTAATAACATACTGACAGAATCATCCCTTTAACAGAATTCTGTTCTAGAGACCTATGCGCCATCTCATCAGCCAACGATGGTAGTCGCATCAGTCTACATGCCTGATGAAGACCCGCCACCGCCGGAAGAACTGGCGAAGCTGGCGAGCCACTGCGAGAGCGCTAACCTGGAGCTGCTGGTGGTGACAGACTGCAATGGGCACCACCCATTGTGGGGCATGCAGATCTCCAACGAGAGAGGTAGGCAACTTGTTGAATACCTGTTTACTACAAACCTAAACATCATAAATGTTTGGTCAGAACCTACTTTTGTTACTAGGAGGTGCAAAACTATTGTCGACATTACACTGGCAACAGAAGGAGTGTCAAATATAATATCTAACTGACACGTGTCGAAGGAAGCTTCCTGCTCGGACCACAGATGGATACGTTTCAACTTAGAGGTAAATACAACCAACCCATCGCCGCGCAGGAAACCCCGCAAGACGAACCCCGTCCTATATAAGACGTTGATGGAGTCGCACTTGAAAAAGGTAACGGTTCCGGAGAACTTGATGGGTCTGGAAGATATCGAGAAACAGGTAAAACACGTACAAGACATTATGATTACCTGCTATCACACTGCATGTCCTCTTATCACACCACCGTCGGACAAGCCAAAAGCTCAACCGTGGTGGGGACCTGATCTAGAGAGACTCAGAGCTAAAGTAAGAAGACTTTTAAACCGTGCAATGAACACAGGCGTAGATGACGACTGGGATCATTACAGAGACTGTAAACTAAAATACAAAAAACGCATCCGTTACAGAAGTTCTGGAGGATGGCGTAAATACTCTACGGGCATAGAATGCCAACATCAAGCTAACAGGGTAAGGCAAGTCCTTTCAAGCCAACCCAGACAGATACTGGGCACCTTACGTAAGCCAGGCGACACTTTCACCAGTTCACCAGAAGAAGCAGAGCGGCTCCTCCTTGAGACGCACTTCCCTGACTGCGAAATCACGCAGCACAGAGAATGGACTGAGGAAAATAAATCTGCTAATGAAGAAGACTGGCTAATAGCCCATGAAGTGGTCAATTTAGACAAAACAAGGTGGGCTATTAACGCGTTTCACCCTTTCAAGTCGGTGGGACCCGATGAAGTGTTCCCTGCCCTCTTACAATGGGGGGGGGGAGACCCTTATCCTCCTGCTGACCGTCATCTTCAGAGCGTGTCTAGCGCATGGATACGATCCCAGGAGATGGAGAGAGGTAAAAGTTATATTTATACCCAAACCAGGGAAAAGCGACTACTCTAATCCTAGATCATACAGACCAATCAGCCTTACCTCATTCATTTTAAAAACACTGGAAAGGCTGTGTGAAAGAGAACTGAGGGATAAATACCTTCAGAAAATACCCTTGCATCCAAATCATGCGTACAGTCAAGGAAAATGTACTGACTCAGCATTCCAGGCTGTGGTAAGTGTTATCGAGAGTTCACTACAGGAAAAAGGTTTTTGTCTGGGTACCTTCGTGGACATCGAGGGTGCTTTTGATAAGACAAAATTCAGCAAAATAAAAGATGCTCTACAACGTCATGGAGTATGCACAACTATAAAGGTTTGGATTGGAAACATGCTCCAGAATAGAATAATACTACTAGTTGAGGAAAAATCACAGAAAGCGATTGTTGCGAAGGGCTGCCCCCAGGGTGGTGTAATCTCGCCACTTCTGTGGAACATGGTGGTAAATGACCTAATCACCAACCTCAACGAAAAACACTACTACACCGTAGGCTACGCAGACGATCTCGCAATTCTAGTACGAGGGAAGTTTGTCAATACTATATGTGAAGTTACGTACGCAGCATTGAAAATCGTGGAAAAAAGTTGCGGAGACAACGGCTTTTCAGTGAATCCAACTAAAACAGAACTGGTAATGTTTATGAACAATAGAGTTTTCGGTAATTACAAATTGCCCAAGCTGTTCTATACTGAACTTCAGCTAGCAAGCAATGTAAAGTACTTAGGAGTGATACTTGACAGCAAGCTGAACTGGAGCGCGCACCTAGATGCGAAACTAAATACAGCCACTATATCATTCTGGCAGTGCCGTAGAATGATAGGCAAATCTTGGGGCCTTGCCCCAAAAGTCGTTCTATGGCTCTACACCGCAGTGATAAGGCCCATGGTATGTTACGGAGCAGTTGTGTGGTGGCCACGCACTAATCTCATAACTGCAAGGAACAAACTACAAAGCTTCCAGCGATTAGCGTGTTTAGCCATCACAGGAGGCATGCGTACGACACCAACTGCAGCGTTAGAAGCCATGCTGAATCTTTGAGGCAGCTTCCACGCCGGCAAGGTTAAAGACTTTGAATCTTTGGAAGACCAACAAGACCACCCACGCGGAGGTTCTACAAGAGGTGATGCAAAAAGAACCACTGCTGTTGGCTGTAAACGACAGGTTTCCAAAGCAACTTGTTTTCGACAAGAAGTACAAAATACAGCTGAACGAGGTCCCTAACGAAGGTCTAAATCTAAAAGATCTCAGGATCTTTACTGACGGCTCCAAAACTGGATCAGGCACGGGATACGGAGTATTCTCGGAAGATCTAAACATACAAATAGCTGCCCCACTAGGTGCTCAAAATACCGTTTACCAAGCGGAATGCATGGGTATCATAACGGCAGCTACTGCGATCCTGGCTCGAAAGGTAAAGAATTACTCCATCCGAATCCTCTCGGACAGCAAATCCATACTGCAAGCTCTACAAAGCAATTCTATCACCTCAAAGCTTATCTACAACTGCCACCTATCCCTGACGGAGGTATGTAATAACAACAACAGCGTAACTCTACAGTGGATCAAAGGTCATAGTGGCTCTCGTGGCAACGATGCCGCTGATGAACTGGCCAGGAAAGGGTCAGAGATGGCTGCAATTGGACCAGAACCAATTGTCCCCCTTCCCTCAGCATGGCCTACATCAGCCATCCGGCAACACACAAAAGAACTACATAATAAATACTGGACGGAGGTAAGTGGGTGCAAGCAGTCGAAACAAGCTCTCCCTAGCATCAACCGGCGACTGTCTCGTAAGTAACTAAACCTCACCAGCCCTGGTTTACGCAAAATTGCTCAAATAATTACGGGTCACGGCCCCTTCAACAAACATCTGTTTAATCTAGGTGTTACTGACAGCCCCCTTTGCAGAGCCTGTATGGAGGCAGAAGAGACGGCCGCCCACATTGTTCTGGAATGCACAGGCGTGACCGACTAACGGGCCAAACACTTGGGGTCACCGAGGACTCTCCCCGAGGTTATTGGAGACACCAGAGGTTTGATTAGCTTCTTAGCTGGGATGGCATGATTAGCCACCCATCTTTCACGCAAAATAGGCGCACAGTGACGTCGAGTTGCGGAAACAAGCCCGTTCATACTTATACTTATACTTATAGGTGATCATACTAGAATGATTAAATGAATAGGGACATGTATGGCAATTTGTTCCATCATTAACCAACCGATATCACTCTGACTGAAACCCTACGCCAGTATCTGGCCCTGTTATCAGGTTATTGGGGGACAGTGTGACCTCTTTTGGCTGCGAAGCGTTTACAATTTCTGTAGTCCGAAGACGAGTACTTTATTATTTTAAGCTTTAAGTAGGCTTTGACTATTGCGTCTTAGCTAAGTTTAGACCTATCGATCTAGGTTAAGTTCATATCAAATTATCTATTTAATATCCTTGAGTATAGAGATCGTGATTGATCTTATATGAGGTATAAGAAAAATTCAGTATTGAAGATTTGGTCTAGTCGGTTATACGTTTAATCTTAATGCAAAAACTCAGGGCAGAACTACAGTTATGTACATTGACGCAGAGTCTAGGGAAAATCTTCAATATCAAATACCCTAAGGTATGCCTAATTTTAATTGAGATAAAAGTAAAAGAAACAGTAGTTTAAAATAAATTTATTAACTGATTAGAAAAAAAAGAAACAGTGTTATTATTTAGATCTTGATAAACGCGATTATTAATGTTAATCAGAGACTGAGTATTCCATTCCTAAAAACCTGCCATACTAATCAGGGGAAAATGTTATACTCAAACTCCTCTGGCATTATTTATATTTGATTTACCTACTTCTTAAAACGGATATCACGTGGTATAATATAACATGTATTCAAGGATAGTTCGATTAAAACTTTGAATGAATTACCTCAGCTACTCTAGAATAGCTAGGTTGCTTACTCTTTTCAATGTGATATCGATAACTTAGTTAATCATATTTTAACACAGAATTTTAGAAGTATTTAAAATAATATACTTAGAATCCCTGTTACGTGACCCATGTGTCACCCTTAGAACGTAATGTTCTCGCGGCTCCACTCTGATCGGCCGGTTAGGGCAAGCTGGATGTAAAGAATCTGTTTCTCGCCAGTGTTCATTTCAACCAGCCTATAAAATCAAGCTTGATAGAAGAGGAACAGGACTTTTACCTCAGAGCACTCAGGTGGGATCGCTACTTCGCAACAGCGCGCCTCTTAATTTGTTGGCACAAAGGTCCATGCAAGTTATATTCCTAACTCTCTTAGTATTATAGAATAGTTAGTATTTTTAATTTATTTTTAATAGACAGAGTTTGTTTTTAATATATCTAAGTAACTAACTGCTGGGTGGGTTAGTAGGTTAAATTAGTTACTGATAAATGGTGGCGTTTTATGATTTCAGATACTTACATATTTTTAAAGTTATTAGTAAAATAATAAATTTAAACCAAAACCTTTATTTAATCTAAACACTGGTACTGAAATTACAACATATATTTAGTCTAAAAATCGCAAAACATAAGAGAATAACTAACAGCCTTTAGCTAATAAATTAGTATTTTTCTTCTTTCAATACTAATGTAATATCCAGAAACTGGTCTGAGCATGACGTCTATCTTCGTTTTTAGTTTGGTATGATCGCCTTTTACTTTGTAATGTCTGAAGAGATGGGCTAACGTTATTTTCATAGACATGTACGCGAATGATTTACCTAAAAAAAAAAATTTTCAAACATACAACTTACGACCTGTCTTCTCTCAGGCCAAGACACGCGCTAAGCGTCTGCGTCGGCGTGAATAAAAAGTAACTATTTATACCTTGTTAACAATAATATGCTTGGCCACTTCTAAATAATTAATAATAATTATATTAATTTTAATTTAAAATTATTTGAAAATTTCTTTACCTATACAAATCCTTCTTCCCACACTAAACCCAGCAAAAACAGTTGGACATTCAGGCAAAGTCAAAGGATCCAGCCATCGCTCAGGTTTGAACTCCTCAACATCAGGACCCCACATGGGGTGTCTATGGACTCCGTATATAAGCATCATGCAATTCCGACCTTTTGTTAATGTACAATTACCTGCAGAACATAAACATTATAATTAACGCCCTAGGTGATAGGGGTTCTGTTCCCCGACTGGCATGCGACCACCAGCATGCGAATCCGACCGCCAAGTGTCTCTGACGCGTTCTGGTCAAACCGCACTAGGCAAATATATAATTTTCTTAAATGTCATCGTAGACTCGCGAAACTTCTGACGAACGACATCTTGGCGTCTCTCCCGGTTCATCTTGCCGTCTTATTCTATTTTGACATTTTCTAGCAAGTTCGAACTAAAGCTTGGTCTTGGCCTGCGAATATTTTTGATGTTGATTCGCAACATTATGTTTGATTCATAATTATTTTCTCAGAACGTATCTGCGCACTTCATCATAACTACGTCAACATTGCTATAGGTAGACTAGAAGAAAATGCCTTAAGGCAGTTCGCCTTTATCGAGTTGTTAAGCACACGAAAAGGCAAACATATGCTTTGGTAGATCGTATACCACGACCGCGCGAAATTGTGACCTTGAAGGGACCAGCGTAGTCCGTACCTGTATGAACGAACGGCTTAGGGGATTGTACTACACGAAACGCCCGATGACATTTCTGCCATTTCTGGATAACTGGGGTTAGGTCGAAGTCGATAACAAGGCAGACATTTATATATTCAGCTTCTAATAAGTTTTCGAGCGGAAAAGATCCAGTATCTTTGCCGTAAAAGTGACATCAGTAAATCCAGGACCTGCATGACAATTTATTTTATGGTGATAATCGACCAGCAACTCTACAACATGAGTTTTACCGGCAACAAAATTGGATGCTTGTGTTGAAAATCCAAATCAGAATTTGCAAGTCGACTACCAACTCGCATAATTCCCTCGTGTAAAAGTGGCTTAAAACGACGAAAGGCCAAGCTCCACGGCTTACCAAGTTCTAAATTTTTGATTTCAGAAGCAAAATGTGCTTGTTGGACTTGACGCAGTAGCAAATCCTCGGCGCGATAAAGATCCAAAGCGGATATTATTTAATTACGAGGTAAAAGTTTAGGGAAGCGACAAATTTAAACTATGCAACGTAATAGTTTTGACCAAGACAATAAGCGGTTTGCGAGCGAAATTAATATGAATTGTTCTCATACATCCGCAGAAACAAGTGAATGTTTCTTTTCTTCTGGTGGTTCAGAAACCGACGAAGGATTAAAATTAGTTACAGGCCAATACGAAGGATCTAACGAGGCCCATGGAGGACCGTTAAACCAAAGTGGGTGATCTAAAATTTGCGCCGGTGTTAGTCCACGTGACAAACAGAATTATCATGACAAACGGGATTATCTCTACCGATTACATGGTAGAAATGTTCTTGTGCTAATTCATTTTAAATTTTGGAAACTCGGTTAGCAACAAAAGTATCCCAACGATGCGGTGAAGAGTGAACCCAACAAAGAGCGACAGTATAATCTGAGAAACCATAAATTCTATGAAATTGAATGCGATTATTACATAATATTTTTAATTAACTGAGCGAGAACTAATACTGCGCAAAGCTCTAGCTAGACGTGCAAGCGAGACCATCTTACGAGGAGACACTTTTGATTTTGCACTTATAAGGTGAATAGAACTACCGTGATCACCTTCGACGTGAAAATAAACAACTCCACCGTAAGCTCTCTCACTGGCATCTGCAAAGCCTAAAATAGTAACAACACTATTTTTGGTAATATCAACATGATGCGGGATTTGAATCTGCTTGAGCAAAGGAAGCTCATTTCTAAAACAATTCCATAACTGAACGAGACTGTCGGGTGGCGAATCATCCCAATCACAATTACTCAACCAAAGTTGTTAAATGAGAAGCTTTGCGTACAACACAACAGGAGCTACGAATCCCATAACGTCCCATATCCTAGCGACACAGGATAATATAGAGCGTTTGGTGCAAGTTTGTGATGGCGTAGAAATTGTTAAGCTAAATGAATCTACAGTCGGCGATCAACATAAACCGAGAACCTTATGTATATCACAGTCATCGAATTCTTTAACCGAAGAAAGACGATGAGACGGCGGAATCGAATTCAAGACTCTTTGAGAATTGCTAGTCCATTTCACGAGATAAAACTTACAGCTTTCATGAGATCTATCATCTCAGTAGCAGTCGCGATAGCTTCTTCTTCACTGTCTATACAATAAACGAAGTCATCCATATATAGACTTACGTTGATAGTCTCTCGAGCTAATGGATAAACATCACCAGTTACTAATTGTTTTATAGTACGAAGTTCGTGAAATGGGCTAGATTTTAAACCAAAACAGACGCGATTAAATTCATAGATATTTAATGGATCTTCAGGCGAGAATCTATACAATATGCGTTGGAATCTGCGATCAGACTCATGAACACCAATACAAAGAAACATTTGACGAATGTCAGCGGAGAGTGCGAATTTAAACAAGCGAAAATTGACGATAATGTTGAATAGATTACCCTGAAGATTCTGACCACTATACAAGATATCAGTGAGCGAGACCAGCGAACTAGTTTTAGCACTAGCATCAAAAACTACGCGTAATTTAGAGGTTATCTTTCCTTATAACACCATGATGAGGAATAAAATAGGAAGGCAAATTATAAGTATTTTCCGTTTCTTGAGGTGCGAGCGAGATAAAACCTTTGTCTAAATATTCCATTAGTACACCATCATACACTTCTTTCAATTCAGGAGACGACGTCATTTTTCGCTCTAAACAAAGAAATCGCCTTTTAGCAGTCCTATAAGAATCACCGAGCGAAAATATATCACCTTTAAATGGAAGCGCGACTATTACCCAAAGAAGTAGGTGCGGAACCAACAATAACGTAACCGAGAACGGTCTCTAAAGCAAGCGGCGAAATAAAATTAGGTTGTCCATAAACTTTGCGCGACAACATGAGGTGGGGGAAAATTGACGCACCTATCAACATATCTATTCCACCAGGAACGGAATAAGTATCGTCGGCTAATTGTAAATTATTGAATTTTGATAGTTTTGTAACGTCAATACAAACAGTAGGTAAGCGCTCAGTTACCTTATCTATTATTAACGAATCCATATTAAAATAAATTTTACGATCGAAACGCGAAAAGAATTTTATTTTTACCGATTCTTGAATATTTTTAGTAGAACCTCCAATACCCTTTATTACAGAGTAGCCAGGCCTACTACAAATATTCCAACCTAAGCGAAGACACAAGTCACGAGTGACGAAATTACTTTGAGAAGCGCTGTCCAATAACGCGCGGACACTATGTTCCGTACCTTTCGAATCTAATACGATGACTCGTGCAGTCGCGAGAAGAACTGTAGCAGGAACACACGAAATACTTTTATTACAATAATACGAACAAAGCGTGACGTCATCGGAGCGATTATTCGTAGAATCGAGTGTGCGAACGGGTGCAGAAGCGGGTGCGGGCTCCTCGGCATTCGGCCGACGACGTTCGGCGCGAGAAACCGTGGAGCGAAGCGAGTGCGAAGCGGTCACCGCGAGCGATGTACTGTCACCGGGTGCATTTACCGTGGATGCGGCATAATTATTATATTCGAAGTGCAAACTAGTATGATGTTTTTGCGAACATTTACGACAGCGAGAAGTTGAATTACATGAATTTAAGTGATGTTTATCACTAAGGCAATTTATACATAAATTTTTTCCTTTAACGAATTTAAAGCGTTCTGTTGGCGACATTTTATTAACAAATATATGACACTTATATAAGTAATCATGTTCCGATTTACATAATAAACACAAACGTCGCGCGGGCAAGTCGCAGTACTGACGTATGTATGTGTAGACTTAAGCGGTTTCGATACCACATCCATTCGACGCTCGGAAGTTTTCGTAACTCCACGTTTCTCGAGCGAAGTCCGTTGTAATATTTTAATGTGATCGCGAATAAAACACATTAAATCATTACACGAAGGTAACTCCAAACCACGTTTATCTAACTCGAAAGATCAAACAGTGTCCGAGTCTAATTTTCGTAACGCAATATATAAAAATATAAACTCCAACAAATCTTTTAAATTTAAGTTGTTAAGGGCGGTTACAGACGATGAGAATTTATCTAAAAATAATTCAAGATTATTTATATTAGCGAACGATATATTTTTGAACTCAAATATTTGATCTAAATATGAAGTAGCCAATAAACGCTTGTCTTCATATTTATTTATTAGCGATTCTAAAATTAATCGATAATTTTCTGCTGAGGGTGTGATACCTGCGCATACCGAGCGAGCTTTGCCAGTGAGTTTACCTAAAAGATAATACATCTTTTCTGAGTCCGAAAGCGAAGGGTTGTCACGCACGGTAGACTTAAAGCTAGAATTAAATAATGGCCAAGACTTTATGTCTCCGTCGAATGACACGAGTTCGATGGGAGGCAAGGAAGGCCTCACCCTTTGACAAATATCTGGTTTCGACTCATGACTAATATTATCAGTTTTTGAATATTGCATCACGAGACGCTTCACACGACTATAAATACGCTCGAATGCAACTATACTATTATAGTCGGGCGTCGCTTGTGGATTTCCAGCCAACAAACACTTATTATATTAATCTAATACGGCAATAAACTCAGAACGTATATTTTCTATATTACAACTAGCATCCAAGAAGTCTTCCCTCGTCAAATAGTTATCGTGAATATCTTTAGACAAATCAAATATTTCTTGTAAACAACGAAAAAATGTGTTATGTTTTTGTTCCTAAATAATAAGCTTTGTCTCATTGGCTGACATCTTTTTTGCGGGTTTATCACCTTCAGCCATACTAAATTTTATACACAGAAATTAATAACAAACAAAAGTTAAAGCAAATTAAATAAAACGCGATGTAAATTATAACAATATCTACTACGAGTGAATGCAGAGACGGGGGCACGGGGGCACGGGGGCATGGGGGACACGAAGACTCGACGCGTGCGCAAGCTCAAAGAAACGAATCAATCTATTAACTAAATTTTAATAAATTTGTTTTTAGGTATTACAACTATGTATAACTATAGTAGTTATATTACTCAAATTAATGTTTTATTTTTAACAAATAGCGTAATGAAACTATTTATGACAATATTTATCTACCTACTTTCAAAAAATATTAATATTAAAACTTAGTTATAGGAACTTAGCGGTGCGAAACGATACGAAATAAGAACCTATAATTATGCTTTAATACGTAGTTATTCTTCCTAATTTCAAAGTATAAACGAGTTTAACGATATCACAATAGGTATATACTAAGATTTTAAGATTTCTAAGCTACAGTAAACGATATGCGAACGAATGAAAGATTATATAGTAAATTAACGAAACGATTATTATTCTAAATAATACGAAATAATATTATGTATAATCCGGCTCGTATGGACCAAACTTTTATGGGTGCGCTGCGGCGGTGAAATTATCGCGAATCAAGTGGTTCACGACACGAAAGCAAAAATTCGAAATTTTAGTGGACTGTAAGTTTAAATATAAATCTAAATATTTGGTTGACTTGACAGAGCGGGCTATCTACAAAGGTAGTAAGACAGGGTAATGTAGACAGCTAAATAACAGGAGGATATATAGGAAAAGAATACCTTTTAAGATGGCGGCTTCACTGCTTCAATTGCTTGGATTCCTCTTCCAGTATCACAAATGTCACTAAGTCTTATTAATAGTTAGATATGCGGTAAATGCGGTGTGGTGTAAGCGAAATTGGGCAACATCCCATTAGCGAAATGTTCTCGAAGAACGGCAAGCACCGAGAGGTAATGGCGGCGGTCAACGACAAGTTTCAGATGCGCGGGAGCGGGCGCACACGCATCGTCCTCTCTGGTTGCACTTGCACTTGCGACTGCTGCGCTAATTAGCGTATTGTGCCGGAAGAATAGGTGAATGGATTAGGAATGTCAACCAAATACATAGATAATTAAAGCAGCGCGACCAAAAAGTACAACTAATCTTCTCACCATATTTACAGATCAGGTATACGAACACCTTAAAGAAAGAAATCATGTTGTAGCCCTTTTTATTGATTTAACACGTGCATTTGATGCCCTGGATCACAATTATCTAATAAAAAAACTAGACGTTAATAAATAAAAAATAATAAATAAATAAAAAACCAATCACGTGCGGCGGGCTCCTCTCACAACTTGCTCCTCGCTAAAAAGACCCTAATAGTGACAGTGATTCTACGCATTGAAGGTCAGAAGTATTCTTAGATGCCGGCAGCTTTTCTTCTGCTTTAAATAAAAAGACTAGAATAACTTACGTAATTTAACATCTTTATCCAAATATCTGATTGCGACTGGAACTATTGGATACAATCGGATCGTCTCTTTCAGAACGGCTTCCAAGTAAAATAGCTGAGTTAGATCATGCTTAGTAACGTCTCTATCATCATCACCGAAGACATTATTTAACCTGAAGCATAATAATCCTAAATTAATATTATAAATGATAAAGTAACACTGTCTGTCTATTACGCTTCCACGCTTAAACCACAAAACCGATTGTGGTGAAATTTGGTACAGAGACAGACTGGAGCTCGGGAATGGATATAAAAGGTAGCCTACCTTTTATTGCGGAAAAAAATGCTAACAGGGGATGAAATGTACCGAACATGTGGACATGTTGCGCTGTGTGACCGTTTAAGTCTTTGTAATTTCGTCGTATATGTAGATAATATATAGCGCGGCATAGCAGTATACATTGCACCCGGGCGAAGCCTGGCGAAGTACACCTGCTACTTCAAATATTAGAATTAAAAATATTAAATCGCGATTAATTTATTAAATGCTTTCGTCAATTCAGTTTTGTTGATACTTTCAAAATCTTTATTAGTAAATATGTAAAGTCCATGATGTTTTATTTACATGAGCAAATGATACTTCAACACAAACACAAAAAAGGACCACTTACTCTTCGAAGATCCTTTCCTGAACTTGAGGATATGATCCAACCAACAACATACTATACATAAGAACCCTAGCCGTAGTGTCATGACCACTCACTATCATGGTGTCTACATGTTCTCGTATCTCTCGGTCGTTAAAGGCTCCTTTCTCTATAGATAGTTCTAGAAGAAGATCCATAAATGGTTTAAAGTTGGGACCTGTAAACGAAAAGTCAATTTGCAAGATCAATTTACAAAAATCATGATTTTTGAAGTGGTATGAGATAACCTCTACTAGTGGTCTTAGGATCAATAGACGCTCTTCCTTTTCTCTTATATTTTTTTTCATAATGTATTAAGGGACATGTTCTTAAAATTTCCTTATTACTATTAGTAGATAGTAATTTCTTTGTGATTTTGCTCGTTTCGCATGTCCCGAGGGTTTTTACCTTCGACCGTGTCCAACAAAATTGGGTCATCAAGAATCTGTAGTTCTCGGCGAGCAATATGACGAAAATGAGCAAGAATTTATATCGATATATATATCATTGAGCATCTGAGTTTTACGTTAAGTTCTACACTCTAGCTGTTTTATTTACGCTCCAACGTCTAATACGTTATTTAAAACTATGTTCTTCATATCATGTTGTCATATTCAAATACTTACATAAAGAGATAGCTTGAAATATTATATAATCTCTATTATAAGTTCATTCGTATATCAAATATATTATATTTTATTACCTTGCATATGCTCCTTTGTTTTAGAATTTCTACTGATTAAGTAATCTGCTTTACGCTTTTTTAGAACCTGAAGAATTAGATTAGAATAAATTGATGATATTTAAAAAAATATATTCAATGGTAAGCTCATGAGGTTAAATGAATGTTTGCTCTATTTAACGCTCAGATTTTGCTGAAACTTTTCCTTTCGCAGTTTAAATTACACAGACAAATGAAAGTTTGGCATTTTACACTGAACATATAATATTACCTTAAAGAATAATACTTTTATCATTAGTCTGTTTATTGCCGTCATTGATTTATTTCTTTACCTTTTTTTTCTTACGTCTAGCTGAATATATAGCTAACGGCACGCAAGTATAGATTTGACCTTGAATAGGCAGAAGTCACTATTAGAACCTTTTTAGAGGAAAGCGCGGGGCGAGAACAACACATCACACATGATTGGGTCTTATTCGACGTTTTAGTTCCCGCGCGTCTGCTATTTTTCATAATAGTAAACGTCACGGATGGAACTACCAATACAGGGACGCAGCACGCTAACAATGCGCAACTTTCTCCCACAATTATTTATGTCTTTTTTTTCTCAGACCTAAAGTTAGCTGCCGGCTACTATACCTCATTTTGGAGGGCATTGGGAAAACAAAATGAATTAACCAACCGTGGTAGACAAATTATGTAATGTTTTCAAATAATTATCTTGTTTCTTCTTTAAAGCAGACCAGCTGTATATAAAATTGTTGTGCAGCCAGACCTTCTTGAACCTCTCTATAAAGAGATTAAACATTTGTTCCGCTGCATTTACGTACTGACTATTTAGCACATTCTTATCTGTGAAGTCTACTCCTAATGCAGTTACTGTAATAAATTTATTTCTGTTAGTTTTTTAATCTGGTCATATAATAAGTGATAATTAGTCCAAGATCGTAAAATTAATAAAACCTGAAAGTTTCACTGTATATGTCCCTCGAGATCTCATAGAAGTTTTTAGAAAAGTTTTAAGTATTCAAAATTATTATTTATACATTAAATACTAAAAATTATTAAAAATTTCCTTTCCTGGTTAGTCCAGGGACTTCTTAAACCGGGTGTTACCTTGTCGATAACACTATAAGTTTCGCTAAAATGTCGCTATGTAGAGTTTAAACTGCATATACTCACAGCATATAGTTCCCAGGGCATTGTGTCGAGTATACACCAAATGATCAAACTCTCCTTTCCCAATTTCCTCCTCCAAGTCCTTGACAAGTCGACGTGATTGCTTATTAAAAACTTCTACATAACTATCTAAGACTACTTTACTGAATGCTGGATTGAGCAATCTCCGGTGGACCTTCCAGATTGATACTAGAAAAAAATGTATGCTCGTTTAATGGAGTACCTACATTTAACCGCTAATTATGATTTTTTCTGTGTTAAAAGGTCTATGTTGTTAATCTAGGTTCAGCTATTTTTGTGTGATTTAGTAATAAATATCCAAGCATACAATCATTCATATGTATAATATTAGAAAGATACGCAAAATGTATCTTTCCAACTTCTTAAAATAAGTTACACTCGTTACAGAAATTTTTGTAACTCACTTTTAAAAAAAATAAAAAATAATTATGATAAAAACGAAATTATTGAGGCAAAAAATGATAATAAAAGATTTTGGAACATAATAAAAAATAAATCTAATAACTACGATAATAACTCCTCCAAATTATTATATATTTCAAATTCTGCACTGATTCTTTAAATTTAATAAACAAGTACTTTATTAATGTAGGTAAAACTTTAGCAGAATCATTTAAAAATACTCTTCAGATAATGAATCTAAAAAATTGTTGTACAGTTGTCTGCGATCAAATATCCAACAAATTTCTAAAACAGCACAAACATTTTCTAATCCCGTCAATAACTTATCTCTAACTTATGCTTACGCGCCGGTATTTTCCTTCATGTCCTCAAAAAGTCTGAGGTAAGACCGATACATAAGGTTGGAGATAAAAAGCTTATTTCTAACTATAAACCCATATCTGTTCTTCCGTCACTCTCAAAAATTTTGGAAAAAAGCCTAAATAATCGGCTTATTAATTACCTAGAACAAAATATGTTACTTTCTATCAATCAATTTGGTTTTAGGAGAGGCAAATCTACTGAGGATGCTGTATATGCTTTAATAGATTTCATTGGTGTAAATTTGGACATGGGAAAGAAAGTGGTTTCCATTTTTTTAGATTTGGCTAAGGTCTTTGATACCCTGTCGATCCCCTTATTAATTGACAAGCTTCATAAATTTGGGATACGAGGAACTGTTTTAAAAATTTTTGAAGATTAACTTACAGGACGTCTTCAACGAATTCGAGTTGGTGATCTTACAAGCGACTACCTCACTATCAATTATGGGGTTCCACAGGGAAGTATACTTGGTCCGACCCTATTCTTAATATACATTAATGATTTGACTTCCCTAATCCTACCTAAAGGAAAAATTATCTCCTATGCGGATGACACAGCGCTAATGTTTGCTGCGGATACCTGGTCCGAGGTTTTCGATGCTGCTCAAAAAGGTTTTAACATGGTAAATCTATGGCTTAAAAAAAAATTGTTAACATTAAACATCGAAAAAACTAAATTTATAGAATATTCAATTCGTAATACAATGTAACGTATCAATTTTTTTCCCACGTCTGCCTTAATATTCCAAATTGTTCTTGCAAATCCATTGAACGTGTCGAGTGACTTAAATATTTAGGTGTTATTATTGATAACCGCCTCAGTTTTAAACAACACATTTGGAATCTTTTCAGCAAAATCCGTACTTTTATTTATATATTTAAAAATTTTAGATATATTGCGGACTAAACTATACTAAAAATATTTTTTTTAGCATTATGTCTATCCCTAATTACTTATTGCGTTTCCTCTTGGGGAGGGGCATCAAAAACCATACTGATGACTCTAGAGATCACTCAGCGTACTGTTTTAAAAATCTGCTTCTTTAAACCTATAAGGTATCCGACAGTAGAGCTATACTATTTTTGTGAAGTTCTTATTGTACGGCAACTATTCTTATTAAGCATAATATTGAAACAGCACTCTGAATTAAATTATGACCCCTCTATTCTTGACAAACGTAGAAGTTATGCAGTATGTGAATATTCAAAAAACTTTAAAACTACTTTCATTCATAAATTTTATAGCTATTTAGGACCCTTCTTGTATAATCTAATCAACAAAAAGATAAATGTCTATTCTTTAACTAAATTCAAGTGCAAAAAGAAAAAAAGAAAGTTATGGAGTACCTACAAAAATTATCCTACGAAGAAACAGAAAGACTTTATTCTTTAACACACACACACACGCACGCACGCACGCACGCACGCACGCACGCACGCACGCACGCACGCACGCACGCACGCACGCACGCACGCACGCACGCACGCACGCACGCACGCACGCACGCACGCACGCACGCACGCACGCACGCACGCACGCACGCACGCACGCACGCACGCACGCACGCACGCACGCACGCACGCACGCACGCACGCACACACACACACACACACACACACACACACGCACACACACACACACACACACACACACACACACACACACACACACACACACACATGGTTAGTTATAGACAAATAGTTTTGTATATTTCTATAGTCAAATATCCAAGGGTTAGAGCTGTATGCCGTTATACAGGTTATCCTAGTATGGGAACGTTTGTTAAGCTTAAATGTTTGTTTTATATTTTTACTATAATTTAACTAAATACATTAAGATAACTATATGTAACTTACATTTTTTTTGGGTTTGCAGTAAATGAGCCCTAAATATCAATTAAAGACCAACGCGTCTCATTCGTCGCTCAGTACGACATGCAGACAGCAGTCATAAGGGAACGTACACATAATACGTGACCCAGTGTTTTACAATTATATATTATAGTTTATTCACGTTTTATCACAAACGTTTTTAAGTTTTATCACAATTTATTTAGCTATTCTCACCGTTTAAACCTTGCTTGGACTTCTACAAATATTTCAAAACTAAAATCGATCTAACCGTATTCGAACTTTTGTGAGACTAATAAACGTCATAACAAAAGACATGGCTACGCCTTATTATAAAATTATAAAGAATTAACTAACCTACTAGAGACAAGGCTGTACGGTGTAATACGTTTGCCGTTATGAAATAAAAAACAAGAGAGAATAAAATTGTATTTATGAAATCGCATCTATTTCTTTTTGTTTAATCAAATCTAATTACTCATTACTCCTGCAGGCCTAACTGAAAAACTAGGTTTTGTATTGTTGTTTTTGTTGCATTTAAACCGGAAAAAAGTTATTTTCATTGAAAAACTTTCCTTCCTAAACAAGATGGCGGTTTATTTAAAAGCAATTATTACTTACAAGTTGCTGTGACTAATCCTTCTCCAAACCATGGTTTTGCAAAATCATAGAAACCATCCTTTTGTAAGCAAGTGTTTGCGACCGTTAAGAGGTCGTCTGGATCTGTAACCACTATAAAAAAAGTATACAAGTAGGATACTTATTACAACAGACTTAACTGACAGATTTGTCCAGTTTGACAGGTGTGCTTAGATTTTAAAAAACACATTTGAATTTTCACTAAATTGCTACATAAAAGCGTTGAGGCGTTCAATAAACATATTTCACACACACAAACACACACACACACACACACACACACACACACACACACACACATACGCACACGCACGCAGCAGCAGCAGTTGGAGCTCGCTGGCGGCGCCGGCGGCTTCCGCATCAGCTGTAAACGAAGTGACACGGAAATAGCCATATCGTCTTAGCCGACTGGTCGGCCTCTTTACAACCGACTAAACGGCTGTCAGTCACAGTCCTAGTTCGTAAATCTCTAATTATATTATTAGCAACATAGCGTCAGTAAGAACAAATAAAATACAAAAATATTACCATAGACAGTCTTTGGTCCGAGAGACGCAGAAATAACTCCGCCAGCTTTCAGACTTTCGTAAGACAGCTGTTTTATAAAGTTCCATAAATCTGAAATAATAGTAGAGTTTTTAGATGTAGAGCAGTACCTTTTTTTATCGTTACTAAGCGGCTTTATGCATACCGCCACCGACAAGTGGGAAGTTATGTGGGGCCTTGGTTACAAAAACAGAAAAGCGACTGTTCATGGTGTAACCATTAAAACCAACGGTATCTTACCTCTGCTGTAGGGAGGCGCTACAGGAACGCTAACGTAAACATCTGTAACGCCTCAGCGGGTTGGCCCGCTCTTAAAGCGGGCTTGAACGCCAGGAGGCTCTCAGGGTATATCGAGAGTGACTACCCCCTTGCCTGACAACTCCATTCAGACAGGTGCGAGGAGGTGGGCATAACACCGCCTACCCCTCTCCGATCGAGTACGACGCGCGGGTCAGCAGAGGCGTCACGCTCAATTTGCTGCTCAACGGCCTCCATAGCTGACCAGCATCTCCACTTCCTAGCATTGCGCGAATCACGATCGGAAGATAGAGATCTCCACCTAGGGCCGCCGCCAGACTGCGGCGTTGAGGGCCCTATCCTGAACATTCTGCCAGATTATGATACGACGTGTCCTACGAAGCACCACACTCGTGACACGCCGGGGCACCTCCTATCTGGCAATTTGCCACAAGTACTTATCAAAGCTGCCGTGCCCCAAAATTATTTGAGTCAGTCTATAGATAGGACAGGACACCGTGCTGACTTTCGACCCAGCGCAGGATGTGAGGGCGGATCGCTTCGATCGTCGCCAGGCCTCACTGGGGGACCTCAAGTCCTCTTTTTTAACTTTGAATCAGTGCTCTTTGGGCTAATGCCCTGATTCGTCCGACCTCCTTTTCTCCGAGCCGCAAGCAAGTCACACAAGTTAACACGGAACCGGTATACTTGCATACGGTACCTCGTATTGGTAGAGCAATAAACATATTGATACCACTCTATAGAACGATTTAGGATAGTTTTCAAGATCATATTTTTAGTCAAATCATAACTTATATGTCACTTTAATCCCAGTGACATCAATTATTGAATTTTTTGGTTGATGGTTTTTTCTCAAATAGATGAATAGTATACTTTTTTATCCCACGCTACACATACTCACACATCTCTGGTAGAAATTCAGCCGCATAATAACCGATAAGGTTATTATTTATAGGTTAAATCAATAATTAAAAAAATCGAGGACGATTATATTATTTTATCTGCCATATAATTTTTTTGGAAATATTTATTTTAATTATGACTCTAAAATATAATTCTAATAACTGTAGATAGAAAAAAAGGTGATAGATATACATACGTGCACTGTCACCAATAAGTAAATGCGCATGCCCTATCAATGGTAGAGCTCCAGGGAAGGCTGGGGGCTCGTTTTGGTTTGTCTTCCTCTTGGACCATGCCCATACACCACATAATATACAGATTAGGATTACCATCAACATATTTTCCTCAAGTGGCTGGTACTTCTAATACTAAAAAAAGTTAAAATTAGATTAAGTTTGCCGCATTTGCGTAGTGCCACCACCACTAAAAATTATAAAAACGAAGGCCGAAATAAACAAGGTAAAGTATGGGTGACTTTTTTATGGTCCTAATAGGACACCACAACGTAACAATGGGGTGTGAATAATTTTTTTATTGCTCGTTTATCCACCATTGCTTGGTAGGGAACTAATATTTATTCTTCGCAAACAACTTCTGGATTATAAGTTTTTATTGTGTTAAAGGAGTACTCAGTCAGAACTTTACATTTTATCAACGGACATTTGACAAGTATTATCATGGAGTAAATGTTTAATATCAAAGGTAGTAAAGTTTAATTTATGTTACAATCTTTACATGCGGTCTATACTTTATAGCGATTATGCGAGATCAAAGCAACAATAAAAAATTTGAAAATCTTCAACTACAATAAAAAGCTCTTGTTAATCACAAATTCCATTTGGATACGGCTTAACTTATATACTTTAAAACTGGCTATTATTTTGTTTAAAAAATTTCATTATTTATTTTACTATTAAAACATTTACTTTAGGATTTTCTCGAGTCGATCCTCAAAGTTAAAACCAAATCACTGTTTATGGCATCCCTACATAACACAATAATTTTAAATTAAAATAAAATCATAAGTTTATTTAATTACATTTCAAAAAAAATATTGACATTCGTTTTTACGGACAAAAGGTAGACCTTTATATAAAGTTTACCTATTGATTTTGAAACTACCTCCCACTTAGATTCCCACACAAAACTCAAATATTATTTATATATTGCAAATGTTACGTTTCACAATATTTCACACACTAATTAAATGTTTTCAACCATTCTATCGTATAGTGAACACCACACAGGATCCGATTTATCCGTGCATAGCTCTTTATACTACGCCTTAGTTAGAAATAAGTACTATTCACAATGACTGTAGTTAACTATTAGTTACATGTATCTTCACTAGTCGACCCGCCCCGGCTTCACCCAGGTGTTATTTACCACATGTATTTTAATATTAATTTAATGGTCCACTGCCGAGCCGAGTCTCCTCCTTAGAATGAAGAGGGCTTAGGCCAAGGGGTTGCAGCGACTGCCCCTGAAGGAGACAGTCCAAAATACCACTCTAAAGGAAGTAACCCGATCTGCTAAACCTTCCGGGGTGTTTCTATCCTCTGCAATGCTTTCTCTTATCGCTATTAAAGATATCTCTTTTCCCGAGCTCTAAAATATCTCTGTACCAAATTAGACCCCTAAAAAAGTGATAGTCACTATTTGGTTGTCTAGCAACGGTGTCATTCATCACAGCTTCTTGCCAAACGGGATGAACAGTCCTGCAGGTGAGTACTGTGAAGAACTGACCACAACGATGATGAAGCTCGCACATCTCCAACCAGCTTTGGTCAATCGTTCGGCTATTATGTTACAAAACGACACGTGTAGTGGTTACAGAAGGAATAAATCTTCTTATTAGTAATAGAATATTTCGTACATTTAATTATTTCCACGCTTTTATTTTGCTCTTCTATCATACAATTTGAATATACCAACAAACAAACAAACAAGGGTCTTGCGGTTTTAGGGGCGCGAGCGTTAATAATTTATGGATTGCGTTTATAATGTAAATATTGTGCCTTCTAAGACGGAGAGCAAACAAGCATTTTTTTAAATCTTGATAATATAATAAAATTCTTATTAGATATAGTTACTTTTATTGTTATTGCATATAATAATGGGTGCAGGAAAATCTCTCTTCGGATATTAGATCAGCAGGAATTATGCATCTTTCTCCTTAAAAACTACAACTCAGAAAAGTCAGAGGACTCGGGAGGTCCAGGTTCGATCCTGAGCACACACCTCTAACTATTCACTTTTATTTTAAGAAATTATATATCACTTATTATAACGGTGAAGGAAAACGTCGTGAGGAAACCTGCACTCCTGAAAGTTCCCTAAAGTTCTCAAAGGTGTGTGAAGTTTGAAAATCCGCACTGGGCCAGCGTAGTGGAATATGGCCAAACTTCCTCCTCCATTCTGAGGAGGAGACCCAGTTCAGTAGTGGGCCATTAATAGGTGATGATGATGATGTATGCCCAGAACCGAACTCTTTAATTTTAATATAACAACTTCATTAAATATACTCATTTTATGTATATATATATATATGTCGGAGGTGTGTGTTAGGTTTAGGTTAGGTTAGCCTTGTGTTAGGTTATGTTTATGTTAGTCTGATCTTGATTTAGGCGGTGAAACTAAGCAGTGGAGGCGAGTGTCGTGATCACTCAAAGGAGCTCCTTAAGCCTACACCTTGGTCACAAGTCCAAGGCACTGCTTAGGTTCCTGTCATAATAGTTCTTGTCAGAATATTACGTGATAGTAATGTTTAGTTATATCCTGACCATGTTGCCCCCATATAGCTTTTGAGATAGGCCATCCATCTATATCCTTTTTAATAGTTTCCGACATCAGAAGTGAGATAGACCTTCGCTTCACATGCGGTCTATCAGCCTTTTCGTTAGTAGACTTTGACATTGAAAGGTTTAAGAATTGACAAGTGGGATAAAGAACTCGCCTCGAAGACCCACAAGTTCGCGTTAAAGCTTCTTTGTGTATCAACCTGGCAATAAGTTATCTTGGTTTCGGTGCGAGTAAAATAGTTTTTGAAAAAGTTGAAGTGGGTAGTACAGAATAAAAATTCAGAAATAGTTGCGAAGGTAGTTTGAATTCGTGATAAATGTTTTGAAGTAGGATAGATCTTCGCATCACAATGGGGTCTATCAGCATTCTCGTTATTAGATTATGACGTTGAAAGATTTTTAGAAAATGTAAACCCGTGCAATAAAAAAAAATGATTGTCGATCATGTACCAGTTACCAAATTAAGTTGAAGTTAATGGTGATCATGATTAGTAAAATGGATTTTGGTTTATTGAGTGATTCAATCTAACGACCGTATTGAAATTTGTTGCAGTCCAAGTGATGGATGTGCGTGAGAGTTGCGATCCACAAGGTGAATGCGCGTGTGATGGTAATTGCGATTACCGGTCGACTGTGAGGGCAGTGGTGATGGAGGGTATCACTCAAGGATTTGTAGAAGTGTGTAGCTTTTGAAAGTTGGAATAAACAGTTCTGGTACATGGCTCTACTTGATGATGTTGTTTTCGTGTAGAAGAAAATTGTCATTATCTTAATTTGATAGTAGTCCGGTTAAAGACACAGTGTTAGTTTCGCCAGAATTAGTTTCTTTAGAACCTTGATAGGAATCGGTGCGAAGTAAAAACTAGAGTATAATGTGTGCGTTCGGTACGTTGAAGATACAGACTTGCTTTAAATCTTGATTGCTTGTTTAAATTAACGTTTAGCCAGTTCATCGGTTTAGGTGAAGACGATATTAGTTCGATTGTGATACTTTGAAATAAGTTCCTTTAATGTCGTTCGGTGTAGACTAATGACTAGTTAATTGTCCAGTTCAGTTAGTACGTTTACAGATTTTAATACTTGCGACTTGGCGTTCAATATCCTGACCGTGTTGCCCCCATATAGCTTTTGAGATAGGCCATCCATCCGTTCCCTTTTTATTTTAGACATATATATATATTTATCCTGGAAGCAAAAAGACGTCCCCTGAAAAAAAACGTGCATTTAAACTGGCGTCCACCAGCTTTAGACGTCCGCATACCGGACACCATTTTTTTGGAGGGTGGCGCTTAGGTCCTATTGGCTCTGGCTAGCTATAGGACAAATATCGATAGAAGCTAAAGAGCCGTTAAAATGGCTGCAAAAGATATTGAAAAGTTCCCGACGAAAACTCAACGCGGGTGTGGCGCTGCTGTAGCGCGTATATCTACAGTCGTATATCTCAAGGATTTCTTGACTATGATTCCGCGTATTTGGCGTCCACAATTGCGACGTCGCCATTTCTCTATATTACTATATAACGTGTATTATTCGGCGTCCGATTCCATTTCATCAATTAGTTTTGTTTCGGTAAACAAAACTTATTGTAATAAAATGTGGTCTTACGTAAGATGAGGATATTAGCGACATTTGCATGCGTAAGAAATTAAACTGAACCCGAATATCAATACATATGTTGTTCTATTACTAAATTTAAAGGATCAAATGAGTTCCAAAATTATATAGAGTTATTTTATTATTGTTGCGATGATGATGATAATAATTATAGTAACTAAATATATTTATATTATCCGTTGCTTGCCCGATTGAATTTGACGTCCAATGATTATATATGGACGTTTAAAAGTTATATACGGACGTCCTATAGCTATATACGGACATCCAATAGTTATATACGGATGTCCAATAACTGTATACAGACGTTCAATAGCTATATGTGGACGTTTAATAGTTATACCATCATCATTATCACAACCCATTAATGGCCCACTGCTGAGCTGTCTCTTCTCAGAATGAGTAGATGGTTAGGCCATATTTCACCACGCTGGCCGAGTGCGGGTTGGCAGACTTCACACACCTCTGAGAACAATTAGGGAATTATCAGAAGTGCAGGTTTCTTCACAATGTTTTCGTTCACCTTTAAAGCAAGTGATATTTAATTGATTAAAACCCACATATCTCAGAAAAGTTACAGGTGTTTGCTCAGGATCGAAATCTTACCTCCCGAGTAAGACACCGATAGTTAAGACCATTAGGCTATCACTGCTTTTTGATATTAGCTATATACGGACGTCCAATATCTGTATACAGACGTTCAATAGCTATATGCGGACGCTCAACAGCTATATACGGATGCCCAATATATACGTTCAACAACTATGTACGGACGTTCAACAGCATCTTCAATAGCCTAGTCATAATTGCAGGAATATAGTACTATTCGAGGCAAGCTACTTAAGATGAAAGTACTGTTCCTAGTTGGGAGGCGTAAGATCTGAATTTTCACGCCCATAGTACTATTCCTCGCTCGCTCTTTATTTTTCAGGGTTGTCTAGCTTGCGACTTGACCATTCTTTATTATATTCACATGTTCCCAACCTATACTCGCTGAGACATCTGAGTTACAAACCCATTACCTACGGAAAAGACTACCAGGAGTAATTAACATTTTACTCGAATTTTATATTATTAAACACTCCGATATCTTTAGCTATCCACATACATGGAAGCTATATACGGACGTCCAAAAGCTATATATGGACGTCCTATAGCTATATAAGGACGTTCAATAGCTATGTGCGGACGTTCAATAACTATACCATTATCATCATCACAACCCATTAATAGCCAACTGCTGAGCCGGGTCTCTTCCTCAGAATGACAAGAGTGACAGTGCGGGTTGGCAGACTTCACACCCCTTTGTGAACTTTTCAGGGAACTCTCAGAAGTGCTGGTTTCCTCACGATGTTTTCCTTCATCGTTAAAGCAAGTGATATTTAATTGCTTAAAACAAACAAACCTCAGAAAAGTCAGAGGTGTGTGCCCAGGATCGAACTCTTACCTCCGGAGAAAGACACAGATGTCTTAACCACTACGCTATCACTGCTTTTTGATATATGATAATAGCTATATACGGACGTCCAACAGCTATATACGGACGGCCAATAGCTATATACGGACGTCCTACAGCTATATACGGACGCCCAATAGTTATATACGTTCAATAGCTATGTACAGGCGTTCAAAAGCGTAGCAATCTTAACTTCAGGAATAGGGCGAGGCGGTACTATTCGGCTGCACACTACTGTAAGATGATGGTCTTGTTCCCAGAGTGGCTGCGCTAGATTTAAAAGAAAAATCCCATGGTGTTTCTCGTTCGTGCTTTCTTATTTTAGGTTAGTTGTCTAGTTTGCGATTTGACCATTTTTTACTATCTTCGCATGTTCCCACCATGTAATCGCTGAGACACCATTGTTATAGGCCCATTACCTACGGATCAGATGTACTTAACAGTTTTTCTCGAATTTGTTATTCTTAGTCATGCCGATATCTTCAGGATGTTTTACATACATGGCCAGGCCATGGTAGGGTCTAATCCAGTTTCTATAATACCAATACCTATTTTGACCCACCAATTAAGTTATTCCGTACCTAAGTGTCTTAAATTGTAAAAAATAGATACGACAAATATTTACCTATACCTATATTATTCTAGCTGCTGCCTACAAGCTACTGCGAACCCCAATTTTTATTATCTTATTATAACCATATATAGCTTTCAACGGTGTCATGATACTATATTCCACCACGGTAAAAAATTTAGGCTTGATTATGGATCAAACCTTGTCATGGGCTCCGCATGTGTCTTACAGCGATAATAAGCTCTTCTCATCTATGCACGCTTTACGACGTATGCAGAACTTTTTACCACAGGAAACCAAGATTTTACTAGCTCAGTCTCTTTTAATACCCCTTTTAGACTATGGGGATGTTGTGTTTCTTGATGCTTCAAATAAGCTCGAAAGGTTACAGAACGTTGCAATTCGATATATCTATGGATTGTGTAAGTTTGAACATCTATCGGAGTACCGCAAAAACTTAAAATGGTTGCCAATTCGATTTAGAAGAAATATACATATTCTGACTCTTCTCTTCAACGTACTATTCAACCCGCACGCTCGTTTATATCTCCGCGAAAGATTTAGATACATGGCCGAATCCAGCGACGTACGACTAAGATCGGCTAATAATCTTACTTTGGCTTCACCAGGTTGCAGTTCCCGTGCATATGCTAGGTCGTTTACCTCTTTGGCGGTTAAGCTTTGGAATAGTCTGCCTACTGAAATTCGCAAATCACCCTCAGTAGGATCGTTTAAGTGCAAATTAAAAAAGTTTTACTCTAATATGTAGGTTGTATTGTCATTTTTGGTATGATTATAAATACAAATATATTATTGTATAAATAAATTTATGTATATGTTTATATGTCTATATGTGTGTATGTATGTATCTATGTATGTATCTATGTATGCATGCATGTATGTATGCGTGCATGTATGTATGCATGCATGTATGTATGTTTTTAGTGTATCGTATCGTATTTACGATCTGCCCATAATAAATTAATTATCCTCTCAGTTATTCTAAGGTTGACTGGTAGAGATTCCCAAGTGGAATAAGTCCGCCTTTGTACATGAATTCATCACGCATGTATTATTACTAAGCACCTATTTGTTTCTTATAGTATTTTTTTTCCTTTTGTTATAAAATTGTAGAATGTGTGTTTGTGTACAATAAAGAGATTAAATAAATAAATAACCTGTCTGTCTGTTATCTGTGTACCCAATTTCTTTAAAGTCTATTCAGTGAGTGCTGTGTGAAATGCGGACATACATTTACCATTTAATCAATTCATCTGAGCACATTGTAACACAAGACTTTTTATCAATATTCATAGGATAATATAAGGTAATTGTTGAAACATATTTTATCAATATTGGGCATCCGTATATGTATAGATCTTACGAGTATTGGAACAATAAATTTAATGTTGAAACTGTGTAGGATAGACGAGCGAAAGCAAAAGAAAGAGATAAGTAAACACAAAGCTGGCAACGTCGCACTCGCATCCTGTGAGGGCGTTAAATAGTCGATGCTATAGGTAAATCACGATCAGTATATCTAGGATGCCTAAAATATATCACCATGGTTCGGAGTTCAAATGTTGGGGCATGACTGTAAGAGGAATATCGCGAAAAATAAAATTATCGGAAAATGACGTACCCCACAACATTTTTAGACCCCTCAACGGTCGAAAAAATCACACTGAATATAATTTCTTAGATCCAGTGTATATATAACTTATATGCGACATTTAGTTAGACTAAGTTGATCCGTAGCCAAAATTGACGAATACTCTAAACATCAAGCGGATATATATGGATAGATAAGGATCAAACTTGCTGCATGCGTGGCGAAGCCGTAAACGCACCAACCAAGGGCCAGTCACCTTCATGAAAAGCAAGAACTTATTATACCCATACAGGGTCATTTTTTTAACATCCCGGATAATTTTGGGGATTATTCTACTCATGAAAACAAAAAACTTTCATTATAAAACGTATGGAACAGCTGATTTTTTTGCGATTTCAGTTTTGGTCCCATATCATCTGGCGTTATAAAAAATAACCCCTTATTTTTAGTTTGTGACCTGTCCTGTATGATTTGATTGTATCATAGTACGTGATGGCCTCGTAGATCATGAATGGATGAACCGATTTTGTTCGTTTTTGGGTTCCATGTCTCAAAAAAAACAGAACCCGTATAGGATCACTTTTTTGTCCGTCTGTCTGTCCGTCCGTCCGTCTGCCTGTCAAGACCCTTTATCTCGGGAACGCGTGGGGGTATCGAATGAGTATCATGCACAGTTTTAGGTAACAATGCTGTTTAGTTTTTTTCTACGACCAATATTAATCAAGTCAAAATACTCTCGCCCTCGCGAATCCATCAGCGTAAGATGCGCTGATAGCTACACACAATATTCCCAGTCAATAGTCAATATTCGCTTCTGTGTTCGTTCAGTGGATCTGAACTTACAGGTTTTCCACTCCTATATTATACACCTATAACGTATACTAGCGGCCGGTCCTCGCTTCGCTTCGGGTATTTGAAGCCATATTTAATTGATGTCTTTAAATTTTCACTCTGTAATTGTGTAGCTTTTAATTATTTAAAAAAATAGAGAGAGTGTGAAAAGGTGATTAAAAAGAGAAATTACAGAAAGAGAAAAGTAGAAAAGAGACAGATTATAATAAGAAATAGTGAGAAGAACTGAGCAAAGATAAAAATGATATAGAGATAGATAGTCGGGAGAGAGAGATAGAGAGAGAACGTGTAAAGAGAAGTAAAGAACAGACACAAACAGCAAACGAGAAGCTTACCTAGCCTGGGTTGAAGCGCAGGTCACTATGGATCCGAACCTCCAATTCCTGAAGAGAAAATTCAACCGAGCCTCCAGGTTCTTTAAAAGACACATCGCTAGAGCAAAGTCCCAGCTTGTTGCCAAAATCGGCGAGAAGCTAGAGGGCCAACTACAGGCCTATTGCTATCACCTCTCTTCTCTCTCAAAGTCATGGAAACGCTCATCAACCGTCAGCTCTTGGTATACCTGGAGGATCGTCAGCTCATTAATGACCGCAAGTATGGCTTACGTCATGGTTGTTCTGCTGGCGATCTTCTTGTTTACCTTACCTACTGGTGGGTGGCTGCCATTGAGAGCAAAGGAGAGGGCTTGGCAGTTGGTTTGGATATAGCAAAAGCCTTTGATCGTGTTTGGGATAAGGCCCTTCTCTCTAAGCTTCCAGCCTATGGGCTTTCCGAGGATTTATGCAAGTTGGTCTCCAGCTTTCTCAGGCGAGTGCGTAGCATATCGTTGTCGACGGATTTTGCTTTGCCCCCAAGCCCATTGATGCTGGCGTACCCCAAGGCTGTGTGCTTTCCCCTACACTGTTTCTCCTGCATATCAATGATTTGTTGGACCATCCTAACATTCATTGCTATGCAGATGACAGTACGGTGGACGCCGTTTATACCGGCCGAGCAGGACTCTCTCGGGAAAGCGTAGCTGAGAGCCGAATTAAACTTGTGTCTTCTATTAACATCTCTTTGGAGGACGTTTCGCAATGGGCTAAATCTAATTTAGTCCAGGTCAACCCCTGAAGACACAAGTTTATGCGTTTTCCACTAAAAAAAACCATTCGTCATGTCTCCATTCTTCGATAACACTCCCCTTAAAGACTCACCTAGTATTGCAAACCTGAGCCTCGATATTTCGAGTGACTGTCAATTTCGCGATCATTTGGCAAGCAAGGCCAAGCTGGCCTCCAACAAACTTGGTGTGATCAGCCAAGCCAGACAGTACGTCACGCCCCAGCACCGACTGGCGCTATATAAAGCGCAGGTTCGGCCGCATATGGAGTACTGTTCTCATCACTGGTCTGGTGCACCTAAGTATCAGCTGAACCCTTTGATCGCAACAAATATCCTCGGATTGTCGGGTACCCGGTGTTGCATTCACGGCTGGACCCCCTGGGACTGCGTAGAGACGTCTTCTCTACGCAGTCGCACGCAGTGCGCAGAATCTTCATTGTGTGGTCTAAAAAGGACGAAAAAAGAAAATAATACAGATAGAAACCCAGAAATGCATAGGTATAGAAATGGTCAAGGTAGAACTGTGGTCGCACTCATTTATATCTGTTTTATGGTAGTGTTCCTCTAATCATATAAATAACCATAGTAGGTACCCCTAATAATTATAATAGGTAGTCGGGTTATACTTTTTTAAACTTTATTTTTTCGTTTGAATAACTGCAACGACTGGCCGGGCGAACTATACGACCGTATTTTAAACATATATGTTGACGTAAGCAATAAGATATATATTTATAATGTGTAATTTGCTCGCCTAAACCTTTCTTTTGATATCAAACACGTGATAATTATCTCAGTTTAATTTTTTTCGAGGTTAGAATCTGAGATTTAAATTCCGTCATAAAAAAAATCATAAAATTTTATGGCCACAAATTTTTACAGTCACCCGCGCCATTATTACGAATCTATTGACACCTCATTGATGAAAATTGGTTTTGTAGTTTAGGCGCTAGGGTGGAACATACAAACATACATACATACATACATACATACATAGACTGAAAAAAATTATAAACCTTCCTTTCGACTTCGCCGTAGTTGAGTAAAAATAGGAGAAAGCCTACAATTGAGTAATTGTTAAAATTAGTTGTCATAAAAAAAATCAAAGGAATCGAAAGACGAGGATGTTACATATGATAAATTAGTATGAACACTAGAAATCCGCTACAAGTAGCTACGAGTTGTTGTACCAAACGTCAACGTCGCGCCTGCTTTCAGCCAATCCGGTCGTTTGCTGTGCGGTCATTGGCTCATTTAAATCGGATCAACATTTTCCGTAACTACTGCAAGGTGGATGTGTATATCGGATCAACTTCGGCAAACGCGTGTAAGCAGTCTCGTGAGCGTAGATGTTGATCCGATCAGAGCCACATTAGTTACTAGAGATGCATATTGGATCAACAAAAGGCGCCGGATCAACATACATTATTGGATCAACAAAAGGCGCTGGATCAACATACATTTTTGGATCAATAAAGTACTCGCGTGAAGTCGCGTAAGATCAAAATTTACCGTAAAGAGATCTCTATATCTATATCTATACTAATATTATAAAGAGGAAAGATTTGTATTTTTGTATGTAACGAATAAACATAAAAACTACTGGACCGATTTCAAAAATTCTTTCACTATTAGAAAGCTACATTATCCCTGAGTAACATAGGCTATATTTATTACAAGAAAAAATTAGAGATCCCCAGAAATTCTCACTAAAACCAACTCAAGGTGCAAAAAAATTAGCCATAAAATATCTTTCATCGCATGCGCTGCGAAAAGTATTGATTATAGAACAAAAATATGTTTTACAATATTATAGAACGTATCAATATCTACAAAAAACTCCGCGAGACCATATGTCCAACTATTGTAGTTAAGTCACTATAACTACTTTTTTACATTTTAAAAGTTGATAAATATGCCTATCAAAATCAGACCATGTTTTCCATAACTTTGTATTAATTCTTATCCAAATAAATTATTTCGTAATGAAGACTGTTTCAATACCTGTTAATTACTTTTAGAATTGAAATCGGACATTCCAGTCAAAAGATATTACGAAATAAAAATATCAAGATAAATAAAAAATAATCTCAGACGGGCCGCCGGCGCGGTGTGGCGTGCCTCGCAGCGCAGCGAGTAACGCGGCGATAGAGGGAGCGACAGAATGCGGGAGCCCAAATGTTAAAAAAAAATTATCCACCCGTGCGAAGCCGGGACGGGCCCTAGTATATATATATTATTATAAACCAGAAGATGAGGAGGCCAGTTTTATTATAAAAATAATAAATAAGTAAAGCACAAGTACATCTAAAATTATTTAATTAGCAATCACAATTCGATAACTTAAACTACAACAAAAGATAATTTAACGCTATAACATTCAGAACTCTAATTACTGCAATTGTTCTAATCATAATCGAAAGATACAGATATATGCGACCGAATAACTCTTTAACACTGAGGGAGGAGATCTTATACCATTGCCGACCGAGAATCGAATGAACCCCAAAGCACTGCACGCAACGTCTTTTATAGGATCTTCTATCGTGGGAAAGTCTTCAAATCATTTTCACACGTCCGGAAGTAACGCAGGTGTTCTGCGCAGCTGCGAGCGCAGGTGGTATCCGCAGCTGCGTACACAGGTGTCCGGAAGTAACACCACGTGCAATTTGCAGCTGCGTCCTCAGGTGTGCGTAATAAACACCGCTTGCCAACAATTAAAATATGTCTCTAGCAAGTTTTCGCTAACAATATTTTAATACAATTTAAAAAAGTTATAATAAATCTGAAAATATCAAATATGACAGCTAGCTTTTGATACAATATAAGAATCCATTGTATATAAAGAGTCCCTATGTACAATATGCTATTTACTTTTGACACATTTGCAAATAGTTCACGCTGAAACAATGGAATTGCTAAAACGATTTTAATAAAACTTTTACCTGTAATCTTATATACCTCAGCGAAGCGAGAACGGGTCAGCTAGTACTTAATAAAAAAAAAACATTTTTTTCTTTCTTTTAAATAAATTTGAAGGGAATAATAATTACTTAAATAAACAAATACCCTCAGTTTTTTAAATCATCAATCATTAAGGCATCATCGGTAAGCAAACTGGTAGGGGACCTTAATAATAATATTACGGTATGTTTAAATATGAGTTACATATCGGTGTAAGGCGAAGCCCGACGGTGTCTTAGACGTCCATGCAGCAACGCCACCAGATTGTTTCCGTTGAGACAAATACTCCCACACAATTTTTACTACAGACTATTTTATTTGTTATTTCTTTAATAACAAGCCAATAAAACTACTTATTAATTATTAATAAAATTTGCATTAAGTTGCTAAAATGTTGAAATTAAAATTTTTAAGAAGCTTTTCTTAAACACTACGCGTTCCGTAAGGAAACCATCAATCTATTCATCTTCATAGGAAACATTTTTTCTTTTAATTCCCTTTAATTCCCTTAAATTGAGTATCGTGAAAAAGAAAATACCAAATATATTTGGCAATAATTTCAGTTATGATAGGTCCGTCTGAACACTTCGCATGCGCATACCAGCGCCATTTTTTAGAACTCGTCCAAACTGGGTGAATGCCTTGAAAATTTAGATGTACTTTCTCCTCTATGAATACTACAACAATACAAATACTACAATAATACAGTGCATGGGGCTTGCGACCCAGGTGCAGGATTAAAAGCCCCTTCCACTACAAGTAGCTTTCCGAACTGGTGGTAGCTTCAGACAAACTGGCTCATTGACCAGTTTTGACATATCAAAAGTACTTAGTCTGTAAAAAGTCTAATTGAAATAAACTATTTTAAGTTTGAAAAACCTTTTAAATACCCTTTTTATTGACCATTCAATTTCCACAAAAACAAAGTTTTAAATATATTTAATTCCCATAGCCGCTGCATGTGCTATCACTGCTTCAGCTGCTTGTCTGGTCTCCACGTGGGATCTGGCTGCGTCATGCCAGGATGCTGCTGCAGCCCTGGATGCTCCTTCCAGAGAACTGACGTAGCGGATAGCTGCTGCTAAATTACCACGTTCTATCCAGAACCTATGAAATATGTTTGGTTTTAAGTGAAAAGTTGCATAATTAAACATCCGAAGAAAGGCGTTTGAGATTTCAATATAACTTTCATTCTGACGGCAGACATTTGACAGTACAGAGCTGCTGTTCTACTAAAGATGACAGAGGAGGGAGAGGACTCCATCTACCTTTACTTAGCCTCACTCGGTGTGTCAAATGTAGCGATTCTTTTGGTTCTTATCAAACACATTCCTCGCTACATACACATCCTCGATCATCTATGGTGGAAACATAGCCTTAAGTAATGACCTTGTTTTACGTAGAAAGAGTATGTATGTATATATAGATTATATCTATAGCCAGTGGCGTAACTACAGGTTGGCATTTCGACAAAACGCCAGGGGCCTTGAGCCGAAAGGGGCCCTCGGTCAGAGATGGCTGTGAGCACATTGGTCTTAACATTTATTATTACAATATTTAGCAATATTTATTGATTCTTTTCTTAATTTATTAAAGTTACCAATTTCATACAGATGAAATATGCGTTTAACATAAAAAAAGACAAACATTTGTAATACTGATGCTATCCCTGAGTAACATAGGCTATATTTATTACAAGAAAAAATTAGAGATCCCCAGAAATTCTCACTAAAACCAACTCAAGGTGCAAAAAAATTAGCCATAAAATATCTTTCATCGCATGCGCTGCGAAAAGTATTGATTATAGAACAAAAATATGTTTTACAATATTATAGAACGTATCAATATCTACAAAAAACTCCGCGAGACCATATGTCCAACTATTGTAGTTAAGTCACTATAACTACTTTTTTACATTTTAAAAGTTGATAAATATGCCTATCAAAATCAGACCATGTTTTCCATAACTTTGTATTAATTCTTATCCAAATAAATTATTTCGTAATGAAGACTGTTTCAATACCTGTTAATTACTTTTAGAATTGAAATCGGACATTCCAGTCAAAAGATATTACGAAATAAAAATATCAAGATAAATAAAAAATAATCTCAGACGGGCCGCCGGCGCGGTGTGGCGTGCCTCGCAGCGCAGCGAGTAACGCGGCGATAGAGGGAGCGACAGAATGCGGGAGCCCAAATGTTAAAAAAAAATTATCCACCCGTGCGAAGCCGGGACGGGCCCTAGTATATATATATTATTATAAACCAGAAGATGAGGAGGCCAGTTTTATTATAAAAATAATAAATAAGTAAAGCACAAGTACATCTAAAATTATTTAATTAGCAATCACAATTCGATAACTTAAACTACAACAAAAGATAATTTAACGCTATAACATTCAGAACTCTAATTACTGCAATTGTTCTAATCATAATCGAAAGATACAGATATATGCGACCGAATAACTCTTTAACACTGAGGGAGGAGATCTTATACCATTGCCGACCGAGAATCGAATGAACCCCAAAGCACTGCACGCAACGTCTTTTATAGGATCTTCTATCGTGGGAAAGTCTTCAAATCATTTTCACACGTCCGGAAGTAACGCAGGTGTTCTGCGCAGCTGCGAGCGCAGGTGGTATCCGCAGCTGCGTACACAGGTGTCCGGAAGTAACACCACGTGCAATTTGCAGCTGCGTCCTCAGGTGTGCGTAATAAACACCGCTTGCCAACAATTAAAATATGTCTCTAGCAAGTTTTCGCTAACAATATTTTAATACAATTTAAAAAAGTTATAATAAATCTGAAAATATCAAATATGACAGCTAGCTTTTGATACAATATAAGAATCCATTGTATATAAAGAGTCCCTATGTACAATATGCTATTTACTTTTGACACATTTGCAAATAGTTCACGCTGAAACAATGGAATTCATTATTTTTCCAACTAGATGTCATTTCCGTTGTTTTGCTGAAACAATGTCGATTAAGTTATAGCCGTTAATTGTAGTTTGAGTCAAAATTAAATATGATTACACATATTTTCCATCTATAAATATACATTTGAATAAAATCTGGCTCATGCTGTTTAGAACTCTAAGTTCAGTACATGGTTGAGCGTGAGCCCTAACTCCTAACTAGGTTTCCCTGTGTTTAGGATATCAGTCATCCTTCCCTCACTAAAGAGTACAAACAATTAATTATAAATTGGCCGCCTTTATTTACTACTAAAAAGTCAGTTAAAAGTGTTAAATAAGAAATGAATAATCTTATATATAAAATTATTTATATATGTTATATGGACTATATTTGTGTAACATATATTATGTATTAGTATAAGTATGTAAATACACACATATGTATGTACAGTTTTTCTATACATGTTATTTTATATGTTAATTATTTTTATATATATATATATTTTCTTTTGGTTACACTATCCCATATTCACTTGACAGCTCCTTTCATCGAAGGTTGTCTGTTTAGAGATTGCTATTATAGCAATAAGACCGCCTTTGCATGCTCTTTGTATATTTTATTGTATTATTGTTTTGTAGTTTCTTTTTTCGTTTTTTGTGTGCAATAAAGTGCTTATCTATCTATCTATCTATTGATTATGGTGATGCGTGTTACCTTGATTTGAATGAAAAATACTTAAATAAGCTTGAACGTTTACTTAATACTTGTATTCGTCATATCTATGGCCTTCGTAAATATGACCATGTGTCGAAAGTCAGGAAAAAGGTACGCTGGCTTCCAATACGAGACCGCAGGAATACCCGAATTCTATGCCTTCTTTATTCCATCTTAAATGAACCAAGCTCTCCCACCTCTTTGTCTTCAAAATTTAGTTTACTCTCTTCTTCACATGACAGGTCACTACGTTCTTCTGAGCCTCACTTTACGTATGCCATCTCACCAATCCGGGTTCGTGTCTAACTCATTTGCAGTAGCTGCTGTACAATTATGGAACCAGTTACCTGAATCTGTTAAAAATGCTCCTTCGCGAAATTCATTTAAGAAACAGGTGAGAGAGTTTTATTTCAAAAAATCTACTATGTGAATGTATTCATAGTTCCATATTAATATTTAGTATACTAGTATTGTACTGTATATATATGTTTGTGTATCTATATCTATATAGGTATGTATTTAGATATATTTATTAATATTTTGTATATATATTTATTTTAGTTATATTTATTTATAATTTGCTATTACTCTTTGTGCACGTCTACTGTTTCCTCTCTTGCACAATTCTGGGTTGGTTGGTAGAAAATGCTGTAATAGCGTTAAGTCCGCCCTTGTACATTGTTTTTATTTTGTGCAAAAAGAATAAATAAATATAAAAAGAAATAAAATTGAATTGCTGTTCGTTAGTCTCACTAAAACTTACTGAACCAATTTGGCTATTTTTGCTTTTGAATTATTTTCGGGAGTCCGTGGAAGGTTTAAAACGGTGAGAAATGCTAAAACGATTTTAATAAAACTTTTACCTGTAATCTTATATACCTCAGCGAAGCGAGAACGGGTCAGCTAGTACTTAATAAAAAAAAAACATTTTTTTCTTTCTTTTAAATAAATTTGAAGGGAATAATAATTACTTAAATAAACAAATACCCTCAGTTTTTTAAATCATCAATCATTAAGGCATCATCGGTAAGCAAACTGGTAGGGGACCTTAATAATAATATTACGGTATGTTTAAATATGAGTTACATATCGGTGTAAGGCGAAGCCCGACGGTGTCTTAGACGTCCATGCAGCAACGCCACCAGATTGTTTCCGTTGAGACAAATACTCCCACACAATTTTTACTACAGACTATTTTATTTGTTATTTCTTTAATAACAAGCCAATAAAACTACTTATTAATTATTAATAAAATTTGCATTAAGTTGCTAAAATGTTGAAATTAAAATTTTTAAGAAGCTTTTCTTAAACACTACGCGTTCCGTAAGGAAACCATCAATCTATTCATCTTCATAGGAAACATTTTTTCTTTTAATTCCCTTTAATTCCCTTAAATTGAGTATCGTGAAAAAGAAAATACCAAATATATTTGGCAATAATTTCAGTTATGATAGGTCCGTCTGAACACTTCGCATGCGCATACCAGCGCCATTTTTTAGAACTCGTCCAAACTGGGTGAATGCCTTGAAAATTTAGATGTACTTTCTCCTCTATGAATACTACAACAATACAAATACTACAATAATACAGTGCATGGGGCTTGCGACCCAGGTGCAGGATTAAAAGCCCCTTCCACTACAAGTAGCTTTCCGAACTGGTGGTAGCTTCAGACAAACTGGCTCATTGACCAGTTTTGACATATCAAAAGTACTTAGTCTGTAAAAAGTCTAATTGAAATAAACTATTTTAAGTTTGAAAAACCTTTTAAATACCCTTTTTATTGACCATTCAATTTCCACAAAAACAAAGTTTTAAATATATTTAATTCCCATAGCCGCTGCATGTGCTATCACTGCTTCAGCTGCTTGTCTGGTCTCCACGTGGGATCTGGCTGCGTCATGCCAGGATGCTGCTGCAGCCCTGGATGCTCCTTCCAGAGAACTGACGTAGCGGATAGCTGCTGCTAAATTACCACGTTCTATCCAGAACCTATGAAATATGTTTGGTTTTAAGTGAAAAGTTGCATAATTAAACATCCGAAGAAAGGCGTTTGAGATTTCAATATAACTTTCATTCTGACGGCAGACATTTGACAGTACAGAGCTGCTGTTCTACTAAAGATGACAGAGGAGGGAGAGGACTCCATCTACCTTTACTTAGCCTCACTCGGTGTGTCAAATGTAGCGATTCTTTTGGTTCTTATCAAACACATTCCTCGCTACATACACATCCTCGATCATCTATGGTGGAAACATAGCCTTAAGTAATGACCTTGTTTTACGTAGAAAGAGTATGTATGTATATATAGATTATATCTATAGCCAGTGGCGTAACTACAGGTTGGCATTTCGACAAAACGCCAGGGGCCTTGAGCCGAAAGGGGCCCTCGGTCAGAGATGGCTGTGAGCACATTGGTCTTAACATTTATTATTACAATATTTAGCAATATTTATTGATTCTTTTCTTAATTTATTAAAGTTACCAATTTCATACAGATGAAATATGCGTTTAACATAAAAAAAGACAAACATTTGTAATACTGATGCTAGAGAAATCGCTGCTTTATGTTTAGTAAGTAAGACTTTTCCCGGGCCCAAGTTCAAAATTTCGCAAGATTTGTAAATCCTGAAGTTGAACAATAAATGATAAAGTAAAAGCTAGAAATGCTTTTGATGTCGTCAGCTGATTTACTGTTGGCGAGATTAAATAGTAGACTCCCAAATTTTCTTAATGATGTCTATAATATATTGCAATAAACGCAGTTGGTATCGTGGACACCGATTTTCTCCCGGGCTTCCACAAAATAGGTACGGTACGGTAGATTTTGATATTTTTTTTTCGCTGTTTTACCTTTAGCTGCAGTACTTTGTACAAACATGATTATATTGTTTTTAAATATTAACAGAAATCGTTGATCAAAATTTGTTCACTCCAATCAGGCAAACAGTAAAATATCAAAATCTCATAGAGTCAAATGGCCCTCATAAGCATTTGCAATTTACTACCTATCTTGTGGGTGTATCACAATGGCTCAATAGTAGAGAGAGTGAGTGGGGTGGTACTTGCCCACAGCCTCAGAGGTTGGGCATTCGATTATACCAGACGAGTCTGCCAAAACTTTCTCTCCTGAACATTGAAAACGATTTACTTCGGGAACTCAACGAAAAAAGCTCGGAAAATTCCGTTCCGTTAACACTAAGAGAAGCACGGAATACCTATTAAAAACCATCGAAACTGACGCGATCTTTATATGGACACTAGGCACCACTGAATCGCTAATACACATTCGGCCGTGGTAATCAGACAGACGTGGATTTTGGTCTGACCTCTCCCTGATTACTCCTTTTGCTCAGGTCAAGGCTCTCTACGAGGTCCATGTAATAAGTGTGCCTTGGTTTTTGCTACACAGACTTTCAGTCTCTTTATGTGAATTCTTATCGACCACCAGCGACGTACTGACTACCTCAAGAAATACTGCCTCAGCGTAATTGCTCCGCTGAGAGATTACAAAAGTGCAGTCTGTGAAGCAAACTCGCGTGCCAGTTAGGAGCGTTAGTGCAGAAGCCAATCATTGCCAATCACCAAACTCTTTGGTACTACGAGCTCAATTTTGTACCTATAAAGACGCCCTCAACAGTCGAACCAAGTAGAGAGGACGAACCAAGAGAGTCGAACTAAGTCTCGAAATGCCCTCTCATTATAATTTCGTGGAAAAAGTCTTTAAAGGCATTTCTGGTGTCCAGGGATACGCCTAAGATCACTTGTCGTCTTCCGATTAAAATACCTTACCTTTTTTTAAATTGACTGTTCATGATCATATTTATAAGATTATAATTATAATCTCAATTTTTTGATTAGGTGATTCTTTTTTTAATATTTTTCTTTTAAACTACTAACCAAAAATGGTAATTTTAGTTCAAATCGGTTAAGTTTCATAATATTGGAGGAAGGAGTGCCATAAATTTTTCATTTTACCTGGCTCTTTGCAATAAATCAAAAGTATCTAAATCTTTGAACGGTTCTTCTGGTGGTTTATCAACTTCTTGCTGTGGTATTCCTGATATCTGAAATTATTGATTGAATAAATGAATGAAATAATGGAATTGAATTAATATTATTTGTATAATCATAATTTGGTCCATTACCTTCATAAAAAGCAACGCTGATTGGAGCCTAGAAAGAAAATATATCGGCAATGGAGCTCCCTCTTGTTCAACCAGTGCCACTTTTAAAGCTACCTTCTCCATCTAAATCAACAAATATTAAGTTTTCTTCCTAAATCATGGAATATTGCACCTTCTATATTTTTAATTGTGATCATTCCATTCTTTCCTATTTCTTACCCTCCTAAAGTATTTTTCCCTTTTATTGATTAATAATACCTGATGATATCTTTCTCGTAATACGCTTTCTGGAACTAGTCCCTTCTCCCTTACTGATTCTGGTATTGCTTTTAATACAGTAGTTACTAATTTATCTCCGTCGCCTAAAAATAAGGTAACCATAAATTATTTTAGATTGAGAGTAAATTCAAACCTAAATGACTTCCCATCTAAAGTATTATTAGTAGTACTACGTAAAAACCTACAAAAGTCATTCTGTTTGTAGTAAATGTTTTCGTCATCTACAGACATCGAAAAAAACGCTTGCTGATAGTATTTTTAAAGAAAATAACGTATTAGTTCTAGAGATGGCAATGGCAGAGACAGATCTCAATTTATATGTGGTTTTATATAAGAATTATAAGTCTTACAAAATTATTAAAATGTGATATAAACACTAAATTTTTATGACGTAACCATATTGAGTCAAATCGGGAAAAAGAGATTAAACCACCATAACATTCATTCATAACCCTGGATCACTCGCCGAAATTTTCTCAAGCTGCAGTTATATACGACCCTTCATAAGCTTTGCTTGCTCAAGAATATCTTGATTGTAGGGCAAGTTTAGCACCCTAAAAATTGGGCCATTGCCGCTTTTAATATCTGTAATGACTAACCTGAGGCTTTTTCAATAGCTCGCAATTCCTTATCAACTTTTACATATGGTTCTCCTTTCTTAGTAGCGGCAAGTAATGATGCTCCTGCATTCCATAATTCTTGGGAACGTTTTGTCTCACTTTCTGCTTTTAAACGAGCTAAAACAACAAAATATGATTTAACAGATCTGATCTCTATTTATCATCATAATAAACCGTGGATGAGCCACTGTTGAGGCGGGTCTTCCCTTCAGAATGAGGTTGGGGTTAGGTCAAAGTTGAAAATGATATTTTATTGCTTAAAACACACATGACTCGGAAAAGTCTGAGGTGTGTGTCCAAGGATCGATGGACCTCCTTAATAAAAACGTCAATAGACTAGACTATCACTGATCTCTATTAAGTAACTTAAATATTAAGTTTATTTTTACCATTTAGTTTATCTTCAATAAGCTTCAGTTTAACTGCCATCTCGTTAAGTTGTTTCGTAAACAGTCTCTTCTCATGTTCCACTTTTTCTGCTACTAGTTTATTTAGTTTTACAGTGGCCTACAAATTTAAAACATATTTTAAAAAATCTACTACATTAATAAAGGTGGAAATAATTTACAAGATTATGTGAGAAAAGTCTTTCATTATCTTTATCTATCACTCTACTTAACGATCTTCTACTGAAGAAAGTATTGATTTTAACCTCTTTCTCTTTCTGATCTAATCTCTTTTCCATCGTATCTTGATGTCTTTCTAATTGCCTTTTAAGTGAATCTCTTAACATATTTTCATTATCAATTCTTTGATCATCATACTGAAAATAAATAATATTACAAACTCATCCTAATTCATAATTTACTTTTGCTTTTAAAAGCGTTACCCGTTTCTGAAACTCTTTATTTAAATCTGCTCTCTTCTCACTTAAAACGGCTTGCAATTTTGCATCTCTTTGTTTGTTCTCTTTTTCTCCTTGTGGTAACGCTGTAACCATATTCTATTAATTACTAGCGATCCACCCCGGCTTCACACGTTTTATTTACAATGTGTATGAAACATTCTGTCTATTGGTGAAAACCGCATTAAATTCACTTGCGTAGTTTAAAAGATCTAAGTGTACATATCTAAGTGTGCGGAAAGCGTCGTTGTATTAATTACACTGTGCTAAATTTTATATCTACGACAATTTAGGGAAATAAAAACGTTTTCGAGATCATCATCAAATCCTAGATCTATCTAAAATAAGAGTAATAATGTTTGAAAATAAAGATATGTGTAAATCTTACTTTCCATAGCTCTGTTAACTCTTTCCGTCACTCCTAATACAACGTCATCTAATTCAGCTCTTAATTGCTTAGACTAGAAAAACGTTACATGAAAAAAAACATACATAAACCTTTTTTAATCTATGAGACGTTCTTTGATGTTTGTGATAAAAGGGATTTAAACTTGAAGAAATTGAAAAAAAAAAATTTAATTTTAAATGATTTTTAACATAGACAAATATTGAACTTCTGATACAACATCTTAAACAACCTTATAAATATCAAAGAACATGAGAAGAGTGGGCTCAGTATTGTTATTATTTACTCATGAGAGAGAGAGGGTTACAGAATAGGGCGTAGACAGATATAAAGGCTTTAAGCAGACCACGTAACCGCTCTCAAAAGGAATAAATTTTACCACATTTTTCTTTGATGCTGCGCTCTTATGGGTCTTGATGTTATATATCCTTCCTCGATAAATGAGCTATTCAATATTAAAATGATTTATCAATTCGAACTAGTAGTTGCCGAGATTACCGCATTTAAACAAACTCAAATTCTATGATTTAAATAATGAATAACAACTTACATATCTACTGGTATGATATAATAACAAATCCATATCCCCTTCTAGTTGCAATTGATTTTGTTCGTACTTAATTTCTGGAAACATCGTCTCGTTGTCGACTGAATATTTGTCAATTACTTTTTCTACCTAAAATAATAATAACGTAACTAAAACTTGAATAATTGGAATCACAAAAGATCAAGGACATTATATAGCTTATAAAGACAGAAGATTCCACTGTTAATCGTTACATTTTCAGTATTTCAGTAACAGAGATATTTAAAGGAGTAATTTCATTTAGTGAGGATCCAATAATGAATTATGGTCTTTCAAGACAATAATATAGGAAATTGCTAACTATTTGCCATTGACTATCCAAGACTACAGACTTGTCATTCTCCCACTGAAATTGTATACAGAATGTCTTTATTTTCTGTTGGTAGTCTTTCATGAGCTGCTGGGCGCTTGCTATATCTTCTTTCGATCCTTTTGCTCCACATTTCAAGTAGCGAGTTAATTCCTCTGAAAATTTTATAGTTAATTTAATCGATATGTATACATAAGCGTAATAATGTTGGTAGTTTTCCAATTTCAGCACTACAGCGCGTTATGCGGCATAATGCTCAACGTTGAATGTTCCAACTACAGCAACGCTTCACACAATCGAGCACTTTAAAAAGTACTTTTTCTCACTCGCCATCGATACCAACTGTGACAGAAAATTGACAAGTGTTTTTTCTTTAAGTTGGCATTGATCCAAATTTCGATTAAATTCAAAAAATATTAATTAAATAATCAAAATCCAATGAGGTTAACTCTATGAATATTTTTTTTTCAACACTGAACTTAGCGCACTCTGCTGATGCACTTGAAAAATTACGTGGAACGTATTAAGCTTCAGCATAAATATTCGGCATTGTGCGCCACTGAGTCGCATTATACTCTGTAATTGGAAAACAGGGGTTATCTATAGGTACACTGAGTGCATGATGATCAATTATGATCTGAAAGTTTACTGGACTTGGAAATTAGCCCTCACTTATCGAAAAGTATAATCTAAACACGATAGGTGGAATTTTAATAAAATCTATTTAAAACCTTAGACTTAAAATCTAAGGATAAAATTTTAGTGGCTTTCTTTAATCTAAGGATGAGATCTTGATTCATCCAATAGCTAGATATAAATCTCTAATGGAGAAATTTTACTAAAATCTATCCAAAACTGAATCTTTAATCGATGGGGTTAAAATTTTGTAACATCCTTTCTATTGTTATAAGCAATTGGTGTCAGGGACCTGCCAAGCATCTTCTGTGCCGTCGTGCCAAATACTCATGAGCGCCCTGATTCTTAAAAAGACAAATAATATTGCTATCATAACGCTTGTAGTAGTTTATGGCGCCACTTAAATCACAAATTATGAGGTGAAAGCAAAAAAAAACGGAGATTGTGTTTTCAGTATAACCTATTGTTGAGCAGCCACTTCGCTCGACGCGCTTTTTGGACCAACTTTTTTTGAAATATTTAATTGTAGGTCAAATATTCTAATACATATTTAAAGTATGCTATGCTTAAAAAAATCGAGTAAAATTTTGCAACGGTAAACAACCCCTATAATATCTTCATAGCATGTTTATATTGCAATCTTACTAAAAGTCTTTATTCATGTCAGGGGGTTGTTATAACTTGAGCAAAACACATTCTCTAAATTCGTCATCAGCTCTCAGACCACATTACTCAGATCACTTTTATTAGGGATTATATCACATTAGGGATTTTTTAGTGGCGAGCGCGAGGCGAGAGGATCTCGCCACTAGTGATTGATTCTCATACGACGGTTCTGCTCCCATGCACCTGCTTTTGTGAAAATAGTAGAGGTTGTGTATTAAAACATACAGGCACGCTCACAAAGCGCAACTATCCCCACTAATTTTGTTAAGATATACAGATACCTGCCAGCCAATATATTCATATTATAAATAATACATTTTTATAAGTTACCAATATCATTCTTAGCTTCTTCAGCATTTTTGATAGATTCGTCAACTAATTTCAACCGTTCACTCATATGACCGTGTAACTCTTTTAGAGTTGGAATTGAGAAGTTCTGCATTGTTTCTGTCACCACCTACAAAATAAATAAGTACAATCGCTTACACAGTAGAATCGCTTCAATTGATACTGAGCGACTCTCAGGAGGTTTCCTCACGATGTTTTCTTTCACTGTAAAAGCAAGTATTAAATTTCTTAAAACACACATAACTCGGAAAAGTCAGAAATGTGTGCTTAGGATCAAACTCGGATCTCCCGAGTAGATATCCGCTAGCTTTGCTAGGAATCAATGGTGATTAAACTTTCTTAAACATTGCCAGTTGAACTGATTTGAAGAAAAAAAGAAAAAAATTTTGGTTCCGATGATATGGGTGGTACAAAAACCTGAAGCTGGGACCTTTGTACTCATAATTTAAGATATATGTACGCGGACAAAGTCACGCGGGTCAACTTTAGAGAACATTACCTTATTATATAGAGAGCAAGCCATAGTCGCAGTAAAGTAGTTGTTTAATGCATCGTCCCCGCGGTCTTTTAAACGATCAATAATCTCACACACAGTTTTGGTGACAACCACTGGTGGTGGGGGTGGTAAGTCCTCGCATTTTGGAGATTCTTCTGGTTCTTTAAGTTCTAGAAATATATGTCATAAAGATGAAGAGATTTTTTGTTCGGACGCACTAATTTCAGGACGTACTGGTTCGAATTTTGGCTGTACAACATCACGCTGCGACTCATAAGAGAGGAGCATTAATGGAAAATATCGCACAAAAAAGTTTCAGCTCCTTTAGAATTGAATTTTTGAATATGAGGTGATCTTATGTGACCCTCTCACAAAATCGTGCAGGTCGGCTAGTGTAATATAAAAATCAATTATTGTAGTGTATAATACAAAAAATTCTAATACAAGAAATATAGCATAAAGAACCTAATTCAAACTCAAAATATTTCAAACTTTTTTATAAAAGTACTTTAAACCGACGTACCAACTTGTTTGGGTTCGCATTCTGATTGATCTTGAGCTGAAATTAAAAATATAATTTTGGTAAGTAATAAAAGGCTCCACATTGTTATCGTATACTGGTATCTTAGTTTAAGGGCGAATTACATATAAAAATCAATCTTATAGTCACGAAAAAAATTAGTTAATTTGTTGATATGCCCTTCGTTAGGGAGCAGGATATGTTTTTATCAAAGATCAAATCTACCAATTATGAGAGAAAAAAAAAGCAATTAAATTTCCCAAAAAGATCGCCTAAATAATGAATAATCCTTTTACAAGTAGGTACTTACACAAAATAGGTTCTTTAACATCCATAGAGCATTCTCGAGGTAAATCATCCTTCTTTTGGATGAATAAATTCTTAACGTCATCAACGCATTTTAGGGCAAACTCCTTATACGTCATGTTCTCCTCGTACGCTATAGCTATGATGTCATCAAACCAGGGGGCGTTGATGGTAAGCCAGTCACGAATTTCTGGCGAACGCCTGGAATATGAGACAAGTATTAACCAAAAATGATTACGTGGAATATTACTACGTAAATAGACGCATCGGTTTTTTGGGTTCGGTATTGTATTTACATCACCGAAAGGAGACTACAGTAAAACTGTAAATCAGTCAGGTTGCGTTTAAATGGTTAGAGAACTACCCCTATCACTCACCCGATTTTTTAAATCATTATGTACAATTTGACCTATTTATTAATTACTCGAAAAACGTAAGATTTCATGTAACATTGATAAACAAAAAAATTACAAATCCACAAAATATAAAGATTGCAAATAAACATGCGAAAATAGTTGTTCTAAATATTAAAGATAGGATTAAAAGGGGATTTCATCTAAAATTCGGATTCGAGATTTTTTTTGTTTCTTTGCATTTTTTGAGAACATTTACTATGGTAATGTATAAATTTTTAGTACACCATCAGAAAGTAGAGATTTCAACATACAAAAACCCCACCGACATTTAAAAAAAAACAGATATTTAGACGTAAGGGTTCTTTTTCGATGTTAAGTCAAAATAAGGTTAAAAAAAATATTTTAATTCAAAAAAATTATAGTGTATTTGGGATATAAAAAGTTAAGGTAAGTTTTCACCAAATTTCGTGAAAAAAATATTGTTTTTGTAGAAGATAAAAGTAAAAAACCAAAAACTTGGTTATTTGAATTTTTCATATAAATTTTGATGTTATGTGAAAAAGAACAAACACAATAATTGTAGATCTTATTATTATCTACAACTTTGCCATAAAAGTTTTTTCCATAGGACTTGTAGTTTTGCCGGAAATCGAGATAAACCGTTTTTTACCCACTTCTAGAACCTCGGATCGCCCGTAAATTATTTTTCTTTTTATTTTTGTTATATACTCTAACTGTTCCATCCTGTACTATAATTTTTTTTTGTTCCAAAATTATCGCTACAACACAACGCTAATGTTCAACAAAAACCATGAAAATCGGTCCAATCGTTCTCGAGTTATAAATGTTCGAACAAACCCGACTTTATATATTTAAAAGAACTGCCATAAAATTATAATTAGGAAAATATATTTATATCATCCATGTTTCTAGAGTGTAGTGTTAATTATTATTTAAAAAGTTAAGTTAAATAAATAAAATGTATTTAAACTGCTCACTGCAGAATGTTAATTTTTGTGACCTCGATGGTCTCACTTTTTTGTCAGTCTGGCAATTGACAATTTAATTTGATTAACAAATTACATTGAATATATCCTACTAATATTATAAACGCGATAGTTTTTAAGAATGTATGGATGTTTGTTACTCTTTCACGCAAAAACTAATAAATGGACTTTGATGAAACTTTACAATTATATAGCTTACACATCAGAATAACATATAGGCTATAATTTATAATGATACTAGCTGATCCAGCAAACGTTGTTTTGCCATATAAATTTCAAAAAATTGGGGTGGGCCACCCTTATCACTTAGGGGTACAAAAAATAGATGTTGACCTATTATAGTTGTAGACCTAGTGATTATGCATATAAAATTTCATAAAAATCGGTCAAGCCGTTTCGGAGGAGTATAGTAACTAACATTGTGACACGAGAATTTTATATATAAGATAGTGTAAATTATCCAAAATATAGCGGGTGTAACCGCAGGACGCAGCTAGTTGCATATAAATGAAAAACCATGACAGTTCAATGTTTTAGCGAATTGTTTAAATCATTTTGATTCAATTAAATTTTAGGTTTATGGCTTTTAGGCGTGCCAGTTGAGCCCATATAACTTCGCTGTTTAATTAAATTTTTAATACATATTTAATAGGGGCCCGTCCCGGCTTCTATTTCTTCTATTGTTCTATCATCAATACTTTCCGCATCGCATGCGATAAAAGACATTTTACACCTTGGGTTGATTTTAGTAAGAATTTCTGATGATCTCTAATTTTTTCCAATAAAAATAAATATAGTCTATCTTACTTAGGTATAACGTAGCTTTCTAACGACAACAGAATTTTTGAAATCGATCCAGTAGTTTTCAAGTTTATTCGTTACAATTCGGTAAAGATTTTGACATTTGTAGCTCCAGTAATTTTGGCTGAGCGTTGGTGGGTCAATGAAACGTCCTCTTTATATACCTACTACATTAGCTAACCCACATAACTTCTACGTCACATGAGATATAGATAAGGGTAGAGAGAATGGAGGGTACGCACCTATTATAATACAATTTTAAAGGAGCTGAAACTTTGTTTTATCGCCGTTTATGTAGCACACGCAACAGAAGCAAAGCAAAAGGAATAAATCGCTATCTAACACTGAAAGAATTTTTCAATTCAAACCAGTAGTTCCTGAGATTAGCGCGTTCAAACAAACAAACTATTCAGCTTTATAATATTAGTATAGATACTCACTTGGCAATAACGACGAATCCTCCAGACAAGAACAAGACTACCATGGCTCCCCAAAAGGCACTATCGTCCTTAGGTTTCGGGGGAGGGGGTGGAGGCTTCTGCGGACATGTATCACGGACTTGCACCTTATATTCACGTGGATGTTGATATGTAGATGCAATTTGTATTTCTTGACGTTGACGTTGCTATAACAAAAGTAATACTAAGATAAATTGACATAAAAACTTTAAGGAGTAAAAATGAGGAATACAGGCCAGACCGGATCCAGCTTTCGTCGAAGGGATCCCAAATTCAATGAGAGAAGTTACTAGATCGAGATCACACCACTGACACATTGAGCGAAGCTAGATAAATTAAGTGATTTTATTAGTTCCTACAAACTCTATCCTCGCTCTTCTCTGTTGGGGAAGTAGCCTTAGTAATCTTGAACATTCATAGGAGGTAACGTTAGCGTATTTTTCCGTTTTCTTTTGTAATATCCCTCGCGATAAGACGCCTAAAATAGCGATTTAGGATCATTTTCTGCGTCAGTATTAATATTTTATTTCAAAATATAGTGATGAACATGGTGGACCCCCTCCCTCCCCATTCATCTACTGACTACAATAATTATATTCTAAAACTAGCTGACATGAAATTGGGGAGGGCCACACTTATCACTTAGGGATATAAAGAATAGATGTTGACCTATTCTCAGACCTACTTGATATTCACACAAAATTTCATAAAAATCGGTCGAGCCGTTTAGAAGGAGTTTGGAAACAAACACCGCGACACGAGACTTTTATATATTGTCTCCCAACAGGAGAAGGAAAAGAATGTGTCTTGTTCAAAGTGACAAGTGCAGCACTACGATAATATAACTTACCAATATACTTCTTATATTAATCAAATGGCTTCTAATTCGGAACATTTTCTGTAATCAAACGGATTGTTTAGTTTTTTTTTTTTTTGTTCTCTTCTGACAGAATGTCACATTTAAATTCTTCATCTCCTTGGTTCCAGAGTTCGATACTACAAAGGTTGAGTTTGTTATATACTTCCATATGTCGGAGGTTTAGGATAGGTTAGCCTTGTTAGGTTAGGTTTATGTTAGTCTAATCTTAGGTTGAAACTAAGCAGTGGAGGTGAATGTCATGATCACTTAAAGGAATTCCTGAAGCCTACAACTTGGTCACAAGTCCAAGGCACTGCTTGGGTTTCTGTCATAATAGTTCTTGTCAGAATAGTAAAAGATCATAACGTTTAATTATATCCAGAACGTACTGCGCCCGTAGCTTATATTATAGGCCATCCGTTGTGCACATACGATTCTTATAAAATGATTGTATATCCATTCAATTCTCTGTTTTCTATACATATAACTTTTCACACACACTAGAAGTAGACTACATACCAAATTTCATTAAAATCGGTTCAATAGTTTTGGCGTGAAAGCGCGACAGACAGGCAGCCAGAGTACTGAATCAACAGCCTATAACATAAGTTTAAAGCTTCTAGCTCTAAAAATGACGGTACTTATATACAACTTTCATCCATCCTTTTCTTTTTTTATTTAAATCAGCTATACCAAATGTGCCCCCCCTAGAGATCGCAACTTTGTGTTACCTACTAATAATACAATTTTTTATGAAAACTCATTAATAGTTGAAGGTGCTTGTCTCCGGAATTTATCTATACTATATACTATAATATTATAAAGAAGTAAGATTTGTATTTTTGTATGTAACGAATAAACATAAAAACTACTGGACCGATTTCAAAAATTCTTTCACCATTAGGAAGCTACATTATCCCTGAGTAACATAGGCTATATTTATTACAAGAAAAAATTAGAGATCCTTAAGAAATCTCATGAAAACCAACCCAAGGTGCCAAAAAATTTGCCATAAAATATCTTTCATCGCATGCGCTGCAAAAAGTATTGATGATAGAACAAAAAAATGTTCTACAATATTATAGAACGTATCAATATCTACAAAAAAATCCGCGAGACCATATGTCCAACTATTATAGTTACGTCACTATAACTACTTTTTTACATTTTAAAAGTTGATAAAAATGCCTATCAAAATCAGACCATGTTTTCTATACCTTTGTATTAATCCTTATCCAAATAAATTATTTCGTATTCAAGACTATTTCAATACCTGTAAATTACTTTTTGAATTATTAAAATCGGACTTTCCATTCAAAAGATATTACGAAATTAAAAATATCAAGATAAACAAAAAATACACGCCGACGCGACGGGCCAGTATAGCGACGCAGCGCAGCGAGTAAAGCGGCAAGAGAGTGGGCACCGAAATGCGGGAGGGCCAATATATTTTTAAAAATAATATTCCACCCGCGCGAAGCCGGGACGGGCCCCGTAATGAAGACTGTTTCAATACCTGTTAATTATTTTTTGAATTATTGAAATCGGACATTCCAGTCAAAAGATATTACGAAATAAAAATATCAAGATAAATATAAAATAATCCCAGACGGGCCGCCGGCGCGGTGTGCAGGGCCTCGCAGCGCAGCGAGTAACGCTGCGATAGAGGGAACGACAGAATGCGGGAGCCAAAATGTTAAAAAAAATTATCCACCCGTGCGAAGTCGGGACGGGCCCCTAGTTATGTATATTGTGATAGTACGGCTGTGTGATCGTCTAATTAATTATGCATTAGAGTAATCGCGTACTTTAGAGAAATCTGCCGTTCTCCATCCTCTGTGAGAAACACTGCAGTTAGAGCACATCTGCGTCTGAACAATGACTATTGTTGATTTTTGAAGTTAACTGTGTAGCGAATACATTTCACTGAACAGACATTGAGCCATTCAAGCAATCGTTCTACCTGCTTATCCGACCTTCCGTGCTTTATTACGGTTGTTTGTTACAATAAGTTTAAATCTTCACTCATAATATTAACAAAATTAAATTAAGATAGGTGATCATACTAGAATGATTACATGTATGGGGACATGTATGTCAAATTGTTCCATCATTAACTGACCGATATCACACTGACACTGAGAAACCCTACGCTAGTATCTGGCCCTGTTATCAGGTTAATGGGGGGCAGTATGACCTCCTTTTTGCTGCGAAGCGTTTACAATTCTTCTAGTCCGAAGACGAGTACTTTATTAATTTGGGCTTTAAGCCGCCCCTGAACCATGGTTTTATATATATATGTATTTGTATTTTAAGTGATAGGTTTTGTTTTGGTTTCTGTCAAGTCATATATTGCACATTTACTATTTTATTTCAATTATAATGGAAATAGTTCGTCTTAACCTTAGTGTCTCATACGCTGCAATGTTTCTTAAGCTTGCCTTAGCACATAGTGATATTACCTACCTTGCTCAAAATACCTACTCAAGACTTCTCACAGCTTCCACTCCACTTCAGCAAGTTCCTTCAATATCAGTGATTCAACTAAACTGAATAACACTAGGTATAGTCTAGTGTAATGCACACTCATTTCTAGTATCATTTTATGCACCTCAAATTCGACTGTAATTATGATTAAACTCTCTTAATGCCTGAATCTAGTTCGGAAGGAACTCTACTCTACTTTGGTGCTAGCTTAACTATGGTCTCTTAGCTAAGTTTAGACCTATAGCTAAGTTTATCGATCTAGGTTAAGTTCAGAGCAAATTATCAATTTAATATCCATTCATGAGTATAGAGATCGTGATTAATCTTATATGAGGGGAAATTCAGTATTGAAGGTTTGGTCTAGTCGGTTATACAAAAAATCTTAATGCCAAAAGCTTAAGGCTAAACTACAGTTACATTGACGCAGAGTCTAGGGAGAATTTTCAATATCAAATACCCTAAGGTATGCCTAGTTTTAATTGAGATAAAAGTAAAAGAAGCAGTAGTATAAAATAAATTTATTAACTGATTAGAAAAAAAGAAACTGTGTTATTATTTAGATCTTGATAAACGCGATTAACGTTAATCAGAGACCGAGTATTCCATTCCTAACTTGCCATACTAATCAGGGGAAAATGGTATACTCAAACGAAAAACCCCTCTGGCATTATTGTATATTTACAGACATGCACACAGGAAATACAATTTAAATCTTAATTATATATATTTACACTAAGTTTTTCTATGAATATAAATCACTAAAGGATAAGAGACACACACAACTTCTTATACAATTTAAGGCATAAATTTACTAGTCACAATAGGCTCACGACCTTTTTTAATTTAATTCTCATTCTAAGCTATCCTAACTCAATGTTAGCGCGGTAAGCCCCATTTTATTATTAAGAAATTTAGAAAGTTAAATTTCAAGTTGTGAATCTATCGTGACTTAGTTTCGTGTATAAATCTGTGTACATTATCCAGTCAGGAATCACGCCAAACTCGTACCACTCCTAATTTAATCTATCGTTATATTATTTATTTACTTTAGTACTTTGCAAAATATTACAATTATCAATCGACACGGGACCCGGAAATTAATATGGTGCGACTTGTCGCCGTGGACGCTGACTCCCCGTTGTCCCACTCCTCTCGTCCTTTGTCCACTGTCCCCACACCCTGAAACAGAAAGGGCGGCGCACGAGTAAATCTGTATTAGCTCATTGGTTACGATCGGGTCATTTTTTCATGTTTGCCCGATCACGCCTCCGATTTCCTGGTATTAGCCGTTATTATTATTACAAAAATTGTGAATCGTTTCAACACTCCAATCCCGTATCATCTGTAAACAATTTAGTTACCCTAAATCTGAGAAAGATTGCACAAACAAATTTATGTCCCCCGTAATTTGTCTAAAAAACCCGGACTCCTATTGTTTTAGATAAACTATAAATTTAACCATACTTTCTTTAGCGTCAATAAGTCTCAAGTAGTTTTTTTTCTATCCTATCTTATTGTTATTTTAAACCCTTGAGGGTAAAACTATGACAAACTTTGAATGTCATATTTATTTATATCGAATCAATCACTGTCGATAATTCTATACAACTTTTCATCCCCCCTTTCAACACTTTTTTCGCATTAAAAAGTAGTCTATGTCCTTTCTCAGGCTCTGGACTGTACACCAGATTTCATTTAAATCCGTTCAGTAGTTGGCGTCGAAGCGCGACAGTCAAAAAGACTAATTTATAATATTAGTAAAGATTGTATGTTAGAAAATATGCTTTTTTCGTATATTATTTAGTTTTTATCTTTTGTGCCTACTCCACATTTTGAATAATTTTTTCCTATATTTACTCAGGGTTTCTGGAAGAGATCTCTTTACAGCGATAATGGTTTGTTTCAAATTCACCAAAAACCATTTTTATTTTAAGGTAATTACATTTTAGGCAGGATGGCGTCGTCAGGAGGGGAAGAAAATCCGGAATTATAACTTAAAACTAGAGGAGTGAGCTCTGCGCGGGTTGGGGGCAGACTGACTCGGTGAGGCGATAGTTCTACAATCATCGATTATTCATTCCCTCGAAGTCAGCGAACTCCGGGGCGTGAAACATGAGTTGGGTAGTCAGGTGTGCAGCGCCACCGCTAGGGTTCCGTCACAATAAAACAAAAAAAGAAATGAAAATTATCTATTTAATTACATACAGTTTTCACTTTTAATATTTACAACTAGTTAAGTGACCACAATGCATTTATTCTTGATCCTTCCACTTTCTAGATACGGTTTATAAATGCAAAGATATTTTGTGGCAAACATAAAACCTACAGTGATAATTTAATGTAGATAAACAACCAAAAACTTAATTTATGACAGTTTTTGAAGTGAAACTTCTTTAGAATCGTTGTGATTTCAAACCGGATGCAACGAAAAAACGACAGGTAAGAGACACAAATACAAAAATGTGTAGAAAAGAATGAGACAGAAATAAAATACATACTATTTTATCTATACTAACATTATAAAGAAGTAAGATTTGTATTTTTGTATGTAACGAATAAACATAAAAACTACTGGACCGATTTCAAAAATTCTTTCACCATTAGAAAGCTACATTATCCCTGAGTAACATAGGCTATATTTATTACAAGAAAAAATTAGAGATCCCCAGAAAATCTCACTAAAACCAACCCATGGTGCAAAAGAAATAGCCATAAAATATCTTTCATCGCATGCGCTGCGAAAAGTATTGATGATAGAACAAAAAAATGTTCTAGAATATTATAGAACGTATCAATATCTACAAAAAACTCCGCGGGACCATATGTGCAACTATTATAGTTATGTCACTATAACTACTTTTTTATATTTTAAAAGTTGATAAAAATGCCTATCAAAATCAGACCATGTTTTCTATACCTTTGTATTAAACCTTATCCAAATAAATTATTTCATATTCAAGACTGTTTCAATACCTGTAAATTACTTTTTGAATTATTAAAATCGGACCTTCCATTCAAAAGATATTACGAAATTAAAAATATCAATATAAACAAAAAATACACGCCGACGCGAGCGGGCGCGGGCCAGTGTAGTTCTATCTCGGTGATACTCGAAGTGCAGCGAGTGGTAGCGAGTAACGCCGAGGTAGAGGGGCACCGAAACGCGGGAGAGCCAAAATGTTTTAAACTAAATATTCCACCCGTGCGAAGCCGGGATGGGCCCCTAGTATTATTATATATATTCATCTCATTCTTTTGTCGATTTACTGAAGTTTCACTTCTATCGTGTGTGAATCGCACACACACCTTTTATTTAAAAATTATATTAATATTATATATAAAATCGTGTTACAGTATTTGTTATCGAACTCTGAAATAGCTTGACCGATTTCCATGATGTTCGTTGCACTTAGCTAGTAACAATATATCAGTAACTATAAACAATCACAAAGAAACACACTAAAGAGAAAGACGCGGTAATTATTTTAATTTAATGAATTTGACAAATAATGTTAAGCTAGTGTTGCCAGAAAAAAATAATAAATAGTGTTTTTATGTGGTAGAAAAAAGCATTAAAGTGTTGTTGTGGTAGAAAAACAACTTACGCTGGGAATCATTTACAAAAAAAAAAACAAGTTTTATAATATTAATATAACTTTTAACAATTCAAAAAAAATCAAAACTTTTGTCTTTTTATTCCATACAAGTTAGAAATTAAGAAAGAATTATTTTTTTTTTTTTATTTTAAATGACTATAGATTATAAAAGGTAACTCTTTACTTTTATGCTTTTGTTGCCATTGCTTATGCTCAAAGTGTCACATAAAATAAGACGAAGGAGATTGGGCGGTATTTTCCACAGATAACAATTAAATTCAATATGGCGTCACTACCATCAATGCACTAATTTTAAATTTACAATTTAATATATTACAACAAAACAAACGCAGAGACAATATGTTAAATAATTTAATATTGCATTTTACAATTTTTTTCATACAATCCCAACCATAAATAAATTACAGATATAGCAAACCGGATACAGATGCATGCGCCATGACAGTTTCGGCGGCTTGTTTGATTTCAAGATGGCGTCTCGCTGCCTCCGCCCATTTGCTGGCGGCAGCTCGTGGGGCTCCTTGGAGGAGGTTTACGTAACGGAGGGCGGATGCTAAGTTACCATGGTCCATGTGATACCTTGAAGTACATTTTTATTTATTAATTAAAACTGTTTTACATCACCAAAAATAGATATGTAGATTTAAGGCTAAGTATACACAGCTTATTTGTTTTACATCACCAAAATAGATATGTAGATTTAAGGCTAAGTATACACAGCTTATTTGTTTTACATCACCAAAATAGATATGTAGATTTAAGGCTAAGTATGCACAGCTTATTTGTTTTACATCACCAAAAATAGATATGTAGATTTAAGGCTAAGTATACACAGCTTATTTGTTTTACATCACCAAAATAGATATGTAGATTTAAGGCTAAGTATACACTAGGGTGATCCAAAAAAAAAAAATTTTTTTTTTTTTTTTTTCAAACAAGCTCAAAAGTTTCGTTTGGGTGTAAAAAAATTACTGTGAAAATATGAGCTCTTAATATTAATATTAAGGCTGTCCTCATCGCATTTTTTTAATTCCCATAAGAATAACATGGGAAAATTTTTTTTTGCTTCTTCTGATTTTTGTACCGTTCAAACGACTGATTGACTTATAAATTGCTGTTCTAATCTTTATAGAGAATTGAACGCTCTACAAAAAAGGTCTGATAACATTTTTTGATTTGTCCACGCGTTCAAAAGTTATTCAAGATCAAAGTTCAATTGTTCAAAAATTTGATCGAATTTTATAAATTACACCAAAACTGTTGGTTTCAGAGTCGAAATAAAAATCAAATTTTTTGTCAAATATAAATTAGACTTCTGATAAATGTTGACCAATAATTTTTTTTTGTTCAATCAAAAAAATATGATGCTTTTAAGGAATTTTTTTCGCAATAAATCAAAAAATAAACAATTTTATTCTGTTATTATATTCACATTCATTTTATTAATAAGTTTTGCTTAAGAAATTGCTTGTCTGTTTACATTAAATATTTATGATTGAAGTGATTTTTTATAACAATTTGGAAAACGTTGTCGATGGCCTCGAACAACCTGCAATAAATACTGCAACTGTTCTTCATCTTTAGTCAGGCAGCGGTTATATTCTTCAATTAATGCAACACCCCGTTCAGCAACGTCGTTCGTTACTTTCAAAGTTTTGAAAAATTTCAGACATATTTTGTAGCTGTTATCATTAGGCCATGTAGAAATATCTTTTTCTATGAAATCAGAGGGTAAATCAAATTTTTTAAATAACTCCAATGAGTTTTTCGAAACAAAGTCGCTTAAATCGTTATCTAATAACGATTTTAAATTTACATCCTCTACATGATATCGCTGCTCCATTAATGTAGAGCCCTCTCGAGTGTTAATAGCATAAAGCATTTTCTTTTTAATATAGATCGGAACATTGTCATCAAATAATGATATTGTGGCCAACTCGTCATTTAAATACCACAAATGTTCCTTCATCTTTCTGCAAGCTTCTTGTGATACCACCGAGTCAATTTTTTTTTTTCAATCTATTTTTTCCGATGACCACATGTATCAGAAGTCTAATTTATATTTGACAAAAAATTTGATTTTTATTTCGACTCTGAAACCAACAGTTTTGGTGTAATTTATAAAATTCGATCAAATTTTTGAACAATTGAACTTTGATCTTGAATAACTTTTGAACGCGTGGACAAATCAAAAAATGTTATCAGACCTTTTTTGTAGAGCGTTCAATTCTCTATAAAGATTAGAACAGCAATTTATAAGTCAATCAGTCGTTTGAACGGTACAAAAATCAGAAGCAAAAAAAAAATTTTCCCATGTTATTCTTATGGGAATTAAAAAAATGCGATGAGGACAGCCTTAATATTAATATTAAGAGCTCATATTTTCACAGTAATTTTTTTACACCCAAACGAAACTTTTGAGCTTGTTTGAAAAAAAAAAAAAAAAAATTTTTTTTTTTTGGATCACCCTAGTATACACAGCTTATTTGTTTTACATCACCAAAATAGATATGTAGATTTAAGGCTAAGTATACACAGCTTATTTGTTTTACATCACCAAAAATAGATATGTAGATTTAAGGCTAAGTATACACAGCTTATTTGTTTTACATCACCAAAAATAGATATGTAGATTTAAGGCTAAGTATACACAGCTTACGTGTTTTACATCACCAAAACTAGATATGTAGGTTTAAGGCTAAGTACACACAGCTTACGTGTTTTACATCACCAAAAATAAATATCTAGATTTAAGGCTAAGTACACACAGCTTACGTGTTTTACATCACCAAAAATAGATATGTAGATTTAAGGCTAAGTATACACAGCTTACGTGTTTTACATCACCAAAAATAGATATGTAGATTTAAGGCTAAGTATACACAGCTTACGTGTTTTACATCACCAAAAATAGATATGTAGATTTAAGGCTGAGTATACACAGCTTATTTGTTTTACATCACCAAAAATAGATATGTAGATTTAAGGCTAAGTATACACAGCTTACGTGTTTTACATCTTACGTGCATTTAAGGATAAGTACACACAGAATATTCATAAGAATGCAAGCTAGAATGAGTAGATAGCTAATTTTTTAACATAAAAAAATTATCAAAAATATTTTGACAACAAAATGGCGACTGTTTACGTGTTTAATATCAAATATCAAATAAATAAAATAACTCACCTCGCTCGTTGTATGATGTCAAACGTGTCTAATTTTGAGAAGTCTGTTGGTAAATTGTTTAATTCATCCTTAGGGATTTCAGCGAACTGCAAAGAACAATAAAAAACTCAACACATTAATAATAATTCGGTGCGTTACCTAGCAACCAATGACGTAAACAAAATTATTTAAAAGCTACATTATTTTCATTGCGATAACTGACTTAGTGTCCAATTATTTTTTAGGGTTGCCAATTAAAAATAAAGTAATATTTAATTTTTATTTCATTACTTATTTAGGCAGCAGTCAAGTGACTCAGCGTTGTAATGACCCTAAATTCGATTTGTTTTGGTAAATTCTCTCTTGAATTTGGCTCTTGTATAACAATTACCATAGAGAGAAATCTTATCCATAGGGAACCACTACATTAATAAGATAGGAAAATGGAAATGTTGAGCTATTTACCTATTTATAATACTGGAAAGAAGAAACGGCCTATGATGACATGTTGTCTGATTTACTAGTTTTTAAACACACGTACAGATTTAAAAAGAAACGTAATATTACCTTTTGGAAGAGTAATTTGGACTGTAGCCATGATAGGAAGTAGACTGGCAGTGTGGCTCCATCACGACCGATCAATGCTACCTTGGCTGCTGTTTTCTCCAACTAAAAAAAATGCACATTTTTTTCAATAGATCTCGTTGATGAGTATGAGTGCGGCCATCTTGGAAAACATGTTTTGTCCTACGCACAAAAAATAAAAGATTTTTTTGATAATTGCTTTTGAGTGAGAAAAAATCGCTTCTGTAACCCAATGTCTTTATGCGGCCATTTTGGATATTAAATTGGTCTTATAAAAAAAAATACTAGTCGTTTTCAACGCACCACTGATAGCAATTTTTTTCTATAGATATCATTCAAACTCCTATATACAATTATGAATATGTGATATTACCTTGTCAAATCGTTCTCGTAACGATTTCTCAGTGAGAATTCCCTTTTCCCGAACTTCTTGAGGAATACCCTTCAATACTGTTTGTACTAATTTATCATCTTTACCTATAAACAAAAAAAAATTAAAAACATTTACTGGTTTTCTTCTCTATTTTCGCTTTACCAGGACGTTAAATCAATAATGCCATTTTTACAAAAAAAAAAAATTTGCAGACTCCGAGTAACGTCACGACACTGAAAACATATTGACTTTCCGCAAAACGTCGTCACATTGCGTTTTGCGTCACGTGACAGATTGAATAATTATTTTATTACCCGCGTTCTCTAAAGCCTTGATTTCTCGCTCTAGTTTAGCCTCCCCGGTTTCCCTGCGTGTCGCTGCGTGGAGAGCTTCCGCTGCCGCCCACAGCGACTGAGACCGACGAGCTTCCGCTTCCGCCTTGGATCGTGCTGTTAAAGAAAAAAAATTCAAGTTCAAAAACACACAACATTACCTCCCATAAGATTTGAAAGAAATATAATAATAACTTCAATTAAAAAAAAGAGGAGGAGGTTTACAATTAGTCAGTCTTATGTATGTGTAATTGTTCACATACTTGAAGACACCGAAACCGATTTGGAAAATTCTGTTTTTGTTTCAAAGGGTATACTGTTCAGGTGGTTCCATTTAAATTTTATAGAAAACGGTCAAGCGGTTTTTGCGATTAACGCCTGTCCTTAACCCCTCCAAATATGCAAAATGCTTGTGTTAGGAGTGGGACACGCCAGTAGTCCAATGACTGGGATTTACACCTACCACCTTTCGATCGTGGATCCAGTCATTGGAATACTTAAGGAGAGAGGGATTAAGGAATACTTGTAGCATGTGATCCATACTGCTAGAATTTTATATTAAAAAAAAGACCATTGTGAGTTATATACAGTGTTCTCGATAACATACACTTTATACAATAAATAACAATATACTAAGCATAATAAAATGTTATTGTAATATTCAAGAAATCAACAATGAAATGAAATTGTATGGTTAGTTTGAATTTATTGTAATTATTGCTTATATTAACTTAAATACAAGTTTCAACTGCAATTTATATATTAAGTTTATATATTTTTAAATATCCTCAATAATAATACAAAATGTCATTTTAGTTTATTAAAATACTAGCGGATTAGACACTTAAATCGCCATATTTTTTAAATTATTATAATTATGACAACACCACACAGCCTATGTTACCCGGAAGGGTAGCTTTCAATCGTCGAAAAAATTATCAAACCAGTACAGTAATTTGAGCCTGTTCGAAACAAAGAAACAGAAAATCTTTATAATAATATAAGTTTTTTTTAATTCAAACATATGTATCAACAATACTTACACTTAAGTGTCTGTTCAATAGCTGCTAGTTTCCCAGCCATCACACCAAGCTCCTGTTTGAACGTCACTCTTTCCTTCTCTACTTGCTCTGATACTGCACGACCAAATTTACCTATTACCTAAAAAAGTTACCAAATACAATAAAATTAACAGTTTTCAATAATATTAAGTATTTTCTGTCCTTATAATGCTGCGTTTCCACCAGAGATGTGCGAGTTACTTATCCTCGCTCAGTGTCTGTCATAAAAATATGACAGTTAAGAATGAAAGGGGGCAAGCGAGCAGAAGTATGGTTGCTGGTTATTGCCGTTAGCAATCCAAGTGAAGAGGGGGTATGAAGAGAAGAATGTTACGGTTTCAGCGGAACCTAAAGAAATCGCAGCATTAATGAGGTGGGAGAGAAAGCGTGAAAGTCTGGCCTTCTACCACCGGTGGGGTTGCTGGATTACTCGCCTCTTACGAGATGCTCTCCCCGCAGCATAGGGGAATTTTATTCTAACCCGACCCCTCACGGGTGGGAGTGATAAGGCAATAGAGGATGGAGACCCGGGCAAAGCCGGGCAGGGCGACTATTATAAATATAAATAAAATAATACATACCTCCTGTTCTTTCTTAGCAAGTTTATCCTGTAACACTTCCTGTTGGATTTCAAATTGCTTCTTTAATTGTTCCTTCAGTTTCCTATTGGCTTCTGCTTGAATTTCTAAACTCTGTAACAATTTGCATTAAAGTGAGTATTATATATTCTAGTAGTCGACTTGTAGCTTTGCTAAAACATTTTAAAATGACAATGAAACAAAGCCTATATTATAAGTTACTATATATGGATGTAGAAGTAACTAGATTACCTTTTTTTGATATTCTTTTTCTTTCTCCATTCTTTCTCTCTTGATTGTGTCTTCAACTTTGGCTTCGATTATTGCTTTTTCGTCGTGACCTTAGTGACAAGATAATTAAATAACTATAATATTCATAATTTAAAAAAAATTATAATTCAAATCTAAAAAAAATATGACGTATTATTGACGTCACATCAGTCAACGTCTCCCGTATTAAAACGCCATATTTTTTTAAAAACCGACCAAAAACACGTATACCATATACACTTATATTATATAATAACTAACGAGCGACCTGCCCTCGCTTCGTTTCGGTTATTTAAAGCAAAATTATAATTTATATCCTTTAAATGTCACTTGATAATAGTATAGCTTTTATTTAATATTTAACTTTACATATTACTAGTCGAGCCGCGCGACTTCGTCCGCGTGATGCTCGAATTTTTCAAATCGGACCAGTAGTTCCTGAGATTAGCGCGATCAAACAAATAAACTTTTCAGCTTAATATATTAGTATAAGATTAATTATTGAAAACAGAAAGATGGAGATAGATAGAGTAAAGAGACAGAGAATGAAATCGAGAGGAAGTTAAAAATGATAGAAAGAGATGGAAATATTGTAGATGTCTATATACTAATACTTACATTCAATAGCCCTATTAATTTTCAACTCCCTCAATGTTTGCAGTTCGGCGATTTCGTTTTGTAGATATTGAATCTGGAACAAAACAAATATATAATTACTCAACTCCCACGTTACCATGGTTACGTATATATTTTGTAGCTTAAGTATTAACTGACACTTCTAAGTACTATTGTATGACATGACTACCCACCATACATACTTGGCCTACGAACGAAATAACATCAGACTTCAACTTCAATTTTCAGTAACTGACGGACACTCCAGGATTTTCCACATATCTTAAGAAGTAACAATTATAGTTTCCTCTAAACCAGATTATATTTAAATCAAAGATATCATCAATGTTGCTAAAGTTGTAACAATTCCCTATATATAATAGGAAAACAAAACATTAAATCTCATTGATGCACATAACTCAGAGTGCATTTTGTCGGTGTATGTCATGAGTACAATGGGGGGTACTATTACAGCCTTGGCAACACTGACGATATCTTAGATTTAAATAAGTACCTGGAGTGTCCATTACTTACTGAAAATTCATTCTTAAGTTTAAAAATAAATGAGTAATATTCTTTATGATGACATCTTATTCTGTTCGTAGGCCAATTTGAACATTATCCTTTATGACACATAAAAACACGACAGAAACATTATTCTAGTCTCATAAACTTTAGTATTACTTACCTGTTTTAAAGTATACATAAGTAATAAATCACCTCAAAGATAGAGTGAAGAAGGGGTATGAAGAGAAGAATGTTACGGTTTCAGCGGAACCTAAAGATGAAACCCTAGTCCACAGAAACCGCAGCATTAATGAGATGGGAGAGAAAGTGTGAATGGGGTTGTTGGATTACTCACCTTATACGAGATGAGATATCTTAGATTTAAATAAATACCTGGAGTGTCCATTACTTACTGAAAAATCATTCTTAAGTTTAAAAATAAATGAGTAATGTTCTTTATGATGACATGTTATTATGTTCGTAGGCCAATTTGAACATTATCCTTTATGATACAAAATAACACGACAGAAACATTATTCTAGTCCCATAAACTTTAGTATTACTTACCTGTTTTAAAGTATACATAAGTAATAAATCAGTATCCCCTTTGACGTTAAGCTGACGGGCACTCAGGTCCACTCCAGGGAATAACAGCTGTAGTTCATCTTTGTAGGCCATTCGGGCTGCTTCTACCTAAAAAGGTATTATATATTTATTAATTTGCTTCTTTATATGGCATAAAAAAAGTAGCTTCCCACTGTCTGTATGCTTAGATAGTATAAACTACAAAACTAATTTTAATACTCTTTTCACAAGGGTGTCACACACAGGTTCGGCAGTTATTTATAACAGGATCCTTGAACATATTTTATTACTATCTTATAGAAATTGCACATTATCTCAAGATAAGGCGGAATAACTGAACTGAACTGTGCTATTTTTAGATAGTACCTAAAAAAATGACAGATCAGTTTTTGATAGACTTGCAAGTAAGTCGATTTGACCCTCGAGAGATTAGGGAGAAATTTACTTGTTTTTTTTTAATAATAAATAACAATTGGGGACAAACGAGCAGACCGTCCACCTGATGGAAAGTGGCCATCGTCGCTCATGGTTGCCTCCTCTAAAGTTGAGTTAGGAGCATGAGGTAAGAGGAGAATGGTGTGATTTCAACCTTCGACCTTGAAGAAGGACCTAGAGTTCACGCAGCATTAATGAGATGGGAGGGAGAGGAGATACTTGACGGTCGGATTCACTAATTGCCGTAACTATTCTCACGGAAACATAAAGACTCCAATATCACTTATAAACATCACCGATGAGCCTTGTAAATTAAAAAATTGAAAATAATTCCTATCAGGAATAGCCTGGTGTGGTCCGGCAGCTTACAACTAACTGACCGAATCAACTCACACACACTCGTAATTTAATTAAATTTTATTTTGATATTTCACACACATATACACTTATATAATATACTAAACGAGCATGTTCAACCAGAGAAATAAATTCTTGAACTTATTTTTATTTACCTTATTCCAATACTTGTCACTAAGAACAGCTTTCTCAACGCACTCCTTGTATCCTGCCTCAGCCGCACTCAAGTCAGCTCTGAACTGCTTGATATACCTTTGAGTTGCTGCCACACTTTCTGGTGGTGCTTGTACTCCAGCTTTTATCATACGGTCCAGTGTTTCTGTATAAAAAAAAATATTGCTTGTTTTACAATGCCAATAAGTATGGAGGATAGATGTTTAAATAAAACATTTTCTTCTTCAAAAATCAAAAAACTACTGTGCCCTGATGTTCTCTATTGGTCGAAATTAAATTGTCAATCGCAATCCGAATTCTTTGGATTATGCAAATAGATTTTGAAAGAATGTTTCGATAAAACAATGTTTTCTCTCATCAAAGAGCCTAAGTAAAGACTTACAAATACAAACCTATAGCACATTTAGCCTTTGCAGAAGCTTCCTGGGCCTTCTTGATAGTGTTGTCCCTTTCATTCTGAGCACCATGAAGGCTTGTGAAGTGCTTTCTATCCAGATCGTCCAAAGGTGATTCTACGACCTGGAAATTTTATATATTTAGCGTAATAACATTAATCTCACAGTAAATCTTATAAGGTTAAATTCGTGACGTTTCAAAACCTGCAGTATTTTTTATATATTGATCTTATTGATTAAATAATACATTGGGGAAAAAGTTTTTTTGCATTTTTTAAGAAAATTCAAAACATTTTTTAATATAGTTTATTTACATTTATCTAAAGTATGTAGGTACCATTTTGTTCGATAACTTTTTGCCATCTTGTAGGTAGGGACATGATCCCATTGCTATAGAAATTTTGGTGCTTCTGATCAAAAAACCGCGACAAGTAGTTTTGGCAGTCCTTTCGTGATGTTAACCTGCCACTGCCTAAAGAATTCTAAAGAGACCGAAACAGGAGGAAATCTGAAGGTGCATGGTCAGGACTATAAAGCGGATGCATTAACACCTCCCAGCCAAATTGTCTTAATTTTTGCTGAGTGGCTAAAATGTGTGAGGTCTAGCGTTATCATGATGAAAAACCACACCCCTTCTATTGATTAATTCCGGCCGCTTTCTCGCAACTTCTTGCTTTAATCTCATCAGTTGTTCGCAGTAGAGTTCAGAATCGATGGTCTTGCCGGGTGGTAACAGCTCATAATGAATAATGCCCTTCCAATCCCACCACGGATTTTAATAGGGCGACCAGAGCGAGGTGCAACTTTGACATCAAAATTTCCGGATTGAAAACGCTTAAACCAAATTTGTGCTACTCTCACAGACACTGCACAAGTTCCATAAACATCGCAATTTTTTTTCGCGGCTTGCGTCGCATTTCTACCTTTTTTGTAGTAAAATTTTAAAATGTATCGAATTTCTTCATTAGATTCACTGATCTTCACAGTACGAAAAAAAAATGAAATCACACATTTTCCTAATTTGAATTTGGAATTATCTTCTTTAAAATGTAAACTTGTAATGATACCAAAACCAGTCAGACACAAATAGTATAGCCAAAGAGATTTTATTACAAGTTCATACATACTATAATGCGAAAAGACTTTTTCCCCGACCTAATATAAATCAATTTAACATTCAAAATGAGAAGTGTGTTTTAACTTACTTAATCTGTCAGAATTCAATTAAATAAACCATTGCTCTTAGATGGGATAGTAAAGAATGTTAATTGTTTTAAGCCCAATAATCCCGTTATATAAAGAGTTTTGAATCTATTTTTCTAGTATTCCTTTGGTAGTAGAGGATCACCACCACAATGCAATTCCGAACGCCAAGTGTCATCATGTAGGACAGACTTACATCTGCCCCCTCTCCCAATCCTGTTATGGTTTTGTTGGACTCTACATTCTCACTGGGGGTCCTCTAAAACCACAGCATATTTCTCTTCATTCCCCTTCCTCACGAGCAGATGGTCCACCTCGTAAGTGGCCACCATCGCCCAGGGACATCGGCAAAACAAGGGATACCACTTGTTTTATCGATGCGTTGCATCCTCGAAGAAAGGGAGTGAAAAAAAAATGCTGCGGTCTGAGCGGACCCTGAGCAAGATTCACAGTACCTACAGTCACTGTTCACCTTCACTCCACTAGATCCGCAGCATTAACGGGATGGGAGAGGGAGGTGGTCAGTTAGTCTGCCCACAAGCGTCTCGACCGGAACGCGTCTCCCAGAGGCAGAGGGGAATAGTATTCTAACCCATCCCCTCACGAGTATAGATATATATCCTCTTTCTTCGAGGACGCAACGCATTAGCAAAACAAGAGAACTCTTGTATGTGCGATGTCCATTGGCGACGGTGGCCAAATACCATCAGGTGGACCATCTGCTCGTTTGTTTAACAGCTATAAAATACAAAAACTATATCAATTCTAACATTCGCAGAGACTTACTTTAAACAATGCTTTATTATAATCAGCACAATGTTGTGTTGCCTTCTTATAGTTATCGATAGCTATTTTGGTATTCTCATGCATATCGTGTTCTAACTCCACCATGTCTTTAGTTATTCTGATGGGGGCTGGACTTTGGGGTTCACATTTTTCAGTTTGAACCACCGTCGCTGAAAGAAAGTAAAAGAAAATAGTTTTTAAACACTTTTACATACTATTGTATAAGTAAGTTAATGTAAAAAAATGTTGGGTAAATACGGGGCAATATTACTAAGACTCCGCTGTTCGTCCGTCCGAATACTATATTTCCGAATAATAAACAGAATAAAATAAATAAAAGGGGGGAACGCTTCGTGCGCCAGTCCGCCTCACACTTGTTTTTGAATTATATTTAATTAGAATCTTTCTGATTCTAATAAATACCATACCATACAATAACATATCTAAAATTGTGTTGGTTTTTATAAGTTAATGAATTTTAAAACCTAGTAATCTTTATTGTATTTAAAGCTTAAATATGGTCAAAAAAATTGCATAAAAAAATTATAGTTCATCCATTTTTGATGAATCAGCCCGTTCTATGAATAGGAATAAATATAGATTTAATGAGATAAACCTCGGACACGAAATACCAAGAATAGTATGACCGTTTCGCCAATTTGTGATGGCGGCCTATATAGCATTCTACAAATCAAGCTCTTTCATTTGATACCCATATTGAAGGAATTGTGAAAAAAATATATGTAATCAGACATTTTGTGGTGGCGGCCATCTTGGATTTGATATTTGTCATAGTGTATACTATTCTACTAGTCAAACACTTTCATCTGATACCCATATTGAGGAAGTTGTAAAAAAATATGTAATACGCCAACGTGTGGCAACGGCCATCTTGAACCGATTTTCATGAAACATAGCTAAAAAAGACAAAATCTAAATGACACGTCAAACTTATAACACCCGGTCGTTAGTCAATGGTCGTCGCCTCTATGAAAATTATGTCTTTAACAAAGATGAGTTTATTATTTACATTACTCACCAGGCGATTCAACCTCAGGTGTCTCTAGTTTCTTCTCTTCCACGTACAGAGGTTCGAAAGTGGGCGGCGGTACTGTTAGGTGATCAGGTTAATGATATTAGTTACTACTTTATGATACACACTATTGAAAACCTATAATAATATGGACATCTGACCTTCCTACAAATATCATTAAAAAGTATCTAAAGTTATGATTTAAAACTTATATTATATTTTTAACCAATTTTAGACCATAAATCTATCAAATAAAATTATTTGCAATGTATCTCCTTCCATATTTTGGAACCCTTGCTTCGGTGACTTTTAGGCTCTGATTATGAGGTCATATTATTATAGGTCCATGAATTTAAGACATTCTTTTTAAAGGGTTAGGGGTAGTCAGACATGAAAAAATGAGAATTTTCAGTAATTTTTCATATCTCTGACTACTTAACCCCTTAATAAAATTAGTACTGCAATTTATATGATAGTATAAAAATACCTTTATTTTTAGTTTTATCCTGTACAGGTTTTTTACCCGAAGCTGCATGTAATCAATGATTAATTTTAATCAAAGTAAATCTTAAATTTTTAATAATAAATCAAGAGAACTGAGAACACATACACAGAGGTGGGAACACATTTGAATTTACTTTTTTTTGCTGTTTTAATTTACTATAATAAAACTTATTGCACATCAGCTCGGAGCTTTATGTCAGAATAACTTTTCTAAATTTTCCATGCTGTCCTGTCCATGGGTGCCTTTCTCCAGAAAAGACCTGCTTGCTTAAAATCTCTTTTTCCTTTTAGTGTTGTATCTAGGAGTCATTTGTTCGTTCATCTCCACTTGAGTTGTTTGGTCTTAATTATGTTATTTTTCTGAGTTTTACTGCTTGCTTCTTTTCTTTTCTCTTGAACCCCAGGATACTTCTTTCCATACTCTCTTTGCAAGTTCTAATTCTATATTTCTTATTCTAATTAGAACATGCCAAAGTATTTACATATGTAAATTCAAATACCTATCATAGTAGACAAATGATTTTGTATGAGACGAGAGAAGATGTGTTTGTTTAATAATGAAGTGATTCTATTACACATTCCACCTCATCTCTGGTGGCCTAAACAACTGTTATAAGAAAGTAGTTATATAGTTGTAAGTGCAATGATTGAACGAAGCGTTATTTATTTTCTATCTACGTAGGCATATCTACATTATAATTACTAATTTACATCCTATCTTCCACAAATTTATACTTACATTCATAAGTTTTGCTGGAGAAAGCATCTTCACAGTCTTTTTCAATCTTCTGTTCAGATCTTTGTTTAAAATCGTGCGGAGACACCCCCTCCTGTAAAAAAATAGCATTTTTTTCTAGAATAACGAAGATAATCAAGATTGTAAGGTTTTATCTTTACTGTTACTTATGATCCTGGATTTGAAACGAAAAAGCCATGCAAGCAGTTATGCTGTGAGCTCAGTGTTAACGGCCGAAATTAATATCAAAATCTTTAGATTATCGATAGAAAATAGATTCCCGTGATTTCCTGTGAAAATAGATTTTCATCCCGTGAGGGACGGATTAGAATACTATTCCCCTCTGCTGCTGGGAGAGCATCTCGTAAGAACCGAGTAACCCAGCACCCTCTTGGTGGTAGGGGATCTGTTCCCCGACTGGCTTGCGACCGCCACCATGCGAATCCGACCGCCAAGTGTTTTTGATGCGTTCCGGTCGAGCCGCATGTGAGCCAGATTAACCACCTCCCTCACCCATCCCGTTGATGCTGCGGATCTGGTGGATTGTAGGCTGAGACCGCAGCATTCTCTTGTTTTGCCGATGTCCATGGGCGATGGTGGCCACTTACCATAAGGTGGACCATCTGCTCGTTTGCATCTACTGTAAAAAACGTTTTGTGCTCAGAAAAAATTTAAATTTGGAATCTGTTTTTAATTTGTAATCCAAAAACTGAATAATAAATCGAAAATGGATTTCAAGTTTGAATTTTCGAACAAATTTGAATTTGGATTCTATATTCTAAGTTATACTTCTTATAATTCTTCTATTTCTATCCATAATTCAAAGATTTCGTATTGAGACTGGTTACTAATTTCGCGTAAAGTACAACCCTCGAGAGTAAAATTCTAGTCAACTAGCCGTGATACTGTAGGTCTGCGAGTACATAACCCATATTTAACAATTCTTAATTCAGTAAAAGTATAATCATGATTTAGTTGTTAGGTTAATCTATAACTAATATATAAAGCTGAAGAGTGAACGCGCTAATCTCAGGAACTACTGGTCCGATTTCAAAAAATCTTTCAGTGTTAGATAGCTTATTTATAGAGGAAGGCTATAGGCTATATATCTTCATGCTAAGACCAATATGAGCGGAGCTACAAGGGCACGAATGAGCAAGTGTCGGCTAGTATTCTTTCAGTGTTAGATAGCCCATTCATCGAGGAAGCCTATAGGCTATATATCATCATGCTATGACCAATAGGAGCGGAGCTACAAGGGCACGAAGGAGCAAGTGTCGGCTAGTATTCTTTCAGTGTTAGATAGCCCATTCATCGAGGAAGCCTATAGGCTATATATCATCATGCTATGACCAATAGGAGCGGAGCTACAAGGGCACGAAGGAGCAAGTGTCGGCTAGTATTCTTTCAGTGTTAGATAGCCCATTCATCGAGGAAGCCTATAGGCTATATATCATCATGCTATGACCAATAGGAGCGGAGCTACAAGGGCACGAAGGAGCAAGTGTCAGCTAGTATTCTTTCAGTATTAGATAGCCCATTCATCGAGGAAGGCTATAGGCTATATATCATCATGCTATGACCAATAGGAGCGGAGCTACAAGGGCACGAAGGAGCAAGTGTCGGCTAGTATTCTTTCAGTGTTAGATAGCCCATTCATCGAGGAAGCCTATAGGCTATATATCATCATGCTATGACCAATAGGAGCGGTGCTACAAGGGCACTAAGGAGCAAGTGTCTGCTATTATTCTTTCAGTGTTAGATAGCCTATTCATCGAGGAAGGCTATAGGCTATATATCATCATGCCATGACCAATAGGAGCGGAGCTACAAGGGCACGAAGGAGCAAGTGTCGGCTAGTATTCTTTCAGTGTTAGGTAGCCCATTCATCGAGGGAGGCTATAGGCTATATATCATCATGCTAAGACCAATATGAGCGGATCTACAAGGGCACGAAGGAGCAAGTGTCGGCTAGTATTCTTTCAGTGTTAGATAGCCCATTCATCGAGGAAGCCTATAGGCTATATGTCATCATGTTATGACCAATAGGAGAGGAGCTACAAGGGCACGAAGAAGCAAGTGTCGGCTAGTATTCTTTCAGTGTTAGATAGCCCATTCATCGAGGAAGGCTATAGGCTATATATCATCATGTTATGACCAATAGGAGAGGAGCTACAAGGGCACGAAGAAGCAAGTGTCGGCTAGTATTCTTTCAGTGTTAGATAGCCCATTCATCGAGGAAGGCTATAGGCTATATATCATCATGCCATGACCAATAGGAGCGGAGCTACAAGGGCACGAAGGAGCAAGTGTCGGCTAGTATTCTTTCAGTGTTAGATAGCCCATTCATCGAGGAAGGCTATAGGCTATATATCATCATGCTATGACCAATAGGAGCGGAGTTACAAGGGCCCGAAGGAGCAAGTGTCGGCTAGTATTCTTTCAGTGTTAGATAGCCCATTCATCGAGGAAGGCTATAGGCTATATACCATCATGCTATGACCAATAGGAGCGGAGCTACAAGGGCACGAAGGAGCAAGTGTCGGCTAGTATTCTTTCAGTGTTAGATAGCCCATTCATCGAGGAAGGCTATAGGCTATATATCATCATGCTATGACCAATAGGAGCGGATTTACAAGGGCCCGAAGGAGCAAGTGTCGGCTAGTATTCTTTCAGTGTTAGATAGCCCATTCATCGAGGAAGGCTATAGGCTATATACCATCATGCTATGACCAATAGGAGCGGAGCTACAAGGGCACGAAGGAGCAAGTGTCGGCTAGTATTCTTTCAGTGTTAGATAGCCCATTCATCGAGGAAGCCTATAGGCTTGACATCATCATGCTAAGACCAATATGAGCGGAGCTACAAGGGCACGAAGGAGCAAGTGTCGGCTAGTATTCTTTCAGTGTTAGATAGCCCATTCATCGAGGAAGGCTATAGGCTATATATCATCATGCTATGACCAATAGGAGCGGAGCTACAAGGGCACGAAGGAGCAAGTGTCAGCTAGTATTCTTTCAGTGTTAGACAGCCCATTCATCGAGGAAGGCTATAGGCTATATATCATCATGCTATGACCAATAGGAGCGGAGCTACAAGGGCACGAAGGAGCAAGTGTCGGCTAGTATTCTTTCAGTGTTAGATAGCCCATTCATCGAGGAAGGCTATAGGCTATATATCATCACGCTAAGACCAATAGGTGCGGTGCATCACGGGCACGAAGTTGCAAGGGTCGGCTAGTATTATATTACTAGATTATAAGAAAAAAAATTATTGACATAAAGATTGCATGTTGGAGGGCTTTAAATTATTAACAATCATAGATGTACCTTTCCAAACATAAAGTTGCCAACATAGGTAGTAGCTTTGTTGAACTGGTTGATTGTGAACTTCCAATATGTTGTATTTTCTTGATAAACTAGAGCCACAAAGTCATTAGCCCATGGTGCATTACTCTCTAACCAGTTACGAGCTTCAGGACTTGATCTGAAATCATTATAATAAACATTTTTATATTTTCTTCTATCTATGTTTTGTGCATGTCTCACATTAAAAAGGCTAAACTGATTTGACTGAAATTTAGTACATGTATTCTTTCAGGTGGATTAACACATCACATACTTTTTATTACGAAAAAAGTATATATTGGTACACAAAAGCCTATAATATAGATGCAATATGTGTCATCTTTCTACATACATGAAACATATATACATCACAATATACAATGATCAAAAGTGTTCAACTACAAGTAAATTTCAAAAACTTTTTGATCTATGTGTTAATCCAGGTTATAAATTCTTCTTTCTTTATCTGTGTGCCAGATTTTAACGAAATCCATTCAACCATTTTTGACTGAGTAAATCCCAATAACTGAATATTCAAACATACTAACTTTCAGATTTAAAATATTAGTAGTAAAAAAAGTAAGTTAAGTTCAAAAACTTTAAATCAAGGTACATGGTCGAATTAATAAAATGAAATTTCATAAAATTTATATAGCCCTATGTCTCTAGTTTTAGATTTTAATGAATGGGGTGTCTATCTATTGACACCCCATTCATTAAAATCAGTTCAGTAGTTCAAACATAGATACATACATACATACATACATAGACTGCCAATAGTATTCAATTCAATTCAGTTTTATGGCTTTTAGGCGTGCCAGTAGAGCACATTTAACTCCGCCAATGTCACGTGAAATAGAGAAAGCAGGTATAGAGACAAACTCAAAACTCAAACTCAAAATATTTTATTCAAATAGACTTTTTACAAAGTTAATTTTACAAATTAACTAGTTTTACCGAGCTCTAAAAATAGGTGCATTTTTAATAGTTAGTAAACCTAAAACCAAAAAAAAAAAAACACAATAAAATACACGGATACAAAATGAAAGAAAAAATAGGACAAAGAAAATTATTAGTTTTTATAGCTTAATATTATTCATTTTGATATATTTACATAAGAATGTACATAATGGACTAAACACAAACATTAACAAACATTTAACACTTAATGGGTGGGGGACTTTACGAGGGAGAACGTCATAGAGAGGGTGTAAAAGTTTAGGACATTTAAATAGAATGTGCGAGGCAGAACCTTTGTCAAGGCCGCATTCACACAGCGAGTGATCCCTAACTCTGATCTTAGCCAAGTGCACAGGTGTACATGCAGGTCGGAGACGTAGATGGCATATTGTAGAGGTAATCCATTGATAAGTATATCTTTGAGAGAAAAACCATGGCCGTCGGAATCTGCCAATACTATTACCCTTTTAAGTATACAAGGGAAAGAAAAAAAATGTAAGGTAATTTTTTTTCTACCCGTGTGTTTTATTAATACAGTCTCACTTTTAATCACAAAGGCATCCTATACAAGCATGCTACATTACATATTACATAACTTAAATATTTTTAAATGTTGCCAACTCAACTACTTTGTAGCTAGATTTAGTTATTTTTATAAATCCCTCAGCGACAAACCAACAAATGATATTTAGATTATTTAGTCACCTTTTATTTTCAACTTAACAGTATTTTTTTAACTTATTTTAACCAATAACATTTTTGTAAAAAAAAAATTTGGTATCCAATTTTTTTTTTGTTTGAAAAAATATTTAGTTTTAGTTTTTGAATATAATTTCCATTAACTACAACAATAGGTTTAACTAGTTATTTTACATTTTATGGATTTCTAGCTACTTTTACTAACAGATCAGTTGACAATGCTGTTAATAATTAATATATTTGAAAGGCATCCGATTTTAACAATAACTTACTTGGCATAAACAACAGCAGCACCAGTCAATACAGTAGCACCAATTGTACCCCAGAGCAACTTCCGAGATTTAGGTTTTTCTTTGATAGGTGGAGATTTTACAGGATCCTGTTCAAACTTAGCATAACGCCGTCGAGGCGCTCGCATTACTATCAGTGCAGCACATGATCCATCCCCTATTTGTTTTCTAACCTATGTATAAAAAAAATAATTTAAATAATAGATTACTAGTTGTTTTCTGTCTTAGACTTCAATTCTAACAGGGATGATGGAGAATGCATAGCAAGGGATGTGGTTGTTAAGATCCAATACAACTTGTTCATTACCTAGTCTCACTCAGTGTGAGAATATAACTATCAACAGATCAAGGCTCCACTAGGCAAGCTTAGTAATTTTTTTTTTAATAATTTGCTGAATTTCCTGATTACTACTTTCATAATTTGCTATATAGATATTTAAGGTATTATAGGCATATTTTACTTTAGTTTTAATATGTGTGAAAAAGGTATAATAGATTATGTAAAAAAAACATTTTTGTAATATGTTTTTAATTCAATTAATAAATATTAAGTTAACAATGACAATCTAGGGCTCAAAAAAAAATTAGAATAAGTACATATTTTTTTATTACTACATATTTTGACGATTTTCAAATATATGTTTTTTACCATCGAAAAATAAATAGAATATTTATAGGTTATTTACAAAAATGACGTCCACCTATTATGTAAGGTACAACAATAACAAAACTGTTATGTTATACAATCTAATTATGGAAACTAATTAAAAGATAGATCTTTAAACTACACAGCATATTAAAAAGCAAATAAAATGTTTATAAATATAATTGATAGATAAAAATATAAGTAAAAACTACAAAACTTATATTGCTTAAAACACAAATTATAAGTCAATAAACATCTGAAACTTATTCTACTAGTTTTCTAAGTCTAAATTTTGATTAAACTAGCCGCTTACCAAAACTAAATTAGGATTTGTTAAATGGTTTGTAAATCTGTACATTTTCGGCACTGAATCTCTTTCACTCGGGCTGTCAAAAGCAGGTACAGTTCCTTTGCCATAGACAATGTTACTAAAGCACAGTATATAATACTCTCATAAAAAATAGAGTCTATGAGTAATCTCATAGATTTATTATATTTATTTTGAATAAAATCGATTTTAATCTCTCTCCCTTCTCCTTCTACTAATTTATATGATAGACGTGTGTAAAACAGTGTGTGTTTTTCCGTTATGCTACAATAATATATGTGATGATACAATTCAGATCACCGGTTGTTTGTTAAGAATTAGTATAAAAAATAAAGTAAAATATAAAAAGGCAACATAAGCCTTTAAATAAAACGCCTTTAAAAAGTTGAAACCGTATTATTTACTTTCTAAATTAGGGGGGAAATCTTCTAAATTGGGAACCCTGAGAAGACTATGAAACTAGATCAGTGCAAATATTTTTTCAATAAACTGGTTAAATTTAAATATCGAAACGCCCAAAAACTTTAACCTCCTCAATTTAAGGGAAAAACTCTAACTTGGCGTCACTGCCTTACATAGGAAATTCGATTTATTTCACTAATCTGTCGTTGATTTGACAGATATCTTCATTAATGAAGAATATCAATATTTAAATTTTAAATGTAAAACTGCACAATAATTCTTTATATACTGGTGCAAAATGTTTCGTTATGCAATATCAGGTAAATAATAAAACATATTCAAATGTATTACTAATAATAGATTTTTAACATTTTAAGGTTATTTTTCTGTTTCAGCATTTCGATCTATACGACCTTTAACAACACCATATTATAATGCCGCTAAGATTATTGCTAATGAATCAAATTTTTCTACTTTGAGTAACGCAATAAATACATTAAAAAATGCGGGTATTCAAAAAAATTCTTTAACAAATAATACCCAAGTTTTGGATATTTCTAAAAATCTGATCATACCAGTAAGAACTGTAACAAAATTCAGCTTAAAAAAAGGAAAGAGGAAAACAGTAAAGGCTGCCGTAAAGAGATTCTTTAGATTACACTGGGGAGGTTGGATAAGAACTAAAATTGGTCGCCACAAGAAATTGTGGAAGAAATCATCAGCAAATAAAAGACGTCTAAGGCAGCATGTGTTCTGTAATAACACCCAGAACAAATTATTAGACAAAATGGTGACTAAGTTTTGGAGGAAACCCAAGTACTATGTTGATGATCCTTATGCTCCATATCATACTCGGGAAGAATTTCACATTACAAGAAAGAAGCCCAGAGATATTTATTGAATAAGAACTGGTTGTTTTATTGAATTATGTTAGTGAATAAATGTCTTTAGTACGGTAAGCTGTTTTAATTTATTATAATACTGGATCAGATTTCTAATTGTGCCATATTTTTTAAGGCTAGCTGTTTTAATATATTCCTTAATATCAAATTACACTATTAAGAAATCTAGCCTGAGTGTAATTTGGGGATCAAAAAGTGTACAAAACCCTTATATAATAAAATATGCATCTAAAATCATTACTGTGTCATAACTGAAAATCTACAACTTATTTTTATATGTTACTTTCTGTGCCTGCACCTTAATCCGCATGGAATAGTGTCTTTGGGTAGCAAACTATTTTAAAAATAATACATATCTCCTGTCGCAAACCCATAAAAACTTTCATCCCCTATTCCCTATTGTTATTTTACACCCTTGAGAGTAAAACTTACAAACTTTGAATGTCATTTATTTATATTGAATCAACAATTTCGAGCTTCTGGCTCTGAATATGATGATACTTCCATACAACTTTTCATCCCCCACTTTCAACACTTTTTAGCATTAAAAAGTATTAGTCTGTGTCCTTTCTCAGGCTCTAGACTATCTGTATACCAAATTTCATTTAAATTGGTTGAGTAGTTTTGTTGTTAATGTAAGTAAGATACTCAGTATATCTCCTGAATTCAAATTACAAAAGCATTTTGCAATACATAAAACAGCTTGAAAGATGCTTGACATTATTCTCATTTGGAAGGTTACTACAAATGTTGCTATATCCATCCTAAGCTGAGTGACTTTTAGATTTGTGGGAATATAGTTTTTCTTGTTTGATTTTAAGGTGTTTGTAGATCTCATAACTATTTAGATCGAAAAAAAAAAAACATTTGAAAGGTGAAAGATTTTTAAAAATCGGTTCAGTAGTTTTCGAGCTTATTTACAACATAAAAACAATGAAATCTTTCCTCTTTATATAATAGTGTCAATAATGTCAATATAGTTAAAGTTTGTTGTCCCGAGGTACTTGATACTTAGTCTTAAAATAAAACAACAAATAATTTCACAATAATTTTAATTACGGAAACACATTCATTCAGAAAGTATTTTTAGTTTTATACAAAATTAATGAAAAACGTCTGTTTATACAACTTTGATATGATATTAACAAAATGTATGGGTAAAGAAACAGTCTATATGAATTATTGCAACAGTAATTTTTTTTTTTTGTGGCAGTGAATATTTAAGGAAGTACTACATCTCTAGATGGTTCATATGAAATTCCATTCATCTTTAATTTGTAGAAGGAAAACATAGTATAAGTAATAGCACCGTTCTTGAACTCTCAGGCTGTACTTGCACCAGATATGAACGAGGATGTGTTTATTAAGAACCAGTAGAACCCCTTTTTTTAGCTAGCCTTGCTTGAAGAGGTTTAATGAAGCGATTCTATGGGTTCTTAACAAGTACATCCCTCACACATCTTTTAGGTCTCATATTAGGTTGTTGGAAAAAAATATGATATTTTTAGAATAGTCAATTCTTTGATACATTCCATCTTCATCTGCAAAACTTTCTCATAAAAAAAAAATCTTTTTGGTCGACTGCGAAAGGAGGGTTATGTTTTTCCAACAGTCCAAAACACAACACAACCAAAAGAAAATATTTAAATTAAAATCTTGTTTTTATCTTTTCAGTTCTTCAATGAATTTAATAAAAATGGCGGATATTGACGCAGTCGGGTATTTTTTTTTATATATGCTTCTAGTGAAAAATCTAGAACTACATATCACAGTGATGGGAGGATTGGTAGCTTTTTTTTTGTATAGTATTTGATTATTATAAAAAAATGGTGATCACAAAAAACTTAAAAAAAAAATTAACAGCAGTGCTAAAAATTAAGTGTTCAAGAACGGTACCAACAATATCCTAATAGAAAATTCCATCAGTATTAAAGGTATCAGATTAAAAAATGGATTTAAGATCCACGTCATATTAACATCAATACTATTAAAGTCTATTTCACAACATTTGAATTCTAAAGTTGCTAGTTTACACATTTAATATTTAGGGTAAGGTCTAGAGAAATGGTTAGACGTAAGAATAAAAATAATCTCAACTTTGCTACTTTTTGACTAGAGATTTGTGAGGATGCATAGCGAGATATGTTCTAGGGGTTCTATTGGTTATTGAAAAACACATCCCTCTACCCATCCCCTCTCATCTCTGGTGAAAACGCAGCTATATAGGGAAAACCTATATTATCTTAATATAAAACACCCGCACAGAACCGCCAGAATGTTATCTTCATAATGCATTATTTAAAATGATATCCTTTTAAATCCAAGATGGCGGACTAGTTATTTATTAAACACTCTCAAGTACAACATGGGTATCAAGTAAAAGTGATTTTTTGAGAAGAATTCGAATATTTAATTCTTCTCAAAAAATCACTTTTAAAAATCAAAAATCACTAAAAATGGCGGACTAGTTATTTTTGTGCATCCCCACAATATTAGTATCAAATAAAAATTTTTTTTGAGATGAATCCGAAAATTAAAATGTCAACCTTCTAAATCCAAGATGACGGACTAGTTATTTCTTAAACACTCTCTCAAAATGGGTAAGTATCAAATAATAGTGTTTTTTGAAAAGAATACCAAAATTAAAATGACATCCTTTTAAAAATGGCGGACAGTCCAAGATGGCGGACTAGTTATTTTTGTTCAACCTCACAATATAGGTATCAAATAAAAGGGTTTTTTGAAAAGAATACGAAAATTAAAATGACATTTTTCTTAATCCAAGGTGGCGAACTAGTTATTTATATTATTATTTTATGAATTGTCATCCATATTGAAATCAAATAGAAATAGTAGGGTGTGCTATTTATAAGCAACACTTTTATTTCAACTTGCAAAAATTAAATATCTATTTAAATATCTTTTTTTTATAATGTCGAGCAGTTCTGTGCGGATAATATATTAATAATGATTATAAGTGTGAATAAAAATGGCATTAAATGTAGGGAAATTTCTTAACAACAGTTATTAACAAGTGAATTGTGAAATATACATTTATAAATTACTTAAATTATCGTTGTAACATTTACATAAGTATTTGGTGTAACTTCTTTAGTAACAATTTAAATGTTAAATATTTAGAGGCTTTGGAGACATTTTCAATTATGTGCCTTTTCTGCATACATGTTTAGACGACAATGGATGGTTAGTTGTGATGTTATTCTTAATCAAATATGGCGGACAGTCCACGATGGTGGACTAGTTATTTTTTGTGCACCCCCACAATATGGGTATCAAATGAAAGTGTTTTCTGAGAAGAATACAAAAAATAATTGACATCCCTCTAAATCCAAGATGGCGGACAAGTTATTTTTTGTGCACTCCCACAACATCAATTGAAAGTATTTTCTGAGAATACGAATATTAAAATGATATCCGTCTAAATCCAAGATGCCGGACTAGTCATTTATTGTGCACCCAATATGGGTATCAAATGAAAGTGTTTTCTGAGGAGACGAAAATTAAATAAACATCCGTCTAAATCCAAGATGGACTAGTTATTTATTGTGCACCCCACAATATGCGTATCAAATGAAAGTGTTTTCTAAGGATACAAAAAATAAAATGACATCTCTCTATATCCAAGATGGCAGACTGCCTTCTTGGTATCGATTGGTAGAAAAGGTTGTATTTAAAATGTTTTTTTTTTAAATTTCTTATTTATCGGTTTCAATAAATATCTAACATTTAAATTGTTTATATTAATTAAATTTAAAAAGAAAATAACTTTAAAAATACTTAAAAATTATATTTATTATAATTTTTTGAAATAAATATGTCGTTTAGTATTGCACGATGTCTTCATAAGCGAAGTGGACGTATAGTAAGAGCTAACTTTAAATAATTCGACTAGCATCGTAATACTTTCAGCTTAAAACAAATCAATTGACAAATTATTTTCATCTTTAAGAAGTTACGCACACTTGACACTTTATTTGTGATTTTATCGCCATTTATAAATACGATTAAATACGACCTCGACTCCATTCATTAACTCACGAAACTTCTGTTTGTAAAAATGGTATGCTAACTGTGATTTTGCTATAAAAAAACAATGTTACAGGTCAAGCAGCCAACTGACGTATATTCCACCACGTTATGGTCAGCTGACTTTATTTTTCCTTCAAGATGTTAGGTAAACTATAATCCGACAAATTTTCATACGGGAGGAAATTACTAAATTTTTTTTTTCTATATGTTTGGGAAGCTGCCACTGCTTGCCCCACCCACAAAATAAAAACCCGCAGCTGGCGGTCACGAGTAATCATAATATATATTCCTTATGCAGTATACGAATTTTGACTCGAGAGGAAAAGATTGACCGAATTTCAATCTGGCTCCCGAACCAAAAGCTTTAGTCGTGGGACGCGCCGTCTATATGTCGCCACGACGGCGCCAGCGCAGAAAAGGCGCTAGGAATCCTTTTGGGGGCGTCAGACTGAAAATTTAATCAGTCAGTAGGTCAGTGGTTCAGGCTTTGGATTCACAATCGATAGATCGTGGGTACAAATCCCAGTCATTGGACAACTGGCGTGGCCCCCTCCTAACACAAGTATATAGCTTACTTGGAAGGGTTAAGGAATACTAGTATATATATATATTTTAAAAAAAGTTGGTGGTCAAAGGGCGCAAATAATTGTAGACAGGGGCTGGTAGGAGCCAACCACATGATTGTAAGCGAGCCTAGGCAGAATTCATTTTTTTTTCTCGTCAAGTGTAGGCACTCACAAGTATGCAGCACGCGGGTGCAGAAGATGCCAGGCGCGTGCCTGGTTATAACTACAATTAGACTTAATTCGATCTCTCGTCTCGGTAGAGGACTGACTTCCACTATGTGGTGGTGGTGGTAGGGCTGTGATTGAATAATAAGTTTCGGGACGATACACAGTTTTGATTAATCGCTGAAGGAGGGAGGTTGTAAAGAGTGAGAATAAATAAATTGTGAAATTACTATCCCTCAATATTTCGATTTATTCTGGCCTCTTTTTACATATTTTTTAGATAATTCTTTGTATAACAGAAAAAAAGAATTATTCAATAAGATAAGGCTTTCAAGACTTCTATAATAATTTTTTGTATTTAAATAAAATTAGTCTATACAAGTTTATCTTAATATATTAAAAAATCGATTTTAATATAACTGTCATGCTAAACACCATCTGAAATCTACTAAAAGTGTCAAGTGTGCGTCAATGCTTATATAAAAAAGACTATAAACTTATTCATAAGTCTAATCTATGTAATAAAGCTGATGTTACAAAAATTAGCTTCGAAGGCCACGAAAAATACATGATAATATATCATGTTTAAGTTAATTGATCAAAGTTATATATAATCAAATAAATAAATGAAATATAATAGAGCAAGAGCCCGCGACGATCAGACTTTCATGATTTTATAAAACCTGAAAGATTATCTGTGTATGTTCCGAATAGATAAACGATTCACTACTAGTTTGGATCACGGTTTGAAAGATGTAGCCGGCAGATGATTTTAGGGCTGAAATAAATAGTGGGGGAAAGTTGCGCATTATGAGCGTGCTGCATTCCATTCGTGACGTAGCAGACGCAGCAGCAGTAGTGACTCCTGCGCATTCAAGGTCAAACCTATACTTCCGTGCCAGTAGCTATAACATATATAACATTCAGCTTTTATACTATAACGAAAGTATAGTTATATTTGATTAATACCTATAAATAGTGGGTGTCTGACAGCCAGTTGCAACTGTCTAGTGTCGAACAACATACGACGTGGTTTCTCATATTATTTCAAAGCAACTGTGATCCAAACTTAACAGTTGAGAATCGTTTCTATCTTTAATAGGGACATACAGAGGGACTTTCAGGATTTATAAAATAACGAAGATCTGATCGTTGCGAGATCTTGGACCTATAAGAATTTGTTTATTTAGAAAATAAAATGTCTGGCTGATATACACAGAGTAGTTTAAAATAGAAATCTCGTGAAGTAACACTAGATCACAGACTATAAAATACGTAAACATTTATCTAATAGTTTTACAGGAAACCGTTAACGTCAAAACGACGAATACTCGTAGATATTACTAATAGAAATTGTTAATGTCATCTAAGTGTATTATTGAGGGAAAACATTTATATGATGAAATCTACATACGTTTTTATATTCGGAAACTTAGTTACTTAGTAAGTTCTCTAACTGGTAACGCGGTAGCTTGCGGTAGCGTTAGTTTTAGATCAGAAGTGGGATAGCTTAACAAAAAAAGGTCCATAGACAATGTCTTTTCATCATTAAAATATAATATTTAATATGCTTTTTAGCCATTTTTGATGGAAAGGGATTTTTCCTTGTCTGATGACTAGACCTCTAGGGTAAGCTCTACCTATTAATCCTGAAAAGTTCAGAAAAGTCCATTTATTTCTCTTCATTCTCTTTTATTATTAAACATATAGGACCGGTAAGCTATCCCACTTCTGATGTTATAGATTGAGAGAAATGATACCTATTACTGTACGGCAATACGTATACACACGCAATTAAGTCGGAACCGAGCTGTGCCTGGGGCTTGAAACCCAAGAGCAGGTTAAAAGAGGTCTTTCATAATATATTAACTCTCACCTCAATCATTTTCAAGGTGTCAACGTCGATGGCAATGTCTCTTATGCCATTAAAAATATATTTAGTAAATAAATATGTCGGAAGTTAGGCTTCGTTTAGATTAGCTTTATGTAAGCCTAACATTAAGCTTGGACAGTAAAGGCGAGTGTTTCGATTGAATGAAAGGACCCTTTAAACCTACACGCTTGGTCACAAGTGCCTTGCACTTGCTTGGGTTCCTGACAGAATAGTAAGGTTAGGGCCATTAATAAATATTTTTCCTCAATAAGAAGTAACGCTACTAGGTCCATTCTAACAGTATCTATCGTAGTATAACCTGAAGAAACAGCACTATTATGAACGTCCATGTCCTAGTCAATTGATTTGGACGGTTTGACTTTGTCCTTTTTGTCCGAACTGCTTTGGCTGCTCCTAAAAATTAAACCAAAGGTTTTAATATACAATTAACATACAATAGAATATTTACGTTGATGTTTAAGTATCACTCGCTTTAACGGTGATGGGAAACATCATGAGGGAACTTGCACTCCTGAAGGTTCCCTAAAAGTTCTCAAAAGGGGTGTGAAGTCTACCAACCCGCACTGGGCCAGCGTGGTGGACTATGGCCTATCCCCCTCCTCATTTTAAAGAGAAGACCCGGCTCAGCAGTGGCCATTAATGGGTTGAGTTTTATGCCCAGTAGCTTTCCTACTAAAAACATGAGTTACTCAATAAATTAAATTTAGTATTAAATTTTATTCATTTATTTTTAAAATATGTTTGAAAAATGGATATGTGCAATTTACATTATAATGAAAAATGAGTAATAATATCATTGACAGATGTGACGTAATATATTACAAATAGTCTGAAGATTCATGAATATTTAAAGTAAGTAAAACATGTTAAACGACCGAAATTAATAATCAATCTCAATCCCAAAATCCTCGGTTTACAGATTGAAAATAGATTCAAAATTTAAATTTTCTTTACACAATTCTATTTTCAATCCATAATCCAAAGATTTTGATTGAGAGATTATAAATTTCGGCCGTAAATCTTACAGTATATGTAGATAATTTTTTCCTTACCAGTTGAAACTTAACCGTCACAACATATGGCATAACCTGAAAATAAAAAATATTTTTAGATTTTGTGGATGTCTTAACATAAATATATCAAAATGTTAATTACGCGACGATACTTATTACGACGATATGCTTGATACGACTCAGATGTTGACGTATATATTACTGACGTAAGGACCCACGTCTCAGCACATCACAGCAGTGATGGGCCCCCAGTGGTTAAGACTCCAAGTCTTACTCGGGAGGTCCGAGGTTCGATCCCCCAGACAGGCACACATCTCTGACTCTAAGTTATGTGTGTTTTAAGCAATTAAATATCACTTGCTTTAACGGTGAAGGAAAACATCGTGAGGAAACCTGCACTCCTGAGAGTTCCCAAAAAGTTCTCAAAGGTGTGTGAAGTCTGCCAACCCGCACTGGGCCAGCGTGGTGGACTATGGCCTAATACCCTCCTCATTCTGAGGAGGAGACCTCAGCAGAGGGCCATTGCAGGGTCGTGATGTACGCAGATAATGACGTATATATTACTGACGTAAGGACCCACGTCTTGAAATACCAAAGTAGGGACAAAGCGTCTCATTTACCGCTCGTGTACATTGTCAACGTACGCGAAGTTCAATTCCTCAATGATTCACAGATGGCGCTACTATTGTCCTTATCAAGAGCGTCTCCAGCCAAGGCGAGCCAATTGCCTAGGGGGGGCAAGTCTATATAAAGATTCTGTCGCTTTGCCTATAAATTTTTTCCGCCTTGGCGACGCCCTTGGTCCTTAAGTAAACGTTCAGACAGTTGGCTTGTGTTTTTGTATACCTACCGTCCTTTATGCTTAGACGTTGTCGGTGGTGGAGGAGGAGGCGGAGGAGGCTGCGCCGGAGTCTCCTTCGTCTCTGCGCGGCTTGGCACTGCGTAGAGGGATCTGCAGAAAACTTTCGGTTCACTCCGATTATGGTTTGTTTTATATTTTATTATACTTTTCAAGTAATATCATAAAGAAGCACAATATTATTATTTTATATTATCAGAAAGAAGGAAAAGGTAATTGGAATGAATATAGATTTATAGAAAAGAAAGACAAAAAATGAGTCAGTAGTATGTTTTTCTATTTATTTATTAAAGTGAAGTATATAATAAAGTAAATATAACTTACCTAGTAAGTTTACTCCTCGCAGGCCTAGGGAAGTTAGAGCCTTTTGCTCTTCGCAAGGAGTGGAAGGAGGTCTTCATTGGCTTCACCACCGCCATGCTATCTGATACTGGTCGAGTACAGTTCAGGGTCTGTACCGTCAGCTCGACATCGTTGATGGGTTCTTTTGATGCTAAAAGAACAAAAACGGATATATTTAGAGAGAATATTAGGTCAACAACTATAATAGGTTATAACTGACAGACATACACAACCATTACAGTGCACTATGCGGCTCGCCACCATTTTGTTGCAAACCCATTGTTTATAGTTTATATATTATCTATATAATAAAATCGTAGAATTGCTTTATTTGTGCACGTTCACATTCATACCGCTAAACTAATTTGGATGAAATTTTATACTCGGATACGTTAGGTAGATTTACATATATGGTATAAAGTACCGTGCCCATGGGGTAGGATGGTAGGGTGGTATAAAAAAAGGTTAATATATAAAAATAAAACAAACCTGTAAACTCCTCCACAGGTTTATCAATAGTATCATGATCAATCCACGTAAGCCCCATCTCCACCTTCTCCGCCAGGTCCTGCCAGCGTTGCTTATTCTCCATAGTCCCAGTATAGAGAGGCTGGATCCAGGGGAAGGTATCGGAGAGTACTTTGTATAGAGGCAGGCAGATCATGTCGATGAAACCCACTTGCATTTGGGGTAACTCGTCTTTTTTCTCTCTAAATACAAGAAATATATATTAATTTTCAGTAAAAAAATATTTTATAGCAACATTATATCCTCTCGATCATCATAGAATACTCTTTCTAAGAATGTCTATTGTCAAAATCGGTTTAGCTATTTCTTAATCTATTCATTACTAAAAATCAAGACTATTCTAGCTTTTGGCACTACTCTCTCTTACCTGTCCATCATTGCGTTAGGCTGTAGATTCAACTGTAACTTCTCCATGTCGCCCTGGTCGAAGAACTCATCAGCGACCAACTTGGCCACCTTGTGCTGAACTTCCCAGGGCTTGGCGATAGCTGACACGTCGCAGGCTGTCATCATCATGCCGCAGAGCACTGGGAAAAAGATTTAATAAGGATATCGTTTAAAGCGTGATTGGTCCTGCTCTGGTGCTGCTATTTGTCAGAGTTGCAGAAGTTCTGGATTGAATTATTAATACAGGCATGCAGCCTACCTCACTACTTTTCCTCTGACGTATAGATAGCTGCCGGCTACTACACAATCGTATTTTCGTAAAGATCAACACGGATAAGCAGTAGAAGAATACTGAGCTCGTAACCCGTCATTGGGTTTTTTTAATCCGGCTGAATTTAATTCGTCCTACGGCTGAATTTAATTCAACATTATTGGATTACTAGTGAGCAATTTACCTATACCTACGTATAATACTTAGATTTATCAAAAAATATTTAATTTTCAATATATTGTTGATAAATAAAAATATTCAGGCGCTTACAACATCAAACATATTTTATCGTTATCCTCTAGGAACTGAATTTTTATGGGATAAAAAGTATTCTATATGTTAATCTAGGTTATAATGTATATTAGTGCCAAACTTATGAATTGAAAATAGAATCCAAATTCAAATTTGTGTATATGTATAAAATTCAAATTTGAATCTATTTTCAATCTGGATTAAGATTGATTATTAAAAAAAAGTTCTCCAAAGTAGAAGTAAAATAATTTTATATTTGTTAGTAATTTTGTGATACAGCTTTATTTTCATTTCATAAAATTATTGTTTATTTTCTATCAATTTAGCCTTTATTATAAAACCTTAATTAATACTTCGGCGGTCGGGTTCGCGTGCTGGTGGTCGCAAACCAGTCGGGGAACAGATCCCCTACCACCAAGGGGGTGCTGGGTTACTCGGCTTTTACGAGATGCTTTCCCAGCGGCAGAGGGGAATAGTATTCTAACCCGTCCCCTCACGGGTACTATAGGATATACTCACATTCCTTTTTTTCTTGACTCTGCCAATCAAATTCTCCATTTTCAACTAATTCTAAAAACTTCGATTTCTTCTTGAAGTACATCGCTAAGTCCGTTGATAAAATGGCCGTTTCCACAACACGCATTACATCTTTGTAATCACATGGTGATAAGGCCTGAAAAACATTTATCTCATTAAAGATTATATTAGGGCAATAAAGTCAAAAAAAAAAATAGACGCGTTATACACTTACATAACTGCACTTAAAATGGCAATTATATAACTATACCGACGTAAAGAAAAAAATTTAATCACCTATAGCTTTATAGAAGGAATCTATAGCCTTAAAAATATAATAATTAATAAATAATAATAATTAAATTTAAAACAATATTAACGATCTCACTCTACTTTTTTTTATGGTCATTTTTTTTGCGCATCGACAAAACAAGAAAAGAAAATCGCAAGCCAGTCGGGGAATAGATCCCCTACCACCAAGGGGGTGCTGGGTTACTAGGCTCTTACGAGATACTCTCCCAGCGGCAGAAGGGAATAGTATTCTAACCCGTCCCCTCACGGGTTGCTTCTTCGTCATCAATAGCAATATTATTGCCTAGCTTCTTTAAGAGTTACAGAAATTTATTAATAGATTAAATAAGGACTTCAGGGATATTTTAATATATTAAGAATAAGAAGTACGAATAATACTATTATTATTCCAATTAAATGTTACATTTTTTTGAGCTTAGCGTACGTTTGTCATAGGACGCAATTTTATTTTTCAGATAGCAAGGATAGTGTAAAGACTTTTTATCTTTATTTATTTAAGGTGGTTTGGTCACCTAGTGATCATGTAACCCCCTAGGAAATCAATTACAAATAAAGTAAGAACTAAAATGTAAAAGTTTATGGGGTTGCTATCTTTGTCTCGTGGACGCTATCTTGAAAAAAGGGGTATAAATGGTTTTTATCGTTTATCTGACAAACAATACGTCTCAGAAAAAATATAATTATTTGTTGTTGCAAATAAAATTCTCTACAGCTTTGGTCAAGTAACTTTTAGTCATTAAACTCAAAATAAGTTATAAGCGAAAATCGATTATAATTTGAGGAAAAAATGTCTACCGATCGTTATACTTTTTTCTGGAAGTTGTTTTTAAGGAATAATTTTCATTTGAAACTTTCCATGAGTCCACGATACCGGGTACTTTTACGACTATTACCTATAACATTCTGTTCCACGGGTGCATTTTGTCGTGATAAAAAGTACCCTATTTATTAATCCACCTTCTAAGTAAATAGGTTCAGCAGTTTTAAATTGATGCGTGCACGAACACAGAAATTTTACGATTTTATTATATGTATATATTTGAATAGATGGAGCATAGACAATGTTACTACTTATCTCTTGTTATTTACATTTACATCTTTTTTCTTGAAAAAAAAAATTATACCAACCTGAAATATATTATTGCTTTCACTATTCAAAATCATAACACATTGATCAAAATGGTGATGTTCCATAGTCGACGTTGAATATAAAATAGCTAACGGACTTTCCGTCTTCGTCTGAAACGCGTTATTAGTGCCTCTATGGTCTAGATCATGGCATAGACAAGCAACTAGAAGCCCCAATATTTCTAGATCCGACATAAACCTTTCCATTTTACCAGTTTTTAGCATCGCAAACATTGTTTGGGCTACATTTAATGCATGGCGCCAGTTGTGATACTTCACTGGTCGATAATTCTTTTTTACTGAAAGAATCCAACGGCAAAGGACCTGGAAAGTAAAAGAAGTTTATAATATTACTAGTCAACCTGTCCCTGTATGTATTTAGGTTTTTTATTTCACATTTTAATCATCATCACGACCCTTTAATGGCCCACTGCTGGGCCGGGTCTCCTCCTCAGAATGAGGAGGGTATTAGGCCATAGTCCGCCACGCTGGCCCAGTGCGGGTTGGCAAACTTCACACACCTTTGAAAACTTTTAGGGAACTCTCAGGAGTGCAGGTTTCCTCACGATGTTTTCCTTCACCGTTAAAGCAAGTGACATTTAATTGCTTAAAACACACATAACTCAGAGTCAGAGGTGTGTGCCCAGGATCGATCCTCGGACCTCCCGAGTAAGACTTGAAATCTCAACCACTGGGCCATCACTGCTATTATTTATCACATTTTAATATATCTCTATAAATATTTTACATTTTAATTTTCTCAACAAAATTGGTTCAGTGATTTAAGCGTGAAAGCGTAACAGACAGACAGACCAAGTATCGGTCGATAGATGGCGTAAGTAGTATAATTAATCGCACATTCATTTGTTTAGTTTGTATTCTTAAGTATACATACTTTATTAGTTAGAATTACTATCTTACAAATACACCCGATGCGCTCTAATATGTAGAAAAAGTTATACTGATTTAACTTCAGAAGTGGGATAAAAATGACCTTCAAACCATCTAAAAGCTTGTTTATTAAAACGATTCTACTACTTTATTTTATTTATTAGTTTTGAAAAATCTGTTACAGGGTTATTTATCTAACCCCCTTTTACCTAAAATTAGTACCTCTCTTTGAAATACCATAAGAAAAACCATTATTTAATAATTACGTCATAAAGATATTATAAAAAGATGAACTTATATGTAAAAAAGTTATTATTTAAAAACATCTTCAGAATAGATTTAGGTTAACCTAAATCTTTTCTTATTTTGTACTTATTATTCAATGGCTTCTAGTATTGTTTCTACATGTTTGAATATTTAGAGAAAACTGTTATAATGGTAATGTTATAATTACGTCATATGGTATGTGGAATTTTTCTACTAGATTGCACTGCAAGAACATTCGTAGCGTCGCTCTACATGTATCTTCGTCAGAAAGATCGAAATCTGAAACAAATTACATTATTATCCATACATATAACAAAAACGTTACTTATCAAATGTCTGTACATAGAAGATATTTTCAATACTTCATGTGAGGGAACTTCATGTGAGGGGACTTTTTACCACCAATAGCCACAATAAATATTTTTAAAATTTTGATTATCTTTATGTTTGTATGATTACGCAAAAACATCTGCACGAAATTTTATATACAGATAAGGGAGAAATGAGAGAGAATGTCCACCGTCGTCCATGGACATCGGCAAAACTAGAGAAACCCTGTGCAAAAACCCGGATTTCACTAGAAAGAGATTAGACAGGGAAGGATCTGGCCCGCATGCGACTGGAAAGGAATGCGTCTTCACACTTGGCAGTCGGATTCGCATGCTGGTGGTCGCAAGCCAGTTTGGGATCAGATCCTCTACCACCAATAAGGGTGCTGGGTTACTCGCCTCATACGAGATGCTCTCCCAGCGTCGAATTCCCAGCGGGAATTGTATTCTAACCCGTCCCCTCGCGGGTTAATTTGATAATATTGCCAAATATGATATTTGCCCAGCTATGTAACATTACTTACCGTGAAATTTAAAACTATACAGGTTATAAATTTCCGCCGAGGGTATGTTTTCTTGGCACAATTTATTCGTGTCTTCTGCAGACGCAGTCGCGTGGTATGACAGACATTCCAACGCTACCTTTAAAATAAATATTACATTATTAATATTAACTTTAACTATGTAACTTTAACTAACTACCCTTGAATTATGTTTTAATATTCTGGACACAATAGCTCGTATTGCTTTACTTAAAAAACGGTACGGTAATAAAATAGCAACTATTAATAAAATAGCAACTATTAGTCAAATTATAGAGAACAATATATTATTTAAAAAAATCTAGAATTTTCTATAGGCATGCTTATTGTAGAAATACAGTTATTGATTTCTAAAGGTCTGGGCCAAGTAAACCCACCATAACAAAACATTGTAAATTATAATAAAATTTGATTTTGAAAAGACAATAAAAAACTATATTAAATTGGTTATCTGATTTAGAACAAGATAAGAAAATGAGATGGTTAGAGACTTACCTTTTGTTTGGCCATCAATTTACAAGCATTTTCATACATTTGTGTATTATGAATACCTAGACCACAGAAGATGGCAAATGCCTCAAAGATTGAGATATCACCATCTGTGAATTGACATCCATTTTCCTGAAACATACAATAGGAAACTTTCAGTAGTCATAGGTAGTAGCTTCAGATTGGATGTCCTGGATCTTTCATGAATTGCTATCTGAAGCGATTTTGTGCTCTCTATATTGGTTCCAACGACTGCAACTTGCTTAACCTGTGAAGGTTTCCTCTTTTACCACTTTGTCCATCCATCATCACTTTTACTTAAACTATGTACTTTGTTACTTTACCATTTTTTTAATGATAAGTAATATGGGACAAACGAGCAGATGGTCCACCTTATGAAAATTGGTCACCGTCGCCCATGGACATCGGCAAAACTATAGTATCTCTTGTTTTGTCGATGCGTTGTCGCCTCAAACGTTGAGTTAGAAGGGGAACCATAGAGAAGAATGTTGCGGTTATAGTGAACCTTGAGTAAGAACCCAGAGTTCACTGAAACCGCAGCATAAAAAACCAAGGGGGTGCTGCGTAACTCGGCTCTTACGAGATGCTTTCCCAGAGGCAGAGGGGAATTGTATTCTAAGCCGTCCCCTTACTTATTTTTGGTTCAGAATCAAGGTCGTTTTGTCTAGTGTCTTGCTTTGTTATTACTAACCTTATTAATCAACTGTGCAACACCAATAACGTCCTTATTAGCATTGACGATAGGCATACATAACATGGTGCGTACATTGGCCGCATCATCCTTGGTCTCTTCCGTAACCACCATGCCATGCTCTACTCTCCATTCGCCCACGTCGGATATATTTAGCGATTTATTTGATTGTGCCACCTATTGAGGAATAATTAAACATATCTATTTAGTACACAAAGGACGCAAACAAACAGATGATATTCCTGGTAGTTACCGTTATAAAAAAGCCCTTAAGCCAAACTAAAGCTCGTAGAAACCTCCACATTATTGGAAATGACCAATGTATATTTGCGGCTGATTTTATTTGACTAGACATAAGACTGTAAGACGATTTCATTTAGAATTAAGATTAGAATCAAGAAAATGTCTGTTCGTACTTTTGAATGCTATTTTCCTCGATCACGATGGAATTTTATGTTATTACTGCGCTGTTGACTATTCTAAAACATGAATAAAATTAAATATCAAGAGTAAGCCCACTTATTTATTAGTAAGAATGTGGTTCTGAAGATTTCCTATGAAGTAAACACCTAAAACAAAAATCTAAAACAAGAATCCTATAAAGGAACAATTGGCTTATGGTAGCTATAATAAGCAACGAAGTTTTTACATTGTATGTCATCTAAAAATCTTGCAAAGACTGCATCAAGTACAGTTCCATGACTTGTTGTTGTAACATTATGTCTATCGCATAGCCAGTAAACACTGAGTAGAGAGAGGGGGAAGCGTCTGTCCGAAATACGGCTAGAGCTGTGGGTTAAAGTGAGAGAGGAACAGCCTGCCTACTGCTGCCGTATGCGTGAGAGAAAGGGAAGCCAGACATAGTGGCGCCGTAACGCGTTACTTTACGAAGCAGTTTAGCCTCCCAGAAGTTATCACTTCAAAACATTACATGTGATAACTTACATACAAATAGCCTAATTATTAACCTTCATTAATGACACATACACGTACCAAATGCGTCAACTCGTGAAAAAATAACAGGAAAATCATTTAGATTCATATTACGTATAATTGCCCCGAATATTTTAAGAAATTAAACTTCCAGTATGCGAAGAATAAGTGAGTTTCATATATTCGGTAGATATTATGTTGATTTTTATCTCATTTTTTTTATGATAGATAAGGTGCAAACGAGCAGATAGTCCACCTGATGGTAAGTGGCTACCATCGCCCATGGACATCGGCAAAACAAGAGATACCCTCATGTTTTGCCGATGCGCTGCCTCGAATAAATCCTCGAATAAAACATTGCTGCTGTTTCAGCGGACCCTGAGTAACGGCCCAGAGTTCACTAGATCCGCAGCATTAATGGGATGGGAGAGGGAAGGGGTAAGTCTGGCCCACATGCGGCTCGACCGGAACGCGTCTATGACACTTGGCGGTCGGATTCGCATGCTGGTGGTCGCAAGCCAGTCGAGGAACAGATCCCCTACCACCTAGGGGGCGCTGGGTTACTCGGCTCTTACGAGATGCTCTCCCAGCGGCAGAGGGGAATAGTATTCTAACCCGTCCCCTCACGGGTAATTATTACAATAATTATTATTTCGTCTAGACATCAGAGTAGAGCGAGAGAGAATATATCGCATATAGACGCAACGCAATACTACTAAATGCCTACACTTTGCTCTTATTCAATATCTATCTATAACTACTTATAATAAACCAAGAACAACTAATTTTCCTTACCGCAAGCGCAATACAAGCCAGTGTGGACTTATCGTCATGTCTTGGAGTAAGAGTAGTTCTGGAGTGCTTGGCGCCGAGTTCGAACAGCGTATGAAACCGCGTAGGCGCTGGTGGTGGCAGAGCTAGTGCACCGCTACGTTGTCCTCCTGGCCTTTGTACTATTCGCTCTAAATGACTCTGGAAATAATTTATCAATTTTAATTAATTAATGTTAGCTAATAAACCTTAAATTCTTAACAATACACTAAAAATAAATAATACTATGTAATAAATAGTTCAATAGACTAATAATAATTCGTGGGTCTCCATTAAAATCTTACCCCAAAACCCATATTCATTTATGACCTAATCACTAAGTCAGAGATTTCTAAAGTGATCTATACCTACATCCAGGGGTTGACGGCGAGGTCTATAAAAACAAGAAATGGAGGATTCTAATTTCGTTTAAGGAAGACATGCTTTATTTGAGATATATTGAATTACAATCACTAAAAATATTAATATAATCTTTTTTCAAGTAAATAATAGGTCGGGGAAAAAGTCTTTTCGCATTATAGTATGTATGAACTTGTAATAAAATCTCTTTGGCTATACTATTTGTATCTGGCTGGTTTTGGTATCATTACAAGTTTACATTTTAAAGAAGATAATTCCAAATTCAAATTAGAAAAAAGTGTGTGATTTTTATTTGTTTTTCGTACTGTGAAGATGAGTGAGTCTAATAAAGAAATTCGATACATTTTAAAATTTTACTACAAAAAAGGTAAAAATGCAACGCAAGCCGCGAAAAAAATTTGCGATGTTTATGGACCTAGTGCAGTATCTGTAAGAGTAGCACAAATTTGGTTTAAGCATTTTCAATCGGAAATTTTGATGTCAAAGATTCACCTCGCTCTGGTTGCCCTGTTACGGATAAAATGGCATCCATTTTTGAAGAAGTGGAGCAAGATCGGCATATCAGTTGTTACGACGTAGCCGAAGAATTGGGAATTGACCACAAAACAGTTTTGGCGCATTTGAAAAAAACTGGGTACAAAAAAAGCTCGATATTTGGGTACCTCTCGAGCTCACTGAAAGAAACCTTATGAACTGTGTACTCATTTGTGATTCTTTATTACGGCGTAATGAAACCAAACCATTTTTTAAGAAGACTTCACAGACTGTGGCGAAACCCGCGTTAACTCGCAACAAGGTGATGCTGTGTGTGTGGTGGGATTGGAAGGACATTATTCATTATGAGCTGTTACCACCAGGCAGGACCATCGATTCTGAACTATACTGCGAACAACTGATGAGATTAAAGCAAGAACTTAAGAGAAAGCGGCCGGAATTAATCAACAGAAAGGGTGTGGTTTTTCATCATGATAAAGCTAGACCTCACACATCTTTAGCCACTCAGCAAAAATTAAGAGAGTTTGGCTGGGAGGTGTTAATGCATCCGCCGTATAGTCCTGACCTTGCACCTTCAGATTTCCACCTATTTCAGTCTCTTCAGAATCCTTTAGGCAGTGTCAGGTTAACATCACGAGAGAACCGTCAAAACTACTTCTCGCGGTTTTTTGATAAGAAGCCCCAAAATTTCTATAGCAATGGGATCATGTCCCTACTTACAAGATGGCAAAAAGCTATTGAACAAAATGGTACCTACATACTTTAGTTAAATGTAAATAAACTATATTAAAAACTGTTTCGAATTTTCTTAAAAAATGCGAAGAAACTTTTTCCCCAACCTAATACTAAGAGACATAAATGAAAAATGGTTTTTAGCAATAGGTTATATTATATATAACTTTTCATTAATGGAATCTGGAGACTATAATATATATCTACCTTAGTTTTCCTTTTTAACCTACAAATAAAATATCAGTAAGCCAACCCAAAATCAAAAAAACTAGGCAAGTGGTCTAGAAGTCAAATAAGTTTGAGAACCTTCGCCTAAGCTTTATATAACTTTGTATAATAAACTTTTTGGCAAACTTTTCAACCCTCATTCGAAATCTATTCAGCAGCCAGATATAAATCTAGGTTTGAGACTAGATATTAGTATTTGCGTCACGTTTTCACCTAACAATAAAGGTATTTTTATATAAGGACCTGGTGTATATCCAGGCTTAATTTCTGTCATAAAATTGAATGTACCTATAAAGTTTTATTATTTTGGGTTTAAGAGAATTACGAAACAAAAATATTTTCATGTTGTAATGAATCCCGAATTAATAGATTAATAAAAGAAGGAGTGAAGGGAAATGGACATAGACTCATTATGACATCGGCGATAATGTTACCAGTGTCGAAAAAAATTTTTTAAGATAAATGTAATAAAAATCATTATTTTTTAATAATCATAACAAAAACATACTTTATGTTTGAAATCCCGATGATTTTAGCACATTTTTTTTAATAAAATACTGACTATGACAGGCATAACATAGCCTGATAAAAGGATTTGTCCTGTAACTTTTATTAATTTTATTTGTATATTGTAACCCTGTGAAATTTCAAATTAAAGTCTTTCATCGAAAATTCTCCCCATTACCCCGATTTGTATATGGTGATTTAGGGTAATTTCCCCGGTTGAGGTGGCAACCTTGAACGTTCCTCTTTTGGTGCGCTCGTGGTGGCAGGGGCGCTCAGGCGATATACGCCGGGACGCCAATTTAAATAGTTTTATAACAATCAATTCTTTTATACGGAAATGGAATAATGGGTTTGTGATTAAGATCATAACCTTTTGAGGTCTTAAGTGTTCGGAGAACCCGAAACTTAAAAGTCAAAAATTGTGCCATGCGGTGAGCGTGTGACAGTTTTATCATTTTTATGGAAAATAAACACTCCTCAATGTGTTTTGCAAAAACGAATTATTGCATAGTAAGTATCCTTATTATAGAAATAAAGATATCTAATATTGATACGATCGAAGTTGTTGAATAGTTGCTTCCATAGATACTAATTAAATTAACGAACTTGGCTTTACATCACATTTTACAACTTTTTTCATTGAAAAGATTAACTTACCGATTCACAATGATCAGTATCCAATATGAAGACAGCACATCGTTCACATTTCAGGAGCTCCCGTGCTTCTGTCATGATCTTGGTGACCAAACACTCCAAATTGCTCTGTTCCTCAAATATACTTCTTGCTAATGCTAGTAAAATTTGATTTCTTTTGTACTCTAATACTGATGATTCAAATAGTTGGGCATTTTGTATGCCAATACCACAAAATGTGAGATATCGCCGGAATACTTCTACGTCACGGGGTGAAAACTCCTTTGAACCTGAAAGTAAGATTTCATTATTGTTCGCAACATTTTGATAACAATAGTCGCGAATACTATTGCATTTTTCAAAGCAGTTTGACAAGTCATTTTATGATCATTACCCACTATTTAAGTGGGTAAAATGTAACCCGTCGTTGAAGTCTTTAAATGTAGTAAGTGTTTATCTAATAAAGCTCAAGAGATTGTTTGTTTGAACGCGATAATCTCAGGAACTACTGATCCGATTTGAAAATTTCTTTCAGTGTTAGATAGCCCATTTATCGAGGAAGGCTGTAGGCTATATATCAGCATGCTACGACCAATAGGAGCGGACCATCACGCGGACGAAGTACGCGTGGGTCGACTAGTAAAAAATAAAAGAGCTCTTTAAACTCGCACCTGAGTCACAAGCTCCACACATTACTCATTGACATCATTAGTCTAAATTATTTGTTATCTATATAATAGTTATTATTTTATATAATACAGTTTGGTATAGGTTATATTATAAAGTATATTATAGGTTTCTTTCGGAGCATTTTCAAACCAAAAATCATGAAAAATCATAATCATGATTTTTGATCTCACTCCGAGGCTAAGTAAATGAAGCGATTCTATTGGTTCTTAACAAACATCATCTCATCCTCTCACAACATCCTCTTTCTGGTTTCAACGAAGCTTTAGGGAAGTATATTCTTTTATTTAATGTTTCTGGGCTAAGAAGATATTTTAATTTCGATATGTTATTTAAATTCCGTAGGAAATATTTACCAGAGTGCCTTTTAATAATTAGTGTGCATTACGGAAGTTCTAAAGAATCTAATTATATACGAGTACAATTTTTATAAAAGAAATTTGAAAAGAATACTTAGATATTCGTATGTATAAAAATAATCTGAAGAATCATAATCCTAACTTTCTAATTAAGAAACGTAGATAATAGTTAAGAATTACCAAACAAATGAACGTGCGATTTAATACACTTTTCCGCCATCTATCGACGGATATATGGTCTGTTTGTCTGTTAAATCACTGAACCGATTTTGTTGAAATTTTGTATCTAGATAGATTAGAGCTTGGGGAAGGACACAGGCTATGTTTTATCGCAAAAAAAAAGACTTGAAGGGGTTTGAAATAGGGAATGAAGCGCAGGTCGACCTGTGTGACCGGTACATGTTTGGGAATTAGTATAAATTATATTTACATTAGTATTAGCATAAATTATACAGTACAGTTTTAAAAATGCATTAAATAATATATTTAGTTCATCGGTTTCATAATATTTAAGAGACATTAAGTTTTAATATACCTGGCAAGAATTAAACAGATATAGTTCCCAATTTGCTGTCTGGTTGTCAGGTTATTTAGATTTAAAATAATTTAAATAGATAAAAAAATAAGATTCTTCGTATTATATAACAAATTGTGCTAATTTTTCATTTTTTTAGTAATACAAAATGCAATTTAACACGTGTAGCCGTAACCGCTATGTCCCTGCATTTTGAATCTGTAATATCTTCAAAAATGTTAAATTTCATGATGTAAAGCGCCATATTGATTTATATTAAATGCACAATGTATTTAAGGTACTTAATTGAATAAGGACAATGCTGTATTGTTTAAAATCGCATCGTAAATAAGTCATTATTTCTTGTAAAAAATATAGGATAAAAATGGTTATTGTGGGTTTTCCCTAAGAGATAGACATATACCATCGCGGACTTTTTTGTAGACCTTTTTAAGGTGTACAATACTGTAAAACATTATTTTGATCTATCTCGTAGGGTTCAGCTAGCGTTTGCAATGTGAACACAAAAAATGTGTTTATTTACGACATCACATTAGAAACCTCTAAAATTATCAGTGTTTCTCTACTATATTATGAATGTATTATACATATAAACCTTCCTCTTGAATCACTCTATCTATTAAAAAACCGCATCAAAATCCGTTGCTTAGTTTTGAAGATTTAAGCATACATAGAGACAGACAGACAGCTTGTTTTATACTATGTAGTGATGCAGTGTTTATTATCGGGGTGATTGCATGACGCGAAATGTCTAAAGCAAGTAGAAATACTTTTGAGTTTTGGGACTTATTATCCAGTTTTAGGCGCTGATGAATCCATAGTATTATAGGTCAATATCTCCTGGTACTCACCATCAGTTTTGTTGATAATCTGCGCCACACCAACAACATCCCCTTCACAGTTACATATCGGCATGCACAATATTAACTCTGTCTTGTATCCAGTTCGCGCGTCAATTTCACTGTTGAATCTATAATAAAATATCGTATTATAACAAATGTAATTTCTACTAAAAATAAACTGCTTAAAGCTTTTTAAGACGGTGAGACTCACGTATTGTTTTAGTCACATGGACTATAAAGCTTATAGATAGAAATAACTAATGACTACGTTAGTTTGTACAATATATATAAGCTGTATGTGGATATTTTTAAGTTTTTATGCTCCAGTCTACAAATATCCTCTAAGAAAAGGACTTTTTAAATTTCTCAATAATACGAATATTATGTATATAATTCATAGATGTATAAAAAATGTGATATTTTTAATAAAATTTCTCCTTTTGTAGAGAACTCTCTCTTTTTAAACAGACTTTCTATGAACTAGATGAACAAGAAAAAAAGAATTATCTCTTTGCTTTCAATTTAAAAAGGAAAGAATAAAAATCATACGAATTACCCCTGAAGACTATCTTTATTAAAATATAATCCATGATCCCATTAGCCATTTGCAGTGATGGCCCAGTGGTTTAGACATCAAGTCTTATTTGGGAGGTCCGAGTTCGATCCTGGGCACACACCTTTGACTATTCTCAGATATGTGTGTTTTAAGCAACTAAATATCACTTGCTATAACGGTGAAGGAAAACATCGTGAGGAAACCTGCACTCCTGAGAGTTCCCTAATGTTCTCTGTCGGTGTGTGAAGTCTGCCAACCTGCACTGGGCCAGCGTGGTGGACTATACCCTATGGCTTTTCTTTTATCTCTTATATCTCTTACATTTAGATTTCAATTGATATCTAAAAACGTCTATTTCGTCATTGACTTACTGATGATCATCAAAATTCTTAGGCTATTCAAAATATTTCTGAAGTCCTAGAAAGCTTAAATTTCCTACAGTCTTATCCATACAAATAAATAAAATTGTAGTGTCTGTTTGTAATATTAAAATAACCGCTTTATATTAAGTGCATATGGATGTATACACGCACACACCACATACACCAAGACAACATTTTTTTTTACAATTTTTGTCTGTCTGTTTGTTCCGACTAATCTCTGGAATGGGTGGACCGATTTTGACGGGTCTTTCACTAGCAGATAGCTGATGTAACGAGGAGTAACTTAGGCTATTTAACATCTCGCTACAACCCATAGGAGCGGAGCAACACGCGAACGAAGTCGCGTGGGTCTGCTAGTATATTTATATATTTACAATTTACTATTGTTCATTAGTTTTTTGTTATACAATATTTGTTATAGTAACGAAAAGGCCAAGCCACACATTTTAACTAAGGTGTAGAGTTAGAAGCATGACTCTACATGAGATAAATTTGTGACGGTGAAAATTTACGACTTTTAAAAAATACTTACCGTGGATCAGCATACGCATTCTTGATATTGATGGGATGTTTTGTCTGTGCAGCCAACCCAGCTACTCCCACGCCGAAATTAATTTTGATCTCCTGCGTTCTCGCTATTCGTAGAGCGTCGTAGAGGTCTACGAAAAATATAAAAAATAAATATAAAAAATTTTTAGTCTATTTTTATAATATAAGACAAATTTTGATAGGTTTATTTACTTTAAAAAAAATTAACATGTAAAAAAATGTACTTCTATTTTTAGGGTCGTTGGCTTTTAAAACTCTTCATCAAAAAAAATCGATTATTTCATTTATGAGACATCGATAAAGGTTTTAAGAATTACTTCAATACACGTCATGATTAAACTAAATGATGTAAAAAATAACCGAATTTTTTTAAAACGAAATTAAGATTTCATTTTAAAAAATTTAAATAGAATATTAATTATTCATTAAATTCCACAATTTTTAAGGATTTTTAATGAAATTATTTAATAGCAATATCAAGGTTTTTTTTTCTATTTTGACTAATTTTAAAATATCACTTTAGATGTTGACCAATATTATTATTCTTATTATAGAAAAAAACCGGCCAATTGCAAGTCGGGCTCGCAGACGAATATTTGGCTAAATAACTTACTTAAATTACATTTGTTGTATGGGAGCCCCCCTTGTATATTTATTTTATTCTGTTTTTAGCATTTGCTGTTATAGGGGCAACAGAAATACAATATTTGTGAAAATTTCAATTGTCGAGCTATCACAGTTCATGAGATCAAGCCTGGTGATAGACAGACGGACGGACGGAAAGCAGTCTCAGTAATAGGGTCGCGTTTTAAACCCTAAAAAGATGTCTCACACTGATGTGATAAAAGTTATTGACTAGACGCTGCTATTTATAATAACTAAAATAACTTGATGAAAACATGACTTGGTTTTACATTACGTCTCCGTTTTACGGTCAAAAAAACTTCAGCCACAAGAACAAAAGCCAGATTTCATTCAAACTTTGTAGATTTATCAAGGACCGATGACAATACACTAATATTAAATATAAATTATAATAGTACACCTAAGGGGGTAAAACGGGGGTGCAAAGTTAGTATGAAATTTTGTCGTCTATTGAAGTTATTTTAATAAAATTCATTATAAAGATTCTTCATTGAAAGTCATAAAACACGTGTAAAATATTTATTCGAAAATCATCCCTTAAGGGGGTAAAAGGGAGGTGCAACGTTAGTATGAAAGTTTTCTTTTTTTATAATAGGTAAGGTGCAAACGAGCAGATGTTCCACCTGATGGTAAGTGGCCACCATCGTCCAAGGACATCGGAAAAACAAGAAACACTCTCTCGTTTTGTCGATGCGTTGCATCCCCGAAGATAGAAGAAAAATGATGCGGATTCAGCGGACCCTAGGCAAGAGCCCAGAGTCCACTAGACCCACAGCATTAACAGAATAAACAGATACCCTACCACCAAGGGGGTGCTGGGTTACTCGGCTCTTACGAGATGCTCTCCCAGCGGCAGAGGGGAATAGTATTCTAACCCGTCCCCTCACGGGGCAAGTTCTGTGATTTTCAAAGTTATTTCAACAAAATGTTGTATTTGGGTTTCTAATAATGATTATGAAAAAATAAATAAACCAAACTAAATAGTAGAAAATAAATAATAGTTAACAAAACTATTTTAATAAATTTTAAAAGTTTATTATTATCATAGTTAAAGCAAAATATAATTAATTCAAGTTACATTTCCGCTATTAGTTTACAAAACGGAATTTCCGGCGGAAGTGGTATTTATAATGCGGTAATCTCATAGCTATACTGATGGTAATTATTTATTTACATTATACACCAACAACGCACAAACAACACCGTTTATAAATTACTATTCGTGGGTAGTTCATTTTATCTTATTTCTAGTAGACAATATATAACATTCGTTCCGATAGGATTGAGTTAGTCTGTCAGGTGATTTCGCAAACCTCAGTTGTCTTTTGTAATGCTTGTTAATTAAAATTGAATTTTTAATATAAAAATTGTACCCAACTTTTTTAATTTAAAAAAAAAAAATTAAAAGTAGTGAGACTAATGAATAGTACAGTGTTGTTTGGTGGCGTGGTGCTAGGCCCCAATTATCAAGGAACATGTGAATAATATACTTTATTAATTTAAAAATTTGGTAGCAAGGTAGAGCGGTGAAGATGAGTTTTAGGTTGTAAAAGACGCCTTTAAACTTGCGTCTGGGTCTCAAGTCCCAGGCACTAATATTGTCGTTTGCGTGTTACTGCGCAGTATAGCTCACATACTCATAATATTTGTATAATCTAGATTTTATATTTTACTCTTCGTTCCTTTTAAGTGATTGTGAGTTTCTCAGTAGATCAAAGGCAGTATGACAAGTAACTTCAGAGAGTAAATATTATCTATGATATTGCGAGTAGAATTTTTTTAAATTATATGGTATTTTATATTGAACGATGATCACGTATGTTAACTTTATTATATAGTCTATTTAAATATAAGGCGACAAAATGAAGCAGTGGCGGCGAGCGGTGTAAAAAGTGATGGTTCACTACTGAGTCAGGTCTCCTCCTCAGAATGAGGAGGGATTTGGGCGTAGTCCAGACTTCACACACCTTTGAGAACATGGAGAACTCTAAGGAGGTCAGGTTTCAAATCGGATTAGTAACAACCATATGGCTATATTCTATTAATTAAAAAAAGTATATGGCAACACTAAATCACCTTTGTCACTCACGAATAGTGTAGTTTTCTATCAATGAAAAAGTTTTAAAAATCGGATCAGTAGTTCCTGAGAAACCTTTCAATTTCCAAAATGACCACCTTATGGTACTTAAATGGCCATATCCTTTTAATTATAATATTTATGGCAACACCACATAGTCTATGTTACCCGGAAAGGATGTAGCTTTCTATCAGTAAATGAATTTTCAAAATCGGTTCAGTAGTTTTAGAGCCTATTCGCAACAAACAAACATACAAACATCAAATCTTTCCTCTTTATATAATAGTGTTGATAATTATATTAAGTAATTTTCATCTCAAATTTCACTTTAAGTTTATAGAAAATGTATCATTTCGCGTCGCCTTTACATAAAAGTAAAAAGGCAAAGGGAGTGCAGTTTTGTTCCAAACGAATCTTTTAGAAATTATTTTCAGCTGTAGCTCATTTCTCGAGTCCACTTAACCTAGTTTACTGCTACTCTAGACCTGGGAATTTCTTTTTATTTACATGATAGTAAGCATATATTTAGCTTAAAAACGAAGTCTACATTATCTTTATCTTAACTTTATGGGCAGTGCCTTTCTAATATATTTATTATAGCGGCCCATCCCGGCTTCGCGCGGGTGGAATATTATTTTTAAAAATATATTGGCCCTCCCGCATTTCGGTGCCCCCTCTCTTGCCGCTTTACTCGCTGCGCTGCGTCGCTATACTGGCCCGTCGCGTCGTCGTGTATTTTTTGTTAATATTGATATTTTTAATTTCGTAATATCTTTTGAATGGAAAGTCCGATTTTAATAATTCAAAAAGTAATTTACAGGTATTGAAATAGTCTTGAATACGAAATAATTTATTTGGATAAGGATTAATACAAAGTTATAGAAAACATGGTCTGATTTTGATAGGCATTTTTATCAACTTTTAAAATGTAAAAAAGTAGTTATAGTGACGTAACTATAATAGTTGGATATATGGTCTCGCGGACTTTTTTGTAGATATTGATACGTTCTATAATATTGTACAACATTTTTTTGTTCTATCATCAATACTTTTTGCAGCGCATGCGATGAAAGATATTTTATGGCAAATTTTTTGGCACCTTGGGTAGGTTTCCGTGAGATTTCCTAAGGATCTCTAATTTTTTCTTGTAATAAATATAGCCTATGTTACTCAGGGATAATGTAGCTTTCTAATGGTGAAAGAATTTTTGAAATCGGTCCAGTAGTTTTTATGTTTATTTGTTACATACAAAAATACAAATCTTACTTCTTTATAATATTAGTATAGACTATTGTGTTAAAAAATCTTTTTACCTTCCCGGCTTCGCCCGGGTGCAATTTACTAAGTGTATTTTATTTGGAAATTTGGAAAAAGAAGGAGAGGAGAGGTGCTATATTGAAAAACACTACAAGGAGTAGACGCAACGTAGATACTGCTACTGGACTGATAAATAACTAAACATTATAATCTCAAAAAAACTTGCAATTGTGTAATTAGTATCTACTAAGAAATTATCCTAAATCCAATATGGTGGACAGCTTAAAATGGTGGACTAGTTATTTATTACGGTAGCCCATGATATGGGTATATAATAAAGGCGTGTGCTGAGAAAATTACGAAAAATTAAGTGAGTTCACTTTCAATTCAATATGGTGGACCACCCAAGATGGCAGACTAGTTTTTAGGAAATTCCTGTTATATGATTAAATTCTACATGTGATAAAAGGTATAACGAATTTAGTTATGTATTTTTTTTATAATTTCTGTTTCTATCATCACGACCCGTCAATGGCCCACTGCTGAGCCGGGTCTCCTCCTCAGAATGAGGAGAGCATTAGGCCATAGTCCATCACGCTGGCCCAGTTCGGGTTGGCAGACTTCACACACCTTTGAGCACATGGAGAACTCTCAGGAGTGCAGGTTTCCTCACGATGTTTTCCTTCACCGTTAAAGCAAGTGATATTTAATTGCTTAAATCACACAACACAATTCAGAGATGTGTGCAAAGGATCGGACTCGGACCTCAACCACTGGGCTATCACTGCTTTTTTAATTTTTGAGTTTATATCCTCTCTTTTTCAAGTCGGTTTAAAAACTAATAAAAGATATTCGAAGAATGTTAATATAAACTTGGAAAAAGCTTTTAAAATGAAGATGTCCCGAAACAAAGAGAAATAAAGCTAATAACGGAGTTTTTATAACAATTTCTCATTAGGACTGCCCGAATAATAACAGAACTTTATTTTTCCTTACTAATCTTATTTCACAGAATTCCAGTATAATATTTTCAGTGTTTTATTATTTTTGAATGAAATCTGAAGAGATTGTTTGTGTTTTTGTTTGTTTGAACGCGCTTATCTCAGGAACTACTGGTTCGAATTGAAAAATTATTTTAGTGTTGGATAGCCCATTTATCAAGGAAGGCTATATATATGTCGGCGCGTAAGGTATGTTTAGGTGAACCTGACCTTAAGGCGAGTGTTGAATTTTGTAAAAAGGCCTAGGAAACCTACACCTCCGTCACAAGGCCAAGACACTGCTTAGGTTTCTGTTGAAATTGGAGATCATGATGTTTGGTTGTTTATCGGTTCAGTAGCAGTATCTACGTTGTGATTACCCGATAGTGCGTTTAATATCGTCACCCCTCTTTTTTATGGTACATAAGGTGGAAACGAGCAGATGGTCCATCTGATGGTAAGTGGCCACCATCGCCCATGGAAATCGGCAAAACAAGAGTTACCCTAGAGAATACCCTCTTGTTTTGCCGATGCGTTGCAACCTCGAAGATAGAGTGTGGAGGGGGAGTGAAGAAAAAACATGCTACGGTTTCAGCGGGCCTTGAGCCAGAGCCCAAAGTCCACTAGATCCACAGCATTAATGGGATAGGAGAGAGAGGGGCTAAGTCTGGCCCACATGCAGCTCGAACGTAACGCGGCTATGACACTTGGCGGTCGGATTCGCAGGCTGGTGGTCGCAAGCCAGTCGGAGAACAGATCACCTAGCACCAAGGGGGTGCTGGGTTACTCGGCTCTTACGAGATGCTCTCCCAGTGGCAGAGGGGAATAGTATTCTAATACCCCTTTCTCTACTCTCTTCTTCTTCCTTCATTTTTCTCCGATTTATATAACATCACACGATCCATAGGAATCAATGAGCTTCCATTGCGTGCGCTGCATAAACGACGATAAAACAAACTACCCTCTCTCTAACACTATCTCTCTTATGTGACGTAGACGAAGTTTCGCGGGTTAGCTAGCTATTATATATAAATCTCCGTGCGGAACCACATACCTAAAAAGAAAGAACGTGACGCCAAACAAAATGAGCATTTATGTATCTCGTCTACAGTCGATTATTTAATATTGTTTCTCCCTATCTATATTTCTTCTTCCTTTACATGTGATTTTATTGAATGTTCTCTTTATCTACGTAGGAAATGATTTTGAAACTTATTATGATGTATATGATACTGGCGTAATATTCTGCTGCAGATAATTTCCAACCAGCGACCCGTCTCGGCTTTGCACTATAATATGCACGTATTATACATATAAACCGGGCCGCGCCACCCATGTGTGCTTAGTCGTGCGGCGCACCACGGCGTAAGGCCGTAAAAGGCGACGCGAAAAACTCAAGGGGCGCCAAAATGAAAAATAAGATGATTCAAATTAAATAATGTTAGTCCGAAAAGCGCTTCAATCGAAGTGTTTGCTCAACAATTGCATAATGTACTTATCGCCATCTATGGCACTGGAATAGGGTAGTCACTTCCGTCATTTTGACTAGTCTTAGTCATGCGCAGTCTCTCAAGGAGTGATGTAGTCTCTGGATAGTGTTTGTATTGCGCAGTACAGTGTTGTATTAGTGCTGGAAATGCTGTCCAATTAAGGTCACATGAGTACCTTACAATGTAGTTGCCACGTCTTGTGTAAGGTTAGGTTTATGATAGCCTAACCTTAGGCTTACAGTGATTCCCTTACTTTGTGCCAACATACTTTAAGGATTCAATCTCCGTTTTTTCACTTCTTATATATCTTATATCCTTTCTCCTTACAACCTTCCACTTTCAACACATTCAGGTCACTGTCCTCCGTACCGGAACTTATCGCGCGATCATACCACCTCCACAAAGTGGGGATAGAAGTGTTCAAGGTCTTTAGTGCATTTACTAAGAATATAAAATGAGTATTCGATAATCGAGATATTGATCTTTTTTTTATGATAGATAAGGGACATCCGAGCAGACGGTCCACCTGATGGAAAATGGCCACCGTCGCCCATGGACATCGACAAAACTAGAGGGGTATCTCTTGTTTTGTCGATGCGTTGTCGCCTCAAAGATAAGAGTGAGGAGGGGGAGCGAAGAGAAGACTGCTGCGGTTTCAATGGACCCCGAGCAAGAACCCGGTGTTCATTGTAACAGCAGCAGTAATGGGATGGGAGAGGTAGGGGTAGATCTGGCCCACATGCGGCTCGACCGGAACGCGTCTGAGACACTTGGCGGTCGGCTTCGCATGCTGGGTTACTCGGCTCTTACGAGATGCTCTCCCAGCGGCAGAGGGGAATAGTATTCTAACCCGTCCCCTCACGGGTGAAAATGAATGATCTAATTATTCTAATTAAATTTAATAAAACCTAACTTTATGTAAATTTTCAGACATAATCAAAGACATTTAGAAATGTGAGATTACTGAATACAATATAACACTGTAACATTTTCACTTAGAAAGATTCGAAAAGTTTATTTTGTTAGATTAAAAATGCAATAAAAGTAGACGGAAAGTTTTTTAATCGTCGTTCTGAAATGGAAATATTACGTTTATTTTACTTGTTGTTTTGGTCATTTATTACAGATGGAAAAGTTTGCTGAAATGTATCAAATTATGCTAAAAGCCAGTTGTAATAACGAATTTATTATTAGGAAACGTTTAATATCATAAATTTATTAAATTTTCATATTGTGATACACTTTTTGACTTATATAACTCGGAGAAAATATGAAGTTGTTTAAACCTAAGGATATGCTAACCTAATTCTAACTTACCCCCTTAATGGATGATTCTTGAAAAAATATTTTACCCGTGTTTCATGACTTTCAATGATGAACCTTCATACTAACTTTGCAACCTTATTTTACCCCCTTAGGGGGTGAATTTTCAAAAATCCTTTCTTATTATTCCCCTACGTTATAAAAGGAACCCCTGTGCAAAATTTCAAGTTTCTATCTCTTCTAGTTTAGGCCCTGCGTTGATATGTCAGTCGGTCAGCTTCTCCTTTTATATATATATATATTACATTTCAGAGATTCACGTGGATTAGATTTCATGTGCTTATTTGTGTCCACCATGTTGCTGTTATTTTCCTGTCAGTACGCACTTCTTGCGCCTTCGCCAGTAAAAAAAATTAATCGATATTTTAAATCTCAAAATTTCGATAATCGATATTTATTCCGAAGTATCAAATTAGTATTAGATTCGATATATTTTAAGAGCTCAGTACATACATAAAGCAGCACTACTGAATCATTCCCTTTTTCTATCTCTTGTTAACCCACTATTTCTACACCCCCACTACTAGTAGAATGAGTAAGCTCTCAGTAACTATACTATCGTCGCATATATTCTATCGCGAACTGAGCCAAATTCCGATCACATCACCTAAAATCTAATTACGGTAAAATATCAATTAGTTATGGATATCTTTTTTCTTATAGTTAGGATTATTAGTATATGTAGTGTATGTATTATATATTTATATATATATTGTAAGCAAGTACACCACCTACCATATTTCTGTGGATTGATATCCTAGCATCTTGGTTGCCTGGAAGAGATCGCTTTTAGTGATAAGGCCGCCTCTTGTGCGTCATTACTTTTTTATTTGTCTTGTAGTATGTATGTTTTATGGTGTACAATAAAGTATATTTGTTGTTGTTGATGTATTATAAAAATATCGATACGATATATATAGGTATATTTTTTTTCATTTACCCATCCCTATTATATCGAATATCGATTGAACTGACTGTTACAACATAGACTGATACAAAGTTATTCAATCTAAATTATACCATCGAAAATCAACCACAGATAAACTGTACCTTCTATTAATCTGTGATATTATAGTGTTGCTATTCCAATAAATTAATTTACCATCATTATGATTATTCTCCAACATATATATTTATTGTTTAGTAATTAAATAAACCAATTTTATTAAAGCGATAATATTCATAACCAAAAGTAACTAAAGTTATAATAAAACATTAATAATTATTAAACCCCGACGCTACAACGACGGGGTGTTATAACTTTAACGTGTGTATCTGTATGTCTGTCTGTGGCATCGCAGTGCTTAAGATAATGGACTGATTGTAATGAAGTTTTATTTATTTGCAAGGTAATTTAATCAAGATGGTTCTTAGCTATGTATTGTGAAGATCTAATCAGCCATTTGAAGACTATCAGCTCATTTCTAACTTGAGAGCTGCGTGACAATATTAATATATTGACAATTATAACAATCTTGTAACCATGGTAACACAGTGGTATTGCTTACACTGAGTACAGATGAAACGGTATTTCTCGATACCTTTCTTTCGATATCAAGTATCGTATTGAATTGAGTATTAGTAAGTCTGTGTTGACTGCTGTTTGTATATTTTGTTTACAACAATACAAAAGATCGACTTATGCAATTTAATATCGATTCTTCTAATTGTCGTGTGGGTATCAATACTTGGTGACTATTAAATTAGAATATCAGTCAGGGGTAATTTAATTTAAATTAAATTTAATAGGTATGGTTAATATTGTATAATCTCAGTTCACAAAGCTGTATATTTGAAAGCATAACTTATTCAGGTAGAATTATTAAAAGGGTTTTGAACTAATCTCAAAAGGGTAATGATAATTCGTAGAAATTCAACATTCAAGTATTTTGTAAATAATAAATTTTAATAAATACTAAAGCTACCTTTTAATTTTATAATATTCTTACTTCTTACTTATATTATACATGTGAAAGTTTGTATGCTTGAATGTTTGTTACTCAATCACGCAAAAACGGCTGAACAGATTTCGTTGACATTTTGCACACAGATACGTTATAACGTAGATAAAAACATAGGCTACTTTCTATCCCGAAAAATTCGAGAGTTTCTACGGGATAATAATAAAATTCGTTTAGTGGCGTAAGCGCCTGAATATTTTTATTTAGCAACAATATATTGAAAATTACATGTTTTTTGGATAAATCTAAATATTATATGAATGCTGCGGTTTTAGTGGACCCTGAACACTGGTCGCAAACCAGTCGGGAAGCAGATCCCCTACCACCAAGGGGGTGCTGGTTTACTTAGAGAGCGGCAGAGGGGAATAGTATTCTAACCCGTCGCCTCAAGGGTAAAAGTCCTCTTAGTATATGTCTTATTCTTAATAGTAGATGAGAGTGCTGTAAGCAGTAATAATTCTTCACTACCCGATTTCGAACCTCTTGATGAAAAACTATCACAAATTTTTAATAATTCAAATTTTCTCTCTCTGGTGCATATTAACGCGCAGAGCATAATGGCTCATTATTCTGATCTTCTCACATCCTTTGGCACAGGCGTAGTCGATTGTATTTTAATATCTGAAACCTGGTTAAAACCTTCGCTTCCGTCCACCAGTTACAGTCTTCCAGGTTATCAGCTTTACCGAAATGATCGAACTATACAAGGCGGTGGCGGTGTAGCCATTTATTTACGCAGTGGCATTTCTGCCTGTGTTGTGTCATGTTCTTGCACTCGAGTGTCAGGTTCTCTTGAATATCTTTTCTTGAATGTCGAAATACGCCACAAAAAGATTTTGCTTGGTGTTTTGTATAGTCCAAACGAGCAAATTAATTACTTTGACAACATGGAAGATATTCTTGAAAGCCTTAATGTAGATACTTATGACCATGTGATTTATATGGGTGACCTTAACACATGCCTATTGAAGAATGATAGCAGAGCCCACAAGTTAAACGCGCTAAATACAACATTCAATCTTCATATACTCTCCATGAAAGCCCCCACTCATCATTTTCCTAATTGTAGGCCTTCTCTTATAGATTTAATTACTGTCTCTAACCCCAATCTTGCTATTTCATATGGTCAAATGACTGCCCCGTTTTCTCATCATGATTTAATATTCCTTGCCTATAAAGTGCGTCCTCCTAAGGTTAGAGGCAAAGTTCTTCTTCTGCGTAACTTTCAGCATATGGACCTCGAACGTTTGAGAGAGGATGTAAGAGGCATTGACTGGTCGCGTCTACTATCAACTGAGAACATAGACATTAAAGTTGAGTCATTAACTACTGAATTAATTAAATTATACGACATTCATGCTCCCATAAGGCCAGTGCGTGTTAAGCATGCACCTGCTCCCTGGTTAACTGCAATTATTAAAAGAACTATGGCTAAACGTGACCGTGCTAAAACTAGGAACAAAAAATTTCCCTCTCAGGAAAATTTAGATATATACAAAAAGCTACGTAACATCTGCAACAGAATGTGTAGGGATGCTAAACGTCGCTATATACACTCCACTATTCAAAATCTCAACCAATCACAGGTTTGGAGATTTTTATTGTCACTCGGTGTGGGCAAAACCACGGCCACTTTTCAAAGTACCGTGGATCTCAATACATTAAATCGTCACTTTTCTACTCCACCCATAACTTTGGATATTAATTCTAAAACCGCTACTCTTTTATATTTATCTCAACTTGTCCCACCAGACATTCCCCCTTTCTCATTCAAAACAGTCTCGGATGATGCCATTAAGAAGTTTGTTCGTTCCATATCCTCCAAAGCCATTGGTAGTGACCGAATAAGTCTTGACATGATTCTTCACGTGCTGGAGGACATTGCGCCGGTAATTTCTCACATTATTAATTTTTCACTTACACGTAATGTCTTTCCATCAATGTGGAAGAAAGCCTATGTCATTCCATTACCAAAAACTACGAATCCCACCTGCCTTTCTCAATTTCGTCCTATTTCTATCTTACCCACACTATCCAAAGTCTTAGAATCTGTTGTGCACTTTCAACTTTACTCTTACCTAACCTCCCATGACCTGTTATGTCCTTACCAGTCCGGTTTCCGATCATCTCACAGCACTGTTGGAGCGCTGTTGAATATAACTGAGGACATACGGCAGGCTATGGAAAATACCAAGCTTAGTGTATGCGTTCTGTTAGACTTTAGCAGTGCTTTCAACTCTGTCGATCCTGACATTCTTCTTGGCACTCTGCGCGCGGTAAATATTTCTCCAACTATTATAGACTGGTTTAACTCTTATCTCTTCGGACGTCAGCAATGCGTAATAAATGACAGTGACTCATCAGACTGGTTAAGTCTTACGGCTGGCGTTCCACAAGGCGGCGTATTATCACCATTACTTTTTTCCATTTTTATAAATAATATATCACGTGTTCTATCTTCTCCCTTTCATCTGTATGCAGACGACTTACAACTATATCGCCATTGTGAGTTGACTCAGGTGCCTGAGGCAATTGCAGCCATAAATAGAGATCTCACTGCTGTCCAATCATGGGCTAAGTCTTTTGGCCTACTTGTTAATCCTAACAAATCACAGTCAATAATTATTGGTAGCAGTAGATTAAGGAGTAAGATTATCTGGGATTCAATTCCTGACATCTTATATTCTGGGGTACCTATTCCATACTGTGATAAAGTAAAGAACTTGGGCTTAATAATGGACTGCACTTTGTCTTGGGTACCTCACATCAACGACATCAGCAAACGAATGCATTTTACTCTACACTCTCTTAAGCGTCTCCAATTTTTTCTCCCTTTCTACACCAAAATTATGCTTGCGCAATTACTTCTACTACCCATCTTAGACTACGCCGATGTATGCTTTTTGGATGTGACTGAGGAGCTATTAAATAAATTAGAGCGCCTTCAAAATCTTGCCATACGCTTCATTTTCGGTTTACGTAAATATGACCGAGTTTCAAGCTTTCGCGCTCAGCTCAAATGGCTCCCTATCCGTCTTCGCCGTGATATGCACATTGTGTTGTTAGTTTACAATATTTTAAATGATCCCAAAGCCCCGTCTTATCTTCGCTCACGATTCACTCTACTTTCCACGCCAATACGCTCTAGACGGCCCTGCAATACCTCGATGTTACATGTACCAAGGAGTAAAACGAATTTTCTGCTGAACTCGTTCTCGGTACATGCTGCAGAACTTTGGAATAAACTACCAAAAGACATTCAGGAAATTCGCTCAATTATGTTATTTAAAAGTAAATTAAAACAACATTATCTTGCACAAGTCTCTCGTACTACATAATCATCAATTATTTATATATTATTAATGATAGATATATGTATATGTCGGAGCATAGTAAAAGATTATCGATTAATCGAATCGTTATCGTTGTCTATGGCGTTGGAGTGGGGTAGTAGTCACTTCCGTTGTTTTGACAGTATCTACCCTCGACCCTTTATATGAGATCGACAGTCTGACTGAAGTCTTAGTCGTGCGCGGTCTCTCAAGAAGTGAACATCTAAGTAGTGCTAGTGATAGTGATAGTGTCAAGTGCAGTGTAGTGTGGAAGTGCTGTCCAACTAAGGTCACGTAAGTCCTTACAATGTAATTGCCACATGGTTAAGTAAACACAATGTTAGGTTAAGTTAGCCTTAGGTTAGATTCGGTTTATGTGCGTTTAACCTTGGGTTTAAATAGAGAGACTAGCAGTGGAGGCGAGTGTTGTAATTACTTAAAGGAGCTCCTTAAGCCTACACCTTGGTCACAAGTCCAAGGCACTGCTTAGGTTTCTCTCGTAATTGTTAGAGATCCTATTTGATCATTTATCGGTTCAGTAGAAGTATCTACGTTGCGTTTACCCAATATTCCATTCAATACCATCACCCCCTTTAGTGTTCCCCAATATTCCCCATCTTCCTCCTTTCATCTCCTTTTCACATCGTTTTAAAATCCCCGACATCAGAAGTGGGATCACAAGCCCAAAAGTTCACGTTAAGGGTTCTTTGCGTATAATCCTGACAGTTAAATTAGTTTCAATGCGAGTAAAAATAATTTTCGAAAAAGTTAAAAGTGGGTAGTTTAAAAAAAAAAGAATTCAGAAATAGTTGAAATCAGAAATATTTGCGAAGGTAGTTTAAAATCTTAAAATCGTAATTATTATTTGAAGTAGGTACGCCTTCGTTTTACATGAGGCTCATCAGCCGTTTCAGTAGTAAATTGTGGTGTTGACAGTTTTTACGCATTGTTTGGAAATTACTGATCATATTAACGTTTTATTAGTGCGACAGAGAGCTTTTACGCTTTGTCGGAAAGATGTACTGGAAGCGTTGTCGCTTTGTTGTTATTGAGCCGTTGTAAGGTGGCTTTGTAGGCCCCGACGGTTGGGGCTGAAAGCTGTTACGCTTTGCTACGAATTTGAGATGTTTTCTGTAAAGAGTGTTGAGAGCTCTTTGTTTCTTTGTGTGTTAATGATTGAAATTCTTATGTCTAGTGGAAAATAGTGCTGAAAGCTGTCACACTTTAACGAAGTTATTGGTCTATGAAACTAATGTTACGTGTTACGTATGTTACAATTAAAAAAAAATATTATTATTATACGCGGTAAAGGCCATATTATTGGCCTATTATTCTAAGCGGGATTACTTGAATTGTTACGAATGTAGTGACGTTCGCAATCGATTACGATTATTACAAATTAAAATATTCGAGATGGTTGAACTTTTCGGTATTATGCCGGTTTTACGGGCGTTTTAGACAAATAGACTTACTGACTTATTTGTGTAAAAATTATGATTATGTAAAAGAGAGTTTGGTTGGGATAAACTATTTTGAATTTGAGTACACTTCTACATTAAATGAAAGTCATAAAACATTGATGTCGATGGATTTGTATCGATTAGTGTCGATCTGTTGATCTGTCGAATAAAAATATGGTGATTTATGGGTTATAATAATTTAATCAATATTTTAATTTCTTAATATGACTGTTAAGTTGTTTGATGTTGGTTTGATGACCTTACACCCCTGTGACAGTGATAACATAATTGGTCACTTCAATATTAATGTTTGCTTTATCTAGAGGTGGAGTTCGATTTAAAATAGTACAGGTACAGATTTGATGCCGAGTAATCAGTGAAATACCGATAGACTAAAATAAAAATTGAAAAGAAAATGCTAAATATTGATGAATTCCTTAGAAATTGTGATATTTATGATATTATAAACGAAATATTTGACCGCTCGTTTCGATCGAATAATTTATTTGGTGTGTGAGTTGCTGAGTCGTGTCCAGTAAGATACCAGAAAATGTTTAGAATCTTTCTAAAACCGGGTTTTAAAAAAAAGGGGTTAATTATAATGTTTGTGTTATGTGATCGTATCATTAATGGAAACACTTGAAGGAAATGTGGCAATTGATATAATTTTTCAAATGATAAATAATTTACCTTATTCGTCCTGGTTTAAAAAAAAAAAAAAAATAAAAAAAAATATTAATGATTTTCTTGAGTGCGAGTGAAAATTCGTATTTCGAATTAACCTAATTTGATTTTGTATTTTGCTGTCATTACGAGTAAGATGCTAGCCAAACTTCTGATTTGATTTAATTCTCGATAATATCGCACAATAACATCTGTTTCTCTCGTTTCGAAATAGTCGAATTATGATGGAGTCCGTGAGTTTTCATATTTTTGGAATTAATTTAAAATAAAGTTATTTCATTAGGATGGACGAGCAGAACTGTAGATGATTTCTTTTTTTTTTATTATTGATTAATTTTAACAGTTTATCAGTCTGACCGAGTCATCACGTTTTAATCATAAACATGACTGACTAGCGAAAAATAGAACAAAAAGTTACGTTGTGAATTTGATGTGAAAACATCAGAAAGGAATTTCACAGACATTTTTGCGTTACAATTATTTGTTTGGTATTATGTGCAAGAATAAATTAGTTAATTGGTGATATGGTTCCATTTCATGAACGTCTCGAATATAGTAAAATATTCGCGAATAACTATTCGCGAATATTTTACTTTATTGTTGTCAAGAATCAATTTTATAATAATAAATTTGAAGGAGTAGTAGTGAGGGTAGTAAAGAGAAATTTTATTTAAATACTAGCGGACCGTCCCGGCTTGGCTCTCTTATTATTCAGACCTTTGGCGGAATAGTAGGTCGCTATGGGTCCCTGAGTGTATATTAATGTTCGTAGAATCAGTTATTTAGGTTTATTAGTATCATTGTTGTAGAAGCAGTATAGTAGTGTTTAGTGTGAATGAGATGTAACTTATAGAGGTTGTTTTTCTCCATGCGCGTTAGCTTGTTAGACCAGTTTGTAATTCAGTATCAGTTAGTGAGCGTGGCATCTGAGAGCAGTATCAGTGCTAGTTAGATCGGATGTGTTTCAGTGTCAGTTAATAAGCGTGGCATCTGAAAGTAGTATCAGATAATGAGCACGCCGTAGTAAATCAGTGCCTGTTATATCAGTTCAGTTTCAGTAGAATGAGTGATGCTAACTGACTAGTATTATCAGTTGTTCAGACCAGTACTCAGATTAAATTAGTAGTCAGTTGTGCGAGGTTTGGGGTCACTATAGGGGAGATTGGAGATCAGAAGCGGGTCAGGTCCCGTGTTAACAGTTAATAGTGTCGGTAGCGGGTGTCAGGCCCGCGTTACCAGTTGTAGTGTATAATTCAGTATCAGTACAGTGTGGTACTATACACGTTTGATTAGTTTTCATCTACTTATTCGCTCGGGCACCGAGTATATTAAGAAGGTGCTCGGCGACAATGAATGAGGATTATCATAAAAGCGTTAAAATAGGTGAATTAGGTGACTTGTTCAATGCAATAAAATTTGAACAATTTATGACTGTTAGAAGTTACGCATTGGCATTACGTAATGGTACATTGATGATATCTTTATATTGAATATAAACTTCACTTCTTATCATGTTGATAATGAACTCTATTTTGAAGTTTGGTAATTATTACTGATCCACATCTATTAATGGACTGGAGACTTTTTACTTTGTTTGAGAGGGATTGAAAGCATTGTCGCTTTGTCCTTATTGAGCCGTTGAAAGCTTCTACGCTTTGCGGAATTAATGCTGAAAGCTTTAACGCTTTGCGGAATGGTTGTTGAAAGCTTCTACGCTTTGCAGAATTAGTGCTGAAAGCTTTAACGCTTTGCGGAATGGTTGTTGAAAGCTTCTACGCTTTGCGGAATTAATGTTGAAAGCTTCTACGCTTTGCAGAATGAGCGTTGAAAGCTTCTATGTTTTGCAGATATAATGCTGAAAGCCTGAACGCTTTGCGGAATGATTGTTTAAAGCTGCTACGCTTTGCATAATAAATGCTGAAAGCTGCTACGCTTTGCGGAATTATTGCTGAAAGCCTCTACGCTTTGCGGATTGAACGCTGAAAGCTGCTACGCTTTGCGGAATTATTGCTGAAAGCCTCTACGCTTTGCGGATCGAACGCTGAAAGCTTCTACGCTTTGCAGAATGAATACTGAAAGCTTACACGCTTTGTGACGATATTGAGATGATTTCTGTACTTATGTTGATAGCTCTTCATTGTGTTTAACTAATGATAAAAAAAATCTTAGTTAAGTAATGCTAAAGCTGTTACGCTTTGTGGCACTGGTGATGATAGTTCTTATGGTTCCTTGAAACTCTTACGTGTAATTCTTAAACACAACGCGAGAGCGCGTTGATTTTCAGAATGGCCGTGTCGGAGCATAGTAAAAGATTATCGATTAATCGAATCGTTATCGTTGTCTATGGCGTTGGAGTGGGGTAGTAGTCACTTCCGTTGTTTTGACAGTATCTACCCTCGACCCTTTATATGAGATCGACAGTCTGACTGAAGTCTTAGTCGTGCGCGGTCTCTCAAGAAGTGAACATCTAAGTAGTGCTAGTGATAGTGATAGTGTCAAGTGCAGTGTAGTGTGGAAGTGCTGTCCAACTAAGGTCACGTAAGTCCTTACAATGTAATTGCCACATGGTTAAGTAAACACAATGTTAGGTTAAGTTAGCCTTAGGTTAGATTCGGTTTATGTGCGTTTAACCTTGGGTTTAAATAGAGAGACTAGCAGTGGAGGCGAGTGTTGTAATTACTTAAAGGAGCTCCTTAAGCCTACACCTTGGTCACAAGTCCAAGGCACTGCTTAGGTTTCTCTCGTAATTGTTAGAGATCCTATTTGATCATTTATCGGTTCAGTAGAAGTATCTACGTTGCGTTTACCCAATATTCCATTCAATACCATCACCCCCTTTAGTGTTCCCCAATATTCCCCATCTTCCTCCTTTCATCTCCTTTTCACATCGTTTTAAAATCCCCGACATATATATATATATATATATATATATATATATAAATATTTATATTTATTACCATAACATATATGTATGCATGTATTCATGTATGTATGTATGTATGTTAGTATTATTATATTTACGTAATTTTTTTTTTTTTTTTCGTCTCTTGGTTTTGCACTAACGTCCCCCGCTTTATGACACTTTCTCTCACTTTTGCAGGTTGACTGGAAGAGATCTCTTCTAGAGATAAGTTCGCCTATGGCAACAAACTTTTTAACATCTTGTACTATATTTTTTATTTTCCTGTGCAATAAAGAATATATATAAAGTAGTAATCACGCTAACTAAAAAACGAATTTAAAGCATATTTCTTACTCACATACTTTATATCCTTAATTAAATTGTAGGATACATTTTTATTCCTGTGAGATAGAATGTTTAATTTTATTTGAAAGTAGAAGATTTTCTAGGAAATATTAGGTTACTGTATATATTAAAATGAGGTAAAAGTGGGGAAATTGAGAAGAAAGGAAGAAAATAGAAGTACAGACGCTCCAATGTAAATAATATTTGTGTGAACTAGTATGTTTCCTTGACAAATCATACTATTATTAAAGTATACTATGTGTGGTAAAAAAAAAAATAAACCAATCGTTAGACAGGGAAAATGAAAATATTTCATTTCAATAACTGAAATCTAGCTCGTAACAAATTAAAATAGATATTTTGAGTTAATTGAAAGAGATATATTAAATGTATTGTCACAAGTTAGATCTTACTACGCAGGAACATCTATAGGTATGATTCGTACTATTGGATCATCAATAAAATCAATATGCAACGATATTTTAATGTTGCTATTGAAACATCAGGACAAAGGGTCATTAAAACGTTATTACGCCAAATATGAATGATAGAGGCCACACAGGGAAACCTAGGTGTTTATGGGAAACCACTACATAAAGAGGAAATAATAATCAATATCAATTATTAAGAAAAATATCGCCCTTGGGTTCAGTTATCTTATTTAGCTATAATCTTAGTGAAGAGCAGAATAAAAATATTATAAAAATGTAAACCTATAATGTCTTAAATCTTTCATACTTGAAGCACGAAAGGCCTTAAACTCCATACTGATGTTAATTTAAAGTTTAGTTGTAATTACTCCATAGATTATATAAAAAAATAAAAGTATTTGTATATTAAAGCAGAAACTAAGCTTATTGAGCTGAGAATATTTTTTTTTCTTACTCAGAAAGGCCTTTTCACTCCAGAGTTTATAAAAAATTAAAGGTATAAATAATTTATATATTATAGAAGAAATTACACTTATTGATGTTAGTAGTAGTAATGAACAAGAAATTTTAAAAAATATTAAATGGCTTTAAGAAAACATTTCGTACTCGTAGCAAGAAAGGCCTAAAACTTCTTACTAATGCTGACATAACATTTTATTCGTAATTACAACAGAGTTTATAAAAAAATTAAAGTATTTGTTAATTAAAGAAGAAACTCAGCTTATTGACATGAATATATAAACTAAAATAACTTTAAGAAAACATTTCGTAAGGCCTAAAACTACAATTTTTTTATGATAGACTAGCCGACCTACGCGACTTCGTTCGCGTGTAGCTCCGCTCCTATGAGTCGTAGCGAGATGTTAAATAACCTAAGTTACTCCTCGTTAAATCAGATATCTGCTATTGAAAGTCCCGTCAAAATCGGTCCAACCATTTCAGAGATTAACCGGAACAAACAGACAGACAAATATTGTAAAATACATCCATATTTACTTAGTAAAAAGCGGTTATTTTAATATTACAAACAGACACTACAATTTTATTTATATGTATGGATAAGGGACAAACAAGCAGACGTTCCACTTGATGGAAAGTGGTCACCATGGGTCATGAACATCGGAAAAACTAGAGATCTCTTGATTTTCCGATGCGTTACAGCCTCGAAGATAGAGTGAGGAGGGGGAGCGAAGAGGAGAATGGTTTCAGTAGACACTAAGCAAGAACCCGCTGCTCACCGGAACCGAAGCATTAATGGAATGGGACCATGGGGGTCAGAGACACTTGGCGATGGGATTCGCATGCTGGTAAGCCAGCCATTTACGAGATGCTCTCCGATCGGCATATAGGAATTGTACCTAACCCGTCCCCTCACGGGTATACTAATGTTTACTATTGAATTTCATTCGTAATTACTACCATGTTTATAAATATGAAAGGTATATTATTATTGTTAAAGAAGAAACCGAGTTTGTTGATGTGAGTGAAGAGCATGTGAATAACATTTTTATAAGTTTAACCGCTTCAAACTGGGTCGCACGGAAACTTCCTCTATTGTAGTATCTTGACAAATTTATTAATACAATTTACTAAGAACGTGCTCTAAATGAAAACTTTGTAGTGTACATGAATTATTTAAGAGTTAACACATAAATTAGATTTCCTGCTTTGAAGTAATATTGTTAGCTTACTAATATAAATAAGTAGCTCAGCTGGCGAACGTCCGTACCGCCTAACAGTCAATGAATGTCGTGTTAGCTAAACTTAGAAAACTTGAAATGTTTGACAGTTACGAAATCCATGAAAATTTTGTATGGGGTTTTTCTTTTCTTTTATATTATTTTTCTTCAATTTTCCAAAAGTATTCTGCTTACGAACGAAGACAAATACAACAATTCAAAAACCATGAAAATCGGTCCAGCCTTTCTCGAGTTATAAGTGTTTGAACAAATCCGTTTTTATTTTATATAATTATATCCTAACTCTGTCTGTCTGTCGCGCTTTCAAGCCAAAATTACTTAACCGATTTAAATGGAATTTAGTATACAGATAGTCTAGAGCCTGAGAAAGAAGATAGGCTACTTTTTATTGCAAAAAAAGGGTTGTAAGGTTGAAAAGAGGGGATGAAAGTTGTATCGTCATTTTTAGAGCTAGAAGCTTGAAACTTATTTTTTTCATATTTATCATATTTTCTTATATTCTTTTTGTAAGTAATTATAAATATGTCAACGGAACTCTCAGAGCGCGAGTTCCACACTCGCACTTGGCCGAATTATTTTTTAAATTAATTTAACTTCGATAAAGGAACTATTCATTACAGTTTATTTTGTTTACCTCATAACGGAGTTTAAATGACTGTTTTACACAATTACATAAAATTTTTGTCAAATATGTCTTTTAAAATGATATAAACTGACAAACTTTAATATAAAAAGACTACACGAAACTGAAATATGGGAGTAGATAACCATAAGTATAAATGTAAGAATACTAACCTGTATCTCTCGTCACATCAAACAACTTGGCTTGTAAGTATCTATTAGGCGGTGTTCCTTTAGCTAAGAACAGGCTCCCTCTATCTGCTGATGTTAGAAGACACACGTTTACCAGAATCTGCAACAAAAACAAACACAACTGTATAGGCATTTCAATCCATCACATTTAATATTTTGACAAATGGTGCGCGGGTACATATAATATACTTAGATGCCTTTGACTATGTTTTTGAATTTATATTTTTGATTTTTATTAGCAGGCAGGGATTAGCAGCAGGGTGAGATTGGGCCTTGAAAACCTGCTTCTGTGTCTCAAACCCCAATCACTGCTGCGTTCTTTAAGAGTGCATGTTATTATTGTATTTTCATTTTTACTTTACTATCCTACTAATATTATAAACGCGAAAGTTTGTAAGAATGTATAGATGTCTGGATGTATGGATGTTTTTTACTCTTTCACGCAAAAAATTACGAATGGATTTTGATGAAACTTTACAATAAAACAGCTTACACATCAGAATAACACATAGGCTATAATTTATAAAGGTATAGTGTGAATTATCTAACATATAGCTATTGAAACCGCGGGACACAGCTAGTAGCTAGTAGTAGTACATACTATTATAAAGAGATCCCTTAAACTTGCACCTGGATCACAATGATCGTTAAGTAACTTTTCCATTTATTCATAAAGTCACAAATAATCCCTTCCCCAATTTTATTTTATTTAGTTACGTCAGCTACGTCTTAAAAAGAAAATAAAATAGACACAGCCAAAACATGAGGGTGAAATTCATTCACAAAATGGAACTGGATTAGCGTAATGATCCAAGAAAACAATTTCATTTGTAAAAGTGCTGCGATTATACACTAATATTTCAATTTCTTTACTTTTTAACCCCCGACTGTGACCGTGTTCTGTGTGAATGTCTGTCTGTGGCATTGTAGTACCCAAAATAATGGATAATTTAATCGAGATGATTCTTAGCTAAGTATTGTGAAGATCTGATCAGCCGTTTGTATACTATCAGCTCATTACTAACTTAAGAGTTGCGTGACAACATTAATCGATATCAAGTATCGAATAGAATAGAGTATCAAGCGAGCATTTTGTTTTCAATAATATAGAAAAATCGACTTATACAAGTTAAAATCGATGTTGTCCATTAAGGATTTCGATACTTGGTGACTATATTAAATTAGGACTTAAGTCGGGGGTTATTTAATAGTTGTAGTAATAATATAGTTATTTATAATAAAATAAACAAAATTACTAAATCAATAGTTATAGAAAATTATTTTAAGAATATTTTTTTATTAAGAAAAAAATTGTTAATGTAAACAAAAAATATCAATAAAATGTATTTTTTATCGTTTTAGCGGACTCCATAGGGAAAGTTTCTATTTTTTTTTCATTAATACATAGATCAATCAATTCACTATCCGTAATCACTCAATAGTCTTTTTCCAATCTGTCACTTGCCCAGTCACTCCTTGCTTTCCAAATTATAGCAACACTGTTGGTAATTTTTGATTAGAGAGTAGTTTCTATTAGTTTATTTTATATATTATAGAACTGCTTTAAGAAAGCAATAATGGCGCATTGGTTGAGACTTAAATGTCTTACTCGGGAGGTCCGAGTTCGATCCCCCACCTTAGAGTTTTCTGAGTTTAGAAATTAAATATCACTTGCTTTAATGGTGAAGGAAAACATCGTAAGGAAACCTGCACTCCTGAAAATCCTACAAGCTCTCAAAAGGGGTGTGAAGTCTGCCAACCCGCACTGGGCCAGCGTGATGGACTGTGGCGTAATACCCTCCTCATTCTGAGGAGGAGACCCGGCTTGATTGACGGATCAATGGTCCACTACTGACCCGGTGATAATGATAATGATATCTTATAACTCAGCTAAGACAATAACTACTAAATACTTTGCTAGATATAGACATAGATTATCGGCAGTTTGACGAGTACTTTTGTAAATTAGAGCAGTGTAAGAAAGCCCAAGAATATATTGCATGTTATTATTATCTTTTACGCAGTATCTTTACATAATATAAAACAAAGTTGCTTCGCGCTCTCTACGCTTACATCTTATAAACAACGCAACGGTTTGAAATGCGGTTTTCACCAACAGACAGACTGATTCAAAAGGAAGGTTTATATGTATAATACATGCATAGTATAGTAGAGAAATTGTGTGAATCCAGGGCGTCGTTAATAGAAGCTCATGTATAGGTAATATAGAAACCTAAATGTGTAATGCGTCTATATTGTTAAAGTAAGATAAATAATAGAAGCAAAAGCCCTTCATCCACCTTGAAAGCTGGAACTGTCGGTCGCTAGGCATTCATAATTTACATAATAACAGTATTGATTATATTACATTCAGCCCGGTCAGACTCACGGTTAAAATATTCAGGAATAATATTTTCATAAATGTTCTGGCGGACGAACCGTTTTCGTTTCGCACTGATTTCAATGAGCTCTTGTTCATTTCTCTTACACAATTTTTCTTTATTTATATTCTACTAGCGATCTGCCCCGGTTTCGCACAGATAGTACCTCATATTATGCTTACATGTTTCCCACCATATATTGTCTTGTTATATCCCAAAGAGGAAATTAAATTTTAGTACTGAGGTGGTGAGACTGCAACCAACATTTTCAACCATTTTCGTCGTATTCCAACCAATTTACTCAAACCCCTAACAAATTATACACTTAAACCTTCCTCAATAATCACTCTGTCTATTGGTAAAAACTGCATGAAAGTCCGTTCAGAAGTTTTTGAGTTTATCGTCCAAAAATATTGAGGCTTGTGATACAGGGGCTACGCTCACAATTTAGTGCTGAATGTCGTGGCACTTAAATCAAAGTAGCAAATTCATGTGATCCTCAATAACATCCGTGACCTATGCCGATGTTTGTGACAACAGTTTCCCGACGTCAAATTTAAGTTTGTTCTACAATCCAATGTACGGAATTCTTTTAACCTGAATTATGATTATTCCGTGTAAGAATGTATAAGGTTATTTTTACCCGACTACGGCGAAGTCAAAAGGTAGGGTCATAATTTTGGCAGTCTATATGTATGTTTGTAAGTTCCAACTTAGCGCCTAAACTACTGAACCACTTTTTATGAATGAGGTGTCAATAGATTCGTAATAATGGTGCTGGTGAAATTGGCTATAAAAATTTTATGATTTTTTTTATGACTGAATTTATACTTCAGATTCTAACCTCGAAAAAAATTAAACTGAGATAATTATCACGTGTTTATATCTTATTGTTTAAGTCAACATATATGTATAAAATGCGGTCATATAGTTCGCGCGGTCAGTCGTTGCAGTTATTTACTCCTTTAATCAATAAAAACCAACATTACGTTACAACATGAGATTATAAAAGTTATCTCGATCGGAAAACGGGAAACTACATAATAAAAAAATAAAGTTTAAATAATTATAACCCGACTACGTAAAAAAGTGGTCTAAAAAGGACGAAATAAGAATAAAAATCAGATAGAAACACAAATGCATCGGTATAAAAATGGACAAGGTAATTTTATGCACAATAAAACATAGTATATGTCCTTCCTTGAGTTCTGACTTATATCTGTAGTAAATTTTGCGTGAATGCGTAACAGACACGATACGCCATCTATTTATCAATAGATGGCGTAAATAGTATATTAAATCGCACTTTTGTTTGTTTAGTTTGTATTCTTAAGTATTTTCTACGTTTCTTATTATAATTATAATATCAGTTAGAATTTTGTGAAGATGTTATTAATTTATCTACTAGTATGTTGGTTCATAGTCCATCCATATAAGATTCTCTATTATCTTGAGTTAGAGCATAATTAATAACATGTCATCATATCTTAACACGAGAAGTTTATGATTGCAGTATATTGTTAGATAAGCCTTTAATTAATCCTTATTACAGTGAAATTGATATATGGCTAGCTTAGTTCATAGACAAATAGTATATCTAACCAATATCATAATTTTGAACAATAGCTTACTATATTAGATGTTATTGTAATTATATATAGGATGGCCCGTAAGTTAGGCTTAATTAACCTAACCTTAGCTTTAAACAGAGAATTTCAGCAGTGGAGCCGAGTGTTTTAATTGAATTAAGGACCTACCCTTGATCACAAGTCCAAGGCGCTGCTTAGGTTCCTGTCGTATTTGTAAGAGATCATAATGTTTAGTTATTTATCGGTTCAGTAGCAGTTGCGTTTACCCAATAGTCTGTTCAATATCACCCCTGAATATTTTCAATAAACCCCCCTCTCCTTTTCATTTTTCTCCGAGTTATATATTCTATGGCATTGTAGCTTTTTATAAGTGCCATATAATTTATATATAACACACAAGGTTTGTATAAAACAAAAAAGTGATTCTTACTGCAAATCAGTAGTATATTGTATTGTATATGAGCTCCTGTTTCCGCACTTAGACTCTAATTCGGTCCATTGTGGCTATACTAGCCAGCCTAGCTCTTTCCAGAAGCGCAGAAGTTTCCTGGGAACTTCACAGGATTCCTGGAGCGACCTCATGTCCTTGAGGATTTGTGCCCGTTGTGTGGCGACGCCCATGCATTACAGGACTACGTGGGCAAAAATAGGGCTGTCGGTCAATCCTATAGTAAATAGATGTTTATTAAGTGGGCAATGTCCCGACATTATTCCCGCCATTAGACGGAGATCAATGACTGCCAAAAGTCTGCTGTGTTCCTCCATCTCGCATTGTGCGTGTCTAGGGTGAACTGACGCAGCCATGAGCGGAAGGTACTGAAGGAGAGAGGAAGGTGGGGTACAGGGCCTGCCACTGTGGTCATTTATCCTCTTCTCGCTAGCTGAGCTGCTGCGTCATTACCTAGAGATCCGCTATGCCCCTTTATCCATTGAAGGACGACCCTGTTGACCGCCGCAATGCGTACTGCAAATCAATGACTTAATACGGATTACAAAATAACATTCAACGGGTGTGTGAGTGAATGAACGATTTGAATACGCCTTTACGAAGCGTGGGCGGGATGGCTAGTAATAAATAATACGTAATTCTCAAAACTGCTTTTGCTATACTATGCATGTTTAATAAATTAAATTCTGAAAAAAATCTGTGCTGGTAAGCTCAATTGATTGAAAGAATGACTTCTCTTTATAAGACACGCAATTTATAACTTACTTTTGTACGTTGTCTGTCAATTAATTTGTTCGTAAACAACGTAACAAATATATTTAACATGTAGTTGGCCATTGTAGACATACTCGTAGCTTTGAAGCTTCATCTTGTGATCCTATAGGACTCAAGGCTTGGGGCTTTAGCAGCTAATCCGGGAGAGTAGTTCTATTAAGTAAACAGAAGCGGCTCATACTCAAACCTATTCTATACAAAGGTTTCTCTGCTATAATATACATCTATTATACATAATATAAACCTTTTTTTTATCTTTATTTTTTTTAAAAGGGGTCACCTAGTGGTCATGTCACCCCCATAGGAGATACAATTATAAAGAACTAAAATGTAACTTAGATCAACTAAAAAAAAAATAATTAATTCCTACGTCTTAAACCTATTCTGGCCTACTCCGATACAGGACAGGCCAGAATGCTGTTATAAAGGCCTACATCTGTAAGAATATAATTATATCTAAATAAAAAATCAGATCTATCAGCTTCGTTTCGGACACATCTTCATTTTTGTTACATTCTAAACAGACCGGTGTTTGTAATTTCGCTATCATTGCCGCGAAACTATTTAGAGGAATGTGTCCGGAACGAAGTCTAAAAGCTATAGTAATTTGATTCCTACTCATATTGGCACCAACAAACCAAGGTTTGCAGTTTAGATTTGGCTGATATTCCTCTTGAATCACTCTGTCTCACTCTGGTGAAAATTGAATTAAAATCCGTTGCGTAGTTTAAAAAAGATGGAAGAAACGTACAGCGGGAACGACTTTGTCTTATACTATGTAAAGATTTTATAGGTTTAATCTTAAGTCTTTGCTGAAGCTTATAACAAGTTAAAATGAAATTCTTAGGAGAAACTTCAAAGCTAGATTTCTAAAGGAAAAGGAATGAAAGTAATGGAGGGAAGTAAATAAAATTGCCTTTCTGTTTGACCTTTGACCGTAAAACTCGTGTTCGTTTTAATTATGAGCTCGTAGGTTGTTAGTTATACTTTTCAAAAGTTATACGTGACGGAGTGCGTGTTATACGTGACGTATATAATGTTCCATTATTGGTTAACGTTTCCCGTTGGTTTATTTTTCTTCTACCCCACAAGTGCATTGTATTGTTACCACTGTTAGTCTCTATATATTCCCTATAATAACAGACCTAAATTTAGGCTCAAAGTAATCTGAGAGAACGTTACCTGAAATGGTGTTAGTTGAAGTGTAATAATGTTTTGTTTTGTTCTGTTCAGGATATTGGTCGTTTCTGGCTAAAGGTCATGTGTATTTAGGTATGTTAGCCATTAACCATCAGTTGGATTGCCTAAGACAGAAGTTCTCAAACTAATTGACCTATAGATCACCATTATCAATTAGGATTTCATTACTGAAATAAATTCAAGCCACTTCACACAGGAATGAAGTGATTCTATTGGTTCTTAAAAACTACATCCTCGCACATCTCTGGTAAAAACGCAGCCTAAAAAGTCATTTGAAGACATGACAGTAGCCAGGTTAGCTCATTTATTTAGTTTGTATTTTTTCGCAATAAAACATAAACTATGGCCTTCGTCAATAGATGGCGTAAGTAGTATATTAAATCGATCTTTCGTTTGTTTAGTTTTACTTTCGAAATATAATATTAGCTAAACTATTGCTTTATTACCTTTACCCATATTCAAGAACACTGGTCAGCAGATTAAATTCAGACAACTGCTTAACTATTGCAAAAATTATTGTATCCTTAGGCGCCATTCATTTATCACGTTAGACTATTTTCGCTAGTTTTTGACCCCCTACTATAAGAAAAAATAAGAATAGGCCGACAGCCGACGACTGTTTAATATTTATTACGTAAGAATCTAAAGGAAAAAATGAATGCTGCCCGCGCTTTTTCAAAGTATAATCTTAACTTTAAACATCTTACGTAAGAACTATCGAAACTCCCTCCCATCCCCATGTGAGAAAAAATAAGTCATGGTCAACCCCCCTCTCCCCCTAAATCGTCGTACGTAATTAATGAATATGGACAAGTTTTCGTTTTTTTTTAAATAAACTCTCAAGGTTTATAAAAATATCTCTACTGAAAGATTTAAGAAGAAATGCATCAGACGAACTCGCACTACAATTTATCACTACGATTTAACTGGACTGAAAGTTATTTAATTTCGTAAGGAAGATATATGGTAGTGGAATAAAGAGATATTAAATCTTTGACTTCAAACGAGGATGAATTATTTTCATATAACTGTTTTCCGTTTTTCCTGGAATTTGAAATATGTTTATTAAGACAGAATCATTTTCGTACTGTGAGTAATATCACTTTTTGCACCATAAATTACAGTATTAATAGTTTTAATAACCTTTAAGTGAATGTATAATAATTTACTAAATTATATGTATGTATTAAGGAGCAGATTTTTGGGATAATATAACACTCGCCTTCACTACTAGAGTAACCTAACTTAAGTCGATATTACGTACTAAATGATTTTTTATTTATGCAGTAACCTAACAGGTTACTGTATACACTTCTTGTTATCTATATATATAAAAGGAGAAGTGGACTGACTGACTGACATATCAACGCAGGGCCTAATCTATAAGGGTTAGAAACTTGAAATTTTGCACAGGGGTTCCTTTTATAACGTGAAGAAGCACTAAGAAAGGATTTTTGAAAAATCACCCCCTAAGGGGGTAAAACGGTGGTGCAAAGTTAGTATGTCATTTGTCATTTTTGAAGTTATTTAAATGAAATTCATTATGACGATTCTTCATTGAAAGTCATGAAACATGTGTAAAATATTTTTTCGAAAATCATCCTTTAAGACTACCTCATAAAATTATTAAATATGTGTACAGACGATCTACTTATAGGCTAATATCACCTACCTCAATTCGCAAACGAATTTGCGGGTAAATGCTAGTCGAAAATAAAAGGATTCAGATTCTTAGGACCGTAAACACATCTTATATTTATCCCGCAGGAACTCTGAATTTATCCGGGATAAAAGAGTAGTCTGTGCATTAATCTATTTAATAAAGTTTCACAATGTCAGTTACCTTACTCCTCCAAAACGGCTCGACCGATTTTTATGAAATTTTATATGTATATTCAGTAGGTCTGAGAATCGGCTACTATCTATTTTTCATCCCCCTAAGTGAAAAGGGAGGCCCACTCCAAATTTTTATGGCAAAACAACATTTGTTTGTTGAACGTTCCATCGCCATCGCGTGCTTGAGTAACAAACATCCAAACATTTATAATATTAGTAAGAAGTAAGATAACATTTGATATTCCTTGATTGATAAAATTTAAAATATAAAGTTCCCAGTATCCATCTATACATAAAAAAATAATTTTTGTTAGTCTTGCTAAAACTCAAGAACGGTTTGAACTATTTGGGTAATTTTGGTTTTCAAATATTTGTGGCAATCCTGGGAAAGTTTAAACAGTGAGAAATGTTATAATAATTTTAACTATCACACTTTAGCGAAGCGAAGACGGCACCTAGTTTAGATATAAAGTTAATTTTTCGGAAGAATAATATATATATCTTACCTTGTGACATAGTACATCAATATCTAATTCATTCGCGACATCCTTGATGAGGTCCATAAACAGATCCGCCTCGTCCAGCTGTCGTTGTGCTGAGCTGCTGGGCGATCTTGATCTCTGGAAATTAAAACAAACCTTACTACACAGAAATAAAGACGATTTGGCTTAAATTGTCTTACTATTCGCGGGTAGATCTTTTTATATTATTTCAAGTATACCCACGTGTAGACAATATATAAGCTTTGTTGCCAGATTAGAGTCCTCTGTGGTGTTATCGGGCAGTGTACATAGAAGTTAGAAGTTTTTTAAAGTCCACGTAACTTAATTTTATTATCGTTCCGCTCCTATTGGTTGTAGCGAGATGTTAAATAGCCTAAGTTACTCCTTGTTATATCAATAATGGCTCGTGCGAAAATGAGATACAAAGAAGGATCGGAATGGCAAAAGGGGCCATGGCGCAGCTTTATAAGATATGGAAGGATAAAAACAATCAGCAATCTTGTGCGCACTTTAGTGTTTTCCATATTCTTATACGGCGCGGAAACGTGGACCTTGAAGAAAGCTGATCGCGATCGTATTGATGCATTCGAGATGTGGTGCTGGCGAAAGATATTGGACAGCACATCGCACCAACGTATCAATCCTACAAGAACTTAGGATACAGACAAGGCTTTCTACGATCTGCCTGCGTAGAGTTCTCGAATACTTTGGCCACATTGCCAGGAAGGATGACGGAAACTTGGAGAAGTTAATGGTCACTGGCAAAGTGGATGGAAAATTGATGGAATGAATGGAATGGATGGAGATTGTTGCGAGGAAGTGGTCTATCAGCTGTCTGCCAGTGAAAGTCCCGTCAAAATTGGCCATTTTAGAGGCCGGAACAAACAGACAGACAGAAATTGTAAAAAATGTTGTTTTGGAATATGTACCGTGTATACATCCATATGCACTTACTAAAAAGTTATTTTAATATTACAAACAGACACTGCACATTTATTTATTTGTATGGATGTATGGATATAGTTAGCCTTTAATCCTACATCTTGGTCGCAAGTCAAAGGCGCTGCCCGGTATTTCATGTGTATACGTATTGGTGTACAGTAATGGGTATCATTCCCCTCTCATTGTATGACAAACATCATACATTAGACAAACATTTTAATTCAGACCTGAAGAAGAGACATTTTTAATTTAAATTCTTTAAACCTTTCTGTAAAGGGAATTTCATACAGAAAGAAAGGTTTAAACAATTCTAACTGCTTAAAATCAACACAGTTTAAACTTTTGAAAGCTGGGATCGTGAATTTTCTATTTTTCAATTATAGTTAGCAACACAGTTGATAACTTAATATTCGCAGTTCCTTTTATTTTATTTATACCCGTGAGGGGACGGGTTAGAATACTATTCCCCTCTGCCGCTGGGAGAGCATCTCGTAAGAGCCGACTAACCCAGCACCCCCTTGGTGGTAGGGGATCAGAATGCGAATCCGACCGCCAAGTGTCATAAACGCGTTTTGGTCGAGCCGCATGTGGTATCTAGTGAACTCTGGGCTCTTGCTCAGGGTCCGCTGAAACCGCAGCATTGTTTTCTTCATTCTCCCTCCCCACTCTATCTTCGAGAATGCAGCGCATCGGCAAAACGAGAGGGTATCTCTTGTTTTGCCGATGTCCATGGGCGATGGTGGCCACTTACCATCAGGTGGACCATCTGCTCATTTGCACCTTATCTACCATAAAAAAAATCATCAGTAATGTGGTGTCGCGCGTGTTGTTTGGTGGCTTGCTGCTAGGTCTCGGTTATCAAGGAGCACGTGAGCAATGTAATTTATTATTTTAATATTCACTTTGTTAGCAACACTGTTTATAAAGTAGTAGTAGCGAGTAGGTAATTTTATATTCTGTCAAGTATACCGACGTGTAGACAATATATAACCTTCAGTGCGATAGATTAGTCTCAGTCTCTCTGGTGTTTTCGCGCTGTGTGCATGGAAGTTAGTGTTATAGTGTCGTGGTTAAGGTCCACGTAAGTTTACTTTATTATCTATTGTCGTTAGCGAGGGTCGCGAGGGTGGTGAAGGTGAGAGTTAATATATTGTAAAAGAGGTCTTGAAACCTGCTCTTTGGTCTTAAGCTCCAGGCGCTGCACGCCTCAGTCTGAATTGCATGTGTACTGTACAGTAATGGGTATCATTCCTCTCTAATTCTTTGACAACTTGATAAGTCACAAGAGATAACATTGGAGGAGTTAGATTACGCGTAACTTCTATTATCTTTTTTACACCTTCGCGTGGGTCTCAAGGTCTAAGAACTGCTCGGCTTCGGGCTAGATTGCCCTCTAATATTGTCGTTTGAGTGTCACTGCGCAGTACATCTCCCATACTCTTAATATATCTGACTAGCAGCCCATCCCGGCTTCGCACGGGTGGAATATTTTGTTTTAAAACATTTTGGCTCTCCCGCATTTCGGTGGTATATAACTACACTGACCCGTCGCGTCGTCGTGTATTTTTTGTTTATGTTGATATTTTTAATTTCGTAAATATCTTTTGAATGGAAAGTCCAATTTATATCCGTCCGAGATAACATGGTCTGAATTTGATAGGCATTTCTATCAACTTTTAAAATGTAAAAAAGTAGTTATAGTAACAAAACTACGATAGTTGGACATATGGTCTCGCGGAGTTTTTTGTAGATATTGATATATTCAATAATATTGTCGAACATTTTTTTGTTCTATCATCAATACTTTTCGCAGCGCATGCGATGAAAGATATTTTATGGCTAATTTTTTTGCACCTTGGGTTGGTTTTAGTGAGATTTCCTGGGGATCTCTATTTTTTTCTTGTAATAAATATAGCCTATGTTACTCAGGGATAATGTAGCTTTCTAATGGTGAAAGAATTTTTGAAATCGGTCCAGTAGTTTTTATGTTTATTACATACAAAAATACAAAAATCCAAAAATACAAATCTTTCCTCTTTATAATATTAGTATAGATATAGATATATTCTCCTTTCTAAATACTTAGTTGAATGAGAAAATCCTATTATATATCTTGACGGAGCCATTCGAGCGATTTTATAAGGATTAATTTAGCTATAGTTAGATTATCTTCAACTTGTGAGTAAACAATACCCCAAGTAATATGATTTATACACAGACCAATACCCCACAAAATCAATTATATCAAACAAACACATTTATTCTCGTCACGTACAGAACTGCGGGACAAAGGAAACTCAATCTGCCAGTCTAATTTTGCCAATGGTAGCTTCATATTTCTTATTATTCGTTTTTCTGTAATATATTACGGACTTTTTCAATTGAAATGCTAGCTTTATTAAATTAATTAAAGGGAGACTTTAAAAATTATCTTGGCAATATAAGCCTACGATCCTACTTTTTGGTCATTATAGTAGAGGGATGTGTGTGAGGGATGAGCGATGAATAGTTTCACACCGTATCATTATAAATTATAGCCTATATGTTAATCTGATGTATAACCTATATTATTGTAAAGTTTCATCTAAATCCATTCGGCAGTTTTTGCGTGAAAGAGTAACAAAAATACATCCATACATTCTTACAAACTTTCGCGCTTAATAATATTAGTAGGATAATACTAGTCGACCCGCGCGACTTCGTCTGCGTGATGCTCCGCTCCTATTTGTCTTAGCGTGATGATATATAGCCTATAGCCTTCCTCGATAAATGGACTACCTAAAACTGAAAGAATTTTTTAAATCGAACAAGTAGTTCCTGAGATTAGCGCGTTCAAGCAAACAAACAAACTCTTCAGCTTTATATATTAGTATAAGATAAAGGATATTTTTTAAGAAATAAATAGTTTAGTTACTCTTGAAACTCGTGTGACTTCAAAGTGCTGTGTATTTAAATATATTTTGCTAAATGTTTAAATAATTTGTGTAATTAATGTTTTGCTGAAGAAGTGTTAGGAGGTGATGGAGAGTCTTTACTAGTAGTAGAAGAGCGTTTTAATCGCACCTGGGTCGCAAGTCCGAGGTATAGCTCGGCTTCTGTCTAGATTATATTGTTGTAGCCTTTTAGGTGTTATTGTGTAGTGAAGCTCCCGTGTAGCTTACAGTAATTTAAAAGATTTTTTTTGATCATTTCTCAATTTAAGCCACTTAATTATTGTCAAATATTTTTTGTCACAATCTTTAACATTAACAATTACAATCTTTTAGGTTGCGTTTCTACCAGAGTTGAGTGAGGATGTTTAGCGAGGGATGTGTTTGTTAAGAATCAATAGAATCGTTTCATTTTGCTAGTCGCGCTCAGAATGTGTCAATTTTTTTAATGATAGATATGGGACAAACGAGCAGACGGTCCACCTGATGGAAAGCTCATGGATGCGTTGTCGTCTCGAAGATAGAGTGAGGAGAGGAGTGAAGAGAAAAATGCTCCGGTTTCAGTGGACTTTGAGTTCACGGGAGATCTGACTCACATGCGGCGGGAATTTAAAATCTTATTTAGATTTAATACTCCTGTGTTGTCCATGGCTTTTTATGTAGATCATCAATTTTTAAGCAAAGAATGAAGAATGGTAGACAAGGTAACAGAAGTGATGGGAAGCGAAGAAGAAAAGATTGTTATGGGCATAAGCAACCAAATCAAGCAATTGTATTTGTTTTTTTTTTTTATGTAACTCGGTCGGCAAACAAGCATACGGCTCACCTGATGGTAAGCGATTACCGTAGCTTAGACGTCTGCAACACCAGAAGCATCGCGAGCGCGTTGCCGACCCTATCCCCAATTCCCCCCAGGAGCTCTGGTCACCTTACTCACCAACAGGAACACAACACTGCTCTAGAGTAGTGTTGTTTAGCTGTGATCTTCTGTAAGGTCGAGGTACTACCCCAGTCGGGCTGCTCCATATTTGAGCAGGAAATTTCCTGCTGTGCCCTCCCTCAGTTGTTTCTTTCAACAATCTCGTAAAGGGGGTGTGGTCCTTGTAGACCCAATTTCCCAAGGTTCCATCTTTAGGAGGCTAAAGATGGTAAACTGTAGCTGGACAGGGCTTCGCAACAAGTTATCAAATCTGGTATTAAAGCCTAGAATTTTTAAAAAAGATATAGATCACTAAATTTGCTTTTAAACAGATAAATGCGCAACAAAATCGACCATTATTTTGAACGCTAGAATACCACAGACAGACATACAGATACACACGTTTAACTTATAACACCCCGTCGTTTTATGGTAAAGTGAATTCGCAAGTAAAATGGCATCTCATAACTAGTACATAAATAAAGACTTAAATTTGCGATTGATTGAACCTTTGACATATTGCTGGTTCGCACTTGATCGCATATAGAGGTCGTGCGATCGCTCTGTGGGAACTGATGAACCGGTAAATGACTTAAATATCGCCGACGTAGGGAAGTGCTTTATAAATTATTACAACGTAATTAAATGACTATGCTTATCTTTCTCTTCTTTCAATTGAAAATGTTCACCTTCCCAAGACTTTCAATTTCTCAGATTTTTGAGATAAGTATACAAAATGTTTGGGTAGCAATTCAATTCTCAAAATCTTTTAGGTTAGCCAATCAGTATATAATTATTGACAATTCGGTTTGTTCTATCCAACTTTTTTTACATATCATGGAGGTCAAATTCATTGGTCCACCATCTTTGCGAAGCCTAATGCGAACCCTAATGGGGAGAAAATAAATAATATTCAAATATTCGAGACAATCTAAAACTACAATAGTTGGACATATGGTCTTGCAAAGTTTTTTGTAGATATTGAAACGTTCTATAATATTCTAGAACATTTTTTTGTTCTATCATCAATACTTTCCGCAGCGCATGCGATGAAAGACATTTTAAGGCTAATTTTTTTGCACCTTGGGTTGGTTTTAGTAAAAATTTCTGAAGATCTCTAATTTTTTCTAGTAATAAATATAGCCTATGTTACTCAAAGATAATATAGCTTTCTAACGGTAAAAGAATTTTTGAAATCGGTCAAATAGTTATTAAGTTTATTGGTTACATTCAAAAATACAAATGATTCCTCCTTATAACCTTATAGATTATAGATTCCTTAAAAAGACTGAGTATCCGTATAAAGTACCTAAATAAAACTTAAAAATCAAGTTGAACGGAGAAATTATTAATTTCTTATTTAAAACACGAGTAATTAAAAAATGAAGTGAACAAAATATTGCAATTCATAGAGTAAAGCCGATGAAAATTTAATAATGTTCGACGGAGCGTCATATTAATTTTATCGATTCGCCTTTGTAATATGGGATGACGGTGAAAAAGGTTGGGATTTACCGGTAGATGTGAATATGATATGAAGAAATATTGCAACGTAAAAGAATAGTTTATAAAGAATTTCTGTTTCTTTTTTCAAAGAAAAAAACAAGCAGGATTTAAGGCTGTTGATGTAGTGTTTCCGATTAACTCTAGCAAGATAGATTTGGTCTTAATCCCACAAAATCCTTTCAATCGATGTCCATATCATGGTGAAGCATAAAAATTATTAATCCGCCATCTTTGTGACTCCGACATATTGGATTTAGAAAAAAACCAATTATTTAGGTAACCTAGGACAATAATACCAATTTGGGGATTGAACATGGTATTTCTTTAATTAATATTCGGAAATTCATTTCAATAAATAAAAAATATAGTTTAAAAACTATATCCCGACTATTGTTCATTTCTGTTTTTCTATCTGAATTATTTTCTTGTTTCGTCCTTTTCAGACCACTTTTTTATGTAGTCGGGTTATAGTATTTTAAACTTTATTTTTTATTTAATAGTTTTTCGAACAAATATTGTTACGTAAAGTTGGTTTTTATTTGCTTAAACGAGTGAATAATTGCAACGACAGGACCGCACGAACGAAAATGACATAACAATAACATATATATACATATTCGTAATGTACTCGCCAAGACCTTTCTTTTGACACTAAACACGTGATAATTGGCTCAGTTTAATTTTTTTCGAGGTTAGAATCTGAGGCTTAAATTCCGTCATAAAAAATCATAAAATTTTTATAGCCTATGTCACCTGCGCCATTATTACAAATCTATTGACACCTCATTCATGAAAATTGGTTCAGTAGTTTAGGCGCTAGAGTGGAACACACAAACATACAAACATACATACATACATAGATAGATAGACACATACATACATAGACTGCCAAAATCATAACCCTTCCTTTTGGCTTCGCCGTAGTCGGGTAAAAAAGCAATTATTATTCCGCAGCTTTATCAATCCGCCATATTGCATTAAGATTTACTATTGCATTTAGAATACATATTATTTAGCTAACCAAGGCACAAATTGTGCTCGAAATCTGAATCTGAACAAACTGAAACATAACCAACTGTGAATGGAATAACAGTTGCACAATCTTGGTCTATTTTTGTCTTACAATCCTAAAAGATCGGTTAAAAATTTTAGGAGTATTTAGGAATTTCTAATAGATTGGAGTGACAGTTGTTTCCAGTCACCCAAATCAAAGGTATATGCAATATTTCTTCTTCTCTTTTTTACTCGGGAGATAAATTTTAAATTAAATTCAGAAGGTAGGAAATATACTCATAAAAAATATATACAACATAAAAAGTAAACCGGCCATTAAAGAGTTTATGTCACCCAGTATCCTATAGCGGTTGATATTTGCGCAGTGGAAAAGGTAAGGATCGTTTTATCCGGATGTTTGCGAAGCGGAATCGGCTAAAATGGTTCCAATCTGCAAAATACAGAGCTAATGTAGGGTTGCCATGAAATGCTATAGCATCCGTTGTCGTTTTATGGTGGTATGTGTGGACCGTTGTTACTTATCTTCATCACTAATCTAGTATTAAAAAACAACTGTTTGCACTGGGGGAGTATCGGCAGAAGTGAAAAAACGTTAACGTTGTGCGTTTTTGAATATTTTGGAATGGTTTGGGAATAATTTCGCACGAATTGCTTTATTTATCAGTTTAAAAGTACTATCATTTATGTGGTTAAATATAATATATGTCGGAGGTGTGAGTTAGGTTTAGGTTAGGTTAGCCTTAGGTTAGGTTAAAGTTAGTCTAATCTTAAGATTAAACAGTGAAACTAAGCAGTGGAGGTGAGTGTTATGATCATTTAAAGGATATCCTTAAGCCTACACCTTGGTCACAAGTCCAAGGCACTGCTTGGCTTCCTGTCATAATAGTTCCTGTCATAATAGTAAGAGATCGTAACGTTTAGTTATATCCTGACCGTATTGCGCCCGTATAGCTTATATTATAGGCCATCCGTTTTGCACCTATGATGCTTATTGAAATATTGTATATCCACATTTCTTTTTAATTTTGAGCATAGTAAAAGATTATCGATTAATCGAATCGTTATCGTTGTCAATGGCGTTGGAGTGGGGTAGTAGTCACTTCCGTTGTTTTGACAGTCTCTACCCTCGACCCTTTATATGCGATCGACAGTCTAACTGAAGTCTTAGTCGTGCGCGGTCTCTCAAGAAGTGAACATCATCTAAGTAGTGCTAGTGATAGTGTCAAGTGCAGTGTAGTGTGGAAGTGCTGTCCAACTAAGGTCACGTAAGTCCTTACAATGTAATTGCCACGTGGTTAAGTAAACACAATGTTAGGTTAGGTTAGCCTTAGGTTAGGTTAGCCTTGTGTTAGATTCGGTTTATGTGCGTTTAACCTTGGGTTTAAACAGAGAGCCTGAGCAGTGGAGGTGAGTGTCGTAATTACTTAAAGGAATTCCTTAAGCCTACACCTTGGTCACAAGTCCAAGGCACTGCTTAGGTTTCTCTCGTAATTGTTAAAGATCATATTTGATAATTTATCGGTTCAATAGGTAGTAGAGAGAGAGAGGAGTATCTATGTTGCGTTTACCCAATATTCCATTCATACCATCACCCCCTTTTAGTGTTCCCCAATACTCCCATCTTCCTCCTTCCGTTTCCTTTCACATCGTTTTAAAATCCCCGACATATATATGGCGCTATCGTACACAAATAAAAATTCACGTGCTACAAATTAAGCGTGCAAGCGAATTTTCGATCAGGTCACATATCCTGACGCGAGTTTAACATTTTTCACCCATACCAAATGAATTCAGTGAGAATGAACTCCTAAGTGCCTCTGACGAAGACACTATATCCGTTCCCGAGCCCTCTCCTACTACGCAACCGTTGTCCTCGCGCGCTCTACGTGATATCGCGCGCAGAACCACTCTCTGAGGAGGGTACTTAAGTAAAACTACATTACAAAAGCATTACGTGAGTGTTTACCGTTTGAAGTCCTTAAAAATGACTGATTATCACGTTAGTTTCTATAATAATATTGACATTAGATAATATTTCGCGTCACATCAAGTAAAAGACCTTTTATAATGAAAATCAAATTATCACATTTAAATTTTACTCGCAATGTCTTGCAACTGAACTTTAAATTAGTTAACCTCAACCGATTGAGATAAAAGTTTGCGTGAAGATATTCTTAATCCAATATGGCGTGCGACCCACTAGTGGCGGACTAGTTAGCAATTTCATAAATATCAAATGAAAAGTTTTGCTTAGAATACGAATAGCTTCATTATAGACTATTTTTTTTAAATTTCTGAATCATTTGAATTACAGTACTTAAATTCTGGTGTGACAAGAATCCAGGAATATTCATATACATGGTAACACTAACATTGAGTATGGAAGGAGATCGTTCGGTGAATAAATACGAATATTACGAATTGATAGCTTATTTTGTTGAACAAACATGTGGATTGTGAATTCCTATAACGTACGAGTATACAACTTACAAAATGAGTATATTCAGTTTATTTTGAGTTCTAACTTAGTAGGAATATGGACTATTTCTAGATTGTCTCAAATATAATAACTTTTTGACAATACACGAACATTATTGAATATCTTATTCACTGAAATGGATTATGGAGCTGTGGAAGTATGTAATAATTTCATGAAGTTATTTTATCCTAAAATAATATGTTACCTACTGTATGCTATGATACCTATAACTGTATATCAATACGTATGTATAATAATAGTGCTTGGTAGTAGCGACTAAGGGGCAGGTTTACAAGGTATTGTCAACGTTAACGTTTGTCTTCACTGGCCAGTATCAAGCTAAACTAGACAACTTATAATATAATAGTAGCACTAGATAGAAAGCCGAGAAGTGCCTGGGGTTTGAGATTAAGGAGTAGGTTTACAAGGTTAACCAGTCAATAAAGTAAACTAACCTAATCCATGCCATGCTAAGCTACCACAACTTGGACTAGTTTAGACAATGTTTACTGTATAAACTTGTTAGATAGCCCAGATTTATCGGGTTAGAGGTTTATCATAGATTTAAGGTCCTCATTTAATATAATGTACTAGCGACCCTCCACGGCTTTGCACGGGTAGTGGAGCATATTATTCTTACATGTATACCATGATACGTTTTTTTAATATCTCAACTTTCTCCGACATTTTCAACAATTATCATCATATTTCAATTAATTGACACAAATCCGTAAGAAATTATACACCAAAATCTTCCACATTAATCTATATCTATTGGTATAATCGCATTAAAATCCGTTTTGTAGTTTTTAAGTTCATCGCGAATAGACCGACAGATATTTTTTTGTAACATGTTGTGATAGAGATAAAATAAAATACCTGAATAAAACACATGTGGGTAGTTCTAAATATAAGTCCACCTCACGTTGGTACATAAACAGTTTGTGAGCTTAAAAGCTTTTGTGGTTTCCGTGCTGCAGTATGCACTTCAACTTGTTCATTTTGTACGTTGTTATATGTTGTTTATTATTAACTAGTCGACCCGCGGGACTTCGTTCACATGTAGCTCCGATCCTATTGGTTGTAGCATGATGATATATAACCTATAGCCTTCCTTGATAAATGGGCTATCTATCACTAAAAGAATTTTTCAAATCGGACTAATAGATCCTGAGATAAGCGCGTTCGAACAAACAAACAAACTCTTCAGCTTTATATATTAGTGTATATTAGATACATGAAGTAAATTATGAAATATTATGTAAACTAACTTGAATTGTGAGCCACTTTTAAAGAAAAAAAAACATAACTTTCAAGTTTAAGGTTCCGTATCTCAAAAGAACAATAGAACCACTGAAACCGTAGCATTCTTCTCTTCATTTCTCTTCCTCACTTAATTTTCGAGGTGGCAACGCATCGGCAAAACAAGATTCACTCTCTTGTATTGTCGATGTCCATGGGCGACGGTGGCCACTTACCATCAGGTGGGCCGTCTGCTCGTTTGCCCCTAACAACTATAAAAAAATACGGCCATCTACGTCGATACTCGAGAAGGAATCAAAACCTATAAGGTATATCGTTGACCTACAATTATGTAGAAATTTCATATCGATTGAAGAGAGCAGTTTTAATTTTTTGATGATGCTGCCGGGAAAATTAATTTACCCAGAGACTATCATGTCTGGGTAAATAAAAGTAAAAGGTAATCCACTCCAGTTTTTGTTAACCTGGACGAATTTGCTTACTGAATTCCACAAGTGAGGACTTGGGAAGGTTATGCGGGGTTGATGCGACTGCCTCTGAAGGACACAATCCACCTTTGCCTGCCTTGAAGAGAACGAGAATGTAATAGGTTAGCTACTAAATAATAAATGACAGTAGAAATAGATACGCAGACAAGAAACTAGTAAAGTTTATTATATAAGAATCCCACATCGAAACTAGATAGCACAGTCTAACTGCATTTATTTCGAAACCCAATTTCGCTAGACCATCAATTTTGCTCATTTTTCTTTTTTGCTGTTGTCCGGATCAAAATAGTACGCTTCGGGAATTCCTTTGTGAGTTGTATCAAACAGCGACAGGAATCGAATCAAAAGGATTGTGTGAACATTTGTTGGGAATTAGAAAATTGCAGAATAGAATAAAAAGTTAATCTATACATCCACCTCTACTGACTCTGTTGGCTTTATTTAAATCTTGGGTAACAAAGTCGAGCAGTGTAAGCAAAAGTTTTTTCAATTTTTAGACTCTGAGTGTGGCAGTTAGTACCTTTACTTATTTAAAGGTACTAACTGCCACACTCAGAGACGTCAAACGGTTTCTTAAGTCGCTCTTTATTATAAATCTATAATTAATCACTCCTAGAGTCAGTTAATGTACATTTAGCTTCCCTTAATGGCAATTAAACTGAAGTCTAGCAAAACCTTCAATTAACCTTAATGTGTGATTTGACGATATAGAAATTTGAAAAAATGTCGAACGAGTTGCGTCAATGAATAATTCTCGTCTGCCGTAAAATTAGCTATCCTTCTACGTGATGTCGAAGGTTGTGGTTCCCCAATTAAAAAGGAATATGAAGGTAGTCTTTGAATGACTATTCAATTAATTATCTTTCGTTCATATTCTGATTTCAATTCACCTTAATTTAATTTTATTCATATTATTTTATTATACTGTATATTAGGAAGTCTTTCAATTTTCAATTTCAGTCAGGTTTGCTTTTAAACTCAAAACGAAATTTAAATTGACAATTTGACATTCTTCTTCTTCTTCTTCTTTGTTTAATGGCTTCTAGTTGTGCACAATTAAAATGCACAGGGTACTTTGCCAATGTCACGTAGTAAGGACAAAACACACTTGTGGAATTTGACCGGTGAGACTGAGTTTTTAATTTATGAAAGTTCCTTTACAATAAGAGGGTTCCACCATGTTAAGGTCAATCTACAACAACACAATATAAGTTAATAACCAACACCAATAAAAAAAGTCTTACATTCTAATAAATATTATGTACAGTTAGTATACTATTTACAGTTTAATGTTGTTAGACTTAATAAATTTACACACAAATTTTACATGACGCGGACAAAACACTAATTGAAGGAAACATTTAACATCAATAGGACGAGGGACAGAAGTTTTTACAATTAAGAAATTTAATGAGAATTTGTTATGTAAGCATTAGTCCTAAATTAATGAGTGTGGCAATAATAATTTAACAATTATTTAAAAAAATATTTTGCGCAAATGCAGCCTCATTTGATGGAGGATGAGGGATGTGTTTCTTAAGAATCAATAGAATGGCCTATATATAAATGGATAATTTACCTATCCTCGTCAAATGAAGCGATTCTATTAGTTCTTGTTAAAGTGAAGTTGGTGTTAAGTTATATATATACCTAGCAGTAAAATCGCAGGTTTATAACAAATCCCTGTGGGCGAAGGCCTTTACGCCCACATTTCAAACAACACTTGTTTTAGCTAGAAATTACAAACGCAGCTGTAAACCTTGCACGAGTGATTTAAGTTAGAAACTCTCCATTTTCCAGTTTGCTTAATTTATCAAATAAAATGCACTTTTCTGGTACTAACATTAACTTGTAACCAAGCCTACATATTGGTTCTTAAAAAACACATCCCTCGCTCATTTTTGGTAGAAACACAGCCTAAAAGCGTCTGAAGTAAAAGCGCTCCATAAAAGGAGTACAAATTTCAATAAAAAAAAAATTGTCTCGCTATTGATATTCTTAGTAATAATTTTGGAACTATTAGATTGTTTTGCTTACAAAACTTACAGAACTGTAACACTTATGTAAGAATTGCATTCAAATATAACTTTAAGTGTGAACGGCGTTAGTAAAAATAGCTTTTAATAAAACTTAGTGCTTACGATTAATTTTAAATAGCGAGTAACATTCTAGTAAACAAGCCGTGATGCTGTAGGTCTGCTAATAATTAAAAATCAACAATAAAAACATATGATGAATACATAAGATAAAATAAAAATACATTGCTATTATATATGTCAGAAGAGAGATCCGATTTGGATAAATGAATTGAACCAAACCTTACGATTTGGTAGTTTTTGGACAGGAACCCAGGCAGTGCTTTGGACTTGTGACCAAGGAGTAAGCTTAAGGGATCCCTTAATGTAATTACGACACTCGCCTCCACTGCCCGGTCTCACTGCTTGTCTTAGGATAGGTTAACATAAGGCTAACCTAACATAAACCTAACCTAGCCCTTACCTAAGGTTGTACTAACACATCTAAATACAATGTAGGGACTCACAATAAATAAGACGTAAGAACTCACATGATCCTTAGTCCGAGAGGTCTAATAACCATGATATAGCGACACACTATTTGTTACATTTCAACTCCAGGTGATGTTCACTCAAAGAGACTTGTCGAGAGATTAAACTGTACAACGTCAGTCGGGGAATATAAAGGGACTAGACAATGGTAGCAATGCCAAGGGGCACTAGTGGGGAGAAGTAAATCAAGAAGTAGGCGTTCCGATTAATCGATAATCGATAACTCGTTGATGCTATCAAAAATCGTTGAATAAAGTGCCGTAGATGTCACTCGTATTCCAATTATTCGATAATCGTTTATCGTATATAATTAAAATTACGCGACAGAAGTGACAACAAATCCTCTTTAATATTATCCTACCCCAACGATAGCCCAACATGACCTCCATTATTATCCTACCCCGACGAATAAATTACGAAGAGTAATTTAATTATATTTATAAAAAATGACTTTTCATTTACCCTTTTTCCAGAAGAGGACAATTTGTCAGACAAAAGAAACTACTTTTCTATAAAACTCAAAATATGTGCGGTTGTATAAAAATCACATTATCGATAGATAATAAAATCTCCCGCACGACTTTATTTCCATTGAAATAGTGCCGACAGTCTACACAATGTCTGTCAGAAACCCTCTGGAATTTAGAATTCTTTCATTTAAAAAATTCCACCAAGTGCGAGTCGGACTTGTCCTATTTGAATTAAGGGACAAACTTAACTTTGCCACCGAAAAACTGTTGTCCCCTATACCTACATCAACAGTTAACTAATTGTAATAAAATATTTCTTATATGTTAGCAACACCGTTTATAAATTAGTGTTCTCGGGTTCTTTTTGTATTATTTCAAGAATACTCACGTATAGACAATAAACCTTGAGTGAGATAGATTAGAGTTAGACTCACAGGTCTGGGTTTTTGCTCAGGGTCCTCTAAAACCGATGCATTCTTCTCTTCATTCTCTTCCCTTATTCTATCTTCGAGATGGCAACCCTTGGTACAACAAGAGATACTCTCTAGATTTCCATCAGGTGGACCGTCTCTTCGTTTTTCCCTTATCTGTCATAAAAAAGATCTCTGGTGTTTCGTGTAATGTACATGGAAATTGGAATAGTAGTTCCATCCATCTTGAGGTCCATGTAAGTTGACTTATTATCTACTGTAGTTAGTATTCGGGAAGCAAAGGGGCGCAAAAGTCACGAATTTGACGACGTTACGATTCCTATGCGAGTATCAAAACATGGATTAATTTCATCTTGATCTTCTCCGACCTCCGAAGTGATCCTATCAGAGTTTCTTTTCCTTTTAATGCACGGAACCTTAAAAACGCAGAATAAAGTGTATTATTCCCCGCCATTTTATATTTTAGATTACAATCTTTGTTGGTTTTTAAGATAGATTTCCTTTGGGAGCGTGAGGCTTTGCTCATTCGTAGCTGTAATGAAAATGGGACAATAAATCACACAAAATTTATTCTGTTTTCCTTTCTTAATTGTTCTTATATAACTTACAAAATGCTTAATTACATTTACAACAAAGAATTGCCTTTCCTTTTAAAACCAGACGGACAATAAATCAATATGTAAATGCTGTTTTGATGTTGTGTTTCTTGACGGATCTAAATGAAAAAATTATGTGAGAATATAGTTTATTATTAAATCTTTATTTTCCGATCATAGTGACATGTACAGTATAAATACTATGAATAAAAATAAATTTGTAACGCCATACTATCGTCTCCACAAAGTGAGTAATAGTTTCATGGGGCTTGGTGTTCGCATCTATAATAAGATTCCACAGCCTATATTAGACTTGCCACTGAGGCGATTTAAAACTCTAATAAAAAAGCAAGTTTAGTAAATAAAGCTTTCTACTCTGTACAAGATTACTTGAATAACGACTAAGTTTGGATTCAAAATGACGTTGATCCTCAGCTGAATGATTATACCTTTGTAAAGCAGACTGATGTAAAACAATGGCGTTTTGATGCGAGCCACTATTGAGTTTGTTGTCAGTTCTTCTCATTAGGAAACTGCTTTACGAACTGGTGGTACTTTCAGAAAAACTGACTGACTGACCAATTTTGACGTGTCAAAGTACTTTGTAATTGAAATACACTTTTTTGAGTTTGAATAAAAAATTTAATCCTAGTGGAGTCGAACTCGTACAACGAGGGTTCTGTAAAATTTAAATTGAGGGAAAATTAACTTTGCGGCTTTCGAACTTATCCCCCATGTGTACTATAAGACATTCCTCCTTAACATATTCATTATATTTCAACAGGAAAGAACCTAATAAAATATACATAAACGACCGTATCTTTTAAATTCGTTCATTTGGAGGTTTGATGTTTTCACAGATAAACATCGAAATGAAAAAACCAGTCAAACAAATCTAATCTCTAGTAGTCACTGTAGGGTTCTATTTTCCACCAACTAACTCCATCATCAGACAATAGATACCAATTTCGTTAAGTTTGGACTACTGGGTATAAGCAATGTAGATACTGCTACTAAAACCATAAATACCTAATCATTATGATCTCTTACAATTATGACTGGAACTTAAGTAGTACCTTGGACATATGACCAAAGTGTAGATTTCGATTAGAAGGACGACCTTCAAGCAATTTCAACACTCGTCTCCAATCCTAGCGCGCAAACATACATATAAAGTGTATAGTAAGTAGTAGTGATAATATTTTTTAGTATTGCTGCTTGTTAAGTAAATACCGGAACAACCCCAGAGGACCGGGTATTGGTATCCAAGATTTCCCTAGCGTCATCAAAAAGGTACTTTAATAGTCGTATATCTTGCCAAGATACTTTTTCAATCTATATATAATAAAAATGTAACTTATCGAGTGTCCACGCTATACTTTGGGATTCAGGGTAATTTTTTAATGAGGTTTTCTTCCTCACCAACAGGTAGTAACTCCTGTTATCCGCCCTTCGTCATAGGATCGCTTACACAGTCTATTCTGCTAATCTTTGTCAGTTGTCCGTCATGACCAGCAGCTTCCCTTCAAAATGAAGTAAAGCTGCCGGCCACGCCCAGGGTGCACCACGTGAACTGACCTGCACTCCGTACATAGAATACTACTCCTGAGGGTTATACTTGAACCAGAGGTAGCATCACGATGCAATAATCATGAGAACTGTCATGATGGCGTATTTATTTGGTTACCTCCTACTTTTTATGAAGTTTATCAGTTTTTACCTATTAAAGTAAAATACTACTTAAATCAATATTGCCAACATCATAACTAACAGTATCTCTTATTAGGTGGAAATTGGATATGGCTATCACCGTTGAATTTGAATTTGAAGCTCAGTGGTTCGGGCGTTGGATTCAAAATCCCGGACATTGGACTACTGGCGTGGCCAACTCCTGGCACAAGCATTTTAGCTTACTAGGAGGGGTAAAGGGAATACTAGTAGTATGTGATCCATACTGCTGCATAGTAATGTTAAAAAAAAAATTACTGCAGGTCTGACTTTGTTTCATTTAAATCTGATGTCAGCAAAAAATTTTAAATCTTAGTGAAGCTAGGGTGAATTGACTAGTCAGTAATATTTCAAAGTAAGCGAAACATTCCAAATAAGAAAACATTTGATAGAAATGCGATTTTCGTAGTCGCAACTCATTTCCTGCTGTTTCGACGTGACGAACCCAGGAAATTGTCGTGAAGAACGGGCAAGGCGGAAAAGACTTTTGAACTGAACCGCTGTCTGTATGAAATACATGCCAAAAAAGATAAGAAATAAATAACTGATACATTTTTTCTGCAAAATCGTTGGATTGCCATTAATTTAAATTTTTCGCAAATAATAATTTTTAACCTCCGACGCTACAATGACGGCGTGATTTAAGTTCAACATGTTTCTGTATGTCGATTCTGATGAAGTTTTATTTGTTTGAAAGGTAATTTAATCGAGATGGTTCTTAGCTATGTATTGTAAAGATCTGGTCACCCATTTGAAGACTATCAGCTCATTTCAAAATATTATATTAACGTAACAATACTTGATTTCACCATCAAAAATACAATTAATTGCAATTTAAACGTTATTAATTATTTTATAAATTATTAAATAATCTTTTATAAATCTTGTTTTCCTTTTTACCATTTTAATAACAATAGAATAAAAATTAGTCGAATAATATTAAATTGAAAAATCGCAATTGGTTTATAAACCCGTGAGGGGACGGGTTAGAATACTATTCCCCTCTGCCGCTGGGAGAGCATCTCGTAAGAGCCGAGTAACCCAGCACCCCCTTGGTGGTAGGGGATCTGTTCCCCGACTGGCTTGCGACCACCAGCATGCGAATCCGATCGCAGAGTGTCATATACGCGTTCCGGTTGAGCCGCATGTGGGCCAGACTTACCGCCTCCCTCTCCCATCCCATTAATGCTGTGGGTCTAGTGGACTCTGGGCTCTTGCCTAGGGTCCGCTGAATTTGCATCATTTTTCTTCTTCATTCCCTCTTCCCACTCTGTCTTCGGGGATGCAACGCATCGACAAAACGAGTGTTTCTCTTTTTTCCGATGTCCATGGGCGATGGTTGCCACTTACCATCAGGTTGACCATCTGCTCGTTTGCACCTTATCTATTATAAAAAAAAAATTACTCAAATTAGAAATTTATTTATTTATTTAATAATTTGAACTTTCTCTCTATTCCACTGTTCAGATAAGTTCTTTAGAATTGGTTTAGTAAATTAGTATAAAATTGATGGACATGTACCAAATTATCCAATTTAATATATTATCTATAGAATTTTTGTTTTATACAGATATTATAGGACAAATATTTCCTTCAAATTTTAATAGCTTCAGCAGCGCTATCTATTTTTCATACTTCACGATCGATTCATACGGCACGATCACTTCATAGTATGTGACGGTTACGCTGATTATTTAGGTGTATATCTGTGGTTTAGGTCCCTGTCACTCAGTGTGACCAAATGTAACATAATTCTGCGATTTTAAATTAGTCTTGACTTAAATAGCAAAGATCTCCGTTCCGTTAATTAGGGTATTTCAGATTGTATCGCAGAACAGAAAAGATTTTGCAAGAATTTTAAAAAATCTCGCAGAAAATTAGCAGGGTGACCAATTATTTCGGTATCGGCGTTAGTAATTTTAATTTAAAAGAATTCCCGACATGTGGCAAATAGTTAATATTGATATGACTAACTTGACAAATCATGAGCTCTGCTATCATAGATCAATAAGCAGTTTGACTAATGGAGCATCTAACAACAGTAGATGTTAAGTAACGAAGTCAAGCAATAGATGCTAGTGTAATTGCAATGTATAGGAGCTCTCTACATTGCAATTGAGGCTTGAGACTCAGGATCAGGTTTAATAGACTATTTTACTACATGCAAACTCTCGCCTACACCACTCAACCTAATTGCTAGCACTATCCTACTATCCTACTAATATTATAAACGCGAAAGTTTGTAAGAATGTATGGATGTCTGGATGTATGTTTGTTAATCTTTCACGCAAAAACTACTGAATGGATTTTGATGAAACTTTACAATAATATAGCTTACACATCAGAATAACACATAGGCTATAATTTATAAAGATATAGTGTGAATTATCCAAAATATAGCGGGTGAAACCGCGGGCCGCAGCTAGTTATTAATAATTCGTCTCCTTAAAATGGATTAAACCTCTTTTATTCACATTTCACTATAATAGTATTCAATCAATGAAATTAAACGGAATGTTCATTCCATTAAATTACTCGTCATACTGTTTTGGATCTCTCTAACAGAGCTAAAGCTAGGGCTTACATAATTTCCAAGGTAGTGTTAGCAACACTGTTTATAAAGTAAGTAGTAGCGGGTAGATCATTTTATATTACTTCAAGTATACCGACGTGAAGACAATATAAAACCTTTAGTGCGATAGATTAGCATCAGTATACCAGAGGGGTATTTGTTGAGGAACACGTGAGTAATGTACATTATTAATTTAATATTTGGTAGCGAGGTCGAGTGGGGAAGGTGAGAGTTAACGGTTATAAAAGACGTCTTTAAACCTGCTCATGGGTCTCAATCCCCAGGCACTCCTCGACCACCATCTAGATTATATGTTAATGTTGTCGTGGAGCGTTACTGCGTAGTATAGCTCCCATATATATAGCAGTAGTGGAATTATTAAATTAAAATAAACCAAACTACAAACGGATCACAGACTGTTAACAAAGCTGCTAGCAAATTTAAACGAGGAATTTTCACGTTGTTAGTTATTTATCAATCTACCCACTCAGTCCACCACAATTACTGAAATCAATTTAGTCATTATAGTATTAATTGGCAATATACCGACAGCCGACCGCTGCGAGCTCTATAAAACATTATTCCTGTAATTATGATGAAGGGCCTAATGACCGGTCATTTGTTATACTGATGCTGTAATTGAACTGTAAAATTAAGGCTACATGCATACAGACGAAGTATATATATTTGTATATAATACATGTAACTTCCAATGTTTGTACATAAAGGAAATTCAAGGAAACCTAATATGAGATGTCTTTATATCGATAGAAACATAACGCTTGAAAAAAGATTCTATGCGCATTACACAAAAACTACTGCACCAAATTAGATATAGTTTTCACAGTTGTATAGCTACAGGTTTTACCTAAAATATAGGCTAGTTACTATCGTTGTAAAGTTAACATCGTTGATAACTTTATATTATAACTTAATATACCATATTATATTAATACGTTTTTATTAGCTTCATACGTATGTTAGTGTGTATGTAACGGAACCTTTGAACATGACTTTGACCCCCTTCAAAACGTCGGATTATCTCGAAATTTGGCATACTTATTAAGGATTGATGACAATTCAATATTTTAAACAGTTTGATCCGTTATCCTTACTAGGATAATCAGGATTAGCGATTTTTTGTTTTCCTGAGACCCGGAGTGTCTGCGTCAAAAAACTTTATATTTATGTTTTATACTTCCCCTATCTTATATGTACATCATCCCCCTATATTCTAAAGTAGTTTTCACCCCCGTTTTATAGTAAAATTTAACGAAATTTTCAGTAAAATTGTTAAATTTTAACAAAATTTGGTTCGAAAATCAAGTTTTTAGTAGACAATAGTAATATTAGTTTATCCGATTTCGCTCGTTTATATATTGTTGCATAGCGTTTTTTATCACCTATTCAACGACACCACTCTTGTTAAGATATCTTTCAGGACGAACGAAAAATTAAATAATTCATTGATATTCTTCACACCGAGCCTCCCTTATAGGTTCGATATCTTATAATAAACATATATTATACAACATTTCAAAATTTAACTTAGTGTCCGTCCGTCCGTCTTGTTTTTACAATAAAATCATTTTTTCTTAAACTATTTTTAATTCAAATTTAATTTCTATTTTTTAGTAAGATTTTCTATAAAAGCGTATTTTTTTAAACATTTATTTACATTTTCCATTTTAAGTGCTTATTATTATTATTGTTTTTGTGCAGTATCGCCCCCTTGTAGACAATATATTTGATAACAAAATTTGATTTCGGTTGAGATATGACTGACATTTGTATTGTGGTACGAATAAATGGTTACTGAGCTACATTTTCTCAAGATGAAAAATACCGGAACCGTTTAGAGGTCCAGCTAAGGACAGCTACCGAAACATTATCTTCTTCTATAAAATTCTTGCGCTATCAATTGATATTTGGGGCTCTTCTCTCTCACTCTGGGCTCTTGCTCAGGATCCACTGAAACTTCAGCATTTTTTTTTCTTCTCTCCCCTCACTCCATCTTCAAGGATGCAACGCATCGACAAAACAAGATAGTGTCTTTGTTTTGTCGAAGTCCATGGGCGATGGTGGCCACTTACCATCAGGTTGACCGTCTGCTCGTTTGCACCTTATTTACCATAAAAAAAAAAAACACTGGGATAAAAATATCCCATATGTTTCAGGTTATAAACGATCTTTGTGGTATATTCAATTGAAATAAGTCGAACTGTTCTTTCTTCCTGCTGTAAAAAGATTCTATCTCATTTATAATAGTCACCAAGTATATACACCCATACGACATCGATTTAGAAGAAGCGGTAATGACTCGTAAAAGTCGAAACAGCAGTCAACACAGACTTAACGAATATTTATAAAATGAAAAAAAATATATATTATATACAAAATCTATGTCGGGGATTTTAAATGATGAGAAGGAAATGGAAGGAGGACGGTGGGGATGATATTGAATGGACTATTCGGTAAACGCAACGCAGACACCTCTACTGAACCGATAATTAATCAAATATGATCTCTAACTATCCCGAGAGAAACCTAAGCAGTGCCTTGGACTTGTGACCAAGGTGTAAGCTAAAGGAATTCCTTTAAGTAATTACGACACTCACCTCCACTGCTCAGGCTCTCTGTTTAAACCTAAGGTTAATCTCACATAAACCTAACCTAACATAAGACGTGGCAATTAGATCGTAAGGTACTACTAGCACTAACACTGCACTGCACAACACTCAATAATCAGAGACTACTTCACTTCTTGAGAGACCGCGCCCGATTAAAACTTCAGCAAGACTGTCGATGGCATATAAAGGGTCGAGGTTCGAGATTGTCAAAACAACGGAAGTGACTACCCTACTCCAACGCCATACCGATGACGATTCTATTATTCGATATTCTTTTACTATTCTCCGACATATATATTGTTACGTACTTTAGACAAGCTTGATACTTGATTCTATTCTATACTTGAAATCGAAAGAAAGGTATCGAGAAATACCGTTTCATCTGTACTCAGTGTTAGCAATGTCAGTGTGTTACCATGGTTACAAGATTGTTATAATTGTCAATATATTAATATTGTAACGCAGCTCTCAAGTTAGCAATAAGCTGATAGTCTTCAAACGGCTGACCAGTTCTTCACAATACAAGAACCATCTCGATTAAGTTACCTTTCAAATAAATAAAACTTCATCACAATCGGAGCATTATCTTGGGCCTTACGATGCTACAGACAGACACACAGATACACACGTTAAAATTAACCTCGTCGTCTAAGCATCGGGGGTTAAAAAGTAACTTAGTCATATGTATTAATCAAGACTATATAGTTTCTGTTTACCAAAATTCTTTAAGATTGTGGGATGAAATAATAGCACGTATTACATAGGTCGTGCCCCAGCACAGATAATTAGTAACATTCTTATATCCGTTAATCCCTTAAGGACTTATTCCCTTCGCTTTTCCTTAACCCCTGAATTCTTGGGACAATTGCCTTCCTACAGGAAGATAAGTCGAATAAAACAATAAACATTCACTACATACTCGTAAAAAGCATCTAAAATTGTCTTCTTCTTTACTTTTGAACAATAAGATTTTTAACCGACTTCAAAAAGGAGTAGGTTCTCAAGCCGATTGGTATATTTTTTTAATGTATGTATATTGATCATGCTGATACTCATGATCCGATTTACATTTTTTTGTTTGATGTAAAATAGTTTGGCCCGGTAGTTTTATTTTATGAACAATTTTTTCCGTTCTCATTTCTTGGGATCTGTATATTTATGTATATAGACCGATTACGCTGAGATTTATGATCCGATTTACGTGATTCTTCTTTAGTTTGATGCGGAATTGTTGCTATTTAGTCTCATAAAATTTCTCCAGTCCAGTAGTTTTCATTTTATGAACTTTTCAAAAAGGAGGAGGTTCTCAATTCGATTAGTACTTTTTTTTAATTTATGTATACCGATTACGCTGAGATTTATGATCCGATTTTTGTGATTCTTCTTTAGTTTGGTCCCATAAAAATTTAACATAGTTTTTAGGAAGAGATTACTGTTAAGTATAATGTAATAGAAAGATTTAAATCAGAGAGACTTGGACGATTTTTTCGTGATACTTGTATGAATACCTATCAATATTGTTATAGGTAAAGCAATGAAGAGTAATTTTCTAGTATTTATTACTAGAATTACGTGAAATGACGCAATTTCATACAATGAGGCTGTCGTTCATAGCAAATCCTAAAGACCGTCAGTGCATTCAGTGCGTTTATTCTTCTTAGCTGTTATGTGGAACTAGGTTACAGCTTAACCTAATTACCTAGACTAAAATAATGGCATATTCCTTAATACTTCATTTAATATTGTTTATTCAGGGGCATGAACATAACAAACATACAGAAATTAAAGTGGGAAAAATCTTATATACAACAAGTGAAGCGATCAATAGACTTTCTTTTTCTTTCGTCCACTTTATGGTGTCCAAAAGATACAGCTCTTTGCATATATATGTCGGAGCAAACTAAGGGAATCACAGTAAGTCTAAAGTTTTTTTTTAAATTACTAGCAGTATGGATCACATACTACTAGTAGGTCAGGAGTGGGCCACGCCAGTAGTCCAATGTCCGGGATTTGAACCCACGACTTATCGATCGTGAATCCAACGCTCGAACCATTGAGCTGCTTACGCTTCCATAAGCTAACATAAACCTAATCTAACACAAGGCTAACCTAACCTAGCGTTGTGTTTACATTACCACGTGGCAACTACATTCTAAGGTACTCACGGGACCTTAATCGGAGAGCACTCCCAGCCCTAACAATACTGAATTTAACACTTTCACTAGCACTAACCAGATTATATCCACTCCTTGAGAGACCTCGCGTAAGACTGAGACTGCAATCCAAATGTCGAGGGAATAGTAGCAATACCCCTTCACGGGTGGGGCAGACGTAAGTAGCCAAGCTAGCCATTTCCAGCACTACACTGCACTTTACACTATCACTACTTAGATAATCTTCACATCTTGAGTAAGACAGATCCACTGTCTTGATACGAGAATATATAGGGACGAGACATGATAGAATTCCCCTCCAAGGGTGAGGCAGGCGGAAGTGATTATTATTTTACTCTAGCGCACTAGATATCGATGACGATTCGATTATTCGATTATCGTTTACTTGTTTGACAATATTTAAATGACGCGACGGAAGTGACTATTAATTTTCCCATAGCGCTATAGATGGCGATGATGATTCGATTATTCTTTTAGTCGTTCCCGACATTTTAAATATATAATATTTAGGAAAACTTGTGATGGTATAACACCAATAGAAGCCAAAACCATTATCTTTTTCAGTCTGTATGTATGTTGACATATTACGCTAGAACGGCTCAACCCATTTAAATAAAATTTGATATACAGATACTTCATAAACTACATGAAACAATATAATATTTTTTATCCCGAAAAAGTACAATGCCCTTGGGATTGCAGGGCGTTTGTTACGTAAAAGCAGTAGAATAGATTTAAATTTATTCGATACACAAAAACAAATGATTACCCGATTCTTAAAATGACCTTATCAAAATTACCATATCTTGTGGTATCTATATACAATATCTAATTAAACTTAATATCTTCGATATATATACCAATTAGAAATTTTGATTCTGATGAGGGTAATGTGTGGGGATAGGTAGTATAAACGGCCGTATCTTTTGATTGCTTTCACTTCGAAGTTTGATTTTTTCACAGCACGAATGTGCATCTCACTTAAGTATTTCATATTAATTTTAATTGGATATCTCTAAGGGTTTCTTAGAAAAAGGCTCTTGATCGATAGAGAGACGGATAACAAAGTGATGCTATAAGGCTTTTATTTTTCCTTTTAAGGTATGGAAAAATTATGTATTAACATTGGTGTTGCCATCAGATAAAATAAACAGTATTTCTCTTCTTATATACGCCCTGTTTCCTTTTTGTACATTAAATTCGTTTCTTATATTATTTCCTTAATTTATTGTCACAATTTCCTTCCGAAGCATAACTCATATGATATTCATACACTTTCTATTATTATCCGATGGTATAAATCGTGAATATGAAAGCTTTTTGGAAGTAAAATATATAGAAAGGCGTTCCAAAACAAGCAAAGGCGTCAGACGTTAAAAGGTAAAAGCTTTTAAAAGATTTCTATAATTAATGGAGGAAAAATAGAACGATCAAAATAATATATCTTCTCTACTAATATTATAGATATTAAAGTAATGCTTTTTGTTATGTTTTTTAGGTCTAAATAGCTGAATTAATTATGATAATGCTGGTATGGAAGGATTTGGTGTAGATGGGAACTTGAAAGGGACTAAAATTGAAGGTTATGATGAACCTTATGGGTGAATAGATAGTGAAAGGGGAGGAACATTTCGAAATGATTTTAATCATTTTGGTTACGCCATCTATTGGCAGCTTTGTGACTCACAAGTGACGCGAACATACCCTTCATTCACTCCTATCCATTCTCTCCCGTCGACGTGCATTTTTACACTTTTGCTCAGCACCCGCAAACGCATAGTCGCACACCCGCATTTTTTTAATTACGACCTGGGCATTGTGCTGAGTCGTCGCTCTCCCGCATATCCCGATACATTGTTGAGGAACCGCCCGGTGCAGCTCAATCGGCGTGGTGGAAGACCAGAGGACAAAAAGCAAGAGGTTAGTGCACGTCTTCCCTATTTTTTCCATCTCGCGGCTTGTGAGGCATCATATGTTAATATTATAACCACATATTACAGTCCACTATAAACCGCATTCCGCACCACATTTAAAGCTAAGTTGGAAAAATAATATTCAGTCGACTCAAAAAACTTTTTTCTTTTTTTCCAGGGTGAAAAGAATCCTTTCACGAGGTAGAATATTAACTACAACCCTAATATTAAATTAAGTTAAAAGTAATTTTTTTTTAATTTTATGTAATGGCTTTCAAACTGTCTGTTTCAGACTCTACCATGTAATAGTTATTTATGCAACTGTTGTGTAATGAGACCCCTCAAAGATTAAAACACAAATGTGGGTTGTTTTTGTTTGTTGTCACATGAGTGTTTTAATACCTAATTATCGACAGTTGCGTACAAGACTTTATCTACCCATAATTAAATCCTCTATAAAAGATTCTACAACAGCTTACTGCTAACAATAAAATAGCCACTCCTTGTAACCTAACATCTTCCATTACTGAGTATATACAAATAAACTGAATATTGATGAAACAATCATCTATTGTAGTTGTAATGAACATTTTGTATAGTGCAATTATTAAAATTCACTTTAATATGTTCTTTAATGTTGAAAGGTCATTTCTTTGTAAACAAAACAATAAATATATGAAAGAAAGATGGCAGGGATTCGAATAACATTTTTTTTACGGCGCATTGCGTTCTGCTAGTGAAACGTGCGTGAATGACTGTTTTTTTTTAATTCTACAGATACCACTCATCGCGCAGTAAGAATGTGGCTGTCTGTTGAGTAAACCTTTGCACAGAAGGAATCGAAAAAAAAACGAGTGTTGTTATAAAATTCAGTACAACATTATATCACTCGTTTGGATGATGTAGTGGTTATCGGGTGTTTTAATGTTGGCAATAAGCTAACTGATTCGGAATCTTTTATAGAGGATTTTTTTAAATAATAATAAATAAGGTGCAAACGAGCAGATGGTCCACCTGATGGTAAGTGGCCACCATCGCCCATTGACATCGGCAAAAGAAGAAACACTTTCTCGTTTTGTCGATGCGGTGCATCCCCGAAGATAGAGTGGGAAGGGGGAATGAAGAAGAAAAATGACGCGGATTCAGCGGACCCTAGGCAAGAGCCCAGAGTCCACTAGACCCACACCATTAATGGGATGGGAGAGGGGGGGATTTAAATTAATATTTCTTCAAACTCAAACTTTTTTCCAAAAACAAACAATATAAAAAAATAAGAAGGAATGAGTTTTACTTTTATCTGATTTGGTAAATCTGTCTGTCTGTCTATATCCTTTAATAGTTCTTTAAATTCATATTATTTGTAATTACGATATATAAGTTGTAGTTTAAAAGGAAAACACTAGAGTTAACATTTCCTATTCTAAACACTCTACAATACTTCAGTTTCATGTAACTGATATTCATGAAGAGCTCGAGAGGCTTTTACTTATCTATTTGAGTGTTACGATAACTTATCTGTGTATATTCGATACGGTTATAGAATCAATAATAACTATGCTAATGTTGTTACAAAAGATTCGGAAAATAGCAATAAATCTCTTAAGTATGAGTCAAACTGCTATAACGAGTATTCCGTACAAATTGGTTGGAAGGAAATATTTAATCATTAAAAAATAAAAATAGTGTTTTATTATTTTTTTATGGTAGACTAGTCGACCCGTCCCAGCTTCGCCCGGGTGCAATTTAACACGTGTATATAGCCGTAACCGCTAGGTCCCTGCATTTTAAATCTGTAATATCTTCGGAAATATTCTTTTAAATTTAATGCTGTTAAGGGCCATATTGATCTATATTAAATGCACAATTTATTTAAGATACTTAATTGGATAAGGATTAATGCTGTAATTGCTTAAAATCGCTTCGTAAATAAACCATTATTTCTCCTAAATAGTAAAGGATAAATGGTTATTGTGGGTTATCCCTAAGAGATAGACATATACCATCGCGAACTTTTTTGTAGACCTTTTTAAGGTGTACAATACTGTAGTATATTATTTCGATCTATCTCGTAGGGTTCAGCCAGTGTTGGCAATGTAAGCGCAAAAAATGTGTTTATTTACGACATCACATTAGAAACATGTATGTTAGAAACAGTATGTATTATACATATAAACCTTCCTCTTGAATCACTCTATCTAATGAAAAAAACCGCATCAAAATCCGTTGCGTAGTTTTAAAGATTTAAGCATACATAGGGATATAGGGACAGAGAAAGCGACTTTGTTCTATACTATGTAGTGATAAGGTACAAACGAGCAGATGGTCCACCTGTGGCCACCATCGCCCATGGATATCGGCAAAACAAGAAATACTCTTTTGTTTTGCCGATGCGTTACATCCTCGAAAATAGACTCGATGGGAGAGGGAGGAGGTAAGTCTGGCCCACATGCGGCTCGACCGGAACGCATCTATGACACTTGGCGGTCGGATTCGCAAGCTGGTGGTCGCAAGCCAGTGGTAGATTATGAATTGAATTACATTCCAAATTACACTATTTTCAATTCATAGGATTTTGGATTAAAACTGGTTATTAATTTCTGCCGTTAGTTTTTCATATTAATTTAAATTTCATACGTTGAAACGTTGCTCAGAAATAGGGCTTCGACAGATAGACGGACAAAAATGTAATCCCATAAGGGTTTCTTTTATCTATTTATTATAAAAAATTTTTTATAAAAAACATTTTCAAGAAAAATATTTTTTTTTGTTTTACTACGTATTACTACTTACGACATCTATTGATGAGTAGATCGCGTCTATCTGTTTGTTACATAATAAGGCTCACAGAACCAATTTTGATGAAATATGATACAGAGTTAAAGTAGAGCTTGAGAAAGGCTTAGGCTATGTTTTACTGCAAAAAAAACTTAAGAATACAAAATAAACAAACGAGAGTGTGATTACGCCATCTATCGACGTAAGGATGAAGTGCATGTCGAGCTATGTGTTCGTTATGTCTTTGGGAATTAGTCATATATTAATTAAAATGTAAAATATACTTGTCGGGGATTTTAAATGATGAGAAGGAAAGAGGGAGTGGGGAATATTGGAAAACACTAACAGGGGGGATGGTATTGAATGGAATATTAGGTAAATGCAACGGAGGTACTGCTACTAAACCAAAAAATAATCAAATATGATCTGCCACAATTACGAGAGAAACCTAAGCCGTGCCTTGGACTTGTGACCAAGGTGTAGGCTTTTAAGGACATCCTTTAAGTGGTCACGACAATCGCCTCCACTGCTCAGGCTCTCTGTTTAAACCTAAGGTTAATCTCTCATAAACCCAACCTAACACAAGACGTGGCGACTAGATTTTAAGGTACTCACGTGACCTTGATCGGACAGCACTTCTAACACTAACACTATTTAGAGACTACTTTAATTCTTGAGAGACCGCGCACGACTAAGACTTCAGTCAGACTGTCGATGACATATAGAGGGTCGAGGGTCGAGACTGTCAAAACAACGGAAGTAACTAATACCCTACTCAAATGCCATAGATACCGATGACGAATCGATTATTCGATAGTCTTTTACATTCTCTGACATACTGATAGAAATTCAAGTGGTAAATTGCACCCGGACAAAGCCGGGATGGGTCGACTAGTTATTATATATTTGCGCCTTTATATATTTGCTGAGATGATAATGGAAGCTGGTAGATATCTAGGGATAAAAATAAAGTAGACTACCTATAAATCATGTAACAGACAGCTCAATACAATATTCGTTCATATCAAAATTAAGCCTTTGTCCTCTGACATGAAGGTTACGTCCTTGCGGATTGGTTTCATTATTCACCCCCTTACTTTATAGGTTTCTTCGGTTTATATAAACTAAACAGAGTAATAGGATTACCTCTTGTATATTGTATTTTCTTGATAATGTTTGTATTGTTAAGAGATAAGTACTGCGTAAAAGTTTGAATGGGTTTGAATACAAAGATCTTTTGATTTCGAAATGAATCAATTTACAGCTTCTATTATGAAGCTTTAACGTCTTAGAAACTTTGGGTTATGCACAATTAATAATTAAACGTACATCTTTAAAAAAATGTTAAGTCTAACTAATTATTAGAAGCTTTATAATGGACCAACCAATATGATTGGTTAATGACCGCGCCATTATTCCAACTTTTACCCCCTTTCCCTGCTTCCCTTCTACAGGTACGTGTTCTACATCGTCACATCTCTCGAACAAATAACTAGACTAGAAAAGACGTGTGTAAACTCCATCAGTAGTCCAGGTCAGGGGCAGCTAGTTTTTCAAACAACAAAACTTCTCTAACTTAAAGTAGTTTTTCAGCTAATTCCTACTTTTCGATTGAGATTGACCTGATAATGCAACTGGGAGAAAGGAGCAGGTATTCTTTGATAACGATTTATTATTCCAAGAAAGTATAATTTTGGCTAAAAGTTTTGTTATCATATTAACTTCAATTTTTTAGAATCATTTTCTAAACCGTGTTTTACTTTTTGATTTTTTCGTTTTTTTAAATATTTTATGTGATCGAAAGTCTGTCTTTAAACCAGTCTGTCATAGTCATTTTCGCATCGCAGTAGAATCTGCGCAAGAGTATCATTACATAGTTACAATTGTACTCGTAGTTACAATCTATTGCTTCCCTCTTGGAATCTGAATGAACGGAAAAACAGTAAACATTTATATAATCTTAGGATCTTATAGCTTTAATTTTTAAATTCAAATTCATTTATTTGCATGCATATGGTCTATTACTAATATAAGAATGATAATATATTTATAGAATGTCAATTGTAATAGTCAATTATATTATTTTAAAATGTGAAATGAATTTAATACGCATTTCATGTTAACTATATTTCACATTCCATATAATAAATAGTCATTTACGTCGTAATATAATTTTTCCAAAAGTAATTTGAACAAATAGTTTTTATAGTTATAGGAAAACGTTTCTAGGATACCTTCCATTATTTTTTGAGATATTTTGAACTGAATTCACGGATTTTTGAAAAAATGTACGGTGAGCGAAAAAAGTGCTAAAATCCAAAAAAAAAATTTTTTATGTCTATCGATCCTACTTCGTATGGGGATCAAAAGATTCTATGGGACCATTTAAGGTATGAGTACTAGAAATGTCAGAAATCGCCAAAAACAATTTCCATACATTTTGTACTGAGAAGTGATAAATTAACTCGTAATATTCTTTATTGTCAAACAATCCTATTTCTTACTTTGATTAAAAGATTATCTCTAAGGCCAATTGAACAACACACTGTCGTAATTCTTTTTGAAAAAACCATTTTCTTCAAGGTTCTTCAAAAGGTTTGTACTTACTCGGGAGGTCCGAGGTTCGATCCTGAGCACACACCTCTGACTCTGAGTTATGTGTGTTTTAAGCAATAAAATATCACTTGCTTTAACGGTAAAGCAAAACATCGTGAGGAAACCTGCACTCCTGAGAGTTCCCTAAACGTTCTCAAAGGTGTGTGAAGTCTGCCAACCCGCACTAGGCCAGCGTGGTGGACTATGACCCTCCTCATTCTGAGGAGGAGACCCGGCTCAGCAGTGGGCCATTGAAGGGTCGTGATGACACTAATGCAGCTTCTTTGTTACTATTATTTACAAAATACGCTTCAACTAAGTCTAAAAATTTTAAAAACTAAGTATAAATTACAAATGATAATGACAACGCAAGCATAAGAACTACGTAAGGTAATTCTAATCGAATTTGAAATTCAAAATGTACTTTCAAATTTCTTTTTACTTATTTTTTTTAGGAACAAATAAGGTAGTTTGGCGATAAAGAATATTAGAAGTTGATTTATCGTTTTTCAGTACAAAAGACGTATGGAAAATGTTTTTTTTGCGATTTCTGACATTTCTAGTACTCTTAACTTAAATGGTCCCATAGAGTCTATTGATCCCTATACGAAGTAGTGTCGATAGACATAAAAAAAATATTTTTTGAGTTTTAGCACTTTTTTTGCTGACCGTACATTTTCTCAAAAATCCGTGAATGCAGTTCAAAATATCTCAAAAAATAATGGATGGTCTTCTAGGAACATTTTCCTATAACTAAAACGGTTAAGGTACCTGCCCTTACTGACCCATCTCAAAAATCCACCTGTATATTAAGATTGACATGCAATATTCATTTTTTTAATAATAATAATTTTTGATGTGGTACATATAATTTATTGGGAAATCTTGTCGTTATCATGTCTTTATTTTTTTTTAAATGCCTGTGATGGTTGCTTCTTCACAAAAATGCATATCTCTAATATATATAACGAAGGGAGTGCAAAAATTTTTTAACATTTTAAATAATGGTTTGCAGCTATCTAAACGACCAACACCACATAGAGATCTTATGCTTTTCTTTTAAATTTTAAATGCTCTTGGTGCATCTATTGTATAACTGAATAAACGCTAAAACTTAAAAAAAAATTATAATATCATTTAAGCGTAGTGAAATATTGGATTAAGTTTTGGCTATACGATAGATAGAGATCCTTGATGATCGAAGATTTCAAAGATATAGGACAGTAATATGATTACAGGACAGACATATATACAGGAGTTATTTTATCTATAAGCAATAGTTTTAATTATGCAGGATAAAAAGTAGCATATGTAATAATCTAGGCTATAAAGTATCTGTATTCCAAATTTCATCGAGTTAGAGTTTGTAAGATTTTGAATTAATTGATAATTTGCAAGACCTTGTAACTTTGTACCTAGGTGACAAGCCCCAGGCGTTGCATTACGTATCTTTCCTTAGAATAGTAGGTATTACTAAAATATAGGCTAGAAATAAAAAAATGGAGATAAAAGCGACTAACAATACATTTAAGCAATCTCTGGCCGAGAACAATAAATAATGTAAACAATTTCCGCGTTAAGATTTATTTCTCCCACAAAAGCTCTCGTAGCTTTTTGTGTCGGAGAAACTAGCTTTAGGAGGGTAATAAATTTTCATTTACAATATGGTGGTGGTAGGTTTTATTGAAGCACTTAGTACATTACAATTACTGGACCTTCAGGATTTAATTTTGGTCTAAACCAAAACCAAATTGTAGAATATCATCTTCAAAACACGAACGTTACAACTAATAAGTTAGAATATACTTAACAGTATTACGTTGAAGATAACTATACCATGAACTTAAGAAAATAAGCTTAGGGATTTCGACCCAGGTATAGGTTTACAACTCTTTTATAAAGATCATAATGCTCAACTTATCTTATTTACATCTAAAGTTATAAAGTCACATAATCATTCATAGAAAACACTATTATACCGCAATACGATAGACAATATTTTTCCTATAAAATTACTAGTCAAACTGCCTCTCAACTGTCGAACAGTTAAGCTATATTAAATAAACCATCAAGAATTTCATAATGCACTAGATAGCAAATATATCATAACTAGCTGCGCCCCGCGGTTTCACCCGCTATATTTTTGATAATTGAGACTATATCATTATAAATTATAGCTTATGTATTATTCGATGTATAAGCTATATTATTGTAAAGTTTCATCAAAATCCATTCAGTAGTTTTTGCGTGAAAGAGTAACAAACATCTATACATCCAGACATCCATACATTCTTACAAACTCTTTTCCTCCTTCGCGTTCATAATATTGGCAGGACTAACTCGAATTTTTTGCCTGAATATACCATACTGAAATTTTATTAATCTACGCTAGATTTTTTTCTGAAATATTATTATCTTTATACGCTATTCAACATTTTGATATAGAAAGAAAAACTCGTTGCACGAATTTAATAAGTCCACGTATACAGCGGCAAAATACTCGCTACGTGATGGCGCGAACATGCTGTGATTATGAAAATACTTATCACTGTTAGGATATAAAGATTGTGATAACGAAATAGTATTTTTCGTATCAAGTATAAAAAGACGACACAAGAAAGATAGCTAGCTGTAGCGTCCTCTGAGGATAATAAAAGCTATCGTGTACGCGGCACGAAAGATATTCTTTGTGCTACCTGGAAATTCTGTCACTATTTCTTGATTTTTATTCATGCTAAAATATTTTCCTTCTACCTTATATAAGGTCCATATTTTAATTCACTTTCGGTTGCAAGATTATTATCAGGTCAGTGCGAAATATTGTACGAAATTTCATTTCATATTCGGGAAGTTCTTATTATCTAACTGACTATACTAAACCATATCCTGTTTTCCATACTTTCAGGTAGCAGAAAAATGTTTTTCGTACTGAGTACAAAATAGCTTTCTTTATCTATCTTCTCAGAATAGCAGAATAACATTAAAATATTGAAAAATTGACGAAAAAATAAAATAACAGAAAAAACATGTTCCAATACAAAATGTTGGTGGGTTTCGTAACTGTCAAACATTTAATGTTAATCCCGTGGATACGGTAAACTCTCCCTTACGTACTTAATAAAAGGTTTCGAATCGAAAAGATATATTCACAATATTCATATGGTGGCGTATTTCAAATTTTGAAAAAGCTCTGACATATAATATTGACATATTGGTTGTCAACAGTTTAGCTGTTACAAAGTTCTTTAACTGTAAGCGGCTCAGCTCGTTCTAGGATAAAAGCCTAAGCTTGTACTAGATACGTAATGTAGATACTCTATTTGAAGAATAATCTTTTGTTATACTCGTATGGTGTGTGTACACATAGATACAAAAAATTATCACCTACCTTAACCGGTGACGATGATAACCATAATTGAAATAGATCTGACGTAACTGATGTACTCCGAGCTTCATGATGCGGTCTAGGAGATAACGGTCCGCATGACGTCAAATTGTGTAGCCTATTCACTTCATCCACTGACGCACATTCCCTTATGTATCGATCTAATAACTTAGGCTTTTTTTTCAAAATAGCTTGTAATTCTATCAAATCTTCATCAGTAGAATCGTCCGGTGAAGTTCTATCTATCACCTCCTTAAACTCATCAGCACATTGCATTATCAGTTCGTTAGTTGCTAAGACGTCGTATACGACCTTATTGCCTAAATCGTGTGGACTAGAATCTTTAAAGTATTTATCACATCTTGCACTATCTAAATCTGTTTCACAACCATTCTGTTCCGTAATCTCAACTATCGTTATCGGTGGGTTTTCCTTAAGCATGTTATTGTTTTCGTGGACTGTATCTCTTATTGGTAACTGATCAGAGGTATCTATTTCTACTGGTAACTCGTAAGCTAGGTGCATCAGTTCATGAGAACGTTTTAAGTATTCTTGTTGCTTGTCAACTTTGGTTTCTGGGTTCTCATCGGGAGCGTCTTTCTTGTCTGCCTTTTTTGCAACTACATCGATTGCTTCTTCGGATGTCATGGCAGTCTAGTAAATTTCGGTGGGATGGTCGACTAATTCACTGAACATGGATCTCATTTTTCCCAATTATATCTGAAAAAAAAAAAAATGTTTAACCCATTCTTATCTCACTAAAATATATTCTAAACGAAACTTAAATTGAATAAATCTACATGTCTGAAAGGCTCAAGTTTATTAAGATAGCATAATTTACATTTCAAAGATACTTCTTAGTAAAAAAACGTTATACATTGATCATCGTAATCAGTCCATTTCAGATTTTGTAGAGATGCTGACTTCAAATTCCCCTCTTTGATTGGGAGATAAAGAGTTATCGATATTACGTCAATGAATAACAGTAAAAACGTCAGAAAATCCGTCAAAACGTAGAATTTATGGTTTAATTGATTGGTCAACTTGTAGGACGATAAATCTGCAGATATTGGTTTTCGGCAACCAATAACCTGGTTTGATTGTGTTGTACAAATTGATTGCCTCATACCATTGCTTATTAAATATTTATACCGAACGTAGGGTATGATGGGATTAATTGAATTAGAATCGTAAACAGAGCTTTTTTCCCACATTTCTCTGTAAAATCAATTATTAGAATTGGTCTTTTTTTCATACAGGAGCTTTTAAGTTACAAGACTATTTGTAGACCAGCCGAAATTTGAACTAAAAAAACTTACATATATATTAGTGAAACATAAAAAAAGCATTTAATTACTATCTGAGAAAAGTCCTATAATATTTTTCGCGTCTAACAAAACGTTTACGAGATATAAAACAAATAGCAAATTCCAAGATGGCCGCTTTCGCCATTAACAAATTTGATTTATTTGTAAAAATGGCAAAGATTTCCGTGATTTTCTACTAAAATAGGTAACCGGAAATATTTAAAGCTCTTTAGATATAATAAGGTTAAATTTAAATAGAATCCATTACTTTAAGTACGTGGAAGAAACTTAGCTCAGACAAACATGTTAGCATCCGTTTAAATTTTATCTAAATTGTTGTTATATGTTATAATTTAAATGCACACGCACTCGGTATGTTCTGCGCTTAACATATAAAGTAAAGAAATACCTCTTTATTAATAATCTGTGTTGGCATCCGTTTTAATTTTATATAAATGGTTTTTATATGTCCGTACAATGCTTGAATATTATCTATGGTATATGATAAATTGTTTACCGTACACAGACTCAAAAAAAAACCTATTTCCTGAAAGTTTAGGGAAGTAGTTCTTTATGAATCATTTTAAGAAAACCCCTACAGACTCAAAAAAAAATATAACCTATGTCCCGAAAGTTCTAAGACAGTGTCATAAATGATTACCTACAGCTAAATAGTATCTATAGTGGTAGTGCTAGATCTTTAATGAGTATCATGTATATTATTATATATACAATACATAGGTGACACTGACAGCTCACCATTACTATCTGTAGATAATAATAATAAAAGCTAACGAGGTAGCTTAAGAGGAAATCAGTCGACACTTTTTTCATACAAACGTAGTCCCCTGTTTCCTCCTAGGATAATGAAGTTACAGAAGAAAAAATTATACCATGCGATATATACGTACCTCTGCCATGACTGTACGTTTTGTTATTATTTAATTAATATAATAGAAAAAAAAATTTAAAATGAAAAAAAACGACTTTTTTACTTACATTTGCAAACATCTAGCAAACTAATGATTACTAACATAAACCAAAATAGTAAAACGTAAAAATCTATTTTTCAAAATTGTCGTTCGTACGAAGTCCTCTTAACTGCACAATTACACTCAAAAGACTACAATAATACACAATCCAGACGTAGTGCCTCGGGCTTGCAATAGGCAAACTATCTTTAAATACACAACACTGAAGTCACACGAAATCCGAGAACAACTAAACCTTATTGCTTATTTTTTTTAATTTTTTACATAATGTAAAACAAAGTCGCTTCGCGCTGTTTGTACGTTTTGATCTTTTTAACTACTCAACAGATGTTAATGCGGTTTTTATCAATAGTCAGAGTGATTCAAGGGGAAGGTTTAGACATGCATATTATAGGAGAGAAACTTTACGAAGTTGCTAGAATAAATTGTGAGACCTAACCTAACCTGCTAAGCAGTGATGGCCCAGTGGTTGAGACTTCAAGTCTTACTCGGGAGGTCCGAGTTCGATCCTGGGCACACACCTCTGACTCTGAGTTATGTGTGTTTTAAGCAGTTAAATATCACTTGCTTTAACGGTGAAGGAAAACATCGTGAGGAAACCTGCACTCCTGAGAGTTCCCAAAAAGTTCTCAAAGGTGTGTAAAGTCTGCCAACCCGCACTGGGCCAGCGTGGTGGAATATGGCCTGATACCCTCCTTATTCTGAGAAGGAGTCCCGGCTCAGGAGTGGGCCATTGAAGGGTCGTGATGTAACCTAACCTCTACTCATATTTAGCGAATAAATTTCATTTCATTATGAATATAGTTCATAAACTTCACTACCATTAACAGATCTAATATTTGTTAGCAACATCGTTTATACGTAAATAAGTATTCGCGGGTCGTTGTCGTTGTCGCATAGTTTTACCTTTGTTCCGATAGTATTGAGCCAGTCCTTCAAGTGGTGTCGCGCCGTTCATATTAAAAGTATTGAGACTAATAGTGTAGTGTTGTTTGGTGGCGTGGTGGTAGACCTTTGTATCGAGGAGCACGAATGTACTTTATTATCTATTGTAGTTAGAGATTGATCTAAATTGCATGTTATTATCGTATCTTGTGTGTAGTGTTACTGCGCAGTATAGCTCCCAGACTATTTTTGTATGTAACGAAAAAACTACTGATCGGATTTCAAAAATTTTTTTACCATTAGAAAGCTACATTATCCCTGAGTAATATAGGTTATATTTATTATTAGAAAAAATTAGAGATCCTTAGAAATTCTTACTAAAACCAACTCAAGGTGCAAAAAAATTACCCAATAAAATGTCTTTCATCACATGCGCTGCGAAAAGTATTGACAGAACAAAAAAATGTTCGACAATATTATAGAATGCATATCTACAAAAAACTTCGCAAGACCATATGTCCAACTATTGTAGTTATGTCACTGGAACTACTTTTGTACATTTTACAAGTTGATAGAAATGCCTATCAAAATTAGACTATGTTTTCATTTTTATCCAAATAAATTATTTCGTATTCAATATCTGTAGATTACTTTTTGAATTATTAAAATCAGACATTCCATTCAAAAGATATTATGAAATTAAAAATATCAGTATAAACAAAAAAAAACACCGACGGGCCAGTGTAGTTCCACGCAGCGCAGCGAGCAACGCGGCGAGAGAAGGGGCACCGAAATGCGAGGGAGCCAAAATGTTTAAAAAAAATTGTCCACCCGTGCGAAGCCGGGATGGGCCGCTAGTATATTTTGATTGTATAGGCAATACAATATTGAAATTTTCGAAATTAATCAAAGGGATTTTGTTATATTCAAATATCAACCCGGATCAATGTCACAAAATTGACATGATATTAATTTTGTAGACCCATGACATGTAATTAATAAAATTGATTTGAAATCCGTAAAGGGATGATCTACTCAACGTGTTACAAGTTAAATAAAACCTTTACTATAAATGGAGATGTTCCGATGATCGTGTTTGTGTCAATATTGATATATTGACAATTATAACAATCTTGTAACCATGGTAACACACTGACATTGCTTACACTAAGTACACATGAATCAATATTTCTCGATACCTTTCTTTCGATATCAAGTATCGAATAGAATCGAGTAATAAACTTTTTGAAACGAAGTTCCTTATGGGACGATGCGGAGGGGTACTAACCTAACCTAACCGGGAAAAAACGTCCGTAACGTAAGATTATTATTTTGTTTATATTGACATTTTTGGAACGAAGTTCCTTACGGCAGGCTTGGAGGGGATAGGGATTTTGCTGCGCGACCGAACTGAAAAAAAGTGATAGTAATCTATACTAATATTATAAAGAAGTAAGATTTGTATTTTTGTATGTAACGAATAAACATAAAAACTACTGGACCGATTTCAAAAATTCTTTCACCATTAGAAAGCTACATTATCCCTGAGTAACATAGGCTATATTTATTACAAGAAAAAAATTAGAGATCCCCAGAAAATCTCACTAAAACCAACCCAAGGTGCAAAAAAAATAGCCATAAAATATCTTTCATCGCATGCGCTGCGAAAAGTATTGATGATAGAACAAAAAAATGTTATACAATATTATAGAACGTATCAATATCTACAAAAAACTCCGCGAGACCATATGTCCAACTATTATAGTTATGTCACTATAACTACTTTTTTATATTTTAAAAGTTGATAAAAATGCCTATCAAAATCAGACCATGTTTTCCATATCTTTGTATTAATCCTTATCCAAATAAATTATTTCATATTCAAGACTGTTTCAATACCTGTAAATTACTTTTCGAATTATTAAAATCGGACCTTCCATTAAAAAGATATTACGAAATTAAAAATATCAATATAAACAAAAAATACACGCCGACGCGACGCGACGGGCCAGTGTAGCGACGCAGCGCAGCGAGTAAAGCGGCACGAGAGTGGGTACCGAAATGCAAGAGAGCCAAAATATTTTTAAAAATAACATTCCACCCGCGCGAAGCCGGGATGGGCCGCTAGTCGTAAATATTTACCGTATCGTAAATATTTATTACGAAATTAAAAATATCAATATAAACAAAAAATACACGCCGACGCGACGGGCCAGTGTAGTTCTATCTCGGTGATACTCGAAGTGCAGCGAGTGGTAGCGAGTAACGCCGAGGTAGAGGGGCACCGAAATGCGGGAGAGCCTAAATGTTTTAAACTAAATATTCCACCCGTGCGAAGCCGGGATGGGGCCCTAGTATTATTATATATATTCATCTCATTCTTTTGTTGATTTACTGAAGTTTCACTTCTATCGTGTGTGAATCGCACACACACCTTTTGTACAATATATGTTCACCGACTTCAAAATATTTGTTTTATTTCTATTTTTCTATTTCTATGTAATTTTATGTTGTCAATCAAAAATAAAGAGACATATTTTGTTATTTTAGTTGATAATTTGAATTACGATGTTTTTTTATTTTAAGTAATTTATTATTTCCTAAAATACTGAATTTCCTAAATACTTTCTTGTACTTAAATAAAAACTAATCAGCAAAATTTAAGAGAAAAATCAAGAAAACCTACATAAAATTGAGCACGATTTTTTTTGCAATTTGTGTCGATTCTACATTAACCAAAGGAACTTAGTTCCTACCTGGTGTCCCACGACACCACATCATTAATTTTTTATTTCGTAATATCTTTTGAATGAAATGTCTGATTTCAATAATTCAAAAAGTATTTAACACATATTGAAACAGTCTTGAATACGAAATAATTTATTTGGATAAGAATTAATACATGGATGGTATGGAAAACATGGTCTGATTTTGATAGGCATTTATATCAACTTGTAAAATGTAAAAAAGTAGTTATAGTGACATAACTACAATAGCTGGACATATGGTCTCGCGAATTTGTTGTAGATATTGATACGTTCTATAATATTGTAGAACATTTTTTTGTTCTATCATCAATAGTTTCCGCAGCGCATGCGATGAAACACATTTTATGGTCAATTTTTTTACACCTTGGATTGATTTTAGTAAGAATTTCTATTTTATTTATGTATAGTCTTAGTATGATTGTTATACAGTGTCTAATATATAATCTACGAGATGACTGTTTTTATTTTTATAAATCATTGTAAATAAAATAAAGTTTTATCAACTTTGAAAAGTAGTTTTTTTTATTTTTATCAATAAAAAAATTCTAATAATAAATGTATACTGGAATAATTATTTTATTTATCCACCTCGAATAGAACTTAAAATTAATATTTTTATAATAAGAAACTTCGATCCTAGACCGTGTCACACGACACCATTTAATTTTTTAAGGACGTAACAATGTATATTTTATCTATCATTTTTATTCCATTTTATGAATATTTTTAAGTTTGACTGCTGTTTTTAATACGAAAAGATCGACTTATACATGTTAAAATCGATTCTTCTAAATCGATGTCGTGTGGGTATCGATACTTGGTGACTGTATTAAATTAGTTTCAGTGTTTTAGTAGAGTATTTTTTTAAAGATTTGATAGCTTTATCATACGTATCTGTCGTACCTACTGTGTACAATGTAACAATGGAAAGATACCCAAGTGTTAGCAATAATATTATTGATAAACCCTTAAAACGACGATTTAACGACATGATGCGTGTTTACGACCCTTACAAACATATAAAGAGGTAATAATAGCTTATGTCTACATTTTTTGGAACGAAGTTCCTTATAGCGATGCGAATGGGAGTTGGGCTGCAGAAAAGACATAATGCTATCTTATCATGGTTTCTTGTATGTTAAATATCGGACATAATATTTGACAAGTTCGTTATTTATAGACTCTATACATGAGGTATTATCCACCGCGTCGCGATGAGTTTTTTTATGGCTACCGGCACGTAAGCATAGATTTAACCTTGAACGCGCAGAAGTCACTATAAGGGCCCTTATAGCGGGGCGAGAGCAGCGCGTCACACGCGATTGGTTCTTATGCGACGTATTTGTTCCCGCGTGTTTGCTTTTTGTCAAAATAGTAAACTTCACGGATGGATATGCAACTTTCCCACACTATTTTTACTCAGACCTATAGTTAGCTGCCGGCTTCTATAAAAGACCTTACGATTAGACGAAGAAATATAGAGAACATGTCACACTTTTTGATAAGCGTTCTCACTTATATAAAAATAACGTGTTTTGCACTCGAATGACGATGAAGCACCTAACCATCTCAATTAATAGACTTTCTATTAGCGACACCGTTTATAAAATAGTGTCTGTCAAGTGATGTTGCGCAGTACATATTAAAATAGTGAGACTAATAGTGTAGTGCAGGCCTGTTTGTTCTCCGCCAAACGGAGTCCTTTCAACTTGACTCCTACTTTCCAGGGTACACCTGTCCCTGTGTCCGATATCCTCGACCTCCTTGGCATAGAGTTGAGTTCTAACCTCAACTTTGGAAATTACATTGAGTCCAAAGCGCAAACTGCGGCCAGAAAGCTTGGCACCCTAAACAAGGTTAAGCGTTATTTCACGCCTGGACAGCTTCTAACACTGTATAAAGCTCAAGTCCGGTCTTGCATGGAATATTGCAGTCACTTGTGGGATGGCTCAGCTAAATATCAACTGGCCACACTGGACTCAGTGGAACGCAGAGCCAAGCGGCTATTCGGTAACGCCAGTTTGGTGAAGTCTCTTCACACTCTGGCTCATCGAAGAAAAGTTGCCAGTCTAACGGTCTTTTACAGATTGTACTTTGGGGAGTGTGCCCTGGAGCTGCACGAGCTCATACCCTTATCTCCTTTCTTCCATCGGACTTACAGACGCACCGCAGGCTTTCATCCTCACCTGATTAATATACCCTTTATTCGTAAAAAGCGCTTCAAATCATCTTTTTTAATGCGCACGGCCAAGGAATGGAATTCCCTGCCGGCGTCTGTATTTCCGAGAAAATATAACCCGAATGTTTTTAAAGTATGTATTTTGTATTATTTTATATGTGCAGATCAAAAAGACAAAAAACTAGAAAGATCTTTACAAATTATCCATCAAAAACTAATTTGGGTAATAATTCTTTAGTCAATCGTCTTATAAATTCCTATAACAGCTTATTCAACCAGAACAGCGATATTGATATATTTAACAATAGTCTTATCAAATTTAAAGAAAACCTATTAATGATTATTAACTTCAAATCTAATTAAATACTTAAATTGATATGTATATATATATATATATATATATATAAATTCATAATTTTTATTTCTATCTTTGTTAGCAGTAGATATTCATAACTTTGTTTATTGTTATTATTATTTTAGTTTATAATAGATTGTTTTTTAGTAATTTCATTGTTGTCTTAATTTGTGCATGCCGTTTTCACCTGTAATTGAAATACCATTTAGTTTAAGTATATAAATAAATAAAAAATAAAAAAAATAAAAAAATAAAGCGCGAGTGAACAGGCTTTTTCTGGGCGAGTTCGCTCCATCTTCGACCTCGTCTCTGCTCTAGAGCTAGACTAGGGTCAAGAGTAAGCCCATTATATAATAATAAAAAATAAAAAAAGTGTTGTTTGGTGGCGTGGTGCTAGGCTTCATTTTCAATGATCGTATAAATAATATACTATATTATTTTAATATTCAGTAGCGAGGTCGAACGAGGGAGATGAGAGTTAGTGGATAGTAGAAGACGTCTTTAAACCTGCTCCTAGATCTTAAGCACCAGAAACTGCTCAGCTTCAATCTACATTACATTATAACAGTCGTTTGAGTGTTACTTCGCAGTATAGCTCCTATACTCTTAATATTTCCAACATTTTCTAGTTTTATATCCCTTATGTAGTGTCCAAAGCGACAAAGGAAAAGTGTTGGCCCTAAATTACTATGTTAGGGCCAAAAATTGATATGCAATTTAATAAACTAAAGTAAAACTATACCTAATTTGATCAAATAGAAATTTAAATGTAATTCAAACTTATATTAGGCATGACCTATATCAGAACATTATTTTACGTTTGTTATTCAAATGACTTTCCAATTTCCATCTGAACGTTACAATTTAAATGGAATTTATCCTCTATTCATACCTGACAGCCTTTTACTGAAGGCCTCAATAGATCTAGAGTTCAGTACTGTCTTTTAAAATGTAGATACTTTTATAATACAGAAGATATTTAAGAAAATATAATATAAGAAAATTTAAGAAATGTCATTTAAATTGCATATTAACGAAGAGAGTTATTGTCATTTAATGTCTTAGCATAGCCAACGCAGCTCGACATGCACTTCATCCCCACGTCGATAGATGGCGCAATCGCACACTTGTTTGTTCAGTTTGTATTCTTAGGTATTTTTTTTCGCCATAAAACATGGCTTAAGTACTTCCCCAACCTCTACTTTATCTCTATCACATTTCATAAAAATCAGTTTAATGATTTAAGCCTGATTGTGTAACAGACAGATAGATGCCATCTATCCGTCAATAGATGGCGTAAGTAGTATATTAAATCGCACTATCGAAAATAGTTTTGCCAAAGTCCCAAAGAGTACCGATATTTAACAAAGATGCTCCGTGAAACTATTGAACTTAATAAACACTAAAATTTGAATAGTGGTTAGGGTTATTTGGGATTCTGTCATCAAATTGATAAAATCTCATACAGAAATAAAATCTGTAAGACACTCATAATTAAAGAAATATAGACACTGTATTATAATATGTGTATGTTAGATTATAAATTATAATCAACCTCGCAATATTGTAAACTGAAGAAGATTGTAAATAATATACTGCTTACGCATTTTAATGTTTTACTATTTTCATTACGCCAATTGTAATAATTTTGTAACTTTATAGTAAATTCATTTTGATTTACAATTTGACAGAAACTTCGATAGATTCTTAAAGTGCATTTATTTTATTTGATTGACACCTGTGTTTCATGACAAACAGCCTTTATAGAGCTATATTTTACGATTTACAATCTTTGGATAGTTTGAAATATCGCGAGATAGATAATAATCTAAAGGTGTTTACAATTTTACAGTGACATATATAGCTGTTAAACTGAGTAGAGAAAAAACAATCTTAAAAACATTTAAATGGTTTGTAATTCGTTAGTAATTACAAAGTAAAGTGAAAGCAAATTTTCCATCCGGATTTATTTGTCCCAGTACATTCAGCAAAGTAAACTGGCTGTTAGGGACATTGCGTCAAAGCCGGGCCCAATCCAGAAATAAACTAGACAATATCGGGTAATTGGTGGCAATGTGTTTACGCGACCTCGTATAACTTGAGCCGACTAGTAATAGATGGGGTGATCGAATTTGGTGTGATATTACCTACATCGACTATATATACTAATATTGTAAACTAGCCACCACGCCCTCGTTTCGCCTAGGTATATACAAATCGATTAGAAGACTAAAAGTTCTGATAGGATTGAGTTAGTCTGTTAAGTAGTAACGCGCAGTATATATTAAATTATTGGGAATAATAGTATTGTGTTGTTGGTGGCGTGGTGTGTGGTAACAGAGGCTTAGCTGTTACCGAGGAGCACGTGAGTAATGTACTTTATTAATTTAATATAATAAATTTTAGTAGCCTTAATCTTATATATAAAATTCTCGTGTCACAATGTTAGTTACCATACTCCTCCGAAACGGCTCGACCTATTTTTATGAAATTTTATATGCATGTTCAGTAGGTCTGAGAATCGACTACTATCTATTTTTCATCCTCCTAAGTGATAAGAGTGGCCCGGCCGAAATTTATATGGCAAATCAACGTTTGTTGGGGCAGTTAGTATTTAATAATATATATCTGAAAATTTTTCAATGTTTAGGAAAAAGATTATGTCAAATAAGCAACTTAAATAAACAAAACCAAGAGTAAGGCGCCTTACACACCTTCAATACTATTACGAAATACTGGTATTAATGTTCTTACTGTAAATCTTAAATTGATCTCGTTGACGCCGGAAATAAGCGATGATTTGTTTCTATATTGTTTAATCAATTTATCTTCTATTACAATTATTTAAAACTTTTGAGTAATCTAATAATTGTATTAATTTTAATAAATAAATATCTTTGTATTTCTTTTACGTCCATCATTTGTTGATTTTGTGAAGTTTATAAATATCTATAATTATATTTAGGTGATTTGAAGTGAATACTGATATTAATACTGGTGAATCATATGTAATGCTCTCAAATCTGCGAGATCTGAAAATTGACAGGCTATACAAAGCAAAGCATGTTACTAGATTGAAATATTGACGTGAATATCTCGTCAACAAGTTAGATAACGTGTGTCTATCTAAAAAGGAGCGAAAGAAACCACGATTTTTTTCATAGTAAAAGCTAACGCGGTAACTTTACTGCACAATTACACTCCAGGTGCAGGATTAAAAGGTCTTTTTACTACCAGTAAACGCTCTCCTTCAGCGCTCGACCCAGTGACTCAAATATTTAACACTTGTTCAGCAAAACAGCAATTACACTAATTATTTATATATTCAACAAACTATCTCTAAATACACAACTCTGAAGTTACACGAGATCCGAGAATAACTAAACTTATTGCGCAAAAGTTATCCTTTTTATAATACAAAATACCCCCCTCATCTATTCCCACTATAATGACAGGTGGGGTCGTAGGCCTGTGTTGCCAAGTTAATATTCGATAATAGAGATATTGATCATGAGCAAATACTACCTAGTAGCGTGTGTGTACAGGACATGCTACTATTAGGCATGCTGTTTAGTAGCATGCTGGATAATAGCACGCCGTGCTATCTTTAAGCATGCTAGTTGGTGCGGGGGTGGAAGGGGGAAGGTAATAGAAGGTGTGAACGCGTTTGCTTAATGAGGATGCTAGTATCGATCTTGTTTGTTAGGTGCACGCGCTTCCTATTCCTTTTTTTTCAGGAGCATACTTAAAACTAGCATGCTTATTGCTAGCAAATTTAAAGAGTTTATAAGCATACTCATAATAAGCATACTTATAATGAGTATGCTTACAAATAGCATAATGCTATTTTAGAGCATGTGTAACTTGACAACCTGATGACCGCAACCGCAAGTTACGTCGCAAAATAAAAGTATTGTTAAATATTATTGTAGGTATATAGGCGCCCTTTGACTGTCTCTGTCTCGCTCTTATGTTTCATAGGCACATGTAATAGTATAGTCAAACATAAAGGAATTTGGACCACTATTATGCCAACGGTAATGATCGCATTAAGTTGTCTGTAATTGTAACTACATCACAATTTATGAGATATACTTTCAACGGTCATTAGTCTAAGTGGTAAGGTAACGAGCAACTCGTTTCCTGAAGCTGAGCAATGTCTTCTATATATTAATGGCGTCTGCTAATGAAGGACATTAGGAAAGGTGGAAAGTAATCTTAGCAATTCTACCGTGTTGCAGTTTACAGCTCTTTCACACAATCTTTGCTAATTACCGCAGTTTTAAGTTTTATTATTGCTTCCAAAGATATAGTTTATAACTGATGTAGGGCACAGCAGGAAATTTCCTACTCAAATATGGAGCAGCCCGACTGGGGTAGTACCTCGACCTTACAGAAGGTCACAGCTAAATAACACTACTCTAAAGCAGTGTTGTGTTCCTGTTGGTGAGTAAGGTGACCAGAGCTCCTGGGGGGAATTGTGGATAGGGTCGGCAACGCGCTTGCGATGCTTCTGGTGTTGCAGACGTCTATAAGCTACGGTAATCGCTTACCATCAGGTGAGCCGTACGCTTGTTTGCCGACCTAGTTACATAAAAAAAAAATTGTCAAGGCAAGAAGTTTTCGAGTTATAAAAATAAATCCTTCAAGTGTATTTAAGAACTCATTTTGTAAGCGTGAGAGGATTAAAAAAAGCATTTTGGATCTTGATAAGTAACCTATTGAATACAACTAAAGTTGTAGGTACATTTTGGTAACCTAATATATTTTATATCGTATAGTAGAAGCAGGGGCTAGGTAGCGCCCGTGTCCAATAATTGTAAGGATTCCTTTTTTTACTCTTCATCTTAGAAAGCGCCATTTTTATATTGTAAATGTAGACTCGAAAAATTAGTTAAGAAATACGTTGCCGGTGCCCCTAAGACAGCAGCGCCCGTGTGCAACGCACACTCTACACTATAGGGAAAGCAACCCCTGAGTAGAAGTGTCAAAGAGAATATATATCTTTTATTCGAATTTTAATAGAAAAATAACAATCAAGTGTATTCTTGTACAGTTCTCATTCCAGAACTTATCTTTATCATTTTATGGCTGAAATTACACTATCATATATTCATCGTATATATATGATGTCATGTCTGTCAAGTTCTATGATCATATTTATATGATGCAGTTCTTCAATTTTACTTATTGCACTATTGACCCACATATGATCATATAAACGTCATATACTATCAAGATCGATAACGATTTAGCTGTTTTCCGTTGCTATTAGTGCAATTTTAATAATTGCATTAAAAAAAAAGGATAAAAAATAAAACTAGAAATAAAAGATGAATTAAGGTTAAATCATGTGTAGCAAGGCGATCACAGAGAGGGGCCCATAGCACTTTACTCGAAGAACTTAGATTGGAAGATAAAGTCTTACAAAACATATCTCCGAATGGATGAAATCTTGTTTAACCAATCACGCATGAGCATGACGGATATGATCCTACTTGTACGCTAGCTTTAAAATAGGATCCCTTATCCTATGATCATAGACAAATGTAGTTATTACAGTGTCATATGTTCTTCAACTCAAAGGTGTGTGAAGTCTGCCAACCCGCACTGGGCCAGCGTGGTGGACTATGGCCTAATACCCTCCTCATTCTGAGAAGGAGACCCAGCTCAGCAGTGGGCCATTGACGGGTCGTGAAGATGATATGTACTTCATATAAAAATGACTCATACATCTATGATCATATATATATTGTTAATTAATAAAATGAGACAAGAAGAATGTTGTAGTAGTCTATTCTTTATCTCTAGTATGCAGACTAACAGCATGATGGCTTGACTAGAATATCCTCCTGGGACTACTCTACTTTAGACTCAGAGCTTCAGCGTATAATTCTGTCGTGACGGCGTATTTATTTTGCAATCCCCACTTCCTTGATTTGTGTTTATCAGTTGGCCAACATTAAGTTCAAGTAACAGGATGCTACTCATATCAGTCGTACCAACATTAAGTTCAAGTAACAGGATGCTACTCATATCAGTCGTATCAACATTAAGATCAAGTAACAGGATGCTACTCATATCAGTCGTACCAACATTAAGTTCAAGTAACAGGATGCTACTCATATCAGCCGTACCAACATTAAGATCAAGGAACAGAATGCTACTCATATCAGTCGTACCAACATCCAAGATCAAGTAACAGGATGCTACTCATATCAGTCGTACCAACATTAAGATCAAGGAACAGAATGCTACTCATATCAGTCGTACCAACATCCAAGATCAAGTAACAGGATGCTACTCATATCAGTCGTACCAACATCAAGATCAAGTAACAGAATGCTACTCATATCAGTCGTACCAACATCAAGATCAAGTAACAGGATGCTACTCATATCAGTCGTACCAACATTAAGTTCAAGTAACAGGATGCTACTCATATCAGTCGTACCAACATTAAGATCAAGTAGAATGCTACTCATATTAGTCGTACCAACATGAAGATCAAGTAACAGAATGCTACTCATATCAGTCGTACCAACATGAAGATCAAGTAACAGGATGCTACTCATATCAGTCGTACCAACATACAAGATCAAGTAACAGGATTCTACTCATATCAGTCGTACCAACATTGAGTAACAGGATGCTACTCATATCAGTCGTACCAACATTAAGTTCAAGTAACAGGATGCTACTCATATCAGTCGTACCAACATTAAGATCAAGTAGAATGCTACTCATATTAGTCGTACCAACATTAAGATCAAGTAACAGGATGCTACTCAAACTATAAGTGTTGCCAACATCATAATTAACAATATATATGATAGTGTAATATCAGCGTAAGGACTATGCCTCGTCCTGGCAATTCCAAACAATCAGTCGTACCAACATTGAGTAACAGGATGCTACTCAAACTATAAGTGTTGCCAACATCATAATTAACAATATATATTATAGTGTAATATATAAATATCAGTCTAAGGACTATGCCGCGTCCTGGCAATTCCAAACACAACAAATTCACACAAAGTAAGAGAAAGAACTAGTCATTTGCATCCCAAATACAAATATACAATAGCTTATATTCTGCCCGTATGTAAACGCTCTTGTCTTTACCATAATTAAGTAAAATATCCCTATGCTTACATTCGCCATTTAGTGAGCATGCGCGTATAAAACCTATATGAAAGTTTAAACAAGCGTTTACTAGAAACTATAAATATCAAAGTTAAACAGGTACTTAGCTATTCACGTGGCTAGCGGGATAACAGAACTAATCTCAGTTAAACTATTTGCATACAAATTACTTTCTACTACAGACTGATCTAGTACACAAAGCTATTTTAAGATCGGTTTTAAAACTAACCTATTGGTTGTTGCATTAAATTAATGTATAGATTACCAGATATCTATATTATTTACATTAAAAACATACAATCTAGACGAGAAACTCAGCAGTGTCTGGGATTTGAGACCAAGGAGCAGGGCAAAGATATTAAGGCTCCGTACCCAAAGGGTAAAAACAGGACCCTATTACTAAGACGTGAGGGGACGGGTTAGATTAGATTATAATTTCCCTCTGCCGCAGGGAGAGCATCTCGTATGAGGCGAGTAACCCAGCACCCACAATGGTGGTTGGGGACCATTTCCCCGACTGGCTTGCGACCACCAAGTGTCATTGACGCTATCTTGTCTAGCCGCATGTTGGCCAGATCTACCCCCTCCCTCTCCCATCCCATTAGTGCTGCGGTTCCAGTGTACACCGGGTTCTTTCTCAGGGTCCACTGAAACCGCAGCATTCTTCTCTTTGCTCCTCGTCCTTACTCTATGTTTGAGGCGGCAACGCATGGGCAAAACAAGAGATACCCTCTAGTTTTGCCGCTATCCATGGGTGACGGTGGCTTCTTTCCATCAGGTGGACCGTCTGCTCGTTTGTCCCTTAACTGTTATGAAAAAAACGTCGCTGTCCGTCTGCCTGTCACCAGTCTGTATCTCATGAACCGTGATAGCTAGACAGTTAAAATTTTCACAAATGATGTATTTCTGTTGTCCCTATAAAAAGAAATACTAAAAACAGAATAAAATAAATATTTAAGGAGGCTCCTATACAACAAACGTGTTTTCTTTGCCAAATATTGTTACGGCACCCTTCATGCGCGAGTTCTACTCATACTTGGCCGGTTTTTTATTAAGATTAAATTCCACTGCTTGACCACGTTACTCTACATTTAACTAACTTACTTCACATATGACTAAGATATAAATTTGTCGGAAACTAATTAAAAACGAGATAAAAATGGATGGTCTACCTCAAAAGCTACACGATTCGGATATAACTAAACGTTACGATCTCTTACGATTATGACAGGAACCCAAGTAGTACCTTGGACTTTTGACCAAGGTGAAGGCTTAATTAAGGACATCGTTTAAATGATCACAACACTCGCCTCCAATGCTTAGTTTCACCGTCTAAACCTAAGATAAGACTAACATAATCCTAACCTAACCTAAGGCTAACCTAAACCTAACTCACAATTGTTAATTGGCAATATTAATTTTAGTAGCATCCTCTTAGTTAAAGTGTTGGTACCATTGATTTGAGTAGCATCCTGTTAGTTATGATATTATTACTTTGGAATGTAGGACAACTGATCAATCGGAGAAGTAGGAGTTGCAAAATAAATAGGCCGTCACGACAGAATTTATTATTATAACGAGTAATCTAAGAGTAACGCTGAAGGACTGTGTCTAAAGTTTAACCCTCAGGAGGATATTTTAGTTAACTAGTCATCATACTGTAAACTGATTTTCAGACAATTTCTTCGATCAGTAATAATAATTAATTAAAATCACACAAACAGAACCCAACTAAATACACCTATTTGAAAATTTGGGTTGCCATTTAATTGAGTATACACTTCTATAAAAAACACGCCATAGATTTAAATATCATCCTCATCATCTGGATGTGTGGCGCGCCTCAACAGTGCGTTTTCCACGCACCTGAGAATGCATTATGCATAAAAACATTACGACATGGGGAACTTCAAAACTTGCGTATATCTCCACCTTAAAGGCCGGCAACGCTCCTGTAACTCCTCAATTGCAGGAGTCCGTAGGCGGCGGTGTTAACTTAACACCAGGTTACCCGACTGATCGTTTGCTACACTGCTCTCATTACAAAAATATACTTCCAGGACGCTGAAAATTACGGAGTTTCATCCATTCCGTAGATTCCTCAGTAATACAATACTTATTATTTCGTCATGATATCAGTGTAGAGGGAGAGGGAATTTGCACAAAATAATACTACTTAATGCCTACAATAGTGTAGACTCTTATTAAATCTCTATAACTAGTTATAGGTGACCAAGGACAGTGCTGAGTGTTATTTTGGATGGATCTGTATATCTTTTAGCTGTTCTTAGTCGCAGATTATGTAATCGTTTAATTTGTAGAGTACTCTAGTTGATATATGAGCGACCTGCCAAGCTCACTATAGTGTGCGGTTACCATCCTTTTCTTCATGGTTGATGTTTTAATACATATTTTATCGTAAGTACTACGTTATATAATATTACTAGCTATTGCATTTTTATTTTAACTTACAGAGAGGTATTGTAGCCGGCAGCTAACTTTATGTCTGAGAAATAAGTGCTCTTATAGTCACTTTTGCGCATTCAAGGTCAAACCTATACTTACGTCCTCGTGAATTTCTATTGCCCATATAAATAATGGTATGGGAGCCAAATTCAAATTCGGTCAATCATTTCCTGTCGAGTGAAAATTCGTATACTGCATAAGGAATATATATTATGATTACTCGTGACCGTCAGCTGGGTTTCGTTTCGACTCCGTTCATTCGCTTACAAAACTCCTGTTTATACTTAAATGGTAACTGTGATTTTGCTATTAAGCCAGCTTACATATATTCCACCACGTTATGGTCAGCTGACTTTATTTATCCTTCAAGATACTAGGTAAACTATAATCCGACAAATTTTCAAACGGGAGGAAATGACTGAAAAAAAAATTCTACATGTTTGGGAGGCTGCCACTGCTCGCCCCATCCACGGAATCGCAGCTGACGGTCACTAGTAATCATAATATTAACCCTTTATGCATTTCACGAATTTTCGCTTGGGAGGACTTGGTCATGAAAATCTGTCGCCCTTACAATAACGTGAGATTTATTTGAAAAAGAACTTAGTTTTTTATAGAGACAACCATTTTAGTGGAATTAATTCAAAATTAAAAATGAATTTTTAAACATCCATAAAGCTTAATATAAAATATTGAAAAATTACATCTTAGTTATCTTTTCTATTTAATCTGCGAAAATAATCTATTATGAATTTTAAGATAAAATATATAATTATAACTATAAGAAAAGTGTTTTTATCGGTGTGATTAATGTCACTAATGTACTGATCAGTAAATATGTCATGTTTTATTTTTCATGCTTGTTTCGTTGGTTATAGATGAAATAAATAATTATTTATAGATAATTGTAATAGATTTATATGTAGAGCTAGGAAAATCTCACGCTGTCTAGATATGGACAGATACTATCATTTATACTATGTGTAGTGCTTGTGCACAGGCGTGTGGTTCACGATCGATAAATCGGATCGGTTCAAATCCCACTTATTGGACTACTGGCGTGGATCTCCTTATCGGTTTAAGTAACTCAAAAAAAAATTAAAAAAAAAAACTACTAGTCAAACTGCCTCGAATCTAATGTCTACATTACTCCACGTCACAGCAAATTATTTAATTTTATACAAACTATGAGAGTCAATATTAAGTATACGTAATTACTCATCAAACTGCCGCGAATCTCGCGCCTATACTGCTCAACGTAGCAACAAATCATTTAATTTAAGACCTCTAAACTATGATAGTCAATATTAACTACACGAAATTAATCGTCAAACTGACAAATCATCCAATCTATATATATATATATATATAAAAGGAGAAGCTGACTGACTGACATATCAACGCAGGGCCTCTATAAGGGTTAGAAACTTGAAATTTTGCACAGGGGTTCCTTTTATAACGTAGGGGAGCACTAAGAAAGGAGTTTTAAAAATTCACCCCCTAAACGGGTAAAACGGGGATGCAAAGTTAGTATGAAACTTTGCCGTTTTGAAAGCTATTCAAATGAAATTCAGTATGAAGGTTCTTCATTGGAAGTTATGAAACAGGGGTAAAATATTTTTTCGAAAATAATCCCTTAATGGGCTAAAAGGAGATGCAATGTTAGTATGACTATATCATGAAATTATTAAGTAAGTCTACAGATGCTCTCCTGTAGGCTAATATAACTAACCTAATATCGCAAACGAGTGTTTTTTGCGGAGTTGCGGGTAAAAGCTAGTTGAATATAAATATGAATGCAAGACTCCGATTTTTCATTTCTACTAGTTTTAATTATTAAAATCGGGAAAGGACGCCTACGTAATGCACAACGCCGCTAAAGATGTTTTCACTTCAAAAAGGACATTGATAAATTCAAAATGGCGTTAGTTGTATGCATTAAGTGCTATTTAATATGCAATGTTTGGTGTAAGCAGTGAACATCACCATGTAGAGATAAATTAAAAAAAGCGTACAGCATTAACAGCAAAAGGAAAAAAGTAAATAAAGCTTTTTTATCTCATAAAGGATAATATATTGTTGACTTTATGCTAAACACCAACTTTTGCTCGTTCCTCGTTTACATACATATCGTGGTTTTAACCCTCCTAAAGGTAAAAATAACATTTAATATAACAATACATGCTTAGTTGGGCTAAAACATTATTTTAAACTAGCTAACCCGCCCTCATTTCGCTGATGTGTAATCAAATCGTTCACTGACTCACTCACTCACCCATTTATTCATTCATACTCTTCCACCCGCAACTATGAATTTCTATTCTATAATGCGTAGTATGTCACTGATTTGCAGTGGACATCATCATCTCGTTGACTATCTTCTGTCTCACTCACTTATTCTTTTATACAAAAAAAGAATTATCAGATTTGGTGCAGCCGTTCTGAAGTTCTGCGCTTACATACATAGAGGCGATACATTTTTATTTATATAGATAACAATAACAGTTGACGCATTAAATTTTCTTAAATATCTTCTACGTCATTCCATAATAGTCTAGTCAACAAGTGCTTTTTAGGTCGAAACTTTTTCTAATTGTTCAAAAATTATGATTTAGATGTCATTCGATGCGGAATGTCATGTAGAAATTTTTTGAAAAAATTGATGAGTCGCTTGCAAAAATTGCAAAAGTTATAAACAATTAAGTGAAAAATTATGATTTAGGTATCATTCGATTCGGAATGGCATGTAGAAACTTTTTGAAAAAATTGAAGGGCCGCTCGCAAAAATTGCAAAAGTTATAAACAATTAAGTGAAAAATTATGATTTAGGTATCATTCGATTCGGAATGGCATGTAGAAACTTTTCGAAAAAATTGAAGAGCCGCTCGCAAAAATTGCAAAAGTTATAAACAATTAAGTGAAAATTATGATTTAGGTATCATTCGATTCGGAATGGCATGTAGAAACTTTTTGAGAAAATTGAAGAGCCGTTCGCAAAAATTGCAAAAGTTATAAACAATTAAGTGAAAAATTATGATTTAGGTATCATTCGATTCGGAATGGCATGTAGAAACTTTTTGAGAAAATTGAAGAGCCGCTCGCAAAAATTGCAAAAGTTATAAACAATTAAGTGAAAAATTATGATTTAGGTATCATTCGATTCGGAATGGCATGTAGAAACTTTTTGAGAAAATTGAAGAGCCGCTCGCAAAAATTGCAAAAGTTATAAACAATTAAGTGAAAAATTATGATTTAGATGTCATTCGATGCGGAATGTCATGTAGAAATTTTTTGAAAAAATTGATGAGTCGCTCGCAAAAATTGCAAAAGTTATAAACAATTAAGTGAAAAAAAGTGGGTTTGGTTTTTTGCAAATATCTCAAAAACTATTCCAGATTTTTGAAATTTGAAAAAAGATTCAAAGAGAGAGATCTGCGGTCCAAAAATTTTTATCGCGATTTTAAATATATAAATTTAATTATATAATTTTTTTTGCGAGCTGCTCTTCAATTTTCTCAAAAAGTTTCTGAATGCCATTCCGAATCGAATGATACCTAAATCATAATTTTTGGACAATTAGAAAAAGTTTCGACCTAAAAAGCACTTGTTGACTAGACTATAAGCTACATTTTATTATATATGAATTTTTTATTAATCTTTTCGTAGCTTAGAGAGTTAGGGGATCTATACAACTTTAATGTTAGACCTTTATAAAGTATATTGAAGACATTGACCTTTAATACTATGGACATATATTTCTATAGCTCTCAAAATTGCACGATAATAAGTAACTGTTTTATACAGCCTACCCTTTTGAATTCGTCCGCGTGAATCTCAGCTCCTATGGGTCGTAACGTGATGTTATATAGCTTATAGATTTTCTCAATAAATACGCTTACCATGAATAAAAGAATTTTTAAATTCAAAGTATTAGTTCTTGAGATAAGGGCGTTTAACCATCAAACAAACTTTTCAACTTTATAGTCTAAAAATGAATCCCTATTTGCTTCGCTCACGGCATTACGCGTGAACGGCTGGACCGATTTCGGTAATTCTTTTTTTGTCGTATTTGTTATTGTCAGGAGAACGTTCCTTTGTAGGAAAAAAATAAGAAAATTGCGCGAAAAATTAGAAAATTTAATAAAACTTAACGACCATTTTAACTTTTCTAAAGTACCGTTAATGGCGTTTGACATAACTGTTAGTCATTTGACCAATATTCATAGTTAAGATAGGACGTCTGTCAGATCAGCTAGTATTAGTATAAATATGTAGACAAACCGGTCCATATAGTAAAGGTATAGTCATGTAGTTGTAAATCAACTAAGTCTCTAACCATCCCGCCTGGGACTGACAACCTAAATGTACGGAACGTCCCTTTATGAAGTACTTCCTCTATACTTAACATATAGCTAAACTAAGTTACAAAGTGAACAAATAAGTAAAATATTTAGTGCTTGTTGTGTTGTATCGTATTTTTTGTATTTAAATTCCAGTTGTCCTAAAAGAATCTTTTAATTACAGTAAGAAATAGATTGTTTGGCAATAAACATATTACGTAGTAGTGCGATGAAAAAATGTATGATATTTTTTTTGGCGATTTGTGACATTTCTAGTACTCATACCTTAAATAGTCCCAGAGTCTTTTGATCTCCATATGAAGTAGGTAAACATACATTTTTTTTATTTTAGCAGTTTTTTCGCTGACCGTACATTTTCTCAAAAATCTGTGAATGCAGTTAAGAATATCTTAAAAAGTTAGGGATGTTCTCCTAGGAACGTTTTCCTGTAACTATAACGGTTGAGGTACCTGCCCTTACTGACCCGTCTCAAAAATCAACCCTGTATTAATTATCAAAGATATAAACGGTCATACAGCTCGAAATGCACTTTATTCCCTATTTCCAACTCTTTTTTTCACATAAAATATAGTCTATGCCCTTTCCCAAACTCTAGTCTATCTCCATACCCAATTTCTTCTAAATCGGTTTAATAGTTTATTCCACCTTATATATTTTTATATTGATTTTAGAAAAACATTTATCTCAAAATATGAGGATTCAGACTATTTATCTACAAGTACTTGTAGATAAAGTAAAGATACTACATATTTGTTTATCATAACATAGCAATGGAAGTTTTTTTTTAAATCAGATCATTGTTACTCAACTTTTGGAGTGAATCATAATAACTTATAATAATATAGACGTCATGTATTTGTGTAAAATGGATGCATAGAAGTCGACCCGCGTGTCTTCTTCTGCTTTTGTATATAAGTACTTTTGACACGTCAAAAATTGGTCTGTCAGTCAGTTTGTCTGAAGCTACCACCAGCTCGGAAAGCAGTTTTCTGTTGAGAAGAGCCGGCCAGAAACTCAACAGTCGCTCTTTTCTAAAAGCCATGTTTACATAGTCTGTTATACAAATGATTTAGCTTGAGAGTCAACGTCACTTAGATTCCAAGCATTCTCATCATTTAAGTAATCCTGTACATTATAGTACGCTTCATTTATTAATGATTTTTTAATTGTTGATGGTAATGTCAATTGTTTTTTTGTCTTGCTTAACGTAATGCTTGTTTTCTTTTTTAATTTACTTTCGAGTGTTTGAATTGTCCCATTAGATTAGGGGTGAGGGCCTGGTTGTCTGTCATACAGGTTACCCTAGTACAGCATCCAGTCTCTCACAAACATTATTTGCATACTTTGTACTACTCGATATAATTGTTCATCTAGAATAAGAATTTTTTGTGAAAGAAGAAAATAAAGATTTTGAATTTGAAGCTTCATTTTTTAAGGTAAATCCCTAAGCTTAAATCTATTGGGTTATGCTTTAATTTTGGTATCAAGAAATTAAACAATAATGGTTTTGTTTGTTTTTTTTATTTAACGCAATTATATTTAAAACGAGCCGCCTGCCCTCGCTTCGCTCCGGGTATTTGAAGCAATATTATTAATGTCCTTAAATTGTCATTCTTTAATAGTGTAGCTTTTCTTTATTTGAAAAAAAAAAGAGACAAGAGGCAGATAATATAAAAGCGATAAACAAAGATAAAGGTATAAATCAAAGACAGAAAAAAGAGAGGATGAGAGAGAAATCAAGTATAAAAGAGTAAGAGAGACGGGAATACTATAAACTTCTACTTAAAATGGCCGTATTCTATTGTCATAAATAATATATGGCAACACTACATCACCTTTGTCACTCGCGAAAAGCGTCGTTTCCTCTCAGTGAAAGAATTCTTATAATCGGATTAGTAACAACAAAATGGCCATATTCTATAAATTAAAAAATGCAAATGGCAACACTAAATCACATTTGTTACTCACGAAGTGTAGTTTTCTATCTGTGAAAAATATATTAAAATCGGATTAGTAGTTCCTGAGAAACCCTTCAATTTATAAAATGACCACGTTATGGCACTTAAATGACCATATTTTTTTAATTAGAATATTTATGTCAACACCACATAGCCTATGTTACCCGGAAAGGATGTAGCTTTCTATGGGTGAAATAATTGTCAAAATCGGCTCAGTGCTTTTCGAGCCTATTCGCAACAAACAAACATACAAACAATCAAATCTTTCCTCTTTATATAATAGTATAGATATAGATGATTATGCAATAATCTACCTACAACATTAATCTGAGTAACATTTGATTTTAGAAGTTGGCACAAACTGAATATCTGCTTATTAATTAAGTGGTATTTAGATTTCTTTTGAAGGCTGTATGTGAGTCCATTGTATTATAGGTAGATGATAAAATTTTGTTATTGAATAATAGATAATATGAGTGACTCAGTTAGTAGATAAAAACATGGATTCTTTATTAAGTTAATACAATACCAATAATAGTTTCCCTAGTGTAGAGTAATAAAATGCGCACGTAAAACTAAATTAAACTCAAAGCTATAGTGTAGAGTAAAAATCTAGTTACTTAAGTTGGATTGTTTAAAATAACTTAATTTAACTTTTTAATTTAAGTAACGCAGTTAGATAAACTTTAAATCGTTTGTAGTTTATATCGTTAGTATATCGAATGATACTACTTACATATTATTATGAGCTATACTTTTGATTCATCAATTTATTCTTTCTATCATTGAATTGTCTATCGTAGTTAGGGTTATTTCAAAATCTGTAAACCTGGTCAAGATATATGAAAACTCTTGTTAGTTATTTATTCAGTTTCAGTTTATTTTATGCACTTTAAAATAAAAATACATTGTATAATAAGAGATCTCTTTTAATGTTAAGAAAAACAATAGAACAAACAGACTTTGTGTGTCTGTCTGTTATGCTTTCACGCTGAAACCACCGAAGCGATTTTGATGAAATTTGGTACAGATAAAGACTAAAGCTTAAGAAAGGACTACATATATTGGCTACGTTTTACATCGAATAAAAAAGCTTGAAGAAGTTGAAACCTGTCACCCATAGATAGACTCAGCGCAGGTGCGCGTCCCAGGTGTTCCAGGGGCGACCTTTTGCGTAGGACTGAAGGGAGAATTACTATTTCATCTCCCCCAGAATAGACTCCATTAGCGGACGAGCGCAGGTTCTGATGCGCTTTTAATCTCGTATAGTTCCTCTATATATAGGCTCAGCGCAGGTGCGCGTCCCAGGTGTTCCAGGGGCAACATTTTGCTTAGGACTGAGGGGTGAGTTACCATTTCATCTCCCCCAGAATAGAGTCCATTAGCGGTCGAGCGCAGGTTCTGATGCGCTTTTAATCTCGTATTGTTCCTCTATATATAGGCTCAGCGCAGGTGCGCGTCCCAGGTGTTCCAGGGGCAACATTTTGCTTAGGACTGAGGAGTGAGTTACCATTTCATCTCCCCCAGAATAGAGTCCATTAGCGGTCGAGCGCAGGTTCTGATGCGCTTTTAATCTCGTATTGTTCCTCCCGGATAGTTTAGCGAGTCGGGCTACCTCTTTCAAAGGTAGTTTTGAGCTGTCTCCTTCAGAGGCAGTCACACCAATCCCGCATAACCTTCCCGAGTCCCCGCTTGGGGAGGGATCCGTAAGCAGATTCCTCCGGGTCAACAAAAAAAAGGGATGAAGTGCATGTTGAGGTGTGTGACCGTTTATGTCTTTGGAAATTAGTTTTGAAGAAAAAAAGGAAACTTTCGGTCAAATAGTAGAGCAAGTGGAAATTAAATAAAGTGAGACGTTAACTTTATTACTTAATTCTTTGATCGTTACTTTTTTACTCAGAATCGAAGGTGCAAGTGGATTACAATCACCATTCATTGCTCAGCTTTTTGTCTAAATTCCATGATATTATATTTTTTACAAACCGTGTTGTGTAAGTTACCCACATAATCTGACAGAAGTATGATGTACAGATAGACGATAAATTTACTTAGAAAGAGATTACCACACTCAAGATATAGTTGGCCTACAATCGGAATAACATGTCATCATAACGAAAGTTACTCATTTATTTTTAAATTTAAAAATCAATTTTCAGAAACTAAAAGACACTCCAGGATTTCACAAATAATTTAAGAAGCACTAATTATAACTTCCTCGAAATCAGGATCCATTTAAATCTAAGATATCATTGATGTTGCCAACTATGTTGATGTTCAAATAGATAATTTATTCGCTTATAGTTAGAAGAAAACTCTTGTAACACGCTTTAAAATCTCTTTGATGCACAAAACTCACTGAGTGCGTTTTGTCGGTGCATGCCGTGAGTACAATGGGTGTATTATTAGGTACAGCCTTGGCAACATTGATGATATCTTAGATTTAAATGAAGTCTGGCAAAACAAGAGATACTCTCTTGTTGTGCCGATGCATGCATCCTCAAAGATAGAGTGGAGAGGGGGAGAAAAGAAAAAATGCATAAATGGGATGGGAGACCCTCTCCCATCTCATTAATGCTTCGAATTTAGTTTAGGTGGTAAGTCTGGCCCACATGCGGCTCGACCGGAACGTCTCTATGAAACTTGGCGGTCGTATGCTGGTGGTCGCAAGCGAGTCGGGGAAAAAATCCCCTACTACCAAGGGGATGCTGACTTACTCAGCTCTTACGAGATGCTCTCCCAGCGGCAGAGGAGAATAGTATTCTAACCCGTCCCCTCACGGGTATTGTTTTGGTTATGATGATATTCTGTTCTTAGGCGAACTATGTATGGGGGCTGGTCATGGCCTTTAAATGCACAAATTAGAGTAAATAAAGCGAAATGATATAAAATACAATAAAGTAATATTGTATTGTAAAGTTGAAATATGACTTCAGTATTTTGCACCTGCCCTTTAATGCTCCACCTAAGTAATATACTAACGTACGCTCGACGTGAAGGGTGGGTGAGAGGGTGAGTGGGTGTAATCAGACACGTGTGACTTGTAGGGTTGCTACGCTTATTATAATATATGTATTATATTTGAGTTTCGATATTTACTGGTATCTATCTCAAATCTGAGTATGTCTGATTGAATGATGATGAAAAATTTCAAATTTGACTTATATGAACACAAATTTGTGGATTGAGATTGATTATTGATTTCGGCCGTACACATAAAAACATATCCCAGACGATTGTATACCAACCACATGGAGTATGCTTCTTTCCGAGATAAAACCTATCATCACACATTATAAAATACTGAATGGCCATCCTCAAATTTTATTTCTACTCACAGTTTCCTTTATAGGTATGATTGATCTGAAGAAATAATTGCGTAAACATTTAACGATAAAAGACTTAATAAAAAGAAAAAAGACAGTCAATATGGTTTCAAAAAAAACGACAATAAGCTTAAATATTACAGAATATTTTAAATTCTCAAGTTAATCTTCTCACACTTATTCTGTTTCTTTATGTATAAACTAGTCGACCTGCGCGACTTCGTCCGCGTGAAACTCCGCTCCTATTGGTCTAAGCGTGATGATATATAGCCTATAGTCTTCCCTGATGAATGGGCTATCTAACACTAAAAGAATTTATCAAATCGGACCAGTAGTTCCTGAGATTAGCGCGTTCAATGAAAAACTCTAGCAAAAATATATGGTCCTAAGACTGTGTTTCCACGGGAGATGAGCTATGATTTGTAGCGAGGGATGTGTTTGTTAAGAACCATCGCTTTATTCACTTACCTTCGCTTAGAGTATGTCAAATGAAGCGAATGTATTGGTTAATAATTTCCAAATATAAGCCAAATGCATTCTTTAGGCATAAGAAAAAGATGAAAGTTACGCGGGAGCTTTACTGCGCATTAACATTCAAAAGACTACAATAATATACAATCTAGATTTAGGGCGAACAGTGTTTAGGTTTTACGACCCAGGAGCAGGATTAAAGGGCCTTCTACTACCAGCAAACACACAAATCTCCTTCACCGCTCGAACTCCTTATCCAAAACAGCAATTACACTAATTATTTAAGCATTCAACAAAATACATATATTTAAATACACAGTACTTTGAAGTCACACGAGTTCCGAGAATAACTAAACCTTCTTGCGTCCTTTTTATAATACAAAATACCCACTCATCCCTCCACTATAATGACCAAAGGTTGGGTCTAGGCCTGTAATGCCATGTTAATATTCAAAACGTCCCTTTAAGTAATTATTAAATGTCCCGTCCCGGCATCACCCAGATAAAATTAATTAATTTTACTTTATATGTGACTAATTCACATATAACGCCATCTATCGACGTGGGGATGAAGTACATGTTGAGCTGTGTGACTGTTTGTCTTTGGGAATTAGTCAAACACATTTGGTAAATTACATTTATAAATATAAATAGAAGTTATCATAAAGATATATAAAAGTAGCCCACATAACATTATTTTCTGATTTGAGAAAATAATATAAAACTATTACTGCGCTTTAAAAGTTCAATTAAAATCATTACCCTGGTTAACAGGTCAACGGGCGCCATTTTACATCGCAATAAAAAATAAATTAAATTCCGCCGTCTTCTCGTTAGCTACGAGTGGAAACGAGCAATGACTATGGGATTCTGAAAAAGGAACACTGTAGAACAAGTTAGACAACATGTCAGGAAAAGGGCTTTTTACTGACATTTGTTTTGAGCAAATTACTTTTTACCTAAGTGAGAAATGGAGTATTATTATTTATGTTTTAATATGCTCGTATTTACTAAAACATAATATTTATCTATACTAATATTATAAAGAGGAAAGATTTTTATTTTTGCATGTAACGAATAAACTTAAAAACTACTGGCCCGATTTCAAAAATTCTTTTAGCGTTAGAAAGCTAAATTATCCCTGAGTAACATAGGCTATATTTATTACTAGAAAAAAAAATAAAGATCCTCAGAGATTCTTACTAAAACCAACCCAAGGGCCAAAAAATTAACCATATAATGTCTTTCACCGCATGCGCTGGAGAAAGTATTGATGATGGAACAAAAAAATGTTCTACAATATTATAGAACGTATCAATAGCTACAAAAAACTCCGCGAGACCATATGTCCAACTATTGTAGTTATGTCACTATAACTACTTTTTTACATTTTAAAAATTGATAGAAATGCCTATCAAAATCAGACCATGTTTTCCACTTACTTGCCATATTTAATTTGAACTTCAACCGTCAGATACACGGATAACAAAGCTATCTTTAATGGGTCCTTTATCTATAAAGAGGAAATAAAAAATCAATCTTCTGCTTGCTGCTGTGATAGCAAAACTAGCTTCAAAATTCCCGTAAAAATCAGCTTAAAAATGTCATGAGCAACTAACACGTCTAAGTAAATTATAGTGTAACCTAGTTCGTAGTTAGGCGTCGTATATTATTAGATTCATGTTACCGGGTAAAACGATTTCGCAAGCAATTTAAACCTACATATGCAAATTGTCTGTAAATAAGAAAATTATTAAGTTTAGGGCCTTATTTATAGGATTCATGAAAAATGCTGTAGCTATACTTATATAGCTTTTGTATATCTAGTATATCAATAAAAAGGAGCATTTCGTGATTTTAATGCCCCCACCGTTTCGACAACATCTATACCGATCAGTGGAAAATTAACAAGTAATTTCATATAGTAAACATTTCCATTCTAACGCAAGTAGGGTTGCCAAATGGAAACTTATCAGGTCTGGAACAATTATTTTTTATTTTTTTTATTATATAACGGACAAACGAACAGACGGTCCATCTGACGGAAAGTGACTACCGGCAAAACTAGAGAGTATCTCTTGTTTTGCCAATGCGTTGCCACCTTGAAAATAGAGTGAGGAGGGGGAGCGAAGAGATGAATGATGGGGTTTCAGAGGCCCATGAGCAAAAATCTGAGGTTCACTGGAAACGCAGCATTAATAGGATGGTAGAGAGAGGGTCTGGTCCACATGCGGATTGACCGGAACTCGTCAGAAACTTGGCGGTCGGTTTCGCATGCTGGTGGTCGCAAGCCAGACGGAGAATAGATCCCCTACCACCAAGAGGGTGCTGGATTACTCGACTCTTACAAGCTCTCCAGCGACAGAGGTATTCAACAGTCCTCCCTCCCGGGTAAAATTTTAAGAAAACATAATCGTTTAAGTTAACTCTACAGTATGCAGATTTTTAGCTTAGTCATTAACTGGTTTTAAATTCAGTTACATCCACGCTATATGTCAGATAACTATCAGGCACTTTATCGAAAGAGTTATAGAGAGTTGAAAATAAAATGTTTTACACGCTACTTTATCTGTTAAGATTCCATTACAACGATATTCCAATTATCTGTTAATCTTCGACGTAAGAGGGCTCAATTTACGAGAAAACCGACCGTTTGATCCGCTAATGGAAACGTCTAATAGTCAAAGTGTTATATCTAGCCAATTTAGATTTAATACTACATTCATCTCCTATATTGCATACATACATACTACCTATTTCACACATTTTGCTATATTTATATATAAAGAACTCTTAAAGACTTAGTCTGTTTAAACAGTTCGACATGTGCTATTAACCTAACCGCAAATTTTCATCCCCCTTTTTAACCTCTTCAAGTCCTTATTCCCGATAAAAATAGCCTATGTCTTTTCCCAACCTCTAGTTTATTTTTATGCCCAATTTTATCAAAATTGGTTCATTAGTACTTTCACATTTATAATATTACTTTTAATAAGTGTAAAATACTCTTAATCAATTCAGCCGATTCAGATGAACTTGGTCTCAGATGAAACATATTAGACTAAATGACTAAATGGCTAGACAAACAACATCTAAATATTCTGTATAATATATACGGCGATAGATGTAGCATAAAAATCTGTAATCTAAGATATGCTGACAACAACGCACTTTTTGCGGCATTTCAATCAGAACTTACGTAAACATTGCATACATTTTCTCCCTCTTTGTTCTGAGCAGGGACATTCATGTTTCGATGTACGTGTTTACTTTATTATAGCTGACGTAATCATCATGTAAATCATGACAGAACAGGACAACTCTCTAGGACTGGAGAACTATCGGAACTTGAGTTTATCAAGGAGTATGTCTTGCTTGTCATTGTTGTCCGACCAGGGAGGTTTTTATTTTTTAGGAGAGAGGGAGCTTTAGGCTTTTGCTTTTATTGACACGTCAGCCCCATTGTATCAAAGACATAAGTTACAAAATGCAAAGGCAACTTCCGAGTTCGGATTACTAAAAATGCTCTGAAAAATCTAAAAATCCTACATCTAAAACATTCAAATTGTACTGTCCCATGATCGCTACCCTTTTTGCTTCATTCCTGACACACTCCATCAACAAGTGACGCTTGTAGAGTCAACTACTCCTGAAACGTACGTCGAGCGACCTTCTTGTGTGGTATGTCCTGGTTTGGGTTCGCGCGTCTCACTTGTATGTGAGCGGCGTGCTCTTCTGGGTTGTGCCGTACGAGACGAGTTGTTCAGAATTTGGCGGATTATAGCAAGGTAACCTTTTTGATTCCTTTTTAATACTTTTATACCAAATTCACCAGGGAGATAGTGAGCGCGAAATCAAGAGGAGAATAAAAAAGAATTTTATTTACACTCGGATAGAAAGCTTTCGACTAAGATATGGAACTCAGCTTCCTCCCTCGGATAAGAAAAACCACCTTTTTGTACTCGGTACGAAATACACAATTTCATTTACTTATATGGCTGATCTAAAAAGGGTTAACAGAAGTAATAAAGTAGAAAGTTTATTATACAACACCATGTTAGTGTTAGCTATAACACAAACAGTTTACCAAACAAGTTCTATACAAAAACTAACTTTACTACTACACAATATGAATCATTTGTTTGTTTACTTATACTGTATTGTATGGAGAATATGCTTTATAGTCCAAGAGCTGGGCTTACGATATTTTCCATTATTTGTGAAATTATTGAGGTTATAGTTTTGAGAGCTTTTGATTTAGAGGGTTACAGAACTATTTTACTTCCAACATATTGCGCAGTAACAATCAAAAAACAATAATAGCATGTAGTCTAAAGCCGAACAGGGTAGCCGACATAATTTTGTTGTAGTCGCAGTCAGTTTTCAAACTGGCAAATAATTTTTTTATGTAATATCAAAATAATCAACCTACCCGCCCTCCAAGTCACCAAAAGTAAGCAAAGCCTTAACCTCCCCCGTGCTTACGTAAACGTCGATACATGCATTTTCTCCCTCCTCATTCTGAGCAGGGTTATTAACGTTTGGAAGTGCGTGTCTACTGTTTATTACAGATGCAACTATCATGCTGACCCCCATCCCCCATGTCGCCAAAAAAAGCAAAGAAAGGATCCCCCCACCCTCTTTAATGCTTACGTAATACTTGGCCCCAGTATAGATAATACTCCCTTTATAAATTCTTGCTAGTCTTATAGCTTTTATATCAAAATATAAAAAGTTTGAATGTCGTCGAAAAACAAGCAAATTATTATTAATGGAATCAGAATGATACAAATCAATATATATAAATCCGGCGGCTCAGTCAGTCTGTCTCTTACACTGTGATAGCACTGAGTGGGATGTACTTTACGAGTCTGACTAATTTACCAAAGTATTTTTTATTTCTAACATTCAGGAATGGGGGAAAAGTACTTATTGTGTTTTACGATTTACGCAACATTTGTATCCAAAACACGACTCATGGAAGGCATGGATGATAAAGTTTATCGTCTATCAAGTTGTTTATAATTAAAAACTGGTATTCTTAGATGTTTGAGGGAATATTTTATCCTTATTTTTTTTGGAATAAATATATTTGGTTAATATACTTTGCATTATATATACATATATAATATAATTTACGTTAACTATTTACTCTTGAGGGTTATACTTTAGACACATTATGGATAGGAAAGTCGACTGACTAGTCAAGAATCAATCTTTTCATAAAAATAATCAACTTTTTAGAATCAAATTGAGCCAGTCTCGAGTCGAATAAAATCGATTCTCACTCGATGACTTCAACTTTTTTTAAACAACACAACATAATATGATGGTTTGTATCGACTTCCACATTTTTTTATGGCTTTGTTAAACTAACCTCTGGTTGCTGGTTGGATCATAATAATTATCAGCGTTGGTATCCTTGGTAACCATTTTTATAAATAAATTGTTTATTAAAAATAAAAAAATATGTCTAACAAAACTTAAAACATATCTTTTAACCATGAGTTATATAGTTATTGTTTTTGAAAAGTCGACTTTTGGCAATGATTAATTGACTTTGAGACCTAGCAAAAGTCGACTTGTTTCGCGCTGTTTCCATTCCACACATGAGATCCAGAATTACTGCTTGTTTACTCACGAGGCAATAATAATGATTTCTGTCACGGCGGCGTATTTATTTGGTTATCTCTTATATTTTCGTTAGTAGTGATTATATACACTATGCTTTTCGTTGCCACAATTGATTGATTTAGTTAAGCAAAATGCTACTCAGATGTTGCCATTATAATTAACAATTTATGTACCAATATAGTTTAATTAAGTTATACACAGAGAGATGCATTAATAATGATTTGGCTACCTCCTAGCTTTCCGTTTTAAGTTTATCACTAGTGCTACCTAGTCAAATGCTACGTAGATAAATGTTGCCAGCTTCATAAGCTAAAGTAAATTAATATTATTGTTAAATCACACTAATGCCATGAATATTCAATAACTTCAGGAGGTAACTTGATTACGTCTGGTGATACATATTCAATCCCTTTATTGTTGACTCTTCACTCTACGTTTCAATCTATCTGGATGCTGTGAGGAATATTGAGATCTATACGTGCTCCAGATTTTAATAACTAGGTCTGTCTTCCGTATATTAATAGGCGTTGTCGAAAAATCTCTTTCTCTTAAATTTATGAAGTTTATATATTCTATTTTATAGACTCTTACTTAGGTCTTGGTTCTGCTAAGTATATGAGAGAGATATGATACAAATTACTGTACAGCAACATGTATACACATGCAATTTAGAATTGATTGAGACCCAGGAACAGGTTTAAAAAGCTCTCATAGTATATTAACTCTCACCTCCACCACTCGACGTCGCTAACGACAATAGATAATAAAGTAAACTTACGAGGACCTCGAGAAGGGTGACCTTAACCACGACACTATAACACTAACTTCCATGTTTACTGCGCAGCAAAACACCAGAGAGACTGAGACTAATCTATCGCACTAAAGGTTATATATTGTCTTCACGTCGATATACTTGAAATAATATAAAATGATCTACCCGCTACTACTACTTTATAAACAGTGTTGCTAACAGTTCCTAAATAATAACTACGATAACTAAGATAACCTAATTCTAGCTTTCACTTTAATATTGTTTTTAGTTTTGGTTTCATATTTTTTTTGTCAATAAAATTACTAACTGCGTCTGTCTGTCTGTTCGCGATAATTATAAAAAGTACTGAAAGTATTTTCATACGGTTTTCACAAATAGAGAGAGAAATTCATGAGTAAAGTTTAGGTGTACAATTTATTAAGGTTTTTTTTTAATTTACTTAAATATGAAAATGTCAGAAAAAGTCAAACGGACTGATGAGGACTGTTCAATAAAATGGGTCAGAAAAAAAAATGCATAAAATGCTACTTGAAGCATCAGTAGCTCAGTGGCCCACTCCTGACACAAGCATTTTAGCTTACTAGGAGGAGTAAAGGTAATACTAGTAGTATGTGATCCATACTGCTAGTAATCTTTAAAAAAAACCTGTGCGAAGCCGGGTCAAGTCACTAGTAGTTAATAACACACATTGGAATTTGTATTCCTAATCTATGGCACACCTTATGTTGTATGTAAGCTAAACTGTTCAGAGACAATATTTTGGATTGACAGATGTCATAATGGAATGATAAATAAGTGAGTGAGCAGCGGAGGGTCGGCAGCCATTTTGGCTCTGACTTTCATGCTGTATATTAATTACTAAAGTTTACGAGTAAATGTTTAGCAACAATAGTCTAGATAACAAAAAGCATAATTGTATCCTTTGTTTTTTTAATGATTCACGAGTATTAGTTCCCGTAAATACTATCAATATGATTCATGCTCGAATACGGTCAGGCACCTGACATTTATTTCATACACTGTATTGTTAGGAGGAAATGTCTACCAGGAAAATATAAAAAAACATCTCATTCGCTTCATTATTGTCATATTTTTTGTAAATTTTATTGAATAAAATGTATATTACGCTAACACCTGCTATTTAGACTTATCTCAAGTGTTACTTGATAAGTTAGAACGACTGCAGAATATGTGCATAAGATTTATATTTGGGCTGAAGAAATATGATCACGTCTCGGAATACCGGTCACAACTTGGTCGGCTCACTGTTCGTCATCGGCGTAATCTTCATGCACTCTCGCAACTATATTCTGTTCTCTTTTTGCCACAATCTCCATCATATCTTAGAGAACGGTTCTCCTTCTTAGCACCAAATTCTTCTCTCCATGTACAACTTCTATCACAAACCCATAATAAGCTAAGATTCCCTCCTTGTCACTCTGAGTCATATCAACATTCATTTACATTTAAATGCGTGGAATTATGGAATGTATTGCCACATGAAATACGTCAATCTCAATCCCTTTGCATCTTCAAAACTCGTTTAAAAGACTATTATTTATCTATTCAAAACAGTTAATTTTTATTGATGTTCCATAATTTTATTTATGTATTTCGGTACTTATTAATTACCTTAAGTTTCTTTTAGTATCAATATATATATGTCGGAGAATAAGTAAAAGATTATCGATTAATCGAATCGTTATCGCTATCTGTGACGTAGAAGTAGGGTAGTGGTCACTTCCGTTGTTTTGACAGTCTCTACCCTCGACACTTTATATGCGATCGATAGTCTAACTGAAGTCTTAGTCGTGCGCGGTCTCTCAAGAAGTGAACATCATATAAGTAGTGCTAGTGATAGTGATAGTGTCAAGTGCAGTGTAGTGTGGAAGTGCTGTCCAACTAAGGTCACGTAAGTCCTTACAATGTAATTGCCACGTGGTTAAGTAAACACAATGTTAGGTTAGGTTAGCCTTGTGTTAGATTCGGTTTATGTGCGTTTAACCTTGGGTTTAAACAGAGAGCCTGAGCAGTGGAGGTGAGTGTTATGATCATTTAAAGGATATCCTTAAGCCTACACCTTGGTCACAAGTCCAAGGCACTGCTTAGGTTTCTCTCATAATTGTTAGAGATCATATTTGATCATTTATCGGTTCAATAGGAGTATCTACGTTGCGTTTACCCAATATTCCATTCAATACCATCACCCCCTTTTAGTGTTCCCCAATATTCCCCATCTCCCTCCTTCCATCTCCTCTCACATCGTTTTAAAATCCCCGACATATATATGTGTCGGAAACTAATTAGAAAGGATATAGATGGGTGGCCTATTTAAAAAGCTATACGGGCGCAATACGGTCAGGATATAACTAAGCGTTACGATCTCGTATTATTATGACAGGAACCCAGACAGTTCCTTGGACTTGTGACCAAGGTGTAGGCTTAAGGAGCTCCTTTATTTAATTACGACACTCGCCTCCACTGCTTAGTTTCTGTCTAAACCTAAGCCTACCTAACCTAGTTAGACTAACATTAACCTAACCTAACACAAGGCTAACCTAAACCTAACTCACACCTCCGACATACATATATCTTATATATATTTATATGTGTATGTATATGTATTAATAGTTTATGTATATATTATTTACTTATACACTTTGCACTACCTTTATACTTTTTATATTATATTCTCTAGGTAAGAGGTTGCCTGAAAGAGATCACTACTGGTGATAAGGCCGCCTTTGCATGCTGATATAGTTTTTAATTTAAATAAAGTGTGCAATAAAGTATTTATCTATCTATCTATATTCTACTATTGAGACCCAGAAGCAGGTTTAAAGACATCTTCTTCAACTACTACCACTCTTGATCTCACTACCAAATATTAAAATAAAGTAAATAACTCACGTGCTACTTTATAACGTAGGCCTAGCACCACGCCACCAAACAATACTTCTCTACAAGCCAAACTACTTTAATGTGTACTGCGCGACATCACTTGACAGACTGGTTCAATCGAAACAAGATTCTTTTATTTTTATTATTATACCAACGTAACAATTTATAATAAGACAATATATAACCTCTGTTCCGATAGATTTGTCAGTTCTCAAACGGAGCTCGTCTAGTGATCACAAAGTGTGTGAGTTATATGCTGTGACTCCATTGAGTTTTTGGGATTATATTTTTAGTAGTTATAGTGATTGATTATTGTAGTTATAGTGACATAACTACAATATTTGGACATATGGTCTCGCGAAGCTTTTTGTAGATATTGATACGTTCTATAATATTGTAGAACATTTTTTTGTTCTATCATCAATACTTTCCGCAGCGTATGCGATAAAAGACATTTTACGGCTAATTTTTTTACACCTTGGGTTGGTTTTAGAAAGAATTTTTGAGAATCTTTAATTTTTCCTAGTAATAAATATAGCCTATCTTACTCAGAGATAATGTAGCTTTCTAACGGTAAAAAAATTTTTGAAATCGGTCTAGTAGTTTTTAATTTTATTCGTTACATACAAAAATACAAATTTTTTCTCTTTATAATTATACATATAAATCTTCCTCTTGAATCACTCTGTCTATTGGTGAAATCGCATTTAAATCCGTTTAAAAGATCCAAGCGTACAGACGGCAGGAAGCGACTTTGTTTTATACTACGTACAGATGCTTTACTACGCCATAAAATCATTTGAATTCGTTAAAAGTCGTACAAATGGAAAGAAAAAAAATAGCTTTTCTTTTGAGCGCGCAGTAAAGGAAGGTTCAACTTCGAAATAGCTCACTCAGCTTTATTTATGAGTTTCGATTTTTATATGTCATGTTGAATACACGAGCTTGATGTTATTCGAGATCAATGGAGTTTGAAAGTGGCGATTCAAGAGGACGGATCGCTGCTATTTGTTTTATGATAACGTAAAGTTAAAATGCTCGTCTGGGTCTGAAGCGAACAAATATCATGTAATATCTTTAACCACTGAAAATCTTAATTTATTCAGAAAAATTTAAAAATACCTACACGTTTTAAACTCGACTCTTTCACAATTTACCATCAGCTAGTTTCAGGCTAAGTATGGATGATAATCTAATATGCATATATTATACATATACTAGCTGACACAGCAAACGTTGTTTTGCCACCGTGGGCTACCGTTATCACTTAGGGGTATAAAAAATAGATGTTGACCGATTCTCAGACCTACCCGACATGTACACAAAATTTCATAAATATCGGTCAAGCCGTTTCGGAGGAGTATGGTAACTAACATTGTGACACGAGAATTTTAGATATAAGATTATACATATAAACCATCTTCTTAAATTACTTTGTTTATCTGTGACAACCGCATTAATATCAATTTGAATAAATTCACGAAAGAATTATTTTTTCATATATTTTTTATTACCTCGAATAGGTACGGATTGACTAAATTCGATACATTTTTGATTTAAAATAACGAAAAATGAAGTCTATATATGATGTAAAAGGAAATTTCTATGTTGTTTCGCATAACTTACAAATAGGTATTTTTGTGTTTAATTTTCTGACCAAAGTTAGCAACACCGTTGATAAATTTATATTCGGGGTAGTACTATTTATGTTATTCTAAGACTGTATATTAATAACCACTGTTCCGATAGACTTGAGCCAGTTGTTAAACGGAGCTCGCCTGGTGATGATTATGGCTGTTACTGTGCGAAATCGGTCCCAAGTAGATGATATCAGAAGTGGGATAAAGAACTCGCCCTAAAAGCTCACAAGTCACGTTAAAGGTTTTTTTGCGTATAATCATCCTGACAGTTATTTAGTTTTCATTGCGAGTGGTGTAGTGTTCGAAAAAATTCAAGTGCGATTACAAAGTTGCGAAGGTAGTTTAAAATCGTAATTAATATTTGAAGTAGGATAGGCCGAGTCGAATAAAGCCTTATTTTGAGTCCAATGTAATTGCTTCTCGAACAATGTGTGATTCAGTGTAGTGTAGCAGTAGATATCCGGAGTGAACACCACTGTCTACTGTACTGGTAACATGACGATGTACATAAAGAGTTGACCTCAGGCATCTCTTTTCAAAACCATGATATAAACTTACATATAACATCTTGAGCAGTAAGCGCATTAGTGATTGGTAAATATAAAGTTCAATGGAGTAGTCATTCTAGGTTTGACAATTACGCCATTCGGGACGAAGTTAGAAACACCGTTGATAAATTTATATTCGGGGTAGTACTATTTGTTTTACTCCAAGACTATATAACCCCTCTTCCGATAGACTTGACCCAGTTGTCAAACGGAGCTCGCCTGGTGACGATTATGGCTGTTACTGTACTGTATAGGTCCCAAGTAGATGACACCAAGTTCATTTCTTAGGAACTTGTATAAAAATTCCTCAGTGAAGCGATGACGCGTTAACTAGTCAAAAAATTAGCATTCAAAATCTTTTACTACTAAATAGCTTCGTGCAAACTAATATCGATTTTACCAACGTTGACAACCCAACACAAATCTATCATCGCGACCCAAAAATGAAATTAATACAAATATCCTTTGATGTTATTTTCCATAGCTTATTATTTCAATGCATCTGGAATGCCTTTCAATATTTACCCAAAATAATAAAATGGCTATAATTAAAGGTAATGGCCGCCGAGTTAATTTATTACCGATATAAATAATCTTGAGTCGCGATCGGAATACGAATTGCAGTTGGAATGTAATTATTTTTATCTACGGTCAGGAAACCTTAAAATCTACAAAATCAATAATACAAGTACAATATTTCAAAAACAACATATATTATATTGTCCGCCTGTAAAAAACCTTTTAGTCAGAAACACATGCAATCAGCAGTGATGGTCCGGTGGTTAAGACTTGAATGTCTTACTCGAGAGGTCCGAGTTTGATCCCTTACACAGGCGCAGACCTCTGACTTTTCTGAGTTACGTTTTAAGCAATTAAGTATCAGCTTTAACGGTGAAGGAAAATATCGTGAGGAAACCTGCACTCCTTAGAGTTTCCTAAAGTATTCTGTCGATGTGTGTGCACTGGGCTGCGTGGTGGACTATGGCCTAACACCCTCCGGGTTTTGATGATTATGATGACTTGCAATCTTTTGTAGCTATTAGTACTTACGATCTGGGAAAACGCAATTAAAAGATACGGCCGTTTATACCGCATCTATTGATATTTTTATCCACGAAAAAAATCAAAGTAACATCACGAAATTTTGTGTATAGTACAAGTAAATGAAAGTATCTGAAATATTCAGGGCTACAATCTTTTCGGACTGCAAGCATAATTTTTTTGAGTCAAAGAAATCAGAAGCTACAGCTGTTATGTGTATTTTGATACTTGCAAGGAAATCAAATCCTATACAGGTAGCTTCGTTGACCTAGAATCGTAAAATTCGGTAATAAGCAATGTACAGAATACGTAAAAATAAAATATTAATTGTAGTTAGAAAATTGATCGAGAGCTTAATCTATGCTTGTATAACGACGTAGTTAATTAAGATTGGCCCTCAATCCCTTGAGGAATTGGCCTTTCGAAAACTTGTTCAAATCTGTCAAGAGACTATATTATATTTTATAGGTAGAGCTACCAGCACGTAAGAATGGGTTTGACCTTGAATGCTTTTTAGAGGGGAGCGCGGGAATCGCTGGTTCTTATCATCATCATCACAACCCTTCAATGGCCCACAGCTGAGTTGGATCTCCTCCTCAGAATGAGGAGGGTATTAGGCCATAGTCCACCACGCTGGCCCAGTGCAGGTTGGCAGAATTCAAACACCTTTGAGAACTTTTTGGGAACCTCAGGAGTGCAGGTTTCCTCACGATGTTCTCCCTCACCGTTAAAGCAAGTGATATTTAATTGCTTAAAACACACACAACTCAGAGTCAGAGGTGTGTGCCCAGGATCAAACCTCGGACCTTCCGTTCTTCTTATCCAACGTTTCAATTCCTGCACGTCTGCTACGTCACGGATGGAACTGCTAATACAGGCACACAGCACGCTCACAATGTGCAACTTTCCCCCACTATTTTTGCTCAGAAATAAAGTTTGCTACTGTCTACTATACTCGTGGGTACACTTGAAATAAAATAAAAAGAACAACTCTCAAACATTAAATTATCACTCATGTTGCTGACTCAGAACACAATAACTAATATGGCGACGACATATCACTAGGTATTCATTCGAAAGAGAATCGACAGTTTCTCGTTTCACGATAATTAGGTTTATGTATGTATGAGGAAGGCGAGGCATGGCCGTTAGTAATTATTGCACCTTAGGTTACTGTTGCTGTGTATGGAGTGGGAGGGGGTGAGGGGAGTGACTACTGTCTGTCACCTCAGTTAAATACCATCATATATACCTACATATCAGAATCTTTATTACAGAAATTATCACAATAGATTCAGAATTCGCACAGTTGAATGTCAAACTTTCATCCTCTATTTCACTCCCTTTAAGATTAATTTTTTTTGACAAAATGTAGCTTATATATTACTTCAAAATTGTATCTATTTTTATACCAGATTATATTATAATTAGTTCAGCGGTATAGACAAAAACTAAACTCAAAAATAAAACTCATGACCGCAATTAAAGTTGGCACTAGAAATTGGAAAATGGGAATAGTCGATTGCATATTTTCAATTCAGTTATGTCAAGCTGTCGATTGAATGATTGATTAAAATCGTTACCAATCGAAAACTCAGCTCAAATTGGTTTCCGATTGGATTTTTAGCATCCATAATTCATACTGCAATTTTTAAATGTTTATACCTGTTTTTTTTTTGGTATTTATAAACATAAAAAAGAACATAGATACGAATTCTACTGAACAATAATACTTTAATATTATTTATTATCAGTACATAGAAGATATCTAAGAAAACTTAATATGAGGGGTCTTTATAACGGCAAGAGAAATCAAAACAAACATTTGTTATTTTTTATCTATTTATTTATGCGCATAACAACCTGAAAGAAAAGCATGGAAAGGTTGTGTAGGAAAACAAAAAAATCTTTACCAGCAGATCTTGAAAATTAGTACAAAATGTTATGAAATTCAGGATTTGCTCCTTCTCTGAAGAGTGTCTCAAAAGAGTGCAGCGAAGCGAGGAAATTAAGTGACGTCATTTTCATCTCATTTACACAAAATTTCAATCAAATGTAGATCGCTATATCAGTATATAACTTATCGCTATATTTACGTTTTAATTTTCAACGCCAATTCCCAAAGACATAACGAAATCACCTCGATTCGGACTTCATTCCCTATTTCAACTCCTTCAAGTTTTTTTTTTCGCAATAAAACATACCCTATGTCCTTCCCCAGTTCTAGTCTATCTCTGAACCAAATTTCATCAAAATTGGTTCAGAGATTTAAGCGTGAAAGTGTAACAGACAGAACATATTATATCCGTCGATAATGGCGTAAGCAGCATGGGGCATTCCACGCGAAGCGGACCGGTAAAAAAACTCGATGTTTTTTTTAATGGTACATAAGGTGCAAATGAGCAGATGGTCCACCTGATGGTAAGTGGCTACCATCGCCCATGGACATCGACAAAACGAGAGATACCCTCTTGTTTTATCGATGCGTTGCATCCTCGAAGATAGAGTGGAGAGCGGTAGTGAAGAAAAAAAATTGCTGCGGTTTCAGCGGAGCCCAGAGTCCACTAGATCCGTAGCAGTAATGGTATGGGAGAGGGAGGGGGTAAGTCTGGGCCACAAGCGGCTCGACCGGAACGCATCTATGACACTTGGCAGTCGGATTCGCATGCTGGCGGTCGCAAGCCAGTCGGGGAACAGATCCCCTATCACCAAGGGATGATTCCGATTTTAGTAATATTTGAGTATGTTCTACCTATACACATTATTGATACGTGTACCAAATATTTTTGTAATATAATGACTAGTTAAAGAGTTATGGGACTTTGAAATTTTCGACAACCGGTTGGCATGCAGTACTTCAAAGCCGATTATAGAGTCATAAAAATATATAATAAAATAATAAAACCAATGGATTTATTACTTCATTTACTGAGCTTTTTTATTGTATTTTTGAAACGAAAAAAAAAAAATTTTTTTTCCTCGTTTTTCAGAAAGTTAGACCATTTCGATTTCTTTAATTTTTTTTATGTATATAGCTAATATTGTATACAACATTCTTGCCAACTTTTATAATGGACTTAGAGGTGTATTAAGAGCCAGACTGAAAATACTGCCGAAGGGTAACGTACTGCGCCGCGCCTAAAGCCCACCATTTGTGCGAGTTTAGTGAAACTGTCAATCAAATAAAATCACTTGACGGAATGTTTAGTATATTTTCACAAAATGTATCTTCGTAAATTTCAAAGTCCCTTAACTCTTTAACTAGTCATTATATTAAAAAATATTTGGTACACGTATCAATAATGTGTATAGTTAGAACATACTCAAATATTATAGGGACAGATAGATAGAGGAAAGCCATTTTGTTTTATACTATGTAAAGATAACCTATATAACGATACTTTATCGCATTATTACAAGTTCTATAGAGTAGAAAAGTCAACAATGGATATTTTGGTACATCTTATATAGAAAAATCTCGTGTAAGAGTATTTGTGATCAAACTCCAAGGGTAGTCCTCTCCAGAAATTAATTACAAGATAATTCTACTTAATAACATTAAAGGAATATAAAGTGTAAAGCGTAAAGATAGATTGATATATTTTCATTTTCACTTCCTTTATTATCCCTCCATTTCAATTTCGTAACGCCCGTGATTTGAATGACATCAGTCTGAAACCCGTGAAATGTAATGCAAAGGATCCGTCAGGGATTTTAGACCTTTCATTGCATATTGGGGTACAGAATCGCTATTGAAATTGTACTTTAGGAATAATTTCAATCACCTCTTCTCACTGATTATTTTTATTAATTTACTTATTTATTTGCGGAAATTTACAGTTAAAAATAGGAATTTATTTTTCGAAGGTAAATGATGTTTAACTAATAGGTTTATATTTATTGGTAAGATATTCATCGTAGCGAAGCGATGCCAGTTATATAATATACTAGTCGACCCCTCCCGGCTTCGCACAAGTACAATTTAATGCGTTCAATACTAAGGTTTAGTTTTCAGGCGTATACAATAGTATATTTTAACATATTTTATTATTATCCCACAGGAACTCTAAATTTTTTAGAGATAAAAAGTAGCCTATGTATTTATCCACGTAACTCTGTGTCAAATTTCATTCAGTTCAAATCCGTTCAGCAGTTTTAGCGTGATTGAGTAACAGACATCCAAACGTCTAGTTTATCATTATTACTAGTCAACTTGCACGACTTCGTCTGCGTGTAGCTCCGCTCCCATCAGTCGTAGCGTGATGATATATAGCCTATAGCCTTTCTCGATAAATGGACTATCTAACACTGAAAGAATTTTTCAAATCGAACCAGTAGTTCCTGAGATTAACGCGTTGAATCAAACAAACAAACTTCAGCTTTCTTATATTAGTACTAGCTGACCCGGCAAAGGTTGTTTTGCCTCCGTGGGCCACCCTTATCACTTAGGGGTATAAAAAATAGATGTTGACCGATTCTCAGACTATGGGGTATAGGCACACAAAATTTCATAAAAATCGGTCGAGCCGTTTCAGAGGAGTTTGGTAACTAACATTGAGACACGAGAATTTTATATACAAAATAGATAAGTTTTTTTCAATTACTGATTAATTATTTATTACAAGACATAACAGTATTAAAGTCGTAAAAATTGTGGGAGGAAATATCAAAAAACTGCCATATAATGTTTATTTTAAAGATATTAAAAACAATAAAAGATGGCGGCAATATAAAATGGTTTCTGCGTATTCTTAAGCGACTTCACATGTGAAATATTAAAAAATTCCTTTTGTTTGCAAAACATGAGCACAATTACTTGTCTCTATTGTTTTAATTTATGCAGTGTTTTCAGCTAAACGACCGTTTTATTTAGATAACTAGGAACCTCCCCCGGCTTCGCTCTGATATATCAACACAGTCTAAAAGTATGTAGTAGTATTTACTTTTATTTTGTTTCAATTAGACCAATGTAACAATCCTACTAATTTTATAAACGTGAAAGTTTGTAAGAATATACGAATGTCTGGATGTATGTTTGTTACTCTTTCACGCAAAAACTACTGAATGGATTTTGATGAAACTTTACAATAATATAGCTTACACATCAGAATAACATATAGGCTACAATTTATAATGATATATGTAAATTATCCAAAATATAGTGAGTGAAACCGCGGGGTGCAGCTATTTTATAATAAAACATTAAACTTCTGTTTCAATAGACATGTGCCAGTATCAATCAGATCTCGCCTGGTGACTATAATGGCTGTAGCAATGGTGTATGTCTGGACTCTATTGTGAAGAATTTTGTGGGTGTTTGGTATTAATTTCTCGGTTTACATCTGAAGTGTATATTATTATCTTTGACGTGTTATTGTGCAGTATACGTTGTTTTTTTATATCTCAAAACCTTTTAGGATGAAAGTTCCCTGTATTGCCTTCTCATATTAAAAACACTTATTACAAAAAATACTATTTTTTATTAATTTCAACAGCAATTAAACGAATTCAGCAAAATATATTTACATACACAGCACTCTGAAGTCACGCGAATGACGAGAATAAGTGTTCTCTTGAATACCTCCTCATCTCCCCACTATAATGATCTCACCTTTACCAGCCGAGTATTATTTAATACCTTTATATAATTTCTTTAAAAAAAAATTAATGAAGTTAACACCAGACGATTTTACTTTTACCGATATTTTCAACAATTTCCAACTTAAATTACCCCCACAGACTCGACTACTTATAGGCTCTATTTGGATAGACCCGTTGCAGTATGAGGGGTAGTTAATATCATGAACAGTGAAGTTTCAGTGCGAAAAAGTATGTCTTTTAATGAGAATCGAGTAACAGCAGCAGCAACGAACACTGGTGGTTAGAGTATGTGCGTAGTCAAAGAGGTTTTTAGACGTGCTCCTGGGCCTCAAACCCCAAGCACCCAAGCTAAAATACATACAAAGTGTACCACTTGTAATATAAATGCGTAGTTTAGCTACAGAATGATTTGTTCGAGATAAGACAGATCGAGATATACAATGAAGATAACCTGTCAGACATCTAATACTAAGCTAGACAAATAAAACTAACATGTAATTTATAAACTAGCGAGTCGACCACACTTTTCACACTCTTGCTGTAATTGACCTTCTCCAGGTCATCAATCCGACCGCCAAGTGTCATTGACACGTTCAGGTCTAGTCGCATGTGGGCCAGACTTATCCTCTCCCATCCCATTAATGCTGCTGATCTAGTAGACTGTGGGCTCTTGCTGAGAGTCCGCAGACTTTTTCCTTCACTCTCCCTCCCTATTCTCATCTTCGAGGATGCGACGCATCTGCAAAACAAGAGGCCATCTCTCTGCTCGTTTGCATCTCATCTACCATAAAAAAATATGACAAGTTTTTATTTTATAAAGCTTCAATAAGATACTTAAGTTAATTTTATCATTTAAACAAAAACTTGTGTAATTTATATTGTTAATTATGATGTTGGCAACACTAATCTGATGTAAATAGATAATAGATGTAGGCACAAACTGAAAATCATTCGGTTGTGCCAACGTGAAGATTAAAGCAAACAAAATTAGTAGAAGCGTCAGTAGCTCAGTGGTTCAGGTGTTGGATTCGCGATCGATAAGTCGTGGGTTCAAATACCGGACATTGGACTACTGACATAGCCCACTCCTGACACAAGCTATTTATTAGCTTACTAGGAGGGGTAAAGGGAATACTAGTAGTATGTGATCCATACGGCTAGTAATCAGTATAAAAAAAAACAAAAAAGAAAAAAAAATACGCGACGACAGAATCATTATTATTGCATCACGAGTATACTAGTAGTAACTCTGAAGGTCTGATTTTAAAGTATAACACACCCATAAGGACATTCTAGTTAAGCCGTCATACTGTTGGTCTGCGTATAGACTACAACTCTCTTAAAAATATTTAACACCATTAACAACCCTCGCTCCGCTGGTTGGGTTGACAAATTGACTCTTATGTGGCATTTCAAATAAGCTCTTATTTTTATTCATTCATTCACGAATTAGCTCGCTTCCCACTCACTCCCAAAAATGATACAAAATTTGTAGTTTCCATGCTCATGTTTAAAAGCACAACCAAACTTTCTTTTATATTCAACTAGTTGACCCGTCCTCGCTTCGCTTAGTGGCATTCAAATCATTCACTCTGACTTTTTTTTATCTATACTAATATTATAAAGAGGAAAGATTTGTATTTTTGTATTTTGGTATTTTTGTATGTAACGAATAAACATAAAAACTACTGGACTGATTTCAAAAATTCTTTCACCATTAGAAAGCTACATTATCCCTGAGTAACATAGGCTATATTTATTACTACAAGAAAAAATTAGAGATCCCCAGAAATTCTCACTAAAACCAACACAAGGTGCAAAAAAATTAGCCATAAAATATCTTTCATCGCATGCGCTGCGAAAAGTATTGATGATAGAACAAAAAAATATTTTACAATATTATAGAACGTATCAATATCTACAAAAAACTCCGCGAGACCATATGTCCAACTATTGTAGTTAAGTCACTATAACTACTTTTTTACATTTTAAAAGTTGATAAAAATGCCTATCAAAATCAGACCATGTTTTCCATAACTTTGTATTAATTCTTATCCAAATAAATTATTTCGTAATGAAGACTGTTTCAATACCTGTTAATTACTTTTTGAATTATTGAAATCGGACATTCCAGTCAAAAGATATTACGAAATAAAAATATCAAGATAAATAAAAAATAATCCCAGACGGGCCGCCGGCGCGGTGTGGGTGCCTCGCAGCGCAGCGAGTAACGCGGCGATAGAGGGAGCGACAGAATGCGGGAGCCAAAATGTTAAAAAAAATTATCCACCCGTGCGAAGCCGGGACGGGCCCCTAGTGTTAGATAAGGTGCAAACGAGCAGATGGTCCACCTGATGGTAAATGGCCACCATCGCCCGTGAACATCAAACAAGAGGGTATCTATTGTTTGGCCGATGCACTGCATCCTCGAAGATTGAGTAGGGAAGGAGACTGAAGAAAATAATGCTGCGGTTTCAGCGGACCATGAGCAAGAGCCCAGAGTTCACTAGATCCGCAGCATTAATGGGATGGGAGAGGGAACGGGTAAGTCTGGCCCACATGCGGCTCGACTGGACCACCTCTATGACACTTGGCGGTCGGATTCGCATGCTGGTGGTCGCAACCCAGTCGGGGAACAGATCCCCTACCACCAAGGGGTGCTGGGTTACTCGCCTCTTACGAGATGCTCTCCCAGCGGCAGAGGGGAATAGTATTCTAACTTGCAGTGGATACCGCCATCTCGCTGACTATCTTCTCTCTGACTCTCTCTTTCCTTTATACAAACGTAGTCCTGACAATAACATACACAACTTCCAAGTATTGAAGTAAGCAAAGCCATGCTTACGTAAATGATCGTGCATTTTTCTCCCTCCTCATTCTGACCAGGAGGTATATTCACATTTCTATGTCAAAATAAAAAAATAAGCAAAGTAAGGATCCCTACCCCCTTTAATGCTTACTAAATACTTGAACAGCCCCTTTCATTTATATAAATTTATATAATTACTAGCTTTTACCCGCAACTTCGTTTGCGATATTGAGGTAGTTATATTAGACTACAGTACATCGTCTGTAGACATATTTAATAATTTTATGAGGTAGTCATACTACCTTTGCACTCCCCTTTTACCCCCTTATGAGATGATATTCAAAAAAAATATTTTACACATGTTTCATGAATTTTAATGAAGAACCTTCATATTGAATTTCATTTGAATAACTTCAGAAACGACAAAGTTTCATACTAACTTTGCACCCCCGTTTTTCCCCCTTAGGGGGTGAATTTTCAAAAATCTTAGTGCTCCCTTATATTATAAAAGGAACTGTCCAAAATTTCAAGTTTCTATCCCTTCTAGTTTAGGCTCTGCGTTAATATGTCAGTCATTTAGTCAGTCAGTTTCTCCTTTTATATATATAGATGTATAATACATAAGAAAGTAATTACCGTCCGTTTTGTACTGCAGCAGTCAGCTCAGACATTTTCCACAATTAATGTATTTCTTAGTTTATTCAAAGTGAAGTATGCTTATATTTTATCAAGATGACAACGTCATGCTGTTCCAACTTTATACAGCTGGTAATTAATTACAAAGAACAGTAAAAATTCTAAAACTTTGAAATTCTTAGTTCTTGTGACAAGTTTTCTTGAATAACTTTGAAAATTAATTATAAGAAAGAGTTCGTTACTTTTATCACTAACTACACACGACTTTGTCTGCGTGGAAAAGTGTCTTTCCCTATTGTTATTTTACACCCTGGAAGGTAAAACTTTTACAAAATTTGAATGTCATATTTATTTATGTATATATACACACACCGACCTAACCTTTACCAAATTAAAAGAAATAACTAAACGCATCATTCGAAACCGTCGTGCAAGTCTTCTTTCTAATTTTGCCTAAAACTAGAACAAATTCTCAGGCTCTAGACTATCTGTGTACAAAATTTCATTAAAATTGGTAAAGTAGTTTTGCCGTAAAATCGCGACAGACAGACACGAATTACTTTCGCATTTATAATACAAAGTTTGTAGGGTTGGATGTTTATTACTCAATCACGCACAAATGACTGAACAGGTTTTGTTGAAGTTTGACACACAGATAATTTATAATCTGGATTAACATATAGGCTACTTTTTATCCCGGAAAAATTCAGTTAGTATAAGATATTATAAAAATATGTATACTGAGTCAGCGCCTGAATATTTTAATTTAGCAACAATATATCGTAAATTAAATGTTTTTTGATAAATCTAAGTATAGGTGGTAAATTACACCCGTGCAAAGCCGGGGCGAATCGATAGTTAATTTTATGTTATAATCTTTTTACAAGGTAAAACCAGTATTGGGAATTGCCAAGATAATAGTAGGAAATAAACTTCATTATGAATCACTTAATTAGTACAGGAAAACGACATTTTAAATTTCATACAATAAAATAAAGCAATTGTTTAATAATCTTAAACAAAACAAAACGGGTCAATTGTTATTAATTTCATTGTTATAGAAGAACTACTTTCAATACAAATAAATAAAATTGAAGTGTCTGTTTGTAATATTAAATTAACCAAAAAATGGATGTATACACGCACACGGTACATATACCAACAACAACATTTTGTACAAGTTTTGTCTGTCTGTTTGTTCCGGCTAATTTCTGAAATGGCTAGACCGATTTTAACGAGAATTTCACTGGCAGATAGCTGATGTAACAAGGAGTAACTTAGGCTATTCAACATCTCACTACGACCCATAGGAGCGGAGCAACACGCGAACGAAGTTGCGTGGGTCGGCTAGTTATCAATAAAACCAAAGTGATTCAAGTTGTTGATTGGTTTAGTGTATACTACTTTTTGATAAGGTATTCGTAAATATGCAGGACGCAATAAATATAAATGTAGTTAGCAACACCATTGATGCAGTGTATTCGCGGGTATTGTATTGCTACCGGCACGTAAGTATAGGTTTGATCTTGAATGCACAGAAGTCACTATTAGGGGTGAGAGCAGCGCGTCACGCGATTGGTTCTTATGCGACGCATCAGGCACGCAGCACGCTTACAATGCGCAAAAACCCCCCACTATTTTTTCTCAGACCTAAAGTTAGGTGCCGGCTACTATAATTCATTTTATTTTATTTTATTTATAACAAGATAATATATAACCTCTGTGGAGTCAGTTGTCAAAAGGATATCGCTTGATAAACATCGGCTGTGCAAGTAGTGTGGTGGCGTTATACTATAATATTAATATAATTAATATCTATACTAATATTATAAAGAGGAAAGATTTGTATTTTTGTATTTTTGTATGTAACGAATAAACATAAAAACTACTGGACCGATTTCAAAAATTCTTTCACCATTAGAAAGCTACATTATCCCTGAGTAACATAGGCTATATATATTACAAGAAAAAATTAGAGATCCTTAGGAAATCTTACGAAAACCAACCCAAGGGGCCAAAAAATTAGCCATAAAATATCTTTCATCGCATGCGCTGCAAAAAGTATTGATGATAGAACAAAAAAATATTCTACAATATTATAGAACGTATCAATATCTACAAAAAACTCCGGGAGACCATATGTCCAACTATTATAGTTATATCACTATAACTACTTTTTTACATTTTAAAAGTTGATAAAAATGCCAATCAAAATCAGACCATGTTTTCTATAACTTTGTATTAATCCTTATCCAAGTAAATTATTTCGTATTCAAGACTGTTTCAATACCTGTAAAATACTTTTTGAATTATTAAAATCGGACATTCCAGTCAAAAGATATTACGAAATAAAAATATCAAGATAAATAAAAAATAATCCCAGACGGGTCGCGGACGCGGTGTGGGGTGCCTCGCAGCGCAGCGAGTAACGCGGCGATAGAGGGAGCGACAGAATGCGGGAGCCAAAATGTTAAAAAAAAATTATCCACCCGTGCGAAGCCGGGACGGGCCCCTAGTACTATAATAAAGTAAGTCTGTTCGATCAGGAGCTGTATTTGTACATGGAGAATATTTGTTGTTATTATCTAGTAAAGTGTGTTATTGATTATCTGTTAAAGTGCGATAATTTATGTTGTTTTATGGTAACATTCTATCTCTCTGTTCGCTCTCAACGCAAAATGTGCTGTTCCACCGACTCTCAATTCCGAGCGATAAAATACTTCATGAACCAGCGGCTTTCATCTCTTCTCCAGTACATAATAAATTCGTGTTTTAAACAGGAACCCGAGCAGTTCTTCAGGCGTGTGATTCGGAAGCTGGCTTGAGAATGTCGTTGACATAAATAAAGATTTAGACAATGTGAGTGCTCTTCTTCTATCAGGTCAGTGTTTAATATTGACTAGGAACTACTCGTCAGTAAAAAGTTATCAAGTCTTTATTAAATCAATATCAAAGGACACTTGTCGCTTGTTAACGCATAGCCGCGTTGATCTCACTAGTTAATCCGTTCTTTATATCTCACTTATCTCTACATACTATCTGTGATCTGATACAATCAAGGCCATGTGAGTACGTTACATTCATGCTTTACATATAAATATCATAAATAAGTATAATTATGAAAAAAATCTATTATGAGTATTTAGTTTTCTTTCTTCATTTGCAGTGAATGAAGTGCAACACAAGGATATCGTCGTCGCCAAAAATACAACCACAGTGCGCCCCCCTACAATTCTTTTTGGCGCTTCTTGCTATCTTGCGCTTAGAGCGATTATTCCACTGACTCTACTCTTGGGCCAGCACTGAGTGCAGAAACAGAGAAAGCACTCATTTATTAGTAACTATGGACCCCGATTAGGCCCTGGGTACTAAAGATAAAGAGCAAAAAATAGTATGTTTATGTAAACTATCTCTCCAGAAACAATTTCTCATAGCGATAGTTTTCGTTGACATAACTATTACAGTCTTCATATATACTTATTACCTTCACGAAATAGGGAGAAGTAATTTTTGAATCCTTAGTTCCTGAATTTTGAGATAGAAACGAATCATATGAGCCAATAAATAGTTCATGTATTGCCTTGACCTGCTGGCTCAATCATCAGATCAGCTCCAGGATACTAAATAATATGTTATATATGTATTTTCGTTCTGCCAAGTATAATTTCGATAGTTCCAAGAAGGTTAGAAGATTTTATTAAATTGCTAGTTATTCTTTAATTTGTAAGAAAAATATGATCCAAGAAAGAAAATAACATTTGTTTCTCGAAAACGATTTCCATTTTGTGTCCAATTCATAAGATTTTTAACTCAAGCATCGACATGATACAATCTATCGCTATGATGCTGAAGTGAGCCACTTTACACAATCAAGAATATTGTTTATATAAAACTAATTATACACAACTACACTTTACATATATTAACTTCTTTAATTCAAGACTTTTACCCGTGAGGGGACGGGTTAGAATACAATTCCCCCGTGCCGCTGGGAGAGCATCTCGTAAGAGGCGAGTAGCCCAGCACCTCCTTGGTGGTAGGGGATCTGTTCCCCGACTGGCTTGCGACCACCAGCATGCGAATCCGATCGCCAAGTGTCTCAGGCGCGTTCCAGTCGAGCCGCATGTGGGCCAGATCTATCCCTACCTCTCCCATCCCATTACTGTTGCTGTTCCAATGAACACCGGGTTCTTGCTCGGGGTCCATTGAAACCGCAGCAGTCTTCGTTCCCCCTCCTCACTCTATCTTCGAGGTGACAACGCATCGACAAAATAAGAGATACCCTCTAGTTTTGTCGATGTCCATTGGCGGCGGTGGCCACTTTCCATCAGGTGGACCGTCTGCTCGTTTGTCCCTTATCTATCATAAAAAAAAAGATAGTCCACCCGCATGACTTCGTCCACGTAGAGCTAAGTTCTAAAATAAAGGTAGATTCAGACTACAAATTAAATAATTAACGGCACTACTAACAACGCTCAATCCCATAGGAACTGTGTTTTTTTCCAGGATAAAAGTATTCTATTTCTTAATTCATCTTGGTCGTAGGCGATCTATTCTTTGACTGGCTTGCGACTACTAGCATGTGGTCCAGATTAACCTCTTTCCTTTCCCATTTAATTAATAGAGTAGACTGGGTTCTTGTTTAGATTCCACTTAATCTTCGAAGTAGCAATACATCGGCACCCAGTCCATGGGTGACGGTGGCCATTTACCATCAGATGGACCGTCTGCTCCTTTGCGCCTCTTTACCATAAAAAAATCACGACTTGATGACTACAATATTACTCCTGACGGTTATACTTTAGACACAGAGCTCCAGCATTACTCGCGTTGAAATAATAACGTTTTCTGTCATGGTGGCGTATTTATATGGTTACCTCTTACTATTTCGTTGTCACAACTGATTTGGTTCGAAGGTTAAAATAACTAACATTATATTTCATTACTAGTATTTTTTTGTAGTTCTGTACAGCAACGTTGTCCGTCTGTCTAAAATAAATATGAATTCTAAATGAAGAAGAAATCGTGGCCAATTGTGTGTTGTGTGAGACAAAATGGAAAACGTGTACCTATGGAATGTGCATTGAAATTTAATGTTTTTGTTCTCGTATAATATCTTAAACGATATAGATGGTATTAACAGCATTCCATCCCATCTGTTATTGGATGATACTAGAGAGCTTTACAAACTTGTTAGGTTTGGTTTGCAGCCGACATGGGTCCAGCTCAAATAAACCAAAAATCATTTTTGTGGGCTTTTAGAGCGGCATAGTCGTCTTGTTAACGACAAAGCTCTTAAAATTCTGATGAAAAAAAATAAAAAAAGTCTAAAAACAGTAAACATATTACAGAACAAGAGATCATGAACTTAAATGATTTCAATATATTTTAGAACTAAAAAATAAATTAATAAAAATTAAAACAACCTTTTCTATTTTTATGTTAAATAAATTCGGGCTAGTTACACTATTTATAACTCGACATCTGCTGGCCAGATTTTAATGAAATTTAGTACAGTATTAGGCTACGTTATATCACGAAAAAAAAACTTAATAGGATTTAAATAGGGGATGTAGTTTTGTATGGGAGTTAAACCTAAAAAGCACCAGGTCGAAGCCGGGGCGGAGCGGGTCGTAATAAAATTAATGAAGAATATTTTTAGTCACACTGTATTGTTTTATAACTGATAGAACGAAGTAACGAATAGAAATCTTAAATTGCAATAAATAATATTTTGATTCTGAACAAAAAGTATTTTATTGCAGTTGGTAATTTAGCCGTGACCTATGTTGATGTATGGCGACAACAGTTTACCGATGGCAAAGTTAAGTTTGTTCCTCAATTTAGATTGATTTTTTAGTTTTAGCTAGATTTACTAGCTTATCTCCCAACGATTTGATGATATAAGCTGTGCGTATAAAACCATATTTTTATTACCGTGATAGCGATAAAATCCTCATAATCATATCATAAATATGTGATACGCGTTCAAACATGATACGTGGCCTGCCTGCTGAACTTCCACTCATCACTAAGTAGTTTGAACTTAGATTTAGAAGTATTCTAAGCTTTATTTAATAAAAAATAGGGTTTTAACTTGTTTGTACGTTTGATTATGCGTTTTAGGTGAAGTTATATGTGTTACATATGTACAAGGTAAAGTAAGGTTTGCGAATTAGCGATAAAAACTGGTACTGGACTTGAATAACGCATACAAGGTTTCTAATTAGAACTTGTAATACATGTCGCCGAAATTAAAAATGAATTTAATTTTGTGTATCAATGTAATGGACCAATTGTGATGAATTTTATTTATTTGCAAGGTAATTTAATTAAGATGGTTCTTATAATTTGTGATGATCTGGTCAGATGTTTGAAGACTATCAGCTCATTGCTAACTTGAGAGCTGCGTCACAATATTAATATATTGACAATTATAACCATCTTATAACCATGGCAACACACTGAAATTACGTATACTGAGTACAGATGAAACGGTATTTCTCGATACCTTTCTTTCAAGTATCGAATAGATTCGAGTCAGTATCGAATTGATTCGAGTCAGTATCGAATAGATTCGAGTCAGTATCGAATTGATTCGAGTCAGTATCGAATAGATTCGAGTCAGTATCGAATTGATTCGAGTCAGTATTGAATTGATTCGAGTCAGTATCGAATTGAATCGAGTCAGTATAAAATAGATTCGAGTTAGTATCGAATAGATTCGAGTCAGTATCAAATAGATTCGAGTCAGTATCGAATTGATTCGAGTCAGTATCGAATAGACTCGAGTCAGTATCGAATAGATTCGAGTCAGTATCGAATTGATTCGAGTCAGTATCGAATAGACTCGAGTTAGTGTCGAATAGATTCGAGTCAATATCGAATAGATTCGAGTCAGTATCGAATTGATTCGAGTCAGTATCGAATAGACTCGAGTTAGTGTCGAATAGATTCGAGTCAATATCGAATTGATTCGAGTCAGTAACGAATAGATTCGAGTCAGTATCGAATTGATTCGAGTCAGTATCGAATTGATTCGAGTCAGTATCGAATTGATTCGAGTCAGTATCGAATAGATTCGAGTCAGTATTGAAGGAAAAACTTCTTTAGCGGCGTTGTTCTGTTGTGTACTTTTTTTGGGATGGGTAAAAAATGTTAAACTCGCGTCAGGACACGTGACTTGATCGAAAATTCGTAAGCGTCAGGTCTCAATAATACAGTTCGATTTTTTAATTTTATTCTTTGGGAATATTCAAAAATGCACAACGTTAATGTATTGTTGTCTGTATTGACTGCTGTTTTATATTTTGTTTTCAACAATACAATAATTAACAGCTTTTTCTAATAATCCTCCCGTATATCCAGGGGTTACTGGAAGATCTCTTAAGGTACAAGAATAAACAAATAAAGCTAAAGATAAGAATTTTAAGAATTTCATTCATTTCGCAGTAAACACGGTCATTGGATGAATAATGAGATTTTAACAAACATACATATGGGTATATTAAGTTACAATTACTTAGTGATTAAATACATTCAATAACAACCGCAGTACAACCGCGTTACGTAAAACAGAAAACAAATCCGATTTATATTCTTATACAATTGCTTGTGGGATTTCAAATTGCAATAGTAAATACTGACTACTAACTATATTTATTTCTTAGATGCTAGAGCTAAATGATTAAGGCAGAAGATGTTATACAGAAAGACAGACACACAACATCAGTAGGTATATTAGTAAGTCCTTCTTCTGTTTATTAAGAAAGTTTTAAATATTTTTGGAGTTTTAATTTCGAGCTGAAGTAATTTTATATTTATCTTAACTTTTTTAAAAAAATAGTTGATGAACTTTGTTATGTTCATTTCTTTAATAAACTATTATTGAAAAATTTGTTGACATTAACAATAATCAAGAATTACCTTATGTATATTAAAAGCATGCTTTTAATAGGTAAATATATAAACATGCCATGTCGAAGCCAAAAATAAACAAGATAGAATAGATAGTTCTCTCAGACGTCCGCACTGTACGATGTTTCAAATAAGACTAACCTAATGGTGTTAGAAACGCTACCCGCGAAAACTAATTTATAAACAAATTAGTATTCGCGGGTAGTTCATTTTATTTTATTTAGAGTATAACGACGAGTAGACAATATAAACCCTTTAGTGTGATAAATTAGACTCAGTCTCTTTGGTGTTTTCGCGCAGTGTACTTGGAAGTTAGAATTATAGTGGTCAAAGTCAGTCTTTATTATTTATTGTAGTTGGCGAGGTCGAGTTGTGGAGATGAGTTAACATATTATGACAGAGCTTTTTAAATCTGCTTCAGGGTCTCAAGCCCCAGGCACTGCTCGGCTTCGTCTAAATTAAATATTATTATTATATCGATATTATTATTATATCGTAAGTGTAACTGCGCAGTTTAGCTGGTATTATACATATAAACCTTCTTGAATAACTATATCTATATTTTTTTATGGTAGATAAGGTGCAAACGAGGAGATGGTCCACCTGATGGTAAGTGGCCACCATCGCCCATGGACATCGGAAAAACAAGAGATAACCTCTTATTTTGCCGATGCGTTGCATCCTCGAAGATAGAGTGGGGAGGGGGAGTAAAGAAGACAATGCTGCGGTTTCAGTTCACTAGATCCGCAGCATTAATGGGATGGGAGAGGGAGGGGGTAAGTCTGGCCCACATGCGGCTCGACCGGAACGCGTCTATGACACTTGGCGGTCGGATTCGCATGCTAGTGGTCGCAAGCCAGTCGGGGAACAGATCTCCTACCACGAGATGCTCTCCCAGCGGCAGAGGGGAATCGTATTCTAACCCGTCCTCTCACGGGTATCTATTAGTTAAAACTGCATTAAAATCCGTTGAGTATGTAGTTTAAAAGATCTAAATGAACAGACACCGGAAATGACTTCATTTCGGTACAATAAAATTATTCCTTATTATCTAACTTATTATTAAATGTGTTGACAAAATCAATGTTGGTCATGTTAACACTAGCTAAACCTTGATTTAATAAAAGTTAACTAATATCATAATATAATAACACTAACAAGTAAACACATCTGTTACTATTGATTTTAACAGATAACTTATCTAAACACTCAACTTGAGTGATTTATGTCATGTATGTACGCAGACGTTGTACGAAATTTATCGAAATATTGAAACCATTTCCATATTTTGTTGACGTCAAACATTACATAGTGCAAAGTCACTTCCCGCTGTCTGTGGGTACGTTTAGATCTTTTAAGCTTTGCAATTGATTTTCGCGGTCTTCACAAATAGACAAGAGTGATTCGAGAAGAAGGTCTTCTACGTTTTCTTTGGGCGCCATCTTCTATCGAAGGTTGGCGACCATCTTAGAAATTTGGGCCCTCGATACAGCAACTCAGCCAAGATGTTCTTCCCTGGATTGTGAGCTGGAATAGTTCAGATTTGGGACTGCGCATTGTATGCCCTAGTTACCATACCTTTCGTCTCTTAATGGCCTTAAGAATTTCTACCTTTACGTTTCGTATTTTGTCTCTCCAGGATATCCTTAACATTCTTCAGTAAACCCACATTTCAAAAGCTTCAATTTATTGTACATGGCCTCGGTTAGAGTCCAAGTTTATATGTATATTTTAGTAGAGGAGCCGTTCGCTAGTACCTTATAAAACTAGCCCATAGCAACAAATTTGATAATGTTTGATGAAGGCTTGAAGTTTTAGTAATTTATTGTAAAAATACTTGTATTACTGCTTGTTTGTCCAACAAAAGATCTGCTCCATGATACAAGTATCTATACTAATATTATAAAGCTGAAGAGTTTATTTGGTTGAACGCGCCAATCTCAGGAACTACTGGTTCGAATTGAAAAATTGTTTTAGTGTTGGATAGCCCATTTATTGAGGAAGGTTTAAAACCATATAACATTACGACCCATAGGATAGGATCAGAGCATCAGTAAATGGTGATAAAACAAAGAATGTTTCAGCTCCTTGCCTACGTCACCATTCTCTCTAACACTATTCATCTTATATGACGCAGACGAAGTCGCACTGGTCTATTAGTTAATTTATAAGACGAGTAAAACCATATGCAAAATATTATTCAGTTATCAAATAACCTTGTAATAGTCTAGTAGTATAAGCCATTGATCTATTCAATCAATCTAGCTTAGCATCGAGCGTCGTCTATGATGCGCAATCAACGACTATTCAACTAGTTTATCAACTATAAACTAGTAACACGTCTTTGAACAGAACCTTACTACAGTAAATGACAAAACCTGGTGCTCAAGACCCAGGTGTACGTTGAACGTAGTTTATTTAACCCTAAATAGCTAACGGTTACCTAAATGACAACCATCATCAATTTAAATCACAATAACTTTTTCCTGACATAACACTAAGCAAGGATAGGTAAATGATGCGATTCTATTGGTCCTTAACAAACACATCCTCGTACTTCTCTAGTAGAAACACAGTCTTAATTTGTTTAGAATCGTTAGCTATTAAGGGTTACAATGTTTCAATAATAGTTAATACTATCTATTTTATTTGCAAGGAAATACTAGAAACACTACAGATAAGATATAAGAATAGATATTAAATCATTAATAGTAATATTTGTTTGCGATAAGGAATAGTAGTTTTCTCTGATCAAACAAATCGTAGGTAAAATTTACCTTCGTATGAAAGGCGAGGACGAGGTCAAAAATATTGAACAAATATGTCTATTTTTAACTCAAGGGTTATCGCTTCTCTGAGGTAACAAGAGATCATATGATTTCATGAGGAAAGTGTTCAAACTCGTCTTGACATCGTGTTAATAAAACTGTCACAAAATAAGTGTTCGACGCTCGCGCACAAATATTTTTACGCGTCTTTGTAGCCGACAGCTAACGCTAGGTCTGAGAAAAATTTGTGGGGGAAAGTTGGAAAGCAGATCCATCCATGATGTAGCGCGCAGGAACTGAAACGTCGCATAAGAACCAATCGCGTGTGAAGCGCTGCTCTCACCGTGACGTCGGCACATTCAAGGTCAAACCTATACTTACGTGTCGGTAGCTGTACCGATAATCTCTCTCTCTTCTTCCTAGCTTTATCGCTTTATTTGGGGCCAGCTCTCCTTGTTTTTAGGCACCAAGTTTATCTAGGCGTGCGCTACACCAATAAACATCTAAAAAATATATATGTCGGGGTATAGTTGGAGTAGGATAGTAATAAAGAGGACTTGATGTTAGTCTACATTGTATTTAGATGTGTTAACACAACCTTAGGTTAGGGTAGGTTAGGTTTGTGTTAGGTTAGGTTAGCCTTATTTTTCAGTGAGACCAGGCAGTGGAGTTGAGTGTTATGATCATTTAAAGGATATCCTTAAGCCTACACCTTAATCACAAGTCCAAGGCACTGCCTGGGTTCCTGTCCAAAAACTACAGAATCGTGATATTCGATTACTTAATTCATCCAAATTGGTCTTCTCTGGCATATATATGTCGGAGAATAGTAAAAGGTTATCGATTAAATCGAATCATCATCGCTGTCTATGGCGTTGGAGTAGGGTAGTAGTCACTTCCGTTGTTTTGACAGTCTCGACCCTCGACCTTTTATATGCCATCGACAGTCTGACTGAAGTCATAGTCGTGCGCGGTCTCTCAAGAAGTGAAATAGTGTCTGAATAGTGATAGTGTTGTGCAGTGTTGTTTTAGTCCTAGGAGTGCTGTTCGATCAAGGTCACGTGAGTACCTTACAATGTAATTACCTCGTCTTGTGTTAGGTTAGGTTTATGTGCGTTTAACCTTGGGTTTAAACAGAGAGCCTAGCAGTGGAGGCGAGTGTCGTGATTACTTAAAGGAATTCCTTAAGCCTACACCTTGGTCACAAGTCCAAGGCACTGCTTAGGTTACTCTCGTAATTGTTAGAGATCATTTATCGGTTCAGTAGAAGTATCTGCGTCGCGTTTACCCAATATTCCATTCAAAACCATCACCCCCTTTTAGTGTTCCCCAATATTCCCCATCTTCCTCCTCTCATCTCCTTTTCATCATTTAAAAATCCCCGACATACATACCTAATAGCTTCATTAGTTTTGACTGATTTTTTTTAAACTTGTCTCTTACCACGGCATTACAGGAATGCTCTCATTCAGATGACTGAATAGGATATCCTATGGGGATTATTTTGCCTCCCACACTTTTTAGTGCTGATTGCCCATAAATACTATGTCCACCATAGATTTATTGTTTTCATTCGATTTCCGATAGATAGTATAAAATGAAGTCGCTTCCGCTGTCTGTTCTCTTAGAACTTTTAAACCCCTCAAAGGATTTTAATGCGGTTTTCACCAATAGATAGAGTGATTCTAGAGGAAGGTTTATATGTATAATACAACCATAGTATAGTAAAGAAACCGAGCGAAGCCGGGGCAGGTCGCCAATAATACATAAATTATAGTACTTACGTATCACATGAAACTTTTTCCTTCCTCTCAAATTAGTATTGGAATTCATGCAAAGTTATTCATTAAATTTAGTAGTAAAGTTGTTAGAAAATATGTAATATATGAACATACTCTTAGATATTTCAATCAATTCGTCCCTATAGTTATAGGTCAATGATTCCAGTATGATCAATGAAAAAGAATTGCTAAGCACGTACATTGGAGTAATGCCAAGCACCCGAATTGCGATACAGTTCTGCTGTGAACACAGTTGTTGTGTCGGAACTAGTAGTGGACAAGGAATAATAGACGAAAGCATTATGTCTACCCGTATCCCACCATACTTTTTAGTATACCTCAAAAGGGATAGATAGCAGCACTCAGGCGTAGGGAGTGCGACTACAGCCGACCTACATGAATCATTCTGTCTATTGCTGAAAACGGCATGAAAATCAGTACTTTTTTTAATGCGAAAAGACATACAGACGCGGCGTGACTTTATTTTATAAAATGTAGTGGAAGTGAAGGGCAAGTAACAGCTTTTATTATAACGTCAATGAGTGAGGCCCTTAATTAATGTTTGATGATGTTAATGATTTTTTTTTTTTATTATATAATGGGCTTACTCTTGACCCCAGTCTAGCTCTAGAGCAGAGACGAGGTCGAAGATGGAGCGAGCTCGCCCAGAAGAAGCCTGTTCACTCGCGCTTTAAAAACATTCGGGTTATATGTACTCGGAAATACAGACACCGGCAGGGAATTCCATTCCTTGGCCATGCACATTAAAAAAGATGATTTGAAGCGCTTTGTACGTATGAAGGGTATATCAATCAGGTGGGGATGATGATGATGTGTAGTTTTTGGTATTTGTTAACTAAGGTTTTTTTATAGTAGATAGGGCACAAACGAACAGACAGTCCACCTGATGGCAAGTGGCCACCATCATCTACGGGCATCGGCAATGCATCCTCGAAGATTTAAAGGGGGTATTAAGGGGAGTGAAGAGAAAAACGCTGCCGTTTTAATAGACCCTGAGCCCAGAATCCATTAGATAGAGAGGGAAGGGTTAAATTTAGCCCACATGCGGCTCAATAGAAACGCGTCAATGACTCTTAGATTCGCATGCTGGTGGTCGCAAGCCAGTCGGGAAACAGATCCCCTACCACCAAGGGGGTGCTGGGTTACTCGGCTTTTACGAGATGGTCTCTGCAGCAGAGGGGAATATTCTAACAGGAGAGTATTCTAACCCGTCCCCTCACGGTTAGTATGTGCACTTAAAAAAGTGTTTACACTAAAATATGTTAAGTCATCCAGAAAATTGAGATGATAACACAATACACCAGATCAGAATAAATATAGCACTTTCATGGACATGGAATACACATGGAAGGTTAAAACGGTAACAGGTAATAATTAAACATAGAATAAAACTGTTCTTTAACCGTCCATAATTGGGGTGTTTACTATATCCTACTAATATTATAAACGCGAAAGTTTGTAAGAATGTATGGTATGGACGTCTTGATGTATGTTTGTTACTCTCCCACGCAAAAACTACCGAATGGATTTTGATGAAACTTTACAATAATATAGCTTAGACATCAGAATAACACATAGGCTATAATTTATAATGATATAGTGTGAATTATCCAAAATGTAGCGGGTGAAAGCGGGGAGCAGCTAGTAAAGGATATGTCACAGAGAATGACAAATTCTTCTCACACGATTTGCAAAATATCAAAACCAGTAATGTATTTAGAATATTTGAGTTATACTGCAGTAACGTGAAAGGCTATAATTAAGGCCTTGTGACCTAGAAGCAGGTTTAGACGTCTTCTAAGATACAAAACTTACTGTCTACTTTGGCCCTTTTATCCTAACCCAAGTAATGAATTACTGCTTCTTCACTGCGCTCTGCGTGATCTTTTTAAAAGACGTTAGATTATAACAGATAATGTTTAAACTATGAAATTACTCGTCAAACTGTGGATGGTCTTACTGAAAATTAATGTTAATAAGAGATTATCTTTTACATTGTTTTTATCAAGAAACAGTTTGTATGAAAGAAATTTCTTGAAAATCTACAGGAAATTCGGAAAATTTGGATGTTATTTTTTTTTACAAAAATCTCAAAATAAGTAAATAATATTAGGAACTTTAGAAGAAGAGCACATTTAACGTCTTCTGCGATACAACACCTACTGTCCACTACTAGACCTGTTTACCTAACATTTAACTAAACAATTAGATTCAATCCGTTTTAATAATATTGACATATTGATAATACTTATCTGGTTCGGTTTAATTTGTAATCTAATAGTTCTGGAAATTATTATAAAATACACACACTACGCATATTTTCTTTATTTCTAATTGTTTTGTTTGATTTTGATTTCCTGTTTTGAGTACAAATTAAATTGGTCTACATAAACGCATTTGACTTCATATATTTTAATTTTATAATTAAATCAAATCAATGTAAAAAGCTTACAGGATTTATTATTTTTGTAGTTATAGCTACGCTATTCGTACCACTAATGTGACCATATATCTCGTTATTAGCGGGACAGTCCTGTTATTCCGAAATTTTTGCGACGAAAAATTGTCCTGTTTTTCGAAATTACCCCTTATTAGTATTCTTTTAGTCAAATATTAGTAACAACAAGGAATCAAATATTTGTTCAAACTAAATTTTTAGGTTAAGATTTTTTCATTATCGCTGTTACTGATTTGTTTGTTACAAATGTTGTTTTGTTTGAATACGATTTGTGTCCTTAATAGTGGACGTTTGCGCCGCTTTGAGAACACGTCTCTTTAGGTATCGCATAAATGCAACCTTAAGCGGTCAACATAACCGCATTTCGCTCCATTTTCGAGCACAGCATTTAAAAAGCTAGCAAGGGTCACCTAAAGTCAATTACATAATAGAAATCGAATCGCTTAACACAATAATGGAACTACTTACTTTTGCTGAAAAAAATAAATAAATCACGCTGCTGAAACGATGTAAGGGTTGTGTGACGTCACAGCAGAAACAAAACACACGCGCTTTATTATTACACACGCGATTTTATTGAAGAATTAGCGAATTTTACGTGAATAGGATAATTTGGAGGTTATAGCGTTATCCTCCCACGACGTTTAGCGGCAGACTGAAGGCTCGGACCAGGCTTCCCCCCCACCTCAGCGCGTCGCCCAGGCACAGCGACATAGATCAAACAATGTAGGCCAAGTGCAGACATGCCACGGTCTTTAGTTAACTAAGCACATCCTTTTCTTGAGGGCGATTGATTGCTGATCGTTTTATTTGTGACTTGTATTTGGTATGAAGTGCGATGTACCAGAATAAAATGTTTATACTTCTAGAAACATTAAAAACCTCATTCTTCACCATATTTTTCATTATAAATGTATTGTATCGATAATACCAAACTACCACAAACACTGCTGTTATAGCTTACAACCATCACATAATTCGCACGTCAAAGCACGAAACTGCACAAATAAAACGCTCCTTCGTTCCAAAAGACAATTCTATTTGTCATCACGATCCGTCAATGGCCTACTGCTGAGCCGGGTCTCTTCCTCCTCCTCAAAATGAGGAGGGTACTAGGCCATAGTCCTCCACGATGGCCCAGTGCGTTGAGAACTTTTAGGGAACGCTCAGGAGTGCAGGTTTCCTCACAATGTTTTTTTTTACCATTAAAACTAGTGATATTTAAACACAAATAATTCAGATTCAGAGGTGTGTGCCCATAATCGAACTCACACCTCCCGAGTAAGACTTGAATTCTCAACCACTGGGCCATGACTGCTTCTCTCCTACCTTACTTAGTAAAAATTAGATATTTCTCACAATTTTCTTATTAGTTTGATTTTCAGTGAGTTTAATATAATAATACCATTTGTTAAGGGATTCACTGGATCCAAATGATGAAAGACCAGTATAAATGGTATCATTATAGAGAGACGTTTTGGTCGTAATGGAGAGTCAATAAAATAAACACCATTTATTTCTCTATAAAGTCGAACAATTTTTCATAAAACGTCACATCTGAAAATAAATTACTCTTTGTTCAGCCCGGCGACTCCCCACTGTTTTTGATCAGGCTTAAAAGTATGTTTCATTCATGAAACAATTAGCTTCAGGCGTTTATTTCAACGCAATTTATTCTTTTTTTACTTTATGATATTCCTGAAAATTACATAGTTTATATTGTACTGAAATTGATGGAAAATGGAGGTTAGGAACAGTTTTCATTACATTAAGACCAATTTATATTTCATTACTTACGAACCACGCGCCTTCGCTTCGTTTCGGGTGGCAAAAATAAAATTATAATCTATATCCTTGGATTGTCAGTACTCTATCTAGCTTTCAATAGACATAAAAATTTTTAAAAGCCTACCAGTACAAAAAATTAGGGCCATGTCCTGATAATTACAAAATATATGGCAACACTACATCACCTAGAAAAAAATTCTATCAGTGAAAATATTTTCAAAATCGGATTATTTTATCTACTTTATTCAAAATGTCTAAAACTTTACATTTTATTATTCAGATTTTTTATTTGATATATTTTATGTAAATTGCCTTGTTTATAAAGTTTCGTTTTAAATAAAACCTCCATAACATCCATAATCTACCTCTTTAGATTGTAATTAACTAAACACTAATGTCTGTCTGTCCCTATGTATCCTTAGATCTTTAAAACTAAGCAACGGATTTTGATGCGGTTTTTTTTAATAGATAGAGTGATTCAAGAGGAAGGTTTATATGTATAAAACATACATAACATAGCAGAGCAACACTGATAATATTAGAGGTTTCTAATGTGATGTCGTAAATAAACACATTTTTGCGCTTACATTGCAAACGCTGGCTGAACTCTACGAGATAGATTAAAATAATGTACTACAGTATTGTACACCTTAAAAAGGTCTACAAAAAAGTCCGCGATGGTATATTTCTACCTCTTAGGGATAACTCACAATAACCATTTTTTATCGTTTACTTTTTAGCGTGAGAAATAATAGCTTATTTACGAAGCGATTTTAAACAATTCAGCATTAATCCTTATCCAATTAGTTACATTAAATATATTGTGCATTTTATATAGATCAATATGGCCCTTTACAGCATGAAATTTAAATGAATATTTCCGAAGATATTACAGATTCAAAATGCAGGGACATAGCGTTTACGGCTAACGGTAATACACGTGTTAAATTGCACCCGGGCGAAGCCGGGACGGATCGAGTACTATATTTATAAATCATTAAATATAGTCTGCAGTCTGTAGATTGAACAGTGTACTGGAGTTCAGCCAAAAAAGGAATTTGAAACAAACCTTTATTGGATAAGCTTTTTACGCTAGATAGATTTAAGCTATTAAGGAAAATGGCTGAAAAATAAATCTTATGTTAGCCTTTAATTTTATTCCAAGACTGTATACAACCTCTATTCCTGACTTGAGCCAGTTATAAAACGAAGCTTGCCTGGTGACCATTATAGCTGTGCAATGGTGTGTTGTCGTGATGCTGGGTCTCCATTACTAAGGTTTGGATTAAGTGTTTAATATTGGTTACTCGGTGTTCCGTTATAACTGCATGACAGACATATCAACGCAGGCCCTAAACTCTAATGGTTAAAAATTTTAAATTTTGAACAGTGGTTCCTTTTATAACGCAGGGTTACACTAAGAAAGGATTTTTGAAAATTCACCCCTTAAGGGGGTAAAAGGGGTGCAAAGTTAGTATGAAAGCTCTCTGATTTTCAAAGTTATTTCAATAAATGTTTTATTTGGGTTATACGTTCCTAATAATAATTGTCGATATCCCTTTGTGAAATATATCCCTAAGGGGGTAAAAGAGGGGTACAAATTTAGTAGGTATAATAGTCTTTATATATAGGTAAAATGTATCTAATATGTTTTTGATAAAACTTTTATCTGTCTAATACACCTAGAACGGGTCAGCTAGTTATCTATATACTACTAGCCGACCTGCGCGACTTCGCTCGCGTGTTGCTCCGCTCCTATGGGTCGTAGAGAGATGTTAAATAGCTCAAGTTACTCCTTGTTACACCAGCTATCTTCCAGTGAAAGTCCCGTCAAAATCGGTCCAGCCATTTCAAAGATTAGCCAGACAAACAAAAATAGTAAAAAATGTTGTTTTGGTATATATACCGTGTATACATCCATATGCACTTAGTAAAAATCGATTATTTTAATATTACAAACAGACACTACAATTTTATTTACTTGTATAGCGCTATTCTATATATTGCTATATTCGCTACTTGTAGAAAATAAATTAAAAAAAATTTAAACGGTCTAAGAGTATGAAAATTAAATTTTAAAATTTGAAAGCAAACGCTACAATATTGCTCATTATCAAACTTAAATATATAGCTATGATCATCAATCTACACTATTATATAAAGAGGAAAGATTTGATTGTTTGTATGTATGTTTGTTTGTTGCGAATAGGCTCGAAAAGTACTGAACCGATTTTGAAAATTCTTTTACCGATAGATGGCTACATCCTTTCCGGGTAACATATTCGATGTGGTGTTGTGATAAATACTCTAATTAAAAATATATGGCCATTTAAGTACCATAAGGTGGCTATTTTGTAAATTGAAGAGTTTCTCAGGAACTACAAATCCGGTTTAAAAAATTCTTCCACTGATAGAAAACTACACTATTCGTGTGAGACAAAAGTGATTTAGTGTTGCCATATACATTTTTTAAATAATTGAATATGGCCATTTTGTTGTTACTAATCCGATTTAAAGAATTCTTTCACTGAGAGAAAATTACATTATTCGTGAGTGACAAAAGTGATTATGTGTTGCCATATACATTTTTTAAATAATTGAATATGGCCATTTTGTTGTTACTAATCCGATTTAAAGAATTCTTCCACTGATAGAAAACTACACTATTCGTGAGTGACAAAAGTGATTTAGTGTTGCCATATACATTTTTTAAATAATTGAATATGGCCATTTTGTTGTTACTAATTCGATTTAAAGAATTCTTCCACTGATAGAAAACTACACTATTCGTGAGTGACAAAAGTGATTATGTGTTGCCATATACATTTTTTAAATAATTGAATATGGCCATTTTGTTGTTACTAATCCGATTTAAAGAATTCTTCCACTGATAGAAAACTACACTATTCGTGAGTGACAAAAGTGATTTAGTGTTGCCATATACATTTTTTAAATAATTGAATATGGCCATTTTGTTGTTACTAATTCGATTTAAAAAATTCTTCCACTGATAGAAAACTACACTATTTGTGTGTGACAAAAGTAATTTAGTGTTGCCATATACATTTTGTAAATAATTCAATATGGCCATTTTGTTGTTACTAATCCGATTTAAAAAATTCTTCCACTGATAGAAAACTACACTATTCGTGTGTGACAAAAGTGATGTAGTGTTGCCATATACATTTTGTAAATAATTCAATATGGCCATTTTGTTGTTACTAATCCGATTTAAAAAATTCCTCCACTGATAGAAAACTACACTATTCGTGTGTGACAAAAGTGATTTAGTGTTGCCATATACATTTTTTAAATAATTGAATATGGCCATTTTATTGTTACTAATCCGATTTAAAAGATTCTTTCACTGATAGAAGTCAATAGTATTTCTGTCTCTCTACCTCTTTATATACTATCATTCTCTCTCTTTTTTCTCTCTTTAATTTTTATCTTTATCTGTTCAGAAAGATCAGTCTCTTTTCACTTTTTTTCTTTCGATTATCTCTTTCTCTCTCTGTCCTTTACCTATTCAATTTTATTTTTGCTCTGTCTTCTTTTATTATCGCTTTTCATTTCTTTTTCTTCCTATTCTTTTTCTTTTTATAACTTTTCCTTACTCTCTCTCTCTTTTTTCAAATAATGAATTATAGAGGGACAATTTAGGGACGAAGCGAGGGCAGGCCGCTAGTATTAAATATAGATAATGTAATTTTCCTTTGTCTTAAAGGAAAACATAACAAAATGAAGTTTTTTGTATTTAACCTACACCTACAATCTATTTGTTTCAGAATAATTGGTTTCTCTACAACATCTTATCGTGGGGAGACCTTCAGGCTATTTATAAATTAAATATGTATTCGAAGGACTTTTCTTTGATTAGTTGCGAAACTCCATTAGCTGCTAAACCTAAATAAATGAGTTGTTATTTTCATTTTTAACTAGCGACCCGCCCTGGTTTCGCAAGAGTACTAGAACATACTATGTATACCCACCATACATTGCTTTGACATATTTCAACTAATTAAGGGAAACCCTTAACAATATATATACTTCATGAATATCTCTAATTATTAGTGAAAACCGCATTAAAATCAGTTGAGTAGTGTTTGTGCTTATCGTAAGCAGACAGAGAGAAAACGCTTTAACCGGGTGTTATATGTTTAACGTGTGTATCGTTCAAGATAATAAACCGATTTGGATGCTGTTTTCTTTATATCCAAGGTGATTTAATCGAAATGGTCCTTAGCTATTATTTGTGAAGATTTGGTCAACCGTTTGAAGAGTATCAGCTCATTTCTAACATAGGAGTTGCGTGACCGTTTAAATCTTTTGAAAAACATCGTAAGACCCAGGCTATTATGATTTAAATTTATATCTATTTATATAATACTAGCTTTTACCCGCAACTTCGTTTGCGATACTAAGGTAGTTGTATTAGACTACAGTAAATCGTCTGTACACATATTTAATAATTTTATGAGGTAGTCATACTAACTTTGCACCCCCCTTTTACGCCCTTAAGGTTTAAATTTTCAAAAATCCTTTCTTAGTGCTCCCCTACGTTATAAAAGGAACCCTTGTGCAAAATTTCAAGTTTCTAACCCTTATAGATTAGGCCCTGCGTTGATATGTATGTAATTTAGTCAGGCAGCTTCTCGTTTTAATATATAGAAGAATAGTTTAAGGCATCCCATCAACTCTCTCTGCTAGTCGTTATTCAGTTACATTCATGTAGGGCCATCCACCTCTTATCTGATCTTGTCCGACCAACGCATAAGCGACCAGCCGAGAGGTCTGGTGTGCTCCCTTTTCTGGATGAAAAGCCTATCTGTGGAGTCATTATTACCTCTTGAGACGTGACCGAAGAATTATAGAAACTGTACGGATAGTAGTCAGTACAGACTGCTTGATACCCAGTTCTTGGTGTGTAGAGGTCTATCCATTATACTCCAAGTGGGGAACGAGCATAAAAATGATAGACATCACGGATTGTGATTATTTGCAAGAATAAACAACACAAAACTGACAATCTCGCGAGATCTCGGAGTTGGCGAGATCTGAGATAGAATCTCAAAAAATTGCATTCCCTAACTCCAAGTATTCTCCTCCTCCTCTTAAGTACAAAAAGAAAGTTATGGAATACCAACAAAAAATGTCCTAGGAAGAAACAGAAAGATATATATGCTTCGGGATATTAACGGCTAAGTAATCATACTCATTACACTAATTGCATATACACGCACACACACACGCTTACAGAAACACATACACTATCATACCTTCACACACAATAACGTATAGTTGGTATGTTTTTAAGGTCAAATATGTAAGAGTTGGATTTTTATTATTATTTTTTGGAACGAAGTTCCTTATGGGACGATGCTAACCTAACCTAACCGGGAAAAAACTTCCGTAACGTAAGATTATTATCTTGTTTATATTGACATTTTTTATTTCGTAATATTTTTTGAATGAAATGTCTGATTTCAATAATTCAAAAAGTATTTAACAAATATTGAAACAGTCTTAAATAATTTATTTATTTGGATAAGAATTAATACAAAGGTATGGAATACATGGTCTGATTTTGATAGGCATTTATATCAACTTGTAAAATGTAAAATAGTGACATAACTACAATAGTTGGACATATGGTCTCGCGAAGTTTTTTGTAGATATTGATACGTTCTATAATATTTACATTTTTTTGTTCTATCATCAATAGTTTCCGCAGCGCATGCGATGAAAGAAATTTTATGGTTAATTTTTTAACACCTTGGATTAGTTTTAGTAAGAATTTCTATTTTATTTTATCTATACAGTGTCTACGTGATGACTGTTATTATTTTTATAAATCATTGTAAATAAAATAAAGTTGATTTGTAAAGTAGTTTTTGTTTTATTTTTATCAATAAAAAATCATAATAAATATGTATACCGCAATAATTATTTTCTTTATACCTCGAATAGAACTTAAAATTAATATTTTTATAATAAGGAACTTCGTTCCTATCCGGTGTCCCACGATATCATTTAATTTATTTTTTGATTAAGTTGGAGTTGTTTTTCCTTATTACGATGGGAAATGCTCTTTACGCAACCCCTTTGCTGTGCTTGGGGTTCGCGGGATAGCATTTTACCTCAGCACTCAAACAGACTCACCTGCTTGGGGTTCCAAGCTTATACCTGGGCTCCAGTCAGCTGCGCATATGCACGCATTCGCCGACCTGGACAAGGGAAGTTGGAGTTATATGTCGTAATACAGGTTACCCTAGTATGATAGAGAATACTTCATTAAATAGATAAGCTACATTTTAATTTGAATCTAAATTAATAACTAAAACCTTGTTACCACATTTCTAGCGCGTCTATTTTCTTTTTTCAATTTCGCGGTGAGTCTATGTCTCAGCAAATACAAACATAACTATAGAGTATAAAATATTTAGGTCTAAAAAGAGAGAATTATTATGATATTCGCAGATATAAAAGAAATTGTTTCAAAGCTACCCCCCGGCTCCAGGCTCCAGGCAAACACTGATTGTTGACTGAGCGACGTTTCAACGTTATTTTTTTAGGACTTTAATAAAATCATATTTCTAAATAAAAGAGAATTGAACTAATGAGATGTTATTTATAGAATTTTGTATTAGGATTATATTTATTTGAACTCTATGTGAAGTTTAAGACCTTTGACCTTTATTTATACGTATACATTTGGTATGAGTGAATAAGTTTCGAGTATAATTAAAAGAAATTACTTTAAACAAAATGGTTGTCATTGTATTTAATGGAAGCAAGGACAGTTTATTTATCTATCTATATCTAATTTATATATTATTGATTAGCTACTTGCTATATAAACGCTTCCTGGGAATATAAACATGTAATTTCATACAGCCAAACAGGGACCCAAAATATCCATAATATAACAACAAAAAAATACATGTCGGGGTAGGCTAATAATGGAGGTCGTGTAGTTAGGGTAGGATAATAATAAAGAGGACTTGATGTCACTTCTGCCGCGTCATTTTAATATTCGACGATTTTAGATATTGAGTAAACGATTATCGAATAATCGGAATACGAGCGACATCTACGGCACTTTATTCAACGATTTTTATAGCTTCAAACGAGTAATCGATTATCGATTAATCGGAACGCCATATTTCCTATATGTTGATTCACTTCTCCCCACTAGTGGAGCGTCTAGTCCCTTTACATTTCTCGACTGACGCAAAACACTTTAGTATCTCGACAAGTCTCTTTGAGTGAACATCACCTGGAGATGAAGTGTAACAAATAGTGTGTCGCTATATCACGGATATTGGACCTCTCCGACTAAGGATCATGTGAGTTCTTACGTCTTATTTATTGTGAGTCCCTTCTTTGTATTTAGATGTGTTAACACAACCTTAGGTTAGGGTTAGGTTAGCCTTGTGTTAACCTAACCTAAAATAAACAGTGAGACCGAGCAGTGGAGGCGAGTGTCGTAATTACATAAAGGGATCTCTTAAGCCTACACCTTGGTCAAAATTCCAAGGCACTGCCTGGGTTCCTGTTTAATGACTACAGAATCGTTAGATTCGATTACTTCGTTCATCCAAACGGGCTCTCTGTCCCGACATACATAATAATTACATATATAAAAAAATATGTAGAGAAAGTTTATTCAAGAAAAGATATTCACTTCTATTACTTTAATTTCCCTTCTTTTACTACGAATATTTAACAGAAAATATAGGTTACATAGTTAAACAAAAAGGATCAAACAACTTTAAGTCCCATCATTACGACACCATGCCATCTGTACAGCCACGATGGTCACCAGGCCAGCTTCATCATACAATTGACACGAATCTATAGAAACAGTGTTATAAACTGTAACGTGGGTATAATTGAAATAAAATAAAGGGAACTTCTCGCGAATACAAAGTTATAAACGGTGTCGCTAACTTATGTAACACACTTTCGTGTTTATGATATTAGTGTAAGCTAAGGAGGGACTTAACGTCGTATAAAGTTACATTTAAATTGACGTGTCAATATGTTATCTTCCACCCCTAGCAGATGGAAATAAGTCACTAAGTATAGTTATGACCTTAGGGTACGTCGCTCTACATAGATTTTGAAACTACCTGTAGTAGTTTCAAATGTCCCCTTAAACCAATAATGTCATGTATTTTCAGGGATAAGTACTAGAAGAATATCTATATGTATACTAATATTATAAAGAGGAAAGATTTGTATTTTTGTATGTAACGAATAAACTTAAAAACTACTGGACCGATTTCAAAAATTCTTTTGCCTTTAGACAGCTAGATTATCACTGAGTGTAATTATTTATATCTCAATAAATTATTTCGTCTTCAAAAGTATTTCAATACCTGTTGATTACTTTTTGAATTATGGAAATCGGATATTCCATTCATAAGATATTACGAAATTAAAAATGTCAATATAAACAAAAAATACACGACGACGGGCTGGTGCGACGCACCACGCAGCGCAGCGAGCAACGCGGCGAGAGAAGGGGCACCGAAATGTGGGAGAGCCAATATGTTTAAAAAAAATTATCCACCCGTGCGAAGCGGGGACTGGCCGCTATCTATAATATATACTATGATCTAATTGACTTAGATATATCTCACCATATATAGTTTATGCAGCGCTCAAGATTAAATCTTTAAACCTTCCTGATTTTCCTTTTAATTATTTCCGACATGTATATACTGATTTCTCATAGATGCCGAAGATAGAGCAGTGAAGAAGCCTTTCATCTCTCAAAAGAGTTTCAGGACAGGTACGACCTTCAGCATAGAAGAATACGGTGAAGAAAGAAGATCCTGGACCTCTTTTACATGAACTACATGGACTAGTTTTTCGTTCATATAGACTATCTGGAAGTTGTCGACTCGTCCTAGCTTCGATGGATGAAAGCTATATTTTAAGTAAGACCTTATGTAATTCCGTTTAGTAGTTTTTTCGTGATTTCTTTGACTTGATGTTTCAACGTTATTTTTTTAGGACTTTAATAAAATCATATTTCTAGATAAAAGAGAATTGAACTAATGAGATGTTATTTATAGACTTTTGTATTAGGATTAAGACCTTTGACCTTTATTTATACATTTGGTATGCGTGAATGAGTTTCGAGTATAATTAAAAGAAATTACTTTAAACAAAATGGTTGTCTATGTATTTCATCGAAGCAAGGACAGTTTATTTATCTATCTATATCTAATTTATATATTATTGATTAGCTACTTGCTATAGCTTCCTGGGAATATAAACATGTAATTTCATACAGCCACACAGGGACCCAAAATATCCATAATAAAACAACAAAAAAATACATGTCGGGGTAGGCTAATAATGGAGGGCGTGTCGGTCTTCTTTGACTTGTATTGGTTTCATAACCCCTCATATTAATTTGTTAAATATCTTTTAGTGCATTTTAAATAGTTTAATAATTTTACGAGTTAACAAGATTAAAATGGAAAGATTGTAAAATAGTATGTACTCTCTGATCTCAATGTATCTGGGGATACTTGGTACATTTTTAATGGTATACTTGATCCCTAATTAAATTTCCTAAACCACTAACTGTGAAAAAACTTCCTACCCCAATAGTAAATTTTTAAACAGGATTATAACTTTTCAAATTTTCAAATTGTTTCAAAGTTTAAAAAAACTGATTTAGATATAATTAAGTTTAGGTACGAGTAAGCAAAGAGTTAAGACAGTATGATATAAATAGATTTGTAAAGAGTACAAAATAGTCATTAAAAAAACTGCCCACGTTATGGCTGGTTTTCACTTTAATTGTCTTTTTCTTCTGGATCAAGTATCCCAGAATATGAGAATTTTGATACATTATCCTCCTCCTCATTATCATGAACTCTCAGAAGTCCAGGTTACCTCACGATGTTTTCTTTCACCGTTAAAGCAAGTGATATTTAATTGCTTAAAACACACATAACTGAAATATCAGAGGTGTGTGCCTGTGTCGGGGTAGAACACGGACATCCTGAGTAAAACATCAATGTCTTAACCACTAGGCCGACACTGCTGTATGAAATAGTTAACGAAAAATATTGTTAACTCTTTCAGTATTGTAAGTAGAGTCCAAAAAACAAAACGGAGGATCAAGTGTCCCTCCTTCCCATATATATCAATGAAATTACTGTGGGATGTAAATCATTGATTTTAACACGTAATCGCTTAACCAGCGGCTTCAATATAAAAAGTTTCGAGAAGCTTCTCTGTTGTTCAGTAAAACGAAGTAAAACATTTCAGAGCACTTCTTGTGATTCCCCTACTACGATATGACATAAAATCTCTGTTGATAACAGTTAGTTAGTGTTGACTAATAAACCTAGCGTATTTGCCCTGAATTTCGACTGCTAAAACTATTAAGTGATATATGGATGTCTATACATTTTAGATTAGTTTTATTATGATTATATATGTCTGAACAGCTCTTTAAGTGATCACGATACTCGTCTCTACTGCCCGGTCTCATTGTTTGTCTTAGGTTATGTTAGGTTAACCTAAGGCTAACCTAACCTAAACCCAACCTAAGGTTGTGTTAATACATCTAAATACAATGTAAGAACTCACATGATCCTTAGTCCGAGAAGTCTCATATCCGTGATATAGCGACACACAATTTGTTACACATCAACTTTATTTGATGTTCACTCAAAGAGACTTGTCGAGCGACTAAAGTGTACTGCGTCAGTTTAGGAATATAAAGAGACTAGACAATGGTAGCAATGCCTCTCCACTAATGGGGAGAACTAAATCAACAAATAGGAAATATGGCGCTAGCGTCCCGATTAATCGATAATCCTATTAACCGATAATCGATTACTCGTTTGAAGCTATCAAAAATCGATGAATAAAATGCCGTAGATGTTGCTCCTATTCCGATTATTCGATAATTGTTTACTTGCTATCTAAAATCGTCGAATATTAAAATGACGCTTCGAAAGTAACAACTCTCGTCCTCTTTATTATACCTCCATTACTATCTTACCCCGACATATATATTATGGGCTTGAGACCCAGGAACAGGGTTAAAGAGCTCTTTCATAATATATTTATTCTCACCTCCACCACTCAGCCTCGCCAAATACAATAGATAATAAAGTAAACTTACATGGTCCTCAAGAAGAGTAACCTCAACCACGACACTATAAAACTATCCTCCATGTACACACAACAACACCAGAGAGACTGACTCCAATCTATCGCACAAAAGGTGATATATTGTCTACACGTCGGTATACTTGAAATAATATAAAAGGAACTACCCGCGAATACTAGTTTATAAATAATCTAGTTTATTTAAATTAAATAATGTTAATTGTAATAATTTCTATAATTTCCTATAGTAGGGGTAAATCGCAACTCATTTGTAGAGTTAGAATTCCTCGAAGAAACTTGTTAGCAGCTTTCGTGTTGTAAAATGGCTGCGGTATTTAGCTCACGTTTAAAAACGATGTTTTACTTTTAGATAATTCATAATAATTGTAAACTGCTTTATTATCTTGAGATATTTGAAAAAAAAATTAGGAATAATGCTTAAGATTGACTATATTATCTACTTTAAATATATATTAAATCCGAGAAGCTAAATATCCTATAGGTCTTTTGTTGGCGCCGCATATAAGCCGGACTTGCTCATCTAATCAATGAAATCATTATAATTGGCGGTGTTGGACAATAATTCTAAAAAAAACTTTTATTAATGAAATGTGGACGTCAGCCGACAGCTCTTGCTTCGCTAAAGTGTGTTCAAACTGTTCACTCACTCACTCAACAACTATAAATCGTAAATCTCTCATCGTTAATGCAGCATCTTTTCTCCGACTTACTTTGCAAATCTTACTATCACGAAAAAATTATTTCATTTTTCAATTTAATATATAGCCTACGATACTCATCAATAATGTGGCTTTCTATTGGTAAAAGAGTTTTCAAAATCGGTTCAGTAGATCCAGAGATTACCCCCTACAACCTCACAAACTTTACCTCTTATAGACTGACTTATACACTGATTTTCATTATACTTATAATTGCAATAGTTTGTATATTAAAGCATTTTTCTACGAGTATAATATTAACGTGTTGTTAGTTACTTTCAGTTCTTTCTTTTTTTTAAGCCACTGAATATATGTTAATACTAAACATGTGTATAGAATAGCTACTAAAATATTAAGTACTAGGGGCCCGTCCCGGCTTCGCACGGGTGGATAATTTTTTTTTAACAATTTGGCTCCCGCATTCTGTCGCTCCTTCTATCGCCGCGTTACTCGCTGCGCTGCGAGGCACGCCACACCGCGCCGGCGGCGCGTTTTATTTATTTCGTAATATCTTTTGACTGGAATGTCTGATTTCAATAATTCAAAAAGTAATTAACAGATATTGAAACAGTCTTCATTACGAAATAATTTATTTGGATAAGAATTAATACAAAGTTATGGAAAACATGGTCTGATTTTGATAGGCATTTTTATCAACTTTTAAAATGTAAAACAGTAGTTATAGTGACTTATCTACAATAGTTGGACATATGGTCTCGCGGAGTTTTTTGTAGATATTGATACGTTCTATAATATTGTAGAACATTTTTTTGTTCTATAATCAATACTTTTCGCAGCGCATGCGATGAAAGATATTTTATGGCTAATTTTTTTGCACCTTGTGTTGGTTTTAGTGAGAATTTCTGGGGATCTCTAATTTTTTCTTGTAATAAATATAGCCTATGTTACTCAGCGATAATGTAGCTTTCTAATGGTGAAAGAATTTTTGAAATCGGTCTAGTAGTTTTTATGTTTATTCGTTACATACAAAAATACAAATCTTTCCTCTTTATAATATTAGTATAGATACATAGATTATTTTCCTATACTATAATATTATAAAGAGGAAAAATTTGTATTTTTGTATGTTTGTAATGAATAAACTCAAAAAGTACTGGACCGATTTCAAAAATTCTTTCACCATTATAATTCTACATTATCCTTGAGTAACATAGGCTATTTTTATTACTAGAAAAAATTAGGTATCCCCCCTAAAATTTCAATAATGTAACTCAAGATGTTAAAAATTCAGTAATAGCCTTTCATCGCATGCGCTGCGGAAACTATTGATGATAAAACAAAAATTGTTCTACAAAATTAAAGATATCAATATCTATAAAAAAACTTTGCGATACCGTATATCCAACTATTGTAACTATGTCACTACAACTACTTTTTTATATTTTAAAATTTGATATATATGCTGACCAAAATAGAGCATGTTATCCATACATTTGTATTAATTCTTATCCAAATAAATCATTTCGTATTTAAGACTGTTTCACTACCCGAAATGTGGGGGAGGGGAGTAGAGTGCACATCTATTTAGATTTGAGATATAACAAAACACCCACCCCCACACACGTACAGGCATAACATGCTCTACTACACGTGCGAAGCCAGGGGAGGGTAATATAGTGGTGGTAATGAGCATGATTGAATTAAGATGCAAACCTGTTTATTCCCCCTAGATTTTAAGATTAGATTAATATATTTATTCACAATATATATAGTACGGAAGCATAACAGGGCGCTTAACTAGTCATTACATAGTATAAAACAGTCGCTTCCCGCTGTCTGTCTGTTTGATGCGGTTTTAACCCACAATAACCATTTTTTATCCTTTACTTTTTACGAGAAATAATAGCTTATTTACGAAGCGATTATAAACAATATAGCTTCTACTACTTAGGTACCTTAAATACATTGTGTATTTTATATAGATCAATATGGCTCCTTACAGCATGAAATTTAAATAAATATTTTCGAAGATATTACAGATTTAAAATGCAAGGACATAGCGGTTGCGCGGCGCGTGCCTATGAGAACATGTTTGTATTTTCTAATGATAAAGACTTGAGCATTGCACCCGTGCGAAGCCGGGGCGGATCGCTAGTACTATATAAAACATTTCTCAGTATCCATAAAGTCAAGTCTTACCTTTCAAAACCATATCGTTTTCAAGTTTCCTTCACTTTGAAGTTGAAACTTTCCAAGTTCCCGGCTTTATGGCTTCGACGTGTTTGTTACCTTTGTGATACGACAGGGGGGAATAGTGAAAAGAGGGAGAGTTTATAACTTTTCTTGACAATTTCCCGTTAATGTTATAAATGTTAGCTACATTTATTGATAAACGATGATTGACTAGTAGTTGCTATTAAGCTTAACTGAGCCTTTTCATAATATAATTACCATTTTTACTTAGGGGGATGAAAAATAGATAGTACCCGATTCTCAGATCTACTGAATATGCATATAAAATTTCATAAAAATCGGTCGAGCCGTTTCGGAGGAGTACGGTAACTAACATTGTGACACGAGAATTTTATATATAAGATTTATTAGATGAAAAAAAACGATAAAAGAAAACTTACAGAGATAATAATTAAAATGTTTTCTTTAATTTGAAGTTTAGGAAAATTATGTTTTTGTGTCTCTGTGACAATAGATGTCTCTGAGGTCGTCAAAGTGGTACCTCAGCGAAACGGGGGCAAGGTCACCAACATATAATTTTCTTTAAATGAAATAGCTTTTGTATTATAATCTAAAACGCTGAACGCTATGATAAAGTTTTAATACTGTTTTGGACCCAAAGGTATTCTGCGTGAATATAGGAATATGATCAGAATATTTAACTAACTTGTTGTATCAAGTTTTGTCTGCATTCATAATTGAGTTTATATATTTTATCTAAATCTTGATAAGATCACAAATAAGGAGCAAGCTCAGTCAGTTTAGAAACAAATAATGAAGTATCTTGTAATATTAAGTTAGTATGGTAGAGATAGCTATATGGCCATTTTAAGTTAATTTAGTGTCATTGAGATGGCTATATGGTCATTTTAAGTGAATTTATTATCTCTGAGATGGCTTTATGACCATTTTAAGTGAATGTAGTATCTCTGAGATCTCTATTTGGGCATTTTTAGTGAATTAGAATCTCTGAGATAGGTATATGGCCATCTTAAGTGAATTAAGTATCTCTGAGATGGCTATATGGACGTCTTAAGTGAATTTAGTATTTCTGAGATGAGTATAATATTTTATATCAATTTTACAATACATTTTTATTTGTTTCCACAATTTCATACAGGGCCTATATCTTAGAGGCATTGTTCCTATTGGATATTGGGATACTAGTACCTAAGAATTCTAACAGATGGCGTTATATTATTGCTATTGAAAATTAGCCTACCGTATTAGATATATAAAATATTTGAAGGATTATATTTCGGTGGTGGTAATAAATTTATGCTGTATTGAAGATATAAGTGAGTGTGTTATGTTTTTCTCTTTTATAGATATATAAGAAACTAGGTAAATAAAACGTAGTTTCACAAGTTTGCAACATAGTTGATAACTTAGTATTCGTTCGTTGTATATTCCTCCTTCCTTATATATTTTCTCTTATAGGATTGAACCACTCTGTCAAGTGATGTCGCGCAGTACATATATAAGTGAAGTGAATGTGATTCTATTGGTTATAATAAACCCATACCTCGCTCATCTCTGGCGGAAACGCAGCCTAATAGTGTAGTAATTTTAGAGGCGTGGTGCTACACTAGTCTGCAAAAGAAGGTATAACATATATACACGTCGATAACTTCTGTACTATTTAAGTTAGAAACTTGAAATAAAAAGCATCGGATGAGACACGTTTCTCATTATTCACTCATAACGGAAGGCGAAAAGTCTACAGGCGGCCTGGTGAGCGATGCGCTCAAGCCTGCTTTGCAGAAAGTGTCCAATACGGCGGGGGTTCTGTACACGCATAGGCTGGCATCTCTTCGGAAGGTCGAACAGAGTTAGTGGCCATAGAAAATGGCATTCTCACAGGAGTGAGATATGCTCAAGAGATACTGAATGAGTATGCAGGACCATATCTGGTAAATATGGGAGATGGATCAATTCTAATGCAAGATAACGCCCGGCCACACACCACTCAGGTTGTACGAGAGTACATTCAGGAGGTTGGTATCATCTTGATGGCCTGTAAACCAAGGAGTCCTGACCTAAACCCGATCGAGCATGCTTGAGATGAGCTCGGAAGGCTGGCCAGATGACGCAGACGACTTTCTGTAACCCTCGATGATCTTAAACATTCCCTGATGGAAGAATAGGAGAATATCCCCCAACATCGTCTCCGGGACCTCGTCTTCAGTATGCCAAACAGACTCGAAGTTGTGATCAAAGCCAGAGGAGGCAACACCAGTTATTAAAAATGTGATTTTAAGGCTACCAACAACCTTTTCAGGATTTTTAAAATTTTTGCCATTCAGTGAAAATGGATACTTTTTATTTTTATGAAAGTTATGTTCAAAAAATATTTTTTTACTGATTTAAATGTTGTCTTTTATTTCAAGTCTCTAAATTTAATAGTTTAGGAGAAAATTGAATTTAAAACTGTTATACCTTCTTTTGCAGGCCAGTATAGTTCACTCTCTTTATTATTTTAATGTAGGTACGTCAGAGCATTGGTTGCGATAGTTATACGCTTAAACTTTTCACATACATAGTAGAACACATCTTTAAACCTGGTCCTGGGCTTCAAGCCTCTAAACCCACTAAACCTCCGCGATTACCCTCTCCATCATATTGAGACGCTGCGGGATCGCTTACGCATTCTACTGCAGACATCTCGATGGTCGACCCGCACTATAGCGGGCCTGCTAGCGTATTCGGGATTGTCCCGAGTAACGGGCACAGAGAAGAAGGTGGGCGTAGCGACGCCGCCTTCTCCCTGGTTTCCCTCCGCGGTCTCCTTCAGCGAGATCACAGATTCACAGAAGGAGGCGACTGCCAACCAACCTAAGGCAGGTTTTTGAGCATGGCCCCGACCACACTCGGTAAACACAATTATGGTACCTACCTTGAGTTATACTACGCAGTATATTTCCCATATACTTTATCTATAATCTTTAAGTTTATAACTTTAAATTTAATTCCTTTATCATTAATCACACTGAAATAACAGTTTATAGTTTATACAAGTGGTTGTTGTAGTGAAGCTCTTGTATTCAATAACACAACTAAGTTACATTAAATTATTCAAGATGAAAGGACGTAAACTGATGTGGGATGAATTAATTGGTCGTAACTAGTTTAAACTTTAGGCGTAGGTACTGTTCCCATAAAATATCATTTTGTCGGACATTCCTGTTTCATATAAATAACAGTATATTTCTGACTACTGCAAAACTCTCCCTCCTTTGCCCCTTTTTAGGATTCCGTACCCATAGGGCAAAAACGAGACTCTATTACTAAGACTGCTGTCCGGTCGCCCGTCTCTTTGACAAAAGGCTGTATCTCATGAACCGTGATAGCTAGACAGTTGAAATTTCCACAAATGATGTATTTCTGTTGCCTAATACTAAAAACATACAACAACAAATACTAAAAACAGAATATAATACATATTTAAGGGGGGACAATTTGACACATTCTCAAAACTGTTCGTATTATGATCTCTATTTTATTCTTTGCTGCAGATCCCGAAAAATTTTTGAGATTTGGGTCTCAAGGTTGTAAACAGACAGCTACGATGCACTTCATTATGTAATGTTAATTATGATGTTAGCAACACTACGCCGTCACGAAAGAATAATTATTATTACATCGCGAGTATTCTAGCAGTAACGCTGAACCTCTGATTCTAAAGTATAACCCCCAGGAGGATATTGTAGTCAAGCCGGCATACTGTTAGTCCTCATATAGACTGCAACTCTTCGACTATAGATTGTGACAAATGTCCAAGAAAAAAAAACACAGCAATGTCCAAAATTAGACCTGGTAGACAAAAACATGAAGTACATATGATTTTTAATAACCTCAAACTTATTTTTACAAAAATATTTTTGCGATCGATAAAATAATTCTATGACCCATAGGAGCGCTTGATAAGGTATCTTAACTTTCTATATTAATATTACTAAGTCAGTTAGGCGATCCCTGATTGTCATCTTATTTATTGACATACCCACGACCATTCTGAATGAATTTGTATAAATTAAACGGTTTTACGGCAAACTAAACAAACTGAGTGTATTATAAAGGGGCCTAAGAGTTAATTTTATTGTAATTATTTTCGCTTTATTTTTTCTACTAATAATATCTAATCGTAGTGATTATTAATATGGTATATACTTATAATAATGCTACATTTATAAAGAACATGGGATAATCCTTAAGTTTAAAAAAGTTTTTTTTTACGTTAAACTTATCAAGATACGCAGGATCTTCTGTCGATTCAAAAGTAATGTAACTGTTTGACACACACATACATTTGGTATACACATACATACAGTTACATACAGTCAAACACCATAACAACCTGTTAACTTGACTAAACTTTTATTGATAATTATTTTTATTATCTAGTATTTTTTTCCTTAACCACTTGATTAACTATTTGATTAGTAACTGTTGTATGTACTTTACCTATTGATTTTTACCATTGTATATGGGGAAGACACTAATTCCCGAAACACAGTTTTCTAATTCGGGAGTTTATATATTTATATATCCTGCTACAATCTAGCAAGTTTTGTTAAATTGATATATGGTAAAAATAAAATCTCTCTATTAAATCGACACCGTACAATAACTGGCTCAAGTCTATCGAAACATAGGTTATATACAGTTATCAAGTTATCAACGATGTTGCTAACTTTTTTTTTTTTTTCTTTTTTTTTACATACTATAGGTTGGCGTTTGACCGTGCCTTGCCTGATGGCAAGCAATCACACGGTCTAGGATGGAACACGCCTTCCTAGGAGATACCTGTTCACTCTCGCTTTGAAGACACCCACACTGTACTTATCAGGAAACACAGACTCCGGCAGACCGTTCCACAGTTTCGCTGTGCGAAAGAAAGTGGATTCGAAGCGCTTGGTACGTAGTCGCGGGATATCCACCATGTACCTATGGCGCTTGGGTCGCGTTTGTCTGGCTGTGCGATAGAAGAAGGGGGTGGGCGGAATTAGATTGTGCAATTCCTGGGCACACTCTCCGAAATGTATCCGATAAAATACCGATAAAAAGGCGACCTTGCGACGATATTCAAGGCTTTGCAGCTTGATTTTGACCAAATTATCGTCTCCGATTAGTCTCCTGGCACGTTTCTCAATCGACTCCAGAGCCTCGAGTTGGTACTTGGCAGATCCATCCCAACATGGAGTACATAGGATACCAAGTTTCCTTGATTCAATATAAGAGCCAAAATTTAGAGTCGACGTGAGACTTACGCCCAGAAGCTCCAGGTGACTCTATAAGAAGCCCATTAAATGTAAAACGCTTATAAGAAATCATGCAATTCAATAATCCTATTTATGTAGTGTCCCATATAAAAAGTAAAAATGGCTACACTACTTGTGGCCTACTCGCAATTACGAATATTAAAGGTTGTTAGTTAAACTTGTGGTTCAAATGTGCGCCAACTTTGTGTTTGCTCTTGAATGCCTTTTCGTGTTAGATGTGTTTACAATTTGAGATAAATTACTTTTGATAAAATACTATAGATATAGTATAGATATTTATTAATAAGTATGATTATTATTATATACTACTAAATACATCAGAATATTCTTAATCCACATCTACACTATTATATAAAGAGGAAAGATTTGATTGTTTGTATGTTTGTTTGTTGCGAATAGGATCGAAAATTACTGAACCGATTTTGAAAATTCTTTCACCGATAGGAAGCCACATTCTTTCCGGGTAACATAGGCTATGTGGTGTTGCCATAAATATTCTAATTAAAAAGATATGGCCATTTAAGTGCCATAACGTGATCATTTTGTAAATTGAAGGGTTTCTCAGGAACTATTAAACCGATTTAAAAAAAAAAATTCTGACAGAATACTACACTATTCGTGTGTGACAAAGGTGATTTAGTGTTGCCATATATATTTTTTACTCAATAGAACATGGCCGTTTTGTTGCTACTCATCCCTTTCACTCAGAGAAGTCTATAGTATTTCCGTCTCTCTTCAGAATGATTAGTCTCTTTCCACTTTCTTTCTTTCGATTATCTCTCTTCCTTTCCCTCTTCCTTTCCCTCTATCTTTATCTATTCAATTTTATCTTGCTCTGTCCTCCCTCTTTTATTATCTGTCGCTTTTCTGTTCTTTTTCTTTCTACCATTTTTCTTCATATATCTTTTTTTCACTCTCTTTCTTTTAATAAATAATGAAAAAGTACACAATAACAGAATGACAAATTAAGGACATCAATTATTATAGTATTGCTCCAAATACCCGGAGCGAAGCGAGGGCAGGCCGCTCGTATAATATAAAGATGATAGATTTGATTTTTTGTTTGTTGAGTATAGGCTATAAAACTACAGAACCTAATCATTAGCAACAATAAGTTATTTTTTTTGTAAGTACAAATTCTATTTTAAAACATTATTTCATTGATTAACAATAAAAATACATATAAAAATAAAATATCATAATCTGTGTCTACTCCTTCCAAAAGAGTAAATGCAAACTTTTACTTGTTAAAGAACTATAAATACTAGTCGACCCGTCCTCGCTTCGCCCAGGTGCAATATACCACGTGTAGGTTTAATATCACATTTTTGTTACTATTTTGACGATAATGGCTTACTCATAAAAGATTGATATATATGTTGCCTCGGGCTTTTTTGTAGGTCTATTTAAGATAAACATTTTCTATCATACATTATATACATGACATGTCTACACACGTGACAGCTCTAACGCACACAAACACATACACAGCATACATATCTATATAAATTACAAGTAGAACCGCGCGACTTCGTCCGCGTAATGCTCCGCTCCTATGGGTCGTAGTGTGATTATATATAGCCTATAGCCTTCCTCGATAAATGGGCTATATAACACTGAAAGAAGTTTTCAAATCGGACCAGTAGTTCCTGAGATTAGCGCGTTCAAACAAACAAACTCTTCAGCGTTATATATTAGTATAGGATAGCCTATGTGTTATTCTGATGTATGAGCTGTATTATTGTAAAGTTTCATCAAAATCCATTTAGTAGTTTTTGCATGAAAGAGTAACAAACATCCATACATGCAGACTTTCGCGATTATGTATAATATTAGTAAAGATTAAAAATCAGTAGAAATATTATATTTAAAATATTCAGTTTGAAATCTCGCAATCCTGTAATTTATAGCTCGAAATAAAACTTGCTTTATATCCTGCGATGAATTCTGAGCTATGCTGTTTGCACAGCACGGTATTCATCGCATTGCTGACTTCATGTATGTTTTTAAACTTTTTCTTTTTTTTCACTAATTCAAAAAAATACTCAGTATAGAGGATGAAAGATATTTTCAGAAAAAAATTCGTTGAGTGACTTTTCAAATAAGTATTATAAAAAAAGATTGAAATTTTATTTCTTCCCCCCCAGGAATCAAAAAGAGTTTTATTTTTGAAAAACTAGAAAACTGTTTGATATAAATTCCAAAAAATTTGTCAGAGTTATTTTTATTCATAACCTAAATGAACCCCTAAGTACGAGTAGAAAAGGTCCCAAGGGCTAGGAAAATATTCGATAGAAACCCGTATAATAATAAAAAAATTAATTATCATTAAGGTGTTCTTAATTTTTTTAAATACGCCGTCATGAAGGAAATCATTATTATTACATCGCGAGTAATCAAACAGTAAAGCTATAACTCTGTGTCTAAAGTATAAATCTCAGTTCGACCATAAAAAAAATTTATGGTCGTTCCATTTATTTTTTTTAGTTTGCAAATACACCAGGGAACTCCTAAAAATCAAATTAGAAATATTAGTAGATTGATGACGGCAACTCTTACCATGGTAATTAGCGAGTTTATTTTGAAACCCCCATGACAGTATTAAATATTATCGGTGGTGGTGGAGGCAGATCAAATTATACTGGTGCTCGTAGTGCGCTCGCTAACTTATTTAGGCTATAAGTTAGAAGCTTAAGCGACAGCTTAACTTAAAATTAGTTACTGAATTTTTGCACACAAATATTTATTGGACATTTAAAATTGTAGACTACAAATGCTGAGGAGGAGACCCAATCTCCTCCGGCGCGGGTTTGCAGTCTTTACACACCTTTGAGAACTTTGAAGAACTCTCAGGAGTTCAGTTCCTCATGAGTTAAAGCAAGTGACATCTGGATCCAACTGGCAGGCAGTAAGACACCCATATCTGAACCTGAAGGTATATTTTAATATTTTCAAGTCTTTATAATATAATTAAAAAGCAATGATGGCCCAGTGGTTGAGACATCAAGTCTCACTCGGGAGGTCCGAGGTTCGATCCCCCATACAGGCACACACCTTTGATTCTGAGTTATGTGTTTTTTTTTTTTTTTTTATATATCTGCAATCAGCCCCTGAGCTTTAATCAGATTTGTTGCCATTTCTTCTATATTGGACAGTTGGAGATTTTTGCAACCTGTGATGCGTCATCTCAATGTGTATAATAATATATTAATGTTCTAATTGCTTTTAAATTGATGCTATTCGTTTTCTTTTTAGTCTGTAAGTATAATCCGAAGATTCTAGTAGTATCACAGCGAGTTCATTTTTGTGTCGCTGGAGTCTCTGTTTATAGCTGTTGTACGATTTTTCTACACCCTCCTTAATTGTTGGGATTTGTAGGTACTCATGTACTTCCACGTTTTTACTAAACCAAGGTGCGCCACACAGGGTTTTCAGTGTTTTGTTTTGAAAGCGTTGTAGTATTTCAATATTGGAATGGCTTGCCGATCCCCAGAGCTCTATACCATATGTCCATACAGGCTTTATAATGCATTTGTAGATTATAAGTTTATTTTCCAGGCTAAGCGATGATTGTCTGCCAATTAGCCAATAAATGTCTCTTAATTTTCTGTTTGCCTGGTCTCTTTTAGTCTTTATATGTTCACGCCAGGTAAGTCTTCGGTCAATGTGCATACCTAGGTATTTGACGGTGCTCTTCTGTGGCAATACTTCACTACCGAGCGTTACTGATGGGCAGTCCCCTCGTCTTAGGCTGAAGGTAATGTGGACAGACTTCGCACCACTAGCCTTGATTCTCCACTTTTTTAACCATGATCCGATTTTTTCTAGATGTTTTTGCAGTTTAGTGGATGCTCTAATCTGATCTTTATCGCAGGATAGAACTGCAGTGTCATCAGCATAGGTTGCAGTAATAATTGACCTTGAGTTAGGTAAGTCAGCAGTATAGACTGTGTATAGAACAGGGCCCAGTACTGATCCCTGGGGTACTCCAGCTTGTATGAGATGAAATGCAGATAAGGAATTTCCAGATTTTACCTGGAATAAGCGGCCATCCAGATAGGACCTCAGCAGAATGTATGCAGAATGTGGTAAGCAAATCTTCAGTTTACACAGTAGACCCTTGTGCCAGACTCGATCAAAAGCTTGTTGTATGTCAATAAAAGCGGCTGAGCAGTACTCTTTCCTCTCTAAGGATTGTCGAATTGTGTGAACCACTCTATGAATTTGTTCAGTTGTCCCGTGGTGAGATCGAAAGCCAAATTGATGATCTGGAATTATCCTTTGTTCTTCAAGTATGGGCTTTAATCTTTCTAAGAGTATCTTTTCAAAAAGTTTTGATAATAGAGGGAGAAGGCTTATTGGTCTATACGAGGAAACTTCGCTAGCAGGTTTTCCTGGTTTTAATACCATATTTATAATAGAGATTTTCCAGATAAGTGGGAAGTAGTGAGTTCTTAATACAGCATTAAAAAGTATGGTTAGCAAGACAATGCCTTTTTTTGGTAAGTGTTCGAGAACTTCAGATGTAATCAGATCAAAACCTGGTGCCTTTTTTTTCTTCAGGTTTTTAATAGATTTCCATACTTCTGTTGGAGTACATAGGCGTAACGGTAAGGACATTTGCTGATCACTTTCAAGGACTTCATCAATTTCTTCTTCTGGATACATAATATCAGGTTCATTTGGTATGAATACGTTTTTGAGGAATTCTGCAAATAGCTCGGCTTTATCTGTTGGTTTCCTTGCCCAGTTACCATTTGGCTGTCTTAATGGAGGAATGTGTTCTTGCGGCTGTTTTAATGATCTAGTGATTTTCCAAAGGGAGTAATCATCTGCTTTGTACGGTGATAGGGTCTTCAGTTTGTCCTGCAAAGTCGCATTTACGTATTCTTTTAGCATTTTCTTTAATTCTTTTTGTGCTTTATTAAGGGCCATTTTATCGTGTGCGTTCCTACTGTTGTGCCATTGACGTCTGAGTCTTCGTTTTCTAGCTATCATCTTTCGTATTTCTAACGTGTAATCTTGTTTCTGATGACTGTATTCTATGCACGGCGTAGACCTCCAAGCGGCTATTTGGATCAAATTTGTTGTATACCAAGCGGCATTTTCTATATCTTTCTCTGTTTTAAGGGGTATTTGCAGGTTGGTATTTTCTGTAATAAAATTTTGAAACGAGTCCCAGTCAGTTTTAGCATTGTAGAGCGTCTCGCGGGGCTCTTTCCAGATAATTGTGGTGCTGATTGTGCATATTATTGGTGTATGATCTGAATTGCCATCCAAGCATGACTCGACTTTAGTGTATAGCCCTGAAATTCCTTTTGTAATAAAGAAATCGATGAGGTCGGGTGTTTTGCTAGTGTCAGATGGCCAGTGAGTTGGCTCTCCAGTTGTCAGTATATTGAGTGAGTTTGAGTCTATTGCCTTCTTCAGCTCTCTGCCTCTAGTTGTGGTCAGTCTGGAACCCCAAAAGGAATGTTTGGCATTCCAGTCCCCTCCAGCCACATATCTGTCACCAAGTGTGTTAAGAAAATCGTTAAACATTTGTTCATTAACACGATGTCGAGGCGGCAAGTATACGGCTGCTATGTTAAGTGGACCCTGCCAGTCGTCTATTGATACAACAGTAGCCTGTAGGTAAGCTTGTTTAAAGCTTCTGAGAGGATGTTGTTTGATGCATTCTTTTATGATGATTGCAGCCCCCGCGTGTGACGTTCCATCGGGATGGTTAGTGTAATAAACATTATATCCTTTAATTCTGACTGCTTTTTCGTCGGTCATATGTGATTCAGATATTAAGAGAATATCTATATTATTATGTTTGATAAAGAGTTGTACTTCATGTTTATTGGGAGAAAGACCATTTATGTTCCATGCTGCAATGCGTAAGAATTTCATTTATTATATTGGGCAATTAGAGTCGTTAGGAGCCCCATCAGGGTTCCCATTTGTTGTATGAGAATGTCTATTTTCTCTGACTGTTCGGTGATTATTTGTTCTAGTGAACTTGTTGGCTGAGATTGTAATTTCTCTTGTTTTTTGTTCCACTGTGTATCCTTGAGATGTGGAGTGCTTAAATTTGGCGGTTTTTGTTTATCGTAGCTTGTTGGCTTTAGTGGTGGAAAGTCATTGCATGGGTTTGATTGTTTTTGCCTATCGTAACTTGTTGGTCGTAGTTGTGGGAAATCATTTGTTTCAAAGTTGGCAGTATTCGTTCTGGTATGCTTCATGCTTGATAGAGGAACTTTCTTGTGAGATGGCTGTACATACTTCCTTGCGCGAATCTCTTTGTATACTTGACACCCCTTGTAGTTAGCAGGGTGGTCTCCTTGAAATAATGTACAGGTTGCTGGTGTATTTCTGTCTTTCTTTAGACAGTCTATTGTTCTGTGTCCTCCTGCGCATTTAACGCAGCGAAAGGGTCGCATGCAATTATTTTTCGTGTGGCCATATTGCTGACATCTAGCACACTGAGGAATATCATTTGATTTCCGTGGATCTTCTATTTTAACTTTTGTATAATATATGGATTTTAGTTATGTGTTTTAAGCAATTAAATATCACTTGCTTTAACAGTGAAGGAAAACATCGTGAGGAAACCTGCACTCCTGAGAGTTCCCTAAAATTTCTCAAAGGTGTGTGAAGTCTGCCAACCCGCACTGGGCCAGCGTGGTGGACTATGGCCTAATACTCTCCTCATTCTGAGGAGGAGACCCTGCTCAGCAGTGGGCCATTGAAGGGTCGTGATGATGATAATATCAATTAGTCTTCAAAATAAAAAAACAATTTAACCCGGAGGCAAAGAGTTACCTCTTAACTGGGAAAATATCCCCTAAAAGTAAGTCCAGCTCTTTGAGTGTTAGGGGAATATACGCAATGAAACTGCATTCTTTTGATCTTTAAAGTCGCTGCCATAAGTAGACAATTTAAAAAATGATGACAATATCAGTGGATACAATTTGGTGTTGCGGCTACATACCTATTATCTCCATCCAAAATTAAATTATACCAATACATAGCTATGGAATCAAAGAATTTATTACGCTAAGTAAGGACTGTGATTATTCACGTACGGCGGAAGGGGAAGGGTCAAGATTTCCATTTAGTATAACTTTTGACTCCGAGAAGCTACGATGTTGGTTCAAGTTTTAATTATACAGGGCGGAAAAAATCTATAGGCCCTGGAGGGGAAGTCCAACGAATTTCAACGAAGACTAAATTTGTGTATTCGGAACGAGGACCCCCCTCAGCAACCTCCTCCTATTGGGCAATTGAACTTATTAGTTACAAGGGAAAATATCCGTATACGTTAAAAAAATTTTTCATGTGCATGTATTCTTCGTATCGATGATACCTAAAATAAAATTAATATTCGTTTTATCTCTTTTTATTTTAAAGACCAAATATTTATTAGACAAATTTGATCCTGAACAATAATTCTATCGATTCTTCTTAATTATGAATATTGAATTATAATTGGCTGTCAAAAGCTTACATTAGAAAAGTTAATATGGTCGTTAAGTTTTCTTAAATTTTCTAAATTTCCGCGCAATTTTTTTTTTAATTTTTTCTTCCATAAGAACCTTCTCCTGACAATAACAAACACAATAAATAATATCTTACATAGAGAATATATTACGAGACATATACACGGCCGTGTCTATGACACAGCTACACTTAATTTTTTTTCTCTCTCTCTCCTTACTCTACTTTAATTTTAAAAAATCCTTTATTATTTCATATTATAAAACCACGTCAACTATTTTTAACTGACTCAAAGATTTTCTAGTCTACCTAAAATAATTAATGAAAGAATGTCTTCTCGAAATTTAGTCAGATAAATAAGAGCTGCTTCATTCTGCTATTGTCTCGTAATATGTACCAACAGACAATAAAACTCCCTCCTACGTCAAAGTAATAACACAACGTAATTAGACGCTATAAAGCGATGTTACGAGCCCTCCAGGAATTATGATCTAATTCGACACATAAGTCAAGTGACACAGTTATTGTTTGTGACATTGTAGTATATTAGTTGCTCTTTCACGCAAACTACTCAACAGATTCTAATGAAATTTTACAGCATTGAAAACTAAAACCATATAGACGGGTGTGTCTCCCATATAGCAGAGAATGTAGTCACTATACTCTTCTATTTTTAACCGACTTCAAAAATGATTTTCGTGATTCTTCTTTAGTTTGATGCGGAATAGTTAATATTTGCGGAATTGAAGTAACTTTAAAGAAAAAATTTCTTTTATGTAATAAGAAGTTTTGAAGTTTTTATTAACCTTTTTTGTTTTTTTTGTATTTGTAACTTTAAACCTATGGTAAGTAGTGTTATAACAATAGGTCTTATACTTTAATACTTTTTCCCATGTCCTATTACTGACTCTATCCCAAGTTTGTCGCATTTAATCATTAGTAAATATTAGTATTCTTGTCGACCCGCGCGACTTCTTTCGCGTGATGCTCCGCTCCTATTGGTCTTAGCGTGATGATATATAGCCTATAGCGTTCCTCGATAAATGGGCTATTTACCACTGAAAGAATTTCTCAAATCGGACCAGCAGTTCCTGAGATTAGCGCGTTTAAGCAAAAAACTTCTCAGTCAAATTAATTTTTTTAATAACCTATGTTGTTTGAAATAAAAACGGAAATTAAAATTTAATTTCAAAACAACGAAGAAACCAGAGCCATCTAGGGGGAAATAGAATAGACTCACAAAAAACCTACTAGCCGTAATAATAATTAGTACCAATGATAAATAAGTGCTGCCATCTAGTAAGTGAGTATTCTCATCTCAGTTCAGCGATAGAGGACACCACTTTATTCTTCAACATGGAGGAAATAAAAATATAGAAAAATTATTATAAAGTCACTTAAAACTATGGCCATATAAACAATTGAGGTGTACAAAGGCGAACTTATTCCAAAAAGTAATCTCTCTCAGACAACCCTGAAAAAGTTATTAAGTCACTTAGTTTTAACATTTAAAAAGCCTTTACCTCAATTATTTATCTATTATGGAGACAAAACACTATTCATAGGATTGCGGGTTTGGCTCTTAAAGGATTTGTCGTTTCCCAGACACTGCCATCTATACTAAAACTTACGTATCACTCCAGACATTTTCATTTCGTTTCATTTGAAACCAAAGTACAAATTTGTAAAATTTAAATTGCTGTATTAATTACATGTTGTTTTTATTTGTAGCAATAAAACTATTAAATATGAATATTATCAGCTTATTATTAACTTGATACTAGAGCTACTACACCGTTTCGAGAACATTATTAATACCAATACTGCATACAAGATGGCGCTGTTTAACGCATGAAGTTACGAAAAGTTTAAAAATTAAATATCTTTAAGAAAAGCTTTTATTATATATTAAAATTATGATGATAATTTGTAAAATAGAGTATAGAAAGTAAAAAAAATATTTAAAAGTTGCTACATTATAAGAAAATGCTGTAAATTATTAAAAACCTAACACGCGCTATTAACATTTTCTAGTTCGATGAGTATATATACAAGATCCAAAGTAAATGTTAGTGGAAGTGTATTCTCTAGTGTGATGCCACTACCGTCCGTAGATCATGTGATTCTTAATGAGTCTAGGTCTTGTTAGCGATAGTCGGTGACGTCACACTCTCGTTGTCTGGTCTCGCACCTTGTAAAGTGCGCTGCGGACGATCGCCCGCGCGCGCGGCTGCGACGTAACAGTGGCGCACTTTCCTCGGGCGGCCTGCATCCCTTGCAACTTACGCGGTTTTAGTTAACTCATAAGCTTAGCCCCGGTTAGATCTTGACACTTCTATAACACGGCGGCGAGACACATCTCGAATGCCAGCTTTTTGTTCTTAAAAATTATAATTTTAGCTTTTTCTTTCATTATTAATTACTAGCTGCAATAATTGCAGCCGTTTGGAAAGCTGCAGCTGAAAGGGATTCGGCCAAAACAAATAAACTTTTTAAGTAACTTACCCCATTTTTCAATCTTAATATATAAAAATGAACAGCTGTTCGTTATTCTCACTTAATTTGAGAACCGATTTGGCTAATTTTGGTTTTGAATTATTTGTTGGAGTCCAGGGAAGGTATAAACAGTGAAAAACCCTAAAATGATATTGATAAAACTTTTATCTTTTTAGCCCGCAGCGAACCCCTCAGCTAGTTTAAAATAAATTGACATATTTCGTCTGTATTCGATTCAAACACGTTCCACTATAATATAGAAGAGTAAGTTTTTTTCATTTTATAGAATTGAATTGAACATTTTTCAAAATTAAAATATTATAAAATATCATTTGTATATTTATTGGCGTACCAAATCTTTGTTAGAATAAATTGTTATTGTTCACAGCGCCTGAATTATTTGCAGAGCAAATGTTCGTATACCTAATTTTGCTTTTAAATATTAATATATTCGTCTATAAATTTACGTCTTTTTATTTTAAAATATTGTTAATTATGATGTTGGCAACTCTTAGAATTTGAGTAGCATCCTGTTATTAATCCCCCTTTTAAGAAATAATACGACATGGTCAACTCCCCTCTTAAAGGGGTTAAGTCGTCTTAAGTAATAAATGAATGGCCCCTAAGTGCTACTCGAATCATAAACGCCTTTTAACAGATATACGAAAACTGTTTAGGTATTAAGTGTCTATATATAACGAGGTGTCACATATTTAAAATTGCGTTTTGATTGCCAGATTGATTATTTTCCAAGACTGTATGCTAAGAATGAGAGGGATATGATACCCATTACTTTACAGCAATACGTATACACATGCAATTTAGACTGAGGCGAGCGGTGCCTGGGGCTTGAGCCCAGGAGCAGGTTTAAAGAGCTCTTTCATAATATATTACCTCTCACCTCCACCACTTGACCTCGATAACGATAATAGATAATAAAGTAAACCTACGTGGACCTCGAGAAGGGTAACCTTAATCACGACACTATAACACTAACTTTCCCCTTGTTCAAACACCAGAGAGACATCGGTTATACTTAAAATAATATAAAATGATCTACCCGCTACTACTACTTTATAAACAATGTTGCTAACATGTATATAACCTCTGTTCCGAACCTCTGTTCCTTGTCAAACGGAGCTCGCATGGTGACCATTGTGGCTGTGCAGTCTTTATTACTAAGGTTTAATGAGGTGTTACTTTGCGTAATTCATGATTTAAAAGGAATCAAAAGGTTACCTTGCTATATTCCGCGGCAATCTGAACAACCAGACTTGTATGGCACAACCCAGAAGAGCACCCTGCCCACATAAAATTGGGATGCGCGAACCCGAACCAGTACACACCATACAAGTAGATCGCGATCGACGTACGTTTCGCTCCGTAACCGAAGCATCCTCAGGAGATGTTGACTCTACAAGCGTCACTTGCGAAGTGACAATTTTGTTGAAAAAACAGCTTTTTATACCTTAACTCAACACTCGATATTCAGTATTTTTTTACTGTTTGTTTACATTCTTTTCTTATTTGTCGGTAAAAGAGAAAAAAAATATTATCGTTAAAAAAAACTATGTTTTTGTTTACAATGTTTGTGTAACAATTTCAAAAACACCTAAATGTTATTCTAATATTTTGACTAATATTAGACAGTACCTACTAGAGGGGGAGATTGATCTTATTCAATTAAAAGACGAATTGCCTAAAACAGTCATTGGATCTTACCCAAATTGAAGACAAAAATGTTTAAAACAGTCATTTGATCTTACCCAATTTAAAGAAGAATTGCTTAAAATAGTCATTTGATCTTATTCAATTTCAAGACGAATTGCCTAAAACAGTCATTTGATCTTACCCAATTTAAAGAAGAATTGCTTAAAATAGTCATTTGATCTTACCCAATTTAAAGAAGAATTGCTTGAAATAGTCATTTGATCTTACCCAATTTAAAGAAGAATTGCTTAAAATAGTCATTTGATCTTACCCAATTTAAAGAAGAATTGCCTAAAACAGTCATTTGATCTTACCCAAATTGAAGACAAAAATTTTTAAAACAGTCATTTGATCTTACCCAAATTGAAGACAAAAATTTTTAAAACAGTCATTTGATCTTACCCAATTTAAAGAAGAATTGCTTAATGCTCCCTTACCCTCGGTAATCGGCTGTCAACACTAGTCATTAGTATTAAATAGGGAGAAAAATAAAACTGCTATTTAATATTTTTCGTAATTTATAAAGTCATAATAAATTTACAATAACTATATTACATCTATTCATTATAGTTAATATCATTTTTACATGTGACGTAATATACAACATTACTATAGGATGGTAATGATAGTACTGTGGATGGTAATGGTAAATATATTATGTTATAAAAATATCAATTACTGGCAACCCTGAGGGGACGGGTTAGAATACTATTCCCCTCTGCCGCTGGGAGAGCATCTCATAAGAGCCAAATAACCCAGCACCCCCTTGGTGGTAATGGATCTGTTCCCCGACTGGCTTGCAACCACCAGCATGCGAATCCAACCGCCAAGTGTCGCATTTGGTCCAGACTTACCCCCTCCCTCTCCCATCCCATTAATGCTGCGGATCTAGTGGACTCTGGGCTCTTGCTCAGGGTCCGCTTGTACATTTTTTTTCTTCACCCTCCCCACTCTATCTTCGAAGATGCAACGCATCCATGTCCATGGGCGATGGTAGCCACTTACCATCAGGTGGACCATCTGCTCGTTTGCAATCTATGTTCCATAAAAGACACCTCGTTTATATGTTAATGAGGTTAATTCTCGTAAATAAGAGACGGTGTAAATTTTTTTTTTAATTATTTGAACATTCTTCCCAGTTTTTTTGTGTGACCTTTAATGAGTAACAAAAATCAGAACGTTTAAAAATGTTCAGTCTGTTCCCGAGAAAAAAACAAAAAAAAAGTTAATGTTAAATTAATTTATTTATTTGTTTTTAACCACTCTAATGAGTCACCCCGAATAAGTATTCCTTGTAGGTAAAACTATAGTCAGAACCATTCAGTATTAATTATAGATGGTAAGATACTATTTTTTTTTGCTATGTGGATACTGTTTGAAAGAATTTTTTTTTTTTAATTTTTATAAAGAGTAAATATTACATAAAATTAAATGAATCATTTTTTAATTTACATCTAAAAATTATTATTATGATTTTTTGATAACTGGTCACATTTGTGGTCAAATTATTCAATGAAAACAGATGTTCCTAAATATAATTTCAATAAAATATAAATTTTATTGAAATTTAATTTTTTTATTATAATAATAATTTACAATAAAATAACATTATATTAATCATTTTTCTTTATAGTAGGAGTCATCCAACAATTATTATGATTTTTTTGACAGCTGGTCACATTTGTGACACCCCCATCCCTAGTGTGACGTCACATTAGACGCAGAAATTATTCAATGATGGTTTAATAATATTTAATGAAATATTACATTAACAGTTTTAATAATTTTTGATTTTGAAACGTGACGTCACGTGTGACGTAATATGGATAAAACTCATTACCATACCACTATCATTACCACCTGATTTCACTTCTATTGTAGCGTACGATTGTGATACAATTTTTGTTATTTTCACATCTTAATATAACAGTAATTTGAGATCGTAATTAAACATAATTTGGAGAATAAATGGGGCGAAAAAAAATAGCAAGAATTCCAAAAATTCGTAAAAACATACATACTAATTACAATTAAGTTACGTACTACCAAATGCATAACTAAATAAATTAAATTATTTTACATATGAAACTAGATTAAATAATATTTATGTGGATGTGAGATAAAATAAAATTGAAGGATCGATTATAACAACATGTAGTTAAATATTTTTCTTTTATAAAGATTAGCAGTATGGATTGTAAACTACTAGTATTCTTAACCCCTCCAAGTAATGGTAAAATTGCTTGTGTTGCAAAGAATGTGTTTGTAAAAACCAATAGAATCTCTTCATTTGACACACTAAGCGAGGCTAGGTAAGTGAAACACAGTCTAAAAGGGTCCTCTCCAGCTCTAACCACTTTTCTCTTTCTCTAGCTAGTCTTGACAGAGCGGACCAGTAGTTTTAGGGTTCCATACCCAAAGGGTAACGAGACCCTATTACTAAGAATCCTCTATCCGTCTGTCTGTCACAAGGCTGTATCTCATGAACCGTGATAGCTGGACAGTTGAAATTTCCACAAATGATGTATCACTGTTGCCCCTATAACAACAAATAGTAAAAACAGCTCTGTATTGAGGTCCATTCGATCATACATTTTACTTTGTATCAGTGGGAGATATTTTCTATTTATATTTTATCCCACATCCACACATTTTGTTCATATTATAAATAATTATAAATTAAATTAATAAAAACCACTACTACTATGGTGTGGTTCTAAAAATTCAATCTTAGGCACTTCTGGCCGTGTCAATACTAATTAGCAAACATTTTAAAGCTATTATTATATACAACCGATATTATTTTAGGTTTTTTTATCATAAGGGGTTGTATTAGGGGTCCTTCAAGTATTATGTAAGCCCCAAAGAGTTAACTGACAACATGGTGGTATGAGAATGTTTCTAAGATCTTCAAAATATCTTAAACGACCCCTTATACTTATTAAGTTTTTACACTTTTATATTGTTACAAAATCCAAAAGGTAGTGTTACCATATACAAAATAAAAAATTACTTTAAAAACTCTAGATACAAGTATTATCGAGCTTTAATTAATAACAAATCAGTTCTTATAATAATTCTAACGATTACATACATACAGATAAAAATCTTTTAATATTAACATAACTATCTGATATATTTAATTACTTAAACATTAACTTGGAAGGTTTATCATAAAAATAAAATAAAAAATTAAACTGGATTTTTTTTAAATCATAAAACGGTAAATAATTATTTTAATAATAAATAGACTATTTAAAAATTATTTTATTTTAGTATGGGATTAAAATGAAAAAATTAAAAAAAATAATATGGGGAATTGAGGGTCTACAATAATTAATTTAATATTACCAATTGCTTTTTTTAATATTTAGAAATTGTTTTGTAATATACCCGACTAATTCTGGTTGGTTGGTCAATTTGGGTGCTTGATTTATAAAAAAAAAATCATTGCTTTTTTTTACAAATTTCTAAAAAGGGGAATCTAAACAAATGCTACATACATTTCCATGTACAACAATTATCTACAAATAATAACAAGTCCCATACAATAACTTATTACTACACTCATCAAATCCCATCCACCTATCACTTAAGTGCGGAAGAGCATTTTGGCAGAGAGTTCGTACTTACTAAATATTGGTTTTAATAAATGTTCGTAGGTGCTTAATTACATGTGATTCTCATATTTAAATAGTATATACATTTTTATATTCATATTGAATAGTCATACATCAGTAATATTCACTAATATATTAAGTTCAAACTCATGTTCAGTCAGTCAGTTTGTCTGAAGCTACCACCAGCTCGAGGAGTAATTATCTGTTGAGGACTGGTAAGCAACTCAACAGTCGCTCTTGATTATACTCACCATCAAGTTTATGGTCATCATGGACTTAAATAGCATATGTTCTTCCTTTGATGTTAATTTTTTGACTCCATTTTTTATCACTGGCAAGCAACAGCGTCTATGCATTAAATAGACTCAAAAAAAATATCATTTTCGTTTAGACCTATTAAGTCATGGAGTTGCTAGTAGTAATTATAGTATTTTATAAATTGAATTACTTTAGTATAATTTCCTAACCTAATGAAGCTGACAGGACAATTTTTTTTTTCACCAGTAATGAAAAAAAAAACAATGGGATTCCCTAAATTTGGGAATAACATTAGTAATTTGTTCTTTATACAGTGAACGAGTATCTGTAATAGGAGTTGAGAACCATAGGAGTAATGAATGTAGATTTATGGATACCTGGGTTAACATAACTTCATGGGAAAATGCGTCTTCAAAGTAAACTTGATCAAAAAACGGTTTCCTTCTTTTTTTTTTAAAATGGTTTTTTATTTGTGTCTATGGCATTTTATTTTAGAATCTCAATATATTAAGTGAATATTACAAAACTCATCTTACCCAACATTAACAGAGCACCAAATATTAAAACCAATATCTTAATTGTTACATAAAGAACTCCCTATTTTCGTGTGGTGGTCAAGTATGTCTCAGTTGTGTGTTTGTTGAGTTACCCGTTGGGCTTTGACAGTTTGGTACATCTATTATCGTTATCTCGATCACTCGTAGTCCTCTCAATATTGGATCCGTTATGTGGATTCCTCTTGGATTGTACACTCTCTCGTTTTGTGTTGCTATGAATTTTGATATTTTTCGTAAATGCTGTAATTATCAAAAAACATTTTAGTGGTTATATATTAGCTGACCAAAACAATGTTTGCCAGATAAATTTAAAAAATTTGGGGTGGGCCACCTTTATCACTTAGGGGTATAAAAAAAAGATGTTGAACTATTCTCAGACCTACCCAATATGCAAACTAAGCAATAGATGATTATATGATTACATACTTTGGGTACTTTGCAAACTTTTACTATTATTTTTATTGTGTTTATTTTGGGAGATGGATAACAGGTTTAGGGCTTAGCCCTTTATTACGTTGGTGCTTTATCTACGTTGGTTCTAGGTCATTCTAGAATAGTGATATATCTCGGTTGTATGTCTGTTATTTTTTAATAAATAATAAATTTAATATGCACAATAATCAAGTTTGGCAACAAACACTGCAACACGAGAATTATATATTTAAGAATTGTGTACAAAAAATATCAAATAATACATTTATTAATTTTAAATGATTTCATTTAACACTGACCTCAAAAGCACCTAAATTTTTAATTTGATTTATGAATAAAACAAACAAAATATAGCTGTTGAATCTTATTTTCTCCTTCTTTGTTTTAAATACAAAAGAATAACTTAATACATTATAATGTTAATAATATCTACAGAAATGTTCTTCTTGAAGTTTCATTTCAAAAACATTAAGATAAATATACTAAGTTTATATATATACTATAATACTTGTTGACCGATGAGATAAAGGTATTCTAAGTGTTGATTTATGTTACATATATGTACAAAATTTCAATCATCGATTTTTTAACTGAAAGTGTTTTTGAATCTTCTCCATGGCCCCTCCGATTGGTCTGGGGGCTTAAAAAAAATTATTGAATTATTTCCCTGAGTATCATATATGAAAATCAAGACAGATTGAATGTAGTTATTTTTTTTAAAGCTTTAAAGTGTCTGATAATTACTGGCAGTATTAATTTTATCATCATCACGTAAAAATCAGCCCTGAGACTTTATGAAAGTACTTTATTTATCTACCTTTCGTACCTGGTACATGTAACCTGGCTGTAGGCCCAAAGTTGCAGGTATGCATACATTCATGTATGTTCTAACACTAGGTTATTCTATACATTTTATTTCTGAGAAAATAAGTAACATATGGTGGTTAAAAAAAAGTTAAAAATTGTGATGTATTGAAATGTGACAATAAGTACCGGGAAGATGTGTGAAATAAGTTATAGAACATATAAAAATAGTTTTTGAAATTTTTGTCATTTTGCCTGATGATTGCACACACATCACATTAAAACATCTAGACCAATTAATTGAAATTTGCTGGATTGGACCATTGATTCATTATAAGCTGGAACAAATTATAGATTCTTTCTACATATAGTTTGTAACACAATTCGAGACTTAGAATACCTTTATCTTAGAACAAACTTAGCTCTACGTGGACATAGTCACATAGGTCAACTAGTACTGTAAATAAATTATAATGTAAGTGAAGAAAGGTTGTTACCTTTTCATAGTGCGTCTCGGTACAGATATATATAAAATATGCAGTGAGACAGGCAAGACATCCCTCACAGTAGGTACTACAGTCTGCTGTCTCCGCCATCTCAAAGTGTTCATTTAGTCTTCCCATTGTGAACTCAAATGTTTGACGGTCTATCTGTAATTATTAGAAATTTCAATTTTAATAAAAAATTATTAAATACAATAGTAACAAAATTTTAATAAATTACTACTTTTATCATATAATATCCAATTTCTGAGTACTACTGTGATAAGATATTTAAAAAAAATACAAGTAGCACAATCATCATCATCATCTGAACCCACTAACAGTTCTTTTTTATTATGGATAAGGAACGAGCAGATGGTCCACCTAATGGAAAGTGGCCACCATCACCCATGGATATCAGCAAAACTAAAGAGTCTCTTGTTTCGAAGAGAAGAATTCTGCGGTTTCAGTGGACCACGCTTGACTGTAATTCATCAGAGACACTTGGCAAACAGTGAACATATCCCCACCAATGGGGGTACTGGGTTACTCGGCTCTTATGAGATACTCTTCCAGTGGCAGAGGGGAATTGTATTCTAACCTGTCTCCCTCACAGGATGAATTTGATAATTACAATCATGGGATGAAGTTAATAGTGCTCTACTTAGCATGAATCTTCTTTAAGAATTAATTCTGGTAGAGGATGTGGGAGTCAGGCATATTCAAGTTTTGTTATGTATAGATGTTTTCCTTCACTGCTAAAGCTAGATACATTGCTTAAAACACAACTCCAGAAAAGTCATAGATGAGGTAAATTCTGGACTTCTTAAATTGAACAGATAAAATTAAATATCTATGTCTACTGTGAGTAATAATGAAAAAAATGAAAACGCTTTAATTTCTTACACTAGGATAGAAACTACAAACACTTGTCTATAATATGATCCAGTCTCAAAAACGATAGTTCACAGCAATATCAATGTGAGTCAGAAGTTTAACTGTTTAAGAAAAGATAATTTTATTCCTAAACCTTTAATCCTAAAGATGATCTCGATAAAACAAATCAAGGCCATCAAGGCGTGTTGACATTAGATAAACAAACTTTCACTCACTCTATCTTCCAACTCGGGAGGGAATCTTGTTTGGAACTTGACTGCGGTCCCTTCAGAGTAGTCTCTTTGTATGAAAATCTTGATGCCTTGTGTTGGAGTCTGCTGAGACCCGGGAGTGTTGGGCCCTGACGGGATACGATTGTTCGCCATTACGCTCTGTCACTCAAGCTACACAAACATACAATCACTACACTAATATTAGTTTTTCATACTTTTATCATCAAATAGTAGTTTGGAATAGTCAAAGTAAAAAGATACTAGCGATTTCTATAGTTCAGAAACCATGAAACTGACGGTGACGTAGTGTTATGACAGTGACAGTATTGGCAGTGTTGCCAACTTTGAAAACCGTGTATGTTTTGTTGCTATAACAAAAAAAATAACGTAAAAATACAATATATTTGGAGAAAAAGATTGCAAATATATAACAAAAGAAAATCTTTCTGTTATATATTTTTTTTTATTTTCCTTAAGGTCATATTAATTTATTACGTAACACTTTTTTCGCTAGTTTTTAACCCCCTCCTCCCCCTATTATAAGAAAAAATGAGAATAGAGTGATCCTTCCCCTCTTTAATATTTATTATGTAAGAATTTAAAGGAAAAAAATGATTACGCGTTTTGTTTATTTTAATGTAAATTTTTTAAAGCAACAATTTTTGGAAATGTTTATTTGTACTTAAAAACGAACTAATAAATTTTTTTGCAAATGTTGCCATGCATAATTTATTTGTACAGTAGCTATTTAATATTTATATATTTTATAATTTAGGGTAGGTAGGTTATGACTTTCATAGTACCTATTGGCAATGTTGCCTCTTAAGTCAAAGTCTTAGAGGGTACTACAAATTGGGTCTAGACCTTACTATCATCATATTTCGATTTTTACTTTTAAATTGAGTTTGGAAAATACTTACAATATCATTTCAATTAATGAATGCAATATAAAAGCGTCTACCCGCGAATTTCGTTAAATGGTGGTGATCAAATCTATTTAATTTGTATTGCATTTAACAGATAATAATAACAACATTATTAATATATTCACTAATAATGTTGTTATTAAATGATTAAAAATGAAACCACTTATTAATTGAATTACGTTCATCAAACTATCACTAATTTATAATTCAGCCGTCGATCGAAGCGAAATCGGCCTAAATAATTTACTGTCTGCTAGGCGTTAATCACTAGATAATACTGAAGCTTCTTCCTCCATAATTTTTTTCTAGACTAGTCGACAGTTTAAGTTTAATTTTTATCATCAACATAATTCATATATAACTAACTCCCAAAGACAGACAAATGGTCACACAGCTCGACATGCACTTCATCTCTTATTTTAACCCCGTCAAGCCTTATTATCGCGAAAAAAGGTAGCTTATGTCCTTTCCTAAGCTTTAGTCTATCTCTATACCAAATCTCATCAAAATTAGTTCAGTGGTTTAAGCGTGAAAGCGGAAAAGACAGACATATAAGAGTTAGTCAGTAAGCGTCAGTAGCCCACTACAGCTCAACATGCACTTCATTCCTTATTTTAACTCTGTCAAGCCTTATTATCGCGATAAAAGGTAGCTTATGTCCTTCCCTAAGCTTTAGTCTATCTCTATAACAAATCTCATCAAAATTAGTTCTGTGGTTTAAGCGTGAAAGCGTAAAAGACAGACAGATAAGTGTTAGTAAGCGTCAGTAACTCAACACAGCTTGCCATGCAATCATCCCTTATTTTAACCCCGTCAAGCCTTATTTTCACGATCAAAGGTAGCTTATATCTTTTCCCAAGCTCTCGTCTATCTTTGTACCAAATCTCATCAAAATTGGTTCTGCGGTTTAAGCGTTAAAGACAGACAGATAAGTGTTAGTCAGTAAGCGTCAGTAGCTCAGTGGTTCAGGCGTTAGATCCATGGACTACTAACGTGACCCCCTCTAACAAGCATTTAGCTTACTTGGAGGGGTTAAGGAAAGGTAGTATGTGATCCATTCTGCTAGTAATCTTTATAAGATAAATAAAGAAAGTAAAACGAAAAAGTTTAACAAATATCTTATATCTCTGTTTCAATCAATCATAACTGTTTGAGATTAAAGTGTGAGTTTATGGCAGTTAAGGCGATAGTCTCGTAATTACTATTTACCTTTACAGCCTGATATAATCTATTTTTTAAATTTTATTAGTTCTTTACTTAATGTCAAAAGAATTTGATTTATTTCTTTTTTATTAGTCGACAAATGAACAAGTTCTTAAATTCGGTATTTACTTTGCATGTCTCGTCATCTAGGTAGCTTGAACGACAATACATCTATAAAATACTATTCGACCTGCCCCGACTTCGCACGGTTGCAATTTAACGAGTAACTAACTACTTAGATTTAATAAATAAACGTTTAATTTTTAATATATTGCTATATAACTTACTAGCCGACCCGCGCAACTTCGTTCGCGTGTTGCTCCGCTCCTATGGGTCGCAGCGAGATGTTAAATAGCCTAAGTTACTCCTTGTTCCATCAGCTATTTGCTAGTGAAAGGACCTTCAAAATCGGTCTAGCCGTTTTAGAGATTAGCCGGAACAAAAAATTGTAAAAATGTTGTTTTGGTATAGTACCGTGTATACATTCATATGCACTTAGTAAAAAGCGGTTATTTTAATATTACAAACAGACACTCCTATTTATTTGTATGGATTTAGGCACTCAATTAAAATTTATTTATTATCCCGCAGGTACTATATGTTTTTCAAGGATAAAAAGTAGTTAAGGCTGTAAAATATCTTTTCATCATTCTATTCCTTCCAAATTCGTTCAGCTGCTTTATAATCGGGAACAACATCTAAATATCCAGACATACAAACTTGTACATTTATAATATTAAAGTTAATACACATATAATTAAGTAAGAACAGACAGAGTAGAGTAATAGCGTATTTAACTCTTGAGTAATATGAAATTTTTACAAATAAACCGATAAAGTTGGAATGTCACTCTATAGCATACTAATATCAAACTCCAATTGTTATTCTATCAAAGTACTTTATAGTATCCTAATTGAATAAAAGAACATTTTGCATGACAAAACACCGAGAAGTTTGCAACCCTACACGAACATAAATGTGAAATGGAAGCCAAGTTCAGTATAAAAAAATTTATTATTTTTTTTTTTAAAGATTAGCAGTATGGATCACATACTACTAGTATTCCCTTTACTCCTCCTAGTAAGTTAAAATGCTTGTGTCAGGAGTGGGCCACGCCAGTAGTCCAATGTCCGGGATTTGAACCCACGATTTTCAGTAGCTCACTGGTGCGGGCACACCCAAAGACTACAATAATACAAAATCCAGACGAAAGTCTAGCAGTGGCTGGGTCTTGCGACCAAGATGCATGATTAAAAGGCCTTTCTATAATGCATTAACACTCTTTCATGGCTCGACCTGACTAATATTTTACACTTCTTCAGCAAAACAGCAAGTTTACTAATTATTTATATATTCAGCAAAATATCTTTTAATACACAACATTTCGGAGTCACACGAGATCTAAAAACAACTAAACCTTATTCCGTTAAAGTCATCCTTTTTATAATACAAAATACTCCCCTCATCTATTCCCACTATAATGACAGGTGGAGTCGTAGGCTGTGTTGCCAAGTTAATATTCGATTATCGGGATATTGATCAAATTATTCTAATTATATTTAATATCGATAGTTTATAGTATTAATATTTTAATAAAACCTAACAATCGTTTTCTACAAAAGAATTGATATTCATATATGTGGCAAGTTCTATTTAAAAAAAACTGTTAGAATTCTAGTTTCAAGAATAATGAACATTCTACTAAATTCTTATAGCACTTTCTTCACAATGTTTACTAATTAAGAGGTAATATAAATTCTCAAATTTCAACAGACAATTATTTATAAAATAAAATTATTTACTTTGAGATGTAGTTTAAGCTCAAGATTTGACTTGGCTAGTTTATACTAATAAACAAAATTTTATAAAAGTCACATCTATGTAACAGTAAGTAAGTATGGAATATACAGGAAATACACTAATTCTCATACTCATACTCATAAAATAATTAACATAAATAATATTTAATTTATTATCTGCCCGACGATCGCAGGCAAGTCCTCGTTGAGGCAGTCACTGAAAACCAGCGTTGGTACACGTGGGGCAACTCCCGTGTGCCGACATCTATGCTGAGTGACCTACCTTTGCCAACGTCACACTGCTGTACACTAGTTTTAAGTTCAATGTGAATAGTATTTAGTTATTAATAGCATAATTTTAAAAACAGTATATTTAACACTAGATATAAGGTACTGTAATGCAGTGTGTTTTTGGTATTAAAGAGATTGGATTGGATTGGATAATTTGCGAGCTATTTACTGAATAAATAGATTTGACAAATATAATTTAGCTTGTACGTGAAAACTAATCAACTCAAAATGGTTCGTTCAAATATACCTATGGCAGCTACGCCGCTTCACTTGGCTGGATACACTGTCGTCGTGTCTTGATAAGTAAACTTTTTCTGCACATGGAATGAAAAATTCCAGCTTGTATAATAATTTGCAGAAAAATAGCGTAAAAAAGTCTCCCAATTGTGAAATCTTTTAACTTATTACGCTGATATTTACATTTCGGATATTACTGATCTCCAATTTTTATAGCAACTTTTATTTGATTGTCAAAAATTCAGGTAAAATCACTATTGACAGCATTTTTTCAGCAGGAAATTTTTTTTATGTAACGTACCCCTAGATGGCGCTGCAACGAAAAGTCAATTGTTATTCAGTAAAGCAATAAAGCCAGTAAAGCTTCTTCTCCTTAGACTAATATGCATTTACGATTTTACTAATCTTCAACTTCAATTAAAACCTTGTACCATAATTACACAACATTTGTTCTACATGGAAAAGTATTGTAATGTGCCGCCAGATGGCGCTGCAGTATAAAATCTATTTACAATCAGTGAAGCAAGGGTCAATGTGCTAAACTTATTAACAATGTATTTACTATTCTAACTTTTAATATTAATAGACTTTGTATTAGAAATCTTAATCTATACTAATATATAAAGCAGAAGAGTTTGTTTGTTTGAACGCGTTAATCTCAGGAACTACAGGTCCGATTTGAAAAATTCTTTCAGTGTTAGATAGCCCATTTATCGAGGAAGGCCGTAGGCCATATATCATCACGCTATAACCAATAGGAGCGGAGCTACACGTGGACGAAGTAGCGCGGGTCGACTAGTAGATAATACAATTTACAAACTTAAATTACAAATTCATTTTGAATGAAACATTTTTTTCTATGTTTAATTTTTTTGTATTTTACTATAATCAGTTAAACTCATCAACAAACTGTTCTCGCCATAAGGAAGCTTTTGTCTCTTTATACTGATATTAATGTACGATTTTACTGATTTTTCCAGGTCATAGTTTGATAGCACAGTCAGTGGTTCCTTACACTTATTTAAGTCGCTTTGAAAATCAATATATAAACTCATCCATAAACTGTTTTCAAAATACTATTTTTTTTAACTCATAGCACTGATATAATATAATGCTGATCACCAACTTTAATACCTTGTAACAGCAATCTGATACAAAATAAAATTATTTTAATTAAAATACGTGATTTTTCTTGTCGTATTGAATTATTGTGAGGTTTTGTCTCCTTTTACTGATATTAATGTACGATTTTATAGATTTTCTATTATTAGGAGCTTGTAGCAGATATCTTTATTGATTATCAATAATCCAGGTCATAGTTTGATACCACAATCAGCTGATTCGTTACACTTAGTCAAGTCGCTTCAAACTCATATCACGGCATGAGCATCCGTTTGCACCGACATCTTTCACTTGATGGTGTGACTTGAATGATTAATTAATAAGAAATGTGTCCTCTTACGTAAGGAATGCGAACGCAATTGAGTGTCACTTTCCTTTATATAATGGGTATATAGTAATAGTGTTGTTTCAGCAGGTTCAAGTCCACTCCAAGTTCAAGATTTTGAGGCATTTCAATCTTAACGCTGCACTGATGTTAGGTGATCGTTACAAAATATTTGCACTGATCTAGTGTGACCACTGTCAAGTGCCTTTTCCAATATGGAATAAAAACAGAGAGATATTTTGTGTAATTACAATCTTGAATCAAATAATATTTTAATTAATAGTATTAATTCTACTGTCTCGGTCGTCTAGATTGTTTATAATTTTAATTAATGTTTTAATAGAGTAAAATTTGAATGAAATAAATTATTTGATGAAAGTTGTATGTTATTTTAAGGGGAATAATTTCTCAAGTTATGTTGCGTTTATTAAATAATACTTATAAATTATATGCAGACTAAGTTTCATGTACTGCGCCGTGTGTACAAATGTTTCTAAAAAACACAGTAAGAATGTTTGGTAATAAAGAATATTACAAGTTGATTTATCGTTTTTCAGTACAAAATGTGTTGCGTGTGTTTTTGGGGATTTCTGACATTCCTAGTACTCATACCTTTAATAATCCCATAGTCTTTTGATTCCCGTACGAAGTATAAAAATATATATTTTTTTTATTTGAGCATTTTTTTCTCTGACTGCATATTTTGTCAAAAATCTGTGAATGCAGTTAAGAATATCTTAAAAAGTTATGGAAGGTCTCCTAGGACCGTTTTCCTGTAACTATAACTATATATAAAATATAATTTATTAATTATATTATCATATATTACGCTTTAATTTTGGTAAAAAATTAATGAAATAAATATTCTTTTTTCGCTTCTTTTCCAGTCTTGTGGGGTTTCCTCTTGCACACTGCTGCCGCCCGAAATAGCACTACTTTGTTTTTTCTATCATACAACCAATTTTAAATTCTTAAAGTAAAAGAATACAGTTTTTAATATAGTATCAGCTTCTTTAAATGCCACTCGTTTTAGCAAAATTCTCCCTAAATCGTCGAAATTAATTTACTTTGGTTGATTTACTTTGTAAACTTGCTATTTTTCTAGTCTTCATTAAACGACAACTGTCAAGAACTCAATTTTCAAGTTTATTTATAGATCACACTATTATTATGGTAAATGAGCTGAAAATACTGATTGATCTTTTCAATATTTTGAGACTTAATAACTATTAAGAGTCTTTATAGAGCAAGGTCCCGCGACGATTAGACTTTCGTGATTTTATAAAACCTGAATGTTTCTCTGTGTATGTCTCTAATAGAGATACAATCGATTCTCAAATATAAATTTTTGATTACAATCATCGAAACTGTCTGATTACTGAGTAATCTTTTGATAGTTTGTCAAGTAACATATAAATTTCAGCTTTTATACTATTACGTAAGTATAGTTATTATTGATTAATAATAAGGGTTACAACTGTACGGCCTCAAAAAATATATGACATTTTATATACCTTTAAAAGCAACCGTGATCCAAGCTTTACAGTTGATGATTGTTTATATCTCTGTTAAGGACCTACAGAGTGAAACTTTCAGGTTTTATAAAATAACGAAGGTCAGAGAGGACTAATTGTAACACTGATTTGAAAAGGCCGGCTAATATTAACTGATGGAAACTGTACATACATTTAGATATCACCCATAAATGATTAAGTTAATGCGAAAGAATTATCAAAATCTCGAATAGATTTGGTCTCTTACATACAAACTTACGAACTTATAACTTTTATCCCTTTATAATGATAATGCTGTTAGTAGACTGGTCTAGTGTTTGTTTGTTTTTGTTACCATTTTAATGGGTTAGAGGAGTTGGCGTGTAACCGCGTTTATTGCCAATTCACTAATTGTAATGGACATTCCAATTCTGCACGTTTCTTGAATGGTTATGTACTCTATTTAGACTAATATATTGCTTGCTAGCTATTTTATGAGGTAAATAAAACCTATAGACAAATATTAAAAAAAAAATCGGTATAAATAAAATAACAGAAATTTTCAAGATGCAATAGGTTTTTTTTTTAATAAATAATAGTAGCTATTCCAGTCTGTACAGTACAAAGTAGATTTTAAGTGTATTTCTGTGGAGAAAGAAAATAATTATGATCTATTCCGTTAGAGTTAATAAGGTTAATTTATCTATTTAAAGGCCTTCTTGCTAACTGTCTGTAACATATTTGTAAAAAAAAACTGTGCACAATATTTATTATTTAATACTTTTACGAAAATAAATAAACCAATCGCAAGGACAGCACCCAGGGTTGTCAAAAATTAATGTAATATATTCGCACGTTACAAAATTTTAATTATGTATGGCCTATTTAGTCTCTAAAAAATCTGAAAATTTTAAGACTTCCGTTGCGGTATGAATACTATGATACATTTACCCTTACAATTGTAATCAAATGATACCCATACATTAATATCTAAACATAGTCTTAGGTTTCATTTTCACATATCCCTTATCTAATTAGAAGGCGCTTAAAGAGCGACAGTTTTCCAATACATTGTCGCTTCCCAATTAAAATGTACCGCGCTGCCATCGCACTGCGCACATGTACCAGAGCCTATTCGTACCCCACGTCACGTATTAATGCTCGTATATAAGCTGAGCCCTGGACTACCCTAACATACATTGTGACCAACACACGGACGGCAGTCGGACGCTCCTGCCGTCGAACAGTGATCAATCAATAGTGCAACATGTTTAAATTACTTGTGATATTGTCGATAGCCGCGTTCGCTAGTGGCCAATATTCGGCGTCCAGACTCGTGAGGAACATTTACGATGAATGTTTGAGTCAATATTCGGTGGAGTGTGTGAAACCGAGGACCCTGGAATGGATGTCTCGTGTGTCGAACGATGATGAGATCAAAATCACGGAAAACCTCTCAATCGTCAAGAATGCTGAAATCGAAGAAGAACCTGTCGACCCAAGGATGGCCAAGGACCCCGCATTCGCAATTATCGATAAAGTAGATCGTTTCCTCGAGACACATGAAGTGAGAGTGAAAGTACCTGAAGAAATCTCCAACAGCGCTGCATCTGAATATGTGCCAAGGTCGTTGCTGACCGACCTTCCCTCTGAACTGAATATGCCTTTGGACGGCGAAGAGGAAGTAGATACTTTCGAAGGCAGGAAGAAGAAGATCAAGCTCCCCAAGCCTTTGAGGATCAAGAGCAGTGGGTTTCATTATTTACAAAATTGTGATTCTTACAATTATATATTAAATACTAATTTTTTATTCTTTTTCAGAACACGGTTTCATTAAGAAGGTGCTTCTTCCTTTCCTCCTCGGTCTCAAGTTCAAGGCTTCAGTTTTAGTTCCCCTTGCACTTGCCATGATTGCCTTGAAGACTTGGAAGGCTCTTACTCTTGGTCTTATCTCTCTGGTCCTTTCTGGTCAGTATTTAAACCACTGTTCTTGATATTTCTTTTAAATCAAGAAAAATACTAAATGTTATTTTATTTAACAGGTGCTATGGTCATCTTCAAGTTCACGAAACCCAAGGTTGTCAACTATGAAGTGATCCACTACCCACAACACCACGTAGAGCACCATGTCGATCACCATGCTCCTGCCTGGGACGCGCACGGTCCTTACCAAGCAAGGTCATACGAAGACGCCCACGAAATCGCCTACTCTGGACAAATTTAACCAAAAACTATCTTAAGACGGACCTCTAACTAATTTATTTATTTAATTATTTATTGCTAATGTAAATAAAATCTATTTATAAGTATCAAATTTAATCGAGGGATCTTTTAATATTATCCTGCACCAAATTCTCCCGTCTTTGTGTTCAACCCATTAGTATTCTACGTCGGTAAGGACGAAATTCTTGGAACTCATTTACGTAATAGTGAAAAGTTGAAAGTTGCAATGAAATAAATTAGAAAATTACAAGGAGTATATATATATCTATTGTATTCTCTAGTTATGTTTGTAAACTGTTATTTCTAATAAAATTGCGTAAAGTTTTTGATCAATGAAAATATTCAGACGAAAGATCATAAGATATAAATTTCAAAATTAATTCAATTGATTAACTTTTTATACATGTCAAATTCGTCTACACATATTTCTGATTGAATTATAATAATTATGTTAGCATATATAGACAACGGAATCCAGTGACCTTATTAATATTATTTAGTATTCGTACCATATAAATATTTTAAACAGAATTTCACTTTACAACAACAACTTCAGCATCGTTGTAATTAACCTTATTATCTTGACTCCTTGCATTTAAATTGTATACTTTCAAATGAACATTTCTAACATTGGATTCTTGTTTGTGTCCTTCATTAGGAAAATTAGAAATTTCTTTCTTCTGTATTAAATTATTATCTTTACGTACATCTGTAACAAATTCATTTAGATTTTGTAATCCATCTAATATTTGTCCTGGATCTGTAATTTCTGGTTCATAATCATCAAAATATAAAGACCGATCAGGAGTTGGTCTATAATTAAAGAATTCTCCAATTTGGTCTAAGTTCCTCGTCCTGTTGGGTACACTACTTTCTTCTAAATTGTAATTCAAGGCAGGGCGCTGTTCATCCGGCCTCGGTAAAAGTATACGATTAGAAAACGTTTTGTATACGTTTGATTGCTTTAAAGGATTCATTTTGTAAATATTTAGTAGTACATTGAAGTTGTCGAAGTTTGCTCTTTTCTTCCTTAATTCGAAAGATCTTGATTGCGATATCTGTAAAAGGCAGTTTAAGATGGCAGATAAAAATGTGGAAAATAGGAATCTACATGAAAGTTTAATACATAATACTTAATAACTTTCTCCTTCTTTAACCCCTTACTGAAACGACTGAATGTTATAAGTTAACTATACGTCTGTGTGTGTCCTTATATTAGACTTTCTTGGGTTTGAAAATATATTAAATCGAAATAGTTCTAAGCGTAATAAATCTTATAAATATAAAACAAAGTCGGGTTCGTTACTCCATTTATAAACATACATTAACAATGATGGTACACCATTTATATACATACAGTCGTTGGAACGATTTTAATGAAATTCAGTACAGAGTTACAGTATGGATTAGGAAAGGTTACGTTTTATCGAAAAGAAAAGGCTTCAAAGGGTTGAAATAGGGGTAGCCGCGGCGAGTCTACTATTAAGATTATTATAAAGAAATGCCTTACCAATATCAAGTCTATCATAACTAACGTGTAAATGTTCATTGTGAGCTGTATGTTTACGAAAACGGCAATATCGATGTTTACGAAAAGGCTTATCGGTGTTTTTTTTGTATAAAGTCTACTTACCAATACACTCCAAAAATATATGGTTACTACACAGCCAAAATGTCTTGACGTACAGGGTCATATTAATCTGAGAATGGTTCGAGATCTACACAGCAATAATCTCTTAACTGAAATACCATTACACAATAAAATTCTTAAAATTCTTCAATACAATACTTACAAATATAAACCGGAAAAAACTTATGTTCTAAACAAATTGATGTGTTGCTAGAAATTAAAAATTTGCTCATTTCGATGCAATAATTTTTATTTCAATCTAATAGCCCCATTTAACTTCTACGACTTCAACTAACTTTCAAATATAAAAAAGTTCTCAATTTGACTGCATATAACAATTTCATGTATCAGGAATGGGAATGATTCAAAATCTTATAGTTATCGATATACTCGTGGACTCGTCACGGCTTCGCCTGTGTGCAATTTACCACGTGTATGCAATTACCGGGTGCAATATCACTTATTGCTTTATTTTACATTTTAATGTTCAGCATCAAAGATTCCCAAAGATACAAAAAACTCGCTGCTCGACATGCGCTTCATCCCCACCCCGATAGATGGTGATTTTTCGCGATAAAACATGGCCTATGTTCTGTCTCAAGCTTCTAATCCCTCTCTGTACCAAATTTCATTAACATCGATTCAGTAATTTAGCCTGATTGTGTAACAGACAGAAAGACGCCGTCTATTCGTCAATAGATGGCGTAAGTAGTTTATTAAATCGCAGTTTCGTTTGTTTAATTTCTATTCTTTAGTATTACCTATGTTTCTTAGGAATTACTTTCGAATTTATAACTTTAGGATTAGTAGGTTTATGATGATGATGGTTGAAGGTAAATCATTAGTCTTTTATTTTGAGTAAGTAATTTATTCACTATATTTTTGCATTTAAAGTTATGAGTGAATATTGAATATAATGCAAAATATTTATTCCTTTTTTTGAACGGCAACTCCAGCTTCATATAAGTGAGAAACGAGAAATATTTCCACTAATCATGTGTCTCTGCGATTCATAACGTTCGTTTAAAAAATCATCACCAAAACCAACATGAAGTTTTTTTGGTAAGTTCGAATACAATTTATTGTTTCCAGATAACAACAATTTTATCAAGTTACTGATATTTAGATATAAATTAGATTTTTCGTTTAATTAAAATAAGGTTAATGAATTATTTAAAAAATGTACCTATATGTTTACGAATTATACAGTTTCATTTAAATACAATACCCCCTTGGCAGTATTGTTGAATCTGTTCCCCGCCTGGTTTGCGACGACCAGGCTGAGAGACCGTCAAGAGTCTTTTACCAACCTCCCTTTCCTATCCCAATACTGCGGTTACGGTAGACTGGGAGCTCATCCTCAGGTTCCACTAAAACCGTAGCATTGCTCTCTTCATTCCACCTCCTTACACTAACTTTGATTCGCCCATCGACGGCGGATACTTACCATCGGGTAGATCGTCTGCTCGTTTGCCTCTAAACTGTCATAAAAAAAATACAATTATCACACACTTTAACGTTTATAAAAGAAGAAGACTTTAAGAATTATTTTAAAAAATGTAGTGAGCATTTTTCTCCGTTTAAAAGTCAACTTCTTTATGTCATGTTATCCAGATTTTTTGGTAAGTTCACAAACAAGCGCTGAAAGATGGCACGGCTACTGCGTTCTAGGGATTTTTTGTTTACAATTTCAAAGCTACGGCTGGTAGTATTTTATATAAAAATATATAGGTACTTAAGGGACAAACTTTATTATTCATGGGATTGCTACTACCAATGGAGATAGAGACCATTCCACTCTTATCATTATCTCGCATCGTATTGAAGTTAGATTTAAGGATATTTATTTATTTACGGTTAATAATTTTTTTCTAGGATCATCTTTCTAATATATTTAAAACTGAGGCCATCAGAGGCCAATGTTCCATGGGTTGAAAGGGAGCACGCGCCTTACAAATTCGAGCCAGATATATCACCGTTTATCAATGGCACTGATGTCAGAGTACCATATGCTTACGAAACTCCAGATTATAGGGTAGAAGAACCTCTCTTTTTGCCATATAGAGGTAAATTCTATGCTGAAGCAGAGAGGCCATATCGACTGTCGCCGCATTTTCTATCGACTTATGACTGGCACAGATTACATAAAAAGGCAAGTTTTTGCCGTTACTGAGTAGGGAAATAAGGTTTTTTTAGTAAACTCTCTAATATTTAGGCGTTAGCCTTTGCGCAATCATACTCGAAGTGAATAAGTAACCGTACCATAATATATAATTATTCTTATTAGTGTAGTAGTAGTAGTATTATCTATTTTTGGTCGCTCTTCTTTCGTAAATGTTTTGGAATATCAAATGACAAAATGGCTTTTACTATTACTTTTAGTGGTTATAGACCAAAATCGATAAGTTTTGAAACAAAAAAAAAATTATAGTAGGATGAAACCTATTGGGAAAGGAAGAGAATATAACAAAAAATAAAAGGATAAATAATTTACAGGCGATCTGACGGGAAGAGGAATAAATTACAGTGTACTCAAAATTTATGCGAAAAATTCAAATAACCAAAAGTCTTTGGTTTTTTATATTTATCTTCTACAAAAACATTTTTTTTTTCATGAAAGGTGAAAACTTACCTTTTTATGTCCCAAATATACTGTAATTTTTTCCACTTCCCGACCGCAGATCGCACACAAACACGGTTTTTGAGACAGACACGATTATTATGACATAGTTCTTGTAAGTAATATAATATTTACTCACAGATGTAACAAATAAAATGTAGACGACCAACTATTATTAATCATTTATAGGAAAATATAAAGTACGTGGGATGTTACTGCACAACAGTATACAAGAAGTATACCCCACTTGCCGGATGCGCAGTGCTCACCACTCGTCATATCCTCACGACGGCTACATCTACGCATCTTATTTTACGGGATAGATATGACTATCCTACATTAGAAAATATTTTAGGTGCATGGTATGACACGAATCACAACAACTATAACAGCTCCATGTATTTAACTCCAGCTAGGATACATTATCATCCAAGGGTTAGTTAATTTTTTTATCAGTAAATTAAATTAATATATGATTAATTTGATTCTCCTTTTATTTTTAAAATCAAGAAGATTTTTTTTTGTAGAAAGATTTTTGGTTTTGGATTTTCGGGAGCTTTGAAAACTCGTCCTAGATAATAACTTGTATCTTTGTCGCTCATGCTGTCATTGATATAAGTCTAGTAATAATTTGTTGAATATCTCCTTTCTTGCCTTTTTCTTCACGACAAAAATAATCAGTAATAAAAACACTAGTTTTAGAGAAATCAAGTGGCCAAAAAACTTCCGCTCTTTTAAGATAGAGTCTTGGATTACTAGTTTTCGTTTTCATCGTAAAATTAGTAGATAGTAGTAGGAGAAAGGATTATAAGTATTTATAAGTTTCTAATAGATGGCGATGTAATGGCGGTGTTGAGTGAACATCCAATAGATGGCGCCATGTTATATGTTTATTGTTAACTATACTATTATTTTTACATTACAGTGGCACTACCCCGAGCACGTAAACAGATCTCATCCATTTTCGTTCACATTTGATCTGGCGGTGTGGGCAACTACTCACAATGTGTACGGATGGTACTTCAACTTAAACAGCGCTGTACTGTGCTTGAGGGCGAGCTCACATCCGTAATATATTTCTATTTATTTCTTTATTATTTGTGTATCTTGGAAAAATGATATTTACTTCAAAACATTTTTTCATAACGCCATCTAGTAAAACTTTGAGGTTCCTCCATTGCGGGTAAAGCAACCGGCAATTATAGGTTTGACCTTGAATGCGCAGAAGTCATTGATGGCAGGCAGCACGGGCACAATGTGCAACTTGCCCCCACTATTTTTCTCAGACTTAAAGTTAGCTTCCGACTACTATATCGGATGTTACATTGTTATTGTTACATGTTATCGCATTGGACCCCTCAATATAGTTGCTACTAGATATTAGCTTGGTGGTACATTAAAAGTCCACAAGATGGCGTTATATTGTTGCCATAGTATTTTAGTTTATTAGCAACTTAAAAGAGATAACATGAGGAATGTAATTAACAAATCATATTTCAGACGCCAATACGGATCGCCAGCACCTTCATGGGAAAAATTCGTAATAGTGGGCTTCCAATTTGTTTGGGCGTATAAAAGAATACCAATGCCTTGGTTTAAGTATGGTGTTATTACCACGAACCATATAACACCTTGTCCTAAGGTAATGACTCGACTTCTTTTAGATTTTCAATTTTCTTTAATAGCATAATCATAATTCATGTGCGTAAGTTAGGCTAAGGTTAACCTAACTTTAGGTTGAAACTAAGCAGTGGAGGCGAATGTTGGAATTGGTCACAAGTCACTGCTTAGGTTCCTGTTGTAATTACATGAGATCATAATGTTAAGTTATTTATCGTTTCAGTAGCAGTATCTATGTTACGTTTGTCCAATAGTAAATTCAATATCTCTCCACCCATCTTAACGTTTTTAATATACCCCCTTCTCTCTCCTCCTCCTTTTTTTTTTCTCCGAGTTACATTTCATATTCTGCGCAAATTTAGATAAGTAGTTATTATTAGCATTTTGCTTCTTTTACTCTAATAAAGTTAAATAATATCAAGTTTTCTATAATATTTTTAAAGCTCTAAATTTAATTTAACTGCTAAAGATCATTGCTTTAATCACATAGTTCTGATGACTTCTGATAGATGTCGCTACTATTTGTATGTAAAAAAATATGTGAAATGTTCTGACAGCTTGTCCTAATTATGAAATCATTGTTCACTCACAAAAATTGGATATATAAATTAATTTCAGACTGAATGGGGTTGGTTTGCCTGCATCATGGGTAACTGGGCAAAATATGGGATAGAGGGAGGTGCTGCATTACACAGAACATTTAGAGGACGAGCGTGGAGGTACGATGGACTCGTAGCAATGGGCGCCTTCTCTATGCGACTCAGATCCCCTCAACTCATACACTACTTCACCATCCTTGACTGCCACGTTGTCCTCGAGTTTATCTTCAGAGCGTACGAGTCCACGGATAAGTACAAATGGCTGGATGCGAGATTCTACGACACTAGATATTATGCTCCCGTTGTAAAACCTGGCTTTTGGATTTATCACAATTACGAAATAGGATGGCAATATAAATATTATCCTGTGTTGCATTAATGCAATGATATTATATTAGTGTATATTAATGACAGGTAATTGGATTGGATGAAAAGACTGGATCTATTTATACAACAACTGGATGAATAATTTATAATTACTTGTACATTAGCCGGACAATAATTGTACATGTATGTAGTCATTTATGTTTCACAAACGACTGTACCAATTTTGATGAACAATATATACAAATAAATAAAATTGGAGTGTCTGTTTTTAATATTAAAATAACCGCTTTTTATTAAGTGAATATAGATGTATACACGCACACACCACATATACCAACAACAACATTTTTTTAATATTTTTGTCTGTCTAAATTTATGTTTGTTCCGGCTATTCTCTGAAATGGCTCGATCGATATTGAAGGGACTTTCACTTGTAGATAGCTGGTGTAACAAGAAGTAACTTAGGCTATTTGACATCTCGCTACGACCCATAGGAGCCGAGCAACACGCGAACGAAGTTGCGCAGGTCGGCTAGTAATCATATATTATTTGGTGTATAACTAGTCACTTCGTTTATGTAAATAAATAAAAAAAAATCTTGTTATTTAATTTAAAAAAAATAATTTTTAATCACTCTATGACTCATTTTATGAACTGTGACGTCACAGTATACAAAGTCGACAAGTGTAAAGTTATTGACAATTACAATAGTTGCAATTTATAGTTTCATAGTGCAAGGTTACGATTCCACCTGAGACAAGTGAGGGATGTGACTGTTAAGAGTCCTATTACATTTTTTACGCAAATTCAAGATTTTTGACGCAGTAATTTTCAGTAGCAGGATATTTTAATTATTTGATTATGAATAACGATAGTGCCATTCTCTTTCTTGTAAGTTGGATCTACATATTTTCATTTTTCTTTTCGTGTAATTTACTATAAATGTTTTACGAACTCAGTTTGCAAGCATAACCGTCGGCGATGTAACTTTGACTCTAAAATTCACATTGTTACATTCAATTTTTATAAAAGCTAAAATTCATTAAATATAAGTTGAATGTTTTACTTGTTTATTGGAGTTTTAGAATTTCTATAAATTACTTGTTAGTTTTCACGGAAAAATCTTAAAGATAGCCTAATTTAAGCCATAAATGTCTTGATTCAGCGTCCATTATATTCCAAATAAACACAATTTTATCAAATAAACTAATATTATATAAAACTTCATTCTACAATTAATACATTTCATTAGTTATCGTTTGTCAATATAATCAGAAAAAATTACAATAAATAAAATTAAAGTACAACCGAACACCACCGAAGTTGGAAACGAATACCAGCGCGCGGGCGCGGTAAGCGAGTGTTTACGATTCGTAATAGGACTCAAAATATATATGTTATACAGAATAATTTAATATCACTGTTCAATATTGTTTGTTATTATAGATCGTGACGTCATAAGCGCCTTAAAATATCTCGTGTTTAAAGTTTCTCTATCTATTTACTATCATTTTTTTATCTATGAAAATTATTTTTTCTGAAAAGAAATCAATTAATAAGAAATTAAGTGATAAATGAAAAATATATTTCCAGTATTTAGATTTATTACAGCTTTTTCATTCTCTTAAGTCATCTATTTTAATAAGTTAATAAATAAATAAATAATTCTAAACTACGTACATTGGTTACAATTTAAACATCAGCAAATTTACAACTTAGTCTTTATTAAATGCACATTCTTCTTTAAATATAAAATAAATACTTAAATCTAAATCTTGTAGCTAACAAGATAAGTACTCGGAATTATAATTTTTTTATATCTACTTGACTATTATATAAAATAAATTACAAATTTTTGCTTTTAATTAATTGATTTAATTAAAAATATATAACAGAAGATTGAGGTATGTAGTATCAATTTAAAAAATAAAACAAAAGTAAAAAAAAGAAGGTCATTAATTCGGTTGTATTTTTCTTACCTCAGAACTCTATTTATAAACGGAATTGAAAATTTATTTTTGTATTTGATAGGATATGCTTACAGATTGGTCCCATTTTTAGAGGACTCCTCAAAAGTCAAAGGCACATATATAGTGATTTTGATATTTTCAGAAGGGTTTTAAGCATTTGCATTCAGGATTTATCATTCGGTGAAGTGGAATTGATGAGGAAGACTACAGATATCTATAATGTAAATAAATACTTATCATGTTGACGTTACCAGTAGATTCTTAGACCTTCCGGCTTCATCTACCATTAGTTGATGATGACACCGGAAGGTATGTACTGGAACACAGGCATCACCATTTTATTTCTAACTATAATCGATACTACATTGTGGATAAATAGATACACAATCCTTTGATTCTTGTCCTTCTCGAGCAGCTTGAACGTATTTGTAGTAATGTAGCGCCATCTTGCTGTGTGCTGGTGGTACTAATTCACTTGCATCCCTGAAAAAGTCACAATAAAGCTATAATGTTGCCATGGTTGGTATAAATACGAAAGTAACTCTGTCTGTCTGTCGCGCTTTGACGCCAAAATTACTGAACCGATTTAAATAAAATTTGATATACAGATAGTCTAGAGCCTGAGAAAGGACATAGGTTACGTCTTATTGCGAAAAAAGGGTTGTAAGGGGATGAAAAAGGGGGATGAAAGTTGTATAGAAGTATCTTCATCTTTAGAGCTAGAAGCTCGAAACTTATTTTTTAGGCTGTTGAAAATCGATATCGATAAAAAACCAATAAGGGATGTCGCCCTTTCACGCCAAAACTACTGAACCTATTTAAATGAAATTTGGTATACAGCACAGCACATAAGCTACTTTTTATTGCGAAAAAAAAGGCTGTAAGTGGTTGAAAGGGGGGGATGAAAAGTTATATGGAAGTATCGCTATTCCACGCGGACTAAGTCGCGGGCACGGCTAGTTTTATATATATTTAAGTGACAGATGTAACATTGTTGTCACTGATCTGACCTAAAGTTTACTTGTCACCTTATTTGTCAGTTAGTACTATTAAAGAATTGTGAACCGAAATTCTTATTCGATGGATAAGTTGGAAGGTTCTAACTGAGGTAGGGCACAGCAGGAAATTTCCTGCTCAAATATGGAGCAGCCCGACTGGGGTAGTTTACAGAAGATCACAGCAAAATAACACTACTCTAAAGCAGTGTTGTGTTCCTGTTGGTGAGTAAGGTGACCACAGCTCCTGGGGAGAATTGGGGATAGGGTCGGCAACGCGCTTGCGATGCTTCTGGTGTTGCAGACGTCTATAAGCTACGGTAATCGCTTACCATCAGGTGAGCCGTACGCTTGTATGCCAACCTAGTTACATAAAAAAAAGGTGCTGATTCGGGGGTTTACTTGGATATTTTGAAACTGTGTAGAGCGAGCGTGTGTCATAAATACGGGGCGAGAGGAGCGTGCCACACGTGATTGGTTCTTATGAGACGGTTCTATTCCTGAACGCCTGCTATTTGTCATAACAGTAGACGTCACGGATTGAACTACCTATACAGGCACTATTTTTGCTTAAACGTACAGATAACTCTCGGAGGTTATATAAGAATATTTACTTACTTGCTAAGTTCATTAGACACTAGATTACTATACGGCGAGTGTCTGAACGGATCCTTGTAAAGAGCACAGACAGCTCTTTCTCTACATCCAATATCTTTAGCGCCTATTGAAGCTAAAATGGTGTCAACTCTATCTACAAGCGATCCGTAGAACTTTTCAGCTGCTACAGTTTCCTGGAAATTACAACAATTGGGATTATATATACATATCCTACTAATATCATAAACGCGAAAGTTTGTAAGAATGTATGGATGGATGTTTGTTACTCTTTCACGTAAAACTACTGAACGGATTTTGATGAAACTTTACAATAATATAGCTTACACATCAGAATAACATATAGGCTATAATTTATAATGATATAACGTGAATCATCCAAAATATGGCGAGTGCAGCTACTATATAATAAAGATAAAACTTAATGTGAAAATTGACTGGTATAAATTATTGTATGTCTGCATGCATGTTTGTATATATATATATCAATTGTATATAGTTTTTACTTTGTTTTATTATAACCGAATGTCAGGAAAAAAATTAATGTCATTTAAAAATATTTTACTTACAACTAGCGACCTGCTCCGGTTTTGCACAGTTACTTTCTCTATTATAATATGCATGCATTATACGCATAACCTTCCTCTTCAAACACTCTATCTATTAAAAAAACGCATCAAAATCCGTTGCCTAGTTTTAAACATCTAAACATACATAGGGACAGACAGATATGTATGTAGTGATAAAACTAAAAACTACATTCATATGTAAACTGATTAATAATATCATAAAAATTCCTATGCGACTAATTAGGTTAGGTTAACCAAAATGACATTTCCTAAGACGTGACGTCACGTCTCACTCGATTGACGTTTATGCTGTCACATCGGGTTAATGCATTTTGTATGTTAACTAATTTTATATTTTTGAAAGTAACACTTTACAAGCTTAGATAAGAATACATACTAAACAAATGAAAGTGCGATTCAATATACTACTTACGCCATCTATTGACGGATAGATGGTCTGTCCTGTCTGTTAAGCAATCACGCTTAAATCACCCAATCAATATTCTGATTGGTCCTCTCCAGTAATTTATTTATTTTTTTTCTATCATTTTTTAAAATCTTTTTAACCGTTGCTCAACGCGCACTTTGAACTTTTGAAGTGAAACTTCTTTAGAATCGTTGTGATTTCAAACCGGATGCAACGGAAAAAACGACAGGTAAGAGACACAAATTCAAAAATGTGTAGGAAAGAATGAGACAGAAATATACATACTATTTTATATTATTATATATATTCATCTCATTCTTTTGTCGATTTACTGAAGTTTCACTTCTATCGTGTGTGAATCGCACACACACCTTTTTTTTTTAAATTATATTTTAATTCTGACGCTCTATTATATATATATATTCGACCTGGCGACGCGTCCCTGTTTATCCGTGTGTAGAAGTGCAAAATCTAATAATTCCTCAGGGAAGTAAGGACGAATTACTTGTACTACAACAGCAAAGTTCTTCTCTCCGTTTTTACAGCTATTTCTTGACGAAACCAATAATATAAACTACACATATATATAAGTATGTATAAAGAGAGATTAATCTAATCGCAATATATTTAGGTACCAGAAGTGCTAATCAAATATAAAAACAATTATCAGATATAATAAGTACATGGAACGGACTCACAGTATCGAAAACAACCACCGCTCCGGTCGAAGACTCAGCAGCTAATCAGCCTGTATGCGACTGAGTGCCTGTTTATAATAGGCAGTGGTGGGGATCGAAACCGTCAATCACTAATTCTGACTTATAATCGATTGTGTCCTGACTAATAATCGATGCTATCAATTCAGTAATGCTTATATTGACGTTGTCGTAGGGTAGTCTCCTAACTCGGCCATTCCTGACCCTACGTCGTCCCCGACGTAGTTGAGTTATTGTGCAGTTGCTTGATAGCTAGCTGCTACATGGGCATCTCGATTAGGGCCCAACTCGTCAACTTTGTTCCGCAGCTGTATTGATGAAGATTCTGCAGTCAGTAGGATCACACCCACCATCTTCATCATCCTGTTAACGCACCAACTTCTTGACTTCTTGTAATTGAATATCCTGTGAACAGAACAGTCAGAAGGCATCCCTTCTGTCTGTAAGGACCAAGCGTCCACCACATTGACCATACGTCATTTAGAGCCAAGCGCCCTGGACCAAGCGTCCATCACAATGACCATACGTCATTTAGAGCCAAGCGCCCTTCACAAAATCTTTCAAGGCCACGCACCCTTCAAGATCATTTCTAAGGCCAAGCGCCTCTTGAGACCAATCGTCTATAGAAACTATGTGTTTATTGTTACGCGTTCACACAACACGTCTGCCGGGACAGCGCCCGTTACCTACGCGTTCAAACAACACGTCTGCCGGGACAGCGCCCGTTAGGACCACAGCAACTCCCTGCTGCTGCCCGATCCACCGAGGGATTCCACGCGCCTGCCCGGATGGATCACTGCATCACGCCTCCCGGCTACCCGGAACACCACGTGACTTCGTGCGCTCGGCCCGACCACCGCTCGGAGCACCATGTGATTCCGCTTCAGCTGGATCACTGCATCATGCCTCCCAGCTGCCCGGATCACCGCGTGACTCCACGCGCCTGCCTGGATCACAGCGCGACTCCTCACGCGCGCTCGGAATACTGAGCACTCTACGCGTCCGTCCGGACCACTGCACGAGGCCCCGAGACAGCCCAAAATATTGCACCACTCCTAGCGTCCGTCACGCGTTGAGGGTACAATCAGACATCAGCCACAGCGGGGCACCAGCTTTGAAGAGGCACATCCACACCGACATACATGTCGGTCGTGCTACTATAATACAAACACACATTAAAAGGTTCAGTTAGAACTTACTTTCAACAGGCCTAGCTCAGAGGTCGCTCAATGTTGTTTCAATCATCGCGCCCTGACGATATTGATTTCAAAATTGAAATCCGGAAGATAAATTCACCAACGTGAAACTCTTAGTAGAAGGTTCATTTTAAGTACACTATCTTTCAAGGCATTGTAATAGTGTTATATTAAGAGTTACACCAATCAAATAATGATGAAAATATTGCAGTGCCTTGACAACCCCAACTTGACCGCCAACGTTTCTAACTGCCGTGACTTTACTAAAGTAAGCTACCACCCGCTTACCACTCTTACAAACTTGATCAAAATTGACTTAAGGCTAACCCAACGTAAGGCTAACTTTCACTTCCAACATTAGACAATTAAAGAAACCTAAACCGAACTACAAATAAAAAGAAGGAACTATTGGGCAAAGTGGCGACCTAAAACCCAATAGTCATGTTACCAAACCGACGGACAGAGAAATAGTAGTCCATTCCAACGCTCCGTGTCGGGCGTCCACTCGCCACACCAGAGCGCCATGTGCTCTGCAGCTCCCTGAGTTTTCTTGCCATACGAACCAGCCAGTAGTTCCAACTCGTGATGATAGGACAGTACACGCAAGACCTTACAAGGGGTCCCCCGCATACCAGAATCGAACTTCTCCGTGCCATACAAGTGGCTCACGAACTGTCGAGCACTGAACGTCCCTCAACACTCCACGAACTGCAATAGCGCCAGCTTCGATGCGCACACGCCACGCGCGCCTCCAAAGCACTCATGGTACACGCGGAACCCTGCTAACCTGCGGGTGGCAGCGCCCGGGGCGTGCAGCAGCCTCTCCGCGTCCGTCTGCGTAATCAGCTCGCACGACGGCGCCGACCTCGACAGCACTCCCGTCGACTTCAACTCGTGCAGCTGCTCCGGCGTGCAGCGCGAGTTGTATATTCGTTGTTCGTCGCACACGAGATTGATTTGTTCCAAGCTGAAGTCCGTTAATACCGACGTCAGGATCTGTGGCAGGCACAGGCGCCGCGCACCGCTCACGCTAAAGCAGGAGATCGGTTCACCCTCCAATACCGTTTCATCGCGCTCACTGAGCACCGAGTCCGCGGCCAGCAGGATGGGTGGCGCAGCACAGGCTGCGCGGTGCGCTCGCCTGGTGCGTCCTCAGCTGACTTATCCCTATTGTCATATGCATCTGTATCAACAGAAAAAGAAAAACACGAAAGGATCTACTTTGAAAGCTCGTTTAGTAATCATAGCTATCGGAAATAGCCACGGTGAACTAAGAACCCTATGTATAATCTGGAGCGGGACTCGTCAGAGACCTACGAGGACTTACACGAGGTATGGCATTGCGTGTGCGAATCGGTTCACACATAAGTATGCCATAGACCAACCTTCATAACACTGTTTACACAATATCTGCCAAAACTTGCTTAACTTTTTTGGATTCGGCTGAGTCTATTAGGGCCTGAACTTTCTCATGGTTCGGCCTAACCTGACCTTCACTAATTGTACGACCCAAGTATTCTATTCTGGTGGCCAGAAACGAACTCTTCTTCAAATTAAATTTAAAGATTATTTATTCTCATTAAAAACAAAACATATGTCACTTACATGAGAATAACACAGCTTAGTTTATAAATTAAAAAGTAATGTCCATTGTTCTACGTTACTACTGCGACTCCGAACGCTTTCGCTATCATACATTTTATTAAGAAGAAATGACAGATTAAGACAAAAAGTGGGTACTTACGAATTATCAGGCCAAAACAATAAAAATAAACTAAATCTTTTATTTGATGTTTCGCATTGGTTACCACCGTCTTTATTTGTAAATCTGTAATACCTCGCGAAAGTATTGCAACTTTCAGCTCGTCAGACAAGTCCTTTTACAATTTTAGACGCAAAAGAAACATGGACACATTACGATTTTCCAAAGAGGTACGCTCGCGGCGATAAGAACTTTCACTGTGTCTACGTGATAAAGGAGTAGGATCTCTCCTTACGGAATGACTATGATCACGCGTTCTACTTTTTTTACGTTCGTGATCTATCATGAGGCGGCCGCGAAAGGTAGGCAATATCGCAAGGATTCACCTCGACGGCTACCCTCAGCGAGACGTTGTCTCTACTAATCTCTCACGCGAAACACGTCGCATCTTGGCGAAAATTAACGGTTGTTTACGTTTTAAAGGCTAATTATGGGCGAAATCCTATCCCACTTCTGAATTTAGGTACCAGAAGTGCTAATCAAATATAAAAACAATTATCAGATATAATAAGTACATGGAACGGACTCACAGTATCGAAAACAACCACCGCTCCGGTCGAAGACTCAGCAGCTAATCAGCCTGTATGCGACTGAGTGCCTGTTTATAATAGGCAGTGGTGGGGATCGAAACCGTCAATCACTAATTCTGACTTATAATCGATTGTGTCCTGACTAATAATCGATGCTATCAATTCAGTAATGCTTATATTGACGTTGTCGTAGGGTAGTCTCCTAACTATATAATATCTTCCCTTGAGAAAATCTACATTAATGGTCGTGTGAAAGAGCATTATTAAATTGACATCGTTTTTGTTAGGTCACTCCTTATTTGGAGAAGAAAGTGAAACAGTCAGACATTTTTATTATGACCATATTTATGTAATTGTACATGTTAAAGTTATTTTTGGTTACCTGTATAAAAAGAAGACATCCAAAAGGTTTTCAACCATATTTTATGATAATGTATCGAAATTGAACTTTAAACTTAAGGTATAGAATGTTTGGAAACTTTATGGTCATTTATCGACATTATTTCCTTTAGCTCTACTTTATCTCTGTGTTAATATTTCTTCAAACTAGGTTCACTGATTACGTAAAAGACAGGCAGATGTCATCTATCCGTCGATAGATGGCGTAAGAAGTAGTTTCGTTTATTTAGCTAGTATTATAATATTTAGGAAGTTACTTAGGATTACTTTTTACAGAATAAGTTAGCAACCCAATTTCTCAAGCTAATAATTATTTTCCTTGAAAAAGCTAGTCCTAATAATTTATATCTAGTCCTAATCAAACTAATAATGTGTTATTTGTAACACAATCACGTAATTGGAATTTGACATACATATATGTAGGTCATTTTAAACCTTCATTTATATTATATGAGTGAGTCCATGATGCGTAGGTAAGCGTGTTGGTGAGTAAGTGTGTGATGCCCAGTGGTTAAGACTGCTGGTGCACTCCTCATTCTGAGGAGGAGACCCGGCTTAGCAGTGGGCCATTGAGGGGAAAACGAGAGAATCATTGAAAAAAAATTTGATCATAGTACAATGTTGTCACGCTCAATACATAAGATACATTTTATCCCGTAAAAAAGACTGTTCCTATAAAATAAATAAACAATTCATAGAATTGAGCTTGTGAGTAACGTCGTAAATGGTTGAGATAGTTTAATGAGTCAAGAATTGAGTGCTTTGGTAAATAAGTGAGTGGATGTAAGTATTTGAACAAAAGAATGAAATGAGGGAATGATAATTATAATATTCAGTCTTGCTAGGACCAAAATTATGATTATAGATCATAAACATACCGGATCCTGTGCAGCTAAAATTTCCTGTTGCTGTCTAACCAGTTCCGTTTCAGCTTTCACACGGTTGCTCTCGCTGAGTTTGGCGGCTGATACCCTCAATATTTCATCTCGTACTGGTGATGGAGGGGCTCGGGAGGCGAGGGATGCTGCACGAACCTAAAAATATAATGCACAAACATAAGTACTATCATATTTAGATAATTAAAATATTATATACCGAAGCAACTAGCAGGTAAATCTTCTCTAACATTATATTACATGTTCCTTAATTGAGATTTCTTTCAGCAAACGTTTTATATTATTATTTTAGATAAACGTGATTAGTATCTAAACATCTGTAGTCAGTTCTATGCTGACTTATAATTGAGTTTCTTTTCCTGTTTTGTTTGGAAGTTCAGGACTAGCTCGATTATTCCCTAAAATGTACTTTAAATTATCTTTTCTTGCTTTACATTATTGTTTGAAAGTTTTGTCAAAATCTCTAATAAATATTTATTAATGTTTGAAGAAACGTCAATCTCTTTTTTTAATCTCAACTTAATCAGTCCAAACTAGATTTTTTACTCTAAATCTACAGATAAACTAATTAATTATACTTACCAACGCATCTTTTTCTCCTTGCAAAGGATCTGGAGGTGATGTCTTTTTGAGGCGAAGAGGATTTATAGGTACACCTACAACTCTGAAAAATAACATTTTAAATATGATTTCATATTACGGTAATTTAAACCAAATAAGGGATGAAAATAGGATTTACCTTCCAGGAACGTTTATTGCAGGTTTAAGCCCTCCATTAGCATTAGGGATTTCACCTGTTAAATATGATGGTCCTGGTCCTGTAAATAAAATATAAATTATTTCTTTATAGTTGGTCGCACCTTTTGATCTAGTAACAACTTTTTTCCTGATATCTTCTCATGAATCGCAACATTCTTTTCTGTATCTCTGTTATCTTTTCTTTTGACATTGTGTATTGTAAATATCAATGACTTTCCCTTACCTGGTGGTAATCCAAGTCCCCAAGCATTTATATCATTGGCATCATTTTCGTGAGGCTTAAAATTAGCTATGGCGTTTCGGTGGATATCCGATAAGTATCTGCAATTAATTTCATAATATATTTAACTCATATGACGTCATAATCATAACCCAAAAATAAGTATACCTATAAATTACATTGCATTGGATATTTAATCAAGGGGGTTAGTTTCGTATTCATTTAACTGACGTTAACCTGATCCCAGTATAAACTTAGACTTAAGATGAAGTTATTAAGAATATTAGTAATTTAATAAATCTTACTCGCTGCCAAGACCAGGTCCAGATAGCTCCCAATCCTGAGGATAATGCTCGAAAGAAGGTGGAGGATGTTCCGCATGTTGCTTGATTACTACTGCACCATGTGATGGTGGTCCGTATTCATGTGAATGGTGACCATGTGGTACCTAGAACAAATAATTATTTAAGGGTTATTTAACATTTAAATCTATGGGTACTTGAGGAAATTGTTATATGTCGAAAATTCAAGATAATTTAACAATAACATCTGCTAAATATTTTCAACTATTGTTTCTTCAAATTTATTTCAAAGTGTAAATTTACTACAATATTTAACAAAAATAATGTTGTTTGATTAGTAGTTTATTCTACGCATAATCTGTCAAGGAATTTAGCAGCAACTGGTAAAACCCTTCAGCATAGTATTTTTATTGCACTGTTTATTAGACTTTAGTGTTACATTGCTATTTACTTTTCATTCATCAATAAAAATATTCTAATTAAATCTAAATCTAGAAGAATCATTATTTTTTGCTAAATTCCGAATTTGTAATTAATTTTCAATATTATCATTACCATCATTTACTTTACTATCATCTAATATATAATGAATTGCTCTTTCAGATCTTTTGATAAAATTAAAATGTCTAATAAAGGCTAACCTTATGGTGATGAGTAATCAAATGATGGTGGTGATGGTACTTGGTCGTGTGATAATTCTGATGGTACCAGGAACACAATTTAAATATATGACTCAACGCTGGGAATAAGAACAGAAGAATTTTCATGAACATCTTCTTAGCTGTTGTAACTCCAAGAATTATGGGTAAGATGAATACCAGCTTTAATGCGATCAGCTTCACCACTAGAATGATTGCAAGTGCTGCCATCACTAGTTTCTTCTTTATATACTTCTCTGAAAACATTTTTTTTTGTAAAAATAACATCTTTATAATTTTCAAGGGGGTTTTATATGCTTGTTTTTATACTTACTAATTTTGTTAATAAATATTCTTCCTTCTTCTTGTTCTTTCGGTTCTAAATCAATGTGAACCAGAGCTCCAGTTTTAGTTAAAGCTCTAGGTGATATCTTCAGTGTAGCACCATTGAACATCATTTCAGGTAATGTAACTTTCATGTCGTGTGTCATAAGGAATTTAACTCCTTTATTGTATAACGCATCTGTTACTTCTTCTAAAGGTGTTTCTGGAACAAATAACAATTTAATTTTAAAATCATTATTGACTCAACTATTTTATATATTACTCGCGATACAATTAATAAATACTCTTCTAATTTGTCTACCAAAGATTCTGTCTGTCTGTGTCTTCGTAGCGCCTAAAATAATGTACCGATTTTGGTGAAGTTTAATTTGTTTGAAAGGTAATTTAATCGAGACGGTTTTTAATTATAATTTTTAAAGATCTGGTCCGCCGTTTGAAGACTACGAGCTCATTTCTAACTTGAGAATATTAATAATTTGCACATTATAACAATCTTGTAACAATGGTAACACACTGACATTGCTTACACTGAGTACACATGAAACGGTATTTCTCGATACCTTTCTTTCGATATCTTTCTTTTTAAAGCAAGTTTTTTTATTGCATTTCATGAATATTTGTTAAGTCTGTATTAACTGCTGTATTTATATTTTGTTTTCATACAAAAAGATCTTATACAAGTTAATATCGATTCTTTTCAATCGATGTCGTGTGGGTATTGGTGCTTGCTTGCTTATGCTTGGTGACTATTAGACTTTCAATCGGAGGTAATTCAAAATTTTAATTTAATAGTTATTTCTTTTTATTAAATTCTAAATAAAGTAAGTTTATAGTATTTGTCAAGTTTAAAACAAGTTATTGTTGTCTATTATTATAATACTACAGCAGATGATTTAAACTAGTGCTTTGTTATAGGTAACATTGACCTTTTAACAACGATAACTGACACTTGTTAGTTTTTACGTTTTTTTAATTTAGAACATCATTATTTTATAATAATAAAAATAACGGTTAAGTGGAAATCAGTCGACACTTTTTTCATACAAACGTGGACTACCTGTTTCCTCCTCGGATAATGAAGTTACAGAAGAAAAAAACTACCATGCGATAAATACGTACCTCTGCTATGACTATACGTTTTGGTTTTTTTTTATTAATTGATTAGTATAATAAAAAAAAAAACTTTTAAAATTAAAAAGAAACGACTTTTTTATTTACATTTGCAAACATCCAGTAAACTAATTATTACTAACATAAACCAAAAACGCAAAACGTACGGGCATAGCTTAGACCCTGTACTGCATTTTAACGAAATAAATATTAAAATGGGTCCAGATTTCAAGGGGAAACAGGGGATTACGAAAGGACGATTTTCTTAATGTTACGTAGGTAAAATCAGTTCGAGCTGTAGTTCTCTCTATCGCACGGTAAGGGGGAAGCGCTACACCAATATTTTTGGTAATATTTATTTTTCAAAAGTGTCGTTCGTACGAAGTCCTCTTAAATGATTTTAGGTTTATTTAAATTTTACGATTTTTATAGAAAGGAGGAAATATATTATGAGTGAGAAGATAGAAGATATTTAAATATAAAATTTGGAGAAATATTATATTCTAAGTTTTACGTAATTATTATTCAAAAATATTTTTCATGTAAATATTTTTGCATAATTACTACACAGCCTTATACCTGACAACATTAGATTATATAGATTGTATGTGTTAATCCTATTAATATTATATTTTACTAATATTATAGTATAAGTTTGTAAGAATGTGTAGATGAATGGATGTACGTTTGTTACTCTTTCAAACAAAAAATTCTGAATGGATTTTCGACTAGTTACATAATAAAAATTGGTGTAAATGCTGAGGAGATCAGTGCTGGAATGGATGGAAAAGAAAGAGTTTCATACATGACGTCACGACTCAGTAAAAATATATATATTTTTTACCTTTAATCACATCTCACGTTATACTAACTTAAAATTTGTTATTATAAAATGTATTATTAGGATTGGATTTAAAATTATTTTTTATATAAAAGAATGACGTCACGACTTATCCTCTTGATCATCATAGAATAGTCAAAAATCAGTCATAATGCCTATTATGATGATTTTGGCGAGTTCTTCCTATAACCACGTACATTCCTGATCTTAAAATAACAATATTTTTATAGAATTTCCTATAAATTAGTAGTAGTAATAATAGTATTTTGTATTTTATGTCATATCTTAATTTAACTTACATTTATTTTTATTTTACTTTATAATTATTTTTTTAATCAATTTACTTATTATGTTATCCATTTTCTTGTCATAACTAGGGTTTGGGTCCCGGGACGTCTCGTGTCTCAAATCCCGGGACTTTCGAGTTGAGACTCGAGACGAGACAAGATTGCCGAAATTGATATATAATCATTTTTATTTTCAAATAATTGAAGGATCCTACCGCCACCTGTTAGTTTAATGAATAATTATTTGGTCCACTACGTAACTACTGAGTACATAACATAATAATATATATTAGTATATTATAACTGTATATACTTATACATAGTACTATTTACTACTATTTAGGTTGTTTATGTATTCGGTTGTATCTTATTAGTATTAGTATATTGTAACTACACCATCTACTTTATTTTAACCTTCGCTCCTTCCAAGACTGGGTTTTCTGGAAGAGATGGCTAATTAGCCATAAGACTGCCCGCTGCACTTCACATTAGTTATAGTTTTATTTTACTGTATCCTTGTCCTTTTGTGGTGTAAAATAAAGTTGTAAATAAATAAATGCGTTTGCCGCGCCGTCATCATGCCGTTAAATTTGTTTTGTGACGTTTGTACTATGATTGTGTCTGTGTCAGTTGAGTCACTCATTTTTTTTACAAATTTTACAACAACCAATAAAAAATAAGAAAATGTACCCGAGATACTGAAAAAAAAAGAGTTACAATTGAAACCTTGTCTGGAGGCATTATTACAAAAATCAGAAACAGATTGTCGGAGAAAGCTGTTAACGCTTTGCATTTTTAAAAGCCCATTTTATTAAATCAGCAAAGAAGTCTAATTAATGTATCAGTTGATTATTTAAAAGACTAATTTATAAGTATGTTTTATTACTTATATTTAGATTATTTAATTATGAAACAAATTGTTGTGATTAGTTACTAGAATTATATTAGTTTTTTAACTAAATTTTATAACTATAAGATTTAACTGCAATAAAACAAAAGAAAAAAACAGTCTTCTTCTTCTCTTGTCTATGGCTTTTCTACTGATTTTGATAGTAGTAATTCTGCCAATGTAAATGTAAAAATGTTCTCCAAATTTGACGCTTTTGTCCAGTTACAATGCCATTCTAGCTTCTCTTTTCTCTCTTACAAAATGTTCAAGAGTTTCGTAACTGGCAAACATTTCAAACATGTCAACTGTCAATCATAATTTAAATTCAGGTAATTATTTTAACGTTTGCCGGGGTGACTAGTGATTAATAATAAACGTTGATTTTTACAAAAAAAATCCCTTTTTGTAATACGTTTCACCAAAAACTCAATTATAATTCTTCAAAAAAGGCGATAAGCCTCTCTTTAAAAAAAATCGAAAAGTCAACAGTCCTGGGCATTCCCGGGACTATGATTGTAGGCTGTCTCGTGTCCCGAGACTTTGAATGTATCGGGAATTCCCAAACCCTAGTCATGACGCTGACTCTGCCGCACAGTTAGAGTGTCACAAAATAAAGGGGGTCACAGAAAATCAGTATAGGGGGTAACCTTGTGGTTAATCCTCTATTAAGCTCTATTAAGGCATGAAGAGTACTCTATATGTTTTGTCATTTAATTTTTATGGTTTTGTATATTTTTAGTTTTAGTATCAAAGTATCAAATATTGTGGTGTTCTGTAAATCTCTCTTAAAAGCAGGGTATCAATAGTGCCTTAACTCTTCACTTTCTCTTTCAAATTATTATCAATGATGTCATCTGCTGTAACACAATACAACAAACAAGTCTAGCACAATAGAGATTGTAATTGATACTAAGTGATCAACACTATTAATTATTATTTCTAGTATTTTTTTACAAAAATATCATATGTGTATTTGCAATGTTGAAACGCAAAGCAATGTTTTGACGCCATTTCAAGAATGAGAATGAGGTGTGAGTTATGTTAAGGTTAGCCTTTTTTTTTATGATAGTTAAGGGACTAACGAGCAGAGGGTCCACCTGATGAAAAATGGCCACCGTCGCACAAACACATCGATGAAACTAGAGGGTATCTTATTTTGTCGATACGTTGCCGCCTCGAAGATAGAGTGAGGAGGGGGAGCGAAGAGAAGACTGCTGCGGTTTCAATGGACCCCGGGCAAGAACCCGGTGTTCATTGGAATCGCATCAGTAATGGGATGGGAGAGGGAGGGATAGATCTGGCCCACATGCGGCTCGGGCGGAACGCGTCAGAGACACTTGTCGCAAGCCAGTCGGGGAACAGATCCCCTACCACCAAGGATAAATAACCTTGTGTTAGGTTAGGTTTATGTTAGTCTAATCTTAGGTTTAGACGATGAAACTAAGCAGTGGAGGCAAGTGTGGTGATCACTTAAAGGAACTCCTTAAGCCTACACCTTGGTCAAAGTCCAAGCCACTGCTTGGGTTCATATCATAATGGTTCATGAGTTAATAGTACGAGATCGTAACGTTTAGTTATATCCTGATGTAGCTTATATTATAGGCCATCCGTTGAGCACATACGATGTTTATAAAATGATTGTATATCCTTTAGTTTTGCGACAAATGCTTTATTAAATACAAAAAAAACATAAAAATAGATACATCTGCTGTAAAGCATCTATACCTACATATATATAAATCTGAAGTGTTAGTTTGTTTGCTTGAACGCGCTAATCTCAGGATCTACTGGTCCGATTTGAAAAATTCTATCAGTGTAAGCTACCCCATTTATCGAGGAAGGCTACAGGCTATATATTATCACGCTAAGAACAATAGGAGCGTATGATCACGGGCATGAAGTCGTAAGGGTCAGCTAGTTAATTAAAATTATTTTTACTTTTTTCGCACTGACAGCTCCATCTATTGGGTTATGCACGAACTTCCATTTAAATTGGTTTTGAAGAATTTTGAATATATTCTAAATAACAAACTCTTAAATATATATTCATTGACATTGAAATTTAAAGTCCGTAATTTTTATTATTTTCAAGATATTTTTTTTAATAAAATAATATAACAGATTCAAAAGAGAAGAAGAAAAGAAATTTGAAGATTGCGATTCAAGTTTTTTGTATAGCCTAATAGATGGCGCTGTGGTCATGCAGTTATAGTTAACTATAGACAAATAGCCTTAGTTCATAAATAAATTATGCAGTATCTCGCTTCGCTGAGGTGTATTCAAATCGTTAACTTACACACACTGATTTATTTATTCATACTACCACTCATGACCATGAATATACAGACAACTATTGCCGTTGAATTTCTATTCTATAATGCGTACTGATTTGCAGTAGACACCACTATCTCACTAAATATCTTCTGTCTCACTCACTTTTCCTTTTACAAACATTGTCCTGACAATAACTAGCACCACAACGAAAGAATAATCCGATTTGGTTACATACATAGAGACGATACATATATATTCATACTAGTTCACATGTTCCTCCGCTCCTTTGGGTCGTAGTGTGATGTTAGATAACCTTAGTTACTCCTTATTACATCAGCTATCTGCTAGTGAAAGTCGCGCCAAAATCGGTCCAGCCGTTTCAGAGATTAGCCGGAACAAACAGACAGACAAAAATTGTTAAAAATGTTGTTGGTATATGTACCGTGTGCGTGTATACATCCATATGCACTTAGTAAAAAGCGGTTATTTTAATATTACAAACAGACTCTACAATTTTATTTATTTGTATGTATAAGATTACCTACATTTAAATTTAAAACTCATTAATATTAGTCTAGACTTGTTACTTTCTATGGGAAATATGGGCATTAAAAAAACCATAATTTCACCCGCTTAGCACTCTTAAATGTGCTCTACATTCATTGTTCATTGATTTCCTATACGGAAGATAATTTCTAACTAAACGTAATGGAAAATATTCCCATAAGTTTTTGTAATGCTGTTGCTTTCTTACGTTATATTATTGTTATCTCATATTTTATCTTGAGAATAAATATGCATAGTAATACTAATGTCTTATTCATTTGTAGATTTTCCCTTATCATTAATTTTAAATGAGGTTATTGAGTATAGTGTTGCAATTTTCTTATTTCTATTCATCTATACTAATATTATAAAGATTTGTATTTTTATATGTAACTTAAAAACTACTTGACCGATTTCAGAAACTCTTATGCCGCTAGAAAGCTACATTATCACTGAGTAACATAGGCTATATTTGTTACTAGAAAACATTAGAGATCCTTAGAAATTCTTAATAAAACCAACTCAAGGTGCAAAAAAATTAGCCATAAAATGTCTTTCATCGCATGCGCTGCGGAAAGTATTGATCATAGAACCAAAAAAATGTTCTGCAATATTATAGAACGTATCAATATCTACAAAAAACATCGCGAGACCATATGTCCAACTACGTTGATTACTTTTTGAATATTAAAATCGGATATTCCATTCATAAGATGTTACGAAATTAAAAATGTCAATATAAACAAAAAATACGCGACAGTGTGCCTACACGCACAGCAGCGAAGAGAGGAGGGAGGGGGTCACAATGGGGCAGGGGTCACCGAAATGCGGTAAAGCCAAAACGTTTAAAAAAAATATTCACCTAACTAATATTATAAATGCGAAAGTAACCCAGTTTGTCTGTCTGTCTATCGCGCCTTGACGCAAAAACTACTGAATCTATTTAAATGAAATTTGGTATACAAATAGTCTAAAGCCTGAGAAAGGACATAGGCTACTTTTTAATGCGAAAAAAGTGTTGTAAGATGTTAAAGGGGGGGATGAAAAGGAGCATTGGCGGAGCACGGCGTGATACGGCGCGGTGTAGGTGGAGAAATATAGTAGTTCAGTTGTATATTTATTTAAAAAACTGAATCATACGATCGATAAAATAACAACGTACTTTACAGTGAAAGTTGTTTAACCTGTATTTAAAATTCACTCTTACGTTTCAGGAAATACGGTTCAAAATTAAATAAAACCTTCTAATGCTATTAACATTGAATCCTACTTTACTGTAATAATATAATGTAATTAAAACAATTACATAATTTAATCGTTTAAAAACTATATAATTTCATAAGAAACAGTTCTTCATAGTTACTTTTTTTGTAGCTAACGTCGTCGATTCATAAGAACTGCATACACAAGTGACAGCCAAATAGCTCTTTTTAACCGACTTCAAAAAAAAAGAGGTTATCAATTCGGTTGTATTTTTTTTTTTTTAATATAGTACAGTATAAAGGCAGTTTCAGTTGATATTATGATATCTATAACTCGCAGAAAAATTATGAGAAAGAGAAGAAGGAGGTATAGAAAACATTAGGAGGAGGGGAGGGGCTACTCACTGCTATTGAACCGATAAAGAACTAAACATTATGATCTCTTACACATTATACAAACTAGTGGGTATCTTGTTTTGTCGATGCGTTGCCGCCTCGAAGATAAAGTGAGGAGGAGGAGTGAAGAGAAGACTTCAGCGGTTTCAATGGACCCCGGGCAAAAACCCAGTGTTTATTGGAATCGCAGCAGTAATGGGATGGGAGAGGGAGCCAGTCGGGGAACAGATCCCCTAACACCAAGGGGGTGCAAGGTTACTCGGCTTTTACGAAATGCTCTCCCAACGGCAGAGAGGAATTGTATTCTAACCCATCTACAATATTATAGAACGCTTCACGGGTAGAACGGGCGTTTTAATTGAAACACTCGCCTCTACTGCCCAGGCTCTAAGTTTAACCTTAGCTTAGGTTAACCTAAGACGCGCCGACATTACAGCCTTGGTAACATTGATGAAATCTTAGATTTAAATGGAGTCTAGAAGAAGTTATAATTCTTAAAAAGTTTGCGAATTCCTGGAGTGGATAATAACACTAAAATAAATACATAATCTATATCTATACTAATATTATAAAGAGGAAAGATTTGTATTTTTGTATTTTTGTATGTAACGAATAAACATAAAAACTACTGGACCGATTTCAAAAATTATTTCACCATTAGAAAGCTACATTATCCCTGAGTAACATAGGCTATATTTATTACAAGAAAAAAATAGAGATCCCCAGAAATTCTCACTAAAACCAACACAAGGTGCAAAAAAATTAGCCATAAAATATCTTTCATCGCATGCGCTGCGAAAAGTATTGATGATAGAACAAAAAAATGTTGTACAATATCATAGAACGTATCAATATCTACAAAAAACTCCGCGAGACCATATGTCCAACTATTGTAGTTAAGTCACTATAACTACTTTTTTACATTTTAAAAGTTGATAAAAATGCCTATCAAAATCAGACCATGTTTTCCATAACTTTGTATTAATCCTTATCCAAATAAATTATTTCGTAATGAAGACTGTTTCAATACCTGTTAATTACTTTTTGAATTATTGAAATCGGACATTCCAGTCAAAAGATATTACGAAATAAAAATATCAAGATAAATAAAAAATAATCCCAGACGGGCCTCCGGCGTGGTGTGCAGTGTGGAGTGCCTCGCAGCGCAGCGAGTAACGCGGCGATAGAGGGAGCGGCAGAATGCGGGAGCCAAAATGTTAAAAAAAAATTATCCACCCGTGCGAAGCCGGGGGGACGGGCTCCTAGTAATTTATATAACTAGATACATTATGGAAAGCAATGTCGTATATTTTATAGTAGTGATCATAATCACATTACCGTCACATAAAACACGAGTAATAAGAGGGTATTTGATATATCGAGTTAATATCATTGCTCCAACGCTTTTTGTAATCAAGATTTTTTTAGAAAAGGTAAGAAATTTATTCTTAAGTATCTGGCACATGAATTATAATAGTATTTTGCAAATAATTCATCTATACATAGTATAAAACGAAGATGCTTCCCGTTGTCAGTACGCTTACATCTGTAGAATCTACGCAACGGATTTAATGCGGTTTTCATCAACAGACTAAGTGAAAAAAAAAAACCAAAAACTAGGACAATAAAAATAAATATCGAATTTTCTAATTATTGCAGTCATGTCATTTTTTTGGTTGAAGGTAGCTGATGAAAATCATTGTTGGGTGACACCCAACTTACTGAGTAGCAAACCTTTTTGGGACATAACACTGCACAATTATTATTATGATTTTTTTTTGTTAGTATTATTATTATTATTACTTTCTTAAGTTTAATTTTGATGTCTGAACTATGCAGTGTATATCCCAAATAAAGATTACTTTACTTTACTTTATTTTATTTTAGGGATGTTTGAGCCTCGTTATAGAGCAAGATCCCGCGAAGATCAGTCTTTCATGATTTTATAAAGCCTGAAAGTTTTACAGTGTATGTCCCAGTGTATGTAAATGATCCCAACTATGAAATTTGGACCTTTTTTATTATAGATAAGAGAAAAACGAGCAGACAGTCCATCTAATGGAAAGTGGCCCATGGACATCGGCAAAACTAGAGAGTATTTCTTGTTGTGCCGCTGTGCCGCCTCGTAGATACAGTGAGGATGGGTAGCGATGAGAAGAATGCTGCGGTTTCAGTTGACCCTGAGCAAGAACCCAGTGTTCACTGGAACCGCAGCATTAATGGGACGTGAGAGGGAGGGGTAGATCTAGCCCACATGCGGCGCGATTTGGAACGCGACAAAGGCACTTAGTAGCCGCATTTGCATGGTGGTGGTCACAAGCCAGTCGGGTGATCTGCTACTCGTCTCTGACTGCTCTCACAGCGACAGAGGGGGATTGTTTTCCAACTAACCCGTCCCCTCACGCATAAAAAGCACAGGAGTACATTTTTAATGTGTTTGACAAGGTGTAAACTACCGAAACTGTCTGAATACTGAGAAAACGTCTTTTAACCTATAACTACATGCCCCACTGTGAGGCCGCGGTAGGTAGATAATTTGTTAAATTATCTCTTCTCCGCATAAGAGAGATCTGCACTCTTTAGTAGCTGTGAGCTTAGTTGCGCTGTTGGAGTTTACTGTGGTGGTATTGCCATCGAACACGATTTTGGTTAGTTATGTTGATTTGAGAATTTGATGCGGCCTCTCAAGCCTCACGTCGGTACTAGTGTGTACAAAAAAATCACGTCGGTAGATAAAGGTTAATAATTCCTCAAGTAAAATTATAAAAATCAGCTTTTATACTATAACGTAAGTATAGTTATAATTGCTTAAAATGGTAAATTTAAGGATGTTGCAACTGTACTACGTGTCTGACAATGTATGACGTGGTTTTCTAATATTATTCAAAATAATATATGTCGGGGATTTTAAACGATGATGTGAAAGGAAATGGCAGGAGGAAGATGGGGAATATTGGGGAACACTAAAAGGGGGTGATGGTATTGAATGGAATATTGGGTAAACGCGACGTAGATACTCCTATTGAACCGATAAATGATCAAATATGATCTCTAACAATTACGAGAGAAACCTAAGCAGTGCCTTGGACTTGTGACCAAGGTGTAGGCTTAAGGAATTCCTTTAAATGATCATAACACTCACCTCCACTGCTCAGGCTCTCTGTTTAAGCCCAAGGTTAAACGCACATAAACCGAATCTAATACAAGGCTAACCTAACCTAAGGCTAACCTAACCTAAGGCTAACCTAACCTAACATTGTGGTTACTTAACCACGTGGCAATTACATTGTAAGGACTTACGTGACCTTAGTTGGACAGCACTTCCACACTACACTGCACTTGACACTATCACTATCACTAGCACTACTTAGATGTTCACTTCTTGAGAGACCGCGCACGACTAAGACTTCAGTTAGACTGTCGATCGCATATAAAGGGTCGAGGGTAGATACTGTCAAAACAACGAAAGTGACTACTACCCCACTCCAACGTCATAGACAACGATAACGATTCGATTAATCGATAATCTTTTACTATGCTCCGACATATATATAAAAAGTGAGCATTATACTTAAACAAATTTTAGGTGACCCTTTCATAATAACCGTGATCCAAATTTTATATCTGAGAATAATTTATATCCCCATTAGAGACATACACACAGAAAATTTCAGGTTTTATAAAATAAAGAAGGTCTGATCGTCGCGGGTTCTTGAACTATTCATTTTTTTACTTTATCATTATTACTAGACTAGAATTAACATCAATTCAAATACTCAATTTAAATTAATTATGGAATTTACATACGTAGACAATTTTTCAACAAAATCATGAATACCGTTAAAGCCTACTTCTGTGACCCGCGTATCATGGTGACCCATGAATTTAAGATCTACATAAATATGCAAAACAAAACATTTGACCTCAAAAACTGAGGTAAAGTCGTAATAATTATATTTTTATAGGTATATTACGTGCTTGTTATTTAATGTATATGAGGTAGAGTTTATAATAGAGATGTGCGAGGATGCGTAGAGGAATGTGTTTGTTAAGAATCTAAAGAATCGCTTCATTGCTTCGCCTCGCTCAGGCAGTGTTAAATCCTGGAGTGTCCTTCAGTTACTGAAAATTGATTCTTAAGTGCGCGCATATCACGGAGAGTGAGCGCAGCAACTGCATGATCTAACCCCTGCTTCACCATTCTACCACAGAACTACAAGACGCCGAGAGGGTCTCCACCCCAACGTAGTCGACACACCGCCTGTAAGTACGAAGCGTTTTGCTTCGTCTTTTTTGATGCGGACGACTCAGGACTGGAACGCTTTACCGGCGTCAGTATTTCCGAAATCATACAATTTAGTAATTTAGATATCTTTAAAAGGAGAGTGAATAGGCATCTTCTTGATAAGTGCGCTTCATCTTAGGCAACATCATCACTTTCCATCAGGTGAGTTTGTAGTCAAGCGCTTTGTTCTAAATAAAGGAAATTCAGGACTTAATATTTGTCTTACTATTTGCTTTATTTATTTCTAAATAAAAGTCAAGTTATTCATTAACAGTCTACATTAAAGACGCCACAAATTTCTTTATTCGGCCAAATCGACGATAACGAATATTCGGCGACTCTCTTGGCAGCAGCGCAACACATCTTTCGCGTATGTTTTACTAATGTACATATAATGAAAAGCAGACCCTTATACGTGATGTGATGTCAGTCTAGCAGAATTTAGTAAGATTTATTTATCATCTTCCGATAGTAAATTATACAGTTAGCGGCTATTTTTGAAAGCAGGTATTTAAGAGGAAAAACGCAATCGTTTGCTATCAACAAATCCTAAAAAATATATTTTCATTCATAATAACCAGAGGCAGATTATAAGTATTAACATGTTATGTTGTTGATAAAATAAAATATTTATGAGTTATATTATGCATTCTATTTATCGTGATTCGACCGAATAGTGTCTAATATTCGGCCGAATACCGAATAGTGAAAAAATATAGCCGAATACAGATTATTTACCGAATTTTTGTGGAATCTCTAATTTACATATGCGGATTTATGAATAAAAAATTAATTTAGTGTTCATCTTCACTGCTCCACATATTTATGATAAAATCGTAGACATGCTGTATCATTGGAGATTTTTGCAAAGTAAGTAATTTAAGACACGTGGACAAAAGTAATAGTATATAATATATAAAAATATTTTTTGAAACTTTTGATGGTTTGTCTGATGTTTTTTTTGTGCACGCATCATTTTAACACGTCTGGACCGCTTTGAATGAAATTTGGTATAGGGATACTTTATAACCTGGATTAACAAATGGGTAACTTTTAATCCCGAAAACAAAGTCCCACAGTTTCTGCGGGATAGAGCGTTGTTAGTGTGCATACACAGTTGAATGAATATGAATGAAAAGAGTTCATTAATTTGTAGCTTGAATCAACAAATAGGATACATTTATCCCAATATAGGAGTTCCTGTGAAGTAGGAGGACTTTCTTCGTGCAAAAATAACTAATATAATAAAAATTAAATTTTGTAAAAGAAGTCACGCGGGTTGACTAGTTAAATAATAAAAAACACTATTTACGTGCTCCTTTATAACTCAATATTAACACAAAGAACTTACTCGTCAAACTGGCTCAGAATTTCATAATAAACCAATAGGAATTACTCTACACTATGAAGTTGTAAAAGATATTTCTAGAAATTAAATTTTAAAGTTCTTATTTATTATGTTTGTATTTAATTTAGAATGCATTTAGTTCTAATTGCGGTTTGGTCTAGAGGGAGTACTATTAGTACTAGTCTAATGTCTACTCTATAAATTCCAAACCAATCGACCAGTGGTTGAATATCGGTCGAAATTCATTTGACTGTCATTAAAAACATTTAATACTAGCTGATCCAACACGTTGTCCTGTCTTAACTATGAATATTGAATTCAAATTGGCTGTCAAAAGCTTACATTAGAAAAGTGAATATGGTCGTTAAGTTTTCTTAAATTTTCTAATTTTCCGCGCAACTTTTTAATTTTTTTTTCTTCCATAAGAACCTTCTCCTGACAATAACAAACATAACAAAAAAAGAATTAACGAAATCGGTTCAGCTGCTCTCGAGATTTGCGCTTAGCGACACAATCAGTGATTTATTTTTATATTATAGATAAAAAAAATACTTTGATAAATGATTGAAAATTTATGAATATATTTTTTACTATGAATACGAATAAATTTTATTATAACCGACGATTAATAAAAGAGTTTTCCATGACTTGATATAACGACATAAACGTAATCTGTAATTTTATTATTGCATTTTTGTAACCTCCATTACATCTTGTGTTTCTTTTCAATTTTTTATATTGCTTTTTAAAAAATAATGTTTATTCGATGGAAACTTATTCGAATATAGATGTGATAACTCTTTACCGAATAGCGCTGGGGCTTAGATTATTTATATATCTAGATAGAGTGTCGCGCTGCAAACGAACTTATACAAAAAGGCCAAGTTTTATATGCTAGTGTGCGTGACAGCTATATCTTACACTCCTTCCACGTACTTTTATTTTCGTAGTGTGCGTGCGTAATGATACCAGTAGTTGAAAATTAATTTTAAAATAGGGAGCTTATTACATATAGAGTCAAGTATTTTTTACTTACAAAAAAATGCCAAAATAATACAACAATAATAATATAACGTCTCGAGGTCCGGATTTCGGTCATTTTTTACTTTCTATAGATTAAAACTTGCAATGTTTTTATATATTTAGATGGGTTAAGCGAACGCTAACTTTTTCGTTTCTGAAAATGTGACATTTTTGAGAAAAGAAAATCCAATGTTTACTATAAACGCCCGCGGGGAGTGTTAGGTACGCTGCGGGTGGAGGGAGTCGTGTGTCAATCGTATTGAAGAGAGCGGCGTACGCGCGCGGTTTACACCCCCTGTAACCCCTTTATTGATTAATAATATCCCAAGTCCTGTGTCTGCTATATCTCCTAAACGCTAGTTAATTGACCCTTCCCTGACGAAAACCGACTGGTGGTGAAGTGCGAACTATTTAGTGTGAACTATTTTGTGTTATTGTGTGAAACGTGGGCATGCCCAAAAGAAGATAAGAAATCACCAAGAACTTTGTCTTTATTACCTGACTGACAATAGATAACTCTTAATTTTAAAGAAGCTGAAACCGGGCCCAGCCAGCTTTCACGTGTGTGGGGTTGTTTACGCCGCATCCAATATTTTTTAATAATCTAAGCGCTGGGGTTTACTCGTAAAATATATCATCAATTGAGATTTATCTTGACAATTCCAGCAATAGTTGATTGTTTTGGATAATCTACTTTATAGTAGCCAAAGCCACCAAGATCCGGCTCGTAAAAACTCTTGTTTTCTCCATATTCCTTTACGCATCGGAAACTTGGATCTTGCGAGAGAGTGAGAGAAAAAGGATAGACGAAGAATGTTACGAATACCTTGGACCCCATTCCGTAGTAACATCTCGATCCTTTCTGAGCTTGGCATCAAACAACGTCTATCCTCAATCGTTCAGGCTTGCATTCTCACGTAATTTGGTCACGTGTGTAGACGCGACGATGAGGTGGACTGATCAAATAAAAGCAGCAATTGACGTCCCAGTACACCGATGTATGAGGAAGGCTTCTATTAGGGAGGAGTGGAGGCATATTGTCAAGAGTGCCACAACTTTTAAATGTCCACGACCGGTCTGCCAAGACCATATCGACCAAGAAGAAGACTTTATAGTATTCGGCTTTTACATTAAAGGTTTATCACCGAATATTAACGAATACAGACGCATACAGACGAAAAAACGGCAAGTGTCTAGTCAGTGCATTTTAGGTCGAAACTTTTTCTAATTTTCCAAAAATTATGATTTAGGTGTCATTTGATTTGGAATGGCAAGTAGAAACTTTTTGAGAAAATTATAGGGCCGCTCGCAAAAAAAAATTATATAATGCAATAATAGTATAATAATAGACAAAACTTGTGGTGTCGTGGGACACCGGAAACGAAGTTCCAATATTACACACATTTTGTTATCTCTATGACAAGGCTGTACGGTGTAATGCTTTTGCCTTTTCGATTATATAAAAACAGAGAATTAAAATATGTCCAATGTACCTAACCATTACACACATTTTCTTACCACTATGACAAGGCTGTACGGTGTAATACCTTTGCCTTTTCCATTAAATAAAAAACAGAGAAATAAAATGTGTCCAATATACGTTACCATTCACAGTAACTACGTTACGGACGTATTTTCCCGGTTAAGGTACCTCCTTCCATACCCTACAATGTATTTGACACACACACGCATGCATATAGTCCCTTTATTTTAATGTTAAATTAATTTTGGTCGAATTACGACCACTAGGTGATCACTAGTAAGTATAATAAATAAAGCTTTTAGTAGACTAGAGAAATTAAATACCTAACGTCTTTCGATGTTATATTGTCTTTGGATTTATTTTTCCTAAATAGAAGCATTGATTTTGTTTATTATGAACAAACTAAAATTTAATTTGAATATTTTAAAACAGTTATTCTGCGGTTATAAGATCAAGATGGCCAGTAGTTTTCTAAGCCACGCGGATGTGACACGAATGTACTATTGTTTGCGAATTTCACGACGGACTCACTTTCCACCATTTTCTATATGTATAATAAATTTGTTATATTATCTGTATATATTCTTTACATAGTCTAGTTTATAAAACAAAGTCGCCTCCCGTTTTCTATACGCTTAGATCTTTTTAACAACTCAACGGATTTTAATGCGATTTTTACTAATAGACAGAGTGATTCAAGAGGAAGGTTTGTATGTATAATATAAGTATTAAGGCGTTTTGTGTCTATTGAATCAAATTATAGATCAAATTCATTACATTTTATCTAAAGCTGTATTTGTTCGTACGTTTGGCCAAATGAAGTAATATTTTTTTATTTTTTTTTTTTATTTTTATCTGTCTGTCTGTTTGTTCCGGCTAATCTCTGAAATAGCTGGACCGATTTTGACGGGACTTTCACTAGCAGATAGCTGATATAACAAGGAGTAACTTGGGCTATTTAACATCTCGCTGCGACCCATAGGAGCAGAGCAACACGCGAACGAAGTCACGCGGGTCGGCTAGTAAATAATAAAATTCAAAAATTTTTAAAAAAAATTTATAAACAATTTACAAAAAGAATGAAAGAAGAAAGAAACTTTGGTTTATTACAAATATCTTACAAACTAATTGAGGTACTTTAAATTTAAGAAAAGTTTCAAAAAGAGGAAGAAATCTTCTAAAAGAAACTTTTGACTCCCGATTGTCGGACCAATATTTATAAATTTTTCCTATAATTTAAAGATGCTATTCCGAATCGAATGACACTTTTTCATATTTTTCCGACACTTGAAAAATTTGAAAAAATTAGCAATTCACTAGACTAAATAGGAATAGGTAAGTTCAAAGTTAGGGTCATAATATAACAAGACTAGTCGACCCGCGTGACTTCGTCCACGTAGGACTAAGTTTGTTCTAAGATAACTATATCCTATTTGTTGATTCAAGCTATAAATTAATTAATTCATTTCATTCGTGTCCATTCTGTATGCACTACTAACAACGCTCAATCCCACAGGGACTGTGCTATTTCTCGGGATAAAAAATATATAACTTGTTAATCCTGGTTATAAAGTATTCGTATATCAAATTTCATTCAAATCGGATCAGGCGTTTTAATGTGATGCAACAAACAAACTGTCGTCGGCGTCATCCACTTCTTTTTTTTGCAAATCTCCGGTTTTATAATATGTATAGATTATTATTAAAACCTTTCAATCAAAAACTTATTCCTCAGAAAAACTAGCGAGAAAAATAGATTTTGTTGAGTGAAGCAAGATTCACCGTGTAGAAAACTTGTAGAGGAATTTGGAGGTTAATGGTAGTCGAAACCTCATTCATATATGAGATATGTTCTATTGTGGAGTTAAAGAGTTGACAGAAGTAAAACCACAAGCAGTTGTATCGTCTTGAAGTATTGAACTGACAACTTTTATGTAATTTATTTAAAAGGTAGGTTATATTATTCGTTTTATGTATTTAATTTGCATCGGACAAACTAAAATTCGATATTCGACGAGTAACATCGTTCGGTTGGAATTAGACTCTACATGGACTCTACGTGGTTATATAGCCTGTAACCTTCCTTGATAAATGGGCCATCCAACACTAAAAAAGCTTTTTAATTAAAACCAGTAGTTTCTGAGATTTACGCGCACCCAAAGAAACAAATTGTTTAGCTTTAGTAGAGATATGTAGTTACTAGCTGACACGGCAAACATTCTAACTCGAATAAAAACGTGTTTAGTAAATAAAGCTTACTACTCTGTACAAGATTATTTGAATGATGACAAAGCTTGGATTCAAAATGTCGTTGATGCTCAGCTGAATGATTATACCTTTGTAAAACAGACTGATGTAAACAATGGCATTTTGAAAAGAGCAACTGTTGAGTTTCTTGCCAGTTCTTCTCATCAGGAAATTGCTTTCCGAACTGGTGGTAGCTTCAGACAAACTGACTGACTGACCAATTTCTGACGTGTCAAAAGTACTTTGTAAAAAGTCTATTTGAATAAAATATTTTGAGTTTGAGTTTGATTGTTTTGCCATATAAATATGGCCCCCCTTATCACTTAGGGGGATGAAAAATAGAAAGTAGCCGATTCCCAGACCTAATGAATATGTATATAAAATTTCATAAAAATCAGTAGAGTCTTTATGGAGGAGTATGGTAACTAACATTGTGACAAGAGAATTTTATATAATAAAAGATAGTCTTATCCGTTCCGACAAATAATGAGAATGAGAATCAATAAAATGTAAAAGTCTAAACAAGTTTCCAGAGTTTACCTCATTTGCATTTTTAAATTCATCATCTCAATAAAACAATTTATAAGTTATTAACAAATGTTAAACTTACCAGATTCCTCGTCATCCTTAATTTCATTCTCTTCATCCAAAGATCTATAACGATCTTCTGCCACGTTACTGCCACTGAGGTAGATAGTATTCGCTTCCTTGCTATACTTGTTCACATCCACATTATTCTTCTTAAAACACACACCACTTGTAACACTTAAATCACCATTGAATTCTAAACTATCATCTAAATATGAATAAAAGTTCTTCTGCAAACAACTCACTGAAGGTTTTAGAGTACACTTATTTAATATATTGTCCCACAAAGTATTACCAGTTCTAAAAGTTCCATTTTGGTATACACTAGCAAAGCCTCTGCCTGCTACTGCTTCTACAATCTTTAGTCTCTTAGGTATTTCGTTTTGGACTCTCCTAACCTCATCTTCTGTGTCATTATGGCTACATTCAGCTACTATTATACTGGAAACTAAAATTACAATAATAATTGATCCTATATTTGGAGTTATTTGTGTGACAGCTCCCCCATCAGCACCATTGCGATGTCGTCTTGCCATTGTCAGATCATTACTATTATAAGTAAGGTTTGTTTCATGTAAATGACTGTTCAAAAACAATTGTTACTGTGTCTAGTTGGGCGTAGGCTCATTAATTCCATTTTCTCTGTTTTTGAAAGTGTGTCATGTCTCCCTTGTCAGTGTCGGATATTGTTGTCGTTTCATCTGAAAAGAGAAAAGGCATCGTTATTATTTGGGTTCGAATGTTTGCCTAATTTTTACAGATGATTATTTATGATAATTGATAATATCAAGATATATCCGACTATTCTTTATTTACCAGAAATGTATTGAATCTGAATGAATGGAAGTGTTTGAAATAGGTTTTTAATTTTCTTGTATATTTTTCTTGGGAAATCAATAAACAAATGTATTAGAAAATCAAGAAATCATATAGTGATTTAAGAAACTAGCTAAAAACAATGTGTTTTTATTTTTTTGTCAGACATTTTATGCATTTCCTAGTACATTACGGAACTCAATATAATTCCTAGCAAAAATATATATTTTATAGGACATTTAAGTATTAAGGTTCTTGTGTTTGAAAACCTAGCTATTAAAACTGTTAACAATTAGCTGATGTTTTCAGACAAAAATCGATTTGTATGTAATAGGAAAAGATCGCAATGTATATAAAATGCATTATAGATATATGTATAAGCCCAGTAAGTTTTTCCTCATCTTACCAACATCGTCGTCAGACTGGTTACCCGACATACTTTAAAGGCACACTTTTATAGTTCCCTTATTCATATGACGAGTTTTTTCCAATAAGTAAAAATTAAAAGTCATTTAACTTGAATGATTTTATCTGTTTAAGTAATTAATATAATCACCATTATACCTTTCCTTTTTCTCTTTCTTATCGTGTGTATTAAGATAATAAGTTTATGATAGACATACCTAAATAATTAAAAAAAAATCGGATATTCTAGGCATCGTTTGTTACTAACAGAAAATATTCTTATTTTTAGTACGAATAATAATTTCGTTTTCGAATTTTCCCTTTACCTATGATGATTCCCTATAACCCTTGCTCCTTACTAAATTGTACTAATTCCGTCAAAAGCCAACCGGCAGAAACGTAAGTAGTATATATTTTGATTCCCTTGCATGTCTATAACTATGAATAATCCACTGATTTTTTTGATTCCGTTCATTGAGTAATTTGATGAATTCGCTTCTCCAATTCGATATATTTATATAGTTTAGTAATTTACTGAAAGTAATAGTAATTATTTTTGTAAAATCGTTTTTAGTTTCGATTTCCTAGATTCGATTTCCTAACGCGCCTAGCGTCTACTGATTATATTTCGTAATAAGACAGGAGGTAGATAGAGTTAAAATAAATGTATACATACTTGTTATATCAAATAACTCTTCCTGTTAACGTGATATCTAGTAGTGTCCAATTATCTCAATATGAATCAATTATCACAGCGGAATCTGAAGCGGCCGATCCGTTCCGCTTTCCTCGCGTGAATCATTTCAATTGGGTATATGCGTACTTTTGATTTGTGAATGTTATTTGTGGTAGGGGTTGTAACTTACTAAAAATATCTACGTTATACCAATGAGGTAAATTGTCTATTAACGCAAAAACCAAAAGTTTCTGAGGATAAAGCAAACATTAGTGACTGGATTTGGACCCAAGGCCACCATCGCCGATAAACAATACAAGAAATACCCTCTTGTTTTCCGATGCGTTGCATCCTCGAAGATAGAATGGGGAGGGGTAGTGAAGAAAAAAATTCTGCGGTTTCACTGGGCCCTGAGCAAAAGCCCAGAGTCCACTAGTTGCGCAGCATTAATGGAATGGGAGAGGGAGGGGGTATGGTCCACATACGACATAACCGGAACGCGTCTATGACACTTGGCGCTCGGATTCCCATGCTGGTGGTCTCAAGCCAATCGGGCAACAGATCTCCTACCACCAAAGGGGTGCTGGGTTACTCGGTTCTTACGAGATGTTCTCCCAGCGGCAGAGGGAAATAGTATTCTAAACCTGTCCCCTCATGGGTTAATACGTATAAACATGTATTTTAGATACAAGTCATCAATGTCTAGGACATGTGACTCGGAAGCAGGCTTAAACACATTTTTGACATCGTTAACTATTCGATTGGAAGGGGCAAGCCCTTAACATTGAAATAAACAAAGTATAATTATTAATATAGCTCGAGTGAGGATGAGAAAACATTGACCAAATTAAATGTGTGAAATCACTCGACAAACTATCTTTCTTATCTATTCACTGATTTCTGTCTAAATTGGATATATGTCGGGGTATAGTGGGGGTAGGATAATAGTGAAGGACGTGTCGGGCTATAATTAGAGTAGGATAATGATAAAAAAATCAATTATCACTTCCGTCGTATCATTTTAATATTCAACGATTTTTAACAGTCTCAAACGAGTAGAAGATTATCGATTAATCGGGACGCCAGCGCCATACTTCCTTTTTGTTGATTTACTTCGGATAAAGAAAATTAATCATCCCTTCCGTCGCATCGTTTTAATATTCAACGATTTTTAACAGTCTCAAACGAGTAGAAGATTATCGATTAATCGGGACGCCAGCGCCATACTTCCTTTTTGTTGATTTACTTCGGATAATAATAAAGAAAATTAATCATCACTTCCGTGGCATCATTTTAATATTCAATCGATAATCGTTTACTAGTTTGAGGCTGTCAAAAATCTTTGAATATAAAAATCGCGACGGAAGTGATAATTAACTTTCTTAATCATTTTCCTACTCTAATTATAGCCCGACACGGCCTTCACTATTATCCTACCCCAACTATACCCCGACATATATATTTATTGCTATAGAACTAACAACATATCACTATGTATTTCCTACTTTACTTTGAGGAGTTCTCATCACAACGTCTAAATCGGCTCATAAACAAGTTTGATATACACGTTCAGTTGAAATTTGGTAAAAAATATATCTAGAGTCATATAATTTGTTCTTTAGTTATCAAGCATCTAAATCGACTTTTGATTTCAAGAGCACACGCATTGCAGTGAAATTATTGTTCACGTTCGTTGATTTCGAGGAATTAGTAAAATGGAGTCAGTCTTTACGGTTATACGGACGGGACGTGTGATATTACATATAAGGAAAACAATTGCTATCTCACTGTTTACTATGTTGATGGTATAGTTCATTTAATAGAACTTTTCTAAGCGTAATATAATATGGTAAATCGATAACTTCCCTTGGATTGAAAATACATTACAAACTCAAATTTATGTATGGAAAAATTAAATTTATAATCTATTTTCAATCTGTAATGCAGAGAATGAACACTAGTTTCGGTCGTAATTAAATTCCTCTTTCTTTTTACCTTCTGATACTAAATAATACTCATGTCATCAAAATTTTCACTGATATTTCAGTTGGGAAGTGAGCATAACAATAAAGATTTAATTAAACACATATTGAAAATTTAGATTTTTAAATAAAAATGTTGAAGACACTTAATATTAATATTTAATGAAATAAAAACAAACTTTTATTTTGTGTATTTTCCCTTCCATGACCAACAATATTTCTAATAGGAAATAGTTGAGTGAACGGCTGATCATCAATCATTAAATATTGCTACGTATCACAGATATATTAAAGTGATTCCTATGTATGAGTTGTTAGAATATACTCTATACATTATTTATAAATAAGTTTATTTATACGAATATTTAACTATATTCGTTATATACGGAAGGGAAAAACAGAAACCTCAAGCAGTAGACTGGATATTTGCATTCGTGATATAAAACTATTAGTTACTTACAGTTATTTCCTTACATAATAAAAGATACGAAACATACAAATTACAAAAGCAAATTATAAAGTTATGAAGTTAACTTTCTTTATAAAACATACAATTAACATTCAGTTCCGAAACGAAAGAGAAAACGCATAGGCTGTGTTGTGCATATAAATGATGCTTTAAGATGAGACTTTAAAATTCCCTAACCATACACAATATTTTATTTTGTATTAATACTAAGTCATTCAGATATATTTGTTTATCCATTTTTATATACATATTCAGTATTTCTATTGGCGTTAAAATTAAAAATGTTTCCAAATTACAGTAAGATGGAATAAGATATCTTTAATCTATACTAATATTATAAAGAGGTGAGATTTGTATTTTTGTGTGTAACGAATAAACTTAAAAACTACTGGACCGATTTCAAAAATTCTTTCACCGTTAGAAAGCTACATTATCCCTGAGTAACATAGATTATATTTATAATTAGAAAAAAATAGAGATCCTGAGAAATTTTTACTAAAACTAACCAAAGGTGTAAAAAATTAGATATAAAATGTATTTCTTCGCATGCGCTGCGGAAAGTATTGATGATAGAACAAAAAAATGTTCTACAATATTATAGAACGTATCAATATCTACAAAAAACATCGAGAGACCATATGTCCAACTATTGTAGTTATGTCACTATAACTACTTTTTTACATTTTAAAAGTTGATAGAAATGCCTATCAAAATCAGACCATGTTTCCATACCTTTGTATTAATTTTTAGACAAATAAATTATTTCGTTTTCAATAGTGTTTCAATATCTATTGATTACTTTTTGAATTATTGAAATTGGACATTCCATTCAAAAGATATTACGAAATTAAAAATATCAATATAAACAAAAAAAAATAATAGCGCTAGTTCATTATATTTTTTTAGCCTATTACGTCAATATTGTTGTAATTAGTTGGTATCTGGAAAGTAACAAATGAGTATTTTATGCAAATAATGTTCATCACATCTAGATCACAATTTTTATTATTATATTATTTAGTATAATTAAGCTTTTTCTACATGTGATGTTTTGTGAAATAATAAAATATTATATCAAATTACACTCATTTAGAATTATAGTGACTTAACTCAAAAAACGCATGAGTGTAGAGTAAATTTTGTTCTAATACTAATCCACACTTATAACCCATGATTCTCTCTCTTTTTATTATTTAGAGGTAGCCCCCTTTAAGGTCATTTTATAACAAAATCAAAATAAACAAGAATTTCTTGTTAAATTCTAAAGATGCGATATACCTATTCTGTGAAATGTATATGTCGGTGTGAGTTAGGTTTAGGTTAGCCTAAGGTTAGGTTAGCCTTGTGTTAGGTTAGGTTACTGTTAGTCTCATCTTAGGATAACAGTGAAACTAAGCAGTGGAGGTGAGTGTCTCGATCGAATAAAAGAATCCCTTAAGCCATAAGGTCACAATTCCAAGGCGCTGCTTGGGTTCCTGTTGTAATAGTTACTGTCAGAATAGTACAAGATCGTAACGTTTAGTTATATCCTAGGAATAGGAATTGTACACATTGTATACTGTCCTTTTCTGAGCTTTCATAAGTTTGGGTGGCAAAAATGTAATTACTGGTATTGAGACATCTCAACCTTATTACAATATTAATATGTAGTCAATGTGATCTACTATTCAATTTTGTAAAATTCCATTGATATCTATTTACTCACTTTCACTCAGAAAGTCGTGAGCAAATTTGATTAGCACTTCACTTTGACGGGTGTTGGTTAAGTGTTAACGTTATTATTAGAATCTTTAAATGCATGTCTATACAAGAATATTTAAAAATAGATATAAATTTTTTTTAGCTTTTACTTTTCATTACATTTATTTACTAATAACTCAAATTCTACAAATTTAAGAAATTCAAGGATTATAATTTAAAAGGCAGTTGACAGGATATCTTATCCTTATCGCAATAGACTTTGTTGAAGTTATTGGTAATATAGTAGCCTAAACATTGGGTTAACTATTACTTCAAACTTGCGGTTATATTATAAACGATTAATTAATTATTACAAGATGCATCCAAAAATTGAGGCTAATATGAACTGTAACATTGCAATATGCAAATTAATTCAATTATATGAATAATATCGATGGTTGAAGGTAAACATACAATCCTTTAAGCGGTAGATTAATCAATATACTATAATTCAGTAAAACCAAAATTTAAAAAAGTTGATTGATAGAACCTTTAATCAACACATGAAATTTTCTGTAACTACAAAATTATCAAACATTTCCAACGCAACCATGTAAGTACAAGTAACTAACTTCCTACTGTTTTTGTTACTGTTTTTGAAACTTTCCTTTCCTTGGTTTTCCTTGGTGGTAGGGGATCTGTTCCCCGACTGGCTTGCGACCACCAGCATGCGAATCTAACCGCCGACTTGTTCCGGACGAGCCGCATGTGGGCTAGACTTACCCCCTCCCACTCCTATCCCATTAATGCTGTGGATCTAGTGGACTCTGGAATCTAATTCAGGGTCCGTAGAGACCGCAGCATTTATTCCTCTTCACTCCCTCTCCCCAGTTTATTTTCGAGGATGCAACGCATCGACAAAACAAGAGGGTCCTCTTGTTTTGTCGATGGCCATGGGCGTTGGTGGCCACTTACCATCAGGTGGATCATCTGCTCGTTTGTACCTTATCTACCATACAAAAAAAAATAGCTATAATGGCAGTAACCAAATTTTAGTAACGATCCCAGTTTTTTTATTTTTTTTTTTTTTACAATATCCTAATCATTCTTTTTTTATCGACCAGATTTAAGGACAAAATCGAAACTTGGCTGAAACCTAAACCGAGGGTTCGATAGTATTTTATTTAAGCCTTCAAACGTTTTACTCGTCTTTTGCATTAAATTTTAGTTTTCCAAATAAATTACAATATTCGTATACTGTAGATAGTTGCCACGGAAGGTTTGAAATAATTAGATAATTTAGTCGTGGGAAAAACTTATGAAATAGAAGCGAAATCTTAGATAAAATCTAACGACATTAATATAACTTAAAGCGTATTAAAACGTATTTAAGCTAACACTTTCTTCACAGCTTTTTACTCATCTCGTGTATTTGAAAGTTACATGTGTATTAGGGCGACTTTCTACTATATATATAGAGAGAGATATGATACCCATTACTGTACAGCAATACGTATACACATGTAATTTAGACTGAGGCGAGCGGTGCCTGGGGCTTGAGACCCAGGAGCAGGCTTAAAGAGCTCGTTCATAATATATTAACTCTCACCTCCGCCACTCGACCTCGCTAACGACGATAGATAATAAAGTAAACTTACGTGGACCTGGAGAAGGGTGACCTTAATCACGACACTATAACACTAACTTCCATGTTAACTGTGATTGAGACTAATGTATCGTACTAAAGGTTATATATTGTCTTCACGTCAGTATACTTGAAATAATATAAAATGATCTACCCGCTACTACTACTTTATAAACAGTGTTGCTAACATTTCATTTTTATCTTTATCAGCATCTACCGTCAGGTCGTTGCATATATTAGACTAGTCGACCCGCTCGATTTCGTTCGCGTGTTGCTCCGCTCCTATGGGTCGTAGCGAGATGTTAAATAGCCTAAGTTACTCCATGTTACATCAGCTATCTGCCAGTGAAAGATCCGTCAAAATCGGTCCAGCCATTTCAGAGATTAGCCGGAACAAACAGACAGACAGACAGCCAAAAATTGTAAAAAATGTTGTTGTTGGTATATGTGGTGTGTGCGTGTATACATCCATATGCACTTAGTATAAATCGGTTATTTCAATATTTCAAACAGACACTCCAATTTTATGTAGGTATTTGTATGGATGAGTAGAAAATATACAAAAAGTTGGTAAAGAACTGTTAGCAATAAAAAAATACAACTTTAATCAGAATTTCTACATTTGTTGTACATGTAAGATGTCCAGAATTGTTTCGCAAGCCTTTTTAGAAAGAAAATTTCTAAAGAAGTATTTGATTTAAAAAAAATTGGCTATAGGTACCAGGAAAATGGAATATTACAGCATCAATAAGCTGATAGATGATGGAGCCATAAGGACTAAAAGTCTAAGAGATAGAACAGTCGGACTTGAGTTAATATTATTTCTTATTTAAATTATAGTTATTGACATTCAAATAACAGGATGCTACTCATATCAGCTTTACCAAGCTCAAATAACAGGATGCTACTCATGTCAGCGCTACCAAACTCAAATAACAGGATGCTACTCATATCAGCGCTACCAATCTCAAATAACAGGATGCTACTCACATCAGCGCTACCAAACTCAAATAACAGGATGCTACTCATATCAGCGCTACCAAACTGAAATAACCGGATGCTACTCATATCAGCGCTACCAAACTCAAATAACAGGATGCTACTCATATCAGCGCTACCAAACTCAAATAACCGGATGTTACTCATATCAGCGCTACCAAGCTCAAATAACAGGATGCTACTCATATCAGCGCTACCAAACTCAAATAACAGGATGCTACTCATATCAGCGCTACCAAACTCAAATAACAGGACGTTACTCATATCAGCGCTACCAAACTCAAATAACCGGATGTTACTCATATCAGCGCTACCAAACTCAAATAACAGGATGCTACTCATATCAGCGCTACCAAACTCAAATAACAGGATGTTACTCATATCAGCGCTACCAAACTCAAATAACCGGATGTTACTCATATCAGCGCTACCAAACTCAAATAACCGGATGTTACTCATATCAGCGCTACCAAACTCAAATAACAGGATGCTACTCATATCAGCGCTACCAAACTCAAATAACCGGATGTTACTCATATCAGCGCTACCAAACTCAAATAACCGGATGTTACTCATATCAGCGCTACCAAACTCAAATAACAGGATGCTACTCATATCAGCGCTACCAAACTCAAATAACAGGATGTTACTCATATCAGCGCTACCAAACTCAAATAACAGGATGTTACTCATATCAGCGCTACCAAACTGAAATAACCGGATGTTACTCATATCAGCGCTACCAAACTCAAATAACCGGATGTTACTCATATCAGCGCTACCAAACTCAAATAACCGGATGTTACTCATATCAGCGCTACCAAACTGAAATAACCGGATGTTACTCATATCAGCGCTACCAAACTGAAATAACCGGATGTTACTCTTATCAGCGCTACCATACTCAAATAACAGGATGCTACTCATATCAGCGCTACCAAACTCAAATAACAGGATGCTACTCATATCAGCGCTACCAAACTCAAATAACAGGATGTTACTCGTATCAGCGCTACCAAACTCAAATAACAGGATGCTACTCATATCAGCGCTACCAAACTCAAATAACAGGATGTTACTCGTATCAGCGCTACCAAACTCAAATAACAGGATGTTACTCGTATCAGCGCTACCAAACTCAAATAACAGGATGCTACTCATATCAGCGCTACCAAACTCAAATAACAGGATGTTACTCGTATCAGCGCTACCAAACTCAAATAACAGGACGTTATTCATATTAGCGCTACCAAACTCAAATAACCGGATGCTACTCAAATTATAAGTGTTGCCAACATCATAATTACTTTACTTTTGTATAATATAAATGAATTATACATATAAACCTTCCTCTTGAATCACTCTATTTATTGAATGTCGCACTAAAATCTGTAGCGTAGTTTTAAAGATCTAAGCGGAGAGACATCAGAAAGCGACTTTGTTTTATACTATGTAAAGAAAAGTAGATTGAAGGTAAACAATTAATGCAATTATTATGGAGAAAATCTTAAGTAACTTAGAATATTTATTGCAGGTTTAATCAGATATATCCGGTACTTACTCTAATTCCTAGTTCTTACTAGTTTCACTATGTTTTTAGTACTTCTAGCAGAATCATCCTATAAGCACAATATTTACTACTTAACAGCAATCACATTAAATAGACTTATTTTGGTATCACTACATAGTATAAAACAAAGTTGCTTCCCGCTGTCTTTATGTCCCTATGTATGCTTAGATCTTTAAAACTAAGCAACGGATTTTGATGCAGTTTTTTTAAATAGATAGAGTGATTCAAGAGGAAGGTTTATATGTATAATACATACATAATATAGTAGAGAAACACTGATAATTTTAGAGGTTTCTAATGTGATGTCATAAATAAACACATTTTTTGCGCTTACATTGCAAACGCTGGCTGGACCCTACGAGATAGATCAAAATAATGTACTACAGTATTGTACACCTTAAAAAGGTCTACAAAAAAGTCCGCGATGGTATATGTCTATCTCTTAGGGATAACCCACAATAACCATTTTTTACCCTTTACTTTTTATGAGAAATAATGGCTTATATACGAAGCGATTTTAAATAATACTGCATTCATCCTTATCCAATTAGGTACCTTAAGTACATTGTGCATTTAATATAGATCAATATGGCCCTTTACAGCCCGAAGTTTATATGAATATTTTCGAAGATATTACAGATTTAAAATGCAGGGACATAGCGGTTGCGCGGCGCGTGCCTATGAAAACGTTGCATATTCTGAAGTATATTTAGTATTGGCATTGCACCCGTGTGAAGCCGGGGCGGGTCGCTAGTAATTAATAAAATAACTTAACTATGATGTTTTATAGTATTTCGGTTTCAGAACATTTGATTATCATCAGATCATATAATTTCATAAAATATTACTCCCTAACTTTCGACACAGAGACCCAGTATTACAGTATACAGACATCCAGTACAAGTCTAAATGATTCGTTTTGTTGTTGCCAACATAATAACAAACCGTTTTTCTAAATATATTAGAAAAATGTTTGAAAATTGGAAGTGTAGAAAATAGCGTTTAATAGTAAATGAGAATTAAGGTAAAGCTTTATGAAGTTCAAACGCTTGATTTTAAACACTTTCACTAACGATAGTTCGTGATCTATCTTATACTAATATAAAAGCTGAAGAGCTTGTTTGTTTGAACGCGAATCTCAGGAACTACTGGTCCAATTTGAAAAATTCTTTTATTGTTAGATAGCCCATTTATCAAGGAAGGCTATAGGCTATATATCATTACGCTACGACCAATAGGAGGGGAGCATCACGCGAACGTAGACGCGAGGGTCGGCTAGTAAGATATAAATTGTAAGTAATTTGGTTTTTAGATAAACCACCAAAAATTAGGCTCCTAGGATTTTCCACAACGACGTTAATGGAGACCAATAAAGGTCGAGTTGTATCAAGATAAGTGTATGGCCTGTACTTTTTTTTCATTTGCTTTGCTCGACTTGGCAGGGGCACTGCCATGTACACATTTTATTAAAAGGAATTTAATTCATTATGAATTGTATTTTAGTAGTAAATTTAGTAAGTCTTTATCTCCCATTTGGGTCTTCGTTTTGGGGTATCTAGGAGGTAGAAATATATGTTAAAAATCCTTAATTTATATCTCTGCGAAGAGACAGTAAAACTAGTAAAAGTGCAACTTCCTACTCTACATCCCGTCAAAATAAATAACAGCATAGCTTTCTAGTGTTTTTACGCAAATTCAATTAGTTGAGTGACGTTCAGTGAGTGAGTATTAATTGCGTGTATAATAATCACATTATGGTAATGAGTGAGGAAAGTAAAACGAAAGTTACGTGGCGAAAGTATATGTAATATTATATCAATGTTATGCATAACTTGGATAAACATAAAGCTTTAGTCTACGATATAAAAAAAAAATTGTCGAAGAAACAAAAATATTTTTGGGACTTCGTATGTAGGTATTGCTATTCTTTGGAGTGAATTTTGGTAATTAAAAAAAAATTGTTAAAAATTCTTTGTTTGGAATTCCATTACTTAATTTCTTGTATACCTAAATTTTTATTTATTTCTTTGGATAGAATTTTGGTAAATAAAAAAAATCGTTAAAAACTCTTTGTTTAGAATTCGAATACTTAATTCCTTGTATCACTAAATTTTTATTTATTTCTTTGGATTAAATTTTGGTAAATAAAAAAAATCGTTCAAAAGTCTTTGTTTGGAATTCCATTACTTAATTCCTTGTATCGCTAAATTTTTATTTATTTCTTTGGATTAAATTTTGGTAAATTAAAACAATCGTTCAAAAGTCTTTGTTTGGAATTCCATTCCTTAATTCTTTGTATAACTAAATTTTTATTTATTTTCAATACAAACTTATGACTAGCTCACCCGTCCTCGCTTCGTATGACGTATTAGGCTATTGTAAAAGGTTTTATTAAAATAGTTTCAGCAATTAAACCTTCCTTGAACGTCTACAAATATTTCAATACCAAAATTAGCCAAATCGGTCCAGCCGTCCTCGAGTTTTAGAGAGACTAACAAACGTCAATACATTTTCATATATAAGTATATAAATAAATATAAAAATGAAAATATATAAAAGGAAAGTAGCTTAAAGTAATTTCTTTATAAGTGTAAACTTATATTTATATTATAAGCTGGTTTAATGACGTCAGCGTACCTGATCAGTTATTAATATATGTAATGAGGTAACGGACCTACTATTCTACTAGAGGCCCTTTCTTTTTGATCCCTACTAAAAGATAGAAGGTTTGAATCCTCAACTGGAATTTCTTGACTTCCAAAAATATAAATCCCAAAATAAATAAATAAATGAGGGGGTCTGGGTTTGTTGTTCAAAACATTTTGAGGTTTGAATTCGTTATGATAGTGGTTACTTATACACATGACAAATCAACAAAATCGCTTTAATATCAACTATACAGGTGGATTTTTGAGACGGGTCAGTAAGGGCAGGTACCTTAACCGTTATAGTTACAGGAAAACGTTCCTAGGAGACCATCCAAAACTTTTTAAGATATTCTGAACTGCATTCACAGATTTTTGAGAAAATGTACGGTCAGCGAAAAAACTGCTAAAATCCAAAAATAATTTTTTTTATGTCTATCGATCCTACTCCGTATAGGGATCAAAAGACTATTGGACCATTTAAGGTTTGAGTACTAGAAATGTCAGAAATCGCCAAAAACATTTTCCATACATTTTGTACAGAAAAACGATAAAATCTAACTGTAGTTTAGTTCATATACAGGATATGAACTAAACTACAGTTAGACCTAAAAACAGATCCAGAAGCTTTTGAATACTTTTAACTTAGCCGAGTAATAAAATAACGATTTAAATGACCCACAAAAATAGTAAGTTTTATGAAATTACTCGTCACACTGTCTTTCATGAAAGCGGCTGAAATAACACGTCCGCCATCTTGTGTCGTTCGCTATGTTTGATTCACAATGAAATCATTTTATAGTATTCTTTTTAACTAACCCTTTCTTTCATACCCATATCATGGGCGTGCGCAAAAACAACTGGTCCACCATCTTGGACCGTCAGCCATATTGGATTAATGATGTCACGTATCTACTTACAACTTAACATTTAAATACACACAGTGAAAATTTGTATGTTTGAATGTTTAGATGTTTGGATGTTTGTTACTCAATCACGTAACAACGGCTGAACAGATTTCAATGAAATTTAGTACACAAATGCTTCATAACCTGGATAACAAATAGGCTAATTTTAATCCCAAAAAAAATCTTAGTTCCTGTGGTATAAAAAATTAAATGTTTTTGTTAAATTTCAGTACATGTGATAAACTACACCCGTGTAAAACAGGGGCGGGTAAAAAAGGCAATTAAGAGAACCCCTACCATACAACTTATTATTTTTAATAAAGAAAACTTAGGCTGTAGCATCGCATGTTGTTAATCATAATAAAGTAATATGTATCTCTAGGCTGTGCTTATATAAATTACAGTTCGAAGTGAAAGTGCAGGTTCGATCGTGAAATGAAAATAAAAGTGCTTGCTTTTAGACATCTTGGCTTTACTATTTCGTCATACTTTCTGATAGGTTTAACGTTTTTGATCAAATATCTTAAATATCGCACCTTAAGAATTTAATTGACCTAACACTAAATTCTTGTTCATTTTGATTTTGTTATAAAATGACCATAATGATCTGTGAATCTGGGTATGTATAATAACGAGTAATTTTAACACTTAATTTTACTTAAAATTTTATGTGTTTTTAAGGTTATGTACTTAAGAAGGAAAAAGGGAGCCTTGTAGGATGACTTGGTTGTCAGTTAGTCTGTCTCTTTAAATATTTTTTCTCTTAATCAAAGTCAGTTTAATTCTAAAGGTGCGATATATAAATGACAACTTAGCAACTCTGATTCTTTATGACGAGTTTGGTAAGTATGTATCCTTTTATATATGTATAACTAGCCGACCCTTGCGACTTCGTATGCATGATGCTCCTCTCCTATTGGTCTTAGCGTGGTGATATATAGCCTATATCCTTCCTCAATAAATGGGCTATCTAACACTGAAAGAATTTTTTAAATCGGACCAGTAGTTCTTGAGATTAGCGCGTTGAAACAAACAAACTCTTCAGCTTTATATATTAAGTATAGATATTAATACTATATACACAGACCCACTGTAGCCATATAACCATACAAAGGGCACTTTTACCACGTGTATTTAGGTTTAATCTCACATTTTAATTCATATATGACTAATTCTCAAAAACATAACGGACACACAGTTCGACATGCACTTCATCCCTACGTCGATAGATGGCGTACGAGTACACTGTATTCTTAAGTATGTTTTTGGCGATAAAACATAACCTATGTCTTTCCTTACGCTCCACTTTATCTATGTGCCATATTTTAACAATATCAGTTCAGTGATTTAAACCTGATTGTATAACAGACAAATAGACGAAATTAATTTGTCAAAAGATGGCGTGCGTAGTATATTAAATCGCACTTTCGTTTGTTTAGTTTGCATTCTTAAGTATTTCCTACATTTCTTAAGAGTTACTTTCGAAATTATAATATTAGTTAAGATTTAGTTATGAAAGGCAATGGCTCTAATACTCATAAACATATGTATTACGTACTACTAAGTAATAACTATCTTCTTTTTATAAAAACGAAAAGAGAAACGATTTCCGGTACACTTTTACAAATGGTAATTGATTATTTGATATCTCACGTTATCCACTGTGAGTGTTTGTTAGTTTGACTGTGATATTAAAACGAAATCACTGATTGGCATAGTTTTATATAAAGATAGCTTGAAGTACTAAAACTAACATAGGCTTCTTTCTATTTCGATGATAAATGCGTGTGTTATCTGCCATATTTGATTTAAAAAGAGGACGCTAGGTATGCGTTTATTAAGAATCATTAGAATCGCTTTGTTTGGTACAATCTCTGGGGGCAAAGCAGGCCTAGATGAGCATACATTGTCATTGATTTGATGCGAACATAAATACATACCTACAAAATGAAGTAGTTTCCGCTGTCTATTCGCTTAGATCTTTTAAACTACTTAACGGATTTTAATGCGGTTTTCACCAATAGATAGAATGATTCAAGAGAAAGGTTTAAATGTATAATACATATTATATATACGTATACATATTATAGTACAGAAACCCTGCGAAGCCGGGACGGGTCGCTAGTTGTTATGTAAAAGCTTATTATGAAAGTTTGGATCATAGAATGGTTTTTTCTGTCACATCAATTCAGCTAAAAGGGCTTAAGAGGACTTCGTACGTACGACACTTTTGAAAAATAAATTTTTACCAAAAATATTGGTGTCGCGCTGAGCCCCAAGCTTACCCCTTACCGTGCGATAGAGAGAACTACAGCTCGAACTGATTTTGCCTACGTAACATTAAGAAATCCTCCTTTCGTAATCCCCTGTTTCCTCCTCGAAATCTGGACCGATTTTAATATTTATTTCGTTAAAATGCAGTACAGGGTCTAAGCTATGCCCGTACGTTTTGCTTTTTTGGTTGATGTTAGTAATAATTAGTTTGCTGGATGTTTGCAAATGTAAATAAAAAGTCGTTTTTTTAATTTTAAATTTATATTAATCAAATAATAAAAAAAAAACAAAACGTACAGTCATGGCAGAGGTACGTATATATCGCATGGTAGTTTTTTTTCTTCTGTAACTTCATTATCCTAGGAGGAAACAGGGGACTACGTTTGTATGAAAAAAGTGTCAACTGATTTCCTCTTAAATGTGTGTGTGTGTGTGTGTGTGTGTCTATGCGAACAAAGCCAAATGGGGTAGATGCTAGTATACAATACATGACAGCAATATTTCTAAGGATTTTCTCTTGATATACCTCACAAAACATAGTGATTAATCATCTTCATGTTATTGCAATAAAGTGAAATTTTGATATTTGCGCTAGCGACACTGGACAAGGTGTCGTAGATAATTTATTATACTTCCTCACTTTGCGAGATACTCAATCTTCATTTATAATAATATATAATAGTTATTATTAAGAGTATGGGAGCTATACTGCGCAGTTACTCCACGTTAACCACGTTAACACCACGCCACCAAACAACACTACACTTTTAGTTTCAAAACTTTAATATGTACCGCGCATTATCATTTGACAAACTTAATCCTTTCGGAACTTGGTGGCACCCCCTGTGATCTGTTCCCCGACTGGCTTGCTACCACCAGCATGTGATTCCAACCGCCAAGTATCATTGACGCGGTCCGGTCGTGCCGCATGTGGGCCAGACTTACATTCTGACCGAGACGAATACAATGTGAAACGTTAATATTATAATAAATATGTTTTATATTACGAATATAGTTAAGGGGTCATTCATTTATTACGAAAGACGATTTAGGAGGGGATGGGAGTCGACTATGTTTTATTTTTTCTTACAAGGAGATGGGAGGGAGTCTCGATAGTTCTTACGTAAGATCACAAAAATGCGTTAAAATTATACTTTGAAAAAGCGCGGGCAACAATGTGAGTGCCGAGGTTCGATCGGATCGATATATTTTGAGCCCTAGAATGAAAATCTTATGTAGGTTAAAAGATGAATGATTAAAACCAATGTTTATCACTACCAAAAAATACAAAATTAAAAAAAAATGTACTTACTTACCTTTGTAAGTACAAATAAACATTTAAAAAAATTGTATAATTTTTAGCTTCTTACGTAATAAACAGGGTGGGAGAGGGTCGGCCTATCCTTATTTTTTCTTATAATAGTGGGAAAGGGGTCAAAATAGTCTTACGTAATAAATGAATGGCCCCTAAGCTGTTGTGCCTGTAAAAAGAAGTAAAAAGAAAACACAAGTTCCTGTAACGAAAGCTTTAGAAAATATGTAAATAACAAACTAAAACCTTATGAGTGACGTGTGAATAGACAGCCATTAATATTAAACTGAAAAATGAATAACTAATAACTGACCTTAGGCTCTTGGTTTGAATAGTGTGGTATTGTTTTAAATATTGGAGAAAACTGGGTAAGAGTATTACTTATTTAGACTGTAAGTTCTACTTTACTCATACTTTACTCATACGCGTATTTCTAAATTTAACATGATTTATGTATATATCACAACAAACAATCAGGCACAAGATTATCTATTTATTTTGGTCTGATTGATTTTAGATGAATCTCCAAGGACTAAGCTATAACTTTTAAAGTTTATTTTTTTTTTATTTTCGTGACATCAAGTATAAACATTGTGTAATGATGCCATAATATTAATTTTATAAATTAAAATGATTTAATGGCAAAAAAAAATAATGAAAATTCTCATTTATTCATGTCTCTGACAACCCCTAACCCTTTAAGAGCAAATCAATCGACGTTTTTTCATACAAACGTAGTCCCCTGTTTCCTCCTAGGATAATGAAGTTACAGAAGAAAAAAAATACCATGCGATATATACGTACCTCTGCCATGACTGTACGTTTTGTTTTTTTTTTATTATTTGATTAATATAAAAAAAAAACTTTTAAAATAAAAAAAAACTACTTTTTTATTTACATTTGCAAACATCCAGCAAACTAATTATTACTAACATCAACCAAAAAAGCAAAACGTACGGGCATAGCTTAGACCCTGTACTGCATTTTAACGAAATAAATATTAAAATCCGTCCAGATTTGGAGGAGGAAACAGGGGATTACGAAAGGACGATTTTCTTAATGTTACGTAGGTAAAATCAGTTCGAGCTGTAGTTCTCTCTATCGCACGGTAAGGGGTAAGCTTGGGGCTCAGCGCGACATCAATATTTTTGGTAAAAATCTATTTTTCAAAAGCGTCGTTCGTCCTCTTAATACAGTCACCAAGTATCGACATCGATTTAGTAAAATCGATATTAACTACAATTTAATCTTTTGTATTATTCAATACAAAATATAAAAACAACAGTAAATACAGACTTAAAAAATATTCATAAAATGAAAAAAAATATATATATAATATAAAAATACTTTAATAAAGCTTGATACTCGATTCTACTTGATACTTGATATCGAAAGAAAGGTATCGAGAAATACCCTTTCATCTCTACTCAGTCTAAGCAACGTCAGTGTGTTACCATGGTTACAAGATTGTTATAATCGTCAATATATTAATATTGTCACACAGCTTTCGAGCTAGCAATGAGATGTTAGTCTTCAAATGGCTGATCAGATCAATATGAGTGTTATGTTAATGCTACCAATAGAAAAGGATTGATTTATTTATAAAGAATGCGGTGAAAGTGTTTCGTTGCGTAGAATGTTTCTGACTAATATCTGACTAACTTGTTTGAGTATGGTAGCCCTTTCTATTTTAACTAACCAAATTCAAAACATCATGTGCTACTACTAATTATTAATTCTTCATGTCCATCTACAATCTACAATATTAACCTCCGACGCTACAACGAGCGGGGTCAGACGTTTGAAGACTATCAGCTCATTGCTATTGCTAAAATCGATTTCTACAAGTTATATCGATTCTTCTTAATCGATGTCGTGTGGGAATCTATAATCAGTTTAGAGTTTCTGTCGGGAGCAATTTTAATTTTTAATTTCATAATTATAATTAAGCTAATTTCAAAATACAATTATTTTCAAAATTCATCGCTACTGCTGAAGCATTAACCCAGTTTTTTAGCGTTTCCTAGCTTAATCACTTGTAATTTTAAATTTTTTTGCTCTTAGACTGAAAAAGTAAACGTAAACGTAAAATTACAATTTTAGATTTAGATTTTAAAATTAAGGCTTTTACCCCTATTATTGTTAGTCGAGTTTTCACAGATATAAATCTATTCTTTACTAATAGATTGAGCTAGAGTGGTCACTTGGTCGAGATTAGTAAGGAAGACCAGTAGTTAAGGTCGAACTATCGTAGTCATTTAGATGAGACTGTGTAAAGAAGACAGGTAGTTAAGATCGACCTAGCATGGTCATTTAGATGAGACTGAGTAAAGAAGACAGGTAGTTAAGATCAACCTAGCGTAGTCATTTAGATGAGACTGAGTAAAGAAGACAGGTAGTTAAGATCAACCTAGCGTAGTCATTTAGATGAGACTGAGTAAAGAAGACAGGTAGTTAAGATCGACCTAGCGTAGTCATTTAGATGAGACTGAGTAAATAAGACAGGTAGTTAAGATCGACATAGCGTAGTCATTTAGATAAGACTAAGTAAAGAAGACAGCTATTTAATATTGAACTAGCGTAGTCACTTAGTTGAGACTGAGTAAAGAAGACAGGTAGTTTAGGTCGACCTAGCGAGGTCATTTATATGAGACTGAGTAAAGAAGACAGGTAGTTAAGATCGACCTATCGTAGTCATTTAGATGAGACTGAGTAAAGAAGACAGGTAGTTAAGATCGACCTAGCGTAGTCATTTGGTTGAGACTGAGTATAGAATACAGTTATTTAAGATCGAGCTAGCGTAGGCACTTAGTTGAGACTGTGTAAAGACAGGTAGTTAAGATCGACCTATCGTAGTCATTTAGATGAGACTGAGTAAAGAAGACAGGTAGTTAAGATCGACCTAGCGTAGTCATTTGGTTGAGACTGAGTATAGAATACAGTTATTTAAGATCGAGCTAGCGTAGGCACTTAGTTGAGACTGTGTAAAGAAGACAGGTAGTTAATATCTAGCTACAGTGGTCACTTAGTCAAGGTTAGCTTTACGATTTAAATGATATCACGAAGTTAAAATCTAGCCTGGACTTAATCGAGATAGAGCCACGAGGGTCAAATAAATCAAGATCATCTATGCCCTAATATTATTATAAGTGTAAAGTTAAGAACTTTAATTTAATTCATTATGATTGATAACTAAGAGGATGACCTCTAGATTTCACATCAGCTGGTCAGTTGAATGACTTTGGCGTAGAAAGTTCCTCTTATCGTTTAATGAGCCAATACTTATAAACTTGGTCTATAAAAACGCCTCTCGTAAACAAGTTGTATTTAAGTTTTTATAAAAACACTTATATTTTAACAATTATTTTTTTTCTGAAAGTATTATATATCTGTAATCTGTATGCATAATGTATTGTTCGCGTTGTCTATAATCTCCAAAATTTTTGAATAACAAATATGCATAAAATTATGTTTACATTAGCTACGTTGAATATTTTTTGCATTTATTATATGTTATTACTTATTAACATACAAACTAATCTGCAGTAAAATATGTTATTAATGACCTGTTAGCTTTACACGTATGTCAGCCATTTTGTACGTATATAGCTTTTTAGTGAAAATCGTATAAAAATCATTCATCTAAACCACAGATATGTTCTGACTGATTGTGTTAATATAAATCGGATAATATCGCGTTAGTCCAAAACTTCAAAAATCAATGAGTTTATTAAAATTAACTTACAGTTGATGTTTTCAAAAAATCCATTATTTCGAAAAGGTTTTTGTATGTATAAAATTATCACAAACTTATTCCATATCGATATTTCATAAATATTGATGTGAATGTTTGTTGCTCAATCACGCCCAAACGCCTGAACAGGTTTCAATGAAATTTGGCACGCTTATACTTTATAGCCTGTATTACATATAGGTTTCTTTTTAGTCCAAAAAAATTCAGTTCCTGCGGGATATTAAATATGTTCACTGTCTTAAGCGCCTAAATAGTTTTATTTAGCAACAATATATTGAAAATGTTCGTAGTAAATTACACCAGTGCGAGAGGAGGGGAGGGGGAGTCAACTAGTAAAAAATAAAAACATAAAAAATCAGAAGTACATAAATTATTTCAGGTATTTGTGTTTATGAGCAGTCCTTAGTAAGGTAGTTGGCAGCTAACTTTTGGTCTGAGAAAAATGATGTTTACTATTTTGACAAATAGCAGGCGCGTGGGAACTGAAACGTCGCATAAGAACCAATCACGTGTGACGCGTTGCTCTCGCCTCGCGCTCCCCGCTACAATGGCCCTAATAGTGACTTCCGCGCATTCAAGGTCAAACCTATACTTCCTTGCCGGTAGCTATACCTACAATATAAGTAACTTTTACAAACTATATAAATAGAAAAAAAAAAGTGATAATAACAATAAATACTCCATAATGTTATAGTGTATTGTTTGTAGTATTTAAATGTTCCACCATTGTCAATCACTTGTAATAATCTTATAAGAAACGAAAGAGTATTGATTTATGAGGGAAATACGATAGAAAGCTTATAGTAGTTTTTGTCTATGGTTAATAACATTAAGGCTGCGTTTCCACAGCTTCATTTCATTCATTTTCGCAACACAGCGCCATCTATTGGGTGCTTAAACTCAAACTCAAACTCAAGATCGAGCTACTATTGAGTTTGTTGCCAGCTCTCTACAGATAACTGCTTTCAAACTACCTGACTGACTGTATTTTGTAAAATGTCTAACAAAAAATTTCGATATTGAGATATCTTTGGATTTAGAATACAGTAACTCAGAAATATTAAATGAGTTTGTGAGTGAGTTAGTAATGGAAAGATATGAGTAGTGAATGAACGACTATATGAATGAATAAATAAACTATTTTCACATCCTTGTTACAATCTCGAAGCTCTTGCAGACAAAGACGCAGGCAGATACTAGTTTGCAGTTACATAAATTAACTAACAAGAAAAATTAGACCTACAATATAAAACTCTTTTTTTTAAGTCGGTTAAAGTTCAAGAATCTCTCTATAATTTTTGAAATGTTTTTCATTATCATGACATTTATTTTGTTGACCTGTCATGTAAAAAAGTCCAGTACCATCCTGTCGCATATCCGGTTTGGGTGAAAGTGTTGCCCTATGCTTTATGACCAAATGTGAAATAACTTAAATTCTTGAAACAGGTTGTTGAATTTTTTTTATTTCAAGCTTTATTTCACTTTCAATTTTTGTATGTATAAATGTGTGTATGTTCGCATATACATTTAGATTGAATGACAATACATTAGCTAAGTAGTGTCGATGAGCGCAAAAAAGTGGACATGTTATTTTTTTTAAACGACAGTGCTGTGGGTATTAAATAAAAGAGTCTAAATCCAATATGGCGATGAGCGCAAAAAGGTGGACATGTTATTTTTTTTAAACGACAGAGATGTGGGTATTAAATAAAAGAGTCTAAATCCAATATGGCGATGTGCGCAAAAAGGTGGACATGTTATTTTTTTTAAACGACAATGTTGTGGGTATTAAATAAAAGAGTCTAAATCCAATATGGCGATGAGCGCAAAAAGGTGGACATTTTATTTTTTTTGAACGACAGAGATGTGGGTATTAAATAAAAGAGTCTAAATCCAATATGGCGTTGAGCGCAAAAAGATGGACATGTTATTTTTTTTAAACGACAGTGATGTGGGTATTAAATAAAAGAATTAATTATATTAATTATATTAAAAGAATTAATTATATTAAATAAAAGAATTAATAATAATTGTAATAACTACAAAAATACCTTCCAATCTTCTTATCGTCAAAATGCTTACGGAGTACCACAAGGAAGTATCTTAGGGCCGCTGTTGTTCCTTGTTTATATAAACGATATGCCAGATGCCATTAAGCATGACTGCATTCTGTTTGCTGATGACACTACAGTAACCATTAGTTGCAAGACTGTAGTTGAGACTGAGAGTGAGTCAAACCTAACTTTAAAAACAATTATCGACTGGCTGAGGCATAACAATCTAAAAATTAATTTACAAAAGACAAAAGCTATTCAATTCAAAACTACTAATTCTAATATTCCGAAAATTGACATTAATTACGAAAATAATAAAATTGACATTGAAGAATCTACCATATTTTTGGGTATCACGATAGATATGTACTGCAATTGGAAGGCACATATCAATACCCTATGCAATAAACTTGACAAATTTATCTTTGTCTTAAAGAGATTAAATCAAGTAGGAACTGTAGAAACTGGATTGTTGGCATATCACGGATATGTATCATCTAATCTTAGATATGGCTTAATTTTCTGGGGCAATTCAGTAGATGCACCAAGAGCATTTAAAATACAAAAGAAAAGCATAAGATCTCTATGTGGTGTTGGTCGTTTAGATAGCTGCAAACCATTATTTAAAATGTTAAAAATACTTCCACTCCCTTCCTTATATATATTTGAAATATGCATGTTTGTGAAGAAGCATCCATTACTTTTCAAAAAAAATAAAGACATGATATCGAGAACGACAAGATTTCCAAATAAATTATATGTACCATATCAAAAATTATCATTATTTAAAAAAAATGTATATTGCATGTCAATCTTAATATATAATAAGCTGCCTGATGACATTAAAGAATTACCACTTCAGCTATTTAAAAACAAATTGTTCAAATTACTATTGGAAAAATTATATTACGATGTAAATGACTATTTATTATATGGAATGTGAAATATAATTAACATGACATGCGTATTAAATTCATTTGACATTTTTAAAATAATATAGGTATAACTGACATTAATTGATTATTACATTTGACATTCTATAAATATATTATCATTCTTATAATCATTATTATGTAAATTTATAAAACTTTGCACACTCTCTTAGAGTAGGATATGTTAGAACATAAGATTAATATAAGAACAATGTAATAGACCATATCCTTGCAAATAAATGAATTTGAATTTGAATTTGAATTTGAAAAAAAAAGAGTCTAAATCCAATATGGCGATGAGCGCAAAAAGGTGGACATGTTATTTTTTTTAAACGACAGTGTTGTGGGTATTAAATAAAAGAGTCTAAATCCAATATGGCGATGAGCGCAAAAAGGTGGACATGTTATTTTTTTTAAACGACAGAGATGTGGGTATTAAATAAAAGAGTCTAAATCCAATATGGCGATGAGCGCAAAAAGGTGGACATGTTATTTTTTTTAAACGACAGAGATGTGGGTATTAAATAAAAGAGTCTAAATCCAATATGGCGATGAGCGCAAAAAGGTGGATATGTTATTTTTTTAAACGACAGTGTTGTGGGTATTAAATAAAAGAGTCTAAATCCAGTATGGTGAACCGACCAAGATGGCGGACTAGTTATTTCAGTCATTTTCTGGAACCACTGAATGGTTATAACCTGTTTGTGTTGTATTTAATTTTGAATATACATATATATATATAAGAATGGATGAGTTTGTCCATATGAACATTAGAAAGCAGCTTCTTATGATGTCTGTTGAAATGTTCTCATTTTGTTATGACTAAGCGTATTGATGTTGTCACCATTTTATGTGTTATTCTGCTAATATTTGCTCTAATATATAATATGTATTATGTTGTGTATGTCTGTATGTACTAATTGGAATATTCTAGAATGGAACAAGAAACTTCCTGTATTACTATTTTGAAGAGAAAACAATTACAGACAATATGAGATTATTTACTTATATAATAAAAACATACAATACATTATAGAGTATGTCTGTATATTTAAGTTATATATCATAGATTGAAAGTGAATGATAAGTCCAAAAGATCTTGAACTTAAATTTTGAAACTTTTGGCATCGGAAAAAATGTCTTAAAATGGTTATATGGCTAAGTTATATATTTTTGTATTTCTATATAATCATAGAATGTAAGTCAAAATGTCTGAACCCATTTAAAATTGATTTGAATTTGAATGAAATTTTGTACACGGTTTAGACACTTTTATCCCGGAAAAGCACCGTTCCCGTAGGATAGAATTTATAGGTACAAAAGCTAAAGCTGAAACTTTAGTATACATTTTACTTAATTTAACACAGTTCTTCGTGGAAAAAGTCACTCAAGTCGACTTTTATAGTTTGATTTCATTTTTATCACTAGTTATAGTAGCCGGCAGCTAATTTTAGGTTTGAGCAGAAATAGTGGTGGATAGTTGCGCATTGTGAGCGTGCTGCATGCTTGTATTGACAGTTCCTTCTTCCGTGACGTACTATTTTGACAAATAGCAGACTAAATTCCCTAATTCGTCTGCGCATTCAAGGTCAAACTTATACTTACGTGCCGGTAGCCATACTAAACTTTGATAGAGAGAGAGAGATGCAAAGCGAAAAGAGATGCCATCTAAAGTTTCTCTGGCATCTTGGTTATCGTTTTAATATTAGCATATATAGCAGTTTTTACTCTAATTTTTGGAGATTTTTTTTCTAGATTTTAACTTTAACATATACCTTGCGCTTTTTTACCAAAAATGAGTGAAAACAAAAGACCAATATTTGGTAGCGCAACGGCTGATTCATAGGGTGTTGAGTCTTTTCCTTATCGAAGCGAGAATTCGATAGATACTTAAAATCCAAAGCGCTATACAATAAATTAGAAAGCAGTAGTTTGTTTACACATTCCGTCCACGTGGATATTGCGAAGTGAAACTCCATTATACGAACTAAATATAAATAAAACAAAATTACGATCAGTTTGTTTCTATAGCTACTTATAATGTAGAGTCTGTCTGTAGAGATAATCAGAGAGGTCTCTTTTACCGATGGTTAGGGCCCCATAGAGGGGAACCTCCTCACAATACGTGCCGTGTCCAGCACTCCCTTCTGCATCAGGCCCTTGACCCAGTCATCCAACGCGACTTTCTTAAGGTGTTGAAGCTGTTAGCCATTAGACCATTGGCCGTTACGATAATCTCATGACCTAATATTATTATTAAGTCAGACACTGAATAGTTTTATTCTGGTACCAAACGTTTCCAAGTTCACTATATTTCGTCAAATACATCAGAGGTTTTTTTTTTAAATATTATGTAACTTAGGAAACATATTTTAAGACGATGTCCTAAACTTAAGACACTTTTGATAATTCTTCTCTGATGTCAGAAACATCAAATTACTGAAGTTTGATTTGTCTGGTATCTTGGGGACAATATTATATCAAAGTAGGTATATAATACATTTTTTTTTATTTTCTATCTATTATCTCAATAACTGATGATCAATTTCCCCATCCCCCAAATAAAATGAAAAAATTACGTAATATTTGCTGAAACTGCTCTCTTCCCAACGTGAGATTAGATTAGATTCAGTTTGAATCCCCTTCCTCCTATTTTAGCGCGTCCTTAAAAGTTAAATTCAGTTCCAATAAGTATCTTATCAAAATCAATTGTGAATATAAAAAGTTTACCCAGACATTCTGTTTTTTATAAGTAGATAATTCACTTAGCACAAATAAATCCCCGTCTTCTATTGATTCTACAATCCAAATGATTCTCGATTAGATGACTTGTGATTTTTAGCAGATGTAGAGAAAGTAGCATTTCTTATGATTAACATTAATATTAGGCAAAAATTACACTAGTAACAAATTTGCTGGTTATATCTAAGATTAATGATCTTAATTTTTACACTAGCAACCCAAATCACAAAACAAGGAAATGTAAACAAATTACAATTTGCTCATTATGTCTTATTTTATAAGGATTTTAATTTGTGGTATAGTCAGCAAGATAATTTAAAATTTTCTTTAGTGGCAACATTAACGACAGCTGACGCGCGCTTTTCCTGTAGCCAATCAGAAAGTTATCCGCGTAAATTATCGTGACGTTTTGAGGAGAAAAGTGAATTTAAATATTGCGATGAAGGAAATAAAAGTAAATTTTGAAGACTGTTAAAAATACTATAACATAAATAACACGTGAAAATATACATTTATTTCTTTATTTACCTACAGTCGACCCGTGCGACTTCGTCCGCATGTAGCTCAGCTCCTATTGGGCTTAACGTGATGATATATAGCCTAAAGTCTTCCTCGGTAAATGGGCTATCTAACACTGAAAGAATACTAGCCGACCCTTGCGACTTCGTCTTCATGTTGCTCTGCTCCTATTGGTCTCAGCGTGATGATATATAGCCTAAAGCCTTCCTCGATAAATGAGCTATCTAACACTGAAAGAATACTAGCCGTCCCTTGCGACTTCGTCTTCATGTAGCTGTGCTCCTATTGGTCTTAGCGTGATGATATATAGCCTAAAGCCTTCCTCGATAAATGAGCTTTCTAACACTGAAAGAATACTAGCCGTCCCTTGCGACTTCGTCTTCATGTAGCTGTGCTCCTATTGGTCTCAGCGTGATGATATATAGCCTAAAGCCTTCCTCGATAAATGAGCTATCTAACACTGAAAGAATACTAGCCGTCCCTTGCGACTTCGTCTTCATGTAGCTGTGCTCCTATTGGTCTTAGCGTGATGATATATAGCCTAAAGCCTTCCTCGATAAATGAGCTATCTAACACTGAAAGAATACTAGCCGTCCCTTGCGACTTCGTCTTCATGTAGCTGTGCTCCTATTGGTCTTAGCGTGATGATATATAGCCTAAAGCCTTCCTCGATAAATGAGCTTTCTAACACTGAAAGAATACTAGCCGTCCCTTGCGACTTCGTCTTCATGTAGCTGTGCTCCTATTGGTCTTAGCGTGATGATATATAGCCTAAAGTCTTCCTCGGTAAATGGGCTATCTAACACTGAAAGAATACTAGCCGACCCTTGCGACTTCGTCTTCATGTTGCTCCGCTCCTATTGGTCTTAGCGTGGTGATATATAGCCTAAAGCCTTCCTCGATAAATGAGCTATCTAACACTGAAAGAATACTAGCCGACCCTTGCGACTTCGTCTTCATGTTGCTCTGCTCCTATTGGTCTCAGCGTGATGATATATAGCCTAAAGCCTTCCTCGATAAATGAGCTATCTAACACTGAAAGAATACTAGCCGACCCTTGCGACTTCGTCTTCATGTTGCTCTGCTCCTATTGGTCTCAGCGTGATGATATATAGCCTAAAGCCTTCCTCGATAAATGAGCTATCTAACACTGAAAGAATACTAGCCGTCCCTTGCGACTTCGTCTTCATGTAGCTGTGCTCCTATTGGTCTTAGCGTGATGATATATAGCCTAAAGCCTTCCTCGATAAATGAGCTTTCTAACACTGAAAGAATACTAGCCGTCCCTTGCGACTTCGTCTTCATGTAGCTGTGCTCCTATTGGTCTTAGCGTGATGATATATAGCCTAAAGCCTTTCTCGATAAATGAGCTTTCTAACACTGAAAGAATACTAGCCGTCCCTTGCGACTTCGTCTTCATGTAGCTGTGCTCCTTTTGGTCTTAGCGTGATGATATATAGCCTAAAGCCTTTCTCGATAAATGAGCTATCTAACACTGAAAGAATACTAGCCGTCCCTTGCGACTTCGTCTTCATGTAGCTGTGCTCCTATTGGTCTTAGCGTGATGATATATAGCCTAAAGCCTTTCTCGATAAATGAGCTATCTAACACTGAATGAATACTAGCCGACCCTTGCAAGTTTGTCCGCATGTAGCTCCGCTCCTATTGGTCTTAGCGTGATGATATATTGCCTAAAGCCTTCCTCGATAAATGAGCTTTCTAACACTGAAAGAATACTAGCCGTCCCTTGCGACTTCGTCTTCATGTAACTGTGCTCCTATTGGTCTTAGCGTGATGATATATTGCCTAAAGCCTTCCTCGATAAATGAGCTATCTAATACTGAAAGAATACTAGCCGACCCTTGCGACTTCGTCTTCTTGTTGCTCCGCTCCTATTGGTCTTAGCGTGATGATATATAGCCTAAAGCCTGCCTCGATAAATGAGCTTTCTAACACTGAAAGAATACTAGCCGTCCCTTGCGACTTCGTCTTCATGTAACTGTGCTCCTATTGGTCTTAGCGTGATGATATATAGCCTAAAGCCTTCCTCGATAAATGAGCTATCTAACACTGAATGAATACTAGCCGACCCTTGCGACTTCGTCCGCATGTAGCTTCGCTCCTATTGGTTTTAGCGTGATGATATATTGCATATAGTCTTTATCGATAAATGAGCTATCTAACACTGAATGAATACTAGCCGACCCTTGCGACTTTGTCCGCATGTAGCTCCGTTCAAGTGAATAAACAAACAAACGCTTCAGCTAGCTGCGTTTCTACCAGAGATGTGCGAAGATGTGTAGCGAGGGATGTATTCGTTAAGAACCACGAAGAGTAAAGTTACTTTCCTACTTATTTTATCTTTCGTTAGTAGAGCAGAAACAAAACAATATGGCGACATGACCTGACATTTATTTACTTATAACTGAAGTATAACTATTGTTAAGATGTGGGCTTGATACTTGTTACCCCCAAACATCGATAGCGATTTTCAGGGGGTCCAGGTAAAAGACAGAATTATTGGGGTTCGATGAAGATTAAAAAATTTTAAGACTCAAAATAATAAATTATCTGCGTGTTAATATGTGTCTTAGATAGTGCAAATCGGTCAAGTGTGAGTCGGACTTGGTCTTGACTTCCTTTGAGGTAACCCTAAATACTTTCATTAAACAGAAAAAACAGAGTTAACCAACTTATATGACATTCCAAATTTGCGCCCGCGTGCAAAACCGACAATGGCAAAACCACTGTTGCCGTTTAAGTATTACGTAAGCATTAAAGGGGGAGGGGTCTTTCTTGCTTGCTTATTTTTGATGACATAGGGGATGGGGGGATCGGCATGGTGATCATGTCAACGATAAAAAAATAAACTCGCACATTGAAACGTGAATGTTCACGTAAGCGTTTGGGGGTTAGGGCTTTTGCTGATATTAATAATTTTCATAAATTGGCCCTTTTTTGTTAATTAATTGTAATCAAGCAAATGGATCATAAAATTATACTTCACGTTGTAATATGACAACCAAAATAAAGTGTCTCCAAGCAGCCTAATTATATTCTAACAAGTCCATGTAAATAAAGTTTTACTGTTTGGGCGCCCTTGGTTCACTTATAGTTCCCTACAGGTGCCGCCCGCGTGCTACGCACTTCATACACCCGCGACGCGACGGGTCTGATTACATTATTATTATTATACTGACTGTGAATTAGAGCAATTTTTGCTCAGCGTTTAAAATAATTAGAACTCATTGAATTTAATTTTTATTTCTATTGAATTATTTCTTTCTCAGTAAGAAACAATCTTTTTTCCCGGATAAAAAGTTACCTATCACTGCACCAACAAACACACTTTCACATATGAAATATTTGTTATTTTAATATTCTGATTTAGTAGTATTGATTAGTGTAAAAGTTTAATCAAAATTCGTTCATACATTTCCGCATAAATTTACCGAAAAATTGTTACATAAATAAAAACTTTCACTATCAACAAAAATAAAGCTTTCTTTTAATTAAGGATCTTACCTCAAGAAAATCCGGTTATTGACAGATGGCGGGTAAAGTCGGTGGAGGAGAGTAGTAGAGGTCACAGACATGCGACACACACGCGGACTGGCGGACCACTAAGCTGGTGCTTGGTGAGAGGCGGCTCTGAGGCGAGATGCAGATAGAGTCGTAAATCGTCGATACACTCGTGTCGATATTATTGACAGACAAATAAAAAATTAATCTTCTTATTTTTCTCGACTGGATAAATTCTGATTCTAAATCTAAAAATGGATTCTGTTATACATTTAAAACATGTAAAAAATCTTTTGTCTTATAGAATTTGGGATAATTATGTCTATTCTAAATTTTCAACTGTCTCTGCTTGTCACTGAGTCACTAGAACCCTGCTTACCTTTCTGCCTGGACTGGATTTTTAGGTTATAATAACGACAAACACTGGAGTTAGTTAGGTTTATATTTGTCTTAGTTTTCCCAGTTCTTAATTTAGTGTGCATTTAGGGAGTATCTAGGCAGGGCTTTATCGTAAATTCTAGTTATAAAAAACATTTTTGTTGAAGTGGTCTAGACTCTGTTGTTTTTCTAATTCGAGTTAGGTACACCATTTATAAATTAGTAATCGCGGGTAGTTCCTTTTATTCGTTCCATTTGGTGGGACAAATAAGAGGCAGTCTTTCTGGTGTTTTTGTGTCGTGTTTATGGAAGTTAAGGTTACCCTTTTTAAGGTATACGTAATTTTACGTTATTATCTATTGTAGTTACTATTCGAACAGCGGAAAGGAGCGTTGTAATTACGAAAAAGCCTTTAACCCTACATTTTCGTCACATTCTTGGTATCAATTAACCTCATTAATACAATACCTCTAAATCAATTCAAAACGAAGTTCTCAAGTTCAAAGCTCTTTCAAAATTCAAATCTTTCAGAAAAAAAAAATCAAATATGTCTCTTTTATAACATAAGAAAAAAATTATAAGAGTTAGGAGAAATAAGCAAATTGTAATGTTGGTTATCTATAATATCATTCGACAAATAGATGTCGTAGCTATTTATCGATATTTTCTATACATCACTAGTGTCTCAGTTTGCCAAACCATGTTCAAGAGCAAGGTGAAGATCTGGGTCTTTGACCGCAAACGCGGAGTCGATACCACAACGTAAACAGCAGTTTAATGATTGACAGGAACTAACGTCTGCTAGCAATATTTTTGTTGACCTTTAATTAGCTAGGAGTTTCAAATGGTTTATTTTAAAACAGTAATTGGGGATTTAAGATACAATTTACACAAGAATAGGAACAGTCAATATGGTCGTTAAGTTATCTTAAATTTTGTAATTTTTCGCTAAACTTTCTTAATTTTTTTCTTACATAAGAACCTTCTCATGACAATAACGACTCACAAACACGTGATGCCTTGACGAAGGGAAAAAGGAGTTCATTTTTATATATATCGGAGAAGACGTATTTGCTTCGGCTTCGTTAATAACTGCTGCTCTCGTGGGCGTCATTAGGTCAACCACCTCCATCGAACCCTCCAAAATTAATGCTTTTCTGACAGACCATTCTACTGCTCAAGTTAAGAGGTTGCCTCGATCTTGCTCGAGGTTTACCTCTGCTGTGATTGGACGTAAATCATGATACAATAACTTTTTATGAAAAGCTTATAATTTAATGATATTAAACTGAAATTAATCTAGATTAATTTAAACTAAAGGAAATTAGGGTCTTTTAACATGGTTTAGTCAGCAACAGAAATCTCCTTTATAATTTACAATCAATTCAAGACATAATTTGATTCTAAGTACGTCATTCAACAATATTACAATGTAACAAACTTTAAACAAAAAAGGTAAGAACATAAACTATTAAAATATTAGCTATCTAAATTAACATACTTAATTCAATACACGGCGCTTCTGTAGAGCGATAGTAATACGTTAACAATGTAGTAACTTTTAAATTAAAAGAGTAAGAATCCAATCAATATAAAAATCAGACAAAAATAAATTAAGATTTAATACACGTTTTAGCAAGTTAACTACGAATTCTACTTTTAAAATCAACAATTGTACAAACATAATTTGATCCTCAGGACTTCTATAGAGAGATATTACGTAAACATAAGTCTTTAATGAGTACTACCTCCGAAATATACATATATATATATGTCGGAGCATAGTAAAAGATTATCGATTACTCGAATCGTTATCGTTGTCTATGGCGTTGGAGTGGGGTAGTAGTCACTTCCGTTGTTTTGACAGTCTCTACCCTTGACCCTTTATATGCGATCGACAGTCTAACTGAAGTCTTAGTCGTGCGCGGTCTCTCAAGAAGTGAACATCATCTAAGTAGTGATAGTGATAGTGTCAAGTGCAGTGTAGTGTGGAAGTGCTGTCCAACTAAGGTCACGTAAGTCCTTACAATGTAATTACCACGTGGTTAAGTAAACACAATGTTAGGTTAGGTTAACCTTAGGTTAGGTTAGCCATGTGTTAGATTTGGTTTGTGCGTTTAACCTTGGGTTTAAACAGAGAGCCTGAGCAGTGGAGGTGAGTGTCGTAATTACTTAAAGGAATTCCTTAAGCCTACACCTTGGTCACAAGTCCAAGGCACTGCTTAGGTTTCTCTCGTAATTGTTAGAGATCATATTTGATCATTTATCGGTTCAATAGGAGTATCTACGTTGCGTTTACCCAATATTCCACTCATTACCATCACCCCCTTTTAATGTTCCCCAATATTCCCATCTTCCTCCTTCCATTTTCTTTCACATCGTTTTAAAATCCCCGACATATATATATCTCGCGGATTCAAAAGGATTCGATTTCTTGGGCTTATCTGTGTCCGCCATGTTGCCGGTATTTGACTGTCAGTACGCACGTCTAACACATACATAAGAAAAGTACTTGTAATTTCTTTAGCTAAGGATTCGTTGGTTGGTTAGCTAATTTATTTTGTATATTAATAATTAACTACTGGATAAGTCCTTTAATTGTATATATTAACACAAATATCTATAAAAGGGTATTTACTAAAGGTGTTGGTAAGGCTCTTTTTTCCGTAACACTGTCTGTCATAGGTCAATACGGCAATAGGGACCTTATTTTATTGGATTTTTGAACTACTAACAATTAGTTTATAGAGTATATCTACTTTTATGTTATATAAGATTATTTAAAAAAAACCTTGTAACTTATTTTTCAGCAAAATAAAAAAAATATTCTTATTAAGAAGATGGTAAGGTAATGATTCTTTTGATTTACTAACGTTTAAAATAACAGTGTAACTGACCCATAAACTCGCTGCGACAGTGAACATTGGCGGTCACTAGAGCCACAGTAAAATATTATATTTTCTTTACACTTCACTTTATTGACCGTGGAAATTGTGCTTCCGTCCTTGACATTGTTATATCTCTTTCCGGGCAGTACCTTGGACTTGCGACCAAGGTGTAACGCATAGTTAACATACGTGAATCTCAAGAAAGGTGACCTTAACAACGACACTATAATACTAATTTCCATGTACGCTGCGCGACAACACCGGAGTGACTGACACTAATCTATCGCAACGAAGATTATATATAGTCCACATGTGGGTATATTCGAAATAAAAAAACTACCCGCAAATACTAATTTATAAACAGGTTTGCTAACTTTGTCTGTCTGCACTTCTGTCATAATTTTCATAAAAAGAGTTACAAAGTTTTTGATTCATCTTATATATAACATTCTCGTGTCACAATGTTAGTTACCATACTCCTCCGAAATGGCTTGACCGATTTTTATGAACTTTTATATACATATTTAGTAGGTCTGAGAATCGGCTACTATCTATTTTTCATCCCCCTAAGTGATAAAGGTGGCCCACCCCAAATTTATATGGCAAAATAACATTTGCCGGGGCTGACTATATTGATAAAAAAATATTAGCAAAAACACTACAAGTCGACTCTGATTCCGATACCGGGAATCGAACCCGAGCCTCCTGGGTGAGAGCCAGGTATCCTAGCCACTAGACCATATCGGATTGATAATATTTTGCAAATATTAATATTATATTCTAGTTATAGTAATTATAATACATAAACTACAATAAATAAAAATATTATTCTTTCGGATATATTCACAGAAGTGTCACTAAAACCTTTCAAAAGAGTTAAAATAGATGGCGCTAATAAGTTATTCTTATTTTAAAAAAATCTATAACCCGACTACGCAAAAAAGTGGTTTGAAAAGGATGCGATGATCTTGCGATATATATACATATATGTAATGTACTCGCCAAGACCTTTCTTTTGATACCAAACACGTAATGATCAGCTCAGTTTAATTTTTTTTTAGAAATTTTTATAGACTGCCAAAATCATAACCCTGTGGCTTCGCCGTAGTCGGGTAAAAATAACACAAACTTACAATATTTTTGAGTATAAAAATAACTGTAATAAAGGGTTGAATTCTACAACATATGTTATAGGCAAGCTATTGCTGAGATATATCCTACTAATATTATAAACGCGAAAGTTTGTAAGAATGTATGGATGTCTGGATGTATGGATATATATTTGTTACTCTTTCACGCAAAAACTACTGAATGGATGTTGATGAAACTTTACAGTAATATAGCTTACACATCAGAATAACACATAGGCTATAATTTATAATGATATAGTGTGAATTATCTAAAATATAGCGGGTGAAACCGCGGGACGCTGCTAGTTCCAAATAAAATCTCATACTGAGGACACAATGATTTTCCTAATAAATAAAATACTTATTAGCGCCATCTAGGTAACACATTTTGAAATACTTCGTTGATGCTACAGAAAGGTTAGGATAGATGTCTTACACAGTTTAGATATTAATAAAAAGATGGGGCACACAAGACAATTTGTGTATATTATTTTTTAAAACATTTAAATCCTACTAATATTATAAACGCGAAAGTTTGTAAGAATGTATGTATGGTTTGTTACTCTTTCACGTAAAAACTACTGAATGGATTTTAATGAAACTTTACAATAATATAGCTTACACATCAGAATAACACATAGGCTATAATTTATAATGATATATAGACTGAATTATCCAAAATATAGCGGCTGAAACCACAGGGCGCAGCTAGTACATAATTTTTGAGGTGCAAGTGAAATTTGAGTTATTTTCCATTTATTAATTTAATAAATAATGGCATATTAATTTTATTACTTTTAAAATAATATTTACATAAAAGTGCTATCTAGAGTAATAGTTTTTAACTACGTGAAATCTACTGTTAATTTAACAGGAGTTCGTTCTTTCAGGAAGTTACATGTAAGAAGTTCAGATGGCGCTTTATAAATCTTCTTTACATCACATAGTAGTATATCTATATCTATACTAATATTATGAAGAGGAAAGATTTGTATTTTTGTATGTAACGAATAAACATAAAAACTACTGGACCGATTTCAAAAATTCTTTCACCATTAGAAAGCTACATTATCCCTGAGTAACATCTTTCATCGCATGCGCTGCGAAAAGTATTGATGATAGAACAAAAAAATGTTGTACAATATTATAGAACGTATCAATATCTACAAAAAACTCCGCGAGACCATATGTCCAACTATTGTAGTTAAGTCAATATAACTACTTTTTTACATTTTAAAAGTTGGTAAAAATGCCTATCAAAATCAGACCATGTTTTCCATAATTTTGTATTAATTCTTATCCAAATAAATTATTTCGTAATGAAGACTGTTTCAATACCTGTTAATTACTTTTTGAATGATTGAAATCGGACATTCCAGGCAAAAGATATTACGAAATAAAAATATCAAGATAAATAAAAAATAATCCCAGACGGGCCGCCGGCGCGGTGTGCAGTGCCTCGCAGCGCAGCGAGTAACGCGGCGATAGAGGGAGCGACAGAATGCGGGAGCCAAAATGTTAAAAAAAAATTATCCACCCGTGCGAAGCCGGGACGGGCCCCTAGTCGAATATGAAATCGCTTGCACTGTGAGTTCGCTTCGTTCGCTTAGATCGTTTAACGTGCTCTACAGGTTTTAATGCAGTTTTCAGTAGTGTCCGACCGAAGTTTCAGTTTCAGTTACAGCCGAGTATCGGCTAAAAAATGTGTTCTTGCCGAAGTTTCGGTTTCGGTCACAAATCGGCCGAAACTTTCGTTCGAAATCGATTTTTGATAATTTTTTGACAATACTTAGCCAATGTAGACTTATTAGTAGATTGATATAAAGAAATTAACAGTTTTATTTTGATTGAAATTATGATGTTATGGTTAGGTTACTGGTTCCTTTACGAAATCTTCATTTACTTTTTTTATTTGAATTTTTTAGTGAAGGCTGAAGAGATTTAACGATGCATTATAATGTACAGAAGTTCAAAGTTTTAGTTACCTTTTATTATTATGATTAAGGCTATACAAGGGCATCTGCTAATATAACATTTGGAGTTAGCGTTGTTTATTATGTTAGTACTTTATTTATTTGATTTCATTAAGATACTCAATAAAAGACTGTTCACGAGAGTACGATTTAAACAAAACAAGTGCAAGAGTTAATTTAGAGCTAGAACTTAAATTAAATAAATATATCTGATTTCACAAATCAACTAGCTTTTCATTTCAAGTAACCCCTATTAACCTAGAGAATTAAGAGAGGTAATATGTCCAACTGCTATTAAAAATGTAAATAAATAAATCTTTGAATTTCCCGGAATCGTGTCAATTTTGTTAGGTTTAAAACAAGTTTCGATTTCGGTTTTGCCGAAACTACGACGGTGGCCGAAGGTTCGGTTTCGGTTTCGGCTGAAAATCCAGTTTTGGTCGGTCACTAGTTTTCGGCAATAAATAGAGTAATTCAAGAGGAAGGTTCATAATAGGTTGGGGAAAAAGTCTTTTCGCATTATAGTATGTATGAACTTGTAATAAAGTCTCTTTGGCTATACTATTTGTATCTGGCTGGGTTTGGTATCATTACAAGTTTACATTTTAAAGAATATAATTCCAAATTCAAATTAGGAAAATGTGTGATTTTTATTTGTTTTTCGTACTGTGAAGATGAGTGAGTCTAATGAAGAAATTCGATACATTTTAAAATTTTATTACAAAAAAGGGAAAAATGCAACGCAAGCTGCGAAAAAAATTTGCGATGTTTACGGACCTAGTGCAGTGTCTGTGAGAGTAGCACAAATTTGGTTTAAGCGTTTTCAATCTGGAAATTTTGATGTCAAAGATGCACCTCGCTCTGGTTGCCCTATTACGGATAAAATGGATGCCATTGTTGAAAAAGTGGAGCAAGATCGGCATATCAGTAGTTACGACGTAGCTGAAGAACTGGGAATTGACCACAAAACAGTTTTTCTCGCATTTGAAATAAACTGGGTACACAAAAAAGCTCGATATTTGGGTACCTCACGAGCTCACTGATAGAAACCTAATGAACCGTGTACTCATTTGTATTATACACATTTGTATTATACAGTTCTCTTCAGAATTCTTTAGGCAGTGTCAGGTTAACATCACGAGAGGACTGCCAAAACTACTTGTCGCGGTTTTTTGATCAGAAGCCCCAAAATTTCTATAGCAATGGGATCATGTCCCTACCTACAAGATGGCAAAAAGTTGTCGCACAAAATGGTACCTACATACTATAGTTAAATGTAAATAAACTATATTAAAAAATGTTTTGAATTTTCTTAAAAAATGCGAAGAAACTTTTTCCCCAACCTATTATATATGCATGATATAGTAGAGAAACCCGGGCGAATCGATAGTTTTATATTTAAACCGATATTTTTAGATATTTTAATCCGTTATCCATTTATCTCTAAACAGCTTATAAACGTTTATTGAATTTCCTAAATATATTTGGATGTTTTCAAGTTAAATATTATATTTAAATGACATTCATTCTTTAGTTTTAATAATTGCGTGCAGAATTTTACGTGTCTAAACAAGCGACTTTGCACAGTTTCTCCAATATAATATGCATGTATTCTATATATAAGTTTTCCTCTTGAACCACTCAGTCCATTGGTGAAAACCGCATTAAAATCCATCTCATCCATCCATCCAATCCAAAATAAAAGTGAAATAATTTGTTTTATACGATGTTCCCTTTTTATTATACGTATATTAGAGTATAAGCAACTGTTTTAAATTACGGCCCTCAGTGAAGCGAAATCCCTTCGCTGAGGGCCGTAATTTTAAACATTCGTCTGATTCTCTCTGTAACTACTATTACACAAAATCGCGAAAAATTCATAACTGCATTGAATCGACTAAATTTTGTTTAAAAATAAACAGGTAAAAGTACAAAATACCTCACACTTTATTTTATACAATCCACATTTATTACGTAATACATTTTCAACATTTGAACTTAAAACTAAAATAAGTTAATATATAATAAATATGTACGTAAGTAATTACAAAAATATAAACGATTTAAAGTCCGGAGCAACAATGTTCTCCAAAACGTAAAACTTCATCAAATAATATAGTCATTCCCACGGATTCTCATCCACAGTTTCACTCACATCCTTCATTTTATGCATCTGCTTCTTCATCATCCTGCTTTCTACAGGAACTTCTATAATCTCTCCTTTATTGAAATCATCAACAACTATAGGTTTTAGATCATCATCATTATTTTTGATAACATTTGGCTTCAATTCTTTTGGTGTTTTAGCTTTAGTAACACTTCGTACTGGATAATAAACATATTTAACACCATTTACTACTTTAAATTTTGAATGATTTTGATATTTTTTATAACTAACACCCAGCACTTTGCTTGCCCAATACAAATACGCGTTTTGTAGAACATCAATAATTCCTCTCCTTTTCCTTGATTTTGGTTTATCTGTCATATCTTTATATTGTACTGGTTTAACATAAGTTATAATAGGTTGATCAGCTTTGAATTCTTTTTTCTCAATGATGGATCTGCTTTGCCATTGCCCGTTTGCGTCGTAGCCTCCTCCTCCGTAGTCTTGGCCACCTAAATTGGTAATGTTTTAATTATATCAGTTTATTTTGAATTTTAATGAGACCATACTGGTATAATACCTGCTGGCATCCAGGCACCACCGCCTCCACCTCCTGCTGCCCATCCCTAAATAAATAAAAGTATAAAATCATATAAGATACAGATAAGTTTCGTTAGGTCGTCAATATTACAGGTAAATAGTTCTTCATGTATTTCTGAAGAGTTTGTAAATGTAAAAGTGTATATAATATTAGTCTGAATTGTGACAAAGAATTACTTTTCTTCACGTACCATTATTGCAACTTAAATTCGTAATAATTTATATTATATGTTCCCCTCCCTTTAATAATAAAAACCAATACCCAATACATTGCACGAAGAATTGACATGTTCATGTATAGCCTAGTGAATAGTAATCATAAATTCTTGTTGGAATAGTTATTGCTATGTGTTTTATTTCAGGTATCTATACAATATTTATATTATGTTAAGGGTTTTGACTTTTTAAAAATAAATTAAAAATTATTTTATGTTATTATGTTTTACCCCATCTCCTCCACCACCTCCTCCGCCACCACCTGCTCCTTTCTTCTCTAAGATCTTCATTAACAGCATCATCTGGAACAACATTAGATATAAAACATTATTTATGTCTGAAATTGGATGTAATTCAAAGTAAATGTTCTATGTTACCTTAGATATCATAAACGACATCATGCTAAACATCATACCCTTAAACGACATCATTCCCATCATGCCCATCATTGCTGGCAACATCTGGACAAAAAATATTCGAAAATTATTAATACAAAAAAATATTTGAAGTGTAGATTGGTTTTAATTTTTCATACCATCATAAGCTTCATCTTCATACACATCATAACCATCATCATCATTTTTTTCTTGCCGCCATCACCACCTCCACCTCCATGACCTCCACCTCCTCCTCCACCTTTACGTCTTTTTCTACCGACGAATTCTTCTACTGTAATATTAAAATTTCTTAATCTTTACATTCATTTTAATTTTGGTTTAATCTTCTAATTTTTTTTTATTTTGCTATATATTCATACGAACCTCTGTTTGGTACTAAAACCTCTTTTCCCAAAGCTCTGAACCTAATAAGATGGTTATCAAAAAAATTGTCAACCGCTCTATCAATCATGTATGATAATTCATCTGAATTTGGAGCAACCGAAGATTCTTCTTCATCAATATTTCCACTTGTATTTAGTTTTACTACAACATAAAGTGATTAAGCATTAGTTTCAGCGTTTTTTTAAACAGTTTTTATGGTCGAAAACTTACCAAATTTAACGTAATCACCAATCACAGAAACTTCATTTAATCTATTTAATTCTTTAAGATACAACAACGTTTTATTTTGTAAACAAGTAAATGATAATTGAACGAAACAATCTGTGTAAACACCATTGAAAACATTATCTGGTTCACTTTCAGGTTTCTCTGATATATCACTTTCCAAATTATCACTGATCATATGAAAATTATCTTTATTATTTTTTATAACTAATGCATTTGTGAGATATAAGAAAACAAATAGTATAACTATTTTAGCTATCACCATCTTTGCTAAGTGATAGGATTCAAATGAAGTACCTAGGTCTAGGTTAACGTTATTTATTTTATTCATGTTTATAGGATTTTAGGTCGCATGTTGTTAGATTGGGTGAAAACATGTTATTTTGTCGTTATAACAAGTATAGGTGGTTAGTGTGGTTTTAAAGGGCGGTTGGGAAGAAAGTTTACCTATCTATGATGTACAGCAAGCATAAAGGCATTGGATTCGATCAAGAGGATTATCTACTAAACTATTGATATTATGAGCCTACACTTAGAATAACAGAATCTAGTAATTTGTGGTCGAGAAAAATTGGAGCAGTTGAAAAAAATTATCTCCACTTAGGAGATATTTTTAAAATAATTCGACCAAGTGCGTGTGTAGAATTCTCGCACTGAAGGTTCCGTACAATTTCAATTAAGGGACGTACACTATCAAATTTTGATATTCGTGTGCGGGTCAAAAATATCATCATTAAGTAGTATCGCGGGGCATTTAGTCCCAATACAAGTAATTTGTGTTTGAATATAATCAAACGCCTTTCTATGCACAACTTATGTTCACAATCAATTGACATAATATGTATTTATAATTCCTTACAAAATGAATATAAGAAAATTAACCGCCTTCAAACTCTGAAAAATGCAATAAAAAAAGTAAAAAATAATTACACTAATATAATTTTGAAGTAATTTAGAAGTTTGAACAACAGGAAACTACGTGTCGAAGGTATGTTTAGCTTTAGATTCATTTTACTCTGGACGGACGAAAAAAATGTCGATGTTTGCGATTTTACTAACATTTGAATATGTTATATACATATATGAAACATGTCTTCAGAGCAGATTTAAACCTTGATTAACGGTAAGCTGGAGGAATTGAAAAATCGGAAGAAGTGACTAACTTCAGACCAAACCAGTTTATAAAGAAAAAAATTAATCAATTAATAAATCGAATTTATACCTTTAGAGATATGTACATTAAGTTGACTTTAGACTTTTGCGTGAGAGTAAAAAAAATTAATTTTCTAGTGATGTAGTAAGAAAATAACAGTCTTTTTAATTTTTTCTTCTATTTGTGCTAAGAGACCATGCTTCATGCTAAATTTCATGATTCTAGGGCATCGGAAAGTACCCTATAACTCTGTAAGTAACAACATTAACAGCCATATCTTTTCATTGCGTGGATTTAGAAGTTTGATTATTTGACAGCAGTAAGGGACCGCAAGCTTGAGTATATAATATTAATTTCAACTTGCAACGAGAGACAGACAGACAATGAAGTGAGTGAAGTACACATAAGGGTTTATATTTAAAGTACGAAGCCAGAAAAACAGACGTATGATGAAATGATCCTATAAGGGTTTCTTGCTTCGTTTTAAGGTACGGAACTCTAAAAATTAATAATTTTGACCAATCTTTCTGTTCTATAATTGATAAAAATTTGGACTCTTGTTATACTTTAATAACAATCTTATAAATGAATTAAAAATTATAGATAAATGTCCTAACCAAAATTTAAAATTTGAAAAATATAGTAATGGTACATATATAGACAACATTAAGGAATTTGCAATAAACAGAACCACAAAGAGATTGAGACAAGTTTATTTTTACGTAATAAAATAAAAGTGTATGTTTAAAGTACTTTACTTATTTTCAATAATTGGCAAAATACCTATCTATTAAAAAATACACAAAAAACAAGGCAAATGTTTTATTTAAGAGGAGTCACGTTATACTATAATAGTATAAAAAGTAAATAAAATAAAAGAAATATACCCAACACTTAACCGCAAAACGGATCTTGGATCTTGAATGAAAATACTAGTAGTGATGTTAAGTAAAATATCAGCTAAAATAATACCTTTATTTTACAAAATTAATAATAAATAGTTTACAAATTCGATTACATAACTTTATAAATATTAAAATGTACAATAAATTACAAATACAAAATTATATTTGGTATAAAATTGGCTAAATGCAATATTGAAGTAAAATCTAATTATAAGTATACATGAGGTATTCGGATAAATAAATACATAGTATCACAGCTATACATACTGCTTCCAATAATAATGAAGATAGTAGAAAAAAGCTATTTATAAAAGCACAAATAAATTAAAAATATAAATACGGTGGGAAGTGAAAATTAGAATAAAAGCAGAAAGTAATGAGAGAGCATAAAAGAGAAAAGGAGACTTCTACTAAAAGGGGAATATTACTTACAAATCTAAAACTTTAACACGCCATACTTAAACTGCAATAGTTAATCAACAAAAACAACTTATGGAATAGAATAAATTAGGTAATAAATAAGTTATAACTATAAAACTAGTTATGATCTACAAAATATTTGATTATCTATATGAACAGTAACATTTTTTATTCTGTAGTTTCATAAGGCATATAACTATTATAGTTATTGTAGTTAGTATCGTATGCACGTCTATAACCACCATGATGTCCATGTTCATGTTCATGGTGTTCTTCATGGCTATGGGAGTGGTGATGTGATACTTCTGGTTTAGTAATGATTTCGTATGTAGTGGATTTATGACCACCATGACCCTTGAGTCCAACAAGAGCAGATAGGAGAAGTGACATCAATGCTGTCATTAAAGCTTTTCCAGCAAGTAGTGCTAATGCTCCAAGTGCTGCAGCAGCCAAAGTACCTGTAAAAATATTGCGAATTATATTATGAAACTTAACATTCTTAACATTATTATTTAAACAAAAAATATCAAAACTACTATTGTAAATTAAGTTAATATTAAAATGTTCTTCTAACTTTAAGATCTTAATTTTAGTTGGTAGATACTTAAAATTAGCCTTACTTACCTTTCATCATCATTGCAGCAGCAATTAAGGCACCACCACCACCACCGCCTTTGCCTCCACCTAATCCACCACCACCACCGCTCTTCCTTCCTATTGTCTCTCGATCACCCTTAGCTATATTTATAGCTTCCTTTGTAGTTTCAGAATCTAGTAGTCTGTACCTCAAAGAATGTCCATCTAAATAATTCTGTAATCTGTACAATAGGAATTTATTCAGCTTCTCCTCGGGCTTTCCAGGATATTGGCGTGATAATTCCGCAGCAATATCTTCAGGACTAGTTATATTAGTACGATTTTCCTTCACAATACTAAGTCCTGGTAAAAGATGGAGCTCATCGCGAGAGCTTAGATCTTCTAAGAAAGAAAGCACGTGGATCTTCAAACATTTCGCACTTAGACTTGCACTGCATTCCTTGTGCAAAGATCTGCCTGTTCGTTCCGTGTTAGAAACATTTTTAGGTTCCTCAGGCAGAGTATTCGTCTCGGTCCCATCGATGGAACCATAAAGTTGTTCTACATAACACAAAATCACTGTTGCGATTATCACTGCCACATTTTTGCTAAGCATGATGTCACTTTTCACTAAACTGTATATTTTAAATTTGTTAAACTCCAAACATTTCGTTCGACGACAGCATTAAACTGATACTGATATTGAATCGAAGTTCTTTTTATATCTATGGGTAAATAAAAATAAGCAACTAAGCCTGAGGAAATAAAAGAATAAATTTGTACAAGGTATTGTTGTGGCGAAATCAAGATACTTTCAAACTGTATCGAAGTTTGTTAAATGGAAAATGGAAATTTCTCTGAGATGAAATTAACAATTCGACTTAGATAGTTTTAGATACTGTAATTATATATTCTTGAAAATATGGAATAGATTCTCAATTTACTTTTTTAGAACTTTATAGATACATAAGGATATTTGTAGGCTTAAGAAACCGATTCCAAAAGTAGTCTATCGACGCTAAACAGTTTACAAGTTTAAAAGTAGATACAAGTTTTATTACCCTAATTATTTTCCTTTTAAACTGGTACAAGTGATTAACTAAAACGATGTATAAAGCATGCAGTGAGTCCGTACCAAAAACTAAAAGTCATGGCAATGATCTACGAGTCAAATAATTTGGATCTTTGGTAGCAGTCAAGCTAGAAATAAAACTCGTCTATGATACAATTTTTTCACATAATTACAAATCATAACTACACTGTTATTACGAAAGAAAGTATGAGATATTATCAATTAATATACAGCTTTGTAAATAATGAAAATAAAAGAAAACCTCGGGCACTTTCTCTACGCATTGGATAAAAGAAAAAAAATGGGTAAAATGGGGCCGCGGAGTCTATAACTTTGAAAAGTTACGCAAAATGTTAAAGAAATTGTATTATAGTAAATAGTAGAGTATTCTAATACTATAATATGAATTATTGTATATTAAATAATAATTTTACATTTTACAGAACGTTTTAAAGTTTATTTTATTGAAGATTGTTCAATCCATGACAGTGCATGGGGCATCTACTATCGTCGTTTAAAATTATCAGAGTATAGCTCTTTAACTAATCCTAAATAGGGGAAAAGAAGGATTGTTCTTTATGGGGGCCTTGGTACAATCATTTTTCAAAGCTATTGTGACTAACTTAGAATTATTTAAAACTAGCAACATTGGTGGTCTTTTGTACAAGTAGATTTAGATATCGCGGGTGTGATATTTTCATACGTTTTTGAGTGAATATTTCGCTTATTTATATTACTCATTAATAAATTATGATTATTTAAAAATACATTTTATTAGTTTAAAAATATTACAAATTATAAGTGGGAAAGATTGTAAAATAGTTTTGACTCACTAATTTCAGTCAAGTAAGCTTGGTAAACTTTCTATACCCCCTAGGACATTTAAAGACAAATAATTCTGATATAACTATGTAAGAAGTATTTCAGAATCAGAATCAGAATATAGTTTATTGCACAACTGTAAATACATTTTTAGATTTTATAAGTATTTTTGATATAAGTAGAGATTGAAGAGTATAAAACAGTCACTAATTAAATTGGCCACATAGGGTTGCTTTTGAGGCCAATTGTTGAATTTTTCCCTCCGGATCAAGTCTCCCAGAACATGCTTCACATAATCAATTTTCGAACCTTACTATTGTTACAAGTATATACTACATTATTTTTTAATTAATTAATTATTATCTTGTTCAGTATGTTTAAAGCTCAAAAACCTAAGGGAGAGGGGATCAAGTGTCTCTATTTTCCTCTATTATCGTAAATTTTAAGCTTTATATGTTTTCACTCAATCCAAAATGATTCAGAAAGTAAATGCATCAGAGAAAATCTCTAAAATTTTTAGTTCAATCTGGATCGAATATAAGTTGTAATACGATGTTAACTTAAGAAAAGTTGTTTTGTATATTTTTCTACTACCTTAAATTTCGAAAAATTCAGGAAAATTTGGTCATGTTCTTAATGTATTTCTTTTATTTTCAGATTTATTTTTACAACCTCAAGGACTGTTACGACCTAATTAGCTAGTTTCACTCTTATCTGGCAACTATTAATATTAAAAAGAAATGAAATTTCATATACATTTTTTTAAAGATTACTGCTTGTGTTAGGAGGGGGCCACGCCAGTAGTCCAATGACTGGAATTTGAACCCACCACTTACCTATCTATCGTGAATCCAATGCCTGAACCACTGACTTACTGACGCTTAAATATATTCAAAAGCAATGAAAAATTTCATCCCTTATTTTATTACACTTCCTTATTTACTTACACACTTAAGGGATAAAATATTTGCTACCCTCGTGTACTTGTCTTGTGTGTAAAAATTGTTTCTTAGTCACAAAAAAAGTAATTGTTGTATGTTCGTGGTTACAATATCTTAAGCTCTGTGTTAATGAGCCAGTCAACGTATTTCTACTAACATAGTAAAGAAGTATTTTTTTAAATATTTATGTTCACTGCTTTGTTCTTTTATACACATAGATAGTGTCTTTTAATATTAAAAAATAATTATTCATTACAATTTTTCTAAAGTTTAAAAAGCCCTTGGCTCGCTGGGGTTAACAGAACTTTAGAACATAAGAATTTAAAATTACTGTTGAATAACAAGATAAGTTACATTCATTATATAATTTATTTATTATATTAAGTGGGTATTTTAATATATATGTAAAGTTAAATAAAAGGTTTTAGTAATTTAATAATTTTTATTTTTGTGTACAATGTAGAAAATAATAAGAAGTAAATAAATACAAAACAATACTTAATGTCTATATAATACTGTTTGTTATTTAACATATAATTATAAATATATAATATACAATTATGACACGATATTTAATATTTAGCATACATACAACAATTTATTTTTGTACTTATAATATTACATAATTATGTATAGGAATTGAATAAATATTAAATTACTTATAAAATATACATAATATTCAATTTGAGAAATAATACAATAAATACTAATTACATATAATATATAAAAACATAGTAAAAGAGTAAACAGTAAAACTTACTCTAACAATAAATAAAATAAATTAACATTCACACCTTATCGAATAAATTCCGTAGACAAACAAAAAAAGAAGCAAAGATAAAAAAAACTCCACTAAATAAATTATAATGTAAAGAAACATAATTAAACAATAGAACAAAATAAAAGAAAAAATAATAATATATCAATGAAAAAAATAAATAAATAAAAGTTCACGTCGTGTACAACAACAAAAGCAAAAAAACAAGCTGAAACAAAAAAAATGAGGCAAAAAAAAAAAAAACTCAATACAACAATCACACAGTAAATAAACAAACAAACAACACTGAACAATCAACATTTAGCGTCTCCTCATCTTCATATTGCGTCCATACCCAGAGTGCCCATACCCACCAACGTCTTCATGGGCAGTTGAGTGAGAGTGAGAATGAGTGTACACTGGTTTGGATACAATCTCATATGTCGTGGATTTGCCTCCACTGGAGAGCGACTTCAGGCCGATGACGGCGGAGAGAAGGAGAGACATGAGAGCTGTCATCAATGCTTTACCAGCGAGTAGAGCCAGCGCGCCAAGGCCCATGGACATGAGGGTACCTGGAAAAAAAGAGAAAATTTATATTGCGTATTGAAGGGTGAGACAGAAGCCTGATCTCTATACAAATATCACGAAAAAGTGACCCATGTCCGCACACTTATAAATATCTTTTGTTCTCTTTGTCATCATTACGTGGATTTTCGTGGTAATCTAAGCGAGTGTAAGTCATATATTTGTCTCTCTCTGAATATATGAAAAAAAACAGTGATGCATATTTTCACGTACTACTAGTATTCCTTAACCCCTCCAGGTAAGCTAAAATGCTTGTGTTAAGAGTGGGGCTCATACAGTAATCCAATGACTGGGATTTGAACCCACAACTTTTGAACCATCGTGAATCCAACGCCTGAACCACTGAGCTACTGACGCTTATTAGATTGTAGGATAGATCAGTGATTCCCAAATCTTGACCTCTGAGGATCTAAGAGGAATTACAGAGGAGTTTTTTCTACGTGAGTAGAATAAATAATTGCAGATAGATCTATAAGTCTAAGGGTTAGAGTTCGATTCTAGTTTAGATTCAGGTTTAAGTTCCGGTTCTAGAATACCTTTGTTCCCTCAGAAAAAAAGAGTATACCATACTAGTTTTTGTCCCTTATTACTGTCGAGAAATAAAATGAAAAGTTTTTATACTTTTTTTATAAACCACAATTTTTTAGCCCCAATTCCATAATAGTTTGGTCACTAACCGCATTATATTATCAACAAATCTATTGTCGATTTGGTTGTCACGATGTTATTATAGAAATAACTTTCGCCATTTAATTATTTATCGTAAAATCTTAAATCTACTTAATTTAGAGTATTTACAGATCAATACATTTTATCGATACTAATATAATAATGCGACAGTTTAAAAAACGTTTCTTTTTTAATTGTGAACTGACTTCGTTACTATTCATTACACATTCAAATCTCGATGATTTTTGAAGTGAAAACTTCTTTGGCGGCGTTGTGCACTTTTAGGATGGGTAGAAAATGTTAAACTCGCGTCAGGACACATGACATGATCGAAAATTCGTAAAACATATTTCACACAAAACGAATACGATAGCGCAATAGATGAGTATTGTATTTAACAACAATGATAGTACTTTTATACTGATAAATAAAGCAATTCCCTAACCATTCCAAAATATTCAAACATCAACAACGTTCATCTTCAAGTTTTCACTTCTGTCCCAGTGCAACCCGTTTTTTTGTAACGAATCTTTTACAGGATATTCAAATCTCGATGTACTTTTATTATTACTTTGTTAGTAATCATTTACAGATGTTATTGAAATCGAGATTATTTTTTTAATATTTTGATTGTTAGTAATCTTTTACAGGATATTTAAATTTCAAGGTTTTTTTATTATTAAATTGTTAATAATCTTTTATAGGATATTCAATTCTCGATGATTTTTTATTATTACTTTGTTAGTAATCTTTTACAAGATATTTAAATCTCAATGATTTTTGATTATTTCCTTTGTTAGTAATATTTCACAGGTATTCAAATCTCGATAATTTATTACCTATTATTTCTTCTCTAAGTTTCAGTTAGACAGATCATCACAACCCTTCAATGGCCCACTGCTGAGCCGGGTCTCCTCCTCAGAATGAGGAGGGTATTAGACCATAATCCACCACGTTGGCCCAGTGCGGGTTGGCAGACTTCACACACCTTTGGGAACTTTTTGGGAACTCTCAGGAGTGCAGGTTTCCTCGTGATGTTTTCCTTCACCGTTAAAGCAAGTGATATTTAATTGCTTAAAACACACACAACTCAGAGTCAGAGGTGCCCAGGACCGAACCTCGGACCTCCCGAGTAAGACTTGAAGTCTGAACCACTGGGCCATCACTGCTGCTAGTTAAAACAGCAGTTAGACAGATATTAATTAGTCCATATATCTAAGACTTCTAGCAAAAAAAAAACTTGATTGTATGTTATGATTTCATGCAAAAAATGAAGATGGTAAAAATATGAATTTAAAGTGCCTCTGTGAACAACAGTAATAAACTAAGAGTATAACAGATTGCAATTTACATTATCTGATGTTACTCTTAGCAACGTAGCTTTTAATTTCTCCGTAATGCATATTGTATGAAAAAAGCGTGAAATGCACTCCTTTCTATTTAGGATGAATGCATGTACTGTACAGTAATAGATAGTGCCTGGGGTGTGAGACCAATGTGTAGGTCTGCACAGAATTTGCATCCGTTGCTCGACTTCGCTACATATTCATTATAAAATTACTTGTGAATTTTGTCAAATTAAACGAAGATTTTTTTGGTTTTAATTTTTTTTATTTTAGCTAGTTAAACGAAGATATTAGTTTTATTATTTTTCAGTCATTAATATTTTTTTGAAAATTTTATAAATTTATCTTGATTTTTTATTAATGTTAGAAATTACAGTCTTTGTAGAGTTTAGATCTAATATTTGAAAATTTATTTCTTTTTTTTTAAGGGATTTTAATGAATTTATTTTTTTTTTAATTTTTGAAAACTGTTCCTGATCTTGACTAATATTTGTGTTGGAAAAAAGTTTTAAAGTTTCAAAGATATTTTAATTATTTTTATCAATATTTGATAAATTATTCTATCTTCACTTTATTGATACTGTACCCTAGTTAACTATCTCAATCCAAAATCTTTGTATTATGGATCCTAATTCTAACCCTAGTTTTAATATCAAATCCGGAAATTTCGTATTGAGATTGACTATTAATTTCGGCCGTATATAAGTAGGTTCTCTTAGTATTTTAATTGTAATTAAAACCGGATATATCCAGTATTTTCTAGTAATTTCTTATCTCAATCCGTCAATAGAAAACTTAAATCACAGACTACAAACTGTCTTTGCCATTATCCGTGCTCTGATTGTCGCTTACCTGTTATTATCTAAGTATTCTCATTTAATGAATTAAGACTATATTATATACTAGCGACCCGCCTCGGGTTTGCACGGTCCCTCTACTTTAGAATACATGTAAACCTTCCTCTTGAATCATTTATTGGTATCATCTATCTATTTGTGAAAACTGTCTGTTTGTAATATTAAAATAACCGCTTTTTACTAAGTGCATATGGATGTATACACGCACACACCACATATACCAACAACAACATTTTTTACAATTTTTGTCTGTCTGTTTGTTCTAATCTCTGAAATGACTGGACCAATTTTGACTGGACTTTCACTGGCAGATAGCTGATGTAACAAGGAGTAACTTAGGCTATCTAACATCTCGCTACGACCCATAGGAGCGGAGCAACATGCGAACGGAGTCGCGCGGTTCGGCTAGTCCTAAATAATATTATTTCATATATTATGAATATATTTGAAACATACATAATATTTCTAATTCTCTGGCTGGAAGAGATTCCTTCATGGAATAAGCCTTTCTATGTTATTTGTCTTTTTCGTCTATGTACTTTTTTTTGTTATATGTTAATGTAAAATTAAGTTATGATATAAATAAATAAATATATATAAAAGTGATAAATTGGAATAGATTAGATATAAAGAATAATATAAAAGGTAATGTTTGTTAACTTGTTTGTTTTATAAGTTTTTCATACTGCTGTAATAACAGTAATAGATTATATTAATTATTACAGGTATAGATATAAACCAGAGGAATAATAGATAACTGAGATAGAGATTTTATGGTTATTTTTAAGAACTATCAAACACTGAAAACTAATTGATTTAGTCAAATTGAGTTTAAGAAAATCATGATATTAAAGGATTTGTTTAAAAAAAAGTAAATAGTCTTTCTATTTATTATGAAGAATTTACATACCTTTCATCATCAGAGCAGCAGCCATCAGTCCACCCATACCGCCCTTCTTGCCTCCTCCGCCCAAGCCGTCGCCCTTGCCTCGCGCCTCTCCAATCAACGCCCTAGCTTCCTCAGTAGCACCATCATCCAACAGCCTCAGCTTCACTGAATGGTTATCCAAGTAACTTCCAAGTCTGTACAATAAATATTTGTCCAATCTCTCATCAGGTTTGGACGGCATAGCTCTCGCCATCTCCCTGGCAAACTCTTCAGCTTTACTATCATTTTCCTTGGATTCCTTCACAACACTAACTCCAGGTAATAAATGAACCTCATCCTTCAAGTTCAGCTTCTCCAACATCGAAATAGCTTCAATCTTCAAGCATGTAGGACTAAATATTCCACCAGCACAGTCCTTAGTAAAGCCTCTTGCTGTTTCGGTACCTTCCACTTTGTTATGCTCCATGATCTCCGGATTTGGTAAAGCCAGAGCTGTTCCCAAAATGAAGATAATCCACAATTTGTACATTTTACGTCCGTATTCAAACGTGTGCGGTTACAATTTGATAACACTTTTATTTCGTTCTGCTTTTATATGTCTCACATAGTTTAATGATTAGTACGGAGTACTCTGCGTCCATTATATTTTCATAGAACGATGATTGCAAAAAGTTTTATACCTACACGGTATTTTGGTCTTTCTGTTGTCGTGTTAAAGGTTATTTTGGCTGTGGGTTAACCGCAAAGTTTTGGTTTATTATCGTAGCCAGTCACCGTACAGCGAACTCATATAGATATTATAGATATGGATTTTCATTTCGATGGATTAAGAATTTTCTATTTTAAAGCATAAACCGCAAATTTTGAAGAAAATATATATCCATTGTTGCTTGGTTAAGTCGTTCACTTTTTATAATGATAACTGACTTTAAATGTTATAAAAACAACAATAGCTATTGCTTCTCAATGAGTTGGTTCTTTGAAAATCTAAAATAGACTAAAATACTATAATAATAGAGTCCATTTTCCTAATTTCGCTTGTAGCGTTTTATTTAAAAATGACAAGTGTTGTGTAAATAAAACAAACTTAAGTTATATGTAATATGCACAATTAAATATTATAAAAATATAAATTTTTATATTAAAAATAAATGTTCTAACCATGTAACTTAAGTTAGTAAAATGAGGTCGTGTTCACACATATTCGTTTTGTAGTGGTCATGGTTTACAGCTAAGATTAAATCTATTTTAATAAAATTTTGTTGTGATATATTAGGAACTTTTGCTTAAAATATTTGCATATATTTCAAGTTAATTTTTGTACCAATCTGTCCAATTAAATAATATTATGCACATATTATATGTATATATAAAATAAAAAGATCACAGAAATATAATTAAGTATTTATATGTATACAATAATAAATAGCTGAATATATTGAAACTGTATACAAACAAAACCATTGATTTATTTAAGAAAAAATCATAATGAATAAATTAATCTATATTTTTTTCTACTAGAAAATGGACACAAGAATCGATCTTTTAATGACTAATTTAACCGAAAATCGATATTGATACAAATTAGATTTTTTAAAGATAACTTTAATATGGGACAGAAATTTTCCTAAATTCCTTCCGTTACCTATTTCATCTTCATATTTATTTGGTTGAGATACGATTAGGTGATTTGGTTGGATACCAATGATGTTAGGGGTCGGTTTGAACTAATCTATCTTCTAACCCAACTACGTGGCCTAGGCGACGATAAATATAAGTAAAAAACCTTTCTAAATGAACTAAATTCTTATACTTGGCAACATTAACGTCGGAGATACAAGATCAGCCCTGCGGTCACCAACCCGACCACCAACCGTGGTCGTCATGGCATTCACCTTTAAACAAAGACTAAAATTTATGTATATATACGTATTTATATACTTATATAGGTCATGATGAACAGAATAACATTTTCTATCTATAACTATTAGCCCAATTTAGAAGATAATGAAGTTCTAATTGAAGATCAAACTAAAAACGTTGGAAAACTTTTGTCTCTATATATCGGCATAGGTCGTGGTCAGTTTAGTAACAGAAAAAAAAATTTTCTACTAGACTTCCTGACTTTATACGGGTACAATTTACCACATATGCTCCTTACATTTATCAAAATATCATTAATTTTCAACAAATTCTAGCTTAATAAAGATATTCAGGCCCTTACAATAATAAACATATTTTATTACTAGCTGCGCCAGCGGTTTCACTCGCTATATTTTGGATAATTTACACTATATCATTATAAATTATATCTTATGTGTTATTCTGATGTGTAAGCTATATTATTGTAAAGTTTCCTCAAAAACCATTCAGTAATTTTTGCGTGAAAGAGTAACAAACATACATCCACACATCCGCACATTCTTACAAACTTTCGCGTTTAAATTATTAGTAGGATTATTCCGCAAGAATTCTTAATTTTTCCGGGATAAAAAATAGCTTATGTGTTAATCCAGATTATAAAGTATCTGTGTGCCAAATTTTACTGAAATCCGCTCAGCCGTTATTGCGTGATTGAAACATCCAAATATACAAACTCTTATTTATAATATTACTAAGATTAGTAAGTATAACATATATTGAATCTATATAAATTGTTTAAAATATATATAATTATTTATATTTTTATATATTATTTCTTAACATATTGTATGATTCCAGGTTGGTTGGTAGGTTGCCTTTCGAGGTATAGAAACTTGAAAATAAAAACTTAAACTAAGCATAGTAAACTACTAAATTTAAATAATTCCGACTGAATCAGAATTTTAATTTCATCTTTAAGTGTCTGCTTTTATGTTTGTACTGTTCTTACTATCTTAAAATGTGCTCTTGTTTCATTAAAATCTGATCCTATAAAAAAGTTATTATAATTTAAAATGTTTTAGCACAACGAAGCTTGGATGGGTCAAAAACGATAGTCGTTTTATACAGGTAAACAAAACGAGACAATAATGATCATTTTGTTACGGCAATAGACGGAAATGACTGGTCATTATGTAGAATAAATATTATTTCTAAATTAAAGTAAATTGTGTCCAGCGGTTTCACCCGCTATATTTTGGACTAGGGGCCCGTCCCGGCTTCGCACGGGAGGATAATTTTTTTTTAACATTTTGGCTCCCGCATTCTGTCGCTCCCTCTATCGCCGCGTTACTCGCTGCGCTGCGAGGCACGCCACACCGCGCCGGCGGCCCGTCCGGGATAATTTTTTATTTATCTTAATATTTTTATTTCGTAATATCTTTTGACTGGAATGTCCGATTTCAATAATTCAAAAAGTAATTAACAGGTATTAAAACAGTCTTCATTTCGAAATAATTAATTTGGATAAGAATTAATACAAAGTTATGGAAAACATGGTCTGATTTTGATAGGCATTTTTATCAACTTTTAAAATGTAAAAAAGTAGTTATAGTGACTTAACTACAATAGTTGGACATATGGTCTCGTGGAGTTTTTTGTAGATATTGATACGTTCTATAATATTGTAGAACATTTTTTTGTTCTATCATTAATACTTTTCGCAGCGCATGCGATGAAAGATATTTTATGGCTAATTTTTTTGCACCTTGTGTTGGTTTTAGTGAGAATTTCTGAGGATCTGTAATTTTTTCTTGTAATAAATATAGCCTATGTTACTCAGGGATAATGTAGCTTTCTAATGGTGAAAGAATTTTTGAAATCGGTCCAGTAGTTTTTATGTTTATTCGTTACATACAAAAATACAAATCTTTCCTCTTTATAATATAAGTATAGATAATTCACACTATATCATTATAAATTATAGCCTATGTGTTATTCTGATGTGTAAGCTATATTATTGTAGTTTCATCAAAATCCATTCAGTAGTTTTTGCGTGAAAGAGTGACAAATATCAATACATCCATACATTCTTACAAACCTTTATAATATTAGTAGGATTCTATTAAAAAGAACGTTACAAATTAAGTCAGACTTATTTTTGGTCAGTCAGTCAGTTTGTCTGAAGCTAGCACCAGCTATTAAATCTGTTGAGAAGAACTGGCAACAAACTCAACAGTCGCTCAGTCTGTCTGTGTTCTGTTACAAATTATAATCATTCAGCTGAGCAGAAACGTCATTTTGATTCCAAGCTTTGTCAAGAATCTTGTACAGAGTAGTAAGCTTTAATTATTAAACACTTTTTAATGTGTGTTAAATGGCCTCAGTTTCTAATCTAATATAGGCTGTGGAATCACATTAGAGATGCGAACACAGAATCCCATCAAACGATTACCTACTCACTCTGTGGAGACGAAATTGTTTTAATGAAGTAGAAATATCGGCAAAATACAAAAGGAACGGACAAAGCAAGCTAGTCTATCACTACGTTAAACAAAGACCTACTCCGTGTTTGTCCGTCTGTTCGCGATAAATTCAAAAACTACTGAACAAATTTTCATTATTAAAATACAGAGTGATTCATAAGGAAGTTGTCTGAAATGAGAAATTTTTTTAAATGATATTAGCAGTCTGGATCACCTACTACTAGTATTACTTAACCCCTCCAACTAAGCAATGATTGGTATTTGAACCCACGACTGACCTACTGACGCTTAATAATAGGTACAAAGTATACATATTTCGTACTGAGTATAAAACATTTTTTTTATGGGAAAAAAGCTTTTATCCCTAAGGTAAGAACATACGTATTACCTACATTAGAAAACACTAGAAACTTTAAACTTCCCTCACTTTAATGTTTATTAAAAGCCTCTTTTGTTGTAGGTACGAAATGAACTATTACACTTTTTCTTTAATTTCCTAACTCCTTTCTCAAATTAAAACTTTTTAAAACATAGAAGTTACGGTCGAGGTAAGTAGCGATTAGTCGACTCGCTTTCTGGCCTCAAATGAGGACGTGACAATTTTGATTGTTGTTTATTTACTTTGACCATAAAAAAATTAGTTTTCATACTTTACATCAAGTATTATATTTTGACGTGAGGGGACGGGTTAGAATACTATTCCCCTCTGTCGCTGGGAGAACATCTTGCAAATAACCCAGCACCACTAGGTGTTAGAGGATCTGTTCCCCGACTCGATTGGCTAGCGGCGATCACGTATGCGAATCCAACCTTCAAGTGTTGGACGTGTTCCGGTTAAGTCGCATGTGGGCCAGACTACCTATCCCATCCCATAAAAACCCAGTATCCCCTAGATCCGCAGCGTTTATCGAAGGTTATTTCTTCGATGTTGCAATGCATCAGCAAAACAAGAGGTATCTCTTGTATTGTCGATGTCCATGGGAGATGGTGACCACTTACCATCAGGTGCATCGTCTGCTCGTTTGTGCTGTATCAAACAAATTGAGATCTTCAAGCGATTGAGTAAAGATTTTGCATTCATGTTTAGATTATATAGATCAACGTCCAACATGGCGGAGAGTCCAAGATGGCGTACTAGTTATTTTAATATGGGTATCAAATGAAAGGCTTCACTGAGAAGAATACAAATGAAGCTATTTTTATGACTGCTTACTGCTTTTTTTTTGCGAATTTTTTTATTTGTCCTTTTTACAAACTCTTTCCTTGCAATTGCACTAAAATCGTTCATGCATCAAAACTAACCTAACGAACATAATTGTATTCTTTAACCATTTCACGGATATGGCCGACATTTCGGGAGTGAAATCCGTTAATTTACAATTTTTGATGGTATCACTTCACACTTTTATTTCATAAGTCACGTCACATCACAATTTTCATTGGCTTATGTAATTTTTATGTTATACTTTTTTATATAATCTTATTAACAATATAATTCCTTTTTATTATAAGAATGACTTTTTATTAATGGTAGATAAGATGCAAACGAGCAGATGGTCCACCTGATCGACATCGGCAAAACAAGAGATACCCTCTTGTTTTGCTGATGTCACATGCTGGTGGTCGCAAGCCAGTCGGGGAATAGATCCCCTACCATCAAAGGAGGTGCTGGGTTACAGCAGGCAGAGGGGAATAGTATTCTAACCCGTCCCCTCACAGGTAAAACTTTTGACTATAGTTTTAGTTTTTTATACTTTAAACTATTATTCATATAGGGGAAAGTAGGGATTCTTGCTTCCTTGGAAGACTTGGTACAGTCATTTTACTATGCTATTGTGAACCTAGTATTATTTAAACTATATAATGGCTCAAGTAGATTTTGTGTCAAAGATATCTCTCGTAGGCTAGCTGTTTAAAAATGGCGGGTGTGAGATGTTTTTATCATGGTTGAAGTGAATATTTCACTAATTTCCATTACATATTAATAAATCGTAATTCATTTATTTAATAGTACATTTTAAACCGTTTAAAAGTATCGAAAGGCAATAAGTTATTTATAAGTTAGTAATTTATTTCATCATCATCACGACCCTTCAATGGCCCACTGCTGAGCCGGGTCTCCTCCTCAGAATGAGGAGGGTATTAGGCCATAGTCCACCACGCTGGTCCAGTGCGGGGTGGCAGACTTCACACACTTTTGGGAACTTTTTGGGAATTTCTCAGGAGTGCAGGTGTCTTCACGATGTTTTCCTTCACCGTTAAAGCAAGTGATATTTAATTGCTTAAAACACACAACTCAGAGTCAGAGGTGTGTGGGGGATCGAACCTCGGATCTCCCGAGTAAGACTTGAAGTCTCTACCACTGGGCCATCACTGCACTCTATTTATTTAGAAATACTTAATATTGAATAGACACTTTTTGTTCTTAAGAAGACTGCGTTGTCTCTTCAGTTAATTATTTAATATTTAATTAGTTTAAAATTAGCTACCACCACCAAAGATTTAAAACGGTGTGATATAAATAGAGGATGAAAAGTACAAAATAGCTACTAAATAAACTGGCAACATTGTGGCTGGTTTTTTTTGGTTTTTTCCTTCTGGATCAAGTCTCCTAAAATATCGAACACTTTTCATATCTTACGATTTTTACTTATAAACTACAAAATTTTTAGATGAATGTTAAAGGTTTATTCTCAGGTGATTCCTGAATAAATTCTACATAAAACAGTAAACAAAAGGGGGATCAAGTATCCCTCCTTTCCCATGTAGAAAAGTTAATTGATCCGCTAGCCAATAAAAACTCTTCGAAAGTGCAATCTGGAGACTTATATTCCGAACCCTGGACCACTGATTCCTGTTTACCTCTTACAGAATATAAATTGTTTTTAACGCTGGCATGGATCTCTTGCAACACCTTCTCGACCCTAAAGGGATCACTAAACCGCTTACAGAAACACTAGAGAATATTTAGATTTTCAAAAGTTTGTTAAGAAAATGGTATTTAACTCTAATAACAATACTGGTTTTAGAAATAACTACAGTCAGGGATAGTCAGTCAGGTTTTAGGGGGCGTCAAAATGTATAATGTGATTCGATTTCGAAAAAGTACTGGAGGAGGCGCAGACCAGATTATTATTATCATTGTAGTCACAGAAATCTTTTCTCCTTAATTTTTTTTTGGTCTTCAAATATTTTGCTCTAGAAGATGCTTAGCGCGTCCCTGACTACAATCATATACAAAAACAAATATCCGATATCTAGTTACTAACTACTAACTGTTTTATTACATTTTATAAGTGAGATAAACGAGAAAATTCTTAGTTTTTATTTTTATTTGTTGCAAAGGAATGACATAAATCTGAAAGTAGGCTATTTTTATCATATCAAAAATGAATTGCGTTTTTTTTTAAGAAACCACCTGGGTTTTTAATTTTGATTTACGAAACCTCACTAATATAGCATTATAAAGCACATAGTGTAATTAAACGGAGATTGAAGAAATAAGTGTAATTTTTCTAAGTCACTACAACAAAACTAATGACTGTTCTTAGAATCATTAATAACAAAACTAAACAAATTTGAAAGTTATTTTTACAAGTGAAAGAAAATTATTACATGACTAGCGAAGTTTTGGTTTTAATAAAAAAAGAAAAAAAAACAGCTCTCTCTAGTGGATACTGACGGCTTCATTTCGTTGTTTTTTATCTGCATCACTGTGGTTACGTAGTTTACCTTAATCTACGTATAGATGGCGTTAAAAATAAATATTATCTTGGTTGAGTGTGTCAATAGATGGCGTTAGTGACTTCGTTTAATAAATAAAATAAAAAGGATTGTTCTGTTTCGTAACTTGTAATTCATTTATTTATTTATTAATATTGTTTCATTTAATGTTTGATATATGTATTATTTATTTATAGTTATGTGACCAGTAAGTTTGTGATTAATTTTTCAGATTCCATCGCAAAAATATTAAATTAAAAAAAATAAAAAATTGTATGTTATTAATAATCAAATTATCTTTCTTAAGAGGTCTATGTATTTTTATGAGAATTTTTCCATATCGTATGTTTTTTTTATTCCTTTATTTATTATAATTCTATAAATTGTTTTGTCTATGGTTTCTTATTAATATAATGATGGTAAAGATATTTTTTGTAAGAACTGACATTAGGGGGAGGGAGACAATAATATAATATCAATAATATATTGAAAATTATAACAATCTTGTAACACAGACATTGTTTAATATTCAGAGAGAAACGTTATTTCTCGATACCTTTCTCACGATATCAAGTATCGAATAGAATCGAGTATCAAGCTTTTTTAAAGTACGTAACAGCTTTTTGCATCTTATGAATATTTGTTAAATCTGTATTGAGTGCTGTTTTTATATTTTGCTTTCAACGATACAAAGAATCGAGTAATACACGTTAATGTCGATTCTTCTAAATCGATGTTGTTTAGGTATCGATACTTGGTGACTATTAAATTAGAATTTCTATCGGGGGTAAGGTAAAGTGAAGAAGACAGAATGGAACCGGGTTCCTATTTTAGTTAATAGTTAAAACCACAGGAAAAGATTGATCCGCTTTTGAAAGGCAGGATGCAAAGATTATTTTGAAATATATTAAATCACGAAAAGCCAGTTATCGATTGTAATATAACAATTATAAGTAAGTTACATAATCGAGAAATGATCAAAATTACTGACATCATTTTAAATTTGATGAAATTTGAACTGTAAGTCAACGGAACAGAGCTTATAAGTCAGTGAACTACAATGTAGTGAGTGAAAAATGAAAGTTGTGAAAGTTACACCTGTACGAATGTTATGTCTTGGATTTTGGAGATTAAAACTACTAGTAAATTCTTCGGCTTTCAATATCTATTATATTACGAGAAAAAAGAAATAAGGTTCCTTGTAAGTTTGGATGTACTCTGTAATATGATGTCGATCTTTTTAAATCGATATTTAATCAGTTAACTGATTCAAGGTTTTTTACTGAATGAATCATCACGAGCCGTGAACTGCTGAGTCGGTTTTCCTCCTCAGAATGAGGAGGGTATTAGGCTATAGTCCACCACGCTGGACCAGTGCGGGTTGATAGACTTCACACACCTTTGAGAACTTTATGGAACTCTCAGGAGTGCAGGTTTCCTCACGATGTTTTTCTTCACCGTTAAAGCAAGTGATATTTAATTTATTAAAAAACACATAACCCAGAAAAGTCAGAGGTTTGTGCCCAGGATCGAACTCGGACTCTCAACGTCAGGAAGTCTCAACCACTGGCTCATCACTGAATGAATAAAAATCAATATTTCTACATATAAAATCGGATCAAATCGAATCGAAAAATTAAAAAAACGAGAAATCGATTGGTTAGTCGAGAATCGGTTTAGATGGTTTTTTAAAGAGAATCGCCCATCCCTATTACTAAATGTCAAAAACTATGTAAACTTTAATGTAATAAAGTTAAAAAGTATTAATAACTGTTATATATTTAAAGAATTTTCTCATTAATGAACAGCTACATTATTATATATAGTTTAGTTATTATAGTCTTAATGACTGTAACAAAGCGAAGCGAGGGCTCATTTTGGCGTTACCCAAGAAATATGTCTGATATGTTTGTAATATTTAAAATAATTACAATTTCATGTATCGCTCTTATTTAACTTTATTAACACAACATTGTATTTTAAGTTCTACTCAAAATTCATCTGTTTTTAACCGACTTCAAAAAAAAGAGGTTATCAATTCGGTTGTATTTTTTTTTTTTTAGTAGTACAAACAAAATGGTGCTTATAAGATATTAATAAATAATTATATAATATATCTAATATATAGCTAACATCTTTTGATAAAAGTCCGATCAGCATATATCGTACTATTTTACTAATATTATAAATGTGAAAGCTTGAATATTTGTGACTCAATCACGCTAAAACGGCTGAACAGATTTCAATGAAATTTGGTACACAGATACTTTATTACATGGTTTAATATGTAGACTACTTTGTATCCCGGAAAAATTCAGGCTTCCTGCGGGATAATGAATGATATGTTTACTGCCGTAAGCATCTGAATATTTTTATTTAACAATAATACTTTCAAAATTACTACTGAATGGATATTGATGAAACTTTACAATAATATAGCTTACACATCAGAATAACACATAGACTATAATTTATAATTATATAGTGTGAATTATCCAAAATATAGCGGCTAAACTGTGGGGCGCAGCTAGTCTAAATATAATCGAAGATATATTTGTAGATTTCATTCATGTTTACTCAAGTCTTTGAATACCATTGAACTTCTAAGCGGAAGTAAAGACCACTTTCTCGGATACTATTCACTATGTTTCTTCACCCGTATATACCTATATAATAAGGTCTATAATTCTATATGTATATATATCATTATACGTCTGTATATATATGTAGAATGTACAAGTGTATTTATGTATTTAGGCTATACAGTGGAATGTTAGACCTACTAATATGATTTTATGAATAAAAAACTAATGTGACCGGATATTTGTTTTTATTTCTAGTTTATAGTTATTCAAATATACAAGCTTTATTATTGTAGAATTTCATCAAAATTGAATTAGTAGTTTTAGTGTCAGAGAGTTATGAATATCCATGTTTCTTCAGAAACTTACAAGTCTATATTAAATGTAATGTGTAATATTTTATACTAGTCGATACGCTCTCACTTCGCTGAGGTGTATTCAAACTGTTCAGCCACTCACACATTTTTAATATCTCTCATCGTTAAGGCAGTGTTCGCAAGAAACGTTTTTGTTCGAGCGTTATTACTCCGATTTACTTTGCAAATCCGACTACCACGAAAAAGTCTTATAATTTTTCGGATTATTATATCATCTATGACACTCACAAATAATGTGGCTTCCTATTGGTAAAAGAATTTTCAAAATCAGTTCAGTAGATCCAGAGATTACAAACTTACAAACTTAAAACTCACAAAAATAGTTTATTCTCTTTTCGTCTGATTTTCATTTTAACACATTCGTTAGAAAATTGTATTTGATAGTTATCTGAAGAGTTTGTTTGTTTGAACGCGTTAATATCAGGAACCACTGGTCTGATTTGAAAAAATATTTCAGTGTCAGATAGCCCATTTATCGAGGAAGGCTATAAGCTATAGATCATCACGCTAAGACCAATAGGAGCGGAGCATCGCGCGGAAGAAGTCGCACAGGTCGACTAGTATATTATATATAAAGACATTGATAAGTTATATTTAATTATATAAGTGATAATAAAAGAGTAACCTCGTTAGAGTAACAACTTTTCAATAAATGAATGAACGTTTCAGGTGCAATGACATCAGTGGTCAGTGATCAGTGTTATATCATGGTGAAAGTCGGTTGTTCAACCCGGACTCAACTCCAACACCCCCTCACTCCTCCCCACACTCCTACACCTCACACACCGGACCTTGTGAGATTTACTCTCTCGCCACGCTGAGATAGAATTGACGATCTTTGGATGAACTATTGAATGTAGATTTAAATTTGAATTTTTTATACACGCATTTAAGTTGGATTTTCAATCCATAGTCCAAAGATTTTGGATTGAAAATGATTATTAATTTAAACTAAAACTTTTTAAAATTTACTAGTAGACTACTAAACATAGATTATTAGAATAAATTAATTAATGTACTAATAGTTACAAAACTTAAAAAAGAAAATTTGAAAATCGTTTTTATTTGTTACTCTTAAATGTCTTAACTGGTTTTTTTAACAAAATAAAAAAAATTAAAATTATTTCAAAAACCATTTGTAAGAAGATATCTATACAAATATTAAGCACAAAAAAAACTTCAAGAACTTACATGATTTTTCAAAAATTGTCAATCTTATTTTGAAAATTAAACCAAATATATTTATTACCGACATTTTTTTTTAATAAAAAAAATCTGAATTTGGATTTTGTCAGTGTTATTTTTTTTTAATATGTTAAATTATTTACTCGTCAATCGATATATATACAGTGATGTAAATTGTTTTATATTTATCGGGTTGAATAATAAACACTTTAGTAGAAATTAATAAACAATTATGAAATATTTTCTTACCTTAAAAAAAATTAAAAAAAAAAATTCAAAATGTAAAAAAAAAACATTGAAATACAACTAAAGAAATACTTATAAATTTCTATATAGAAATAAATATATATTATTCTCTCTTTTTTCTGAAAAATTATTAAAAAAGAAGTTCGCACTTTACTCATCACATATTAGTATATTCATATATATGTATAAGTATATAATATATATATTTGTATATAATAAGTTTTTTAGTAAATTCTCAAAAGATTCCAACGTCCGTCACTTTCCACTTTCACATTGACATCCGACATCCGGTTGCGAAACCGATTTCGTGTTATGTAATCGATTTCACTTACTCGTACGGCTCGGTTGTATCTTAATTCGATTATATTATATATCGATTCTGGTAATATATTAGTTTATTACAGTTACTTATAAATTTATAATCAATTTATATTTTATACAGACTAAGCAATGCCTGTTTTTTTTTCATGTCACATTAATTTAAGACGAGCGGCCTGCCCTCGCTTCGCTCCGGATATTTGAAGCAATATTATAATTCCTTAAGTTGTCACTGTGATGAAAGAAAGAGGAAGAGAGAGTTAGAGAAATAAGAGAAAAGGGCGACAAGGACAGAGCAGTGGTAAAAATGAAAAAGAGATAGATAAAGAAGAGACAGAGAGTAATTTAAGATATATTCATAATATAGTGTGGAGGTTGACTTGAAAACAAACTGTACACAATGTAATATGTATTAATATTTTTTTTAGAAATAAAACATCGTAAAAAATGGGGGAAAAATAAAGCTAATTTTATTAACAATATATTTCTATATGAGGTATTTCTTTTTTTAGTAATTTTTCATTAGGACATGTTGTGATGAGCAAAAAGAGGAACTAATAGGAAACCAATATTTCGACCTCTATTTTTTTTAGTTCTCTTTACTCACGTGAACCCCTTGAATCTGTTCGTTGACACTTAGTTGCCGATATAGATTACTTTGAGAATCATCAGAAGGATAAAAATATTTGCATTATAGAACTAATGTTAAGTTTTTGCCTTTTTTCGGCAGTGATAAGATACTAGTCCTTTTATTATAACAGATAGTATCCGTATCTTTATTTTAAATAGCTTACCCATATTCATGTCCAGATCCGAAATTTCTGTTAAAAGCCTCAAGTTTTTTACATTATAATAGAGAATGATTTTACCTTCACATTATATTAAATAACTTCTTAATATAAAGGAATGTAATAATGTTCATCTCTTAATACAGTATGTATATATATAAGTATATAAACGATCGAGGCCACGTTTGCTCGAGCAATGAGAAAGCGGAGAGAAAGGTGATCCCAAATTCCAAGATGGTGAAAGAAAATTTTTTTTTCTACCTAACGGACGCAGATGTTGAGAATTGTAAATATTGTAGTATGTTGACTATGAATGTTTGTACTTATATGTTATTTTTCTTAAACAGAATGATTACATATCTCTCAGATAAATCAGAGGTTTCTACATTATATACACAATTTCGGAGAGCAAAAAAAGGATATATCTTGAGTACTATTCATCATCACGACCCTTCAATGGCCCACTGCTGAGCCGGGTCTCCTCCTCAGAATGAGGAGGGTATTAGGCCATAGTCCACCAGGCTGGCCCAGTGCGGGTTGGCAGACTTCACACACCTTTGAGAACTTTTAGGGAACTCTCAGGAGTGCAGGTTTCCTCACGATGTTTGCCTTCACCGTTAAAGCAAGTGATATTTAATTGCTTAAAACACACATAACTCAGAGTCAGAGGTCTTTCCCAGGATCGAACTCGGACCTCCCGAGTAAGACTTGAAGTCTCAACCACTGGGCCATCACTGCTTGAGTACTATTGAATTATGAAATTAAATCCTGCACTCAGCATTATAGATATCCCCAATTTGTTTTATTCTGTAACTCGTCATCAATCCTTGAGGTTTAATATAGACTACAAAGGAAATAAATAAAATATTCACAAGTCGGGTAGTTTACTGTAGAAAGTGTGTGTCTGTCTATTACAGTTCTACCAAGTATTACAAAATGCCGTCAAAACTTTGTTAACCAAAGTTTAAGTCATTTGTGCGAATAATAGGAAAGTGTGTGAGAATATCTGATGCTTTTTCACGCAAAAACTGCAGAACGAATTTTGATGAATATTTGCAGAAATAGAGCTCGTATAGCAGAATAACATATAAGATATATTTTGTAAATATATTGTGTAATACGTGCATGAAAATCATGATTTTCAAATAATGGACATAATTAAAATTTCAAATTTAACTTTTTGTCTACTATTAATTAAAAAAGCTAGGTCTAGAAATTTAGTTATTTTTACAATATATTAAATTTCCTTTCCTATTTAGAAATTAAGAAATATGATATATAATTGCGATAGTTTTAAAATATTTACTGCAATTAGTTTACTCAATAAAGTAACTTATTTTTTTTGTTATATTATTAAATAAACTTACTAATTTATATTTCTGCTTATAAATTTATGATGAATATCTCCTTTCTTTTTTTAATTCTTATTATATAGGTAGCAAGTCATATACATAGCAAAGCTAATATTAAGATTTTTTTACAATGTATTAAATTTCCTTTGCTATTTAGAAATTAAGAATAATGATATAAAATTACGATAGTTTTAAAATATTCACTCCTTTTAGTTTACTCAGTAACCTAATTTTTTTTTGTTTTATATTTAAATAAACATATTAGTAATTTAGTTATATTTCTGCTTATTTAAATTGAAATAATTATAATTTAGGTATTAAATAAATTAATTTGAAATTAATTTATATTAGTATAAATAAATATTCATTCTTCTTTCATGACTTGAAAAATAAATCAAATAATGATTGAAATAGTCTAAAATCAACTTCTATTGAAATAGAATATGTTATATAACATAAAAATCAATAAGTAGTATCAAAAATAGTATAATAAAACATAGTAAAAGGTAAATAAAACAATAAAAATGTTAAGGAGTGAAAGTTACACACACAGACATACTATCTATGTACAGGTAGAGAAAGTCTGTTTTCTCTGGAATGTAAACTGTAAAAACAGTAGAGCTGTTTTAGAACTACATTTTCAAGAATATATCTGTAATATAGTTGTGAAAATATTTGTATTATGTTGTTAATAGTTTCTTTCTTTAATGTATGATATAATATTTCTCAGTTTGGTGGAGAAATTTTATTCGTAAGCATAACTAAATATCAGCCAGCGCTTTTCTACAATAATTTAAAAAAATATGTCACTAGATTAATCATTTGTATGCGCGTGTTCCATCCCTTACTTAGTATATATTTGGAATATTCAAGTTAAAATATAACCTTAATTATCTTAACGTAAATCTCATCTATTTTTTTAAATAATAAGGTCTTCCAAATTATATATTTGGAATATTCCAAAGGTTAAAATATAACCTCAATTTTCTTAACCTAAATCTCATCAAATTTTTTAAATAATACGGAATTCCAAATTATATATTTGGAATATTCCAAAGGTTAAAATATAACCTCAGTTATCTTAACCTAAATTTCATCTAATTTTTTAAAAAATAAGGACATTCAAATTATATATTTGGAATATCCAAAAGGTTAAAATATAACCTCAGTTATCTTAACCTAAATCTCATCTAATTTTTAAATAATAAGGTCTTTCAAATTATATATTTGGAATAATCTAAAGGTTAAAATATAACCTCAATTATCTTAACCTAAATCTCATCTAATTTTTTAAATAATACGGAATTCCAAATTATATATTTGGAATATTCCAAAGGTTAAAATAAAACCTCAGTTATCGTAACATGAATCTCATCTAATTTTTTAAATAATAAGGTCTTCCAAATTATATATTTGGAATATTCCAAAGGTTAAAATATAACCTCAATTATCTTAACCTAAATCTCATCTAATTTTTTAAATAATAATGTCTTCCAAATTATATATTTGGAATATTCAAAAGGTTAAAATATAACCTCAATTATGTTAACATGAATCTCATCTTTTTTTATATAATAAGGACTTCATAAAAGTAATATACACTACACGAAAATTCAATAGTTTTGCTAAAAAATTAACCTCTTACCTTTAAGTTTTGAAATATTTGTAGAAATTTAAAGAAGGGAAAGGAAACTATTTTATTAATAAACATTAATTTTTTTAGGTGCACTCTTCTTAAACATAAAAAGTCATGCAATTTACATTTATATAAAAATGATATAGATCGAACTCAATTCAATATTTAAAGTAGATTCTTGTAAACAAAATCAGAGCTACTCTAAGGTTTTCCTATTCTACAACTTGCGTAAGTGTGTGTAAGTGAAAGGCGTAACCATACACGAGTGTTCATACACAACTACGCGAGTGTGTGTGTTGATGTTAAGAAACTCTTTTACTATGAAAGTTATTGGAAACCAGTATAAAAGTGTGTTTGTACTTCGATCTTGTTTAGTTTCTAAACTATTACAGGCGGGATGACATGTTTTTTAGATTTTTTTTAATTATTATGTAACAATTTTTTAATATTAATTTTTCTAATGTTTTGTTTTTGGTACAAAATATTATTACATATATACCTTTATATATTATATACAGATATTATTTATTAATTGTAATCAATATCCTACTAATATTATAAACGCGAAAGTTTGTATGAATGTTAGTTATTCTTTTACGTAAAAACTACTGAATGGATTTTGATGAAACTTTACAATAATATAGCTTACACATCAGAATCACACATAGGCTATAATTTACAATGATATAGTGTGAATTATCATAAATATAGCGGGTGAAACCGCGGAATGCGAGTAGTTATTTATAATTAAGTAAAGCTGAAAACTTAATTTTTTTTTAGAGTTAATCTAAATCTTTTAAATTAGACTAAACTATATTAATTTAACTATTTATATATATTAACTGACTTATTTCAATTTGAACTACCTAAAACACAATATATACTTAAAAAAGAAATATCTTTATTATTTACTAGCCGACCTACGCAACTTCGTTCGCGTATTGCTCCGCTCCTATGGGTCGTAGCGAGATGTTAAATAGCCTAAGTTACTCCTTGTTACATTAGCTATCTGCCAGTGAAGTCCCGTTAAAATCGGTCCAGCCATTTCAGAGATTAGCCGTAACAAACAGACAGACCAACCGACAGACAGAGAGATAAAAATATCTGTTCACTATGACATAGTGAAAAAGAATTTTATATTTAGATGAAAAATGATGACTGAAACTCTAATTTAATTCTGTCACCAAGTATCGATACCCACACGATATCGATTTAGAAGAATCGATATAAAGTTGTGTAAGTGGACAGTCAGTACAGACTTAAAAAAAATGATAGGTTTCATCTGTACTCAGTGTAAGCAATGTCAGTGTGTTGCCATGGTTACAAGATTGTTATAATTGTCAATATATTAATATTGTGAGGCAGTTCTCAAGTTAGAAATGAGCTGATAGTCTTCAAACGAATGATCAGATCTTCACAAATTATAACTAAAAAACATCTCGATTAAATTACCTTTCAAACAAATAAAAACTTCATCAGAATCAGTCCATTATTTTGGGCGCATAGACTGATTATAAAGGTTTTGATAAAACAAATTATTCGGACCATAACAATTAGATGAATTTAGTTTCTATAAGTCACTTAAAGATGGCGTTAGTAGTTCGGTATTTTATATCTTAGTATACTAGAAACTTAGGAGGAAATAAAAATACGTTTAATTTATTTATTTCATTATTTATTATTTTTATTTCATACGTAAAACTAGAAGTACAGTCTTTTTTATTTAAGTTTAATTAAGTTTAGTTCATTAAATGACACAAACCCTTAGAGGTAGTTAAGTATAAAATATATCTAAGTAAAAATATTTAATTTAATGTAATTTTTCTACAACAATGTGTAATTTTTTTTTCATAATTATACCCTGTTGAATCCAAAACCTTTTTTTACATAATTTAAAAAATATAATTCAATTATTTATTAATTTTAAATAAAATAAAATAATAGTAATTGCTCTAAAGTTTAACAATAAAGATCTGCTTTGTTTACACTTAATGATTTTATATTGTACAGATTATAAAAAAATTGTAGTGATGTAAGCTTTACCTAGACCACAGATATTAACAACAAGATAGTGATGACCTTTCTTAAATAATCGACTTTACTAAAATTCGATTTTTAATCTATTTAAATAACTTGTTTTCATCGATTTTTTATATAATTATACTACAGAATATAAATAAATACTGTATAAAATCCACTACTTTTTTTCATATTACATTTTTATTTTTTTTTAATATTTAAGTTACTACTCATTCAGTGTAAACAAAGAATAAAAAATAAAAGCACCATAAAATTCAGCACAAAAAAATTAAAGCTATACTCATCTTAACATAAATTAAATTAAAAGATATTTTTATATATTAAACTATGAATATTAAAAATATCTTATTTAAAAGATCATTGGAATTTTCTACATTCGTCTGTCGTTTGGTCACTCACTAACGTTGTCACTAGATGGCGCTGCATAAAACCACTTTGGAGAAAAAGGCGTAACTGACTTTTTTTTCAAAGAGATTCGGTATCAGCAATATAGGATGTTATTATTTGCTGATTTTTTAAAATCAATTATGTAGTTACGCCCTTTTAATTTAAGTCGGCTTTTAGTTACTTCTGTTTGAAACTGTTTAGTAATTTAGTAAGTCAGTTAATCTAACTATAAATACTAAAAGTAACTAATAATTATGAGGGTATTTGTGCTTTATAAGCTAAGTCGTTCGCGTCCTGCGCATTGACAGATCTTGCGTATGGGAATGATGCTGCTGATGCTGTTGGTGATGACCATTGTTGGGGAGCGGTTGGGAATCCAGAGGCCTAAAAATGTAATATAAAATGTCAATAGATGGCGTTACATAGGAAAAAGTCATATCTCAAAGCAACATTGTCTTTAAAGCTCAGTATACTGATTATTTATGAAGTTATTAGGGAGTTGCCGTTCTTTTAGAGCGGATAGTCAAAAAAAGTCGAGTTCGTCGTTAAATCGAGTGACGTTAAATAGATTTTACGTCTACTATGTTTACACTACAGCGTTACCGGGCGATGTCGTTAAATCGAGTAGTATTAAAAAGAGTTTATATTTATTTCAAATCAAATCAAAATTATTTATTTCAACCAGACTTTTTTTAAAAAGTACTTTTGAAACGTCAAAAATTGGTCTGTCAGTCAGTTTGTCTGAAGCTACCACCAGCTGGGAATGCAGTTTTCTGTTGAGAAGAGCCGGCCAGAAACTCAACAGTCGCTCTTTTCTAAAAGCCATGTTTACCTAGTCTGTTATACAAATGCTTGAGAGTCAACGTCACTTAGATTCCAAGCATTCTCATCATTTAAGTAATCCTGTACATTATAGTATGCTTTATATATTAATGACTTGTTCATCCTTAATATATTTAATAACTAGCTGTGTCCCGCGGTTTCACCCGCATAATTTTTTTTTATATAAAAAAGTATCCTATGTTACTTCCAAAACCTTCAAGAATATGTGTACAAAGTTTCATGATGATCGGTTAAGGAGTTTTCGCGTGAAAGCGTAACAAACAAACTTACATTCACATTTATAATACATATTAGTAGGGATATGTAATCATGAAACGAATATTAAATTTACATGAACTGTGGAAAATAAATGCATAGTGAAATTGACATTGACATATTGCAGTTAAATAATTAAAAATGCTATTATATTGATTATATGAAATGTGACGTCACAATATACAATTTTATGTGTGGAGTATTTGGCAACGACTGTACTTTTGTAACAATTGATTTTCTTTGGTTTAATAGTTAAAAATACAAAATCAATATTAAAAAGCATAATATTTATACATCACTGATAAATATTATTATGAATCGTGACGTCACACGAAGCACGCCAAATTACCTTAAAACATGGTTTTCCAAATCCCAATTAATATATTAACAATATATTAATATAATAAATGCCAAAGTAACTATGTCTGTTTGTTATGCCTTCACACTTAAACGCCTGAACCGAGTTTGTTGAAATTTGGTACAGAGATATAATAGAGCTTGAAAAAGGTGGGGGTGGGTGGGGGGTGAAGTGCATGTCGAGCTTTGTGACCTTTTATGTCTTTGGGAATTAGTCATATATAAATGATGTTGATTTTGAAAATTAAAATATAAAATATAGCGATATAGTGTTTATACAAACCTTGCTAATGCTGTTAAAACCGCCTCCACTGAAGTACTTGTGGATGCCCAAAGCTGCAGCAGCAAGGAAGGCCAGCTTGGCTACCACCAGAGCCTTCGTGACCAGGAGTGTGAGAGCTCCAAATAACAGACCAAGTACAGCTACCACTTTAACACCAATACCGGCTAGAAGTGGTGCGTATTTCTTGATTTTTCCTCGAGCTAAGAAAATTACAAAAAAGTTATTTCCACGATAATAATCCTAAAAAAAAATTTTTTTTTAAGTCATGAACATTGACTTATAAATGGACCCTAAAATAGCAATTTAGTACTAAAAAATCTAATTTTTATAAAAACGATAATTTTGATAGAGGCGACGGCCATTGACGTACTGTCACCGTACATGAAGTAATTTAGAGATATCAATTGACAAGAATTTACTAGCAAGATAAACAACGTAAAGTTCGCCTCACGTCGTAGGTTTAATCACTATTATATCTAGGTCTATTATTAGAGATATCCAAACTTAATTGTCTCTTAGACCACTTTGCCAAGGTTTGCTGTACTTACTACCTATTTCATTTCTGTTTATTGGAATATTTTTAATTGATTTGAAATCTGAGCTTTATCAACTTTTGTACATGAAAATTACTTTATATCATCGTAGACACTCATTACAAACACATCTCAAGGACCTCTTGTTCTTTTTGTTGCTCGAATTGGCTTTCTGTTAGTCAATGTTGACTCCTTGGGATATATAGACTAGATTAATAATTCCTTTTGTGGTCTTTATTGATCCTCAGTCAAACAAGAACAGATCAAAAATATCATTGAAGACGAGGGTAAGCATTGTATAAATAAATTTTGTAATACTGTCAGGACTCAAGACATCATTTCATAACTTTGTAATAATTTTTGTTTTCGGTTATGAATTTGTGTGTATGTAGAATTGATGACTAAGAGAACATAACTACAAGCGAGATGCTTAGAAGCTTAGATGCTATGCTGAGAATCTCTGATCTTGATCGATGATATTATCTAGAGAGCGATCTTTGGAGTTAATATGCATTACAAATGATTAATTTCTAACAATAAGTAAATAATGTAATTTCAAGATCACGCAACAATGAAAGTTAAGTTCGTTGTTCTGCTATGCGTGTGAGAACATAGAGTCAAGGACATGTGAGATTGTTTTAATGTTTATCCTTACTTTCCATTAATTTATTTTTCTGGAAGCTATACTTTAAGATTCTTTGTTTATCACTCTTTTTATTGATGAAAACTTTATTAAAATATATTACGTAGTTTAGAAGAAATAAGCAGAAGATAGAAAGAAGCGGATAGCAAATATTTTAAATATATTTTTGAATATTTGTTTGGGATTTAAATATTTTTATATCTGATTTGTGTATTGTAATATTGATAAAAATATTAATTATTAATAGTGTTGCTAGTCATAGCTTTATATAGGAGAGTTGTTATATAAAAATCTCGTGTCACAGTATTTGTTATCGAACTCCTCCGAAACGACTTGACCGATTTTTATAGACCACAAAATTAATTTATGTATATTGAAAAACAACATTATATATACTATAATAATTTTGGTTATATATAGGAACAAATAGAGGCATATATATAATTGAAAGACATGTTACATAATATGATGTAACTGTGGCCTTGACCGAGCGGTAACCGCACTTTCCAACTAATACTGTGGTCCAAGTATAAGCGCAAAATAAAAATAAATACCATATTTTGACATTTATGGAATTGCTAGTCGATCTGCCCCGGCTTCGCTCGGGTGATTATTATCAAGTGTATGTTTAATTTAACATTTTTAGTTTTAACATAATTTTCCATATGAGAAACTCTCATACAAACTTTCATCTGTCGCCGTGTTTGTGCGTACATCACGTTAAAACGGCTTAACCGATTTTAATAAAATTTGGTACACGGATACTTTAGAATGTTATTTAAAACTTATGTTACTTATTATCCCGTGGAATAGAAGAGTCAAGCCATTGGCCTAAGGTACAAATTTTGTTCACGTATTATACTTTATCTAATCAAATAAGTCGACTAGTATATAATGAAATACAATTAAATAGCAGTGTAGGTAACTGAGACAAAATGAAGTTCATTGACTTGTTCCGTGACGTAACGTGACGTAGTGTGACATAACGCGTTCGGCCTTGACCGAGCCGAGCTTTGAAAGTAGGCGACTCCAGCGTTGACTGACTGCTATGCAATCAACTGCATTTATATATAAATACTGCTTGTCCGTGTGTTTGTAATATTTTTAAATACTAGAAATGACTTAGCAATGTTTAAGTATTGGTTATCTAGAAAGATTTGTTATAAATATTAATTAAAAAAGGGATTTTTTAACAAAATACCTGAAAGTGGTATAGAGAGCCAAAAATTGTACTAAATATTATAATGCAAAACCTATGTATAGATTTGAAATTTTATCAAGTAATAGAAGAGGGATTTTTGACATACTACCAAGAAAGAATTTGAAATATTTAATCTGATGACAAACTAGTCTTTTGATGATATTATAAAATCAGAAAATTTCAGTAATAGAGTTCCAAGGAAGAGTGAAGTGGACTTCCTTTTTGGTCTTTGAAGTCCTACAAACCATCATGTGGAATGAAATATTAGTACACAAGTCTATCCACAAGTGAACAATATTAAAATTGCTATAAGTTTGGAAAACTTGGGTTTATATTATCAAATATGTTATTACAAAATTCTTCTTTACTCCGCTTCACTATTTCCAAACAATCATCTTTGTTTGCATGCGATCGATGAGAAATTTACTGATGTAAAAAAACCGTTTAATTTTATCATTTCATTCATTTGTGAATCACAAGGCATGAAAATAAAACAGATCAGATAAAATGTGAAACGTATATGACAATTGGTATTACGTGTATACACAATGCGAGTCGCGTGTTTCTTCGTGAAATATGATTAATTCAAATAACTATATTTGGATTAACGTCTCGACTTAGAAAGTTATACATTTTTATGTTTATTGAAAGTGAAAATCTATAGCATAATAGTGATAATTTATTTTTTGCTGTCTTACCATATGTTATCCCTTAAAAATGTAGATTCCTCAGGGAAGAAAGCATGAGTATCTGGTAGTTAAATAATTCTAAAGACCTTGAATATATAATTATTTATATCAAATCTTTCTGAGGCTCTGTTTTTTTTAATTTCGTACCTAATGTCATATCTAGGTCTTGGTATAATGTATAAAAACCTTTATCAAAAATAAATAATTACATACCTTCTTCAAATGTCCTTGCAGCTTCCCTTAGTTCACCTGGCTCGAACTTTACATTTAATTTCTCTTCACCTAACGCATCTCTGAAAAATAAATAAATCATACATAACGTCATATATCATATCTAATGTCATACATCATGTATAATACAATAAAGTCTCCGCCTATTCAAAGGATATTTAACATATAAAAAACTAACTTTCTCTCATACTTTATGTCATGAACTCATACATAATGTTGTGCGTAGGTTAATATCATAACAAATTACACTTTTTTATTTGTAATTGAATGCCTTGAATGAGAAATTTAGAAGCTTATGTGCTTATGAAGAATACGACGACTAGGATTTTCTTCTAGACTATAGATATTCTAGGAAAGAGGGATTTTTAAAATAAAACCTGACTGTAAACAACCTAGGTACTTATGCATAAACAGAAATATTTTGAAATGAATTATGATTGATTTGAAATATTGCTTGATTAATATTGTCTGGCTAGGAATGACTTTTAAAGATATATTATGAAAAAGGGAATTATGAAAGTCTTCTTAAAATGAGCTAGGAATTCTTTAAAAAAGAATTTATGAAACAAAATTTTGTAAATGAGGAAATGAGGTTTTCATAAAGTATTTTTGACGAGAGAAATACCTGTTACTGTAATTGTGATTGTTGAGTAACTGATTTTAGAATTAAAGCAGTAAATTTTGGGCTCATAATTCCTGTAGAGTATATAAGGATAAAAAGTTAACCATTTATCTCATGTTAAATACATTAGAAAGGTATGTTTTTGTTACCCTTTTGAGTAATCCAGTGTGACGAACTAGTTGTAACTATTGTTTTAGTTTGTACCGTGACGTACGCGACTGAGTGTGAAAGTTTATTTAGTTATACTAGGATTTCCTTAACAAATAGGGGTCCAAAAAATACCTAATATACTCGCACGTGCTTTAGACTTAAACTGGATAAGTTCTAATTTTTTTAGACTGATTTCATTGATGTAATCTGCGTTTTAGACACTTTCTTTTACTTTTCCGTTCATTAACAGTTGTAAATTAGAATAATTATTTATTTTGAACAACTATTCAAAAACTAGATTGAGACAATGGTGACCAAAATAACCATTTATTGAAGATGTATCTAAATCAGCTTGAATATCATTTTATCAGAAACCATCCGATTTACTTTAAGTAGAAAAACTAATATTATAAAAATTTGCTTGTAAAAAAAATTAAAGTCTCCATTTCTACTTAGATAGTAACTATTTGGGTCTAACCTAAAATAAAGACTGAAATTATACAAATAGTGACTAAAAATACTAAATAATTAAATGTTATCTAATGTATGTAATTGTAGAATATTACATAAGAGGGTGTATGATCTGGTTTAAATATAAAAAAGGTTATTATAGATAAAATTTAAAAAAAATCTAGGAATAAATAATGACTTACTTTTCAATAGCAACTCCAGAAAATAATTCAATCTTCTTATCATCTTCTATTCCTGGAGCTCCATAGCAAGATGCTACGATGATGAGGAGAACACAAAACACTTTATTTTCCATTATTATGTAATAAAGTGGTCCTTTCGATCTGGTGGTTGGAGATAGAGTGAGATGCAGGCGGGATACAGCGGTTTATATAGGTGATGTTTTGTAAGAGCTGATCATATGGAGTAAGATGTTTTGATATTTGATCGATCAAATAGTTCAAGTTCAATATTTATTTACAGATATAATTTTTTTTTAAATATTTTTATGCATTCGTGACGTCTACATGTACATGAGTAAAAAAAATGTATGTATCAGAATCAGAGAGAGATAGGATACAATTGTACAAGGTTTTTTGTTAGAACAAATAACTTAAAAAAATATTTTACAAAATTTTCTAACATTTTAGCATTTTTTTTCAATGTTATATAATGATTTTTGTATTCGTTCTTCGATATAAATATATTAATTTATTAGTTACTTATTTAGTTACTGTGCATAGTTTATTTAGTTATCACAAGATTGTAATTATTTGATTCCTAATAACAGATAAAAGAAGAAAATTTTGAACGACTCATAATACCATAAACTGTAAAGGGATACTAATAAAAATATTATGTTATTCATATTAATATTAATCTTTTAAGAAATAAATAACGTCAGAAGATAAGCAGAATATGTTTTAAAAATATATGGTAACAATAAAAAAAATCAAGAGTGATAATGGTCCAGATCCAGTCCAGTATCTAAACTAATGATTCGCAGTATAGGTTAAACGTTCATTGATACATGAGATGCGTACGACCAATTGTACAACGAAGAGGCGTCACAACTAGATCTCCATAAACATTGTATTAATATTTGTACTATTTTTAACTTTTTTCTATAATATTATTATTTTGATTTCATTAGTTTTCAAATTTATAAATTACATTAAAATCGATCTGTCAGTTTGGAAGCTAGAATGCGTATTTAAAGTAAATACAATGTTTAACTAGATATAGATTTTTTAAATTTCTTATTAACTGATACTAGTCGACCCCACCGACATCGCACGGTTGCAATTTACTACTAATACTAAGGTTTATAAAAAAAATATATATAAACTGAAACGGAACTCTGATTTTTTCGGGCTTAAAAGTAGCCTATAGTTAATCTAGTTTATAAACTATCTGTGTGCCAAATTTCTGTAAAAACCGTTCAGCCGTTGTTGAGTGATTGATTAACAAACATACAAATAAAAATCTTCATATTTATATTTATAAGTAGTTATTACTTACGTAACAAGTAGCTTGTCTGGTCAAAATAAATAGAGAGAGTCTACGCTGTAAAAGGGCCAAGGACGTTCAAACTTTCTCCCAGAAGATTAGATGGGAACCTTGAACCATGGGATGTGCTTAAAGCTATCTACTACATATAACTAATAATTTTTTTAATAGTAAAAAATGTTTTATTTTTACTTCATCTTTTACTTAACGTAATCATTATTAAACAACGATTTTTTTGGTATACCAGTGAAAATTTTTTTAAGTCAAAAAATTACTGCTACATCTAAATTTGATTACGCAGCAAAAAACTACTAAATAAATTGAAGGCGATTTTTGAATTATTTGACACTATTTTACCCGCAACTCATATTCAGTTTAGTTTAGTTTTGTTATGTCAAATATAATTCTTTAAACACAAATGGCAATTACAGATGAATTTTAATGTTTTCCTCTTTATAATAATCTTTCCTTATTAATATCTTTCCCCTTTATAAGCTTCCTTCAAGGTTGGGGACAATGAACTAGTCGATGCCTCACTTTCTATTATAGGAAACGAAATTTTAAAAGACTCCATAGAAACAGTTTCTACCTGTGGTTTATTTAAAGCATACACTCACTTATTTATTCATTTATACAATGCCACCCGCAACTATGAATATACTATTCCATAATGCGTAGTGTGTCACTGAATTGCAGTGGACGCCACCATCTCACTGACTATCTCAGTCTCACTCACATTTTCGTTTATACAAACCTTGTGCTGCTAATAACAAACACAAAAAAAAATAATAATAAAATTTAGTGCAGTCGTACTGAAGTAATGCGCGTACATATAAAGAGCTGATCCACATTATATCAAAAAGTATTTACAAAATATATTACGATAGAGATGACATATAACACTGTCCACTAAACAATTGAGATTAAGAAGATTTAACTGACTTTACAACTGACATCATCAAATGCTAAAATAAAATAATCAGGATGTAAAATACAAATAACCATAAAATACCAGCAACACCAGAGAAAAACACGGAAAATGCCAACAATCCAAACATATAGGAACTAAAGAGTAAGTCAAATATTTTAGAAATGGGTAAACGTCGAAGAAGAATCTTTCCGAAGAAAAAGAGATCGGTGTTCAGCAGACCACACCCAATTAAACGAAAGATGGCGTTGAGACAGAGGAGGATGAAGGCGTTTTTCCATAAACACAATCCACGGCAATGTATAGAAAGGGGTGTTAGGAAAATGGTAGGGGGTATTTACACAGTTTCTGACCGCCTAAGGGACAAGATAGCTGAAAGTACCATGGCTCTGGACAATCCCTTCAGTGCGCAGTTCTATGAAGATCGATGTGTGATTCAGTAAACTACATCTATTACGGTTTTTGTACCACCATGTACTCCGTAATAATCTTAAAATTTATTAACATTGATATTATGATTTTTTAGTGCAATAAATATTAGCTTGATGTCATTATTTATTTCTTTTATACAAAATTTTGCTCCTAATATTATTTAATCACTCCTGTTTTGTTCTCCTCTTTATTCCTATTGATTTGTGTTAGATTTTAAATTATTTTCCTAACATTTCATTAACAAAGGTATTTTTTATTGTAGAAGTATGAAGCAGTAGGCGCGAAAAAATCTTTCACTTTCTGAGCTTAATGATAAATTTAACAAACTTATAATAAAATCTTCTGTAATATAGAAATAAAGAAGATCAAGAAATAAAAAGAAATAAAAGAATAGAATTTTGTTTATTTAAATGAAGTCGGTTAAAAAAGCAATAAAAGCAGAATAGATACTTTGGTACTCCTAATTATGTTTGACATGTCCTTTCACCGGTTTATGAAGCAAATCTTTTCGTCTGTAAGGTTTTTCATAATACAGATCTTCGCCATATTTTGTAGGTACTCGTATAATCTCAAATGGCTCTCCGCCTCTCTTTCTGTGATGACGTCCATAACCATGATGAAATACTCCTCGGAAGCCCATTACGGATGTCATTATTGTGGAGAAAAATCCCATCAATAAACCTAAAATAAACAAAAAATGATATAGTGAAACGTATATAAGTATAGATTTGACCTTGAATGCGCAAAACTCATTATTAAGAGAGGCGAGAGAAGCCCACCACACGCGATTGTTTCTTATACGAAGGCCTCCGGCCAGCGTGCCTCCTATTTGTCAAATTAATAAACGTCGTGGATTGAACTACCTATACAGGCTTGCAGCAGGCTTACAAAGCGCAACTATCCCCGCTAATTTTGCTCAGACCTTCAGATAGCTGACGTCCAGTACAATATATACTATATTGTACTAGACGTCAGCTATCTGAATCACTATATATCGTCTTAATCGGGTACATCTATATCAATATATTATTTTATACACTCCAACGACGACTCTTCTTCTTTTTTGGTTTCTGCTAAAGTTTCGATATTAAACTGTTTATTTTTCAGTAATACAAGCAACTCTCATATTTATTAAATTTTATAAGTCTTTGTAACACATGTTTCTAACAAGAGTTTAAAAAAATACCAATTTCAGAAATGACTTCTACATCTAAACTTAACTTAAAAAGAACAATCCACAAAATAATTTAAAGGTGATCCTGTATTACTTGAGTTAAAGGGCAAATGAGCAGACGGCCCACCTGATGGTAAGTGGCCACTGTCACCCATGGACATCAGCAATATAAGAGAAAGAGTCTTGTTTTGCCGATGCGTAGCCACGTCGAAGATAGAGTGAGGAATTGGAAAGAAGAGAAGAATGTTGCGGTTTCAGTGAAATGATCACAGCATTATTTGTACGGGACAAGGTGAGGTAAGTTGGCACTTGGCGGTCGGATTCGTATGCCTATGGTGGTAAGACAGTCGAGGACAAGATCCCCTACCACCAAGGGGTGCAAGGTTCTCTCGGAGGTAGAGGTGTAGTCTTTTGTAAACTATTTCCAAATATTAAAGATCCTTTATACAAGCAAAAGGCGAAAATGGCTTACCTTTAGACGCAATAAAAATCAGAGTCTTCAAAACAAGAGATATTAGCAAACTTTTCAGTACAAATAGTCCCAATAAAATAGGCATGATTAACTTCTTTGCTTTATGGAACTTGTGTTTCTTTTTTCCGTGGAATAATTTGTAGATGCACTTGTTTATTTTATGGGTTTTGTGTTTCTTCTTATCGTGTTTCTTTTCGAGAGATCTCTTGTTGGTTTTTGGTTTCTTTTCCAGTAACACCTCTATATTGTTTTTGATTGGATTTACATTAATATCTAAAATTGAAAATAATGTGACTTTTACTAACCTAATACTCTGGAGCTACGTCTGAAGAGCTGCAATACTCAAATTATAACATTAACCCTAACTTTAGATGGAATTCGAGCATAACTTGGAGCTTGAAACCTAGGAGCAGGTATTAGTCTCCTACTACTCATAAAAAAACACTCATCTGCACTGCTTAGACTAAGTCTTCTATTTTTTATGATTTTTTAATCGTTTATTTATTTTATTAGTCAAATAAAAATTATTTATTTTACATTTATCATCATGACATGTTAATGTCTCTTCCTCAGAATGAGGAGGGTAATAGACCAAAGTCCACCAGGCTGGCCTAGTGTGGGTTGGCAGACTTCACACACTTTTGGGAACTTTAGGGAACTCTCAGGAGTGCAGGTTTCCTCACGATGTTTTAAAGAGGAAGACATAGAAGTCTCAACCACTGGGCCATCACTGTTAGATTATATTAAATGTCAAAAATTTATTTATAAATAAATATTTGACGACTCAAAGTATAATAGCAAAAAAATGTTTTAAATCAAATAATTTTTTAATTTACCTTCTAAGGATCTCGTCGAAATTTCATTAGAAAATACATTTTTGAATTTTGAATTTGTTATATTTGTATCAAATCCAATAAAATTTGGTTTAACAATACCAAAACTATTTGTATTATTCAAAACAAGTCCAGATGAATACATTTTAAATCCAGTTTTAGTTTTTAGAAACCTTTGTACCTTTATGTAGTTATTTGACTGAACAAGTTTAACTGCTGCTTTAACTTTTATAGTTAATATCTAGTTCAAGTGAGAAGTTACATTTTTAATGGCGTTATTTAGCTAGTTATAGTGTTTTACCCCATAAACATAAAGATATTTATCACGCAATTGAAAGTAAAAATTGTACTTACATTTAAGTATATACATGATGTCCCGATAAGTAGTGTCAAACAAGAGTCCAGAGGTAGAGTACCTGGGCTATCCTAATAATCCCTATTGTGTTTCGCGATTTTTGACCTGTGTTACTACTACTTATAATCACAGCGACATTATTGATTATTGAGATTTTTTTTTTAAATAGACTAGCTGACCCGACAGACGTTGTCCTGTCTTAACTATGAATATTGAATTCGAATTGGCTGCTAAAGCTTACATTAGACAAGTTAATATGGTCGTTAAGTTTTCTTAAATTTTCTAAATTTCCGCGCAATTTTTTAAATTTTTTTCTTCCATAAGAACCTTCTCCTGACAACAACAAACACAACAAAAAAAGAATTAGCGAAATCGGTCCAGGCGTTTACGCGTGATAGCGTGACCAAGGGAAATAGGTATTCATTTTTATATATAAGAAGATGTATGGTACGTATTTAAAAAAACAATTAAGGTAAATCTATTACCACTGCGCAATAAAAAAAAATTGAATTTTGTGGACGGTTGAAAAAAAATAAATTGTCAAACACTTGCGTCTACAGATTTTAAAAAAATGGTGCAATGGTGATAGATTTGTCCATAATTGTTATATTAATTTAAAGGCATGCTATTCATCTATTTAAGGAAAAAATCAATCAAATATCTCTATAATTGATATTACTGTAATTAGAAGTATTACAAGTTAAGATTTGACTATAAATAAGAAAAAAATCATAATTCGAAAACTATCAAGAATGCGGAAACACATGGGAGTGATAAGGATGCCCGGTACAGAGCTCTACCTCTGGACAACCGCTTGACACTACTCAAACTCAAAATTATTTATTTCAACTAGACATTTTTAGTAAGTACTTTTGAAACGTCAAAAATTGGTCTGTCAGTTAGTTTGTCTGAAGCTACCACCAGCTCGGAATGCAGTTTTCTGTTGAGAAGAGCCGGCCAGAAACTCAACAGTCGCTCTTTTCTAAAAGCCATGTTTACATAGTCTGTTATACAAATGATTTAACTTGAGAGTCAACGTCACTTAGATTCCAAGCATTCTCATCATTTAAGTAATCCTGTACATTATAGTATGCTTTATATATTCTAACTTCTTGATCAGAGTTTTAAATTGTTGAAGTGGCAAGTCTAATATAGGCTGTGGTATCTTATTATAGATGCGAACACCAAGCCCCATGAAGCTATTACGCACTTTGTGGAGACGATAGTAAGGCGTTACAAGTTTACTTCTGTTTCTAGTATTAACATTATGTTCGTACTTATTGAGACAGCCTGTATGTAAAGATATCTCTTGTAAAATTAAATTTATATTAAGACTAATTAAAAATATGTACTATAGTATTGATATTGTCAGCAAAATTATCAACTATCTAGTTAGTTAATACAAAGGTATTTTAATATAATATAGACTGAATAGTTCGCCCGATTAAAAGCTCCTAAAAAGTATAAACTCCAAAAAATCATAACTAAATAAATTTGTACTAGAATTTATAAAAAAAACTAGTAAATCCGCCCCGGCTTCGCACGATTACAATCGTTCATCGGCTCCTATTGGTCTTAGCGTGATGATGTATAGCCTACAGGCTTAGTCGATAAATGGGCTATCTAACACTGAAAGAATTTTTCAAATGGGTGGTCCCATTTGAAAAATTCTTTCCTTGTAGTTCCTGAGATTAGCGCGTTCAAGCAAACAAACTCTTCAGCTTTATATATTAGTATAATATCTATATCTCACGACAGAACACTTTTATTATTATCCCGTTGAAACTCTGAAGTTTTCCTGTATAAAAAGTAGTCTATATCTGTTAATCTAGTTTATAAAGTATCTGTGTACCAAATTTCAATTATTCCATTCAGCCGTTTTTGCGTGATAGCGTAACAAACATCCAAACATTTAAACATCCAAATATACAACTTTCACATTTCTACAAATCGAATTAAATTATAAATAACGACAATATGAACTAGAGCATAAAGTAGAACAATATTTATAATGTAGCCAACTTACACTCTCTTCTCTAAGGACATCAATAGTGCTCAGGCACCAAATTAAAACAAAAAAATTCGACAAAGTGCGAGTTTAGTCGCGCACCAAAGGTTCCGTACAATTTGGATTGAGTGACAAACTTAACTCGTCACAATCACAATCAGTTAACCAATTGAAAAATGTTATTGTTTGTTATGTATTTTCTTAAGAGGAAATCAGTCGACACTTTTTTCATACAAAAGTAGTCCCCTGTTTCCTCCTAGGATAATGAAGTTACAGAAAAAAAAATACCATGCGATATATACGTACCTCTGCCATGACTGTACGTTTTGTTTTTTTTTTATTATTTGATTAATATAATAGAAAAAAAACTTTTAAAATTAAAAAAAACGACTTTTCTATTTACATTTGCAAACATCAAGGAAACTAATTATTACTAACATAAACCAAAAAAAGCAAAACGTACGGGCATAGCTTAAACCCTGTACTGCATTTTAAGGAAATAAATATTAAAATCGGTCCAGATTTCGAGGAGGAAGCAGGGGCTTACGAAAGGACGATTTTCTTAATGTTACGTAGGTAAAATCAGTTCGAGCTGTAGTTCTCTCTGTCGCACGGTAAGGGGTAAGCTTGGGACTCAGCGCGACACCAATATTTTAGGTAAAAATCTATTTTTCAAATCGTTCGTACGAAGTCCTCTTAAGAATTTTCTCTTTACGCATACTAAATACATTGAATCTTATCAAATTCTATTTTATTTTATATTTTAAAATTCCTTTGCTAGGACAATAATGAGTATATGGCGGCGTCTTTTCATTGCGTTCACTTATAAGTTAGTTATTTTTAAAGCTAAGAGTCTGTGTATTTCCACGCATTCATGAGAAAGACAGTCTGAGAAAAACCCCTTTCCCCTTTTTAAATCGGTTAAATTGCGAATTAATAAAACCTACGATCTATGATAAAATAATAATACATATTATAATTTATAAACCATAAGATGGAGTTTTAAAATAAATACAATGAGGTACTCGTATTGTTTTTATCTTAATTAACTAATTATATTATTCATTAAAAACAACCAACCAAACAAAAAATATAATATATTTTAATTAAATATAATATCATTTTAATAATAATAATACGTTTCGTATACATCATTTAATGGTAACTACATTAATATCTATTTACTTCGATTACTTCGCTATGATATAAGTAATAATAAATTATTAAATAAATAACTTTAAATATAAAATATTACTTGATCAGCGAAATTTATTTACAATAGTTATAAGAATGAAATAAATGATATTGCTAATGAAAATAAATTAAATGAAAATCGGTGGAATGGTATTAAACATGAAACAAAAGATGTTATTAAACTTGACAAAGAGCACATTTAAAAAAAATTTAAAGTAATAGTCCTTAATAAAAACAACTATCTAAAACTGATGGCATCTGCGAGTACGTCGACTTCATTAACTAACTAATATCCTCCTTTTTGTAAGCCCATGACTGCTGCAAATAATGCAAAGAAGAATCCGGCAAGTCCTGTTGCTCCTACTAGTAGAACAAGACCCCCTATCATAACAGGTATTAAAGCAAAATATTTCAATTTGTAAGCCAATAGTAACGGCATCATGTATTTAGAGTATTTTTTAACTTTCTTTATCTTATGCTTGATTTTGTGAGTTATTTTATGCTTTGATTCAATTCCGCTGTTTAGAGAATCATCTTCCTCTTCATACTCTCCATCTTCGTCTTCATTGTCTTCATCTTCTTCAGCTCCTAAGATATCTGAAACGTAAAGAATAACTATTTAATAATCTTGATTTCAAGTTATAAAAGCAATGATGATATTATTAGAAAAGTAGAAATTATTATGGGAGTATTCTTAATTAAGATAATTGCTATATAATCTATAGAAACGCATCTTGCGTTTTTATGATCATTTATGTCTATGTAACGCATACTTATTTCACAAACTTCTTTATCTACTCATTATGTGATAATTTAATTAGATTTTTAACTTTGAAGAGTGCTGCTGCTTCAGCATTAGAAATCATTTTATTTATAGATACATAATATATAAAAATACATTCGATTTCACTACTAATAGGTTTATTGACCTACAACTGAAAAAACTAGTTAGTAATTAGTGCATTTCAGCACGCATACTCTACGCAACATGATAATGTAAATATTCGAACACACCTCAACTATTTATAATTAAAAGCAACAAACGCATAAATCATTTTTTCATACGAAACATGGAACCGAAATTGACATTTACAAATGGCATACAGTTCGTTGCATTGTTGCGTGACGGTACAACAAAACGCGATCTAGTTATAGTCATAAGTCGTAATAGATATTTGCATTTTACTGTCCACAAGCGGAAAAGATTACAAGGTAGGATCGATGAAATTAAGGTTTCTCCGGTAAGGGGACAGCGGCCAACGCTATAATGGATCGTAATGATAGAGATGCAGTAGGACATTTTGAAAATTGATTGAAGACTTATTTTAACTTTCTTCTGTTATTTAGAAAATAAATACTTGGATATACATTTACATAGAATCTATAGACAAAGACAACTAAATTGTAAAAAATCACCAAAATTTAAATTATTTAAATGAAGAAGCAATGACAGAATCTTCCTCTCTTCTCGTCTCAATTGTAGTATATCTAATTAGTTTACTATAGTAGGTTATTGTCCTGTTTGTGAGAACTATACTTACACGACAATGATCTCCTTGATGCTCCTTGATCCTTATTCTCTGGTTCGCTCTGTTCAGTTTCATCTTGGTTTTGGTTAACAATTGGTTCCTCCTCAGCCACATTCAGCGATCGACTCTCGAAACCCTGGCCTCTTAACAACGGGATTGCTTTTGGTTCAAAAGGCCCTCCACTCAGAGGATTGTAAGTTGAAGCTTTTGTACTGTCTAAACTTTTCTCTTTGGGAATTGCGAAATAATTACCAGGGAAAAGTATTTCGGTTTTATACTTGTTATCTGTTGTATAGTAGACGCTTTTTTCTTGTGGCTGCTGAGGTTTCTTGAGAGGAATCGAACGGGGTCGAAAGGCATATGGGGAAAAACTTTGAGAGATCTTTGGCGTCCTTGCTATTCGGTCACTTGTGTAACTTGAAGGTATCACTATCGTGGCACTGGTCACATTTACAACTGCTGTATCATCTCTACTAGAAGCACTGGACAATGACCAAAGTTTGGTAAGTTTATTTTCATATTCTTGATCAGCTGTTGATAGAACAGCGTAACACAATACCACTATCGTTTGACACTTGAATTGCATATGGTACTTCATATTGGCCAATATTGATCACTAGATGAACTAGCGACGCGTCACTGATTACACAATTGCCCTAACTTCACTTTCTAGTAAAGTTACTGTCTCCCTCCTCGATCCACCATTTTGTTGCAAGCGATCGCGTAAAACTGAATCACTATCGTCGAAAGACGTTATATTTATACATGTGTTAGTATAAACTTGCGTTTTTCCCGACTATTCACGGTCGGACGGTCTCGCGGAACCTCTTGGCTGGATAGTTATTCCAATATGGGTGAAATAGAACCAACCAAAATAAAAACTAGACGGCTCACTTAGTTTGTGCGTACGCGTCGCTTCTTCCGCTAATGAGGTACATATCGGAATAAAGACTCCACTCACAATTGTCATGATACAATTTTGTCATTATTTCGAGATAATTTTCATGTCATGTATATCTGGGAGGTATGAGTAATTGTCGTTTGGAAGTAAAAAGAAAAATGATGGTTAATTTAATAAGTGAAGGGAATAGATATACCTAAGAGTAACATGCTATTGGGTTATTTTATTGTTGTCGATAAACATAGACTGATATTACAATAATGACTAGCTAGTTAGAAAAAGATTAAATTCCTCACCTTAAATACCTTCATATTTGAAGTTTAAATTCATTTTGCTTTAAATTATTTCAGGGTAAGCTAGAAAGGAAGCTTTTTTTTTGTCGTGTTGATATATTATAAATAAAAAATTTGTTCACCAACCATTACAAATTCTGGCACTCAGACGTGCAATTGTTATGTGGATGTGTCAGTAATAGTATGGGAGCCCAAGAGGGAATTTTTTGGATTTACTCGAGCTCGTCTGATTAAGGTAAGGTAGGTTAATTGCATGATAGAATGCATGTATTTTGAAAATCTGACGATTTGGGCGTGGCGGACCGCGGACGAGCTCGCACCATCATCACACCGCTTTCCGACGTCATAACATCCTCACAGATAATCACAAAACAACGCATTCATGTCATTTTATGTATCACTTAATATCCCCTCTGAATATCTGACGGCGCTTGAATACATTTTTTTTCTATCCTTCTAGATGGCCACCCCCACAACTCAAGTCGGTAGATGAACATACCGTCACATCAGTGACAAGTCGGACCATCTTAACTTCATCAATATATGACTTCTGGCTTATTATCTTCATGTAATTTTTTAATTTTACAATTTTTGAAAAGCTATAGATGTTTTTCGGTACATTAAAATGGGAAATGTAATATTACCTTTTATTCTCACTATCATCTAATCTACAAAATGTTATATGTCCCTAAGACGCTCGATTAAATCCCCATTTAGCATCATGGCCTCCCCTACTATAACTTCATACCTTATTTGAATCATGATATTATTAATGGTCAATATTACGGATCCCTAAAATCTTCTGTGAAATTAAATTAATTCTTTATTTGTTAGACTTTTGAGATGTGAGTTTTAAATTCGCGTCTCTAGACACATCCTCGGTAAGTATCCCCGCCTGTCACGCGGGAGACCGGGGTTCGATTCCCCGCAGGGGAGAATGTTTTTTTATTAAAATAAAAGCCTATATATTTTTTTTGGATTTTCAGGCATAATTTTAATTTCTTATTAGATATCTTTATAACAATGCAAATTTTTAGGGTTCCGAATCAAAGGGTAGAAACGGGACCCTATTACTAAGACTTCGCTGTCCGTCCCTCCGTCTGTATCTCATGAACTGTGATAGCTAGACAGTTGAAATTTTCACAAATTATGTATTTCTGTTGCCCCTAAACCAACAAATATTAAAAATAGAATAAAATAAATATTTAAGGGGGGCTACCATACAACAAATGTTATTTTTTTTGCCAAATATTACGGGTTCGTTAATGCGCGAGTCCGACTCGCACTTGGGTTTCGCACTTTGGGCAAAAATTGAGTATTTTAAGGGGGGCAGGAAGGTCTGGAAACTTATCTTCCTGCCTAAGAGTGAGAACATAAAAGCGATTTTATAAAAAGTTAACTGTGTGTGTCCTTTGTTTTGATGTTACCTTCTCCTAGCCCTAGAGAAAAAATTGTAAGACAAAAGCTACGCGAGTGAAGATACCCAATAAATAGATGTTATCTTATAATTGCTTCAATTTGCATACGTTAAGTTATAAATTATTAGGCAATTACTAAACTTAACGATACATCAATTAGTGTAATGTCGGTTATACTTTTACTATCGACTGAGTACTTTAAATTGTTCATTGAAGTTGTTATTGAACATCACGTGTAAACGCGGATGTTGCAATAGCGTAAATAAAAGCCGAAAAAAAATAGTTACTGACAAATTAATGAGTACAATGTGGGTATTATTACAACCTTATCAAAATTGATGATGTCAAATCAAATCAAAATTATTTATTTCAATTAGACTTTTTTGAAAAGTACTTTTGAAACGTCAAAAATTTGTCGGTCAGTTAGTTTGTCTGAAGCTACCACCAGCTCGGATAGCAGTTTTCTGTTGAGAAGAGCCGGCCAGAAACTCAACAGTCGCTCTTTTCAAAAAGCCATGTTTACATAAATTATTGATATACAAATGATTTAGCTTGAGAATCAACGTCACTTAGATTCCAAGCATTCTCATCATTTAAGTAATCCTGTACATTATAGTATGCTTTATATATTAATGACATCTTGATACGAGTTTTAAATTGTTGAAGTGGCAAGTCTAATATAGGCTGTGGAATCTTATTATAGATGCGAACACCAAGCCCCATGTAGCTATTACTCACTTTGTGGAGACGATAGTACGGCGTTACAAGTTTATTTCTGTTTCTAGTATTGACATTATGTTTGTCACTGTGTTTTGAATACAAATGAATATTCTGGTAAATGAACAAAATATTACAATATATGTATTGAGATGGGACTGTAAGAACGTCTATTTTTTTATATACATCTCTAAGGGAATCCCGCGCTCTTAAGTTATAAATGGCCCGAACAGCTCTCTTTTGAAGAATAAAAATGGATTCAATGTCCGCGGCCCTACCCCACAGTAAAATGCCATAAGACATAATACTGTGAAAGTAACTGAAGTAAACTAGCCTAGCAGTATTGATATCAGTCATTTGTCTGACTCTCCTTACCGCGTAGGCAGCTGAGCTGAGTCTTCCCGCTAGAGATGATAGATGGGGGTTCCACTGGAGTTTTGAATCTAAAGTTATACCCAGAAATACCGTCGAGTCCGCCACATCTAAAATTTCATTATTTAAACGTAGGTTAAATTATTTTTTTTTAACATTAAGTAAAGCAAACTCAACGCATTTAGTTTTTTTAGCATTAAGAACTAAGTTATTTACCGTAAACCATTGAAGAACCTGCGATAATGCACTGTTTACATCGTCATAATTATGTTTATTTCTGTTTACTTTAAATATAAGAGATGTATCATCAGCAAAAAGTACAATATCACACAAGTTCCTCACATAGTATGGCAGATCATTAATATAAATCAAAAAAAAAATATAAATTTTACACCATTAATAGTAATCCTCTGGACTCTTTGATTTAGGTATGAGGCAATTAGATCCAGAGAAACACCACATATACCGTAATAATTAAGTTTTTTTAAAAGCGTTTCATGTTGAACACAATCAAAGGCCTTAGACAAGTCGCAAAATACACCAATCGCATTTTGTGATTTCTCCCATGCTTCATAAATATGCTTAAGAAGAGCAACTCCGGCATCTGTTGTTGACCTACCCCTAGTAAAACCATACTGTTCACTATGAAATAGTTTATTTTCATTAAAATATTCTAAAAGTTGGTTTAAAATAATCTTTTCAAAAACTTTACTCAGTGATGGTAATATAGAGATTGGTCTATAGTTACCGGGATCATTCCTGTTTCCATTTTTCAATAGAGGTATTATTTTACTGTGCTTCATTAAGTCCGGAAACTTTCCTGTATCGACACATTTATTAAAAATATCAGCTAGATGTGGGGCAATATTATTGATTATTGTATTTAATATTTTTACTGAGATGTCCCATAAATCACCAGTTTTTTTTATATTAAGTGTCCTGAAATTCTTAATAATATCAAATGAAGTAATATGTTTAAACTCAAAGTAATTAGCATAGACTGGGAGTTTATTTTTAAGTAGAGAAATAGCATCTAAGGGCGATGATTTTAATGCAGATGTTACTTTGATAGGTATATCAGTAAAGAATTTTTCAAATGTGCTTGCCACTTCTTCTTCCGAATTTATTAATATATTATCAACATTTAATTTAATTGGTTCGTTTTCTACTTTAGATCTTCCAGTTATGCTATTAATAATATCCCAGGTAGCCTTTATTTTATCGTCTGAGTTAAGTATTTTGTTTCTAATATAAATTGCCTTTGCCTGGATGCAAACACTTTTAAAGATCTTAGAATAACACCTAACGCGTTCTAAAAATACTGGATCCCGATTATATTGCCTCATACCATATAATTCATATAATTTATCTCTACTTCTAAATATACCTATGGTAGCCCAGTCACTAAATTTCAGTTTTAAATTTTTACTAAAAGTTTTTATTTTAAATGTGTTATTAAATTCATTTAAAATCATTGTAAATAAATTATTATATAGCGTATCTGGGTCCTTATAAATCAAAGACAAACTAGAAATTTTTTGTACTACCTTATCCTTAAACAAGTTAATTTTGTTACTCGACTTTGGTCTACATGAAATCTTATTTGAATTTTTAATTTCTTGGTCTACTAACGTGAATTTCTGTCCATAATGATCCGAAGTTAAGTTTTTCATTATTATAGTCTCAAACACTTCACAGTCACAAAACACATTGTCTATACACGTTGCAAAATTATCGCCAACATGAGTCGGCTCAGAGAATAAGTTTAATAAATTATATGATTTAAATAAATTTAACAGCCGACGACTGAAAGTTGTGTCTATCAATATATCTATATTAAAGTCTCCACACACGATTATAGATTTATTTTTAATGCAAATACGTTTAAGTACGTCATCAATAGTGGACTCAAAAGTTTCAAAATCACTATTGGGGGGGCGGTACACGCATACTATAATGTAACGTTGAAACTCTACACAAGAAATCTCAACAATACGCTCGACAGAGAGAGAAACAATATCTAGTCGAGATTTACATACTGTATTGGATATGTCACTGCGAACTAATATTAAAGAGCCTCCGCGAATTGTTTTCTCTCTGACGAATGTACTTATTAATTTATAGTTATCCATAAGTGACATAATACAATTTTTATTTAACCAGTGTTCAGTGATACAAAATATATGAATATTAAATTTATTACCTAACAATTCCAGTTCAAGTTCTTTGCCGCCTAAACCTTGCATGTTTTGATGAACTATGTTAATATTTAAACGGTTTTGCTTAGGCTTTGTCTCATTAACTAGTTTAAACTAGTGTGTACAACATTATTAATGATAACATTATCATTATTAATTGATGTCTGCGTTATATTACATATAACGGTGTTTTGTATAATATTATATGCTACTAAAGTAGCAATTTGTTTTCTATACTAATATTATAAAGAAGTAAGATTTGTATTTTTGTATTTTTGTATGTAACGAATAAACATAAAAACTAATGGACCGATTTCAAAAATTCTTTCACCATTAGGAAGCTACATTATCCCTGAGTAACATAGGCTATACTTATTACAAGAAAAAGTTAGAGATCCTTAGGAAATCTCACGAAAACCAACCCAAGGTGCCAAAAAATTTGCCATATAATATCTTTCATCGCATGCGCTGCGAAAAGTATTGATGATAGAACAAAAAAATGTTGTACAATATTATAAAACGTATCAATATCTACAAAAAAGTCCGGGAGACCATATGTCCAACTATTATAGTTACGTCACTATAACTACTTTTTTACATTTTAAAAGTTGATAAAAATGCCTATCAAAATCAGACCATGTTTTCTATAACTTTGTATTAATCCTTATTGAAATAAATTATTTCGTATTCAAGACTATTTCAATACCTGTAAATTACTTTTTGAATTATTAAAATCGGACTTTCCATTCAAAAGATATTACGAAATTAAAAATATCAATATAAACAAAAAAAACACGAGGACGCGACGGGCCAGTATAGCGACGCAGCGCAGCGAGTAATGCGGCAAGAGAGGGGGCACCGAAATGCGGGAGGGCCAATATATTTTTAAAAATAATATTCCACCCGCGCGAAGCCGGGATGGGCCGCTAGTTTATAATATAAGGGGAGATACACTGTATCTATTGTCAACTTACAACTATAATAAATAAATTTGTTTAAGTCAAAATATAGAAATACGTCACTATGACGGTATGTCAAATTATACAGTGTCATGTTCAAATTATATACATGTTTATTCTGCGCATCTGTGAGTGAGCGAGAGTATGGGAAGAAGCAGACTATAAATTTACATTTATTGTTTTCATTTAATTTGATAAAATCATCAATACTCCTGATAACATCTTGCTTACTCACAGATAAGCTATTTCCATGCAGTAATACAATAGTAGTACTTTCATTTAACTGCATGGACTTAATTTTATCAATTTGGTACTGGTAACTGGCACCCGGAGTACATATATTACAGGAGCCTTCTAAATAATTATTTAAAACGGAACCAAAACCTTTACCTAAACTGTCTGATATAACAAATGTCTTTTGTTTTGATGTGTGAGGAGGCCGCTTATTATTAAGGTTTATTTTACAATTGTTATTAATGCAAGATAAACTGTGGCTAGGACTAGATATTTGCTGGTCACACACTGTATCAAGTTGACTGACCGAGCCCGGTAGACTCTGCTCTGATGTCTTAGATTTAAATGGAGTCTGGTTTAGAGAAAATAATAATAAGTACTTCATGAAACGTGTGCAGAATCTTGGAGCGTTCGTCAGTTACTGTTACTACAAATTTTTTTCATTAAGAATTTAAATATTTTAGACCTGATGCTCAAAATGCTCAAAACTAGCCTAAAGTAACTAGTAAAATACTTAAAATTTAATATGTTAAGGAACGTAAGATAAAACTAACAAATTTATTTGTGCTTTTACACTTTCCATCAACGATTCTTTAGTCTTTTTATAAGTGAAATACACTTGACATCTCACTTGTCAAAAGGTATGGCAGGATTTTTTGTTGCTTTTTAATTACATTTTACCCCCTGTTCACTTAGCCAAGATAAAGGTGCGCGACCACTCCCTTTGTGAGTGTGGCCTAGACGAAGGAACCCCGGATCATATCTTTTTCGGCTGTAAAAAATTCCCTTCTTCCCTGTATGATATATTACCTACTAAAATCCCGCGCCCTACTAACTTTCAATTTCTCCTTTCATTCCCTGATCCTTGTATTGTTAATATTTTGTGTAAATATATTAAGTTGTACAGTATTAAGCTATAAGTTACTAACATAAAGTAGTTTTAAGTTTCTAAAGTAAGCTATTAAGTATATTTAAGATTAACATAAGTTTATTAATTGCTTTTTTTTTAACTAACAAAAGTAGTGGGTTAGTTTAACACTCAGATAGTTTTTATGTGTGGTTGCATAACAAAGGCACCAAACAATCTGTTTTAATTACATTTATTAAAGTCATCCGAGATCCAATCACACTGCATTTTTCAACGTCCACACTTGACAGAACCAAAAAGCGGTATAGCCACAGTACCGAACAGTCTCTTCAGAAAGTCTAAGCAGAGAAGAGAGTACAGCGTCACTACCGCTCATTCTTATCATCTCTCACACTCTAACATTGACATTGGCAAAATTATTGCTTGTAATAGCGGTACAAGTCCACAAAATAAGAAGAAGAAGAATTACATTTTACTAACCAGTGTGTATTTAGGTGTTGGTTTAACTTTTAGGTAGTTCTATGTTGGGAAAGGTGTAACAAGAACTGAAAAATCTCTCCTAAAGATATTGTATAAAACATTGCTTTTGTGCACATTCCATATACTATACTGCATTTTTCATTTTGCTGACATACATTGGACAGAATAGTTCCTACGCAACAGCTGTAGCACTGAACAACCTTTTCGGCGGTCGTTCGCGAACTACCCAAGACTAACAATCACCTACCGTACAACCTCTTCAGGAAGCATATGAGAAGAGAAGTAAAAATGGAATTGTAACGGAACAAAAGCCTCAAATTTGGAGAACATTTCCACATTGACATTGGCAGAATTACTGCTAACAAAAGCGGTAGAAAAGCCATAGACAAGAGAAGAAGAAGATATCATAATGAAGTCTATTATCTATCAAGTGCAGGTTAAGATTTATATTATACTATTAGTATTTATAAACTCTCCAACAAAGCTAAATAAGCTTGTATAAGGAGTCGTCAGTAGTGCAATGATTGGCATTTGAAACTATAAATTTAGGATGGTAAATCCAACGTCCTAACCACTGAATTATTGCTATTATAATTAAAAAAAATTATCATACTTTCCTGTAACTAAATTATGATATTTCCCTTCTAAAATTGATACTGTCAACTTTAGAAGCTTTGGCTGGAGTTTTAACTCTGGACTCTTTAGTATTATTTATATTATTAGCAGCGGTAAAATCCGTTAGTGTAACAAGTATCGAGTATTGCGGAAAGCTGCGTAGTGAGTAGTGACGTGCATCACGCGAACCGCGGGACGGAAATGAATTCACTTCCAGATTATTTGTTTTATAGACTAACAGACAGCCTTTTCAAATTTAATATTAATAAATTATTCGAAAGTCTCAAAAAATTCAAATTTTTGTAAAGTTTTAGTATAAGTTGAAATTAGGCTATCAAAAATATATCTTTTTATCTCTTTCTTTTTAATTTTTGAGAAAAGAAAAGGAATTTGAGTGAGCATCTCATAGGAGCCGAGTAACCCAGCACCCCCTTGGTGGTAGGTGATCTGTTCCCCGACTAGCTTGCGACCACCCGCATGCGAATCCGATCGCCAAGTGTCATAGTAGACGCGTTCCAGTTGAGCCGCATGTGGGCCAGACTTACTCCCTCCCACTCCCAACCCAATGAATGCTGCGAATCTAGTAGATTCTGATTCGCTGAAACCGCAGGATTTTATTCTTCTCACCCCCTCCCCACTCTATCTTCGAGGATGCAACGCATCGACAAAGCAAGGGAGTATCTCTTGTTTTGCCGATGTCCATGGGCGATGGTGGCCACTAACCATCAGGTGGATCATCTGCTCGTTTGCACCTCAGCCATAATATATCAGCCATAAAAAAAGGAATAAGATGTTCATCAATGCAGATGCAAGATGCTTAATTCAAAAATATTATATTTTTTTGGGAAAAAGTCCATTAAAATCATTAAACTATATATACTACTGGCTGACCCAGCAAACGTTGTTTTGCCACCGTTATCACTTAGGGGTATAAGAAATAGATGTTGACCGATTCTCAGATCTACTGAATATGTATATAAAATTTCATAAAAATCGGTCGAGTCGTTTCGGAGGAGTATGGTAACTAACATTGTGACACGAGAATTTTATATATAAGATAATAATAATTTCATTTATTTAAGAGCAACACAGACTCAATTTGTTAGTTTACATCTACTTAATATCTATGTTAGTAAATTAAAAGCCAATTATATATCAATTAAAATTAATTACATATTATATTTATTACCGCGATCTTCCACAAGAAATGGCACAGCAATGACCCACGTACATACAGTCCAGCCTACTCGCAATCATTCTAAGGATACTGTTGGTACTGCTTTGCAGCCTACGCACCAGGGAGCCACATCTCTTTCGCATTATAGTAAAAAAGCAATCAACCCGCACTTCTGCGAACATCCCTGATGCACTACAATAGCGCGGCAGCCCCATCAGCATCCTAAAAGCATTATAAGAAGATTAGGGCTAAGGCTAACGGTTGCAGAACTTGTTATTTCTTGTTCAGCTATTTTATTAATTACAAGTACCTATGGGTGCAATGTAGATACTTTTTAAGATATAAAATTCCGTGATACATTAATTTGATCTATCTTCTCGTAAGGTTAAGTAAGTTGGCGATTTAAAAAATATATGTATGTAATATGAATAATATATCTATACTAATATTATAAAGAAGTAAGATTTGTATTTTTGTATGTAACGAATAAACATAAAAACTACTGGACCGATTTCAAAAATTCTTTCACCATTAGAAAGCTACATTATCCCTGAGTAACATAGGCTATATTTATTAAAAGAAAAAATTAGAGATCCCCAGGAAATCTCACTAAAACCAACCCAAGGTGCAAAAAAATTAGCCATAAAATATCTTTCATTGCATGCGCTGCAAAAAGTATTGATGATAGAACAAAAAAATGTTCTACAATATTATAGAACGTATCAATCTACAAAAAACTCCGCGAGACCATATGTCCAACTATTATAGTTATGTCACTATAACTACTTTTTTACATTTTAAAAGTTGATAAAAATGCCAATCAAAATCAGACCATGTTTTCTATAACTTTGTATTAATCCTTATCCAAATAAATTTTGTATTCAAGACTGTTTCAATACCTGTAAAATACTTTTTGAATTATTAAAATCGGACATTCCTGTCAAAAGATATTACGAAATAAAAATATCAAGATAAATAAAAAATAATCCCAGACGGGCCGTCGGCGCGGTGTGCAGTGCCTCGCAGCGCAGCGAGTAACGCGGCGATAGAGGGAGCGACAGAATGCGGGAGCCAAAATGTTAAAAAAAAATTATTTACCCGTGCGAAGCCGGGACGGGCCCCTATATGTAATATGAATAATATAAACCTTCCTCTTGAATCATTCTATCTATTTCTGAAAACTGCATTAAAAAACGTTGTGACAGAACGTGTGAACAGACAGCGGAAGCGACTTCATTTTTATGTAAAAATATATTTTGGTTTAAGTCTGTTGGTACTTGTTTTCACGTACTTTGTACGAGTTCTGATATATGGTGTTACTATTTTTGTACTTATTAAGAGTATGGGAGTACATTACTACTACCTACTCAGGTGCTCCTCGATAAGACAGGCTTAGCACCACGCCACCAAACAACACTACACTATTAGTCTCATTACAATAATATGTATTGCGCGATATCACATGACAGACTAACTCAATCCTATCGGAATGATAGTTACGTATATATTGTCTACTCGAAATAAGATATAATAAACTACCCGCGAATACTAATTTATAAACGGTGTTGCTAACATTAAAATATGTGAAACTAATTATTAAAGTATTTATCTTTATATTTTCAATCATGTTAGTATTTGTTAAAAAAACATTTGGCACTTTGTAATGTCATGTTATAACACTGGGCGTACAAATTTTCATACAGTTTTCTCCAAAAGACAGAGTGATTCATGAGGATGGTATATGTATATAATTTGTTAAGGTTTTGTGTAAATTGATTGAAATATGGCGATAATTGTTAAAAATGAACAAGTCGTACCCCTTGGGAGCGTTCATCTCAAACGATGCCTAATCAATTTTTGATATAAATATACAGGTGTAAGCATAATATGTTCTACTACTTATTTGATGAAGCTTCGCCGTTTATAGGTTGTACCATTCCATTATCTGATCCAATAATAGTAGGAAAATGTTCGTATTAATGTCATGCAATACTTAATACAATTAATTGCAGCTTGTAACGAAAAGTAAATGGACTATTACTATTCTTACACTTCTAATTAAAAGAACGATATTAAATGTTTAAAAAAGTATCAAATCAAAAAATCAAACTACTCCTACTGTACTCGCTTCGCTGAGATAACATTAAGTTTTTAATATCAACGTTGGTATAGCTGCCGGTATCTAAGAATGCTGCAAGTCAGAACTTAAAGGGCTTTTTTGGCAGGGAGCGTGGGCGAGACGAACGCTCCACACGTGAGCGAACGGGTAAGATTACAATTCCCTTCTGCCGCTGGAAGAGCATCTTATAAGAGCCCTAACTTGCGACCTCCACCAAGTGAGTACGACCGTCACAGTCGCATCGAATGCGGGCCAGATCTACCATCTCTCCCTTCTTCCATTAATGCTCCGGTGAACTTGGTCAGGTTAGGATCCACTGAACCTGTAGCACTCTTCTCTTCTCTCTTCCTCCTAACTTAACTCTCGAGGCGGCAAACATGGGCGACGGTGGCCACTTTCCATTAGGTGGACCGTCTGCTCGTTTGTCCCTTATCTGTCATAAAATAAATATTAAAAAAATGTGGATTTTCATCCAAACTTTCATCCATTTTTGTAATACATTATAATATCAACAATATCAAATAGAAAATTTGTTTTCTATGACAGCTAAAGCTGCTGGCACGTAAATGTAGGTTTGACCTTGATTGCGCAGAAGTCACTATTAGCGCCTTTTTAGCGTTATTATTTGTCAAAATAGTAATTGTCACGGATGGAACTGCCAATAGAGACCGCAGCACGCTCACAATGGACAACTTTCCCCCACTATTTTTTCTCAAACCTAAAGTTAGCTGTCAGTTACTATAGTAATGTATTTGTTTGATTTCACACATTATCGAATGAGCTAAGGAGTAACCCTGTGATTACAAGAATAATTATTGGTGTAGGGTTATGGATTTGTATGATATGGAAATAAATAGACCAGCATAGAAAATATTTTAATAATTATTAAAATTAATCAGGGGGCGTTCACCTACCAGAAACAGCTAATAACTGCAGCCGTGAAAGCTTATCAGGATGAGCTCGACCTTCAGTAATGAAGTACACGAGGAAGAATATATCATTTAAAAATCAGCTTATTTTATTCTTACTACTATTTTATACTATAAGCTATGAGATTTTTGTGTCAAATGGTTTTTATTCAATTTTTGGGTCTGGTAATAAGTAACTTTATTTTTTTTTTTTTTTTTTTTTTTTTATGGCTTTGTATGTGCTTAAGCACAAAACATTCTGCCAGTGTCGCGTATAATGAAGAAAAAATAAGTAACTTAATTGTAATAGGAAGACGTAGCCGTAAGAATGTCATGCAATACTCTATACTAACGGTTATTACAAAAAGTAAATAGACTATCAAATATTAATAGTATTCCGCTGTTGAACTGTAAAATTACCTGCAATTATTAACACGTTAGATTACGTAAAGTATTAGAATCAAAAACAATCCTTTATAATTTTTATAAAATAATGCACGAAAATGGTCTAACTTAAAATACAGGCTACGTCATTGTAGACGTCATGTCAGCCGTAGGACGTCCACTGCTGGACTTAAACCTCCCTCAGAACCTTTCAGTACGACCGATTACCCCAGGACCAGATCACCTTTGGCATTGCGCCTATTGTTAATTACGATGTTGGCAGCACTGATTTGAGTGGCATCCTGTTAGTTATGATATCGGCAACACTAATTTAAGTAACATTCTGTAAGTTATGATAATGGCAGCACTGATTTGAGTGGCATTCTGTTAGTTATGATATCGGCAACACTAATTTAAGTAACATTCTGTAAGTTATGATAATGGCAGCACTGATTTGAGTGGCATTCTGTTAGTTATGATGTTGGCAGCACTGATTTGAGTAGCATGCTGTAAGTTATGATAATGGCAGCACTGATATGAGTGGCATTCTGTTAGTTACGATGTCGGCAACACTAATTTAAGTAACATTCTGTAAGTTATGATAATAGCAGCACTGATTTGAGTGGAATTCTGTTAGTTATGATGTTGGCAGCACTGATTTGAGTAGCATGCTGTAAGTTATGATAATGGCAGCACTGATATGAGTGGCATTCTGTTAGTTACGATGTCGGCAACACTAATTTAAGTAACATTCTGTAAGTTATGATAATGGCAGCACTGATTTGAGTGGCATTCTGTTAGTTATGATGTTGGCAGCACTGATTTGAGTAGCATGCTGTAAGTTATGATAACGGCAGCACTGATATGAGTGGCTTTCTGTTAGTTACGATGTCGGCAACACTAATTTAAGTAACATTCTGTAAGTTATGATAATGGCAGCACTGATTTGAGTGGCATTCTGTTAGTTATGATGTTGGCAGCACTGATTTGAGTGGCGTCCTGTAAGTTATGAAGCCGGCAACACTAATTAGAATAGCATTCTGTTAGTTATGATGTTGGCAGTACTGATTTGAGTGGCGTCCTGTATGTTATGATGTCGGCAACATTAATCTGAATAACATTTAGTTTTAGAAGTTTACAAACTGAATATCATTCAGTTGTGCTAACGTAAAAATAAAAGCAAACAAAATAAATACGCCGCCATGACAGAATACATTATTATTACATCGCGAGCATTCCAGCAGTAATGTTGTTAGTCTGAGTTTAAAAAAGAACCTCCAGGAGCATATTCTCTCTATAATATTTGATTCGGATGTCAGGAAAAAGTTATTATCCAATATTTTATCCCAGCGAAGACATCGGAGTCGCCTGGTAACAAATGCGCTTATTCTATGTTCTACTCAGAGGATTGGGGTGTATATAATCTTCTTCTACTGCCATACAAATACTGATTTTTCATACAAACTTTTACACCCACCGTGTCCTTTAACATTGCGTAAAAACTTTATTCTTGATATTAGTAACTAGTCAACCCGTCCCGCTTCTCCCGAGTGCATTTTACCATGTGGGTTGATGTTTAATTACGATATGGCTATATTACTATATCGCTATATATTACATTTAAATTTTTAACACCAACGTAATTTATATAATGAACTAGCTTTCACTCGCAACTTCGTTTTCGACATTAGCCTACAGTAGATCGTCTGAAGACATATTTAATAATTTTATGAGACACTCATACTAACTTTGCACCCCCGTCTTATCCTCTTAAGTGATGATTTTTGAAAAATTATTTTACTAGTGTTTCATGATTTTCAATGAAGAACCTTTATACTGAATTTCATTTGAATAACTTCAAAAACGGCAAAGTTTCATACCAACTTTGCACCCCAATTTTATCCCCTTAGGGGGTGAATTTTCAAAAACCCTTTCTTAGTGCTCCCCTACGTTATAAAAGGAACTCGTGTGCAAAATTTTAAGTCTCTAACACTTATACTTTAGGCCCTGCGTTGATATGTCAGTCAGTCAGCTTCTCCTTTTATATATATAGATAATAGCTGTTGATATTTATGGTGCACTATTTTGCCGATAATGGCCTACACATAAAAGATAGATATATGGTGTCTCGGGCTTTTTTGTAGGAGTATTTAAGATAAACATTTCCATCATACATTATATACTTGACACGTGTAGCTCTAACGCACACACATACACAGCAGCGCACACCAATATACACACGCTACACACGAGCCAGCCTACTTACTACTTACTGCACACTTATCCTTATATTTTCGACAATTCATACAATATCTTTATAAATTATAGCCTATGTGTTATGCTGATGTGTAAGCTATATTATTGTAAAGTTTCATTAAAATCCATAAAGCAGTTTTTGCGTGAAAGAGTAACAAACAACCATAGTATGTAAAAACTAAGTTTATAAAGTAGTGGTATCGGGTAGATCATTTTATATTATTTCAAATATGCCGACGTGAAGACAATATATAACCTTCAGTGCGATAGTTTAGTCTTAGTCTCTCTGGTGTTTTCGTGCAGTGAACATGGTAGTGTTATAGTGTCGTGATTAAGGTTACCCTTCTCGAGGTCCATGTAAGTTTACTTTATTATCTATTGTCGTTAGCGAGGTCGAGTGGTGGAGGTGAGAGTTAATATTTTATGAAAGAGCTCTTTAAACCTGCTCCTGGGTCTCAAGCCCCAGGCACCGCTCGCCTCAGTCTAAATTGCATGTGTATACGTATTGCTGTACAGTAATGGGTATTATATTTCTCTCCACATCTATAGCATTAAGTAAGTAGCAAGGACTCCAACTATTATCACTTCCTTATCTTAAAATTCTCATTTAGATCTCATTTAGATTAAAAACGGAGAAGTTTAATTTATTAAATGTAACTCAAAATTCAATCCCAATCAAAACATAAAGTGTAAAGAAGCCATCTCTCGCATTTTACCTCATGTTATAGAAATTAAGGATTTAAATTTGTGCATCTGCTAGCAGTACTTTAGAGTCATCCTTGTGGAATAGCGATACTTCTATATAATTTTCACACCTCCCCCCCTTCAACCCCTTAACACCCTTTTTTCGCCCTAACAACCCTTTTTTTTTCAAATTTCATTTAAATCGATTCAATAGTTTTGGCGTAAAAGCGCGACAGACAGACAAACAGACAGACAGAGCTATTTTCGCATTTTTAATATTAATTAGGACTTATTTATATTGAATCAACAGCCTAAAATATAAGTTTCAAGCTTCTAGCTCGATAAATGACGATACTTCCATCCATACAACTTTCATTATCCCCCCCCACCATTCAACCCCTTACAACCCTTTTTTCGCAATTAAAAGTGGCCTATGTCCTTCCTCAAGCTCTAGACTATCTGCATACCAAATTTCATTTATATACATTCAGTAGTTTTGTTGCGAAAGCGCGGCAGACTGACAGACAGGCAGAGTTACTTTCGCATTTATAATAATATGTAAACTAGAAATAATAATTCGGGCCGATTTACAGAAAATTGTTTGACTTACTGAAAAAACTAATTTTCGCCAAAAACATGTGATGTGATATGTCTATTTTAGTATAACAAGTAGGCAACACGTGAGTTGCCTCGAGATGTTACGGCCTATGCTTCGCCTGTTCGCTTTACTCGACTTGGCGGTGGCAGTGCCGTGCCACCAGATAATATCTTATATGAATTATAAAATAAATTAAACTCATTACACGTAACAGTTTATTTATTAAATTAAATTATAATAAATTAAGTCAATAAATAACATTATAATACAAACAGTCGAAACTTAAGTCTATTTAAATCTTATATATAAAATTCTCGTGTCACAATGTTAGTTACCATACTCCTCCGAAACGGCTCGACCGATTTTTATGAAATTTTGTGTACATATCGGATAGGTCTGAGAATCGGTCATCATCTATTTTAGTGATAAGTGATAATGGTAGCTCACGGTGGCAAAACAACGTTTGCTGGGACAGCTAGTTATTTATAAAAATACTTTGAGGAATGTCCTTTGAGACTTATAAATTACAAGTAATATAGTTATAAAAATTGAGAAATAAACAAGATTACTAACATGTACCTATAATAATATGGACGCCGGGTCTTACAAATAAAAATGTTATGTGGACGCTTCTTATAGTGGGGGTGCTAAGAGACTGAAACGGAATTAGATTTTCTGAGCTTGAGAACTCTTTAGCCATGGGCACTTTTCAAGGTCAATGATTAGTAGGCAGCCCTTGCTTTATACTGCATTGTGTTTTTTTGCTATCATTTAAAATATTACCTTTCTAAGCGTAAAAATACTTTAAAATGTAATTTACTTGCTAAAAATGTTTAGCACTATAGCCACATTAGGATGCGTTTTCACCATTTGACACAATCTTAGCTTGGCTAGGTAAATAGTAAAAATCTTTGGTGAAAACGCAGCCTTATTCTCATGAAGATGGAGGCAAAAGATTAATTGGATAACCACTTAAATTTTGAGTCCATAATATTATAGGTCAGGTATTGCAGCTTTGGAATTATTAAACCATCTGTCTCTTATTCTTAAAGAAGGAGAAGAGAAGAATAACTACCAAAACGAGAGTCGTAGTTTAATTTTAAGTTCATCTAGATCTATGTTTAATCTTTTTTGTACGCAGAATAAGCTAAATCAGATACATCGTTGTAGGAGCGACGGTCCCAACCACCGCCACCACCTCCTCCAGATGACCATCCGTGGCTTTCATGACCACCTCCTCCTCCACCTCCGCCATTCTTCTGTGCGATTATCTTCTTTAGTGCAATGATTCCTGCTAGGAGGAGTGCGATCTGGAAGAAGAAAAAACTAGTTAGTTATGTTAATACTGATGAGATATTTGACTAATAGTTTAACAGATTATATATAGATTATCCTACTGAAGTGTATCATTTCTCAGTCTCAAGCCTTGGGGCTTCCTCTCTTACTTACTTGTTGGTATAGTTGTCTAGTCAACAAGTGCTTTTTAGGTCGAAACTTTTTCTAACTCTCCTAAAAGATATTTAAAATTCTTTTCAAAAAAGAAAATTGAAGGGCCGCTCGCAAAATTGTAAAAGTTATAAACAATTAATTGAAAAAAAAAGGGGGTTTGGTTTTTAGCAAATATCTCGAAAAATATTTAAGATTATTGAAATTTTAAAAAAGATTCAAAGAGAGCAGGAAATATTCCAAGAAAAGGTCCGTACTTCCGGAACTGTAGGACCAATATTTATAATTTTCCCAGAGGGGGACAATACGCTCGAAAACGGGAACTCCGGCTTGCGCAAGCCACGCCACTTTGGATATTTAATGAATAAATATTATTTTAACTTATTAAAAATGAAAATTAAGAAGCGAAAAAATTCAGGCGTCTACAGCATCGATCAGTGAATAATAATCCGAGGTCCAAAAATTTTTATTGCGATTTTAAATATATAAATTTAATTATTTAATTTTGCGAGCAGCCCTTCAAAAAGTTTCTACATGCCATTCCGAATCTAATGACACCTAAATCATAATTTTTGGAGAATTAAAAAAAGTTTCGACTTAAAAAGCACTTTTTGACTAGACTATAGATAGTATTTCATGTTTATCTTCCCTGTCAGTTATATTTTATTGGTTTTATCTGGCTTTATCTGTGACATGAAGATAGGTCAACACTGGTATAATAATATATTTTATTCTAATTTAATAAAGTAGTAAAGGGTTAAAGCCTTTGCATAACTGAAACCTATGAAATGAAGTTATTGTTAGTACACACGCATCTGTACTTAACAATAACATCGTAAACATTTTTAGCCATTATAAACACGATAACATTATCTCTCATTATATATCTTTATCTATATAAAGAATGTGTTAAAAATGATGAGTCTACTTTTAACTTCTGTAATTTCTATGTAATGTTGTGTCGCCTTTGCATCGCTTTTACACTATTCCTATTGGATTTAAAACAGTAGTATTATTTCACAAATTGTGGGAAATTTTATCTATTTTTATTTATTACATAACCATTATTATCATAAAACGGAGAGCAAAAGATATATAGTCAGTAATGTTAATAATTAGGTACAGTTTTTGTTGTACAGTGTGAACGGTTAATATAAGAAAGAGGTGATAAAAAAAAACTAATATTATAAAAGCTTTAGATGTTTGTTACTCAATTACGCATATACGGCTGAACAGATTGTAATGAAATTTGGCACACATATGCTTTATAAACTGGATTAACACATAGGCTACTTTTATCCCGGAAAAATTCGGAGTTCCTAAGGGATAACAATAAATTTTTATTACTCTCACAAACGTCTCAATATTTTTAATTAGCAATATTATATTTATGTGTGCGTGATAAATTGCACCCACGCAAAGCCGGGGCGGGTTTTAGGTTTTTACGTCAAGACAACTAAACTGATTTTGATGAAATCTGGTACATAGATAGACTAGAGCTTTAAAAATAACATAGGCTATGTTAAATACCCTTATAGGGTTGAAAAATTGTATGGAAGTTTGTCACGTTCATAGCAAAATATATGGAAATTAAAAAATATTTTTTTTTAAACATTCTAAAAATACTTTGAGCGTTTAACAAATAAGTTTACTACATGAATAAAACATGAGTTCAACCAATACTGTATCAAGCAGTACCGGCTGTTACTATCAAGATGGTATTCAAATTGCATTGATCACATGTAGCGCATGTTGTTCAAAATCCATTACTTTCAAGCTGTAGGACGAGAAAACTTAATATAAGATATTTTTATAATACCAATAGAAGCCAAAACATTGCAAGTCTAACATAATATTAAATTTCTTTTTCTGAATTTATTTTTGATTTAATTTATCTGTAAATTACAAGCTTAAGTAGTCTTTATTAAATTAAATATATTCTTTCGCTATTTATTTCAAACTAGCTGACCCACCCTCGCTTCGCTGAGGTTTATTCATACCACCACCGTCTCACTGACTCGCTCACTCTTCTGTCTCACTCACTTTTTCCTTCGTACAAACATTGTCCTAAAAATAGCTAACACAACAAAAATACAGTGATCCAATTTGGTGCAGTCGTTCTGAAGTTATGCGCTTACATACATACAGGCCATACATTTTTATTTATATAGATTTTTTTTACTGCAAAAGGTTTCATAAATCATGAAAAATCATTTAATATGTCATTTTTTTTCTAATAGCCCGCTAAAAAAAATTATGATTAAAAACAAAATTCTCAAAATATATGAAAGAGACTATTTTTACCCAACTACGGCGAAGCCAAGAGGAAGGGTTATGATTTTGGCAGTCTATGTATGTATGTATGTATGTATGTATGTTTGTATGTTCCACTCTAGCGCCTAAACTACTGAACCAATTTTCATGAATGAGGTATCAATAGATTCGTAATAATGGCGCGGGTAACATAGGCTATAAAATTTTTATGATTTTTTTTTAATGACGGAATTTATACCTCAGAAACATTCTAACCTCGAAAAAAATTAAACTGAGTTAATTATCACGTGCTTGGTATCAAAAGAAAGGTCTTAGCGAGCACATTACCAATATGTATATATATGTTATTGTTTATGTCAACATATATGTTTAAAATGCGGTCGTAAGCAAATAAAAACCAACATTACGTTACAATATAAGATTATAAAGGTTATTTCGATCTAGAAACGGAAAACTATTAAATAAAAAAATAAAGTTTAAAAAACTATAACCCGACTACGTAAAAAAGTGGTCTAAAAAGGACGAAACAAGAAAATAATTCAGACAGAAACCGAGAAATGCATATAAGATGGATAAGAATACAAAAGATCTACTCTATATGTAATTTTTAAAATATTATAAAGTCTCAAAAATAACATAATCTAAAGAACAAAGGTAACTAGAATACTAATAGGTTTCGTTAAACACATCGAATACAATTAAATATGACGTAAACTTTAAGGTATTTTTCCTTATTTCTAGACTCCTTCAAGATTTATAAAAATTTGGTCAATTTTTATAAATCTTGAAGTTTTCTAGAAATGTTGGTTATCTATAAATATAAAATGAGAAGCTGACTGACGCTCATATCAATGCAGGGCCCAAACTATAAGGGTTAGAAACTTGAAATTTTGCAGAGGGGTTCCTTTTATAACATAGGAGAGCACTAAGAAAGAATTTTTGAAAATTCATCCCCCTAAGCGGGTAAAACGGGGGTGCAAAGTTAGTATGAAACATTTTTTGTTTTATAAGTTATTGAAATGAAATCCAGTATGAAGATGAAGAGAAACTCATTAAACACGTGTAAAATAATTTTTCGAAAACCATCCCAACCATTAAGGGGTAATAGGGGGATGCAAAGTTAGTATGACTACCTCATCGAATTATTAAATACTAGCGGCCCATCCCGGCTTCGCGCGGGTGGAATGTTATTTTTAAAAATATTTTGGCTCTCTTGCATTTCGGTGCCCACTCTCGTGCCGCGTTACTCGCTGCGCTGCGTCGCTATACTGGCCCGTCGCGTCCTCGTGTATTTTTTGTTTATATTGATATTTTTAATTTCGTAATATCTTTTGAATGAAAGGTCCGATTTTAATAATACAAAAAGTAATTTACAGGTATTGAAACAGTCTTTAATACGAAATAATTTATTTGGATAAGGATTAATACAAAGTTATAGAAAACATGGTCTGATTTTGATAGGCATTTTTATCAACTTTTAAAATGTAAAAAAGTAGTTATAGTGACATAACTATAATAGTTGGACATATGGTCTCGCGGAGTTTTTTGTAGATATTGATACGTTCTATAATATTGTACAACATTTTTTTGTTCTATCATCAATACTTTTTGCAGCGTATGCGATGAAAGAAATTTTATGGCTAATTTTTTTGCACCTTGGGTTGGTTTTAGTGAGAATTTCTGAGGATCTCCAATTTTTTCTTGTAATAAATATAGCCTATGTTACTCAGGGATAATGTAGCTTTCTAATGGTGAAAGAATTTTTGAAATCGGTCCAGTAGTTTTTATGTTTATTCGTTACATACAAAAATACAAATCTTACCTCTTTATAATATTAGTGTAGATGTCTACAGACTATCTATTATAGGCTAATATAACTACCTCAATATAGCAAACGAAGTTGCGGGTAAAAGCTAGTGTATATTAAAATTGTAAAGAGGTAAAGTTTGTGAGGTTGTAGGGGGTAATCTCTGGATCTACTGAACCAATTATGAAAATTCTTTTACCAATAGAAAGCCACATTATTTGTGAGCGTCATACGCTGTATATTAACTCCAAAAATGAAAAGAATTTTTCATACTGTACGATAAATATATATGAATTGCTGTTCTATGTCTTACTAAAAATGCTAATACGATTTTGATAAAACTTTTACATGTAGTCTAAATTACCTTAGCGAAACGAGGGCGGGTCAGCTAGTACTATATAAAAATGAATTGACATTTGTTAGTCTCCCTAAAACTCGAGAACGGCTGGACCGTTTGGCTTATTTGAGTTTTGGAATATTTGTAGACTTTCCAGGAAGGTTATAAACGCTAAAACAATAACTATTATCTGTAGCCTAATACACCTAGGCGAAGCGAGGAGGGCTCGGCTAGTAAAAAATATAAAATACTTTTTATACGAATGATATTGACAGAATCATTTGACACCACGAATTGAATAAAATATTGAAAATTTATATGTAATATTATATATTGTATTATGTAAGTACAGGAAATAATTTGAAGGTCATTGACCTTTAAAATCTGACTACTATAATTATCACATCTAAAAGGAAGTGATTTCCGTGAAAGTTACACGAGAATGATAACATTAAAGAATGAATAACTAACCTCAATACCTAAAAGAAAAATTACACAAATAATACATTAAAAACTATAAAAGTATAAATTATACATAACTAATAAATAGATTGTCTATCTGTCTATTAGATATTAAAGAAATAAAAAAAAAATCGTTGCATTTTTACTATCAATCTAAGTAAATCTCATACGGCTTGGAATATACAAGCCGCACGAGATTTACTTTGAACGACAATAAAATATTTGATTTTCTATATAAATATAAAATATTATGGACTATTCAAGATAGTTTAAAATTTTTAAAACTGAACTGCTTCAAGTCGCGTCGTGGAGTACACTGACAGAACGGGTTACAGTGTTGCCTAGTTACAAATAGGATTTCCTTAATGCAATTATTGTTATTCTATTATGCCAGTCAGTAATCAGTTTTTTCCTTAAAAACTTTTTATTTAACAAGAAATAATTTTTGATAAATAAAATTACTTTATCTTTACTTTCTTTCTTTGTTTTTAAAAAAGATTACTAGCAGTATGCATCACTTACTAGTATTCCTTAACCCCTCCAACTAAGCTGTGTTAGGAGGGGGCTTCAATAAAGGAAGGTTATCTAATTTTAGGTTAATAAAAAAAGTAACTAATGGTATTAAAATTAAATAAATAAGCATTTTTTTTAGACGAAAATATAAAGAAATCATAGATGAAACAATTTTATAAAATAATGAATAAAAATTACAATATACTGAATTACCGTATAATTTTTTTAAAGTATTGCAATAAATTTTTAGCATAATTTCTTATATATCGGTTCTTAGCTTCTGAAATTTTATAATCATCATTTAGCTTCAGTTTTTGGGTCACTACATTAGATTAAAATTGATTATTTGTAAAAAAATAATACCCTACGTTTTAGGTAAAACATATAAAGCATGGCAACACTACTGTCATCAAGAACAACGTATAAATGGTCCATCGAAGGCCATCGTGTAACTTGACTGGAACTTTTCGAAATTCCTGGCCACTTAGATAATCAATTTTAGACCTTATTTGTTTTGAAAATAAAACTGAAATTTTTAATATTCGAAAAATAATCTAAAACATTATTTATTTACTGGATTTTGAACTCAATTACATTGTAGTTAAGGTTGAAAGTACTACTAATGATAGTATCATGTAACAAGGCAGTACAACGACCGAGTTCAAAACAGAACACGTTTTTATGAATTCATTGAATATTACGTAATGGTTTCTTGTTATACATGTGTTTGTGTATGGATTGGTTTACTTAAGGTTATAGTGTCTTTTACCAATACAAAGCCACATTATTTGTGGGGGGTTAGGTTATATATTAACCCGAAAACTGAAAACTTTTTTGTGGTAGTCGTATTTGCAAAGTCGGAGCAAAAACGTTCGAACAAAAACGAGTGAGAGCGGATCGGCTAGTCCTTACTAATATTATATATGCGACAATATCTCTTTCTATCTGTCGCTCTTTCAGTTGAAAACTACTAAACCGATTTAAATCAAATCAATCAATTGGTATACAGATCTGATCGATCTAGAGCCTGAAATAGGGGATGAAAAGTTGCATGGAAGTATCGTCAATTATATACAGCTAGTAATATATAAAATTCAGATTTCTAAGACATTCAAAAACAACTGCAAATCAAAAACTGAATCGATTAAATTATTTTTGAGATTATAATTTTAAAAATAGTATCCCTAAGCTCCTGCTATTTTCTTTGTATTAAAAACTTTTCAAATACGTTTGGTAGATCTCCGAATAAAGTACCTACATATTAAGTAAATATAGAGCGATTTTTAGACGCCTATAGCAAACTTAGATTTTGATTTGATTATTCTAGAATTAGTTATAATACAAGAAAAAAATATGTAAACACATTTGTACGGAGAATTGTACCCTCTTACTTCTTCTTTTTTTTACGATGTAAAATGCTGTTACGCATGCAATGCAGGACTCCCGGCGTGCTAAAAACCATCGAAGCCATCATCGTCATGATGAAGCGACACGGGATCACTAAAGTACTCCAACGTGTCGCCCCGACGAAATTACAGTCCAGTCTACTTTACTCAGGGAGGAGGAGGGCATGGCGCCGTCAACGCTCACCTGGTTTTCTCCTGCGTGGCAAGTCTTTGGCTTACAACTTATGATAAGGACTTAACGTCATTTTGTTTCAAAACCTTTTTTCCGTTAAAAACATTTAAGAATCAGTATCTGTCTGCTTGTTTGTACCCATAACACGCAGAAACTACTCCACGAAATTGGATATAGATTTCACAGTTGTATAAACTTAAAGTATAGACTATGTTTTATACATCAGATGTTAGGAAAAAATATTCATTTAAAAATGTTGTTTAATTCAACGAGGTTAGAGGGGACTAGTTTTCTATATGTCGTGTCATCAATAATTACATATTATCTATGTCAGAGATATCCTACTTAGTATAGATTAAGCTTAGAAAGTTCTAAGTTGGAGAAATGAAGGGAAGAGCAGAGGTCATACTCAACACGTACAGGACGTGATAGCATTGCAGGAGAAACTTTGGAATTCATCTTATACTCGTGAGTACAATATTTTCTATAATTCACTCGTAAGATAATTCTATTTAGTGATGTCAAAGTTAAATTCATTATCAACGAATTACTCGAGGTCGAGTCAATTTAAAAAAAAATGATATTATAACTTTTTGTAGAGCGTTCAATTCTCTACAAGAACATTTGATGGAAATTGCAGAGCATTTTTGTTTCATTAGTTACAAAAATCAGAAAAAAAATAATCCTGTGTTATTCTTATGGGAAATCGAAAAGTGCGATGCAGACAACTTTAATAGTAATATTAAGGGCTTATATTTTTAGAGGCCTATTTTGGCATCTAAACGAAACTTTTGGGCCTGGAACAAATCATCAAATCCGAGGAAAAAAATAAGTTTGTGAATTAGATAAAAAAATATTACATTATCCATATGTTATAATTATAATAATATTATTTAGATTGTCTTAACGAGTGGAATTGTAGTCAGTTTTTGAAGGGTTCTACCCTCAAAATGGAATACCCTTTAGGATTGCCTTTATCTATCATGACCGCTTTTTTCAGGAACGCGTTAAGATCTCAATTTGAAGATTATATTGAACAGGCCTTTAAAACCTTATAGCTATGAAAATACCAACGCATTTAATTTTTTTTAAATTTTGATACTCACAACCTATTAGTTACTACCCTTTCTCAAATAATGACACAATTTTCTTACAATCATCATTGTACTGAACTATCAGCGCCAGAGTCCGAATCGCGCTTGGCTAAATTTTTTTTAGTATACTTTGTGCAAAACCATTTTCTCATGGTCGTTCCAATTTCTGGTATCTATGTCATCAGTTTCTGCCATTATCATCGAGGACGCGCATTAATGTATGTGGAACGATATCAAGAAAATCATTATGCGCTTCATTTGCATTCTAGATATGGTACTTTAGATTCCGGATTTCTAGAAATATGTAAAATATGAAGTTTCAAGTGTGTGTTTGTTTGTCAAGCAACCAATAAACAATATTTTATTCATTACATAACAGGATTACTTTTAGATTATAAATTAAATATTTTTTATGGTGATGTTCTCCAGATAGATTCAAATCCAAAGACGGTGGAGTTTTGTATTTATAATATTTTTTAATTCACTTTCAAAGCGAAATTTAATTTTCTTTATTTACTCGAAATAGTATACTTCCTAGGTGGTCCCATTGGAACCAAGTCAGGATCAGATGGTGGAATCCGGAGAAATCGAGGGAAACCCTTAAATTTCAAAGGCACTTACCATGTTTTTCACATATTTTGATCTATAAAATAATCATTATTATTAACTAATCATAAAACGAATTATTATCTATTTATTTATAACTAAAATAGGCAATAATGATCAATGATTTAATTAATAACGATCTTTATTAGAATTCATATGTAGTCAAAGGCATCTAAGTATACTTCTAACCTGGAAAGCGCAGAAGTCACTATTAGGGTCTCATTAGGAGTAAGAGGAGCGAGCGGAGACGTTGTGGATTGAACTACTCGCCATTTAGAAATAGATAATCCAACTAGGTCGACTTTATCTAAATATTATTGTTAAAAGTCACTATTCGCTGATTTAGTATGTTAATTACATTTAATATGATTGTAAAGATTTATGGTGTTTGTGTTTGCCTTGCAGCCGAAAATGCTGGACCGTTTTAGATCAAATAGTTGAAACAAACCCTCTTAGAACTCCAGCAATGCAATTGTGAAAACTATATCCAATTTCGTACATTTTTTTGCGTGATTCTCGTATAACGATTTACTAACAATAAGGGTATTATAGGATGGACGGTGGACAAATCTATTTTTTTTTAATTGTCGTTTACATCCAACATTTTTAGACCTTTAATATTTATTAGTGGTTTTACGATACTAGAATATTAGATTTTATTTATAAATTTATTTATTCCAAGCTACAGACATAATTATGTTAGTAAGTTAACTTTTTACCACTTGACCAGACTCAATACGTTGCGGGAACGTTAATTTATTATATATTATCTTTATAATTAAGGTAAATCATAGGAAAATCGTGACTAAGACTAAAGGGCTCCGTTGTTACTTGTAGCTTGTAATTGAATACATTCTTTTAATGTACCGTCAGCATTGCATTTTGAATAAAATATATTTTTTTTGTGAAAATAGAAGACTGGATTTTTTTTGTACCCAATGTATGTATTTCAGATTCATTAAGAATATCATGCCCAAATTTTACTTTTTTTTTATGGTGGATAAGGTGCAAACGAGCAGATGGTCCACCTAATGGTAAGTGGCCACCATCGCCCATGGACAAAACAAGAGATATCCTCATTTTGTCAAAAGATAGAGTGGGGAGGGGGAGTGAAGAAGAAAAAATGCTGCGGTCTCAACGGACCCAGAGTTAGATCCCAGAGTCCACTAGATCCGTAGCATTAATGGGATGGGAGTGGGGAGGGGGTAAGTCTGGCCCACATGAGGCTTGACCGGAACGCGTCTATGACACTTGGCGGTCGGATTCGCATGCTGGTGGTTGGAAGCCAGTCGAGGAACAGATCCCCTACCACCAGGGTGCTGGGTTACTCGGCTTTTACGAGATGCTCTCCCAGCGGCAGAGGGGAATAGTATTCTATCCCGTCCCCTCACGGATTAATGATAATGTTGGCAGCATTGATTTGAGTAGAATTTTACTTTCAAAGTTGGCTCAATTGATGATAAAGATGATGGTAGAACAACAAAGACAGCAGAATAGACAGAAATAAGTATTGCATTAATCAAGCGAGTAATCAAGCAGTGAAGCTGAAGGTCTGTGTCTATAGTAAAACCCTTCAGGAATAATATTCCAGTCATCAAGCCGGGATACTATCTGTCTGGGTGAATATTTAACAGTAAGTGATTTAACATTAATTATTACGTCAGTCGATAAAGCGTTTAAAACTTTTTTTGGAAAATTAGTGATATTTTGGTTTTGAAATCAAATCTACCTTAAAATTTTACTAATCTAAAAAAATTTTCGTCTGAGCAAGCCTTTTATATTTTTTTTATTTTATGCAAACATTACTAAGATAGTACAATGACTTCAACCATGCTGTGGTTGAAGCTGGTTACTGATTATTTTCCTACTGTGCCACTTATTTATGGTTATCTCAAAGAACATTTTATAATCTACAATCGTACATAACAGAATAACTTCCAATATTACACTAAATATTCCAAATGTTGTATTTATATATCTTATAGTTTGAGTCCTAAGCTTATATAGAAGAAAAAAAAAACATTTCAGAAGACCTAAGTTGTACGGAATTAATTCCAAAAAATAGTTAATAGTTAGTCACGATAGGAACCCTGAATTATTAAAATTAATTCATAACTAGCTGCGCCCCGCGGTTTCACCCGCTATATTTTGAATAATTCACACAATATCATTATAAATTATAGCCTATGTGTTATTCTGATGTATAAGCTATATTATTGTAAAATTTCATCAAAATCCATTCAGTATTTTTTGCGTGAAAGAGTAACAAACACACATCCATACATTCTTACAAACTCTCGTGTATATAATATAGGCAACTTGAATTGAGTATTTTTTTTTCATCCATTAATTCATCCAAGATCTTCAACCATTTGTATTTAGAATTAATCATTTGGTGAAGGAGAACTGATGAAGAAGACCACAGATAGCGACATATCGGTGAAGAAAGCAAACAAAAATTCTATAACTTGGAATTAATGGGCTGAGTCTATGACATTGAAAAGCACTCAAAGCAGTTCCGTGTGAAGATCACGATGTCATATTGATACAAACGTAACAAGTTGTAATAGTTCCCATGTGAACAATGAAAGAAACTGGATCGGTATGGTATAATTAATAATTACACAGGCTTTTTCATTTGATGGTAAATAGCATTTAGGGCAAGGTAGACAATGGAAATATTGTTGAAGTTTCTATGGATGTATATCTTTACAATTTAAATTAACCATCAAGTACAAAAGTCATTTTAAATATGAGAATGAAAGTTAGGTCTAGGGCAGTTGCCATGTTGGTCGCTTAAAATTAGATTTCCTCTTTTCTCATATTTAATATCAGAAAAGACCAAAAATCCACTTAGATAGTGCTACCATGAAACCATTTACAAAGCATGATTACAAAAATGATAAATCCAATCAAGGACCTAAATCGTAGATGCTGTTTACCCCTCGATCGAGGATAGATATAAACCATTTTTGGAATTAGGTTAGGTAATTTAGTTGTCCACAAAATTTTAAAGATCTATTTTGGTGGGGTTGTTAATCCTAAGACTGTTCTTAGATCGAAGATACTATTACTTGATCATGTAATGTTGGTAAAGTAAAAGATAAATTGTTATAAATTACTCCATATATCGGAGAGTAATACCAATTTCGAGAAAACTCTAAAGCTAAAGTACTAATTTAGTCAGAATGTAGGACAGTAATGGAAGATTTGTATAAAACGCTAAAGGCACATTTACTGAACTTAACAGTAACTGTAACTTGTGCTTATTTATCATTTCATCGTTCCACTTGTTCAAAGAAAGCTTAAACACATCCTATGCTCTAAATTTGTGAAAGTTTGTTTATTGAACTACTTTTTACTCTATAAAAAGCAAAAATCCCTCAAAATAAGACTCCTTTAGATGTTTAGATGTTGTTGTTAAAAGAATTTACGTTTTATCAATATTTTACTATTAATGATGATTTTGTAACTAATATTGATGAAGATGAAGAGTTCAATAATGTAAAAGGTTCAACAATCGAATCTAAACCTACAACTGCCATTTCAGCTAACGGGTGACTAATATTTAGTTTAATATTTTGTATACTAATAAATGCCTCTCTTTTTGGGTCTGCACAAGCGACCCCTCGTGTTTTGACCCTAAAATTTTAATGGCGATTATTTAAAAAAAATTATGACTATATTAGATTCTATATTTTGCATCTAAATTGAGTAACGTCTTGTTCATCTTGGTTTCATTTTGGATTAATAATTTTATTGGTCCTAAAAGTAAAAAATATTCTTTAAAGTGATGCGTAAGATCCTTAGAATAAATTATATATTACCTTTGAAACTATTAACGCCTTCCCAGCCAAGACGAAGAGACCAGCTATCGCGAGAGGTATCATGGCTGCCATCTTCATTGCCGCTCCCATCATCATCATCCCCATCATTTTCTTCATTTTTCCTCGACCTGGAATCATTGGGATAAAAATGTTAGCAACAATTTGATTCAACTACTCATAACTTTTGTAATAGATCAAGACTGTCTGGCACATTCTTAGATGAATAATAGTATATCATAGTGCAATGTAACTGATGCTGAAGTCTTTCTGATAGTGGTGATCCTCAATAAAGTGATTCGTTATCGTTCTTATTATGTTTATTTTGATATTAGATAGCAAGATCGATCAGTGAAAGCAAACTGTGAGATAGGTATTCGGCGCCTGCACCGAGATTACTATCTCAAGGCATTTCCCCATTAACCATATTATCCTTTATCCATTACTTGTTAAAATAACTCATATCTCTTACATTAGTTGGATTGGATTTACGACATATGTCTAAAACAGACTTATCTATGTGTTGCTGGCAGAACCGAAAATTTTCAATCAAATAAATTTATTTATTGTTCTAGCAGTTGTAGATGGCCTATATGATTAACTAATTGTGTTCTGTAAATACATTCAAGTTTATAACTTCCTATTTCTAATACATTTTCGCATGCATCGTTTACATAAGCTACGGCTACTTCTGGTGCTCCTTCGCGTGCTTTATTTCGTGCATGACTTTTGATAATAGATATAAATTTTATTTTCCGACGGTTTACACAGGATTTTTCCTTAACTTAAACTGAGTGCTTACACGCTAATACATGGAGCTATTAAACTTTCTTTAGTTTTTAAATGTTACTCCTATTTAACTGTTATGATTAGGTACTTACACTTCTTAACAGAATATTAAAGGGGACATCTGTTTACCGATTATTTTGTATTTCACACAAATCATGCTAAAAAGTTAGTTAAGCTTAAACTTAAAATATTTTAATAAAATGCTTTTTTCCGATCCTTAAAAACAATTATTCCCAAAGTTTATTTTGTGAAAAGTGTATTTTTCTAAATCCAAAGTCCCTGAGAGCACATTCTAACTGATTTTTTGTTTTATTAATGTTTTCTAGTCCTTAAATACAATTTTGAAAATTCTGGTTAGGTTAGCTTTAGGGCAGATCTATATAGAAAATCAAATAAAATATTTATCGGTTTCCAAATATACTCAATATTTCACATTACTAGAGAGTAAATGTACTTTTTATTAATATTGTACTAATATTATGGTCATAGTTCTCACGATTTCGTGTCTATTAATGGAAAGTGTCGAAAACTAACAATTAATATAATGCTTTGATGACTTTCTCTATCATGTTGTAGTGTAATATTGCACTATAACCCATAACTGTTAAACCTTATGGTTATTACTTATTCATCTTAATACTTAACACCACAAGTATAGTTTTTGAACGACAATTTTGTCGTGATAAAACTAAATTATTAAATTAAAAAAATATATTTAAGTATAAAAAGAAACGTATAATAACTTAGGAATGAGTAGAATTTTAATAAAAAATCAGTTTTTATTTTTAAAAAATTACAAAAAATATGCTCTAAAGTACCTTTGTCATAGCACTGTTTGAGATTATCAGAGTATTGTTTTAAATTCAGATGAATGCAAAATTGATCTAAAATCATTACTAAATTATTTATTGTCTATCTTTCTGTATGTAATAACAATGTTTTATAATCATAAAGCTTTATAAAAGAAATCTAAATGCTATTAGAAATCGATCTCTAATGATGAGATGTATACAGAAAATGTCACTATTATTGACCATAGAACTTAATGTTTTATAGTTATCATGTTATTTTCTATATCTAGTACTTTATCTTATAATATTATGATAAATATTTTTTTTTATGATCATTACACTGGAAGAAACAATTTGGATATAACTTCGTTTGCGATATTGAGGTAGTTATATTAGCCTTCAGTAGATCGTCTGTAGACATATTTAATAATTTCATGAGGTGGTCATACTAACTTTTCAGCCCACTTTTATACCCTTAAGGGATGATTTTCGAAAAAATATTTTACACGTGTTTCATGACTTTCAATGAAGAACCTTTATACTGAATTTCATTAAAATAATATCAAAAACGGCAAAGTTTCATACTAACTTTGCACCCTCATTTTACCTCCTTAGGGAATTAATTTTCAAAAACATCTGTGCAAAATTTCAAGTTTCTAACCCTTATAGTTTAGGCCCTGCGTTGATATGTCAGTCAGTCAGCTTCTCCTTTTATATATATATGACATGTTCAAAGGTAACTTTTGAAGTGAATTCTTGATTTAAAGTATTGTGAGTACGCATAAATATTTTCTAATAAAACTATTATTGATTATTATTACTACTATTCTTATAGTATGCCCAAAATATTTATGTATCATACATAATAATATATAGCATCTTCGGTACTTTCCCATATAAAAACTATGAGGTTTTTTTTAGTTAAGTTTAAAGCTAGTTTTTTTTTGCAAAGATCAAATTTAATATTCAATCGTAAGAAAGTCAAATTGGCTTACATTTTGGGCACGTTAGCTTTTTAGGATTAAAATAATTTAAACCTAATTTTCATTGTTAAATTGAGGTCAAATGTAAACTACAAAAGATAAAAATCAGTTTTGTAAGACACGCATCATAATCATGTAAATGAAAATCCCTTTAAATAAATTTGCTTAATTACATACTTTCATTTTGCTTTTAATGTTTATACTAGTTTTCTAATTACTTCTATTATTACATGCTCTAAAACCTCGACATCGCGTCTGTATGTCTGTTCGCGATATACTCAAAAGGTACTGAACAGATTTTCATGCGGTTTTCATCAATAGACAGAGTGTTTCATAAGTAAGGTTTAGATGTATAATTTGTTAATATTTTGTTTAAATTAGTTGGTAATTGTTGAAAATTCCCTTTTGAGATATAACAAACAATGTATGGTGGGATACATACCATAATATTCTCTACTACCCGTGTAAATCCGGGGAGGATCGCTAGTGTAGATGAGCAACATCTAACTGTCTTTTTGCCTGCTGAAGTTTTCCACAATAACATTACGTTTAATGGCATATATCGTTTAGATGAATTATCTAAATGTAATATGAAAGTGAACATTTAATTGTCTGTAATTATATCTAACTGACTTTTACTACTTTTTTCGTGTAACGTTCTTTACATTAATATACTAGTGAACCCGTCCGGCTTCGCACGTATGCAATTTACCACCCATACATAGATTTGACTTTTGATTTTGACAAACTTGAATTTATAATTTATTTTTGTTTAATTAAAATATTCAAGCATTTACAATAAGGAATTGCAGGAACTCTTGTTTTTTCCAGGATAAAAAGTAGCCTATGTTTTAATCCAGGTAATAAAGTATCTGTGTGCGAAATGTCAATGAAATCTGTTCAGCTATTTTGGCGTGATTGAGTAACAAACATCCAAATATTGATACTCAATATGTAAGTATTGCAAACGAATAAAGAATACTAAGAATAGAGAAGGAAATACAAAAAAAAAGAAATTAAGGTCCATTATAGTGACATTTTATATAAACTTGATCGATTAAGGTCATGCCATTAGACAATAGTGCATAGTCATAATAACCATAGAAAGAAACTGAATGATATCTAGTACTAATGCTAGAAAAAGTAAGAAGGATAATGTTGACTTGATTCATCACTACATAGTATAAAATACAGTCGCTTTCTCTGTCTCTATATCCCTATGTATGCTTAAATCTTTAAAAATACGCAATAGATTTTGGTGCGGTTTTTTTAAATAGATAGAGTGATTCAAGAGGAAGGTCTATATGTATAATACATATATAATATAGTAGAGAAACACTGATAATTGTAGAGGTTTCTAATGTGATGTCGTAAATAAACACATTTTTTTGCGCTAACATTGCAAACGCTGGCAAAACCTTCAAGATAGATCAAAATAATGTACTACAGTATTGTACACCTTAAAAAGGTCTACAAAAAAATCTGCGATGGTATATGTCTACCTCTTAGGGATAACCCACAATAACCATTTATTATCCTTTACTTTTTACAAATAATAATGGTTTATTTACGAAGCGATTTTGAACAATACAGCATTAATTCTTATCCAATTAGGTACCTTAAATACATTGTACATTTAATATAGATCAATATGGCCCTTTACAGCATGAAATTTAAACAAATATATTTGAAGATATTACAGATTCAAAATGCAGGGACATAGGGTTACGGCTAAATACACGTGTTAAATTGCACCCGGGCGAAGCCGGACGGGTCTACTAGTATTCTATAAATTCGTAAATATTCAATTTACTGTTTGATAAATAAGAAAATAGTGTTAGAGCTTTGAAATCATTACTTAATGCCTAAGCTTTACTATACCGGTTTCAATCCCTTTCCGAAGAGAAAGTAGATAACAGGATAACCTTTAAGACTATTTTCGAACAGAAACCCAAACTCAAAATAGTTACAGTAGGTAAAAAAAAATTAAAAGTTCTTACCTTCTTCAACGCCCTTATTAAGCTCCGAACCCGACATTTTCGGCAACGACAGCTGAATTGTCCTCGAATTGGCAAAAGCTGCTATCCTATCCCACAACATATTTGACAGAATTTCATCCTTGGACTCCAAATTCCTTGGCAAACTTGCATCAATATCATTCTCACTAACCGGAACTATTTCCACATCAGATCCCTTCACGATATCAACCCCATCAATTATTGGTATAGATCCAGTTCTAGCAGCTCTGTCAAAGAATACAATAGCCTTCTTCTTCAAACATGGTAAAATCCCATCTGATCTTTGGCAATCTTCGTAAACCCTCATCACGTATTTCATCCCCAGGTCATCTGCTACCACTACTACTAGTAAAGCTAGGGGGAATATTTTTTTAAGCATGATGCTTTCGGGATGCTAGAATAAAAAAGACTGTTCGCTAGTTTGCAAGCGACGCGTATTTATAGGCTATGTATAGTACAAAATGAATTGTGCCTCTGAGATCGGGGGTACGCTCTCTGAGGGTATCCTCATATTAGATGGTGTGGTATGGTTGTAATGAAGTGGTAGTGTTTGAATGTACGGAATAGTTGGGTAGCCAGTTAATGTGAAAGGGGTTTCCGTTCGTAGTGTGGGTTTATGTACGTGGAAAATTATGCTTGTCTTCGTGTTAGATTTTATGAAAATATATGGATGCGGTATATAAATTATAGAAAAATCATTTGCAGATAATTTACTTACAATGTTGTTTATGAAGCAGATGTTGTTCATAAAGCCACAAAATCATTTTCATTTTTTGGACAAGACTTTTACCTTCAAAAGAACCTTAAACGACAAGTAAATCGTCATAAATTATTTTAAACCCCTTTTTGAATTTTGACACTCGTAAGATGATCGAAACCTACATACCTACTTCCCGTTATATTAATATAAGACATGGTTACCTAAATCCAAATTCTAGGTATTATATTATCTTAAATCAATAACGTAGTAGTCACAGTAAAAAAATTTTTTTACAGTTCCTATACTGAATTCGACATACATCGATGCTTGCGAACAACGTCTTTTTTCTTTTTTTTTTAAATGATTGCATGGGAAGCATGGGATTACATTCTACTTTCCTAACTACAAAGTTAAGTTTGTCCTCTATTACTAATTTCGAATTTGGTGACTTTTTTATATAATAGATAGATAGATAGATAACTTATCCATTCTTAGTAAATCACAATCAACCATTGCATGTAAACTACGCGGAATACTACAAAGGTGTATTATTGAATAATTGTTATTTATTATAATTGATGTTTCCTGATTGCATTAAATATAGGGAAATAAGTGATTGAAGAATAACTAATATTTTTCGGAAATAACCGAAAAATTCTATTAAAATAATAATTTTAATTACCCCCGACTGAAACTCTAATTTAATACAGTCACCAAGTATCGATACCCACACGACATCGATTTAGAAGAATCGATTTTAACTTGTATAAGTCGATTTTTTGTATTGTTGACAGCAAAATACAAAAACAACAGTCAATTGTGACGCAGCTCTCAAGTTAGAAATGAGCTGATGCGGATGACCAGATCTTCACAATACTTAGCTAAGAACCATCTCGATTAAATTACCTTTCAAACAAATAAAACTTCATCAGAATCGGTACATTATCTTGGGCGCTACAATACAAAATTGAAAAAAGTATCAAAATTAAAATAGAATCACTTCGTTGTTTTTTTATCGTCATTTTTCTCAGAAAAGGGTAGACGTATCAATTTAAAATAATTATTCCCGATCGAATCGCAATCAAAATATACGACCGTTTATGTCTTTACTCGCTAAGGAATCAAAACCTATATAATATACGGAGAAGTTTGTTAAACTTTTTGAAAATCTTAAATGTAACAAACATTTTTTTGCAGTTGGTAATCTTGTACTGCTCTATGTTAATGTTAATGTTACTATTTTTCAACCGCATAATTAAGTTTGTCTTGAAGTTATTTATTTAAATATATTAAGATGAATTATATCTCTATTTTCCTAGTAAGAAATAAATGATATTCAAAGAAATATTTGTAAAAACAAAGAGTATGATAATCATGCACTAATGGTCATCAGATATGTATGGCAATAGGCAATAGCAATAAGTAGGCAAATGTGATGTCTTATTCTAGACTCATTCAATGGAAAAGCTTTTTGCTTACTTTCTACATACTAGTTATTAGTTCAGGGTTTATCTTCATCATCATACCATATCAAATAGAAGAGATTTCTTAATGAGAGCATTCTAAAGATACCCGTCAGAGGATGGGTTATAATACTACTCCTTTCTGCCGCTGGAAGAGCATCTCGTAAGAGCTGAGTAACCCAGTAAATCCCCTTGGTGGTAGGGGATCTGTTCCCCGACTGGCTTGCGACCACCAGCATGCTATCAATGCTGCGGGTTTAGTGGTCTATGGGTTCTTGCTCCGGTTCGATGAAACCGCAGCATTTTTTTTCTTCACTCCCCCCTACTCTATGTTCGAGGATGCAACGGGGGGGATGTCCATGGGCGATGGTGGCCATTCACCATCACATAAAAAAGATCTTAATATCTTTACACAGAAGGTACGAGTATTTAGGTAAAGTTAATTCTGAGGGGGGCTTTAAGACAACAATAAGCTACACCTTATACAAGAATTGACAAGAATTGCCTGGAGCTTGTGACCCAGAAGTGGTCTTTAAGGAGTCCTTTGCATTGTAATGAAATATTATCACAGTTGTTAGCAACTATTATAATTCAGTAATAAGGTAGTTCGGCTCATCTTATTTCGAGTAGACAATATGTTTCGTTCTGAGAGGATTGTTAGTCTGTTAAGTGATAACTAATAGTGTAGTGTTGTTTGGTGGTGTGGTGCTAGGCCTCCGTTATCATGGAGAACGTGAGTAATGTACTTTATCAAGCCCCAAGCACATATCACACCAAGCACACATAACTCACACTCTTAATACAGTGTTGTTGTGAGATTAATAATACTTAAATATCAATAGAATTCATTGGATTCATTCCTCTCAGAAGCGAGGGCTACTTCATACATAAAACATCAATAGCATTAGACAGTACAACTAATTGCAAGTCTAATAAAATTAAATTACATATTTTGGTTGTAAATTACAACATTATGTACAAAAATGGTTGGTTTCTCGAGTAAAAGTACTTTACTTTCGCTGGTTGCTTGTGTTTATGAATAATGATCGCTGTAATGACCTTAAGAACATCTGATAAACATGCAACAAAGCGCTTTAGCCGAAATAATAGAAAACAGAAGGAATTAGAAGTAACTGTTAACATTGAAATAATGATAAACAATAGAACGAATAATCCAAAAATTTTCAATATCAATATGGCTGATAGAGTGATTCAATAGGAAGGTTTATATGTATAATACATACATAATATAGTAGAGAAACACTGATAATTGTAGAGGTTTCTAATGTGATGTCGTAAATAAACACATTTTTTGCGCTTACATTGCAAACGGTGGCTGAACCCTACGAGATAGATCAAAATAATGTACTACAGGATTATACACCTTAAGAAGGTCTACAAAAAAGTCTGCGATGGTATATGTCTATCTCTTAGGGATAACCCACAATAACCATTTTCTATCCTATTCTTCCTACGAGAAATTATGGCTTATTTTCGAAGCGATTTTAAACAATACAGCATTAATCCTCATCCAATTAGGTACCTTAAGTACATTGTGCATTTATTATAGATCAATATGGCCCTTTACAGCATAAAATTTAAATGAATATTTTCGAAGACATTACATATTTAATATGCAGCTCGACTGTCTCCTAAAGACAGCTGGACATGCACTTCATCCTCTATTTCAACCTCTTGAAGCGTTTTATTCGACATTAAGCCTTATACTGCCCATTCAATATATTATAGTTTCTTAACTTGGTTGAAAAAAAAAGGTTGTCTGAAAGAAATGGGTAATAAGCCTTATAAGACCGCTTTTGTTTTGCCATATTTTTGTATTATCTGTTACTTAGTTATTATAATTATTAAATAATACACACATAGGAGGCTTTAGTCTCGTCCTGTACCAAATTTCATCCAAACCGGTTTAGTGGTTTAAGTCGGAAAGCGTAACAAACAGAGTTGGGATTATTTTGGATAAACAAGTTTTAAAAAGCATTAATGTATTGTAATAATACTCGCCACTACTGCTCGATTCTCTACCTATTATTTTATGAGGTACGTAGAATAATTGTTCACTATGATAGTCAATTCATTCATTCTATGGAATCACTCGTACAACTGCACGCTGATGAAAAACAGTTTCATCACGACCCTTCGATGGCCCACTGCTGAGCCGGGTCTCCTCCTCAGAATGAGGAGGGTATTAGGCCATCGTCAACCACGCTGGTCCAGTGTAGGTTGACAGACTTCACACTTTTAGGGAACTCTCAGGAGTGCAGGTTTCCTCGCGATGTTTTCCTTCACCGTTAAAGTAAGTGATATTTAATTGCTTAAAACACACATATCTCAGAGTCAGAAGTGTGTGCCTAGGATCGAATTCGGGACCTCCCGAGGAAGACTTGAAGTCTCAACCACTGGGTCGTCACTGCTGAAAAACGGTTTATCAATTGTAAATTTTTTATTTATTGTAACCTTGCTTCAAACCAAATTTCGTGATTTTTCGTCTCCGCGAAGTACTCTATAAGTTTTGATTGCTTAGTGAGTTGTGCCATAAATGACCTCAACTTTTGATTGCGTCGCCTTAGAATTTTGATTTTTCCATAATTCCAGGGGTGTAGAGAGTATTGTCTTTAAGGAACTGTTTTGTCTTTTTAAGGTATGGAACCCTAAAGATAAAATTTATGTATGGTGATGAGTCTTTGATGAGATTAAGCATGACCCAGAACCAACAACAATAAATATTAGTTCAAGTAGAATTCCCCTCATTTTGAGGTGTTTAAAAAAACAGTTAACCTTGACACTCAAAATGTACCAGTTTAGCATTAACGATTATGAATGCACACACTAACTGTCTATTGTTCTTGGTGGTAATATATAACGTGTCTACACTAGCGACCCTCCACGGCTTCGCACGGGTAGTAGAGCATATAATACCTACATGTATCTAACCATGTATTGTTTTGTTATATCTTAAAAGGGATGCGGCAGCAGCTGACAGATGACGAACCTGCAGCGGACATGATACAATAACTCGTCATATTTCAACCAATTATTACAAAACCTTATCAAATTTTGCATCTAAACTATTCTCATGAATCACTCTATCTATGGATGAAAACTGCATTAAAATCCGTTCAGTGGTTTTCGAGTAAATCGTAACCAGACAGACGCAGATATAATCACAACCATTTTCTTTGCGATCTTTTCTAATGATCTAGTACTTTTTATCTCTGTTCCGATAGACTTCAGCAAGTTACAAAACGGGGCTCGCCTGTGATCATCATGGCTGTGTAGTGGTGTGGTGTCGTGATGCTGAGTTTCCATTGGTGGACAATTTTTTTTTAAATAGTTTGGTTCTCCCGCATTTCAGTGCCCCCTCTCTCGCCGCGTTGCTCACTGCGCTGCGTGGTGCACACCGGCATGTCACGCGTCGGCGTGTATATAAAAAAAAAAAAAAAAATCAAAAAGTAATCAACAGGTATTGAAACAGCCTTGAATACGAAATTATTTATTTGGATAAGAATTAATTAAAAGGTATAAGAATTAATTATAAGGTGGGATAACATACATTGATTTTGATAGGTATTTCTATTAACTTTTAAAATGAAAAAAAGTAGTTATAGTGACATAACTACAATAGTTAGACATATGTATGTCTGTGTTTTGTATTTTGTTAATACTCTCCGCAGCGCATGCGATGCGACGCATTTTACGGCTAATTTTTTGCACCATGGGTTGGTTTTAGTAAGAACTTCTGAGGATCTATAATTTTTTCCAGTAATAAATATAGCCTATGTTACTCAGGGATAATGTAGCTTTCTAATGGTGAAAGAATTTTTGAAATCGGTCCGGTAGTTTTTAAGTTTATTCGTTATACACAAATATATAAAAATACAAATCTTTTCTCTTGATAATATTAGTATAGAAGAGCATATTATTATTGACTTGTGCGTATTATTGTGTATCGATCTCATGTCGATAGTAAATAAATAAAATAAAAATAAATTAACACTTGTATAGCATATAATCAAGTAACTATCTTTACGCACTTTGCATTAGACGATTTAAACTGATATTATCTGATTTATCTATGTTCCGCTGAAGTTCATCCAAAACAGAGCAGCTTTTCTTATCTAAGACAAGAAATGTATATTTCGTATCGCATACAAAATAACTCTTTTTCTTACCAGAGGGAGGAAGCTAGGAAGTGAGCTGAAGGTAAACGTCCAAAGCTTTCATGATTTCAGCTTTCGAGGGTAAGGAAAGTCGTTTTGGGTCAGGACGAACGATATTTTTTCTACTATCTCAAAGAGAGATAAAAAAGAGAGAGACAAAGAAAGTGAAAATAGAGAGAAAGAAGGAGAGAGAAGAAAAATTAAAGCTTCTGGCTAGCTAGCTTCCTTCCTCTGATAAGAAGAGGCGTTTTTTTGTATGCGGTACGAAATATACCATTTTAAAACTGCTCCTGGAACACAAGTCCCAAACATTGCTCTGCCTGCAAAGCTTATTGTAAAGGTATTTTGAGTAAAAAAAGTTTTTTTAGTAGATACTATTAATTAATGGTTTTCCTAGCAACACTATATTTGAAATACTCCCATCGACTATACAATAGCTATATACACTCTATTACAATAGATTCGTGGCAGTTTGACTAGTAATTGTATGGAATAAATATTGACATAATTATCATAATGAATTATAAGTTAGTGAAGTTAATACCTTATCATGAATTTCGTGACTTTTTTGAATTTATTTATTAGGTTAGGTTATTAATGTTGAGTGAAGTAGGCGAAATCACTGCGCTGGCGCACAAGATCTCCTGTTGCAGTATATGGTGGAATGGGATATAGATATGGTAATAGCCTGCGAGCCTTATTATGTTCCTCCACATGCTCACTGGACGGGAGATATAGATAATTCAGTTGCTATTTTAGTTAGAACTGGTTCAAGACATCCGCTCAAGGTGTTGGAACGAGGATCTGGTTATGTGGTGACGGAATGGGGAGAATTTATGGTCATTGGATTATATTTCTCGCCTAATCGCAGTTTGGAGGAGTTTGAGTTATTTCTTGAATCCGTTAGAAATGCGATTTGCAGGCAGACGCCGAAACTTACCATTGTCCTTGGTGATTTTAATGCAAAGTCGCGAGCCTGGGGAAATCCTGCCACAAATGCAAGAGGAAGAGCTGTTCAAATATGGGCGCTTTTATCCGGGTTAAATCTTTTAAATAGAGGGACGGCTTACACGTGTGAACGGAACCAAGGAGGTTCAATAGTGGACCTAACGTTTGCCTCACCCGCTGTAGCTCATAGATCAAGAGAATGGAGGGTGGAAGAGGGGGTGGAAACTCTCTCCGATCACAATTATATTCGATTTGAGATCTCCAACCTCCCGAGTCCGCCAAACTCATTCCGCGGCTCAAGCAAGTTTCCACGTTGGGCATTGAGTCGTCTGGATCGAGAAATGGCCAAAGAAGCGGCGATAGTGCAAAGATGGTCCTCTTTTGGTGACAGCGATAATGTATGCATTGATGAACTCGCGAATCGTATGTGTAAAGTTTGCTCCGAGATTTGTGATGCAGCTATGCCAAGAGTCCGAAGTCAGCGACAACGACATCAGGTATACTGGTGGTCGCAGGAAATCGCTGAACTTCGCGTGGCCTGTAACAGAGCACGAAGAAGATATACCCGATGTCGAAGGATTAGTGGTCTGGATGCGGAACTCGAAAATCGACTGCGAAGCATTTATCGCGATGCAAAATTATCTCTCCAGCAAGCAATTAAGCAAGCTAAAAATCGGGCTCGTGACGAAATGTTGGCCAGCTTGGACAGAGATCCTTGGGGTCGTCCTTTTATAGCTGCTCGGAAGAAACTCAGTGTGCGTGGCGTCCCAGTTATAAAGTCCCTGGAATCAAATTTTGTCCTCCAGCTAGTAGATGGACTGTTTCCTTGTCCTGCTAACTTTACACCTCCGTCAATGGCACCACCATCTATGACAAGGAGCGTCGTATCCGTCCCTACCATTACGGACGAAGAGATAGATATCGCTCTAGATAGGTTGCGAACCAGGAAAACAGCACCAGGACCTGATGGTATACCTGGGCGAGTACTTTATATTGCTCTCGTATATCTGAGGGAACGGCTCAGGGATCTATTTGACAGATGTTTAACAAGCGGGCAGTTTCCAAAATTATGGAAGATTGGGAGGTTATGCTTGATACCAAAGGAGGGTGTTCCATCTGACTCCCCATCCGCATACAGGCCCATAATATTGCTCAGTGAAGCGGGAAAAGTATTTGAAAAAATACTCGCCATTCGTCTTTCTCGTCACCTTGAACAGGCAAGGCCGGGCCTTTCTGAAGCACAATATGGTTTTAGACCTGGTCGTTCAACTGTGGATGCTCTGAATACGCTAAAGACCGTGTATTCTGAAGCGGTGGCCAGAGGTGAGGTGATGATGGCGGTTTCAATTGACATTGCAAATGCTTTCAACAGTCTTCCCTTTCCCACTATCAAAGAGGCTCTCTGTTATCACAACGTCCCTCTTTATCTCCGGAGGTTACTGGGATCTTACCTCCAAGACAGAGAAGTCCTTTGGGAAGGGAGTAATGGGCATTTGTTCCGGTATCCAGTCAGTTGCGGTGTCCCACAGGGATCGGTCATAGGACCAATCTTGTGGAACATCGGTTTTGATTGGCTTCTTCGGGGACCTGTTCTTCCAGGTATGAAAGTCGTTTGTTATGCGGATGACACTCTCATCACTGCACGGGGAGCCACTTATGAGGCAGCGGTGCGCCTTGCGGAAGTGGGATCTTCTTTGGTTGTAGACCGAATTGCCATGCTAGGCCTAAGAGTATCCATCTCAAAAACAGAGGCTCTACTTTTCCATGGCCCACGTAAAGGTCCTACTAGGGGAGCATCCATGGTAATTCAAGGGACGAGAATTATGGTGAAGACACAGATGAAGTATCTGGGTTTGATTTTAGACGGCAGATGGAGTTTCACACCCCATTTTTCTCAGCTCGCTCAGAAGCTGGTTGGAGCCGCCGCTGCACTGGGTAAACTCCTGCCTAATGTTGGAGGGCCGAACTCGCCATGCCGGCGTTTATATGTCGGCATTATTCGTTCCATGGCACTCTATGGAGCACCCGTTTGGGAGAACGCTCTCTCCGCTCGTAATAGATCTTTGCTGCGAAAGCCACAAAGAATAATTGCGATAAGAGCAATACGAGGGTATCGCACGATATCTTGGACTGCGGCAACTCTTCTAGCGAGCGACCCGCCTTGGGAGCTACAGGCAGGGGTGCTAGCGGAAGTGTTTCGTTTCCCTGCTGCCGTTAGAGCCAGGGGTGACTGCTTGAGCTTAGAGGAGGTAGCAAGGGTAAGAGCTAATGCCGAAAGAGCTCTTATTGAAAGATGGCAAGAAGACCTTAGAAGTCCAATAGCAGGTCTGGCTACAGTAGAGGCTATAGAGCCCCATTTTACCCGCTGGATAACGAGGAAACATGGGAAGCTAACATATAGGCTGACGCAGGTACTTACCGGGCATGGTTGTTTTGGTAAGTATCTGCATCAGGTAGCCCGTAGAGAGCCGACTCAGGCCTGCTACGAATGCGGAGCACAAGTAGACTCAGTGCGCCACACGTTGGAGGAGTGCGCCTCTTAAGGACCACAGCGGCATGCGCTGATGTCGCAAATCGGCGGAGATCTGTCGCTGGTGGGAGTGGTTGATGCCATGCTCAGCGGTGACAGGTCTTGGTCAGCAGTCGCCTCCTACTGTGAGTCTGTTGTAGCACTGAAGGAGGCTGCGAATAGGGATCGAGAGAGAAATGCTCTTGAGGATGCAAATCGCCAAAGACGACCGGGTAGTAGGAGGCTGCGCTTTGCGCACCTTCTCGCCTCTGTGTAATAAGGAGTAGCGCATTCGGCAGAGGGGTCCGCCGGTACGGTCACGGTTGCATGCGAGAGCGATCCCGTGACGTCCATACAAAGCGGTGACGGCACGATGGTTTTTAGTGAGTATTCTGGTAGTTCCGGCCAGCGAGTCTCACATACCCGCCTGGGAGTGCCCAAGTGGGATGCGTAATGCATTTTCCATCGATAAAAGAAAAAAAAAAAAGGCGAGAGTTTAAACTTGGTAGAAGACGTTTTCAAACCTGTTTCCAGGTTCAAGGCCCAGGTACTGCTCAATATCCTACTACTTACTAAGATAATAGTTTTTTTCAAGCATCTAAACATTCTTGCTCGAATCTATACTAATATTTTAAAGAGGTAAAGTTTGTGAGGTTGTAGGGGGTAATCTCTGGATCTACTGAACAGATTTTGATAATTCTTTTACTAATAGAAAGCAACATTATTTGTGAGTGTCATAGGCTATATATTAACCTGAAAAATCAAAAAGACTTTTTCCTGATAGTCGGACTTGCTGCAATAAGTCGGAGAAGAAACATTCGAACGAAATCGTTTCGAACAATGAGAGATATATGATTCATAGTATCGGGTAGAGTATGAATGAATAAATGAGTTAGTAATTACACCTCAGCGATGATAGTAAAGAACTAAGGTAGAAATACTGATGACCGTCTTCTTATAATATCTGACTCGGGGAAGTGAGGTTCAATAAAATCTTGACCGTTATTATTTGAGACAGTCATCAAGTCATTATAATAAACGTTATTGTCAATCGTGATGACCTACACAATTACATATACATCTCGTCATGGGAAACTATTCCATCGATTACACTTTCCCCTTTGTATAACCTAAATATCGTTCATTTATATTTTATGTTTTCAGGTTATAATATACACGCAGACCTACAGTATCACAGCTTTTTGATAAGAGTACACCCAAGGATTATACTTTAGACACAACGACTTAATTCATAGTGGCGTATTTATCTCCTATCTTCGTCTATCTATCGTCAAATCAATGTTGCCACAATAGCTAAGGTACTGACTATGTCTTCGTTTCGTGTAAGGGGTTCTTAACAAACACATCCATCGCTACGGACAGGCAAAGAATTACAGTCTTTTCAATACTTTACTCATGTAGTTCGTACGATTTGTGATAGATGTCGCTATTATTCGTTAGAATAGTCAGAATATATTATAGTGCAATATTCAGATGGGCATAATCTTAATTTTCTAATCAGTCCTAATCAGTCCGAACACAATTTTTTTTTCATAAATTATCTGCCCTAGATTGTGTAAAATGGTTAGAATATAGTCAGTAACGTTATCATAGTAGTTATGCACACCTAAAGGGGAATATTGCAAAATGGGCTTCATGCTATCGAGATGTAAAAGTTTCTTTTTTACGGTACCTATTAAATGGGAAGTGCAGACGGTCCACTTAATGGTAAATGGTCAACGTCGCCCATGGACATTGCACAAAATAATCCATATTATTTTTTTATATATATTTTTTTAAATGTTTGAGCATTTTCAAAAATATCGGTATTTTTTTCAAAAATTCGTTACTTTTTTCGGTCGGGTCGAGTCGGGAAAAAATTCTGAAAAATATCTTTCCGTCGAAACTGCTCGACCGATTTTTATGAAATTTTGTGCGAATCGGTCAACATCTATTTTTATTACCCCTAAGTAATATGGGTGGCCCACGCTTTTTTTAAATGTATATGGCAAAACATCGTTTGCCGGGTCACCTAGACTTAGTGACTGTTTTGGTAATTTACTTTTTTTTAAAAACCGTAACATTAAAGATGTTAAAAAATATGATCAATCTTATATTATGAAATACATTATATTCTTAATTAAACATAGTAAATACAAAGAGATAGTAACAAAACCTCCATCAGGTGTACTTACTTTCATTACCAAGCTATATAAGCGCTGGTAGCCTTGCACTTGACACTACACTAGCAAGGTGCGCAGGCGCAGACCGCAACAAAACTTGTTTATTGCTTTTAATTGTTACTTAGTAAAAACATAAAAGAATTTCGCTAATATAATAAACCCCTACCTTCGCTGAGGCATATTCAAATCGTCGTCTGTCTCTCACCAGAGATTAAAAAAAGTCTGTACGATTTCTTTATACGAGACAAGATTTACCACACTCTGAACGAGATTAGGTAAATGAATAGATTCTATTGGTTTTTAACAAAAAAATCTCCGACAGCGCATCCTTGCACATCTCTGGTAGCGCAGCCATAAAATCTAATTTTTTTTAAATAATTATTTTTCAGAAAAATACTTTCTTAACAGCTAATGCTCATAAAATTAAGTTGTTATTATACATACAATTGATTTTTTTTATTTATACAGAAATTTATACAATGTTCCTGATCTCCCCTAGAATTTTATAAAATATTTTGTAGATTAATATATTTTAAAAGCACTTTTATGATGAAAGGAAGGAAATAATAAAATTTGCCAAAAATATTTTTCTACGTCTATAACAGTAAATATGTCAATAAATATGTCAGCAATTAAGTATTTTACTTTAGGTTCTTAATAGCTTTATACATCTATAGACAGATCAACAACCCCATAATTAGAACAGATAGACAGAATATTAATAGCATGTCTAACAACATAATTACCTGATTAAAAGTAATATATCATTCATAATCATAACGCCCAGATTGGTTATTAGACAATAATTATATAATACTATACACGCGAAGAAACATTGACTTGTTCTGACATTGACATCTGAATATGGAAACATTACGTTACTATTATAGTTACGTTTGATGCTGTATTGGTGGAGTATTTGATCGTCCCAGGTGTGGAGCATTTGAAGGAGGTCATAAAACTGCATAAGAATAACTGAATCATTAAAAATGAAGTGTTTATGGGTTCTGCAGTCTATACTATAGCAGAAGAAAGAATTTTTTACTTATTTTTTTATCGTCACTGTGACAAAAATGTAGAAATAACATGACTCGCCTGGGGCGTCTATGGCTGCATTTCCACCAGAGATAAGCGAGGATATGTACGGAGGAATGTGTTTGTAAAGAACCAATAGGATTGCTTCATTTGCCTAGCCTTGCTCAGAGTTTGTTTAATGAAGCAATTGGTGGTGGAAACGCAGCCTAAGGACCTAACAGCAGTCTTTCTAATCAAAAAAATCTTTAGTTGGTTTATGGATTCATGGCATCGTTAGTATTTTTACTTTTAAAAGGAGTTGCTTACTCGAAAACTTTTAAAAACACTGTTATTAAGAAATTAGGAGAATTTCATGTTATGAACATGGGACGATACCGCACAGTAACACGCACATGATAGTAATAATATGCACTTAAAGCTAAATCCGAGTAACCAATATTAAAAACATACTCCAAATCTTAGTAACGCATCACGAAACCACACCACTGTACACCAATAATGATTACCTGGCGAGGTCCGTTTGACAACTGTCTCAAGTCTGTCGGAACAGAGGTTATATAGAGTCTTGAAATAAAATAAAAAGTGCTATCCGCGAATATAAAGTTATCAACGGTGTTGATGACTATCATGATAACCTGATGCTACATTATCAATGTCACCTTATGTTTGCCATGTAGCCGCTGTGGTATTTGATGGAGTCCTGAGAACAAAATATTGTTGTCAAAAATGAAGCGTCAGTAGCTCAGTGGTTCGGGCGTTGGATTCACGATCGATAAGTCGTGGGTTCAAATACCGGACATTAGACTACTGACGTGGCCCACTCCTGACACAAGCTATTTGTATAATATAAATTTCTTTATAATCTAAATTTAATATCACTTGCTTAAACGGTTAAGGAAAACATCGTTATGGAACCTGCATTTCTGAGAGTTCTCCATATTCTTAAAGATGTGTAAAGTCTGCCTACCTTCACTTGGCCAGCGTGGTGGACTATGGCCTAATCCTTCCTTATTCTGAGAAGGAGATCCAGATCAGTAGTTGGCCATTAACAAATGATGATGGTCATCACCTATGAGTTGTAGGGAGGGGGGACTAAAGAAAAGAATGTTGCTGCTTCATTGATCCCAATAGCAAAAACTATTGAGAATTATGTGTGTAGATTTAAAGATATTGTATTGTAATAAAAACTGCAGTAATTGTAATATCGTATAGGACACTGGTATGAATAATTTTGGAGTATGTCCCTACTGATAATAAAAATAGGGAATAGTCAGTCAAGGATTCCATACTATGGAACTAGCTATAAAAACATTCTCTATTCGTTACAACATTAAAAAAAATAGCATAAGTTAGTAGTAATTGAAATCACCTTATTCGTAAAAAGTGAAAGAAAAGATCTGGCTTAAACTCAACGCGTCTGCAGGAGTCTGGAAAACTGGAACCTGGAAGAATATTTGAAGTTTGACCATACCAATTAGAGAACTGTTCACATTTTGCTTTTTTAGCCAATTTTCCTGCTAGTGTTAATTTTCTTTAGTAGACAAAATGCCTTAAAAGGGAATCAATTAAAACGTCTTGCAAGGACAACAGAGAGACTATAGTCTTTTTGGCCTTAGTTTAATATTAATTTACTTTCTCCGTAAAACCTTTTAAGTTAATAGTAATAGCGATAAAGATATGTATAGCAAATTAGATAAATTATCTAGCGTATAGTAAACGGATCCACGCATATAGTTAGAGCCATCGCGATCATAATTAATAACGCATCCTGTTATATGTTACAGCTAAACTTGGAGACATTCGTAAATAGCTAAATTAGTAGTGATGGAAAAAAAATTCTTGTTACTTTCAACAATCTTTTTAGGTTGAAAGGGTATTTCATGTGCTGAAAATTTTAGACGTCTATAGTTCTAATTTGTTGTCTCTTTAAACAAGAATAAGAGTAATTATTATTCTTTGCTTTCCAAAAAAAAGCGCGCTTACCAAAAAACTAAGATTTAGAAGACTCGTGAAGCTAGTTTGGCTTGATGCAACGTTGATCTTCCAAGTTTCCTTATCATTGTTTTACCATTGTAATTGCAAATACGTAGAAGATTAAAGTACATATCATCTATCTATATCCACATACTGTTCGAACTTCTAGAATCGTGAAAACTTGCATTCGGTTGTCCTGACACTGTAGGAGGTAAGAAAGAAGAACTAAAGAAAAAGAGATAAGTTTGAAAATCTGTAATTTTTGAATTAAGTGGTTATGATAACCGTTGTCACGATACACAGTGACACAAGCAAAGCTGGTATTGCTAATAAATCGTTTAGATTTTTACAAACGATATGTGTAAGATTACTTAGTACTATTTTATTTATATGATGTAGATTAGGTAAAAAGACAGAACTAGGCATTTTACAAAATTCCGTAAATATTTAATAACCTTGGCATTGACCACGTTGTCCTCACGAGATTGAACACCGCTGACCAGCACATGGGCACCACACGCACACATGGTCAGGGCCCCTCGTGCACATACACGCCTCAGTGCACGACAATACGATGCAACGATTGCACGCTCTAAAAGATTTATAGATAAATGCAGTTCCCGGTGAAAATACATAAATGGCACTGCTCATGTGTTTTCTACACATTTCAATAGGCGCAAGCGCATTGAGTGGACACGAGTGGCGTTTACGGGACACCGCGGTTTTTTGTCACAATGGTACCCCGCGGGATAATCGTCCTGTGCTTTAGTGTCGCTCTGGCTTCAGCTTCTACAGACACTTTCGGTGCCGGCAAGAAGCTCCTGAGAAGGATGTACGACAACTGCGAGAAGTCGCAGGAAATCATCAAATGTTTTAAGATCCAGGCGGCCAAAATAATCGACCGTGCTGCTAGGATGGAAACACTTCCAATTTTTGATGGATTTTCCTTAGTTCGGACGACAGAACACGGAAGAGCATTTCCTTCTTCAATACCAGAAGGTGACTTGAACTCATTGAGTTCAGATGAAGTAGATAAGCTCCTGAACCTTGCAACCTCAAAGCTGATGCAGACTCATCGCGTTATAGTATCACCTGCTGGCGTTGGGGCAGATCTAGGTCGTTCATTTGATGAAGCAAGAGGAAAATTGAAAAAGATGATAGGTCCAATATTAGCTGGAGTTGCTATTAAGGGAGGTTTTTTGGCCATCGCTTTCCAAGCCATTGCTCTGATCGCCGGAAAGGCTTTATTAATAGGTAAGATTGCTCTGCTCTTATCTGCCATTATAGGCTTGAAAAAGTTGGTAGCTGGAGGAGAAGCTCACGAGAAGACAACTTACGAGATCGTCAAGCATCCTCAGGTTTCACAGAGTCATACTTACTCGTCCTCTCACTATGGTAATGACTTCGACACGACTGGTCCGGGTGGGCATTACAGAAGAAGCGTCGAGGAGGAAGCTGCAGCTCAAGATAGGGCATACAGAGGCTACGCAAAGAAGCAGTGAACAGTAAAACCTAGGAGATAGCTTACGACTCAATACAAAATATCAACGACACGGCATTTTCACCAAATATATTACCTCCGATGCTATTATGCTTTGCACTCGCAATAGGAGACAAGTATTTATTTAAATTGATGATAATTTATACGACACACATAATTAATGATTTTATAGGGAAGTGTATTGTAATGTAGATTATATTAAGACGCTTGATTATTTATTGACTGCATATCATAGTTTATGTAAATAAGTTTAAGAGTAGATATTTAAATTAATAGTATTATATAATCTGTGCACCAAATCATAAGTAATCATTATAAGGATAGAAATTTAATAATTTATATAATAGTATTAATGATACATAGGCTAGTCGACGGGTACTGTGCATTTTCAATTCCTATGATTTCATTTGTCCAATTTTGTAAAAATAGGTAAGTTTTATCGTAAATGGTGGTTAGTGTTAGTTTATAAGGAAACATATTTATTGACCGAGTTCTATTTCATTTATTTTTATTCATATTTATGTATAATTGTCAATACATGACATGGTGGTTACGCGAGTACCTTTATATGAATGTTGTGTAATGTATAATATGGTATTTTACAAAATGCTTTATTTTATATAGTATTAATAGATATTTTTGTATAGTATATACTTCAATATAATATATCGTATAAGTCTGATATGTTCTAGATAATAAGAATAAGGATGTGGAATTGATAAATGATTTTAAACGGTAACTTGTTTTATTTAACTTTAAATGGCCAGTAGAAATAGATTATTATTGGTATTATTGATTTTTATTTCTTTGATACTGTACTTCAAGATAAAATTAGACAGTTTTGAAATATAAATAACGGATTTTCTAGCTACAATAAACTATAATACCGCTATGGGAATAATTTGAAAGAGGAGACTGTAAAAAATATTATTTAGTTTTTCTATATCGTAACTGGTTTATAATTTAAAAAAATGAAAAACAAATTATATATAATTTAAATATTAAGATTAAAATAAAATCTCTATATATATATGAAGGACACATACACAATGATTTTTTTTTAAATCTGTATACACAACTAATCTAACTAAATAAATTAGATTTTTCCCCCAGTTTACACTTTCAGATTTTTTGTATTAATTTTATCCTTTTAAATTAATTTTTTGTTAATCATATATATATATATATATATATATATAGTATTTTTATTTATTATATAAATTTAATAGAAATAATGATGAAGTTTTCGTTTATTCTTTTTTGTCCTCAATGTTACATGTTTTACAAAAATCTTTAAATATAAAGATAATCTTGATATTCTGTAATTCTCTTAAAATAAATTTACGAAATGTCACATATTATAATTTTTTTAGAAAGATTTAAATTTATTTAAATTGTTTTTTTTTAAGATAAACCTAAAATATTTATTTAAATTAAAAAATTGTTATTATTTTATCTAACTATTATATATTTTTTTTTTAATTTTGAAGCCTGTATTTAGGTTTGTTCTAATGTGTATGATTTGTTTTAGAGATTTTTCCATGGACAGTTAATTCTAAAACTTTCGCATAACTGTATTTAAATTGTGAAGTCAATGATTTAGAGCAAAACCGTCCAGTTATCCCAAATGAGTATAAGAAATATCGAGAAAGCAAACACGAAGTAAAGCATGTAGTCTTCACACGCGATGCCGACATTGTTAATGGATATGAAAAAATGATGAAAGTCAAGAAAATCTAATAAAGATATACGAGAATAAATCACTGTATTTCATGTCAGATAACAATGAAAAATTTGAAATTGCTTTGATAAATATTTATACAGCCCTAGATTCGTTGGGATAAAACATTTATTACTATTACTTTTTCCTGGTACCCTGAATAATTGGTTAAAACTTGACCGATTTTCATGACTTTTTTGTGTATAATAGGTAGGTAGGGAATGGGTCGTTAATTATTTTTTATACCCTTCGTGATAAGTTTTTAGTTTATATGGCAAAATAATTTTGTTGAGTCAGCTAGTCTTTATAATATTATTACATAGTATAAATATAAAATGAAGTCACTATCGACTTTAATGCAGTTATCAGCAGTTGATAGAGTGATTCAAGAGATCATACAGAAATGCTGAAAAATATATTTTTTCGGGAACGCTGGCTAAACATCTACATTGCACCCATGCGAAACCTGGACAGGTCGCTAGTCTATGCTATTATATAAAGAGGAAAGACTTGATTGTTTGTATATTTGCATGTTTGTTTGTTTGTTACGAATAAGCTCGAAAAGTACTGAACCGATTTTGAAAATTCTTTCACCAATAGAAAGCTACATCCTTTCCGGGTAACATAGACTATGTGGTGTTACCATAAATACTCTAATTAAAAAGATATGGCCATTTTAGTGCCATAAGGTGGACATTTTGTAAATTGAAGAGTTTCTCAGGAACTACAAATACGATTTAAAATTTTTTTTCACTGATAGAAAACTACACTATTCGTGAGTGACAAAAGTGATTTAGTGTTACCATATACATTTTTTAATTAATACAATTTGGCCATTTTGTTGCTACTGATCCGATTTTAAAAATTCTTTCATTAAGAGAAGTCTATAGTATTTCTCTCTTCCTCTTATAATACTATCATTGTCTCTAAAGCTCTCTATTTTTTCTCTCTTTAATTCTTTATTTTTATTTGTTCAGTATGATCAGACTCTTTTCACTTTCTTTCTTTTGATTCTCTCTCTCTCTCTTTCTCTCCTTTACCTATTCAATTTTATTTTTGCTCTATCCTCCCTCTTTTCTTATCTGTCGCTTCTTTTATTTTTGTTTCTATTATTTTTCTTTTTATAACTTTTTCTTACTCTCTCTGAAATGAAAATCTACACAATTACAGAGTGACAATTTAAGGACATCAATTATAATATTGTTTTAAATACCCGGAGCGAAGCGAGGGCAGGCCGCTAGTAGGTAAATAAAGAAGGTATCTGTATGTAATCTGTAATGTGCATTAAAAAGAGAGTTGCAGTCTATACGCAGAGCAACAGTACGACGGCTTGACTAGAATATTCTCTTATCTCTACGTTGGCACGACCGAATGATATTCAGTTTGTGCTAACTTCTAAAATCAAATGTTACTAAAATTAGTGTTGCCAACATCATAATTAAAAGTATTGAAAAGTTAAAAATTAATTTCTGTGTATTACAATTTACAACATTATCACGGACGAAATTCTGTTGCAATACGTAAATTACGTCACTAAAAATAATGTCCAGTTTATCCTTAAGTGACGTCATTTTGTGGAGTATATTTATTATTTCGTATGATGTTGATATGACTCGTTAGCTCAGTGGCAGAGCGCCGAAACCCTATGCAATTCATCGGAGGTCGGAGGTTCAAGTCCTTCACGAGTCCACTTTTTTTTACTTTTAGTCGTTTTATTATTTATTATTTTACTCTACTTTCTTATATTCTGTTAAAATATAAATATGATGGAATAAATAATTTTTCCGTTTGCTACATTAAAAGATCTATAATTAATATATAACAAAATACTTTCCATCTCTACATTTCTCTGCTAACTTTTTCAAAATCACGCAACGAATTTTAGTACAATTTTCACTATGATATAATTATATCCTACTAGTTTCACTACATAGTATAAAACAAAGTCGCTTTCTCTGTCCCTATATCCCTATGTATGCTTAAATCTTTAAAACTACGCATCGGATTTTGATGCGGTTTTTTTAAATAGATAGAGTGATTCAAGAGGAAGGTTTATATGTATAATACAACCATAGTATAGTAGAGAAACACTGATAATTGTAGAGGTTTCTAATGTGATGTCGTAAATAAACACATTTTTTGCGCTTACATTTCAAACGCTGGCTGAACCCTACGAGATAAATCAAAATAATGTACTACAGCATTGTAGACCTTAAAAAGGTCTACAAACAAGTCAGCGATGGTATATGTCTGCCTCTTAGGGATAACCCACAATAACCATTTATTATCCTTTACTTTTTACAAAAAATAATGGTTTATTTACGAAGCGATTTTAAACAATACAACATTAGTCCTTATCCAATTAGGTACCTTAAATACATTGTACATTTAATATAGAACAATATGGCCCTTTACAGTATGAAATTTAAACGAATATTTTGAAGATATTACAGATTTAAAATGCAGGGACATAGCGGTTACGGCTAAATACACTTGTTAAATTGCACCCGGGCGAAGCCGTACGGGTCGACTAGTATAGTATAAAACAAAGTCTTTTCTGTCCCTATGTATGCTTATATCTTTAAAAATACGTAACAGTTTTTGATGCGGTTTTTTTTAATAAATAGAGTGATTCAAGAGGAAGGTTTATAAGGATAATACATACATATTATAGTAGAGAAAGTAACCGTGCGAAGCTGGAGCGGGCCGCTAGTTGTATATAAAAGTAAGTTCATTATAAGTTATAATATATACTTATATGTAGTCTACTCATTTGACAAAAGTTATACTCATTATTTTGTAACTTAGTAATTAATTAGTTGTCAAGAAAAATTAGAATAAGAAGTTTAAATTTTTTAAAAAATCGCTTAAATTTAAAAAAATACTTGAAAAAAGCATACTATAAAATATATATAATTTTTTTTGCTAAAATTTTTTATTAATCAATAATTTTCAATACGCGGCGCGTATGATTCTAGTTTTCTTTCTAAATAAATATAATGTTGATATTTTTTTTTTAACTGGGACTGTATGAGGAAATCCTAAACCATTGGATATACAGGAAAACTTTGGTGGGAACCATTAGGTGCTTTTTTTAAATCAGTTTTAGCATACTAATTTTTTTGATCAAGAAATGAGTGAAATTGGTGAAGTTTTTCTAATGCCTATCAACCCAGTTTTATTTGTGCAGGAAGTGATTTTTTTCTCTTATAATCGTGCTCCATCTGTGGCGGCCCTTGGCGATGAAAAGTGGGCCATGTAATTGGTCTTTTATCATCAACTTTGCCAGTGACCATGAGTTGCTCGAGATTGTGATCGTTCGATCGATCGAGATCCTTCGACGTGGCCAAAAAATTCGAGCATTCTTCGCAAACAGACAGTGGAAAGCTTGTCTTTGATGTTAAGTTCACGAAGGATGGACACGTTTGGTGCGGAATGCTATCCACGGAATTTGCACTAAATTCATAGAAAATCTGCAATATATATTTTATAAGTCACTTTTTATAATAATGCTTCAAGTTATTCAGAGCGTAAAATCGTAACATGGCCTACATTCTATGTGGCAGACCATTCAACTGAATCATATGTTTTTTACACTATTACTGTTCAGCACTACGTATATATGCATTTTTGCAAGCAACTAGTGCCCAAGGCTTGTGACCCAGGAGCAGGTCAAGACAAACTAAGTGAGACTTGAGTATAAAAATAAAATGAAACAAAACATATTAATTTTTTTATTTATTATAAACGTGCAATTAAGTAAATTACAATTTATACCAAATTATTAGACTAGAAAGTTAAATACAATTTTTATTATATATATAAAGTCGTACGTCACTAAACTCCAGCTGATTTTGATGAAATTTTACGGATTATGTATTCATATAGTTTCTCGACAATTCTGAGTCTGTATATTACTTCAGTATGATTTAATAAGAAACAATTTTGTTCTACCGACATTTGTTTACATTAATTTGGGTATAAATACGAACGCGTGATGTTCATTACGTCAGTCTTGTTCGAAACATCGTAGCACACGGACCTCTGATTACAGTTGGAGTTTTATTTCAGTATATAATTACTATCCAGCATTAATAGGGGTCCAAGCAAAATTCCGAGCATTTCGTATTTTTGTATCTTCTCGTAAATGATCATGATCATCCTTTTTAGTAACGAATAGTCTTTCTAGTCTATCCCGAAGTTCATCTGGAGATATTGGGGATGCTGTTGACTCTATCTTCTCTTTATAAAAGTAATCGCCATGTTGAAGATGTCTGTTGTCCCGGTAATAACCTGAAATTTTGAGATCGATTTTAAAATGGGCCAAATTTAAAGATTAACCAAAGCGTCTGGCTGTTTTAGATTAGCTTAATCGGAAAAGCGGCACTGAATGAAAAAATTAAATTAAAAATAACAGAAAAGAAAGGACAATTTTTACTACTAGCAACATCAAAATTATTAAAAAAAATACGAAAGGTAATTTACGATCTAGTACCGTTTCTCCCACTTATCTTTAATTTGGGCAACGCTTCATAAAAATACTCACAAAAATATTTATTAATATTTTATAGCCTTCCATAAGGATTGTATGAAGGCTTAGTTATCCTACATCTGCATGTTGTTAAACCTGCGATGAAAAAATCAACGCCGAAAACTTTTTTCTTTTGCTAGGATTTTTTTATTACTAGACATACCTTTTTCCATAAAAGTAACCGTTAATAATAGTAGTAATCATTCAGAAATTATATAACAATGCTTAAATTGGTCGCCATATTGGATTTAGAGTCGTCACTTATCTAACCAAGCATTGTTTATCCAATCTATACATATTTTGTATGCAAAATTTCACCTCAATCGTTTGAGGATAACAACTTTAAAATTCAGATTCAACAATTGACCTCAATACAGTCATATACATATATATATATATATATATTAGATAATAGCTGACAAAAATATCAAAAAAAGGTATTCTACTATGCATAAACAAATGTGCCAAGATTTTCCTTAAAAAAGTATGTTGTTGGTCAAAAAAATTCTTGTACATCAAAAATAAAATATTTTGAGTTTGATGTAATACTCTGAGTTATCAACTTACTATACTTTGAAGGGTAGGTATAACCGGATATTTATGTAAAATTTAAATTCAATTAAATCATGATTTATTTCATTTAACCACTACATAAATAAGTTCCTAAACATTTAAATACTCTGTATGGAAACTTTACGGTATTTTCCATATATGTCATAATTATCCTTTCCCAAAATAGTTTAAATTATCGAATATATCTTACCTCCAGAACTGTGCTGTCCATGATAATGACCAACATTCTCGTGTGATGTATAAGAAGATAGGCCAGGGGAACCAAAGCCACTGAAGTAATCCTGACCACCCCAAGAAGATCCTCCACTGAACAGGGTAACAGCAATAAGAGCTAACTTTGCCAGGAAGAAAGCTTTTTTACTTGCCAATAATAAAAGTCCAAGTAATAAAGGCAATAAAGTAGAAATATGGAACTTTATGCCCAATAGAAATGGTACTAGCAGATTTCTTGCTATTAGTCGACCTGAAAAAATTATAAAGTTTAGATTTATAAAAACTATTAGTCAGACTGCTCTGGCTTCGCTGGGCTAAACTATTTTAATTTTTTTTTACATTCAATTTAAATGATTTAATGTATTCTACTGATATAACGTAAAATATTTTAAGTTTATTTTACGTTATATCAGTAGAATACAACTGCGAAAAAAGTAAAAAAAAATTGTTCATTAGTTATTTCATGATGATGAAAATGTTCCAGCAATAATTATTTTAGGTTTTCTTAAGACTATAAAAAAATTCCAACCATCCATATCAAGTTTCGACCTATCCTCAGACCTACCAGATATACACAAAAAGTTTCATAAATCGGTCAATCCGTTTCGGAGGAGTTCGATAACAAACATTGTGATACAAAAATTTTATATTTTAAAGTTAAAAATTTATATTTAGTAAGTTCCAAGTTTCAACAAGAGATGGCGTGATGAAAGTCAAGTTCAATGTTCAATGTTGCGCTAGCCTTGACTCTGATCAAGGCTAACTAGTTTAGTGTACAGACTGTAGATGGCGTTAAAATATAATAGAGGAATTTAAATATTACAAAAAATTTAACGGAACTGCTTAATTATACTTATATTATTAACTAGCTGACCCGACAGACGTGTCCTGTCTTAACTATGAATATTGAATTAGAATTGACTGTCGAAAGTTTACATTAGCAAAGTTAATATGGTCGTTAATTTTTTTTTAATTTTCTAATTTTCCGCGCAACTTTTTAAATTTTCTCTTCCAAAAGAACCTTTTCCTGCTAATAACAAACACAACAAAAAAGAATTAGCGAAATCGGTCCAGCCGTTTAGGCGTGATGCCGTGGTCAAGGGAAATAGGGATTCATTTTTATATATAAGAAAAGAAGATGAGATAAAATATTTCAATGCGTTTAAAAATACAAATGAAGTCAAATAATTGATTTAATATTTCACTGTAAATTAAAAAAATAAAACAATAAGAGAAAAGATGGTTATTAAGTTATTTTAAGTTATAATTTTAATTTTTTAACTTAATAAAACTGTAGTATTTGTAAAATAAAACTTACAATTAAATAATATTTGTACGCCAAAAAATGGCTGAATTTTTTTAAACTTAAATGCCTGATTTCTTCTGACAATCATACTCTCGCTTCACTGAGGTAAAATAGAAAAAGAAAATAGGCAAGATATTAAAAATAATGATTATAAGAATATATACCTAATTTACACAATAAATAAATGAGATTTTTAAGCTTTACATTGTCAGTAATAATATTTAATCTTACCCGTAGTTACTTCTCCTTGCTGTTGATACGATCTATCTTTACTTCTAGGGTCAATAACAAATTCTAGCACTCCATTGGCTAAAGTGGGACCTATCCTCATGATCAAGCCTGGGTAAAAAGTACCAAGATCCCAACGTAAGGACCGTTTCGAGATGAGGCTACTAGCATCTTCCATTATGGACCTGAAAGTAACGAACTTTGATTATTGTTTAAATTCAATTAACCTTATTACAACCTTCAACGATGCTGAATATATAATCTAATATAAAAATGTAACATATCTAAGGTCTGTACATTGAAGATACCAATAAATTCCAAAAAATATAATTTTTTGTCTATCTGTTACTTTTTTTTTAGTTTTTAAGTGATTGGAGGATAGTGCTGATAAAAAAAAATATCTAGTAGTGAAAAAGAGGACAAAGGAGTTGAGTAAACACTTAGAAATTACAAAAAATGTTTTTGAGAAAAAAACGAGTATAGTATGTAAAAAATATGAGATAATGGTAAATAAATAAAAACAAACTTATTCTTGAAACATGGTCAATAAGAAACTACACATAGGGTTAATGATTTTAAATTTAAATGTGATAAAACATTGAGCCATTTGTATTTATTCTAGGTCTTTATTTACCGAAAATCCATGGGATCTTTATCAAGAAAGCTCCCAATATTCCTCTGAGTCTTTTCATCTCTAACAAAAGATACTCCATTAGCCAAACTGAAGGTTTCAGTTTCATCATAATTATTTAATTTATTCAGTAATTCCTTTCCAAAACAAACTCCAATTTCAGACCGTCCTGATACACTTAAACACTCATTTAACTGCGAACCATCCACATTATTATGTTTCAATTCTTCACCTTCTTGTAGTTCTAGTTGTATTGGTATTATTTCAACTATAACACCCAAAATTATAACTATACTAAATTTAACAGACATTTTAGTTAAAAATTTTGGTAAATCATTAGAAACACTAGCGTTATCCCCGATTGGGGTATTACGTATAGTTTATTGTAACAAAACTTGGTCTGTTTTATAGACTTTTCTTGTTATGTACGAGTGAACTTTGCCATTGTTTTGGACCGTCACGGATGTTTCCCACCGCTGGGTTAACAATAAGGAGAAAATTCGTTGGAGATAATTTGCTAGTATGTAAGAGATTTACATGTCAGACATTACAGCAACTTACGTAATGTGTAAATAATGTTGTCCATAGAAATTGCTAAAGAGATTTTTTTAAAGAATAAATACTAGCAGTTTGGATTGCAAACTACTAGTATTCTTAACCCCTCCAAGAAGGCTAAAATGCTTGTGTTAGGAGTGGGCCAGGTTAGTAGTCCAATGATTGGGATTTGAACACACAATCTATCGATCGTGAATCCAACGCCTGAACCACTGAGCTACTGAAGCTTTTCTATTCTCTAAAGAAGTGCAAGCAGTGTAGTTTAAGCAATTCTATTATTTATTATTGCTCACTGAGTTGAGTGTTAGCAGAAGTCAAAGGCCCTTGTAAATATGCGCTGGAGTCGCAAGTCTCAGGCACTTCTCGGCTTCTTCTCGAAAATGTTTATACGTAGTGGTGTCCAATAATACGTATCATTCCTTACACTAAATGATCCTAATCTAACATGTCTTGCAATGCTAATAATATAATTACTAATTGTGTCGGGACTTGTGACCCAAGAACAGACTTAAGCTAAGGCCAAACTAAGCTTAGCTAAGTAATAAGATTATCCTCAATAGCGGTTACACTTTACTTAACTATGTTAGTCTATAACTCGCCAATCTGCTTCATGATATCAACAGTGTTGTTAACACGAATTATATAGTTTCCTTTATAATTTATGAAAAAAATCTAATAAAAGGATATTCTCGCCCATGCCTAGAATTTTAGATATTATAAAAATTTTACAGCATCTTAATAAAATTAACATTTATTTTACACTCTGAATCAAAACAATTAACAAATAATTTTTCTCGCCACTTATACGAAAACGAGAAGAAACATTTCTCCTATTACTATATAAAATTTACGACTTAAACGTAGTTATTTTCACACTCATGGACCATTAAGCATAGTGAAGGGCCTTTGACCTTTACATTGTCTAACAACCTGTTCGTCTTCTAATCCACCTTTTAAAGAAACTTCATCTTTATCACCACTATTTAAAGTTTAACTTCCCTTATCATATTTTATAATTTTAAGTCCTTTACCTCTCAAATTAAATGCAAAAGTGAAAGTCCGGCAGTATTTTTTTACGTCCGGTTTGCCTTAAGTAAAAGTTTTGAATGACGTAACAGTTTCTCATGCAATGAATAGGTCATTTTTGAAGGAAGGTGCTTCATTATTATTATAAAATTTCAAGTTACTTTAAGGTTAATATTCTTCAGCATGTAAATATTTTACTAATTTAAATTTACAGATTTTAATATCATTCCTATTAGAGTATTCTCTAGAAAACTAATAAACAATATTATAGGAAGTGTAAAAATTAAAAATTGCAATTATAAGATCAAAACTTTTAGTAACATGCTCATAGTCCAAGTTATTTTTAACGAAACTAAAAAATAATGCTATAATAAAAAATTGTTCATTAACTACAATATTTAAATCAAATTCCATAATTATATATTCATTCAAGAATTTTAAATAATTATATTGAATTCCATCATCAACTTTCCCTATAGGCTCTGAAAATTACCAGCCTTGTGACCTTATGGGAACATTAGTCATTCTACTTTCGCCGTTGTCGCCGGAGGGCTGATGAAATTGAGCATCACTTCTTATTTATGTAACCTCCCCCTCTTTTAGTTTCAAATCATCACCAAATTTATGTACATTGTTAAAAATATTATCATCTATAGCAGAATTTATTGCAATGGTATAAAGTTCATCATTGCTTGGCAATGTAGCGTCAGTTTGGTTTTAAGGTTGTAAATTCATTTTTACTATATGTTACTGTACATGTCGATTATTTGTTACCATTATAATCCTTATGTTGTAATAGATAAAGTCTAAAATCCTTTAAAATATAATACCATTGAAATGTATGAACGGTTTTATAAAGTCTGAAGTTACATCGAGAGGTTTAGGAAAGTTAGCTGTAAATTATGAGAAATAAAGTTAATATTTCCTTGTAAATATATTTTTATTTACACATATATAGATTTTAAAGGAAAAGCGGCTCATGTAAACCGGACATGGGAGCGCATGTGAATTGTGAAGAGAAATTTCTTTAGTTTTTTAGGTAAAGGATGCCGTTGAGACTTGACACAAATATTTATATGTAACATTACGTGGCTGTATATTACGAAACACTTCCGTGAGGTGACCCTGATTACGTTCCCTCACTTCTAAATATTTCAAGTTAATTGAGAAAATGTGAAAATTTATTATATGTCGGAGAATGTGATGTTTTCTATTTGATTCTTCATCATCTGATGTAGAATATCAATATTTTTATAACATGATTTGAAGATTTCTTTGAAAAAATGACTTTAAGACAAAAAGTTTTTATTAAAAAAAGTAATCTTACTGAATTTTATATCAGAAAACAATTACTTAATTTGTAAGTATTAGAAATACGAAGCGTAAGAAAATAATGACATATACTCGTGACGCTAATTAAACCATTTTCATTTTAATAAACTATATAAAAAGTAAGTTAGGATAGTTTTTATACTGTCAATATACCAGAATTTAAACTGGATAAAAAGTTACTAAGTAGAGTTTTAGATCTACTAACAACTAAGTTAAATAATATAATCGTTTTAATAAAAAAAATACTATATTACTTTTTCATAAATATAATTGTTCCAGTTTGTAATGTTAACGCATGTTTACAAAAAGACTTGCGCCTTGTGGCTTAAATCTTTTGTTAATCTTCAAATAATGACTAATATATGCAGACACACACACACACACACTCACACACGCACACACACGGCCCACACATAATTATACACTTAGATAAACATGTAATAAAACATATAAATATATATTTTTGTAATGCTACTTAGTTATAGTACATTATAATTCTGTTCCTAATACAGATTTTATTATTTAATATTATTATTAACCCGGATAAATGTATAATTCCTGAGGGATAATAATAAAATTTTTCTTGAACATCTCATAATTTTATATCTTCTTATATATAAAATTCTCGTGTCACAATGTTAGTTACCATACTCCTCCGTAAACCGCTCGACCGATTTTTATGAAATTTTGTGTACATGTCGGGTAGGTCTGAGAATCGGTCAACATCTATTTTTTATACCCCTAAGTGATAAGGGTGGCCCACGGTGGCAAAAAAACGTTTGCTGTGTCAGCTAGTAGCAATATTATTTAAATAAAATATTTTTCATATTTGTGACACCCGTGGAAAGCCGGGGAGGGTCGAATAGTTAGAAAAACTGAAAGGAAATGGCGTGTTATTAAAAATTGTTGCTATTTCCGTAATCGTGTTGTTATATTTCCTGTGAGTCTTTAGAATAACTTTACATTTCATGTTTACAACGATGCTTTTCATTTACATAATATTATATTTGTTTTCCGACTCTTCCTGCTTCCTGTTTCTATATTTACACTGTTTAAATTTCGTTTAGTAAAATGAAGACATATTTTCTTCACAATGACAAAATCTTGAATCTTTTTGTAATCTAAATATTTTTTTTAAAGCTAAATAACATAAGTAACAAAAAATTAGTGCTTAAGTTTTTGCGAATTTAACAAAAAATCAGCGATTTTACCGTAGAAGCATAACATATACATAAATTGACGATCAGACCTACCCACATAAGAAAAAAAAATTGATTTATAACATTTGATCTCTGGAATAGTTGATTCTTTTAACTACTTTATTTTTCTTTTTAATTAACTATTTTATGTATTCATTATTATAACTCGAATAGGATCCAAAGAACATCCTTTATTCAATTGAAATACTCGCCTTCACTGCCCAGGATCTAGGTTAAAGTAACCTAAGTCTAACATACGCGCCATTTTTTTGCATTTATATTAAAGAAAATGCCTATTATTTCAATCTTTTTTTTTATATTATGGTTAATACTGTTACGTCTTAACATGGAAACATTTTATTTGTATATTAACATCAATATAATATAATACTTAATTATTATACAAATAAAACTAGTGTATCATATAATCAATTCTAACGGTAACTGGTTATTTGACCCAAACATAACTCATTCATCAATAAATCTGTCAATACATTCATTTACATAATCAATCTTTTATCACTATTTCGTCTCTTTCACCAATCTATTATACAGTGAATAAAAAAAAACTAAATGGTCTCTATGGGAATATATTAAGGACTACTTTGTGTTCATTCTATTAGCACTTTCAAATTAATTTCACAACTATACAGACATCCGTCTAGAAACCTGTATATGTATGGAATACGTCATTCATTCATGTCTAGTGTGTTACACCACCTGTTGATATTTATTATTTGTATCTTACATTTTGAATACGTGTGAGAAAGAACAAAACATCTCATAACAAAATATATTATATATATTACTAGTGTCACTTCGTTTTCCGTCAATCTATCTATCTCTCAAGACCTTTTTTCCCAGGAACGCGTGGAGGTATTTAGTTGAAATTAACATCAAATATTTAGGTATGCAGTCTATTAGCGGTGACAAAAAAATTAATGTCCTAAGTCAACATAATAAAAAGATATAACCATTTATATAGTTACTCATAAAATTTTAGGGTTATTGTTGTTGTACGAATGTTGTACTACGAAGTAAGTTTTTGGACAAAGTTAAGTTTGTTTTTTAATTAAAATTGTACGGTACCCTCATTGGTCTACTTCCACATTCGTACTTGGCCTATTTTTTTATTATAAACTAACAACTTTTCGCCTAGAGATTAATAGGTCTTTATCAATAGGACTTTAGTTAGATATTTGAGTTCTGCCGAACGCTGTCAAAATCAATTGTGTCCTCCTGTCGACTTCCCTCTCTAAATTCTGGTTCCCTGGCACAGCTCAGCTCAGCTAAAGAATCAGAAATACAAAATTTAGGCCTCATAGAAACTATATTTTATTGCAGTGACAGCCTAATGGTTCAAACATGGGTCTTACTCGGTAAAGGTAAACCTGCACTCTTAAGGGTATTTTTAGTTCTCTGTAGGTGTGTGAAGTCCGCACTCGGCCAGCGTTGTGGACTATGGCATTACACTCCTCAATCTCAGGAGACCCGGCTCAACAGTGGGCCAAGAAAACCAACAAACAAACCAAATAATACATTTTCCATGTATAATATTAGTAGAGCATACTATAGCTTGGTTAGAGGCAAACTATGTGTTTGCCAAAAATTTTAGATGGAATATTAAAATACTCATTTTCTAGATGTTATTAAGTAATTCTATTAATACTGATGTTAACTAACCTTCGGTGAAGTTACTCTAATATAATTACATGATAGGGGTTCTAGATGTTCGTGCTTCAATTATACTTACGTTATAACATCTATAATGAAAATTATAAAATACATAAATAGATATGAAATGAAGATATTTAAAAAACTTAATGTGAGGTTTTTTGTAACTCCAATAGAAGTCAAAATAATTATTTTTATAATGTTTGTTTGTCATCACGCACTACTGTACGAAATTGAATACGATTTTTACAGTAGCATTGCTGCATATTTAAAATATATGCTTTATTTAACCTCCATAGAAAGGCGGGAAAAAGTTAAATATTACGAAATTAATTCGGTATAAATGTACTTTGTTCTATTTATTTCGTATATTAGACTTCAACGCGTTTAAGGCGCGCATTAATACTTCAAAGCGGCTTGAAGTAAGCTATAATTTAAAGAAATAGTACGAATATGATATTTTTTTAAAACCTTTTGATACATCACTAATTGCCGTACGTGATGTCATAAGCACTTGAGGAAGGTTTGACGAATTTAAATTATTTTCGCTTCATAAGATATATTTTTATATTTATTCAATAAATATTGTAGAACATATTCCGCATAAACTGCTCATACTGTCAAAAATTTTAATTAAATATAATTTTTTCACAGCGAAATAAACTCAGTATTTTTTGTTAATAGACTAATAAAAAGCATAATTATAAACAGTCAGTTAATTCAGCCTATACAGTGATTAGTATTTCTAGGTCAGATGAGCGGAAATCGGTCCGGTGCCGGTGCATCAGCGTTACGCTCGTTAGCTGCATTACTTTATGGTGTTAAGTAGGCTTACAGTAGTTTATAATTGTTATTATTATATTATTTTACTATAACGACACCATACTTCTAAGGTTAAATTAGAACTTAGTCCATTAAAACTATTGACTTAAAATGTTGAGAAAATACCACCCATCTCATTCAAATCCATTCTGCGAATTTTGGGTAGTTAATTTTTTTTAATTTTGGATATAAAGTAAGCTAAAGCTGCAAAGGCGAGCAATGGCTTTTTGTATTATGATAAGTAAGAAATGATGAGGAAAGGAAGGAAGATGAGGCACAGTAAAGGAAGGAGAACAAAATTAGAAGAGAGATCTTTGAGAAGGAGGAAAAGAAGGAAGGGGCAGGAAAAGGATAAGAAGGAGTATGGGAATGACGTGAAAGAGAAAGGTATGTGTTTAATTTCCCTTCTCTTTGGTGATTTTCTTTTTCGATTTATTACAGGATAAAGAGTAACATATAAGTACATGTGTGGAAAATACAATTCTAATAAGTTAAAATCATTTTAATGTCATTAAATAACAAACATTCAAATTTTTTTTTTCATACTATAGGTTGGCGTTTGACCGTGCCTTGCCTGATGGTAAGCAATCACACGGTCTAGGATGAAATACGCCTTCCTAGGAGATACCTGTTCACTCTCGCTTTGAAGACACCCACACTGTACTTACCAGGAAACACAGACTCCGGCAGACCGTTCCACAGTTTCGCGGTGCGAATAAAGAAAGTGGATTCGAAGCGCTTGATACGTAGTCGCGGGATATCCACCATGTACCTATGACGCTTGGGTCGCGTTTGTCTGGCTGTCCGATAGAAGAAGGGGGCGGGCGGAATTAAATTGTGCAATTATTGGGCACACTCTCCGAAATGTATCCGATAAAATACCGATAAAGAGGCGACCTTGCGACGATGTTCAAGGCTTTGCAGCTTGATTTTGACCAAATTATCGTCTCCGATTAGTCTCCCGGCACGTTTCTCAATCGACTCCAGAGCCTCGAGTTCGTACTTGGCAGATCCGTCCCAAAGGTGAGAGCAGTACTCCAAACATGACCTGATTTGCGCTTTATATAAGTTGTAAAATAATGCCTCACCTTCGATAGGATACCAAGTTTCCGAGCGGCTAGTTGAGTCCTTGACTCAATATAAGAGCCGAAATTTAGAGTCGACGTGAGACTTACGCCCAGAAGCTCCAGGTGATCTGTTATCGGTACGGACACATTTTAGACAGTAGGAGACAGTAAAATCCAAATATTTTGTATATCTATTTGTATATATATATATGTCGGAAACTAAAATAAAAAGGATATAGATGGATGGCCTATCTCAAAACCTACACGGGCACAGTATCACAATCGAAGTAATATCATTCACATCAAACCGCTCTGGCTAAACGCTAATTTAACGATTAATCATGATTTAAAGCAAGTTGTATCTTCAGTATACTCATTAATTCGCACCAATTCCTATCAAGGTACTAATTCTGGTAAAACAGACACTGTGTTTTTGACCGGACTACTATCAAATTAAGATAATGGCAATTTTCTACTACACAAAAACATCATCAAGTAGAGCCATGTACCAGAACTGTTTATTCCAATTTTCAAAAGCAACACACTTCTACAAATCCTTGAGTGATACCCTCCATCACCACGACTCTCAACTACAATCACACGCGCATCCACCTCGTGGATCGCAACTCTCACGCACATCCATCACTTGGACTGCAACAAATTTCAATACGGTCGATAGATTCTATCACTCAAGAAACCAAAATCCATTTTACTAATCATGATCATCATTAACTTCAACTTAATGTGGTAACTGGTACATGATCTACAATCATTTTTTTTTAATCGCAAGGGTTTACATTTTCTAAAAATCGTTCAACGTCATAATCTAATAAAGAGAATGCTGATAGACCCCATATAAAGCGAAGGTCTATCCCACTTCTGATGTCGGAAACTAAAATAAAAAGGATATAGATGGATGTCCTATCTCAAAAGCTATACGGGCAGGATATAACTAAACATTACTATCACGTACTATTCTGACAAGAACTATTATGACAGGAACCCAAGCAGTGCCTTGGACTTGTGACCAAGGTGTAGGCTTAAGGATAACCTTTAAATGATCATAACACTCACCTCCACTGCTTAGTTTCACTGTCTAAACCTAAGATTAGACTAACATAAACCTAACCTAACACACACCGACATATATATATATATATACATATATATATTTTCAAATTAAAATTTATCATAAAATGTTATTTAATCTACTTACTGCATTGCTGCAGATATATAATAAAAAAAAACTATTTATATATTATTCTGTATTTAATATTAAACGCAGATCATACCGATATTATGAAAAATAAACCAATGAATTACAAATGACGTCTGATATGAAACTCAATTATGAAAATGAACGTGAAATCGCGAAATAACTCTATTTATAATTAGATTTCTTCGAGTGAAAACAAATGTGATTTAGAATTGAGAGATGATTATTTAAAGGAATTTATAGTGAGGAATTAATTTATTTATGTATGTAAAATAAGTGTTGGTTTGTCTTAAAATTAATAGACTTTATCACCGTTTTTCTATCAAAAAACAAAGAATTAATATTTTTTTTTGGAGTAAAATAGTTGTTTTATTTTTATATATTATCATATCTCGAAATATTGTAACTTCTCTTTAATTAATTATTCAAATATACATAAAATAAAATAATTTAATATTAGCAACACCGTTGATACATCAGTATTCTTGTGTAGACAATATATAAGTTTTTGTGTTTTCGTGTACTATACATAGAAGTGTGTTGTAGAGTCGTGGTTAAGGACCCTACACCTTGGTCGCATGTCGTAAGAGATGCTCGGCTTCCATGTGTATATGTAATGCTGTACAGTAATGATGACATTTAACACATAAATAAAAACAATATTACTTAAAAAATCGATATTTGTTATTGCTACATGGGGTGGGCAAATGAAAAAATATCGATATTTTTAAAATGCATCGATATATGTAGAAAAAACAATATCGATATTTCGAAATATCGATATTTTACCGTGATTATATTTTAGGTGATGTGATCGGAGTTTGGCGCAGTTCGCGATCGAATACATGCGACAAAAGTGGAGCTACTGAGAGCTTACTCTTTCTACTAATAGTGGGGGTGTGGAAATCGTGAGTTGACAAGAGATAGAAAGAGGGAATGATTCAGTAGTGCTGCTTTATGTATGTAATGAACTTTTAAAAAATATCGAATTTGATACTAATTTGATACTTCGAAGTAAATATCGATTATGGAAATTGTGAGATTTAAAATATATACGAGATATATCGATAATTTTTTTTAAATCGATATTTTGATATATCGATATATTTTTTTTTATAATAGATAAGGTGCAAACGAGCAGATGGTCCACCTGATGGTAAGTGGTAACCATCGCCCATGGACATCGGAAAAACAAGAAATTTCGTTTTGTCGATGCGTTGCATCCCCGAAGATAGAGTGGGAAGGGGGAATGAAGAAGAAAAATGATGAGGATTCAGCGACCCTAAGAGCCCAGAGTCCACTAGACCCACAGCATTAATCTTCCGCTCTCTGCCGCTGGGAGAGCATCTCGTAAGAGCCGAGTAGCCCAGCACCGCCTTGGTGGTAGGGGATCTGTTCCCCGACTGTCTTGCGACCACCAGCATGCGAATCCGATCGCCAAGTGTCATAGACGCGTTCCGGTTGAGCCGCATATGGGCCAGACTTACCCCCTCCCTCTCTCATAATTTTTATCCTAGCCTAATTGCTACCTCAATCAAATAATTTTATTAAAATTGGTGCAATAAAGTCTTTAAAAAAAATATCTAATATTTATTGCCTTTCAAAACGATCAAATTTGTAATATTTTATCAGCTTTAAAAGTGAAAATTATAACTAGGTAGAGAAATACTATTTATATACTTATCTTTCTAAATATTATTATAAATTTGTACGTTTAGGTGTTTAGATATTTGTATCTCAATTACACTAAAACGACGACGACACTAAAAAACGACTTAACGGATTTCAATGACATTTGGCATACCCTTATTTTTTTAAAGATTGGACATACATACTACTAGTATTCCTTAACCACTCCAAGTAAGCTATATGCGTGTTAGTTCATTGATTGGGATTTGAACCCTCGACGTATCAATCGTTCAGGCTCTGAACTCAATTTAGTTTGCGTAGACGAAGTTGCGAGCAAGTACTAGTTAAATTGTAATTAATAAAACATCAATTTAATCTATAGATAGGCGTGTCTATCGTCATCTAATGATAGTTTTTTTTTGTCAATCTAAATTGGTAATGCAAGTGACTATAGATGAGCACGCAGCGATATGTGCGTTACGACAGCACGACAATACGAGTACATTTAGATTCAAAAATAAAATATTATATTGTATAAAAAATAATTTTCGGCTATTATTAATCATTGTTATTATGTAACTAATATTAAAATTATCAATTATACTTAACTATTTTTCTATGCTAATTGTTGCCTGAAAACATATAAATTTGCTTTTATATTCACGCTGGTACACATGTATAAACCTTTTCCTCAAATATAAATATTAAAAGCTCCAACTTCTTCAGATTTTTTTCATTATTTTGAAAAATTTACAAGGAAGGACATTTTTTAATTTAAAACCTTTTAAATACTAATTTACTGTAAGTTCTTGCTTTTTCAATTATTCAGTTTAATTGAATGCTTCTTGCAAAATTATATGATTATATGACTAACCGGACCCGCGCGACTTCGTTCGCGTATTGCTCCACTCCTTCGAGTCGTAGCGAGATTTTAAATAGTCTAAGTTACTCCTTGTTACATCAGCTATCTACCAGTGAAAGTGTCGTCAAAATCGGTCTAGCCATTTTAGAGATTAGCCGAAACAAACAGATTGACAAATATTGTAAAAAATGTTGTTGTTGGTATATGTGGTGTGTGCGTGTATACATCCATATGCATTTAGTAAAAAGCGGTTATTTTAATATTACAAACGACACCTTAAAAATATCAATGTTAGTCTGATTCCCTTTCTCTATCTAGTAAATCGATGATTTTAATACATGTGTCTTGCCGTGATGAATATCATGAAGTAAGTGTTGCATTCCAATTGTTTAAGGCATGATTGATTCAGCTCAATCTGCAAATCCATATACATAATTACTGCCATTGAAAATTTGAAATAACTCCTCTATGTGAAAGTTTATGTTTTGAACTAAGCTAAATTTAATATTTAAAATAAATATTTTTTTTAAGATACTAAAAGGTTAATTAATTTTGACACATCTCAACACTTGAAACAAATGGTTTTTTTTTTTCAGACATTTTAAAATAAAATAAAAGCTATATTTTATGGTTCAATACCGTATCGTTTCAATTAAACATTTTACGTGATGCGCGTATAAACAAACATACAAAATGATCGTATTAGCTTCTATTGGTGTTATAAAGGTCCCCGATATATATATTTGTATCATTTATATAATGTGTTGCAGCAAAATCTAGTGTAAATGATACTACGATGCGTTAAAGTGTTTATGAAGGCTCACCTTTATGTACAGTTGCAAAGAAAACGCTTAAACTATAATAATAAGTAAATTCTGGTGTTTTCAAATAACTAATAATTTTTCAAAACAAAATACCACAAGGGTTATTGTTCATTGATTCACACAATTACTCTCCCAAACCAGTGTGCCCATAAAAAACACCTTAATTTTTGCGTCATCATCAAAGTTCCTGCCATGTACATACAAAGTGCAAGTTTCTGCTTTATACTATGACGTCTGTTGACCCACAGAGTTTCTAATATCTCCCAAAGTCATCATCGCTGTATCTTTATAATAGTCTGTTGATGCTCTATCATTGCATTATCCTTTTGTAGTTTTTCTCTTTAGATTTTGTAGATATTTTCTTAGATTTCATAGATTCTGAGAGAGGCTAGGTATATGAAGTGATTCTATTGATTCAAACTCAAACTCAAAATATTTTATTTCAATTAGACTTTTGTATAAAAGTACTTTCGGTACGTCAAAAATTGGTCAGTTAGTCAGTTTGTCTGAAGCCACCACCAGCTCGGAAAGCAATTTTCTGTTGAGAAACAAAACCTCGTCCCAACAAACAGCCGAGCCGCGAAAACAGCCTAAAGTATGTTTTATTGTCTACTATATTACTGTGCAGTTCTATTAACTATAGATTCTGATTAATCATTAAATATATAAAATAGATTAAACAATTTGAACCCCGATAGTACTATAAACTGCATAAATGCACCGCTGCATCCCTCTCAGCAACGCCCAGTGTACCGTGACACTAAGCACATATAAACGCTAACATTGTTCTAGTTTTTAACACAGTACCCTTAACCACGAACGTGCGAACGACGTCAAAATGGTGCCCAATTACCTTCTAGTATTGACCTTGGTGGTAGCGGTCACAGCACGTACAGCAACCACCAACAAAGCAGAAGAAGCTAGAGGTTCACAGGACTCTATTTTGGGAGACCTAAAAGTCGCATACGAAACATACAGAGATTGCAGTGGCAGTGACATTGGCAACTGTCTTAAACTAAAACTAGCAAAAAGTCTTAATAGGATATTGAAAAGCGACGAAATATCTATACTAAGCGGAGTTAAGATTACCAAAAATAGAGATGCAGAACAAAATGTACAGGTTGAAGAAGCGATTCCGAGAGGTATTGATGAAAGCTCATTGGACAACTTAATTTTGGACAAAATCGTTGGATTCATGCAAACTCATACCATCCAGGTAATTAATGATGATTTATAATTGCAGATGCCAAAAAGGCAAATAATCTTAACATTGCCTAAGAATAATAAACTAAACTGTAAGACAATTTTCAATTTAAAAAAAAACAAAGCTAAAACAATTTCCATTCCATTGTCATAAACTTAAGTATACATTATCGGTTGGATTTTGCGTATTCGAAAGTATCCCTGGTGTATCTTAGAAGTCCAGGGTCCACTCTTCATTCGTTTTTTCTTGTATTTAACCTCAAATAACTCCTAACAAAGCTCAACTATCAACAGGGTTTACACTTCATATAAATTAGAGTAAAAATTAATGATCATAGCAATAATTCATAACAGACAGCTCATAGCAATAATTATAAGTGCTAATGAAATTAAAATAGGACCACCTTGAGGTACTCCATTTATAACAAAAAAGGGTTAATTTAAATTGGTTAATTAACACGGATATAGAGAATATAAATTAATAAAAAATATACGTATAGTGACATATTGAACACCTCTTTCTTTAAAGTTGTGAAAAATCTAGATATTTTAATTCAGACTACACAATAATATGAAAACGAAAATATGTCCAAGCAAGATTCGCCATATTTGGTTTGATCTCATTTGCAGTTTAGCGTTGACAGTTTCTCTACAGGTTTAATAACTATTTTCAACTATAACTAGCTAAGCAAGTAATGACGAGTTTTCTAATGGATACCATTTTTATCCCACGTTTAGATATTTATTTTATGATGAAGATGAAGATATATCAGTTTTTACTTTTAGCATTTTTTAAGTTTTACTTGCTGTGTCATATACTTCTTCTTTAGATGGTCAACTGCTTTTATTATTTTGTTTTCCAGATTATTCTCATTTTTAGATTTAATGATTTTTATATTTTGTACAAGAATATTTTTAAGGTTGTTCATCCCATATAATATGATTAAATCTAAGTTATTTCATTTAAGATGGTTATCATTATCAAATGCTTTCACAAAATCACACACTGTTATATTTTCTTAATGAATATTGCTTAGAAAAAAATAATAGTTTGAGCCTTTTATGATTGATATAATTATTTATTAAGTTACCAGGTTATTCATCAGAATATAATTTAAAAATTCTAGTGATAAATCTGGAGTATCAGCGAAGGAAGGTAGAATGTGTTCGAGAAAAGTTTATGTGTATTCTTTATATTATATTAAATACGGACTAAAACTTCTCAAAATCTGTACACTATCATTATTTATAACCGAATTTCAATAAGGGCAAGTAAATCAATGTCATTCACCACGTAACGACACGTAATCTTAATAGTAACTGATGTAACTATTTGAAGGTTAATGTTGTCCAGATAAGGTACAGGTTATTAGTATTCTACCATCATCATTGGAGTTTAGTGGCTTTTTAATTACTGTTATGTGATATTACGTATAAATGGCTCTTTTTATTAACGTCAACTTCGTAGTTGTTAATTTTTATTTTAGAATAAGAGGATAAATAGGAAAAGATATAAGAGACTGTCTAACTTATTAGGAAAGCATTAGTAGCGATTTTACGATTAAATTAATTTTTAAGGGAATTTAATTCTTGAACTTTGTTGATGATAATTTAAGAAATTGTCTTTATTAAAAATTATCAATTAAGAAACTAATTTAGACGGACTTATTTGCTTTTTCTATAATATAAAAAGCGGGTTGCTTGACTCAACAACGCAAAATCATGTTACAAACATGAAATGTAAACAGTAATTATTCCTTTTGACATCGAGACTATATAAAAAGTGAATTAAAAACATAAATTTTATTTATTACGTTAAATTTAATTTATAATACAATTAATCGCCTACTTCTGTATTTCAGAGTTATCTGGTAATGTTATTGTTAATGTTTAATTTTCAGTCTAAACTTGAACTCATCAGTATCTCTTATATTACAAGAAAAGTGTTCCTTCCAAATTTTTATTCATTCCAAGTTCTTATAAAACTTAAAATGTGAACTAATTTTTGACAGTAATATAAGCTAAAAATCCTTTTTTTTACGATACTCTTGTACATAGTTAGATAGAGGATCAAAAGGATTGCGTAGGATCAAATATGATATTCTAGTATTAAAATAGATTTTCCTAATACCATAAATAGTAAATCTAAATAGAAAATAGCAATAAACACGAAACTTCAGCATACCATGCGTGGACGCACCGTGACCGCTTTCACGATCATATAATTGATGCAATTAATTCATTTTGCTTTTTTCCTTGACACACTCTATTAACTACTGCTTTTTCTTTTTATAATTAGAGATGCATCTTAGAATCATATCTTCATATTAATAAGACATGATTTTTAGGTTATAGAATAACCGTACTATTCATTATTATTGTATTAAATACTAGTATTACCTTTTGTATTTTTTTTCAAAAGCATCTCTTCCGCCATATGCTTGTGAACGCATTTTTAGGGTTCCGTACTTGAAAACGAAATAGGTATCCTTACAATATCACTTCGTTGTCTGTCTGTCTGTCTATCAAGACAATCAGGGTTCCAATTGGATATTAATATCAAACATTGTGTGCCAACTACGATTGTTGGAGCAAAGCAAAACCATAATAACATATTTTTATACAGAAGAAAAAATTGTATGTTTTATATTATCGTCGTTGGATACTTAAACGTCTCTACACTTAATCATTTTTATTTTTAAATTATTGAACATAGCAATATCTAGCAACAAACATTATGGGAATAATCTTACATAACAAAAGTATTTTATTTTGCGGTTGGTGGCCCTTACGAATGTACAGAGACTATAGTTTGCTGACGGCTTAATTAGATATGTCCCTCAGTCCAAATGGTACAGAACCTTGGTCCATAACCCAACTTATACTTGAAAGACTTTAGTTAGGACATAAGGTAAATGTCCACAATTTTGGTATTTTAAGGCTCTCAAGAATTAGTTTCATTTTTAATATGTTACTAAACATTATATCACATTGAAAGCTTTTGTGTGATGAATATTGATATTTTTCCATTAATTTAATGTATGAATTATATAGTTTTCGTTCGAATTGTTTTTTATATTTATTTACTTGACATCTTGTTTGAACCCTATTTCGTGATAAAATTTGGCTCTGCTCCTAAGTTCGTAAGTAAGTGGCCTCTGTTTCAGTATAAAGGTTTTTTTGATAAATGAAAGTTAGTATTGATAATTTAGTAATAAATTCCATAAATATTTAACGGCTTTATTTACGTAAGAACAACATAAGGATATTATTTAAATAAATAAAGATATGAGTGTGAGATTCAGCTTAAAGCTTAGCAAATAAGTCAGATAAAAAAATATTTTATATTTTCAGGACATCTTTGAAGCTTTTATTGGTTTTTTGTTTTGTTGTTAGTTTTTTGAAAAATATTTATTTCACAATTTTTTAACTTGCATATACCTAAGAGATAAAACCTTCTTAATGAACACTGAGCAACAAAAGTACCGATTTCACGTCTATTGCATTATCATTTTTCTAGAATTAAAGATTGAATTTTATACTAATATAATTATAATTTAAACCAACCAATATTTGAATTTCTTATTTTTTTGGTTTGCCTCAGAAACAAAATTAACGAAATAATGTTCCTCTGCATCAATACTAAAAGATAGCAAACGTCAACTTAACTTACTTATATTATTATTTCTTTATTTTAATTTAAGGTCCAATTCCCAACTGGTTCAGATTTACAACGCGCGTTCGCGGAAGACCGTGGTAGGAGGAAGAAGTTGGCCCCCCTCCTCGCCATCCCCCTTCTCATCGGGGGTATGATGGTCCCTCTGGCCTTTGGAGCTCTGGCACTGTTAGCTGGAAAGGCTCTGATTGTATCTAAGTTGGCTCTGGTGCTCGCTGGTATTATTGGCTTGAAGAAACTCCTGTCGTCGAACGGTACTGGAGAAGCTCATGAGGTCGTGGTATCTGCTGGACATGGTGGAGCTGGGTGGAGCAGGTAGAGCTATACAAATTATTTAATAATTCTTTTTCTATATTCTATTGTGATATTTTTTTTATAATAAAATGATGACTTTAGTGAAGCGAAGACGTAAAACACGAATAATTAGAAAATTCGTTGCTATAGAAAATCCATTTTTACTTTCATGAGAAATATTTTGCCGTTTCCGTTTTGTGACTTAGCTTGCCGCCATTTTGTTTCTAAATACATGCACATTGTGTGACCCACAAAACATCTATCGTAATTACTTTTACTAACCTCTTATTATATCGGTATCATACGTAGTACATGAATGTGAAATGCCTTGCCAACACTCTTACGCTGCCTCGCTATATATGCGGCGTGGTTGATCTGACTATCGGCGGCTGCGTACAATCCCATACAAATGATAATCGAACCGCCAATTTTTTGATATTATTATTGAAAATTATGATCGATTATTATTTCTAATATATTTAATGACGTTTTAAATATAAAATTAATAATTAATAATTTTTTTGTAAAAATTATGTTATAATATTTAATCATTTCTATTGTATTGACTCTTTAATGATTATTATTATTTTAAATGTTTAATTCACTTTATGTAAGGTTTATAACCGTCACAATTGCCATCCACTAAAAAAAATTAGAACAATTTAAAAAATACTAATTTTGATTTGAGTGTGATGAGTTTCTTTTTTTTATTAATTTTTTTTTTTCAGATCCCTTGAAGGTGCCCATGACCTTGCATACAACGCCTACACCCAATAAGTCAAATACGATAATTTATTGACACGGAACATTATTATAGTAAAATACCCGCCAATAGATAAAAGTTCTCATACAGTCATTTATAGAAAAATATCTAAAAACAGACTGAAATATATTTTATTAAGAACTTTTTTTAGATAAAGAACTCCAATAAAAAAGTTAAGTGGTACAATACTTATTGTATTAGTTGGAAAATATTTATTTATTTATAGCGATGGATTTAATTTACGACACAAGCGTTAAACGGACATTGATTTTGCTTCGGAAACGGATAACTTCGGATTTATAACTTTTTTATATATTATTATATATTATAGAAATATATGTAAATATTTATGTAAATAATATTTATTAATAGTCTTTGGAATTTGCTTTAATATATAGTTAAGTTAATCCTAGAGACAAAGTGTACATATATTATGGGCATATATAATAATACATATTATATTTACATATACATATATAGTATTTAATATTTTTTGTTGTAAATATGTAAATAATATTATATTGCATTTATTTAGTTTATTTATATAAATAGCAAATGTATTAACAAACTAAATATATATGTATGTCATATTTATTTTATTATTATATATATATATATAGATCTCAATATTATTATATGTATTTTACAAATGAATATATTATATCTTATTTGTGTAAAAGTATTATATTGTTATAAATATTTATTTATTATAATAATGTACATAAAATAATTTAAATTTTGTAAACAAATCCTAATAACTATCACGCTACTAATTTATTTAACTTATTCAATAAAATTTAATATCAAATAAACTGTTGAGTAATGAAGGTCAGAATTTTTATTTTACCTCTAAATTGTTTCTATTGGGTAGAAGCTAAAAAAAATATATAAAGATAATGTTGTTATGATTAAACAATAGTTTCACTGCTCGTTTTAAAAAAATAAGTAGTAGAATCCAAATTTAAAATATTTTTTACAAAAATTGAAATTTAGAATCTATATATTCAATTTCAATTTTTGTAAATAATATTAAATTATTTCGGATTGAGATCGATTTCGCCTTTAAAATACCAAACGTTCGGTGATGAGGAGAACTGTGATTTAGGAATTAGTGTAGTCTTGATAATAAAACATGAGTTAGTGTGAAAAGGTGTTAAAATATAGCGTTCGTCAACTGCGTGCCTCCATAATTATTATTTTTAGAGTTCCATACCTCAAAATGTAAGATCCCTTGTAGGACACTCGTCTATCTGTCCCTTTTCCTAAGGAACGAGTGAAGGTATCAAATAGATATTATTTTTTTTTTTAACATTATTAGCAGTATGGATCACATACTAGTATTCCTTATCACCTCCATGTAAGCTAAATTCTTGTGTTAGGGTCACGTCATTAGTGCTATGACCGGGATTTGAACCCACAATTTATCGTGAATCCATCGCCTAAACCATCAGTCCAATTGTGTCCAATAGCATAATTAAAAAAGTAATATTGATACTCGCAAAGAAAAAATCAAAACCATTAGGATACTTTCCGCTAACGTAGAATCATGAGTAATCAAGCAATACACTACAGTATACTTAAAATAATTCAAAAACAATCTTACATAACAAAAGATTTTTTTCCAACGACAAAGCTGAGTTTGTCTCCCAATCCAGATTATACAGAACCCACATTGTGCAAATCTAAGTCGCACTTAACCGAATTTTTAATAGATATACTTCAACTAACCACAAAATCTACAAATATATTCATGTAATCTATATTTCACTTTCACTGAATATATGTTAGTATGCTATTCAAAATAAAAATGATTATTAATAACAGTACAAACACTCATACATAATTAATTATTGATAATATGGAAATGGTCTCCACTGTTCTTGGAATAATAAGTAGTTTTGATTACTGTACTGTTACACTCCGGCAAACGTTGTTTTGCCATATAAATTATTTGTAGTGGGCCACCCTTATTACCTAGGGGTATAAAAAATAGCCAGCGACTTATTCTCACACAAAAAAATTCATTAAAATCGGTCAAGTCGTTTCGGAGGACTTTGATAACAAACACTGTGACACGAGATTTTTAAATATAATTCATATGTAATATTTAGTACGAATTCAAAAAAAAAATTAACTTTATTAAGTAGATGAATGTGGGAAATAAATCCACTTAAAATTTAATCAAGATATATATATATATATATATTTCCGTATTTAATTTGTTATTAGGGAACCCATACAGCGTGACCCGTTCTTTGAGAAGAGGGGGTCTTCAAAATACCACACTTGTTCACAAGGGTAGGGAAGGGAGGCTAACGTTTCCGTTTTTGTGGTTTTATAAATTGCTACGTGAAAACTAGAGGGGTGATGGTCACCGAGGTAGGGAGGGGTATAAAAAGATAGTATGGGTACGTTCCCTTATTTCCAGGAAATCTTATTTACTTTACCGAAGCGTATTGAGTTTTTACAATAAATAAATTCAAATAAATTTTTCTTCAATTAAAAAATATCATCTTATAGAAATATAAGGAAGAATAATTTATTTGGACCTCTAAATACAAAAAGTAAATAATTTAACAATTATGTCAATCTTAAAATATTATATTTAAACTATTAATTAATATAACATAACAAAATACTATATTATATTATCTTGATTTAAATACAATAAAATAGAAAAGCAAAATGTTCAAATTCCCATACGAACGGAATAACATGTTATATCATAACGAAAATCACTAATTTATATTTAAATTTAAAATTCAATTTATAGTAACTGATGAACACTCCAGGATTCCGCACACATTTTAAGAAATACTTATCATAACTTCCTCTAAGTTAGACTCCATTTAAATCTAAGATATCATCAATGTTGATGAGGCTGTAATTATACCCCCCTATTGTACTCATAGCATTTTGTTTGTTTATAATTAATAAGTAAAATAAGCGATGATGGCCCAGTGGTTGAGACTTCAAGTTTGACTCGGGAGGTCCGAGTTCGATCCCCCACACAGGCACACACCTCTGACTCTGAGTTGTGTGTTTTAAGCAATTAAATATCACTTGCTTTAACGGTGAAGGAAAACATCGTGAGGAAACCTGCACTCCTGAGAGTCCCCAAAAAGTTCTCAAAGGTGTGTGAAGTCTGCCAACCCGCACTGGGCCAGCGTGGTGGACTATGGCCTAATACCCTCCTCATTCTGAGAAGGAGACCCGGCTCAGCAGTGGGCCATTGAAGGGTCGTGATGATGATGATGAATTAATAAGTAATTTCTGTCATAATTATATGTTATTCCGTTCTTAGGCCAAATATGTATAGACTATGGAAATGGTCCTTTAAAGTAAGATATTGATAGATTACATAACATTTGAAGTTACTTTTATTTGTTAAATTAGTCTTATAGTAAATGGTTCAAAATTGAATAAATCTTATATCATAACTATAGAGCTATTAAAAATTTTCTCAGCAGTTACAAGTATTCCCTACAATCAGGGCCTTGAACCATGGTGGGTGAAAGCTATGTTTTATGGTCAAATCCGGTAATTACGGTCATCAGCAGTTGTGTAAATGATATACTAGTACTTCGGATATTAGTTGTTTATAGTCATAAAAACACTATGGGTTTGTTTCACAATGTTCCAGTAAAGCAACGGATAGTTATTCAACAGATATTTTAACTGATACAGTTAACTTATTCAATGAATAAGCTGCAAGTAGCTTATTTGGGAATTTAATTAGTTTGGCGTCTTCATTTTATTTTGTTTTCTTACACAAAAACAATATAGATTTAAAACAAAATATTCTACATACCTTCCTATGTGGGTCTGAGGATTTCATCCCACTTCTGAGTTTTTATAAAACAAACTCAGTATCAGCTCGATAACATTTTTATTCCATACATTATACAATGCTCTGATATTTAGTACTAGTGTGCAAAAGTGGCAAATGGGGAGCAATAAATAATTATATTTATATTTATTATCTTAGGATGACTCTACATCATAGCAATTTATTTTATTTTATATTTTATTTTTTTTCTTATGCCAATGTCAGTAAAATTATTCTTCCAAATTATAAAAACTTCTTTCTTCTGCACGCATTAATTAACATTTTCATTTCAACTGGTCTGGACTTCTTATCACTTTATTTTAAAAGAACATCTTTCTCGTCACATTGATCATTTTTGGCGGAAAATAACCAAAAAAATAGCGTGCGTCTGGAGTCGTTTGTCAGTGGCCAATCAGATACGAACTAATGTTGCCACTAGAAGAAATATTAAATCATTTCGATTGCCATACCACAAAATAAATTCATGACAGAAGAATAGAGGTAAATCTGTATTTAAAAAATGATAAATATTTTTGTAAAGAAATAGATGAGAGAGAACAGAATTTCCTTTTACCTACAATCTTTAACTAACATCCACTTTTTTTTGGTAAAATTCATATAAGATCTCTCTTACAAGTCATCTGGTTAAGGAATCTCATTGTTGGTCACTTTCTATTGTAAGGGTCAAGGACCATTTGTGTACACCATAAAGCGGTTTTCATCTGATCTCTGTTTGTGGACTTACCTTTACTTTCATACTAAGTTACATAACCATACACATACATATATATAAAATTAACGTTTGTCTGATCATTACTTCTGAGAAAAAAATACTTAAATTTTAAAAGAAAATTTTCGTCGAAAGTAAGAATCACTATCCTTCTAGTAGTAAATTTGACACTAGATGGCGCTATAAAGAAATTCCTCTGCGAAGCGAAGGCCAGACATTATTCTAAGCTTTTTTGTTCAGTATTACAAATAACTCGATCATAACTTTCTTTTTGTAACAACTTTACAATGACTTTCGTGATGTAACCTCATTACTTTTTATAGCATCTGTGTCAGACATTTTTTTTCTATTTGTCTGTTGGATGTAAACATTGATTTTCTTAAGATATTGACTATAATAAAAGATCTGTCTGTTTATTATATACTAATATTGAAGAGACATTATGTATACAAATCAATTTAATGATTCCAAGAAGATTAAATGGATCGTAATAAAAGTCTTTATTAATCTGTAGGTATTAATAAAGACTTTTATTACGATCCATAGGACACAAAATGTGATCTGGAAATAGCTGGATAAAATGACAATCTTCTGACTGCATTAAAAAGGTTTACTTTGTATTTTAATGGCTCCCAAAAAGGTGCAGTATATGGGCCCGTTTTAATAAATGACTAATAATTATGGAATCCTAACGGAAAAACAAACCTTTTTAAAGAGTTTAATGAAATTTGGAATCAAAACACGTAAACGCAAAAATGCGTACAGTGAGAGTGGGAAAGTGAATCAGGGGGTCATCATTTGACTTTGCATAACGTTTGCCATTGAATTTTGTATGAAGTCGTAAGTCTGGTGGATTATCACTACATAGTATAAAACATAGTCGCATATGTATAATAAATGCATAATATAGTAGAGAAACACTGATAATTTTTGAGGTTTCTAATGTGATGTCGTAAATAAACACATTTTTTGCGCTTACATTTCAAACGCTGGCTGAACCCTACGAGATAGATCAAACTAATGTACTACAGTATTGTACACCTTAAAAAGGTCTACAAAAAAGTCTGTGATGGTATATGGCTATATCTTAGGGATAACCCACAATAACCATTTTTTTGTTTATACGAGAAATAATGGATTATTTACGAAGTTATTTTAAACAATATAGCATTAATCCTTATCCAATTAGGTACCTTAAATACATTGTGCATTTTATATAGATCAATATGGCCCTTTACAGCATGTAATTTAAATGAATATTTTCGAAGATATTGCAGATTTAAAATGCAGGGACATACGTAGTCTATATTATACGTTGTTCCTTAGTAAGATAAGTTATTATGGAAGTTCGTCAGTGTTGCTAGAAATCGTATCGTAGAATACGTTCAATCGCTCTTGTTTAGTGTTTACTTATTAATCAAAATGTTTTCTCTTAATAAAAGTGTGAAGAAACGATTAATTATTTCCATTTTTTCAATCTTTCAAAGTAAGTTTTTCTCAATATTTTTTGAAAATTCCGCTTTGCAAAAATAAATTGGTATATTGAAAAATTCTAGTATAATTTGACTAATAAATGCCCCCTATATTGTACCTTTTAATGGAGTCACTAAAGCCTTTTTTTCTATACTTACATTTCCTATAACTAAACTGGAAAAAAGCGATATTACCTATAAAGTTGATTTTTATTAATTTGTATTTTGCAGAGTTTACTACTAAATAAATAGTAGTAAAAACCTTGAAATAAATCATCTAGTACATGTTAACAATTTCTATGAACATTTTTAACGGTCATGACCTCTAAACAGCGTTATAAGATGAAAGTATGAAATGATCAAGAATGATTGATTGCATGACTAAGTATATACATGGTAGAGCTTAGCTCATCTAAGAACAGTTGTAATACAAAAGCTTATTTTATAAGTCCAATTAAAAATAGTAGCTAAGTATGTTTTTGACTACATGGATGGGTTCTGTTGAATTAGCCAAAAAGTTTAACTATTTTTTTTCATGCACAATAGTGAATGATATTCAGTTTTCTATCAAATTATTATGATTGAAAAGTCTACTATTAATAAAAGTTTACTATATTAGCATTGATAACTTAAGATAAGTATAAAGAAAATGATCTCTTTTTTTTCATTCTTTCAAGGTAAGAATTTTTTATTTACCTTTTTTTATTTTTATTTATTTATAACTTTATGGTACACCACAAAAGGACAAGGATATAGAAAAATTAAGCTAATACTAAATTAAAACTAATGAGAAATGTCTTATGGCTAATTAGCCATCTCTTCCAGACTTTTTTTTAAAAACGATTACTACTTAGTAGTATGTAATCTATACTTTTTCCTTAACCCCTCTAACAAAGTGGGTGTTTGGACTGGACAACGTCAGTAGTTCAATGACTGAGATTTTAACCCACGACCTATCGATTTTTAATCCAACGCCTGAACCACTGAGCTACTGACACTTTTATTGGTGTTTGTATGATTATTTTTTTTTGCAATTTAATACATGAGCGTAGCAATGATGTCTTCCTAGAGGTGTTTGACGTGGAAAGAAAACGTCACACTACACTACAAAATATAGATATACTTTTTTTTATATTTTAGGGTAGGAGCAAGCCCATATAAGCCCCCTTTTAATTAAAATAATTATCACATATAAGTAAAATTAAACATTTTTTTAAATACCGTACAGTAACAAAATCACAGTTCCCTCCCTAAAACAACTCTACTTTTTGTCTAAATCAGTTATGTTACTCAAAAAGAAAATAATTTTAGCTTTGACCACTATATCTATTGAATTTGTTCGTCCCTTACTATCTTACCTTTGTTGGTTTATTCAATTTAACACCATAACCCTAAATATAAAGAATGTAGTTAAGGTTTATCAAGTTAGCAGAATGACTAGTTAATGTTGATGTTAGAATTCAAACCTGTACTGTCCTCTATACAAATAATATAAATGCGAAAGTATACTGGTTTATTCCACTTTCATACAACATACATTGACCATATGCCTCACATACACTCTATGGTTGCCATTACATTTTTATGGTAAATAAAACTATGTTAAGTTGTTGTTGAACCGAAAAGTAATCAAAACTTCCAAACCCTTTCTTTCTCGAGTCTTACTTCTAAATAGCTAACCTTTTAATAATTTGAGTGAGATTTTGAGTAGATCTGTAGATGGTTTATGTTTACAATAAGAACCATAAGGTAACCATATAGATCCCTAAGAAAAGTATGAAATTGAGCAAATTGTACCAATAAACTAATTTCTTTATAAATTTTAAATGTAGATCAATCAATATCATTCACACTGATTTTGATTCCCTTGCAAATGTAGGGATAAAAAATAATGCAACATAAACAGCCGTATCTTTTGATTGCGTTGACTTCTAATGATTATTTGCATCTCAAAAGGACTGTAGAGTTGTAGACCTAAATAACTGATATTAATTTCAATTTGATACCTCTACGCAATCCTAAAAGAAAAGGTTTTGACAGACAAAGAGACATTTTAATTCATAATTCATATATGACTAATTCCCAAAGACATAACGGACACACAGCTCGACATGCACTTCATCCCCACGCCGATAGATGGCGTACGAGCACACTCATTTGTTTACTTTGTATGTTAGGCTATGTCTTTTCTCAAGCTCTACTCTATCTCTGTATCTTATTTCATAAAAATCAGTTCAGGGATTAAAGCCTGATTGTAAACCAGACACACAGACGCCAACTATTTCTCAATAGAGGGCGTAAGTAGCATATTAAATCGCATTACCGTTTGTTTAGTTTGTATTCTTAAATTATAATATTAGGTTTGATCCCAGAACGAAGTGAGGGTAATTAGATATTGTATAATAAAAGATTAAAAGAATAAAGCGACCATTAGTTGCAATGAGGTTTTTTATACACACTTAAATGTGTGAAATCTACGCTTGTTTTAATTAAAATAATTATTTCAATTTTATATATCATTATAACTGGGCCGGAACATTTTTCACCTTTCTCTGTAATGGAATTATACTTACAAACATAGTCACAGTAAAATAATAATATATTTGTAATATATATATCAATGTAGGCAGTCTTTTGAAAAGATCAATTATTGAGTTTGCTGTTCTTCTTAACAGATAACCTATATAGCTGGAGGTAGCTTCAGACAAACACAGAAATGTAGATGATGAATTTTGAGTAAAGTATAATTTCCTTTATGAATAAAAAACTCGCCAAGTGCGACTTGCGCAAGAAGGGTTCCGTGCCGTTATTAAATATTTCTTTTATTCTGTTTTTTATTATAGGGGCAACAAAAATACATCATTTGTGAAAATTTCAATTGTCTAGCTATCACGGTTCATGAGATACAGCCTGGTGACAGACAGACAGACGAACGGACAGCGGATTCTTAGTAATAGGAACCCGTCTTTACCCTTTGGGTGCGGAATAAAAACGAATAGCTGTTTGTTGGTCAGACTAAAACTTGAGAACAACTCAACCGATTTGGCTAATATTGGTTTTGAATTTTGTGAAGGAGTCCAGGTAAGGTTAGTGGCGAAAAATGCTAAACCGATTATAGTTTAATATACCCTAGCAAAGCGAGGACGGATCAGCTAATATATAACGCTGAATAGTTTGTTTGTTTGCTTAATCGCGCTAATCTCAGGAACTACTGGTCTGATTTGAATAATTCTTTCAGTGTTAGATAGCCCATTTATCGAGGAAGGCTATAGGCTATGTATCATCACGGTAAGACCAATAGGAGCGGATTTTCATATGAACAAAGTTGCGCATTAGACTAAACGGTTTTTTCATAGCCATTGAAGAGTTCCACTTTCCACCTAATAGTTCGATCATCAGATCAGCTTCAATATATAACAAATGATAGTACTATCATCTGTCTCTACATATACATATTTAGAATTATTTCATAATTTGTTACTTTGTTACAAAAGTAGCTTATAGTAGCATGATTGATTTTCAAAAACTATTTTAAGATGACGTCATTATTTCGCTTTTTAAATATTAATAATAAAGTTATGTTATGTGTACAAATTTAAATTGTATCATCAATTATATATTTAGAATAACGCAAAAATTACTGAGTCGTGACGTCACTGGATCGGCGGTTATGCTATATTAGCTAATATTATAAAAATGAATAGGTATATACTGTATATATTGGGATCATTAAAATCTAAATATATTGAGCGACTTCGTCCGCGTGTAGCTCCGCTCCTATTGGTCGTAGCATGATGTTATATAGCTTATAGCCTTCCTCGATAAATGGGTTATCTAACACTGAACGAATTGTTCAAATCGCACCAGTAGTTCCTGAGATTAGCGCGTTCAAACAAACAAACTCTTCAGCTTTATATATTAGAATAGATTTAAATATTGCGGAACTATAAAAAAGGCGTATTTAAATCAGATTGTCTAATAGTGGGAAGTTAGATAGTGATTAAGTATTGTTAAAGTGTACCTTTTCGTGTGAAAAAAAACAAACAAACTCTCTATTTATATTATTAAGTACGATGAAGATACACTTTTCTCTTTATAATTAAAGTTATGAGTCTTACTTTGTTAAGTATAAAATTTTAATCAATGCAAATATGTTTTAAATTCCACTAAAACCGTAATTTATTACCAATTTTTATCGTAAGATAATTCAAGGTATCAATAAGGAATCTCAAATGAATAGAAAGTCCTTAAAAACTCTATAGAACAACATTTTAATGCTTATTAAAATTAAATAATTGATACTAGTATTAAATAAACTAAATTTATTTTAATTTACTGTATTAAAAAGTTAAAAATATTCTAAATTTATATATAAATAAAAGTCATACTTATATCAATAAATAAACATTTTCTATTTGATAAAAATGTAATGTAATGCCAATGAAATTAATTTGAATCACCTTTAAAGTGTAACCCAATGAACAAATAAAAGAAACATCATAATCACTTCCTGAGTACCTTTTTAATAAGTTGATTAATAAATACAAACGCACAATCCAATCAAATGCATTACAACAATCCAACGCACTAGTTTATTCGCTTTAAGTTCACTTTGGATGCGTAGTAGTGGGGTGAGACTTGAGAGCCTTAAAATACTCCGTCTATACAGCGTCGCAACACTTTGTGTTAGCTTTCATAGGGGTGAACAAACATGATACGTAGCACGCTTGTCCTATTTCTGGTGGCCGTTGCCCAGGGTATGCCCGCCCTGGACAAGGAGGCCAACGACCCCGGCCTGGTCGGCGGCGTCCTCGGCGTCGTCAAGGAGTGCGTTGATGGAGATGTGTCCCTGTGCCTGAAGGTGTGTCCTAATTCAGTGATTAGTGATGTGATAGTGGTTCTAATACTTACGTTTCCGTTATTTTTTAATTGCAGGAGAAAGCTTTGAAGTATGTGGACAGCTTGTCATCAGCGAGGGAGATGAGCATTGCTGAAGGTGTTACGCTGTTAGGAACTGGATCTCCAAGATCTGCTAGGGCCTTCGAACCCTTGGCTGACGAACCTAAGGCTAGAGAGGCTCAAGTCGAGTCCAGGCTTGTTGATTCAGCTGCTGATTTCTTGGAGAACCATGTGATCCAGTTCCGTTTGCCGTCTTCTGCTGTTGAGGGTATGAAGAGGTCTCTTGAGGAAGGTAAGATCTTTAATTATATATTTAACAAAAATTTAAATTTTACGTATTAAGTATTTAGTTTTGTATCGGTGAAAGAATTATCAGAATCAGTACAATAGTTTTTGAGCTTATTGGCAACAAACAAACATTATAATATTAGTATAAAAAAAGGTTTAAGTATTGTTAAATTATCAACAAACAAACAATGTTCAATTACACCGCGATTTACTAACGAACCACTCATAACAAGAATAAAAAGACTTTCAAAACAAGAAACCATTACATAATATGAAATAAAAGGAAAGATAAAAATAAAAGAAAGTATTATGGCACGGATAAAAAGTAAATTAAAAGTGATGTGAAGTGGGACGTAAAAATAAAAGGTTTAAAATGGTTTACTTTATTTCAATGTTAAGCAAATAGAGCAAAACTTTGGTAGTCAAGTGTGATTGGGTTTATTCAGAGAGTTCTGCATACATTTCTACATGACTCAATACTGTTTTTACAAATTTAGAAAATAGGTCTAAAAGTAATTTTAAGCAATATGGTTTTTGAAAAAAAAATGGAAATAAGGATATATAATTTTCAAAATATAATTTTTTAAACTCTAATAGTAATGGCAAGACGATAGAAATTTGACCAATTAAAAGTAATAAATCTGTTTTCGGTTCAAAGTAATTACTGCAATTATATTTGGACAATGTTTGCCTTTCACTTAATAACTTTAGACAATTTACTAAGCTATTTAATTTCCATATAAATTTTTTAATATTTTGATTAACTTACTGAATTACATTGATTTTTAGGACCCTTAGGACAAAAGTGACATAACTCAAAATTCCTTCTCATTTTCTCTAAAAATTTGTAAAAAAAAAAAGATAATAAAAAGTAAGAAAGGATTACCATTATAATAAAATACTGGATATACACATAACTTTAATCAAAATAGGTTTTTTTTGAAAATTTCTTTCTTATTTCTCTGTGAATTCAATTTTGAGTTAAGTCACTATAATTTAAATCATTTAATATTAGCAGTATGTTAGTGTTAAAGTTATTTTATCAAGAAAATATGAAGATAATAAATAATCCAAATGTTGCTAAAATCCAATATGATAGATACCTCAGAGAAGTGAAGAGGAAACGTTATTTATTCATGAGGAACTCTAATAGCATCTCGTAACTGGTCAAGATTAGTATCGCCACAAATCACGATTTAGTTCATTGGCAATTTAATTTATAGTAACCATTCATGCTTTTACTTTTTGTCTGATTCACTATGAATTTATTAACTATAATTTTAGTTAAACATTTTGAAAATGCCGACGAATTACTGACAGTTTCTTTTTTTTTTAAATATTCTTTTTAAGGGGGAATTTTAAGCAGTAATTCGATGGTATACAAAGCATATGTAATACTAGAAAATTATCATATTTTAATTGATCTAATAAAAAAGGTGAATTAGAGCAAATCTTAACTTTTATCTAACCCATAATTTGATGGTGTCACTAACAAATCAAAGCTATGAATTTCTATTTAAATATAAAACTTAGATTTACAAAAAAAAATTAATATATTATTCCTAAATAAAAATATTCACGTGACGGTAATCATATTTTATATTTATCCCGCAGGAATTCTGATTTTTCTAGGATAAGTAGCCATTCTTAATCCAGATTATAAAGTATATATATGCCATGTCCTATAATTTTTATAGGAGATAATATCCCTTACGGTTTATCTAACATTAAAAATTCTTGCACTTATAGAAATATATATTATTCCTGATTACTATAACTTATACAAGACATCACTATATAACGGATTGTATAAAAAAATAGCAAATTTTCTTTCACCATCCACAGTGAAACATGTGGGCAATACGTTACATAATATTTTGAGTAATTAAACTTTCTCAAATATTTCGTAAGACTTTAAATACACTAATTATATAATTTTATATTAATAAATATACAGCTTACATATTATTTTTAAAAAGTCCTTTCACTTTTTTGATAGCGGATTAATATTTCTTCACTTATGTAACTTTATACACTTCAATATTAAACTTATAACCTTATACTATTATCAGTTTTGAATATTAATAATAAACGCATCTTTCTCATAGAGCTTTTGCCTTTTGTTATATTAGAATCAAAATCTGCTTATTGTACTAAACTGTTTCTTAAAATTTGATTCAGTTTCGTTTTATATTTTCATTGTAAGAAAAAAAAATCGATCAAGTAAAATACGAAACAAATAACACTAAGTCAAAACTTCTAGTAGTTTCATAAATGGCCACGAAACATTATCAGACTACTTTTTTTATAGACAGTGAATAAAAAAGTTGTGCCACATTAAAATAGAGTGAAACACAGGTAGTAAGTTAGTAGTGCAGGTTAACATTGAATGTCCATTCATGTCTACACCTTGTTAGCGAGTGTTCTCATTCCACTTAGCGGTTTTTCTATAACATATTAGAAAACACAGGATATGTATTATAAAGAAAATATATACAAATTGTAAAATAATTTATTTTATTGTTACAATTTGCAAAACCAATAGATATCATTCTGCTGTTTTTAAATCTTATACTTTAATATATATATAAAGCTGAAGAGTTTGTTTGTTTGAACGCGCTAATCTCAGGAACTACTGGTCCTATTTAGAAAAATTCTTTCAATGTCAGATAGCCCATTTATCGAGGAAGGCTATAGGCTATATATCATCACTCTGCGACCAATAAGAGCGAAGCTACACGCGTACGAAGTCGCGTGGATCGACTAGTGAATAATATCCTTCTGTCCCATAGAAGTTCAGGTTTTTTCCGGGATATAAAGTATTTAATTTTTAATGTATTTTATAAAGATCTGTACAATAAATTTCATTCTTATTTATTCAACTGATTTTGTGCCATGAGCTTACAAACATACGGGCTGATAGACAAAATGATAGACAATAAAAGATCTAAAAATTATTATTACATTTGACCTTGAGTTTCTGTCTATTTCTGTATTGTTATGATTTCTACTAGCTAAGTAGTCTTCAATTTTCGTTCGTAACAGTACAATGTACTAATTTATCAATATCATAATGCATATTAAGTTAATTCATAACAGAAACGGTATGCTAAACATGTCGCCCCTCGCACCATCCTTCTACGTGATCAACATTATTATACACTAGGCCATGAAAGTGGAACATTCCTACTACGGTCATTAGACGCTTCCGTTTCAAGTCCTTCAAGCTTTCATGAGAAACCAGTTTTGCTGGCGAGTCATCGAGAAATCGACCCATAACAAGCCACTCCCAAGTCTTCTTTAAAGAAAGTTGATCTGCCGCACCGATTCGACAATTACGATACACTTAGCAATTAAATTGTAGATATGGTCAGATAGATTGAACACGTGATTGATTTTGAGATACATCTTGCAATGCGACTGCGTGTTGCAACCGTCACGTAGTATTGTGTTCGAGTTTGTTTGTTTGGTTGGATACGATACTCTCAGTACTAGTTCGAATTTAAAAAATTCTTTTAGTGTTGTATAGCTAATTTATCGAGGAAGGCTATAGGCTCTATACCATCACGCTACGACCAAAAGGAACGGAGCATCAATGCAATATGTTGCTAAGAATGAGCACCTTGAATTCAAACGCTAACGAAATGGCGCGGGTCGGTTATATTACATTAAAACAAAATAACATAGCACTACAAATGCTTACAAATCAAAGTTAATAAAATTTTAAAATTAATACACAAAATTAAATTAATGTAAATTATGATAATTTGAGTATGTTTAAATTGAAATTAGTTGAAAGCGAGATTAATAAAAGGCAATTAATATTAAAACATGGTTAGAAGTATTAGGGAAACACGGAAGACACAGAAAAAACTAGTATTCATGGAATTTAGAATAGAATGTTAAGTTAAGCAAGCTAAGAAAGTTTAATATAATTTAGAAAATCTGGCCTAATATTTATTTTACTTGGAAATACATAACTACGGTATTAATTATTTAAATTAAAATTTCTAGAGTAGCTAGATAGATAAGCAGTAATTAAGATTTTTTTATTTGAATATGAAATTATATCGAAACTTTAAATTATTTACAGCTCGTGGCAAAAAGAAGAAGATCAAGCAACTCCTCCCTCTTTTGGCCATCGCCAAGCTCAAGATCATGGCCTTGATTCCTCTGTTCCTTGGAATCATTGCCTTCGCCGCTGCCAAAGCCGTCCTCTTAGCCAAGATATCTCTGCTGGTTGCTGGTATCATCGCTCTGAAGAAACTCCTCGCTAGCAAGCATCATGAGACCAGTTACGAGGTAGTGGCACATCCTCATCATGAAGAACACTATGCCAGCAGTGGTCATGGTTGGGGAAGATCAATTGATGAAGCACAGAATCTAGCTTACTCAGGACATGCTAAATCTGATTAAGGAGGTGGAGTTCCACAAGGATCGATTTCGAGACCCAAAGTATTTCTTAGATATACGAACGACGACATGAGATTAATATTGTTACGATCTATTTATTGATAGAATAAGGATATTTATTAAATATTTATTGTACCCCTTTGTAAGGGATGGTAAAGTATTACTATTGTTGTTGTTTTCCCAAAAACTTTGTTCTGAATTTGTATGATCCTTCTCGTTATACTACATTAGTATATATTTCACACCCTATACGGTATCCGTATTTGTGTACTTTGTTTTAAACAAATATTTTATTACTATTCTCTATTTCGTATCTTTTGCTAAGATTTATTATTATGTGATCTTAACCTAGTCCTTTCTTTTAAGTCCTATTATCATTATTTTTTGTATTATATTTAATTTGTTTATAATTAGTACTGTATCTATTATTATACCTTTATTTATATTGTTTTTAATATCTGTTTAGATATTATGTATAAATGTAAATATTGTATATAATTAACTTATATGTTTAGAATATCAGTTATTGCTGTATATTATGCCTCATTATGATATTTTACGTATGAATCATTTTTCATAGACTTATTATTTGTGTATTGTATTCTATATTAATATTTAAATTTTTATTAGAATATTTTTTCAATACTGAGTTATTATTTGGTTTTTATTATGTAATAATAATTATTTTTATTCTATTATTTATTATGTATAGTTTGACAAATGACTCGTACAAATAAAGAACATTAAATATAATCATTGTTTTATTTTTAAACCGCTACACTATCGATCTAAAGGACAAAATTTTAATAAAATGTAAAAGTGATATATATATATATATAACCTAGATATAAGAGTAGACTAATATTATTAGATTTTTTAATCAGATCAGTATGTTCAGAGATTACTCTTTATATACAAAGAATAAACAAAATTACTCCAATAAAAGCATGAAATATTTTGCAAAAGTAGACTTTTTCTTAGCCGATTTACTTATAGGCGTGTACACAAGTGCGCTTTCACTTTTATATCCTGATAGGACGGAATTCCGACAAGACTAATGTCTAGACTCTAGAAAGAGATAAGCTATAGGTTATCTTATATCCTCAATCAATGAGTCATAGACAAGCAACAGGTAAACGGACTCTAATACATTACAAATAGAAAGACAAACATGTTAGTCTAGACTAGACTGTATATAGTTAGCAGTAAAGGAATCATCGATCTTTTATAAGATTAATTAAGTGTACACGCAAACGGATAATGTATTTCATCATATACAGTTGGAATGATAAGTAGATAGATTTTTGCACTCTCATCCGCTTCATAAATTACATCTTTTGTTAGACAATCAAGTGCCTGTATTGCGCTACTCAGTAAGAACAACATTATAACCATCAACTTAAAATAGATGACGCTGATCGGTTACTCGCAGAGGCTGTCAAAAATAAGGGAATTTAATTCGTGTTCAATAAAAACTAAATTTACGTCTAGATTGCTTAATTATTATGCTTGTATGCAGACTAAAATTATAATTTATAACCCACGAAATCTTCTTGAAATCTAACATTTATATCAACTTCTCACGACATAGCCAGTTTAAGCTACATAACTTAACTTTCACTTTCACGATACATTTGCAATTTAAACTTGTTCAAAGCTTTGTCTATATTGATAGCTGTATTGTTTGTTTGTACTATTATTTTCAGTATTAATCGCTTTTAAAACTTTGAATTTTGGCACAATCAAACGCTCTAAATATCGAATGCTTCTGTGAAGTCAAATCAGCTTCATAAATAATTAAAAGGAAAAGTTTTTAAATATAATCTCTTTAGGTAAGTTTTAGAAGACTCAAAAATATTATACCAATAAAATAAGTAAATTCTGATGAATAACTATATAAAAGAATTTTCGAAATAAAAATTACAAATATAATTATATAACTTGGTGGACAAACATGGTATTATAAATTAAAAATAGATAACACTGATTTAAGCTTTGAATCTAACCTTATATTTTGACTAAAAGAAAACATGAACAAGCTTTTTAAGCATGAGTAACCAAAGATTAAAGTAGGTGAAATATTAAACCCTAAAGGCATTCAATTCAATACAGGTACAAGTATTATCATAACCGTTACTCTCAAGTACTTGTTATAGACATGCTCTATAGCGATTTGCATATTTATACATTTTTATGTATGTATGTTTCCATACGTTTATCCATACGTCCAACATAATAAAAATGAAATAAAAAATCGATCACTAAAGCTAATAGTTAAGGGATTATTAATAAAGAAGAAAATGATAGAGAAGTGGCGTCATTATCAAGTCTACTTCTGTTGCAGAAATAAGTATTCGTAATAATATACTTAAAAGATAATAAGATCATGAATTATATACATGAAGTCAAGTAGCACTTAGGGCTTGAGAACCAGGTACAGGTATCAGGACAGGAAATTCCGCTGCTCGACCTCAGTACCTAACATCTAACTAAATTAAAAAATAAAACTAATGTACACTTTGTATCGTAATTTTGCAGCATTTTTAGTTTAGTCTTTCGCCAGTAATGTACAACTCAATGTTAAATATACCTGATGAACTATCTCTTCAAGGATATGATGCAGCACATACGTCAGATCTAGAAATTGTTGAATTTAAAGCCGCAACAAAAGCTATTATAACCTGTAAGTTAGTTGCAGAGTCACGCAACTTTCTCTGTTTGCGCATTTCTGCAACTAAAACCTCTTGGCCCTAAATAGCTGTTTTAGGGCACAGAGCGCTTATGTCAGACCTAGAAATTGTTAAGTTTTAAGCATTACAAGCTACAGCCGCAACAAAAGTTATTATAACTTATAAGTCTTGGTTTTGGGTGTGATATCACGCATTCCTGTAACTAAGGTCTCTTAGCCCTAATCTGATATTTAAGGGCTTATTTGCTGGAGATCCTCACTACATCAAGTCTAGAAATTATAAAAATTAAAGCATTAGAAGCCAGAGCCACAGCAAAAGTTAGTATAACCTGCAAGACAGTTGCAGAGTCACTCAACTTTCTTTGTTTGGGCGTCACGTCGGTAACCGGAATCTAAGATTTTGTCATATACGTCGGATGACCTAATACCTGAACCTACTTGCTGTTATTCAATGTAACCTGTATGAACAATCGGTAAGGTATTTAGATGAGCTTTCTAAATTTTTATGATTGTTGATGAGCGTTTTCTCTACATCTTTGTTAGTTTTCTATCATAAACAAATAAAAATTTATAAAGTACAGTTGCATATATTTAAAGAACTGTTATTATCTTCTGAGTACGTCTCTTGGATTATAAAGAAACAGATATTTTTTTTAAGTTTGCCCTCTATGTCTTCCTAATCTAATTGTTATAATGCTGTGTTGTTATGCGAAAAATTATATAATGTTTTTTAAGTTTGTGTTCTTTAGCAATATATTATTTAATACCTCATCTCAGCTACGCAAAGACCAGAAGATCATCTGTCGTTCGTGATGAAGATGAGGAGGGACTGCAAAGAGGTCTAATAAAGGTTTATCTTCAACAACACAAGACAATTTTAAGTAAGAAAAACGACTTCAATTATAATATAATAAACCAACTTATATCTCAATTAAAACAATAATTATGTCCTATTTGATTTTGTGGAGTTTTTTTTGTATAATTTGATTGACTCAAAATCTTGTGAATTATAAACAAACAAGAAGTTATATCAGAACTTCCATAAAGTTTGTATATGCAGACAAACTTCCGTATTCATTAAAAGTTAGTAAAGATGCACAATGTATTAAAATGTGCAGAGAATTCTAAAGCTTTACATAACAGATCTTGTAATTCTAAAAAGCCCTTAGGGAAACTCAGTACGTTTTGTACATCATTCATTTGTGAAAATCACTTACTATTCCAATGATGATCATGGAAGATCCTCTGTAACGCATCTTAAATAACACCAAAATATACGAATATGGACCTTAAAGTACACCCATAAGTGTCATTTTGTTATTGGGTGCTAGTTCTTTGAATATGGATAAGACTCTCACTAATAAATTGTAATTGTTTAACTAATTGATAAATTAAACACTTACCAATGACAACTATGTTCCTTGAAGTATTTGTAATATTTTTTGGATAAGCCTGAGCAATCAAACTCGAAATATTTTTAATCAAATGGTTAGAACTGTGTCCGAGATAAACAGAAACATATTTATACACTAGTCTACAAATATGCAGGCGCTTACGCCACTAAATGAGTTTTATTATTATCCCGCAGGAACTCTTAATTTTTTTATACACTAAATTGAAAAGATAAATACAAAACAATACCCTTTATATATTGACTTCCAATAATATGGACGCACAATTAGCGATTAAAAGTGTCTAAGGCAAAACTTCTTAGTACAACTGGCGTATCGTGGGAGTTTAGTATATCATAGTTTTTGAGTATAGTAAATCTGAAGAACCTGTCATAACAAATGTAACTATATCCTTGTCATTATATACTATCCTTGTCAAATATTACTTACTCATCCTCGCTGAGGCTTCAACAGACTTTTTACTAGAATAAGTTTCCCAGTAAGTAGTGTCAAGCTTGAAGTAGAGCAGTACCTGGCTATTCTAATCACCCCCATGTATGATTACTGATAGTTTTTTTCACTATTATTGAGATTTTTTTTCTTAAATAAACAATTATGATCAAATCTATTTTCTATTTCGTCAAAAAAAATTTTCTTTTTCATCTGTGTATAACAACGTATGAAACGTGAATCACATAATAAGCTTTACTTTTATTTACTTTACAGGTAACACCTTAAAGTTCAAATCAAACTAGACTCTATGTACAATGAAATAAAGTACAAAATGTCATGTCATATTTGTTTTAAAGAAAGCAATGAATAATTGTTGCCATTGTAGTTGTAAACAAAAGATTGACAAATTATTCTTTCTTAATAATGGATATAGAGAAAAGCTATTTTTTTGTTTTGCTTATTGTATTGTGTTTTACAAACAAACAACTCATCACATGATTTGCTCTCTCTTCTCTCAGGATCTCAAAATAAGAGTCTTTCGTCAACTATAAGTAGTTATATCTCACTCTGATATCTAGATGAAATAATGAGTTTATAACACAGAGTTAACAATTACTAAAATATCTAAATAATATGAAACTTGCTAATTTTTAGTGTCATAGAATTATGATACTTAGTCAGTAAAAATGAGCGTACATTTGAGTATTTTCAATCGATTATGTATCTACTTATTAATGATCAAAGGGCTGTATATTTTAAAATCATATTTTATTTATGAGTACACAAAAACACAGAAAAATGTAATAAAAAAGAAAAAGTTTCATAAATAAACATAGATAATTATTATAAATAAGATAACGCTTACACGACTATTCGCTTAAACAAAGAGAGATCAAGTTAAGTGAAAACAAAAGTAACTTACACTTGAAGCCTACTGACGCGGACGGCGCAGACGGGCGACTCGCCTATATTAATTTTTTTTAACTAAGCAGTTGAGACTCCAAAGTCTTACTCGGGAGATCCCCCACACAGGCACACACCTCTGACTTTTCTGAATTATGTGTGTTTTAAGCAATTAAATATCACTTGCTTTAACGGTGAAGGAAAACATCGTGAGGAAACCTGCACTCCTGAGAGTTCCCTAAAAGTTCTCTAAGGTGTGTGAAGTCTGCCAACCTGCACTGGGCCAGCTCCTCATTCTGAGGACGAGACCCAGCTCAGCAGTGAGCCATTGACGTTTTATGATGACGAAACATATTAAGAATTAGTTGATATCAAAAAATACGAAATATCTTTCAACATAGATCAAATTAATACGATTCAATCTCGCTTCGCTGAAGGAATATGGATTTTACTTGCAAGGATATTTGGCACTGAGGTACAGCAACTAAAAATTTGTAAGCTATTACGCTGAGGTCTATTAATTTCAGACTGATAAATTTTAAGTAGCCTTGATGGTAATTAGCGGGTAGCTTCTCTGGGCTTTTTTTTTGGAAATCCCACCACCTCGATTAAACAGTTAACGTCGTTGAAGGTAGTGCAAGTAGTGTAATTTAGTGTTAAGATTTATAGTAGTTAGACAACTATGTCATAATATTATGTCTAAAGTTTGGGTAACCGCAGATGGTCAAGCAGTTTAAAATTACATAATTGGGCCGTTTGGATTCATGTACTACACGGTATACGTTTAACATTTACTATACTTTCGCTAAATACGCTACGACTCCAAAGTATCTCATAACCATACAATATTGCATACAAACAACATATAAATACTCTAAATTGCCAAATTATTAATGGGATTGGAAAGCCATAACAATTGTATGATTTGAATTTCTAAATGTTGAATAATTTGTATTTTATATTATATAACAAAGTTTTTGTTGTTCAAATTAAATTATAGTTCAAATTAATGTTAAATTAAAGCAAAAACTTAAACTGTAAAAAAAGCCAATTCTGGCAATTAAATTATGTTAGTGTCTATGAAAGCATTTATTCAAAAACTTTAATTTATTTCTTTAATATGTATAATAAGGTTCCAACCGATCTGTTATTATTATCTACATCAAACTATTATTAAAGAGGAAAGATTTATTTGTATTTTTCTATGATTGTAATTGTTTGTTGCGAATAGGCTTGAAAACTACTGAACTACTTTTGAAAATTCTTTCACAGATAAAAAGCTGATGTTGTGTGTTGCCATAAGTATTCTAATTAAAAAGATATGGCTATTTTGATGTTACTGATGTGATTCGAAAAATATTTAAGTGGAAAAGCATTCATACGCCCGTCTCTCTTTCTCTTCTATACTCTCATCCTCTCGCTCTTTTTTTTCATTCATTTTATGAATGAATGAATACTTTATTGCACACTATCTACAATTACAAGAAAACTTACAAACTAGACAATTGTAATACAAACAAAAAAGAGCTTATTGCTGTAGGCAATCTCTTCCAGACAACCTTTTGACCTTTGGAGTTATGAAAAACTATTGTCATGGGTAGTACATAAAGTAATGTTGTAAACTAAGATGAAAACTATGCATATTTACTATTATTTACTCCAAATTATATATACAATACATTTTATCTTTGCTCTGTCCAACTCGCTCGTTAATTATCTGTCTTTTTTTCTCTTTGTTTTCAAATAATGAAAAGCTATATAAATTACAAAGTGACAATTTAAGGACATCAATTATAATATTGCTTCAAATACCCGGAACGAAGCGAGGGCAGGCCGCTCGTATATAATAATATTGTAGAATAGCCGTGTTTGTGCGCGTATTTCTTCAAAACAGCTGAACTGATCTGGATTAAATTTGGTACACATGATTTAGGAGATGGATTAACTATATCCCAAAAAAGGACAGTTTTCGTGGAAAAGAATGTTAGGGAAATACAAAAGCTGAAGCTGCAAAATTTGTATACATAATTATACTTTTATTTGAAGTATACACGGACTCGGACGAAGTCACGTCGGTTGAGTAGTATATAATAAAATTCAAGCTTTAGCTTTATCTACAAAGAAGTTATAGATCATTTGCTTTGATCGACTTAGCGGAAGCACAGCAATGCCGCCGCCGATCTAAAAATAAAATATATACGTCAAACCTAAATCTTTGGATAATTAATATAAAATATATTAAAAAAAAATAACAATTTAAAATTATTTAACTTATTTTGAGAGTATAGTGAGATTGAGTATTAATTTCAGCCATAGCACAATACTTTTTTGAAAGAATAATTAATCAGGAGGATTACAGTCAATTCAAAAACCTAACGGGATTGTTAGATACAGGTTTACATCTAAAAATAATCCAAAAAACGAGACCGAATTTGAAAAAAAATCACTGAATAAACTAAAACAAGTAAGAGAAAAAAGTTTCTATGATAATAATGGTTACAGATAACGAATTCTTTACTGACTCGTTAAATATAATGACTAAACAAATTATAAAAAAAATCTTTTGGTCAGTATAAGTACTTTAAAAGTTTTGTTTGTTTGTATTAAACCTACTTAGGAGGTCAACTATCTTTAACTATAGATATTATTAAAAATATCGTAATTTATATCATGGCCATAGTACATAAATGCAAAAGTAACACTGTTTGTTGCACTTTCATGCCTAAATCACGAACCGATTTTGATGAAATTTGGTACAGAGTTAGACTAGAGCTTAAGAAAGGACATAGGGTAGGTTTTATTAGGAAAAAAAGGCTGGAAGTAGTTGAAATGGGGAATGAAGCGCATGTCGAGCTGTGTGACCGTTTATATCTTAAGGAGTGTATTTATATTTAATTATGTTGATGTTTAAAATTAAAAAAAATAATTAAATATACATGAGGGTGCGTTAAATAAATACAAACTAATGTATGGTTTTTTATCACTTTTAAATAAAATTGGGAGTAATTCAGGAAACATTAAAACGTTCACTCTTTCACGATAATTATTGTAGAAGTAGTATAAAGTGTTTTTTTTTAAATTATATTATATTAGAAAATATCCATTTGCATATTTTTATAAGACCAGAAGCAACTCAAAACTTAACTTTTCGGTATGTTCACTTTGTCGTCATATGTCAACAAAGCTCACGGTTAGTTTACGAACTGATAAAAAAATACATGTAAGTCTAGGTTCAACGGGAAGAACAGTGAGTTTATAGGTTAGGCTTGTATAAACGGCTGTATCTTTTGATTACGTTCACTTAGAAGTTTGATTTCCACAGCTTCAGGGATTTAAGATGTTTGTTTTGTTACTTCCAAAAAAAAGAAGTTGTTCTACAATTATATCTTTTTATTTTATTTTGAGGTACGGAATCCGAAAAATTAAAAAATTAACAATCTGTAAGTAACATATTTATGATTTTTAGTCGACATTTTCGTCCAACAATAACAAAAGATATGTGCAAAGATAATGTACCTTAAAAGGAAAAAAGAAACTCTTATAGAATCACTTCGTTGACTGTCTGTCTGTCTGTGAAGATCCATTTTCTCATGATCGAGTGGAGGTATCAAGTTTAAATTAATATCTAATACTCAAGCTTGTCCCTTGCGGCTGGCAAAAGATTAAACTTCTAAGTCCACTCATTGAAAAGGTATGACCGTTAATGTACTCCCCAAAGACCTAGAATCATGAAATTTATCATCAAGATCTGATAGCACAAGTGAAGGAAAAAAATTACAAAACTATAAATTTCTTTCTACATCACAAGAAAATTAACTTTTTTTGAATGTCACGCAAGACCATTTTCCTCAGAAAAACTTGAACATATCAAGTTGAAATTTATATCAAATATTCAAGTCTCTAGTCTCTCGGATATGTAAAAAAATAAATTTCTATTGGGTTTATAAAGACGCCTTACATTAAGTTTTCTTAATTTTTTTTTTATTTAAAAAAAACATATGGATCACATACTAGTATTCCTTAACCCCTCCAAGTAAGCTAAATGCTTGTGTTGGGAGTGGGCCACGCCAGTAGTCCAATGACTGGGATTTGAACCCAGAACTTAAATATCTTAAATATTCTATAGCAAAATATGTAAATAACAAGTTATTCAATTTTAAATCTCAATGCCGCTGAGTATATCTACTTATAACAAGAGTAGTCTACTTTTCTAACCTTATATTATAATTACATGTACTAACAACGAATGTGAACAATCCCATAGACTCTGATATGAGAAAAGAAATTTATAGCCTCGTTATATTGTTAATACCAAAAAATACAGAAACTTCTTTGTCTAATTCAAAAGAACACGAGAAATAGTTTAATTTAATGGACATATTGTTTTTTTGAAGTCAGTTACAACTACACTTTAGCTCACAAGTTAGAAATGAGCTCATAGTTTTTAAACAGCTAACCAGATCTTTACAAATTATATCTAAGAAACATCTCGATTAAATTACCTTTTGAATAAATAAAACCGCTTCAAAATCGGTCTATTATTTTGGGCGCTATCATGCCACAGATACATACGTAAAACTTGCTGATAGGTTTTGTTTTCTTTATCATATATTATATTACTAGTCACTAACTTAACCGAATATCGACTTTATTAAAAATTCTAAAGTATACTTAAAGTTTCAAAGAAGTATATTTCGTACCGAGTACAAAAAACGCTTTAGATGAAGCGTTTTTTACACTCAATCACTGCCAGTGTTACTTTCGCTATTTTAACTAAAAAATCCAAAAAATCTACCACAATTTGGATATTATGAAACAGCCATTTTGAATTCCATAGAAACCTTATACAATTTCACATGAATAAGAATTGAACTCGTGACCTTTTGTGTTCAAAAAGTGCGGTGACCGCTAGATCTTAACTTTCTTATGCATTACATTCCCCTTTGGATCTTTGGAAAAAATTATGCAAAATAACATATTAATTATTCTTTCTTTTCATCTTATCTTACTTCTAACTATCCTATTATTACTCGTAACATAAATGTGAATCTTTGTATATTTCTTACTAAATCACACAAAAATGGCTGAACAGATTTAAATGAAATTGAACACACAGATGCTTTATAAAGTGGATTAACATACATGCTACTTTTTATCCCCGAAAAATCTATAGTTCCTGCGGGATAATATTGAAATATTTATTGAACGCCTAAATATCTTTATCCTCACTTATGCTCGTGAGAAGGCATGGATGTTTGTTACTCTTTCACACAAAAACTACTAAACAGGATTCATTAAAATTGGGCACACAGATAGTTTAAATCCCGGATTAAGAGATAGGCTACTTTTTATCCCACAAAATTTCATAGTTCTTGTGGGATAAAAAATTAAATGTTTTTTATTATATTTAAGTGGGCGTCTTGAACTGTCATGGATAGAAAAAAAATAATTGTACTAAATAAAATTAAAATAATTTTTGAGTTATCTTCATTTCTCGAGTAATATATACATATTTTCAAAATGTAATAGGCCTCAAAAAAATTTAAACAAAATATTACTTTAAATTACAATATTTGTTTTTTCTAAAAAGCACTTTTAACATTCTGAATTGTATTAATAATAATTTTTATTGCAAATACAAAGAAATCTATTTATTTCTATTATTCTTTTACTTTACAGCATAATTAAATTTTAGTCAGTAGTTTAATTAATTTATTATTAAGGTAGCTAGGTTTTTTTTTAATTTAATATTAAATATTTAAAATACATATGCCTATAGTCTATACGTATTTTGTATCCCGAAATGAAGCAATATTCCCGTGGGAAAGAATTCTAGAGTGGTAAAGAGGTTGAAACTAAAAATGTTGTACATATACTTAATATAAGTACATACTAAGTTACTTCTACGTAGACGAAGTCACGCTGGTCGACTAGTTGAAGAACATAAAGTATAAAATCCACTTCCTAACATAATTATCCCTTTAACCTAATTTTCAAAAAAATTAAGTTACACAGTAACGAAATACAGACTTAACGTTTAAAATGTTTTAAAACGTGACCTTTAAAAGTACTTTCCTTAAAGTTATACAGAAATGGATTAAACTTTGACACCATTTACATGAAAAAGCAAAAGTAACGAATGTAAAATTTATTTTTGATGAATGGAATGAAAATAAATGGTCGCCATTAACAAAACAATTCTCTTTGAATTGACAATCATTATTTAAATGGTTAATTCGTGGGAGGGACATCTCTATTATGAAATACTGTTTTCTCTATACTTTAAAACATAATACATTAAATTTTTAGGTAATTTTGATATATAGTACGAAAATTGGTGCTTAACGATGTTATTTAGTTTATTAATCGACGAAACGACTAAACCGTTTTTAATTAATTTTTTTGTGTATTCTAACCCATATTTTTATATCCCTAAGTGGTGAAGGTTTTTTTTATTTATCTAGCAGAACAACGTTTGCTGGGTCACCATTTGTGTTTTTTAAACAATATAAAAATGCTAGTTTAGTGCAAAGAAACACCAATTTTTTAAATATTTTTCAACAGTTTTTTTTTATATAAATTTTATATAAAAAATAAAGTTTAATAATAAAGACATGTTTTATTATTCATTGATAAGTATAAGAAAATAAATCAGTTTCATTTTGTTTGATGAAATAACAATTTAACTAACTTGAATTAAAACTTAAATTTACTTATCACAATAGATTAGATAGATTAAATGTATAATTTTAACCTTAAAATCTATTATTATATATTTATAATAAATTAACACAAGTTTCGATTTCCAAAGTCAAAGATATCGCTTTTTTCCGTATTGCAATTTGCAAAATCATCAAAATCTTAATAAAATCAACAAATTTCTAAAACTAGGTATGGCAAACATCTAAAATACAGCCATTAAGAACGTTAAATATTACTTCATCACGGTGATATATGGTGGGGGGCAACAAAATAAAACTGTCGGTTGTACAGCCACCTTGACAATTGTACATCGAGTGTAAAGATGAAAGTGCTCTTGTGTGTGCTCGTGGCCGTGGCTGTGGCCTCTGTGGCCTCCATGCCGACCAGGGAAGACGGGGTGATGGACAGGTTCATCACCAACCTGAGGGACTGTGTTGAAACGGATACCATGCTGTGTTTAAAGGTGTGCAGTGCAGTGATGTGATTGTGATTCCAAACTAGTCTCATTATCAAAATTACTAGCCTATTTATATTAAATTAAGTAAAAAATCTCAAAATCTTAATAGTATTGGCAAAAATTAAATTAAATTTTGTTGTGTGTTGTTGCAGGAAAAGGCTATGAAATTCACTGAAAATTTAGCTTTCGCGAAGGATTTCAGCGTGGTTGATGGCATCACCTTTGCCAGAACTGGGTCACCAAGATCAGCACGCAGTTATGAACCTTTACCTGATGACCCCAAGGCCAGGGAGCTCCAGGTTGAGGAGAGAATTATGGACAATGTAGTCGACTTCCTTGATAGTCACGCTCTTCAATTAAGGATGCCTAAGTCCTTTACTGAAGATAATTCTATTGAAGAGGAAGGTAAGAATATAATAAACTTATTAAAAAAAATAATTAAGCAGAAAAATACTAATATTGAAGATTTAAAAAAAAGGTATAATAAATTCGTAGATTTTTTAACAATTTATGTAAAAATTAGTGTTCAATTATAGGAGTTTAATTTACTGAATAAATTTAAATTAATTGAAAATTAATATTAAATTAATAATTAATTTTTAAAGATATTAATGAAAATATTTGTAATTAGGTCGTGGCAAGAAAAAGAAGAAGCTAAAGAAGCTCCTCCCCATCCTCGCCCTCCTCAAACTGAAGTTAGCAGCTCTTGTCCCCCTATTCCTTGGTATCATCGCCTTCGCAGTCTTCAAGGCCTACCTCCTGGGTAAGGTTGCCTTCATCGCAGCAGCTTTCGGAGCTCTCAAAAAGCTTTTGGAGTCCAAATCCAAGAGTGGAGGAGGCGGTGGCGGTGGATGGGCAGAGCCAGCTCATGAGGAACATGGCTGGGAAAGCAGCGGTGGTTGGGGAAGGTCTCAGGACTCCCAGAACATGGCCTACGCAGCCCACATCAAGCAAATGTAAAAAAATAGTATAACTAATTTATTTTAATGGCTAAGTTATTTATTGTATGTTGACCACCGTTTTTGTGATGTGTGTTTGTACTCAGTATTTTTTTTCTTCTTTTTTTTTCGTGCTTTAAGTTTTTGACTGATTCTTTAAGTTTAGTTTTCTATTTTATATAAGATATTATATATAAGTATGTTATGTAGTATATTACATTTGTACAAAATGGAAGGACGTTAACCAAATACTTTTAAGTTGTTTCCAAAGATATTTGTTTTTTTAGTTTATTTTTATTTCTTCAACTTTTTGTTGAGTGTGCGAGTAAAACGAGTCATATTTAATACGGTAACTTCGAATGTAAAATACAAACGTTTTTATATTAATTTTGTTTTTTTTTCTCCCTTAAAAACTATGATAATGTTGTGCTATTTTCATTATTCTGAGAAACTGGTAATAGAACAGATGTCTCTATTGTGGAGATGTAAAAAATGTGTGTCAGTCCGAGACAATACTTGAGTTCAAGTGTGAGAAACTTACACATTAGAAAGTATTATCACTTTTTATTATAATTAAATTTCTTAAAGAAAACCAAAGTAATTAACCTATTCGTATACGTTTAAACTTGCTAATGTATATTTAGCCTACTTTATCTCCTAATATGTAGGACGTAGTAGCATTTATTAAATTTATTATATAACATGGAATTCTCTGTGATAGAGATTTTTGTAATAAATAATTCAGAAATATTAAGTAAATATTAAAAATTTTCTCTAACATAGCTTTCAATATAAACACCAATAAAAAATAAACTTTAAACCCAAGTTATTAAAGTATATATTCGTTTAATCTTCTGAACAGGACCTTTTAAGTTATTTACATGAATCAACAGAAAATAGTACTTTTGTAGCTTACATACAAACGAGTTTTATTATAAAATTAAAGGATTTTGACTCTTAACACAAAGGTATAAAGTCTAGAATCTATTGTTTAGTTTGTGATATAAATTTTTGGTACAACAAACAAATACTGAGTATTGATTCGTAATCTCAATCTTAAGCAAAATGTATTAAGATCATAATTCCGTGTTTATTTTAAAGTCTATTTATGGACTTTCTGTTAAAAAGAAATTCGTGTCTTACACAATGTTGACTGTAACTGGATACAGGTAGATAATCGGGGACAAAAGTGTAAATTAATATTTGCATTTCATATTAACGTAGATGAAAGTTTTCTTTTCTAAGTTTATACATGTACATTAATTAATTTACAAATAAAACATTCGAGTGAAATATTTCAAGTTATTATATATGTTTTGGGTTATATAGAACCTACTCAGACTGAGTAATAAATCTGATTTACTTAAAAAAACAATACTGAAAAAATTGTTAAAGTTGCAATTAATTTTATTATTATTCCAGATTTTAAGTAATTTTAGAAAAAAAAATCTAAAAAATTTTCTTCGGACATATCTTAAATTCGAAATAACTCTATTTTCATTACCAAAACAACTACTCGTTATAAGCATATCAGCACTTATTTAATGTATATGATAAGCAGGAACGCGACGACGCCATGGTAAAGAAGGCGCTAGAAACCGTTTTGGGGGCGCCAAACTGAAAATATAATATGACAATTTGAAATGAAAAAAACACAGGGTGCAAATAATTGTAGACAGAGTTGACACGCAGGCGCAGAAAATACTTGTTTTTCACTTCAAGAATAGGTGCTCATAAGTATTTTGCACACCGGCGCAGAAGATGCTTGGCTCGTGTCTGATGATAAGATAATATACAAATTCAATTGTCCTACCATATCCTATGACGCTGTTCTAGTCTATATAACCAGGCTCGATGATACTATATATAAGTAGCATTACCTATACCAATATTATGAAGAGGTAAAGTTTGAGCGTGTAAGGTTGTAGGGGGTAATCTCTAGATCTACTAAGCCGATTTTAAAAATTAGTCTGCTAATAGAAAGCCACGTTTTTTATGAGTGTACTCAACGACGAGAGATATATAATTTAGTTCTAGGAAATAGTTGTTGAGAACTCTTTTATATTGGTCATATTAACAAAAACTATGAATTCTTATAAAAATAAGTAAACTTATTGTCTCAAGTTAAAACAAAATATTTTTTCCTATTTACTGCTCCTACCTCAGCGAAGCGAGGGTGGATCGGTAAGAATTAGTATGTCAAATTTCAGCTGAATAAAATATCGGTAAGTGGTTGAAAAGCTGAGGTTTGTGTTAAAGGTTCCGCAAGGAAGCGAGATCTAATTTATACAAAATAAGGTTCTATCTTTAGTAATGCATGTCAGTCTTCAGAAAACCACAAGAAAGTGTTTAACACAGAAACCTAGGTGTTTTATTCTAGACACTGTAAATGGAGCTAGGCTTTATGAGAGTTTTAGTGTTTGGCTCTTGCGGACAATGTGTTAATACTTTGTATTTATACTCGCTTTTACTAAAATATATTTAAACGAATGAACTTTTTAGGTTAGACCTACAGCGATACAACAGATAATCATACAATCAGACAAATAAAAAAAATCAAAATTTTTTTTGGCACCTAAGTTTTTTGAAATAGCTTATGTTCTCACTTATACCTTTAGTTATTGAGGAAATTTCAAAATCATTTTAGTAAGAAGATGGACAAGTCAATAAAATACCTTTTTATCAGACATTTCTAAGAAAACCCTTTTTTTTTATTACATGGATCCTCTTTTCTTGATAATAAACACCGAAATAGAACACTTTGGGAATCACCATCCAAAAAGCGTATAAATCAGTTACTGGTTTATTCATAGATAGTTATATAACAACCAAATTATACTTATCTTCAAACTGGCTTTAGTATTATATTAATATCAAGACTAGTTAATAAAGAGTGACGTAATGTGATCATTTAATAAGAACTAGATACACAGTCCGTAAAATTACACTCGGCATTACCTTCGGTCAACTATAAGTAGCTTGATAGATCTATATTAATATATAAAATTCTTGTGTCACAATATTAGTTACCAAACTCCTTTGAAACGGCTCGACCGATTTTTATGAAATTTTATATGCATTTTCAGTAAGTCTGACAATCGGCTACTGTCTATTTTTCATTCCCCTAAGTGATAAGGGTGGCCCATTCCAAATTTATATGGCAAAACAACGTTTGCCGGGTCAGCTAGTATTAATATATAAAGTTGAAGAGTTTGTTTGTTTGAACGCGCTAATCTCAGGAATTACTGGACTGATTTGAAAAATTCTTTCAGTGTTAGATAGCGCATTTATCGAGGAAGGCTATAGGCTATATATCATCACTCTACAACTAATAGAAGTGGAGCTACATGTGGACAAAGTCGAGCAGGTCGACTAGTATATAATAAGAACATAGTATTGCTATTATGTGCTCATTGCGTTCAGTGCTACACTATTGCGTCTATATGCGATATGTTTCCTCTCGCTCACTCTGATGTCTAGACGAAATAATAACTATTATAATACTCAGATAACAATTACCTAAACATCTACATAATATGAAACTTGCTAATTTTTAGCATCTTAGTATGATTTTCGACCGAATTTCAAAAATAAAAATGGAGATTATAGTATTTTTTTATGTTTGTTATCTCAGAACTCCGTCATTTTTTTTATTAACTTAATACTAGTTAATAATAGCTCGGAGGAACACGATAATTATTTACGGTATGGGAAAGAGAGCATTTTTTGTGAATTTTTACGGTTTTTTTGGGGTGGGTAAAATATGTTAAACTCGCGACAGAATTAGGGGCGAGATTTTTAGTAACACACAACTAATTAAAGCTAGTGAAATGAAAATAGGAGTCTTACATTCATATCTTCGTCAGTAGATAGATAGATAGATAGACAGACATTTATTTCCAGTAGCTCAGTGGTTCGGGCGTTGGATTCACGGTCGATAGGTCGTGGGTTCCAATTCCAGACATTGGACTTACTAGGGGTGTAAAGGGAATACTAGTAGTATGTGATCCATGTGCTAGTAATCTTTATAAAAAAAAATTATATTATGTAATTCTGATTTTTTTGTTCAAAGGGTTGATTTCTTTTTTATAATAAAACTGTCTTTTTATCAATTAAATAATTTCTATATTTGAAAGTCATTTTAACTGGAGAAGTGTAGGCGAGAGATTCGCGGCAGTTTGAAGAGTAATTTAGTGTACTTAGTTAATATTGACTATCATAGTTTAGTGGTAAATGATTAGTTGCAAAACTACGAGTCTACTGCCGTCGTCGCAACAAATCATTTAATTGTTCTTTGGTTTACTTGAACCGTAGAATTATGTTCATTCGAAAGTCACGTGACACGTTCTGGTCTCTCCGTATATAAGCCAGATCTCAATAATACAGTTCGGTTTTTTGAATTTTGTTTTCCCTTCTCCCTGAGTGCAAACCGTTTTTTTTATTCTTATGTTTCTGGACATGCTGGTTAAGATATATTTAGTCGTTGATTGTATATCTAGATTGTGTGTGTTCAATGTAATAGGCAATAGTTAACCTTATTTATTATTTTACCTCAGTGAAGTGAGGACAGGTTGATTGATTCAATGTATTAATTAAATCATTTCTAACATGTAATAAACACCACATACAGACGTAATGATATCACGTAATAAGAAAGCTTTGAGTATCATCTATCGTAATATCCGTATATCCGTATCCGATGTATGTAAGCCGGATAAATGTCCTAACTCAATTAATAAGTCAAACAAAAGTGAGCTTCATGCTTTAGAGATAGAATCCATTTTGTATATTGTTAGTGTTGGTTAAGGTTTATTTAACATGCAATTTTGACCTTTAAATTATTCGTGTGTAGACTTAGTATGTATTTCATTGTAATAAGGGTCAAAATGGACTATTTTTATAGTCATAGGTGTGTGGTCTACCTACTAAGGTACCGCTAAATATACGCGAAAGTTACAAAAGCCGCACCCATGGAGTTTTATGTGTTATACATTAGGGGAATTTCTGCAGATTTAAAGCTCTTTTAGTACATATGAATTCTCATCTCATAATAATTGTATTAAACGTTAAAATAGTAACACTTTACTAACTTGTATATCATAATTATAAGTCTAAATTAAACCAAAAAAACTATTTTAACTATTTTGTTAAGACTCGCCACTAGATGGCATTGTAGTGAAAAATCAATTTGCAGGTTGCGAAGGGCCGAAGAGCTAGTGCACTTATATTAATTAAAGTTATACTAGTTTATTTGATAAATGTTAAGAAAAGTCTTTTTTAAAGTTGACTTTTAATTAACTTTAGTAAGTAGTTAACTCAACAAAATTAAACTAGATGGCGCCACTAGTGAATTGAATCGCGGTAGCAGCTAGTTTCCGTAGGAGACACCGGCGAACACTGTCCGACGTCTGGGATTCTTACTATTGCTCCTGTTCGGACTTTGACCCTCTCATCGTCATCCTGCAGCCAGCGTCGGACTTGCGCTCCACTACTCGGTCATTGTGCCCTCTCATCGAATCTCATCCCCATCATCATCGGCATCTCAGCAAATCTCCCCCACATCGCATCGCATACATGTAATTAATGAAAGTATTTTTACGCTTAGCGCTTTTCATGACGTTGTAAGTAAATTAAATGATTAATTAAGTAGAAAAATTAATAGAAAATATTTTAAAAAAAAATGCAACTTTTATAACAAATTTGACCCGTGAGGGGATGGGTTAGAATACTATTCCCCTCTGCCGCTGGGAGAGCATCTAGTAAGAGCCGAGTAACCCAGCACCCCCTTGGTGCTAGGGGATCTGTTCCCCGACTGGCTTGCAACCACCAGCATGCGAATCCGATCGCCAAGTGTCATAGACGCGTTCCGGTTGAGCCGCATGTGGGCTAGACTTACACCCTCCCTCTCTCATCCCATTAATGCTGCGGATCTAGTGAGCGCTATGCTCTTGTTCAGGTACCGCTGAAACAGCAGCATTGTTTTCTTTACTCTCCCTCCCCACTCTATTTTGAGGATGCAACGCATCGGTAAAACAAGAGGGTATCTCTTGTTTTGCCGATGTCCATGGGCGATGGTAGCCACTTACCATCAGGTGGACCATCTGCTCGTTTGCACCTTATCTACTGTAAAAAAAAAAAAAAACTTAAGCGCGCGCTAACAACTAGAAGCGCCTAAACAACCAAGATTGGTTCATGGTTTTTCAAAAAAGATTAATGTAAAAAAAACATAGATAATTTAATTTTTAATAAACTACTATAATGGAGCTATTTTAAATACACTTTACATATTTATCGTTGCAGTAATTAGACAGTAACCTAACCGTAAAATCATACCGTGTGAAACAACACCAAGTCCCGTTGTTCAAGGTCAGTACTCGTAAAGTGCTTCTGACTCATCCTGCTTTCCTCTCAATGGAATGTACTATGTAGTAACTTTAAAAATATATTTAGACATAAAAAGCAGACAGTTTGACTAATAATAAATTTACAAAAAAAAATATTTACATGTTTTACTTTCATGTCCGCTTTATTGTATTGATTGAAATCATATTATTTTTCGTAGCATGGGTATGCATAAATAGTAAATAGTCCGCGATTTTGAGACGTCCGCCATATTGGATTAGCCAACCATAATTATTAAGGAACACTCTTAACTTTGCTGTTGAAGGAAGGGAGAATGTTTTTTTGTTGTGTAAAGAATTTACGTTTTTTGGATTGTTTCTCTTTATTTATGCTATAAGACATTACTATAGGTTTTGATTCCGTTTCAAGATTATTTTTTGATTGCATGCACTTAAGAGATCCTAAGAAATGAAAATTTGATATTAATTTAAACCTATGAATTTCTTAGACACACAAAGAGAAATCAAAAGACATAGAAAAGGAGAGAGAGATGCCCGACGGTCAGACAAACACATAGACACACAGATAAGCGGTCAATGAATTTATCTTATAAAGGTTCTTTTATATGATATAGATATTTTTTATTTTGGATTTGAAGTAAGAAAATTTGAATATTCAGTCGTTTGTGAATTGTAGCGCGTAAGTTAGGCTTAGGTTAACCTAATCTTAGGTTTAAACAGAGAACCTGAGCAGTGAAGACGAGTGTTAGTAGTTAGCTAGTTACACCTTAGCCACAAGTCCAAGGCGCTGCTTAGGTTCCTGTCGTATTTGTAAGAGATCATAATGTTTAGTAATTTATCGGTTCAGTAGCAGTATCTACGTTGCGTTTACCCAATAGTCCGTTCTCAATACCCCCTCTCCTTCTCATTTCTTCGACTTATATATATATATAAAGGTCAGTATGTAATAAGGATAAATCCACAAACATATTTATAGTATTGATATATTGGTCAAAAATAAATAAAAGAGACAGTATAGGCCTAAAATATTTAGAGAGCGCATTTTTACGAGTAGATAATTGATTTATAACTAGGTCACAGACATCAGAAGGAAATCTTTATTCTTTAAATAATATTTAGAAAATCCGGTCACGAGGTCTACCTTAGCTTTCTACTTAAAGGGATTTTTTAAAAGTAATCGCTCACGCACAAAACATTAATATAGAAATGTGAGTTAGTGACAAAACCATTAACTTATCATAATAACAAATAGACGTTAGTAAATAAATCCCTACTAATATTATTAGATTGTTTGTTACTCTTTCATACGAAAAATACTAAACCGATCATCATGAAACTTTGAAAACATATTCTTGAGGGTATTAGAAGTAACATATGATACTTTTTTATGAAAAAAAAAAAATTTACGAAAGATAAACAATTGACAAAATAGAGTTATCATATTGATTCATTTCTATTGTAATGATCTGTGATACTTATATAATGGCTTCAATGCGAGCGAAGCCGTGGGTAAAAGCTAGTATTTATATATATTTATTAATATACTAGTCGACTCGCCCCTTCTTTGCTTGCGTGAACTTTATCACGTGTATTTTAATTTTTGACATATTGCTTTAAATGTGTAAGACAAACTCCAAGACTAATTTTCATCCCTTATATCAACCCCATTAAGACTTTTTCCGGGATAAAATGTAGCCTATGTCATTTCTCAAGCTCTAGTCTATACCTGTACCAAATTTCATCAAAATCGGTCTAGCAGTTTTTGCACGACACGACTTTTTAAATACATATCTAAATCGCTCTCGCTTTACTAAGAAATCAATTTATGTTGAAGAACTATAACTTACTATTTTCAATCAATCACCAATATCTTTCACCCACTCACTCACCTAATAAAACAATCACGTCTTATTTAATTGCTTCTAGTTCATAACATTATCTTATATCATATATTTTTTTTTCATATAGACCATCACCATCATCATCTTAATTTACACATATTTAGCAATACTTTTTTACTTTTACAAATAAAGTAATAAACGGCTACTTGTGATTGCTTAGTTAAAATGGTGTTTTTCTATATAACCTGGGTTAAGGTTATTTTTATCCCAGAGAATTAAATTAAAAAAAAATATTGTAGTTCCAGCGGGATAACAGGAAAAGTATATTGACTAATCCCAACTTCCTAAATTAATACTATAAACTAGCGGACCCGCTCGACTTCGTTCGCGTGTTGCTCTGCTCCTATGGGTCGTAGTGAGATGTTAAATAGCCTAAGTTACTCTTTGTTACATCAGCTATCTTCCGATGAAAGTCACGTCCAAATCGGTCCAGCCATTTCAGAGATTAGCCGGAACAAACAGACAGACAAAAATTGTAAAAAAAAAATGTTGTTATTTTAATATTACAAACAAATACGCCAATTTTATTTATTTGTATGGTTGGAAAAGTAACTCTGTCTATCTGTCTTTCACGCTTAAAGCACTGAACTGATTTTGATGAAATTTGGTATATAGATAGACTACAGCTTGTAAAATGACCTAGGCGACGTTTTATCGCAAAAAAAGTCTTGTAGAGGTTGAAATATAGGGGATGAAACGCATGCAATGCTGCGTGACCGAGTATGTCTGGGAGTTATTCAAAATTCGAGACGTAAAGTAGCACACACATGACACATGACCACCCAACAGATCCGTTCTTATATATAATTACATCCTCCACACAGATTGCATCATTTCCGAAAACCCGTACCAGTAAGTCACGACTGTACTCGTACTTTCACTGCAATGTCGAGTACATAACTGTTACGCTCAGCACTTGTTATATTACTTAATCGTTTTATAATATTGCTCTATGAACTTGACTGATAACCTACTTATTGGTAATCCAGATACTCCTTCCACTCGTCGAAGACATCCAGGAATGGTCTTCTAACTCATTTATAAGAAAAGTAAAAGAGAATTTCATTGAACAAGTTTCCAACTGAAAATTATTGAATTATAATCCTTGTATCTTTTTAATTTAATATGTATGCACGTAAATCTGTATATATAAGATTGCATATGGATCTAAATTCTTTAGGTTGGCTGAAAGAAATCTCTAATAAAGATAATTATGGTATTAAATTTTATTTCATAGAATGTAGGATAATAAATAAGTAGTTCAGTTCTATACGATTTACATGTACTTTATTATTAATTCCCTATTAATTAATTCTATAACTTCAGGTTCAGGTTCATTCGAACCCTGGACAAAATCTTGAGCAGAACTTAAACTCGATGGGGATGCGTGGGTTTTAAAATTTAATTTACCAGATAAACTGAATAAACTGGGTAAAACCACGAATGAATGAATGAATACACTTTATTGCACACTATCAAATATACAATAATTACTAATATATACAAATAATGGACTTTTGAGTATTGGTATTGGGCGGTGCACTGTTTTAAATTAATATAACTAATATTAATTACAACCATGTTAAATCTGAAGCTATTTTAAATAATAACGTAAAATAATTTTACATATTTTACTAGAAAGTTTACTTCCATTAGAAATCAAAGCAAGTTTACTTCATTAAGGTATATCTTAATTGGAGAAAAATATTTTATAATAAAGTTACTTAGCATAATTTTAAACGTACTTTAATAATAAAAATTGCCCTTGCTTTACTTATATTAATGAATAATTTTTAAGAATTTCGTCTGTTTCACTGTGTTTAATATTTTTTTTCTTTAATTTTTATTTACATACTTAATTCAATAGGTTTTCTTTTCGACCGACTTTAATAAAAGTGATGAAATCCAAAATATAATTTGACTATTCATATATATTTTTGGATATTCGCACATCGCTTTTTTTGTTTTTAAACTGATTTAGTTTATTCTTTTTTAACAGAAAATTGGATATTTTAACAACATTTTATTTGTTTAGTACTTTTATAAAATACTAGCGGCCCATCCCGGCTTCGCGCGGGTGGAATATTATTTTTAAAAATATATTGGCCCTCCCGCATTTCGGTGCCCCCTCTCTTGCCGCTTTACTCGCTGCGCTGCGTCGCTATCATGCCCCGTCGCGTCGTCGTGTATTTTTTGTTTATATTGATATTTTTAATTTCGTAATATCTTTTGAATGGAAAGTCCGATTTTAATAATTCAAAAAGTAATTTACAGGTATTGAAACAGTCTTGAATATGAAATAATTTATTTGGATAAGGATTAATACAAAGTTATAGAAAACATGGTCTGATTTTGATAGGCATTTTTATCAACTTTTGAAATGTAAAAAAGTAGTTATAGTGACGTAACTATTATAGTTGGACATATGGTCTCGCGGAGTTTTTTGTAGATATTAATACGTTCTATAATATTCTAGAACATTTTTTTGTTCTATCATCAATACTTTTCGCAGCGCATGCGATGAAAGATATTTTATGGCTATTTTTTTTGCACCTTGTGTTGGTTTTAGTGAGATTTTCTGGGGATCTCTAATTTTATCTTGTAATAAATATAGCCTATGTTACTCAGGGATAATGTAGCTTTCTAATGGTGAAAGAATTTTTGAAATCGGTCCAGTAGTTTTTATGTTTATTCGTTACATACAAAAATACAAAAATACAAAAATACAAATCTTTCCTCTTTATAATATTAGTATAGATAGGCTTTTAGAACTCATCAAAACATTAAATATTGTTTGTCCAATACTATAAGTATTAATCGGATACTTCTTGAAGTGTCTGACAAATAATACGAACATTGCAAACCTTTACATTTAAATTGGATATCAAGAAAAAAAGTGGATTGTCATTTTTTTAAATATTCGTTGTAGCAATACCAGTTATGATAGTAATTTTAAATAGTATGTTATTAATATTTTTCTTAGAAACAGAATTCCTTAATTATATTCTTCGCTAAGTGCGTTAAGAATCTATTTCTTATCCTGCTAATTCTTCTTAAACCACGAATCTAATTTTGATAAGGTTTTTACTAACAGAAAAGGCGATAAATAAGAGACTTGTGTAGGTATATGTTTGTAGATATAATCAAAGTGAAGACTGGAATATGAAGTGCTTCTAAAAGATAAAAAGAAATAAATACTATCCTCGAAAAATTCAAAATTCTTATATTTTGTAATATATTCAGATGTCATACGATCTCAGTGTAATTAAGAGTGAAAGTGTGTATAATGTGTAAGGCGTAAAATTCTGTGTATACGATAAAATTCATTCACGAAATTATATGTAAATGTGAGGAATGAAATATTGTTATTTTCAATTACAGATTTTTTTATATTGATAAGAATATCGTCGTACTGTTACTATACGCCTATAGAGATTACTTTTAAAAATACAGTAAAATGTCTAATTTTCCTGATTAATGACTTAATCATGAATTTTTCGAGGATGTTTTTTTCTTCTTCTTATCTCTTAGAAGCATTTAGCGCTCTATCTGTTAGTAAAAACCTTATAAAAATTAGTTACATAGTTTAAGAGTAATTAGAAAGATAAAAGATAGATCCTTAACGCACTTAGCGGAGAATTTAATAAATGAAATTGTCTTATTTCTAAATTACTATTTATATTATTTAAAATTACTATCAAAACTACAAAAAACTTTTATCCAAATCATTTCTCATAGAAAATAAAAAGGAAAATGATAAACTTAAATACAACGAACGAGATATACGATATATATTTATATCAAGACTCTTATAGATACATGAAATCTTGAAAACTTTTTGAAGAAATATTTGGCAACACGATTCAAGTTAAATTACACGACTAGCTCAACATCCCGAAATACCACTTTCGCTTTACAAATTAACAGAAATTAATATGAATCGGAAGTAAAATCGATCATTAGCTCTATAAAATATTTTCTATATTACATATCTTTTTATATAACTAGTATATATGTTACGAAACAGCCTGAGTCAATTAATATTAGTTTTTAAGTAAATTATTATATTTATGGTAATTTAACTTTCTCTGGCTTTTTGATGACGATGTACTCGCGATAGGCTTATCTATTACATTTTTAATAAGAATTTTTTACATTAAACAGGAAGGTAAATGTCAACCCAGATAATGCTAATTTATGAAGAAAAAAAAACATTTCTAATTCATAATTTTTTCAAACAACCAAAAATTTAAGAAGTTCCTGATACTTTTTAAGTGTTAAGGTTTAAATTTTTTCAGAATAAAAATAATAAAATAAAATATATATTATTCTCAATAAATTATGTATAAACTATATATTAATTAAATAGATTATTTACTGATTCTTGTTTCTTTGAAGAAAATTAAAAATTAATGCTGTCTCTGTATTTTTACGATCTTTAAACGGCTATTTAAAAAAAATATTGAGAACCAAAATGATTATTTTATATAGTTATAAAATTTACTAGATTTTACGGTTATTATTAAATTTCCATTATACGTCACCACAAAGAAATGAACAGTGAGAGAATGACAGAAAGTTTTCATTTTACTACTATCCTTACCGGTTTGTCTCATAGACCAGCATGACCTCAAAACGTAGAATTAAAAAATAGCTACATATAATATTAGGCAAGTATCATGCGAGAATGAACAAACAAATTTCACTTTTTAATTTAATTTATTTTATTTAAAGAAAAAAATTAAAATAGATGGCAGTGACTTGAAGGTGAGAGATCTCAGTTGAGGTGAAATAAAAAAAAATTACTGACGAGTTTAGACAAAAATACACCATAATGTTACAAAACAAGAGAGCTACAATAGCGTAATAAATTTAGCATATTATTCCTAACACACAGTTACGAGAACAAACAAAGTTACGCGGGCCATTCAAGCCTTTGCAGCACAATATATAGCATTTAATATCGCGTGAAAACTGTTTATGGTGTTTAGTATGTGCATACGAAAATTCAAATAATCACACTTTTTCTTTCATCTCATTTGACAGCAAACGTAAGAGTGGGTACGAACAAACTTCGCTTTCTATCATCAAATATTTATTTTTCTACTTATCCTGTACGACGCTTACGACGCCATCGTTTAGCGTATGTCGTCAAACGGTGCATACATACTTTACGTCATCTTGTCAAAGAAGTAGTGGGGGTCAAAGGATATATTCCATCACATTTTTGGGAAGATACCATACCGAACCAAGCGTTTGCAGTAGTAGCTTTGAAAATAATCAAAAATGTGGAAGCATTTAGCTTTTCTCGCTGTGTTAGCCTCAGTGTATTGTAATCCAGTGGATCGAGGAGTTGAAGAAAATTTAGTGGGTGCTGTTTCTGAATGTATCGATAAAGATACATCGCTATGTTTGAAGGTGAATAGTGATTAAGTGTTTGTGTTGTGTAGTGCAATAGCTCGAGTGCTTGTAAAGTACTTCGTTGCAGTAGAGCATGGATATTGGATTCGCTTCCAAGAACTACTGCGCGCCGTTTATCAATTGATTGGATTTTAATCGATATTTTATTTACGTCTGGCCAAAAATGCAATTTTTGATTTAAAAAGTGAAATGTTTCATCTTTAAACTGCAACATGTAAAATTATTCTCGCTTTTCGAAGACGACTAAATACTACTTAATTTAGGAATAATTAAATAGTAAAAAAAGTATAAGTTTCTTAATTTTTATTTGTTTTAGGAAAAAGCTTTAAAATATACCGAAAAGTTGGCCCTCACGAAAGACTTCGATATTTTCGAAGGCATGACCCTTGTCAATACTGGATCAGCTCGATCAGCTCGCAGTTACGAACAGTTATCAGAAGATCCTAAAACTAGAGAAGTTCAGGTTGAAGAAAGAATAGCCAACAATGTTGAAGACTTCTTAGACAATCATGTACTGCAGTTACGTTTGTCTGAAGACTCAGCTGAATCCAGGGCTTTAGATGATGAAGAAGGTAAATTATATTATTATTTATTCTATATTTATAATAATAGCACTAAAATCAATTTTTAAATATAATAAGCTAAAGAATTATCATTTTTTTATAAGGTGATCTCAAAGTCTAGTGTTTTGATAATTTATATTTTCTAGTATAAGTAAATATTAGAATAGACGTGAACTTAAGCCATAGAAATCTGCATTTGTAGAAGATGTCGCATGTTAAAATATGCAGGCTTTCTCTAGTACCCTAGTAGATGTAAATCAGTGCCTACATCACTTGTTGTGTCGTATTTAAGAGCATATTGTAAATAAAGAAATTTTCTGTAAAATCAAATTCTTATCCTTCATTTAATTGCAGCTCGTGGTAAGAAGAAGAAGAAGATCAAGAAGCTCCTTCCTCTCCTCCTTCTTTTGAAGCTTAAACTGGCTGCCTTAATTCCTCTGTTCCTTGGAATTATTGCATTTGTAGCCATCAAGGCTGTATTCCTTGGTAAAATTGTCTTCGCCATGAACGCCTTTACTCTGATTAGAAAACTGCTATCAAAGGGTGGTCAAGGAGGAGCAGCAGGAGCATCAAGTAGTTATGGTTCTCAACACTCGGGATACAATTACGAACCAGCCCAATCCCAAGGTTGGAATAGAAACGTCAATGATGCCCAAATGTTGGCCTACGCTGGTCAATTAGACAATTAAAATAGTTCGAGTGCGTATGAATGAGTGAAATATTTATTTCGGTATGCTTGTGTTGCCATATAAGTACCTCAGTCTAATTTATTTAATTTATGAAAATAAAACAATTTAAAATATTACATTTTTTATTAATTGACATCCCATTTTTAAAGTATAAGATCAAGATATTTGAGATTTTATTTAATTTTATAACTTTATTTACATAACTTAATTTTATTTATGAATATTGTAAAAAATAAGTACTATACAAAATATTATCTAAAGTACAATAAGATGTACAAAGGCAAGCTTATTTCAGGCAGGAACCCCTTCCAGCTAAACTTTCAGATATTTAAAAGTTTTTATTCATATAAATAGATAAATAACTAATCAAAAAATTGGCTATCTATAGCTTAAAACCGTCTAAAAGAAGTTTCCATGCGCTATTCTACAAAATTAATATTAATGAAAGAATAACTATGTCAGTCAGTATGGCATAATGTCTTCTGCGGCTCTTAAAGGCATCGATTACTTTAAAATGTTAATACGCGGAAACTGTAGAGTGGGGACAATTTAGATAAAAAACTGTTACCCATCAAGCGGTCAACACAGTCGAATTCGTTTCGTTTCACTACGTGGTTCAAAAAAAAGTATGAAGTTCTTCGTGATATTCCTCAGTGCCCTGGCTGTGGCTACCACCAGCCCAGTAGCCCAAGAAGACTCAGTGATCAGATTGGTTGCCGGGAATTTTGTGAATTGCATGAATAGTGATTTGAGTTTGTGCCTCAAGGTAATTTGGAACAAGGACATTATTGGATTTTTAAGTGCTCCCAGTGTTGATAGTGATACAGTTCAAAAAACCTCAAGAGCAGAAAATAGGATTTTATAACAGTGCTTCAAAATTTTAAATTGAAATCAGTGCAAAATGAAATAAGGATATAAAAAACAAAATATTTTTAATTCAATCTTGTGAAGATTTAAAGTTAAATTTTTAGCATGATAGTGATAAAGAAATTAATACTGATAGCACCTCAATTGAAAATAGCAAATAATAAAAATAAAAAAATAATAGTGAAGAAATTTAAAACCTTTTTATTTCACAGGAACATGCACTCAAAGCAGCTGAAAGACTTGGAACTGTTCGTAAGCTGAACATCATTGAAGGAGTTACTCTATATAATAACGTCCCTAAAGAAGGAAGGAGTTACGAGCCTTTGTCTACTGAACCCGAAATTAGGAATAAGCAGATCACTGAGAGGTTATGGGAGAGCACTTCAGATCTGCTACAGAAGAGCGACTTGGAACTTAGCTTTAATGGTGGTGATGACGAAGAAGAATCCAGGGCTATTGGTGACGGTAAGTTCAATCAATGTTATCATCATCAAATCAATAATTTCCTCAGGACGAAAGTGACATAACTTAGTATTCCTGCAAAAGTAAAGATATTGAGTACGAAAGGACTTATTACAATAAAAAACTTAGATATTTTTTTCCAACAAAATGCAATCTTGATTTAAATCACAATCATTCTAAGGGTGTATTTGTTCAAGAATGTTTTTTACAAAATTGATAGAACAACGATATTTGCACAAAAGTCTAAATTTGGTATCAAATTATTCATTTCATTTAAGTTTATCTCATAATGAATTTATTAATACGAGTTCTCATTAAATGAGTCTAAAGAAATCGTTACAAAAAAATATAAATAAGAAAGTCTAAAAACCAGTTATTTCTGATACATTTTACCGTAAACATGTCCACAAAATATTTTATATTTTTAATATTCATATATTGCAATTCATGGATGTAAAGTTATTGTTAAAACTTAATGTCTGTACATGGTAGATATTTAAGAAAACAATGAGGGGTCTTTATGACACCAATAATTTTTATCATTTTAGTCTGGCTCTGTCTATATTTCTAGGCACATCAACTAAAAATTACTGCATGGAAATGGATACGGTTTTCACAGTTGTATTACTGCACGTCTTACTTAAAATATAGGCTTTATATAATTTAGATAGTTCCGAAATAGTTTATGGTTACTGAATAATGCAAATCTAGGCTATTAAGCCATTTTGATTTTTGTGTTCGAGCTAAGGAGAGACCTGATAAAAATTTTGTCACACACTCAGCTCAAAACATGTTCAGTAAATTGCGTAAGAGAGAAATGCGACGTGGAAAGGTTGTAAAGTATGCCAAAGATACTGGTTTCGAATTTAAAAATCTCTCCATTTTTTTTCTCAAAGCCTTTCCGCTAATTATAATTTTATATTCTTGTTCCGATACCGCTGCTCATTTCGTATGCGGTACGAATTTCATTAAATTCAAGAATATAAATCAAGTTGATATGAATGTTGTCAAAGTAAACTCAAAATATTTTATTTCAATAACACTTTTTTATAAAAAATATTTAACACATCAAAAATTGGTCAGTTAGTTAATTTGTTTGAAGCTACCACCAACAGGCTATTGGCATCGCCTGTTTTAGTATTCGCATGTACTTTATTTATTAATATTTTTTACAGTCGATGAAGGCCGTGGCAAGAAGAAGAAGCAGCTCAAAAAGAAGCTCAAGCTCCTCATCCCTCTCGCCATTTTAGCTAAAGTCAAAGCCGTTGCCCTTGTCGTCATCTCTCTCCTGATTATCGCAGCCTCCATCTTCAAACTGGCTGTTCTTGCCAAGATTGCCTTTATCGCGAAGGTAATTGCTATTGTCAAGGCTCTCATCGCCAAAAAGCACGCTCAAGAAGACCATGGATGGGTCACCACTACTCACGAGGAACATGGCCACCCACAAGGCTGGGAAGGTGGCTGGTCTCGCTCAAGGAACGAAGCCAACAGCCTCGCTTACTCAGCATACCAACAGTAATAGTACCAAATACGTACCCGGGTCTTATGTTAAACTTTCTTAATTTATTATGAATGTTAATTTATTGTGTGTTTGTGTGATGCGATATTTTTTTTTCTTTTCGGTCATTTTATTTTTTTACATTTACATTTCCAGTAATCTGATTGAAAAGGATTTTTATTTTTACTTCATGTATACGATTTATTTATTATTTATAATTATTTAATCGTGTTTATGTGATAATAATTTATACGTGTATTTTTTTTTTAACTCACATATATTTATTTGTTTACAATATTTATACATATATATAAATATGTACATATATATTTATATATATATAGTCATCATTATTATTACTATTTCATTTATTTTATATTTGACTATAATTATTCATTTATTTACTATTATTTATATATTTTTATACCATAAATACGTATAATTTTATATACCATTTCGTTACCTTTATTGATCTCTTTTGTTATTTGTTTTAATATGTTGTTTATTTATATTTTGTTAGAGTATCGTGTATCACGAGTCGAATGTGACTTATTTATACGAGTGTTTGTGTTTTCATATAATTAAGTCATAGAATAAACCAAAAGGCATTATTAAAAACTTATTTTTATTTAACCCTGATTCTAAACCTAAATATATAAATAAAACTAAAGGCAATCTAAGCATATAATAAAATAAAAGAAAACTTAATACGAGGAAGACAAAAAAAAATTAAAAAATATTACAATTACTATTATAGACTGTTTATATCTTGTCAAGTTTAGTTTAAAAAGTTTCAAGGATTAAAAATATGAGTTTTCCACTTTTAATGAAAAAAATAAATAAAGGTTGTTCAATATGTTTGATCATCATTTCATGCCTGATATGATGATATTATTATAACTAAAAGATTAAACTATCAAATAGAGTAAAAATAAAATGAGGAATGTGTAGAAAAGTTTTTATTATTATCTTTAAATGTAAAATATTTTTTTGCAATTTCTTAGAAGAGATTATAGACTAGACTCAAACTAATATACATACTTACATACAGATCAAACATAGTAATATAAAGCTGCGTTTCCACCAGAAATGTGCCAGGAATGTGTTTGTTAAGAACCAATACATAACAAACCATCCTCACACATCTCTACGCGAGTGATAACGTAGCCTAATCATGAATTAAATAAAAAAAGCAAGTCATTCTCCATATGTATAAAATAAAAGAACTGTATCATAATAGTGATTCATTCCACAAAATAAATAACTAGAGGCAGTCATGAATTGGACATTAGTGTAATAGACATAATAGTGTTTGTGAATTGAATTTATTTGGCTCTTTAGCTTTGCGTGTTCAGATCATTATATCAAACTATTATAAAACTAAAGTCTTTAGAAGCGTCTGAAAAATGCCACTAGGGGAAAAGAGGGAGATACCTCTTTATTACGAGCTTCAATTAAAGAACCGTAACCGTTTACATGATTTTTTTACTATTTTATGCAGTATGTATTAGAAATTATGTAAGTAAAAATTGTAGGGTCTGAAATTTTATCACGAAACCAAATATTCTAGGAGATTTGTTCTGTAGAGAAAAATTCAACAATTACACTAAAAAACAGCCAGTTTAATCAAAAGTCTCAATTTATATGACAGGATCTTTGGTGCTAAATTAAACTTAAATATATCTGAAATAGTTTTCCTTAAATTATTAGCTAAACAGAATAACACAGTATTGTTAAGTACAAAAAGTGTCTATTCAATATTATATCGTCGTAAAGATTTAAAAAAATTAAAAACTTATAATCGAATAACGATTTATTAATGTGTAATAGAAGTAAATGAAATATTCACTCTAAAACTATAAAAAAAATGCTTCAAGAGTGGTAAAATCATTACACTGAAGTAGATTCACATACTTAAACCTTTATGAATCTACTTCTACAGTTGCTAGTTTTAAATATTGCTAGTTTTAGAATATCTTTGTAAAATGACTGTACAAAATTTTCCGGAGTGAACAATAGTCCCTCTTTTCCCTTTATACCTTCTAGCTCCATCATCAGAACCTCAAAACCTAGTGTAATATTGAAGCTATTAAAATGAATACCAAAATTCGAAACTTGAAAAGTTTACTAGACACTACCTCCTAGCTCCATCATCAGATAAGCTCCAAGATACCAAATAATAGTATTGTCAGCCTTCACTACGTATAAAAAGGTACTCGTATAAATTATTATTTAATATGTTCATATAAAAAAAGCCCTTTCAGGGTATAACTGAAACAAACAATGAAAGTCAATTTAATTATCACCAAAACGTAATGTCCTTTATTGTTCAGAATAAAAATGCTAAAATTATTGTTGTAGTTGTTTTAGTTGTTTATTATTTTCTCTTTCCGCTGAGGCAAAATTCGTTTTGTTCATATCTTTTTTTACATATTAAAATAATAAAGTACATTACTCACGTGCTCCTCCATAAAGGAGGCCTAGCACCACGTCACCAAACAACATAAAATGAAATACCCGCGAAATTGAAAAAATATGACAAATGCTAAATACATTAAATAAATTAATTTAATTTTTTTTAATAATAATGAATAACTACAAACTTTATCCGTGCCAATACAGTCTATGCGACTCTCATCTCCCCCTTAGAGATTAAATTTTGGAAAATTACTTCTCAGTGAGTAGCTAGGTTCCATAAAATAAAAAATCCTAATGTTGTGTTTCTAGCTTCAAACTCTTTGATAACCAGCTTTATTGTATATGTCGGAAGTGTAAGTTAGCCTTAGGTTAGGTTAGCCTTGTGTTAGGTTTGAAGATCCTGTTAGAAAAGCATGGGATCGTAATGTTTAGTTATATCCTGACTGTATTACGCCCGTGGCTTATATTATAGGCCATTCGTTGTGCACATACGATGCTTATAAATGATTGTATTTCCCTTTCTTTTAGTAATACATATATAGATAATATTATTAAAATAATATCGTATAGTTAGTATTATAAGTTAAAATAAATAACTGTGTTTGACGGTACCGCCTTGTAAAAACCTTTAGCAATCTCCTGAGAAAGCAAGTCTAGAGTGTAAAAAAGAAAGGCTTTTACTGATTCCTACTCTCAGCGGTCCTACTTTCTTCGCACTGATAAGATTACTACTTGATTCTTGCAGGCGTCTAGTTCACAAAATTATACATTGACCAACCGACCCGCACGACTTAATTCGCGTGTTGCTCCGCTCCTATGGGTCGTAGCGAGATGTTAAATAGTCTAAGTTACTCCTTGTTACATCAACTATCTGCCAGTGAAAATCCCGTCAAAATCAGTCCAGCCATTTTAGAGATTAGCCGGAACAAACAGACAGACAAAAATTGTAAAAAAAAAATAAAAAGGTGTGTGTGCGATTCACACACGATAGAAGTGAAACTTCAGTAAATCGACAAAAGAATCAGATGAATATATATAATAATATAAAATAGTATGTATATTTCTGTCTCATTCTTTCCTACACATTTTTGTATTTGTGTCTCTTACCTGTCGTTTTGTATATTTCTGTCTCATTCTTTCCTACACATTTTTGTATTTGTGTCTCTTACCTGTCGTCATTTCCGTTGCATCCGGTTTGAAATCACAACGATTCTAAAGAAGTTTCACTTCAAAAATGTTGTTTTGGTATATGTACCGTGTGTATGTATACATCCATATGCACTTAGTAAAAAGCATTTATTTTAATATTACAAACAGACACTACAATTTTATTTATTTATATGGATTTGATACAGTTTATGATTTGTTTATTGCAATTCATGAGATTCAATTTTTCTAGATTAGCCTATGAACATAACAACGTTATCATAACGAAAATTACTAATTTATTTTTAAACTTAAGAATCAATTTTCAGTACAGGATTTTGCAAACATTCTAAAAAGTAGATACTAATTGTAACTTCCTCCAAATGAGACTCCATTTAAATCTAAGATATCACAAATATACTTGTTCTATTTCCAGCACACTTGAATTGTTTAAAACAAGTTAGATTTTTAAACTATTTCTTAGGGTCTTAGGAAGATTCTTATGAAGCGATAAATGAGATGAAAAAACGTAATAATGAAATTTATCTTTATACAGTCATAGACGTAATTGTCAATATTATGGTTCGCTTTTTTTTTTTATTTAATTATTATTTAATTATTCATTAATAATTTAATTCACAACTTATTATATTTAAGTATACTCGTACAATGTTTAAATCATATAAGCGAAGTTACAGGCTGACTAAATGTGTTTTGTATTTAGGATATCATATATTGGTCAAGGGACTTCTTTTTAACGTGATATATGCGTGGATAGTTATAAGCTTTCATACATTAACTTGTCGACCCGTCCTAGCTTCGCCCGGGTGCAATTTAACACGTGTATTTAGCCGCTATGTCTCTGCATTTTAAATGTGTAATATCTTCGAAAATATTCATTTAAATTACATGCTGTAAAGGGCCATATTATCTATATAAAATGCACAATGCATTTTAGGTACCTAATTGGATAAGGATTAATGCTGTATTGTTTAAAATCACTTCGTAAATAAGCAATTATTTTTCGTAAAAAATAAAGGATAAAAAATGGTTATTGTAGGTTATCCTTAAGAGATAGACATATACCATTGCTTACTTTTTTGTAGACCTTTTTAAGGTGTATAATACCGTAGTACATTATTTTGATCTGTCTCGTAGGGTTCAGCCAGCGTTTGCAATGTAAGCGCAAAAAATGTGTTTATTTTGACATCACATTAGAAAACTCTGGAATTATCAGTGTTTCTCTACTATAATATGTATGTATTATACATATAAATCTTCCTCTTGAATCACGCTATCCATTAGGAAAAACTGCATCAAAATTAATGCTTAGTTTTAAAGATCTAAGCATAAATAGGGACAGGCAGACAGCAGGAAGCTACTTTGTTTTATACTATGTAGTGAAGTGTTACTTACCTATATCTATACGCTTACTGTAATTAAAAAAATAAAAATATTTATACTATAACAAACAAAAGTTGTCAAACTGATACTACACTGATTTTTAACTATTACATTATTACAGCTTTAATAATAACCGCTCCTATAGGTCGTAGCGAGATTTTAAATAGCCTATGTTACTCCTTGTTACATCAGCTAATGGCTATCTGCCAATGAAAGTCCTGTCAAAATCGGTCCGGCCACTTCGGAGATTAGCCGGAACAAAGAGACAGACAGACTTTTTGAGATCGCACGATTCGCTTTTGGTTCTGAATTAATTTAAATTATTTATTTTTGGAATTAATATCCCACTAATATTCTGTGAATATTTCAAGCGTTAACTTACTGCCGTTAATAATAACTAACAAAAAACAGCAATGAAATAGTGTTTGTTGTATAGGTGCCCCCATTACATATTTATTTTATTCAGGTTTCAGCATTTGATGTTTTAGGGGCAATAGGAGGAATTACTATCTAGGAGTAACGTTGAAGGATTGTGTCTAAGCCCCCAGGAGTCATTTAATTAATAGTACCTAACCATAATACAAAGAAAATGAAAGTAACGTGAATATTAAATTTGCTTAAATATCTTCAGTACAGACTTCGATACGTTACGTTTTTATTATATGTATCAATAACAAATCTCATATCACTATCTCCGGCGAGTATAAGAGTGTTGACATTATTTTATTAAGCCTTAGGCAAATTTATTGGAAACCACAAACTAAGACATTGATACGTTGACAGAATTAATGTTTCGTATTCCTCGAATTATTTCATTGATTCTTCAAATATTCACTTTTTCTTTTATCTTCAACTAGCCGACCTGCTCTCGCTTCTGTAAGTTATATTGTAATCATTCACTCACTTACTCACTACCTATACTCCGAAGCGTTAGAAGCGTTTTTCGACATTTTCAAGAATTATCATTATACATCAATCAATTTACACAAAACCTTTACAAATTATGTAGTTAAATCTTCCTCATTAATTATTCTGTCGATTGGTGAAAACTGCATGAAAATTCATCGAGTAGTTTTTGAGTTTATCGCGAACAAACAAACGCAGTGTGGGACTTTGATTTGTAATTATTATAGTACATGATATAGATTCTTGCTATCTATGTTTATCAGTCAAGGTTCATTGATTGAGCTGGAATTATATTAAATAATGTGAAACTATAGAAAGCCTTTAATATCTACTTGGAACCTGTTCGTTCAACATTCAAACAGCCTTTACAACCCGTTTTTATTTTGACGCCCAGATATACTTGTAGATGGTATAAAATTGATTATTATATATCAAAAGAAAGATAATTTAATGTACTATTATTAAGAAAACCAACATTAGAAAATTTTCTGGCCTTTTGTACAATTAAGTTCAAATCAATTTTTTATTTTACATTGATTTGTATTTATAATATAATGATAGCTAGGAGAAAAAAGCTTTCTTCACCGGGATGGAAAACGTGTTTCACACTCGGTACGAAATATCCTACTGAACTATATAACATAACTGATCTGAATAAAATTTATATTGAAATTTATAATGAAATTGCTTTCTACTATCTACTTAGTTTTTTCTAGATAAAAGTAAATTAAATATGAACACTGCTATCTAAATTATGACCCAGAAACAAAGCGCGAATAACAACAATTTCGCTGTATTAAAACTAACATTATTTTCACAAATTAAGAGTTAACCAACCACTGTGTGTTTTCTAAAATTAATTCACAAATTAGAGATTTCTACGTCACAACCTAGTGATATAGTATAAACGGTCTCCAGTAGATTTCTCTATAATCTGCCTAATAATCGACTAATATAAAAATGTGGAACATACATAAATATCGGAGAGAGTCTGTGTATTGAATATCAAAAATGTAGGGTTTTAAGGTCATTAGAAATTTTGTGAAACTCAACGAACATTTTTATATAATTGTATAATGTTGCAATAATTATAAAGAAAAGTTGACTGAATAATACTTACACAACTTGTTTATATAGCTATAGTTTTTTAATTATTAAACTGAACTGAGCCAAGAAATTAACCATGTAGGTAAAATAAAAGAAACGGCCTATCACAATACTGTTATTCCGTAACAGCTTGTTATAATCAAATTTCTCTCGGTGAACGCAATTTTTATGGCCGTATCAATACATGCTAAATGGTTTATATTCAAGAGTGTATCAATCTAATATACCGGACGTTATAAATTGTTTCTACTCTCGATTGAAAGTAAAATGTTATTTATCTACCGGCGTGGTCATTTTCTTGCTCACAAGCAGTTTAGATTTCCTTCCGTACCAAATTTCAAACTGGTCTGATATTTATCTTAACTAGTAGGTTGGACGAGGCAATGGCCTCACTTAAATCAGATTTCTCATACTGCTCAAAAACAATGTGCTCTCTCATGGTGAAATTTAAATTATATGTAATCCTAGAATTAGCTTCGTCATACTCACTTTCGTTGAAGAAATAAACGCACAGGTTTTATAACAATAATTTATTGAGCAATAAGTTAATAACAATAATTTAAATAAATAAATAATACATAGTCTTTGTACAATGGTTACTGGCTAGTGTGGGCCACCTAATTTGGTCTAATTTATTTATGTGGGGAGTATGCGCTGTAGGCTAAGTTCTGGGCGTCATCGATGTTCTTGTTCCAGTCGGATCCATAGCCAGAGAATCCGTGTCCGTGACCACCTGCGTCATGTGCTAGATGTTCTACGTGTACCGGATGATGAGTCTCATGGTGGTGGGCATGGGGTACGACTTCGTAAGTAGTTTTGGTATGGTCTTGTTTCAGACACCAGGCAACGAAGAGGATGACTGCTAGCACTAAGGCTATCTTGGCTGTTGCCAATGCTTTGAGTGCGATGAGCTTGACAATGAATAATTTGCCGAGAAGGACCTTGGCTCCAATTAAACCAATTATTCCTCCTATTCCGCTACCACCCTTTTTCTTACCACGACCTGAAAATTATAAATTTAAGTTAACTTTTTATATTGGAGAAAATCTTAAATTTTACTATTTGGAATTAATACATTTTGTTTAATTTATGATTATTAATATTAATTAAACCAAGAAGTATATAACATTTTGATTCTCATTTGAAAATTTAAATAATTACGTAAATATCATACCTTCTTCAAGAGATCGTTGCATCTCCTCTTTATCAGCCTTGTTCAATTTAACCTCAAGAGCATGGGTTTCAAAAAGACTGACAACACCATCCATAAGTCTGTAATTGAGTTCAGCATCTCTTGCAGTGGGATCCACAGGCAGGGTATCCAATTTCTTTCCAGTTCTTACATCTGGTTCACCTTTGAAAACAACTCCCTCAGCAATGACAATACTTCTCGATGCCCTCAAATTGTCAACAATCCGTAACAGCTTCTCCTGTAAAATAGAACACAACTTTAGTTAAAGTACGATAAATTAAACAGAAATTTCTACTTTCCAGTAACATTAATCTTAAAGGAATTCTACGGTAAACCGATGGTGTTTTCCTGACGGTAATTTAAATACACCTGCCGAGTGAAATTATATGAAATTAACCAGCAATAAACTCGCATGAAACTTGACCGGACACTATAACACGGACCATTCTCACTTATCACTTTCACTTTAATAATAAAATTATGGACCTTAGCACACATGAAGTAATCATCTCCTTGGCAGTCCTTGATGAAGTTGATGGCTATTTCCATCGTTCTGTCACCGTCTTCAGCGTGGGCGACGGCACCAAGAGCCAAGATTGCGATGAGAATGATCTTCATTTTTTCGATATTAATTTTTATCGCGAGCCGGTTTAATTTTCTGACATCGAGAGATGTCAAGCTGGGTTTGGCGTGGTACGGCCGCTGCATTAGAGTTTTATCTTTCCCCTCCCTCTCTTTGGTTATCTCTAAGCTCCATACAAAACTCTCATCTGGGTTAAGGAGATATTGGATTCAGTTCGGACCCTAATGCGTATGTAAATGAGTGTATACATGTGTTGACAAAAATGTGGTGTTATGTCAGAGTTAGAATAGAGAAAGTATAAGCAATTATTAAAATTAAGTATTATTTATTTTGGTTTCGAGTTTGTTAATGCTTATTAGATGTAGGTACATCCGTTATGGTATATTTTGCATAAATTTGTAGCTGTGTGTTTAACTGTTATTTCGATTTTGGCTGTAAGTATACTGTGCTAAATCATGTGATAATATGATTGTGATAATAAGTAGAAATTATTGTTTATTGTTGTGCTATTGATTTTTTCAAATAATATTTTTTTTTAAATGATATAACTTTAAATTCGTAATTTGAGCACAAGTTTAAACTTATATATTACTGTAAAAAATAAAAGAAGTAGTTACTTATTCAAAGCAAGCTTAATCAGTTAAGTAAATTTATTTCTTTATTCATTATTAAAGTATTAATATGATAAATTAATTATGTACGATTAAACAATTTAGTATGACATATTAATACCTTACTCAATGAAGATTGATTGACTTTTTCTTTAAGAAAACAATTGCTTTTTCTAGCTGAGTAAAAATTTTATAATAAACAAGTGTTTTAACACATTTAAAACTTGACTTTTCAACTTAATAATTGGAAAATCTTCTTTAGAAAAAATATTTATACCAAATAGAAATAATTAGATATTATTATTAAAATATGAAAGCTTTCGGTGAAATGATGATTACAGTTATTATGACTTTAAAATACGTCATTATATGCGAGTTATAAGCAAGTAATAATGGCTGATAATACTAAAATCATATACAAACACATTTTAGTGTTTCGTACCGCAAATATATCTAGTTTTAGTTTCAAGATATATGGAGCATATATCACTACATAGTATAAAACAAAGTCGCTTTTTCTGTCCCTATATCCCTATGTATGTTTAAATCTTTAAAACTACGCAACGGATTTTGATGCGGTTTTTTTTAAATAGATAGAGTGATTCAAGAGGAAGGTTTATATGTATAATACATACATAATATAGTAGAGAAACACTGATAATTGTAGAGGTTTCTAATGTGATGTCGTAAATAAACACATTTTTTTGCGCTTACATTGCAAACGCTGGCTGAAAACTTCGAGATAGATCAAAATAATGTACTACAGTATTATACACCTTAAAAAGGTCTACAAAAAAGTCCGCGATGGTATATGTCTATCTCTTAGGGATAACCCACAATAACCATTTTCTATCCTATTCTTCCTACGAGAAATTATGGCTTATTTACGAAGCGATTTTAAACAATACAGCATTAATCCTTATCCAATTAGGTACCTTAAATACATTGTACATTTAATATAGATCAATATGACCCTTTACAGCATGAAATTTAAACGAATATTTTTGAAGATATTACAGATTCAAAATGCAGGGACATAGCGGTTACGGCTAAATTACACGTGTTAAATTAACAGTGAAGATATGAAGTAATATCAATTCGTCTTCTCCTTCAACTGAGTACAAAATTCGGAAAGTGAAATTTGTAGAACTTGTTTGACTAAACACGAGTTATATTGTGTATCTCATATTCCGTTTTCTCAAGTTAAAGTTAAATTTTAATTAATTTATTTTGATTATAGGTATGTCGGCGTCTAGGTTAGGCTTAGGTTAACCTAACCTAAGGTTTAACACTAAGAGATCATAATGTTTAGTTATTTATCGGTTCAATAGCAGTATCTACGGTGCGTTTACCCAATAGTCCATTCAATATCACACCCCCTCCTATTCCTCCTTCATTTTCTCTTAGTTGTATATATACATAATATTTGATACTAAAGCCCACCAGTAGCGGGTTAATAATGATTTGCTAAATTTTTCGAAAGGTTTTGTAATAGTCATATTACAACATGAAAGTTTATTTCAAAGCGTATCTTGTAACGATGTTGGATCATCGATATTATTATTTGTATAATTCAAACCAAAGTCGCTTCCCGCTGTCTGTATGCTTTAATGCGGTTTTCACCAATAGAGAGTAATTCTAGAGAGAGGTCTATATCTATAATACAGGCATATTATAGTATTTAAACCATGCGTAGCATGGGGGGGTCGCTAGTAGCAAGCAAGATTTTTTAAAATCTCGAGCCCAAGTTCTTTCGATAATTATTTTCATTAAATATTTTGACTCTGAAAATATAGTTAATCTAAAAGCCATTAAAAACTCACATAAGCGAGGGCATAGATAAATATTAGAAATCACTTTCACACAAAAATGAATGTATGTTTGATTAAATCCCGTTTAGGACAAAGTACGTCTTTGTGAAAGTGCGTCTTGATATTTGATTAAGCTAATTATTTATCATAAACGATAGTTTTTTTAAATCTATCAGGTCTACTCGTATCACGAGAATTGTTTTTTTTTTCAGTAAGAAATTTTTATATAATAATATGAATAATCCACAAACTACGCTATAAAATATGTCAACGAAATTAAAATACATTTTTCGCGTATTAAAAGCTGAAGAAGTATTTTAAAATTAAAGTCGGACATATTATTTTGTTCTGTATGTATATTTCACATAAATAAGAAAGTAAATTATACAAAATCTAACGAAATTCCATAATTACTATTATCAGATAGGATACCTAATAATTATGGGATTCTGAGATAAGTAGAATACAAAACACTTTAAGTTTTTGGTCAATCACCACAAAAAGTTAAAGTAACTATGATCCAAATAAAAATAAAATATATTTTTCCATATTTCACATTAAACATTACGTATAGTAGTTTGTGTGAACTTGGCTGCTGCTCTACCGTGTGTCCGGATTTTTTAGTTTTTATTTTTTTATTTATTTTCCATAATGAAGATTAGTTCATTGTGAAAAGCTTTGTAGAGTATATATGTAAAGATGTTTATTAAAACTTATATTACAACTATATTGACTATAAATGCCAAATTAACATTGTATGTCAGTCTGTTACGCTTTCACGCTTACACCACTGAACCGATTTTAATTAAATTTATTACAGATATAGACTAGAGCTTGGAACAGGACGATAACTACTACGTTTTATCGCGAAAAGATAAAATAGGGGATGAAGAGCATACTAAGCTGTGTGATCGTTAACGTCTTCAGGAATTAGTTATAAATAAATTTTAATATTATTATATTGTTTTTAGAAATATCCGTTCGACTAGTCTATTATGAAAAAGGACAGACAGACAAATAACGTAAGCCCAGTAACTAATAAAAGTAATATAGATATACACAGTAGTTAGTATAATGATGGAGATCAAGTTCATTGTAACTGTTACCGTGGATATAGAAAGGGAAACTTTTATTATACTAGCTATTACTCGTGACTTTGACACCTGGTTAATATTATATTATTTATTTGCTAGTCGATTCAGCCTGGCTTTGCATGGCAAATTAAAAAAAAAACAAATTTATTTCCATACACAAAAATTTGAGCATATAAACATTTCATTATCTCGGAGGAACTTTTTTTACCAGAATAAAAAGTAATAGTACTGTATTTAGCCATGTCGTAGAGTAATTGTGTGCCAAATTTCATCGAAATCCGTTCAGCCATTTTTGTGTGAATGAGTAACAAACTATTAAATATCCAACCATAAAAACTTTCATATTAATAAGAAAGAAATAAGAAGAAAAGACGATTTTTCGTGATTTTAAAAAACATGAAAGTTTTTCTGTGCGATCAATAAATTCTTCTGAAATTTAAAGTTTATTTTATTATTTCGTACCCGCATTTATATATAGGTGTACATTGGAAATTATACAAGACATCATGATTTGTTATTATAACTCCATTATATTTTATACCACAATATAGTGTATAAGCCACGTGTCTAATATGTCCAACGATGGGAAAATTGTTTAACCGTTACACCAATTTTATACTACACGATTAATCTAAACAATATCGTACGATAAATACTATCATAACGAAACCTTTATTTTAGAGTAAGTTTGTTTGCGATTAAATTTCTGTATAAAATTTAATGCGTTTTTGATAATTATACTAGTGCAAGTTTAACTCAACTCTATGTTAGCAACACTGTTTATAAAGTAGTAGTAGCGGGTAGATCATTTTATATTATTCCAAGTATACCGACGTGTAGACAATATATAATCTTTAGTGCGATAGAGTCTCAGTCTCTCTGGTGTTTTCGTGCAGTGAACATGGAAGTTAGTGTTATAGAGTTGTGTTTAAGGTTACCCTTCTGGAGGTCCACGTGAGTTTACTTTATTATCTATTGTCGTTAGCGAGGTCAAAGAGCTCTTTAAACCTGCTCCTGGGTCTCAAGCCCCAGGCACTGCTCGCCTCAGTCTAAATTGCATGTGTATACGTATTGCTGGACATAATGGGTATCATATCTCTCTCATATATATAGCATCTAAAACTCAATAATTGTAGAATAATTTTTTGTGTAATTATTCGTAATTCGTTATAAAAATTAGTTCTTTTAAAAAGGAAAACATTCCAGATATTCGAATTAAATTATATAGAGTATGAGATCCTAAGCTAAGCTCTATCTATCCGTAAAACTGCATTAGTATTATTACATATATAGCAATTTTGGAGGTGAACGTGAAAAAGAGAGAGAGAATCTGGATTCCAGTGTTTCGTGAAGTAAAGAGGAACGTCATATCTTTTAATTGTTATTAGTTCTAATAAATTTATATTAAGAATACCCACTTGCTTGATAATAATATATAACTCAACTGTTACCGTCTCAATTGATCAGAGATTGTCGTTCAAGTGATTTCATACAGTCAACATCGTCTGCACTACTTGAGTGCAAGTGGTGTGGTTTAGTGTGATTGTTAGGCTTCTTTCTTGAGGATCAGTCTAAATTGCAAGTCTGTTCGTATATACGTAATTACGTACGCTTTAAAGTAAAGGGTGTAATTCAACAAAGCTCAAAGGATAATAAGCATAGTGAATCGCCCTCCGAAAGGTTTCCATCATTTCAGGGTATATTGGTACTAAAAAGATACATTTCAAGTTTCAGATGTCTATGTATTACCGTTTTATCAAAAGTCAGGAAAAGCTGATAATCAAAAAAATATTTTTTTCTTGGCAACTTTGAACTTGATTGACTTGAATTTTAGATATGTTTTGGGGGCTGATAAAAACTTCTAAGAAAAAACTTAGAGCTATATCGGTCCATAAGATCCTTGAAAAAAAATGTTATTTACAATACAAATTTATCACAATTATGAAATATTTTCATTTTCATTTTCTTATCTAATTTTGTATGAGCCTTTTAAATTTAATAAAACAGTACAACTTATTAAAAAAAAATCAAAATATCATTCCTTCACAATCAGTACAACATACTTACGTCTTGCTTCGGGCGTATTCAATAATCACCAAAAAAAATCACCTAAATGTGGGATAAATATACACAGTAATAAAATGTCGTTTGATATAAACGTATCTGCGCGATATGCGTAAATTTTTGAAACTCATCCTCGCAACGTCCATAAAACGAGACCGAACTTTCGTTTTTTTAATTTTTACTTTCGATCGATCATCTACTATACGACGCTTTCAACTATTAGCTACGTGACGGACAGACACACAAATATACGTATTATACTAATATTATTATACTGGATTATCGATGGAAACTTAGTAAAAGAATAATCGAATTATCTCAAAATACTTATGACTTAATCTAATAAAATATGTAGAAAACTGATAAATATTTTTCTAATAAATACATAAAATGTAAAAAAGTCAACTCTCGCAATGATTTTTTTAAGTAAAACTACGTCATATATTTTAATTAGTATTGTTAATTAATAAAAAAAGAGAGAAGTGTAGTAGTCTGGGGGTTATACTTTAGACTCAGAGCTTCAGAATTACTGCTAAGAATACTCGCGATGTAATCCATGATTATTCTGTCGTGACGGCGTATTTAATTTGCAATCCCCACTTCCTTGATTTGTATTTATCAGTTAGCCAACATTCAATTAACAGGATGCTACTCATATCAGTCGTACCAACATCAAGATCAAGTAACAGAATGCTACTCATATCAGTCGTACCAACATCAAGATCAAGTAACAGAATGCTAGTCATATCAGTCGTACCAACATCAAGATCAAGTAACAGGATGCTACTCATATCAGTCGTACCAACATCAAGATCAAGTAACAGGATGCTACTCATATCAGTCGTACCAACATTAAGATCAAGTAACAGGATGCTACTCATATCAGTCGTACCAACATCAAGATCAAGTAACAGGATGCTACTCATATCAGTCGTACCAACATCAAGATCAAGTAACAGGATGCTACTCATATCAGTCGTACCAACATCAAGATCAAGTAACAGGATGCTACTCATATCAGTCGTACCAACATCAAGATCAAGTAACAGGATGCTACTCATATCAGTCGTACCAACATCAAGATCAAGTAACAGGATGCTACTCATATCAGTCGTACCAACATCAAGATCAAGTAACAGGATGCTACTCATATCAGTCGTACCAACATCAAGATCAAGTAACAGGATGCTACTCATATCAGTCGTACCAACATCAAGATCAAGTGACAGGATGCTACTCATATCAGTCGTACTAACATTAAGATCAAGTAACAGGATGCTACTCATATCAGTCGTACCAACATCAAGATCAAGTAACAGGATGCTACTCATATCAGTCGTACCAACATCAAGATCAAGTAACAGGATGCTACTCATATCAGTCGTACCAACATCAAGATCAAGTAACAGGATGCTACTCATATCAGTCGTACCAACATCAAGATCAAGTAACAGGATGCTACTCATATCAGTCGTACCAACATCAAGATCAAGTAACAGGATGCTACTCATATCAGTCGTACCAACATCAAGATCAAGTGACAGGATGCTACTCATATCAGTCGTACCAACATCAAGATCAAGTAACAGGATGCTACTCATATCAGTCGTACCAACATCAAGATCAAGTGACAGGATGCTACTCATATCAGTCGTACTAACATTAAGATCAAGTAACAGGATGCTACTCAAATTGCCAAAAGTGTTGCCACCATCATAATTAACAGTATGTATAGTATAGAAGCATCTATGCGACAACTTACACCGGAATGATGTTGAATATCTTTCTATAAGAAATTTTGATATGTCAAAATGGGTCAGTCTGTTTGTCTGTAGCTATAACCAGTTCGGCAAGCAAATATGCGGGGTCAAAATGCCGTGAGTTGCTTCGAGAAAAGGAAGTTACGGCCGTCTTGTTTACTTTGCTTGACTTGGCGGGCGTTCTACCATGCCCACAGACTATTAACATGGTATGCATGTTATTAATAGGCATTTCTAAAATTATTTATAAAGATACTAGGTCCTTCCTTCGCAAGAATGCAAATAATGGCTCAAAACATATCTTTTTAAATATGTTTTTATGTAAAAATATCCAGTCGCTTCCCTATTGTCAAATGAAAGAGGAGTTCCTAAAAATATTTTTTTCGGAATTAAATCAATAAAACTACGTCTCTCATTTATAATATAAGTATGGAATTTATAGGTTTATAGGTGTTTATTTAATCATTTTTAAATCATACAAGCATACCAAAAACAAGTTTCAATAATTTTTTCTAACCAGTTAAATTATTCGTCTAGACAGACGTAATTACATTAAATTTTAAATGTAACGCATAATAATTATACATCATACTAATATTATAAATAAGACATTTTGTTTATTTAAATACTTGTTACCCAAAAAGGCAAAGTCCGAGTCAGGATTCCGTACAATATCAATTAAGGATAAATACTATCAAATTTTGATTATCGTGTGCGGATCAAATTATCATCATAAATAGAATCGTAGGGCGCTTACTCTCGACATTATGTTTGCATAAGTTTTTTTTTGCATAACAGTCAAAAAAGGTAATTTGAAGGTAATTTTTTGACAACCACAAGGGACCGCAAAATTTTTGTATTTGATATTAATTTTCACCTCCACGCGTTCCTGAGAAAAAAAGTCTTGAGAGAAAGACGGACAACAGTGATCCTATAGTTGTTCACGAAAAACTGTTGACCTGCAACAGATTAATTTAGGCCGTAAATAAAATATTGCCTATAAGTACACTGGCTGGTACAGATAAGCTGAAATAATACTATTTTTTTCCTGTATTTTTTGTATGTGTATAGTATATTAGAGCCTCTAAGCCTAAGGTAGTCGGAGAAATAACCCAAACTAGTTTCAGTATTCTACATAATTAACTCACGAGTAAACTAGACTAAATGCTTAAATTTTAGGGCACAGTTTCACACAGTAATATCATCAGTAAAGCTTCCTTATAACAGTCTTGTCTATAGAAGCAATAAGAATGAACAAGCACAGTCTGCCTAATTTTATGATACACAGAAAAAATACATCCAAATTGATAACCTCCTTTTATTATTTTTTGAGGTTATTAAACATTTTTTTTGCAATTTTATTGATTTGAAACATTTCTTTAATTATTTTATTATATAAATAAAAAATATCATTTGGAAGGCTTTGACAGTATAAATAATTACATACATTACTCGGTAAACGTGTGTATTTTTTTCGAATTATATATGTTGTAGATTTCTAAAAAAATCACGTTTAAAGAAAGTTATATTTTTATTTAATCTTTTGTAAAAGCGCCTATTCTTTTTATAAAGTAAAAGCCTTGTATCGAAACGTTGCAAAGAAAGTCTTTCTCCTCGAAGTGTTATAAAAAAATATAGATTCTTATCTCAAGATCTTAGATTTACACTGAAACTTTAGAAGTACTGAAATTATCCCAATAGGATTTAAGGTCCATGCTTTATATTATTGTCTTATGATTTACACATATTATCAAATAAATAACTTTTTTTTTTGTATTAGCCTGGGTTGGTTCTCCCAAAACTTTGATCCCAATTTACTGAATCAACATATTTTTATTAATCAAACTATTAAATATAAAACTCTAATTTAAGAGGTTACGAGTAGTCAAAGAAACGAAAAAATGAGAATTTTCAGTAATTTTTTTTTGCCATTAAATCATTTTTTTTATAAAATTAATAACATGGCATCATTACACAATGTTTTGGCTTGAAGTCACCTAAATTTGAAAAAAAAAATATTTATAATTTCAAAAGTTATAGCTGTTTGTGATGACCCAATTCCAATCTTGCGGTGCTCATCATAAGTCCTTGAAGACTCATCTAAAATCAATCGGACAAATCACCTAACCCCTTAATACAGTCACCGAGTATCGATATCCACAGCACAATAATTTAGAAGAATCGATATTAACGTGTATAAGTCGACGATCTTTGGAGCTACGATGCCACAGACAGACGTTCAGATACACACGTTAAACTTATAACAACCCATCGTTGTAGCTTCGGGAGTTATTTACTTTATAAATAGCGTGATATTCTTAGCTGTTTAAATATAATGATTAATCCGTAATCGTGAAAGTAAAGTAATTTTATCAAAGAAAGCTAATCAACAACAATAGTATGTGAGTATCCCATAAATTACTTCTTTTGGCCATTGTCTCATGTAATTGTGTATATTTTCTTAATAAACAAAATTACTGCACTCCAACTATATACTTCTATGGGTTTTCATGAGACGTAGATAGAATGTAATCATTATCATCATCACGACCCGTTAATGGCGTACTGCTGAGCCGGTTCTCCTCAGAATGAGGAGGGTATTAGGCCATGGTCGACCACGCTGGCCCAGGGCGGGTTGGCAGACTTCACACCTTTGAGAACTTCAGGGAACTCTCAGCAGTGCAGAGAGACCCGAGTGAGACATCGAAGTCTAAAAAATTAGGCTATCACTGCTCAATGGGCCATCACTGGTTTATAATTAATCCCTATTTCCCTTGGTCACGTCATCACGCGTAAACGGCTGGACCGATTTCACTAATTCTTTTTTTATTGTGTTTGTTATTGTCAGGAGAAGGTTCTTATGTAAGAAAAAATTAAGAAAGTTGCGGAAGAAATTAGAAAATTTAAGAAAACTTAACGACCATAGTAACTTTTTTAATGTACGCTTTTGACAGCTAATTCGAATTCAATATTCATAGTTAAGACAGTCGGGCTACCTCCTTCAGAGGTAGTTTTGGGCTGTCTCCTTCAGAGGCAGTCACACCAACCCCGCATAACCTTCCCAAGTCCCCGCTTGGGAAGGTATCTGTAAGCAGATTCCTCCGGGTCAAAAAAAAAAAGGACAACGTCTGTCGGGTCAGCTAGTATATAATAAAAATATAACTTATCGAATGTCAATACATAGAAAATATTTAAGAAAACTTAATGTGAGGAGTATTTATAACACCATTAGAAGCCAATGCATAATACGGTTTTTGGAATTGTCAAAATTAAAAAGTATCTAGCCTTTGTTTATTTTAATCATATCTGAAAATACTAAGGTGAGACGTTAAAGTTGTGTTTCCACCATATATGTATGTTAGTAACCAATAGAATTGCTTCATTTGACGCACTGAGCGAGACTAGGTAGATTAAGCGATACTATTGGTTCTTAAACACATTCCTCGCTACGCAACCTCGCCATCTCTGGTAGAAACGCAGCTTAAGTATAAACTTCCATTACAAAAGTGCCAAAACAAAGATCTTTAGAAAGAAAATAAGCCAAATCTCCAGACGCATGTATGACTCCAACAACATTTTTTCCAATTTTTGTCTGTCTGTCTGCTTATACCGGCTTATGTCTGAAATGGCTTGACCAATTATGACGGGACTTTCACTAGCAGATAGGTGATGTAACAAGAAATAACTGAGGCGTTTATCATGTCGCTACGACCCATAGGAGCGGAGCAACACGCGAACGAAGTAGCGCGGACCCATCTATCAGAACTAGTACGTACTACATGGTAAAGCATTAAAGAGCTAATTGAACTTCGCGTTTGATGATAGAGCATCAATGGCCGTCGCCTCTATGAGTTATTCAGTTATCTGTGCAACGCAACTAGGTATTCCCCCCCTCCCCCCCTAACCATACAACGACAGGGTGTCTTAAAATGTGTATCTGTGTATCTATATGTGGCATCGTAGAATAGAAGGTAATTTAATCGAGATAGTTTGTAGCTATAATTTTATTATATTGATAATTATAACAATTTGTAACCATGGCAACACACTAATATTGCTTACACTGAGTACAGATGAAGCGGTATATCCAGTTTATTTTGCATTTTATGAATATTTGTTAAATCTGTATTTACTGCTATTTATTTAACTATTTTGTTATCAACAGTACAAAAAGATCGACTTATACAAGTTAATATCGATTCCTCTAAATCGATGTCGTGTAGGTATCGATACTTGGTGACTGTATTAAATTAGAGTTTCAGTCGAGGGTAATTTATTTTTTTAATAAAATTTGATTTTATTTTCTCAGTTATGAATGAGACTTGTAATATAAATAAGTTAAATTTAAATGTGGTTGGTAAATTATTTAAACATTCAAATGTCTGAGCAAGGTGCATGAGTAAGTAATATCCTATTTTAGCCCTATTTCGTTACCTAACGAAAGTAACAAAGTGAAGTTTCATTTCACCTAAATACCAACACCATAGGAATACATATCACGGCATTGTTGTATGACCTATTGAGCGTGACCGCAAACCTTATTGCCTTTTAATGCTAAACTACGATCGATGGAAAGTGATCTAATTTGTATGGGTGGAGTGAAAATAGTTTTGGGAATATTGTCGCTTGAATATTTCCAATAATACAAAGTGAAATAGCTGGTAAACCACCTGTTTGAAGAAGAACTTTTTGGCTCTAAAACCATCACTAATTGTTCGAAGTTTCGAAGAAAAGTACCCTGTAATTGGTCCGACAGTAGGTCTGTTTTCAGGCGTTGGATTCACGATTTATAGGTCGTGGTTTCAAATCCCAGTCATTGGACTACTGACGTGGTCCACTAAGTGATTAAGGATTAGGAGTAGTATGTGATCAAAAAGAAGAAAAAGACAAAAGTCGAGTTCGCACTGATGGTTCACTGTTAAGCGTCAGTAGCTCAGTGGTGCGGGCGTTGGATTCACGATCGATATCGGATTGGACTACTGGCGTGGCCCACTCCTGACACAAGCTATTTGTTAGCTTACTAGGAGGGGTAAAGGGAATACTAGTAGTACGTGATCCAGCTAATAATATTTAAAAAAAAAAACTATTGTGTCCATACATACGGCTAGTTTATTAACTTCAAAGAAAAATATTATATATTTTTTTTGTTATGTAACTTTAAGGTTTTAATTTTAAATTTCGCTGCGCTTTTTTACAGCTAAAAATTATTGTTTAAGGTATAGAACCGAAAGAAAAAAGAAAGAAAAAAGAAGAAATAATAACAATCTCATTTTGAAGTACTGAACTATAAAATGCTAAAGATTTGCAAGTATTTTGACGATACGTATGAAGATACAAGAATTTAAGGTTGTTACTGTTGTACTTATCTTAAATCTAACTTATATGTATCGTATTTTTTTTATAAGAAAAATAATCAAAATTGGTTCAGCAGTCTTTTTAAATGCCTTATTACGTACCAGAGAATTACCTCATAAATATAAACTTACAAACTAAAAATATAAAATTTGGATAGAAGTTTCTATTTGTGACATAGACACATACATTTTTTGATTAGAGGGTAAGTAAATAAAAATAAAATTTGTATAGCTTATATTTTCTTAAATTCTTTCCTCAACTGAGTAAATAATAATAAAATAAATAAGGGTATTGTCATAGAATGAAAGAGGATTAATATAATTTAGAAGGAGACGAGCTGTGCCTTGGGGTTTTAGAACCACTAGGTGGACCTCAAGAATAGCTTACTACCTTCCTTAACCACGTCTCTATAATACTAACTTCCATGTACACTAAACGAAACACCAGAAGTACTGATACTAATCTATTGCACTTAAGGTTATTTGAAGTAAATAAAAAAAACTACCTGCGAAGACTATTTTATAAACGTTGTTACTAACAGTATGAACAACTAATAAAAGCTATAAACGAAAATTTAAATATAATGCAGTCCAAATAAACGACTTCCTTATATTTGTAGTTTCGGGACTGCATACAAAACACTCACGCAAACAGTCGTGATAAAATTATTCATGGTATCGAAATTTGGAGCGTTATGATGAATTCAAAATTCATAATTTCACACACGCATACTTATATAATTAGAAACGTTTCGTCTGCTTCTAAATATTTAAGAGTCAATATTCATATATACACGACTGAATTAAAAAAAAATGTTAAGTGCGAGTCACACTCGATATAGAGAGTTCCGTACAAAGAGAGAGACAAACATAACTTTGCCGTAGGAAAACTCCGACATAAATCACAGTGTATGTAACTACAGATTTACGGTTTTCGGATTCTCCCTTTCATCATCATCATCACGACCCGTTAACAGCCCACTGCTGAGCCGGGTCTCCTCCACAGAATGAGGAGGGTATTAGGTCATAGTCCACCACGCTGGCCCAGTGCGGGTTGGCAAACTTCACACACCTTTGAGAACTTTAGGGAACTCTCAGGAGTGCAGGTTACCTCACGATGTTTTCCTTCACCGTTAATTGTTTAATACACACATAACTCAGAGTCAGAGAGGTGTGTGCCCAGGATCGAACCTCGGACCTCCCGATTAAGACATAGAAGTCTCAACCACTGGGCCATCGCTGCTTTTTTATTTCTTTCTTTCTCACTTTATTTAGCTATAAATCATTGCTTCTTACCAAATTATATGTTGATTCTTAGGAAATGGAAAGTTTTAGACTCCTTTATAAGTATCCAAATATGCGTTAACGGTCGTATCTTTTTATTGCATTCACTAAGAAGTTTGATCATTTCACAGCTATAAGCTTGTGCTATAAGAACTTTTAAAATTTCTTGTTAAATTTCACACACTAGTGTCACGAGAAGTCAATCACAACCAACATAGGATATAGCATATAACATAATATATAGGTTGTGTTTATTTAATAAAGATTTAAATATAAATATATGCGATATAAAATATTACGGAACCCTAAAAATAATGGGAAATAAAATAAATACGGACTCTAGAAATAGGAAGTGGTATAGAGATTTTGTTTTAAGTTAGGTAGTAGCAATTCATGTAATATATGAGCATTCTTAACATAGTATGAAACAAAGTCGTTTCTCGTTGTCTGTACAATTGTAGATGCGGTGTGCAGCCGGGGCGACTCACTTGTTTTTGTATAAATAATAAAATATATATATCTTGATATCTCGGAAACAGCTCTAACGATTTGAACCAATCTTTGTATCTTGATAGTGTTATGCTTTTCTAATCTAAAGAAACAATATTTTATACAGAAAAATATTATGTTAAGTTAGAAGAAAAAAATATCAGTGTCCATCTTAGTAATATTATAAATATGAAAGATGGTATGTTTGGATGATTGTTATTCAATCACGGAAAAGCTTATAACCTGGATAAACATGTAGGCCACTTTTTATCCTTGAAAAAATCATAGTTCCTGTGTGATAATAATAAAATATGTTAATTGAACGCCTGAATATTATAAGGTAGACTAGTATTTTATATAACTGTATGATTTTATTTTTTCAAAATACTAAGAACAAATAATTTGCAATCCCTCTCTTTACTTAGCAATGAATGAATTATTATTTTTTCTAAAAGTGTCCCATAATCGATACTATTATCCAGTTAAGCTAGAACATAAAAAAATTGAAAGTAACTAGACACTAGAAATTTCTCGTGAACTTTAGTGCAAATTGTATATCATGCAATTTGTACGACATTGTTGCTTTTATGGCTGAGATATTCACATATAAAGTGGTTCAACCAGACATTTCTAAGATACAACACACTAGATAAGTTATATAAAAACCAGTTTTAATTTATATAAAGTTGTATTTAAAAGGATATAGCCATTTTTTAAATTTTTGTACATAGAAGATATTTATGACACCAATAGAAGCAAAAACAATTCTTCGTTTTAAATTATTGTTTATCTATCTGTTCGTACGTTTGTACGTAAAATATAGGTTTAATTTAAATTGAAAATCAATAAAGAATTTATTGTCAATTAAAAATATTTAGTCCAGCATAGCTAAAGTAAATAGAATATATATTTCTAATATTAAGAATATATTACAATAATATATCAAAATAACATGTGAAATAGAACTTTAACAAGGTAATCAAAGGTAGATTTAAGATTGTTATCTATAATCATCGAAAATCTAGCGATTATCGAAAATTGCAAACTTTTTGATGATAAAAAAACATTTATTATTAAATATAGATTTCATTCATCAAAAAAAAATCTAATAAAATATAATATTTCTTTACATACTCTCAGAGATAACTATGATGATATATTTTTATCTTATTATTTCCAAACTTTGCTTTGCCATGTAAATTAATTTCTGTATATGGCCACCCTTATCACCTAGGGGTACAAAGAATAGCCTACGACCTATTTTCCGATCCACCAAATATACACAAAAAGTTTCATGAGACGTTTCGGAGGAGATCGATAACAAAGACTGTGACAATACCACTCAGTTTCACCCGCTATATTTTGGATAATTCACACTATATCATTATAAATTATAGCCTATATGTTATTTTGATGTGTAAACTATTTTATTGTAAAGTTTCGTCAAAATCCATTCAGTAGTTTTTGCGCGACAGAGTAACAAACGTACGTCCACACATTCTTATAAACTAATATAAGATATTAATGAAATTCAGAATATTTTGCTTAAAAGTTAAGTTTATAAGTATGATAACCATTTTTAAAGCTTTTTCTAAAAAAGTGCGACTCACACTTGACCACTTTATAATAGACTAGTTATTAATAAAAAAATTATGGAATTAGATGAAGTATTTATTATTCAGAAAGTCCGTGATATGATTTTTCCTCCTATCAAGTTATCCTTCATAAAATCCTAAGATAATTTCAAAATACTATTTTTTTTAATTTTAATGTTTAAATGTATAAATAACCATCATATCTAGGGTTTAAAACCATAGTCAAGTTCAATAGCTAACCTATATATGGGACACGCAACGCGTAACGTTTACTAGTAAACTACTTTTGAAAACTCGTTCTGTATTTATATAATTTGCTATGTTTATTTTAATGATAGCTTTTCATTCTATCTATATTTTAAGTCTGAAAGATATAGTAGAATTATAATTTATCAGTATTAATGGATAGTAAATACAAAAAAATAGCAACACTTTGATGTCTTAAAACTGCGTTAATATTTTTAAATATTTATACTCTGTTTTTGCAGTAAATATTTTATTATCTGTAACAAGTATAACCTAATTATATCGTAGCTTGAAAAAGGATTCAGTAATTATTATAAATTATTCCTGAATACTGAAATGTAAATTAAAATCGATATTTTTGATTACGGTTCCAAATATTAATCAATAGTTGACTCACCATTTTTACTTAGTAAGTTGTATTTCAGATGTCCCAATTTTAATTCAAGAACTAAATCATTATTTTATGTACCTCTCTTAAAGACGCAAAAAATTATATTAAATATTAAATTTTTTGCAATTATGCAAAAAATTTATTTATATTTCGAGCTTGTCAGACTTATAATGATAAATTTACTGATTTAGATATACCCGCATGTAAAATAACTAAATTTAAGAAGGAGATCAGACAGATTTTGTCGAATGCGACAGAGTAACTCGTATATGTTATTAATCCTTTTTTTTTATTAAATTACTTTATAACCTAATTTTTTACATAACATAGGTATTTAATTTAATTTATTTCTAAATTTTTATGTTAAGTGTGTTTTGTGTTTAATGTTATATTTATCTGTGGAAACTCTGCTGGTTTATGTTATATTTAAGTTATTTTTTTGTAAATGTATTGTGTAACTGTATGTTTCCTAAATAAATTTAAAAAAAAATATTAATTATTAAGAAAATATTGTATGTTCATTATAGAGAGTTAAAGTTAGGAAGTTTTTACTTTTAAAAGGGTAGTAATGCATTAGAAACATTATTTATTATCTAGGTCAAAATTTAAACCTTTGATATTTAAAAGAATCAAAAATTATATAAAATACTAGCTGACCCGGCAAACGTTGTTTTGCATTATAAATTTAACTGGCTTAGGTAGGGCCACCTTTATCACTTAGGGGGATAAAAAATAGATAGTAGCCGATTCTCAGACCTACTGAATATGTATATAAAATTTCATAAAAATCGGTCGAGCCGTTTCGGAGGAGTTTGGTAACTAACATTGTAACACGAGAATTTTATATTTAAGATATTTTTTTTTAATTTTAAAACTGTGAAATTAAATATTTAAAAGTAACTAAGCTTTAATTAACCAACTTTCAAAGCAAAATCAAAACCCTAGTACTTGCTACGCGACGCACACACTCAGCCTGGAGGAGGGGAGTGGATACACAGTTAAATAGCAATGACCACACAAGAGGACACACTATACGTGCTACCGATGATGAAGCTGTTCGTACTGTTGGTTGCCGTGGTGGTAGCTACCGCCAAGCCGGTGGAGGATGACATGGTGGGCTCAGTCATCGGAGTAGTGAGGAGTTGTTCCGAGCAGGACGTCACTTTGTGTCTCAAGGTGTGTGAATGTGAAGTGTTCGTGATTAAAAAATTCTGATAACTTCAAAAATGGACTTGATATACTAAAACTAACATCATTTTTACTTAATAGAAAATTAGATTTTTTCAGTAATTTAATTTACTTTTCATATATTTATGGAAAGGAAGGATAGGATATATATATATAAAAATTAAATGACTCATCTATTTGATAACATGTTGTGGGTTGGTTCTAGTTTGCAAAAAAAATTAGGACTTATATTATTATACATAATATAAGTCCTAATAGTTATTTTTCAAACACTAGTATAAGTGGTCACATGTCTGTCATTTAAAATATTTCAAATGTATTATACAAGAAAAAATTACATAAAAACTATTTTTTTTATAAAGTCATTAATACAGCCTTTTTTTATTTTGCAGGAAAAAGCTCTAAAATACGCTGAAAACTTAGCATCAGCTCGTGAAATCAATCTCGTTGATGGCATCACATTAGTTGGTACTGGCTCATCCCGTGGTGCCAGGTCTTTTGAACCACTATCAGAAGAACCTACCGCCAGGGAGAATCAGGTGGAAACTAGGCTGGTGGATGCTGCAGCAGAGTTTATGGAGAACCATGTGATTCAACTGAGAGTGCCGAAAAGTACAGTTGAGGACGTCAAAAGATCGCTTGAGGAAGGTCAGTAATTAACTAGTTTTGTATGTTAATGTGTCTGGTTGTTAATTTTAATTATACAAGGTGTGTTGCATTAAACACAGTATTTTTTTGATATCATTAAGTTTTTTGTGAGATAGCTAAAAATATTTAAAAAAAAAACACTCTTTCTTTTTCGATATAAATTTAATTACCGATTCACTTAAAACGGTAATTAAATTTATATCCAAAAATAATGAAAAATTCACAGAAATTTTCTTTAATTAATGACATGTTTAAATCAACTTGATTAAACTGAATCGGAAAATTCTTAATACCTATAAAAATACATGTAAATATAGATCGATAGAAAGGACGAAAAAAGTCTGGCTTACATGCAGTAAAATGTAGAATATTAAAATGTAGAGTATTAAAATCAAAAGTAGGGCAATAAGTCAAAAACATTAGGAAAAGCTTGGCATATAAATTATTTTTGCATAATTTTTTTTTTAATTGGTTTTTAAATCCATGGGTAAAAGACGTCAAGAAAAACCTGTCAAATAAATAAGCAATGATATTATTAATATAAATTAAATAATTTAAAAGTTATAATCTAATGGATTCGATAGTAATGGTTATACATAGAGAAAATAAGAAGTTGCAATCATTTTAACACATTTTTTTTTCGTGAGATTAATAAAAACCGTAGTTGAAAGACTTTAGGAAAGGCTTCATCATCAGAATCATATAAATAAGCAATATATTAAATTATCACTATAAATTAAATTATACCAAAGTCTAATGGACTTGACAAAATATGCAGTCCATAGATGGAAAACGTTAGGAAAAGCTTGTCATATAAATATTTAAAGCTTTACAATTACCAGCAGAATGAGCAATTATCACAGCCATACTAATAGCACTATAAATTAAATTCTAACACTTTGTATCAGTTTAAGAATCTTTGCGCTTTCACGGCTGGAGGATATTGTGAAGTCATACTGTAATTAAATATTTTCAAATTACATAATGAGAGAGACACGAGAGGATTTTTCTTTTAATTAAACGTTACATAATGTTACAAAAAATAAGTTTAAAAAAATTTTAAATTATGTTTCTTTTTAAGTAAAAATTAGGTTCAAATCACAATCATTGGACATTTTAGCTTACTTGGAGGGGTTCACGAATACTATAATTAAGACTAGCTAATAATCTGTTTGATATATGCTTAAAAAAAGAGCTTTTTTATATATTATTCGACACTTATGTATTAGTAATAAATTATTTGAAAAATGTTTCTACACACGTTACAAGAAAAATTGAAAATATAAATATTTTTATATACTTTACTTTTATGAAAAATGCGATTATAAAGACCGGCTGGCAACCCTGATAACCTCGTACACACAAATTTCTCTATATGATCTTAGCACAGACAACAATGAAACCTTTATTTATAAATATCTTGTTTTATACAAAAATAACCGGAACGAAGAAATTATTCAATTAAAGTAAAAATTTACAATTGCCATAAAAATTGCTGAAAGTGGAAAGAAAACATTTTGTGAGTCTGGCTATAATGAAGCGTGTTTAGAACCGAAATGACACATAGACTTAGTGTAATGAAAAAAATAATGTTTTTAAACAAATCGAATTTTGAGGTTGATATTTTAGATCAATTAATTAGTTCGACTTTTCGATTGATCTATTTCATTACATCATACGTTTTTTATATAAATATATACTTATAATAAAGTCGTAGACATGTCCTGTCTGTACATTAGAGATTTTTGAAAAAAAAAAAATTTGGAAGTAGTGGTAATTTTTATCTGTTAGTTTGTGTGCGCATCACGCAAAAAGGGCTGAACCGATTTGATTGAAATTTGGTACACGGATACTTTATAAGGTGTATTATCAAATAGGATAGTGTTTATCCTGTAAATATTAGCAGTTCCTGTGGGATTGAAGGGTGTTGTTCATACAAAAACAGCTAAAGAGATATAAGCAAGGTTTTCTGTACAAATTGTGTGTAAATTAATCCCGGAACAATCTATAGTATGTATAAATGTAATTTTTTCACATACATTACTTTTCATTCATCTTTAAGTACATAAAAAGAAAATTTCAACTTGTTAGGCAGTTTAAAAATTATCTTAAGTACTGTAATTTAGTAAAATTACAGTTTCTCTGTACGTGGGAGTTTTAACTGAACTGAGCTTAGTTGTTTGTAATTTAACTAAATTTTATTCAAAAATTTTAATGCTCACTAGCTATCCTTGCTTCGCTGAGATGAAAATTATTAAGACTATGGGTAAAATTTTTATCAAAATCGATTTAGCGTTTCTCGCGTTCTAAATTTGCTTTGGACTTCTACAAATATTTTAAAACCAAAATTAACCAAATCGGTCCAACTGTTTTCGGGTTTTATAGACTAACAAACTTTGGTAAAGAAATGGAAAATATATAAGATAGATATATCATCACCTTATTAAGACAGCAGCGAAGCGAGGGCGATTTAAGTTATACAAAAATACAAAATTAATGTTTAAGTTGAGACATCAGTTAGTAGAGCTAGATAGACAGACAAATTTAAGCTTTAATAATATTGTAGTGAAAAGTTCTTTTAATAAATTAATTAATGTAACTGATATCGATGTCAAAGTTAGCGGATATATGATATAATAGGTTTACGTTACGTAAATACGGTCATAGACGATAATTTGAGCTAATCACACTCTCGCCGAAATTGCTATTAGTGACTAATGCGTGCAAAAAATAGAAAGTTTCTATACGAATATGTTATCAAAATTAATTCAGGCTTTTGGATTATAATTATAGATATTGTAAAAATTACATTCCAAGCTAAGGCTATCTAGATTTGTGCTTTTCAATTTTTTTGAAGCGACTTTACAAGTTAATAATTATTTTACTACCAAGGTCCATATATTTTTATGCCTTTCTTTAACTCAATTATCTTCTTTAAATAAAAAAGATAAACAATCACATAATATTATATAGGAGGTATCGAAATAATAATTGGAATTCTTTAAACTTTATTTATCGTCATTATATAGAGAGTAGATATACCAGAACAACATTTTTTTTTTACAATTTTGTCTCTCTGTCTGTTTCTAACCTCGGCTAATCTCTGAAACGGCTGGACCGATTTGGACGAGACTTTCACCGGCAGATAGCTGATATAACAAGGAGTAATTTAGGCTATTTAACATCTCTCTACGACCCATAGGAGTGGAGCAATAAGCGAACGAAGTCGCGCGGGTCCGCTAGTTATGATTAAAACGAGAAAACAGATTTAGTAAGGAACGAATAAATGTTGACGCTGTCGTCAAGACTTTGCGTCGTTATCTTTATCCAACTAAGTGGATCTATTACAGTGTATTTTAAAACATTTAGAAATCTAACATCCTGATGAAAATCTCATGGGAAACGATCTAAGGCTAAACTCAGGAACTCGTCTGAGTTTCTCCATTTAACAAGGCCGATGGAAAGCGGTCGTATAACTTTTTATCTACAGGAATGTCTACAACTAGTTTTAAATTTCCGCTAACAGCAAATATCTTAACTGGCTCCAGGGCTCGAAATGGACACTTCCACTACCAAGCTTTCGAATTGTATCAAAACTTTCTAGACCATATACTCCCAAACTTTATTGACTCGTCTACTACTATAGACGCCCTTCCTTATATTGCTTTTAGTTATAATTTCGGAGTCTTAAAAAAAGATAAGAGATTGTTGTACTTAGAATTAATAATCTGACTGGATTACTTTTTAAGGCCTATAATTTTAATAGCCCCAAAAAAGAGTGTGGATTACAGTTATTTTTTCACTGGCCAAACAATGTTTTATCCTAAATGACCAAAATAAAATCATATCCTAAATTAATTACATTTTTCTTTGTTTACAATTTACAGTGAGTCAACACCACCTACTCTTTTTATTCATTACCAGTTGCACCCCGCCGTTTCACCCGCTATATTTTGAATAATTCATACTATATAATTATAAATTATAGCCTATATGTTATTCTGATGTGTAAGCTATATTATTGTAAAGTTACATCAAAATCCATTCAGTAGTTTTTGCGTGAAAGAGTAACAAACATACATTCTTACAATCATTTATTTTATTATACATAATTATTAGCAAATATAGTACCTCATTTGTTTTGAATAACCCTACATTGGTTTACATGTCGGTGACGCTTCATCACCGATCCCTAGGGGTCGATAAACACCACTTTGTGAACCACTGTTCAACAATTGTTATGCAAACAACGTTCCTGTTGAATTACAATTGTATTGGTGTTTCAGTTACGTCTAATCGGAATTCGGATCGACTGTCCTTATGTTTATTAATGATTTTAGAAAACAAAATCTACTTAAATGTGCTTTCTTGGAATAATATAAGAGTACGTTTTATTTGTACTTAATCGTGCAAAATATATAACATATATTTTCTAGATTTGTTTAATAAATCGTAACGTGTTACTAATGTAAACTTAAATTTTATTAACATATTTATGAGATGAGCTCATAAATATGTTAAATAATAACATCAGAGATTTTTGATTACCAATTTTTAATAATAGGTAAATGTGGTTCCAGAACATTTGTTTACAGGACACGTATCTTAATTATCCTAGATATTTTAAAATACCTAGGATAATTAAGATACGTGTCTAACCGCCTATGTGTCTGAATTTTAAATCTGCATTATCTTTGAAAATATTCATTTAAATTTCAAGCTGTAAAGGGCCATATTGATCTATATTAAATGCACAATGTATTTAAGGTATCTAATTGCACAAGGAGTAATGCTGTATTGTTTAAAATCGCTTCGTAAATAAGCCATATTTTTCATAAAAAGTAAAGAATAAAAAATAGTTGTTGTGGTTTATCCCTAAGAGATAGACATATATCATCGCGGACTTTTTTGTAGACCTTTTTAAGGTGTACAATACTGTAGTACATTATTTTGACCTATCTCGTAGGGTTATTTACGACATCACATTAGAAACCTCTAAAATTATCAGTGTTTCTCTACTATATTATGTATGTATTATGCATATAAACCTTCCTCTTGAATCACTCTATATATTAAAAAAATCGTATCAAAATCCGTTGCGTAGTTTTTAAGATCGCATACATAGGGACAGACAGAAGGGAAGTCACTTGGTTTTACACTATATGGTGTTAGGCATAGTATTATAATTCACACTATAATCCCGTAATCCGTTATCATTTGGGATCGTTTATGTCTCAAACAAACAAGATGTTTCGTAACAAATTCTAGAATTTACATATTTAAAGTAAATGTTATTTCTACGCATCATGGTTAACTAATGGCGCATGTAATGGTACTTAAAACTTTCAAATCACACACATTGTAAGAAACTTTACTTACTTATATAGTAAGAAGGTGCTTAAACATTTCAATGATATTTTATAAAGAAAATAAGTGAAAGGTTTACACAATTTAATTTGATGAGATAACAAATCTTTTTATTTAGATTAGAAAAATACAGCCCTTTATGAAATAATTGACAGGTGAATGTGTTTTTCTAAGCGCATATGGATGTATACACGCACACGGTACATATACCAACAACATTTTTTTTACAATTTTTGTCTGTCTGTCTGTTTGTTCCGGCTAATCTCTGAAAATGGCTGGACCGATTTTGATGGGACTTTCACTGACAGATAGCTGATGTAACAAGGAGTAACTTAGGCTATTTAACATCTCGCTACGATCCAAAGGAGCGGAGTAACACGCGAACGAACTCGCGCGGTTCGGCTAGTTTGTTATAAAATATTACAGTTTAATACTTGTGTAGAATCGTATCGTTATCGTATCGTATCGAATCTCTGTCTATTATAATTATTTTATATAGAAGTATTATATGGTTTTAATTATATTAGAACATAATATAATTCAACACTAGATAACTCAGGTTTCCAAAAAGCTCCATATAAGCTAACTATTCGACTTTTTTACGACCGAATTTTAAATTTAAACTTTCGTGAAAACTTTACACCTATTCGTGTTAATTGAATATAACTTAGATTAATATATAGTAGAAACAAATTAATGAAATTAATTGAAAAAATAATATTAATTGAAAATCACTTCACAAGTACAATGAATGAATTCTCTAGATCTATGAATTATAGTCGACCCTTGCGACTTCGTGCCCGCGATGCTCCGCTCCTATTGGTCTTAGCGTGATGATATATAGCCTATAGCCTTCCTCGATAAATGGGCTATCTAACACTGAAAGATTTTATATGAGATTAGCACGTTAAATTACCGTCTAGATATCTATCTATTCAAACAAGTAATGAGTATATTGATTGTCTCCAGGTCGTGGCAAAAAGAAGAAGCTGAAGCAACTGCTCCCAATCTTTGCTCTACTCCAACTCAAAATCCAGTCACTCATCCCCCTATTCCTTGGTATCATCGCCTTTGCCGCTGTCAAGGGGCTCCTGCTAGCCAAGGCTGCTCTCCTGGCTTCCGCTCTCCTACTCCTTAAGAAGCTGCTGTCCAAACACGAGCATCACGAGAGCTACGAAGTAGTAGCTCATCCTCATCATGATGAACACTTCAGCCATGCAGGTCATGGAGGTGGATGGGGAAGATCCCAGGATGCACAGAACCTAGCCTACAGCGCTTACTCCGAATAACCTAAGATAGTATTTAGTCTCACGGACCTCAAATAATTTATTTAATTTATTTAAATTATTTAATCTCACTTGTCTTTGCGTCACCAGTATTGTATGTACCTGTCTTTCATTTTTAGTACAAAGATTATTGTAAGTGTGCACTAGCTTTAATTCACTCTATATTATCTATCTGTAGCGTAGTGTGGGTATTTTCTAGAGGGAAGCTTTTCTAGACCATCGTCGGCGAGGAGAAATAATTATTTTATTTTATGCCACTATACTTATTTTCTGAAGAAAGTGACCCTTTTTTTATGTAAAATAAAGCTGATACATTTTAAAAGCCGTATCAATAATGGCTTAAGCAGCGTAAGAAAGCAAAATGATTCTCCTTTGAAATTAATTACGAGATAATACCAGATTACTATTGCTATCGATAAAATGGCGTCGTTTACTATTTTTTTTATACTACTCGTCATTTATTTTTAATCTATTTAGAAAACCACTAGTTTCACTACGCCACTGTTATCTATATATATATTTATGCAATGCTTTTGTAAATACGCTTCATATTGATTATTTACGTAAAATATTGTTTTTGCATCTTCGTATATTTATATTTATATATTATATAGTATGTTATATTTAAGGTGATGCCCTTACATTCCCCACCTGTATGCACATTCATTATCATTAAATATTAACTAATTTATTTGCATCTAACATTCATAGTCATTTATCATTAATAAAGTTTTTGAAGTATTTATATTTGTTTTTTTTTAATCATTTATGTCCCTCAAAGTCATATTTGTGGAAAAACCATAGCTTTAAGTGATCGAAAATATATATGTCAGAACCGATTGACGATTTGGATGAATGAAGTGATCGAATAATCGAATCTAATGGAGAAGGCCGTATTTGAATGATCGAATATCACGATTCCGTAGTTTTTGAACAGGAACTCAGGCAGTGCCTTGGACTTGTGACCAAGGTGTAAGCTTAAGGAGCTCCTTTAAATGATCAAAACACTCACCTCCACTGCCTGGTATCACTGTTTGTCTGAGGTTAGGTTAACATAAGGCTAACCCAACCCAAACCTAACCTAAGGTTGTGCTAACACATCTAAATACAATGCAGGGACTCATAATAAATAAGACGTAAGAACTCATATGATCCTTAGTCCGATATGTCCGATATCCGTGATGCGACACACTATTTGTTACACCTCAACTCCAGGTGATGTTCACTCAAAAAGACTTGTCGAGAGACCAAGCGCACTGCGTCAGTCGGGGAATATAAAAAGACTAGACAATGGTAGCAATGCCCCTCCACTAGCGGGGAGAAGTAAATCAACAAAACGGAATTAGGGCGCTGGCATCCCGATCAATCGATAATCGTTTACTTGTTCGAAGCTGTCAAAAATCTTTGAATATAAAAATCGCGACGGAAGTGACAATTAAATTTAGGCCCGACACGGCCCCTTATTATGATTATCCTACGCCAACTATACCCCGACATATATATGTCGGAGGTGTGAGTTAGGTTTAGGTTATGTTAGCCTTGTGTTAGGTTAGGTTAATGTTAGTCTAATCTTAGGATTAAACAGTGAAACTAAGCAGTGGAGGTGAATGTCTCGATCGAATAAAGGAATTCCTTAAGCCTTCACCTTGGTCACAAGTCCAAGGCACTGCTTAGGTTCCTGTCATAATAATTCCTGTCAGAAAAGTGCGAGATCGTAACGATTAGTTATATCCTAACCGTGTTGTGTCCGTATAGCTTTTGTGATAGGCCATCCATTCCATTCCTTTCTTTTATTAGTCTCCGACATATATAAAATAATATATAACGCCACTGCGTTAGTAGCCTAGTAGTTCAGAAATCAATGTCTTACTCGGGAGGTCCGAGTTCCATTCTCCACACAGAATTGACTTTTCTCAGTTATGTGTGTTTTAAGCAATTAAATATCACTTGCTTTAACGGTGAAGGAAAACATCGTGAGGAAACCTGCACTACTGAGAGTTCTCCATGTTCTCAAAGGTGTGAAGTCTGCCAACCCGCTTTAAGGCAGCGTGGAACTATAGCCTAACATCCTTTTCATTCTGAGGCTCCCCCAAGACCTCAAGGACACTAATATGATAGTGATGATAATGGATATTATAACTATAACAAAATTTACCAAATGTTTGTGTTTTGAGGTCACTGGCCTTGACGTCTTTTTTATTTCATAAAAAATCTTAAGTATTATAGGCTTACGTTAAACTAACTTTAGCTTTAAACAGAGATCCTGGGTAGTAGAGGCGAGTGTTTCAATTGAATGAAAGAATCCTTGAATCCTACAACACAAGTACAAGGAACTGCTTGGATTCCTGTCGTAATTGTAAGAGGTCATAATGTTTAGTTATTTATCGGTTTAGTAGCAGTATCTATGTTGCGTATCTTCTCCTTCTCATTTATCCGACATGTACTTTTGCACGTAAACAAGTCACTAAAAACTGAACCAAATTTTTGTGTGTTTTTCTCAGGCAAAGCAGGTTGAAACCAGTATCAATAAAATATATATTCAATCTGTGTAAAAAAATGTACTTCACAAACAGTGATAGAGCTGCTTGTTAACATAGGTTATGTTATTTGTATGTCTAATGATCCACTTTGCGTACATTTCACACGCAATTGTCAAAACTTGAGTTTATGTGGGAAACTTGTTTTTATAACAATTGTATATAGATTTCTACTATTATAGGTTTATAGGTTTTGTGATTCACACTTCTATCTCCATATACATATAATTATTCTTTTTCTGACTAAATATTATAATTTGAAAAATTATCCTTAGTAATTAAACCAACATCTAAGCTGAATATTCGACTTTTTTACGATCAAATTTAAAAAATGAAAATTTAGTAACACATACTAGACCTAACTAACCTTAGTAATGAAGACCCAGTATCACAACACCACACAACTGTACAGTCATAATGGTCACTAGGCGAGCCTCGTTTGACAATTCATCATCATCATTACATCACATTAATGGCCCACTGCTGAGCCGGGTCTCCTGCTCAGAATGAGGAGGGGGTAGGCATCGACCACGCTGGCAGACTTCACACACCTTTGAGAACATGGAGAACTCTCAGGAATGCAGGTTTCCTCACGATGTTTTCCTTCTCCGTAAAATCAAGTGATATTTAATTGCTTAAAACACACGTAACTCAGAAAAATCAGAGGTGTGAGCCTGTGTGGGGGATCGAACACGGACCTCCCAAGTCCTCCCATCAATACTGCGGGGCACAGGTTATATACAGTCTTGGAATAAAATGAAAAGTACTTATAATCTTGAATATGGTTTTTATATAGTATTATAAACATGAAAAAGGTATCAAAAATAATTAAATCAATGGTCCACTGCTGAGCTGGGTCTCTTCCTCAGAATGATTTGAGATCATGGAAAGATATGTGTGCCCAGGATCAAAACTAACGAACCACCATTATTTTGGTTTAAACCAAGTAATGGGTAATCATCATTAAAAAATTAAAAAATATTCAAATAATGTTAGTCATTTTGACGAACGTTGTGTATCTAGGGTTATTGAACGTTTTGTTTTTATTCTTTTTTTTGCAAATATTCTATAACTCTTGTGAGAAATAAAAATACATCTATCTTTTTCTTCTCTCTCTTCTTCTCTCTATATATAAACTAGCTGACCTCAGTCAGCTAGTTTATTTTGACAAATTTTGGTCAGAACTTTGCTTTTATCTTATAACGGAGTTCTGCCTAAGAAAAAAAAAATTCTTTCTCACTTTTAAAATTAGTTTTTTAAATACCTCGTAAACTATAATAGTTACAAAAATGGTTCAAACTTTGTTTTAAAGGGGATACATGAGGCTAAGGAAAAGAAAACTAGATTAGAAAAATGGACGCCCGACACAATTTTTTTGCCTTTTATTTGCAACGGACCTCTAACTGATCAAGATAGGGATATTTTCTTTCAAACGATATAAATTATTGAATTTTGAAAAAAAAATTTCTTAACTCTTACTAAAAAAAGATAAATTTACTTCTAATTTTCGTAAAAAAGTGAAAATAAATTTAAAAAATAATCATGATATATGCTACCTTAAAAGTTTTGTTAGTTTCGTTAAAACTCGAGAAGGGTTGAGCCGCTTTGGCTAATTTTAGTTTTGAAATATCTGTAGAAGTCCAAGGAAGGTTTAAAAGGGGAGAAAGGCCAAATCGATTTTGATAAAAAAATTGACTGTAGCTGAATATCTACATTCGCGAAGCGAGGACGAGTCAGAGATAGTCTCTTATATAATATCATATATAAAATTTCTTACAGAGTAATTTAATATGGAAGTATTTACAGCATCAAGAGTGCTAAAGTGTTGGTTTCTATTTACTATTCATTAACTTAATAGTCCTCGACACTAACGCTTTCTTCTGTTAACTTTGCTTATTTTGATCATGTTGATAAACACTGAAGTTAACGAAGTGAAAAATACTGTGATTAGAATATCTGATACGTTTTATTCAGAATCAGTCGAACCGCCCCGGCTTCGCATGATGATTTTATTATTATCTTTTATTATTCCGGTATAAACAGTAGCCTATGTGTTAACCAGGTTATAAGGTATCTGTATGCCAAATTTCATTGAAATCCGTTCTGCCGTTTTTTCATGAATAACAAACAACCAAACATATTATGAATTTTCTCATCTTATACTAATACATAAAGCTGAAGAGTGTTTTTGTTTGAACGCGCTAATCTTAGGAACTACTGGTCCGATTTGAAAAATTCTTTCATTGTTAGATAGACTATTTATCGAGGAATGCCATAGGCTATATATAATCACGATACGTTCAATAGGAGCGGAGCTACACGTGGACGAAGTCGCGCGGGTCGACTAGTTTATAATATAAGTAAGAAGTAACATAGCGTATCAAGAAGTAAGCTCTTTTAATCATCAATTAAATTAGACAGATTACTGGAGTAGTCAAATTATAAAAATTAAAAAAAATTGTGAATTAAATAGTGATATTCAATTTTCTTAAAATTAAAATTAATCTTATTTTATTAAGACATAAGTATACAAGAAAAAACGGAAAACAGTTATATAATAATAATTCATTCTTGTTGGATAACTAATATAATATCTTTATTCTAGTACAATATATAATCTTATATATAAAAATGAATCCTTATTTCCCTCGGTCACGGCATCACGCGTGAACGGCTGGGCCGACTTCGCTAATTTTTTTTTGTAGTATTTGTTATTTTCAGGAGAAGGTTCTTATGTAAGATAAAATTAAGAAAGTTGCGCGGAAAAATATAAAATTTAAGAAAAGTTAACGACGATATAACCTTTTCTAATGTAATGGCGTTTGACATTAGTTAAGACAGGACGACGTCTGTCGGGTCAGCTAGTTAGAAATAATAATTTTAATATAATACTTTATTTATAATTCTTGTAACAGCGCCATCTATTACCACAATTAGAAACTACGATCATGGTCATGTTTGTTTACAATCGCAGAATGAAGTCGAGTTCAAGGTTCAAGCGTAAGACTGACTTTCAACGGAATCTTTTATTTTTTTTACACTTTTTAACATACTCTAAAATGCATGATGATGCACATTTTTTTTTTATATTAAGGAATATATTTTTATCTATAAACTGTGCAGTAGTATAACTTAATGTGATAGTAATTAGTTAACGCCATCTATTATCAATGTAAAACTACAATCACGGTCAAGTTTGTAAGAATATATGGATGTATGTTTGTTACTCTTTCACGCAAAAACTACTTAATGGATTTTGATGAAACTTAACAATAATATAGTTTACACATCAGAATAACACATAGGCTATAATTTATAATGATATAGTGTGGATTAGAACCGTTCCCGTGGGATAAAATGGTAGAGTGGTACAAAAAAGGTGAAATTGAAAATTGCGCACACATAATTATACTTAATCATTAATGTTTTCTAATGTAATATAAGATAGATCTTTAAAACTACGCAACGAATTTTGATGCGGTTTTTTTTATTAGATAGAGTGATTCAAAAGGAAGGTTTATGTGAATAATATATGCAACTTATCGTAGAGAAAGTAACCGTGCGAAGCCGGAGCGGGTCGCTAGTCCTACTAATATTATAAACGCGAAAGTTTGTAAGAATGTATGGATCTACAGATGTATGTTTGTTACTCTTTCAGGCAAAAACTACTGAATGGATTTTGTTAAAACTTTACAATAATATAGTTTACACATCAGAATAACACATAGGCTATTATTTATAATGATATAGTGTGAATTATCCAAAATATAGCGGGTGAAACCGCACCTAGTCTTACATAAACATACTTATTAGTTTAATTTACACAAAACCATTTAGGGACTAAAAACTATGTGCAAAACAAATAGATGTAGAATTATAATTTTATTTCTTAATAAATTACTATAATAATTAAATTTAATCAAGAAACCATTATTATAAAACAGCGCCATCTATTAGTGATAACCTGAACTATGATCATGGTCGTTCACAAGTTATGAATGAATTGCAATGTAAAGTTTATAGATGAACTATGTCGAGTTTAAGGTATGGAAAATATTGTATTTATGTGTTTATAGAATTATAAATAAGTTTGTTTGTAAAATATTATTTACAGTTATTTATTATACGAAATTAAAAGTGTTTTATATTAGTTTTAAAGTATTATTTATCTGTGTGAAGGCGTAGGTTTATTTTTGCCCAAGATCAGATTAGATTAGACTCTTATTTTAAATTCAAGTTCATACGTATCATTATGAATGAAATAGTTTCATTCAAAAATAAACGAACTAAACTGTAGTCTATATACTCCACGAAAATAAAGAAATATTCAATACATTATTATATCTCAAAAAATATTAAACATTTAAAATTCAATGTCTGAAGGTAATAATTTGAATTAGTTTTTTCTAAGTGTACCTTAAACGTACTTACTGTTACTCATTATTATATATAAATATATATTATGAGATATACTGTGCTGTAACAAGTAAAAGAAAATAATTCAATTTAGACAAAAATCTTTGAACAGATTTTCGAGGCCTTTTCAGATTTTAAAAACTGTCGCCTACACTGATCGAATTCATTATCTAAGCCAATATTAAATAATCTCGTGATACTTAATAAGGAATATTTATCTTTCTATTTATCTTATGGACCAGATATCGGTCGACGAGTCTGTCCATGATTTTTTAAGGCAACCCATTTTTGATATATTTTCTAATATACTAAATTTGTTATAAAATATGTTTCATTCTATTATCAGCTCGGTGAAGGTCGCTTTAGGTTCGGATCTTCTACTAAGGCTTATCCCCCTCTATCTCCCATCCCATTAATGCTGTGGATTGTGGGCTCTTGCTCAGGGTCCGCTGAGACCGCAGCATTTTCTTTTTTACTCCCCCTCACCACTCCATCGTTGAGAATGCAAGGCATCGGCAAAACAAGAGTGTCCATGGACAACGTTGGCCAAAAATTATATTGTCCGTCCGTTGGAGGTATTTCAATCATACGTTATCAAACAGTAAGTTCGGGTATTGTTGTAAAGAGTTTGTCCATAATAAAGAAGCCATGTAAGTTTATTCCTTGTCTCGACAGCATCCACTTTATAATTTAATGTAAGACAGAGCCTTTATTGACTGTAATAAAATTGTAAATATCTTATGTCTTGTAAAAGAGATCCACACACAACGAAGAGATGACATCAATATTTTCAAACGCTTCTTTAATGATACGGACTATAACAATTCTCTGTCAAGGTTACGGTTTTTTTATTCTAGTTTGATTACAGCACGAGAGATGGCGTAAGTTTATCTTTTTTTATTTTCCGGTTATTGAACTCAATGTTGTTTTATTTTGTCGAACAAATGAGATTATGTTGTTATTTGCTTCAGTTTTTTATCGCGTCTGTCTTTAAAACTACTGAACGGATTTTCATGAGATTTTTACTAATAGAAAGAGTGACTTATGAGGAAGGTCTAAATGTATTTGTTGAGGTTTTGTTTCGGAACTTTCGTCGTAAATTATATTTAATGCTCAAAATAAGCTACTAAAGAGACTACGCTTGTAATATACAGAATGTCCCAATAAGTAGTGTCAAGCTAGTGTCCATAGGTAGAACAGTACCTGGGCTATCTGTATCACCTTCATGTATGTTCCGTCATTTGATAGTTTCCGAGATATGAATTTTTATTCGTTTTTTTCATAAACAGTGTGCTTTTCTTAAAAACTATGACAATTATGGTCAATTTATTTTTAAATATTTTATTTTCTCTTTTTTATTAGCTTACCTAAATATCTTCAAAGTATACTATTAGTTGTCAGTACGTCTCCATAATATTTAAAGAAGTATCCTCTAACTCCTAACCGTTGAGGAGTTGTGTCTTCCATCACATCAGCTCAGCAATAACATTATACACAATATCTGATTATTTTATAGATCAAAATATGTGAAAAACGTTGTGCCTTTAAAATTTGAGGGTTTCTCTTGATTTCTCCGGATTCCACCATCAGATCCTGACTTGGTTCCAAGTGCACTCTTTCGAATAAAAAAAGAATTTCTTAAATCGGTAGAGGCGTCTTCGAGAAATCGGGGAAAATTACATTAAAAAAAAAGATTCCGCCGAAAGAGGGCCCCCACCCCTCTTTAAATCTTACTACTTGAACGGCTCATGATTGTAATATTTTTTTTTAATTTGTGAAATTGTACAGATCTATTTGTCAACAAAATGGCGGCTATAGATTGAGATGCAGTCACATATCTAGTTAAACAGTAAATTATCTCAAGATGGTAAGAGTCAGTACATGAGAGTTTCTCTGATGACCGATACCTTATAAAGATTAACATCCGCACTTTTCCGACCTCCTTTACCTATGAATCACTTACTATAATAAAATAAAACTTTTAAGTACTTTTTGGTACTTATATTGAAAGTTTATTTAGTAAATAACTTTCTAAAAAATCTACTATATTTTGTACTGAAAGCAATTTAAAAAGTAAACAAAACTAAAGCTAGAAGTTTAAATACATTGCATTCATGAGATTTAATGACAAACAGGTACATTTTCTATATAGTCAAAAATAGATAAATTTTACAAAAAAAAAAAAATTTTTACAAAGAACAGAACTTTGGAAGAGAACTAAATTATCAAGATTCTAAATTTTTTTTTTTTTAAATGAGATAGTTAACGTTGCTAAATAAAAATATTTAGGCGCTTACAGTAAACATTTGTCATTATTATCCCGCAGGAACTCTTAATTTTTTCCGGGGTTAAAAGTAGCCTGTGTTAATCCAGGTAATAAAGTATCTGTGTGCCAAATTTCATTGACATCCGTTAAGCCGTTTTCGTGTGATTGAATAACAAACATTCAGACAACCAAGTACCTATAGTAACGTTCACTATATATAGTGAAAAAATGTCTTAAAAATCTACGAAAAACTGATTTTTTTTTAATTCTAGAAGTGTAGTCTAATGTATAAATTAAATTAATCTAGATAGAGATCCAAATTATCAAAATTCTCGAGTCTAATAATTATATTAAAACTTGAGTAACAGTAGACAAAATAACTTTAGCAGAAAAAGAAGGAAGATACATTGCTTTTATTATCAGATAACTATAGTCTAATAAAGATCACAAACTCTTACTATCATATTTTTACAGCAAAATCTTTCCGCCTCGTTTTACACGCTTTTTAAATTATTTAAACTTTATTTCCATACAAATAAGATCTATCATTATATGCATATCATGTCTAGATTCACCGTAATAACGGAAATTATTAGAAATTAAACTCTATTTATTTAAAATAGAGTTTATTTTAGTGTAAGGAGGTCAGAACGTCCGCTTTTCCCATAGCTTTTACCGGATAACCTTTAGTCATTAATCTAATGTATGTTTTCTATCGTACAAGAAGGAAATTACTTGGATGGACCGATTTCAATGAATTCTTAAATGATATCTTCTTTCAAATAATTAGCCCTCACTTTTCAGAGGCCTCAATAGAAGACAAATGCACATTTTAATTTGTATAGACATCTAAAAATACTGTTTTTAATTAATTTTTATAAACGCTACAACGACTTTTATTAATAAACATAAGTTTAAAATATTTAACTGTAGAGGTTTCGAGATAAACACATAATTTCATGTTTCAATGAAAGTGCAATAACTCTCAAGCTTTTACTGTAATCAGAGCGAGAAGCTATTATTACTATAATTTACATGTGTAATGTTTAATTTAATATATATGTAGTACTTATGTAGAGCAAAAATATGTTAAAGGAGATAGTAGCTTATATTTTCTTATAATTTGTTATGTAAATGAAACTCATAATCCTCAATTATCATTTAATTTTCGTAGTAATCTCTTTGTATTTAATAAATTAATATAAAGCAAGTATTACTTACAAAAATAACGCTTAAAATACAAATACTGAGCGAAAAAATATATACCACCAACAACCCGTGAAGATGACTTAGAGAACAAAAAATAGGCGAAAGTAAAACTTACTTAATACTTAAATAAATTAATTAAAGCCAGGTACGAGGAGGACCATACATATCTATCTTACAGCGATTCTTTGATAAATATAATAAATACTATAAATATAGTTACAACACACCTATAAGGCTTACAATTATTGAGCATTCGTTCACATCACACAAGAATAAATAGAGAAATCGTCTTATAAAGAGGTCGCTAAACTGGGTTACTGGGACTATTGCTTTTGCGCCGCGTAAGCGAGGCTCTGTGCGTCGAGAGACCTCCCCCACCCTCCGCCGCCACCGCTGTGCCCTCCCGCACTGCCTCCATATCCTCCAGCATCTCCTCCATACCCACTGGCACCAGCATAATCATGACTTGACGTATGACTTGACGAGTGATGAGGATGAGCAACCACTTCATACGTCACATGCTTCTGCTGAGACAGCAATTTCTTCAAACCAATAATAGCTGATAACACCAACGCCAACTTTCCTATCAGCAACGCCTTACCAGCAATTAGAGCGATCGCTCCTATCGCCAAAGGTAACAACGCCATCATTTTAAGCGCAACCGCCATTAGAAGTGGACCTAAAATCTTGCCCGCCTTTTTCTTCTTCCCTCTACTTTCTTCTGACAAATCACTATCCTCCGTAAACGATGAAACGGTATCTTCTAATGCACGTCCCACACTAGATACGGTATCGATGACATCAGATCCCTTCACTTCGACTCTTAAAGAATGAGTTTCGAAATAATTCTTCATTTTCGATACAGGATCCAAAGCTCGAGGTGCTCCAGTTTCTGGTGGTAAATCGCTCGCACGTACAACAGTCACTCCATCGGTTAGAGAAAACGTTTCCTTTTGCCCGATCATTTTATCGACAAACGAGAAGAATTTGTATTTGAGACATGATGTTGAATCCTTTTTGATGCAATCGCTAAAGGCGTCAATCTCATTATCCGAGTGCGTTGTATCTTGGGCGGGAAGGGCGTAAGCAGTCGCCGCTAGAGCGATGAGAGCGACCGTCTTTAACATAGTGGAGTTAGAACTAGACTGTGCGCCGGCGCAGTGAACCTTAGTTTAAATACCGCTCCGCACCCCTCGCTCGGTGGAAAAAATCGAAATAATGGACTTTCTCAGTCTGGGAGTAAAAGTGAAGTCCAGGTTTCATAATGTTGCGCGAAAGCCTCAACGTCGTGCGGTCATTGTAAAGGTCGTGAACTTGTATGTCTAAATATTTACATAATTGTTTTTGGACAAGTTAATTCACAATGTAGAGTAAAAAATTCATTGTATTAATATAAGTGTATTTTAAGTTCAAAGTTACTCGGTTATTGATTGTTTGGGGTTCTATTGGTGTTTTATACACTACTTTAAATATTTTTAAATATCTTTTGTGCACAGACAAGTTACATTTTTATTATTCTATAAGTAGAGATAAGTTCTATATTTTTTGATATTGTGCTGGGGATACAATTTGTTAAACCTACAATTTGACCTTGTTACGTACGGTAAAGGAGGTTATACCACCAGACTACTAATAACTTTTTCCTCCTTAAAGGATTAATTTTTTTTTAAATGTTAATTAACTCGTATTGAAAATGTTCTATATATTTTCTATAGTATTCAGTTTAGACGTTTGTTATTTTATTATATGTTATGAAGCAATTTTTACAATAAAACTTAGGTTACTTAACCAGAATAATAGATAAACTACAATTTATATTTTTATTGTTTAATTTGACCTTTAAAATTTATATAAAGACATTTTAATAAGTACTATTACATGTTAACATGTAATTGAAAATTCTAGTTTTTATAATATCTAAATACTTATTTATTATTGCTGTCTTTACAAATTATGAAATTAACTATTTGCTTATTATATTACACTTAAGTAATAACAGAGTAAGTGTAAATTAAACAAACAAAGTAAGTAAACATTTATGACTCGTAAAATTTTGTTCATGCAAATTATTACTCACTTATTCAATTTCTCGCTTCGTTGAGGTTGTTTCAAGTCTATAACGAGAGTTCTGTTTGTATTCAAGTATTAGCTAGTATTACATGTATTTTTAAGTTATCATTATCATTTTATATTTCAGTTGACACGCACAATATGTGCACCTTCCCTTAAGGCTGCGTTTCCACCTGAGATGTACAAGGATCTGAAATAAGGAATGTATTTGTTAAGGACCAGTAGATTCGCTTCATTTGACGCATTCAGTGAGTGACGATGAAGAAATTTTATTGGTTCTTAACAAACACATTCCTCGCTGCACATCCTCACACATCTCTGCTTGATTTTTCATTCAATTGGTTCAGTAGTCTCGAAAAAATAAGGACAATATTCGTTCGTTTCGGAATATCATATAGATGAATTATTTTTTTATAATGTAGTCCGCTCACAAGATTTTTGAAATTTAAAATAAGATTAAAAAAGAAGACAAAAACTTTTAAACAGTCCCGAGCCCCGGAAATGAGGGACTAACACATAATTTTTCCAGAGTTTTAAATATGTTAAATATGTTAAATATGATAAAAATGAAAAATGAACAGAACAGGATTATTGTGACAATATATAGAAAAAAAATTGTTAAAAAATTTAATTTAATTAAAAAAAAAATTAAATATGTTTTTCAGTATTTTATTAACAATTTACTTAAAAAAAAACTAGATTTTACATTACATCACAAATTTTTTTTCAATGAAAAGACTTCATTGCGAGAATTGGCTTCTTTTACAATCCATGTTTTTATTGGGATATGTTTTCTATGAGTAAACCAATCGCATATATTCCTAACTATAGAAAAAGCTCTATAATAGACAAGTATTTGAAGAAAGGCAATAAACCCAATTACCGTAATCCCAATCCATACCAATACCAATCGAAGGAGACGTTTACGTGTTCCGAATACAAGCGGATCCGGGTCCGTGACTAAGCTAACTCTTACTTTTAGAACTCAAAATTATTTTATACTTTCACTGTGAACACCAGAAGTAACAAGAATATCGATAATGTTAAGCTTTCTTGTGTCATTAATTAAAATTATTTAACTAAAAAATTATAGAAATAATTCTACATGATTTAGATTAAAACTCAAAATATATTATTTCAATTGAATTTTTTTTATAAGTACTTTTGACAAGAATAAAATTTAGACCAATATTTGGACCAGATAAAACCTTCCCCATGACTTTATCAACAGAAACTACAGAATTAGCTCCAGAATTAATTTAAAAAAAGTGTGTGGGAAAACTCACTCACTCACCGACCAAAAGACCCACTCAAAGAAATTATAAGAAAATGTATGACCTTTCCATTCCGGGATAAAAAGCTTCTATATATTTTTTTATAAGACTACTAGCAGTATGTGATACATACATATTCCTTAACCACTCCAACTTAACTAAAATGCTTTTGTTATGAGTGGGCCTCGTCAGTAGTCCAATGACTGGGATATGGACCCACGACTTATCGATCATAAATCCAACGCCTCAACCACTGAGCTACTGACGCTATATCTTAGAGACTGAGCTTCTTTCCGAGATAAGAAGTATTGTGTATATATTTCAACCTTATAAAGTATTTGTCTGCGTCGTTGTCTGTCCAAAAAAGCGAGGAAGACCCCGTCTCACATGGATAACGAGATCATTTCAGACATAGGACGTCCACTGCTGGACATAGGCCTCCCCCAGAGATTTCCAGTAAGACCAATCACCTGCGACCTGTATCCAGCGACTCCCTGCCTCCCTTAGAGATATGAAAGATGCATATTACACCTGAGACGACCCAGGACAGAGTCCTGTTGTTCTCGCGAAGAGTGACTAGGATTTTATAGCTAATTATATATATATATCTGCCTAAATTTCATTCAAATCCATTAAGCTGTTTTTGAGTAAACAGATCTTTTCTATCCCATATAACAATTATATTATTCGGGATATAAAATTGCCGTTTTTGTGTGACTGATTTACAAACATACAAACTTTCTCATATACAATATTAGTACGACAAATGAAGATGCTATTATTCCAAACTGAGTAAAGTGCTATAAATAATAGCAATGTCAACCAGTCCATGATCCAGTTTACTGAACTATTATTCTACATTTGATGTAACTTTTTGTTGTGGGATGCTTTCCATAAGCAGTTATTGTCATGTTGTAAACATGAATACACTGATGATTCTGTGATACTTATAACTTTGATCACTAAATAAGAACTAGACAAAACGATGGACATAGTTTTGAATTTAAAGAAAATAAGACTTTTGTTCGCAATATAGTTTCAGGTTAGCAGACAGTTTTTGTCAATTACAGTAACTTAAAAAGTGATTAATATATTAAATAAGTAAGAATGAAGAAGAGCTAATTATTTACTAAGTGGTATATAATTCTAAATAATAATTCTGGCAATACTGTTGATTTAAATATCTCAACCTGCTCCTGGGTCTCAAGAAAAAGCACTTTCAGGCTTCTAGTCTAAAACGTACTTTATTATTGTCTTTTTAGGGTTTCGTACCCAAAGAGTAAAAATAAGACCCTATTACTAAGACTCCGCTGTCAGACTGTCTGTCACCAGCGTGATAGCTAAACAGTTAAAATTTTCACAAATCATGTATTTCTGTTGCCCCCTATAACAACAAATACTAAAAACAGAATAAAATTAATATTTAAGGGGGCTCCCATTCAACAAACGTTTATTTTTTTTTTGCCAAATATTAGTACGGAATTACACTTCATGCGCAAGGCCGACTCGCACTTTGCCGGTTTTTGTGGTATACTAGTGGAAAATATACTAAATTGCAATAAAAATTGTTTTCTTTCATAGTGTTTATGGTTAGAGATATCTGGGAGATAAAAATTAATCTGCAAATTATGGGCACTTATATCTACGTGTTACGTACCTTTTCATAAGCTATTCCTTTCACTTTTCAATTCACGATGGTCATTGACATAGTCATTGTTGGAGATGAAGATGCTGGAGTTAAGCGTGAACCAAAAAATCTCTTATTTGATTTAGTTCTTTTTGTGATTAACTTATAAATTATGGGATTATCTATTTTTTGTTTAAAATAGTTTTGTCTTCGGTGTAAGTTAGGCGATACATAAAGTCTTTAAAAACAGAAAATTTTTTAAGCCATTCCTAATTTCCGTAAGGATTTATACACACCTTCTTTGCGTTTCTCCTAACGTCTCTACGTTTAACGCACGATTACAATTATTAGAAAATAATAATAATAATCTTTTTTATTCTCCAAAAAATACATTGCCATAGGTTAACAACATTACTTTTCATACCATACATATTCACTTAACAATCAGTACTAAGGCTTATTAACATAGTAACAAACATGTACCAAAAGCAACGGAGACTAATGCCTGAACTAGGATACCCTGTATTTCAGGCCGCCAGGTCTTCCCCCTTTAATAAATGTCATATATGTCATTACACTTTAATCAGTGAGAATTTTTTTTATATTGATTACGGTGACAAAAAAAATACCAAAAAAAAGTGTGTGTGTGTTTATGTGTGTGTGTAAGTAAGAGTGTGCTTATTTAAACTCAAGTTGAAAGTTGAAGGAATAATACATATGTTTGAATATATGTTATTTTACTGCACTTTGTCTTAATGTTTTTTATGACAAATAAAATCGATCAGTTGATCAACCTGATGGTGAGTGGTTACCCATGGACAGCGAAAATACAGGACAGTGTCTCTTGTATTTTCGATAGAGAAATCTTGAACATAGAGTGTGGAGTGGTAGTAAAAAGAAGGAATGCTGTGGTTCTAGGTTCTTCAGAATCCAATGAAAAAGAGCGAGAAGTCTGGCCTATTTGCAGCGCGACGGGAACGTGTTAAAGACACTTGAAGATCCAATTCGCATGGTGTTGCTGGTAGTTGCTAGTAGTACGAGATGCTCTGCCAGCAGCAGAGGGGAATTGTACTCTAATCCGTTTCCTTAAAGGTAAAAACGGACATACAATTAAAACAAGGTGTAACGCTATAGTAACTTATATATGAACACAAAATATAGTAATTTTATATTCTGTGTCGTTTTCGTAAACAGTCGCATTGAAATCGCACAGTGTATATAAAACCTAAAACGATAATGGAGTTCTGATGATAAAAACTTGACGTTTTAGCTGATTGTGGCTGCGCATGATAATGGAGCGTTCTTGATGAGATATGAAATGATCATCATTCTTTATACTTTGTAAATATGTTTAGATACTCGTCCTATACATATTATTTCTAGTATATTATAAAGTTATATTCTAGAAAAAAGTTCTTATGGCCTCTATCCCTTGAAGCCTTTTGTGGCCTTTTGAAACAATAAAAAATAGATAAACTATAACCAGGACAGACTGGCGCGAGATAGAAAAAAGTGGCAAGGGATGGAGGAGGCCTTTGTCCAAAGATGGATTCCCAGATAAATGAATAAATAAAATAAAAATAATAAAATTAATCATAATAATAAGTAGAATCATAATTAGAAATAAAAATAAAATAATAATATAAAAACTTAATATTTTTTTAATATAATTATTAATTAAATAAAATTATTGTATTATATAGTTTCAGAAATGTTTAATGTCTTTTATATATTGTATGTTTATTGTAAAAAAATATTGGGAATAAAGGCTATTTTATTTTATTTATATACTTATCTAGGTATAAAATTCTTTAGGATACTTTTAATTTTGATATTAACATGAGATGAGAAGTAAAATCTGAGGAAAGGTGTAGTTATTTGATACGTAGATATTACCTTCAAACGCCAAAGGTGAATTACGAGTATAATAGCTTAGTAGTAGAATAATTGCTTGAACTCATGATTCTATACGTAGACGGTGAAGGAGAAAGTTAATGTTTACAAAATTACTATTAATACTAGTAAATTTACTATCTTTAAATCTTTACATATTATTATATACTTATGACTCGCCTTGGCTTTGCACGTTTGGCAGTAGTAATAAAGTTTGATGAAAGCTCCCCCGCCGCTTGTCAATTTTCAACCATTATCATCACATACTTTAACAAATTATACACTTAAACCTTCCTCATGAATGACCTCTTATATTGGTGAAAACAGTATGAAAATCCGTTCAGCAGTTTTTGAGTTTATCGGGAACATAAAAACGAGGCGTGGGACGTTGTTTTTGTATCTGTCTGAACGCGATAAACTAAAAACAACTTAATTGATTTTTATATGATTTCTACAAATGAAAGAACAAGTCATGAGAAAGATTTTGGTGTATAAATATTTAAGGTTTTTTTTATAAAATAGCTGAAATATGTTGATGATTGTTGAATAAGTAAACGCTGTATTTGACAAACTTTCCAGTATCTAAGATATTAGATAAAATAAATCGTATTAATTTTTTTTGTGTACTTAAAAATTTTTCGCGTAATATACCTAATCCCAACTTAATATATATATTTTTTAATCTGTCTATTAAGTGGTCACGCTTAAACCACTGAATCAATTCTGATGAAATCTGGTACAGAGATAGACTAGAGATTGAGAAAGGACATAGGAGTTGTAATAGGGATTGGATGTTGAGCTGTGTGACCGTTTATGACTTTTAGTCATACATAAATTACGTTGAGAATTAAAATTTTAAATTAAACCTAACGACAATGGCACCCAGGCGAAGCCGGGATGGTCTACTAGTGTTATATAATCATTAATTCGTAAATTATAAGACAATATTCTTTAAAACAATATGAAGTCGTTGACCATTTATATTCATCATAACTATATTCTGTAATGTTATTATAGCTTTCAGTTTTTTTACCTGTTCCAATAGACGTTATTTCTTCCGAAATTAAAAAATTTAGGTCACCGGAAAGTACCATAATATAGATCAATATAAACGACGGTATTGATGACCGATATAAACGACCTTATTGATATAAATGACCGAATTGCGATGAAATAGATCATTAATTTTTATCACATCATCACCCGTTAATGGCCCCCTGCTGAGTCGGTTCTCCTCCTCAGAATGAGGAAGGCTTAGGCCATAGTCCACCACGCTGACCCAGTGCAGGCAGACTTCACACACTTTTGAGAACATGAAGAAGGTTTGTGTGCAGGTTTCCTCACGATGTTTTCCTTCTCCGTTAAAGTAAGTGATATTTAATTGCGTATTTTTTTCATAGTTCCAAAGTATTATATACCTCAATATTTGAGATTTACTTCAAGTTGGTATCTGTACGCGGTCCTAAAAAGCGCGACAGACAGAAAGACAGGGCATATTTAAATATTTCAGTAACTAAGTTAATGTTGGGAGCGAGGTTAAGCAGTGGATGTGTTATCTTGACGACATAATGGAGCTTCTTTAACCTGGGTCAGAATTGTGCGAATGTTGGTTTTCTCTATCTTTTATCGGATTGGTGTCATGGACAATTCGAGCATCATACAGAAAAAAGATTAATGCATGGAAGATGCTTCGCATACCATGGACTGCTAAAAGAAGTTATATATCAATATTGGATCAACTGAAAATACGTACATGACTTTCAAGACATGCTGACATTCTTTGGTAGAATTATTGGCTATTGTGGTCACATCGCCGGCGAACCAGATAACCTGGACAAGCCGGTTGTTATTGGCAAGGTCGAAGAGAAAACCACGTGGCAGATCACTGAGCCGCTGATGTGAGCAAGCCACGGCTCTAACGGGTCTCCCAATAATAGCGGCATTAAGAGAAGACAATGATCGAATGGAAATGGAAGGAAATAACAAACAAGGCGACGAAGAACTTGCATGGACATCTTCAGCAATAAAAAAGACCACTAAGAAGAGAAACCTGGGTCACAAGCCAATGGCACTGTTTGTTGACAAAAACATTTCGAAGCATTTTGAAAAAAAATATATTTTTCATAGTGAGAAATATGGTTTTACTAAAGGTAGGTCACCAACGGATGCAGGAGTTGTGCTCCTCAAGCATATTTACGACGCATGGGAGAAATCACAAAATGCTATTGGTGTATTTTGTGATTTGTCTAAGGCCTTTGATTATTTGATAGTGTTGAACATGAAACACTTTTAAAAAACTTAATTTTATGGTATTAATGGCAAAAAATCTTCCGGATCCGTCTTGAAAGAAAGAAATTGACTCAACATGGAACATGTTGGGACAATTTCTATTTTTGTTTTATATTAAACATTGTGTAACATTGTATTTTTTGCTGACGACACATCTCTCATATTTAAACGACGATGTAAATAGTGCCTTGTCGCAAGTTCTTCAATAGTCTACGATTAATAATTTAGTACTAAATTATTAATCGTAGAAAAAACGCAAAAAAAACTAAATGTATCGAATTTGCGTTACCCAACGTTAAAAAACAGCAATTTATAAATAACAAAATATTGAATATAACTGACTTAACAATCATTTTAGGAATAGTTTAAGGCTCAAAACTTCAGTGGAACTCCTGTTTATCATCTCTGGAAGGAAGACGCAGTTCGGCAGCTTACGCAGTAAGGAAAGTAAGGCAACTAACATCAATACAGGTAGACTTGTTTATTTTAGTTACTTTCACAGTATTATGTCTTACGGCATTTTGTTGTGGGGCAGGGCCGCGGACATAGAATCTATTTTTATCCTTCAAAAAAGAGTTGTCCGGGCCATTTACAATCTAAGAGATTCCCTCCGAGATGTGTTTAATAAAATAGGTATTCTTACGGTGCCGTCACAATACATTTATTGTAACATTTTATACATCAGGCAGAACATTAATTTATTTTCCCAACGTCAGTAGTTGTTTAAGGGGTCAAGTCTTCGCATCTACAACAAGATTCCACAGCCTATATTAGATTTGCCACTGAGGCTATTTAAAACTCACATAAAAAGTGTTTAATAAATAAAGCTTACTACTCTATAAACAGGATCACTTGAATGATGACAAAGCTTTGAACCAAAATGACTGAGCTGAATGATTATACCTTTGTAACAACAGACTGATTTAAATAATGACGTTTTGAAAAGAGCAACTGTTGAGTTTCTTGCCAGTTCTTCTCATCAGAAAACTGCTTTCCAATCTGGTAATAGCTTCAGACAAACTGACTGACTGACTAATTTTGACGTGTCAAAAGTACTATTTAATAAAGTCTAACTTACATATTATTCCCTTTTACTAATTATTTTGTAGGTTAGGTTAATTTTGCTTCAAAAGCCGTATCTCGGGTCTCATCTACCAATTTCTTTCGAATTTATAATATTAGTGAGTGTCCACTTAACACTGCACCAATCACATCCCAAGGGCACGAAGGTGAGTGGTCACGGTCAGCTTTCCCCACTTTCGTTTGTCATGGGTCGACTCTTGTAATGTGCTGGATACGCACTGATTATTATGAAATTCACTTAATGATTATATTACGGTTATAAAAATGTTGTATATTGTCACACTAGTGACCCGCCCCGTATAGGCACGGCTTCTCTATTATATATGTATTCTACATACAAATCGCTAAATATAATCAATATACTAAAAATATATAACACAATTTTAAAACTTTTTAGAAAATTATAGTTTTTACGATAAATACAGATAATATAGAGTGCACTTAAGTGTATAAAAGACATTTTGAAAATCACTTGTTTTCCAATTTTTTTCGTATGTTAATTTATTCAGATGTTTTTTGACAGTTATTGAATTAACCATACAATTATATATTTTTTTTTTTTTGCAATAATACAAACATTTAACTGAGGTAGGGCACAGTAGGAAACTTCCTGCTCAAATATGGAGCAGCCCGACTGGGGTAGTACCTCGACCTTACAGAAGATCACAGCTAAATAACACTACTCTAAAGCAGTGTTGTGTTCCTGTTGGTGAGTAAGGTGACCAGAGCTCCTGGGGGGAATTGGGGATTCTGGTGTTGCAGACGTCTATAAGCTCCGGTAATCGCTTACCATCAGGTGAGCCGTACGCTTGTTTGCCGACCTAGTTACATAAAAAAAAAAGCATTATGACAGTTTAGCCGTTATACATATTACGTTATATATCATCAGAAAACCGCTTTCTGAACTGATGGTAGCTTCAGAAAAACTGACTGACTGACCAATTCTGACGTGGCAAAAGTAATTTGTAAAAAGTCTAATTAAAATAAGCTATTTGAGTTATTATGTGCATACGTCATTAAAAATTTCCTTTTTTTTCTGACATACCTTAAAAGCTTTTGATGACTGAATTTAAAAAAAATTATAGACTAATTTAGAGTGATATACATTTTAAGTAATGAATAATTAAGTAGGTTTAGAAGAAGATACACAGCCGCCATTAGAGAAAGTTGGAAGCTCAGTCAAAGGTTAGAAGGGAAGAAAATGCTACAATTTTATTGTTTACGATAAAATCGTAAAAATTGTGTACAACGTGTGAACTCTCTCAAACTTTCTATACTACAAAAATAACTTGATAGAGCGTGGATAATTTACAAATTACTTGTATCGTGTTATAGCTTTTATGATGAAGACAGAAATGCATTAAAAGTTTTGTTTTTAAACGTTCATTGCATTGTGATGAAAGTGAATAGAGAAATAAATTCATACTTATCAAATTATGCGAAAGTGTTTTGTTGGTCTGTCCAGCCAAGTGCGATTCGGACCCGTGCAAGAAGGGTTCCGTAAAAATATTTAGCAAAAAATGACGGTTTCTGTATGGGAGCCGCCCTTAAAAATTTATTTTATTCTGTTTTTAGTATTTGTAGTTATAGGGGAAACAGAAATACATCATTTGTGAAAATTTCAACTGTCTAGCAAAACGTCATAGGGTCCCGTTTTAACCCTTTGGGTACGGAACCCTAATAAAAATGCATTTCTTTTAGTTAGTCACACTAAAACTTGAGAACAACTGAACTGATTTGGCTAATTTTGATTTCGAATTATTTGTGAGAGTATAGAGAAGGTTTAAACGGTGAGAAATGCTATATTGATTTTGATAACACTTTTAAATGTAGCCGAATACACCTTTGCGAATCGAGGTCGGTCGGTATTTATTAAATATCCAAGCACAAATACAGATTATTTTTCGAAAACACCAATAAACTTGACTTCTTGATGAAATCATTTTTTTAAAATTAATGTTGCTATTCTGGACAATTATTTTTGTGTGAAAGTTTACTCTGTTTAGAAACTATAATAGATAAAATTATTATTTTAAGTCAAAACTAATGTTTTGATCCTTTTTGATGCTTATGATTTAATTAATTATGATTTATATATAAGAGATAGAATTATGATTTAATTAATTACAACTAAAACTAAAAAAAAATGTTTATTTATGTAATAATTATCTAAAAACTGTAAGGCTGTTTGTACAAAAATGTATGATAAATCAATTATTATTTATATACTTAATAATATACTTCATAGAATAATTGCCACTATCCTGTTTCTATACGAGAAAGCTCGAAGTCAGACTTATCTCAGTCAAAGGTTAAATACGAGTAGTAAAAGTGTTTAGAAGAGGAGTTATTACTTTATACAGTGACACAGATTTAATATAAACTATAAATTTGTTAGAATAGCGATGAATATAATTTATCTCTACCTTTTTAATAGAATAGCTACGAACATTTGGTTACTTTACTAATTTTCTTCATATACTCGTAGAGAGTGAGTTTTAAAAGTTCTTTCTGATCTGATGATAGATATATGCAATGACTTTTTAAATTTGTAGTAATGATTTATGAGGCCTTTAAATTGATTAAGACTTGATTAAGACTTTATTCTTTATAAATAAGCATATCTATAAATAAACAAAAGTAATTATAAATTCACAAATCTCAAAAAATGGGACTTTCTACTAAAATTATTCTTATTAAAGCGAATTGGTTCAACAAGATCTTATTGTAACTTTCTAGTGCAAGTTATGTTAGCGATGAGTAAGTAGCTTTTAAGCAATGTTATTTATTGAAAATTTAAGTACCCTCAATAAAATATTATTCTTATAAAATGTAACAATTGCAATTGCATAGAAGTAGCATAGTTTTCTATTAAACGTATAATATATTACATCATGATCATCATCATCATCACGACCCTTCAATGGCCCACTGCTGAGCCGGGTCTCCTCCTCAGAATGAGGAGGGTATTAGGCCATAGTCCACCACGCTGACCCAGTGCGGGTTGGCAGACTTCACACACCTTTGAGAACTTTAGGGAACTTGCAGGAGTGCAGGTTTCCTCACGATGTTTTCCTTCACCGTTAAAGCAAGTGATATTTAATTGCTTAAAACACACAACTCAGAGTCAGAGGTGTGTGCCCAAGATCGAACTCGGACCTCCCGAGTAAGACTTGAAGTCTCAACCACTGGGCCATCACTGCCATCAATATATTACATAAAGGTTTAAAAATAAAAGTACAAATTTCCATTAGGAAAAATATTTAATAATTCAATTTTTATAAAATAATATCAGGCAATTTTATTCGCATAATTATGCACATAATATAACATTAATTTACACATAATGTTAAACTAATCAAGTAGCACTTTTTTTTACAGACCGATGTGAGATTCATTAAGTTAAAACCTTAAATAGGACGCTACTCAAAACAAACTGTTTTAACTTATATTAATTTATTTAATGTAATAGATATTTTTTACTTAATTTATTAATCAGCCGAGGTAATTACATGTAGTACAAGTTAAAAGTGTTGTATTTTTAATGCTTGAGAAGATAAGTACTTATTTTGACAAGTATTCATAATTATAGATAATATGACTTATAAAAAATACTTTTTGTGACAAGCTCTACAACTTTTCCCTAGAACTCAATCATATACCTATCTCTCATCGTTAAGGCAGCGTTTGTAAGAAGCATTTTCGTTCGACCGTTTTTTCTCCGACTTACTTTGCAAATCCGATTACGACGAATAGGGGCCATTCATTTATTAACACGATTTAGGGGGGAGAGGGGTCGATCATGTCATATTTTTTCTTACAAGGGGGTGGGAGGGAGTCTCGATAGTTCTTACGTAAGATCACAAAAGCGCGAGTGACGAGGTTCGCTCGGATCAAGTGGGTTTTAAGCCTCTGGACAAGTCTAAACAAGGTGGGAGGGGGTCGGCCTATTCTTATTTTTTCTTATAATACGGAGGAAGGGGGTCAAAGACTGGGGGTGAACTCAAATGTATAAAGATAATTACATATAATAGTTTATATAATTTCAATAATAATGTTTGTTAAATTATTATGATGGCAACAGAATATTTGGAAACTCTCTTATATTATTATAGACTTCTGTATAAATCCTTGATCCCCAAAGAGTATAATATCGGCCCCATAGGGTTGACAAAGATTTTAAGGACGTATCTAAGTATGTAAGTAATAATGTAAGGTTATTCGCAAAATCAATACAACACACCACCCCATTAATTTTACTTACATTATTTTTTTACTTACATTGTTAGTCAATCACCCAAAAACAGATGAACCGATTTTAATGGAATTTGGTATACAGATACTTTATAAACAGGATTAACACATAGACTACGTTTTATTCCGAAAAAATGCATAATTCCTGCGGGATAATAATAAAATGTTTATTGAACGCGTGAATATTTTATACAGCAATATATATTGAAATGTTTTTTTGTTAAGTCTAAGTACACTCGTCAAATTAAACTATAGTAATGAATAATAAGAACTTTTATCAAAAGTTTTAATGTTCACGTAATTATACCAAAAGTGTCCAATTAACATAATATTAATTACAAAACTCATTTTAATGTAACTTTCTCATATCAAGTACAATAACAACGTTTCATAACAGCTTGATAGCAGATAGTCATGTAGAAAGTAATGTTCTGTGTAGTTGTACTGCTCTTTACCTCGAAACACGATTTAACGTGTACAGAGTGTCTGCGATAGAGATTTATCTGTCAAGTGCGAGTCGGACTAGCGCATCGAAGCCCCAAGGTATCGTAAATTTAATACTTTAACTGTTGTCTCTACACATCGATATATTTCACAGTCAGTTTACCAACTGTAAAAAAATGTTTTTTGGTTAAGCTATGCTATTGATCACGCGTCGCACTTAGATCTTTGATTTTTCGGATTGAAGGGACTCGGGAGGTCTCAGTTCGATTCTGGGCACACACCGCTGACTTTTCTGAGTATATGTTTTAAGAAATTAAATATCACTTGCTGTAACGGTGAAGGAAAACATCGTGAGGAAACCTGCACTCCTGAGAGTTCTCAATGTTCTCAAAGGTGTGTGACTATGGCCTAATATCCTCCTCATTCTGAGGAGGAGACCTAGATCTGCAAGTGGGTCATTGACTGGTCGTGATGATGATGATGAGATTTATGTTTTTAACATTAATTGCAAGTAGATACTTTAACGCACTGCTCGTCTGCCTTGTCGTCCAGGTTCATTTTAAAAACTACTTTGTATAACGATTGCCTGGCACTAAAATGATATAATACCACTAACCTCTTTTTCCACCTTCTCCTGACGATGCGATGAGGAAGAGTACAGTACACGGCACTGTTTAGTGGAGTCAGTTTTAATGCACGGACATATACTATAGTGGTCATCCTGGAATTTCCAGGAACACAGCTATTAGCGTCACGGACACTTGAAACTTTCGCCTCGCACCAGATTCGGCGGGTAGTAAAAAAATCAGTGGCAGCCTACCCCCATCTTAGGCAAGGATCGAACAACTACAATAATCGATATGATGCTCAGTATGGGTTACATTTCACATCAATCAAAATTTAAAAAAAAACACAAGAGACAGTAACTAAAATAAATAATTATTAACTCAGCTCTCTCTACATTATCTTACTGTATAGACCTGTACTAAACATTATACTTAATTGATCTTTAGCACTAACCTCCTCTTTAAAACTAATAAATCTATACAAATAAATAAAATCGTAGTGTCTGTTTGTAATATTAAAATAACCGCTTTATACTAAGTGCATATGGATGTATACCAAAACAACATTTTTTACAACTTTTGCCTGTCTATTTGTTCCGGATAATCTCTAAAATAGCTGAGCCGATTTTGACGGGACTTTCACTGGCAGATAGCTGATGTAACTAGGAGTAACTTAGAGAATTTAACATCTCGCTACGACCCATAGGAGCGGAGCCACACACGAACGAAATCGCGCGGGTCGACTAGTACTTCATAAAAATCACAGATATGACTAGCTTTTGTCCTTAACTTTCACTGCGACACTATATACATTTCTGTACGAGTATTTAAGCACTATGATGGTATTAGATAAAAATCTTATTCTATCAGTTTTTTCTAAGTCGGATGTCCTAAGTATTTCTGCAATTATGGAATATAGTGATAGTTTCTAACTACAACCGGACCTAAGTTGGAGCGTTGACAAAAAAATTAAATAAAGTTGATAGATAACATCATTGGCTAGAAATTCCTTCTTGGTCATTTGACGAGTAGTTTCATAGGTTTAATATTTATTTAGGATCTCATGAGTCTTTGATATTATTATTAAATCAGTCAGTTAATTGTTGGACATCGATATCGAGCAGTTGACGATGAGTGTTGTTGTAATACCAAGGACATCATTGAAACTGCACAAGGTCACAAGCCCCAAAGACTGTTGTAGGCACAGTTAGTTCTATATACCTATAAATGAACATAACTGCTTCGTTTTAAACACTAAATAGTTGTTAGGTTGAATTATAGATATTATATTGAAAGATAATTCAAATATTATACAAATCTGTACCATTAGAATTAACTCCCCCTCATTTTCCCCATTAGTTTATGAATTGAAGAGAAGGAAAAGTGGTTTTAATTGATATAAACTAAGAAAATTACGATTAAGGTTACGAGGTTTCCGGGAAGTCCGGAATTTTAAGTTCTTGTCCAGTAATCAGACCTTATTGTCCTAGATTCCGATATACTAGTATTATTTGTATATATATGTCGGAGCATAGTAAAAGATTATCGATTAATCGAATCGTTATCGTTGTCTATGGCGTTGGAGTGGGGTAGTAGTCACTTCCGTTGTTTTGACAGTCTCTACCCTCGACCCTTTATATGCGATGGACAGTCTAACTGAAGTCTTAGTCGTGCGCGGTCTCTCAAGAAGTGAACATCATCTAAGTAGTGCTAGTGATAGTGATAGTGTCAAGTGCAGTGTAGTGTGGAAGTGCTGTCCAACTAAGGTCACGTAAGTCCTTACAATGTAATTGCCACGTGGTTAAGTAAACACAATGTTAGGTTAGGTTAGCCTTAGGTTAGGTTAGCCTTATGTTAGATTCGGTCTATGTGCGTTTAACCTTTGGTATAAACAGAGAGCCTAGCAGTGGAGGTGAGTGTTATGATCATTTAAAGGATATCCTTAAACCTACACCTTGGTCACAAGTCCAAGGCACTGCTTAGGTTTCTCTCGTAATTGTTAGAGATCATATTTGATCATTTATCGGTTCAGTAGAAGTATCTACGTTGCGTTTACTCAATATTCCATTCAATACCATCACCCCTTTTAATGTTCCCCAATATTCCCCATCTCCCTCCTTCCATCTCCTTTCACATCGTTTTAAAATCCCCGACATATATAATAGGCAATGATAGCTCTTTATTCGTAGATAACCTTTTTTTTCATCGCCATTATGTCGATGTATGGTGACAACGGTATATCGACGGCAAAGTTAACTTTGTTCTTCGATTCAAACTCAAACTCAAAATAGTTTATTTCAATTAGACTTTTTACAATGTACTTTTGACACATCAAAACTGGTCAGTCAATAATTTGTCTGTAGCTACCACCAGTTCGGAAAGCAGATTCATGATGAGAAGAACTGGCAAGATACTCAACAGTTGCTCGCATCAAAACGCCATCGTTTACATCAGTTTGTTTTAGAAAAATATTAACAAAAATATACATTCAAACTCGGAACAGTTGGTGTGAGAATCCAGCTCGCACTTGGCCAGTTCTTTTTTATTATGTAATCTCGGATTATATTTTCCTGCCATTGTTATTCGACATGATAAGTTTACATCTGGCAAACCTACTTACAGCAATGTAGATGTAATAAAAATCATGTTCCGTTCGTATTACTTTTAATACTTTTGTAATTTTCCCGTATTCTTTTGTCATCGGTACTTTATTCAGAATTGGCCTTGTTAGAAACTCTATACGAGTGGTTGTTCACTTTTTATATATTGCCACTCGGCATGAACCATCTGCACTCTCACAATGTAAATTATATTTATATACAGATATACACTACACTAAGTATTATATATACTACTAGCAACACGCCCCGGGTTCGCACAGGTAATAGACGAAATTATGAATAAATTATTTTTTCATTTATAATCGACAAAACCTCCCAAGCAATGCGACTGTAGCCGACATTTACAACAATTATCGTCATATTTCAACCAATTTACATAAAACCTTAACAAATTATATACTTAAACTTTCCTCATTAATTACTCTGTCTATAAGTGAAAACTAAATGAATATTCGTTTAGTAGTTTTTGAGTTTTTCGGAAATAGACGGCGGCGTTGTTGTTTTATAATATGTAGTGAACACTGTAGTGTTATTTTAGTCTGTTAAAAAAAGAGCTTTTAAATATGCATAAAAAACTATTAAACTAAATAGAAAATATTTGTGTAGCTAACGAAGTAAGTGGTGGTCCAACTTGGACGAAAATATTCAGTGACTGTATAAACTTATTTTATACAATACTGTATAAGAAAAATCATTTTCAAATTAATTGTTTTGTGTGTATTGTTAGTTTGGTTATTAAATATGTAAACTTACAAGGTATAGTAGCCAGCTAACTTTTGTCTCATATTTGATCTATAATTTGATGTAAACATTATATTTCCTAACTAGTTGATAAGCCCCGGCTTTCCACCGGTTAGGGATGATCGATATTCATCGATGTTGAATAAACATCGATGTTTTGACATCGATGTGTTGACTTCGATATCATCGATACATCTATGTTATAAGAATAAAATATCGAAACGTCAATAATTGCAGCTAAACCTTTAGTTTTTGCTGTGGATCTAGTTTTTTAGAAATTCCCTCAGTTTAAGTTACCTAATTAGGCCTCGAAATCTACAGTTTCAAGAACAAGAAAAATCATTCAATTATCGTCGTCAATTTTGATAATTAAATGATTTTTCTTGTTTTTAATTATCTCCCTATAATGCATTCAATAATAGAAAGATAAAAAAGTAAATTAAATGTAATTTAATTTGATATTTACCGTTTTCTAGTTTTTTTTTCAAGGCAACACTGTTCTTGATGAAAGTCCTATATTATATAATCTTTGTATTTGTGTTGCACAGCGACATCCACAACTTCAGCTAAGCTTTTTTCTTTTACTTCAGTTAATTTTTTTACAGTGAGCCCAAAAAATTTTTTATAACATTTGTAATTTCAATAATAATACACGTTTTTTAAATAAAGTAGACAGTTTTATTTGTTACCGATGTTTTTGGATATCGATGTTTTTCAATCGATATATATCGAACATCGATGCTTTCGGTTCGATTTAAATCGATCATGTGTAATACTTAGAAACATGTAACTTTCAATATATTGTTGCTGAATAAAAATATCCAGGCGCTTACAACAGTAAACATATTTTAACATTATCCCACCAGAACTGATTTTTTTCTAGGATAAAGATAGCCTAGGTAATAAAGTATCTGATTGTTAAATTTCATTGAAATCCGTTCAGCATAATTATTTAATTTATTTATTTTATGCCAACATTATATTTCTTAATAAATAAATAAACTAGAAATAAAAAGTAGAACATCGAATGTTTAGCTTATAACGATGTTATTGTTAACGTTAGATATCTTGAGTTAATGTATGTTATACAGGGAAGCGAGGGCCAACCCTAGAAAACGTTTTGATTCACAATCTAGTGTGCAAAACCACAAGCAGGTTTAAAGGTACTAAATTATTTATGAATTATTGTACAGTTTTTTGACCTTCTTATTTTTACGTGTTTGCGTCTCCATAGGAATACAGAACGTAAAGTCGAATCCACCACCATTTTAAATTATTCAGGAGAAAGGCAAAATTGAAAAAAAAGCTTTATTTTTCTCTACAAATCAAATATCAAATACACCGACCCCCCTCCCCCCTGTGCTGAGATGTATTCAAATCGATCACAAACGCACCCGTTAATGCAAACCTTTTGTCTGCCACAAAATATTTTTTTGCTGTATATTAAATGACTGAGTTTTAATACATCTCAGCGAAGCGAGGGCGGGTAAGTAAGACATAAATCGGAGGAGAAAAATCATTACGAGCGGTCTGCCCTCGCTTCGCTCCGGGTTTTTAGAGCAATATTATTATAATTGATGTTCTTAAATTGACCTTCTGTAAATGTGTAGTTAATCAATATTTGAAAAAAGAGAGAGAGAGAAAAAGTTATAAAAAGAAAAAAAAGCGAGAAAAAGAGAGAGATAATCGAAAGAAAGAAAGTGAAAAGAAACCGATCATTCATAACAGATAAAGATCAAAATTAAAGAGAGAGGATGAGAGAGAATGATAGTATATAAGAAGAAGAGAGACGGAAATACTATAGACTTCTCTCAGTGAAAGAATTTTTAAAATCAGATCAGTTGCAACTAAACTGCCATATTCTATTAATTAAAAAATGGATATGGCAACACTCAATCACTTTTGTCACTTACGAAAAGTGTAGTTTTCTATCAGTGTAAAAAAATTTTAAATGGGATCAGTAGTTCCTGAAAAACCCTTCAATTTACAAAATGACCACGTTATGGCACTTAAATGACCAGATCTTTTTAATTAGAATATTTATGGCAACACCACATAGCCTATGTTACCCGGAAAGGATGTAACTTTCTATCGGTGAAAGAATTTTCAACATCGGTTTAGCCGTTTTCGAGCCTATTCGCAACAAACAAACATACAAACAATCAAATCTTTCCTCTTTATATAATAGTGTAGATGTAGATATATTATACGTATACCCGTATAAAACTTATATTTTGGGTAAACTCCATCTGTAATAATTATAATAAATGACTTTGTAATTCTTATATTAGTACTTATATATTTGTAAAGATGGCGCTTTAATTTATAAAATGATTTTAGAGTTAAACATCGTTTGACATCATTTGGTCCGAATAATTTATTCCATTAATTAATTAAAATAAAGAATTAAAAAATAGCTGTTTCATATAGGTATCCAAAATACTTATATATTACTGGACATACTATCACTCAGGGCTCGGCAGTATTTTAATTACTTTTAATTGAAATACGTATTTGGTATTTTAAATACTTATAGCTTCAAATTACTTTTTCAGAAAATACGTTTAGTTGTGATTTTTATGTAACTTTTACTCATTTATAGTAAAATAAAATAAAATTTGCTTGCATATATTTTAAATACATGAGTTGAAAGTATGTTGTATTTCGTATTTTAAATAATTCTGAATATGTATTTTGTAATTTGTATTTCAATTCATGTATTTTGCCTAGCATTGCTACTACTATATAAATACTATAGCTGGCAGAGTCAGCGCTATCTATTTTACTTAAATGCAACTTAATATACATAATGTTATGATACAGTTTCGATGTTCTAATATAGATGGCGTTAAACTATCTAGTTCATACAATATTACTTTTTTTAAATTATTCTTATTTATTGACTTCGAAAAAGGAGTAGTTTCTCAATTTGATTATATAAGAATTATATTTTTTTTTGTCGATTGTCCATTTTAATTTCTTCGATTAATCGAAAAATCGATTTCTCCGACCAAAAAACGATCTTTTAAATTGATTCATAACATTGTTTCAATATTACACCCAAGAAAATCGACGTTCAATTTCTTTCTCTTGTTATTCTAAAAAATACATTTGTGCTTTACATTAATCTAAATAATTGTTAACGATGATGTTGAAGAAATCGATCATTTTGTGAATCGTTCATCGATTTAAAATCGTTCTTTTTGTACATTGAAAATACGTCAAGGAATTACTCAATATTGTCATAAATAGGAGGGAGATATGCTACCCATTACTGCACAGCAATACGTATACACTTACAATTTAGACTGAGGCGAGCGGTGCCCGGGGCTTGAGACCCAGGAGCAGGTTTAAAGAGCTCTTCCATAATATATTAACTCTCACCTCCACCCCTCAACCTCGCTAACGAAAATAGATAATAAAGTAAACTTACGTGGACCTCCAGAAGGGTGACCGTCACCACGACACTATAACACTAACTTCTATGTAACACTTCGCGAAAACATCGAGAGACTGAGACTAATCTATCGCAGCAGAGGTTATATATTGTCTTCACGTCGGTACACTTGACATAATATAAAATGATCTACCCGCTACTACTACTTTATAAACACACAGTGTTGCTAACAATATTAGAAAGGAATAGTTAGGAGTAATAATATAGATAAATAGAGAAGAAACTAATCGTTGTTAGTGATGATATTTTTGGTTGTTTTAAAAAATATTATCTTTCCTTAGTTTGTCTTTTTTATATTAATAAAGAAAAGCTCGCTTTTTTCTATAAAATTTTTGTTGTCTACGAATAATTGGTAACACTAACCAACTGAAATAAATCAGTTTTGTTATTCATTATTATGCTATTCCTTCATGATGCTTCCACTTTATTTTAATGTATTTTCACTTGTAAAAAAGAAACGAAACTTAACAAAAATAAATATTTATTTACAATAAATTAAATAAATAACTTAGTAACTAATGCTGATATTCCTTCCACCCTTGATAGGGTAAAGGCGTATCTAGATTTCGTCTCTTTCTGTGGTGACCGTGGTGGTCAGCGTAGATGACTTGGTGGTCGTCGTGGTCATCATGTGAGGATAGTTTCTTGACGCCCACGATTGCTGACAGCATGAGTGCGAGTGCTGATGCTGCTAATGCCTGAAAGAATAAGATTTTGGTTGTTAAAAGAAAGTTTTGGATCATCTTCACATGAGATTATGATCTTATGAAATGATTAGTTTCAAATCGACGTCATAGACTTGAAAATATTGTGATGATAATCTTATGAAATGATGAAAGTTTAAATCAAAGTTATGAACCTGAAAGTATTCAGATATAATGATCCTAATTATGAAATGATGAGAGTTCTGAATTGACGTCGTAGACTTGAAAATATCGAAATTATGATCTTATGAAATGATAAAAGTTTAGTATCGACATTATAACTTGAAAATATTGTGATGATAATCTTACGAAATGATGAAAGTTTAAATCAAAGTCATGAACCTGAAAGTATTAAGATATAATGATCTTAATTATGAAATGATGAAAGTTCTGAATTGACGTCGTAGACTTGAAAATATTGAAATTATGATCTTATGAAATGATGAAAGTTTAGTATCGACATCATAACTTGAAAATATTGAGATTTTACAAGATTGATAATCTTGTAAAATCTCAATATTATCATCAGTTTCGAATCGACGTCATGGACTTGAAAGTATTGAGATTATGATCTTATGAAATGATGTTATATGTAGACGTAAAAAGTGAATCAGTTTCACAGACTGGAAAATATAGATATAATGATTTTATGAAATAATGAAAGATTTGAATCAACAAGAACCAACGAACACTATATTTAAATATTATAATAAATTTTCCCATAGTAACTATGTTTTTAAAGTTCCGCAATCCATCGAAGTAAAGCAATAAGCTGGCGCCAGACGTTGTTCCAACTTTGCTCTACTTTTCCTGCAGGCGCTTTACAACATATTATTATTCTTCTTTTATATTTTTATACTAATTACTTGGAAGACATTTTTTTTAATAATTTTTGAACGTAGTGGGATTCAGTATCTAATAAAATAATATGCTAGTTTCATAGAGAGTTTTATGCTATTAAAACAAATAGTCACAACTCATCACTAGATGGCGTATATCATAAAATCTATTTATATTTAGTGTATAGAGTAAAATTAGGTTTAGTATAAAATTAAATAAATTATTGAAACTGGAATAAACAATACAATAAACCAGTACTATTTGTATGACTAGTAGATAATATCTAATTCAAATCTTTTCTTTGCAATTTTAACTATCTTCCCCTGCTTTAAAATTGAAGATATCTTATTATATTACTAGTCAACCCGCCCCGGCTTCCCATGGTGTACGTGGGAGCTATTATTTACCACGTGTACTTAAATTTAACAAAAAAACTTTTGCTAAATAAAAATATTCTGACGATTACACATATTTAATTATTATTCCGCGGGGTCTTTACTTTTTTTCGGGATAAAAAGTAGCCTATGTATTAATCCAGATTATAAAATACGTGTGTGCCAAATTTCATTGCAATTCGTTCAGCCCTTTTTACGTGATTTCACATTTATAATATTGGTAAGATAAAAAAAAAATGTCTTTCAAAAACGCTACACATACAAAGAGGAGATAATTTAGAACATTTCTTTTTTAAAGTCGGTTAAATTACTTTCTTTTGCGACTTGCTAGTGAAACAATCTCCACTCCACAGTGTCCGTCACGGCTACGAGCAAATAGGCGCAAACTATTCGCTCTTACCAATTACAATACAATTATTGGATTGTATTGTATTGACACTACTCGAACATGAGATACAATTTTAATTTATTAACGATCACCAGAATATATAATCTATATATGCTATCTCATTTTCTATTCATTAATATCTTTATATATAAAACAGTCCGGTTTGTTCGAACTTGATTTGATATATCTACAATGTTCGGATAATGGAGTATTTTAGATTTTAGAAATGTAGAATAATGTGATTAATAAGAAAGTATTGACATATATATTGGTTGTCAACAGTTCAGCTAATCTGTAACACGACATTCGTTGACTGTTAGGCGGTACGAAGCAGCCGGGTCAGCTAGTCAGACAAAATATCCGCTACGTCCCAAAGAAAGTTATTATTCAATCGCCGTTGTTTCAGTTGTGCAGCTTGAAAAATCAAATTTTTAAAATAAGTTTGACATATTTTGGAATGTTATACAAATATATAAAGCTGAAGAGTTTGTTTGTTTGAACGCGCTAATCTCAGGATCTACTGGTCCGATTTGAAAAATTCTTTCAGTGTTAGATAGCCCATTTATCGAGGAAGGCTATAGGCTATATATCATTACGCTAAGACCAATAGGAGCGGAGCATCACGCGGACAAAGTTGCGCAGGTCGACTAGACTGACTTAAAGAATTTCGTAAAACTAATTGTATTCGTAAAAAAATTATGTCTTTTATAGGTGTTATGTAAAACTGTCTGTGACATCCTAGCACCTAAGATAATGTACCGATTGTGATGAAATTTTATTGACTTGAAAGGTGGTTTAATCGAGATGGTGCTGAGCTATAACTTTTAAAGATCTGGTCAGCCAGTTGAAGATTATCAGCTCATTTCTAACTTGAGAGCTGCGTGACAATATTAATATATTGACAATTGTAACAATCTTGTAACAGTGTAGATGAAGCGGTATTTCTCGATACCTTTCTTTTGATTCACCAAAGTAATGTAATTTTGGAGCATGCTTATTGTGTTACTCTTAAGATTTTAATAATATTTTAACAAATTTTATCATAATATTGTAAGCCAACATCTGCTAGCGACATATACGGATAAACGGACATGACGTTTAAATTGCTTTTAAATTGATGATTGATTGTTTTCACTTCAGATCCAGCTTGACATCTTCCATCGCTTCGCTGTGGAAAAATGGAGATTTCCAGCCACAATACCACAAATTTTCCTAAATGAAATTTGTAATTATTAAAAAATTTTCTCTATATATTTCCGCGAGTTTATCTATTCAAACCTATCTCATATTCAAGGGTGGGTGTGGGAGATCTCTATTAGCGAGGCTATGCTTTGTGTACATATTTCTTATGTAAGTGTATAAATGTAAATTCTCGTGTCACAATGTTAGTTACCATACTCCTCCGAAACGGCTCTACCGACTTTGATGAAATTTTGTGTGCATATCGGGTAGGTCTGAGAATAGGTCAACATCTATTTTTTATACTCCTAAGTGATAAGGGAGGCCCACCCCAATTTTTTAAAATTTATATGGCAAGAAAACGATTGCCCAGGCAGCTAGTAATGTAATAAAAAAAAACATTTTTGAAAATTCTGAAAATAAGCTTAGAAGAGCCTGGGCTTTGAGTCTTAGAAGCAGGGTTACGGAGCTCTTTTAAAACATTTAATAGTCAAAATAATAAAACGAGAACTAATCTAAATTGCAGTGATAGCTTAGTTAGCTTCTAGTTTCTGAGTTATGTGTGTTTTAAGCAATTAAATATCACTTGCTTTAACGGTGAAGGAAAACATCGTGGGGAAACCTGCACTCCTGAGAGTACTTTAAAGTCCTCAAAAGTGTGTGATGAAATTGGTGGACTATGTCGTAACCTCTCCTCAATCTGAGGAGGAGACCCGCCCCAGCATTTTGCCATTAACGCGTTGATGATGATGAAATATTAACTTACTTTCATAGTCAATAGACCTAGACCTCCAATCCCTATAGCTCCAATGGTCTTCGCAAACATGAGACCTAATAGCGCCAACGATCCACCACCACCATCACCTTTCTTCCTTCCAGTTGCTGAAACAAAAAATACGTAAAATGGATGTTAGTCTGTCCGTAATAAATATCATAAATTTACGTTTTTAGGTTACAAACAATTTAAAAAAGAAAAGGCTTAAAACATTTTGATTCTTGTGGGAGAATTAAATTATTTACATTTGCGGTAAAGGCGGCTGTATCTTTTGATTACGTTGACTTAAAAGAGATCGCAGTTCTGAATAATATATAATTTATTATTAATTTGATTTTAATATCTCCATGAGTTCCTGAGAAAAAGGCTCTTAACAGAAAGTCAGACAGACAACAGAGTGTTTCTATTGAGGTATAACTTTTTTGCCTTTTAAGGTACGGGACCATAAAAAGCACTGAATTATGGAAAAAAAATAACATATAATATTCTTGATTTACAGGAAACCAAGGAAATAATAATATTTTAAAGTAGGAGGCACATCATTTTATTATGAAATGAAAATGAAATATCCTAAGTTTTTTCATCCCCTATTTCAATCCCTTAAAGCCTTTTTTTCGTGATAAATGGTAGCCTATGTTATTTCCCAAGCTTTAGGGTATCTTTGTACCAAGTTTTATCAAAATCTGTCCAGCCGATCTTGAGATATAAATGGTGAAACTCACCCGACTTTGTTTCAAAAGAAATCAAAATTTTATATTTTGAATTTTTTTTTTCTTAATCAATATTGACGTCCACAGACAAAGACACGGGTTTTACGTTAGTATAAATGTTTTGCGGTTTCGTGGAACTAATTTCTAACATGTTGCGAATGTTTGTGTTTAGTTGGATATCCAAGTTAGTGATTAGTTTTTAAGTAACATCACAGAAAATCCCTAAGATAACTCAAAGTTTTTCGGTCATTGCACTCTTACTAATAATTTGAGAAACGAATCACAAAATATACAGTTAATACATATATAATAATTAATTATCTATTTCTGTATAAAGGAGAAATATTTGGGAATAAAAATAAGCTTAGCTTAGATTAATTTTAAAAATATATTTTTTAACACTACTTTATTTAAAAACTAGTCGACCCGTCCCGGCTTCACCCGGGTGCAATTTAACACGTCGTGTACTTAGCAGTAACCGCCTGTCCCTGCATTTTAAATCTGTAATATCTTCGAAACTCTTCATTTTTATTTCATGCTGTAAAGGGCCATATTGATCTATATTAAATGCACAATGTGTTTAAGGTACTTGATTGGATAAGGATTAATGCTGTATTGTTTAAAATCACTTCGTAAATAAGCCATTATTTCTCGTAAAAAGTAAAAGATAAAAAATTATTGTGACTTATCCTTAAGAGATAGACCTATAGCATTTCGGACTTTTTTGTATTTCTTTTTAAGTCAGACAATACTGTAGTAGATTATTTTGTTCTATCTCGTAGGGTTCAGCCAGCGTTTGCAATGTAAGCTAAAAAAATGTGTTTATTGACGACATCACATTAGAAACCTGTAAAATTATCAGTGTTTCTCTACTATATTATGTATGTATTATACATATAAACCTTCCTCTTAAAATACTCTATCTAATAAAAAAAACCGCATCAAAATCCGTTGCGTAGTTTTAAAGATTTTAGCATACATAGGGATATAGGGACAGAGAAAGCGACTTTGTTTTATACTATGTAGTGATTCACTCCAAAACCAGAGAATTTTACGCGATGTTGACTCTACATAAGTTTCCTTATATACCAGACTAGGTAAAATAATTAAAAATAATGTAACTTATTTTTTCAAAAATTTTAAGCTATAAAAGTATGCAATATATTATGTAGGAAATTGGGCAGTGTATTGATTTTCTCAATATACACATGTATGAAGTGGAAATATGGACCAATAAAGCGAAGGAAAGGCAATGGATAGATTTGTTCGAAATATAGTGCTGTAGGCGCATACTGAGCCTTGAACAGACAAACATACAAAGACTTTTTTCCTTGTCGGAACCCGACTTTCCTCCATATGTTTCCAAAACTTACTATCATATTATGGACGCATCATGCGGAGAGGAAACGAGAGTCTAGAAAAGTTAATAACTTTTTAAATAAATAATAATAAATTAACTGGAAACACCGAGATAAAAAGGTTGAGACGCCGCTTATCTACTAGATTGGCAGACCAGTTGAGGGATTCTAAGTAGTTTAGAAATTAAGTAGCGACCACAGGAAGAGAGAGATAGAGACGTAGGAAGTTAGGTAGCAGTTTCTCGTTTTATAATGTACTGAAAAAGTGACGTCTATTTCAAAGAGAAATACATAGGCTTTAATTTAAATGCGTTAATTTAAAAAATATTTTTAGTGATGTCTATAGGAATATTTTACATGGGAAATTATGAGGAAATTAATATGTTGTACTGTTACGTCATGAAAAAGGTCAAAAAATACCATAGTAAGTGACTTGTTTTAATAATTATAAAGATTTATTAAATACAGTTATTGTTTAGACAGTAAAAAGTACAATGTTTATTGTCGATTTCTTCAATAAGTAAATAGGGAAGTATGTACTGAATATTTCCTTTTCCACATGAATTAGGTGCACGAATACGTTCCGGTGTACAATAGCGATGCTTCCTAATCACGTATTCTTATCAATATAACTATTTCATATTTATATAAAACTAGCCTATCTGCCTTCGCTTCGATGAGGAAACATATTTTTTTACTTCGTACATACATATTTTTATTTAGTATGTTTTTATTAATTGTATACGATTCCTAGAAAATACAATGCTTAAAACAGACACGAAATATATAACATATTTATTTTAAATATATAACTTTATAATATATACTTTTCCGAGGAAATCTATAAAATTCCTAAACGACAATCTTTTAGAAAATTATTAATCTACTAATTTCTAGTATAATTTCGGAATTCCTGGGAAATATATACAGTTCACGGGAAATGTTTTTTTATATATTTCATAAATTTCCGGTAACATATTACATACAAACGACACAGCACATTTTTAGCATAAAATATATCACGAGGAATATAAGTATTATAAATGTGAAAATTATGCGACATCACTCACCAGCATTTTCCTTGTACGAATCATCCAACGTTCTCAGCGATTCCGACAATATCTGACTCAGTTTATCCTTCTCAATCAAATTTGGCAGTTTGACGTGTAATTCATGATTTTGGAGGAACCTGGCGATCCTGAACAGCGGACTGTTGCCTAGCGACCGACCTTCCTCCTCACTGATATCATTCGTAGCTACCAGCTTAACACCATCCATGATATTAAAATTTCCATTCCACAAAGAAGCGAAAGTTACATTAAAAATGGCTAAGCAAAAAATTACTTGTCGATACATTTTCGATAGAGGTTGGTCGAGAATTAAGTAAGAAAGGGAGACAAAATGCTTTTATAGTTGGAGCTTTCAAAAAAATGAACAGCAAGCAACTCGGTACCCGAGTGCGGTGAGATTAATAAAAAACGTCGGCGCGATTCTACGATTCACACTCTGCTTACTTTTATAATTAAATGTCATTTTCTTTATATCGTGCTATTATTTTTCTGGAAAAAGTGACTTAAATGTAAACTGTAATAGCTATAGAACAAACTGTAATTTTGTTTCTCTGTTTCAAGTTTTTTTTTCCTGTTACTCGCTCATTGATAGGTCCTAAGAAAATATTTAAGGAGATCTTACCATAATCATATCTAACATTGCTACTAAATAACTAACTTTGGACTCATCTACTTATATATAAAGAAAAATGTATATAGAATTGGGTTACCTAACTGACCTTTCTATCCTATCAGAGTCCTCAGATTGCGCTACCTCGGATATATAGTGTAGCTATAGTAGATATGGCTGTGATAATAAATATTAAAAATTTTTACAACAAACAAAAATCTATATATATATATATATATATATATATATAGTATAACTTTCTAAATGTTTTAGAATTCCCCGCTAAGCGCTAACAGTACGAATTCGAGCAAAATAAAACTAAAACAATATTTTACACTTGTAGATTGCGTCCGGAAATACTAGATGAGCCTTTTATATTAAAAATGGAAAATGTAATTTAGTTGCTTCATTTAAAATTAAAAAAAATATAGTTTTATATCCAAGCTATATTTAATGTGGTTTTAGACATTTCTAGAAAAAGGATATAACATTTAATAAAAAAAAACAACACACATTCCATCTGACATCAAAATACCAAATTATATCTTTCTAAGAAAAACTTGAGAAAATTAATTTTACAATCAGTGGAAGAAAAACTCATCAAATAAGAAGACATTTCTAGTAAACATAAATCAGAGAGTTGAAAATAAATAAAGTTTTCGCCGTCGGCACGCAATTGTTGTTTTTTTATTCTAACAGTAAGTGTGGGGAAGGGACTGAATTTTTAAATGAAAGGGCCGAATAAAAAAATAATACCTAGAACTTTCTAAAAAAATGATTATGAATGCAATCAGTAGTTTGTGTTTAGAGACGCATAACCTCGAAAATCTCGCAGCGTAGCGAGGGCTTATTCATATCTACGTGATCATATCTTAAGATAATATAGAAGATAAAGCATTCTCATTTTTATTTTATAAATATACTAGCTGCCTGCCCTCGCTTTGCTCCGGGTATTTAAAGCAATATAAGAGGGAGGACAGAGCAAAAATAAAATTGAATAGGTAAAGGAGAGAGAAAAAGAGAGGGCGAGAGAGATAATCGAAAGAAAGAAATTGAAAAGAGACTTATCATACTGAACAAATAAAAATAAGAATTAAAAAGAGAGCATGAGAGACAATTATAGTATTATAAGGGCAAGAGAGACGGAAATACTATAGACTTCTCTCAGTGATAGAATTTTTAAAATCGGATTAGTAGCAACAAAATGGCCATATTCTATTAATTAAAAAATGTATATGGCAACACTAAATCACCTTTGTCCCTCACGAATAGTGTAGTTTCCTAACAGTGAAAGAATTTTAAAAATCGGATCAGTAGCAACAACATGGCCATATTCTATTAGTTAAAAAATATATATGGCAACACTAAATCACCTTTATCACTCACGAATAGTGTAGTTTTCTATTAGGGAAAGAATTTTTAAAATCGGATTTGTAGTTCCTGAGAGACTCTTCAATTTACAAAATGACCACCTTATGGCACTTAAATGGCCATATCTTTTTAATTAGAGTATTTATGGCAACACCACATAGCCTATGTTACCCGGAAAGGATGTAGCTTCCTATCGGTGAAAGAATTTTCAATATCGGTTTAGTACTTTTAGAGCCTATTCGCAACAAACAAACAAACATACAAATAATCAAATCTTTCCTCTTTATATAATACTATAGATATGAGGTTTACTGTTAACATTATATATTTCCCCATTTAATATATATTTTCCACAGGAAATATGTATATTCATAATTAAGCTTTCAAATGTTATTTTAAAAATTTTCTATTTAGGCTTGGTATAGCTAAAATTTGTCATTATTATTCAATCTATACTACAAAGTTACCCTCTGTAGGTCAAATCAAAAGCAAAATGTGTTTCCTGAAAGTACATTATGTAAATTTGTACCGAAAATTTAAAGGGCGATGTTGATTAAGATCTGTTGTGTCTTTTGTAAAATTCAATTTTCACGAAGATTAGACAAAATAAGTCATTGTTGTTATAATAAAATTAAAGACCAGCCCTCGTTAAAGCGAATAAATTCTCGGTTATATAACTTGGTGAACAATACGTAGTTAGATAGATATGTCGGAAAAAAAGGAATTTCAACATTTGCCTCTACTGCCCAGGCTCTCTGTTTAAACCCAAGGTTGCACTCACATAAACTAAAACTAACACAATGCTAACCTATCTTGACGTTGTCTTTACTTAACCTTAATCGGACAGCACTCCCAGAACTAACACAACACTGCACTTGATACGTTCACTAGTACTACTTAGATAATATCTAATCAAAGAATAAAAGATTATTTTACTCTAGCGCCATAGACATCGATGACGATTCGATCATCGTTTACTCGTTTGAGGCTATCAAAACTCGTTGAATATTAAATGACGCGAGGGAAGTGATAATTCATTTTCCACTAGCGCCATAGATGGCGATGACGATTTGATTATTCGATAATCGTTTAGTCGTTCCCTGTGCTACACTATTGCGTCTATATGCGATATGTTCCCTCTCGCTCACTCTGATGTCTAGACGAAATAATAACTATTATAATACTGGGATAACAATTACCTAAATATCTACGGAATATATAAAACTACCCACTGTGGCGTGTAAATACATAATTTTTAGTTTAGAATTTAAGTCCATCGATTTTTAATTTAAAATCTCGTTTAAACGTTTAATAAATGGTAATGGACACAAAGGAGCGCTTTGAGCATGCACACGTTTGTTACATCTCTACAAAGGGACTTCATTCAAGATTGCTGGTCACACTGAATACCCAATTACTTCTCTTGTAGATGTATTGCTTTGTTGAGAATTTTCATTAATTAGGAATACGTATAATCTTCACAGTGGTTTTCAGTCCTTTCTTAGCAGAGATTTATGTTTAAAAATATTTTCATTATACAACTTTTAATTATGAATGAAATTTTCATTCTATATAATACAAGTAGTCCCATCACGGCTTCATCCGGGCGTGATTTACCAAATATATTTAAGTTTTATTTCAGATTTTAATCGCTATTTTAGCGTTAATAGCTTACATATAAAAGATAGATATAATATGCTGTCGTAAAATTTTTGTAGGAGTATTTGAAACATTTCCATCATATATTATGTTCGTGACACTTGTATCTCTAACGCACAACACACAAACAAACACACACTACACACGAGCGAGCCTACTTACTACTTACTTCACACCTATCCTTATACTAGTCGACCCGCGCGACTTTGTTCACGTGTAGCTCCGCTCCTATTGGTCTTAGCGTGATGATATATAGCCTATAGCCTTCCTCGATAAATGGGCTATCTAACACTAAAAGAATTTTTCAAATCAGACCAGTAGTTTCTGAGATTAGCGTTCAAACAAACAAACAAACTCTTAAGCTTTATATATTAGTATAGAATATAGATTTTAGATAATTCACACAATATCTTTATTGATTATAGCCTATGTGTATATTCAGATGTATAAGCTATATTATTGTAAAGTTTCAATAAAATCCATTCAGTAGTTTTTGCGTGAAAGAGTAACAAACATCCATAAAACTTTCGCGTTCATAATATTAGTAAGGATACTGAATATAATCATAATATTATGTACATTTAGAGGTAAACTAAAAATAAGAGTAAAACTAATGCCCTAAACTAGAACCTTAAAAAGATAATATTAATCTTCAGACATATTAGTTTAAACAAGTTTAGTTAGTTGCTTACTACTAACTTAAAAACACAGTTTAATATAACTTTTGTTCTCTTTTCAGGGTATTAATCCTAAGAGCGCCATCTATTAGTGAGTTACCACAAAGTGAATGAGAAAAACAATAATATAATAATAATTATCTTATATATAAAATTTCGTGTCACAATGTTAGTTACCATACTCCTCCGAAACGGCTCGACCGATTTTTACGAAATTTTATATGCATAGTCGGTAGGTCTGAGAATCGGTTACTATCTATTTTTAATCCCCCTAAATGATAAGGGTGGCCCAACCAAAATTGATATGTCTAAACAACGTTTGCCGGGTCAGCTAGTAATATGTAATTTTTCATCTACGAAATGTAGAGATAGTAAGACAGTGATTTATTTAGGAATTATATAAATAAAAATGTATCGACTACACCTAATTGGATTTTTGTTGTGTTAGACAATGTCAAGACAAGGTTTATATGAAAGAAAAAGTGAGTGAGACAGAAGAGTGAGCGAGTCAGTGAGTATCAACATACCAAGCATTATAAAATAGAAATTCAACGGAAATATTGGGGAAATAGTATATTCATAATTATGGGTGAAACACTATGAATGCATTAATGAGTGAGTGTCCGTGTGGGTGAGCAAGAACGTTAACGAATGATTGAACAATAATATATAAAATTCATATATATCTCGAATTATGATTTAAATATTTATTTACAAAGTAAATAAAGAAGATAAAATCTTAGTGAAGCATCAAGTAAAGTACTTAGCGTGTCTCAGGAGTCATCAAGTGATCCTTTGTGAAAGGCTAAACATCTTAAAGTCTTGTTGACAAAGCTATTATATTTATAAAATATAATATTACGTCTGGGTACACTTTTCTTAGGTTTTAATAATAAGTATTTAGTTTTAAATTCATTTTATATTCCTAGCAGATTGTAGTATTGAAATAAACTGTTTTAAATTTAAGCTCAAAATATTAAGCACTAGTCGACCCTATCTAAACGAGTATAATTAGATTTATCAAAAAAAGATTAAATGGTCAATATATTTATTTATTTATTTATTTATTTATTTATGTACCAATAAATGTTACACATTCACATAAGAAATATGTGCACAAAGGATGACTTATCTCTAATAGAGATCTCTTCCAGCAACCCTTGATGGTGAGATAGTTTTGTATAGTTAAACACGCGGAAATAGGTACAGTATAGCAGAAATTAAAATAATAATAATAAAAGTAATATACATATATATTATATATATACAAACATTTACATAAACTACAACTAATACTAATATAACTATTACATAAACTACAACTATTACTTATATATACCAATATAATACACAAATTATACATAGAAAAATTTATAGAATACAATTAAGGAGTATAAATTTGAGATAAATAATGCTTTTTCAGTCTGAGTTTAAAAGTATTAAGCGAAGGGTTATCGGACAAAATATCATTCGGGAGAGAATTCCATAATTTTGTAGCAAAAACAGTAAATGATCTCTCATAAAATATTGTTTTATAAGGTTGCAACTCAAGTCTTTTAGCACTTACACAAGAGCGTGCTGGTCTACTACTCGGAATTGGCAAAAGAAACCGCTCATTTAAATAGGGTGGACAAGAAAAATTCAAAATACTAAAGAGTATTCCAAGAATGTGGACATTTCGGCGCTGACGAATAGGGAGCCATTTTAATTCACGACGGAAATTAGACACGTGGTCGTATTTGCGCAAACCGAAGATGAATCGAATGCACAAATTCTGAAGTCTCTCCAATTTATCTAGTATCTCCTCGGTAGCGTCAGGATAACATACGTCAGCGTAATCGAGAAGAGGTAATAACAGGGATTGAGCCAAAATAATTTTAGTCTGAAGAGGAAGAAAGTTTTGGAGACGTTTTAGAGAATGAAGAGAATGATGCAAACGTTTACTGATTTCATTGACGTGCGCTGACCATGATAAGTTACAGTCCATTATTAATCCCAAATTTCTAGCCTTATCAGTAAGTGGAATAATTGCACCGTCATAAGTTATACAAGGTAGATTATTAAAATTGACTTTGTTACGCAGCTGTCTACTTCCAATAATCATGGCTTGGGACTTTGAAGGATTAACTACAAGACCAAAAGATTCTGCCCATGCCTGAATCCTAGCAAGGTCTGAGTTAATCTCTTCCATAACCATTCCTAGATCATTGACACAAGCATGCCTATAGAGCTGCAAATCATCTGCGTAAAGATGGTAGTGACACGACAATACTTTTGTGAGCTCATTTATAAAAATGGAGAAGAGTAATGGGGAGAGAATGCCGCCTTGAGGAACACCAGCAGATAGATCAGCCCAGTCTGAGTAATTCTCATCAGCGCATACTCTCTGCTGGCGTCCATGAAGATAAGAACGAAACCAGTCAGTTACTGCGGAAGACATGTTAATTGAAGAGAGGATTCCGAGCAAAACATCCAAATCCACTGAGTTAAAGGCATTGCTGAAGTCAAGCAAGATAAGGACGGTGAGTTTCTTGTTATCCATTGCGTAACGGATATCGTCTGTGATTTTAATTAATGCCGTACAGGTACTGTGATGTGGACGAAATCCGGACTGAAAAGAACTTAAAATGTTATTGCGTAACAAGAAACTTGACACTTGCTTGAGTGCAGCATTTTCCAGTATTTTTGAAATAATTGGTAAGATGGAAATGGGCCGAAACTGAGACAAGTGGATAGGTTTCGATACTTTAGGTAGCGGGATAACATGAGCCATCTTCCAAGCCGCAGGGAATAACTTGGAGGTGAAAGAAAAATTTATAATGTGAGTGATAACTGGACTTACGAGATCTAATGTTAGCAAAAGCATGTCGCGGCTCAAATTATCACTACCGATGGCATTGGAAGATATGGACAATATGTATTTCTTAACGTCTTCCTCTGTAACATCATGAAAAACAAGAGAATCACAGATAGGCTGGGTGGCGTCTACCAGTTGTTGAAGGCATAAAATTTTATTATTAATTGAAATTTTCACTGGAGGAGTTGAAAAATGATTATTTAAGGCATTTAGATCTAAGGATTGATATGATGAATTTGGAGTTTTACCCACACCTAGCGATTTAAGGAGTTTCCAAGTTTGTGAATATGAGTTGTCATTTAAAAGGGAAGCAATGTGACGGCGTTTAGCATCTCTACACATCCTATTACAAAGATTACGCAGCTTTTTATAGGCAGCAGTGTTTAATTCACTAGGGTGCAACTTACAATTTCTTTTGGCTTTATCGCGCTTGACCATAACCTTCTTAATTGAGGTAGTCAGCCAAGGAGCAGGTAGATGTCTAACACGAACAGATTTTAGAGGCGCGTGAGCATCAAACAAATTAATGATCTCGATATTTAATAATCTTACCTTATCATCAATGTTTGAAGCGGTATATATTGGGGACCAATCAATCGAGGATGCATCACGAGTAAATGATTCAATATCAATATTTTTATAGTTACGACGCTTTATTACCCTGCTTTTACGCCTTGGGATTGATATATTATAACTTAGAAAAATTAAATCATGGTAAGAGAAAGGAGCGTCTAATTGACCATGTATGCGAACGTTATGCGGCTTAGAAGTGATGATGAGGTCGAGCAGAGAAGCCTCACAGTTGGGTTGAAAATGAGTTGCAGATAATGGAAGTATAGACAAGTTAAAAGATTTAACTAAAGACTGTAACTTTTTCGACCGTGAATTATTTTTTAAGAGACAGGTATTAAGATCACCCATTATAATGGAATGATCGTAAGATGGGGAAATTTGATCTAGAAGACTTTCAAGAGTGTGAAAATAATTTATGTGAACAGAGTGTGAGTAGACTACGCCGAGAAGAATTTTAGAGTGATGACTATTAATTTCTATAAATAAATATTCTAAGCTGGCTGTGTACGCACTGGGAGATTGCATTATTATTTTAAACGTTATGTTATCTTTGAGGTAAATACATACACCACCACCTCCCTTATCAGTACGATCATTCCTTATAAGATTGTAGTTACAAAGTCCATAGAGGGAAGATGAAAGTGAGGGTTTCAACCACGACTCGGACACCAGAACAGCATCAATTGGGACGTTGCTAAAAGACGCAGTAAGATCAGAATGGTGAGCCGGAATGCTTTGGGCATTAATGTGCACTATATTGAAACAGGAGTTAATGTTAAATAAAGATTTAAGTTTACTATACAATGGTAGTGAGTTTTTATGACTAGTTAAACTATCGTTGCTGGAAGCACTAAGAAACATTTCAGACGAAGAGCACGAGAAATAATCATCATTAATATTAAATATATTATACTCAGACATAAACTAAATATTATTTAAAATAGAAATAAATATTATATAAAAAGATATTAAATAAATTTATATAATTATCTCTAATACAAACAACAAAACTAATACTTATCCAACCCACACTCACTGGCATAGCTGTAGAAATCTTACAAAGTACAAAATAACAAAAAAAAAAATAAGACAAAATTTTCCTACTTGCAATACACATAATAAATGCGTATGACATTAGCCTTACAATTGTTGCTAAATAAAATTATTAAGGCACTGACGAACGTAAACATATATCATCCTTATCCCACAGGAACGCTGAATTTTCCGGGATAATAAGTAGCCTAAATGTTAATCCAGTTTATAAATATCTGTGTGCCAAATTATATTGAAATCCATTCATCCGTTTTAGCGTTATTGAGTAAGAAACATACTAAACTTTATTAGTAATATGTCAAAGGGTCAGTTTCATTCGTCATTACATTATAGTCTGTGGGCTTTACCAATATTTAGTTGTGGACAGTCAACCAAAATTCTAGTATACCGGCCAATCTCCTTTATGTTTTGCTCAATAGATATATGTGACATTGGTGTAGTATTCTGCTGCTAGGAGCCATTATCAAAGAAGAAGAAAATTATATAAATATTAAGAGTATCTAAAGAGTTGTAGAGTTGGAAAAATAGTCTGTAAGTGTTTTTTTTTCGTTAATAAGCGTTAATTTGTGATGGCGCTACAGTAAGAGTAGAGTTAATTCTCAACCATTTCTCACAGTTTTTATTTTAATTTTTTTTAAATGTTCACTACCTACTATAGTCATCAATCAATCAATCAAACCCGCCCAGGTTCTTGAACTGTTATTTATTACAGCTGGACACCTTTTCATCTTGTTTCTTCTACTCTACACTATGGTAATCGAATTTAGAACTTCTATATTGTAAATTCATTAACTAGGCCACATTTTAACAATCAAACAAAAAAGGTTGTATTGTTTTATCTGCTCTGAAATCCTCAAATTAAAATTTCATCCACAACCTTCATTAACTCAAGATCTAAATCAAAAACACAATAATTGTTTGAACAACTTTCGATTAATAAAAAAGATAGACTCAATACTCACTACCATTGAATAGAAAAATTTAAAAAGTAAAAATAAAATTTGGCGGGCTTTCTACGTTACACTTTCACTATCAATACAGTACTGAGAATGATATATCTATCTCTTTTACTCTTATAAGTAATGTCTAGCTCTATCCTTTTTCTTAGTTTTTAGTTGCTAGATGATAGATAAAAAATGCAGTTATTTTAAATAGTTACACAATTTTTGATTACGTTAAACATTATAGAAAGGTAATACGTTTAGTTTGAAGTAATATTTTCAGGTAACATTTTAAGTTATTTCACAAGTTTCATAATTCAAAGTTTAAAAGAACTTTAATGCTTGAACATATTTTTCTTTTAACCTTAGATATGTCAGTGATCCAATAAACTTTGGTAGAATAAACTAGTTGACCAGCTTCGGCTTCGCAGAGGTGCAATTTACCTCGAGTATATGAATAGTCTATGTTTTATTTTAGGTGTCAAAGTATCTATGTGCTAAATTTCATTGAAATCCATTCAGCCGTTTTTGTGTAAATAAGTAACAAACAGCCATATATTCAGACTATTCCATGTATAATATAATATATTAAAATTAATACGGACAAATCCTTTAATTCTTTTAATAATTCCATGTTTAATATTAAGATACAAATAAAATAAGAAATTAAAGGAAAATTGAAGACACAACTCGCATGCACTGCTTATGCAAAGTTTATTGCAGAGACTCTCAAAGACTATAAAATAGATAATATAATTATAAAAAAATACCATTTTTTTGTCAGTTGGGATCGAAAGGTTTTTCGTAATCATTTTTTGTTTATTTACCTACTTACGCCCGCCGTGCTCCTTTAAGGATGCTTTTTTACATACCCACAAATTTTGACTTTAAAACATTATGTTTTTGTTTTTCGGTAAATATATATTTCTCCCCGTGAGAGGACAGGTTAGAATACTATTCCCCTTTGCCGCTGGGAGAGCATCTCGTAAGGACCGAGTAACCCAGCACCCACTTGGTGGTAGGGGATCTGTTCTGTTCTGCGAATCAGACCGCCAAGTGTCAAAGACGCGTTCCGGTCGATCCGTATGTGGGCCAGACTTACTCCCTCCCTCTCCCATCCTATTAATGCCGCTGATCTAGTAGACTCTGGACTCTTGCTTAGGGTCCGCTGAAACCGCAGCATTTTTTTTTCTTCATGTTAGCAACACTATTTATAAAGTAGTAGTAGCGGGTAGATTATTTTACATTATTTCAAGTATACCGACGTGAAGACAATATATAACCTTTAGTGCGATAGATTAGTCTCAGTCTCTCTGGTGTTATCGTGCAGTAAACATGGAAGTTAGTGTTATAGTGTCGTGATTAAGGTTACCCTTCTCGAGGTTCACGTAAGTTTACTGTATTATCTATTGTCGTCAGCGAGGTCGAGTGGTGCAGGTGAGAGTTAATATATTATAAAAGAGCTCTTTAAACCTGCTCCTGGGTCGCAAGCCCCAGGCACCGCTCGCCTCACTCTAAATTGCATGTGTATACGTATTGCTGTACAGTAATGGGTATCATATCTCTCTCTTATTCTATATCATTCACTGCCCCTATCCATTCTATCTTCGAGGTTGCAACGCATCGACAAAACAAGAGAGTTTCAAGATTTCTGCTGCCGATGTTTATGGGCGATGGTGGCCACTTACCATCAGGTGGACCATCTGCTCGTTTGCACCTTATCTACCTAAAAAAAAATATATATATTTCCAAAACTTGTGACTTTGTAATGAAATATAAAAAAAATGTGGTTTACTACATATCATCATCATACATTATTTTTACCCGACTACGGCGAAGCCAAAAGGAAGGGTTATGATTTTGGCAGTCTATGTATGTATCTATGTATGTATGTATGTTTGTATGTTCCACTCTAGCGCCTAAACTACTGAATCAATTTTCATGAGTGAGGTGTCAATAGATTCGTAATAATGGCGCGGGTGACATAGGTTATAAAAATTTTATGATTTTTTTTAATGACGGAATTTAATTTACGTTATTGTTTTTTAAACTTTATTTTTTTATTATGTATAAAAATGAATTGCTGTTCACAGTCTGTCTCACTAAAACTTGAGAACGACTAAACCGATTTGGCTAATTTTGGTTTTGAATTATTTGTGGAAGTCCAGTGAAGGTGTAAACGGCGAAAAATGCTAAAAATATTTTGATAATGCTAGCTACATGGGATTGATATCGCACAGTAAAAGCCATAACCTTCACCAGGCGAGCTCCGTTTGACAACTGCCTCAAGTCTATCGGAACAGTGGTTATATACTGTCTTAGAATAACATGAAAATTACTACCCCCGAATATCGATTTATCAACGAGGTTGCTAGCTATAATACTTTTACCTGTACTTTAATAAACCTTAGTATAATTTAAATGAATTGATTATATTAATTTATGAATTAATTTATCTCAGGCAGTAAATTAATTCATAATTGTTTAAATTAGTGCAAGTTCACTGCGGATATCTACTGCTTTACAACACCGATTCGCACCTTGTTTGAGAAGCAAGTACTTTAGACTCAAAATATGACTTTATTCGACTCGGCATATCCTACTTCAAAATATTAATCGCATGTTATGGTATAAAATTATTCCTAAATCTTACCTACTTGAATTTTATCCAACACTAACTCCAAAAAGAACTGTCAGGATGATTATACACAAAGAACCTTTAACGTGATTTGTGCGCTAGGTGGCGAGTTCTTTATCCCACTTCTGATGTCATCTACATGGGACTGATACAGCACAGTAACAGCCATAATCGTCACCAGACGAGCTCCGATTGAAAACTGGCTCAAGTCTATTGGAACAGAGGTTATATTCAGTCTTGGAATAAAATATAAAGAACTATCCTCGAATATAAAGTTAAGGTAGCAAGTAAAATGTTTATTTCAGTTTCATTAGCTTAGAATTATTTCGCTAACTTACTAGATTTACCTACATCATGTAATATCTGTAATATAACTTGATCTTTGCGCAAGGAAATAGCCTATTAAATAGGCATATCGTGCGATCATACGTTCCTACACTATTGGCACTTCCTAATTATCATTCATTTCATTAATATTTATTAAATACAGTATTAATGTCTTAGCTCTGACAGGACTGACTTAAATACCCACTTCTGTACAATTATTCACACGATTTGGCTAATTTCCATAAAATAATTATTTATTACTTTACTACACATATATTATACTCATAAACCTTTCTCTTAAATCACTCTATTTCTTGGTTAAAACCTCACTAAAATCCGTCGCATAGTTTTAGAAAAGTTTTAAGAACTAAGGTACAGACGGCGTTGTTGTATATTATGTAAAATTAAGGTTCATAATATATATAATAATATATACAGTGTGTTATTTATTAACTGTATAGAGAAATCCTAAGTAACTGACTAACTCAAATTTTTTATTGCGTATGGGTCGATACGTGTCAAAAAAAAAGAAAAGCAGAAGAAAAGCAAATGTAATAAAATATTTTTAATCATAGGGTCTATAGACTCTATTTCTCTTTTAATTCATCGCAGTGGAACCCAATCGATGGATTTTATTTTATATGAATGACTTGATCGAAATTTAGTGATTTTTTATATATATTTGAATGGATCTGTGTATGAGTAAGATTCACAATTTAGCCTTATAGATGGCGCTCTTATAAAGATACAAAAAAAAACAAATGTGGATATTTTTATACTTTTGTACTACAATTTTATTATAATTAATTGATTTATTCAACTTTACTTATATGTATCATTAATATATAAAGATAGAGTCGGAATTAATCTATTACTGATACAATAACAGCTGTTAAATAATAAATTTATAGAAAAGAAAATTCAATAGTAATTTTACTCTAACAATTTCAAGCGTTACTGAATACCTTTTCAAACTTGAAAGAAACTCAATCTTTCAACTTCTTGAATACTTTGAAACGCCGAATGAAAAGTATAAATAAATATGACTTCATTTTGTAAAGTATATTTTTCATAGATTTTGAGATATTTTAATATTACTACCTACTACCAATAAACAGAAATGGTTGATTAATTTAATTATGCATTGTAGTATCAGCAAAAAATAATATTAAATGGATACTGTAAGCATTATTAAAATTTTTGCACAGCGACATCTATTGGATGCTTACAGAACCAAGTAATAGTAGATGAAGTGTTGTGTGAAACTTACTTACACCGCCATCTGTTAAAAACGAATATTGGATGTTTGTCACTCAATCACACAAAAACGGCTGAGTAGATAGGGATGCTATTTGGCAAAGATATACTTTATATCCTGAATTAAAACATAGGATATTTTTTATCCTCTGTTGGAGTAATAATTTAATTGGATAATGACAGTGTAAGGATACTCTATATACAGGAAAAATACATATGTTGCTTTTTTCCTATGATAACTATAAATGCCAAACTCAACAACTTTTTTTGTTGAGTTCACCGAAATCGGTCCAGCCGTTCACGCGTGATGCTGTGACTAAGGGAAATCGTTGAATCGTTGAATTATTTCTAAGACTGTTAGAAGGATGTAAATTCAGTGAGCATGTTGGCATGTGTACCCAATTTATTTTTATGAAATATGTAACCTTGGCAACATGTTCCCTACTTTAGCAAAAGTATCATAAAATTGACAAATATGTATCGCAAATGAGGACAATAACTCAGAATGTAAGTTAAGTCTCAAAAAAGTGATGATGAAGGTAGAGTTAATGCGTAGGGTGGAGATAATTTATGGTAACAGTACTTATCATTATGTAATCCTTTTTTATCCATGTTTTAGACGAAGGTAAGCAGGAAGAACTTTAGTAAAAGGATATTTTACCTAGCGGACATCTTGATAAGCTTGACACAGATGGTTTTAAACGAGTAGATTATTCACAAGGATTTTTCAAGAAAACTGGTGTTAGTAATACTTTTGATAGTTTTTGTTTATTTCAATTTTTTTAATGGTTTCTGACATTATTAGGTAGGGGAATAAGTTCGTAGCGATCTTGTATTTTTTTTAATTTCCGATTTTTTAGCTTTTTGATAAAATGTATATTGTTCATTTGACAGAGCTCTTTCTGATCTATAATACTGTACTAATTATATTTTTGAGTAATTTAAGTATTTATTACTTTTCAGGCTTAGAAATGGAATATCCAGGAGGTGATGAACAATATTTTCCATACCTGCTCCTTTTCACATTTTTTGTTGAGGCTAAAAAGCTGCTCAAGCAGTTAAATCCTATTGAATCAAGAAGAGGATATATTAGTAGGTCGTAAACAATTAAAAGGTCGTGGACAAAAAAACTGCGATCATAAAAAGATTCTCAATCATAAAAAAGAGCAGGCATCCTAGATATTCCATTTCTAATCCTTAATCGTTATAAAAAGATAAATAAAAGAAAAACGATTAGCACAGTTTTGTAGAGCAGAAAAAGGTCCATCGAATGAATATTCGTCAAACAGAAAAAAATCGTTGTAAATACTACATAAATTAAAGAAAATATAGAAACGTAGTATAATTTAGCAATCGTCTTCATAGAAAATCATTTAAGTTCACTTTATTTACAAGTTTAGTTAGATGTTAGACCGTGGATGCGAGCACTGTAATTATAAAAAGGCTTAAATGCATAAAATGCCAGAAGCTTGAATACTGAATTTCTAAACTATTTTATTGAAATCTCTAGTAAAATATTAATACAAAACGCATTCGTATTTATGTTTCCAAATATTCTGTAATACTATTCATGCTATTACTTATAACATTTATATATATTACAATATTTAAAATGTAAAGATTAAATAGCTTTATTTGCAACCAGTACCCATGAAAGTAAAATACCAATTGACCAGACCTATTAAACGCAAACATATAATGCGTAACGTACTTTTTACAAACCACCGGATTTTCAATAATAAACCTTAAGCGAAAACAGTTAAAATCTATACAGTGTATGAAGTGGAAAAAGTGTTTCAAATACTGATAAATAAATAGGAACACACATATAGACAGGTAAAAAATATTATACGGTGTATGGAGACCAGTGCAGCGTGAAGAGAATAAAAATCATAAGCGGACGATACAAGGACTCATTGACGAAGTAGCCACCGTTGTGGTGGTGTGGAACTGTGACCCACAAATGGATTGACAAAGTGCTCGTGAAGGATAGTGAATATGACTTCCTTAATATACTTGATCGCGTTCGCGCTTTTTGGACAATCTTGCGCCGGAGTTATCGAACTGAACTGTAGTGATAATGCAACCTGCATAGATCATATGGCGAAGGAGTTTGTCAGGAGTTTGAGACAGCAGAAAACGATAAAACTCTTCGACCTGTTTACGATAGAACCGTTAGGGAATAGACAGGCGAGGGCTAGTCTAGATCCAATAACTAGACTGATAACAACGCACGCGATCAGCTTTGATTGGAGTGACTTCACGTTCAGATTCTCAAATCCTGAAGATAGGAGTGATGCTTTGGATTTAGAAGTATTTGAAAGCAGAAGTGTCAAAGGTAAGTGCTGTAGCAATAACCATACAGATAGTAAAGATTACTTTACTGTAATGGAGAACAATTGAATTAAAATAAATCAAACTGTTGAATTATTTTAACTCAATTCTTCCCATAAACTGTCTACAAAGAGTAGATAAACGAACATCGGTAAAATTTTGACTCCCAGAATTATCTTCATCAACTGACAGTCTAGGTTTGTTACTTTCCACAAAAGAATTTGTGAGTATTATTCCACTAAATTATACATAAATATTAATTGCAAATTGTTTAGTAATTAAATTTAAACAATAATTACAAACAAAGACAATATTATCAGTTTTTATCAAGTAATTTCTATCGTTTCGTTTAAGTGAACAACAAAACTATTAAACGGTCACTCTACCAAGAAAAGCGTGAAGATGACTGATATAACAATTATTTGTAAAATCGCTATATATAATAACTTGATAACTAAGTAGCGAAGCACCAATTATTCTCAGCATATAGACTAATGTATATTTATAGAAATATTAAAGCTAGTGTGATTTTCTTAAGATTTAAAACCATCTGGCATCGTCTCTGATTCCTTTAGAGTTCCAAATAAGTCCTGAAATTTTATCCTTTTTGTGAAATCTACTATTACTATTAAATTCAGGAGCATAATCTTTACTTTTTGCTTACTTTCCATCAGTTTTGGCAATCACTTGATTTAAAGGACATTTCCACCCTCCATACATAGTTGACCTACGGATGGAATAATATGACTGGGATACCCACGCTCTATCGATCGGGAATCTAACGCTTGATCCACTGAGCTACCCGTGAGGAAACGGGTTAGAATACTATTCCCCACTGCCGCTAGGAGAGCATCTCATAAGAATCGAGTCGTCAAGAGACTCAGCCCCCCTAGGTGGTAGGTGTTGGGATCTGTTCCCCGACTGGATTGCGACCAAAATGCGCATCCGACCGCCAAGTGATATAGACGCGTTCCGGTAGGGCCGCATGTAGGCCAAACTTAACCCCTTCCTCCTCTCGTATCCCATTAATGCTGCGGATCTAGTGGACTCTGGGCTCTCAGAACATCTCTTGTTTTACCGATGTCCATGGGCGATGGTGGCCACTTACCATCAGGCGGACCATCTGCTCGTTTACACCTTATCTAATATAAAAATAGCTATTTGGAAAGATATAAAGTATTTTTACACTAGCTGTGCCGCGACTTCGCCCGCGTGGAATAGCGATACTTCCATATAATTTTTCACACCAGATCCCCCTTCCCCCCTTTTCATCGCTTTACATCCCTTTTTTCGCATTAAAAAACAGCTTATGTCCTTTTTAGGCTCTAGGCTATCTGTGTACCAAATTTCATTTAAATCGGTTCAGTAATTCTGGCGTGAAAGCTCGACAGACAGACAGAGTTACTTTCGGATTTATAATATTAGGTACAATTAGGATGACCAAGGAGATCCAATAACTTACCGACTAAAACTTATATTCTTTAAATGAAATATCTCTAATTTATTCTTCTTCCTATAATATTAAAACAAAATTATTATTATTGAATTAAGGAATATTACTTTTAAAAGGCGTTAAAGCATGACGGAGCCTTTTTGTATCGGAGGAGTTTCTTCAAAAAAAGAAAATGATTAATACATTTACAGCACAAGCAAATTGTTTTGTCGACTCATTTTTACTGAAATTAATTCACTTTAAGATAAACAATGGATTAATTAGTGCTGTATGCTGTATTTTATGGACAAAAGAAAACAAATCTAAACTTAAACGATAAATTCCGTTAATCAAAAATGTATTATCGGTAAATCCTTTCATGGACGTTCAAAATATATAAAAGCTTGTAAAATAAAGTAAAACCGATGTGCTGATAAATAAGGTTATTACAACCTAAAACTTCATTTATTAAAAAAATATCAATTACTACCATTAATATATTTTATAGATTAAAAAAATTAGAAAGACGTACTTATATTAAAATTCAAAGGTTTTCAACTTTATTGACATATTTTACAATCATCTTACATTATACATTAATAGGAACGCCCAAAATATCGTCTACTCCGTCGTGCTAAATACTAATGAGTGCATATAGTTTTTCGATTCAAATTTTTAAGAAAGCCCAAAAAAAGCCTCCAAGCCTATCTAGAAATAAAGTCACAAATATAGGATGAGGTGAGAGTTAAAAAAAACAACGGAAATTTAGAGTTCTTCAATTTTAATATGATTTCATTTTGGCGCCCCATGAAAACTTTACGGTGCCTTTTACACTCTGGCGCTGTCGTGCGCCGCACGAGCTTACATATAGGGATAGTGCTTCCTTGTATACATACTGTGGTAGGCCATGTACCACATCTTTCTTTGCCTTCTTCCTTGCCTTTAGCACTTTTGGAATAAAGCAACAGACTGTCGACAATCCAAACTAGCCGTCCCTGCCTTGTCAAGAACCTTGTCCCAAAAACTGCTCAGTCTAAATCGCTTTGATCTTCGTCTAATAGTGGGAGTAATGTCGGGACACTGCCTACTTTACAAACACTTATTTACCATAGGCTTGTTCGACAGTCCTATCTGTAGGGGTTGTCTGCAAGCTAAAGAGACGACTGCCCACGTTGTCCTGACAACGGGCACAAATCCTCAAGGACATGAGGTCGCTCCAAGAAGCCTATGAAGTTCCCAGGAAACTTCTGCGCTTCTGGAAGGAGCTGGGCTGGCTCTTATAGCTAGTCATCTCTGCACGCACAATGGACCGATGTAGAGTCTAAGTGCTGAAACAGGAGCCCACTCACAATACAATACAATTTCCTGTATATATTTGGAATAAGAAGTAATATACTTTCAAGTGATAAGCTATGTTGTATCTCTCTTAGATATATCATAAAACTCAAATTATTATATAGGTAAGTATTTAAGGATATGAATTATCACGAAGAGTTTCTTCTGTAACCCTTAGTTACTTTTAGGCCCATAAGCTACTTCTAGCGATGTATAATATTATTATAAAGGAACTAGCTGAGCCGTCCTCGCTTCGATAAGGGGATTAAACTATAGGTAAAAGTTTTATCAAAATCGTTTTCGACTAACGAACAGCAATTCATTTTTATATATAAGATTTATAGATATAGGTATTTTGATGTCCATAATTTACAGACAAATTTAAGAATTATAAGGGATTCAATAAAGGCCTTGCTTTGTTATAATTAATGCATAAATATTTCATTGTGCATAAGCTAAAGGATCGAAATCGATTCGAAGGATTCTAAACATCTGGTAAAAACGATAAATCAGCTTAAGTAAGTTATGTTTATGTTAACCTCTGTATCATAAATATTAAAGGTATTAATAATTGATTATTTGAATACTTTAATATCCATCTACATTTTCTTCTTATATATAAAACACCAGCCGACCCGTTCTCGTGTATTCAGACTGTTCACTCACTTACTCATACAATTACTCGTCGTTCGGTTTGACAGTACCTCTTTATAATTTGGCTAGTTTTGGTTCAAAAAGGTGGGAAATGCTAAACAAATACACAATGTTGTTTCGACTTAGCTAATGTGGGGCTTGTTTTATGATCCTGTTCTTGATTATTAGTCAAGAACAGGATAGGACTTGATTTCTCCCCGTGAGGGGACAGGATAGAATACTATTTCCCTCTGTCGCTGGGAGAGCATCTCGTAAAAGCCGAGTAACCCAGCACCCCCTTGGTGGTAGGGGATCTGTTGCCCGACTGGCTTCCGGCCTCCTGCATGCGAATCCGACCGCCAAGTGTCATAGACGCGTTTCGGTCGAGCCGCATGTGGGCCAGAGTTACCCCCTCCCACTCCCATCCCATTAATGCTGTGGATCTAGTGGACTCTGGGATTTAGCTCAGCTCAGAAACAGCAGCATTTTTTCTTCTTCATTCCCCCTCCCCACTCTATCTTCTATGGTTTTGGCGATGGTGGCCACTTACCATCAGGTGGACCATTTGCTCGTTTGCACCTTTTTTACCATAAAAAAAAAATGATTTTAATAATAGTAAAGTATTTAAATAATTAGAAATGGTCGATAATTTGGATTATATGTATGTATAAAAATATTAATAAAATAAATATAACATACTTATCATTATCTATAGGGTACAAAGCCGCATAGTATATAATATATATTCTTTATTGCACAGGAAAATAAAAATACAGCACAAAAAGGTTGTTGACATAGGCGAACTTATCTCTAGAAGAGATCTCTTCCAGCCAACATGCGAAAGTGAGAGAAAGCGTCATAAAGCGGGAGACGTTAGTGCAAAACTAATAGACAAAAAAAACGTAAATCTATAAATTCTAACATACATACATGATACCTATATATATTACTAAATAGTACAGCCAGTATTATCAAAAATAAAATAAATATAACAAATTTGAAAGTGACATACTTAGGTGACATTCCACATGAAGCGGATAGTCGATTTTTTCGATTTTAGTTATATTTGATTATTTAATACTTATTTTTTTGTATTTCTATCTAGCCCATACTTATTATGGACTCAATAGAAATACAAAATATTTATATGCTTATTAAAAACAATTTATACTTCATTAAAAAAGTAATCATTTTTTTACTTGCCTTGCTTCTTCACGTGGAATGTTTCATAGAAAAATAAACCCGCTATAAATAATTATTAAAAAGCTTACACCTTAAAATTATTTAAACTGTATTTTAATTCCCTGACGTATATTTTAAATAAAACTGATATCGGTAAGTTATTACAAACTACTGTATATTAGTCCCAAATACATCGTATATGTCAATTATTGATGTTATATATTTCCAAAAATCTCTAGTAACATGTTATAAGATATTTGCTGAAATTAAAATGAAACGAGTGTCAAAGTATTAAGCATATTATATTTCCGTTTCTTTACATAGTACATCTCTCTGTACGTTTAGATCTTTTAAACTACGCAATGGAATTTTTAATGCGGTTTTCACCAATAGACAGATTGGTTTGAGAGGTTATATGTATAATATATGCATTTTATAGTAGAGAAAACGTTTAAACCTTACCGAAACAAGGTCTCATTTCGGTCTTTTTTTCTTTTTGTTGCTCTATATATTAATCTGTAAAGATAATATTTTTTTTAAAATATATTTTGAATTTTAACTATATGATATATATTTGGTTTTAGCTTCTGACTAATATTTAGTCTGGTTTATTTTAAAAAATTTTACCGACTACAGTGTCCAACCCAAAATAAATTTCTTACATTATTATTATTTCAGAGGTACGAAATAATATCTAAAGAAACATGACCAGCATTTCCTACCATGTGTGTATTATACATCTATACTTTTCTCTTGAGTCACTTTGTGTATTGGTGACAACTGCATCTGCAATCCGTTGCATAGTTTAACAGTTCTAAGCGCACAGACATTCGTTTTATACAATGTAAAGATAGATAAGTCTATTTCTATTGGGATGACTGAACTTAAATTAAAGCCTTTTAAATATAACATTATCATTGAATAAGCAAATCGTGTTACTGAATATTTTTAAACAATTTCTCTCCAATAGAATAAACGCATAATTTTAACTGATTTGAGAGATCAATCATTTACGTTTCAACGAATCTTTATCTGAATTCGACTCGTTGATATAAAGATACGTCTTTAAATAATAGGAGGGTAAAGTTTTTGATGTTGTCTCTATAGAAAACTGATCGTATGTTAAATTTTATACTGTTTACTGCGACTATTGGTACTGAAGCGAAGCGAAGGCTACTTGCTTATTTTGGTAATATTATTGAATTCTCTTATGTTTTCATTGATAGAATGGCAAATTACAGGTTTACCATTTCAGTGCAATTAACTGCCAATATTGGTACTGAAACGAAGTAAATGCTTGTTGCTAATTTTGTGTGTTTTTGTTTGCATTTTCATATCTCGGATATGTTCACATAAAATTTATAAAAAAGAAACTATTTCAGACACTTTAATAGTAATAGCTAATAAAACTTATTTGGTTTGAAGTTCCAGTTTTTTAAATTTTCTAAGTACTTTAACTCTTTAAACCAGAGATTATGCCATAAAAAAATTTTGTATTTGCGTTGATGATAGGTATATGTATAACATATTTGAATTTTACTAAAATTGCAAACATCGACATTTTTTCCTCTCCGCTTCACGTGGAACTTCCTAATTGTGAAGTACGTTAAAATTCAAAAGTTGCAAAGGAAAAACAAATTTATATAAGGAAATACTGAGGAATCAAATCAAGTATAATTTCAATATTTCTTTTGATATGACTAATGAATAAAATACCTATAAGTATGAATTATTCCGAGAACGTCGTTGTGTGAACGAACTTCATTACAATGGATTACGAAGGGATAAATTCATCTGGAATAACTAAATGATAAAATATTTGTTTTACAAAAGTTACGTATTTTATTTTCAATGATTTATGAGATGAGATTTTGTAGTTTTTATTTTAAACTGGCTGAAGAGTTCATCTTATCTCTATCTCGTCTATTCGTCTTCTTTTACCTTTTTAGAAGTGGAAGAAATGTATTTGTAATGGCATGAATAGACTTCATAATTTTTTTAAAGCCCCGTAGCATCAGAGTATATGTCAATGAGTATAATGTTGAAAGAAAAATAAAATGAAAATTTATAAACTTTTACGCTTGGATCTTTTAAATGACGCTATGGATTTTCATATGGTTGTAATCCAATTAACAGAGTGATTCAAGAGGACAGTTTGAATCTATCTAACATCGAAGTCGGGCCAGGTCACTAGTCCATAATAATCTAATGATGACAAATTGGTTGATCTAAATTACTTGCCTTGTAAAGAAAGAGAAAACACTAAAACGGATCTTCGACAAATAAAAAATTAATTATTCTCTTAGTCATTCTATATAGAGTGTTATCACGCGATTGTGTGGCAAGTAGGGCAGAAAAATTATATATAGTGAGTTGAGACTATGCGTTAATTATATCCGGTTAACATGTTTCCGTACAGAAATTAATTTGAGATATTTATCCATACAAATAAATAAAATTGTAGTGTTTGTTTGTAATATTAAAATAACCGCTTTTTACTAAGTGCATATGGATGTATACACGTACACGGTACATATACCAAAACAACATTTTTACAATTTTTATCTTTCTGTCTGTTTGTTCCGGCTAATCTCTGAAACGGCTAGTCCGATTTTGACAGGATTTTCACTGGCAGATAGCTGATATAACAAGAAATAACTTAGGCTATTTAACATATCGCTACGTCCCATAGGAGCGGAGCAACACGAGAACGAAGTCGCACGGGTCGGCTAGTGAATTATAAAATTTGATTTTATGGATATTTGCAATAGTTTGAATAAAAACTAGAAGAGCAAAAGAGTGTTTATGATAGAACTTGGATAAGTTGTTGTACTGAAGAAGAAAAATGGTCAACTATTATTGATAACTTTATCCTAATATAATTCATTATCTCCTATTGGATCTCTTCAAATTTGATTACCAAAATTAAATAAAAGTACCGTCACTTTTGAAGCTAAAAGCTTGAAACTTATTTTTTGATTCGATATAAATAAACATGACATTCAAAGTTTGTAAAAGTTTTAGCCTCAAGGGTGTAAAATAACAATAGAGAATAGGGGATGATCGCGCTTCCACGCCAAAACTACTGAACCGATTTAAATGAAATTTGGTATACAGATAGTCTAAAGCCTGAGAAAGGACATACTAATGTTAAGAAGGAAGGAAGTATCGCTATTCCACCCTCGCGGGAACAGCTAGTTTATTATAAAATCAAATTAACTGTTAATCAAAACCTTAAACGTTTTAAAATTAATATTTTGCACAAGTATTTTCTTTTATTGCTTAAAATATATGAGAAGCCTGACCTTTACAAAGAACCAAAAACATTTTTACGAGAAAAGGATAATTGAAATATGTGTTGTTTGTTGATCCGCCACCGAATATATAAACTCTGAGAGTAAAGAGAATAGGATAATTGTTATCATAACGCAAAAAATTTCCTGCGGCTGAAAGATGATTGTATTGTGTTTACTACGAAAATTAAATTCCACTTAAGAAAGTATTTTACCACCCCAAGGGGAGAATCACTTAATTTCTAAACCCTTTTTACTAAAAGGTTTGAAAATGTCTGGAGATGAATAAAGATTTCGTTGATCTTACATTTTTAATTGCTTTGTAAATTGTGAAAGGTGGAAAAAGATTTTAAGGATAACATTTACAGGTTTATTCTAATACAATTTTTTTTTTAGTTTCGTAAATTCATTTAAATTCCATTACATTATTATAGACAAAAAAAGCAGTGATAGCCCAGTGCTTAAGACTTGACATTGATGTCTTACTCGAGAGGTCAGCGTTCGATCCCATACACAGGCACACATCTCTGACTTTTCTGAGCTCTGTGTGTTTTAAACTATTATTATTTTATTTATTAGAACCTTACATCATTTTATAATCTATTCATCTACAATCAATTGTGCTGCCAAACTACAGGACAGTTTGTCGGCAGCGTGCTGTGCTTAACTGCTTATTAAACTAAATAATTTAATTATAATATATACTATTTTAACAATTATTAGTTATTTAGTACCTATTTGTACATGCATACATTGCCACTTATGATACATTTAAATAAGCTTTTTTTAATTGCGTTTTCAAGTGGCTATTAGTACTTATATTTAAGTTATTTAGCTCATTGTGCAATGTTGGAATAAGCCAAGTTCTTGATCGCTTGCCATAAAAATGAGTAACACTAGGTACAACATTTAAACATTTAAATATCACAGTCTTTAATCCCTATACACCTCACTCTGAAGAGAAGACCCGGCTCAGCAGTGGGCCATTACAGGGTTGTGATGATGATGAATATAGACAAACACTGGTCTCTATATTTTTTAATGAATCTTATTCTTCATCACAATATCTAATATATGGAAGATCGCTGTTAACCAAACTCATTATATTTATTAAAATAATAAATTCATTAAGAATCTTATTTATTCAAATCTTATATATAAAAATGAATCCCTATTTCCCTTGGTCACGGCATTACGCCTAAACGGCTGGACCGATTTCTCTAATTCTTTTTTTGTTGTCTTTGTTATTGTCAGGAGAAGGTTCTTATGTAACAAAATATTAAGAAAGGTGCTGGGAAAATTAGAAAATTTAAGAAAACTTAACGACATTTAGAAATTCACTATTCTTAGAAAAAAACAGGACAACGTCTGTCGGGTCAGCTCAACTTTATCAATAAAAGTTAAAATTATTTGGTTATCAGGCACAAAGACGATACTTAAACTATAACATATGCCTTAAAAGCTTTTCACATATTTAATGTGAAATATTGATGCTAAAACTTAAAACCCTCGTGAAATTTACGATCAATCCCCTTGAGTTGGTGTCGTTATATCACCTAGGTATCCTGTGGAAATTTTTATGGCAATATGTATAGAAGAGCTTTTGCCTATTGTGTATGATTTTCACTACTACTTATTTATATCCCAATAGCGCGTTTCTCTACTATAATATTGATGAATACCTTTCCTTTGAATAACTCGGTATATTTATTAAAACAACTTTTATTCCTTCCTAGATTTACCCCTTCCTATTCCATCCGCAGCATTCTTCTTTTCACTTCCTAACTAGACCTTCTATGCGGAAACGCATCATCTTGTTTTTCCGATTTCCATGTGTGACGGTAGCCACTTTCCATGTGGGTGGAGCGTCTGCTCGTTTTGGTACGAGAGCCAGATTCAAATTCGGTCAATCATTTCCTCTCGAGTGAAAATTCTTATACTGCATAAGGAATATATATTATGATTACTTGTGACCGTCAGATGCGACTTCGTGGGTGGGGCGAGTAGTGGCAGCCTTCCAAACATGTAGAAAAAAAACAAATTTCAGTCATTTCTTCCCATTTGAAATTTTGTCGGATTATAGTTTACCTAGTATCTTGAAGGAAAGATAAAGTCAACTGACCATAATAAGGTGGAATATACGTCAGCTGGCTGCTTGACCATGTAACATTTTGATTTTTTATAGCAATATCACAGTTACCGTCGTAAGTGAATGAACGGAGTCGAAGTCGAACTCACGAAACTCCTGTTTGTAAAAAGTCATGAAAATCTGTGATTCTGGCTCCCGTTTCATTTATAATATGTATAGTTTACATATTTTTGAAATTCATTAATTGTATCTATGCGACTTTTAATACAGATGTTTTTCGTACTCTTTTTAATTTGAAATAAGGATTTAGTAATTAGGGGAAGAGATGGCATGTATCAAACAGGATCACGATAGCAAAACTGTTCCACATTGTTCCTTGAGTAGCTTTCTTATATTAATTATTATCTCCAATAAGGATAGAAGCTATATTATACTACTACTTATAATGAACTCACTAAAAAGTAAAAAATAATTAAACTTAGATTTTTAACACTACCGACCGATCATATTATATTCTAACTTGGTTCTTATGGATCACCTGGGAAGTGCACTTTTTTCGAATAAAAAAAGAATTTCTTAAATCGGTCCAGGAGTCTTCGAGAAATCGTTAAACATACATAATTTTTTTTTTAATATAGTTCGATGAATAGAATTGAGATTCATTCCCATAGTTTAAATAATGACGTGGACATCACCGTTTTGTTTATATTGATCTAATTAAAAAAATATCGTATCATCGATAGAAATCTACAATATTTCCGTCTCTCCTTTTCTCTCTTATGTTCTATCTTTTTTCTCGCTTTCATTCTTCTCTTTCTCCCTCCTTCGTCCTATCTTTTTCATTTTATTTGTCTCTCTCCCTTTCTTTTTTTTTTCTCTCCTTCTCTTTTTTTCTATTATTTATTTCTAGTATCTTTGAGGTAGTAGAAAAAAAATCGGTCGAACTGACACTAAGCTTAATTCTTACCCTTGGGATAAAAGCTTTCAACTAAGATAACTAGCTTCCTCTCTCTGTTAAGATAAATATTTTTTTGGGTGCCATACGAAATATACTATTGATATTCGTGATCTGTGATATAAGAAGAATATAAACATAAAAATTGAATTTCAAGTTACAATTCGTCTTAATTCGAAGTCACCCACAAATGTCTAACAATATTCAGCTTAAATGTTCAGCAAATTTCTACCGGTAGTTTGTCTTTATTTTAGGGTATTGCTTGAAATGTTGCTATTGCTTTACTTTAAGTACAGAAATACTGGAAAGCATATTTACATAGTATAAAACGAAATAATTTCGGTTTTCATAAATAAACAGAGTAAAAATAAAGATATTTTTTGAGAAATCATTAAAGCAATTAAACAGAAACATAACCTAACTCGATTCGTCTAGAGTTCTGATCACTAAAGTGGTTTATATCGACCCCTAGGAATGAACCAAGAGTTTCAGGAGATCAATGTTAGCAAACAATTAAGGATTTAGTCATCAGTCAATTATGAGTTATAAGCAGAATTCTAAATTCCTCTTATTTGAACATAATAAACCCTAAATTGCTAAGAAGTAGGTACTTGGTAAGTAACTTAGTAAAGTAACTTAAGTACTTCATCAACAATAATTGATATAGGACTAAGCTTCATCATCATTTTTTTTTAGTTAAAGACGTATTAAGCAATTTATCTGAACTAGATCGAAGTCTATACAAATATCCTACTAATATTATAAACGCGAAAAATTGTATGAATGTATAGATGTATGTTTGTTACTCTTTCACGCAAAAACTACTCAATGGATTTTGATGAAACTTTACAATAATGTAGCTTACACCTCAGAATAACATATAGGCTATAATTTATAGTCATATAGTGTGAATTATCCTAAATGTAGCGGGTAAACCGCGGGGCAGCTAGTCTATTATATTAGAAGTGAATTCAAGCCTCAAGCTTATATCAAAGACAAATTTGAGAAATTCTGTAGAGCGATTATGTCTATCAATTGCCACTATGTAAAGTTATTTGAATGTCAAAGGATTTCACCCCTTGTACTCTATTGAAAATATATTGTCTTCACCTAAGATTATGCTTTTGAATTTACCTACAGATTTAATATTGAAAATTTAATTACTATGGCTATCTCTACATATTATAAAACAAAGTCGCGTCCCGCTGTTTGTAGATTAGATCTTTTAAACTACGCAACGGATTTTAATGTGGTTTTCATCAATATATAGAACAGTTCAAGAAAAAGGTTTAAATGTAAAACACATGTATATTATAGTAGAAAAACTGTGCGAAGTCAGGGTAAATACTATGAATTCACAGTCATTGCTTAAGTCTCCGAAATAAAGAAGATTCAAAACGCAAAAAGAGATTCAATTACATTTTACTTTCTTTGTGGCCCTTTTCTTGTTCTCAAAAGCTCAAAGCTTAAAGGTATATTTACATTTAAAGATGTCTCTTTTATATTAAAAAAATCACTCAAAATAAGTAAACTGAAAAATTCACAGCTAATACTAGGAACATTGTTCTTTCCATTGATTAATTCTAAAAAAATCGCTATCGACCCGATAACTTATAATCTCAATCCCGATGGTTCAACCGCAGTTTGACCAGTAATTAATGATTTTATTTGACTAGTAACTAATTATTCATTTAATTTGTTATTGTTTTGAATAACATCCTATTAGTTATAATGTTGGTAGCATTGATTTGAGTAGCACTTTTATATTTGAAAGTTGGACAACCGAAAAACATCAATCGGAAAAGAAGAAATAATTATTATTACATCCCGAGTAATCAAGTAGGAGGATATTCTAGCCAAGCCGTCATACTGTTAGTCAACATATATATGTCGGGGATTTTAAAATGATGAAAAGGAAATGGAAGGAGGAAGGTGGGGAATATTGGAGAACACTAACAAACGCAACGTAGATACTTCTACTGAACCGATAAATTATCAAATATGATCTCTAACAATTACGAGAGAAACCTAAGCACTTGTGGCCAAGGTGTAGGCTTAAGTGATCTCCTTTAAGTGATCTCGACACTCGCCTCCACTGCTAGACTCTCTGTTTAAACCCAAGGTTAAGCGCACTTAAACCTATCCTAACACAAGGCGAGGCAATTACATTGTGAGGTACTCACGTGACCTTGATCGGACAGCACTCCTAGCACTAACACAACACTGCACAATACTATCACTATTTAGACACTATTTCACTTCCTGAGAGATCGTGCACGACTAAGACTTCAGTCAGACTGTCGATGGTATATAAAGGGTCGAGGGTCAAGACTGTCAAAACAACGGAAGTGACTACTACCCTACTCCAACGCCATAGACAGCGATGATGATTCGATTTAATCGATAACCTTTTACTATTCTCCGACATATATATAAATAGTATAAATAATTTGTATGAAGTTTTCATCTTGAAAATTCAATAAATAACACATCACTTTACATAAAATATAATTTGTATAATCTGTGGCTTACGGTAGAGCAATAACATAAATAACTAATTATTAGACTAATTTCATATATAAGCAGATGAAATTTATGTCTAACATAAATTAGGATCGCTGGTGGTTTAATTGTGACAAACATACGATCCGGCATATTTTTATAAATGATTATTTGGTTTCTATTGGTGTTTTAAAGTCATTATATTTTAACTTTTAATTTCCAGATGTTTCGGATGATGTTCCGAAGAAATCAAAAGGCAAGGACGAAGAAGAAGTCATCGAGGACAAGAAAGATAAAGGAGCACATATACGGCCGATAAGTAAGTGATGAATTAATACTTTTAATATCAATTCTTTTAAATCGATATCGTGTGGATATCGATACTTTGTGACTTTATTAAATTAGAGTTTCTGTTGGGGGTAATTTACATTTTTAATTTAATAGGTATTGTATGTTTAAAAAGCAATACAAAACTGTTGTAAGAATGTGATTAATTTAATGTATTTGTTTGTTAGTTTCTCCTTCTTTCACTTTATAAAGAGGAGTAACAGAACAATGTTGATGTAATAAAGAAATAAAATAATGAGAGTAGGATACTTTCTATACAGAAAAAATAAACATATTATATAAAATTATATCCCTTCTTTCCCTTTCTCTCTCAATATGTGAAATCATGATTCTATTTCTTATGTGTCCTCTTATTGATAATAATCCTAAATTGACAGACAATTTTTTCCTTCACCGTTAAAGCAAGTGATATTTAATTGCTTAAAACACACATAACTTAGAAATATCAGAGGTGTGTGGCTGTGTGGGGGATCGACCTCAGACCTCCTGCAGGCATTCATGTCTTACTGCCTTACTATTCAGTTGGTTCACACATTTCAGCAATTTTCCAAATAATAACAGTCCCATCCCGTTTAATACTCCATACAACACAAACTAAACTAAAACCTACTATTATGGTATAAGGTACATTTCCCACTGTCTATAGTAGTAGTATTTCAGTATTTACTATACTTTATGTATCCTGAAGTGTACATGAAAATCCACTCAGCTCCTGTAGCTTTATGAAAATCATATTGTTGACAAACATATAATAAATGGACGTAATGTAGATATGTATGACATAATTGTTTCAGTTTTAAAATGGCTTCTAAATAATTCGATTTTTAAAGTTATTTTAAAAATCGATATTTCTTAAATTATTAGCTTAGTACTATCTCAATTAAATTACCTGTCATAAAAATAAAACTTTATCACAATCGGTCCATTACCTTAGGCGCTACGATGCCATAGACAATACATATGTTGTAGCGTCCGGTCTTAAAAAGTAAAGTAAACTTATATAACTATTCATTATATAAAAAATACTCTTATTTTATGATTAAATTTAATACTGAAGCAAAAAAACAAATATTACTCAAAAAAAATAATTTATCGTGACTTTATTTTTCGTGTTTTTCCTATTATTTAAAAAATATATAATTAATCTTTATTCGGTAAAAGTTATGTAGATAATTGTTAATAATTTTTTCTGTTGATAAGTAAATATAAATACTACAATAAATATATTCAAAAATGTTTGCAAAAAATCTAAGTTAATTTGTCTGTTTGTATGCAATGAAATCAAAAATCTTTTGTTCTCTATAACGACGCTATATCAACTAGACGTCTGAGAGATAATTACAAACTATGTAGACAAAATGGTTGCAGACGAACTTATTACAATAAGTTAAAATAATATGTATTTTTAACTTTAGTTCAACTCTTAACTAACTAGAGATAATATCTTTAATCGTGCTATAAAAGTTTTAAAATTATAAGTTGTGTACAGTTGAAGCAAAAGTTTAGTTAGTTAAAAATAAGTTTAAGTGACACTATAGAGAAAATATATACAATATTAGGCAGTTTTTCAATGAGATTTAGGCGACTTAAATTTTCCCGAAACATTAACGAATACACCTAAATCTTCCTGAAGAATCAAGTAGTTTTCACTCGTAAACAGTCAGATAGTCGTGTATAACTTTATATTATAAATATATAGTGATAGTCATAGTAGGTAAACATATAAATAATATGATAACATCATATAGGCCAATGGGCTAAGGTAATAAAACAATCTGACCCAATTTGTTCTTCAATAAAACGTGTCTAGGAAAATAAGTTTGCATTGGATATGTTATCTTTAACATAAGAACTACACTCTCGATGAGAGTACTCTGGATTTATTTTATTTAAAGATATAAAGGGTAGCTAAGTTTATGTCGAGCTTGCTGTGTGTCTTTATTGTCAGTTAGATCTCTGACGTGCAGACGCGCAGGAACTGAAATGTCACATAAGAAACAATCGTGAATAACACGCTGCTCTCTCCCCGCACTCCTTGCAAAAAGGTTATAACAATGACTTTTGTTCATTCAAGGTCAAACCGACACTTATGTGTCGGTAGCTATACCTTAGGTAGGTAGGTGGGGACAATCAGTCTGATGGTTAAGACTTACTCAGGTGAAGGAAGTCATTGTTAGGAAATCTGCACTTAAGATAGTTCCCTAAAGTTCTCAAAGGTATGTGAAGTCTGCCGATTACTGAACCAGCGTGGTGGACTATGGCCTAACCCCCTCCTCATACTGTGGAGGAGACTAGACAGCAATGGATCATTAACGTATTATGGTGATGATGAAGATGATATACTTAGGGAATATATAAGATATCTAAAATTGATCTCTCTTAATAAATTAGAAGAATTTGTAATTTATTTTGCATCATGGCGTTCTACCATTCGATTCAGCTTTCGCTTTCGCTTTTTTTTCTGATTGTTATCGATTTTTTCTACGTGAGGCAATCAATGACATGTATTTAAAACTTATATTAATTACTTATAATTATGTAAAAAAAAGTTCAGAATAACATAATATAAACCCAAATATTATTTAAGTAAAGTACGTTTTTTATGAGTAATATGGAAAGCAAACGAGAGTGTAGTAGTTAATACTTGTGTAAACAAACTCAGCACAAGAAAACGTTTATCCCATTCTATTCTAACTTATCTGATATTCAAGGTTACAAAAGTGTTTCTACTTTCAACTAGAAAATACTAGAGAAATTTTGGACAAGAGATATGGTTTAGATTTCTTTCCAGATTTATGTTAAAGTATTAAATCTGATTCTTAGTTTTGATGCAAATTCCTGTTGCCGATTGCCAGTTTCTGGCTATCTTTAGTAAGAACAGTTGCTCGAGTAGTTCCTGTTAGGAAGGGATGACGATTCTTTTGGAAAAAAATCAACTTTTAAAATTCGTTTAAATCGCAACCTTTCGAAGACTCGATTCACAAGTTCTTTATAGTCAACAATTTTTAGCAAAACAACACAAAAAACGTATGTCAATTCTTTGATTAATCGATGTCGGATCCCTATAGGGGATAAGGAGGGACGATCCAGGGTTATCGGAGTCCTATTTATAATGGTTATGAAAGCTTCTCTCCACTGCTCGATTTTGCTATAAAACATCTAATTATAAAGTTAAGGATTCACATGTTTTTCGATCAGAACTTTATTAGACAATGTTTACTCAATGAAATTACCCACCAGACTACTAATTTCTTGGGATAAGAATAATAAGCCCTCGAAGAATTTTCTGTAAAATAAACCATAATAAATTGCTAGCTATATTTGTAATATTTTCTATTTAAGAATTAGTGGCCATTAAAGCAAGAGACATTGATAAATGGTATCACTTAACCTTTGTAATAAAGATTTTTGCAGCATTTATACTAATAGCCTAAAACTATAGTACTTAGTATAAATTATACTAGAGCTAATGATAATTTATGTAGAGGCTTGTACATTAGTTAAATGATATCGTTGTTTATTTAAAGCAGTCCCCAAACTTGTTTGACCTGTAGAACACTTAGCAGTTAATCTTACTTAATTTCAGTTGCAGACAGACATCCTTCGTCATATTACTAATATGAAACATCAAAAAAAGCATAACCAATTCTGTTGACCAATTCTATTTCTTTTACGAGTACCCCTGTAACTTATCCTTGACCCTTGAGAATCTATAATATGGGCATCACTGATCTAAAGCGTTTAGTTGATTTTTAACATAAAAATTATAAACATAAACTCAAAATATTTTATTTCAGTTAGATTTTTTACAAAGTACTTTTGACACGAACCAAGTCAGTCAGTCAGTTTGTCTAAAAAAAGCTACTAAATTTTAAAAGAAAATTAAATTATTTAGATAGTGCTTGAGATAACATTACTAGAATAACTAGCTGGTTTTCTATTGGTAAAAGGATTTTCTAAATCTGTAATTATTTCCTGCGCGACTTACACCTTAAATTATATATTCACTTCGTCCGCGTCCCATTTTTTTGGCAATAAAAGGTAGCCTATGCCTTTCTCAGGGTTTAAAGATTGTCTGTGCCAAATTTCATCAAAATCGGTTAAGAGGTTTAAGCGGGAAAGCGTAACAGACAGACAGACAGAGTTACTTTCGCATTTATAATATTAGTAGGGATAACATTTTAATCAGGGGCAGGGGTTTCCGTATAGTGCAGGGTGTGCGTTGCACACGGGCGCTGCGATCTTAGGGGCGCTAAGCGCTACATGATCGAGATCGATTAATTAACTAAATTTTCAATCAACACAGAATAAAAAAATTGTTTACGACGCCTTAAATTCAGGAATAGTGAAATTATTTTTTTCGTTAAAAAGGCGCTAGAGTGGACTAGAGACGCCCCTGAATTTAATATAAAATTTTTAGAAGACACCCCACCAAACACAAAAGCACTAAAACATAATTTAGGGCACATTTAGACGAATAACGGCTCGGGTAAGTGCTTTAGACTGTTTACGATCATATATTGTTAGGCACTAGATATTTCATAGCTTTGTTTACAAGCTATTTGTATTATCTAACTACGTTTTACTCACTTCAGTATGAAGTATGAACTCCTACCATTATTAAGACATTTATCATTATACAGTTTTGTTAAGAAAACTTTAATATTTCTAAAATCTAACTATAGTGAGATTATTTTCTGAGCCTCTAGCCTCATCGGAGTTAACCCCGGATAAAGATTGATCTTTTAAAACAGACGTAGATAAAATATAGAATAAGATAATAGAAATACAAAATAGTTAAATCTTTCGGATACTTGGTTAAACATACAAAAATAGATAGACAAAATATGTCCTTAAAATTCATCAGTCCTTTCAGAGTGTAATATGGACAAAGATAAAATGTCCGACGGCTTCACTTTTTAAAAATATATAATCTAAATAGTCTGTCGATATTTCTGAAAAGTATACTTAATTCCAGTTATGATAAAATGTTTTAATAAAAAACCTTTAAAGCTGAGTGATAAATAACTTCAGTAGGTATTAAAAATTTCTATAAACTAAGAAAGGACTTCGTTAGTTGTAAATAACAATGATGCCCAATAAATCAATAAATTAACATCAATAAATCACATCGTAATTTTGACTCCTTCAGCCATAAATCAAAGAATAAAGGAAAATAAAAGTATAGGTGTTTGTTTACTGAAGTTATTTATAGCCCATTATTGAAGTGTCAGACAATTGCTTTATGAGACGATTTATTTGTGCGTAGGTAGATTGACAAATAAAATATAATAAAAGACTCCTATCTATCAAAACATTCAATTTACGATCAATGAAGCCTTATTATCAAGGGTTTTGTATAATATGAATAAAATTGCTAATAGTTTTCTATTGGTGATATTGACTGGAAAAACTTGAGAAACCTTTTTGCAAAAATAATAAATAGAAAAGATAATTCTAAATTTAAAAAATCGTAGAAAAACATACAGACAAGTAAAGGTAATGCGTATGCGAAAAAGGAAACTTTTAATAATGATATGGATAAAATAATATTAGTACTAAGGAAACTAAATGAAGCTGTACAAGCTGTAAATATATAAAAACATATATCCAGAGTTGTATTTTTTTGTTGTATATAAAAATGCGTACAAGAATAAGATTTATTTTTTTATTTTAAAGTTAACAATAAAACTAAAATGACACGATAACAAGAAAGAGAAATTTCATTTGTTAATAACGAGATTGATGATGATTAGTATTAAAAAAGAAGAAAAATCTAAACAACACAAAAAAATGTTACCATCATGTAAATGCATAAAATATACAGAGTTGTAAGTTCAAATATGTAAATATCTAGAAAAAGAAATTTCAGTGAGTAATGATGACAATAGTATGAATGTAAAGAAAGCAATAAATAATAATGAAAAAAGAAATAATAATTCTGAATTTATACTAGATGAATACATGAAAATTGTTAATGATGACAACTTGATAGAAATTAAAATTAATGAAGCCTTACATAATACATCAAACGATACAATAACGACCAATAAATCAAACGATCATTGACGTTTAGTATATACGAATAATGTTAACAAGTCTACACCTATTAATGTGTTGTTTGGTCTAGTAATTACATCCATTAGGAACAATTACTATGTCATATGAGTGACGTTTAAATGGATCAGTTAAAAATTAAAAGCTTTTAGTTAAAATTTTAAGTGTTATAAGTTATTTTAGATCTAGGTTAGTAATAGTCTGACCATCCAAGAACTACCATTTTAGGATGATACTGATGTTAAGTTATTTAGAGGATCAAACTTCAAATTTCCATACTATAATTAATAATATGTTTTAGTAGCATCCGCCACCTTTAAATAAGACGGTACTTATAGGCTCCGAGTATATCGGAAGTATCTTCTAAGAGTTTATATTCCATTCGATATGGAGTAAAAATGTTATTTTTTTACAGAGAGAAGGCGACACAGGCGCAAGGTGATGCAGGCGGTGGTCCCCCTACTTTTCGGCATGAAGTCAGCAGGAGTTGCCATATTTGCGCTGTTCATGGTATCAGTAATAACGATCAAGGCGTTCCTTGCCAGTAAAATGGCATTGATGGTCACAGTTGGCATGGCGATGAAGAAGTTATATGAAAGCTATGGTGGCGGGTAAGTTCAAAGCACTTTTATCTGTAATATTAATAATTTCAAGTATTGCTTCATAGAGTTTACATTGTATTTGTATGATTGTAGTTGTAGTTTAGTATTAAGTGACAAAATGACATGAGGGTTTGCTTTTGACTGCATTAACTTCTGCATGCTATTGATTTTTTTCAAAATAATTATGAGACTGAAAACTATTACAAAACAAATGAAAGAAATAGTTTCTGATAAAATTCATTCAATTTTCCAAGATTTTATAAATATTCCAAAACCTAACTTCTAAGACTGCCTTGCAAACGATTGCAATTTATTCAGATATTTAGATAATTTGGTAGAAGCAACTTATATCATAGTAATGTGCGAATAAATATTACTTAGATCCTCTCTTCCTCTACATAAATTGCACAAGATAATACATTATCTGAATCGGCAGTAACGAAACATTTAAGCGAATTTGGGTCTTAATTCTTATAAGATTTGATAATGTCATCAAAATCTTAGAATTTTTCTTTTTCTTGCAGATTATTATTAATGTACCTTATGGCACTATTGATTTTTACTTTTTTATTATTTTGAAATTCTAATCCTTAAGAAACTAAATTCCAGTGGCTAAACCATGTCTATCTAATAATTTACTCACGTAGTATTTTTACATCACTTTGAATTATTTTACCTGGGATAACCTTAAAATATTTCCTACTCAGTTACTCTGCATAGAGATAAAAATTATTTATTTACATACTAATTAATGATTTATATTTAAATTCTGAAACGTTCAGTGATTTTATCCTAAGATTCAATCTGGCATTTTCTTTCAACATTAATAATTCAGTTATAAATTTACTTATTGAAAAATGCTCTGTAAGGATTCCCTTTTGTTTTCAATTTATATTTGATGTTTCTTCAAATTTAATTTTATTTTGAGCTTCCTGTGTAATTTTTGGATTTATATTTCGTTGGTTAATATTCTCTATACTAATAAAATGTAATATTAAATCATTTATTTCTCCCAAATAAGCAGGAATAGTTCTAGCAGTAGATGCAAAAAAGTATTATAATAATAAAGTATGTTGAATAATTTTACATATTCACAAATCGTTGATCGCTAAATATCCGGAATTATTGATTTCCGCTTTACATCTACATGCAATATTTACATTGAAAAAAACATAATTTCTATTCGTGCAGCGTTGCATTAATATTATTGAACGCAATACTAATCACCCGAATTGAAATCGGAAAACCGGGAAAGCGATGAAAGAAAAAAGAATTTGCATCAACGTCCAAAGAATGTTAATAATTTACTCGCATGACTGTACCAGCGTTTTTACTGAACGGACTATTTACTAACACGCACTCTACCCATGTATTCATATTTATTTATGAGTTTTCACCGGACTTATTGACGTGACTGCACTTAAAAAAACTGCACACGAGATATTTCTTGGTATCATAGAAATGGCACTTTATAATTGTTTCTAGAAACATGACGTTAATAAGAAAAACGATAAACTTCAAGAAATTATTGTGACGAAATATAAAATTAAAATTTAAATAAAGGAATCTGGAATTCAAGAAATGAGTAATAACAATAAATACCAGATGTTTGATGCACTGACTGAGACTTTCGAAACTGTGAAGACAAGGACTAAATCTGAGGACTGGACATGACTGGCATACACGACTGTCGTCATATGTTTACTCTATTGTATATTTCTTTGCATTCCAGCGTCGGATTGCAAAACCACCCCTACCTTTACTCGCAGTATCCCATCGATTTCCCGAGCGCATCGTCGCACGCATACTCCGTTAGCGGAGTGAGCCCACAATTCGCGACTCCAGAGATGTACAGTCCGACAGCTCTTGCCGGAAATTCTCATACACACGAATTGATAACAAATGACGCAAGTGCTCAGCAGTCGCAACAGGCGCCACAAGTTCTTAACTCCACTCGAGCAGCAGAGAGGTGGGATGGTAAGTCGAAACTGCTCAAATATCTTGAACCAGTTGTTGACACGATCAGGAGTTTCGTCGACCCAATTGCGAGTGCATTTTATACAATGCCAAGGTTCAGAGGTCTCAATTCTGATATATCTACGGCTATAGTAGAACCAGAAGTTGAGACCAAACAGCCAAGGGAATTTTTAGTTCCACAACCCAGAAATATAGCTCAAAGGAAGATGTATAGAAAAACACCGAGACATTCGGGTAGACCAAAAAAATATGTAGAATTTAAAGTAGATTTAGACAAGTTGAAATACAATAAAGATTTTCTTGATTACGTAAAAACTAAGAAATATAAATACAATTATCCGCAAACTTACTACTATCCTCGTATAAAATACTTTGTCAATCCTAGTAGCTTTACTCAAATACCTAACAATAATAGGCTATTGCCTTACCGAAAGCCAATTTTGAGACGTAACATTTATGTTAATCGTAGCAATGTATCTGTAACTACTCCAATACCTTCAATCCCATTAAATACCATTATGCCTTTAGAACCCACTGACTGGAAACCAATTATTATGTTTAATAATAGCAATTCACATACACGTCATAATAAAAGAGATAAAAAACGAAGAAAGAAACATAACAAAAAAAGGAGGAAACGTGTTAAAAGAAGCTTAGACTCATACGAAACTAAAAATTTTTCCTTATTAAAAACTGATTCAAATACTCAAATAGAAACGAATAGAGGTTTTTTTGATATGTTTGATTTTATAACAGAGCCCTTTGGTGTTGTTATGAAACAAGCAGATGGATATAAAAAAGTTTTACGTGAATCTTTAAAATCTAAACCTCCAAAATATTATACGATAGCATACAATTTGTTAATGGTATGTCTAGATGCGATCGACGGTTTATTTGAAGTACACGAAGTTATTCATAATCATTTAAACGAAGATGTAAAACCGAAAAGAAAGACTAAGAAAAAGATAAAGAAAAAGAAGCCCCTTAAAGGGTCACACAAAAATTCCTCATCGAAAGTTTATTATTATAATAAAAATTAAATAAGAAGATGAAGTATGTTTTGGTGATGGGATTGTATATTTTTTATTATTGTATGTTTAACTTTTAGCTTATATGGGTTTTGTAAATATCAATTAAAATGTAAGTTTAACTATACTTTATCAGGAGTATGACTTAATAACTTTGCACTTATATTAACATGTAATGCTATTGTTTGATTAGTTTCATCTTCTTCAGTTATTACGTAAGAATCATGACCTACTTCGAGTGATGTTAATGTTTAAGTGATGAAAGTTACTAAGTGTATACTCCAACCATTTGTATTGATATTTGCATCGTTTAAATTGTTTATTGTTGTACAGGGTACCGGCGACGTCCAATGTTTTATGGAACCTCGCGCGCTACTTCAGAATACTATTCGGCCTCCCAGAACCGCAATTAAGTGCATCAATGAACATGCCCATGTATACTTTACCTCAAATGCAAAATGCTATGCAAAACGCTATGCAAAACCAAATGTTTAGCCCAACAATGGCTATGCCGACGAATTAAACAAAATTGGACCCATGGATCGAGTTAGATAGAGCTAAATGTCAGATCACCTCGTGACGTACTTGATCCTAGGGGCTGTTCATTTATTACGTAAGAAATCTAATCAAAAATAAAATCTTGATTTCTTGATTTACTTAATCAAAATCTCCTCAACGTCTTACGTAATAAACGAAGAACCCCTCACGGTGATCTGACATTTAGCATATTGTAATGTCTTAAACTTCTCTCTTTTCTTACCTAAGTTTAAGACATTATGATTTTTTTTAAGACTGACTACTGAGGTTAAGCGCGAGCCCGTCGACTTTATTTAGTTAATTTAATTTATTTTAAGGTTTATTTATTCAGCACTATGTGGAATAAAAAGGTAAAAGAGAAATATTGTTTTATTTTTCAATCATTTTTCGAAAATAAAATACACCAATTTGAATAAAGGTATAATATAAAAAATAGTAATGAGTATTTATTACAAGTTTTTTGAGTTTTTAGACGGTAAGCAGAACTTATATTTATGTTTTTCTCAGTTTATTTTTTTTTAATAATATTTTTGAACAACTTAATCAAAAGTTATAAAATAAATTATTTTAAATTACAAAATAAAGTTATTTTAGAAATGAAAAAATATGTCTAAAAAAATTGTAATATTTTATATCAATTTTAATAAATAGTTATTTTACTTTTTTTAATATTAATAAATTATATCGACCGATTCCTTGTTAATATTTTTTATAACACGTACGTTAAGAACATTTGCTCACGTTTTACATGACGGCGTTATTAATAAAAAGAGCAATATTAAAATTCGATACAAACTATTTAGAATATAGATTGGTATTTAAATATTAATATTTCATTTTATTAGACTCGTATTTATTTACTTACTAGCTGATCCCACAGACATTGTCCCGTCTTAACTATGAATATTGGTCAAATTACTGACAGTTATATCAAACACTATAATCGCTTTAAAAAAATGTATAAAGTTCATACTGTCAAAAGCGATAAGGTTACATTAGAAAAGTTAATATGCTCGTTAAGTTATCATACATTTTCTAATTCTCCGCGCAACTTACTTAACTTTTATTTACATAAGAACCTTCTTCTGACAATAAATAACACAGCAAAAAAAGAAAGATAGGTTTGTTTTTATAGATCTACAGATGCTTTGCCAAAAGTTATGTTTAATAGCTTCTGTAAAGGAACAGAAAGGGAGATTTATTCTTTGATCTTAGATTTAAATTGATCAAAATTATTTCATTCTCATTATTCATTAAAAAAACGTTACAACATAGTAGAATTATTTTTAATTAAATAAATTAATCCTTATTTCCCTTGGTATTTTTTTGATTAAATAAATTAATCCTTATTTCCCTTGCTATTTTTTTAATAAAATAAATTAATCCTTATTTCCCTTGGTATTTTTTTGATTAAATAAATTAATCCTTATTTCCCTTGGTATTATTTTTAATTAAATAAATTAATCCTTATTTCCCTTGGTATTTTTTTGATTAAATAAATTAATCCTTATTTCCCTTGGTATTTTTTTAATTAAATAAATTAATCCTTATTACGCCATAACTTGAGAATGACTTAAGTTTTGTAACTCAGCAGAAAGTTCTAATTTCCATTAGACAGATAGATTATCAATACAGAAAAATTAAGACGACGCAGAAAATTGAAAAATATTAAGAAACCTATAACACTCTAACTGCAAGATGTATATAGGATATATTTAAAAAAAACCTAATTCCTTATTTTATTTAAAGGCATATAAAATACCAACAAGAACAATTCTAGATAACAGAATTCTAAAAATACTAATTTTTAGAATTCTTGTTTGTTTGTTTGCCTATATAGTTTTCAATCGAGTGATGATATTGGTTCTTAGCAGACACATACCTCGCCACACATCTTAGCTCATTTCTGGTGAAAACACAGCCGATTTAGGCTGTTTAAACTGTTGATTGTTTAAACTTAATGTAGGTACATATAAATGAAACAAAATATAAAAATTGTACCTAGTTAATAGTATTTTATTCAAGGGTCATAGCTGCTGCCCATCTTCTTCAGGTCGTTCCACTCAGACCAGTCGTCGTGATGATGATCAGTAAAAACCTCGTACGTTATGTTCTTGCGCTGTTAAGTACACAAAAAGAATAAATATATAAAAATAAATAATATTTGATAGAACATTATAAGGTACATTACCATTAAATATTGACCTATAATATTATGGACACAATCAGCGTTTTAAAACGTCCGAGAAAACATAGTTCTGTGACGCAAAAGTTCTACGGGAAATACAGTTTCCATGATCATTATCACGAACCGTCAATGGCCCACTGTTGAGCCGGGTCTCCTCCTCGGAATGAGGAGGGTATTATGCCATAGTCCACCACGCTGACCAAGTGCGGGTTGGCTGTCTACACACACCTTTGAGAACATGGAGAACTCTCAGGAGTGCAGGTTTCCTCACGATATTTTCCTTTAACGTTATAGGAAGTGATACTTAATTTCTAAAAACACACATAACTCCGAAAAGTCAGAGGTGTGTGCCCAGGATCGAACTCGGACCTGCCGAGTAAGACATTGATGTGCCAACCACTGTGCCATCACTGCTTTTTTTATGAAGAAACTCTATAATGTGCCTTTAGTTCTAAATACTGCAAAAAATGTGGAAAATAGTGTGTCATAATATAATGATATTTTCTCAACATAGTACTGCTTTCCGAGCTTGTGGTAGCTTCAGACAAACTTACAGACCGACCAATTTTTGACGTAACAAAAAAGTACTTTTGTAAAAAAGTCTAATTGAAATAGAGAAATGAGTTTAAGTTTGACTTTTAGGAAGTAGATTATTACTTTATCGATTTAAACTTCAACTAAAACAACATTTTATACTATGACTGAATTAAAAAAAAGTTATATTTGTTCTTGTCATGAAATTTAATAAAGCAATTGTTAGACAAATAAATGACTTTCAGTATTTTTTAAAATCTAATACAATAATCGGAAGACACAGCAAAAATATTTAAATGTGAAGGCTTCGGACATTACTCAGGTTTGTATCTCTAGCGTCCATATTATTATACGTCAATGCAAGCGCACAAATAATGTATATGGATATAATATTAATTATAGATTAATAATATAAATAATTCATTTAAAAAGTAAAAACTAGTAGAGAGCTCTTCGCAGTCATTGATTTTTTCTCTCAATTATATACAGAGTTAGTGTTGCGTTAATATTGTTAATTGAATTAAATTAATGAACAGAAAAAGAAAATACACAAAAAGATGGCGGGTATAATACTTTATAATACTTACTTAATACTATTCGACTCTATATCTATACTATTACTATATAGTTTGTGAGGTTGTAGGGGGTAATGTTTGGATCTACTGAATTGATTTTAAAATTTCTTTTATTCTAGAAAGTCACATTAATTGTGAGTTTCATAGACTTTAATATATAATTAAACTGAAAAATTAAAAGACTTTTTGGTGATATATGATTCATAGTTGCGGGTAGAGTATGAATGAATATGTGGAAAAGAAATTTAAGGAAGACTTATATATAGTTTATCTATATATATAATTCTATAAGTATTCCAAAATATATCAAAATTTTCACAGCTGTTTGGTTTAATAAACAATTTAAACTATAAGGTGTTATATTAGAAGAAATATTTTATTTAAATATAACCGCAAAAAATTGGTAATTTTTTTTTGCGGATCGGTTAAGATTTATATCAGGATCATTTTATTATATGAGAGTAAAAAAATCGCAGCAACAGAATTTAGTCAAATTTAATAAAATGTTTTATGATACAATAAGACAAAGATAATCTCTTTTACAGTCAAGATAGTGCTGGATAATCTCATCTAATATAGCCTCTATTTTAATGTATGCATTGACATATTGTAAATCTTAGGTTTCATCCCAGAAATAGGAAATATGTTGAAAATAAATTTACTCTAAAAAGTTTCGCACAATAAATAGAAATTTATAAAGTAGATGAATTTGTCTGAGTTGAACTTAGAAATCAGCAAGTCTGCTTAGAAAACCAACTTAGAACTTGTCTCAAGCTCTATAATCATAAAAGTAAATTTTGATAATTCAGCATACACAGCGCGGTTTTATCGTTGGAAAATCTACACCAGGTCTGATTTTCTAAAAGCTAAAGTATTAAAATTCAAGTCGCGTTCTTAAAGGAAAATATAGTAAGAAAACGTTTCAGTTTTAAATTAACTTTAAATTGTGTTAAAATGGAAAGTATTTTTGTAAGGGTAAACATTTCCAGTATTATTTATATTGACTTTAATAAACTTTCATTTTAATGGTAAGAAACGCCATTTTCTAAGAATAAACATTATTTCTTCTACTAATTGAAATTCTAATAGAATTAAGTGTAACTTTAGATTCAACAACGACTTCGTTCGCGTGTTGCTCCACTCCTATGGATCGTAGCGAGATGTTAAATAGCCTAAATTACTCTTTGTAACATCAGCTATCTGCCAATGAATGAATTGTGAAAAATGTTGTTCTGGTATATGTACCGTGTGCGTGTATACATCCATATGCACTTAGTATAAAGCGGTTATTTTAATATTACAAACAGACACTCCTATTTATTTGTATGGATAGTGATACAACTATCTTATATCATATCTAGCGAGAAGACTCTCTGCAAATTTAGCAATAAGGACTGAAAAATTTCATCCTGAGGGTAAGAAAAGCTATTTTCTACATACATACATACATACAAGATATTTTTTTAGCACCTAATTATATTATAATATATTATTTTGTCTACTCCGGAGGTTCGATTTCGAACCTGGGCACACACATCACGGTCTTTTCTGAGTTATGTGTGTTCTATGCTATTAAATATCACTAGCTTTAACGGTGAAGGAAAAACATCGTGAGGTAACAGCACTGCATCCTGAGACTTCTCCATTTTCTCAATGGTGTGTGAACCAACCCGCACTTGGCCAGCGTGGTGGACTATGGCCCAATCCCTCACTCTGAGGAGGAGACCCGACTCAGCAGTAGGCCATTAACGGGTGATGATGATGATTAAGTTTTGACTCAAAACTCCAGTAGAACGCCCATATATCATCTCTAGTAAGAAGACTCTATTCAGCAAATTTAGCAATAAATTTTCTTTTTCGATGTTCAGAAAAGAAATTGGAGAAATTTGGTTCATCTCTCTAATCTCTAATAAGTGTTACTATAAACAATTATCTGGAAAAAGTAGTCACTTCAAGGCAGTAGCAAAAAGAGTTATTTTAGAAAATTATAAATATGGAATTGCTGTCTCTTTCACAACTTAACCACTGACTTGATTTTGATGAAATTTAATACAGAGGTAAATTAGAGCTTGGGAAAAGGTATAGGCTAAATTTTATATAGGAGTTAGTCATTCATACAACAAGAGTTTTTTAAATAAAAATACACCTGGTAAATTGCACCTGTGCAAAGCCGGGGCGGGTCGACTACTTCAAAATAAAACACGACAGAGGTCATGAGACATACTTGAATGAAAGACGTACTTTTATTGAATTTTTACTTAACATATTATCTTATTTGAATCTTTTCTGTCTCATACATTTTTATATATTAGTATTTGTGAGTGAATGGAAGATTAGTTTTCCACGAATTCGCTTATTGAAGTTTTATTGAAATAAAGTATAAACAGAAACTCTTTGTCTGACAATTTTATATGACTATATACACCAGTTCCACAAATATTAGATACTCTTTATTTGATACTAGACCTACTTACACCCCCTCCCCCCTTTCAACCTCTTACAACCCTTTCTTCGCATTAAAAAGTAGCCTATTTCCTTTTTAGGCTCTAGACTATCTTTATACCAAATTTCATTTAAATCGGTTTAGTAATTTTAGCGTGAAAGAGCGACAGACAGAGTTACTTTCACATTTATAATAATAGTTAGGATTTATTTATATCGAATCCTCAAACATAAGTTTCAAGCTTCTAGCTCTAAAAATGACGATACTTCTATACAACTTTCATCCCCCCTTTTCAACCCCTTACAACCCTTTTTTTCCAATAAAACGGAGCCTATGTCCTTCCTCAGGCTCTAGACTATCTGTATACCAAATTTCATTTAAATCAGTTCAGTAATTTTGGCGTCAAAGCGCGACAGACAGACAATTTAGTATTTAGTAGTTTCGCATTTATAATATTAGTTAGGAAGTTAGGATTAGGATAGAAAATTAGCGACAGGTGAGATAGAAAGAATATAATAATTTAACCTGAAAGACAAATTCATAAACAAGCTTTCGAATCTACTCCCAGTTCAGGAAAACCGAGTGTTACAAAAAACTGGAGTCCTTGAGTTTTATTCTTAAAAGCCTTGACTCGATATTCGGGACTCGGTGAGCTAAAACGCTGGCAGTCTTACGAAACGAGGTTTAGCCTAAAACCCAGATTTTAACTCCGTATATAAACCATAGTCCATAAAAACGTTATTACAAAATGTGGTTTAGCGATAAACCAAGGACTAAATCATAGTCTAACATTAAACCTATGCGGTTCCTTGTTTATCGATGGTTTAAGACTTATCTGTCTTTCCTCTTATAGGTTAGCGTCTATTTTTAATCGACATCAAAAAAAGGAGGAGGTTCTCAATTCGTCGGAGTCTTTTTATTATGTATGTTCCCCGACTTCTCGAAGAAGACTCTCGAAGAAATTCTTTTTTTATTCGAAAGAGTGCACTTCCCAGGTGATCCCATTTAAACCAAGTCATGATCTGATGGTGGAATCCGGTGAAATCTAGGAAAGCCCTCAAATTTTAAAGGCACTTACAATGTTTTTCACATATTTTTTACATATCTTATTGCTGAGCTGATGTGATGGAAAATGCAACTCCTCAGCGGTTAGGAGTTAGAGGATACTTCTTTAAATATTATGGGGTCGTATTGACAACTAATTGTATACTTTGAAGATATTTAGGTAAGCTGATGAAAAGAGAAAAATTAAATATTTAAAAAAAATGTTCAATTCTTCGGTTTTGCTATTCGATTCAATTTTTGTTGTGTTGGTATTCGAAAATGGATATCAATATAGTCGATATGTTTGATTTTGATACCATTCTCAGATGGTTTTATCTTTTGTAGGTTCATAATTTTAAAGAGGCTCCTTAGATAGAAATTATGAATAGAATTTTCTCTTTGAAACTTTGGTCATATTGAATTCCAAAGCTAAATGAAGTTTGTTTAATTTGCAATAGGTTTATTTGCATCGTTTCACGAAATTTCATGTATTATTACTAGCAAATACAACATAAGTAATTGAACACAAAAAAAAATCTAATTAAAATATTAAGTAATGCAAAATAATAACACTCCTAAACATTATTTAATCATTAGCCTATTATAAAAATATTTTCTTCTCTGAGCATACGGAACTATAAAGAATGACGAGTGAATGAACGCATGATTTTTGTATTTATCTGTAGTTGATATTTAGACCGTGGTTCAAATGATGGTACTAAGAAGTCCACGATTTATACGAACGAACAAATTTAAACCATGGTTTTGCAATTAAACCTGGACTTGATAGTACATCTTTAAACCAAGGTGTTTCTTCTTTTTTGTAATAAGACCGAAGTCCTTTGATCGTGACACGAGTCATCAAAAGAACTCGAAGTCTTCATGAAAAACTCGAGTCTTGATGGTAGCAAATAATTGCAACAAAGTTGCGCGTCTTTCGGTAATAGATTCTGATTTCGTTATTAATTCGTTATTTAATGAAAAAGCGTTACACTCGCTTATAGTATTGTGTAAATTATAATGTGAGGTAGCAGGATAGCATAATAATATAAGAGATAGAATAAAACTTTTCTCTACTAATAATGTTATAGTGGATCTATCTGAATTATTTTCTTGTTTCTTCCTTTTTAGACCTTTTTTACGTTGTCGGGTTTTTTTGTGTTATTTGAATGTAGACCCGATATCCATTATAGGTCAATGATGGAAGCGGAGCGAGGGATGTTCATTTCTCGATAAAAATAAAGCTCTTGAGAAACTTTTTTCGTCCGCACCCGTTTTTAATAATACCTAAAACCTTTCCTACTCTTAAGTTTAACAAACTATAATGGGTATAATATTAACATAACTGTAAATAGATAAAATTAGTTCGAGCAAGTGTAAGTCGGATTTGTCGGAGAGTCTACAATTTGGATTGAGTGCCAAACTTAACTTTACCTTTGGAAAACTGTCCCGATAAATTAACATAAGTAACGGTCAATTTTCAACTGCCTAAATAAAGCTGTTTCTTACCAATTTTCATGATTCATGTCAAGGGAAGTCCCCTGTAGGTTGATAAATAAACAATAACCTCCTTATTTTTCAAGTCGTTAAAAATAACGATGTTTTCTAAGAAAGTTTATAATATATATTTTACAAATGATTGAGCATTGTGATCTGTTATAATACAGCCCACTCCCACGCTGAACTACTCAATTGGAATTTGATTCACTTCAACTAGAAAGGCTTAGCTCTATTTTTATTACGAATTGTTGTTCGCTCTACTTCATTTTACTTTTCTTATAATATGATTTTATTATAGTATATTTTGAATTTAAATTTCTCACATACTCATTCGCTACAACTTCATCATTCATGCTCTACTCACTTACTCACTCAACGGGGATTATTTAAAAACTTTCTTTATGTACATGCTTTGTAAGTATGTAAAAATTCAGCCAAGTGTAAATAACACTACCTAAAAGAAGTAACTTTGCGGTCGGAAAATTGCTATCAATATAATAAATCTAATATAATAAATATGTAACTTTAAGGTTACCGAAATAATTCCTCAACGTGTGTTGAAATTCGTTGCTTCTTTACAAATCTCATAATTCTAGGTCAACGGGAAGTACATAAGATGAAGAAGTAGGGTTAGTTTAATGACCATAGAAGCAAAATTCCTTTTGCAAACTTAAAATAAATTGTTTAACTGACGATAAAAACCACTAAATGAATTTGCATGAATTCGATATTATTTTTAGTTTCGTAGGTGGGGTAGGGCGAGAAGACTTTAGCAAATTTTTACGTCATTGATGCTCCGTAACGACAAGTCTGAATTGCTATTCTAATATACGGATAAGTAGGTAATTTATTCTTTTTCAAAAATGTTCCGAACAATTTTTTTCTATTAAGTCACATTTTAGAGCTAGAGCCGCTTTAGTGAGGAAACCATATTCAAACCGTGACGTGACGTGACGTGACCGTCAAAATTACTATGATATAATCAACTTTTCTTATTAAATGTTAGTGACATATCAGTTCAAGTTCAATGTTAATACGCATTGATTTGATACGATAAAAAAATTTCAAGATACTGAAACTTTAAACAATGTTGGTGGTGATGGGTTTTGGCCTTCAAAATATTTTGTAAGATGTTCTTATTTTCTTATAAAGCGCATCTGTTTGTCACTCATACAACAGAATAGAGAGAGAGACAGAGATTACGCGGCAAATACTCTCCTCCCCAGCACGCTTCTTTTTGTATTATGAAGAGTTACTTTGCGGTGTATAGTTACTGAGATATTTCTATTGCCCAACTTACACGTATGCTCTACTAGCCCCACCCTACCCTACTTGAAAGGGAACCCATATCACTTCGTGCGTTCAAATCGAAAATTAAAAATACCATTAAATAAATATATCATGTTTCCATTAAAATTTTATATTTATTTTCCCTTTGTAAGAAGTCTTATTGTTAATATTTACAACGTTTCTAATTTCCAAGTTTATCAGACAAATATGTGTAGGTGGTTCATTATTCAGCTCTTGTATAATATTACTTGCTCTCTAATTATTAATTGTTTTACTTTTCTATATAGAAATTTTAATTAGGACTTGTTTATACAAAATGTAAATTTACAATCTAAATTAAAAATTAAATTGTTTTACATTTTCTAACGGCTAGAACAGTTATTAACATTTTTTTTATAACATAGAGACACTAATAATGGAGTTTTCGAAATTTAACCCCTAAAAATCTGTACCGATTAACTTGAAATTTAGTAAACACTTAAGATTGAAAATTTTAAAAATATCTTTCCAGCATATTTTGCCAAATTTTCTTGGCAAAGGTTGTAAAAAGGGTTAAAAAAAGCATTTATCTTAACGAAGCGAAGCGATAAACAAGACGGCAAGTCGAAGAAACATTCTTTTAAAGGAGTTTATTCGAGATAGTTCGAAATAAACTGTTTCAAAAAAAAAATCAAATTGGTAATGTTTTAAAAAAGTTTCCTTTTTTTTTAAATATTGATCTTACTACTTTTCAGAAGCAATGTCAGATCAATCTTACTTCTTACTTACTTAATCCTACTAATTATATAAACGCGAAAGTTTGTAAGAATGTATGGATGTATGTTTGGAGGTACTCTTTCACGCAAAAACTACTGAATGGATTTTGATGAAACTTTACAATAATATAGCTTACACATCAGAATAACATATAGGATATAATTTATAATGATATAGTGTGAATTATCCAAAATATAGCGGGTGAAAACGGCTGAACGGATTTCATTGAACATAGGCACACAGACACTTATAACCTGGATTAACATATTTCTATCCTGGAAAGAGTCTAGTCCTTTTAAGATTTAAAAAAAAATATGTTAACTGTTGCACTCAAATATTATCAAGAATATATTAAAAAATATATGATTATTGATAAACCTAAGTAGCTATAGGTGGTAAATTGTACCCGTACGAAGCCAGGACGAATCGACTAGTTAGTAAATAAATAAAGGGTTAGTGAATATCCATTTAATCCACAATAAATAACCATTAGCATACTAATAATAAAATATTCCAAGCAAACGCTTATATTTAAATGCGATAACAGCTTCTGTACAAGTTAGTAATAGTTTAAATAAATAAATAAATATTTACAATACAATCGTTACCAAAGGTACTATGACAAAGTTAACGAAAATATTTATTTTTTACTGGCTTTTTTATTTTTGTTAACTTTACCATTTTATTTGCTGTTTATTGGTTAGTTGAATATTTGTTCAACATCTCCGTCAGGTCCCATTCACCAATATGATTTAGTCCTTTTTGATGATAGCCTGAAAAGTATTCGTACATTAGTTCTTTTTAATCAAGGTTTTAAAGCTCCTCTAAAATGTTACATGAATTTTAATAAGGACAATTTTTTTCAATAGTCTGGCTGAATGAACCTAAGAATTTTCCTTCGGTTATATAAATTATTAAAATAAAAAAAAGAAAAATATTTTTTACTAGTTTGGCTGAAACTTTAAAATATGGTTGATTAATAGTAAAAGAAACATTTTATGAAATATGTATGACGAGTTTGAGTAAAAGAGTTAATAGTTTTTAATTATGGCTAAGAACTACTCAAATCTCATAGAGAAAAATTACCTAAATTCAGTATAATAGAAATATTAAACCAAATTAACCAGAAGCCAATAAACATGAAGTATTTATTTATTAATTATTTCTTACGAAGGTTCTATAATCATATATAATTTTTAATATCAACTACATACATATTTTTAGATTTAATAGTTAGGATAGGAAAAAGACATTTCAATAGTTTGACTAACAATCAAAATGATAGATAGATAAGAATTACATGAAGTGTTTTAAAAATTAAAGAAAGTAAGAAATTAAACTGAAAATTGAAATATTTGTAACAATTTTTGAAAACCTTTTTGTTGATGTGCTTTAAAGTGAAGGAGTAAAATAAAAGACAGTTTATTTCATACAATTTAATCATGCTTTCATGCAAAATAAATAAGATTCATGCATTTCATTTAATTAGATAAAGAAATCATTACACCTAAAAGTATTTCTGTGCTATTAATTAAACTAATGACTAAAAGCATTTATTATTTCATATCATATCGAAGGTAGTAACAAAATGTAATCCGCCATCTTGAAGTGGCAGCCATTTTGTACTAACTTCATTATTTGAATACTTAAATTATTGTGACTATAAAGTGGAAACTAATTTAAAACTATTAATAACTATTATCATGTACAATTACTAACAATAAATTAGTAGTACATGTATTTGGAAGTGTCGAACAAATCTATCTCTTTCTTACAAATAAAATAAGAAAAGGATGATCGATTATTAAAAAAAAATATTATTACCATGCTATGCTAAAAGTTTTTACAAGAAAAGCAGCATAAGATATTGTGAATAAACAGATAACTTATATAATACATTGTGCTAGCTAACTAATTAAGCGGCGGAGACCTTTTAGACATTGGCGTCATGTCAGCGCTAAATGTCTCTTCTGTAGAAATTATACCTTTACCATTGATATTTTATTTAATATATCAACTGATCTAATTAGCCATTCAATTGGTTTAATCAATATGTTAAAATCATCTATAAATCATTGTCAGAATTTGAGACCGGTAAAAATCTATACAACGATTTTATTCGTTTGTAATATCATTGTAGATACAAAAAGAAATAGTTTTTAAAAGTAAACATGCAACAGTTTCATGCATTCATGCATATCTTTAATCAGTCACCTGAGGAGAGAATAACTTCTTCAATCCGATGATTGTAGCTAACAGTAGAGCGATCTTAGAGATCAGGAGGGCCTTTCCAACCATGAGGTAAAGACCCTTGAATGTGAGGGCTCCTAGAAGACCGAACTTCATAGCTGCAGCCGCCAAAAATGGACCAATGTTCTTGTTCCTTCCTCTTCCGCTCTCAACGTCCTTGTGGGCTTTCATTGATACTCCTGTAACAATAACAAAGTCTATTTAATGACTTGGCTGATTCCTAAAAATCAATACTGACTCTATAATTTTTCCCAGGGATTTGGACACCAATGGCGTTAAAGAAACATTACCGGAAAAATTCAATTGGAAAACTGTTTGTCAAAAAGATAGTGTCAATTAAATCGTAAAATACGAAACTTTGTAAATTAATTTGATCACTAAGAAAGTATTATTAGTGATGAAATTAGTTTAATTTAATGTATTTTTAAAGTAGTGTAAGACAGACACTCGCAGTTATTCGATAAAGATTAAATATTAATATTATAGTTAGTAAACACGTCAAATAACAAAAAATGTGGTAAATTTATAATCGTATTAGAATTCTGTTACATATTTAAATCTGAGGTCACACTACCTACCCGTAATCTAATCGTAATAATAAAAGACCACACTTGCGAATCACGACTGAATTTGCATATTTTTAGTAATTTTTAGGAAAAATAAAAAAACCGTCTGCGGTAAAATAAGATAAGACTAGTATATATTATTTCTAACTAGCAAACTACCCCGGTTTCGCTCGGGTAGTAGAGCTATTATATTACATAATAAAAAGGATTAGGAAGTGTTTTAGTTAAAAGACCCGGCGGCTTGACTATTTCTGTCAATTTTAATAATTATCACCATATTTATCTAATCGTACCTAAGCCTTCCTTAAGATTCACTCTTCCTATTAGTGAAAACCGTATGAAAATACATTTAGTAGGTTTTGAGTTCATCGCGAACAGACAGACGCGAGTTCGACAGTATTGTATCAATTGTTTATTTTTACCAACGTCACTAAGTACGATGTCTACAACGTAGACGTAGTCCCAGACGAGATTTCACGTCACTCTAAATAAGTGAGAAATTACGATAACCCTCAGGGGATATGCTCGTATTTGTTTCACCTTTCAGAGCAAAATCTTTTTCTAGAAAAACCCCTATCAAGGCCAACAAGGTTGACAGGATACGAAAAAAAATAGTTAGATCCACGAACCTATATGTTGTTTTATTTCAATAGTAATATTATGAATGTAATTTTTTACCCAATTTGTTGGGAATTTAGTTAAATTTATTATAGATAATAAAATAATTTTTATCTTTATTTACATTATAAATTAACAATCTGAAAATGTAATAAAATTTCAATATGAATTAGCAACATTGTTGATAACTTTATAGAAGCGTCAGTAGCTCAGTGGTTCGGGCGTTGGATTAACGATCAACAAGTCGTGGGTTCAAATCCCGGACATGGGACTACTGGCGTGGCCCACTCCTGACACAAGCTATTTATTAGCTTACTAGGAGGGATAACGGGAATACTAGTAGTATGTGATCCATACTGCTAGTAAACTTTTTAAAAAAAAACTTTATATTCGCGAGAATATCCTCTGTTACGATAGACTCGACTCAGGTTTGGAGTAAGTATATTGGTTACTCGTTTTCGTCGTTGTGCCAGTTACTTTGCGGTATCGGTCCCATCATCATCACGACTCGTCAATGGCCCACTACTGAGCCGGGTCTCCACCTCAGAATGAGGAGGGTGTTAGGTCATAGTCCAGCACGCTGACCCAGTGCGGGTTGGCGACTTCACACACCTTTGAGAACTTTTAGGGAACTCTCAGGAGTGCAGGTTTCCTCACGATGTTTTCCTTCACCGTCACAGCAAGTGATATTTAATTGCTCAAAACTCAGAGTCAGAGGTGTGTGTGCCTGAGTGGGGGATCGAACTCGGACCTCCCGAGTAAGACTTGAAGTCTCAACCCCTGGGCCATCACTGCTTTGCAGCATCGGTCTCATGTAGATAACATATGTTACCTCATTTGCTTCGTGTAAAGCGCATTGAAACTAAACAGAATTAAAAACGTACACTTTATATATATGTTGATATACATACAGTTAGAAATGTGATGAAATTTCGGTATAATAATATTCGCAAATTCCATTTACTTTTTATGAGTACTTGTTCACTGAAACAACCATATTTTATTTTACGCGCCAGTATAAAGTAAAATGACGATCTGAAATACTTATATTTAACTTGGTTATAAACCTTAAAAAGCTATAAATACACAAATTTTTCAGGTGAAAGTATTATACTGAATACATTGGGCTTCGATTTATGGTGTTTCACTTATATGACTAATTCCCAAAGACAAACGGTCATACAGCTCGACATACATTTCATCCTCAGGTCGATAGATAGCGTACGAGCATACTCATTTGCTTACTTTTTATACCTAAGTATTTTTTTCACGATAAAACATAGTATATGTCCTTCCTCAAGCTCTACTTGATCTCAGTAATATAAGCCTAATTGTATAACAAACAGATGCCATTTATTTGTCAACAGATGGCGTAAGTACATCAAATCGCACTTTCGTTTTTTTATTTTAGTTTGTATTCTTAAGTGTTACCTACGTTTCTTTAAAGTCACTTTAGTAAGGATAAGTTAAACTTAACTATCTGTACAAATTCTCGGCATCAACATTCAAATAAAATTTTTAATCTTCCAAGTGCTAAAACCTTTTAAAGTAATACAAAATTTCCGAAAATAAAATCATATATTCGAATATATCGAATCTTTTAAATCATTAGGCTCCGTTCACACTACGCCGGACCGGCAGATTTGCCGGCACTGCAAAAGTGCCCGAAAGAGCTAGTAGCGAAAGAATTTATATGAAATTTCAAAATCACCGAGCGTTTTGCCACTGCAAAGCGCCGGTAGAACATCCGGACAGGAGTAATGTGGACGAATTTGCGCCGGTATGTATGTCCCTCCCTCGCCCGGCCGCGCTACGTTAGCGTCGATTCAGCTTCGCATTCTGATAAAGATGGATATAAATGCAGAAAATTTAATTACGCTTCTCCTTAATTGTGCGCACTGGGAAGAATTCAACTGAGGTAAGTACCTCACTGTCCAATTTTCTTGTGAGTCCGGTGTAATGTGAACACTTAGGTCCGGTAGCCGGTTTCCGGCAAATTTGCCGGTCCGGCGTAGTGGGAACGGAGCCTAAATATTACAAGTATAAATGTGAAAGTTAGTATGCATGAATGTTTGTTACTCAGTCACACATAAACGGCTCAATCGATTTCGATGAAATTTGGCACACGGTTACTTTATAACCTGGATTAACACATAGGCTACTTTTTATCCCGCAAAATATTCATAGTTTAACGCCTGAACATCTTATATAGAAATATATCGTTAAATCTAAGTGGGTGGTACACTTGACAATTATTATATTATTTAGTTGGTCCAAGTTATATGTTATAGTAAATCAAAACATACAGTGGCTAACAGTTGCTAATGTTTGTTGTTTGTGAAGATAACAAGAACTTACTCGTAATTATCTGAAAATGTTGTGATTAAGTTACGGAGATCTCATTTATCACTTTCTAACGTATATGTTGGCTTACATTCTATGATCTTTTATAATAAATAAAGAGTCACGAAAAATTGTTGGTACTCACCAACATATATGTATGTCTTTTGGTTTTTGCACTAACGTTTAATGAGACTTTCTCTCACTTTCGCAGTTTGACTGGAAGAGATCTCTTTTAGAGATAAGTACGCCTATGTCAAGAAACATTTAACATTTTTTCTATGCAATAAAAAATATACATACTCTTCTCGTTTCTGAAATTTTCTATATAACATATTCGAATGTCATGTCATGTAAAATCGCGTATAACGACGTTTTTGTCGTCCAATCAATGTGAAAAGAACCTAACGTAGACAGAGAATTCTAAAGCTATATTTGACGCGTAACAGGCTGTTTATGACACACGACGTGAAATGTCGTAAAATGACAGCTATTTTCGGCTATATGAATTTTTTTAAACACATGTTCACCTTCTTCAAAATTATTTAAGTATGCTTTTTACTTAATTTATCAACTTTTTTTAATGAGAGATTTATCAAAAAAAACATTTCATTTTTAAAATATTGATGCTACGTAAAAATATTTTGACGTTTACGACATTAAACATATTTTAAGATTGTCCCGCAGTAAATCTGAATACAAACATCCAAAGATATTCACATTTATAATATTAGTAAGATTGTAAAATTTCGTGATTAAAAGTAAACATAATTTCTGTATCAATGTTGTGAAATTTAATTAAAAGCAAGTATAATTATAAAATGTCAATATGACGCTTAAATAATAATAAATAAGAAACAGAAGCGTTAATGAGAAACTTTGTTTATATTTGATCTGTTATAAATAACATTTATTTTAGGTTAACGTTGACAACATTAATTAAAAAACTTGATATGAATAATGTATTTACAAGTCTCTTGTATTATGTTAAACTTGTCGACCCGACCCGGTTTTGCACGGGTAAAATTTAACAAGATAAAAAAATATATTATAAATAAAGATTGATTAAAAAAAAATTTAACATATTGTTGTTAAATAAAGATATTTAGAAGTAGTCCATGTGTTACAGAAAATGAACATATATTATATTATATTATTCAAGAATACCCATAATAAGCAATACAAAAATTCACCTTTTCTGACTTTCGAAATAAATTTTCAATTTTCTTTTATACAAATTTTACAATTAGAAATACAAAAAAAAAATATATAGAATACTATATGGCTGCCCTCGCTTCGCTTCGGTTATTTAAAACAATATTATAATTGATGTCCTTAAATTGTCACTCTGTAATTGTGTAGGTTTTCATTATTTGAAAAAAGGGAAGTTAGAAAAAGTTATAAAAAGAAAAATTATAGAAACAAAAATAAAAGAAAAGCGCCAGATGCTAAGAGAGGGAGGACAGAGCAAAAATAAAATTCAATAGGTAAAGTAGAGAGAGAGAGAGAGGGAGAGAGAGAATTAAAGAGAGAAGATGAGAGACAATGATAGTATTATAAGAGGAAGAGAGACGGAAATAATATAGACTTCTCCCAATGAAAGAATTTTAAAAATCGGATTAGTAACAACAAAATGACCATATTCTAATAATTAAAAAATGTACATGGCGACACTAAATCACCTTTGTCACTTACGAATAGTGTAGTTTTCTATCAGTGAAAAAATTTTTTAAATCGGATTTGTAGTTCCTGAGAAACTCTTTAATTTACAAAATGGCCACCTTATGGCACTTAAATGGCCATATCTTTTTAATTAGAGTATTTATGGCAACACCACATAACCTATGTTACCCGGAAAGGATGTAGCTTCCTATCGGTGAAAGAATTTTTAAAATCGATTCAGTACTTTTCGAGCCTATTCGCAACAAACAAACAAACATACAAACAATCAAATCTTTCCTCTTTATATAATAGTATAGATTAAATTTTGAAAAACTATAATACTTATCTATAAAATCATACTATGACAAAGAATTGTACGTGAATATTTTTTTTAAATGAATGTTATGCAAAGTGAGAAAAAAAGCATTTAATTTTTTTTATTGACAAACTGGGTTTAACCTACTGGAGGGATAAGTTAAAAAAATAACATTGAGTCTTTATATTTCCTACAGGGAAAAACGAATAAAATTATTGCATTTATGAAGAGAAAAAGAAGTCTTAAATTTTACCTCAATTCTTTTGAAACAAGGTTATAAATATTCTTATTATTTTGTTTCAAATAACATGAATTTCAAACTTCATTGAACAATAAAATATTATTTGTGTGTCTCTGAGTACTAAGCCAACTGTATAACGATTCCATAAAATTTAACAAACACAATTCATTTTTATTGTGGGATATAGAACCAAATACAATATCGCTTAATAACGCTTTTGTTTAACTAGACAAAAGCAAATCTTTATTTTTTTTATGCAAAAAGATATTCAGAATATTGATTTTAGAAATTATCATGTTTATAGAGCTCCATTACAACGTGTACTCGCCTCCACTACTTGATTATGTTGCTCAGTCTCAATAAAGAAATTTAAAAAAAAAATGATTTTTTTTTATGCTAGATTAGGGACAAATGAGCAGATGGTCCACCTGATGGAAAGTGGCCACCGTCGCCCATGGACATCGGCAAAACTAGAGGGTATCTCTTGTTTTGTCGATGCGTTGTCGCCTCGAAGATGTGTGAGGAGGGGGGGCGAAGAGAAGACTGCTGCGGTTTCTATGGACTTGTTTATTTATTGCAACAGAAAGAATAAGTACTGTTAATTATGATGTTGGTAGGATTGATATGAGTAGCGTTTTTACTTTCTTGAATGTTGGACAACTGATAAACATTAATCGAAGTAGAAATTGCAAAATAAATACACCATAACCCCCAAGAGAATATTACTAAGTCATGCCTTCATATTGGTCTGTATAGACCATAACTCTTTTTTTATTTAACATTTTCTTCAACAGTAGTCTTTCTTAAGTATTTAATATTTTTTGGAATATCTAATTCTACGGATCTTTTAAATTCAAATTTAGGCAGAAATAAATGGTTTTTCTGTCTAATTAGCAGAGACACTATCGCCTTGACAGTTAATAATTCAACAAAACAAACTGCTCTAGAAAACGATACTTAGAAAAACAAATAACGACTTATTTCCACGAAGGCTTCTTGGACTAAGTGAATAATGTTTATTCAATTCATTTTCATTACTTTAATCAATATACACGTGTACTTTTGTACACCGATGGGGTGTTATTAGTTTAACATGTATAAGTATGTTTGAGGCATCGTAGCTCCTAAGACAAAGAACCGATTTGGATAAAGTTTTATTTGTTGGAAAGGAAATTTAATCTTAGCTATAATTTTAGAAGATCTAGTGAGCAGTCAAACTATTAGCTCTATCTTGAGAGCTGCGTGACTATATTAATATATTGACAATAATAACAATCTTGTAACCATGGCAACACACTCTCAATGTCTTTCTTTCGATATTATCAGTCCTTATCTCTCGGTTCTATGATATTATAATAATATATGTATTATGGTATTCATATAAATATATAAAATTACAAAATGGCTTTCAGATGTAGAAAGATAACTTTATTAACATTGGAAATTAAATCGATGCTAACTTACCAACAATCTGTTAGTTTCAGGCTTACATAATAATATGTTATTTCGATTAGATAAAGTACACAAACCCGATGGCATCACAACCAAAGATTGAAGACCTACGCTGAGTAGAGATATATTTAGTCTAAACGTAGGACATTGACCCGCGGGTTAATATTAATATTTTGGCATTTACTTACCAACACCTAAGCTGCCATCATGGTCCTTCTTTCCCGCAATCACCACATCAGCATTATCCAGTAGCCTGTATCGGATAGACCTGGTGGTGGCAAAGTTCCATAGCTTGTCCATAATCAGCTGTTGTGCTTGATCTTCTAGGGAAGTTCCCGCTCTGGCTAAAGATTCTGGTCTAATAGGCATTTCTGATGCTGCTCCATTACTGAAATAGAAATGAGGTTATTTTTATAATGTATCTTTATAATCATCATCACAACCTTTTAATGGCTCACTGCAGAGTTGAGTCTCCTTCTCAGAGTGAAAAGAGGTTAGGGCAAATTCTATCACGCTATCGAATGGGATGGCAGATTTCACACACATTTGAGGACATTATGGAGAACTCTCAGGAGTGCAGGTTTTCTTGCGAAAATATCGTGAGGAAATCTGCTTCTTTACCGTTAAAGTAACTTCAATTGCATAAAACACATAACTCAGAAAAGACGTCGGTCTGTGCTTATGTGCAGTATCGAACTAAGAACTCCCGAATATAAACCACTAGGCTATCTCTTATGATCTTATCGAATATATATTTACTCTAATCCTGGAGGAGCTCTTAACTCTTTAAGCTTTCTATAAGTAGATCAAACATTAATCCACCTAAAGTAAATTTTACCTTTAGAATGCGTAATGAGCAATCACATCAATTCCCTTCAAACGTTTAAATAATATATGGCTTTCATGTTGAATTAGCATTCATTGATAAATCAGCTTAACTAATTGACTCGATAAATTAAACTGCTTAAATTAATTGGTATTAGCTATATTCTAATATTAGTATATTCTAATATAAAGTTAAATTTCTCTCAATTAGTTTTGCTACTAGCTTTACCAAAATTTTTAATGTTACACCCAAATTTGACTGTAGGTCCAACTTTTGATGTCATGTAACGTCTATTGCTAGATAAAAAGTCTTTACGAGAACTACATGTACCAACAAATTTGACTGACCATGAAACCCAACAAATAAATATAATTTAGTAGAGATCTTGTCGCGAATGTAGGAGAATGTAGTAAAATATTCGCGAATACATTTATTGATATCTAGATTCGATTTTATCATCATAAATTTGGGGGAGTGATAGTGAGGGTAGTAAAGTATATAAAAGAAATTTTTCCAATACTAGCTCACTTATTATTTGGACCTTTGGCGGAGCAGTCGGTCGCTATGGGTCTCTAAGTAGATATTAGTGTTTGTAGAATCAGTGATTTGGTTTAATTGGTGTCAGTGTTGTAGAATCAGTGATTTGGTTTAATTGGTATCAGTGTTGTAGAAGCAGTGAAGTGTTTAGTGTGAATCAGATATAATTTATGAAGGTTATTTTGCTCCATGCGAGTTAGCTTATTAGACCAGTTTAGTCAGTCAGTTTGTGATTCAGTATAACTTGGTGAGTGTGACATATGAGAGCAGTATATCAGTGCCAGTTGGAGCGGTTGTTTCAGTGACAGTTTGTAAGCGAAGCATCTGAAAGCAGTATCAGATGCACGCCGTAGTAAATCAGTGCCAGTTAAATCAGTTGATCAGACCAGTTTTATCAGTATATTAGAGCAGTACTTTGATCAGACGAGTAGTCAGTTGTGCGAGGCTTGGGGTGGCTATAGGGGAGGTCGGAGGCCACTAGCGGGTCAGGTCCCGCGTTACCAGTTGTAGTGTATCAGTCAGTATCAGAACAGTGTGGTGTTGCACAAATTTGTTAGTTCATTTAGTCATTTGCTCGGGCACTGAGTAGATCAGAAGGTGCTCGGCGACAGATCTATCTTGGATTAAGATGTTAGTTGTCCGTCTACTCCTTTAACCAGATAACTATGTTATTCCTTGTCCTGACACTTCTCCATGACGAGTATACTTGACAAACACAGTTAACTAGTTAGATGTGGAAAATCCAAGAACTTTGGAATTCCTTTTATTATAAGACGTAGTCAAAATTTTAGCTTTCTCAGGCCAACTGATTCAGGCTTTGTACAAAACTTACCTTTCATCAACAATCATCAAATCATCTGATAACTGGAAGGCAGCAGTTCTCAACATTCGGTCTACATATCCAACCAGCTCGACGGCAATACATGATGAAGTTTCTCGTGACACACATTTCTTTGTAAGACCCCGTTTTAGTGTTTCTTCTGATGTTGACATCTGGAAAAGAAAAACTGAATATAAAAATAAAATTAATATAGAAAGAGAACTAGGTGATGGACGCAATTCTTAAATCCTAAACACACTTAATGAAGCTGATTAACTGTTAATACAAGAACCTTGAAATCTGTTATTTAAAGTATTGGTAACACCTAGAATCTGGTCCTTCTTTGATTGGTAGAAAACCCCCTTTTCTAGTAACAGTTTCTTATCTTTACTAATGAAGTTCAGAAACGGGACGGACATAGAAATGTCTGGATTTATAGGAAACCGTAAAACCAAGAATCTGATACTCGTTTGATTGGGGATGGAAGGCAACATAAGCGTTCCTTTAGTGTACCATAAATTCGATCAGGAATCATGCCTTTTTAGCCGTCTATATAGCTAGAATTACTTCAAATCCCTAAACACCACTTTTTAAAAGACCTGTGACAATGTATTTACAGCAGCTAAGCAATAAAAAGAAACTGCAGTATAAAGTGCAATCGTAACACACCTCACGTATCTCAACCGTGAACAGAACTAAAGACATTAAGAGTCCTGTTCAGTCTTTTAGATAAATCTTTAGTGTTCTTATTTTCAGTACAGGTAAATTGTAATATTCAGTAGTACTAAATTCATAAAATCAATAGCAATGATGATCCAGGTACGGAATAAAGCAAAGGAGAATTAAGTCATTGCAGTATAAGAGCATTTGTGTGTATCTCACGTAGAAAATAAAAACGTTAACAGTAAGAAAAAGCGATTTTTAACTTTTTTTTGTTAGTAAAATGTAAATGTACAACAATGAGTTAGAGAAGGAAGTACGGCAATGATTTCTTTTCCATAAAATTTCATTATCTTATGCATTTGTTCAATACAATAATCGATTATTCTAGAACTATAAAGAAAATGGAGAAAAAAAAAGATGATCAACGTAGATATTTTATTTATTACCTAATAAGTATTATTATCATCACAACCCGATAATGACCCATTACTGAGCCGGTTCTCCTCTTTAGAATGAGGAGGGTGTTATGCCACCACGCTGGCCCAGTGCGGGTTGCCAGACTTCACACACCTTTGAGAACTTTAGGGAACTCTCAGGAGTCAGCTTTCCTCATGATATTTTCCTTCACCGTTAAAGCAAATGATATTTTATTGTTTAAAACTCACAACTTAGAAAAGTCAATGGGGTGTGCCTGTTGCGTGGGATTAAACTCGTACCTTCCGAGTAAGACATTCAAGTCTCAACCACTAGGCCATCACTGCTTGCATTAAACTACTTAGTAAGAACAATAAAAACTTAAAGATTTAACGGTTAGTTTAAAACTATTATACAATGCCATATAACTCAGTATCCTGCTTAAACACTTCACAAACTTTAAAGCTTAAATTCTGTAGAGCAAAAGTAACGTATTAAAAGTTACCACAAAAACTAGGAGATGGAAAAAATTTCTTTAGCAACAATTGTTTTAAATAATCCCACTAGAAGTATGCAAAGAACTTTCTTTTGTAAGAATTCATCGAGAGTGATATGACAATGAAACACTTTCAATAGATTTTGATGTTTTTGCTGTAGTAAAACTGTGTTAATCTAATAAAGTGATTTCAATCATTAACAACTTAACTAAGTGAAAAATTATAAACAAGTAGAATTAGTGGTTTCCTTACTTCTTACTGATATTATAAATGTGAAAGTTTAGATGTATTGTTTGTTTTGGATTTCATTGAAATATGACACACAGAGACATTATTTCCAGGATTAACATACGCTACTTTCTATCCCGAATTCCTGTAGGATAATAATAAAAACATGTTTACCGTCTTAAGCGGCTGAATATTTTTATTTAGCAACATTAAATTGAAAATTAAGTGATTTTGATAAATCGGCATGAATAAGCGATGCCTGATTTTTTATACAAAATTTATTAAAAAATAGTTCGGAAAAGTTACAGCGCTTTTGGAAATGACATGACACATTATATAATAAGAAAAATAAGTTACTTTTGAAAATACCACCCTTAAATTCTAACACGTTTTATAGCAATTTTGGTCAATTATAAAGAATATTTGTTTTGATAAACAATATTAAGAGGTAAAAAAAGAAAAGCTTTTAATTAACGTGTCGCATAAAATAAACTCAGAGACAAATGATAAAGTGATTGCACTGGGAATCGAAATGTGCTAGTTTCCCCCTTTTCCATTATATGGGGCAAGTTATAAGATTTTTCTTCGAAGCTACAGAAGCGAAATTTGATCATTCGAGAAAAAACTCAGAGAAAATGTCAATACGTAAAAAGTTTTCTTCGAAGATACTTTAATTTGAGATGACGTGATAAATAAAATGATTATTAGATAAAAGAAAAAAATAAATAAAACAGACATGACGTGCCTTGTTAATAATCTAATGATAATGGAAAAAGCAGGAAAAGCGATCTAAGTAGAAAGAGTTTAATGAAAAGTATTTTAGATAAGCAAACTAGGATTAAAACATAGACCAAAAATTAGGAAGAAACTCTTGTGAAAATATAAATTGACACGCATTTATAGTGATGTCGTGGTCCTGATGCAGAAAAGAATTGCAAATAATCCAAACATGAGGCAGAAAAATTAAAATAATCGTTTGATGAACGAATTTAAAAAAAAAGAGACACCTGAAAAGTGTACACAGAGACAAAGATACAGAAGTTTGTGATGCGAAAAGCTGAGAAGATCTAACCTCAAATAGCGAAAACAGGATAAATGTAAAACTATGGCAACTACCACTCGTATTACCTGCAAATCCTCATTTAAAATTACAATCGTGAAAGCTTACAGCTTAATAACTATGCGATTATGGGAGCATGAGTTTTAATTACTAGCGTCAAGTGACAAGCGGAAAGCGAGGTATTAATTTAGGTCAGTGACGGTGAAAGCAAGTGTTAGTATCACATTTCAACCGTGTCCTATCACCCATGTGCGGTGTGTCTTAATTATAGGGAGGATCGATTTATCGAATAGCTATATACCGCGGTTTTCCCTGATTTGTAGGGACGTTATACAGTATAATTTAATAGTTTCACTAGTAGTATAGTTGTTATGGATGGTACCTAAAATTCTTTGGATTTTAGAACTCCTAATTCCAAAATCGTCGAAATTCTTAGTTTGTGTTTGTTATGTTAGTCTCGGCCCTTTTTCTAAATGATTAGACCCATTTTGAATAAATTTCAATGTATTTCTAGATATATTTGCTATCGTGTAATAAATATCTTTTGATCCCGCTAAGCAAGATAATACTCAAATGTGACGAAGACTTCTGTAAACAAAATCTTTGTCCACGTAAGTGAATTTAGGATTATATTATATCTATTTGTGGTGTATTGCCTCGCTGCTTTCTTTACTTTGTCTTTTTAAAATTGATTGTTTCTTGCTTTTCCTTCTTGTTTAACTTTCTTACCTTGCCCTTCTTTTGCTTTTGTTTTTTTTTCACTTCTTTTCCTCTTTGCTAGAATAAACTAAACCTACAGAATCGGTTCATTCATCTATATTTTACAATTATATTTAATGTTTTATGTTTGAATGTATGTTACTCAATTACGCAAAAACAGCTGAATGCATTTCATTGAAATGTAACCTGGATTAGAATTATAAGCTAAGCTAATTTTTATCCCGGAAAAAATCATATTTCTATAATAATTAAATTTAGCAATAATATATTGCATTTTGAAAGTTTTTTGTTAAATCTAAGTATAGGTGTTATTGTTATACAATTTGGCTTTCGAATCGATAGTAAACACTCAATATAATCTGATAAAAAGGAAACGCTCCTTTATCTAATTGTTTATTTTCTTAACCATCTCCCAAAAGATACTTTGGCATTATTGTATTACGAGTTGGATCTAGTGAGTAATGTCAACAGTCACCTGAATTGGACAAAGTTTACTCGGCCATATTGACGCTGTCCGTACCAAACTGTAGTCGTTAATAATAATCTATGTTTGCTTTGACCTCGCCTGAAGCTACTTTACACAAGGTTTCAAAATTATAAAGTTCAGTTATTCTCTCTTCTCTTTTGAATAGACCTTTATAAGTATTACCATATTCTATATGACAATCCTAATTTCCAATATTTAAAAGACTTGAAGATTTTGATGAAATTAGTTATCATCAAGGCTTCGTTCAAGAATCAATAGAATTCACTCTAGATTTTTAAGAATAGTGGAACGTCAAACATTGATTTCTAGAACTACACCGTCATTCAGACACACAAACTACCAAAATCGGTCCAGCTATTTAAAAGTAGATTAGTGACATAACTTGAATTTTGAAAATTTTAAAAATTATTAAGTTCATTTATCCTCTCTCCTCTTTGGAATAGACCTTTATAACCATTACCTTTAAGACAATCCTCATTTCCAAAATTTAAAAGGCATTTGACATTTTGATGAATTAGCTTTAATCAAGACTTCGAATCAAGAAATCAATAGAATTTTCCGTAGATTTTTAGGGATAGTAGAAGAAGTAGTATTATCGGCCATATTGACTATCCGTGGCAAACTATAGTCGTTAATTTTTGTTTATTTTTACCTCGTCTGAAGCTTCTTTACAATGTTTGGTAATTATAAAATTCAGCTATTCGCTGTGGATTAGTTATTTATAACCATTATCATACCAAAGAAAAAAAAGATTTCCAAAATTTCCAAAAAAAAGGTAGGTACTGTAGATTTCTTGATATATGAAGTTAGATATCATCAAAGCTGAGTAATCCATTGAACTATATTGTTTAGAAGTAAGCTGCCCAAGATTTGTTCCTTGAAAATACTACCTTATTCTATTTCTTTCTTAATCTTATGACATTTTTGTAATTATTATGGATTTCTTGGATTCTTTTCAGTTACTTAACTGTAGCATGATCCGCTAGCTGTCACAACTAACGAGACGTTTTAACTTCTTTTGGATATAAAAATTAAACATTTTAATCTCAACGAAGTAAGAAAAAAACAATTAAACAAAGTGTTACTAGCATCATAAACAATATAATTACGTTGAAAGTTATCCAATTACAATTATTCCGGTTATTTGTCACTTTATTGCCAGCAGTAAAATATTTATTTTCATATCAGTTAAGTATTTTTGCCCATTTGTGGGTATTTTCCTTCAATTCAATTACTTAGTATCGCACTAATTGTTTTAAGAATGTTTTTGTTTATTTTTAATAGCGCTTTATTGAAATTTTTTAAGAGATGGTGAAATACTACCTGGGACTAGAGATCCAGGTGCTTTTCTTCTCCTACTTGACCTCGTTACTTAACAATTATTAACTACTCATGTATTCATTAATAAGTTATTCTAACACCATTGTACTAAACTAGGCTACTTTAAATAATATGGACAATGTTAACGTTTGAAATTTAACTACTAATTTGACTATTTTTTTTAACTAGACAGTATGAAAAAATTTTATTATAGAAACTTACGTGGTAATTAGTCATTTTTAAAACTATGCAAAACGGTAACACTCACGTATTATTGTGGTAGATTGGTACTACAGTTTCGATCGCATTGGGCGATCTTCTTCAGCCAGTGGACGCGCTCGCGGAGGCGCGGCGGAGCGAAACTGTAGTACCAATCTACCACAATAATACGTTAGTGTTACCGTTTTGCATAGTTTTAAAAATAAGTATGAAGAAATCTTTAATCTTTGGAAATACAGGGAATTTTTTAAGGAACCTTTGTTAAATCATTTGGCATATTAGTTTTTTTGTCAAGCTTGAGTTGTCCATAGAAATTGGTTAACATTTTTTTTTAATGTGAATCGACCCACTTACATATCAGGATCATTTCATTGTATCGGAGGAAAAATATAGTAGCAACAGAAGTTAGTCAAATTTAATAAAATGTAGTCTTCTATCATTTACTTTAAATCTCACAAATTTAATAAAATTGGACAAACTCACAGTCTCTTTTACATCCAATATGGCCTCCATCTTACTGTAAGCATTTATGAGCACATTTCGAGGTTTAGGATTTCCCCATACTATCCCAATTTTAAAAGAAATCTATGTTATGGGGACATTGTCGAGGATCTAGATTTTATTAATATTGTATTAAATTTAAAAAAAAATACAGCTCGATATCCTTTTTATATGTAAATTGTTTTTCTTTTATACAATTTGATTCTATGTAGCAACATATTTTGAAAGTTTAATAAAAAAATAAATTTATTTCTTTTCAACTTTAAGACCGATACGACAGACAATTTACATTTCAAAAGGATTTTTCAAGGGGACATATTGTCTTAAAAAGTTTATAACGGTGACATTATTCATTTATTTTATGACATATTTTCAAGTAAATTGTCGTGTAATATATTTAAAAAACAGAGGGGTAATATATTGAATGGACTATTGGGTAAACACAACATAGATACTTCTAGTGAACTGATAAATCACTAAACGTTATAATCTCTTGCAATTACGTCAGGAACCTTAAAATGCCTTGGACTTGTGATCATGTTGTAGGTTCAAAGACGTCCTTTATTCAATTGAAACACTCGCCTCCACTGCTCAGATTCTCTGTTTAAACCTAAGGTTAACCTAACATAAGCGCCGACATCAAACTCCTGCCCGAAAAATGCCGTGACGACATCTTAATTTTAATTTATCATAATTGTATAATTCTTCGCAACTATGTTAATAGAGTTTTGTGTATATTTTAATATACGTTACCGTAAAATTGTAAATATTTTTAGATTATAAACTATCTTGGCATATTGTAAACTGTGGAAAGATTGTAAACCAAAACATACTGTATACAATAAATTAAAGCATTATTTTTCGATAAAGGTACTTTATTTCTTATCTTAAAGTTGGCAGTAGGCATATTAAAAAAATGAATATACAAAATAATTAGAATATCATGCGGTTTATGAACAGTTTACAATCTCGCGAGTTAGATTATAATCTATATTCTATAGGAATTTACAATTTTTTGTTACGTATTATTATATTCTTAAAAACAATAATAAATAAAAAAAACAATGAAGTGTTTTATTGGTAGAGGATAATAATGATTTCCATAGAATCCCTATTTCCCTTCATGGCATCACGCGTGAACGGCTGAACCGATTACGCTAATTCTTTTTTGTTGTTTGTTATTGTCAGAAGAAGGTTCTTATGTAAGAAAAAAAATTAAGTAAGTTGTGCGGAAAATAACAAAATTTGAGGAACTCTACGATCAAATTTACTTTTAATAGTTTAGAAAGGACAACGTCTATCGGATATTTTAAAAATATAAGTTACTAGTCGACCCCCTGACTTCGTCAGTAGGAAGCTCCGCTCCTATTGGTCGTAGCTTGATGATATGTAGCCTATAGCCTTCCTCAATAAATGGTCTATCTAACACTCAAAGAATTTTTCAAATCGGATTAGTGAGTGAGTAGTGAGTAATCCTGAGATTTGCGAACAGAAGCCAAAATAATTTGTTTATCTGTATGTCTCTCATAGAAATACTGCACAAAATTGGATACAGTTTTCATCAGGTAAAATATTAAGAAGTTTAAAAGTCTGCGCTGTTCGACTAGTACTAGTGATACAATTAATACTTACGTGTGAAATATACGATGAATTATTACCGTCTTGATATCTATTGAATACATGAGTTTCGTAGAATAGAGTAGAAAACTGTGAAAAATGCCAAGTGCTCAAGCATGCGTTGTAAATCATTGTTTTTACTTTGTACGAGAGATATTGCCTTTTTTCTGCTATTTAGTGGGTAATCCAATTAATCAATCATACATTAATGTATTTAGTTGATTAGTTTGTTATTACTATTCATTTTCTTTCATTACAACCGATCTAAGAGACATGTCGGCGCGTAAGTTAAGATTAAGTTAACCTAACCTTAGGTTTGAATAGAGGGCCTGGGCAGTGATGGCGAGTCCAAGGCACTGCTGAGGTTCCCCTTGTAATTGTAAGAGATCATATATGATTATTTATCGGTTCAGTAGCTGCATCTACGATGCGTTTACCCAATAGTACATTCAATATCACACCTATCCTGTAATGTTTTTCTAGACACCCCCTACCCTGTCCTCCTTCTCATCATTAAATCTCCGAGTTACATTAACTATTCATACCATTATTACTAAATATTTTTTTAGGTTTTTTCGGGATAAAAGGGAGTAGTATTAAATCAGAATATAAGGTATCTTTGTGCCAAACACATGAACTTTCAATATTAAAAAAAATAACGTTAGCCGCTTTAAAGTTAGAGAATACTTGGACCGATTTCGCTAATTTTAGTTTTGGAGGTCTAAGGAAGGTTTAAAAATTGAGAACGTTAAAACGATTTTGATAAAAAAATTTCCTTCACGTAACGTGAACGGGTCAGCTTATATTTTTGAGATTTGAAGATAATTTACTGTATTAGTATTAACAGTAACTTCATTTACCAAACTTTAAATAGTTAATGATATCAAAATCAAGCATCATCAAATAATACTATTAAGCTTTAGTATTATTTTTCTTCAATAATCTTTTATTATAAAAAAGTTTTTCTAACTTTAAAAAATATTAGTCAACTTTTTTCTCGTTTCACTTAGGTTATGAAATTTTGGGTACAGGGTCCCCTGTCAGATTAAAATTATGAAAACCGTTTGTTTACCTAACTGAGTCTCTACGACATAAAAGAAAACATTTTCCAAATTATATATCTAATTTATACTTCTAGGTCCTAAAAATGTTAAAAAAATGGAAGTGGATTTTTGATTTAGATTAGATGTTTATAACACATAGTATTTACCTTTTTTATCCCCCGAGAACTACTTTAAATTCGGAAAAAATAATAACGGAATTATTGTTGCAACACATCCTACTAATATTATAAACGCGAAAGTTTGTAAGAATGTATGGATGTATGTTTGTTACTCTTTCACGCAAAAACTACTGAATGGATTTTGATGAAACTTTACAATAATATAGCTTACACATCAGAATAACACATAGGCTATAATTTACAATGATATAGTGTGAATTATCCAAAATATAGGGGGTGAAACCGCGGAGTACAGCTAGTTTATAATAATAATAACACATAGTATACTTTTTATCCAGGATTAACTACTGTCTGCACAGGGCTAGCTTGGTGGAATCGGGCCTAACACCTTCCTTATCCTAAAGAGGAGACTCGGCTCAACAGTGGGTCAAAGACTATGAGGTACTGTTCTCATGAGATAGGTAATATTTTCATTATTTTAAAAACTTTCAGTCTGAAGTTTCTTATATACCAATGTATATTCATTTGACGAAATCTTATATTTAACTTACCCCATTATCAAATTCATCAGACCTCGCGATCCCAACGAATAAAACTATCAAATAAAAGCTCTTCATATTGTCTGTTTGTCACTTCACTAACACTATGTATATGCGACCGCTGCGCGCTGTACGGCAAATGCATAAATGCGTAAACGAATACTGTTTTATACTACATGCATGGATAGACAGGGGGGAATCAGATGTATGCAGTTTCTAGATACTCCAATATGGTGAGAATACTAGCTTCGGTGTCAGGCGTTTCTTAAAGACTTAATTAATCCATCGAAAACGACTGTCAGACTCGCAAAGTGATTCTGAATTTTTTAATAGATTTATTAATTTTATTTATATGACAATTATATTACATAACAACTAAATTAGTTTTTAGGTAAATTAGCTATATACTATTCATAGCTTATAGGCCTGAAAGTAGCATAGACTAAATGTTTTCCCAAAAAATGCACTTAGTTGAAAGCCTCTTTTTTACTATCTATACTAATATATAAAGCTGAAGAGTTTGTTTGTTTGCTTGAACGCGCTAATCTCAGGAACTATTGGTCCGATTTGAAAAGTTCTTTCATTGTTAGATAGCCCATTTATCGAGGAAGGGTTTAGTCTACAAATCATCACGCTAAGACCAATAGGAGCGGAGCTACACGTAAACAAAGTTGCGCGGGTCGACTATTAGCTAATAAAATCTTATCAACATCTACACTATTATATAAAGAAAGGAAAGATTTGATTGTTTGTGTTTATTTGTTGCGAATAGGCCCCGACTGAACCGATTTTGAAAATTCTTGCACCTATAGAAAGCCATACCCGTTACTCGGGTAACATATTCTTTGTTTTAAGATTTTAGTAATTCTTTCACTGACAGAAAACTCTGAAAGATCTGATTTTAAAAATGCACTGATATTTTAGTTTATATTATTCCCGTCTCTCTTCCTCTTCTGTACTTTAACTCTCTATCATCCTCTCTCTTTATTTCCTCTTTCAATTTTATCTTTATCCCTATTCATTCTGTATCTTTTCACTTTCTTTCTTTTTCAACTCTCTCTGTCTCTTTACTCTGTCCTTCTCACTCTCTTATTATCAGTGTCTTTTTCACTCTTTTTTTTTTCAAAACTCGGAAATCTGAAGATTTGCTAAAACTAGAAAACGATTGGATCTATTTCGGTAACATTGGCAATATTTCATATTTGTGGGAGTCCAGTAAACAATTTTGATAAAACTTTTACCTGTAAGTTATTACACGTTTGCGAAGCGAGGACAGGTCAGCTAGTATAACATTACATAACAAAATATATAAAAACTTTTACACATTATTTCTATATTCTTGATCAGTAAGGAGATTCACTTCTAGCCTCAAAAACTATCTCAACTAAATGACCACCTATTAAAAATGGGTGGACTTCTAATTTACTACGGGTTCATTAATAGTAAACAAGTCAATTTTGGTAAGCGTTACCCAGTGCTTTAATAATAGTCATTTCTTCATATATCAGAGCAAAATTCAATTTGTGTAAATTTTAACCGTAAAATAAAACAGCAACTATCAGTTATATAATAAATAATAATTATAACGTTATTAATTTTAATTGGTCAATATAGTCACTAATTTCATGTTTCATGTTACACGATAACTGCTAGTTCATATCTGGGGGCGTGGCAATCCGCCCGCCAAGTCGATCAAGGCTCCCTACCTTCCTACAATTAATTCTACTTCTATAAGTCACAGACACTACAAACTTTATATTTAGATGTAGAAAGTATTTAGACTGCAAAGTAAGGAAAAGTTCAAAACAAAGAATTTTAAGCTTTGTTTTCAGCTTTTTTTCTGTAACATTTCAAACAATTTATTACGTTTGATTTTACGTTATTCCTTTAATTAATAGCTTACCAACATACGTAAAGAATTTGAAGGAACTTAAGTCAAGGATGTAGAAACGATTAATAACATAAACACTCGACATGTAGTAATTTTCACAGAATTCCAACAAATTAGAAAGATATCAATTTATATTATTGAAGTTTTGTATAAAGTTTTAGATTAGGTGCTTCCACACACTAATTAAAATAACTGACTTGGTTTTAAATTACATCTCACAACTTTTTACATTCAATAAACTTAATTGCGAGAGTTACCATCTTTTACAGTTTTGTATTTGTTAAATAGCCACTAAATTATTTGTTTTTTCAAAATTGATTATTACTTCATATTCGCGAGTATCTTTGTTAGAATAGACTTAATCCAGTTGTCTAACGGAGCTCTCCTGGTGACTATTATAGCTGGGCAGTATAAGTGTGGTATCGTGATGCTGGGTCTCCATTACTAAGGTTTGGAGTGTTTAATATTGTTTACTCGGTATCCTATTCAACTTACATTAATATTCCTGTTAGGTATACCTTTAGTATAAGAAACCGACATTTTTATTAGTACCGCCTGTTTTGTCCCAAAGGGCTTTAATATATTACACGTAATGTGGGTAGCTGGTATAAATAAAAGGAAAATCGTAGTAATATAATACAGCCCTCGACATCTTCTTATATTACCAGAAGAAAGTCCATTAAAAGGGTCAGACGGATTTGATCACTTTCCAACTTGATCTAAATTTATGTTAACATGTTGCCAGCTTTAGGAGTTGAAAGTAAAAAGGAAAGGTGAAAGACTAATTTCTGAATTGGTTCAAGAAGTATCATAATATATTATTACAATTCGACTTTACGTCACTATAATAATCAAAAAACCCTTCTGAAAATATTAAAATCACTAAATGTTTGCCTAAGATATTAAGGAGTCCTCTCAATTCCTCAAACATCAAATCATCAGAATTTCCAATTTGATTCATAAATGACGGATTTCTGAGGTTGCTAACATAAAAAAATGCAACCGACTTGATAACTCCTTTTTTTACATTTTTTAAAGTCGGTTGATAACATTATTTTGTAAAATATGTATTTTTATATGCATCGAAAACTGATTTATTTACCTATGATCATAAATAATACTTCTACATTTCGTTTCTGAGACAAAAATGTCAACCTTCTAAATATCTTACACTAGTCGACCTGCGCGACTTCGTCCGCGTGTAGCTCCGCTCCTATTGGTCCTAGCGAGATGATATATAGCCTATAGCCTTCCTCGATATATGGGCTAGCTAACACTGAAATAATTTTTCAAATCGGACCAGTAGTTCCTGAAATTAGCGCAATCAAACAAACAAACTCTTCATCTATATATATTAGTAATATAAGATCTATATAATTTTTTTTTATATTTAGTGAAAAATAAATAAAATTGTAAAAAATAAAATAAATAATATCGATTTTTTTCAACAATCTTAATTTGTGAGCTCAAAAATTTTTTTTTATTTTTCTTTTTTAGTTTTTTTTATAATAGACAATACCTTATATCCCTCCCATCTTTAGGAGCCTGGGTAAAGTTACCTGTAATACAATATCCTGTTTAAGTCTATAAATACCAAATTATTTCACAGAAAGGCGAGATATTTTGAATTTTTCAAGATTGTATTAAGATTACTTCAAAAGTATAATATATTACAAATATTAAAACAAATATTTCTCTTAATATTTTGGTGGTTGAGCTTTTCTTCAACAATTCGTTTTAGTTTTAGGAAGATTTCTTCAGTTTCCTAAAAATATTTCAAATTCATAAAAAACTGAAAGCTATCAGATATGTATCAGTGTTTGGGTCAGAGTGAGTATGTGAGTCTATTCTCACACCCACTTACTCATGTTATCGAGTGGGAGCGAGTGAGAAAATCATTAAAAAAATTAGCAATTTTTAGTTGTTATGTTAGGGCAAGTCAGCTAGTCTATACTAATATTATAAAGAAGTAAGATTTGTATTTTTGTATTTTTGTATGTAACGAATAAACATAAAAACTACTGGACCGATTTCAAAAATTCTTTCACCATTAGGAAGCTACATTATCCCTGAGTAACATAGGCTATATTTATTACAAGAAAAAATTAGAGATCCTTAGGAAATCTCACGAAAACCAACCCAAGGTGCCAAAAAATTTGCCATAAAATATCTTTCATCGCATGCGCTGCAAAAAGTATTGATGATAGAACAAAAAAATGTTATACAATATTATAGAACGTATCAATATCTACAAAAAAGTCCGCAAGACCATATGTCCAACTATTATAGTTACGTCACTATAACTACTTTTTTACATTTTAAAAGTTGATAAAAATGCCTATCAAAATCAGACCATGTTTTCTATAACTTTGTATTAATCCTTATCCAAATAAATTATTTCGTATTCAAGACTATTTCAATACCTGTAAATTACTTTTTGAATTATTAAAATCGGACTTTCCATTCAAAAGATATTACGAAATTAAAAATATCAATATAAACAAAAAATACACGCCGACGCGAGCGGGCGCGGGCCAGTATAGCGACGCAGCGCAGCGAGTAAAGCGGCAAGAAAGTGGGCACTGAAATGCGGGAGGGCCAATATATTTTTAAAAATAATATTCCACCCGCGCGAAGCCGGGATGGGCCGCTAGTGTCTAATAAATGAATTTTTAAATGCATTAAAATCATTAAATTTTTTATTTATTTTCTTCCTCACCCACTCACCATCTCACTCAAAAAATGTGGGGACGGTTTATATATTTACAATATTACCATAGATAGAAGAAAATGTTCAGTTTTTTCCTTAATTTTATGCATATATAATAAGATGAATATTATATATGTATAAAATGGATAGATAGATTTCAGTCCTACATTTTGACCGTGTTTAATAACAGGCCAACGAAATTAACATTCCGTTTCAGCTAATATTTGACAAAGGAACTTTATTAGTTTCGTTCAAACATCAATGGCCCTTTCGCATGATTTAATACTTTAATAAATACCGATCTTTTTTACTGCTCTTTAATAGCCTACTCCTAAAAAAGGTCCTTTAAGGATCAAACTGTTTTTTTGTATGCAAATTTTGGTATGCTAAAACTTTTAGACTTGAATACTTAGAATAATTGAGGACTTTTTTTTGGAATAGGTTATTTTAACCCAGGGTAACCAGAAAAACTCAGTGAAACAGCATGACGACAACAAGTGTATTTTATATTGAAAGTACAGACACCCACAAGGAAACTAACTTCAACAAAGAAATTAATTATTCATAAATAATATCCAAAATACAATTTACTTATCAAGCAATGCTGATAAATTATATAAAATTCTCGTGTCGTTTTTATATTTGCATATTCGGTAATTTTTTTTTTGTAATCCTGTATTTTTATACGTTATTAGCTACCCCGGCAAACATCTTTTGCCATATAAATTTATGGTGGGCCACCCTTATCACTTAGGGGGATGAAAAATATATAGTAGCCGATTCTCAGACCTACCGACTATGCATATAAAATTTCGTAAAAATCGGTCGAGCCGTTTCGGAGGAGTATGGTAACTAACATTGTGACACGAGAATTTTATATATAAGATTATAATAAGTATAGACTAGTTGACCCGCGTGGTTTCGTCCGAGAAGTATTTATGTGTACAAAAGTTTTAGTATCCAGCAGTTTTAATAGGATGCACAAACACAGCTATTTTACGATTTATGACGTTGGTAATACTGCATTCTGTTAGTTATGATGATGCTGCCAACACTGATTTGGGTGGCAGCTTGTTTGTTATGATGTTGACAACATTAATCTCAGGCAGTATAAGTACGCCGCCAAGACAAAAAACTAATTAAAACTGAGATATAGATAAAGGTTTTCAATGAAGTTTGTATTTTACGAAAAGTATTAGTTCAAATAAATTGAGCTATAATTAAACACCTGGAACCAATACTTTGTAATAAAAATAACATTTTCTATTATTTTGGAATCAAAATAGTAGTTTAGTTTCAAAGTTTAAATTTGAATTTAAAACTGAAAAAAATATCAGTGCACCCAAAAATATCTAAATGTATAAATTTTATGTCATTATGTAATACTAGTCGGACTTACTAAGATCTAACAAAAAATATATTCAACTACTTATATGGTGCTTTTTGGAAACCTGAGTTATCTAGGATTGATAAATATAATGTGCTAATACAATTAAAACTATATAATACTTCCATATAAAATAGTTATAATAGACAGAGATTCGAAACGATACGATAACGATACGATTCGACACAAGAGTATATTTAACTGTAATATTTTGTAAGTAAATATTATATAGGCTAGGTAATCTTTCGTCAGACTGTGAAATATTATTAATAACTAGCCGACTCCAGCGACTTCTTTCGCGTGTTGCTCCGCTCCTATGGGTCGTAGCAAGATGTCAAGTAGCTTAAGTTACTCTCTGTTACATCACCTATCTGCCAGTGAAAATCCCGTCAATGTCAATCCAGCCATTTCAGAGATTAGGCGATACAAACAGACAGACCGAAATATAAAAATTAAAAAAAAATGTTGTTTTGTTATATGTACCGTGCATACATTTAAGAAGCGGTTATTTTAATATTACAAACAGACACTTCAATTTTATTTATTTGTATGGATATTGTTGATATATAAAATATTCAGGAGTTTACTAACATTTTATGGTTATCTCGCAGGAATAATAATTGTTTCCGAAAAAAAGTAGTCTTTGTGTTAATTCAGGTTATAAAGTATCTTTCTGCTGAATTTCATCTAAATTCGTTCACCTGTTTTTTTATGATTGAGTAACAAACATAGCAACTCTTTTGGAAACATTTATTTCACTGGCTACTATTTTTAACTGTTTAAAAGCAAAAATTCTGAATCAAAAATACAATCAGGATATTAGTTTTGATTAATAAAGTTTGATTTTGGTCGTTTTACTCTGATAATAATTAAGTTTCTAAATTTTTGGTAGATAATGTAATTACATTGATTTTCAAAGAAGAAAATTTTTTGCCAACAAATATTCCAGAAAAGCAAATTTTAATCAAATTAATGATTATGGTGTAACCTAGGAACTGATCGAACTACCCCGACTTTGCAAGGGGCAATTTTTCCGGGATAAAAAGTAGCTAATATGTTAATCCAGATTATAAAGCATTTGTGTACCAAATTTCATTGAAATCCATTCAGCCGTTTTTGAGTGATTAGGTAACAAACATCGATGATCTTCCTTCAGACTTTATAATGAGTATTTTCCATATACCGAATATAAATATGACGAAAAAAGGGGGAAATTATTCCTCAATGAGAGAGTGAGTTGGTGAATAAAAATAGGAAACTCAATTTTTTTTCGACTTCAATTTTCCATAAGCAAAACTAAAATCGAATCTAATACACAATCATACATAATTCAAAGCATAACATCAGGTGAAAATGATCACTAAAAAATTACTTTCAAGCCACGACACTTATAAATAGCAAGTGGAAAGTAACACGACAGACTGGACACGCGAAATACCTGTAATTATTACATTATGTATACAGATTAATTATTACTATGGTTTTTGCAATAGTTCAATAAGTGAGATTTTGAAATATCTGAAATTCGTAGCTGATAGACAAAAACGCAATTTCTATGGTTTTTAGGTGACATGAAAGACATTAACGTGAAAGAAGGGTCGTTAAAGTATTACGTAAGCTTAAAAAAGGGGATGGATTGCTTTGCTTATTTTAGCTGACATGGGTGATAGGTGGGTGATTACATCAGCGATAAAAAATTCAACACGAATGTCGTAACGCAAATATCCCTGATTAGAATGAAGAGAGCAAAATGCATGCATCAGTGTTTACGTAAGCACGGGGGGGGGGGGGGGGGGTAATATTTCCATATATTTTAACAACTATTGTATCAAATTAATAGATGTGCTATTTTTCTAAATACTCTAAGAACTTTGTTCAGTCTTTCTAAACTATTAACACTAGTTTTTATCTTCGAAACTATTTCTCAACAGGTTTTATTACATTTTTATATTGATTACACATTTGGAAATCATTTCATTTTATCAGAACATTTTACAAGAGAAGAAATTCAGTAAAATACGATTCGAACTTGCCCACCGAGGATTCCGTACAGCCTGGATTGAGGAACAAACTTTACTTTGCGGTCAGAAAACAGCTGTAGATCACTGTCAGTTTATCACCTGCATAAAATATATTATTTTGTTTATAGTTTTACAATATCTTCTAAATATTATTGATATAATGATTCTTATTCAATGGTAAATATCCGGGAAGGTTAAGATACTCCTACGAGTAATGTACGTATTTTTTTAAACCGTTGATTATAATAATTTGAAGTGCTATAAATATGGAGAGAAATGAGGTACCCATTACTGTTACAGCAATACATATACACATCCAATTTAGACTGGAGCAGGTTTAAAGAGCTCTTTCATAATATATTAACTCTCACCTCCACCACTCGACCTCGCTAACGACAATAGATAATAAAGTAAACTTACGTGGACCTCGAGAAGGGTAACCTTAACCACGGCACTATAACACTAACTTCCATGTTCACTGCACGAAAATACCAGAGAGACTGAGACTAATCTATCGTACTAAAGGTTATATAATGTCTTCATGTCGGTATACTAAAAATAATATAAAATGATCTACCCGATACTACTACTTTGTAAAAAGTATTTTTTTTTTGAAGTACAGAACCCTAAATAGCATAGAATAGTGATATAATTTTTATTAAACCTATGCGGTAGGCATGAAATAAAGAAGACCCCTGAATCTTCACCATGTGGACTAGCCTAAAAATACAACCTATCTAAAAAGCAGAAACCGATCAAGAAAAGATATTTAAATATTATTCATACCTTCACTTAAAATTCTGAGATAAAGACGCAATCATTACGAGCTAACGTTGCCTTTCAACCAACAAGGGGTGGAACAGTCCCTACAAAGCTTTTCACTGAATGATATGCACTAATGATGAACAAACCGCTATTTATTTCCAAAGGCATTCTTTTCATAATAAACCCCAATTTTCTTTTCGTATTTTTAAATATTTTTTATTCTTTTAAGAGACTGAATTGAATAGCTGAGTATTAGAACGTTAAGGGATAAGGATAAGGGAAGGGAAAGATGTAACGTTCTGTTTCTCAAAACGAAAAAAAGAAGGGTTTCTTCTTATAAGATCAATTGTTTTTGCTTTTGTCTGTATATTAAGATCTTTTTTCTAAGAAATGCGTTAACGTGTCTAGTTGAAATTAGTACTGTTTGTAGTTGTAAAATAATTAAACTTTAAACGCTACTAAAGCTATTTAACGAAAAACGATGATCCCAGGAAGGAGGAGGCCAAGTTTTATTAGTTCCTGTTATAGTGACTACGAAAACAATGGATAAAAATTAAAAAACTGTATACCATTGCCTATCGTTTTCAAAATCTTATATTATCCAAAACCTTACAAAAAATACAGAATTAAAATATTATAAGAATTTAATACTGAACCCCTGTCATTTTAGAATAGCAATATCGCAAAAAGTAATTTTAATATTAAAAATATATAAGTAAAGCACCTGAGTCCTGCACTTACCAGCTTCCTTATACTGCAATAATAATAAATATTGTATAAAATGCATTCTGTAAACAACACTTAGTTAAAGAGAATGTAAAATGTACTTTAATCTATCGCTCAAGTGGCCCGTAAAGTTTACGACGCCAGTAAAACATTCCGTCACAATACAATTTATTAGTTAATGACGCTCGTGTTTTGGCCGTGCGGAAGATCTCTCATATTGAGCTTTAGGTCAAATTGACAAAACGTCTCTAAATGTAATGCATTTCTATATTTTAGGCATAATATTTATCAGTACCTACTATACATTTCTTTAATGATTTTGAAAAGTTCTCCATACCATTAAAAAAGAATAATCTTAGTCGGTTCACAAACATACCCATGATCTCTAAAGTTGGATAACCCGATTACGTAAAAAGTGGTTTAAAAAGGACGAAACAAGAAAATAATTCAGATAGAAACCCAGAAATACATAGGTGGGTGCGACCACGGTTCTACCTTAGTTATTTAATAGTTTTCCAATCGAGATAACCGTTATAATCTTATATTGTAGTATTTTTTATTTGCTTAAACGAGTAAATAACTGCAACGACTAGCCGCACGAACTATACGTCCGCAATTTAAACATATATGTTGAAACAATAACATGTATGCATATTTGTAATGTACTCGCCAAGACCTTTCTTTTGATGCCAAACACATGATAATTATCTCAGTAAAATTTTTTTCGAGGTCAGAATCTGAGGTTTAAATTCCGTCGTAAAAAAATCATAAAATTTTTATAGCCTATGTCACCCGCGCTATTATTACGAATCCATTGACACCTCACTCATGAAAATTGGTTCAGTACTTTAGCCGCTAGAGTGGAACATACAAACATACATACTAAACTGCCAAAAACATAGCCTTTCCTTTTGGCTTCGCCGTATTTGGGTAAAAATAGAATTTAAGGGTTCCATGTAAGCTAAAAATAGAGAGCCCAAGAAAGTATATTTTATTCAAACATTGAATTTCTTAGTTTAATCCATTATAATCTCATTAACCACAAAGCGAAGCGAGTACCAGTTGCTACTTCGTCATAAATTTTTCAAAAGCAACTTGCAAAGTCAGATTTCAATAAACTTTGAAGTCTGAAGCTTCAATAATACGAACGAAGTATTAAAGAGAACTTTACGGTCAGAAATATTACATATTTGATACGAACATCTCGTATATAGGATTTTTACTTGCAACTTATGAATTATTGAATTTATCATAGAATGAGAGAGACTGATACCCATTACTGTACAGCAATATGACACATGCAATATAGACGGAGCCGAGCACTGGGGTTGAGGCCCAGGAGCTGGTAGACCTCCACCACTCGACCTCGCCAACTACAATAGACATTAAAATAAACTTACGTGGACATCAGGAAGGGTGAGCTTAACCACGACACGATTACTAACTTCAATTTACACTGCGCTAAACATCAGTGAGAACGAGTCTAATCTATCGCGTTAAAGGTTATATATTGTCTACACATCGGTATACTTGACATTATAAACGGTGTTGCAAACAAATTGATATAACCTACTCGCCCCGGCTTCCAAAGATTTCTATTGAATCACTCCAATGCAATCACCAAGTAACGATTCCCACACAACATCGATTTAGAAGAATCGATATTAACTTGTAAAAGTCGATCGTTTTGTTTGTTGAAAATAAAATATAAATACAGCAGTCAATACAGACTTAACAAATATTCATAAAATGCAAAAAATATAGTAAAATTAGGTATATACTTTTACGTACTTTAAAAATGCTTGATACTCGATTCTATTCGATATTTGATATCGAAAGAAAGGTATCAAGAAATACCGTTTTAGCTGTACTCAGTGTAAGCAATGTCAGTGGTTTATACGAAAGAGTAAAGTCGATTAAAAAGTGCTCCAATAATAAATTAATTTAAAATAATAGTAATATAACTGACATGATAAATTAAGTTGTTAATTTCACCAGCTGTTCGCACAACAATCTCTCATTATCGTTTTTAGCACCATCACTTAAATTTCACAATTATTTCACGGACCCTTTTAATAATTTCAGAATACGGATGAACTGGCAAAAATATTTGGTACTAAAATGTCCGCATTCGCGGATTCAATAGCCGCTGCTCCCAAGATAGACATCACTTCTTTAGCAAGTGAGTTTTGCACATTTAATACACTTATATGGGAGACCGTTACCAATTTAAAATTTCAATTCATATACAAATATGGACAACTATGAAATGAGATTCGGGTCAAACATTCTTCTATGGCATGGAGAGCCTGAAAGTACTGACGAGAAACTTAATGAACGAGTAATAAATATATTTATTCAAAAACTCAAATCAATAGTACAAGATGTAAAGGTATTGGGAAGGTCAGTAACCCTGGCAAACCTCGTCCCATCTTATTACTCTTTGCTGACCTGCAAAGCCGAGTCAAGGTGTGGTCCAGGAAAACCAAACAGAGGAACAGTGGTCTGACTATTTCTGAATTCCTCACAAGTTCACGACACTCGATACGTTTTCATTGAAGCTAACTATGGTGTAAAAGGAACTGAGAGTGAAAGGAATAATGACGGAAAATCGTGGTAGCCTGCCTGTCAATGGAAGAACTCCAAACACTGCAGAAAATAATTCAGGTTCGGCAACCTACGCTTCTGCCTCACAAAAGCACCAATCTTTTAAGGGTCGATCCACTTTTTATTATAATATAAATATGTTCTTATATTTCACTTTGTTTATAATAGTAATACAATGGATCAATAATAACTAGACAATTTGAAAAGGACATTTTGAAAAAGGATATTGATGGTAAGTGTCATCTCTGTGCTGAAAAGTCTGAGACAGTACAACATATAGTGTCAGGATGTGAAAAACTTGCAGGTACGTACTATGTTAAACGCCATAATAATTTAGTCCAATATGGACACTAGGCGATAGCCAGAAAACATAATTTTGCAGTTAACAGTCTTTGGTGGAAGGAATCATTAAAAAATCCCCAGGTATTAGAAAATGAAACAGCCAAATTAATATGGGAGGTACCAGTTCAAACAGATGTAACCGTAGTTCATAATAGACCAGATATAATATACATTGACAAATCAAATAATAAAACATTTTAAATAGATGTCACAGTGCCTTCTTATTACCACATATGCGGTAAAGAGATTGAAAAACTCAGTAAATATCACCTTCTCAAGACCGAAATCAGTCGCCTGTGGAATACACAAGCGACTGTCATACCTATCGTAATTGGTGCAACCGGGATTGTAGCAAAGAGTATCAGAAGGCATTGTGACAAATTAGGGCCAATAATTAACATTAACATTTTACAGAAACAAGCAGCCATTCATACAGCATCCATACTAAGTAAAGTTCTCGGTGATTCAGTATTTGTAACTAACACACAACAAATATTAAATTCTCAAACAGACGCACTCTCATCAGATCATACACAACTTCATGCGAGTTCGTCAATACCTCAGTCAATAGACACACACTCAACATCAAACATAAATGAGACTCAACACTTATTGCACACATGACCATTCACAAATCAATAAAATATAAAAAACAAAAAAAAAATAAAAAAAAAATAAAAAATAAAAAATTGTAGGCAAATATATTATATGCCTTTTTTCCTGAAGGTTTCAGGACGAGGTATATATTGAACTTCCGACTTTAAGTCGACTTTAAGTCTTTAATGTAATACAATATAGATAGTGGATATAACAATTTTTATTAATTAATGGCTTTCTTAAGTAAACAATAATTAATCACTCAGAATAAATAGTTATTACAAGCATTTGCATTTGAAAAATTGGGTATTTATAAATGTTAATCTCATGTTATTGCAAGTGTTACATAGATTCCTCCCTGGCTACAATAATTATATTGTCTAAATCCCACTCTGGCGGCAGTATAAGGATTGCGACATAATGTCCATGAACGAGATGGATATCTGCGGTACCACACAGCGAGGTCGAAGGCATCGACAAAAACTTAGGAGTTTGTTTGCTTGAACGCGCTTATCTCAGGATCTACTGGTCCAATTTGAAAAATTCATTCAGTGCTAGATAGCCCATTTATCAAGGAAGGCTATAGACTATATATCATCATGCTAAGACCAATAGGAGCGGAGCTACACGCGGATGAAGTCAGGTGGGTCGACTAGTTTATTATAATACGATTTATCTCTTTATTGCGATTTACCTCTTTCAGTGTAGTTATCAGACTTGAATGATAATACTTGTTTATGCAACAATGGCTTATAATAGGTCTTTACCTATGAAACTGCCGTTCCGCGGTACTGGCTAATTCAAATCCAATTTTTTTTTACCCGACTTCAAAATTAATTTACATACATTACATTTCTCGTCTTCATACGGCTGGACAGATCTACACAATTTCTAGGTAGGAACCATCTCGATTAAATAACCTTTCAAACAAATAAAACTTCATCACAATCGGTCCATTATCTTGGGCGCTACGATGCCATAGACAGATACACAGATACACGTTAACTTTATAATGACTGAATGAATGAATGAATCTCTTTAATACCAAAAACACACTGCATTACAGTACCTTATATCTAATGTTAAATATACTGTTTTTAAATTATGATGTTAATAACTAAATACTATTCACATTAAACTTAATACTAGTGTACAGCAGTATGACGTTGGCAAAGGTAGGTCACTCAGCATAGATGTCGGCACACGGGAGTTGCCCCACGTGTACCAACGCTGGTTTTCAGTGACTGCCTCAACGAGGACTTGCCTGCGATCGTCAGGCAAATAATAAATATGAATGAATTAATTTCTTTTTAATACCAAAATGTTTGCATTTATACAAGATAATTTTAAATGGAATATTTACGAGTTGAGTTTGACGATGTTTAATTTTATGAGTATGGGGAATATAATTTACTATATTTTGATGACGTTGTAAAGGAGAAGAAATAAGAAAATAATATAAAATAAATAGTAGCGCTGGTATATCAATTAGATTATGTTATTATTTGTTGATTAAAAAGCTGTAAAATAATAAAGGTACAAGAGTGGTTTTATTTAAAAAATTGAAATTTCAGTGGAAATTAAATCTGATTTTATTTCTAATAAATTTGATTTTACTATCGTTTTGAAATTATTTTTACTCCCTATTTCACGTGAAAGTGGTGGAAGTTCGTTCCAAAACTTCGCTGCTGCGTATTTAAAACTCCCTTTAAATGCAGTCGAATGGTGAACCGGTATTAGCATGAGTTAATTAGAGGTTCGAGTAGAGATACTGGGGAATTTGAAATTTGACAATATATAACAGCCGGTCGTTGTAGCGTCGGGGATTAAAAAGGAAATTTACGTAGGAAGGCCTTGCCTACAAGGAACGCTTGTTATGTTATATTTATTCCAGGGAAATACTTTTCTATTTTGCATTTATAACTGCATATTTTATTCCTAAGGCTTCATTAACTATTTATAGTTCTCTATCATAATAATAATGCAAACATATGAAATAAACATTTATAACATTTTTCTAGTCTAAAAGAGTGGCAGGAAAAGATAAATTATGTTCAGAAAATATCTAAAACATTTCACTTTAATTAATTATTTTATTATTAATTTAGAATAAAACTGTAAAACCATTGATAGATTTGCCGTATTCTTGTGGTTTCGTATAGTTTCTCATGAGTTTGTATAGATTCGTATGGTTTCTTATGTTTTCGTATGTTTTGTTATGTGTATTATAATCAATTAATCATATATATATCTGGGTATAACTAGGGTAGGATAAAGAAAATTAATTATCACTTCCGTCGCGACATTTTAATATTCAACGATTATTGATAGTTTCAAACGAGTAAACGATTATCAATTAATCGGGAGGCCAGCGCCATATTTTCTATTTGTTGATTTACTTCTCCACGCCAGTGGAGGGTTTGCTACTGTCACTGTCTTGTCGACGATGACGATGACGATGTATAGTTTAGTCTCACGACAAGTCTCTTTGAGTGAACATCACCTGAAGTGCTGCTGGAGGAAGAGTAACAATAGTGTGTGTTCATTGTATTTAGGTGTGTTAACACAACCTTAGGTTAGCCTTGTGTTAGGTTAGGTTTATATGACAGAAAGCCTGGACAGTGGAGGCGAGTTTCGTAATTACATAAAGGAGCCTACATCTTGGTCACAAGTCCTAGGCACTGGGTGCCTGTCAGAATATCAAGAGATTGTAACGTGTCCTATCCGTCTGTCTAAGTTTTGAGTGAAAGATAAAATGGCCACTTTATGTATTTAAACTTTTTATTAACTCGGTTTGAACAAAATTTACGCTGCACAAGTACGATTCACACTTTGCCAGTTTTTTTTAAAGAAACAGTGTTATAAATCATAGTTTAAACTTGGCACGTACTTTCGGTCAAGTTATAAAAGGATTAAGTTGGAAACTTCTACGTTTTCGTAGAACCAGACCGTATACTTTGATGAATCACGTAAGTTTTGTTACGTTGTTTACTGGAAAATTATATTTTTAACTGAAAATTATTTCGATAGATAATATTTTCTATAATAAGAGTAATTAAATGCTTCAATAATATATAACCTCCAATAGATCTAAGGCATTTTGAAAAGTGATTTCATACAGTGAACTTTGTCTATAGAAGTGCAAGTAGTGAAGTTTAGTGAGATAGATAACGCTGCACTCTTGGCTTCCAGTCTTAAGTGCATGTTGCATATATAGGCTACGTTTACACCAGAGATGTGAGAGGATGTGTAACAAACACATCCCTCACAATACGTTCTCGCTTATCTCTGATGGAAACACTTTAGGGGTTGATTAAGTATTATGTAAGAAGATTTTTTGCAAATATATCAACATCCCCGTATCCCATGTCCTTAAAAGTAAGCTTACTGCATGTAATTTTTAATCTGCTCTGGTTAATTTATTGATTCCCTAGCGGCACCTATCATATTATCTAAAAATGAGAATAACAACTGAGTGAGAAAGCTCGAAGCACGAAAAGCAGGAATGAACGGGTAACTATAGTTTATATCAGTGATAGAATTTTTAAAATCGGTAATTCCAGAGATGGACTTATAAAATTTAACCATTCCATTCTATGGATTTTACATACCCATATCTTTTCAATCATAACAATTGTGGCAACACTACATAGCAAAGCTTGCAATCGGTGAATGTTCAAAATCGGATCAAGTAGTATTTGAGCATATGACGTAATTACCAATCAAATTACTCCCATCCCCCATGTCCTCAAAAATATGCAGAGAATCCCCCCTCCCCAATCCTCCATTAGCGCTTAGTAATACTAGAATAGCGATTAACTTATTTTACTGATTCGTTTGAAACTCACGTCAACAAACGTCAAAATTAGTGTGGTGGCTCAGTGCTCGTTTGCCCCTTAATTGTCATAAAAAAAAGAAATAGATATTTAAATGATTTAATAAAGTAAACAACCTACAAAAGTAGACGGACCCTCAGATACACTCATGAAAATGTAATTTTACCATCAGCATTTCTACTAGACTCATAAAAACATTTAAGACATCTAAAGGACCTAGAACTACCCCCAGCTGAGGAAATCTCGTATTAATCTTCTAGTTCATTACTCCATTTAATGTGTCTAGCAAAGTGACCGAGTCATCCTAACCTTCATTACATAGTATCAATAGCGTTAGTAATAAAACGTTTTACGACTACCTAAATCCTTTTTATCTACTTCGTAACTAAAATATATTATATGTATATTAGCCTGTTTGACTATGACAAGGAAGAAATTACTCGTTTGAACATAAATTCTACCAGATAATTTTAAAGGACGGACGTTTTTAGTGTTCCGTCCCTTAAAATAAGGAAAAGGAAGCCGTATAGGATCACTTTATTGTTCTGCTCTGTGTCCATGTGATTGCGAGAACGTGTAGTAAGAGATGTGTTTGTAAAGCTGCACAACCTCTCACACCTTTGGTGGAATCGCATCCTAAATATTAGTTGCAACATAAATCCTACGAGAAACTTTTAAAGCGCGAACATTTTTAGTTTTATATACCGTAAAATGAGTAAAAGGAAGCCTTATAGGATCATTTTATTGTTTTCTTAGCAACTTATAAAGGTTAATTTCATAGCTATAAATACGTGTCAGCAAATTCAATCAAAATATACGGTACCTTATGCATATTTAGATATTTGTAATAGAATGTAAACTTTCATAACTTGAAGTTAATTCTTATCTCACAAGAAAAAGGAATCCGAAAATCGTAAAGTTACATTATGATATATTTTTTTGCAGTTTGTAAACTGATCGAGATTTATATCGATGTATGAAGACAACAATTTTCTGATTGCAAAGTTAAGTTTTTTAAAAGAATTCAAATTGTACGAAACTCTTAGATTTTATTTTAATTAATCTCAAAAATAACTTAATTTAAAAAAAAAATTACAATCCATATTTTAAAATTTTATTTATTTTAATATTATTTTCTTTAAATTATAATAATAAATAATTCAAATAAGTTATACTTAACTCTATAAGAATAAATAATAATTTAACAGGTTATGATAATAACAACAATAAATAATATATTCTGTCAGTCTGTTTGATAGCTATAACTGATCATTATGATCATGCAGCAGCTCCAGGTGCAGTGATATATACAGGAGCAGAAGTAGGTCTATGTTTTGGTAAGGTATAAGCTCTGTTTGATGGCCAATCTTTGCCGTATCCTGCTCCTGAGGAGTAGGCGTAGTTGCTGCTGTAGTCCGAGTTGAAGTCTGAGGAGTCGCTGCCGAAGTAGGAGTAGTGGGTCATTGGGTGGTGGTGTTGCTGTAAACAAAAATAAAATATGTAAAAAAACTATTAACTAGGCTTTAATTTATCATCCCTAGCGAGAAGGCTCACCTCATTCGTCAGTGATAAACTAAATGTAGTGGACCCAATAATGTTTTGGAGTGTAACTTTCATTTATCATCTTTAACGGGAAGACTTAACTCATCCGCTTAAGCAGTAAAATATAACTTTTTATGAAATACTGAAATGATTTAGTAAAGTATACTCCATAATATTTTTAGATGAAACTGTAGACTCAAAACTTCAGTTGAACTTTCATTAATTATCTTCAGCGGGAAGAATCTACTCAGTAGCTTAAGTAACAGACAAAGGATTTTTTAATTATATAATATGATTTTACTTCACATTATTGACATATATAAGCACTTTATGTACAAATCAATAAACTTATCCTCAAGTTTTATCAAACACTCGATGGCTTTTACAGATAACACTGTAGTAGCATTTTATTATTTAAAATACTGTATAAGTGACTTTCATAATAATTATAGAATACTTTAGTATTATATATTTTTACTATAATATAATACAGAACATACTAGCTGACCAGGGAACTGTTGAATTAATTTCTAGAGATTTCCTTTATTTCTTAGGGCTATAAAAAATAGCCTACGACTTATTCTCAGATCTACAAAATATACACAAAAAATCACAAAAATCGGTTATGGGTTGACCGAAGGAGTTTGGTTGCAAACACTGTGACATGATATTTTTATATATAAGATATTATAATCGAAATAATTAAATATGTACTTTGGCGAAAGAAGATAAACTTTTTTTACGAAGCAAGTTGCATTTGATATAATAAAAATTCATATAATAATATTATAATAATGTATCTCCTCTCTAAGGGAATACAATTGAAAGGTTTCTTTACTGCCGAAGGAGGCACAGAAGAGAGAATAAAGCAAGAGATGCTTTTACTAATATAATAGGTTGGGGAAAAAGTCTTTTCGAATTATAGTATGTATGAACTTGTTATAAAATCTCTTTGGCTATACTATTTGTATCTGGCTGGTTTTGGTATCATTACAAGTTTACATTTTAAAGAAGATAATTCCAAATTCAAATTAGGAAAATGTGTGATTTTTATTTGTTTTTCGTACTGTGAAGATGAGTGAAGCTAATGAAGAAATTCGATTCATTTTAAAATTTTACTACAAAAAAGGTAAAAATACAACGCAAGCTGCGAAAAAAATTTACGATGTTTATGGACCTAGTGCAGTGTCTGTAAGAGCAGCACAAATTTGGTTTAAGCGTTTTCAATCCGGAAATTTTGATGTCAAAGATGCACCTCGCTCTGGTCGCCCTATTACGGATAAAATGGATGCCATTTTTGAAGAAGTGGAGCAAGATCGGCATATCAGTAGTTACAACGTAGCATAAGAACTGGGAATTGACCACAAAACAGTTTTGGCTCATTTGAAAAAAACTGGGTACACAAAAAAGCTCGATATTTGGGTACCTGACGAGCTCACTGAAAGAAACCTAATGAACCGTGTACTCATTTGTGATTCTTTATTACGACGAAATGAAGCCATTTTTGAAGAAGCTGATAACTGGTAATGAAAAGTGGATCACGTACGACAATAACGTGTGAAAAAGGTCGTGGTCAAAGGCCGGTCAGGCTTCACAGACTGTGGCGAAACCCGGGTTTACTCGCAACAAGGTGATGCTGTGTGTGTAGTGGGATTGGAAGGGCATTATTCATTATGAGCTGTTACCACCAGGCAGGACCATCGATTCAGAACTCTACTGCGAACAACTGATGAGATTAAAGCAAAAAGTTGAGAGAAAGCGGCCGGAATTAATCAACAGAAGGGGTGTGGTTTTTCATCATGATAACGCTAGACCTCACACATATTTAGCCACTCAGCAAAAATTAAGAGAGTTTGGCTGGGAGGTGTTAATGCATCCGCCGTATAGTCCTGACCTTGCACCTTCAGATTTTCACATGTTTCGGTATCTTCATAATTCTTTAAGCAGTATCAGGTTAACATTACGAGAGGACTGCCGAAACTACTTGTCGCGGTTTTTTGATCAGAAGCCCCAAAATTTCTAAAGCAATGGGATCATGTCCCTACCTACAAGATCCCAAAAAGTTATCGAACAAAATGGTACCTACATACTTTAGTTAAATGAAAATAAACTATATTAAAAAATGTTTTAAATTTTCTTAAAAAATGCGAAGAAACTTTTTCCCCAACCTAATATATAAAAGAAAAACAATAAATTACAACTGTTATCAATTATAACTTTACCCGTGAGGGGACGAGTGAGAATACTATTGCCCTCTGCCGCTGGGAGAGCATCTCGTAAGAGCCGAGTAACCCAGTACCCCCTTGGTGGTAGAGGATCTGTTCCCCGACTGGCTTGCGACCACCAGCATGCGAATACGACCACCAAGTGTCACATACACGTTCCGGTCGAGCCGCATGTGGGCCAGACTTAACCCCTCCCTCTCCCATCCTATTAATGCTGTGGATCTAGTGGACTCTAGGCTTTTGCTCAGGGTCTGCTGAAACCGCAGCATATTTTATCTTCTCTCCCCCTCCCCACTCTATCTTCGAGGATGCAACGCATCGACAAAACGAGAGTGTATCTCTTGTTTTGTCGATATCCATGGGCGATGGTGGCCATTTATCACAAAGTGGACCATCTGCTCGTTTGCATCTAATGTACCATAAAATATTTACACTCAAAAACAAGAATGAAATGTAACATATACAAACAGACATCAATGTCAAACAGACGTCCCGTCCATTAGATATGATATATATTTAGAAATGAAATATATAAACTAATTTCTATTAAAGCGATAATTATCTTAGAGGCGATGGTCATTGACCCAATGTCACTGTACGCGAAGGTCAACTAAATTCTCAATTCTTTACTCACGTAATACCTACGAGTTATGGCAGATGGCGCTACTATTTTTTTGTCATAACACATACGAGTATATTATTCAACATCAGTTTCCAAGGAGTAATAAATCCCACAAGTAATATTCGAAGGCCCGAACTCCACTCAGAAAGACAAACCTATTATCGGTACTAACTTTAGGAAAAGTTTATTCCCTCCGATAATCCTCAGTAGGTAAACAAGATAAGCCTTTATTGGAAGAGTGGGTAGATTAACTGATAGAATATTTTAATCTAATACCCTCATATTACAAGTATTTATATAGTCTTAAAACTTGTAAGATGAAGAGCTTGTTTCTTATGTTTGACAGAGTTGGAATTTTGCATGCATAATATTTAATTTAAGGAGCTGTTCTGATGGTGGAAGAAGAGTGGGTATGAGAGTATATATATAAAAATTAATTAATCTATATAAACTTAGAATTTTGCTACACTTTAGCATTTAAAATAGTCATAAAAAATCCCTCCTATATATTTATAATTTAAAAAAAACGGGTTGCACTGGTAGTGCCCGCGAAGTGAAAACTTGAACATTAACGTGCATTTTTGAATATTTTGGAACGGTTAGGGAGTTGCTTTATTTATTATTATGCAGTATAAAGTACTATCATTTATGTGGTTAAATACAATATTCATCAATTTTGTACACAAATTTAAATTCAGTTTTGTATGAAACGTGCTACCGAATTTTCGATCAGCTCATGTGTGCTGACGCGAAAATTTTTCACTTCAAAAATTAATGAATAAAGTATACAGGACCTTTGTTTTAGGAAATTAAAGTTTCCCATGAAATTTTTATTTACAGATTTTGGGTTGAAACTTTACCTTCTTCTATAGCTCAGCATAAAATGCTACTGAGCTATAGAATTTTGAAAAAAAACTGCTTATTGATTTAAGATTTGGAAAAGTACTTACTAAATTATAAGGTAAGACCTTTCAGGCATTTTTTTACGACAAAAAAAAATAAATATTATAAGAAATTAATTTTAAATAAGAACAAGAAGGCAAAATCATTTGTGCCTTATTGATTAACGAGTACTTAAAAAATTAATGTTCTTGAAGTATAGAAGAAGAAATAATATAGATAATTTCGACAAATGCCCAACGATTACCTTCGTAACAAACATTTGTACAGTAAGTTAGGAAGTTTATTTCCTCGTATAAACCGAGTGGTAAACAAGATTAGCTTATCTTATTTTATAACTTTGCCTAAGTTTAATTTTGTTTTTCATTCTTCAAAAAACTCATTTAAAACCATCATTTTAACAACTCAAATACGACTACGTTGCTTGTAATTTAGGTATCTCCTTGGACATAAACATGTCCAAGAGAGTATCTTTAAGGTAATTCAACCTAAATTGTATTAACTTAATATAGTATTATTTAAAATCATTCTAAAGTCATGATGTAAAATCCGATTTTTTTTTGTTAGGAAAAAGAAAGTAAAACTACATCTAAATTCAAAATTTCATCCAAATCATTAAAGCTATTTCCGAGATATATAAGTATAATATATTTAAACAAGAGTGAAGCAAAAGATTGTGACTATATCTATAAAGGTATTGCGAATCAAATAAGGTTTCTCCCGAATTTCCTTTGACGTGACATCAAAATGACATTGATAGAAACTGAATAGAAAATGGTAAAGGAAAATCCTATCCTAATCCTGAAAGTTCATCTGTCTGTCTGTCTCTGGATAGCATAGAAATATTTTTGATTAATAAGTAATATAAGTTGTAGATTTTGATCCAATAATGTTATGTCACAATAGTAATAAAAAAATGCAACATTAATATGAAACCACTCAATCTCCAATTATTATAATAATGGCAACACTGAACGAATGTCTCATTCATTCGGTAGATAAGACAGAGTGACTGACAAAAGATTTATTGAGTTGATCTTACTAATATTATTTGAAAGTTTGTATGTTTGGATATTTGTTACTTAATCACATAAAATTAGCTGAACGGATTTTGATGGGATTTGGCAAAGAGATACGTTATAATCTGGATTACACATAGGCTACTTTTTATCCTGGAAAATTTCATAGTTCCTGTGGAATATAATAAAATCACGTTGTGGACTATGAGAGTTATCGTAATAAGTATAAAAGAGCTCTGTAAACCTACACTTCGGTCACAAGTCCAAGTTCTTGGGTTCGTTAGAAACTTTGCTTAAAATATATCAATTTAATATAAACTAACGTCCCGCCCTGGCTTCGCACGAGTCTTAAAAGATGAAATAGCGCTTTTAAGTAAAGGTTCCAGGCGGTTCTATCTTTTTTGACTTGTTCAACAGTTATCGTCATATTTCAACCAATTTACACAAATCCTTAACAAATTATACACTTAAACCTTCCTCATGAACCACTCTGTCTATTAATGAAAACAGCATGGTAATCCGTTCAGTAATTTTTGAGTTTATTGTGAACAGAAAGACAGATGTTTTATTTTATAACATGTTTTCACAGCTTGGCGACTTGAAAATAGACTCAATGTAAAACTTTATCTATAGAGTTTCTAATCCTTATACCTGAAGTTTCGTACTTATCTTTTGTTACAGAAGTTTCATTCTTTTTGTTCATCTTTTAGGGTAGAAGTTTTAATCTCTTGTTTAATTTAAATGAGTTTAAATCTGTGGGGTGGATCTACTAAATGAACGACAACATTTTTAAGTCAAATTTTCTTTTAAAATAACCTTTAAAAGAAAATTTGACTAAAGTGACTGTAACCTGCCTGTATATATGTTACCGTAAAATTGTAAATACCGTGAGATTATAATCTATCTCGCGATATTGTAAACTCTTGAAAAATTGTGAACCGTAACGTACTGCTTACAATTTAACAACTATTACAGTGCGCATAATGAACATAGTAAAAAATGAGAAAGTAAAAAAGAATATTTTTTGTGGTATTTAATACAAATATAATGAAAGAATGAAAGAAATATGATATACCAATTGGATCTCTTTTACCTCGGATCACTTTGAAGGACTGTCTGGAAACAATTAATTATAATCCCAATTCAAATCATTGGATTACGAATTGAAAAAAGATTGAATTTTATTTACACACAAATTTGAATTTAGATACTATTTTCTATCCATAATCCAAATAATGTAGAGATCAAGATTTGTTATTAATTTCACTCAAAAAGTTAGGAGAAATAATATAACATAATGATATAAGGTTTGAAGCGTCAGTAGCTCAGTGGTTCGGGCGCTAGATTCACGATCAACAAGTCGTGGATTCAAGTCCCGGACATTGGACTACTGACGTGGTCCACTCCTGACACAAGCTATTTATTAGCTTACTAGTAGGGGTAAAGGGAATACTAGTAGTATGTGATCCATAATGTTAGTAATAGTTAAAGAAATTTATGAATGGTTTTAATGCTATCAGTTTTTATTACTCACCAACAGATGGCGCATGACATAAAAACAGTAATTATACATGATATAAAAAATATCTATTTTTAAATAAGCGAAGTCACTTTTTATTATGTCCCGAAAACAAGATTCCACAGCCGTTTACTATATTGTGTCTTCTTCCCTAAATTATCGTAATAAACTGATCCAGAGAACCGAATTAATCAAAATGATGTCAGTAAAAGGACCTTCATCACCCTCAGAAGCAATACAAAATCAATTAAACGATAATAAAAACGGTTTCATCGATAATTGAAATCAACTCGAGGCGGAAGAAGCCTTTAATAAATTACTAAACTAAGTGACGGTAACAGTAATAATAGAAATAAAAATTCATTAAAAAGTGTTTAGTAAATAAAGCTTACTACTCTGTACAGGATTACTTGAATGATGACAAAGCTTGGAATCAAAATGACCTTTGTAAAATATAATGGATGGTAGCTTCAGACAAACTGACTGACTAGCTAATTTTGACGTAAACTGAACTGTATGGTATATTCAGAGAAAACACTTGAGAAACTAACATCATAACGAATAGCTGTGACTAGAAAAATACCCATTCAACATTCTATTAGACTGACGGCTTATCATTTTACAACCACTAGCATTTTAAAAACTGTACTTGTTCTTTGTAAAACGTAAAAATAGAAATAAACTATTTTGAGTTTTAATTTGAGAAGTATTCTACATTCTACAATATATAATACAAGAAAACCCATCCATATAATTTTAATGGAAATACTTTAAATAGAGTAAATGAGATAAAAGATCTGGGTTACCTTGATCAAAAACTTACGTTTAATTTTCACATCGAAAAAATTATAGCAAAAGCCTATAAAATTCTTGCCTTTATTTTGCAAGTAGATAAGGATTTTAAAAACAAATTCTACCTTAGTCATATTATTTAATGCTTTTTGTCGATCAATACTTGAATATGGCTCTGTTATCTGAAATCTACAATATCACGTACACATTGACAAATTAAGACAAAATAAATGTATTAAACCTTTGGGAGTTTCTGTAAAACTTCAATAATGATTTCTTTAGTTTTTTATTGTATTTGTCTGATTTGTTATGTATCTATTACTTACTACTAGAAACTTAATTGGTTTATGATATATTTGAATTCCGTTACCTATGTTTATTACACTGTTTGTTTCCCAAATAGAAATAAATTAATTAAAAAAATAAAGTTTTTCAATAGAAAGCCCTTTAAGCTCTAGATAATATTACTTCACAACTAGATCTTTTAAACAACAACGGATTTTAACGCGGTTTACCAATTAAAAGAGTGATTCAAAAGGAAAATTTACAAATATAATACATCTAATTTATAGTAGAGAAACCGTGCGAAGTCGGGGCAGGTCGCCAGTATACAATAAGAATAAATAATTTAATTAGAACGTCATAATGTAGCTTAATGTGTAGTTTCCTAAGGGGACAGAGTTCATCTGGATTCTGCGCAAAAAACTAATTACATTTGGGATGAGCACATTCTGTCCTATCCTTATCCTTATCCCTGGGAAATGGAAGGTTTAATATATTATACATATATATAATAAAAATGTTTTCTTCTTTATTACAGCAAGGGAACAAATAATTAAACCCATTGACTACTGTTGATGAGTATTCGTCACCAACATTCTTCATTGAACTCTACGACGACCATTTCTATATAAATGAAATATTGACTACTATTGACGAATTAGTTAGTCACCTACACTTCAAGGTTGTAAGCCGTTTTTTCTGCCATTGAATTAATATAACAAAGTATTAATTCTTGTGCCAAGTAGCTTGTCAGTTGACACTAATAGTAAACTAAGTTATTCTTGGTGCCAAGACGTAAATTCATCGATATTGACATTTATGGTTGCACCAGAACCAACTAAGCGATATTGGCAGTCAGTATGCTAAAAAAGGCGTTTCCAACTTGATAAACATATTTTATTATTATCTGCCAAGAATTATGAGAACTTGCAGAGAGTAAAAAGTAGCCTATTTTTCTTTCAGATCCATATCTTTTTTCGAGACAAGGAATTTGAGGTTCAAATGATTGTAAGATAAAATTTGTACCGCAGAGGAGAGAATCGTTTGTAGTAGAATTAAACTTCTGTCGCATATTACACTAAAGGAACGGAAATTTCTAAATTAAATTCCTTGTAAACAATAGACAATAGATTCCTCGCACATTTGCTGTAAAATTGTAGCTTCTTTGGATTGCATTATCAATTCCTTTTTATTATTTTTTCTTACCTTACAAGCCTTCAAAGTGCTTAGTAGACTAGGCAGTAATAAAGCAGCAATCAGCAACAGCTTCTTAATCAGCATAACTGCTAGAAGAATGGGGATGAGCAGCATTTTGGTCTTCATAGTTGCTAACAGATTGAGCAGAGGAATCATAACAGCCAGCTTCTTTCTTTTACCACGACCTGGAATCAATTGCAGAGTAATAAATATTTATGTATGAAACGAAATTTTAGATTTTCGCTAACCGAACAAAATCTTTTATAAGTTATCATCACTACGTAGTATAAAACAAAGTCGCTTCCCGCTGTCTGTCTGTTTGTCCTAATGTATGGTTAGATCTTTAGAACTAAGCAACAGATTCTGATGCGGTTTTTTTTAATAGATAGAGTGATTCAAGAGGAAGGTTTATATGTATAATAAATGCATAATATATTAGAGAAACATTGATAATTTTAAAGGTTTCTAATGTGATGTCTTAGATAAACAAATTGTTTTTGAGCTTACATTGCAAACGCTGGCTGAACCCTACAAGATAGATCAAAATAATGTACTACAGTATTGTACACCTTAAAAAGGTCTACAAAATAGTCCGCGATGGTATATGTCTATCTCTTAGGGATAACCTACAATAACCATTTTTTATCCTTTACTTTTTACCAGAAATAATGCCGTATTTATGAAGCGATTTTAAACCATACAGCATTAATCCTTATCCAATTAGGTACCTTAAATAGATTGTGCATTTAATATAGATCAATATGGCTCTTTACAGCATAAAGTTTAAATAAATATTTTCGAAGATATTACAGATTTAAAATGCAGGATTACGGCTAAATACCCGTGTTAAAATCCAGGATGGGTCGACTAGTTATTATATAATTACATAAATACAGATGCCTGAATTTGTTTGTTTATATTCTTCCTTCACTTATTTATTATCATTAAGTTCCTATATTAACACATTGACTGCTGCTGATGAACTACTTCGTCATGTTTCAATTTAGAAAATTTTGTTCCTAAGTAAATGTGTATGATGTCGACTTTTTTGCGTCAATACTCAATAGTATGAAAGTGTAGTTTCACGATTATTTACATTATTTTTTATTAATTTATTGCCATTTTAACATATTGACGGACTAGTTCGTCGTGTTTTAGGACGAACATCATGATATTTTTGTGCTAAGAGTATTTTAAGTGCGGTGTTCTCTTATTTATTAGCTGATCTAATTGATTTAATAGCAATCTTTCTCTCATAATTCAGTGATTTTCAGTTAGTTATTTTCATGATTAACATCCAATTACTAACTTAAAAATAACAGAATTGCTTTAATAACAAATTATTTATACTAGAAGTAAGACTTAAGTGACATTTGCTATCTATGTTTTCTATTCGCTTATTCATTATCAATGAGTTGCTATATCTTATATATAAAATTCTCGTGTCACAATGTTAGTTACCATACTCCTCCGAAACGGCTCTACCGATTTTGATGAAATTTTGTGTGCATATCGGGTAGGTCTGAGAATAGGTCAACATCTATTTTTTATACCCCTAAGTGATAAGGGTCGCCCACTCCAATTTTTTAAAATTTATATGGCAAATCTTTGCCGGCTCAGCTAGTCTATACTAATATTATAAAGGGAAAGAAAAAATTTTTTGTATGTAACGAATAAACATAAAAACTACTGAACCGATTTCAAAAATTCTTTCACCATTAGAAAGCTACATTATCCCTGAGTAACATAGGCTATATTTATTACAAGAAAAAATTAGAGATCCCCAGAAATTCTCACTAAAACCAACACAAGGTGCAAAAAAATTAGCCATAAAATATCTTTCATCGCATGCGCTGCGAAAAGTATTGATGATAGAACAAAAAAATATTATACAATATTATAGAACGTATTAATATCTACAAAAAACTCCGCGAGGCCAAAAATGTCTATCAAAATTAGACCATGTTTTCCATAACTTTGTATTAATTCTTATACAAATAAATTATTTCGTAATGAAGACTGTTTCAATACCTGTTAATTACTTTTTGAATTATTGAAATCGGACATTCCAGTCAAAAGATATTACGAAATAAAAATATCAAGATAAATAAAAAATAATCCCAGACGGGCCGCCGGCGCGGTGTAGCGTGCCTCGCAGCGCAGCGAGTAACGCGGCGATAGAGGGAGCGACAGAATGTGGGAGCCAAAATGTTAAAAAAAAATTATCCACCCGTGCTAAGCCGGGACGGGCCCCTAGTAATATATATATTAGCAAATTTTCTCCCACTGACGAAATAGTTCATCGTGTTTTATGACTCCAAGTGTGCGATTTAATGTCTATGAGGTATTGTTTTTTAAATTATACTATAAAAGACGTCATTAACAATTAAAAACATACATATTATATAGCTCTATAATAACAGAATTTCTTTAAGTTAAATCTAACCTAGAAAACAAACAAAAGTGTGACAGAATGCCTAACATTAGTTCCGTTGCGTTTCTCCCACGTTACGACCCAATTATTTCGTTCACAGCATTTTAAACTTGATTGAAACCGTGTTTACTTAATCTTGATTTGTATGCTTGGGGATTTATTAAATTGAGAGATATTGAGGTAAAGGTTAAGTTTAAATTTAGATAAACAGGTTATTTTTAAACCTCGACGCTACAACGACGGGGTCTTTTAAGTTTAACCTGTGTATCTGTGTGTCTATTTGTGGCATCGCAGCACCCAAGATAATGGACTGATACTAATTAAATTCACCTCTGACTCTGAGTTATGTGTGTTTTAAGCAATTAAATATCAATTGCTTTAACGGTGAAGGAAAACATCGTGAGGAAACCTGCACTCCTGAGGGTTCCCTTAAAGTTCTCAAAGGTGTGTGAAGTCTACCAACCCGCACTGGGCCAGTGCGGTGGACTATGGCCTAATACCCTCCTCATTCTGAGGAGGAGACCCGGCTCAGCAGTGGAGTTGACGGGTCGTGATGAACTAATTAAATTTTATTTGTATGAAAGGCAATTTAATCGAGATGGTTCTTAGCTATGTATTGTGAAGGTCTGTTCATCCGTTTGAAGACTATCAGCTTATTTCTAACTTAAGAGCTGCGTGATAATTTTAATATATTGACAATTATAACAATCTTGTAACCATGGTAACACACTGACATTGCTTACACTGAGTACAAGTGAAACGGTATTTTTCGATACCTTTCTTTCGATACCAAGTAACGAATACAATCGCGTATTAAACTTTTTTAAAGTAAGTAACAGTACCTATATATTTTATCTATCATTTTTTTTCATATTCCCAATATTTGGTAAGTTTGTATTGACTGCTATTCGGTAGCAAGGTAGAGCAGTGGAGGTGAGAGTTAACGAGTTGTAGAGAACGTCTTTAACCCTACTCCTGAGTCTCAAGAGGCAGGCTTCCGTCTAGACTGCATGTTAGTACAAACATATACATATGACATTTGTATTATCACTATTAAAATAATTTTGAGCTAGTCAATTTATCCACGAAACTACTTGTCAAACTGCAAATTCGGGCTTGTAAATTTTTAGACAAACGCTATCAACAGTGTTGCCAGTATTATTGCATACAATGATTTTCAAACAAAATCCTATTAATATTATAAACGCGAAAGTTTGTAAGAATGTATGGATGTATGTTTGTTACTCTTTCACGCAAAAACTACTGAGTGGATTTTGATGAAAATTTACAATATTATAGCTTACACATTAGAATAACATATAGGCTGTAATTTATAATGATATAGTGCGAATTATCCAAAATATAGCGTTAAAAATATAAATATATTTTTCTAAGAAAAATTGCTATTGAAATAAACTCTTATTGAGTTTAATAGTTTAGAAATTATTAATATCTCTCAAACCACGATAACAATAAAGACTTTCATCTTTTATTTACAATTATTAGTTTAATAAAATTGTGGTTTTGACTTGAGTTAATATTGGACGTGAGTAAACTCAGCTTCAGTGGTTCGGGCATTGATTCACGATCGATAAATCGTGGGTTCAAATCCCAGACATTGGACTACTGGCGTGACCCACTCCTGACACAAGCATTTTAGCTTACTAGGAGGGGTAAAGGGAATACTAGTAGTATGTCATCCATACTGCTAGTAATCTTTTTTATAAACTGTAACAGTAGTTAGCTTAAAATCAAGCATTTATTACAAAACGTAGGTTTTCGTCTGCTATGGTTTATCGAGTAAACAGTATCAAATCACAATTCCGGAAGTAGCGACGTAATTTCTCGTCACGTCATAAATCCATTACGGAATCCTGACATCGCTCATCTGCGGTTCACATTTGAATAATGTCTCGCTAGCGTCTGGGGAAATAATTCACCGACATGTGTGTTGACTTCCAAGATGGCTGTTTCTTCAAACTATTATATTTGAATAATTCTTCTACTATTATAGTACATATAGGCAACTTTCATGGCCTCTGCCTATTATTTTTTTTTTATGGTAGATAAGGTGCAAACGATTACGGTTTAACTGAGGTAGGGCACAGCAGGAAATTTCCTGCTCAAATATGGAGCAGCCTGACTGGGGTAGCACCTCGACCTTACAGAATATCACAGCTAAATAACACTACTCTAAAGCAGTGTTGTTTTCCTGTTGGTGAGTAAGGTGACCAGAGCTCCTGGGGGGAATTGGGGATAGGGTCGGCAACGCGCTTGCGATGCTTCTGGTGTTGCAGACGTCTATAAGCTACGGTAATCGCTTACCATCAGGTGAGCCGTACGCTTGTTTGCCGACCTAGTTACATAAAAAAAACGAGCAAATGGTCCACCTGATGGTAAGTGGTACCCTATTGTTTTTCTGCTGTTTCAGCGGACCCTGAGCAAGATCCCATAGTCCACGAGATCCGCAGCATTAATGGGATGGGAGAGGGAGGGGGTAAGTCTGGCCCACATGTGGCTCGACCGGAATGCGTCTATTGTACTTGGGGATCGGATTCGCATGCTGGTGGTCGCAAGGGAATAGATCCCCTACCACCAAGGGGATGCTGGGTTACTCGGCTACGAGATGCTCTCCCAGCGGCAGAAGGGAATAGTATTCTTACCCGTCCCCTCACGGGTGCCCATGCGTTAGTCAGTCAATCAGATTTTTCTTTTCTCAACTAAGACAAAGATTTGATTGTTATAATTTTTGTTGCGAATAATTTCAAACATTACTGCATCCATCTTGATAATTCTTAACGATAACATAATGATTGCAATTATACTTTAAATACCACGAGGCGAAGCGAAGGTTAGTATCGTAAAATTATAAAGATTACTAGCTGACCCGGAAAACGTTGTTTTGCCATATACATTTGGGGTGGGCCACTCTTATCACTTAGGGGGATGAAAAATAGACTGCAGATTCTCTCACCTCCTGAATATGCATATAAAATTTCATAAAAATACTTCGAGCCGTTTCGGAAAAGTATGGAAAAGTTAGGTACTTATTATGCGTAAAATTGGGCGCCATTTTGAACATTTTTGGTACCTTACAATATTTAATATAATGTATATAAAAAAATTGGCGATTTTGTGATTTATTTGTTACTAATTACACAGCATTATGTCGGCGCGTAAGTTAGACTGAGGTTAAGCTTAACTTAAGTTTAAACAGAGAACCTGGGCAATAAAGGCGAGTGTTTGAAATGAATGAAGGAATTCCTTAAACCTTCACCTTGGTCACAAGTCCAAGGCACTGCTGGAGTTCCTCTCATAATTGTAACAGATAATAATGTTTAGTTATTTATCGGTTCAGTAGCAGTATCATCATTTCATTTACCCAACATTCTATCCAATATTTCACCCCTCCTTATATTGTTTTCTAATACCCCCTTAAGTTGTGCTATTAAGCTACTATACTTTCTATGAAATAAAGGTGTTTAGTATAGTTTTAGCGAATACTAAAACTGTGCACCTAAATAATAACTAGAGTTTCTAGTTGTTATAAAGCTTCGCATCTATTTATTTAACAAATAATGACTTAATTAAAGCTATTAATTAAAAGTTTATGCAAATATTAATTCTTGCGCTTAAAACGAAATGAAACATACGATATGTTTCATTTCGTTTTAAGGTTATTATTAAGGTTAGATCTCGAAACTCATTATCTGACAGTCAAGTGTAATTTAGATATTAAATTATCTGTAGCCGAGTGTTTTATATGTATCTAATACCAATCTTGCAGCAAATTATATATTTAAAAAATAAAATAACTTTATATAATAACATAATATGACAAATTAAAGTAGTTTCATAATTACATATCTTATACTAATATATAAAGCTGAAGAGGTTGTTTGTTTGCTTGAACGCGTTAATCTCAGGAACTACTGGTCCGATTTGAAAAATTGTTTCAGTGTTAGATAGCCTATTTATCGAGGAAGGCTTTAGGCTATATATCATCACGCTAAGACCAATAGGAGCGGAGCATCACGGGCACGAAATCGTGCGGGTCGATTAGTACTTTATACCTAGTAAGAATAAAAATTTTATTCATACGAAGAACATATTTCCTTTTTGTATTCTGTACGAAATATACTACAGTATACATCTAGTTTCAAACGAAGACATCGTAAAACAATATTAATAAGGGATATTTGTTTTGTTGGAATTTCTGAAGAGACCATCCTTTATCACATTATTTACTTAGTTAACTAATTATAAAATAAATATTTAGAAAAAACCTAATTCAATAATTAATTTAATTTAATATTATGACACATTTATAAGCAATGTGATCGCGAATCCATCTATGTGACAAAAACATCAACACAACATAAGCTAATAGCGAATTTTTCTCATAGTGACTCCGATGTAATCTTAGGTAGTAGAAAATAAGCATATTTTAGTACTAGGTACGAAATAACTGGTATAGTAGAGCAAAATTTAAACTAAGATTTAACAACGCAATAAAACCAAGAGGTATTTGTGGTATTGGATTTGTTGTGAAGTTTCTTTCTGAAGGCTGTAAAGATAAAGCTGAAAATCAAGCGGCTTTACAGAGAAAGGGCTTTCCATTTGAAAGGGTTTACCATTTGAAAAGGTGGGCTTTAAAGAGGCATCATCTCTTACAACCAATAAAAATGTGTTTTGTTAGAGATTTTAAGATTATTTAGGGGTTCTATACGCAGACTCACAGTATGACGGCTTTACTAAAATATCTTTCTGGGGGTTACACTTTAGACTTAGAGCTTCAGCGTTATCAGCCAGAATATTCTTTTTTTACCTTTTTTTTTCGATTGATGTTTATCAGGTGTCCTACATTCGAGAAATTAAAAATGCGACTTACATCATCCTACCAACATCATAAATAACCGTATTTTTAAATTAAATTTAGTCTGTTGGTTTAAGGGACTATTTAGGGTCGAAATTTACTTTAAAAATAATTTTTGTAAGTATCTACATCAAGCTTTAAACTTAACGTTTTTTATTAAATAATCGATTTTTTACTTATTAATAAAAAAAAAATATTAGTTTGCTATATTTTATCATTTCCATTAAAAGAAGCGAAAAAGATGGATTAAGAATAATTTTTGTAGAATTTTGGTTTGTCTCTTGTTGTCATATAAATACAAAACCTCAACAAACTTCGAACTGAAGTTTATTTTCACTAATTTAAAATTTACTAGATAACATATAAAAAATGATTTTTTAGAGTTAGATTAAATAATTTATTGGTATTTAAGTGAAGCATGTAATGGTCATAGCTTTATTATGTTTATGATGCTTTAAGTAATTGAATACAGCTATTTGTGAAGCAAAAGGACATAACAATCAACTCGTTTAGTTTTATTAGTATTAATTGGCAAGGAGTGACTAGGTCAAATTTATATGTAAAGTTAGACTATGAAATATTATATGTAGAATTTATTTATTACTACTGCTTTTCTTCTTTATTCACCTATTAATAATTTAATTTTACATCGCAGAAATAGATGTGTGTTTAAATATATAATTAACTCTAAGTGAATCAAAAATATTTTATTAGATTGTAGAGATTATCGCTTACAAATAAAATCAAAGTTCTTCTTCATTCATCTTGTGAGTAATGGTTTCACTTAAATATTGCAATATTAAACTAATAATAACTTCTTTAGCATAACTATTATGCGTGGGAGAAATCACAAAATACAGTGTCAATGTTTTTTATATGATTTATCAAAAGCCTTTGATTATGTAAATTGTGAAATTCTATAAAATAAAGTTATCTATTATGGCAAAAATGTACAGAACTTAATCTTATTGTTTCACGTATAAGCAAAAAGGATTCTAAAGATTGCTATTAGTGTTGCCATATTATCTTAACCCTTTCTGCAAATGGTATTCCTCAAGGTTCATCTTAGGTTACTTTCATATTTTTATATATTATATTAATGATAATTTAGAATAAGTAATTAGAATTAAGACATTAATATCTCTAGGTTAATTAGAGAAGATTAAAATTCTACTCACAATATGACAAAAAATATATAAAAGACTTACCATCATCTTGCTGCTCTTCAATAGTTCTGGCACCTTCCGGCAAATTCACTTTCAGCCCTTTCATTGTGAAGAACTCCTTTACTAAATTCATGAAATACTTTGCTATCTCAGTCCACTCAGATAAGAAACTTCTATCTTCAGTTTGCAATAAATCTACTTCATCCATAACTGTTAAATTTCTTACGGTCTCTTCATCTAATGGTACGAAACTTATCATCGTATTAGCTGTGATGGTTTCGTTATTATTTATATCACCAAAGAAAGTGTTCTTGGCAATTTTCAAAGCTCTGTATTTGATGCAGGAGAATGCTTCGCCTTTTAAAAAGCAACTGTCTTTTATATATCTGAGGTATCTATCCTCAGTATTTACGTAGTGTAACGAGAGTATGATGATAATGATTCGTAAGATACTCGATTGTACATTCATTTTGATTTCTGAAACAATTTTAAATATTATTTTAAAATAATTGTTCAAGAAAACTGTTAAAAGAGTTTGTTTATCCTTGGCTTGATAGATAAAATATTTATAACAATAGGTCTGTTTAAAAGATGTAAATCTGAATATAGGTATAAATAAAAATAAAATAAATTAAAATAATTTACATAAGTTGGGCTTTCTGTAAATAACGTAACTAGCATCCTCCAACTGGCTCTATGGAAAACTGATTCAATGAAAAGTAGTAGAGAAAAAAACCTTATAAGTGCAAGAAAATCATCGAGTCCTTAAGATCACGTGGCACGGAGAGAAACTAATTTTGTATAAGAAATAAATTATTTACCAACTAAGTTGACATGCTAGCCAAATAATTAATTTTCACCCATCGATATTTATAATATCAAGAACTTGATAAAAAAAAAACAGATTTTTCCATCCAATGGAATGCCAAAAAAAGCCAATGGATTTTGTTTGTACGTAAAATTGGAGTAATACAATCGTAATGAAGATTTCGAGTAGACAACAATTATAAACATTTTCGTTTCGTCGATATCGTGCAGTACATATTAAAATATTGAGACTAATAATATAGTGTTGTTTAGTGGCGTGATGTTAAGCCTCCGCTATCGAGGAGCACGTGAGTTGTTAATATTCGTTAGTGCATAGTAAAAGATGTCCTTAAACCTAACTTTAATATTGATATCCAATGATAACATAGAGAATAATTATAATATTTATTTATCAAGAAATTTTAGTACTTTTTTTATCAGGATTTGTATAGTTTTTTTGCCTTTCAATGACAGTATTTAATTAATTTTAATGTTATATACCCGAATTTGAGTTTAGATTCTACTTTCAATCCATAATCTAAAGATTTTAAATTTGATTATTAATAATTTAGAAGCGTCAGTAGCTCAGTGGTTCGGGCGTTGGATTCACGATCGATAAGTTTCAAGTCATACTGCTAGTAATGTTCTAGTAGACTTGAGGTTATTGTCTAACGGAGCTCGCTTGTTGATCTAAGGTTTAATATTGTTTACGGTATAGTCCCATGTAGATAACATTCGGACGTTAAACAATTTTCATAGTATCACACTCTACTGGGGACTACACTCTTTTGATCTTACGACTCTAAAGTAAAATGATGCGATGTTTCAGTTCTCAAGTCCATGGTGTCCCATAAATATAATCCAATTTGCCATTGCCATTTCGAAGTAAATAGAATAAACACAATTACCATCTCTCCATGATATAAAACAAAGTGCTTCTACAGCGTCTGTACGTTCTCAGTAATTTTATTGTCCTAATTACTTTTATATTGACTTAAACTGAATTCTATATTTACTGTACACTTATCAATAAAGATTATTTAATTGATTAAAACCTGAAGAACCTGAACAATTGAGGAAAGATTCAGACTTAACCTAATGGTAAGTAAACCAAACTTCAAATTAAATTGTAATAGACAAAAAATATTCAAGATAAAAAAATATTCTTTATCGATCGAAGATAACTATGGGTTTCCCGAATTTTCATCAAAAGCCTTACCCCCGATTGTTACAATCAAACCAATAATTACAGAGATGATAAGTGTTTTACTTATCTAGAAATTATGACTGAAACCTAGTGCTCTGGAACTTAATAGATCTTTTAAGTTTAATTCAATAATACCTCAGTGAAGCGAATTATTGAGTTCCCTAGTTGTCTACGAGTATCTTTCTATGAATTCGACTACGACTTCTATATTGAGTACAGAGTGAATTGAATAACACTCCCGCACCAAATCACTCACTCAATAACTCTAGTATTAAACTACGCAACAGATTTTAATGGAGTTTTCACCAATTTACAGATAGATTCAAAAGTAACGAAACAGTGAAAAACCGGAAAGGGTTGCTAGTTTTAAATAGAAAGAATGTATTATAAATATTTGTATGCGCATATTTGTATATTTTCGGGATAAAAAGCCAAACTTCATTGACATTCATTTGTTCATAAAAATGTGGATAACAAACATCCAAACATACAAACTTTCATCCTAATATTATTAGTTGGATTAGTAGAAGAAATAATAAAATGAAATTCATGCCTTCATTGTTGCAACATTAAACATAATAAAGTGAGCAAGGTTAAAGATGTTCCAAAACTTTGGACCAGAAATTCTTAACTAACAGTTAAAATTCAGACATTGTTTAAGTTAAAATTAAATTAAAGTTCTGTGAAATAACTGATGTAACTTTAGTCTAATTCACTGGAGCTTTTATTTCATTTATATTTATGAGCTAAAATAGCTTTGTAGTTTAGATTTACATTTAGACTTATATTTACTTCATTGACTAAAGTTTAATGCTTGGAAGTTTGTTACTCAATCACACAAAAATGCCTGAACGGATTTTATTGAAATTTAGCACATAGATACTTTATAATGTGGATTAACACATAGGCTACTTTTTATCCCGGAAAAATCTTAAGTTCCTGCGAGATAATAAAATATGTTTACTGCCGTAAGCTTCTGAATATTATATTTTTATTTTGCAAATGTTTTTTATAAAGCTAAGTAAACGAAATAAATTGCATTCGAACGAAGTCAGGGCGGGTAACTATTATATATTATATTAGTGGAAGTTTGAAAATTTTAGACCAATAAAATTTCGTCTTCAATTATATATGTACAAATATATTAAAGTTTGTATGTACTTACATTTTATTTTATTAAATATTCACAACTACAGATTTTATATTTAAACTAAAAATACGAAAAAGAGTTATAACTCGAAAAAATTCCAAAAATCCGGAACATAGCTACATCTTCTGAATAACAATATTATATTAAGGGTGTATTAACAAAATGACTTTTCAATCAATATAATAGTCATATTTTTTTTTATAAATATTTTATTTATTTATATAAAATTCTCGTGTCACAATGTTAGTTACCATTCTCCTCCGAAACGGCTCGACCGATTTTTATAAAATTTTGTGTACATGTCGGGTAGGTCTGAGAATCGGTCAACATCTATTTTTTATACCTCTAAGTGATAAGGGTGGCCCACCCCAATTTTTTAAATTTATATGGCAAAACAATCGTTCTCAGTTACTCATCGCTGAGTAACTCACTGTTTTATAATAATTTTATTAATAGATCTTTTAAAAGCATTTGAGATACTTATTTCTTTCAAAAATTACTAGCGACCCGTCCTGGCTTCGCACGGATTTTTTCATTTTACTTTTCTTTTTTTTAACAAAAAGGGATTAGAGACAGAGGCGAGAGATTTTGTTTTATAATATTATATGTAGTGATAATTTTGCTTCATGATGAGTAATCAACAACATTAACACTTCTACATATTTTTTTTTTAATTTGACAGTTGGCAGATGACTCTACTCCACCTGATGGTAAGTGGCAGTAAAGTCCAAACACGATACAATATGTAAAATGTAAAAAAAGATATAAAAAAGGGATTGTAATGGGAAACTCACTTCTTAGAATTAAAAAAAATCACTTACATTCAATTTAAAGCACTAAAACACAAATAACTTAATAAAAAAGCAGCAAAACCACCAACAGTGACCACCAGTGACCACCAGCGATCAACAGTCAATGTCAAGTCTACTTCAGACACGCTATTTAAATGATCTGCAATCAGTAAATACGATCCGGATCATTTCGAAACTAAGTAGACGAGAGTGCGCGACTTTCGCTACTTTTATTCATAATTATATGCAATTTACATAAAAATTGTATATGTGGATACACAATATATATACTGTATATTACTGTAGTAACTAGAAGTACTGTATATCTTGAGATTTTCTAGTTAAAACCTGATATTTATCAAATTTTTTAAATATTTATTTTAAGTACAGGCTTGAGACTCAGCAGCAAGTTTATGTCGCTCCTTAATATTCTTAAGCCCTCGCCTTCACTGCTTTACCTTTTTATGTCGTTAAAAACTACAAGAGGTTTATTGTTTTTTTAATAACATTGTTCATAATTTTGGAAAATAAAATAGTAGGTATTTATTATAAATATATCCATCAGACTGATCAATGGCAGTTCGACGAGTGATTTTATATAGTGAATTATGACATGTAATAGTACAGTATCGTCCAAATTGATTACACGTTGAATGGATTGACTGAATCCTAGCTTAGTTAAGTATTATGTTACCTAGTCTAATATTAGGTAGAACTAAAACCTGCATCTGGGTCACAAGTCCCCGTTACTGTTCAGCTTCCTCGTATATATCTGAGCATTATAGTACAGTATAGTTAATAATAATTTGTAAGACCAAACCAGTAATTGACATGAACTTTCGTAGAAAATGAAAAAAATTCGTAATAAAATGTTTTGACGAAAAAAGCTGTGTTTTGACATATACACAGACAAATATTCTCATTTATTATTATACATTCCCTTAAGAAACACAATCCCTGGTTTCTATTATATGGTTTCACTTTTACTATCATCGTGTTTCAGACCATTGATATCGAAAGGTAAACGTCCTTTAATGTTTATTGTATCAGGATTTATCCAAAGAAATTCTAAAAAATTCAATATTTAATGAATCTGCATTGAATATTTAAATTTGTATAGTCTTGTTAAAGGACTAAAGTTCAATAAACATCTATATAAGAAAACAATCCTAAGGTTACGTTTCCATCACAGAGGAGCGAGGTAGTGTAGCGAAGTATGTGTTTGTTAAGAGGCTAGGTTAATAAAGCGATTCTATTGTTTCTTAACAAACAAATCCCTACATACGCAGCCTTATACTTATCTCTTTGAAGGCTGACTTAAAAACTGTTTATAAGGTTGGGAAATTTCACAATAAAGAGATTTACTTTAGATTTCTTTGTTGTTCATACAAAATTAATATTTTAAGGTTAGTTTATTTCCAGGAAGAAAAATAACTACGATGTAATAAACAACCATAAGAGAATGAAATTAATGTTAAAGTATAAGAGTTAGGATAGTTTTTATCTCAATAACAGGTCATGTGGAATATAAGGGAATGTTGCGTACTTTAAAGTGCATTTTTATAATTTAGAAATGAATTCCTTTTTCATTTTGTTAGCATCCGTTTTAATTTTATATAAATATGTCCGTACAATGCTTGAATATTATCTATGATATATTGTTTATTGTATAGGAAATATATTTTAGAACTTGGGAAATTACAACAAATATAATAATGAATTTGAATAAAGGTAAGATGATTAAATTATATAAAAAAATGTTAAATGTTGATAATGAATTATCTATGTGTTAGATCATATTAGTGATGAATTGTTAGCATTGATACTGTTTCCGTTATTTTTTTGCAAGGAGACAGAGTGCAGTATTTCAATGATTTTTGATGTGATAAGTGTTATTAACGTGGTTATGTGTGTAAGTGCTGGTGTTTTTCTTACGAAATAATTGTATTATACTATACTACATATATATATTATATTATACTACAGCTGACAAGTTGTTTAAAATTTAAATTCTAAGCATTGTACATAACTGTATTCGCAAGAACGTAAGAGCGCATCTAGCATTCAAAAGACAAGCGGTTGTTCACGCCTTTTCAATAAAATTATCATTCTAGAACCCGTGTTAGCACTCGAATCGACGATATCCAAAATCCAAGGTGATATTAGTGAGACATAAAAAAGTCATTGAAATGAAACAAGCATTTAGGAGAAAAATTATTTAGTTAGGAGAAGAATTATATATATATTGTGTGTATTCCCAAGTAATATTAAAGTTATAATCTTTGTGATTCTCAAAAACGTTGACAACATTACAGATCCTATCTAAACTAAGCAAATAAACTAAGTAAAAAGAAATATGATATATACTTCGGCGCATAAGTTAGGCTTAGGCTAACCTAACCTAAGTTTGATCAGAGAACCTGGGCAGATGAGGCGAGCGTCTCAATTGAATGTGAGGATCCTTTAAGCCTACACCTTGGTCACAAGTCCAAGGCACTGCTTAGATTCCTGTCGTAATTGTAAGAGATCATATTTGATTATTTATCGGTTCAGTAGTAGTATTCACATTACGTGTATCCAACAATCAATTCAATATCACCCCCCTTCTGTTTTACAATATTCCCCTCACTCCTTCTATCCTTCTCATCATAAATATCCGAGATATATTAAACAAGACGTTTTAATAAAAGTTTTTCTTCTAAAAGTTTTCAATATAAAATATTTCACTGTTCCGAACATTAAGCTCAACTTTACGAATAAAACAAAGACACAATTGCAGCAGTAAATATTTATAGTTCACATATTTTAGAGAACTCTTAAAATAAGGAAGAAAACTTTAAGAAACTACTTCCTAAGATTATATAAAATTTTTTACCAATCAATAGATTTGTGTTGTGTTAAAAATTAATTTTATTTATTCCTGAAAAACACTCTTTTTTTGTGAAAGAGAAAATGAAATAATAAAATATAATATTTCTATCTGCTATCTATAAATAGTATTTTAAAATAAAATTTTCTTTATTCTCATCATTTAAAAACCTTTTATTCGACACCCATATCGTAGGGAAGTATGAGAAATTGATATAATCAGTCCGCCATTTTTCATCCAAACTTTGATTAGAACTTTTTCTCAGAAAAACGTGAAGATATCAAGTTGAAATTTATACAACATTTTACGCTTTTATCCTATGTACCTATTATAATTTAGATTTTCGAGATAAATCAAAATTAGGCTTCGTTTTTTGATCTAGGAATATGATTTTTGGCAAGAAGCAAAATCTTATAGCGCTAGCTAGTATGGGAAAATCCTAAAATTGCCAATTTTTTGTTACATCACGAAAAAAATGAAATTTATAGATTTAGGTAATTACGCATTATTTGAAGAATACGTGAAGATATCAAGTTGAAATTAATATCAAAGTTATAATATCTTCAAGCTGTGACAAAATCAAATTTCTAAGTGTAAGCAATCAATAAATATGGCCATTTGTTCTTACGTGCTAACAAGCAGTTTTTATACAGGGTATTCGCATATGTGGAATATGTAGTCATCAAAAAAATAGATGTTTGCGATTTTAGTAATATTCGAATATGTTATACAATATATCTCCCCTCGATACAGATGCAAAATCTTTTTACTATTTAAACTCTAGTTAACGACTTTAATTTTCTGATATTGTAATTTAAAAACTTTAAATATTTTAAGAAAGAAAGTAATAATTTGAAAAGGAAAAATGTATTTAAAAAGATTATTTGGTAAAATATAAATTCTATTAATTGATTTATTAAATTTAAATTTTCTAAGCCTTATAGCTTAACGTTCATCGGGGTTTAATTCTGTACCGAAGACGTGTATATATAACATAAATGAATATAAGTGAAATGGCAAACATCGACGTTTTTGTTGTCGACACGACAATGTGAAATGAATATAAGGTTCGTATCGTAGCAACGGCTGTTGACGATATGACATGTTATTATATGACAATTTGCAAAATATTTAATTGACTCCAAGAAAAGAAGGAGGTTTTATATATTACAATGTATATTTTACAAATATATGTTCAGCGACTTTAAAATTATTTTAGCGAAATTGTTTTTTATTGCCTTATTTTTTTTTAATGTTTTATCATATTTTCTTATATTCTTTCTGTAGTTTCTTATGACGGACTTGTTATATGTTGTAATTGGTTTCTTGAGAAGAATACAAAATAACAGTTTAGGATTACCTTTTTTGTTGTCAAAAGTAGTAAAAGTTTGTATTTAATTTTTTTTGTTGACACGTCTATATAGAGCCTGGCAGCATGAATATCGGTTGACTACTGAATTTTTCTTACTGCTTAAGCTGTCGAGTTATGTCTTTCCGCCAGAGATGATAATTCGGATTTTCACTGAAGTTTTGAGTTTATAGTTAAATTTAGTTTTACTGATGAGCCGGCTACATTCGAAATTTCATTATTAAAAAAATTAAATGGCTCTCTTTTACCAGTAGGTGAAGCAAACAAAAAGAACCAAATTATTTAGTGTTCCCTGGAGCCATCTTACAGAGTCGGTTGTCCGACGATTTGTTTCATTTTCAATATTTTACAAGCCTTTCTCATAATAGCCGGTATCGAAAGAATTAGTAGAAGCAAAACATTTATATAGATCAACGGTCTTCATAAAAATGAAGAGAAAAATTTTAATTTTGACTAACAGTCACACAGTCGTTTTCAACCAATGATCAACATGCGACCTAAGAAATGAAGCAAACATTTTTAGATAATAGAAACTAAACTAACTCAGATAGTATTGGACCTTCTTTTGAGTTTTAAAACTCTTTTGTCTCATACACTCTGATTGTAAGAACAATGAGGCAATAGAGTTAAATACAAAATTTTTTCTCGAGCTCCAGAACGTCTTTTAGAAAGTCATTTTCTTACTGTTACTGCTGACTTTAACTTGTCGAACTTTGTTTTTAACTTCGGAATAAGTCAAGACTTGAGTACACTACTCTCCCTCTTGTAATTACTTGCAAACTTTAACAGTGCATCCTTGCTAATAGAAGAAAGAGCTCGAAATTACGAAAAACGACAATCTTTTTTTACATTTATAAAGTTGAAGCTATTTTTCTTACCTAACCATTATATTAACAGCCTCAATATAAAAATAAATAAATTTTCTTTGTAAAAAAAATAAAACTTTATTGAGATCCGAGATTTTCAGTTTAATAAGTTAAAAATCACTCACAATCACTAAATGAAAAAAAAATTTAAGACTATACAATTTGTATTTTATATATAAAATGTTCGTGTCACAATGTTAGTTACCATACTCCTCCGAAACGGCTCGACCTATTTTTATGAAATTTTATATGCATATACAGATGCGGTCTGAGAATCGGTCAACATCTATTTTTTATACCCCTAAGTGATAAGGGTGGCCCACGGTGGTAAAACTACGTTTGCTGGATCAGATAGTATTAACATAAAAGTGTAATTAATCATTACAAAGAGACAAATAAATTATTCGCTTAAATTATTTATTTATTTTTTTATTTAGGTATCCAGGCTAATTCTGTTTGCCAATATTATTCTAATTTTGGAAAAATTATGGTTGACACAATTTTTTTAAAAGATTACTATCAGTGTGGATCACATACTACTAGTATTCCTTAAACCCTCCAACTAAGCTAAATGTTTGTATTAGTCCAGTGACTGGGATTTTAACCCACGACTTACCGTGATAGTGTCATAATTTTCCTCATGAAATTACACCCAAACAAAGTCAGTGTAACTCGCTAGTCAGTGTATATTTTCGTTCCCGTAAATTCATTTCCTTTGAACAGGAATAAGTTTCGTTAGTTACATATACATAACATCAAAGGTTTGCCAAATGTTATATCAAATAACGTTTGATTTAATGCTGAAAAAGTCAACAGTTCGCTCGTAAATCTTACTACTTATGAGCTTACTATCATATACATATATCTATCTTATATATTTATTCATTACTATTTATTAAAATATTTATTACTATAAATACTTATTATTATGTTCAAGTAACTCTTTTATGTACACAGAAGTAGTTGATAAAAATTTCCCAATAAAAAAAGACATATTTCTCCAGGATAAAAAGTATCCTATATTTTAATTCAGATAAATTTCATTAAAATCTGTTCAGCCTCAGTCAAACTTTTTATCCCGCAAAAATTCAGATTTCCTACGAGATGATGTTAAAATGGGTTTACTGTTGTAAGTGCCTAAATATTTTTATTAACAACAATATATTTAGAAATAAATGCTTTTTGATATATCTAAATACTATTTATTATCTACTAGTCGACCCGTCCCGGCTTCGCCCGGGTGCAATTTTACACGCGTATTTAGCCGTAACCACTATGTCCCTGCATTATATATCTACAAAAATATTTATTTAAATTTTATACTGTAAAGGGCTATATAGATCTATATTAAATGCACAATGTATTTAAGGTACCTAATTGTATAAGGATTAATGCTGTATTGTTTAAAATCGCTTTGTAAATAAGCCATTATTTCTAGTAAAAAGTAAAGGATAAAAAATGGTTATTGTGGGTTATCCCTAAGAGATAGACATATACTATCTTGGATTTTTTTGTAGATCTTGTCAAGGTGTACAATACTGTAGTACATTATTTTAATCTATCTCGTAGGGTTCAGCCAGCGTTAGCAACGTAAGCACTAAAAATGTGTTTATTTACGACATCACATTAGAAACCTCTAAAATTATCAGTATTACTCTACTATATTATGTATGTATTATACATATAAACCTTCCTCTTGAATCACTTTATCTATATATATATATATATATATATATATATATGCTTAGATCTTTAAAACTATACGATAGACAGGCAGACAGGCAGCAGGAAGTGACGAAAACACATGTGCGAAGCCAGGGCAGATAGACTAGTATAAGAATAAACATAACCCGTCCTCTGGAATGCCTAAGGTTATAAGGGATAACCAAATCTACATTACATTAATGAAACTTTAAAAGTTTTAGTAACTTATTTGATTTTAAAAAAAAATATTGAGACGGCTTTAATTAAATAATTATATTTAATTGAAGCATATATAAAATTGACAACATTATTCTTTAATATAAGTTTTAATTAAAGTATTATAATATTCATTAATAATTGATGATTTTTTAATCACGAGCCGAGCAGTGCCTGGTGCTTGAGACCCAGAAGCAGGTTTAAAGTCGTCTTCTACTATGCATACTAACCACCAAACAACACTACACTATTAGTCTCAATACTTTAATATGTACTGCGTGATATCTCTTGACAGACTAACTCCAGACTATCAGAATGAAAGTTATATATTGTCTACTAGAAATATGATAAAATGCTACCCGCGAATACTAATTTATAAACGGTGTTCCTAACACTAGTAGGTATTATGCACGCGAGACGTATGGATGTATGCATGTGTACACGTTTTGATGTTTTGATTTGTGTGTTGTGTGCGTGTGCGCTTAATTGTGTATACACTGTACATGTGTGTATATAATCTTAATTAATGAATTTATGCATGACGTGTTGACGTGAACATAACATGTGGCTGTTTCGATTTGTAGTAATGGATGTAAAAATGGATGACTTTATGAATGAATGTACGGATGGATGTGTAGGGTGTATGTTTGTTGTTATATTAAGCTAAAATTATTTCTAAAATGATTATAAATTATGAGAAAGAATCATATATATATATCATGGTGATATTTACTACCAGTTGTTATAATAGGTTGGGGAAAAAGTCTTTTCGCATTAAATCTCTTTGGCTATACTATTTGTATCTGCCTGGTTTTGGTATCATTCAAAGTTTACATTTTAAAGAAGATAATTCCAAATTCAAATTACGAAAATGTGTGATTTTTATTTGTTTTTCGTTCCGTGAAGATGAGTGAATCTAATGAAGAAATTCGATACATTTTAAAATTTTACTAAAAACGCAAGCCGCGAAAAAAAAATCGCGATGTTTATGGACCTAGTGCAGTGTCTGTGAGAGTAGCACAAATTTGGTTTAAGCGTTTTCAATCCGGAAATTTTGATGTCAAAGATGCACCTCGCTCTGGTCGTCCTATTACGGATAAAATGGATGCCCTTTTTGAAAAAGTGGAGCAAGATCGGCATATCAGTAGTTACGTCGTAGCTGAAGAACTGGAAATTGACCACAAAACAGTTTTGGCGCATTTCAAAAAAACTGGGTGCACAAAAAAGCTCGATATTTGGGTACCTCACGAGCTCACTGAAAGAAACCTAATGAACCGCGTACTCATTTGTGATTCTTTATTACGACGTAATGAAGTCGAACCATTTTTGAAGAAGCTGATAACTGCTGATGAAAAGTGAATCACGTACGACAAGAACGTGCGAAAAACAGGTCGTAGTCAAAGGCCGGTCAGGCCTCACAGACTGTGCCGCAACCCGGGTTAACTCGCAACAAGGTGATGCTGTGTGTGTGGTGGGATTGGAAGGGCATTTTTCCTCCTTGCAACTTCAGATTTCCACCTGCTTCGGTCTCTTCAGAATTCTTTAGGCAGTGTCAGGTTAACATCACGAGAGGACTGCCAAAACTACTTGTCGCGGTTTTTTGATCAGATGCCCCAAAATTTCTATAGCAATGGGATCATGTCCCTACCTACAAGATGGCAAAAAGTTTTCTAACAAAATGGTACCTACATACTTTAGTTAAATGTAAATAAACTATATTAAAAAATGTTATGAATTTTCTTAAAAAACGCGAAGAAACTTTTTCTCCAACCTAATATATACCTATGACGAACTCTCATAGAAATTTACATCTGCTATGTCAAACCTATTAAGCTCTTTCGCAATAAAATGTAATCTATATCAATTCCTAAGCTCTAGTGTATCTCTGTAACAAACTTCATCATAATCGGTACAGCCGTTGTATACTTATAAATGGTGTAACTATCCCTGTGACTTTGTTATAAACTATTTCTTTGTTTTATCATATGAAATGACTTAAAGATACAACCTCACGAATGTTACTTAGTAATTAACAGTATATCCAATAATTTAAGGCACTTTTCACATTAAGAGCTATATTTATTTTTCTCCAAGTAGATAAATTATACAATAACACGCTCGTACCGACTGGACGTAGTAATTTTGTAATTTTCCAACATCACAGAAAGTAAATTTAGTGAAAACAGATGTTTTTACATTTACATATTCATTTCAATTTCTAAACTTTCAATACTTATTTGCTAAAGCTAATAGTTGTCCCCTGTCTATATCTCCATAAACATAAACTTTATATAGACGATCTTTGTAAAGACATGTGCCATTTGTTTGCTATTAAATTTAATGTCGACAATAAAGTAAGGTAATTGCCCTACACCGACCCTCTAAAATATTTTTGTAATTGTGTACAAAATGTCAGAAAAAAATAACTTGTTATACGTGAGTGCTATGATTTAATTATTATAAAAAAAATATTGTATTTTATATAGTTTAGATTACAAGTGAGAGAGAGAGAGACATGTAGATTGTATTGTATAAAGTGTAAGCGAGAGGAGACGATTCTGGAACTACGTCGATAAAAAAGCTTGTGTATTATATTCATCACTTTCTTTCTGAATAGCCTAATTATTGCTTTAGTATATAAATATGTCATAGAATGGGAGAGGATTATATTAACTCACCTCCACTACTCGATCTTGTCAACTACAATAAATAATAAAGTGACCTTAAGAAGGGTGACCTTAAACACGACACTATAATACTAACTTCCATGTACACTGCGCGAAAACACCAAAAGAGAGAGAGAGAGACTGAGTCTAATCTATCGCACTAAAGGTTATATTATATTGTCTACACGTGGGTATACTTGAAATAAAATAAAAGAATCTACTCGCGAATACCAATTTATAAACGGTGTTACAAACGAGTATAGTTTTTTTGCCGTTTTACAATGCTGTTAAAGCTGAAGAGTTTGTTTGTTTTCTTGAATGCACTAATCTCAAAAACTACTGGTCCGATTTGAAATATTCTTTCAGTATTAGATAGGCCATTTATCGAAGAAGGCTATAGGCTATATATCATCACCCTAAGACCAATAGAAGCGGAGCTACATGCGGACGAAGTCACGCGCGTCGACTAGTGTAATATAATGACAGAGTGTTAAAGTGGGCCAACATGTCAGCGATGGAGTAAACTTGACTTATGGGGTACCACAGGGTAGTGTCCTGGGTCCCACCTTATTTTTAATATATATTAATACATCATGTAATTTGAACTTGGCTCAGGGAGAAATATTTTCGTATGCAGACGATACGGCAGTGGTATTTGTGGGTGACTCTTGGGAAGATGTTCAAAAAAATGCTGAAATAGGACTTATTGGAGTTACTGACTGGCTGCAAAAGAACCTTCTTACATTAAATGCTGCAAAGACTAATTATATATGTTTTTCAATAAATAACAAAACACAGCCGGACAGTAACCTCAACATAAAGATCCACAAATGCTCAACGCCTGATTACAATAACTGTAACTGCATCAACATAAATAAAATAGCATGCACCAAATATCTAGGAGTCATCATCGACCAGCATTTATCTTGGCAGTCTCACATTGAACTGGTAGCAAACAGGGTCAGAAAACTGACCTGGATATTCAAAATTCTCAAGCATTTTGCTTCTTTTGCTATAATAAGAAGAATTTATGTTGCTTTGGCTCAATCAGTCATTACTTACTGCATACCGGTCTGGGGTGGAGCTCCAAAAACAAGATTGTTGGCTGTCGAGAGAGCTCAGCGGTTCCTGATAAAGGTGATGCTATCTAAACCACCAAGGTTTCCCACATTTACCCTTTACAAAATTAGCAACTTGTTATCGGTTAGAAAACTTTATATACTGAACGCCGTACTGAGAATTCACCGAACATTAAAGTATGATGATGCAGATTTGAATAAACGGAGAAAAAATATTATCGCTCCTATAAACAAAACTAGAACTACATTCGGTAGCCGACAACTTAACCTAACAAGTGAGATTTACAATCATATTAATAAAAATCTTAATATATATCAATTAAACTATTTCTCCTGCAAACAAATTGTTAATAAATGGATAATTAGCTTAACCTATGAGGAGACAGAGATTTTAATGCAAACTAAAAATTTGTAAACTTGTACACATACACGCACACACGCACATACACACACGAACACACACACATACACATACTACACACCACACAAAACTATGCACCACACCATATGAATTAATAAACATCGCCGTCATAATATATTTTAAAAATAAACCCAAGCATGTTGCAACCTTTTTCCCATGTAAAAATAGTTTTAGCTATAATTTTGTAAGATTTCCATACATGTAACGACAATGGAGAAGCGAGACCCCCCAACACAAGTATTCTTATACTTACAGGGAGGTCTCAACAATATGAAATGTAATGTAAACATTGGAAATGAAAATAAAGTTTTTATTTTTATTTATTTATTTATAATAGGTTGGGGAAAAAGTGTTTTCGCATTATAGTATGCATGAACTTGTAATAAAATCTCTTTGGCTATACTATTTGTATCTGGCTGGTTTTGGTATCATTCAAAGTTTACATTTTAAAGAAGATAATTCCAAATTCAAATTAGGAAAATGTGTGATTTTTATTTGTTTTTCGTACTGTGAAGATGAGTGAAGCTAATAAAGAAATTCGATACATTTTAAAATTTTACTACAAAAAAGGTAAAAATACAACACAACCCGCGAAAAAATTTGCGATGTTTATGGATCTAGTGCAGTGTCTGTGAGACTAGCACAAATTTGGTTTAAACGTTTTCAATCCGGAAATTTTGATGTCAAACATGCACCTCGCTCTGGTCGCCCTATTACGGATAAAATGAATGCCATTTTTGAAGAAGTGGAGCAAGATGGGCATATCAGTAGTTACGACGTAGCTGAAGAACTGGGAATTGGCCACAAAACAGTTTTGGCGCATTTGAAAAAAATTGGGTACACTAAAAAGCTCGATATTTGGGTACCTCACGAGCTCACTGAAAGAAACCTAATGAACCGTGTACTCTTTTGTGATTCTTCATTACGACGTAATGAAACCGAACCATTTTTGAAGAAGCTGATAACTGGTGATGAAAAGTGGATCACGAACGACAAGAACGTGCAAAAAAGGCTTCACAAACCCGGGTTAACTCGCAACAAGGTGATTCTGTGTGTGTGGTGGGATTGGAAGGGCATTATTAATTATGAGCTGTTACCACCATGCAGGACCATCGTTTCTGAACTCTACTGCGAACAACTGATGAGATTAAAGCAAGAAGTTGAGAGAAAGGGGTGTGGGTTTTTCATCATGATAACGCTAGACCTCAAACATATTTAGCCACTAAGCAAAAATTAAGAGAGTTTGGCTGGGAGGTGTTAATGCATCCGCCGTATAGTCCTGACCTTACACCTTCAGATTTCCACCTGTTTCGGTATCTTAAGAATTCTTTAGGCAGTATCACGTTAACATCACGAGAGGACTGCCGAAACTACTTGTCGCGGTTTTTTGATCAGAAGCCCCAAAATTTCTATAGCAATGGGATCATGTCCCTACCTACAAGATAGCAAAAAGTTATCTAACAAAATGGTACCTACATACTTTAGTTAAATGTAAATAAACTATATTAAAAAATGCAAAGTAACTTTTTCCCCAACCTAATATAATAGTATGCGATGTGCGGTTTTGGTTGGATGTTTTCACAAAAAAAAAATGATTGTCATAGTCATATTTTAGCCTAGCGAAACTGTTTATTTGTTTATGGTAATTTCTACAATGGCTACTATTTGTATCCAATTAGGAATGCGGTCAGTGATTTATTGAGAAGCTTGGATAAATCTTTCGTCACAGTAATGCTTGAATATTTAAACGATCACTCAATACGAATTTTACAGACCATTCTCTCACTCGCCCTCGCTTCGCTTAGGTAAAAAGATATTTAAATAAAGTCTAGATTCCTTTAAAAGCTACATCCAATTTCGTTTATATTAAGAGTAATTTTTATTATTTAATAGTAAGGGTTATATAACAATATTATTATATTGAGAATAGATATCCTAACTATTTCTACCAGAGATGTGCGAGGATGCGTAGCGAAGGATGTGTTTGTTAAAAACCAATAGAATTACTTCATTTACCTAGCCTGGCTCAGTGTGTGTCAAATGAAGTGTTTCTACTGGTTTTTCTGATCATATCTCTGGCAGACACACAATCATATTCCCTTGGTTGGGATTGCACCAATGCTTCTGTTCTGCCGAACATCTCGTAAGAGCCGAGTAAACCGGCACCCCGTTGGTGATAGGGGATCTGTTCCCCGACTGGCTTGCGACCACCAGCATGCGAATCCAACCACCAAGTGCCATTGACTCGTTTCTGTCGAGCCGCATGTGGGCTAGCCTTACCCCTCCCCCTCCCATCCCGTTAATGCTGCATTTCTAATGAACTCTGGGTTCTCGCTCAGAGTCCAATGAAACTGTGGCTTTCTTCTTTTCATTCCCCTTCCTCACTCTGTTTACGAGGTGGTAATGCATCTGCAAACAAGAGTAAGTCTCTTGTATTGCCGATGTCCATGGGCGACGGAGGCCACTTACCATCAGGTGGACCGTCTGGTCATTTGCCCCTCAATTGTCATATGAAAAAAAATATTGAAAACCACCTGAAATAAACAACTATAGGTTACAATTCTATTATACTTTATTACCTTATAAAAAGAAATAGGAGCTAGAAACAGTTGGTACGTTTCGTTTTTAGAATTTAAAAAATATTTTTTTTTTTTATTTCTACACAAATAATAAAATCGTGCCGTGTTTGTGCACGCATCATGCTTAAACGGCTAAACCGATTTGAATAAATTTTTTACACTGATACTTTAGAAGGTGGATTTCCACAAAGGTAACAGGGTAACTGTTCCAGGGAGGTGAAGCTGAAGGTGAAAATTTTGTACACATAATTTTGCTTAATTTAACTTGTCTATCCCGTGTTTCCTACGTAAAGACTGGACTAAAGAGGTTCAAAATACTTTTTTCAACATGAAAATATTGTCATCATCATCACGGCCCTTCAATGGCCCACTGGTGAGCCGGGTCTCCTCCTCAGAATGAGGAGGGTATTAGGCCATAGTCCACCACGCTGGCCCAGTGCGGGTTGGCAGACTCCACACACCTTTGAGAACTTTTTAGGAACACTCATGAGTGCAGGTTTCCTCACTATGTTTTCATTCACCGTTAAAGCAAGTGATATTTAATTGCTTAAAACACACATAACTCAGAGTCAGAGGTGTGTGCGCAGGATGCCAGTAAGATTTGCGCTGAGGATTCCTTACAATTTGATTTAACTTAACTTTGCCTTAGGAAAACTGTCGTTCCCATCGTTGCTCCATCAAGCATCTTTTGCGCCGTCATGTCAAATACTCACGAGCACACTTGCTGTCTTAATTTTTGGCGACCCTGTCCAGAATTTCTAGAATAGTTTACAGTAAAAAAAGACATTGCATATATGGACCTTGCACAGTATGGACGGCGCCTCCTTAGTCTCCTTGCATCAATGTACGGCTATCTCCAGAAAGAAGAGATTGTTTATTTTATAATTATATTATATCATAATATTCCTTTCGGTCACTTAAAAGTCTGATGTTTTCAGAGCTCCAATCATGATTCTGTAGCTCAAGGATTACCCATGCATTCCTGAGAAATTACCTTGATAGACAGACACATATACAAAACCCTAATAAAACTATGAATTTTACTAACGTTTGTAAGTTATATTCGCGGGTGTGACGTGTAGACAATATATAACCTTTAGTGCGATAAATTAATCAGTCTCTCTGGTGTTGTCGCACAGTGTGCATGGAAGTTAGTGTTTAAGGTCACCCATCTTAAGGTCCATGTAAGTTCACTCTAATGTCTATTGTAGTTGGCGAGGTTGAGTGGTGGAGGTGAGATTTAATATATTATGAAAGAGCTATTTTCACCTGCTCCTAGGTCTCAAGTCCCAGGCACTGCTCGGCTCGGTGTAAATTGCATGTGTATACGTGTTGCTGTACAGTGATAGAGTGAAATACCATAGCTTGGAAGCATAAATATCTAGGTGACCTAAAAAATGTAATAATGCTATTTATTCCCATTAGCCTATATTACAGTATGCTAATTTGTATAATCTAATAATACCTGTGGGTATTACCTAAAAAATAAAAATTGTCCCGAATATTTTTAATACATGATACTGCTAGTAAAATATAAATTGGAATTTTTATTTGAGACTTAATGTCTCTAGGGAAATATTTTAGTGTATAAAAAACGGGTTGCACGGGGGGAGTGCCGGCAGAGGTGAAAACTTGAACATTAACGTTGTGTATTCTTAAATATTCCCAAAGAACAAAATTTAAAAAACTACTAGTCAAACTGCCGCTAATCTCACGCCTATACTGCTCCACGTAGCAATAGATCATTTAATTATTTAATGATACTGCTAGTAAAATATAAATTGGAATTTTTATTTGAGACTTAATGTCTCTAGGGAAATATTTTAGTGTATAAAAAACGGGTTGCACGGGGGGAGTGCCGGCTGAGGTGAAAACTTGAACATTAACGTTGTGTATTCTTAAATATTCCCAAAGAACAAAATTTAAAAAACTACTAGTCAAACTGCCGCTAATCTCACGCCTATACTGCTCCACGTAGCAATAGATCATTTAATTATTTAATGATACTGCTAGTAAAATATAAATTGGAATTTTTATTTGAGACTTAATGTCTCTAGGGAAATATTTTAGTGTATAAAAAACGGGTTGCACGGGGGGAGTGCCGGCAGAGGTGAAAACTTGAACATTAACGTTGTGTATTCTTAAATATTCCCAAAGAACAAAATTTAAAAAACTACTAGTCAAACTGCCGCTAATCTCACGCCTATACTGCTCCACGTAGCAATAGATCATTTAATTATTTAAATAAATTATGATAGTAAATAAAATAAACTTGTAACGCCATACTGTCGTCTCCACGCGATATTAACACAGTGAGTAATAGTTTCATGGGGCTTGGTGTTCGCATCTATAACAAGATTCCACAGACTATATTAGATTTGCCACTGAAGCGATTAAAAACTCGAATCAAGAAGTCATTAATATATAAAGCATATTATAATGTACAGGATTACTTAAACGATGAGAATGCTTGGAATCTAAGTGACGTTGACTCTCAAGCTAAATCATTTGTATAACAGACTATGTAAACATGGCTTTTAGAAAAGAGCGACTGTTGAGTTTCTGGCCGGCTCTTCTCAACAAAAAACTGCTTTCCGAGCTGGTGGTAGCTTTAGACAAACTGACTGATCGATGAATTTTTGTCGTTTTAAAAGTACTTTTTAAAAAAGTCTAGTTGAGATAAATAATTTTGAAAATCTGATGCCTACAAATTTTTCGCCGACTGTCTGTCACGAGTTTAAAATTTTTTTTCCATCCCAAAAAAAAAGCACATAAACACAACCCGCTGAAGAAGTTTTCACTTCAAATATCTCTAGTGTGGTTTTTTAACTACATATAGTTCTAGTGTGATTATTGACCATAATGATGGTGGATTTCACCTAGCATTGTATTATTTATGCAGATTAGAGAAGCTCCATGAAGTTTAAATCGGAGTTTCTTTTGTTTAATTCAAGTATACTTATTAGGGATCACGGGAATTATTAATATTGTATTTAATTTATTTAAATTTCGAATAATTTCGAGGTAGAGCAGTGTCGGTTAGTGTTAAGTTCATATTATCACAAATATTCTTAAACCTGCTCCTGGGTCACAGGCCTTACGCACAACTCGATATCCTTTATACTACATGTTATATTGAAAACTAGTTGAGCTGGACTAACTTACTGGGTTAGTTTTTCATGTTAATTTTCCCCTATTTCAACCCCTTCACACCTTTTTTTTGTGATAAAACGTAACCTATGTCCTTTCTTAAACTCCATTCTATCATCATCATCATCACGACCCGTCAATTTTTCACTGCTGGTCTCCTTCTCAGAATGAGGAGGGTATTAGGCCATAGTCCACCACGCTGGCCCAGTGCGGGTTGGGAGACTTTACACACCTTTGAGAACTTTAGGGAACTCTCAGGGGTGCAGGTTTCCTCACGATGTTTTCCTTCACCGTTAAAGCAAGTGATATTTTAATTGCTAAATATCTCCATTCTATATCTATACCAAATTTCATCAAAATTGATTTAGTGGTTTAAATATGAAAGCGTGACAGATACAATAACTTTCGCATTTATAATATTCGTTCGAAACTTGGGATTACATAACAAAATCTTTCAAAAACACTTAATATTTATGTACACGTAGAGTCAAGTGAGGAAGTGGATGCCAAAAAATAAACGAGGTCTGGCATCCGATAGAGCGGACTCAAGCAATAGTTTTGGCGAGGAACTACTAAATGCGAGGTCACGTATAATGCTGAAAGTAGAGAACATTGGGATTTGCTAAATTATACTTTTCAACGAATATTACACTTCCTTTATACATTTTTGATACTCAATTTACATATATTCCCATACTTGAAAGAACATAAGGAGCTTTGGCCAAGTTCAAGATCGTCGTCTGCTTTGAGGGTTTTGTAGAAATGTTTCTTTTAAGTTGTTTCTTTATGTGTTTATTTTACTTTAATATTTTTACATTTCCTTTATTTTATGTACGTATAGGGAGTTTTAAATATTTAATTATGTGTGTGAAAATGAGAAGTCGCGTACAAGGTTTGACATATACTTAGATGCCTTTGACTGTAACATAAGATTTATCACAACTTTAGATAATGTTTGCTGTAAGGAATCAAAAAGGTTGCCTTACTATGATCCGCGGAAATCTGAGCAACCAGACTCGTACCGTACAGCCCAGAAGAGCACATGGGTATTTTTTTATTGTATTAAAGCATAAATATAAACAGTATTTTTTAAAGTGAAAACTCGTTTACCGGCGTTGTGCAGTTGTGTACTTTTCTTTTGGGATGGGTAAAAAATGTTAATATCGCGTCAGGTCACGAGACCTGATCAAAAGTTTGTAAGCGTTAGGACACGAGACCTGATCGAAAATTGTGTCAAATCTAAATAATACAGTTCGTTTTTTTTAATTTTGTTGTTGGGAACCAAAAATGCAATACGTTAATGTCAGGTTCAGGTTCTGCCGGCACTCCCCCAGTGCAACCCGTATTTTTCTTCGTCTCAGCTGATGGACGTCAGCGTTGCCACCTAGAGTGGTCTTGTGCCGCTTGAGGTCCACCAGTGGGGGGCCTTCCAACACTGCGCTTTCCGGTGCGAGTCCACCATTCCAGCACCTTTTTTCCCCAACGCCCATCGGCTCTTCAGCTTTGCAATTCTCTGAGCTATGTCGGTTACCTTGGTTCTTCTACGGATCTCTTCATTTCTGATTTGATCTCTTAAAGATACTCCGAGCAAAGCTCTCTCCAACGCCCACTGAGTGATTCTGAGCTTTCTTATGAGGCCCATAGTAAGCGACCAAGTTTCGGAGCCATAAGTCATTACTGGAAACACGCACTGTTCAAAAACTTTTGTTTTTAAGCACTGAAGTATGTTGGACGAGAAGTTATAACGTAGTTTTCCGAAAGCTGCCCATCCGAGCTGGGTTCGGCGGTTGACCTCTTTCTCGAAGTTGGACCTACCTAGTTGGACCATATGGCCTAGATATACATATTCGTCAACAACTTCAAGCACAGAGTTCCCAACAGTTACTTGGTGGAGCGGAACATGAGCATTTGACATAATTTTCGTCTTACTCATGTTCATTTTTAGGCCCACCTGCTGGGACACTCTACTGAGATTATTGAGCATATTGCTAAGATCGTCCAGAGACTCTGCCATGACCACGATGTCGTCGGCAAATCGAAGGTGAGTGATGTACTCGACATTGATGTTGATGCCATATCCGCTCCACTTTAAAAGCTTAAAAGCGTCTTCCAACGCAGCGGTAAAGAGTTTCGGGGAGAACATCTCCCTGTCGGACACCGCGGTGCAGTCGGATTGGCTTTGTGCTTTGGTCCTGTATGCGGATAGATATAAAAGCGTTTTGGTATAGATTTTTCAACACTTCGATATACCGATGGTCAATACGGCACCTCTGCAGAGATCTTAACACAGCCCATGTTTCCACCGAATCGAAGGCTTTCTCGTAGTCCACAAACGCTAAGCATAATGGCAGATTATACTCTTCTGTATAATCTGCCGCAGCGCATGGATGTGGTCTATGGTGCTGAAGCCTTTACGGAAACCGGCTTGTTCGGAAGGCTGGAATTCGTTAAGCCTAAGTTCGAGACGATTCGTAATGACTCTCGAGAACAACTTGTAAAAGTGGCTGAGCAGCGAAATGGGTCTGTAGTTCTTCAATAAGGTATTGCCACCTTTCTTGAAGAACAGAACCTCCACACTCCCTTGCCACGCTTTTGGCGTTATACCTTCGTGTATGACGGAATTGAACAATTGCTGAAGGACTTAAAGTATCGGTCTTCCACCCGCTTTTAGGAGTTCTGCCGTGATTCCATCATCACCAGGTGCCTGTGTTGTTGTTCTTTAGTTGTTTGAGCGTCATACCAATCTCGTATAGGCTGACTTCTGGGATGTCTTCAGTATAGTGTCGGATTAATTTGGCTCTCAGATCTTTAGCCAAATTTTCAACAGGGCGCTGAGTTGAAGTGTAAAACTGTCCGTAGAAATTCTCCACTTCGCCTAAGATCTCTGGTTTCGACGTAATGAGGTTGCCATTCTCGGTCTTTAGTCTTGTCAACTGACTTCGTCCAATATTTAGAACCTCGGTTTCGCTCTATAGTTTCTTTAATATGGTTAGTATTAAAGTCTCTGAGGTCGCGTTTCTGTGACTTAGAGATCTGCCAAATAACGTCACGATATGATGACATATCATATAAAGACTGCAACCTCATTTCACGTCTTTTCTCCATGAGACTTAGTGTTCTGTCTGAGAATCCTTTGTTTCTTCTAAGTGCCAGTGGGACAAAGCGTTGACCTTATCAGCCTTCTTCTCTCCAGCTTAATGTTAAGATTCAATATGCCTCTTACCATGCGATGATCGCTCCCGGTTTTCACCATATTGATCACAGAGACATCATTGAATATATGCCGTTTAGTAGACATGATAAAGTCAATCTCACTTCTCCTGGAACCGTCGGGATGTACCCAGGTACATTTCCTCTGTGGCTGCTTTCTAAAGAAAGAGTTCATCATAAAGAGACTCTCTTTCTCCATAAAGCTAACCAGCATATGGCCTCTATGATTCCGTTGCCCGTACCCAAATTGCTCCACTTTCGATTCTGTGCCGCTTCGTTCGCCTAGCCTTGCGTTGAAATCCCCCATCACAACATTGTAAAATTTCCTCGAGGTATGCATGGCTCTGGGGATGTCCTCATACATGACCTCGACGTCTTCCTCAGAGTATTTCGAGGTGGGCGCGTGAACTTGTACGACCTTCAAGGAATACCATTTGTTTACCCTGAGTATCAAGTACGCTACCCTACTCGAAACACTTCCGACTTCGACAATGTTGTAAACGAAGGATTTATGGACAATAAATCCGACACCACTCTGTCAATAAAACAAGAACAATAAAACAAGTTACCGGAATTTAGGATCATCGTGTCCTCTCCCTCCCTTCCCTGGCTTTGTAATGCAACGCATGTAGGTTAATGCCATTAATCACCAAACGCTTGGCAGGCGGGTTGGTGATCGCAGTGTTTTCTCGCGCCAATGAAGCTGCTGCCCGTCATTTGCCAGGTAAATGCGAATGGTTATACCGCCATTATTCGGTCGCCAAAGCCTCGTCGGTCGTGTTCAGGGTGTACCACATGCAGGTGAGGTTGACAATTAGAGTGCCTGGTACTAGACACTCCCTTACACCCCAACCACCCGTTTTTTTAATCTTATTTAACGTATTTACACATTTTTTCATAAAGTTTAAAGTACAAAATTTATTTGTCCAAGGAGAGATTACATTCTGTCAACGTATCAATGACTTTTTAATTTTCTTGAAAATAAAAATCTAAATATACGAATCGTAAACAAAAGTTTTCCTACACCTGATTCGTAAAATTTTGTTGATAATAACTTTTATATCCATCAAGGTTAGCGACATGCGCACGCGCACTGGTGAGACATTTGTTTGAAATAAACCGTATTTTGAATACTGTATATTATTCTGATAATTAATTTAAATGCTGTATTAATTGTAGTACTAAATTATAGTTATTTATAACTATATGGATTGGAAAATTGTAAATTCAATTTTGTGTCTAGAATATTCGAATTTAAAATTTATTATTTACTATTATTTTTTATAGACTAACTTTTGCGTCAGACTATTCCTTATTTTTAGCTAGATATTTTTTTTTACCTCTGTCAATACTTTCTCGGAGATGTTTATGTACGACCGTCGATGTAGATAATCTACTATATCGTACTGTTCGACATCTGATCAAGGGTTCGATTATTCCTCGTAGTCGAGATTTCATTCTTGATTTTACTTACGGTCATATTTTTTCTAAATAACCATTTTTTTTCGTGGTCTAGACTAATACGAAAATAAGTAAAATATTCAAGATCAACATTTCTTGTAATTTTTTTTTTAAATTATGAATCTATTTTACTAAAAAAAATGTTCTAAGTAGATTATAATGTACACTGTATGTTTGTTTAGTACTTAGATTTTGTTTAGGAATATTAAGTTGCAAAAATTAATTAATTTATTGTGTTCTTATTCTTACAGTATTCACTAAACTCCTTATATTATTATTAATAGTTACAATTGAGAGCAAAAAGTATAGAAAAGCAATCATAAAGTACCCGAAGGATACAAATTTCTGGGCGACTGACTTCTTTGTAAAGGGCTGCAGAAATTTCATTGACAAATGCCCTTCAGCGTACAAGTAAGTTATTTTTATATATCATTTCCTCGTGTAAAGAATAATTTTAGCTGCATATGTAGATAATAATATAATAAAGGAGTCGAGCTGAAAATTCTGTAATAACATTGTTGAACTGTAAAGTAGGAATTTATTTATTTTATTGCGTTTTAAAATAAACTAGTACTAAGTGAAATAATTTCCAAGTCAAGCTAAGAAAAGTCCGTAACTTGCAACTTATGACGTAATGTTTAACTCCTTGTCTATACTATTATATAAAGAGGAAAGATTTGATTGTTTGTATGTTTGTTGCGAATAGGTTTGAAAAGTACTGAACCGATTTTGAAAATTCTTTTACCGATAGGAAGCTACATCCTTTCCGGGTAACATAGGCTATGTGGTGTTGGCATAAATACTCTAATTAAAAAGATATGGACATTTATGTGCCATAAGGTGGTCATTTTGGAAATTGAAGAGCTTCTCAGGAACTACATATCCGATTTAAAAAAAATTGACTCTATTTGTGACTGAGAAAGGTGACTTAGTGTTGCCATATAAATTTTGTAATTAATAGAATATGGCCATTTTGTTGCTACTGATCCAATTTTAAAAACTGTTTCACTGAGAGAAGTCTATAGTATTTCCGTCTCTCTTCCTCTTATAATACTATCATTGTCTCTCATCCTCTCCCTTTTTTCTCACAATAATTTTTATTTTTACCTGTTAAGAATGATTAGCCTCTTTTCACTTTCTTTCTTTCAATTAAATCTCTCTCTCTCTCTCTTTTTTTTCTCTCTCCTTTACCTTTTCAATTTTATTTTTGCTCTATCCTCCCTCTTTTATCATCTGTCGCTTTTCTTTTATTTTTGTTTCTATTATTTTTCTTTTCATACTTTTTCTTACTCTCTCTTTTTTCAAATAATGAAAAACTACACAATTACAGAGTGACATTTTAAGGACATCAATTATAACATTGCTTTAAATACCCGGAGCGAAGCAAGGGCAGGCTGCTAGTAATATTATAAAGAGGAAGAATTTTTGAAATCGGTCCAAAGATTGGATTTCAAAAATTCTTTCACCATTAGAAAGCTATCCCTGAGTAACATAGGCTATATTTATTACTGAAAAAAATTAGAGATCCTCAGAAATTCTTACTAAAACCAACCCAAGCCGGCAAGCGAAGCCGGGACGAGCCGCTCGTTGTAGATAAATTGAGAAGCCTAAATTTTCGGTTAATCACGATGGCTAGGTTTAGCAAATTTTACGTAATTTATTTCATGAAGTATAGATTTCCGTTGATTTTCTTCAATTAAATAACTTTTATTATAACACCGAAAAAGTCATCAATTATCAACATTTTGGATTTAGATAGTGTTTAGGCTAGGACTTTATGTAAAAAGAAAACACCTAGATTAATTATAGAGTTACTGTATGTCACTGAAAATCTCCTAAATCTATTGTCATCTCCAAAACTTAGAATTATAATAAATAGTCTACATAAAAATGTATGACTCTGGCATTTAAATAATTACCATAAAAAGACTCAAGACAATCATATCAGAATAAATAAGAAACTGGATTTATATATTTGAGTGAGTTTAAGAGAGTACGTAAATCGTTTGTATTCACTGTAAAAAACGATAAGTTATGCTGTAAACTTTTAAATTATGATGTTTACAATTTACAGAATACAACACATATGCGCTCGCAGCTATAATGGAGAATACAAGAATTTTCCTAATTATTGTGATATGCAGTATGAAAACTGTAATACTTGGAGAAGTAAGTTTATGGTCTAATTTTCTAGTACCGGTTTTTTTTTGTGTCAGTACGCTAATTTTTAGGGGCACTTGCGATAATGGCTTTATTTCTCCCGTCGCTTTGGTGCTGTTTGTATGTTACTTAACCCTTTTTTCTGTGAGTTTAAGAAACCAAAAATTGTTGTGAATCCCTTCTCCATCCATTACTTTCTGCCTCCTAAGAGGAGGACCTCTAACTTCATCAATATTTTCCCAATTGACAAGGGATCTCATTTCAAGTTCAATGAAGTTCTATAAAAGCAACACTTGAAGCATCAGTAGCTCAGTTTTGTTTTGTTACTTGGAGGGACACTTAAGGGAAACTTAACTTATCACAAAATAAAAGGCCCGTTTTGACATTTGTCACCATATGGCTTAACTAGTGGTCACCATATGACATGGTATTCGATACTCACGATAAATGGATTCGAATTTGTATGAGTATTTGATCTAATTTAATTTATGAACTTATATTTTAATATTGTAGCTATTTTGAAATGATACAATATTACTAAAGATCAATTTTATTTCATAAACTGGTCTAAATACTAGTATTTTACTATTAATAATCTGTGGACAATATGAAAAAAATCATTATGCTTAGCACTTAGCCGAGTGGGCGGTACCCATCAATGAAAAATGAACATTTCCATCGGTAAAAAAAAGATTTGTTTTATTTTGTGATAAGTATAGTACTATGAGATCCCATACTGCTAGCAATCTTTAAAAAAAACATTGGTCTCATTATGGAATGCTTTGGATTTGCTATTTCTCCAACCACGATGCGTCTTGGAAGGCGTTGAGTGTCTATGCGCTGCTTTTGTATAAGCAGGGCGGTGAGGCTAGGTAACTTTGCTACCTCTATTTCTCGTTGATTAGTTTATTCTTCCAAGAGATATCCTATATGTTGCGAAGATCAGCCGGCACGTTAGTTATTAATAACAAACCCTTTTGGTCATACACTTGTCTGACTATTTATCCTAGGACTAACTGATTAGAGTCTGCCTAAACTATTGTTAAGAAATAAAAAAAGAGTTGCAGTAGATCTATATGAAGACTAACAGTATGACGTCTTGACTAGAATATCCTCCTGAGGTTTTGCAATCCTTACCTCCTTGATTTGTGTTTATCAGTTGGCCAACATTCAAGAAAGTAAAAATGCTACTCATATCAGTCCTACCGACCTTAAATAACAGGTTGATACTCAAATTGTGCTGCCAACATCATAATTAACACTAGTTATTCTAGAATTTAATTTACAAAATCAAAACAAACTGAGTGCTTTTTAACGGTGAGTGCTATGATTACAATGGGGGGTATTATATACAGCCTTGGTAACATTGATGACACTTCTTAATACGTATGCGAAATCCTGGAATGTCTATCAGTTATTGAAAATTGATTCTTAAGTTTAAAACTAAATTATTATTTTTTTTATGATGACATGATATGCACTTCGTAGGCCAACTATGAGTGGTCTTGACGTTATAGGAATTGTCATACAACTTGATTTTTTTTACACGCTTTTTATTAGCTTCACTTGTATGTCAGTATATCAGTATGTAACTCTCCGTGGGTAATTTGCGCGCCTGCGGCCTTCCTTGCTTCTGGTAGCCGTTTCTCAGGCTCCCTCTCCGAAATCGAACTCTGATTCCCCGTATTTATAATATTTATAAATAATTATTTTATTCTCACTAATAAATAAATTACTTACTGAAAATTTAATTTAATAAAAATAATAATTTAATAATTTAATAAAAATAAAAATTTAATTAATTAATCATTTAATAATTCAATAAAAATAATAATTAAAAAGTTATTAAATACTTTTATCATAAGATTTAACTTATAAAAAATAAGTTAGTAATTTTCTGAAACAATTTATTTTAATTTTTACACACTTTTTATTAGCTTCACTTGTATGTATGTTTGTATATTTGTATGTTTGTATGTTTGTATATTTGTATGTTTGTATGTTTGTATATTTGTATGTTTGTATGTTTGTATATTTGTATGTTTGTATGTTTGTAACCGACTTTTTTGGGCGCGATTTTGACCAACTTTAAACGGCCAGATTTCGTTCAAACTTTGTGGATTTATCGAGGATCGATGACAATACACTAATTTGATAAAATTATTCCATTTTTCAATTTGCAAAATATGATTTTTGTTAATTTATATAATTTTTCTCTACAGTCGATAAGGTAGAAACTTAATTTCAATTTTTTATAATTTTTCTCTACAGTCGATAAGACAGGACTTGATGTTAATTTTAATTTCCAATAATTATCTTTAGCCGATTTCTCTAATATTGACAAATTTTCGAATACTAAGGAGATTTTTAACTCTACAAAACAAATAATAGTTTAAAAAAACTAAAAAATCACGCTTTTATAAATAAACCAATCTAAAAAGTAAAAAATAAATAATAGTTTAAAAAAACTAAAAACACGCTTTTTATAGAAAACCAAACTAAAAAATAGAAAATAAATTTTAATAAATTTAAATTAAGAATAGTGTTAAAAATTTCAATAAATATAAATTAATAATAGTGTAAATAAAAAAATGTATTTTATTTTAAAAAAAGCGTGGGGTGCATGGTGTCAATAGTTATAAATATTTTATTGACAGATATGAGTAGAGTGATTATCATTTTGATAATATCTTAAAAAGCACCCCACGCTTTTTTCTTTGTCTGTGTATCTATTTATAAAGTAGCTTCCTAATTACTCAGTTTATTTAAGTTGAGATCTTTTCTGAAGGTCGAATAAAAAATAATATCTAATATAAATCATATAAATAATAAGTGACTAAACTACCTAACATTGTCGTCTGGAGGGCAATCATTCAAAAATGTTCAGCAAAATTTTAATAATATTCTAGAGATTTAATAGTAAGCGTTGAATAGAAAATAATTACTTTGGAAAATTTGATTCATTTTAAAACAAGTTTATCTAGAATTTTATATAATTAAATGTTTCCATATTCAGACGTTTGTTACTCAATTACACGAAAACGGCTGAACGTATTTCAATAAAATTTATGAAGCCTATTTGGGTCGACTAGTAGTAGCACCAAACCGTGCAGGCAAAGCAGTATTTAAAAAAAAACTACCTTCAATTGTTGCCAAAATGGTAACCCTATCTAAAGTGGAATAGTAAATAATGTTCTTGTAAAATGTTCTCACTTTATCATTGTAAATGGATTTAAAATAAATATACGAGTACAAAATTTTAGCTCATTGTTGCCATAAAATATCATTTGTTATGTCAGAAAGACAGATCGCAAGTTATTTATTGTTATTTGAAGCAGTTTCCCGAGAACACTCATAAAAATCGAAGGTAGTAGCAATTTTTATGCTCTATCGGTATGGTTTTTTTCAAATAAAGTATTTTTCTTAGCTAAGATTTTCATTTGATACCCATATCATGTCCGTGACAAAAGATAACTAGTCCGCCATCTTAGCCCTTCCGCCATATTGGAAGACTGATGTAACTTAGCTAACCATGCGTTGTCAATTCAATTAGTAGCTCAGTGGTTCAGGCGTTTAAATCCCAGTCATAGAACTAGTGAACTACAACTAGAACTTATCATTCCCCCTTACAACCCTTTTTTCGCATTAAAAAGTAGCCCATGTCCTTTCTCAGGCTTTTTACTATCTGTATACCAAATTTCATTTAAATCAGTTCTGTAGTTTTGACGTGAAAGCCATACAGATAGACAGAGTTTATAATATTAGTAAGGATTATATTCAAGCATTTGATTTTTTTTAATATTTAGTTTAGTCTTGATAAATAGCGAGTTTTTCCGGAGATCTCTGATAAACAAATTTTCCGCTTGTTTGGATGTTTTTTCCAAAGTAAATATAATTTAATCTGCAAACAGGGTTTTACAAAACAAGTTAAGAGTCTCTCTCGGTTATTTATAACACCCTCGAGTTTACGCGGAAGACTCGGAGCTTCTTGTCATTTTATTTATTTTCATAATAAATTATGTTAAGGAATTGACTTGTTGCAAAAGATTTTATTATGTAAACTGAATTTTTGTTTTTCTTACATCTCAATTTCAAAATTATGAGAGCTATAAAGCTCAGCAATTTCAATTCAAATGACAATACTAACTTCAATCTAGACAAAAGCCGAGCTATGTTCGATGATAGACACCCAATGGCAGGTTTAAAAACATTTTCGTACTACTACGCGTAAACTCTCACCTCCACCGCGAACATGCCACCAAACAACATTACACTATTTGTCTCACTACCTTAATAAGTAGGTGTCTACTACTCGACACCACTTGTCAGACTGGCTTAATCCTATCAGAACGAGGTTTATATATTGTCTATGCGTGGGTATACTCGAAATAAGATAAAAGGAACTATTTGCGATAACTAAGTTGTTAACCCTGATACACGTACAAACATACACAGACACATTAAAATTTTATTAAATATCTTTTAAATATTTATATATTTTTCCAGATTGGCGGGTATATAAGCGAGAAAGGTGTTAATGGAAAAGAAATAGTATAAATTACAATATAAATATTAAATAAAACCAAAGGTTTTGGACTCTATTGATTATAAACAATTTTTTACCCATCCATGATCTACCACAGGTTATTTGCCAAGACGAATCCAACGAGCTCAAACTCCATGGGATTATGTAGTTTTATTTCAGAGTTCCTAATATTACCTTTAGGCTGCATCGTCATATATGTTCTACGTTATGCTAATATATATATTTTTATTGTAGATAAGGTACAAACAAGTAGATGATCCACCTGATGGTAAGTGGCCACCATCACCCATGGACATCGGCAAAACAAGAGAGTGTCGCGTTGCATCCTCAAAGATAGAGTGGGGAGAGTGAAGAAAAAATACTGCGGCTTAAGCGGACCCTGAGCAAGAGTTTAGATAGATTATCAGATTTTCATGTGCATGTAAAACTTCAGATTAATCTTGTAAATGACTTATGTCTGGATTGATACTATTAATATTATAAAGAGGTAAAGTTTATGAGGATGTAGGGGATAATCTCTGGATCAACAGAACCGATTTTGAAAATTCTTTTACCAATAGAAAGCCACATTGTTTTCAGTGTCATAGGCTATATATCGGAGAATAATAAACGATTATCGAATAATCGAATCGTTATCGCCATGTATGGCGCTGTAGTCTTGAAAGTCTCGACTCTTTATATGCTAACGACAGTCTGACTGTGGTCTTAGTCTTGCGCGATATCTCAAGGATTAACGTAGTCTCTATATAGTGTTAGTGCTGGGATTGCTGTCCGATTAAGATCACGTGAGTACCATACAATGTAGTTGTGTTAGGTTAGGTGTATGTCAGTTTAACCTTGGCTTTCAACAGAGAGCCTAAGCGGTGGAGGCGTGTGTTGTAATTACTTGAAAGAAACCACAAGTCACAAGTCCAAAGCACTACTTGGGTTTCTCTCGTAATTGTAAGAGATCATATTTGACAACTTATCGGTTCAGTAGCAGTATCTACGTTGAGTTTACCCAATAGTCCATTCAATATTATCATTCCCCGTAGTGTTCTTCAATATTCCTCCTATCCTCTTCTTTTCTCATCATAAAACCTCCGAGATATATCAACCTGGAAATAAAAAGACTTATTCGTAGTCGGATTTACGAACGCTGCCCTAACGATGAGAGATATAATATGATTCATATTTGCCAGTAGAGTATGAATGAATAAATGAGTAAGTGAGTGAGTGAACAGTTTGTATATACGAGCAAAGCGAGAGCGAGTCGGCTAGTTAAGAACTAATTGTATTAGTATAAAACATCTGTTTTTATCCATATTACTCAAAATTCATTACTTAATGACCATAGCAACGCAAATAGACATTATCTCTTCCATAAATCAAAGAGATAATAAAAGTCTTTCGTACAGCAGCCACCCGTCTTCCATGAAGAATTCGTAAAAATACTTCAAATACTATTTATAAAACAACTGTAAAACAATCCTTAGTATTTAATCAGACTAAACAGAACAATCTTTAACAAGATACAAACTTTACAATGAAAAGTAAAAGACGCTGAAAATGATTATGCATTGTTATGCCCCGGCGACGTCCGTCGGACAACCATCATTGCACTAGAGAGCGAAGGTATCCTCTCAAATCCTCTGTTGATAGCCATAATTTTATGGAGATGTATAAAAAATTAATTGTTTTCCCATTTTATTTTATTTTCTTTATTTGGAACAACTAACAGATATACAATACAATATTACTTAAATTAGTTCTAAACTTATAATATTTTTATTGTACATCTCATATCGTTATCCACAAGTACAATAATAAAGATTTGAAAGCGTCATGGTTACAAAATCGTGTTAGTGACTATAATAACGAATTTTCAATTAAAATTTAAGCTAGCTATGAAAATTATAAAAATAAAAACTACAAGCTAGAGTATAAAACTACATTAGTTTGTCTGATTACGCATTTTAATAATATAATGTCTGCCTCCATTAAATCATATTATAATATGTTTTTTTACTAGACGATTCAATGGCGAACGTTTTCCGGCATTTGTTCAACATCGTTTAACGTCAAACTGTTTAGGCTTTCGCGTGTTGCGTATTTGTCGTTGTGGTACTAGAAATGATAGTTGTCCTAATTGATCTGGGCAATCAATATTTGCATTGCATATATTATAAAGCATCATTGCACTCAGTAATTCTCTGCTATCCCTTAAACTAATTAAATTGTACGTATCAAGCAACTGGGAGTATGATTTGTATGAACGGGAATATTTAAAGCATACTGAACGAAAAAACCGTCTCTGAACATTTTCTATTTGATCAATATATTTATTGTAAAGGGGATTCCAGATTAGTGAAGCATATTCAAGTTGAGGAGGAGAAATTAAACTCATATATAAGTAGTTGGTTTTTTAAAATCTTTTGTTGCTCTCATTATAAATCCATATATCTTAAATGCCTTACTAACTATATTATCTATATGTTGATCAAGGTGTAATGGAGAGTCAAGGAAAACCCCTAAATCCCTTATATTATTAACATGCCGTAATTGAGTTCCGCCTAAATCATATTGATGTATTAGAACATTTCTTATTTTTGTAACAAAGTTATATTGTTACACTTTTTCAGATTAATATGTAATTTATTTATCGTACAGTAATTTTATCTAGCCTGTTGAGGTCCTCCTGCAAGTTGTAGCAATCTGATTGAGTTTTTACTCTTAAATATCTGCTATGTTTAAAGCATTTATTTATGTCGTTGATAAATATTATAAATAGTAGTGGTCCTAATAGCGATCCCTGTGGTACACCGGAAGAAGTATTAAATGTGTCTGATTCATATCCCCTAACAACTATTTTTTGTGATCTATTAATTTATCAAAAGCTTTCCGAAAATCTGTATAAACGGCATCTACTTGTACATTATTATCCATTTGTTCAAATAAATAAGTGGTATAGAGCATCAGATTGGTGGTGGTTGATTTGTTTTTCACAAATCCATGCTGTTCTGCTATAATTGCGTTATGAATTTTAGGATAAAGTTGCAGATGCACTAATCATTCATATACCTTCGCCAGATGGCATAGGATTGAAATCGGTCTATAGTTTTCTACTTTCTTTAAATCCCCAGTTTTTAACACAGGTGTAATATTTGCTAACTTCCACATTACCGGAAAAATACCTTCGTAAATGCATTTGCTGTAGATAATTTTAAGCGGTATACATATCGATTCAGCTGTTAACTTTAAAAATATATGTGGTATAGAGTCTGGACCCGGTCTTTTATTAGTATCTAGTAACATTAACTCTTTACAAATTAATTCTTCAGTAAACAAAATACTGTGTAAATTATTATCATTATAATTGCTGATACTTTCAGCGAATTTCTTTCCATTATTTGTTATAGTCTAGATAGAATAAGAACCTTGGTTAATATAAAGATTCAATAGTGGTGGTGACAGGAGATACAAGTAAAACATTTAAGGCCTTTATGTTCCTTATTTCTTAGCTTGGTTCCAAACCCTTAAGCCCTTAACCCCTTTTTAGCTTACTAGGACGGGTAAAGGGAATATTAGTAGTATGTGATCCATACTGCTAGTAATCTTTTTTTTTTTAAATAACCCTTAACCAACAAACATAGGGAAACTTTGTTAAATATACTATTTAATGAAGGCGATATCAATATTCAGTGTTAATTGCTTGAGCTAAGCTTGTCGGTGTGTGCCCTGGATCGAACCCGGACCTCCCGAGTAAGACATCAACGTCTTAACCACTCTGCTATCACTGCTTCCATTAACCGTATGTTCAAATAAATATAGTAAATATAAGTAGCAATTACAGAACTGTAGATCTAAAAGCAGTAAGTCTGAAGGAGGTCCTTGAGTAGCCTATTTTACCTGACATAACAGTCCGTCCTCTCCAATAACTCAAGCTAACTTTGCTGTACACGACGTGTCATCAATTTCAATACAATATCACTTCACACGTGAAGCAGATGGTCCAATAAATAATATTTATTGATCGCTCTCTTACCATACTACATATATACAGTAAACTGCCTTCCTAACGTATATGGGAGAAGACGGAGACTTGATACCCCCTTTTGTATTTGAGGTTGATTCAAAGTATTGAAGAATAATTTACCTTTTACATTCCTTTTTAAGCAGATGTTCCACCTGATGGTAAGTGGCCACCATCGCCCATGGACATCGGCAAAACAAGAGATACCCTCGTTTTGTCAATGCGTTCCATCCTCAAAGATAGGGTGGGGAGGGGGATTGAAGAAAAAAATGCTGCGGTTTCAAAGGACCTTGAGCAACTCCACCTCCACCAGAGCAACTCCACCAGATCCACAGTATTAATGGGATAGGAGAGGAAGGGGGTGAGTCTAGCCCACATGCGGCTCGAACGGAACGCGTCGCAAGCCAGTCGGGGTACAGATCCCCTACCACCAAGGGGGTGCTGGGTTACTCGGCTCTTACGAAATGCTCCCCCAGCGGCAGAGGGGAATAGTATTCTAACCCGTCCCCTCACGGATAACATTAATTTAAAAACGTTGTAGTATATGAGAAAGTAAGGTAATCTAAGAACTGAAAATTTATTTTCTATTCGATATTCTGAGACACTTGATCCATAAGGAAAAAAATAGCATTTAGACTAAGACTAGACTAAAAACCAGCCACCATGTGGCCAGTTTATTTAGTAGCTATTTATTAGGAGAATGAAACTTTATAAATATATTTTACTAGCCTATGAATACTATCAATATTTTACGTGATATCACTGTAAAAGTATGTTCGTGGAAGATTAATGAATTTTCAGACATGTAACACATTTAGACAAGAATTCTATTATAAGTATGACTAGACAAGTACAAAAAATTTCTTGGGTAGACTGTTTTAGAAAATGGACTTAATATTTATTAAAAAACAAAGTCGGATTACACTATTTCTAACTCGAAAACTGCTCAATCAAATTTGTACAGAGATACACTACAGCTTGGAAAATGAAACAAGTTATTTTTGATCCCGAAAAAAGGATTGAAGGGATATTAAAGAGTATATTACGATACACATAGAATTTTCTTTATCAAAGTAATCGTGATAATAAACTAATATTTAGTTGAGAAGAAAAACTATCAAATTAAAAATTTGGGTCACCCCCGACTGAAATTCTTATTTAATTCAGTCACCAAATATCGATATTAACTTATATAAATCTGTTTTTTGTATTATTGAAAACAATATAATATGAAAATAGTAGTCACAACAGACTAAAAAATAGTGAATAAAAGCATTAAAAAAAATGATAGACGAAATATATACGGTTACGTACTTTAAAAAAGCTTGATACTCGACTCTATTCGATACCTGATATCGAATACAGTTTCATCTGCACTTAGTGTAAGCAATGTCAGTGTGTTGTTACAAGATAAACATAAAAACCACCTCTATTATTATGTCACAGGCAGACATACAGATACACAAAAAAATAAACTTATGACACGTCGTCGTTTGTGTGCGGATATCATGTAGTTTTTTCGTGATATTTCTATAAAAACTGGTCGTCCATATTATTTTGGTAGGTACATCAATGATCAGGTATTTCTAATAAATTAGATTTGAAAAAGATGTTTTCATAATATCCCAAATGATCTGAGGCTATTGTAAAGGAATTTTCTTTACAAAATCCCAATTTAAATGCTAATATCGACTGCAATTTACCCAAATCTGAAATCTCTTTGAAAACGTTTGTGCCTTCGACGGACTCAAGGAGATACAATTTATGTTCCTCTGTTACATATTTACTAAACAAAGATATACAATTTACAAATTCTGTTTATTTAACCTGAAAGGTCAATGATTGAAAAAGTATAATATGTTTTTTTTTAGTCTGTGAAACTTTCTGTGTACTAGTCGACCAGACGCGGCTAATCAAAAAACATTATTTTCATTATATTGTTTGTTACGGAACCCTAACGGTGGAGCTGCACACCTAACTACCCAACTCATATTACACGTCCCGGAATTTGCCGACTCCGTGAGAATGGATCACCGAGGACTGTAGAAGCATCGCTTCGCCGAGTCAGTCTCTGCCCCCAACTTGTGCAAAGCTCACTCGTCTAGTTTTAAGTTATAATATTAAGTAAATATGTAAAAGAATTAAGAAAATATAATTCTGAGAATATTCCAGATTTTCTTCCCCTCCTGGCGACGCCATCCCACCTAAAATATAATTTGTTGCTAAATAAAATATTCAGGCACTTACTTATTAACAATAGAAGTCGAGCAGTTCCTTGGGCTTGAGAACCAGGAGCAGGTTTAAAGACGTCTTTTACTATGCACAAAATCTCACCTCTACCGATCCATATCGGTATCGAATATTAAAAGAATAAAGTACATTACTCAAGTGTTCTTCGATAATGGAAGAATAGCACCACGCCACCAAACGACACTACACTATTAGTCTCAATACTTTAATCAGAACGAAAGTTATTGTCTACTCGACATAAGAAAAAATGAACTACCCGCGAATACTAATTTATAAACGATGTTGCTAACAGTAATACAATAATTATGAAGAAAAAGAGATTTTACAAAATAATTTGATTTGATCCACATTGAACGATCTCATGAATATTTAGGATCTATTGATTGGCAGATCAATTATACGCTGTCTTTTAGCCTGAGATGAAAATTTAGTGAAGTTGATGTGACAGCGGAAGTCATTATATTAGCATGTTTAAAAAAATATTAAGCAACGTTTATTATTAAATTATGTTATACTAGAAATCCGCCCTGACTTCGTACGGTTAGTAGCATATAATGCCTTCATGTATCCCATCATACGTTGTTTTATTATATATGAAAAAGCGATGAGGCAATTATCGTCATATTACAGCCAATTTCCAAAAAAAACCGTACATAATTATACACCTAAAGCTTCCTCATGAATCACAGTATCTATTGGACAAATCCGTATGAAAATTCTATAGGTACTTTTTGAGTTTATTACGAACAGACAGATGAAGCGGGAGACTATGTTTTCATAATAAGTAGTGAGAAAATATTTAAAAGTAGTTTTACTGAAGAGGATTGTAGCGCGACAGTGCTGCCAACTATTGATAACAGTTACACTTTTTGGCGCCAAAACTGCAGATCTTTTGCAAGAAATTAAAAAATAATGGCAACAATAAAGTAGTGTAATTGCCTGACATTATGAAAGTCGTGATAAAAATCTTTTATCAATAATTTGTCTTCTACAAAACTCACTCGTATTTTTATCAAGTCATTTTTTTATGAAAGTAATTTTTCAGGTGATGTGGTTTCTCTATCCTTTTTTTCTGTAGCCGATATTAAAGTAGTTCAAATAGTCTAAGCTGAATTACCCTTTCAACATAATACTTATATTTGTTCATCATCTTAACGATGTCCTCTAGATATATTGATCTCAAAAACAATTCTAGATTTGTCACATAAGAGAGAGAGAGAGGGATAGTGAGAGTAGGACCTGAGTAGGCATCTATAATACCAATTTAAAGGAGGTGAAACTTTTGTTTGTTTCAAGTTTACGCTGCACACGCAACGGAAGCTCATCGATGCTCCGCTCCTATGAGTCGTAGCGTGATATTATTTGTCCTAAAGCCTTCCTCGATAAATTATCCAACACTAATAGAACTTTTCAATTTAGACCAGTCGTTTCTGAGATTAACAGAACTTGTGAAAACAGTCCAATATATTATTAGATCACAGTGATTAACAAAGGGGTATGTATTCTACTTCAAGGTAAAAGAAGTAAAGAACTTGTAAGAGCTAGACAAATTCTGAGGATAGGATTACTTAAAGATTTTACATTTGCAGTACCAAATTATAATAAGTTCAAATAAAAGTTATAAGTAAGAAAGAAGAAGAAGAAGAAGCTTTTTGGAGGAGTCCCACATTACAAGGGGTCTGACCTACATCATTGTTTTTATCCTTTAAACAATTAAAAATATAAATTTTAAGGTACGTTATTTGTAAAGTGTGTTCCTTTATATTTCATTTATATTTTGTAGTGGAATCACAACACGACCTCCAGTGTATTGTCGATGTGAATGTCCTTCCAACGAATGTCAATGGTCACAGCCTCATAGCAACAATGATCGAATTAGCCAATCTACGCTGTAATCAATCAATCAAACTCCCGCTCAAATATTTATGACGACGGGTTGCTCGATTAATGCTATACAATTTTACAATACAATTTTTTCCATCATTTCTAACAAAAGAAATATGCGATGACACCTAATTTTATATGATAGTGGTCGTGAAAGGTACTATTCGCCTACTACGAGATATTACCTCAGTTACTACTCGTTTTCCTATTTAAAATGCATATTTATCTTTGGATTACAGAAAGTAAATAGATTCCAAATTAGAATTTTTTATATACAAACATGAATTTGGAACCTATTTCAAGCCATAATCTAGTATCACATGGAAAATAGAAAAAGTCTGTCTAAGGTTGGTTGATGTAGACGAGCATCGTAATCATCATAAAAAAGCCTTGTAAACCTACACCTGGGTCACGTTCCGATACTATTTCGGTTCCTACAATCCATGATTTTATTTTTACAAAGTATTGTTAAGTAAATGTTATCATTCCTTAGATCTAAACTAAATATCAACCAAAAGTCGCAATTACCTCAGAAGCTTGTTTGTTTACACGTTATTTAATGAGAGTATTATCTATAGAGCTTACTCCTTTGAAATAGAGTTCATTATTGCAAGTAAATCTATCCTCATAATTGATCGTTAAGGTAGAGTTATGTTTCCAGCCTTGTTGAGCACATTACGTCCAGCTTTCAGATGTTATATAGAGTTTAGATCAAAAAAGATGACCTTGATCTATTTACAATGAACTACAAATTCAATTTATAAGTATACAAAGCAAAAAGTGAATAACAAGTAAATAGCTACTTAAATGGTAACTGTGATTTTGCTATAAAAAAAATCAAAATGTTACATGGTCAAGCACCAGCTGACGTATATTCCACCACGGTATGGTCAGCTGACTATATTTTTCCTTCAAGATACTAGGTAAATTATAATCCGACAAATTTTCAAATGGGAGGAAATGACTGTAAAAAAAATAATTTCTATATGTTTGAGAAGCTGCCACTGCTCGCCCCACCCACGAAATCGTAGCTGACGATCACGAGTAATCATAATATATATTCCTTATGCAGTATACGAATTTTCACTCGAGAGGAAATGACTGGCCGAATTTTAATCCAGAATACCAGAAGTCCTAGACATGAAAATTGCTTACGAATTGCCCTCGCTACGCATGTAGTGGACAACACTATGTCACTGATTATCTTCTGTCTCACTCACTTTTTCTTTTAGACAAACTTTGTCCTGACAATAACTAACGTAACCAAAAAAGAATTACCCAAATTGGTGCTAAAGTTATGCACTTAATAGAGGTGATCCATTTTTATTTATATAGATAAACTATACACAGTAACAGTAATGCAATACTCGAGCAGTGCCTGGGGTTTGAAACCTAGGACCAGATTTAGAGAACTCTATTACTAAGCGCAAACTATCATCTACTACTGCTCGATATCGTAACCGAACATCTTACTTAAAATAAAAATTATTTATTTTATAGTACTCGTCAAACTGCCGTAAAATTTTTAGAGCAAAGATTATAATTTTTATGGACCAAATGTTAATGGAGATAAAAAGAATTTTATCCCATTATATATTTTTGTAGTATTAATACACTTTCTTTACTTGTTACTAGCTGCACCCCGCGGTTTTACCCGCTATATTTTGGATAATTCTCACTATATCATCATAAATTATAGTCTATGTGTTATTCTGATGTGTAAGCTATATTATTGTAAAGTTTCATCAAAATCCATTCAGTAGTTTTTGCGTGAAAGAGTAACAAACATCATCCATACATTCTTACAAACGTTCGCGTTTATAATATTAGTAGGATGATAAGATGTGATGATGATAAAAATTTATTTAATTAATTACTTACTTACTTAAATGTGAACAAGATTTCAGAAGAACTATTCTTTATTTTGGAAAAAAATCGTTTAGATGTTTTTGAGTGATTAAGTAAAAAGTAACCAAAGATGATAATACGAATAAAATAATGGTATAAGGATTTTAGGACATCGTATTTAAAAAAAGAAGAAAAACTCTTTTTGTATGTGGTAAAAATCAAACACTTGTTGTAAAAGAAAAACAAAATTTTTACTCTTAAATATAATTGAAATATATATGTCGGGGATTTTAAAACGATGTGAAAGGAGATTGAAGGACGGAGATGGGGAATATTGGGGAAACTAAAAGGGGGTGATGGTAATGAGTGGAATATTGGGTAAACGCGACGTAGATACTCCTATTGAACCGATAAATGATCAAATATGATCTCTAACAATTACGAGAGAAACCTAAGCAGTGCCTTGGACTTGTGACCAAGGTGTAGGCTTAAGGACGTCCTTTAAGTAATTACAACACTCGCCTCCACTGCTAGGCTCTCTATTTAAACCCAAGGTTAAACGCACATAAACCGAATCTAACACAAGGCTAACCTAACCTAAGGCTAACCTAACCTAAGGCTAACCTAACCTAACATTGTGTTTACTTAACCACGTAATTGCCAAATTACATTGTAAGGACTTACGTGACCTTAGTTGGACAGCACTTCCACACTACACTGCACTTGACACTATCACTATCACTAGCACTACTTAGATGTTCACTTCTTGAGAGACCGCGCACGACTAAGACTTAAGTCAAACTGTCGATCGCATATAAAGGGACGAGGGTAGAAACTGTCAAAACAACGGAAGTGACTACGGATTAATCGATAATCTTTTACTATGCTCCGACATATATATATATATAATAAAAAGCCATAAAATTAATTTCAACTAAGAATTATTGATTTATTTATTATAATTTCAGCTGTATAAATAGATTTAATAAATTAAAAATACATTTACCCAAAAAAAATATGTTTTAGGTCCAAAAAAATATTACACCTAAATTATATAAATTAAATAAACATTAGTCATACTGAAATTTCAGCTCTTCAAAAATAAATAACAACGAAGTATCTAAAATCCGTAAAATTGCAATATCAATGTTTTAAGGTTAAATCACCACACATATCATTATCATTTGTTATATAATAAACTAGTTTTTTTTTATGATAGATAAGGGACAAACGAGCAGAGGGTCCACCTGATGGAAAATGGCCACCGTCGCCCATACTCATCGACGAAACTAGAGGGTATCTTGTTTTGTCGATGCGTTGCCGCCTCGAAGATAGAGTGAGGAGGAGGAGCGAAGAGAAGACTGCTGCGATTTCAATAGACCCCGGGCAAGAACCCGGTGTTCATTGGAATCGCAGCAGTAATAGGATGGGAGAGGGAGGGATAGATCTGGCCCACATGCGGCTCGGCCGGAACGCGTCAGACACACTTGACGGTCGGATTCCCATGCTGGTGGTCGCAAGCCAGTCGGGGAACAGATCCCCTACCACCAAGGGGGTGCTGGGTTACTCGGCTTTTACGAGATGCTCTCCCAGCGGCAGAGAGGAATTGTATTCTAACCCGTCTTCTCACGGGTAAAAGTTCTATTAAACAATAATTAAATTATAAATAAATTAAGTTATATCAAAAAAAATCTATTCCACTACAGAGAGGCAGTGTTCCCAAAACGCTGGCAGCGTTTCATCTTTGAATAGCCAGGCTAATTTGTTGGCCGAGGTAGCTACCAGCCCTTTGGTCACCAGTGGCTTGGATTAGGCGAGACGATATTTCAGTGAAAATATCACGAGCCTCCTAGCCCCTTGGTTTCTATGCCAAATGGCGCAATAAAGTTTCTTTCTATGTCTCGATATTTGCGCCGCTTGGCAGATTCAGCGTTGGTGGCAGAAGTCGCTTGTAAATGAGAAGCTGCAAGTGTATCCACTCATGTAGCATCCCACACAAGAGATCTTCTTAGCTTCCACGGAACGAGCGTCATTCCATCAGGTCTCTTGCCATCGCTACGTGCCAAGCCGTAGCATTATATAATATAAATTACTCTACAGACAGAAATAATAAAAAAATGAATTAAAATTCATTAAAATTCCCATTTAAATTGCCAAAAAAAAGCAAGTAAAATTAATTAATATACTTAAAATAAGTCTAAGAAATGAGGAGAAAGTATTGAAAATACTAAAAGGGGTCTGATATCGAATGGACTACTGGGTAAATGCAACGTAGATAATGCCACAGAACCAATATATAACTAATTATTATAATCTCTTACAATTACGACAGGAACCAAGGTTAACCTAAGCCTAACTTACGTGACGACCTAAACATAAATTAAAAACAATAAAAATCAGTTTCAAGCTTGACTGAAATATTAGTCGTACTGAAATTTCAGCTCTACATTCAGTAGAGTTTGAAACGCCTGAGCGAACGCACGTCTCCTACTTCTAAAAATTACGAAACTTATCCGGGATATAGACTTTACCAGAAATAAAATTGTGATTAAGTGTTTTGTTTTCCATGTTTTTGATTAGTCAAAATAGGTGGACTAGATGAAAATTGGAATTCTGAATGCGGTGGTGTCAACTTTAATTTCACGTTATGTTATTATTATGTGAAGAGGATTTTAAACATACTTATGTCTTTTTATGATGATATGGTGAGTTTATTTTATTTAAAATAAAAAAAATTAAACTTATAAAAAATTGTTTCTACATTAAAAATTATTAAATCACTGTTTCTTAAAATGTTGAAAAAAAACTTATTTTTGGGCAAAAAAAGTATCTATTTAATATTTTTTTAGTTTTAGGGGTATGTTTTTTTTAATCCCTTAGCAACCTTGATTTATTTCTAGATAAAAGTTATCCCATGTATTTATAATAGCTCATAATATATCTGTATGCTTTCTTTCAAATACTACTCGTATTTGAAAGAAAGCATTGTTTAGCCGTTCTTGAGAGATCGAATAGCAAACATTTTGGATGTTTGTGTGAAGAAACATTGAAAGTGTGCTTTATACCGGTATAAAAAGTATTTTAGGTTTTTATAAAAAATAAATAATCAACCTTCAATTATTTTTGTGTACAAAATGTATTTGGCTCTGATTTTATTTCTCTTTACAGGCATAGTTTTTACTTTAAAAAAAAATCCCTTTTTGCATACGTAAATTTAAAAATAAAAGTGTTGCCTACGCTTGTATTTTTTCTGATTAGATAATATGTATAGTCGTATGATTACAGATAATAATAATTTTATCTTATAAGATTGAGAGAACATTTTATTCATTTTCTTGTATTATTTTTTCTTAAACGAAAACTGGGGTTACAAAAATATTAAAATAACTGAAAAAACTATTTATTTAACGAAATTCTAAATATTAAAATGATAAATACTAATCACTATGAATTTATAATTAAATCTTACTAAAATAATATTATAAAATATTTCTATGTTTGGATAAATTCAATTCACTTAACGACTAAACGGATTTAAATATAATTTAGCCTACAGATCTACACTAATATTATAAAGATTTGTATTTTTGTATGTAACGAATAAACTTAGAAACTACTAGACCGATTTCAAAAATTCTTTGGCCGTTAGAAAGCTACATTATCACTGAGTAACATAGGCTATATTTATTACTAGAAAAAATTAGAGATCCCCAGAATTTTTTACTAAAATCAATCCAAGGTGTAAAAAAAATTAGCCATAAAATGTCTTTCATCTCATGCGCTGCGGAAAGTATTGATGATAGAACAAAAATATGTTCTACAATATTATAGAACGTATCAATATCTACAAAAAACTTCACGAGATATGATTGACGATATGTCCAACTATTGTAGTTATGTCACTATAATTACTTTTTTATATTTTATTAGTTGATAGAAATGTCTATCAAAATCAGACCATGTTAACCATACCTATATGGATAACATGGTCTGATTTTGTATTGATTCTTATCCAAATAAATAATTTCGTATTCAAGACTGTTTCAATACCTGTAGATTACCTTTTTGTTGTAGTATTGAAATAAGACTTTTCATTAAAAAAATATTACGAAATTAAAAATGTCCAATATAAATAAAAATTACACGTTGACACGCCGGTGTGTTAAATATCCACCCGTGCGAAGCCGAGACGGGTCGCTAGTCTATACTATTATATAAAGAGGAAAGATTTGATTGTTTGTATGTTTGTTTTTTGCGAATAGGCTCGAAAAGTAATGATCCGATTTTGAAAAATTTTTCACCGATAGGAAGCTACATCCTTTCCGGGTAACATAGGCTATGTAGTGTTGCCATAAATACTCTAATTAAAAAGATATGGCCATTTAAGTGCCAGAAGGTGGCCATTTTGTAAATTGAAGAGTTTCTCAGGAACTACAAATCCGAATTAAAAAAATTTTTCACTGACAGAAAACTACACTATTCGTGAGTGACAAAAGTGATTTAGTGTTGCCATATACATTTTTTAATTAATAGAATATGGCCATTTTGTTGTTTCTAATCCGATTTTAAAAAACCTTTCACTGTTAGAAAACTACACTATTCGAGAGTGACAAAAGTGATTTGGTGTTGCCATACACATTTTTTAATTAATAGAATATGGCCATTTTGTTGTTTCTAATCTGATTTTAAAAAACCTTTCACTGTTAGAAAACTACACTATTTGTGAGTGACAAAAGTGATTTAGTGTTGCCATATATATTTTTTAATTAATAGAATATGGCCATTTTGTTGTTTCTAATCCGATTTTAAAAAACCTTTCACTGTTAGAAAACTACACTGCTCGTGAGTGAAAAAAGTGGTTTGGTGTTGCCATATACATTTTTTAATTAATAGAATATGGTTATTTTGTTGTTACTAATCCGATTTTAAAAAACCTTTCACTGTTAGAAAACTACACTGCTCTTGAGTGAAAAAAGTAGTTTGGTGTTGCCATATATATTTTTTAATTAATAGAATATGGCCATTTTGTTGCTACTGATCCAATTTTAAACGTTCTTTTACTGAGAGAAGAAGAAGAAGGAGAAATACTATAGTATTTTCGTCTCTTATAATACTATTATTGTCTGTCATCTTCTCTCTTTTTTCTCTCTCTTTAATTTTTATTTTTATCTGTTCAAAATGATTAGTCTCTTTTCACTTTCTTTTTTTCGATTATCTCTATCTCTCTTTCTCTCACTTTCTCTCTCTTTCCTTTACCTATTCAATTTTATTTTTGCTCTGTACTCCCTCTTCTATTATCTGTCGCTTTTCTTTTAGAAGGGGGCGTCATTGATATAAAAACCGGCTGAATGGAATTTGAATGAAATTTCGCATACTAATGTCTTATAAGCTGGATAGTTTAGGCTAGGTTTTGGCTGCATAGTTTTTAATCTTGTCTGGACTTACTGTAAATATTTCTCGAAAGAAGTCAGTCAATCAGAAATGAATAAAACGAAAACCTTATTGTATAACTATGATAGTACAGTTCGAATGATATAATGTTTGTTAGATACTTCTGACTGAATTTATTTTAAAAAATTATTAATCATCATCACGACCCATCAATGGCCCACTGCTGAGCCGGGTCTCCTCCTCGAATGAGGAGGGTATTAGGCCATAGTCCACCACGCTGGCCCAGTGCGGGTTGGCAGACTTCACACACCTTTGAGAACTTTTTGGGAACTCTCAGGAGTGCAGGTTTCCTCACGATGTTTTCCTTCACCGTTAAAGCAAGTGATATTTAATTGCTTAAAACACACATAAGTCATAGGTGTGTGCCCAGGAGCGAACCTCAGACCTCCCGAGTAAGACTTGAAGTCTCAACCACTGGGCCATCACTGCTTTTTTTTTTTTTTATTAATAATATTCTTGAAAAATATTAATATTCTTGATAATATATTTTCAGTTATTTGATATGCAATAACGGCTGAGTCCATTTCAGTTTAATTTGTTTTTGATACAGATACTTTAAAAGCTGGATTAACAATAGGAGTGTCTTTCATAATTAACTGTCATCTAATAGACATTAGTTTAGTTAGTTTTCATTACGATATTAGCATGTCAAAATAGGTTAGTTAGTATAATCATTCAGCTGAGTATCAACATCATTTAGATTCCAAGCTTTGTCATCGTTCAAGTAATCTTGTACAGAGTAGTAAGCTTTATTTACTAAACACTTTTTAATGTGAGTTTTAAATCACTGAAGTGGCAAGTCTAATATAGGCTGTGGAATCTTATTATAGATGCGAACACCAAGCCCCATGAAACTATTACTCACTTTGTGGAGACGATAGTATGGCGTTACAAGTTTGATTTTATTTTAGTATTTATATTGTACTCATCACTTAGTTTAGTAATTTATTAGAGATTTCTTCCGCCTTGAGTTGATTTCAATTATCGATGAAACCCGTTTAATTGATTTTATATTGCTTCTGAGGGTGATGAAGGTCCTTTTACTGACATCATTTTGATTAATTCGGTTCTCTGGATCAGTTTATTACGATAATTTAGGGAAGAAGACACAATATAATGATTAGTACTAAAGCCTTACTTAGGAATAAATCTTATACTAATATATAAAGCTGAAGAGTTTGTTTGTTTGAACTCGCTAATCTCAGGAACTACTGGTCCGATTTGAAAAATTCTTTTAGTGTTAGATAGCTGATTTATCGAGGAAGACTATAGGCTATATATCATCACGCTAAGACCAATAGGAGCGGAGCTACACGCGAACGTAGTCGCGCGGTTCAACTAGTATTAAATAATCTTGTAAAGTATACAATTTTTTAATAAATGGTCGCCGTTTTATGATTCTGTGTTATTTCAGCAATTGCGTCAAAAAGAAATAAATTATGAGAGAACAGTCTTGGTTTTTATTTTATTGTTATTTAGCTGATCGTGTTATAAAATACTTATATTATAACATTATTAGGGTATATAATTAAATGAGTTTGGTAAATAGTTTTCTTAAGACTGGAAACATTTTATAAATTGTTTAATTTCCAATATTTGAAATACTAATATATTACTTTAAGATTGTAATTAATAAATGAAATAAATAGTTAACTTTATTGAAGGTCAAACAATTAAAATACTAAATTACATTATTTATAATATTAGATAATATTAATATCATTTGACCGGTTTAATATTGGTCTAAATTATTTTTAAAATGATGCTCTTTCAGGCAACCAGTCTGATACAGGACATAAAACACATATATTAGATAGGGTATACTATTAAAGGAAATATTTTTACCTTCAAATGTTTAGTAGTTTCAAAGCTACATCATCGCGTTTAAATAGTGGTTACACTTTTTGAGGCATTCTAAGAGGGTTTGTTTCTCTAGTGCATTAAACTCTTAAGGTAATAACTACATAGTATAAAACAAAGCCGCTTCCCGTTGTCTGTCTGTCCCTATGTATACTTATATCTTTAAAACTATGCAACGGATTTTGATGCGTTTTTTTAAATGGATAGAGTGATTCAGGAGGAAGGTTTATTTGTATAATACATACATATTATAGTAGAGAAACACTGATCATTTTAAAGGTTTCTAATGTGATATCGTAAATAAACACATCTTTTTGCTCTTACATTGCAAACGCTGGCTGAACCCTACGAGATAGATCAAAATAATATACTACAGTATTGTACACCTTAAAAAGGTCTAAAAAGAAGTTTGCGATGGTATATGTCTATCTCTTAGAGATAACCCACAAAAACCATTTTTTATCCTTTACTTTTTACAAGAAATTATGCCTTATTTTTAAGCAATACAGCATTAACCATTATCCAATTAAGTATCTTAAATACATTGTGCATTTAATATAGATCTATATGGCCCTTTACAGCATGAAATTTAAATTAATATTTTCGAAGATATTAACGATTTAAAATACAGGGACATAGCGGTTACGGCTAAATACACGTATTAAATTGCACCAGAGCGACGCCGGGACGGGTCGACTAGTTAAATATAAGTTAAAAAATTTAAAGATTATCACTTTATTTATATTTATATAATAAATAAGACTTATCATTCATTGGGCGACGTTTAATAAAATATCTTATTGTTTATGGCACGTAGTACGATAACGAGAGCAATAAAATTCCTAACGTCACTCGTGTTCTGTCCATAAAAAATAAATTCCTTAATCTACACTTTATTATTTACTCTTAGTATATCTTTTATATATTGTTTGTCATTGTTGGCAACATTGATTTGAGGAGCATTTTACTTTCGAGGTTGCCACAAATAAATGCGCCACCGTAACAGGTACAGTTATTATTACATCACAAGTCACAAGTGTAATGTTCTAGTCATCAAACCATGATACTGTTGTTCTGTTAAGTGTGTATTTAACAATATATAATTTACGACCCATAGTCATATTTCAACCAATTTACATATACATTTGTCCTAAATAAAACTATCTATTCGTAATAACCGCATGAAAATCCGTTCAGAAATAATATAAGCAAGAGTAGGTGACAGAAATAGAACTAGAAGATAATTGAAGACTTTTCGTCTATTTGTTTGTATGATTTAGTACATCTCTTCTGTTAATTATAATGTTGGCAACGCTAATTTAAGTAGCCTCCTATTATTTACGATGTTGGTAGGACTGATATGAGTAGCCTCTTCCTGTCATTTACGATGTGGGTAGGACTGATATGAGTAGCCTCTTCCTGTCATTTACGATGTGGGTAGGACTGATATGAGTAGCCTCTTCCTGTCATTTACGATGTGGGTAGGACTGATATGAGTAGCATCTTCCTGTTATTTACGATGTTGGTAGGACTGATATGAGTAGCCTCTTCCTGTCATTTACGATGTGGGTAGGACTGATATGAGTAGCATCTTCCTGTTATTTACTATGGTGGTAGGACTGATATGAGTAATATCTTCTTGTTATTTACGATGTTGGTAGGACTGATATAAGTAGCATCTCCCTGTTATTTACGATGTTGGTAGGACTGGTATGAGTAGCATCTTCCTGTTATTTACGATGTTGGTAGAATTGATATGAGTAACATCTTGTTATTTACGATGTTGGTACGACTGATATAAGTAGCATCTTCCTGTTATTTACTATGTTGGTAGGATTGGTATGAGTAGCATTTTCCTGTTATTTACGATGTTGGTAGAATTGATATGAGTAACATCTTGTTATTTACGATGTTGGTAGGACTGATATAAGTAGCATCTTCCTGTTATTTACTATGTTGGTAGAATTGATATGAGTAGCATTTTCCTGTTATTTACGATGTTGGTAGAATTGATATGAGTAACATCTTGTTATTTACGATGTTGGTAGGGCTGATATAAGTAGCATCTCCCTGTTATTTACGATGTTGGTAGGACTGGTATGAGTAGCATCTTCTTGTTATTTACGATGTTGGTAGGATTGATAGGAGTATCATCTTCTTGTTATTTACAATGTTGTTAGGACTGATATGAGTAGCTTCTTCCTGATATTTACGACGTTGGTAGGACTTATATGAGTAGCATCTTCCTGTTATTTACGATGTTGGTAGGATTGATATCAATAGAATTTTACTTTCTTAAATGTTGGACAACTGATAAACATCAATTGAAAAAGTAGGGATTGAAAAATAAATACGCCGTCACGACAGAATAATTATTTTTACATCATACTGTTTAAAGTCTCTAAGGGAAACCTTACTTTAGGATTGAAGAATCCTAAAGTAAGGTTTCCCTTAGAGACCTTAAAATATAGCCGTGTTCAATTCAGCCCTTGGCACGAACCCTTTGTAAGGTTCAGATGTTTTTATTATTTAAGTCCTTTTTAAATTACATTAATGTGAACAAAAGCTTGTTTATTTAGGACTTGTAGTCTAATGTAAATATACTTTTTACTTTCGATTTCGATTTGTTTTGTTGTTAACTATTTGGATTTTCGTCGATTTCCAAATATTGGAATTCTCTTTAGATTATCAAATTTAAGTCAGTATTCTTACATCTATAGTAATATTATAATGAGGAAAAATTTGTATTTTTGTATATTTTTAAAGAATAAACTTAAAAAGTATTGGACCTTTTTTTAAAATTGTTACACTATTATAATGTTTTTTGTTTACTCGGAGGAATGCGTTTAAGCATACCCGTCCAACCCTCGGGGAGGGCTAGCTGAGTTATGTGGGACTCACCGCCGAGAAACATTGTCCTGTCCTACCCACTAAACCTCCGCAGTTATTCTCTCTGTCATTAACAGACGCTGCAGGATCGCTTTCGCATTCGACAACAACGTCTCAACGGACACTATTATAATGCTACATTATCCCTAAGTAACATTAGCTGTATTTATTAGTGGAAAAATTAACAATAAAATATGTTTTATCTCATGCGCTGCGGAAACAATTGAAGATAGAACTAAATAATGTTCTACAATATTATAGAACGTATATACAAAAAACTTCGTGAGACCATATGTCCAACTATTGTAGTTAAGTCACTATAACTACTTTATACATTTGTATTAATTCTTATCCAATTAAATTATTTCGTATTCAAGACTGTTTCAATACATTTTGATTACTTTTTGAATTATTGAAATCGGACATTTCATTTAAAAGATATTACGAAATTAAAAATGTCAATGTAAACAAAAAATACACGCCGACGCGCCGGTGTGTTAAATGTCCACAAGTGTGAAGCCGAGTCTACAGCTTGTTTTATATATATGTCGGCGCGTAAGTTAGGCTTAGGTTCGCCTAACCTTAGGTTTAAACTAAGAACCTGGGCAGTGGAGGCGAATGTTGCATTTGCTTGAAGGAAGTCCCTTAACCTACACCTTCACCTCACATTAAGTTTTATTAAATATCTTCCATATAGAGACATTTGATAAGTTACATTTTTTTAATCATATTTTTAGATACAACAATTTAAAAGGTTTTTCTACTAATAGATGAGTCACAGTTATTTTTATTGAATACTAGCTGACCCGACAGACGTTGTTGTTGTCGAAAATTCTTACCGATAGAAAGCTACATAATTTTCGGTTACCATAGGCTATGTGGTGTTGCCATAAATATTATAATTAAGAAGATATGGCCATTTAAGTACCATAACATGGTCATTTTGTAAATTGAAGGGTTTCTCAAGAACTACTAATCCGATTTAAAAATTCCTTCACTGAGAGAAAACTACCACTATTCGTGAGTGACAAAGGTGATTTAGTGTTGCCATATACATTTTTTAAATAATAGAATATGGCCATGTTGTTGTTACTAATCCGATTTTAAAAATTCTTTCACTGAGAGAAAACTACCACTATTCGTGAGTGACAAAGGTGATTTAGTGTTGCCATATACATTTTTTAATTAATAGAATATGGCCATGTTGTTGTTACTAATCCGATTTTAAAAATTCTTTCACTGAGAGAAAACTACCACTATTCGTGAGTGACAAAGGTGATTTAGTGTTGCCATATACATTTTTTAATTAATAGAATATGGCCATGTTGTTGTTACTAATCCGATTTTAAAAATTCTTTCACTGAGAGAAAACTACCACTATTCGTGAGTGACAAAGGTGATTTAGTGTTGCCATATACATTTTTTAATTTATAGAATATGGCCATTTTGGTGTTTCTAATCAGATTTTAAAAATTCTTTTACTGAGAGAAGTCTATAGTATTTCCGTCTCTCTTTTTCTTATGATACTAACATTGCCTCTCAACCTCTTTCTTTTTTCTCTCTTTAATTATTATTTTTATCTGTTCAGAATGATCAGTCTCTTTTCGCTTTCTTTCTTTCGATTATCTCTCTCTATCTTTCTCTCTTACTCTCTCTCTCTTTCTTTCCCTCCTTTACCTATTCAATTTTATTTTTGCTCTGCCCTCCCTCTTTTATCATCTTTCGCTTTTCTTTTATTTTTGTTTCTATTATTTTTCTTTATATAACTTTTTCTTACTCTCTCTTTGTTCAAATAATGAAAAGATACACAATTACAGTGACAATTTAAGGACATCAATTATAATATTGCTTTAAATACCCGGAGCGAAACGAGGGCAGGCCGCTAGTCTATGAATATACTTGGAATGTCTGACAGTTGTCAAACGCCACAAACATTACATTTACACAAAACTTTATTTGGTCGTTAAGTTTTTTTAATTTTCTAATTTTCCGCACACGTTTCTTAATTTTTTCTTACATGAGAACCTTCTCCTGACAATAACAAACACAATAAAAAAAGAATTAGCGAAATCGGTCCAGCCGTTTACGCTTGATGCCGTGACCAAGGGAAATAGGGGATTCATTTTTATATATATAGATTTCTTTCAGTCGTGACACATTTCCAAGCGTCAATTAAGTAGATATTGCAAATTCTTGATTCTTTTAATAGCCACGTCTATTTAATTTATTAAAATTAGCAATAAAATGTCTTTACCATTTGCTTTTATCTTTTAAATGAAATAAAAAGCTATAAAATTTAGCAACACCGTTTATAATTTTGTATTCACGGGTAGTTTACTTTATTTCGAGTATACCCCCGTGTGGACACTATATAACCTTAGTTGCGATATATTAGAGTCAGTCTCTCCGGTGTCGTCGGCGCAGTGTACATGGAAGTTAGTATTATAGAATCATGGTTAAGGTCACCCTTCTTGAGGTCCACGTAAGTTTACTTATCTATTGTAGTTGGCGAGCTCGAGTGGTGGAGGTGAAAGTTAATATATTATGCATGAGCTCTTTAAACATAATCTTGGTTCTCAAGTAATAGTCATAGGCATTGCTCGGCTCCGTCTAAATTGCATGTTATTATCATCGATACTGGACACACACCTCTGACTTATCACTTCCTGTAACGGTGAAGGAAATCATCGTGAAAAAAACTACACTCCTGAGTGTTCTCCGTGTTCTCAAAGGTGTGTGAAGTCTGGAAACCCGCTCTGGGTCAGCGTGATGGAGGTTACTACTACTAATAGGAACTATGGCCTAATTACTCCTCATTCTCAGGAGGAAATGCCATTAATGGGTGATGATGATTCCTTTAAGACGCCATTTTTTCTAAATTCAAATTAAATCTTAATCTATACCCAAAAGTGCTTGTGGTTAATAAATTGTAATTTTAATAACCAATTTGAAACTTAAGAGCAAAAGAGACATTAAAACATGTCGCTCTAGAGGTTTCATATTTTAATTAGTGAATATAAATTGGATCTTTTTGTTTGATGTCTTAATAGGATTTTGCAGACAACCCTTCGTGATTAAAATATCTTACATATCATCAGAATATCTCATTTTTCAATCTATGATATGTATTAAACAACTTTATTTACAATATATTGCTGCATAGTGTAAGTTCGTATGTTTTGGATGTTACTTAACCACGTAAAAACGGCTAAACGGATTTTAATGAAATTTTGCAAATAGATACTTAATAATTTGAATTAACACACAGGCTACTTTTTATCCCCGTAAAATTCAAAATTCTTGCGGGATATGAGAATATTATCCTCAAAAAAAAGGACAAGCACCACCACCATACTAAACTTTACATAATGCCGATTACATAACTTGTTAACAATCAAGACAGTAGGTATAATTGAGATGTAACAAAAAGAATGATTAGTCAAAACATATTTATCAAAAGTGTTGCTAACTAAATAATAATTAAAAATCAGAAACCATATGTGCGGTCTGATAACTACAGATAACTGTGACTCTTGACCTTTACGCCCACAATGCGAATGAAATACAATATTTTAATTGTTTTTAATGATAACATTATTGTTACTTAAACATACAATATTATAATAAAACCCATGCAGTGCCTGGGACTTGTGACCCGGGTGCTGGTTTTTGAAAACCTTTAACACTTTACCCCAGGTTTAAAGACGTCTTCTACTACGCATAAACTCTTACCCCCACCGCTTGACCTCGCTACTGAGCATTAAATAATAAAGTGCATTAATCACGTGCTCCTTGAAACCTACTAGAACGGAGGCCTAACACCACGCCACTTAATAACACTACATTATAAGTCTCAGTAGTTTAATATGTACTGCGCGATATAGCTTGACAAACAGGCTCACTCCGATAGGAGCGAATGCTATATGTTGTCTACTCGAAATAAGATGAACAAAAAGAAATAAATCGAATACTAATTTATGAACGGTGTTGCTAACAATAAACTCTGATTTATTTCATTCGTTTATAAAATAATAATAATTATGAAATTCAGATTTCTCAAAGAGATACAAGATATGAAAATTCCGTGTTCAATATTCAGTTTATTAGAGCTGTCAGTCTCTTCCGCCCTTATTGCCTTTTTGATTTCCTCCGACGTAAATTGTGTCAAGGTGCTTATTTAAGATAATTTGCTTACTAAATAGATATATGAAAGACCACAATTTTTTTCTTTTCAAAATACCTGGTACCTAAAGGAACGGTGGTTTTAGAGGTTCCAAGACCATACCTAGCAATATCTATAACCATGAAGAAGGAAAAGATTTTAGGAATAAATGCAATGCAGTCGAAACCTTTTTACGAGATGCTGATACTCAAGAGAAAGAAGAGATGACTGACTTAAATGCAATGCTATTAAAATATAAGAGAAAAGGATGCGTGACATAAATGCAACGAAATCAAAAAACTTTTGCGAAATGCTCACGTTAAAGGAAAAGGAGATAACTGATAATTTCAACACTATTGAAAAAAAGAGATGCTTATATTCAAGACAAGGTAGAAGGAGATGGACGACCTAATTGCAACCCTAAAGAAACATTTTTGCGTGGTGATTAAACGCACTATAAGGTAGAAAAAGATGACGAACTGAAAGGCAATGCTACATAAATATTTTAGCAAGATTATTGTACTCATGAAAAGGAAGAAGTAATTGATTGAAATAAATGCAATGCTACCGAAACATTTTTGAGAGATGCTTATACTCATGAAAAGAAAGCAGGAGATGATTAACTTAAATGCAATGCTATCAAAATATTTTTGGAAGTGCTTGTAGGTACTCGTAAGAAGAAAAAAGGAGATGATTTACTTAAATGCAACGCTTGATGCTTTTAGTCATGTGAAGAGAGAAGTAGATAACTGACTTAAATACAAAGCTATTGTAATATTTTTTCGAAATGCTTGTACATTAATGAGAAAGAAGAAACTGTCTGACTTAAAGGAAAAGCTGAAATATATTTGCATAATTCTTATAGTGGTAAAATGGGAAAAGTAGATGACTTACTTAAATACTAGATGCAAATACTAATGAAAAGAGAGATGAATATGACTGACATTAATGAAATGTTACATATTAAAAGAGAATTGTATTCGGTCCTATAAAATATATCAGATCAAACTTGACAAATTTACAGTCAATAATGTTAATGGCATGATATGTAAGCCATTTGGACATTTGCCCAAGTCTCTAGTTCCATGTTATTGATGCAACATGCAATGTACCCTGTATGGAGTATTCGACAATACATTTGAACAATGACTCCTAATGAAGCTAACACGAAACTGAATTACTGTCTGTATTTATTTAAAACTTGATTTGGGTTATTGTATATGTGCTTGATAATAATAACTACTTTTTATTCCGGACAAAAAAAGACCTGAAGGATAGAAATGTATGAAAAAACGCTCCGTTTTTTCATACAAAAACAAGTGAAAGGATTTTAAGGAAATTTTCGTGAGCAAATATCATCATCAAGTTTCTGCAGACCACATGAAAGATAGTAATAACAGGGACTTTATAGTTTCCTCTGGAGTTTTTGACGCAGGTTCAGGTTTACGAAGCTCTTTTACAAAGCGATTACTGACATTTTTTTTTATATATAACTAGGTCGGCAAACAAGCGTACGGCTCACCTGATGGTAAGCGATTACCGTAGCTTATAGACGACGACGTAGCAACACCAGAATCATCGCAAGCGCGTTGCCGACCCTATCCCCAATTCCTCCCAGGAGCTCTGGTCACCTTACTCACCAACAGGAACACAACACTGCTCTAGAGTAGTGTTATTTAGCTGTGATCTTCTGTAAGTTCGAGGTACTACCCCAGTCGGGCTGCTCCATATTTGAGCAGGAAATTTCCTGCTGTGCCCTACCTCAGTTAAAGACATGATCCTCAAAAGGACGATCTAGCACTACATTACACAATGTTGCATTGAATTTGAGTGTATGAGTTATCGAGCTGGTGAGGGTATTCAGAAATTATAAACAAAAGTCATCAACAACGGAATACAGGTTACCAACGGCTTCAAAAATTATAATCGGTAGTTTGACGAGTATTTTCGAGGATTTAATATTGAATTATCTCAGTGAATTGAGACCCTTACCTAGGATTATATAAGTCGCTAGTCGACTTCGTACGCGTGTAGCTCCGCCCCTATTGGTCTTAGCGTGATGCTATATAGTCTATAGCCTTCCTCGATAAATGGGCTATCTAGCACTGAAAGAATTTTTCAAATCGGACCAGTAGTTCCTGAGATTAGCGCGTTCAAGCAAACATACAAACAAACTCTTCAGCTTTATAAATTAAAAATCATATAAGATTACTTTTATTGTTTGATTTTAATAAATATTAGGTAAGGTAAATGTTGAGTGACCTGGTCGAGCAGTGTAGGCCAGAGTTTACACCCGAGAGACTTAAGCTTTTTGTCTTTTACGTGTTATTGTGAACACAGTATGTAATATATGTATAGGTACTCGATAATTTATGTGAAAAATATCAATTTTTTTAATACCTCATAAATATGTAATTTTCCATAAATTCTGATTTATGGAGGATGTTTTGAGTCTCAGGTGGGTATTCGTAATAAAACCCATTTGAAATGTGTTTTTGAAATAGCTTTGTTGTATCTACATCATTGTAAATTGCTATATCATTGGTGCTCAACAAATAAGTGTTGTTATTATATTTATGACTACCCTACTTCACCTCATATGAGTCTGTAATGAATGAATTTCTTTACCCTTTCACTCATTCAACAAATAATATATAATTATTGTATAGGTTTTTTAAATCAGAACTTGAGTCACAAATCCCAGGCGCTGTTCGGCTGTCTGTCTTGCAATTATCACGAGGAAAGCCGAAATAATCTCAAACGTTTTTAACCATTATTTTAGGGGCAAAATTAATTTTGACGGATTGATTGTGAGTATCGGAAGATTGATGACCATTACAGCTACAGCAGGTCGAGCAGTATAGGCGAGAGTTTACCCCACAAACTTTCAGGCTTTTTGTCTTTTTATCTTTTACGTATCACTTAGACTTCTTTAAACAATAACAACTAAGAGAGAAGAAAAAGTCAATGGTATTATTTTTGTTTCATAAATATTATGTTTTTTTCCTCTTTCATAGGTCCTTAGACATAATGATTAACGTTATTTTTTTTAAATTCTTAATACGTTTAGTTTATTAGTAACTAAAATAATACGTTTACCCAACTATCCAGACACAATAATTCTTTGAACTACATCACGTGAAAAATGTTTGTTTTAATTTAAAACAATGTGTATAACATTCTGACCATGTGAATTAGTGTATTAGTAGTCTAAAACACATATTTTAATTAAATCCACTTATATTATTCTAAATGTATATTTGTCTATTACTTAATTACCAGCTATATCTGCTAAACAGTAACATATAAAAGTCTAGGTATTGCGATAAGTAGAGAAGTAGTGTGAGTTTAAAGCTGTGATCCAGAAATATATTTACCGTCCATTCAAAATAATTTCATAACGATTTTATTGTATGTCTAACAATCTGTAGGTTTTTTAGCTTTCAAAATTGTGTACATGAATCATTAATATGAAGGAAGTATGAGAAAGCCGAAAGCGAATAACGTGCTACCTCATCCAAGTTCAAAAGACAATGTTTCCAAGGCGTAGCTTAGCAACCCGCGACAGGCATAAATATGTTTTAAATCTTTTTATCACATCTTTTAAAGTTTTTTTTTTAATATTATAATATATACACACAAAATATTATAATACCTAGTAGTACCAAATGAGAGATCTCTTCCTAACCAACCCTTGTTGTGTGTGTGTGTAGAGCAATCGATTATAAATGTGAGTGTGGTCATGTATAATTGATTAAATTACATAAGTAAAAAAAAATATGTCATATTTCGAATTCTCTGTTTTAATGTATAAATTTGATTCTACATATCGAAAATATTTTGAAATATAAAGTTTGATTTGGTGTATTTTCGTTTTTTTTACAAACATATTAGGTACAAACGAGCAGATGGTGCACCTGGTTTTAAGTGGCCATCATCACCCAAAGACATTGACAAAACAAGAGGGTATCCCTTGTTTGTTTTGCGTTATATCCTTGAAGATAGAGTGGGGAGGGGAAGAGAAGAAAAAAATGCTGCGGTTCCAGTAGATACAGCAAGAGCCCAGAGTCCACTAGATCGCATTATTAGGATGAGAGAAGGAGGGGGTAAGTCTGGCCCAAATGCGGAATACCAAACTTGACCCAGTGCCAATTATTTTTACAAACATAATATATAATTTTTATTTTTCATTAAATTGAACACTATTGAAGTTACGTGAGTGATTTTAGTTAATATGCAACAGTCAAGTGAATAAGTAGTAATTGAAACATTTTATTTGATTCGGCGTTATGACCCTTTCATTGTTAGGTGAATTCTCTTTTGTATTTGGCTCATGTATCAGAGGTTTACAGCCAAATAAGTTTGAGAACCTCTAGTTTAAAGGATGTGAATTTAGTATATTCTGCATTGAAAATAAACAGAATATACTAGAACTTCTAAAGACGTACTCTTTCTTTGTGTTAGATTATTTTCTAAAGAGAGAAATAAGCTTCCACGTGTTTAAAACAAAACCCAATAAACATGAAAGCTTTGTAATGTATACAATATGTATGGATACATAGAATATTCTAGAAACGGAAACCCATTTGAATACAACAGTATCGAGGATTAAACATGCATTTACTTCGCTTGGTTTCCACCTAACCATTGATGGTTAATATTGTTTATTTGACTTTTTTTTTAAATAATATCGTGGTATTAAACTATATTTGTCTGATAAGCACAAACATATGACGTCATTATAAACAATTTAATTTTTTATAAATTAGCGAGTAATGAATACAACATTCGTTCCGATAGGATTAAGTCAATTGTCGTCATAGTGGTATCGCGCAGTACATATGAAAGTATTGAGATTAATAGTGTAGTGATGTTTGGTGGCGTGGTGCTATGCTTCCGTTCCGTAATGTACTTTATTATTTTAATATTCGGTAGCGAGATAGAGCGGTGAAGGTCAGAGTTTGTACATAGTAGAAGACGTCTTTAAAACTGCTCCTGAATCTCAAGTATCAGGCACTGCTCGGGTATCGCTTAACTAACTTAGATAGTATGTTTATCAGGTCACGTGATCTCTATAAGAAAAATCTGCCTTTACTCCAGCCAGTATGAGGATAAATTTCCACCAGAGATGAGCGATCAATAGCAATCAATAAAATCACTTAATTCGACTTAGCGAAAGTTGCTAAATAGAGTGATTTAAATAAACATTTTAAAACTAAAATAAATTTGTGTACTTTGTGTAGAGTATCTAGAATAATCAGATCATACATTTTACATTTTTATTGCAAATTCGAATTAAGTTCTCAAGGAGATGTAGAGCATTAAAGTAGATAGATGTTAGATTGAAGTGCTTCATCACGAAGTACGGTGAAACACGATTATATAATGAAGTGGATAACGTTGCTAGTCTTGGATATTTAAGCTTACTGAGCATTGCTTGACTTAATTTAAGCTTAATTTTTAAAAAGAGAAAAATATATTTCTTTTAGACACTGTAGAGAATTTATCAGAAGTGGGATCATGTACGACTGGCTTGTGACCAACAGTATCATTATCAGTTCACCTGTGACATGAAAGATATTATATAATCTATAATTGGACAGGTAAGAAGTTACTCCAGAGCTCTACGAGGCACAAAATTTGGATGTATAAATAAAATCAAAGAGAAGACTTGAAAATAATGATGACCACCCTGAATACAATTCCCCAAATTTCCAATGGCAAAAACCTTGCTCAGCAAATTCGCAGAAAGTTTACATTCAGAGGAATTAATGTTAAAATGAAATACATTTATTGTAGTAATGACAACACAAAATATTCTATTTCAATTTAATAAAAACCTTTACCTCGTAGTTCATGAGAAATAGTGTTCGGGAAATAAATTCTTTACTAAGATTCTTGAGTTAAAGTGGTCGAGAAAAAATCCTTAACTCAACCACTGTATCTCATAGTCCTTTATTAAGAGGACTTCGTACGAACGACACTTTTGAAAAATAGATTTTTACCAAAAATATTGGTGTCGCGCTGAGCCCCAAGCTTACCCCTTACCGTGCGATAGAGAGAACTACAGCTCGAACTGATTGCACCTACGTAACATTAAGAAAATCGTCCTTTCGTAATCCCCTGTTTCCTCCTCCAAATCTGGACCGATTTTAATATTTATTTCGTTAAAATGTAGTACAGGGTCTAAGCTATGCCCGTACGTTTTTTTTTTGGTTTATGTTAGTAATAATTAGTTTGCTGGATGTTTGCAAATGTAAATAAAAAAGTCGTTTTTTTTTTCATTTTAAAGGTTATTTATCTATTATATTAATCAAATAATAAAAAAAAAAACAAAACGTACAGTCATGGCAGAGGTACGTATATATCGCATGGTATATTTTTTTTCTTCTGTAACTTCATTATCCTAGGAGGAAACAGGGGACTACCTTTGTATGAAAAAAGTGTCGACTGATTTCCTCTTAAGTCTTTAATAATTCGTTGGTAATAGTGATCGAAAAATAAATCTTTTACTTGTTCAAGAGTAATAGTGGTCGAGAAAAAATTAAAATACCTTGTAATTCTCTATTCTTCTCAATAAATAGAGGCAAATCTTTATTCAAAGTAAAAACGAGTGGATTTATGAATGAATAGCATACTACGTAGTCATTTTATCTGATATCATTATGATCGGTCATATCAAGACCAATGCTATCCTATCTTCTTAAGATAAAATGCACGACTATACATAACAAGTTGTTATGAACTATTATTTTAAAGAAAGAAAGACTCAAATGAGTTTAATGTAAACGTACAGTTTAATCGGATTCCGTAAACTTACACCAGGGTTAAAAACTCCAGGCATTCTTGTATAAGTGTCCATTAAAGCTATAATAACAACATAGATATAATCTCTGCCAGACAACCTTTGTTGTATGGACTTTCGCAATTAGTTATCATGGGCAGTGCATAAAGTATTCTAAAGATATATTGACAATAATTTGTCTTAAAATGTTATAACATAAATAAATTACATCTAGTAAATACTTATGTTTAGGAACTCGCATATTATTGTCCCTCAGGGACTAATTAAAAAGTAACTTTCATAACAAACCAACACACTTTCGTATTTAATATCCCAAATAAGTACTCAGCCTTGTCGTTCTATAGAGTGTAAGTATCGCTATCATCATCATCATCACAACCCATTAATGCCACACTGCTGAGCCAGGTCTCCTCCTCAGAAAAAGAAAGGTTTTTTTTTTTTATAATTATATGGCTTAAGAAAGGGGTTAGACCATGGTATGGGTTTGCAGACTTTACACATCTTCGAGAACTTTTAGGGAACTCTCAAGAATGCAGGTTTCCTCGCGATGATTTCCTTCATCGTTAAAGCAAGTGATATTTATTTACTTAAATCACACATAACTCAGAAAAGTCAGAGGTGTGTGGCTGTGTCGATCGAACCCAGACCTCCCGAGTAAGACATCAATGCCTTAACCACTGTCCCATTACTGTAAATATTTATAGTATTGATATAAAGTTTAAACTGTGAAAATATTTATGTTCAATTAAAAAAGGTTTATTTGTTTCCTTGAAATGTGTAAACCAATAGCTGAGTGTAAATATTGAATGTAAATATTGAACACGTTAATTGTATTTTAATTGCTTTTCTATGTACTATCTGTCTGTCATTGGAATCGACAAAGATTTTAATTTAGATTCAAACCTTTTGGTAGATATTGATGATATTTCATTGTGGCCAAATCAAATAGTTCAATCAACAAAAAATAAGGATTGCTAACAGTGTATTTGCTAGAATAAATAATATTCACGTTAAAATGTCGCTTGCACAATTTCTTAATAAAATATGTTACGTTTATTTAATTTATTCTTCACTTTTTTGTATCACAGTAAACTTTATTTAAAACAATATTCTGTCAAGTGCGAGTCGAACTAGTGCACCGCGGATTCCGTAAAATTTAAATTGAGGGACAAATTTGACTTTTCTGTCATGAGTATCAAGATATGCATAAACGTCCAAATTTTTTGATTGCTTTAACTTAGAGGTTTCTCTTTTAGGACTTCCTCTGCGTGCCTCACTCCTGAGCCATGTCTATAAGTTGTTTTCGAGAGTAATCGCTAACCGTCTCTAACGCAGATTTGATGACTTCCAGCCTCCCGAACAAGCCGGTTTCCGAAGAGGCTTTAGTACCATAGACCACATACATACGCTGCGGCAGATTATACAGAAGACCGAGGAGTATAATCTGCCATTATGCTTAGCGTTTGTGGACTATGAAAAAGCCTTTGATTCGATCGAGACATGGGCTGTGTTGAGGTCTCTCCAGCGGTGCCGTATCGACTATCGATACATCGAAGTGTTGATGTGCTTGTACAATAACACCACCATGTCAGTCCGAGTACAGGAGCATTGCACGAAAGCCATTCCTCTGCAGTACGGTGTCCGATAAGGAGATGTCATCTCCCCTAAACTTTTTACCGCTGCACTGGAAGTTGCTTTCAAGCTCCTGGAATGGCAAGGACGAGGCATCAACATAAATGGCGAGTACATCACTCACCTTCGATTCACAAACAATCGAATTAGGTAGGTCCAACTTCAGGAAGGAGGTCAATCGTCGAATCCAACTCGGATGGGCAGCGTTCGGGAAGCTAAGAGACGTCTTTTCGTCGGTAATACCTCAGTGCCTGAAGACGAAAGATTTCGAGCAGTGTGTGTCACCAGTGATGACGTACGGTTCTGAGACGTGGTCTCTCACTCAAGGCCTTGTGCGCCAGCTCCGTGTCGCTCAACGTGCTATGGAGAGGGCTATGTTGGGTGTTTCTCTACGTGATCGAATCAGAAATGAGGAGACCCGTAGAAGAACCAAAGTCACCGATATAGCCCAGCGGATTAGTAAGTTGAAGTGGCAGTGAGCTGGGCACATAGCCGGTAGAACCGATGGCCATTGGGGCAGAAAGGTTCTCGAGTGGCGACCACGGACAGGACGCCGAAGCGTTGGAAGGCCTCCCACAAGATGGGTAGACGACCTGGTCAGGGCGGCAGGGAGCCGCTGGATGTAGGTCGCATCGGTGATAGGTCGTACTGGAAATCTCTGGGGGAGGCCTATGTCCAGCAGTGGACGTCCTGTGGCTGAGATGATAATGATGATGATGACTGCGTGCCTGAGAAATGGAATGTTGATATATAGACTGAGATATGAACGTACAACGAAGTGATCTTATAAGGGTTCTTTATTCATTTTGAGGTACGAACCCTAAAAAGAATGAATTTAACAAATTGTGTTCAATTTTAGACCACTAGTTCAATCTTGATAGGAATAAATAGTTCCCATTTAGCCAAAATGACCCAATGTTACGTCTAAGTGGATGCATAATATCGAATGTGGCTGGGCTATTAACTTAGTAGCACGTGATTTGTGAGACTACCCCACATTAGTATACTCGGACTCGCTTAGTCTGTTTGATTGCAGCGATTTAGTATGTCACGGCAAGATTTTGTGTCAGCATATTTGTTAGTCACGGACGTTTTGATTAAAATAATGATATGGTTTTTGTTACCATGAGCGACATGATACCAACGACACTTTACTCACAGATTCGAATAAAAATGAATTGAAAAATGGTGGTTGTTCCTCATGTCCTGATAATTATCAATCTATCATGACATCTGTCAAGCTTAACTTTGTGTCTATGTGAAGTGTTAGAAATTATTACATCAAGGAATACTATTAGTATAAGATCCATACTGCGAGCAATCTTTTAAAAATTCTTTTCCCAAAACGAAGTTTTAAAAGAATTTCTATGCATTATTATTCTGTGTAACAAATGTCTATCAACTACGAAAGCTTATAAAATTCAACGGAATTTCTTCCTGAATTTTGCAAAGAAATTTTAACCGATAAGTAATATTAAAATTTTGCATATAAATTGAAAAATGTAGAGGATTTTAGAAGTAAGAAAATAGAATATTGCATTATCTATTAATAAATAAACCTTGTAAAATAAAGAAATAAAAATTTCGAAAATAACTATGGTAAATAAAATCGGCCAAGTATGAGTCGGATTCGCATATCGAAGGTTCTGTACAAATTTGACTATTGGAAACTAACCTTATTTTTTGAGATTTACTGTTTCACGGTTTCCTTATTGTCCCTTTCCTTATATTACTAGCTGACCCGACCGACGTTGTCCTGTCTTAACTATGAATATTGAATTTGAATTGGCTGCCGTTAAGTTTTCTAATTTTCCGCGCAACTTTTTTAATTTTTTACTCCATAAGAACCTTCTCCTGAAAATAACAAACACAACAAAAAAAGCAACATCGGTGCAGCCGTTTACGCGTGATGATATTAATGCGCGGGAAATAGGGTTTAATTTTTATATATAAGAAGATTACTTTTAACCGCGATTTTTGTGTTTTACGTCAACGTGAAGTTCCCCATTAGTTCATTAGTTTTGATGCCCTTACGAGTTTTCTATCATTCGTAATATTTACTTACGGTTTTTTTTTTCAAATTTTGGTATTTTATTTTCATTCTGTTAGTAAGTTTGTCTCGAAATGCGGACGAAATTAATAAGGATGAAGTATTAAATTTAATGATCCTTTTATATGAATCCTTATGGTCCTTTATTCCCTATCGTCTTACTCATCTAATCGTTTAGTAAAGTTATTATTATTTCACATTTTATCTCACAGATAGCAGCAACAAGGATGGTGATTTGAATCGCGTTTATATTTGACTTTTCTATCTAATTTTGTTATTTTAACTAATCCTAGTATTAACTTTTTCCAAATATTAACAATTTGGCCAGCTGAACACTAAATGCCTCAAATTAATTCATCTCAGCTGCCGTGTCTAGTGTGTTTTAAAGCATTAAACAATTCAAAGTAGCACACTTGTAAATAGAAAGAATAACTATAAACAAAGCAACGATAGATTCTATATAAATCCATTAGAGATTAAGAGTTTTTAACGTAATGCGTGAATAATTTATTCCAGATACATCTCACATTAATCTTATTCTAATCTATACTAATATTATAAAGAGGAAAGATTTGTATTTTTGTATTTTTGTATGTAACGAATAAACATAAAAACTACTGGACCGATTTCAAAAATTCTTTCACCATTAGAAAGCTACATTATCCCTGAGTAACATAGGCTATATTTATTACAATAAAAAATTAGAGATCCTTAAGAAATCTCACGAAAACCAACCCAAGGTGCCAAAAAATTAGCCATAAAATATCTTTCATCGCATGCGCTGCAAAAAGTATTGATGATAGAACAAAAAAATGTTCTACAATATTATAGAACGTATCAATATCTACAAAAAAGTATGCGGGAGGGCCAATATATTTTTAAAAATAATATTCCACCCGCGCGAAGCCGGGATGGGCCGCTAGTGTTGTTATAAATCTGACGGAATCTGTCAAATGATTACACACATTAAATATTGCCTTAAGTAAAAGAAAGAGTTTAGTTCTTATTATTATTCTTTAAATATTTTAAAATTAGGTAACGAAGTCTAGTTTAGTATTAACTAAACTTTAGATTGTAAGATCTCATTCACATACTAATAAGTATTTCTACTTTAAAATGTGAAATAAAGTAATTACCACTCTCGTCAAAATAACTACTAACCCTTGTCCTACAACATCTAGCGCAGCACAATATCTTTATCCCTTCCAACTCCCTAAAACACTTAAATGCTCCCGCATCCCACAACTCGGGCATTACATTTCTACCTCACTACTAACTCTTACTCTGTTTTTTAGTGTTAATTCTTAAATTGTGTTAATATAAGTATTATTATTTTAAATTAAATAGTTTCTAAAAGACATTATTTTATTTGCTCGCCACATAACAGTTGTAACGTAACCTGTATGTGAGTCCAACCTCAAGCGCTTCTTAGGTTCCTGTGAAAATCATCATCATCACGACCCGTCAATGGCCCATTGCTGAGCCGCGTCTCCTCCTTAGAATGAAGAAAGTATTAAGGCCATAGTCCACGGCCACTAGGAGGACGGCCACGAGAACTTTGGGGAACTCTCAGGAGTGCAGGTTTCCTCACGATGTTTTCCTTCACCGTTAAAGCAAGTGATATTTAATTGCTTAAAACACACACAACTCAGAGTCAGAGGTGTGTGCCTGTGTTGGGGATCGAACTCGGATCTCCCGAATACGACTTGAAGTCTCAACCACTAGGCCATCGCTGTTTGCCTGTGAAAATAATGTTTAAATATAATATTGTTTCACAAACATCCGATAAAACGCAAAATTTGTAACACAGCAAAAAAATTAAAAAATCCTTTCTTATTTGCTTTTAACAATCATGAACATAACATGAACAGTCGTATAATTGATTGCATTAACTTAGAAGTTTGATTTTTTCACAGCTCTAAAGGATTAAAAACATTGATTTTTTATCTTGATAACACACTATCAACTATGACTATCTACTTGTATAGACGGACAAACAGTAGGACTATAATGGATCGTTTATTTAATTTCACCGAACTCTAAAAATAATAAAATAAGGAAAAAGCATGTATTTTCTAACGGAACTAAGTCCGTTTTTTATTCGTTATCTATATGGTAGATCAGAAAACGTATTTCCATTAGCGAAAGCGGTCGTGAAAACATATTGTTTTAGAGATAAAACCAATTTGTAAGCTTCTGCTTGAATACTTGCTTCATTAAAGTAATGGGCTCGCATTTACGTTGCGTACTATTAGAAAAATGTTTTTTATATTTCCTGTTATCATTGTTTGAAATGCTATTGTATACATTGTTTTATTATATTTTATCAAAAACGGATTAGGCAGCAGCAGGCGGTGCGACTGCAGCTGACATTTTCAACAATTATCCTCATATTTTAATAAATTTACACAAAATCGTATTAAATTATACACCTATAAATTCCTCATTAATCACTCTATCTATTAGTGAAAACCACATGATAATCTGTTCAGTAGTTTTTTAATTTTGTGACCAGACAGAAGACAAAAACGTCGTGAGACTTTGCATTAAATTACATAGTGATAGTGAAGATAATCTCCTTGAAGAGGATAAAAAACTTAGTTGGATAAAAAAAAACATCTTAAACTACAAAAAGATCATTCAGGATTGTTTTTGCTTATATTTTACTGTTTTTGTGTTGGACCAAGTGCAAAATGTATTTAAATTCCTTTGTATAAATATGTAACAGGATAAAATATTCAATGTTCTTGCTACTGCATATATCCAGAATATTGTGGCGGATGTGTATTTGCCGGGAAAATGTTTTCTAGTAATATGTTCTTCAGCATAGTGATGTAATATCTAGTATTACAAAATTCTTCAAAACAGAGGGCTCTGTAATATTTAGGAAACTCTGTGTAACGACACTAAGAAGAAGAACTTAAAAAGAGGGATGAAAAGTAGGTAAAACAAAATTATATTGTGAAAAATGTCATATGTTATTCCTGTTTAATAAATATCTGTGTGCCAAATTTTATTCAAATCTGTTTATCCGTTTTTGCGTTATTGAGTATTATCCAAATATATAATAATTTATTTATGTCTAATACCTAAATCCATAACGATCACACAGCTCGACATGCACTTCCTGTGATAGATGGCGTGTTCGCATATTTGTTTAGTTTGTATTCTTAAGTATTGTTTTGCAATAAAACATAGCCTATGTCCTTCCCCAAACTCTAATCTATCTCTGTACCAAATTTCATCAAGATCGGATCAGTGATTTATGCGTGAATGCGTAACAGACAAGACACAACATCTATGCGACAAAAGATGGCGTAAGTGGTATATTAAATCACAGTTTAGTTTCTTAAGTGATGGTTTCGATATGTACAATGAACTTTAGAAAAGTAGCTGAGCGGTGCCTGGGGCTTGAGACTAATTAACTTCTAACTAAACTAAATATTGAAGCCTACGACTTTAGTGATCCTAAAACTAGCACCACTTACATTATGCCACACTTTTTGACATTTTCACTCGCACTACGATAGACAATACTCACTCTATAATGTTATGCGTCAAACTGCCTGTCCAGTGAATCTAATAAATTATTTTATTTTATTCCAAGACTGTATATAAACTTTGTTCCGATAGAGGTCTCCATTACTAAGGATTGGAGTAGGTGTTTAATATTGGTTACTCGGTTTCCGTTTTAAGTGCATATTATTGTCTTGCGGCTGTTACTGTGTAAGGTTCCATGTAGATAACAATAACATACATTCATTATAGATTATCAAAATAAACATGAGGTACTGAAAAATTATTATAAACGAGTTAGGCAACCATAACACGATGACGTGTGATGATAATATCCAGATTCTTGCATTTTTGATCTATTTTGTTTTAGGTTTGTTATTGATGGTTATTTCGATATGTTGGTTTCGAAACATCTGTTTAAGCGTCGGAATATCTTATGTATAAAAAATTGAGTTTAGTAAAACAATACTTAGCATGTCTAGCGTCTGGAACTTGTGACACAAGTCTAGGTTTGAACCCACAAATAAAATGAAATTTAATATTATATGACAGTTTTATTTTACCTAATATTTGATCAATTTTAGCTAATTACTTATCTATGGATTTTTATTGTAAAAAAAATGATAATTAATTATTAATAATTTTTGACCAAAAAATTTACATGCCCTAAACAATTTTTTTTAAATTTTTTTAATCTGAATATTAAAATATAGGGTTTTAGCACCCAGAAATAGTGAAGGTATAAACTGGTATAAAATTGACAACGCGTTTAAGCGTTTTCCTAATTTAATAAACGTCCTTTTAAAAGAGCTTTTCACATATAACGCTTTATATTATATAAGTATACCTATAGTCGTAGAGCAAACCGTAGCAAACAGCAATATGATTGTTTACACAATAATTAATTCTACTTAGTTCATGAAAATGGACATTAGTTACAGTCACGATATAAACTTCAAAACCAAAAAAAAATCGTTCGTCAACAACTACCTTCTTCTACATCTGCGTGGCAATTAAATTACCAGTAGAGCAAAAAAAAGGTCACTTTATTATACTATTATTCAACAAAACATTGAAAGTACTCTGTTGGAGACCAGAAATCGCGCGACACTTGTTATGAACATCTACTTTCACGCTCGTTGACAGTGAAAAGCATACTATCGTTGTATTTATAAAACTCAAAAGTCATTTCAATGAAAGTATACACAAGACAACAATGGCGTTAGCCAACGAAAGGACTTCGTTTAAACCTTTAAACGAAATCAACTTACACTAAACAGCGTGCTTGTGTACTGTAAGAAAAGTAACTTTTGTTTAAGACTTTTGTTTTCGTTTAAACGTCCACCTCTACCCAGAAATACGTAAGTAATAAAAAAATACAAAATACTAAGTTTATGATAATCTTTACCTCACCATTTTACATTTTAATGTGATCCAATGTTAATCATAAAGTTAGTTCAGATTAGGTTTACAGACACTTTAGATATCATAATGGCGGATGTGGGATCCGGAAAAGATAAACGAGGATGGATAAACCAGTCTGCAAATGATATCAGTTAAATATTTAAATGTATCAATAATCTATTTAAATTATTACAAATCTTTCGAATTGTACTGAATGATAACTGACTTTTTTTAACCCTAAATTATAACTAGGAAAAATAACTATGAAGTTAGTTTTGTATTAACTGATATTTTTAGATTTTTACTTCCTAATTATCTCTCCTAAAAACTTTGTACTACTGATTCCGTATACAATACTCTCATGAAGACTTTTAAAAATAAATTAAAAGTAAAAAACCTTTTTAAAAAAACGTAAAAATTGTGGCAGAACTAAAAAATAGTCAGGCATAAAATAGGTAGTCCGCCATATTGGATTTAGGCTGACATCACTTTTTTTTCGAATTATTCTTAGCAAGCCCTTTGATACCCATATTGTAGTAGTGCATTAAAAATAACTAGTTCGCCTTCTTGGATATGCCGCCATGTTGGATTAAGAATGACGTCAAGAATACATAATTTTGAGTTCAATTGCATCTACTTCAAAATTGAGTAGCAATATTTCACCCAAACAAACATTGAAAGTTAAATAAAAGCTTGTAATTACTTAATATACGAATTAGAGATTGGATATCATTGTGTTTTTAAGAACTTTTTACTCGTCCTGTATAATTATACGTCAAAACTAAAATTATTTGGATAGCATCTTTACATATTTTATAACTATTAAATTCAAAATTTAAAATATCCCTGACTACCTAAAGTTCACATATATACGTCTATCTAGCCTAAGCTAATGACAGTAGGAGATACAATCAAACTAATGTCATTAGCTTAGGCTAGATAGAAGTGTTTAGACACGAAACATCTGCTGTAGGTAGCTGAGGAGTTGCGCATGGAACAGACTAATCATCTTATCTTAAGATTGCCATGTCCAAGAAATACCACAAAAGTAATAATACATTAATTTTTAGATCAAACGAATCTGTAAAAATTGATATGATCCCTGTCTCAAGTTAGATATGAGCTGATAGTCTTCAAACGGCTGACCAGATATTCACAAGTTATAGCTAAGAACCATCTCGATTAAATCAGCTTTCAAACATAAAAACCGCATCAAAATCGGTCCACTATTATGGGCGCTACGAAGACAAGATACACACGTTAAACTTATAACACCAACCAACTTATAATACCAATAGACAGAGTGATTCAAAAGGAAGGTTTATTTTATACTACTTATATAATATAGTAGAGAAACTGTACAAAGCCGGGTCGTATCGCTAGTGAGAAATAAGACAGTAATTATTGACTATCAACTGGGGACAATTCGATATAATTCTGTGAGAACAAGAACAGTGATCGTTGACTGTTGACGTGACTATAGTGTCGAGTAGTTGACCTAGTTCAGCTGTTAATAGCTCTAAATGTACACTTGAGATTTCAGTCTCTGTTTAGAATTGTTTTATTTTATAACTGCTATGTTATATTTTAGTTTCAAGACGTTTTCATATACAAGAATAGTGCAGAATTCCTATTTATACTAATACTAGGGGCCCGTCCCGGCTTCGCACGGGTGGATAATTTTTTTTAACATTTTGGCTCCCGCATTCTGTCGCTCCCTCTATCGCCGCGTTACTCGCTGCGCTGCGCTGCGAGGCGCTCCACACACCACACCGCGCCGGCGGCCCGTCTGGGATTATTTTTTATTTATCTTGATATTTTTATTTCGTAGTAACTTTTGACTGGAATGTCCGATTTCAATAATTCAAAAAGTAATTAACAGGTATTCAAACAGTCTTCATTACGAAATAATTTATTTGGATAAGAATTAATACAAAGTTATGGAAAACATGGTCTGATTTTGATAGGCATTTTTATCAACTTTTAAAATGTAAAAAAGTAGTTATAGTGACTTAACTACAATAGTTGGACATATAGTCTCGCGGAGTTTTTTGTAGATATTGATACGTTCTATAATATTGTCAAACATTTTTTTGTTCTATCATCAATACTTTTCGCAGCGCATGCGATGAAAGATATTTTATGGCTAATTTTTTTGCACCTTGTGTTGGTTTTATTGAGAATTTCTGGGGATTTCTAATTTTTTCTTGTAATAAATATAGCCTATGTTACTCAGGGATAATTTAGCTTTCTAATGGTGAAAGAATTTTTGAAATCGGTCCAGTAGTTTTTATGTTTATTCGTTACATACAAAAATACAAATCTTTCCTCTTTATAATATTAGTATAGATTACGAAAACTACCATGTATGTTCATACACATGAGGATAATCTCTGGCACTGCTAGATAATGTTAAACTTAAAAATAAACTTATGGTCAAGAGAAGCGAAGATGGGTCATCTAGTCTTCTATAATAAATGCAATTGTTATCTATATGGGACCGATACCGCACAGTAGCAGTCACAAGACAAAAATAATATGCACTTAAAACGTATACTCCCAACCTTAGTAATGGAGACTAATCATCACGACACAATACCACTAAACTTCCAGGTGAGCTCTGTTTGACAACTGACTATCTATCTATCTAAACCGAGGTTATATACAGTCTTGGGAGTTGGATCTTAAAACAAGTCGCAAGAATTTCGTATAACTATGAATGTGGTATTGAAGAGGGGGTTCATTCTTACCTATAAATAATAATTTTAGTTGCCGGAGTCGCGTTAAAATAAAAAATACACGATGTTAAAAACTACGTAACCTTTAACTTGAACTCTGTGATTATTTGATATTTGACACTGACGGATTACATAACAGTTTACAAATTTCTGAAACATCGATGTTTGCGTGGTCTAGAGAACATCAATGTTGAAAAGTATCGAAACGTTATATATATTTTCTTAAAATTTTATCTGAAGTTAGTTTGTTGAGAGGGATATAGTAATAAATGAAAATCAATTTAAATAGATATTTTTGTTTTTAATATTTATTATATTTTTACAAAATATTATCGATTCTTAGATAGTAATCGTTATTCGTATATTACGCGAATATGCGTAATCGTTTACGTGAATAGGGTTTTTTGTGAATTTTTTTATGCGACGACTCTGACTCAAAGATAGGTTAGGTTAGTTACTTCGTTTAACCCATCTAGAAATAGGAGCAGGTTGGTTAGGTTAGGCTTCCTTTATCCAACCAGAAATAGGAGCCCCTATAATAAAATTTTAAAAATTCAATAAAAAAAAATTACTTGTTTCCGTCAGGGAAAAATGGTAGTGGGGGGTTTATGTACCCCCCTACCACCTCACCACATACCCCTTTATGCCAAATTCATGTGACTCGTTTTAAGATTTTAACTAAAAAAAGGGCTGAGAACGACATGCATGACGAGCCAGGTATAGTATATAAGGATTTACCCTAAGATGTAATAAAGATAACAATGAAAATATAGTTTTGCAAAATATAATGGCCACTTTCTAAGATATATTACTAAACATATTGTCCATACATTAAGTTAGGGTCAAACCCTGCCGCCTCAAGCATGCATGTTTATAGCTTATTAAATCTAAATAAATAGCTTTTTAAACAATCCAGATATATAATATATCTGGATTGTTTATCGTTCTTTTATATTTTATCAACTACCGTTGGCTAATTTTGCATTTTAATTTTTAACATCAACATAATTCATATATGACTTACTCCCAAAGAAATAAACAGTCATACAGCTCGACATTTACTTTATCCCCTAATTCAATCCCTTAAAGGCCATTTTTCCTGATCCAACTTGATCTATGTCCTTTCCCAACCTCTAATCTATTTCAGTACTGAATTGCACTAAAATAGGTTCAGTGCTTTAAGCTAGAAAGCTTGACAGGCAAACAGAGTTATTTTCACTATATTTCAATAATATTTAATTTCAAAATTAAGTATAGTAATTCCATTAAGTTTCAAAATGGCATCTTATAAAACTATTGTTTATAAATAATGTCTTCAATAATTATTTATTAAAATCATTTAAGGTCTTTGCTATAAAATTTATATATAAATAACCTCCTCCATAGGATTAAATGTCAATCGTCAAACGTCATTGATCAATCAAAGTGACATTCATAACCGACATGAAAGATTTCGAGTTTGTAACAATTTCGAGTACCTATTAATTCTCTCTTTAAATTTTTTTTTTTTTTACAATGCATAAAAGTTGTATTTACAGTCACACATTAATTGGATAGACTACCAACGCGTCCATACTCTCATAATTGACGTGTACGATATTATATTTGTTTATACAGTTGAATGAACGAAAACGTAGGTTTTTTAATATTCAAATAATTATATTAAAAATGCATACATTACTTACTTATATTACACAGCTCTATAAATAGAAACTTTTTTTCTGTTGCCCTGAAGAAAGTTCTCAATGTGCTCGTATATTCATGATTTTTGCATATGATTGTATATTTTTTTTGATGCTCCTCGAGTACGACAATTGATGAAAGTCTCAAATTTTATCAAAGTTATGACTGTTCCGGGAAGTGAAGCTCGGAAAAGGTTTGTGTTGGTTGTCGAAAATTTCCAAGTAACCATAAAGCAGCAAATTATGAAGAAATCGTGCAAAATATGCTGACAAACTTTCAGACTTTAAGAGCAAATATGAGTATTAAGTTACACTATCTCCGCAATTATCTAGATAAAATTCCGGATAATTTAGGAAATTATAGTGAGGAACAGGGAGAGGGATTCCGTCAAGATCTAAAAGTGTTGGAGGAAAGATATCAGGGTCGATGGGATTGTCACATGATGGCAGATTACTGCTGGTCTTTAAAAAGAGATTGTCCCCTGAAAAATTATAAAAAAATCTCATAAAAGGCGTTTTAACGGAAATATAAAATATATTTTCGACCTTTTTCTCTTTTTTAACTTCGATGTATCCTAATTTCTTAAAACATAACTGTCATTATAAATATATATGTTATTTTATTTCTCGTTTTTTTAATTTTTGTAATGTAAAATGAAAATAAAGGTTTTAAAAAAATCAGAGCAAATCTTACAAAATCAATGATAATTTCATGAATTGTGGGCATAAATAGACCCAAAATCATTTTCATATCTAGATCAACAAAACCACTGTAGACCAGTGTTATAATAAAATGGCACACAGATACTCGTACGTTATAACCTGAATTAACATGTACGCTACTTTTTATCCCGATTAAAAGTTATGGTCCTATGGGATGAAAGATCCCATTTAAAAATTTCCATCGTAGTAACTTTAAACATACTCAACCAAGTAAAAAGGTTTATTGTATCCGAAACATATTTTTGATCATTTTCAGCGTTGTGTTTTCTGTGAAATATCGCTGTCGCATGTGACGAGGCAGGAATGATACCCATTTCTTTTTCAAGTAATTACAACGCTCCCCTCCGCTGCCCGAACTCTAACTACAGTAGATAATAAAGTAAACTTACGTGACCCTCAAGAAGGGTGACCTTAACCACGACACTATATTACGAACTTCCATGAACACTGCGCGACAACACCAGAGAGACTGAGACTAATCTATCGCACTAAATACTGTCTATACATACTTGAAATAAAATAAAAGGAACTACCCGCTAATACTAATTTATAAACGGTGTTGCTAACTTGTAGATATGTGAAAATATTCATGTTGAATTCATGTAATAACTAAAACCCTATAGAACATAATTTTGCAGAGTGGATAAACTGGGTTAACGTAGATAACTAAAATTATTTTTAGGAGTATTTTGATTGTACCTGAAAGTTTTCAGGATTCCCCCCATTTAGTTTTAGAATGCATTTTTATTCAAAATAATAAAAAAAAGTGATAGCAACAGTTTAATTAAACGGATTGTAGAGGTAGAGCGAGAGTTTAGGTGTGGAACTCGTCTTACTACTTTTATCCCGGAACAAACCAGTTCTGTGGGATAAACGGTTATTAAACGTACATATACGCACATATAGATTGTAACTTAAATCAAGAAATACTATTTTTATACTGAAACTTAACAGGCTTCCTATGGGTCCAGCTTTTTGTCGGCGCGTAAGTTAGGTATAGGTTAAACTAACTTAAGGTTTAAACAGTGAAACTAAGCAGAGGATGCGAGAGTTGGAATTCTGTTAAAAGGCTTAAACCTATACCTTTATCACAAGTCCAAGGCACTGCTTAGGTTCTTGTCGTAATTTTAAAAGATCCTAATATTTAGTTATTTAACCGTTCAGTAGCAGTATCTACGTTGCGTTTAGCCAATATGAAATATATGATAGTCCAATCAATATCACGCCCCTCTTAACGTTTTCAACATACACCATATAATAATTCAAAAACTGCTTCACTGATTTTGATGGCCTACTTTTTATCCCTAAAAAAGGGTTGAAAGAATTTAAAGAGGGGATGAAAGTTTGTATAGGATTGAAAATTGAAATGTATAATTAAAAATAAATAAACGTGTTGAAATACAACCGAGCGAAGCAGGGGCGAGTCGACTAGTAACAATATACTGTTGTTAATTCCTCTTAAAACATAAAACGTGTTTACTAGAAATCCGAGCTTATAACTTCCCTTTTGTAAACTGCAAACCAACCAATTCAAGTTAAGTGGTAGAGGCTTACACCTACTTATTGCGTCCACAATCCTGCAGGATTAGATTGCTTTCTAATAAAATGAACTTTGAATTAAATATTTAAAGTACCATTAAAAAATAAATAACGAATTACTTATTGTTTTAAGGATCACATAGACCGATATAACGATTGACCCCAGAACATACCCAAAATTCAAATAAATCGATTTAAAAGTTTCAAAATTTTTTTTGTGATTTTTGGAAAAAACTGTAATGTATAGAAATCCGGGTCTGGAAAGGTTAAACAAAAAATAATAATATTCAAGTGTCCAATAAATATATTTTATTATTATCCCGCAGGAACTAATCTAGTTTATAAAGTATCTGTATACCAAATTTCATTGAAATCCGTTTGCGTGATTTAGAGTAGAGATTGCTTAGGAAAATACAGCCATTTTAATTCTCAACAAATAATAAAATTACTTCAAACTATAACTACCGGCACGTAAGTATAGGTCTGACCTTGAATGGGCAGAAGTCACTATTAAAGCCGAGAGCAGCGCAAAATAGTAAACGTTACGGATGGAACTGCCGATACAGGCACGCAGCACGCTCACAATGCGCAACTTTCCCCCACTATTTTTTTTCAGTCCTAAAATTAGCCGGCTACTATACCTATATTTATTAGTTTGATCAGTCAACAGGTATGATTTGACATTTACAAATCTAGGCCAAGTCTTTACGAAACTCATTCACATTTTTAATTTAATTTCAAAAGTAGGTCGTACCCAGCTTTTAGCCATAACTCCATTTCATTTGCGTGCTTTATTTGGTTCTTTCATCATTGTATTTTTGCATGAATGTGGTCGGGCGAAAATTGTTGAGATAAAACGAGCGGCCTAGAAATGGCTGGCAGTTTCAGTGTCATTGTAAAGTAGAGATTGGCTATCGCGATTACTGACTTTGTTTTTTTTAAGTCTGTAATTGTAAGTCATGTTTATATATTATATAATGCTAGCAAGACTTGATAACATTTGATTGTTTATCAGTTCTTAATTATAATCTCCACCTCGCTACTTCAGCGGCAGTTTGACGAGTAATTTCGTGGAGTTAATATTGACTATCATAGTAAAGCGTTATGTAAAACGTAATTATCAATATTTATCATCATAGAAATCACTAGTCATTTGCGGCTGTAGTAACAGAGCTTTAAACTGTCAAATCAGAACTTTCAAAACTAACCAATAGAAACCAAAAACCAACCAAACGCTATTAAAAATATTGCAGATTGACACACTATTAAATAAAAATTGACACTTTTTATACCATGTGTTATAAATGAAAGTTCATACAATAAAAATCTTAACATAGAAAGATAAACTCATTTAAATGAAACTTGACACACAGTTAAGACACAACTGAATGAAACTTGACACTTTTTATCCCAAGTGTTACAAATGAAGGTTCATACATTAAAGATCTTGACACAGAAACATAAACTCATTTAAATTAAACTTGATACACAGTTAAGACACAACTGAATGAAACTTGACACTTTTTATCCCAAGTGTTTCAAATGAAGGTTCATACATTAAACATCTTGATACAGAAACATAAACTCATTTAAATTAAACTTGACACACAGTTAAGACACAACTGAATGAAACTTGACACTTTTTATCCCAAGTGTTATAAATGAAGGTTCATACATTAAACATCTTGATACAGAAACATAAACTCATTTAAATTAAACTTGACACACAGTTAAGACACAACTGAATGAAACTTGACACTTTTTATCCCAAGTGTTATAAATGAAGGTTCATACATTAAACATCTTGATACAGAAACATAAACTCATTTAAATGAAACTTGACACACAGTTAAGACACAACTGAATGAAACTTGACACTTTTTATCCCAAGTGTTATAAATGAAAGTTCATACATTAAACATCTTGATACAGAAACATAAACTCATTTAAATGAAACTTGACACACAGTTAAGACACAACTGAATGAAACTTGACACTTTTTATCCCAAGTGTTTCAAATGAAGGTTCATACATTAAACATCTTGATACAGAAACATAAACTCATTTAAATTAAACTTGACACACAGTTAAGACACAACTGAATGAAACTTGACACTTTTTATCCCAAGTGTTATAAATGAAGGTTCATACATTAAACATCTTGATACAGAAACATAAACTCATTTAAATTAAACTTGACACACAGTTAAGACACAACTGAATGAAACTTGACACTTTTTATCCCAAGTGTTATAAATGAAGGTTCATACATTAAACATCTTGATACAGAAACATAAACTCATTTAAATGAAACTTGACACACAGTTAAGACACAACTGAATGAAACTTGACACTTTTTATCCCAAGTGTTATAAATGAAAGTTCATACATTAAACATCTTGATACAGAAACATAAACTCATTTAAATGAAACTTGACACACAGTTAAGACACAACTGAATGAAACTTGACACTTTTTATCCCACGTGTTATAAATAAAAGTTCATTCTCTGTCAGTACATTTAATTATACAATTCTGAAATTCAGGCAGACGGAGTTGCGGCTATATTCTAGTCAATATTAATATTAATAAAGTTAGAACCGTACACGGGCAGTAAGGTTTTATCATAATGACGTCAATATCTATGGTATATTGGCCCCTATAAACTTTAATCTCTCATATATTGCATGTAGTTATTACAATATGCTGCAACCATATAACTCTGTAACTTTCTTTGTACTATATATATATATATTTATATCATATACATATAATAAAAATGTAACGAACGTATCGAATGTCGAATTTGAATATGGAAGATATTTAGGAAATCTTAATATGAGGGGTATTTATAATAATAGAAGCCAAGACAATAATTAAAGTAAGCACATCACGCAAAAACTACTGCTGTTTTCACAGTTGTATTGCTGCAGGTTTTAGCTAAAATATAGGCTTTTGTTTCATTTAAATCCGAGGACAGGGACAAAGTTTTGCTCAGCAAAGCCAGGGCGGGTCGACTAGTAACATAATAAAGAAATCAAGATCTATTCAACATTCAAACGCTTTCATCATTGAATAACGAGAAAATTGCAAATCTTGATTACTCAATTTCATTTATTTACATTTTTTTATCCGTTCAGAAATATTAATAAAGGGTTCTTGTATGAAAAATAAAGAATATTATAAATGACTGAATTAATTAATTACCTGGATTAACTCGTATGTTGCATTTTATCCCTAAAAAGGCAAATGTCTCGTGGGATAGAAAGAAGTTATTCATTTGAGAACAGCTAAAACAATTTTAAAGAAAACATACAAAATGGTATAATAAACACATGGGATAATTTTTATCCCGGCAAGACGATTGCTCTCTGCAAAAGTCTTCTGTATAGAAGTTGTTTTTTCTTGTAGAATTTTATTGAATTCATCTGATTGATAGAATGAGTGATTCTGTTATTGGGAGGGTAATTAAATGAGTTAATGCTTTTCAGTTCACTCCTGGTTCAAATCTGATGTTTTGGTAGACAAAATCGGAAGCAAATATACGCATCTTTATAAAAATAATATGTATTTTAAAAGTTTTATATGAGAATAACAAAAATTCAGTTCAAAAGCGCGGGAGCTCATAAAATCTCAATATTATTGCTTGTCATTGGAACTTTTAGAACAGGTGGGGTTCACGTGAAGTTTCCGCTTTCTGTATATACTGTCTACTATAAATATACTACTATTTTTATATCTTCAAAGGTTTTATTTATTTTATTAGAGTTCCTTACGTAGACAAAACGATCCGTCTCTATTTATGTAATGTATTAAACATTTCCACATCCTGTCTTCATTATTTTTTGTACCTGATATCAATTTTCAATATTAAAACTTGGTAGATGAAAAATAGGAAGGTACAGCTTATATAAGGATTAGCAAAAAACAATCTAACCTACCTCAGTGAAGCGAGAGAACATTCGCTAGTTATTACAAAAAAAACATAGAAATATAAAATAGAACCTTATCTAAAAGTAACAATTTTTCTCAATAATCCACGCACTAAAGTAATTTTTGTCAATTTATATTTTAAATTATTTTACTATTTTTCAACTGACTTCAAAAAAAGGAGGTTATCTATTCGGTTGCATTTTTTAAAATTATTTTTTCATATTTGTTACCTCAGAATTCCGTCATTCATGAACCGAATTGGATTTTTTTTGTATTTAGCAGAATATGCTTATCATATTTATATAATTTTTTTATTTATAATAATTAACTTGTACGGCGGAACCCTGAATTTATTTTGGTCTATCTGAAGGTTGTGACTATAGTCTGTATATTTCAACACTGAAGCTTTAAAAATGTCAATTCCACTGTACCAAAAACATAAAAACGTTTATATGAAGCGGAGATGATACTATTAATATGTTAGAGGGCCATTGATTTACTTATTTCTATATGTTTATATTTATTTTACTATTTTAAACGAATGTTTGTTTTGGTTTTGTGGAAAAAACAAACTCTGTAAACAATTTTATTAAGATCAATTGGTTGAATTCAGTACATCCTATTTAAAAACAAAGTCTCTTCCCGTTATCTGTACGCGTACAAGTAGATCTTTTAAACTACGCAACTGATTTTGATGCGGTTTCCACCAATAGACAGAGTGATTCAAGAGGAAAAATTGTATGTATAACATCAAAAACACCAAAGTTTCATACTAACTTTGTACCCTCGTTTTCCCCCTTAAGGGATAATTTTCGAAAAAATATTTTACACGTTTTTCATGACTTTCAATGAAGAACCTTTATACTGAATTTGATTTGAATAACTTCAAAAACGGCAAAGTTTCATACTAACTTTGCACCCCCGTTTTCCCCCCTTAAAAGGTGAATTTTCAAAAATCCTTTCTTAGTGCTCCCCTACGTTATAAAATGAACCCCTGTGCAAAATTTCATGTTTCTAACCCTTATAGATTAGGCCCTGCTTTGATATGTCATTCAGTCAGTCAGCTTCTCCTTTTATATATATATATATATAGATAGATAGTATAGAAGTATAGTGTAAAGGCTACACGAAATTGGATATGGTTTATTGTTGGAGGTCTAACTTAAAATATAGGCTTTGTTTAATAAATTAAAAGAAATATAATTTAAAAAATATTTAGCCCAGCGAAGAAAGGAAAAAAGAAACTAATATCTATCGACAGGGGGTCTCTAAAACCGTCGGTCAGTAATGAACCTGTAAATCGTAAAACCTTCCCTGTTGTGTCGTAAATAAGTTTTTGGTCATTATATTGAGGATAGTGGTTGTAAATATTTTTTATTATTATATTATTACTTTTGGGAAATAGTGAAACTCCACTTCCTTAAGTTTTTTCGGACTATGTTTTTGCCCATCTATACTAATAATATAAAGAGGAAAGATTTGTATTTTTGTATTTTTGGATTTTTGTATTTTTGTATGTAACGAATAAACATAAAAACTACTGGACCGATTTCAAAAATTCTTTCACCATTAGAAAGCTAAATTATCCCTGAGTAACATAGGCTATATTAATTACAAGAAAATATTAGAGATCCCCAGAAATTCTCACTAAAACCAACACAAGGTGCAAAAAAATTAGCCTTAAAATATCTTTCATCGCATGCGCTGCGAAAAGTATTGATGATAGAACAAAAAAATGTTTGACAATATTATAGAACGTATCAATATCTACAAAGAACTCCGCGAGACCATATGTCCAACTATTGTAGTTAAGTCACTATAACTACTTTTTTACATTTTAAAAGTTGATAAAAATGCCTATCAAAATCAGACCATGTTTTCCATACCTTTGTATTAATTCTTATCCAAATAAATTATTTCGTAATGAAGACTGTTTCAACACCTGTTAATTACTTTTTGAATTATTGAAATCGGACATTCCAGTCAAAAGATATTACGAAATAAAAATATCAAGATAAATAAAAAATAATCCCAGACGGGCCGCCGGCGCGGTGTGGCGTGCCTCGCAGCGCAGCGAGTAACGCGGCGATAGAGGGAGCGACAGAATGCGGGAGCCAAAATGTAAAAAAAAAATTATCCACCCGTGCGAAGCCGGGACGGGCCCCTAGTAGATAATAAAGTTAGCAACACCGTTGATAACTATTACTTTACGATATATTCGGGGTTAGTACTTTTTATTTTATTTCAAGATTGTATATAACTATTATAATTATTTTTGGATTATTTTAAATATATATAAAAATAAATATGTCCTGTTATAATTTAATAACATTTTTCTGGTTCTTTAAAGCATAAAAAATATTAAAATAATTTTGTTAAGAAAAATACTTTATTTAAATTTAGTTTTAGTTTAATGTTAAAATTTAACTAAATTAAAAATAATTTACTATAATTTTTTTATCTCTACTTTTATTTGTTTGCAAAAATTTAATAACAGTTTATATTAATTCTACAAGAATTTAATAAATAAAGGAGGAATTTCGATTAAAACGTTTCATGTTGTAGAGACCAGGTATAATTAGATCTTCCAAAACTAAGTTTACTAAAATATTATATTTTTAATAAAATGTTTTCTAACTGAGATTCTTTATGATTATAGGCTTAACCTAACCTTAGATTTAAATAGAGAACCTAGGTAGTGGAGGCGAGTGTTTCAATTGAATAAAGGATGTCGTTAAGCCTACACCTTGGTCACAACGTTTCTCTCGTAATTATAAGAGATCATAATGTTTTTTATGTAGTCTTTTTTAATATACCCCTCTCTCCCTTCTCCTTCTATTTTCTCGAGTTATATATGGTCACATATTGCCAAAGCATCACAAGTCACAAAGCTAAACAGCCAAACAACAACACTTCAACCCCTATTTTAACCCCTTCAAGCCTTATTTTCAAGATAAAATGTAGCTTATGTGCTTTACTAAGCTCTAATCTATCCTTATACCAAATTTGATCAAAATCAGTTCAGTGGTTTAAGTGTAAAAGTGTAATAGACAGAGTTACTTTCAATGTGCTTTTATATATTTCAAATAGACTTATGCGAGTGGCAAATATTTTCACAGTCAATCTCGGTAATATTTTAAAGAAATTTTTCTTTGATGTTTTTATAAATAATATTTTAAAATTTATTTATATATATTCTTTGTCTTCAACGACTAACACCTTTGAATAGACGTCACAAATCTGAATTTAGTCCAAAAATATTTTATCACTATCAATAATTCTTTAGTGAATAATCAAATTTTTCTCATTATGTTGTTATCGAGTGACAAAAGCCCATAAAAAGTTACTTTAACAACGCAATTTACATCTTGGAGTTAGTTTTTATTTCGCTAAACCATAAATTTTCTTGTTTAACTTATCCTTTACTCTAATTTATTATGCTTTAGTTACAACGACGATATAATTTGTTACAATGTTACAATAGTTAGCAACACCGTTTATAACTTTGTATTTGCGAGTAACAATTTATAACCTCTGTTCCGACAGACTTGTGCCAGTTGTCAAGAGAAGCTCGCCTGGTGATCATTGTGTCTGTACAGATGGTGTGGTGTTGAGACTCTATTGTAAAGGATCATCTTAGAACAAATATTTTGATTATCTTTCTATTTATAGGTATTATTATATCAAATGTATTTATAATAATGTAGCAAGTGCCCCTTTTTAAGGTTCTCTTCTCAGCCCATTTCAACCCAATGCTTAGTAACCCTCTTGAATTGCACCCATTACTTACGGTGTTGAAATTGAAAAAGTTGAGCTATGGCTCCGCATCTACCTATTATCTTCACCAGGTCATCGGTCCATCGCATTCGCTGCATTACTAACAATTTTGGGTCTCCACTCTAGGACCTCTTTATCCCATCCGGTATCACTTCTGCAACATATGTTGAGCCCGCCCATTTCCACTTTCTTCTTATTACTTTGGCAATGTCTGTAAGCCTCGTTCGTCTCCGGATCTCTCTGTTTCTTATTCTGTCTTGACCCCTGTTTCTGATTCTAATCTAACCTATAATCGCCTACTCCATAGCTGCATTGACTAGCAGCTTGTGAATAACTTGCTGAGCGTTCATCTATCGGCTCCATATCTCAGGACGGTTAGGTTACACTAAACTATTTTGACATCACCTTGTCAAAGAAGTCAAATCCATCTTCAAGCACGCGTCATAGGATAGATTAACAATTGTCCAAAGATCCAAGCTAAAACGTAATCCAATTTATTAAATTTAAAACTGTAAACAACTGAATAGATATTTATTAAAATATTTTTGTTTCAGAGGGAGGACCCCAGTATGAATCTTACCTTAAACGCTTCAGCGAAATGGGTAATTGAGGCATCAAGGGGTGTCCAGAACCCTAACACCTTACTTGAGAAGTACTCCCTAAATCGGAAAGTAGATGACCCTACACGAGCCCTCGTCCTCACCTTCTACGGGATCCTGGTTACGATTGGTGCTGTTGGAAATGCTTTGGTTGTCATTTCTGTAAGTTGATCTTCGTTATCTATATTAATATTATATAGAGGTAAAGTTTGTGAGTTTTGGAGGTAATCTGGAAATTCTGAACAAATTTAGAAAATTCTTTTACGAATAGAAAGCCACATTACTTGTGAGTGTTATAGATTATATATTGACCCGAAAAATGAAAAGACTTTTTCGTGGTAATCGGATTTGCAAAGTAAGTCGGAGAAAAAATGGTCAAACGAAAACGTTTCTTACGAACGCTACCTTAACTATAAGAGATATATGATTCATAGTTGTCGGGTAGAGTATGAATGAATAAATGAGCGACTGTGTAAGTGAATGACTGAACAGTTTGAATACACCTCAACGAAGCGATAGCGGATCGACTAGTCTACTATAATATGTGGACGAAAGTATCCTATTTCAATTAATATTTCATAAAAATCAATTTATCTTTTCTTCCTTGATCTTCGTTTCCATATAGACAGTTCTGCAGGATCTTAAATAATATTTTTGATTTTTAAACATTGAATTTAAGTATAACAATAGTTCAATTTCCTTTAAAGATATATCAGCAACATCTTTTGTAACAAAAATATATTTTATATGAAATACTTTGTAGATCTCCTCGTTCTTTTTCTTTCTTACTCATTTAAGAAGGCGAGCGTATCATCAAGTTATCACGTTGCTGTTCTAATTATTTTTAAAACTTCGTCTCAAATTACTTTATGACTTCCCGTCTTACCTTATTCTATTTTTTCTTATTATAAACAATATAATTCTCTAATTCTTTTTTTGTTGTATTTGTTATTGTCAGGAGAAGGTTCTCTAACAATATAATTCGCTAATTCTTTTTTTGTTGTATTTGTTATTGTCAGGAGAAGGTTCTTATGGAAGAAAAAAATAAAAAAGTTGCGCGGAAAATTAGAAAATTTAAGAAAACTTAACGGCCATATTATCTTTTCTAATGTAAGCTTTTGACAGCCAATTCAAATTCAATATTCATAGTTAAGACAGGACAACGTCTGTCGGGTCAGCTAGTAAGAAATAAAATTTAAAAGATTTAAAATTGAATTCCGACCTACTTTGTAACTCTCCTCTTTCCCAACATAAGCGCCTTATAGGAATGATATTTAAGACTTTTAAAATTGTTTCCTGATACCTTTCCTTTGACATCAAATATCGTATCGAATCGAGTATTAAACTTTTTTAAAGTACGTAACAGTATATATTTTATTGCATTTTATGTATATTTGTTAAGTCTCTATTGACTGCTGTTTTCAACCGACTCCAATTCGGTTGTATTTTTTTTTTTGATGTTTGTTACCTCAGAACTCAATCATTTATAAACCGAATTGATTATTTCTTTTTGTATTTGGTAGTATATGCTTACAGATTAGTCCCATTTTATTCAAATCCAGTTATGATGATGGAATCTTTGAGTAATTGAGAGGATTCCTCAAAAGTTATAGGCACACATATGGTTATTTTGATATTTTCGGAAGGGTTTTTATATTTTGTCGATGTCATGTGGGTATCGATACTTAGTGACGATATTAAATTCATTCGGGGTAAATTTAAATTTTTGATTAAAAGATGTTTAATTTTGCATATTTTTACAGGTAGTAAGAAAACCAGCAATGAGAACAGCCCGAAACATGTTCATAGTAAACCTGGCAGTTTCTGACGCGTTAGTATGCTGTGTCGGAACACCACTTACCCTAATGGAACTGCTGACCAAACACTGGCCTCTACCTGATTGGCCCAGCTTATGCAAAGCCTGTGGAGCTATACAGGCCATATCAATATTTGTATCTACTATTTCCATCACTGCGATTGCTTTGGACAGATATCAGGCAAGGTCGATTTTGTATATTTTTATCTTTACTGTTTTCATCATCAAACCTGGTTAAGGAGTCCATAATTCTCTAACAGGACGCTTTTTAGGGAGTACCTTTTAATTTCTCTATAGTTTTGGTTGTATTTAATTGGCTCATGCTTTTATTTCAATCTTTCCGATTTTTATCCTTCCCCATACCCATAACAGCGATTGCTTTAGGTTGATTTTGTACATTTTTATCTTTACTGTTTTCTTAATTAAATCATGCAACAGCATCCATAATTAACTATATCAGAAGGGATCGTGAATTGGTTTATCCTTTGTACTTAGAGGAGGAGGATTTTATTATGGAATTTTAAGTAGAAACTGTCTTTCAACCCTTTGAAAAGTGTAATGCTTTCAGGATTCATGTTAGTTTCATTATTCCATCTACTATTTTTATTGCCATAACAGTTTTGGGTTCCTCCAAGTTTGATATTTCTCCTTTCATCTTCATATCATTTATTTAGGAGACATATTAACAATTTAAAATTTCATTTCTACTTACTCTCTTTCTTTCTTAATCCATTCCTCTTACGAAAGTGTCTTAGAAACTTAGGTATTGTGACAGGTACGGAGATGAGTATACGCCCTTGTTACTCTGAAATGCTTCCTAAATTTAGAATTTGGTATTTAATTATTGTAAGGAGTATTTCGACGAACAGTCACAACTAAAAGGAATTTGGTATAAAACTATAGTTTGTGAGCCTTTTCGATGTCCTTGGTTTGAAGATACTAAATTAAAAAGAAGCATTGTGAAACTAGCTTTTAGGATTCGTTCAGGTCATTATCCGTCTAGAAAGTATGCATATTTAAACAAAAAATTAACTGTAAGATGTGCAATAAGATAGAGGATGTGAAAATCAGAATCACCTAACTGTGAGATGTGCAATAGGATAGAGGATGTGCAGCACTTGTTGATGGAATGTGTCAGGAATGGATCCGAATGGTTAGCGATTATGCGTCAGTACGATTTAAATGTTTTAGATATAGGATTAATTCAGAGCATTTTCAGTAATCCGGCTTCGGAAGTTGCTTTTGCACTGTGTAATTTAGTTGGTGCTGTTTAATTTCTGTCTTTGTTACAATGGGGTGTTAATAAGAACAAAAGCCCCTAAAACTATAGAATAAAAAAAATAAAAAAATCTTACTATGGATGTATATTATCTCAATTTATGGAATCCTATGATTCTTACGATATCCCATCCAAAATCATGACGGCTATGAATTGTTTGGTAAAATCAAGTAAGGCAGTAAATATCCAAAATGGAGGCAATTTTGGACACCTAATGTAATATTATTTTTTGAACATTTTGAAATTGTTCATAGCTTTTTAAAAACATTATCGTGTATGGTATGTGTGTCATGGTTATGGTTTAATTAATAACTTACATGTCACCAGCTAAAACTTCTGTAACTAAAGTTTTGCGCTTTGGTTTTGACATGAATGGAGATATAAATAAACCCTTAGGGTATTGTTTAATTTTGACTTACTTTTTGTTACACAAATATTTAAACAATTTTGCCTATAAGTCTGTCCGTACGCGTACGTCGTAACAACTTTTCCATTTATTCATTTAATTTTCATTTAAATTGCATGTCAGGATAATTATTGTCATTTTTAAAGTATTTTAGCCCAGAGCAGCGTTCGTTGTTGGGTGAACAAAGTTTGTCTTCATATTAAAATTTTAATTCAATATTTTATTTATCAACAGCGAATTCACAGTGCATTGTTAAATATGGATAATTAATAATTCTGTTTGTTTTGGTTTTACTTTAGTTAATTAAAGCTGATATATGATTTTATTTATCATTGGAGTTTATTCAAACACAAACTTAACTTTGCAGTTGGATAATTGTCGTCCCCATACATCGATATAGGCCATAATCAGTTTACCAATAGCATAAATATATTTTTGTGATATTTACAGCATTCGGCATTTTTTTGATGTGCTTATTTTTGATGATATGGTGGATGGGAGGGTCAGTCTAGTAATTATCTTTATACGTAAGCACGAGGGGGTGAAGTTAGGGCATTGCTTACTTTTGTTGACATTGGGAGGAGGGGGGGGGACAGGGGGTTGATAATTGCAAAAAATCTGCGTATGTAATACTTGAACGTCAACGAAGCACCCTTAAACTTTTGATTCCCTTCCAAGTATCATACGTAAACGACCGTATATTTTGATTGCGTTGATTTAGAAGATTTTTCACAGCTCCGTGAGATTTGAAACCGTTGTATTTGATATTCATTACAACTTTCGTCATAACAGACGAACAGACAAATATAGAATTGATCCTATAAAGGTGATATTCAAATTTGCCCAACTCCAAGCATTTCAAAAAACATTATAAATGGTTGAAAACGTTAGAGAATTTTTAATTTTTGTTTTCAGAAGTATGTTTAATTTTTTTTTGTTTTTTTCTTGATTAGATTTTAAGTAAAAAGCCTTAAATTTGTTGTATTAATTATATAAAGTCTATTTAAATGTTAATAAAGATTTCATGTCATTTAAGGCTGTAAAAGTACCACATATTTTTATCTGTCGTATTTTTAAAAAAATAATCATAAAAACTGATTTTATGAAATTGAATTTATTTAAATTTATTTTATTACCTTTCAATAAATAAATATTAACACAATTTTAAATTTTCAAAATGCAATTTTTTGACAAAATTTAACTCTGAAAGTAGTAGCCTGTGAGACTTCATGTCCCTTATAGTGTAATACATTTTTCATGTCCCTAGTTAAAGGTTAAGAAGAATTATTAAGGAATACAACGACTCATTAAACACAAGAAACAGTAAGAAATGAATTCCGGCTTTCATGTAGCATGACCGAAATAAGTCATTGATTTATTTATCGCTTAATAGGAAGAATTTTAGAAACTTAGTTACAAACAATTGCATTTATTTAAAATAAAATCTTTTATGCGGTTGGTAAACACACCGTTACATATGTTAATGTATGAGTATAACAGTTTATCAAACGCAAAGTTAAGTTTGTACCTCAATAAATTTTAGCGACTAACATAATAAAGTGATTCACATAGTTTTCGTGGAAATCAGATACAAAATCTAGTTTATGTTTGAAATCAGTTGAGACATAAACGCTCCTAAACAGATTACCTATTTACGTTTCCCATTTAGCTTGGAATATAATCATTGACGTCATATCTCTGTACTTTGAACTTCTTACATTGAAATTTGCAAAATTTTCGTATTTTCCTCAATTATATACCAAATCGAGTATTGTTCATTAAAAGGAGGTTAGAGTCTATACGCAGGCTAAAAGTATGACGACTTGAATATCTAGTTATACTTTAGACTCAGAGCTCCAGCATTACTGCTAGAATACTCGCGATGTAGATTACTATTAGGTATTCAAATTATTCTGTCGTGACGGCGTATTTATTTTGTAATCCTTAAAATTAGTACATACCTCGTACCATGTTAATTAATTTAAAATCAGTAAAAAATCAGGTGGCCGAGCAGTGCCTGGGGCTTGAGTCCCAGAAGTACGTTTAAAAACGTTTTGAATAACCGTAAACTCTCACTTTCACCGATTGACCTCGCTACCAAATATTTAAATAAAGTACATTACTCACTTGCTCCTCGATAACGGAGTCCTAGCACCACGCCATCAAACAATTCTTGAATGAAAGTTATATATTGTCTAATTGAAACAAGATAAACTGTTATCTTAATTACCCCCAAACTCCAATAAAAACTAAGTTCAATATAAGCCTACCCCATGGTCACAAGTCCTAGGCACTCCATTCAATATTACACCGTCCTTTTTGTGTTTTTCAATATACCCCCTCGTCCTTCTCATATTTTTCTCCGAGCATTTCTTTTCAATATAAATACAAGGAAACACAAAGATGAAGGATGCATATCAGTGCTACTGTGTGACTACACGTGCGTATAATTTGACTTTGATCTTGGACTACATTTCTATAATAATATTTAATAATTCTACATTATATGTAGTTAAATACAATATTCATCTATTGCGCTATCGTACACAAATTTAAATTCAGTTTCATATGAAACGTGCTACCGATTAAGCGTGCAAGCGCCATCTTACGAATTTTCGATCAGGTCACGTGCCCTGACGCGAGTTTAAAATTTTTTACGCATCCCAAAAGTGCACAACGCCGCTAAAGAAATTTTCACATCAAAAATATAGTCCCGAGTTTATATATTTTGACTTACAAAAATTAATAAAGCTGATGTACAGCGAAATATTAATTACTCTGGTTTTACTTTGAGTTGAATTTTCCGACTTACTTTAAATTTTTCAATATATTTTGGTCAGTTTACACTATTTTTAAAATAATTAAGTCCATATGTGGAGAACGCTGGTTAAGACGATGATGGTGAGATATCTACTCGGGAGGTCCGAGTTTGATTCCCCACACAGATATACACCCACGACTTTTCTAAATTATGTGTACTTGAAGAAATTAGATATCACTTGCTTTAACAGTGAAGGAAAACATCGTGAGGAAACCTGCACCCCTGAGCGTTCCCTAAAAATTGCATGGACTATGGCCTAATCCCTCCTCATTCTGAGGAGAAAACCCAGCTCAGCAGTGGGCCATTAAAAGGGTGTTGATGATATATGGTTATTTTGATTACTGTTTTACTGTATGTGTTGTTGTACACACCACACCCATACAACCCTTCTATCTCCCAGTTTCTTTCTATTACTTCAAGATAAATCTAGTCTATGTATTAATCTAGGTAACAATGTATGCCAAATTTCAGTATCATCGTCAGTTCCTTCAGCCGTTTTGATATGATTAAGTAACAAACATCCAAAATATCACATTTCTAAGTGTGGATGAATATCTGCATGAAAATCAATCAAATTTACGAAGCAGCCTGTAACACTAAATATTCCATTACAATGTAGATGAGATCTGTCAAAGTAAACAAACTCAAAAACCCTCGATACAAAATAAAATTAAAGTAATCTAATTTGTATGCACAAAGCGATTTTCATTGTGTTCATTCAGACCGTAATAAGAGCGATAGTCTAGATATATCTCAGTTTGCTCTACTTCTATTAATATTTATTTAAATTAATTGAACCACAGATTTTATTAATTATTCTTGTATTTTAAATTCAAAGAGAAATGTTTTATTTTGTAGTTATACAGGATTTTTTAGTTCGACGAAGAGAAGTTATTGTATTGAATTGTATTAATGATACATTAATTTAATATAAATATTTCTACCAACTATTATGACTGTGATTATGATTATGACTATAACAGGCTGACTAATGACTGCAATCACAGTTCTGACTGGGATTGTGATTTCTCTGTTACTGTGTGGTACTTAACTCTGTCTTTGATTGTAATTACGACTGTGACTATTATTATTGTTTACATGACTGTGATTATTTTATGAAGGACAACAACTATATGTGACTGAGTTTGTGGTTATGGCTAAGACTATATCCAGAATTCAAATTACAACTATTACTGTGTCATTGATTATGACTGTAATTGTGATAAATTATGACTGTGATTATGATTATGACTGCGATTGTGATTTGTCTTTTACTGTGTCTTTGATTGTAATTACGACTGTGACTATTATTATTGTTTACATGACTGTGATTATTTTATGAAGGACAACAACTATATGTGACTGAGATTGTGGTTATGGCTAAGACTACATCCACAATTCAAATTGCAACTATTACTGTGTAATTGATTATGACTGTAATTGTGATAAATTATGACTGTGATTATGATTATGACTGCGATTGTGATTTTTCTGTTACTGTGTAGTATTTAACTGTGTCTTTGATTGTAATTACGACTGTGACTATTATTATTGTTTACATGACTGTGATTATTTTATGAAGGACAGCAACTATATGTGACTGAGATTGTGGTTATGGCTAAGACTACATCCAGAATTCAAATTGCAACTATTACTGTGTAATTGATTATGACTGTGTTTGTTTTTACGTAGAACAACAACTGTAAATATGATTTACTGTTGTATCTAGTACTGTATGTGATTTTGATGATTTCGTCTGTAACTGTTGCTATGAGATTACATCAATGATGATACTATTTAATATGTCTGTAATGAAGATAATGAGAGTACGATATGTGTGAAAAACAAAAATAGATTTCGTCAATCAAATCCATATGTCTGTTTTCAAGACAACGCTATCTTTTATCTACACATGTTATACAATTCTAATCATAGTCTTATCTGCGATTAGATTAATTTTACAAGTTAAACTCATGAAGAAATCTTTGTTATTGACGAGGAAGATTAAACATTTTTTTCTCAAATATCATGAGATTTATGTATTTCTTAGCAATTTCTGAGCAACTAGTTTTTTTCTACTACTCGGTTTCGCACGGGTACCTACATTTTACAATATTTTATTGCTAAATCAAATATTCAGGCGCTTACTATAGTAAATATATTTCACGATTATCCAGCAAGAAATCTCAATTATTTGGGATAAAAGTACCCACATAGTTAATCCAGGTTATAAAGTATCAGTGTGCAAAATTTTAATGAAATCCGTTCAGCCGTTTACGCGTAATCGAGAACAAACATCCATACAAAAAAACTTTCACGTATATAATATTATAGTAAGAATATTTAGATGGTAAGAAGTATAGTAAAATATGATAGATATTTGCAAATAACTCAAAAGGTAAGAATCAATACATTACATCCACTCGGTCCTAGTTTCCGCTACACAAAACTTTATGGCTCAAGTGATACATTACTGTTGTAGCAATGCTATAAAATATCTTTAGATGCAATCAATATAATGTATACAAAGACGAGTATTACCCTAATTAAATGTAACTAGGTAGTAACACAGAGATAGAGTAGTAGAAACAACTGATTATAACGCTATGGAGATAGTCTAGCGACCGGCTTCAGCTTCACAATTTCAAAATAATATCCTTTAGGAATGTTGTATTTTTCAGGGATAAAAAGTAGCCTAACTCATTATCTAACTCACAAGCTTACTCTGAGAAAAATTGTGTTAATCTCTTACTACGTTATAGCGTTAAAGAAGGACAATAGCAAGTATTTATCATGCTTATAGATTCGTTATGCTTTAAGTCTCAAAACATTTCCTTCTACCTTCTTAAATAGTTTAGATTCACTATTAAACATAAGTTTACAAGATGTTTCCACTAATTAGAAACTTTGATCACGTCTTTTCGAAAAATTTCTTGTCAATTAAAAAAAATCAATATCAATACTTACTATGAAGCGTCAGTAGCTCAGTGGTTCGGGCCCAACGCCCGTCCGCCAGTCGTGGGTTCAAATCCCGGACATTGGACTACTGGCGTGGCCCACTCCTGACACAAGCTATTTATTAGCTTACTAGGAGGGGTAAAGGGAATACTAGTAGTATGTGATCCATACTGCTAGTAATCTTTTAAAAAAAATATATATATTTATCTAAAAATTTTAAAGAACTGATTACACACATATAGTGGAGCTATACACCTTATAAGTATATTATATATAGAAGCACATTATATATACTATTCAGTGACAAGGAAAGACAATAATAATATGCACTATAGACGGAAATCCACAAAAATCTGTCGTAACAGAGGTTATAAAAAAATAGTTAGTATAGTAGTATCATCATCATCATCATCACGATCCGTCAATGGCCCACTTGCTGAGCGGGACTCCTCGGTTATTAGGCCACTACGCTGGCTCAGTCCGGGTTGGCAGACTTCACACACCTTTGAGAATAATGAGAACTCTCAGGAGTGCAGGTTTCCCCACGATGTTTTCCTTCACCGTTAAAGCAAGTGATATTTAATTTATTAAAACACACATAACTCAGAAAAGTCAGAGGTGTGTGCCCAGGATCGACCTCCCGAGTAAGACATTGAAGTCTCAACCACTGGGCCATCACTGCGCTATATCGTAGCAGCTCTATCGTGCTGATAGTAGTGTAATTGAAATAAAATAAATAAGTAATAAACGGTGTAGCTAACTCGTAGTACGACTATTTATTTGTTCTATAGTCAGTGCCTCTAAAACTGTGATTGAATCCAAGAGGAAAATTACATACAAGAAGTCTTTTAATACTTGCTTCTACCTCGTCGAAGTGATGGCAGATCTTGCAGTAAAGGTTTTATAAGAATAAATTATTATTCTTAACCGAGTATAGGATTTGTGGTAATTGGCTTGCGTGAGATTAGGACCAACCAATTAAGATTCTTCATTATTATTACAAGCTACCTCCTGAATTTTAATGGTAAATACCATAGGAAGTACTGCCATTAAATAATAACGAGCTTTCCCTTTGCTTTAATTAAAAGATTTTTATGTCAGAACCGTGAGTTAGGCTTGGTTTAGGTTAGTGTTAGGTTAGCCTTGTTTTAGGTTAGTCATATGGATTATCACATCGTATATCACAGGCAACCAAAAGTGTTTACTACTTTTGGTTGCCTGTGATTGACCGGCGACTCTTATTGGTTCGTTTCATTATAATCCCTACTAGTGGAGGAGTGTTCCTAACACTGTGGCTTCCCTTTACATTCCCTTTCTCGATACATCAAAGTTTAGTCCAACGAATAAAGCTGTGGAATAATTTGTCCCCAGAGGTATGCCCAGAGCGCTTTAATATGGGAGTCTTCATGCGCCGAGTGTACAGGTTCCTCAAAAAGTAGGGTTAGCAACGCATTTGCAATCCTCAGCCTGTTGCAGATGGGCCTTCTGCTCGTTTCCCCCCATATACAATAAAAAAGTCGAGTAATTTCTTTAAGTAAACATCATCTAAAATGGTGCTAGTGGAAGTGTAATAATCGTGTTGTGTTGCTGGTGCTCCCTGCATGGGTTCCATAACTATAAGAGATCATAATGTTTATTTATTTATCCGTTTAAGCAGTATTTAGGATGAGTTCATTCAATCGTCCATTCATTATCATCTTTTAGACTTTTAACACACCTCTCACTCCAAGATTGAAACAAAAACTCATTTTAACTGTTTTGTCTTCTATTTAATAACAACTGCATCTGATTGTAATGCCTCTATGATTTCAAAATGATTAAAAATGTCTACGAGTTTCCTGAATCATTAGAACTGATATTTTTATTTTTCATATTTTACTTTATACATTAATTTGTCTATCGCTTAGTTAAAAAATATTTTTTTTTTTAGTTTTTTATACAGACAGACTGAATTATATTGTACTAATGCACTCATCATCATCATGACCCTTCAATGGCCCACTGCTGAACCGGGTCTCCTTCTCAGAATGAGGAGGGTATTAGGCCATAGTCCACCACGCTGGCCCAGTGCGGGTTGGCAGACTTCACACACCTTTGAGAACTTTTAGGGAACTCTCAGGAGTGCAGGTTTCCTCACTATGTTTTCCTTTACCGTTAAAGCAAGTGATATTTAATTGCTTAAAACACACATAACTCAGAGTCAGAAGTGTGTGCCCAGGATCGAACCTCAGACCTTCCGAGTAAGACTTGAAGTCTCAACCACTGGGCCATCACTGAATGCAATACCTGCATGCTTTTGTTAATGTTCTTAATTACTCACTGTGTTACATACGCAATTACCTAGTGTTACTGTGCAGATAATTCTCATGTAAATAACATATGTATGTTAATAAGTCAGTTAGTAAGTATTTGATAGTTATACAAAACTCAAGTCAGTCAAGGATATTCATACTATACAATAATTATAGATTAAATGGCGCCTGTTTGTTTCTTCTTCAATTTCTTAAGTGGCTAAATACTTATCGTAGATAAATATATTTATTACCCTCTGTTGATAACTTTTTATAGGCCAATTGATTTATTATATTAAAATAAACTTTTTATTCTCTATATTACACGTAGTTTGATTGTGATTTCATAGAGTGAACATTACATTACAGTGTAAATGATGAATTGCTCAAATTATTTAAAATTTACGTAGTGAGGTCGAGGTGTAAAAACTCATGTTGTAAAAAAAGCTCCATCAAGCTTCACCTGTGTCGCAAGCCCCAAGTGCTCGGCTTCCAGTCTTAACTCCATGTTATTTGATATCTAATTGAGGTTATAAAAGAACGGATTTTAGTCTTTTTATGTGAAAGAGAAACCAAGAATAGCCGCCATAATTAATTCAGTCAAGATCTGATCTGACGCAGATAGGTCACGGAGTCTTTCACTTCAAGTTATTTTTAAAGTACTTCAGTAAACACTAATAAGGCTTAAAAACCTTTTTATGACTTTTAATTTTGTCTATCTGTAATAATAAACTAAGCACATCTGGAGCTTAAGACCCAGAAGCAGGTTTAAATAGCCCTTTCTTATATACAAACTCACGCCTCCCTTCAACCTTATCCAACATTTAACTTACTTACCTGAATTGTCCTTAAAAAGGTAACACTTCCCTATATATATGCATTATATGGAACAGGTTAGAATACTAATCCCCTCTGCCGCTGGGAAAGCATCTCGTAAGAGCCGAGTAACCCAGCACCCCCTTGGTGGTGGGGGATCTATTCCCCGACTGGGTTATGACCACCAGCATGCGAGTCGTACCGCCAAGTATCACAGACTCATGTGGGCCAGACTTACCCCCTCCCTCTCCCATCCCAATTATGCTGCGGATCTAGTGGACTCTGGGCTCTTGCTCAGGTTCCGCTGATACTGCAGCACTTTTTTCTTCCCTCCCCCTCTCCCTCTATCTTCGAGGATGCAACGAATCGATAAAACAAGAGAGTATCTCTGGTTTTGCCGATGTCCGTGGTCCATGGTGGCCACTTACCATTAGGTCGTTTGCACCTTATCTACCATTAAAAAAAATGTGAATCCAAGAATCACTTTTCAAACTGCCGATGATCTATCTAAACAGAGCTAATAAATTATGAAGCCTTGAAATTTTTTAAATAAACGTCTAGTCAATCAAAGGGTATCAACAGTGCTACCTACACAATATACACAAGTGGAACACCATAATTTGCAGTTCATAAACCTGCTCTTGGGTCTTAAATCCCAGTCAGTGCTCGGCTTCCTGTATATAAATACTCCATTCTCCATTTATATAAAAGAATTTTGTGTGAAATATATTCACAATATCTTAATATTGAATTCCTTTCCATGTCAGTATTGTTTTATTTATGTGTTTGTTTGTCACATTTACGCTTTAATGCATGAATTAATACTGGCAGCTTTTCCCTCAAGGATTTCTATGCATAATATTCCGGGGAAATATTTAAGGAAGTTTAATAGGAAATTCGTCTTATATATAAAACTCAAATTAAAACCTAAAATATTTATGTTTGCTCTCCTCCAAAACGGCTGAACCGATTTTAATGATATTATTGTTGTATATTTGTTAGGTATGAGAATAGGTCATTAAGTATTTCTCACCCTCCTACTCTCACTTACCACTTTTTAATCACGATTTTAGTTTGCCGGGTCAGTTAGTATAATATAATATCATATCATATATACTTTAAATATAAACAAACTAGTCGACCCGCGCGACTTCGTTCGCGTGTAGCTCCGCTCCTATTGGTCGTAGCGTGATGATATAAAGCCTATAGCCTTCCTCGATAAATGGGCTATCTAACACTGAAAGAATTTTTCAAATTAGTTCAGTAGTTCCTAAGATCAGCATGTTCAAGCAAACAAACAAACTTTTCAGCTTTATATATTAGTATAGATAGTAGTGCCATCTATCAGCGCGTCAATGGCCGTCGCCTCTATCAAAATTATCGCTTTATTAAAAACTAGGGGCCCGTCCCGGCTTCGCACGGGTGGATAATTTTTTTTTAACATTTTGGCTCCCGCATTCTGTCGCTCCCTCTATCGCTGCGTTACTCGCTGCGCTGCGAGGTACTCCACACCGCGCCGGCGGCCCGTCTGGGATTATTTTTTATTTATCTTGATATTTTTATTTCGTAATATCTTTTGACGGGAATGTTCGATTTCAATAATTCAAAAAGTAATTAACAGGTATTAAAACAGTCTTCATTACGAAATAATTTATTTGGATAAGAATTAATACAAAGTTATGGAAAACATGGTCTGATTTTGATAGGCATTTTTATCAACTTTTAAAATGTAAAAAAGTAGTTATAGTGACGTAACTATAATAGTTGGACATATGGTCTCGCGGACTTTTTTGTAGATATTGATACGTTCTATAATATTGTAGAACATTTTTTTGTTCTATCATCAATACTTTTTGCAGCGCATGCGATGAAAGATATTTTATGGCAAATTTTTTGGCACCTTGGGTTGGTTTTCGTGAGATTTCCTAAGGATCTCTAATTTTTTCTTGTAATAAATATAGCCTATGTTACTCAGGGATAATGTAGCTTTCTAATGGTGAAAGAATTTTTGAAATCGGTTCAGTAGTTTTTATGTTTATTCGTTACATACAAAAATACAAATCTTTCCTCTTTATAATATTAGTATAGATATAGATATAGATTAGGTTACATATTAATGATTCATGAGCTAATGAACGTGAATCCCGTACCGTAACAGTCAAACTAAGCCAATTACTTAGTATTAGTAGTAGTTAGGAACTATTGGTTTAATTTTGTAAGTCCTGGGAAGTGAAGATAGTGTATTAATACTGATTTTGATAGTTCAGATAGATTCAGATATTTTAAGTGAGATCTACAGGAATACAATAGATTTTGCGTACTTCTTATAAAAAAATACTGAAAGATAGACAGACGAAACAAATTTTTAAATATTTTTAGCTTCTATTGGTGTTTTAACGACGCCTCACGTTAAGTTTTCTTAAGTATCTTCTATATACGGGTATACAGGATCTGTAACATTCCTTATATTCTTGAGCACACAATAGCACTCTTGGTGAGTGCGATAGCGAAGTAGGGAATTTAATATCATTGTATTCCTATAAAATAAAAGTTATCCTGGTCTATTCTTGTAGAAAGGAAAAGGTTTTTCTAAAAGGAAACTAACTAATTTATTTTTAAATCAAGGAAAAGAAAACGACTAAATCATTTGTACTACTATAATATTATGCATGTCAGAGAATATTAATTTGACAATCTTTATATGCCATCGACAGTCTGACTGAAGTCTTAGTCGTGCGCGGTCTCTCAGGAAGTGAAGTAGTCCATGGATAGTGTTAGTATTGTGCAGTGCAGTGTTAGTGCTGGAAGTGCTGTCCAATTAAGGTCACGTGAGTACCTTACAATATCACGCGTTTTGTGTTAAGTTAGGTTTATGTGAGTTTAACTTTGGGTTTAAACAGAGAGCCTGAGTAGTGGAGGCGAGTGTCGTGATCACTTAAAGGAATTCCTTAAACCTACACCTTGGTCACAAGTCCAAGGCACTGCTTAGGTTTCTCTCGTAATTGTTAGAGATCATATATTTATTTATCGGTTCAGTAGAAGTATCTACGTTGCGTTTACCCAATATTCCATTTAATATTATCCCCCCTTATTCAATATTTCTTTCTCTTCCTTTTCATCATTAAATCCCCGACATGTATATATTACACATATAAACCTTTCTCTTAAATCACTCTATTTATTGGTGAAAATCTCTTTTAATTTAGCAAATATTTTTATGTAGCGACCCGCTTCCGGCTTCGTAAGGTTACTTTCTCTACTATATTATGTATGTATTATACATATAAACCTTCCTCTTGAATCACTCTATCTATTTAAAAAAAACCGTATCAAAATCCGTTGAGTAGTTTAAAAAATCTAAGCATACAAAGGGACAGAGGAAAAACGACTTTGTTTTATACTATACTGTGTAGTGATAGTTATAGTAGTTAAAACAGAAAATTTTATCTTATGGAATGTGACGTCACAATACACAAATCAGTATCAACAATTACGCTATCACGATACTTTTGGTATTTGAAATTTAGATTTTTGTGTCGTGAAATATAGTCATAATATAAAGCATTAGGCTGCGTTTCCAGAGATGTGCGAATACACGTTGCGAGGTTAGTTAAGAACAAATAGAATCGCTTTATTTAATCCACTCTGGTCGAAGCTAGGCGCACATCTCAGCAATGTTCACTATTGATTGTTATTATGAATCGTGACGTCACAATAAGCACTCCGAAATAAATGCCTTAACTTACTAGTATCTGGTTTTCATTGTTAAAAAATCTGTGTATAGTTTCCAGTTTCCCTTAGTTTAGTTTAAGTTTAGGTTGGTTTTTATTATTAACTGTTAATCGTTTTAATCAAAGCAAATTCTTTTGAAATTGTACAAATTTTTAAGTTAACTATCGTTAACTTCCCATTTTTAGATTTTAGTCTCCAGTCGTATCAAATCGCGGCAGAGACTTCTGTCTCAAAGATAGTGTCTTTAATATTGACTTAAATTACTTTTATTTTTTTTACTCTATTATTATATGAAATTTTCCATTTCTGAGAATAAACTCATTTTGAAAAAAAAAGTTATACCATTAGGATCAACATGCATGAAGTAGTTGAAACATAATAGCAATCGAGATGTGTAAATATTTGCAATACAATATTGATTTTGTATGGACTCCATTATCAGTTTATCATTCGAGAGTTTCGTGTAATGAACCGAATACCTAAACACTACAACTGATAATACCACTCAATAAAACCGATAACGTATAAAACATAAAAAAGTAATAAAAAATGACGACAGATACAAATTGAATTTTTGATACGTAATGTTAGTTATGATGTTGGCAACATTGATTTCAGTAGTATGTTTACCCCCAGCTTCGAAGGGCTCTCATGCCGCGTTGCACGCTGACATTTTTAATTTCGTAATATCTTTTAAATAGAATTCCCGATTTCAATAATTCAAAAAGTAATCTACAGGTATTAAAACAGTCTTGAATAAGAAATAATTTATTTGAATAAGAATTAATATAAACATACGGAAAACATGGTCTGATTTTGATAGGCATTTCTGTCAACTTTTAAAATGAAAAAAGACGTTAGTGACATAACTACAATAGTTGGGCATATGGTCTCGCGAAGTTTTTTGTAGATATTGATAATTCTATAATATTGTAGAACATATTTTTGTTTTACCATCAATACTTTCTGCAGTGCATGCGATGAAAGACATTTTATGGCTAATATTTTTACACCTTGAGTTGTTTATAGTAAGAATTTCTGAGGATCTCTAATTTTTTTCTAGTAATAAATATAGCCTATGTTATTAAGGGATAATCTAGCTTTCTAACGGCAAAAGAATTTTTGAAATCAGTCCAGTAGTTTTTAAGTTTATTCGTTACATACAAAAATACAATTCTTTCCTCTTTGTATTAGTATAGAAGTATACTTAGATATCGATTTAAAAAATCAAGCTGTGATGCTGTAGGTATAAGGTATAACCCGTACTTAACACTAATATAATAAATAAAAATAAGCTTTTTCACCCAGCACAATTTCAGTAATAACATTATCAAATTTAAGAATTTAAAGCTCGTAGACAAGTGTAATTAAAATCCAAAGCGAAAAGTGACGGAGTTTTTTTTTAATAATTTTTTTTTTTTTTAATTTATTAACTTGTATTTCAACCGAATATATATGTACGTTTAGTTTTATAACGTCATAACAGAAATCATGATTTTGTGTAAAATCAATTTTTTTTAATCTGCTTTAAGATAATTCGGATCCAATACTTAACTGTTACATTTTTGATCTTCAATCTACTTCTATAGTATTCTAGTACTATAGAAGTATAACAAAAAATCATAAACATTGTCTTACGTTAAAATTCGAATTAATTTTATGAAAAGAAGTATACATAAACAATTTAGATAACTACACAATAAAACCTATACCGTAACATGAAACATAAAATTGCTACATAAAATTTACGATCTGTACAAATGGAATTCAATTGATACTAGCGACACGTCCCGGCTTCACACGAGTAGAAGTGTATATATGATAATATATATGTGGTACATACATTATTCTGTTATATCTCAAAAAGGGATAAATGATCTCCCAAACAGTGCAACTGCAACCGACATGCAGCAACAATTATCGTCATATTTCAACCAATTTACAAAAAATAAAACCTTAACAAATTATACACCTTAGCCTTCATTATGAATCGTTCTTCTGTTGGTGAAAACCGCATGAAAATCCGTTTAGTAATTTTTGATATATTCAAGAAAATAATAATTCTCCGACATTACATATAAAACTTAATTTCTCATTACCAAGTTTTAAAATGCATTTAAATTCATCTCGTTCTCGTGTTGATGAAAGTATGAAGTTGAAACATAGTTAATATGCAGAAAAACTTTTAACTAATTTATATTATTATTTTTTTTAATTCTGTAATTATGTACTATGTAAATATTTAGTAAAAAAACGTATCTACGATATATTTATGTTTATTGAAAACTAACAGTTTCTTCATCGCTTCGCTGACTAAAAAATGCGTCTACGATGTAATTGGAAAAAGTATTGTATTTTTATTCTTTAATAGGATTCATTCATCATCATCCACTCATCATCACCTATCCACTTACTAGCCCTTCCATTCACTCATTATGTGCCAAACTTAATTAAATCCTTTTCAGTATGGACTAAGTTCAATACAAAAATTCTGTAGGAAAAAGGATGTTTTGAAGGTACCAGAGAACTTTTCTAAAGTATTTCAATAAAAAAAAAATCACGTAAATCTGCACAAACATATTATAAAATAAGCCTAGACATGTATATAAATATAAAAATCGATTTAATAACTCAACACTAGTATGCAATATAAGGTGAAAGTTTAATTTTTTCTCAGTCGGCGAATTATAATCAGAATCAAATTCGTACACAAATATAACCCTATTTTCATGGTATTAAGTTATATTCTTGTTTACAGCTGATCGTGTACCCCACGCGGCCTGGATTACAAACAATGGGTGCCCTCATCACAATGTTCTTTATATGGGTCACAGCATTCGCCCTAGCATCTCCTCTCTACATATTCAGAAACTTGAAAACTCACAAAGTTGGTCTATTAGGCATGGACTCCTTAAGTTTCTGCATCGAGGACTGGCCGATTACCAACGGAAGAGCCATATACTCTGTATTCAGCCTCATCTTCCAATACCTAGTACCTGTGCTAGTAGTTGTTATAGCTCATGTCCAAATTCACAAAAGACTGCGTGGAAGAAGACGGACTACCAGAAAGACTCCAGCTATACTTATAGCTATTGCAGTTACTTATGTTATAAGTTGGTTCCCATTGAATGTCTTCAATCTGGTAGCTGATTTCAGCACATATGATCTGCTGGATGAGAAATCCATGACCATAACGTATGCAGTATGCCATATGTTTGGGATGTCCAGTGCGGTTTCTAACCCCTTACTCTATGGGTGGTTGAATGACAATTTCCGCAAAGAGTTTGAGGAGATCCTCTGCTGCTGTAGATTAAAGAACCAAATGAACAAGAACATGAGGATCAAGAATAGAAAAATGGACACTGAATTAACTGCGCTGGCGCAGCTCGAGCACACAGTGACCAACACAAAGACATCTCAATGCTCTCAGATTTTCTGACTAAAGACGTGCTTCAAATAGCATGAGGCTTTTGAGATGCAAAGCGTATGAACTCTGTCAATTTGACTAACTATAGTTTTGTACAGTTTAACGGTGTAAAAAGTTCCTGTATTATTTCTCTTGTTAATAATAGTTGTATAGTGCGTGTTTGTGTAATGTAAATATAGGTCTTTAAATGGCGATTCTCGTTTTTTTGAGCCCAAAACGTCAATCGCCAGATACGAAAATGTGATTTAAGTGACTTAATTGTAATTTTTTTAATAAAATAATTGTACGAGTATCTATTTATTTTTTATTCTACCCTTTCATTATAAGGTAGGATTTGGTTCAGAAGTTTTTCAATCTAATTTTCTTCTTCTTCTCCACTATAAGGTAAGGTAATAACAATGTAATTAAAGAGCTATAAAATATAATTAAAGCTATAAAATATAGTAGTAATGTGTAATAATATCTTACGAATAAACCAGTTTGTGTTTAAAATGAAGTAGAAATAGAATTGAATAAAAAAATAAATATGTACAATCTCATTTTATTTGGTAAGTTAAATTTAATAATGTAGTCTAAGGTAGTCTTTAAAAAAGCATATAAGATTATCTTTTCGTTTATTTTAGTTCCCCTTCTATACATTATCGCTGAAGATATACAAAACGATTACAACGATCCATTGACTGCTAAAGTATCTGCTATGAATTTTGATATTATTGAAAATAAAACAAAACTAGAACAGATATTAGAAGAATGTATGGCTGAATATATTGAGTGTGTAGGAATTGATCGGTAAGTTATCATTTCATTGCAAATCATTCAGTTATTATCCAGAGATTCCTACCATCATGTAATCAAATATTGTTTTATAGATATCGCAGAATGGTAAACGATTATCGAATAATCGAATGGTCATCGCCATCTATGGCGTTGGAGTAGGGTAGTAGTCAGTTCCGTCGTTTTGACAGTCTCGATCCTTTATATGCCTTCGACAGTCTGGCTGTAGTCTTAGTTTTGCGCGGTCTCTCAAGAAGTGAAATAGTCTCTGGATAGTGTTAGTGTTGTGTATTGTGGTGTTAGTGCTGGGAATTCTGTCCGATTAAGGTCACGTGAGTACCTTACAATGTAGTTGCCACGTCTTGTGTTAGGTTAGGTTTATGTGAGTTTAACCATGGCTTTAAACAGTGAGCCTGAGAAGTGGAGGCGAGTCTCCCGATCAAATAAAGAATATCCTAAACCTACATCTTGGCCACAAGTCCAAGGCACTGCTTAGGTTTCTCTTGTAATCATATGATTATTTATCGGTTCAGTAGAAGTATCTACGTTGTGTTTACCCAATAGTGCATTCTATATCATCACCTCTTCTAGTTTTCCAATATTTCCCTCGCCTCCTTCCTTCTCATCATTAAAATCCCCGAAATATAAACATATAAACATAATATTACAGAATTTGATCATAAAATAGTAGTTAGAAAAAATCCTTAATTACTCGCGTGGGGTGTCACACACCCCCCGGACGTGTTGAAAGACTTATGAATTTTTAATTTTAAAAACTACTACTACGATACTCCTTTAGCTACATAAATGTGTGTGATCTTCGTGATTCAGTTACTGATGATTCTTAGTCGCGTGTATTTGTATATAATAAGAGAAAATTTGGGGTGTACAACACCCCAACGTGTTTATATGCTTCTATTTTCAGATAAGTAAATTTTAGTTCTTTTTTTTTGCATTGTGATTGTGAAAATAACGGTGTTTTACTTTACAAGATTTATTTTATTAATTAGTCGAAGTTTTGATCATCATCATCATCACGACCCGTCAATGGCCCACTGCTGAGCTGGATCTCCTCCTCAGACTGAAGAATGAGGAGGGTATTAGCCCATAGTCTACCACGCTGGCCCAGTGCGGGTTGGCAGACTTCACACACCTTAGAGAACTCTCAGGAGTGCAGGTTTCCTCACGATGTTTTCCTTCACCGTTAAAGCAAGTGATATTTAATTGCTTAAATCACACATAACTCAGAGTCAGTGGTGTGTGCCCGGGATCGAACTCGGACCTCCCGAGTAAGACTTAAAGTCTCAACCACTGGGCCACCACTGCTTTTTTACTTGCGACATTTTAATAGCACAACCAATCTCGATTTTTTAAAGTACATGTTTTTAAATTTTAAATGTTGATTTTATAAGACAGTTCAAATTATCATTGATGAAATACTAACTTTTTCATGTCTTTTATATTTTATTTCTGTAACTAAAGGGGTGTCACAGACCCCAAGCGAGCATTCCTGTTGCTTTTGAGACGTCAGTAATTAAGGGTTAAATACCACAATTAATAAAGATTGGAAAATTATAATAAAATGAAAATTCTTGAATAGAAATTAAAAAACAACAGTCTAAAGATGTCGATCAGACTAATAATGTCCATGCACATTAGAAATCTTTGAGCAAAAGCAGTGGATAGTTGCCCATTGTGAGCGAGCTGTGTGCCTGTATAGGTAGTTAGCAGTCTCATGGGAGCAGAACAGTCGCGTAACATACAATCACGTGTGGCACGCTCCTCTCGCCCCGCGTTCCTCGCTAAAAGCCTCTTAGAACTACTACGCATTCAAGGTTAGAAGTATACTTAGATGCCAGTAACTATATACATTCATATTATTTTGTATGTCTGTCAATGTAGTTTTTAATATCAGAAATTAGAAAGCTACGGGAGGAATTTAACGAGTAAGTTGTTACAAGATCAGTAGACGGTAACATAATAAAAACTAAAATGCCGAAAATAATAAACATCAAAATGTTTAATTCCACAAAACTTAAACTGAATTTCGTTGTTTACGACTGCTCTCATATTAAATTTCATAAATTAAATGAAGTGATGAAATGGTTATACTCAAATATTGAAACTCCAAAGTGACGCTTTAATTTATTCTTTACTAGTGACCTGCCCCGGCTTCGCACGGTATCTCTAAAATAGTATATAACGCTCACACAGCTCGACATGCACCTCATCCCCACGTCGCTAGATGGCGTAATCGCAAATTCTATTGTCTAGTTTGCATTCTTAAGTATTTCTTCGCGATAAAATATAGCCAATGTCCTTCCTCTAGCTCTACTTTATCTCTGTATCATATTTCATCAAAATCGGATCAATGATGTAAGTCTGATTGTATAACAGACCAACAGAGGCCACCTATTCGTCAATAGATGGCGTAAGTAGTAGATTAAATCATACTTTCGTTTGTTTAGCAAAGTAAATATTATTAAATATTTCCTACGTTTCTTAAGTGTTGCCTTCGAAATTATAATATTATTTAGGATATAAACCTTCCTCTTGAATTTTCAGTCATTTTCACTTGACTTCACTCACACTCACACCAATAGATATATTGGGGAAAACTACATGAAAATACGTTACGTACAATATTTAACAAGATACAAACTTCGCAATGAAAACTAAAGGTTAGCATTAATAATCATTATGTTACTTTTGTTACCACGCTCGCATGATACCAACATTTCACTTTCATAGACTTGAACTGCAGTGAAAATAATATTTAAGCTAAAGCAAAATTATAAATTGATTTTTCTTACAACTGAAAAGCTCTTAGCTACTTAGCTTAGTAATTAATATAACGTCTAACACAACCAACCGCAGGAATCAAAATATCAATTATTTATTAGCATAATTTAGCCTGTGAATAAAGTGTTGCCAACAACCAGAAATTCTGTTTCCAAGACCTGCCAGAACAACGTCTAAGTGTATAATATGAACAAAATTCTTTATAAGAACATTATTATAGATTGTTTGGAAGATATCAAAAAAAGGGTTCACATGACGTCATAGTATAAAAACTGCTCAGACAGACTTAGAAGGTGTTTTAAACTTTATAGGTGTCTGACAGAAGGAAACTAGACACAACAATTTGTCGCTGGATTTTTTCTAAGATTTCTTAATATTATTACTAGTTGTAACTATCACTGATTAACTAGCGGCTGAAATTAATAATCAATCCTAGCAATAGGGTTTGGGTCCCGGGACGTCTCGTGTCTCGAAGTCTCGGGACTTTTCGTAATTTTAGTTGTCTCGAGTCCTGGGACTTTCGAGTCGAGACTCCTTCATCGAGAGTTATGTACCTGATCATTTTTATTTTAGAATAATTGAAGAAGCCTAGCGCCATCTGTTGGTTTGATGAATAAATACTTGGTCTACTACGTAACTACTGAGTATACAACACAATAAATGCGTTTGCCGCGCCACCATATTGGTTATTCTGTGAAGTAAATGTGTCTGTGTTTGTTGGTCGTCAATTTAATGTATGATGTGAGTGTGTGTGGAGCCTATACGTACAGAAAAACTGTGGAAATATTTTAAAAAATTAACTAATCAACAGCACAGTGCTCGTTATGTCCAAAACTATTTAATGCTAAGGGTCGAATACTTCAGGCCTTATGCAGCCTGGAACATCTTGTGAACCGGAATAAAAAAAATTAAACGTAAAAAAACAGTCCGAAATGAAACCTACACTTCTGTCACAAGTCCAAGGCACTGCTTAGGTTCGTGTCGTAATTGTAAGAGACTATAACGTTTAGTTATTTATCGGTTCAGTATTTAACTAGGTCGGCAAACAAGCGTACGGCTCACCTGATGGTAAGCGATTACCGTAGCTTATAGACGTCTGCAACACCAGAAGCATCGCAAGCACGTTGCCGACCCTATCTCCAATTCCCCCCAGGAGGAGCTCTGGTCACCTTACTCACCCACAGGAACACAACACTGCTTTAGAGTAGTGTTATTTAGCTGTGATATTCTGTAAGGTCGAGGTACTACCCCAGTCGGGCTGCTCCATATTTGAGCAGGAAGTTTCCTGCTGTGCCCTACCTCAGTTGCGTTTACCCAATAGTCCATTTAATATGACACCTCTTGTAGTGTTTTCAGTATAGAATTATATATGTCGGAGACGGCTAGAATGCGAAGAGAAGATAGTTAGATGTAGAATCTTCGTAGGATATAACTAAAGATTATGACCTCGTGCTATTGTGACAGGAACCCAAGCAGTGCCTTAGACTTGTGACCAAGATGTAAGCTTAAAGATATTCTTTATTCGATCGAAACACTCGCCTCCGCTACCCAGGCTATCTGTTTAAAAATAAAGTTAGTCTAACATAAACCTAACCTAACACAAGGCTATTCTTAACCTAACCTTAGCCTAAAACTGAAGAGTTTGTTTGTTTGTTTGAACGCGCTAATCTCAGGAACTACTGGTCCGATTTCAAAAATTCTTCCAGTGTTAGATACTCCATTTATCGAGGAAGGCTAAAGGCTATATATCGCCACACTAAGACCAATAGGAGCGGAGCTACACGCGGACGAAGTCGTAAGGATCGACTAGTATATAATATTAGTATAGATGTGGAAGTGGATGGCGCAGACTCAAAGTAAAATATTTTAACAAAAATCCCCTATAACTTAGCTTTGTATTAAAATCTTTTATAATTGTAATTTTAGGAAAAAGCCTCTTTGTGCTGAAAATGGACGCGGGGACCGGAGACAATTTAATACTTTGTGCGAAATGGAGTATGAAAATTGTAGATATTCTGGTAACGTATTGTTGTGGGTTCTACTTAGACTTACCCAAGGATTTTGGTCTCGTCGAAATTATTATAGACTTACTTCACTGAGCCCACTAAAATGAAATTATGCCTGATGGAATAAACTTCTCATATTTTCCCTGGTTTAAAATTAAAAGAGAATGCTATAACATCCATTATCTACTTATTAGCATGCAGAAATGATTCAAACAAGTTATCTCAGGATTTTCCTCCATTATTTGAATTTCCTCTCTAGAAAAAAAAAATACTGCAACTTTTTTAGTTATTTCAAAATGAATTTCTTAGAAAACTTCGATCTCCACTTAGGATAAATATTTTAATTATATTACTTAATCATACAATGTTTTGGACCGTCAACCGAGCAATAACTTAAAATCCTTTACTTTATTTTGTTATCAGGATCAGATTCATCAGAAAAACGTGAAATTAATGCAACGAGTAAAAGTGAGTGAAAATTTATATTTATTTAAATCTTTCTAACATGTAAAATTAAATATTTGAATTAACCTCGACTGAAAGTCTAATGTAATACAGTCACCAAGTATCGATACCCACACGACATCGATTTAAAAGAATCGATATTAAATTTCATAAGTCAATCTTATACAATTTAATATCGATACCAAACCAAACCATTAGATACAGACTTAAGAAATAAGTATTCATAAATTGCAAAAAAAATGATAAAATATACACTGTAAGTACTTTGAAAAAACTTGATACTCGATTCTATTCGATACTTGACATCGAAAGAAAGGTATCGAGAAATACCGTTTCATCTGTACTCAGTGTAAGCAATGTCAGTGCGTTACCATGGTTACAAGATTGTCATTGTTGTCAATATTAACATTTTCACACAGCTCTCAAGTGAGCAATAAGCTTATAGCCTTCAAACGACTGAAAAGATCTTCGAAACACATAGCTAAGAATCATCTCGATTAAATTACCTTTCAAACAACTACGATGCCACTTACATACATACAGATACATACGTTCATTCTCGTTGTAGCGTCGGGTGATAAAAACTAATGATATGGAGTTTTACACGATACTGAACTACCAAAAATAATCGGTAAAATGACTAGCGACATATATACCTACTATGTTACATATACGATTCATAAAAGGATATGTATCTCTTTTCCTCCTCAGAACGAATTTCTCTTTTTGTGTTTAGAAGATGTGATCTATATAAAAATTCTTTATCGAGAAAAAATTCAAGGAAAATTAATCATATACCGAATAATGTTAAATCTATATCAGGTAAATAGATTCGTTAAAACTGTGTTTCCTTGGTGGTAGGGGATCTTTCCCCGATTGGCTTGCGACCAACAGCATACGAATCCGACCGCCAAGTGTCTCTGACGCGTTAAGACCGAGCCGCATGTGGGCCAGATCTACCCCTACCTCTCCCATCCAATCCAATGAACACCGGGTTCTTGCTCGAGGTCTATTGAAACCGTAACAGTCTTCTCTTTGCTCCCCCTCCTCACTCAGTCTTCGAGGCGGCAACGCATCGCCAAAACAAGAGATACCCTCTGGTTTTGCCGATGTCAATGGGCGACGGTGGCCAATTTCCATCAGGGCGACCGTCTGCTCATTTGTCCCTTTTCTTTTATATACATATTAAAAAAAAAAAAAAAAACTAAACGGTGTGTGTGCGATTCACACACGATAGAAGTGAAACTTCAGTAAATCGACAAAAGAATGAGATGAATATATATAATAATATAAAATAGTATGTATATTTCTGTCTCATTCTTTCCTACACATTTTTGTATTTGTGTCTCTTACCTGTCGTTTTTTCCGTTGCATCCGGTTTGAAATCACAACGATTCTAAAGAAGTTTCACTTCAAAAAAAAAATTAAAAAAAATAAATTGTATACTCTGAATATATTTTTTTTTGAGCCATTTTTCACGCATTTCCCGATGAAATTAAAACTGATGATCCAAACGCTATTAAACTTCATATGAAAATCGGTGCAGCTGTTTTAAATACATACAAAGACTAATAGTTTATTTTAGATTTTTTTTTATTAAATTGACTTGTTTAAATTTTCAGGTTCATGGCATTATTTACAGGATGATAAATGCTAATAAATTAATCAGATGATCTATCAAGTTCATCAGCCAAATTCAAGAGAGGATTAACTAAAGCAATCTGAATTCAACGCCGATCATAATTTTCTAGTTTTTTTTTTGATATTTAGGATTAACTTTAATAAATGGAATACATGTCTGGATTTAAGTGTGAAGTATTTATTATTTTTTAATAACAATATGAAATAAATTCAACTTACAGCAGTTAAAGTTTAGGGTAAAGCAACATTGTTATGACTTCAAACGCCTAAACGTTGAAAAAAGCAATCAGCATCTCGTGCGCTTTATCATAGTCCATTCTAAAAGGATCATAAAAGTTTAGTTAAATGAGAAAAGCTCTACTAACTATTTGATGAATCTAGAGCATCAAGATAATGGACCGATTCTGAGAAAGTTTTATTTGTTTGAAAGGTAATTTAATCGAGATGGTTCTTAGCTATGTATTGTGAAGATCTGGTCATCCGTTTGAAGACTATCAGCTCATTGCTAACTTGAGAGCTGTATGCAAACTAATAGAAAGAGTAGGTAGTTTTTATATATCCAAAAAAAGTTTATACTTACGTCTCCAACTATTACAGTTCTCGTACTCCATTTCACAGTAGCTGTTAAAGGTCTTGTAGTAGCCATCGTAATGTCTTCCACAGACCATGTCACGCCTGAAAAATATATTTTTAACAGTTCAAAAGAGCCAGCATCACGACACCACGCCATTGCACAGGCGAGCTCCGTTCGACGACTGTCTCAAGTCTATCGGAACAGAGGTTATATACAGTCTTGTGTTAGCAACATTGTGTGTTTATAGAGTAGTAGTAGCGGGTAGATAATTTTATATTATGTCTAGTGTACCGACGTGAAGACAATATATAACCTTTGGTGCGATTAGTCTCAGTCTCTCTGGTGTTTTCGCGCAGTGTTGGACATAGAAGTTAGTGTTATAGTGTCGTGGTTAAGGTCACCCTTCTGGAGGTCCACGTAAGTTTACTTTTATATCTATTGTATGAAAAAGCTCTTTAAACCTGCTCCTGGGTCTTAAGCCCCAGGCACTGCTCGCCTCAGTCTAAATTGCATGTGTATATTTAACAGTATTTGGTAGCATTATTCTCTCATTATATGACACTTGGAATAAAATAAATAGTAATACCCGCGAATATAAAGTTATCAACGGTGTTGCTAACTCATTTCAGTCTAAGTTTTATCTAAAACTCAATCTGTGGGAGATTCTAGACGTTGAACGTTCTTACGAGTAACGTCGCGTGGTTTCATTTCTACGTCATTCTAGAAAATCGCTGCAATCTTTACATTTATATTTTTCTTTTTTTATGCTTGTCTAGTAGTTAACTTATTTTGTTAATAAATAATAAATGAATAATCTTTACTGTTCAAAAAAAACGAAAAACAACCTCTTAAAACAGTTAATAATTGTTTAAGGCTTCAGAATGTCTTTATATACAACGGTCACAGCTATGTTACCGCTATGTCCCTCCATTTTATATCTCTAATACCTTCGAAAATATATATTTAAATTTCATGCTGTAAAGGGCCATATTGATCTATATTAAACGCACAATGTATTTAAGGTATCTAATTGGATAAGGATTAATGCTGTATTGTTTAAAATCACGTCGTAAATAAGCCATTATCTCTCGTAAAAAGTAAAGGATAAAAAATGGTTATTGTGGGTTATCCCTAAGAGATAGACATATACCATCGCGGACTTTTTTATAGACCTTCTTAAGGTGTACAATACTGTAGTACATTATTTTGATCTATCTCGTAGGGTTCAGCCAGCGTTTGCAATGTAAGCGGAAAAAATGGGTTTATTTACGACATCACATTAGAAACCTCTAAAATTATCTCTACTATATTATGTATGTATTATACATATAAAGCTTCCTCTTGACTCACTCTATCATTCAAAAAAAACCGCATCAAAATCCGTTGCTTAGTTTTAAAGATCTAAGCATATCTTAATAGGGACATACAAACAGCGGGAAGCGACTTTGTTTTATAAAAAAAATAAAATGAATAATTATTTTTGTAAAACAATCAATGTTATAGTTATTTACGAGTTCAGTCTAGAATCTTAACTAGACCTAGCCTGTATCTTAGAATACTAGTTTCTTCCTTATTATTCAAAATATTAAAATTGATGATCAAAACGTTGACTTTTACATGTTTTAAATTTAATGTTATGATTTAGTACTTTTTTTAAATAGATATTTTCACTTTTTATTTTTTCCCGTTTATTATTATTTTTATTTCTTACTTTTTATTACACATCATCATATTTTTAATGGTTACTAGGGTATTTTTTAGCCATCATATCAAACATATCTAAGATTATTGGAATTGATCGAATTCATTTGGAAAACCCGCATCACTAATTTTAAAATTGGCACCATTAATAGACAAGAAATGAATAAAGGAAGAAAACTTGTAAAATTAAAAGTAGATTTCTCAAATGCTATAAAGTTGCCTAGAAGAGATTGCTTTAGATGATAATGCGATTCTTGTATAAACATATTTTTCTTTAACACTTGTCGCATATAGTTTAATGTAAAATAAAGAATGTTTCAATAATTGTCATTGTTGTTTCAATATTAGTTTAACAGAAATATGTTTAAGCGTAAGTAAGCTTGATTTTCTCTTGATTTTCTCTTTCATTTCGTCTCTTCCAGACAACCTTCAGGATAGCAAAATTATTATGAGATGAGTATAGTCTAATCCTACTAATATTATAAACGCGAAAGTTTGTAAGAATGTATGTTACGCTTTCACGCAAAAACTACTCAATGGATTTTAATGAAACTGTACAATAATATAAATTTCACATCAGAAGAAGACATAGGCTAAAATTTATAATTATATAATGTGAATTATCCGTAATATAGCGGGTGAAACTGCGGGGCGCACGTAGTGCAACCCTAAACTTCTTACAAATAATAACATATGTCATATATCTACATTAATTAATATTATAAAGAGGAAAGATTTGTATTTTTATATGTAACGAATAAAGTAAAAACTACTGGACCGATTTCAGAAATTCTTTCACCATTAGAAAGCTACATTATCCCTGAGTAACAAAGGTTATATTTATTACTAGAAAAATTTAGAGATCCTCAGAAATTCTTACTATAACAACTCAAGGTGTAAAAAAATTAGCCATAAAATGTCTCTCATTGCATGCGCTGCGAAAACTATTGATGATAGAACACAAATATGTTCTACAATATTATAGAACGTATCAATATCTACAAAAAACTTCGCGAGACCATATGTCCAACTATTGTAGTTATGCCGCTATAACTACTTTTTTACTTTCTAAAAATTGATAGAATTGCCTATCCAAATCAGACCATGTATTATCCATACCTTTGTATTAATTCTTATCCAATTGAATTATTTCGTATTCAAGACTGTTTAAATACCTGTTGATTACTTTTTGAATTATTAAAATTGGATATTCCATTCAAAAGATATTACGAAATTAAAAATGTCAATATAAACAAAAAATACTCGCCGACGCACTGGTGTGTTACATGTCCACCCGTGCGAAGCCGGGACGGGCCCCTAGTATGTAATAAAGCAATAAATGAAGTATAAAAAAATGTCCATCAATCTTATGATCTGAATCATCGTCGTTCAGTTAGAAGATAATGGTCTTTTACGGATTTCCTTGACTTTTTTTATAAGAAAAAGGACATTAAGAACATCGTGTTCGTGTCATTGAAAAACGGTTTTTAAGGAAATTATAAGGATTATAGGACTTACTTACTATTTTACTTATTGTAATAATAGTGATATTTCAAAATTATTACACTCTGTCTATAATTAGTGTTATGAAGTTTTAAATATTTTTGAAGTGAAACTTCTTTAGAATCGTTGTGATTTCAAACCGGATGCAACGGAAAAAACGACAGGTAAGAGACACAAATACAAAAATGTGTAGGATGAAGCCAGCAAAGAATGAGACAGAGATATACATACTATTTTATATTATCGGTCTCTCCTCTTTGTGCCATACTTCGTAGCGTCCCCACTCCCGTCTTCTAAGCATAGTCGCCTGTAATTAGTGAGCCAGAGCGAGAGAGCAGATGTCGGTGTGTATGTATATTGCACACTGTTTAATACTTGCTTGTATTTGAGCATTTAACGTGTGTTAGTGTATGTGAAAACTACGTGAGCTAATACTACTGTACACTGTATGCGGCTGCGTATTACAGCTTTTTAGTAAGATGTCAGCGTGGTGTGTTATTATCTAACAGTGTGTTTGTGACTATTTTTATATATATTCATCTCATTCTTTTGTCGATTTACTGAAGTTTCACTTCTATCGTGTGTGAATCGCACACACACCATTTTTTTTTTTTGAGTGTTGTGCTTACATAAAACTATTTTTTGTTCCTTTTTGTTAGCTTATATTGAGCCTAATTTGTGAATTTAATAATTTCTCCGGTTTTCAGGAATATGATTCAAATAATAACATATATTTATACTATTTAAACTTTTACGTTTTAATAATTAAGTTTAGTTCTCAGACGCTGGTTTTAGTAAGTTTGTACTGTTATTACATTATCTCGAGTTAAATTTGATTATGATGAAGATTTATGATTGATCACAAGTACTACAAGGACACAATCTATCTTAGCTGAGCAAACAAACTTTATTTTACAGCCTCAGTTTGATAATACATAGTTTAACTCTCAACATTTCAGCCAAGGATGTTATTGTGGATACAACACAGCGCCAACTATTGGATGTTAGACTAACCTAGATAACAAAAATCGTTGAAGTGTTGTGTCCATAAACTAGCTTACACCGCCATCTTGTGTCTTGAGATCATAAACAAGTTTTATCTTATGACTTTTTTGTTGTAGGTTTTATTTCTTTTTTTGTCATGACACTATGTCAGAGAAATTACTTTTTACAAAGTACTTTTGACTCGTCAAAATTGGTCAGTCAGTCAGTTTGTCTGAAGCTACCACCAGTTCGGAAAGCAGTTTCCTGATGAAAAGAACTGGCAAGTAACTCAAGAGTTGCTCTTTTCAAAATGCCATTGTTTACATCAGTCTGTTTTACTAAGGTATAATCATTCAGCTGAGCATCAACGTCATTTTGAATCCAAGCTTTGTCATCAATCAAGTAATCTTGTACAGAGTAGTAAGCTTTATTTACTTTACACTTTTTTTATGAGTTTTAAATTGCTGAAGTCGCAAATCTAATAAAGGCTGTGGAATCTTATTATAGATGCGAACACCAAGCCCACACACATTTAGTGTTTTTGCGTTTAGTACTAAATTATTAATCGTAAACCATTGAAGAACCTGCGACAATGCACTGTTTACATGGTCGTAACTGTGTTGGTTTCTCTTAACTTTAAATATAAGAGAAGTGTCATCAGCAAAAATTACAATGTCGCATAAATTCCTCACGCAGTATTGCAGACCATTAATATAAATTAAGAATTAAAATGGACCCAATATGGAACCTTGTAGAACAGCCATTTTTAAGACGGATCCAGAAGATTTTTCACCATTAACAGCAATATTCTGGATCCTTTGGGTAAGGTAAGAAGCAAGTAGATCAAGTACTTTATCACTTATTGCTTATACCATAATAATAGAGTTTTTTTAAAAGCGTTTCATGTTCAATACAGTCAAAGGCCTTAGAAAAATCTCAAAATACACCAATAGCATTTTGTGATTTCTCCCATGCGTCGTAAATATGCTTGAGGAGCCCAACTCCTGCATCCGTTGTTGACCTACCTTTAGTAAAACCATATTGCTCACTATGAAAAATATTATTTTTTTCAAAATGCTCTAAATGTTGATAAATAAACAATATTTAAATATTTTGTATTCAATGTAATCTCCATTCAACAACCATGAATCCATATAACGTGGAAATTACTTGACATTGCTTGATTTATGTTGGTACTAACCCATGGTCAGTATTTTTCTCTATAACGGCAACTCCGTATAACGTCACAAAATACTAAAGGTTTATATGTATAATACATGCATATTACAGTAGAGAAACCACTTAAAGTTGGGGTATAGAATATATAGAATTTATGGAACTTTAAAATACAATCGAAGTTTGTGTTTGAAGCAGAAAACGAAGGGTCTTACTTATATGCTGCTGGACAGTCCTTGATGAAGACCACACAACCTCGGTCTATCAGATCCGATTTCCGAAATACTGAGTTTTTCGGATAATATCTCACCCTTGATGGTTTAGTTGAGTTTATGTTTACGTAGTTTGCTTGTATTTCGATTGTCACTGCAAATAATAAAAATAAATATGGCTAAATTGATGTGGTTAAAGTTGTTGAATAGATGCTTTCTTGGTTTTACTCACTCGATCAACCTTCTAGAAACCTACACCTGCTCGTACATTAAATGTTAGCAACACTGTTTATAAAGTAGTAGTATCGGGTAGATCATTTTATATTATTTCAAGTATACCGACGTGAAGACAATATATAACCTTCAGTGCGATAGTTTAGTCTCAGTCTCTCTGGTGTTTTCGTGCAGTGAACATAGTAGTGTTATAGTGTCGTGATTAAGGTTACCCTTCTCGAGGTCCATGTAAGTTTACTTTATTACCTATTGTCGTTAGCGAGGTCGAGTGGTGGAGGTGAGAGTTATTATATTATGAAAGAGCTCTTTAAACCTGCTCTTGGGTCTCAAGCCCCAGGCACCGCTCGCCTCAGTCTAAATTGCATGTGTATACGTGTTGCTGTACAGTGATGGGTATCATATCTCTCTCCATATCTATAGCATGAATCACTATATATATAACCTACACCAACTTACTCAACACCCTCCAAGAATCTAAATCAACTCACACAATTACCCTCATAGTAACCTAAATCAACTCGCTCACTTAATCACCCTCCTTAATACCTGATTTAACTTAGTCACTCAATCACTCTCCTAGTAACATCAACTAGCTCACTTAATCACCCTCTTACTAACAGGTACACTCGTTCTATCAAAAAAACAAAGTTTAAAAAACTTTACCCATACCCTCTATGATTATATATATGATTAGAGGAACACTACCATGAAACAGACATGGTAGGTGTACATGGGTGCGACCACGGTTCTCCCTTGACCATTTTTATACCTTTCTGTGTTTCTATCTGAATTATTTTCTTATTTCGTCCTCTTTAGACCACTTTTTTTACGTAGTCGGGTTAAAGTTTTTTAAACTTTGTTTATTATTTAATAGTTTTCAGTTTGCCGATCGAGTTTACCTTTATAATCTAATATTGTAACGTAATGTTGGTTTTTATTTCTTAAACGAGTGAATAACTGCAACGACTGGATCGCGCAAACTGTTCGACCGCATTTTAAACTTTGATATCAAACAGATAATAATTATCTCAGATTATTTTTTTCGCGGTTAGAATCTGAGTAAATTCCGTCATTAAAAAAACTAATACATTTTTAATAGCCTATGTCACCCGCGTCATAATTTCGAATCTATTGACACCTCATTCATGAAAATTGGTTTAGTATTTTAGGCGCTAGAGTGGAATACACAAACTACATACATAAACTACCAAAAACATAACCCTTCCTTTTTGCTTTGCCGTAGTCGGATAATAAGTATCCCATGTTGTTTTCAAACTTCTAATCTACGCAATATCTCATCTCACAACTTTTAATGACTTCATTGCGCGAGTTGGATTTTTTTACATTTCGTTTTTATTATTATTACACTTTCTTAGCTCTCACTAATAACAAAAAAAACTAACTTACTGATAAATAAGTAAACAACACACAGTAACATTTCTCGTAAAATGCTCTGTTGCAGAATCGATCAACATAAAATATTTTTCGTTATCGCCATAAATTATGTATGAAGGAAGGAAATCGAAGTGACGCGGGAAAAAAGCATTTTAATATTAATGTTCATGTTAATTTATTGTGATTCAGTCTTTTTTGGTTTTATTAAACCTCCTATGATGAATAAAAAATATTTTCCGTTGTATTTTTGGCTAAATAGCTGAATATTAATTAAAAGTATTCGGCTGTACTATTTATTTAAATATACTTATTTCCAACTCCAACCTACATCAACATTCATTTAATCACCCACCTAGTAACCTACACGAAATCACTCACTCAATCACTTTCCTAGAAACTTGCATCAACTCATTTCAATCACTAGCTCCTAGTAACTTGCATAAACTCATTCACTTAATCAGTCTCCTAGTAATCCCAATCAAATCTTATTTGCATCCGATAACAATTTTTTGTAACAACTAACAAACGAAACGAAACGGAATCACTGTTGTTAACGAGTAGACAGACTAAGCGAAAAATTATATACAGACTTTATGAAGTTGTACTTTTTAATGGATTTTGTCAAATAAAAATAAATCTATTAATATATAGAACTAACACATTTTACAAATAACTATGCCTATTAATAATTATTATCAATATGTTATTAATTATTATTGTAAAGGTTTATCACACATAAGGGGAATCACATTTTAAGTAAGGTCCCTGTTACGTTCGACCTATAACCTACAGTGTACTTTGGAAAATCATTATTAAACCTTATATTTATACAAATAAGGTTTAAAATTAAATAAATAATACTATTAATTATATGTATTAGTATTTGTTAAATAAGAGTAATATATAAACAAAGGTTGTGCGAGCTCAGCTGTCATTGCAAGACTCAGTCTTTAATAGTACTTTCAAAGACGCTTTTACTTTTTAAAAAATGAAATTCTCTAAGGTTTTATTTTTTGTTTTCGCCTGTTTTATGGCTTTAAGTACTGTGGCTGCTGTTCCATGGAATCCCTTTAAGGAATTGGTAAGGATATTTACTTTATTAATTAAATTAGTATTTTTAGTTCTCTCTTCGTGTATCTCTTATATATCTTAGATTATTTCGTAATTTTGGAGTCTCGTTTCCTATGGGTCTTCAATTTCAGTTATATTCAGATTATTCAATCAATTGACTATTTAATAATCGAAGAATTTTCTAAATCAGACTGTTACCCATTGAGATAAACGCTTACAAACATAGTTAATCCATAGTTATTGTTTTATGTATCGTTATCTCTTGCTCTGTTTCATGTTATAGGTTGTCACTCCTATGGGTCGTAATATCATATAATTTACCTTTCAGCATTTCTTGCTAAGTCGGTTTAGTTTTACATATTTTCGCTTACAACCAATTTCTATCTGTTTATCAATCAATCAATATCAACGTCTATTTTGATTCATGTTTTATGGTAATTTCTCCTCTCCTATGGGTCGTAATGACTTATCTCATAATTTATAATTTTCCTTAAGAAATTTCCTGTCTAATACTACAAGAATTTTTCAAATAGGACTGTCAGTTTTTGAAATAAGCATATACAAACATTTCAGTTTATTTTCATATATTTTGTTTGAAGTATATTTTCTGTTGTCTTATGCCTTCAATGGAATAAAGAAACAAGGATAGAATAGAGCAGTCGTGTAAGTAATACACGCGAATATTGTTGATAAGCCTAGACGAGTATATGTCCGTCACGTTTTTATGATTAACGTATTACGCTGCCTTAATAACATATCGTCGGTGAAGTTCTAACAGTGCGTAAGTCAAAAATGGCTACTTTACTAGGAACTACTAAAACTTTATGAAACGAGAGTAACCCTGGTTCAATGCAATTTTTTTAAATTATCATATTGGTCTCGTATTGGTCAAATATTATGTATTGATCGATCGAGATTTCGAGATCGAGAAAATGACTTTCACACTGTTAAAACTTCACTGACGATATGTGGCTTGAGACCCAGGTGTTAGTTCATTACCCTGCGACAAAATCACTATATTAATCATATTATAAATATCCTTCAAAAAGTTCAGAAAGTTCCCTGAGTCGTCACTGTGGAGTGGACTCTCGGTCACCTGATTTGACTTTTCTCATGGTCTGCTGCATTTCACCAATTTTTCTTTCATATTTCTAGCTTTTTTGTGAAAATTGAATCTACAAATTGCTTAACTTGTAAGAAGCTATTCATTTATTACGTATGACTATTTTCGCTAGTTATTGACCCCTTCCCCCCCTATTATAAGAAAAAAATGTTGTTACGTAAGAATCCAAAGGAAAAGATGAATGTTGCCCGCACTTTTACAAAGCATAATTTTAACTGAGCATTTTTGTAATCTTACGTAAGAACTATCGAGACACCCTCCCACCAATGTTAGAAAAAATAAGACATGGTCGAACCCTCTCCCCCTCTAAATCGTCTTACGTAATTAATTAATGGTAATTAATAACGAGTATGAATTAAAAAATAACCAAATTGTTAAACTGCTATAGTACTATTAATTTAATGATAAAAATATTTAATATAATAAATCAACAAAGTAAATTGAATTAAACAATAGAATATTCAGATATCGTTTATATATAAAAATAAAATATCTTCAGAAAATGCTTCTCCCTTCCTTTTTTTCTATGACCGTAACATATATTGCAGTACCCTTTTTAATTTAGAATAACAAATGTCTGTGATAACTCATTTTGTTTAAAAATACAGAGATTTATGCTTTTTAAAAATTAAATATTTGAAGGGTTGAATTTTTATTCACTTCAAAAAAGAAGGAAGAACTTTGATAATAATTCATTTGTTGATTCTCTTTGACTTTGTCATAGGACTTTGAACACAGACCCAGTAATGTTAATTTTCTAGGACCTCTAACAATCCTTTTAAATATGTAGTCGATATTAGCTTATTATAACACCAAAATTTTTAAAAAATATTTTATTTTCAAAACAACTGTTAATATCCAATATGGCGGATGGCCTAAGATGGCGTGAGTGCATGCTGATGATATTTGTATCAATTGAAAGAGTTTGCTGAGAAAATGGTGAAATGTGAAAGAATAGATGAAGTTAGCCTAATGTATTTTGTTATCTATAAGCTTGTATTGAATTAGTTATTTCTATTTTCCAGGAGAGAGCTGGTCAAAGAGTCCGTGATGCCATCATCTCTGCTGGACCTGCAGTGGAAGTAGTTGCTCAAGCCTCAGATGTCTTGAAAGGAAAAAATTAATATTTTATAATATTATTATTTTTAAACCTGTATTATTTTTATTTTTTTACCAAAAACCATGTCATAATTAAGTATGTAATAAAGTCATTTCTTATATTTGAGTTTTTTGTTTTATTATTAGATACACATACATACATACTTCTGATGATTCAAGATATGAGAGTGAGCGAGAAGGAACATAACGCATATAGACGCACTAGTGTAGCACTGAACGCAATGAGCATTAGTCTTGGGTAGTTCGCGAATGACCTAGTTCAAAAGAGCGCTCCTTTAGGTGAACTATACGAACTAGTTCGTCGATAATCTCGCTCTTAGTTCTTTTTAGTTCTTATATTTTTTTTATCGAAATATCTACTTTTAGGAATGCTTATGTTTCATCCATACTTGACTATTTGTCTTCTATAAAATAAATGTGTAATAAATAAAAACAGTGGATTATTTCTAATAAAAAATTGATATATACTTATATATTAGATATCAATATATTGTTCATAAATATCGATTTTTCACTTTAGAGAATATCGATTTTTTTCCCTTTATTTATTATTTTTACTAAATTATTTTAAAAAAAAGAACTAAAAGAGCGAACTAGTTCGCCATTGGATTACGAACTAAAAAAAGAAGAGAAAGAACTCTTTTTGATAACAGACTAGGCTCAATAGTAATGACCACAGAACAGCAATATCCCCGATAGTTTAATAGACGCATCAAAAAAAAAGGTAAAATAGAAAAAAATGTTTGAATGTCAAAATCGGGAATTTCTTTGTTGTCTATAAAGGAAAATAGAAAAGAAAATTAATTATGTACTGAACTATGGCCGACGCATTCATCTTTGATTTCACTTCACATTTAATTTAATTAGTTTTTCATAAAATCCTTTTCATCTTAGCAAAAAAAAAATCGAGTAAAATATCAAGTTCATTCGATAACTTCCACTTTTAAGAAGATAAGGCGTATATGGTTATATACGTCTTTTTATTTAAGCATTGAGTATACTAATAGATTATCATTCCGAAGTTAAAAAGTATTTATTTACAAGCTTTACTAATTACGTTACTACGGCGAAGCCAAAAGCAACGAAAGGGTCGAGGGTCGAGACTGTCAAAACAACGGAAGTGACTACTACCCTACTCCAACGCCATAGACAGCGAAGATGATTCGATTTAATCGATAACCTTATACTATTCTCCGACATATATATGTATGTATGTTCCACTCGAGCGCCTAAACTACTGAACCAATTTTCATGAAGAAGTGTCAAATGATTCATAATAATGGCGCGGGTGACAAGGTATAAAAATTTTATGATTTTTTTTATGACCTACCTATACCTTAGATTCTAACCTCGAAAAAAATTAAACTGAGCTATGTGTCACGTGTTTGGTACAAATATGTATATATATATATGTTATTGTTTATGTCAACATGTGTTTAAAATGATTATTTATATGATAAGAGGAACCATTTATATACCGATGCATTTCTCGGTTTCTATCTGAATTATTTTCGTGTTTCATCCTTTTTAGACCGATTTATTTTTTTTTATAAAAGAAGATGTTCTCATTTCAATGATGCACTACTTATAAGTTAGGCTTTTTCTAGAATGGCCAAAGACGTACATATGAGTAGGAGTATGTAGCAAATGCGCTCGACAAAAGCTTGATGTACGAGGTTGAAAGGGCGCTTGTGACAGATGATGACATTTCTTCTTAGTGTGCATGACTTCTGTATCTAGTATTGAAGACGCATATGGTCAGTTGCGTCTAATCATTTTCCTATCTGAAACATGTGCCTTTTCAACTTCCGAATTTAGAAGAATATTATAAAACTAAATGGCGTTTCTACGTAAATGTGCCTTTTCAATTAAGTTTTAACGAAATCCGTCTTTTTATCTTTTGACTAATAGAAAAAGTTTGTAATTGCGCCTATTTTCGTTATAATAAATCTGTAATGAAGTGATGAGATGCGCCTCTTTTTCTTCCGGCAATATATATGTCGGGGATTTTAAATGGTGTGAAGGGAATATTAGGGAACACTTAAGGGGTAGATTATTTATAACGGATTATTGGGTAAACGCAACGTAGATACTCCTATTGAACCGATAAATTATCAAATATGATCTCCAACAATTACGAGAGAAACCTAAGCAGTGCCTTGGACTTGTGACCAAGGTTTAGGCTTAAGGAATTCCTTTAAATGATCATAACACTCACCTCCACTGCTCAGGCTCTCTGTTTAAACCCAAGGTTAAACGCACATAAACCGAATCTAACACAAGGCTAACCTAACCTAACATTGTGTTTACTAAACCACGTGGCAATTACATTGTAACTTACGTGACCTTAGTAGGACAGCACTTCCACACTACACTGCACTTGACACTATCACTATCACTAGCACTACTTAGATGATGTTCACTTCTTGAGAGACCGCGCACGACTAAGACTTCAGTTAGACTGTCGATCGCATATAAAGGGTCGAGGGTAGAGACTGTCAAAACAACGGAAGTGACTACAACCCCACTCCAACGCCATAGACAACGATAACGATTCGATTAATCGATAATCTTTTACTATGCTCCGACATATATAACTCAATTTCGACAAAAATGATAGATGTGTCTAATTTTTTTTATGGTGTATAAGGTGCAAACGAGCAAATGGTCCACTTGATGGTGAGTGGCCTCCATCGCTCATGGATATCGACAAAAGAAGAGATACCCTCGTTTTGTCGATGCGTTGCATCCTCGAAGATAGAGTAAAGAAGAAAAAATGATGCGGTCTCAACTCACTAGATCCGCAGCATTAATAGGATGGGAGTGGGGAGGGGGTAAGTCTGGCCCACATGCGGCTCAACTGGAACGCGTCTATGACACTTGGCGGTCGGATTCGCATGCTGGTGGTCGCAAGCCAGTCAGGGAACAGATGCCCTACCACCAAGGAAAACTATCTTTTTAACTATCGGCGGCAGAATACTACTTAATGCCTACAACTATGCTCTTATTATATATTATCTGTAACTTTATAGATGACTATAAAGACAGTATCAGCCGTGCTATTCTGTAAGGACATTTTCAATAATTCGATAACTGAATCCGCGGTGAGATGTCAATTCATATTCTGTTAAAATAAAAAGCGATGGCAGCGCCGCACAGTCGAGCGTGGCAGCAAGATGTACTAGTGCGTGTGACAATTTGACATTAAATGCTACAAGCATTTAATGTCATGTTTGGTATTCTGTAAGTGGAATTCGAGCTTCGATCGATCGTGCTCATGTCAAGAATAGATCTGAAAACTCGAATTCACCTGTCAGATTAAAAGTTACTACAAATCAATCGAGACTGACGTGAAATAAACAATTTTATTGAATACAAAGATGCAAGATTATTTGTTTTAAATCAGATAATCTACCAAACACATGCAGTTGATTTGTACGCTACTAGAAATCAAGCTGGGGGCATTCGAGAAATGAACATTTTACATTGGACAAAATTCAAAATTACAGACTATCAGAGGAGCTGATAACTTTACTTTTTATAATAACCTTCATGCTGCAGCACAAAATTCAGTGGAGCGAACCATAGGACTCCTCAAGGCTCGATTTAGGTGTCTATTAGTACACAGGATGTTGCATTACCCAGACATGGTAACAAAAATTTGATAGCGTGTTGTGTATTACACAAAATTTTGTAATCGTGCAGGACTTGCAGCACCAACTATGGAAACCTATGATCAGCAAGGGGAGTTCCAATTCCACGCTGGAATGGTCTCCCATCATAAGAATAAGGAAAGACCTAATTAATATTTAGTGGCGGGCACGTAATGTGAACTTAATATTATAAAGAGGTATAGAGGTTTGTGGAAAAATCATAAATAAAAATTCAATCATGACTTTAAGAATGGTCTTTAGGTTTATTTTATCTATTTAAGATCTCAGCCAATACCTTAAGCCCTTCTCTAAGTCAAGTCAAATACAGTGTTGCCGATTACGAAAGTCGATAATACAGTAAAATCCAATTATGAAATTCAACAAGAAAGATGTAAAATGTAGAAAAACAATTCTTTTTCCGCTAGATAAATAGAATTTAAAAAAGAAAATAAAACAGCGTTTTATATAGTAAAATTATGATAACTATTCAATTTTATCATATTAGGCCATATTTTACTGCATATCATTAAAATTGATAAAGGCGCCTGTTCAGCATTAATTCGATCCCAGCGCCATCACAGAGTTATTAAATAATACTGTGTATCTGCTCAACTAGATGGCGCTGGCGTAAAATTGTATCGTGTTGGGAAAAAATTCATGCCCGATAAAAATTGATTGAATTGAATTTTGTCTGGGGTCGATTGGTCTGAGGTTTTGTCGTTGATTGTCGTTGATTGTCGTTGATTGTCGTTGATTGTCGTTGATTGTCGTTGGTTGTCGTTGGTTGTCGTTGGTTGTCGTTGGTTGTCGTTGGTTGTCGTTGGTTGTCGTTGGTTGTCGTTGGTTGTCGTTGGTTGTCTTTGGTTGGTTTCGTTGGTGTGTCTTTAGGGCAAAAAATTGGTTGTTTGGTGTACAAGGCTCAGAATTGTACATTTGGTCCTTACGAGTCGGAAGGCGTTAAAAACGCAAAATTTACAACTAAAGGTCGCTAGACGGCGCTAGTTGTATGAACATTCGGTAAATATTAAAAAAAAAATTACTTAAGTCTTGCTATTATATACGGGCAGTAAATATTGTAATAAACTTAAGATGGACAAGGAACTTAAAAGGTTAAAAGGCGTTAAAGTGCAAATTGAAAAAAGTTTAATAAACTTTAAGAAGTCTCCAAAGGATAGGATTACTTCCAATTATATAAACACTCGATTAGAGATATTAGAAGATCAATTTAAAATGTTTCTAACAAAGTATGATAATATTATCGGCGAGTGTCAGGGTACAGAATTGGTCGACTATTTTGAAGAGGACGTTTACGAAAATGTTTATGAAACCTATTTAACCTATAAAGTTGAATTGAAAAATGCTCTGCCTTCTTCGAAACCTGTTTGTTGTCATAGCACTGAAAACACCTCATCGGACAGTAATATTAAATTGCCAAAAATAGTTTTACCTACCTTTAGTGGTAAATATACTGAGTGGTCTTCCTTCCGAGATTTATTTGTATCTTTAGTGCACAATAATTCAAAGTTAGATGATGTACAACGTCTCCACTATTTAAAAACACAATTGTCAGGCGAAGCATTACAGATAATAAAGCATGTTCCAATAACGGAAAATAATTATAAAAAATGTTGGCATATGTTAGAACACAGGTTCAATAATAAGAAATTTATATCTACTTGTGTTTTTAACCGACTGTTTGGTCAACGTAACATTTTAGTTGAATCTGCTAACGCATTAAAGGAACTGCTAGATGTAAGTAGCGATTGTTTGCACGAGCTAACCAATCTTGGCATAGATGTTAGCTCTTGGGATTTAATTTTAATATATGTACTTAGTTTGAAGTTAGATGGGGAATCTAGGAAGCATTGGGAACTGTATGTTAGTCAATCATCCAAAGATCTACCCTCTTTCGAAGAATTTCAAGAATTTTTGGAAACGCGTTTCCGCGCCCTGGAATTTATAGATCCTAAAGTTGATTCAAAAGGTGTAAACGATCCTTCATCCCACGCCAAGGTATTGCATGGTGCTATAGTTTCATGTCCGTATTGTGGCGAGAGTCATATATTGGCTAAGTGTAAAGATTTTTGTAATCTAGATGTTGACGGCCGCCGTAAAATTGCTAGATCTTTGGACATTTGTTACAAATGCTTAGGAGGCCAACATACATCCAAGGCATGTCGCGTTTTATTGAAATGTCGTATTTGTCAGCGTAAACATCACACATTGTTGCACCCTAAAACCTCCAATGTAATCAGTATGGTTGCTATGCCTAAGGAACCTTTAACTTCATATGAAAAGAATTCAGATCTCCATACTTATTCATTCGATAGCCGTTCAAATATAGCAAGTCATTGTGCGAATGGGCAGAATCAAGTCCTGCTAGCCACGGCCCTCGTCAAAGCTGAATCACAGGAAGGTTCCCCACAAATCTTGAGAGCATTATTAGACCAGGGTTCACACGCTTCCTTTATCACCGAGGAAGCTGCACAGTTGCTCGGGTTGAAGAAAGTATCATCAAACATTACTGTAACGGGTATTGGGGGTAGTCATGGTGAAATCGTCAGTACACATGCTGTTAATCTGAAAATACAGTCACTATATGACCCTTCTTTCAGCCTTGGGGTAACTGCGCATGTTCTAAATACGCTCAGTTCTGTTATTCCGGACACAAGTTTTGAGCCTAAAGACTGGCCCGAAATTCATGCCATAGGTTTAGCCGACCCAAAGTTTAACATAGCAAGTAAAATTGATGTTTTGTTGGGCGCGGACATTTATAGCCGCATATTGAAGGTTGGATTAATCAAGAGTCCAACAGGCTCTGCGGTCGCACAAGATACCCATTTGGGGTGGATAGTATCAGGCCATGTTGATAGAACTGACAAAACTCTTAGTTTCCATTACAAAGTCATGCACATTCAATTTGATAAAAATGAGAAGTCGAGAAGGTTATCTGAAATGGGTTCATAACCAAAATTAAAGCAACCATTATCCGATCTAATGAATGAAGACAACTTTCATTTCACAGTATGGCTGTACTAAATTACTTGTTTTATGTGTCTCTTTATTGGTTCTAATTTCAAATAATTTTTTTGGTTTTTGCAATTGTTATACAGTCCATTGTTCTTTGGTTTCGTTGCTGAGTTTTCTCATGGTGGGCGGAATTAAAAAGAAAAATTTCTTTTTGGTGGGCGGAATGTTCAGCATTAATTCGATCCCAGCGCCATCACAGAGTTATTAAATAATACTGTGTATCTGCTCAACTAGATGGCGCTGGCGTAAAATTGTATCGTGTTGGGAAAAAATTCATGCCCGATACAAATTGATTGAATTGAATTTTGTTTGGGGTCGATTGGTCTGAGGTTTTGTCGTTGGTTGTCGTTGATTGTCGTTGATTGTCGTTGGTTGTCGTTGGTTGTCGTTGGTTGTCGTTGGTTGTCGTTGGTTGTCTTTGGTTGGTTTCGTTGGTGTGTCTTTAGGGCAAAAAATTGGTTGTTTGGTGTACAAGGCTCAGAATTGTACAGCGCCAATAAATAATAATAATTTTGAAATAACTCAATAATTTACTGTAATTTTATTTATAATTAAATGGTCAAAATACCTAAGTAAATGATTCTTCTCATTACCCTAAATCGAGAGAAATCCCGCAAAACGGCAACACTGGTCATATGTCAATTTATGTTTATGATGTGTAACATATAATTTTTAATTTTCATTCAACAGGTAAAGGCTCCATGCCATACAGCCACGGGGAGTTGATATACTAACAATTTATTATATTAAATATGTTTTTAATAAACATTATGTTCACAATTGTAATAGAAACAATAAACCAAAGAGTTTCTTCCAATTTGATAATTCTTCTTGTTAAAAAATTGAAGAAAACACAAACCGATACAAATAACCGGTAAGTGTCTTTACATCGACCCATCCCTGCCTGAGCGAGGCTCGATTCGAAGCTCACTTCACTTCGACTGTGCGTTTTATTGTTTAAAGAATACCAATTCAAGGTCAATCGAGCTCGCGATGAGTTCGCTGTCGAAGTGATAGAACTCACCTGAGTGAGTTTCGATAGTGAATTTGTTTCTTACAGAATAGCACGGCAGGTTCTTATTAAGTCATCGAAAGGAGTACCGTACGAATTAATCTTAGACATTGTTTCAAGTAATAGCAGAAAGTAAATAAAAATTGATTAACTAATTAATTTCATGCGAATTCAAATATAAAAGGAACTGTAGACTTTCAATTTGCACTTAAATATCCGAGATAAAAGAGCTCCAAAATGTTAAAGGAGATCGAATTTCGTTTTAGTTACTACACAATTTTCTTCACATTTGTGCTATAGATATGATACCCATTACTGTACAGCAATATGTATACACATGCAATTTAAACTGAGGCGAGCGGTGCCTGGGGCTTGAGACCCAGGAGCAGGTTTAAAGAGCTCTTTCATAATATATTAACTCTCACCTCCACCACTCGACCTCGCTAACTACAATAGATAATAAAGTAAAGTTACATGGACCTCGAGAAGGGTAACCTTAATCACGACAATATAACACTAACTTCCATGTTCACTGCACGAAAACACCAGAGAGACTGAGACTAATCTATCGCACTAAAGGTCTTCACGTCGGTATACTTGAAATAATATAAAATAATCCGCTACTACTACTTTATAAACAGTGTTGCTAACATTTGCAGAAACCAACATTTTATTCATAATTGAATATAAATAGCAGAAAAATCTTATTCAATAAACAAAACTGTATATATCTGTTTTTGTCATTAAACTTATTAATGCAATTATTATATATGGACATCATATATAAATTATTTATATTCGTGTAGAAACTCGGATATTCGGAAAAATAATTCATTATATCCGGACTTCGGACACATTTTCATGATGTTTGTATGAAGTAATACAAGTGAAAAAAGGAAACTACATACGTTTTTGACAAAAGTTATTTTATACTAAAACTTTACATTATCAATAATAGTAATAGAACAAGTAAGGGATATATGTAAATTCAGTGTTGAGTGTTTATCGTCCTTTTCCCTTTAGGATGGTACTAGCTTGTCCTATGACTTCAACTGCTGGTCCCGCTTTGATAATCCCATCCCTCACATGTTGTCCAATACGTTCCTGTAATAAAAATATAAATCATTGGACTTCCGATCTATATATCTTTATATATATAAAAATGTATCCCTATTTCCATTGGTCACGGCATCACGCGTAAACGGCTGAATCGATTTCGCTAATTCTTTTTTTGTTGTGTTTGTTATTGTCAGGAGAAAGTTCTTATGGAAGAAAAAATTAAAAAAAGTAGCGCGGAAAATTAGAAAATTTAAGAAAACTTAACGACCATATTAACTTTTCTAATGTAAGCTTTTGACAGGCAATTCTAATTCAATATTCATAGTTAAGACAGGACAACGTCTGTCGGATCAGCTAGTCTTTCTTATATATAAAAATGAATCCCTATTTCCCTTGGTCACGGCATCACGCGTAAACGGCTGAATCGATTTCGCTAATTCTTTTTTGTTGTGTTTGTTATTGTCAGGAGAAGGTTCTTATGGATGAAAAAAGTAAAAAAGTTGCGCAGAAAATTAGAAAATTAAAAAAAACTTAACGACCATATTAACTTTTTAAATGAAAGCTTTTGACAGGCAATTCAAATTTAATATTCATAGTTAAGACAGGACAACGTCTGTCGGATCAGCTAGTCTTTCTTATATATAAAAATGAATCCCTATTTCCCTTGGTCACGGCATCACGCGTAAACGGCTGAATCGATTTCGCTAATTCTTTTTTTGTTGTGTTTGTTATTGTCAGGAGAAGGTTCTTATGGAAGAAAAAATTTAAAAAAGTTGCGCGGAAAATTAGAAAATTTAAGAAAACTTAACGACCATATTAATTTTTCTAATGTAAGCTTTTGACAGCCAATTCTAATTCAATATTCATAGATAAGACAGGACAACGTCTGTCGGATCAGGTAGTACCTCTATAAATATAAAAATCCCTATTTCCCTTCGTCACGGCATCACGCCTAAACAGTTGGACCGATTTCGCTAATTCTTTATGTGTTGTGTTGGTTATCAGGAAAAGATTTTTATGTAATAAAAAATTGAGATCGTTGCGCGGAAAATAAGAAAATTTCAAAACCAGACATTGACCAATATTCTGTCAAATTCCAACTAGTAGTAATAATACTAATACTGAGTATTCTGTTAGCTTTCTAGCCGAATATCAAAGGTATTCGACTAGCACGTGACGGAAAAACTTATACATATCGATTTGTTTAGTCAGAACATATTTTATCTAAAACTAGAAAAAAATAGTTTTCTACCAACATATTGATAACTGAAATGCTTTGACATTTATTTGATACTTATGGTTTATACTATTCACGCAGACGAACAGTATGACGACTTCTGGGGGTTATGATTTAGATACCGACATCACCATTACAGCTTGAATATTCGCGACGTAATGATTTCTATCATGGCGGCGTTGTTGTTAATCAGTTGTCCAACATTCAAAAGTAATGCTACTCAAATCAATGCTACCAATATCATAGTTAACAGTATCTGTGACTGATTTAATCACTGTTATAAAAATACATTATTATATAATAACTAAATGTTTTCAATTCAATTTTATCTCATAATGTACAACAAAACTCATTATTAAAGTACTCGGTTAATATAGCCGAATAGGTTAAGTATTGCGTAATAGCCGAATGTCCGTTATTTTGACTTTTACTTGTGGGTCTTTATAGACCCCTCATAATAAGGTAATGCGCAGAAATTGATTGGTTTAACGACCTGACGCCTTTTAACTTGTTTATCTTGTTTTCTTATTACTTGATGCACACAGATATACATTCTATACTGGATATTAAGTATATGTAATTTACTACGTGCTTTAGGCTTAATTTTCATCATCAACATAATTTATATAAACTAATTCCCAAAGACATAAGCTGTCACACAGCTCGACATGACTGCATGTTCATCACACTATATTTTAACCCCTTCAAGCCTTTTTTTTGCAATTAAACGCAGCCTATATCCTTTGTCAAGCTCTAGGCTATCTCTGTACCAAATTTTATCAAAATCGCTTGAGAGGTTTTAGCGTAACAGACAGACAGAGTTACTTTCGCATTCATAATATTAGTTGTGATTAGGTATATGGGCTTTTTATTTAACTTAAAAAGTATTGTCCTAACGCTCAAACTATGTCCTAATTTTTAGATAGATAATTGTTTAATTACATGAATATTTTGTCTATTACATAGTCAAAAAAATCTTCAAAATAATGTATTCTTTCAATTTGCAAAATATAAATTACTAGTCGACCCGCGCGACTTCGTCCGCGTGTAGTTCCGCTCCTATTAGTCGTAGCGTGATGATATATAGCCTATAGCCTTCCTCGATAAATGGGCTATCTGACAATGAAAGAATTTTTCAAATCGAACCATTAGTTCCTGAGATTAGCGCGTTCGAACAAACAAACTCTTCAGCTTTATATATTAGTATATAAAATATTAGATTATAGATATTCTTACCAATTTCTTAAATGGCTTCCATTTTGGTGCAGGATTGCCACTAACACTAATAATAGCCACAAAACTGGCGAAGATAAAAAAGAGAATTTTTGAGAAATTCATTTTTTTGCTTTTTATTAAGTTTACTATAGTAGAGAAGTTTTCAGAATGATAGTAAAGTGTAAAAGCCTCCTTTTATATTACTAAACCCTGTTACTATGGATTTATGATATCTTTTTTTTATTTTAAATCTTATTTTAATGGGTTTAGGTTCAATTTTAAATGTTGGGATAATCTAACGGTTTCATGTTGGTATGAAGAAAGTATTTCTCTCAGTATTTTCCAATGTACAGTGAATCCCCGCAAAACAGAGCATTAAATTTTGTAGCAGTAAATATTAGGTTATAAAATAAGTATTCAAATTCTTTTGAAATCATTAAAACATTACGTAATTATAACAGTTTCTTGACTCGAATAGGAAGAAGGAGGTTTGTAAGACAATTGTCAGTCTGTTAGTGAGTAAGTTAGTACCTAGTATTAAGTTAACGTAATCAAGGGATACGACCGGTTACTTTACGATATTTTTTTCATCATTCTAATTGTCTCCTTTACTTGGGATTTTGATACACATTTAAAAATATTTAAAAAATCAGGTCTCTAGAAGGTATATAAAAAATCTACCTCGAAACTATGTAAACATAAAACTTCTAACTCAACGCAATCAAAATGTAAATCCGTGCATGTTTTAGTTCTCGCAAAGTTTTACAAACCTATACCTAAATGTACTTCCCGTTATCATATATTCATCATCATAGTTATTTTTTGCTGTTGATATTGGCCGTAACCTATGTCAATATATGGGGATTACAGTTTTCTAAACACAAAATTAAGTTTGTCCCTTAATACAGATTGTACCAGACCTTCGATATGCGATGGTTTATTGTATTCAACCTATATATCTATAGTAATATTGTAAACAGGAAATATTTGTATTTTTGTATGTATCGAATAAACATAAAAACTACTGGACCGATTTCAAAAATTCTTTTGCCGTTAGAAAGCTACATTATCCCTGAGTAACATAGGCTATATTTATTACTAGCAATGATTAGAGATCCTCAGAAATTCTTACTAAAACCAACTCAAGGTGCAAAAAAATTAGCCATAAAATGTCTTTCATCGCATGCGCTGCGGAAAGTATTGATGATAGAACAAAAAAATGTTATACAATATTATAGAACGTATCAATATCTACAAAAAACTTCTCGAGACCATATGTCCAACTATTGTAGTTATGTCACTATAACTACTTTTTATATTTTATTAGTTGTTAGAAATGTTGACCTGGCGGATCGCTAGTAATATTATAATTTTGTATGTTTATGTGTTCTCTTTGTTTTCAACGAATCGAGCGCGATAGATACCTAATATTGTCAAATGATTGGGGATGAACCGAAACCAAATATTAAAAATGCGGGTTATTGAATCCTAACCACTAATACTTGTTATTCTATAAGGAAAATGTTTTTGAGTAATAATATTCATATTAATATGTATACTCAATTATTGTTTTTTTAACTGTTATATTGAAATAATATTAGACACCTTATCCGAAAAATTCCTTCGTATGATAGTCTACCTAAATTTGAACTCTTCTTTTTCCTATAGATAGTATAATAGAGAATCTCCTAGCAGAATATTTTACCTTGATATAAAACAAGGTATAAACAACTAGCGGCCGGTTCCCTCCATCCCGCATCTCGGTGCCCCCTCTCTATTTAATTTCGTAATATCTTTTGAATGAAATGTCCGATTTTAATAATTTAAAAAGTAATCTACAGGTATTTAAACAGTCTTGAATACGAAATAATTTATTAGGATCAGAATTAATACAAAGACATTAAAAACATGGTCTGATTATGCTCATTTCTACGAACTTTTAAAATGTAAAAAAGTAGTTATAGTGACATAACTCCAATAGTTGGATATATGGTCTCGGGAAGTTTTTTGTAGATATTGAGACGTTCTATAACATTGTAGAAGATTTTTTTCTTCTATCATCAATACTTTCCGTAGCGCATGCGATGAAAGACATTTTATGGCTAATTTTTTTGCACCTTGGGTTGGTTTTATTAAGAATTTCTGAGGATCTCTAATTTTTTCTAGTAATAAATATAGCCTACGTTACTCAGGGATAATGCAGCTTTCTAGCGGAACAAGAATTTTTGAAATCGGTCCAGTAGTTTATTCGTTTCATACAAAAATACAAATCTTTCCTCCTTTTATTATTTGTTATAGATATAGATAGATAACCTAAAATAAGATTTTTTTTAATATTAAATTTATGGAAAACTAAACAATAGTAAAAAGTAATTTCTTGGTGTAAATATTGATATTCATAATAAAAAGGCACATAGATCGCAGCCCCCGGGTACTGCTCGACATCCCATATAAAGTCAAGGCATTATTGACTTCTATGAGATAGAAATTGACTTTCAGGAAAATTCTGGATTTTGACAACATTTACTGTTCCAATTAGTCTGATGTGATTTCATACAGGTAACATCGTCTAAAGTAGTTTTTTTTTTTTTTTTTTTGTATTTTCAATGTTGGAATTTACATTCTCTTATTGAACGTCGGAATCTACCACCCTTTCGGAAACGACCTAACCCAGACCTGAGAAGAATGGGCGCAAGAAACTCAGCGGGACTGTTTCTTTTGGATATTTTTTATCTTTGATTTTTTAAACGCCAATTTTTATAACAAGTATATTTATACATTGAGAAAGCCTGGAGCGAACGCATCATTCCCAAGGCGTGACATCTTCCAAAAAATCTTTAATGTTATAATAGCCTTTGTCACACAAACGTTTTTTAACTAACTTTTTAAATTTTCCTATAGAACAATTTTGAACGTTTTCTGGGATCCTGTTGTAAAAGCATACACATCGCCCAACAAAAGAATTACTAATTCTACTCAATCGAGTAGTAGGAGTAACAAGTTTGTGTTTGTTCCTAGTATTAATGTCATGCAAGTCACTATTTCTAATAAAATCATTAATATTTTTACGTACATACATAACATTTTCAAAAATATATTGTGAAGCAACAGTCAATATATTAATTTCTTTGAATTTATCTCTTAAAGATATTTTAGGGCCGAGACCATAGATTGCGCGAATAGCCCTCTTCTGCAGTATGAAAATCGTGTTTATGTCGGCTGCGTTAACCCAAAGTAGAATGCCGTAAGACATTATACTATGGAAGTAGCTAAAGTAAACTAAACGAGCCGTGTCTATATCAGTTAATTGGCGTATTTTTTTAACCGCGTATGCTGCAGAGCTGAGTCTATTGGCCAACCTCTCAATATGGGGGCCCCATTGCAATTTAGAGTCGACAGTGATGCCCAAAAATACGGTAGATTCCACCGGTTCCAACTCCTCTCCATTTATAAATACACCACTCTCTATTTTCTTAACATTGGGTGTCGTAAATTTTATATATTTAGTTTTCTTACTATTTAACATTAGATTATTAGCACTGAACCAATGTACAATATCAGAGAGAGCATTGTTTACATCGTCATATTCAGTTTGATAGCGTTAGAGCATTGTTTACATCGTCATATTCAGTTTTATAGCGTTTAAGTGACTAGTGTTATTGTGTTAGATCTCCCTTATTTATTGTATTTACTTTATAATCCATAGTAGATAAAATCAGGAAGCGGAGAGGACGTTATTAACGTAAAGGCTCTATAACCTTGCAACTGGGTCGCAATCCCCAAGCGCATCTCAGGTTTTTGTCTAAAACGCATTTTCTATAGATATTGAAATACATTAGTGTTATCATTTAAATTCTATTATTTTATAGAAACGACCCGCGCGACTTTGTTCGTGTGTTGCTCCGCTCCTATGGGTCGTAGTGAGAAGTTAAATAACCTAAGTTACTCCTTGTTACATCAGCTTTCTGCCAATGAAAGTCACATCAAAATCGGTCCAGCCATTTCAAAGATTAGCCGGAACAAACAGACAGACAAAAATTGTAAAAAAATGTTAGTATATGTGGTGTGTGCGTGTATACATCCATATGCACTTAGTAAAAAGCGGTTATTTTAATATTACAAACAGACACTCCAATTTTATTTATTTGTATGGATAATTGAACTATTGATTTAAAAGTTTTGGACCAACGTAAATTTTTATGCTGTATATTCAGATCGTTTGTTGCTTCAGCTTATTTATGGTTCAGTAGAAACACCTGAGCTTCGGATTAGATTTATATTTCTAGATCTCTTTTATTCCGACTTCAAAATACGACTACGATTCAATAGTTTTCTTTAGGTGGAAAGGAACACCTTAAGGGTGGCCTTATGGCTTATATTTTAATTTAATTTTGGACTTTAACCTGGACTTTGGAGATATATCAAGGAACTCCTCAAAATCAAAAGCAGTGATGGCCCAGTGGTTGAGACTTCAATGTCTTACTCGGGAGGTCCGATTTCGTACTCACACACACCTCAGACTTTTCTGAGTTATGTGTGTATGAAGTCTGCCAGTATGAAGGACCAGCATGGTGGACTAATGCCTAATACCCTCCTCATTCTGAGGAGGACACCCGACCAGCAGTGGGTCATTGATGGGTCGTGATGATGATGAATAAAAATAAAATTTTTTTGGACATTTTTAGTTGCAAAAATAGTTGTACCAAAAAGTTTCTGTTAAAATTGCATGGGGAACGGCAATATCGCCGCCAAGTCGAGGAAAGAAAAAAGTCAGGGCATTTTTGACCTCCTTTTTTATATGAATATTAGGTGATCAAGACGTTTAGCAACTTTTAAAATTATCCCACAATTGATTTCCATCAACGTAGCGCTTATACTTAAATTATCATTATGATGATACCCTATTATAGAAATTAGGCAGTAAGGTAAAGAAGTTTCTTATATGATACTTTACTACTCGCAATTTTTTACTGTGTCCCACCTCCAAAGAAAGAAAATTAAAAAAGGATATTTAACTTAAAAAAATATAATTAATAATACTTGAAATATGGCACTATGTTACATTACAAATAATGACTTTTGTCTCAACACGATTACATTTACATCAATGGACATTATCATTTGGAGCTGTTCTGACGATGGAACCAGGAGGTGGATAGTGGAACTCTTGAGTAGCTGTTAAATTATTATGAAAATTTATTTCCCAATCGCAGCGACTTGGCCGACGACTGCAACTGCTGGTCCTGCTTTGATAACACCATCACGGATGTTCTGTCCAAGTCTTTCCTGAAATAGATAAATAATTGTATTAAAAAATAATTAAATTATAAACTTAAAGTAATCGCTTCCCTGAGGTAAATTAATTTTTAACAATAATATCATTTAAAGACATCTTAGAGAAACAAAGAGAAACCAAATCAAATGCAATTGATTTTGATTATGTTTTTACAAATAATACAGCAATTCTCAATAAATTAAGAAAATTGATGTATTTGGCACAAAGAAACTTTATAACACATTTTTTTTCCCGGAAAAATTCGTAATATATATATAGTATATATTCTGCGGGATAATAATAAAATATTTATTGAACATATGAATTTTTTTATGGCAATATATTGAAAATTAAATGTTAATATACAATAAAAAAATAAAACTTTGTTACATTTTTTAATATTAAATACTTACAATTTTCTTGAAGAACTTCCACCTAGGACTGGGAGCAGCAGATACTGAACTCAAAAGTATACAAGATAATACAAAGAAAAAAATCTTTGCAAAATTCATTTTTTTAAATTCAAATAAATTACTTAAACAGAAATCAAGAAGATTCAACTTAAAACTGTTAATGAAATACAAGAAAACTGATTTATATACAAATCGTTATCAATTACAACAAATTTAGTATTGCGGTCAATTATATTATTTAATATTTTCCTTGTTTGTAATATGTGTCAGTTTAAATAACATATAATAAAATAACTGTTGTTGTAAGTTTGTTTTGATAAGGGGTCATGAGGGAACTCCCTGAGGTTTAAATACAAGTGAATCCCACAGCGCATTTAGAAATTATCTTATAATCAATATTAATATAAACATTTAGATAATGTTTGACTTTTAAACAAAAACTTTGATAAAATTTGACCGAACATGATGAGAGTATTTTAAATTATTTATAGTATACTAGTCGACCCGTCCCGGCTTCGCCCGGGTGCAATTTAACACGTGTATTTAGCCGTAACCGCTATGTCCCTGCATTCTAAACCTGTATTATCTTCAAAAATATTTATTTAAATTTCATGCTGTAAAGGGCCATATTGATCTATATTAAGTGCACAATGTATTTAAGGTACCTAATTAGATAAGGATTAATGCTGTATTGTTTAAAATCGCTTCGTAAATAACCCATTATTAATCGTAAAAAGTAAAGGATAAAAAATGGTTATTGTGGGTTATCCCTACTAGATAGACATATACCATCGCAGACTTTTTTATAGACCTTTTTAAGGTGTACAATACTGTAGTACATTCTTTTGATCTATCTCGTAGGGTTCAGCCAGCGTTTGCAATGTAAGCGCAAAAAAACCTATTTTTAAGTTTGTGTGACATGTTGTGTCTTACCGTAGTTTTTGCATTTAAATTTCAGTTGGCCTAAGAGAATCTTTTAATCACAGTAAGAAACAGGATTGTTTGGCAATAAAAATATTACGAGTTGATTTATCGTTTTCTGTACAAAATGTATGGAAAATGTTTTTGGCGATTTCTGACACTTCTAGTACTATACCTTAAATGATCCCATAAAGTCTTTTGATCCTCATACGAAGTGGGATCGATAGGCAGAAAATTTTTTAATTTTTTATTTTAGCACTTTTTTCGCTAACCGTACATTTCCTCAAAAATCTGTGAATGCAGTTCAGAATATCTTAAAAAGTTATGGATGGTCTCCTAGGAACGTTTTCCTGTAACTATAACGGTTAAGGTACCTGCCTTTACTTACCTTACCTTAATCACCGTTAAAAATTCTTTATTTTGATACTACACTCATTTTTTTAGATTACTTTTTACCGCCATTTTGATGTACCCAGTATCACTCTCACGATTAGGACAAATCTATTGACACCACTCACATAAAAATACGACAAGCTGTTTAGGCTCTAGGGCATGCCAAAAAATATATACACACACACACACACAAAAACACTCGAAAAACAACCCAAAAATAAGATCCTTTGAAATCCTTTATACTGAATTTTGTAGCTTTTCAAGAGTACTCCAATAAGAAGACAGACATTTCTAACAGCATCATCATCTTCATCTTAGACGTCTATTGTCCTCGGAAGTTGGAACTGAAGGCTCCTACAAAACAACTTGAAATTACAAAAGCTTTAATTAACTTGTAAGATCTGGATTATTATTTAGGATATAATACCATAATCTAAATTCTAAAGTCTTATCGTCAAAGATGAAACAGATGTGCTTTATAAATATATCATCTATAACTTTTATCTGTATTAATTGTATAAAAGAAATGCTTTTAAATATTAACTTAGCAACACAGGCCTACGACCCCACCTGTCATTATAGTGGGAACAGATGAGGGGGGTATTTTCTATGATAAAAAGGATGAGTTTTCATTACATAGTATAAAACAAAGTCGCATCCCGCTGTCCCTATGTATGCTTAGATCTTTAATACTAAGCAACAGATTTTGATGCGGTTTTTTTTAATAGATACGGTGATTCAAGAGGAAGGTTTATATGTATAATAATGAATATTATAGTAGAGAAAGAAACCGTGCGAAGCCGAAAGCGGGTCTTTAAATATTTTTATCGTCATAATCGTCATGTAAAAATCAATTTTAATTTTTTAGAATGCAAGCATTGGCGTAGCTAGGGGGGAGAGGGGGGGGCACGCTCCCCCCTCCCCAGACAGCCCGGTGCCCCCTCTCAGAAAAAAGCGATCCAAAATATTTAAATTCAAATAATCTATCAATCACGTGTTTATTTATTACTAGCAGACCCGCGCGGTTTCACCCGCGCTGTTCCCGTTCCCGTGAGAATATGGGGATAAAATATAGCCTATGACATTCACACTTAACGTGGCTCTTTATTGGTGAAAGAATTTTCAAATCGGTTCAGTAGATCCAGAGATTATCCTGAAAAACGTCACAAAGACACAAACTTTAACTCTGTATAATATTAGTATAGATTATGTAAATTTTATTAAAAAATAACAATATTAAAAAATAATAATAACAATAACAGCCGTTTTGTAAAACATACTGGCTACGCCCCTGGATGCAAGATTCAGTTCTAATTATCGATCAGAAATCACTATTTATTTCCGGAATGGCCAAGTTGTTGTTCATCTGGATAGAAAAATGAACTGATCCTAAATCTGCCTGTATAAATGGCCTAATTTTAGTCCAAAAGAGTAAGCAAGAGAAGCTTCAGCGGGCTCAGTCAACATCACTATTAAATCATCTAACAACACAAGAAACGAATTGCAGTTGCAGTTGCTGCCTAGAACTGTACACCTTTTTACGTAGTTTAGTAAACTATGGCCTCACGTCCTTATTTCTTTCCATATTTACTCATAAATTGACATTTTTATAAAGGTATAATTCTATAACAATATGGTTATTGAAATGAAAATAATTGACCCAATTCAATGACATGTACATTATTCCCCATTCCACAGTTAGTTTATGAAACCATAACATTGCTTTAAATTAATGGTAACATCCCCTATATAAATAAGGGTTATTTATTCTACCCTGCGGTACTGTGGCGCTTCACAGTAGTTCACCATAACTCACTAAGGAATTATGAACTAGTATTCTGTAGTCATTTATTTTATCAATCTGTACTGATTTGTTTCCATTCGCTTCGTTAAGGAAGATTGACGGATGGTATTTCAATCTTATTAATCATTTAGAAAAAAATCAAAATAAATAATAGTAGCCAAGTGTGAGTCGGTATCTTGTACCGTGGATTCCGTAGTGACTGTACGCAAGTACTTTATAGGTTGTGATTCCCTTGCAAGTAACGTTTGATTGCGTTCATGCGAAGTTACAAGGGATTGTTGACTAGAGTCTTAGACATTAATTTTATCTTTACGTTTTTATCAGACTAAAGGCCTTAAAAGACAGGCAAAGAGTAATTTTGCTTATAAAGTAACGAATCGTAAAAAAAATTTTTTTAAATCCTAAAATGAATAATTTTCATCTTGGTACAGTAAGATATTGGTATGAGTAATATAGATAATACGGATAACAGAAAATTAAACAAACAAACGCATTAACATTTCTTTATTTAATAGATACTTAAGAATATTTACATAACGTCTGACATAATAGCTCATCAAAGATAAATTTCGATGATCATAAAATTGACAAACTATAAGATTTCTAAATGAAAATGTTATCTCTTTCTGTTGCTGACCTGAAAATAAAGTATCTGTTTGTCTAAAACTACTAACCAAATATCATGGGTCAGGTTTTGCTGTAAACTACCTGAAGCACTGGTGATAATTGTAGAAAACAGAGTGGTAATTTGTACCTATGTTAGCAGATAGCTAGAGCAGAAATAAAGACATTATCCCAAAGAGCAATGTTGAAAAAAAAAGTAAAATCAAAAAGTATAAAAACCATCACTTCACTCCACGGTCTTTTACGGATAGTTCATAAACCTATACGCACTCAACAGGCACATTAAAGAGCTTTTGACTCTTGCCCACGGGTTCGTTCATGAGGATCTTTTATCGGACATCAAGGAATTTTTATTTCAAGTATTATCAAATAACCTGCGGTAGAAATGGACTCTTGAGCGCCATTGATGGCTTCCAATCAAAGTCAATTATCCATGTTAAGGTAAAACACTTATATTACACGTCATTTCTCTCTCATTTTCTATGTTTTAATCATACTATACTTATGAGAATTCACATTAATCTTATTATAGTCATCAGGAGATTATTGGTAGCCAGGAAAAGCATTTAATTACGGAACCCTAAAAATTTCAATTGGTATACTTATTTACTTAGAAATAACTCATCATGTTATACGGAAACATAATAATGAAATAGAAATTTAATATTTTCTCCTTTTTTTCACACTCTGTAAATGTAAATATATTTTTAAATAATTTTTATTCACTTCGCTAAGGAAAAATAGATTGTTTCTAGTCTTCATTCAAACAATCTAAAATTCAAAGTTAGCAAATGGTGAAAAGGTGTGTTTGTCTTCCATACAATCGTTATAAAGAAACGTTCAACCAACTTATACCAAAGAACTAAAGTTATTGTAAACTTTTAGCTATCTTACTAATATTATAAATGTGATTTCAATTAAATTTGGGACATAGATACTCTATAACCTGGATTAATATATAGGCTACTTTTATCCCAGAAAAAATCAGAGTTCCTACTTGATAATCATCAATCAATCAATTCAAGTTCACTATTTTGATTAAGTTATTGTAATTTTAAGTAATTTAAATTACTTTAGAATTAAGTTTCAGGTTTAAAAAGCTAATGTTTATTTTCTATTTATTTATTTTATATTTCCTATAATTAAAATAAACTTGTTAAAAATATAATATCGATCGTCAAAAAGTCGAATAGTTAGCTTTTACGATTTTTATTTTGGTAATATTAGCTATATAAGGTTAATATTATGTTTGATTTTACATCATAAATAAAAAAAGGCAAAATATAAAAAAAAAGTATATTTTATAATTTATATAACAAATCTTTTTTTTTTTTAATTTGTATTATTATTATATTTATAAAGAAGACAGATTTGTATTTTTGTATGTACCGAATAAACTTAAAAACTACTGAACCGATTTCAAAAATTCTTTCGCCGTTAGAAAGCTACATTATCCCTGAGTAACATAGGCTATATTTATTACTAGAAATGATTAGAGATCCCCAGAAATTCTTACTAAAACCAACACAAGGTGTAACAAAATTGGCCTTAAAATGTTATTCATAGCATGCGCTGCGGAAAGTATTGATGATAGATAAAAAACTGTTCTAGAATATTATAGAACGTATTAATATCTACAAAAACTTCACGAGACCATATGTCCAACTATTGTAGTTATGTCACTATAACTACTTTCTTACATTTTGATAGAATCGCCTATCAAAATCAGACCATGTTATCCATACCTTTGTATTAATTCTTATCCAAATAAATTATTTCGTTTCAATACCTGTTGATTACTTTTTGAAATATTGAAATCGGACAATCCATTAAAATGATATTACGAAATTAAAAATGTCAATATAAACAAAAAATACTCGCCGACGGTCCGGTGTTCCACGCAGCGCAGCGATCAACGCGGCGAGAGGGGGCACCGAAACGCGGGAGAGCCAAAATGTTTAAAAAAAATTATCCACCAGTGCAAAGCCGGGAGGGACCGCTAGTTAATTATAAAATGACCATGTTTCCTTAAAAATAATAATATTATGGATTACCATTAAATATCATACAGATATCATCTCCGACAGAGAAAATGGTCATTCTGTAAATAATATGGTCATACTACAAGTACAAAGTGTATAATACTTAGGAATAGTGTAGTTTACTATCAGCAAAAAAATTAAGACAGGAGAAAATAGTTCTAGAAGTTATTGACAAAATAACTGAATTGTTCATTTCAGAATTAATGTTGCTTTAGACAAAGTAAAAAAGTCTTCAAAATTATAAATTAAAAGAATTATAATTATTGTAAGAGCCCAAGACCTATGATTTTTATTTATGACTACCTGGCCCATCCTCGCTTCGCTGACTTTTATCAAGATCGTTTTATTTCAAAACCATTCTTAAATAAAAATCAAAAGTGAGACTAACAAACGTAAATTTATTTTTAAGCGTCAGTAGCTCAGTGGTTCGATTCACGGTCGATAAGTCGTGGGCTCGAATCCCGGACATTGGACTACTGGCGTGGCCACTCCTGACACAAGCTATTTATTAGCTTACTAGGAGGGGTAAAGGGAATACTAGTAGTATGTGATCCATACTGCTAATAATCTTTAAAAAAATATATATAAGATGATAAAAGACTTCTGACTTACGACGTTTTAGAAATGACCAATTTATTCTATTAAGATCTAAATAGTTACAATTATCTTGAAAATCTTCCATTTCGGACTTGGAGCTCCCGAAATCGAACTCAGCCTTTTCATTTTTTAATATCCTGCTTCGTCCAAAGAGTATTTAATAAATGATTTTATTTATAAAGGTTTTAAATACTTGTAAATTAATCAAATATATTGCAGCTAAGAAAGTTAGATGTTAATAATATGAACTCTATTTTCTAAACAATTAGGTTCAAAATATAACTATAGGCTTTTATATCTGAATGTAATGTTGGTTTTCGTTAGCTATCTGTGGTTCAAACATGACAAATAAATCCCTTTTTAACCGAATCCGGTCTATATTTATATCGTACTAGTCGACCCGCGCGTCTTTGTTCACGTGTAGCTCCGCTCCTATTGGTCATAGCGGGATGATATATAGCCTATAGCCTTCCTCGATAAATGGCCTATCTAACACTGAAAGAAATTTTCAAATCGGATCAGTAGTTCTTGAGAACAAACAAACTCTTCAGCTTTATATATTAGTGTAGACTGTAGATGTGTTCGCCGAATCAATGGAAAGATTTAGTAACATAATTGATTTTGATATATCTTTCACCGTTTGACTTCTCCAATAACATGCATAGGCTATGTGGTATAATCATAAATATAATATTTTAAAGATATGGCCATTTAACAGTCATAAAATGGACATTCGGTAAGTAATAAGGTAACTAAAGAAACAACTAATTTTGAAAATTCTTTCAATGATGGAAAGTTATACGAAAAACAGTAAAAATTAATAATAAAATATATTTTTTTTTCTGATCGAAATTATGGTCACTTTAAGAATAATTTTGCGGTATTTTTGTAATTTCACTATCACCTGTGAACATGCCAACCGTAATTATTTTGTACTAGTCGACCCAATGAGGCGTATACTTAGATTTAACAAAAACATTTAACTTCTTATCCCACAGTAACTTCTATTTATTTCGGGATAAAAAGTAGCCTATTTGTTGATCTAGGCTATAAAGTATCTGTGTACCAAATTTCAGTGAAATCTGTTCAGCCGTTTTTACGTGATTGAGTCAAACATATAAACGTACTCCTTTATAATATTTTCGTATTCAATATAATTAACCAGTTATGGACAGCCTATGATTCAGTGACACGCAGTAATGGACATAAACAATCTATACGTATAATAAAAATGTAAGTTATGAGTGTAGGTATGTACGATATTTAATAACAATAGAATCCAGAACAGTATTTTTTTTAAATGTGTTTGAATGTTTGTATGCATCACGCAAAAAGTACTGCATGAATCTGTATACGATATAATTATTGATTACTAGCTGCGCCCCGCGGTTTCACCCGCTATGTTTTAAAAAATTCACACTATATCATTATAAATTATAGCCTATGTGTTATTCTGACGTGTAAGCTATATTATTGTAAAGTTTCATCAAAATCCATTCAGTAGTTTTTGCGTGAAAGAGTAACAAACATACAAACTTTCACGTTTATAATATTAGTAGGATATATACATCACTAGTTATTTTTCATGTTGGCAACATTTTGAGTAGAATTTTAGAGTTGGTACAGCTGATTGAGTGCTAACCAAATAAATAGATCGCCATGATAAAAATCATGATGATTGCTTCGCAAATAATCAAGCAGTAATTCAGTATTTCTGGGTCTAAAGTACAAGCGAGTAGTATTCTAATCAACTAGCTATCTTAAGTCAGTGTGCGTTAGTACACACATACGATAAACTACATCTTTATCTTTATGTTAGATTGAGAAAGAAAAATCAAAAATATAAAAATAATAAATATATTTACTTATGAACACATCTTACGTTTAGGACTAGGATATTATTTACAATATAATTTAAATATTAGTTATTTAGCCCTTGGCGATAGCAGTGGCTTGGCCAACTACTTGGACTGCTGGTCCAGCTTTGATGAGGCCGTTACGGACGTTTCTGCCAACTTTTTCCTGAAAAAAAGAAAAAATATTCACATAAATTATTTAGTAATGAAAAAAAACACATTTGTATTTTATAACCAAGGTGTTTTTTCCGACTAGATACTAAAATAAAAAGGATAATGTAAAAAATAATATGTAGTTTTTTTTTTATAAATGATCAAAGTATTTTTTAAGTTTTGAGTCCTCATATTGACTTATTAATATATTATGATAAAAATAGTCCAAAAACTACTTACAATTTTCTTGAAAATTTTCCATTTCGGACTTGGAGCACCAGAAACTGTGCTCAAAGCCAAAAAGCAGGCGAAGAAGAAGAACAAGACTTTTGCGAAATTCATTTTCTACTTATGTTGTTCTTTTACGAAAGAAACAATCAAGTGTGAATGACTGAAAGTGCGGCAGTCGTTTTAAATACAATATAAAAGACCAAATTAAATTGTAGCTCAGAAAATAATGTTTAAAGAATTTGAACTTTATTTACTAATAAAATAAGATTTACATTAAAATTGTTTAATTTTTTAACTACGTTATGTTTGGTTTTGTCTAAGGTCATCTTCGGTCACAGCCGGGGATCATTTCTTAGTGAATCCCCTTTATATAGGGATAATATTTTTTTATGTTTTTTTTTATATGACTAACTAGTTTAAAATAAATTATCAATATATTAATACTTGAGAAAAAGTGTTTTAAGAAAATAACTCATCATAATCGATGACTCACATTTTACAGTTTATGTATAGAGAATACGTTCGAGACTTTTTTTATACCACTATCCTTTTGTATCACAGGAACGGTGCTTTTTTTGGATAAAAAGTCCCCTCCGTGTTCAAAATCAACCCTCTAATGTATCCGTATACCAAATTAAAATTTGGATTCGGCTGTTTTAATGAGAGTCGTGCACTAACACAATTCTACGATTGTTTTATGTGTAATCGTCTGATTGATTTTAGATAAATCTCCAAGGACTTATGATGGTCACCGCAAGATTGGAACTGGGTCAACACAAACACCTATAACTTTTAAAATTAAAATTTTTTTTTTCAAATTTTAGTGACTTGAAGTCAAAACATTGTGTAATGATGCCATGGTATTAATTTTGTAAAATAAAATTGTTTAATGGCAAAAAAAAATTACTGTAAATTCTCATTTTTTCATGTCTCTGACTGTCATAAGGGTATGTAAAATTTTGATTTTCGTGTGCGGGTCAAAATATCATTATTTGTAGTGGGGCGTTTACTCCCGACATTTGTAATACGTGTTTCTATATATTCAAACACCTTTCCATGTAAAGCTTATGTTTACAATCAATCGACATATTTATAATTACTTACAAAATAAATATAAGAAAATATGATAAAACATTAGTAAGAAATAAATTTAACCGACTTCAAATTCCAAAAAGCCGTAAGAGGTCCTTTACTTCAACCTTATTAACCAGGTTATAAAGTGAAAATTTAATAAATTAATGAACAGAATTTATACTTTATTAAATAATATTTTAAAATACATTTTTTCATATTAAATTGTTTATAATGTATAACATATTCGAATATTACTAAAATCTTAAACATCGACTTTTTTTATATATAGCAAAACTATTTATAATCACTTCAGTATAAATGGCTATATTTATTGATTGCTTACACTTAGAAGTTTGATTTTTTCACAGTTTTTAAATACTATACGCTTACAGGTATAATATTAATTTAACGTTTAATATAATTAAATATTTCATATTAATTTCAAATTGATATCTTCATGTTTTTCTGGGAAAAGGGTATTGTGTGATAATCAAAAAAGTTAATTTTCTAGTGATGAAGGACAAAATTTACAGTTTTAAAATTTTTTGTTTTTCTTGTTGCAGGAAGCAAGGTCTTATAACCTTGCTTCCTGCTAAATTTCATGATTCTAGGTTATCAGGAAATACCGTATAACTCGGTGAGTAACTACATACTAATGTTGCGCATACGAAGTCCCGGCCAATTAGTCATATATAAATTATATTGGTTTAGAAAATGAAAATGTAAAATATAGCGACAAGTGATATAACGATGTTGTGATATATCGTTTAAAATGGGAAATTAAAAATAAATACCAAGGGTAAATTGCGCCTGGGCGAAGCTGGGACAGATTAGTAAAATAGACTACTACCAGCCGAGACTATTCCGTCTCTTCAGTGCTGAGTGGCCTCCTATTCTATTAATGCCACCAAATTATGTGTTTTTTAGTTATTAAGACTTTTATTTTGTTACTTTTGTATTTTTGAAGTGAAACTTCTTTAGAATCGTTGTGATTTCAAACCGGATGCAACGGAAAAAACGACAGGTAAGAGACACAAATACAAAAATGTGTAGGAAAGAATGAGACAGAAATATACATACTATTTTATATTATTATATATATTCATCTCATTCTTTTGTCGATTTACTGAAGTTTCACTTCTATGGTGTGTGTTTTTTTTTATTATTTAGAATATTAATTTACACAATATTCTTTGTACCGAAATCGCGAAAACCAAAAATATACAGGCCAATCCTCATTGCATAGCATTGTTATTAGAAAATACTATGGATACCTCATGACACCCACCAAATGGAAGGTTACGAATGTATGATTATTATTTGTTTATATTTTTGGTGAGACTATAGTCGTCACTGTGATTTGCCTGTTACAAATATCCGTGGGGAAACTGTCTTGTTTGATATTGATTTGTCTTTTCACCCGCGGATGTCTGAAAGACTAATTTGTGTGAAAAATAAAATGGTCACTTTACGTATAAGGGACTTATTTGCATTACCATTTTCATTCAGTTCGTGTGACTTTACAGTAAGGGGCCATTAATTTATTATGTAACACTATTTTCGCTAGTTTGACAAACAAATTAAGATTACTTTATTTAAGGCATATTGCCAGTCCTTTTACACGTGCAGCCTGTGGGTTGACTATATAAAGAAAGTATATAGTGGCCTACGAGTCCAATATAATAATGCGTTTAGGGCACTGATGGGGTTGTCGTCGTCGATTCAAAATTAAATAAATAAATTTGACACTCTCTCTCTCCCCTCCCCTATTATAAGAAAAATAAGAATAGACCGACCTCCTCTCCCCTGTTTAATATTTATTACGTAAGAATCGAAAGGAAAATATTAATACACTTGTTTTTTTTTCAAAGTAACAATATTTAGAAATGTTTATTTTTACTTACAAAGGTACTAATATTTGTTATTTTTTGGTAGTGATAAACTTTGGTTTTAATCATTTTTCTTTACCTAGGTACATAAGATTTTCAGTGTAGGGGCTCAAAACCCACTCTATCCGAACAAACCTCGACACTCGCGCTGTTGCTCGCGCTTTATCAAAGTATAATTTTAACTTTTCGCATTTTTGTGATCTTACGTAAGAACTATCGAGACTCCCTCCTACCCACTTGTGAGAAAAAATAATACATGGTCGTCTTACGTAATAAATAAATGGCCCCTAATAAATATAACTCTATAGATATATTCTCAAATAACCTTTGTGTATTTGTTTCTAAAATTAAAAAAAAAAAATAATTGAAAGTTGTTTAGTTTAGTTAGTACGTTTTAATTCCTAGTTAGATTGATTTTAAACTTTTATCTCGGATATGGCTAACCCTTTGCATACAACAATCGTTTACATTTCTTTGTTTTCCAACTAAATGAATATTTTTTGAAGTGAAAACTTCTTTAGCGGCGTTGTGCAGTTGTGTAGAATTTTTTTGGGATGAGTAAAAAATTGGAAACTCGCCTCAGAACACGAGACCTGATCGAAAATTCGTAAGCGTTAGATCTCAATAATACAGTTTGTTTTTATTTTTTATAATAAAAACGTCATTTTATTAATTAAATATTTTGAAATTTTACGTACAAACATACGACAAATAAACAAAAAAAAATAAAATTATTTTTTGGCTTCTTTCAGGATATTTTTATCATATAGTGTAGATTGAGAAAGAAAAATCAAAGATACAAAAATAATAAATATATTTACTTATGAACACATCTTAAATTTAGGACTAGGATATTATTTACAATATAATTTAAATATTATTTATTTAGCCCTTGGCGATAGCAGTGGCTTGTCCAACTACTTGGACTGCTGGTCCAGCTTTGATGAGGCCGTTACGGACGTTTCTACCAACTTTTTCCTGAAAAAAAAAGAAAAATATTAACATTCATACAAAATGATTAATTTAAGTAAAAAAAACATTTATAAAAGAAACTAAGAATTTTTTTATACTAAGTTAACTTATAAACATTTATTATCTATACTAATATTATAAAGAGGAAAGATTTGTATTTTTGTATTTTTGTATTTTTGTATTTTTGTATTTTTGTATTTTTGTATGTAACGAATAAACATAAAAACTACTGGACCGATTTCAAAAATTCTTTCACCATTAGGAAGCTACATTATCCCTGAGTAACATAGGCTATATTTATTACAAGAAAAAATTAGAGATCCTTAGGAAATCTCACAAAAACCAACCCAAGGTGCCAAAAAATTTGCCATAAAATATCTTTCATCGCATGCGCTGCGAAAAGTATTGATGATAGAACAAAAAAATGTTCTACAATATTATAGAACGTATCAATATCTACAAAAAAGTCCGCGAGACCATATGTCCAACTATTATAGTTAAGTCACTATAACTACTTTTTTACATTTTAAAAGTTGATAAAAATGCCTATCAAAATCAGACCATGTTTTCTATAACTTTGTATTAATCCTTATCCAAATAAATTATTTCGTATTCAAGACTATTTCAATACCTGTAAATTACTTTTTGAATTATTAAAATCGGACTTTCCATTCAAAAGATATTACGAAATTAAAAATATCAATATAAACAAAAAATACACGAGGACGCGACGGGCCAGTATAGCGACGCAGCGCAGCGAGTAAAGCGGCAAGAGAGTGGGCACCGAAATGCGGGAGGGTCAATATATTTTTAAAAATAATATTCCACCCGCGCGAAGCCGGGATGGGCCGCTAGTTATTAATAATTTCTTTGACATATATTCACTTTCATCTATGAGTCCATGACATACAAAAAAGATGAAAAAAAATCAATAACACTTATTTTTGTTAAATTCAGTCTACAAATATTTTATATTTTTCAGTTAATATTTTCTACATTTCTTTTTATCCACAGATAATTAATTCTTGTAAATAATGAAGTTGAAAAAAAAGAAAATCCGACGCTACTTACAATTTTTTTGAAAATTTTCCATTTTGGACTTGGAGCACCAGAAACTGCGCTCAAAGCCAAAAAACATGCGAAGAAGAAGAACAAGATCTTTGCGAAATTCATTTTCTACTTATGTTGTTCTTTCCGAAAGAATCAAATCAAGTGTGAATGATTGAGTGTTGCACTCGTTTTAAATACAATATTAAAGACCAAATTAAATTGTAGCTAAGAAAAACATGTTTAAAGAGTTTGAGCTTTATTTGCTATTGAAATAAGATTTATATTAAAATTGTTAAGTTTTTTAACTACATTATGTTTGGTTTTGTCTAAGGTTATCTTCCGCACAGCCGGGGATCATTTATTAGTGAATCCCCTTTATATAGGGATAATATATTTACTGTTTTTTTTTTACATCACTAACTGTTATTAATAATAATATCAATAAGTCCACTATCACGCCAATCCATAGCTCAGCATTATTAGTGTCCATATATTGCCACAGTCCTACACAAGCCGAAGATTGTCCTTGGGTGCATTCTCATAGTGCATACAGGGATAATCGCCGGTTTGTGTCACATCTCATATTAAATTAAATTGTCTATAGGGCCTCTACGTGTTGGCTTTCCAAAGGTCCGGGTAACATTTGACCCGTGATTGGAAAAGATATCAATATATTAATATTTGAGAAAAAGTGTTTTAAGAAAATAACTCATCATAATCCATGACTCACATTTTACAGTTTATGTATAGAGAATACATTCGAGACTTTTTTTATACCACTGTATTCTTTTGTATCACAGGAACGGTGTCTTTTTTGGGATAAAAAGTCCCCTCCGTGTTCAAAATCAACCTTCTAATGTATCCGTATATCAAATTAAAATCGATTTAGCTGTTTTAATTAGAGTCGTGCACTAACACAATTCTACAATTGTTTTAAGTGTAATCGTCTGATTGATTTTAGATGAATCTCCAAGGACTTATGATGGTCACCGCAAGATTGGAACTGGGTCAACACAAACACCTATAACTTTTAAAATTAAAATTATTTTTTTTTCAAATTTTAGTGACTTGAAGTCAAAACATTGTGTAATGATGCTATGTTATTAATTTTATAAAATAAAATAAATTAATGGCAAAAAAAAATACTGAAAATTCTCATTTTTTCATACCTCTGACAACCCTTAACCCTTTATGTAAAATTTTGATTTTTGTGTGCGGGTCAAAATATCATCATTTGTTTACTTCCGACATTAGTAATATATGTTTCTATAATATATTCAAACGCCTTTCCATGTAAAGCTTATGTTTACAATCAATCGACATATTTATAATTACTTACAAAATAAATATAAGAAAATATGATAAAACATTATTAAGAAATAAATTTAACCGACTTCAAATTCCAAAAAGCCACAGTTTAAAAAGTGAAAATTTAATAAATTAATTAAAAGAATTTATACTTTATTAAATAATCTTTTTAAATAAATTTTTAATAATAAATCATTTCCTTATTTTTTGGTAAACAATATTTCAATTTTTTAAATTGAAATTTCCTAAACCTAAAACTCGATAACAAGAGTTTAAACTGAATAATTGTGTATCTGCATCGAGGGCAGGTATATTGTATAACTATTATTATATATTAGAATATTATTAAAATCGCAAACATCGACTTTTTTTCATGTCCGCATATGTGGAATGCCCTATAGAAAAACTACTTATAATCACTCCAGTATAAATGGCTATATTTATTGATTCCTTACACTAAGATTGTTTTTTTCACAGCTTCAAGATACTATAGACTTACATGTCTATAATGGAATTAACGTTTAATATAATTCATCATCACGACCCGACAATGGCCCACTGCTGAGCCGGGTCTCCTCATCAGAATGAGGAGGGTATTAGGCCATAGTCCACCACGCTGGCCTAGTGCGGGTTGGCAGACTTCACACACCTCTGAGAACTTGGGGAACTCTCAGGAGTGCAGGTTTCCTCACGATGTTTTCCTTCACCGTTAAAGCAAGTGATATTTAATTGCTTAAAACACACATAACTCAGAGTCAGAGGTGTGTGGCCAGGATCGAACCTCGGACCTCCCGAGTAAGACTTGAAGAAAAGTGTATTGCGTGATAATCAAAAAAGTTAATTTTCTAGTGATGAAGAAAACAGTTTTTAATTTTTTTCTTTTACTTGTGTGTGAAATTAAGCAGGAAGCAAGGTTATAAGATCCACATATTTTATGATTCTAAGTTATCAGGAAATACCCTTTAACTCGGCGAGTAACCACATACTAATGTTGCGCAGACAAAGTCCCGGGCACCAGCAATTAGTCATATATATATGAATAAATTGCACCCGAGCGATGTCCATGAGCGATGGTGGCCACTTACCATCAGGTGGATCATCTGCTCGTTTGCACCTTATCTACCATAAAAAAATACAAACTTTGGAAATCTTGACATTAATATTAAATCCTTAGAGACACGGGGATCAGGGGATATCAATGAAATGTTGTATAAATATAGTTTGTAACATGAATCGTTACTTAGAACAAATTTAGCTCTACTTAGACAAAGTCGCGTGGGTCGATTCATGTATAACATTTCTTCGTTCGTAATTATATTAAAAATATGGAGTTTGAATACATTTTAAATGTATGTATAAACTTCAAATCTTCACATCATCATAACGTTGGAGTAGTGCATTTAACTGGTACTCTATATAGAAAGAATATAATATTTTTATGGATGCCGTATAGTAATAGTTAGACCAAAATTTCACACAAGTTCTTTACTTGTCTTATTAAGTTTTGATTTAAAATGCTAAAAAGTTTACCTAAGGAATACTAGTTGTATGTGATCCATACGTGTAGTAATCTTTAAAAAAAGAGAAATTAATAATTATTAATCTAATAAATATTTTTTTTAATATATACATATAACTTCATTAAAAAATCGTACCTAGATTGCTCTACAACCACTAACTGATCATAGTTTTTATAGATGTGTTGTTACAGTATCATAAGATGAAAGTTTAAATATTATTACCAATAAACTACATAGTTAAAAACATATCAAATATAAGAATAAAATATGTTAATTAAGAATTCGATATCAAAAATATAATAAAAGCATTTGTGTTGTGTCTTCTTGTTTCGTTTCTTTTTAGACCACTTTTTATTTACGCAGTCGGGTTATAATTTTTTAAGGTTTCATTAAACTTTATTTTTTTTATTATTTAGAATATTAATTATTATTGTTTATAATATTCTTTATATCTAAATCGCGAAAATCAAAAATACACAGGCCAATCCCTACTGCATAGTATTTGTTTAGAATATACTATGGATACCTCATAACTTTACCCATCAAATGGAAGGTTACGAATGTATGATTATTATTCGTTTCTTTTTTTACACGCTTTATACTATGTTTGTATGTATGTTTGTAGCCAACTCCTTTGGACGCGATTTTGACCTACTTTGAAACGCCAGATTTCATTAAATCTTTGTAGATTTATCGAGGACTGATGACAATACACTAATTTGATAAGATAAATTAATAATAGCACCCGTAAGGGGGTAAAACGGGGGTGCAAAGTTAGTATGAAACTTTGTCGTTTTTGAAGTTATAATATAAGTTATATGAATGTAATTCATTATATTATCGTTCTTCATTGAAAGTCATGTAATACGTGTAAAATATTTTTTCGAAAATCATCCCTTAAGGAAATAAAAGGGGGATGTTAAAATGTCAAAGTTAGTATAAAGTTCTCTGATTTTCAGTCCCTTCAATAAAATGTTGTATTTGGGTTATAAGTTCCTAATAATGTTTTAAAAAAAATAAAAAAACACGCTTTAATTTATAGAAAACCAAACTAAAAAATAGAAAATAAATTTTAATAAATTTAAATTAATAATACCGTTTGTTTTTTTTTTAATTTTTTTACAATAAAAACTTATTTTTATTATTTAAATAATTTCTATATTTTGAAAGTTATTAAGTCGGTCCAAATCATCCAAAATCATTTTTCATTATAAAAAGGTTATTTTATAAATTAAATTATATCTATATTTTGAAATTTTACGTAAAAACATACGATAGATAAAAAAAAATTAAATTATTTTTTTGGCTTCTTTCGAAGAATTTTTATCAAATTGTGTGTAGATTGAGAAAGAAAACTCAAAAATACAAAAATAATAAATATATTTACTTATGAACACATCTTAAGTTTAGGACTAGGATATTATTTACAATATAATTTAAATATTATTTATTTAGCCCTTGGCGATAGCAGTGGCTTGGCCAACTACTTGGACTGCTGGTCCAGCTTTGATGAGGCCGTCACGGACGTTTCTACCAACTTTTTCCTGAAAAAAAAAAAGAAAAATATTTATAAAAGAAACTAAGAATATTTTTACACAAAGTAAACTTATAAAAATGAATAATGCATTAATAATAATTTTCTTTGACATAATATTGACTACATCCACAGATAATATATTACTACATCTATGAGTCCATGACATACAAAAAAGATAAAAAAAAAAACACTTTTCTTTAAATTCAAATAAAACTATTTTATTTCTAGTTAATCAGTTAATATTTTCTATGGCATTTCTTTTTAAAAAAATATTGTTATAAATAATGATGTCGATAAAAAAGAAAATTCAAAATTACTTACAATTTTTTTGAAAATTTTCCATTTCGGACTTGGAGCACCAGAAACAGCGCTCAAAGCCAAAAAGCAGGCGAAGAAGAAGAAAAAGATTTTTGCGAAATTCATTTTCTACTTATGTTGTTCTTTCCGAAAGAAACAATCAAGTGTGAATGATTGAAAGTGCTGCAGTCGTTTTAAATACAATATAAAAGACCAAATTAAATTGTAGCTAAGAAAATAATTTTTAAAGAATTTGAACTTTATTGCTATTGAAATAAGATTTACATTAAAGCTATTGTTTATTTACACCGCATTTGTTTGGTTTTCCTAAGGCCATCTTCGGTCACAGTCGGGGATCATTTTATAGTAATTCCCCTTTATTATAAGGACTATTTTTTAATTATTATTGTTAATAATAACAGGAAAATTTTAATATTATTTTAAGCTTCGCTGAGGTATTAAATTTAAAATATTATTAATTTTAGTTTGTATGTTAAACTTATTTAGATGAGAAGTTTCCAATGAGATTAAGGTTTAGCACACAGATAATTTGTAACCTGGATCCTGGAAAAATTGAGAGTTCGTGTTTTATAGAGATAATAATAAAATATGTTTACTGTTGTAAGTTGCTATTTTTATTAACAATTTATTGAAAATTAAATGATTTTCAATCAATCTAAGTTTACGTGAAATTGCACCTTGAAATGGCTTCAACGATTTTTATGTTTTTTTTTGTGTAAGTATATGTAATTTTTTTTTGCCTCTAGTTGTCCCAGAAAAATGTTATTGTTGTTTTATAGGCTTCAACAAGACTATGAAATATTTCAGTCTCTTGAGTGATTTTTTTTATATTTATAATATTCTACTGACTACTTCTTTCCCATTAAGCTCCCTGAAGGATAAATACACAAAAATTCTTTTCAATCTGTACTAATATTATAAAGAGGAAAGATTTGTATTTTTCTATGTAACGAATAAACATAAAAACTACTGGACCGATTTCAAAAATTCTTTCACCATTAGAAAGCTACATTATCCCTGAGTAACATAGGCTATATTTATTACAAGAAAAAATTAGAGATCCCCAGAAATTCTCACTAAAACCAACACAAGGTGCAAAAAAATTAGCCACAAAATATCTTTCATCGCATGCGCTGCGAAAAGTATTGATGATAGAACAAAAAAATGTTCTAGAATATTATAGAACGTATCAATATCTACAAACAACTCCGCGAGACCATATGTCCAACTATTGTAGTTAAGTCACTATAACTACTTTTTTACATTTTAAAAGTTGATAAAAATGCCTATCAAAATCAGACCATGTTTTCCATAACTTTGTATTAATTCTCATCCAAATAAATTATTTCGTAATGAAGACTGTTTCAATACCTGTTAATTACTTTTTGAATTATTGAAATCAGACATTCCAGTCAAAAGATATTACGAAATAAAAATATCAAGATAAATAAAAAATAATCCCAGACGGGCCGCCGGCGCGGTGTGGAGTACCTCGCAGCGCAGCGAGCAACGCGGCGATAGAGGGAGCGACAGAATGCGGGAGCCAAAATGTTAAAAAAAAATTATCCACCCGTGCGAAGCCGGGACGGGCCCCTAGTTAAACCATAAAATTACTATTTACACTGTTATTTTACATTACAAATAAATAACAAAGGAAATGTTAAGTAATTGATTGACATAAATGAAATGTTTATTTTTATACGCATGATTTATTTGAAATAAATAATACCTGCATATGTTATAATGGCAACAAAAAAGTAATGTAATTGCCCAAGTTTTATTTAACTTTGCTTGTGCGATGAAAGAGAGATGCGTAGAATGCCCTTATATAGAAACGAAAGAGCAAATTCATTCCTTTCTAATTGATAACTTTAGCTGATGATAGGTTTCTTTCTCTCTTTCCTAACCAAGTTTGATAAAATTGATGGAGATAGTTGAGCATTGTGGCAATCACACGTGGCGCGTTCCTCTCGCCCCGCGCTCAGTGGAGAGCTTTAATAGTTACTGCTGCGTATTCTAGGTTAGAAGTAAACTCAGATGTATAACTATGTTTATATAGTTTAATTTTAATCTTAGTGCTGTGATGTCAGTCTGTAACTTAGCTGTCCATTTTATTTTTCACTCAAAACGGGACACGGGCAACGAGACGGGAGTCTTTCAGACATTCACAGATGAAAAGGCAAACCAAAATCAATCAAAACAATTTCTCCTCGGGTATTTGTACCAGACAAATCACAGTGACAACGACAGTCTCATTGGTAGGTGAAGTTATAAGGTATATCCCTTGTATTTAAAAAAAAATGTCGGCTTCGCGACTTCGGAAAACTGGACAGTTTTATATCCCAAAATTTTCGGGACTACGGGACTGACAACCGAATAAAGAGACTGTCCCGTTCAAGACAGTACGTATGGCCACATTATGTTATAACGTGTCTATTTATAAAATGTTGCTTTCATTTGCATCATCAATATTGTCAGTTATAAGCAGTTTCTATCAAATGAAATCAATATTAGATATAACTAGAATCATCTAATAATCATAAATTTGAATTAATAGTAATTTATGTTTATCTTAACGTTTACCAGAGTATAATAAATAACACATTATTATTTATGAAGTAATTGGAATTGCTTGAATCATCATCACTACATAGTATAAAACAAAGTCGCCTCCCGTGTATATGCTTAGATCTTTAAAACTACGTAACGGATTTTGATACGTTTATTTTCAATAGATAGAGTGATTCTAGAGGAAGGTTTATATGTATAATACATACATAATTTAGTAGAGAAACACTGATAATTTTAGAGGTTTCTAATATGATGTCGTAAATAAACACATTTTTTTTGCTTACATTGCAAACGCTGGCTGAACCCTACGAGATAGATCAAAATAATGTACTACAGTATTGTACACCTTAAAAAGGTCTACAAAAAAGGCTGCGATGGTATATGTGTATCTCTTAGGGATAACTCACAATAACCATTTAATGCTTTACTTTTTAAGAGAAATAATAGCTTATATTAGAAGCAATTTTAAGTAATTACAGCATTAATCCTTATCCAATTAGGTATCTTAAATATATTGTGCATTCAATATAGATCAATATGGCCCTTTATAGCATGAAATTTAAATGAATATTTTCGAAGATATTACAGATTTAAAATGCAGGGACATAGCGGTGGCGCGGGCGTGCCTATAAATGATCGCATGCATTAGCATTGCACCCGTGCGAAGTCGGGGCGGGTCGCTAGTTAAACACAAATATAAAAGTATACAGTGTTTGTTATCGAATTCCTCCGAAATGGCTTGACCGATTTTTATAAAGCTTTTTGTGTGTATTTGTTAGGTATTGATATGGGTGGCCCACCCCAAAAAATTGTTTAACAACAGAAAGTAACTTTGAATTCATTTGATGGGCATTTATAATCAATAGAAGACAAACATTTAATTTTTTTTATCTGCTAATATGTTTGCAAAAACCACGGAAAAATTGGATGTATATTGTTATTTAAAAATGTTTTAGCACAACACTAACATTAACACAAAATGTCATATACCAAGTATATGAGATAATAATTATATTCATACATAATGAAGTATTGTTAATATAGTTATATCACGAATATAATTGTGGTTATTTCTGTTTGTAAAGCCATACAAAATGTCACATGTTTATTTATGCATATAATTAATATATGTTTACACTGGTCAACCCGTGCAAACTAAGATTTATCAAATAACACTTAATTCTCAATATGTTGTTGCGAAGTAAAAATAAATAATATTTAGGTGCTAACCGAGAATACATTATCGTTATCCTATAGGAACTCTGAATAAAAAGTAGCCTGTATGTTGATTCAGGTTATAAAGTATCTATGTGCCAAATTTTATTGAAATCCGTTTAGGCGTTTTTACGTTTACTTTCATATTTATAACTTTCATATTTATAACATTAGTAAGATTAAATTCGAGTTAAATATGAAATACATGTTACGAATTATTCGCAACGAAATTAATTTTATTTTTCGTACGATTCGAAATTCGTCGAAACGATCCAAAAACTTATCCGTCATTGTTCTCGAATCCTAATTTATTAATTAGGCTAGGGGGCGTCCATTAATAACATGAGGTGTTTGGGGAGCGGACGGGGGGGGTTGTCCGGTTTCTCGTTTAAACCATCCTAACTCAATCTCACATCACTAAATAAAAAAAAATATAAACGTAAAAATGTAATGGAGGAAGGAGGGGTTGAAAGAAATGTCATGACATCTGACAGTGGGGGAAATAGCCTCACTTATTTAATGGATGCTTCCCTATCCGGTTCAAATTTCGAGTAATTCGACTTTAGAAAGTTCGAAAATTTCGAATTCTCCAAATAATTTGTTTAAATTCGAAATAAATCGATTTTCCTTTACTATACGTTTCGATTTAAACACTATTCGCATACCCTTTATTTTGGGTCAACATTAATTAAACAATAATCACTCAAGTCGTCGTTTAAATTTGCAAATTAAATAAAAATATAAAGACTTACAAAACAATAAATACAATGCACTAGATCATACAATGTCGAGTGTCGACAACTACATTGAAACTAATATTGTTAAAGGAAAAGATTATCCGTTGAAATCTTCCTTCTTATCATAATTTAATGTCACGTTGAATACAGGTTGTTAAAAAAGGTAATACTCGTATAAATATATAAAAAAATACTTGTTTATTGCTTTTTTTACGCAATGCAAATACAGAAGTCAATAACGCATAATAACACTAAGGACATTAGTAACATGCACTTTAGAGAGGAGTGTCTGGGGTTTGAAACCTAAACCCTAATAAATCTTAAAAACCTTGTTCGTCTTTAGGCACAGGCATCTACAATTTTTTATATTTACAATATTAATACGTAAGCTAAGGTCTGCCAAATCCTCATTAAAGTAGAATCTGAATAAACATCTGTGTCTTAAAATAATTCGGCCAAGTGCGAGCGAACTCGCGCTCTGAGGGTTCCGTACAATTTCAATAAAGGGACAAACATTATCAAGTTTTGGTTTTCGTGTGCGGGTTAAAATATTATCAAAAGTAGTATTTACTCCCGACACTAGTAATGCTTCAACTGTATAATTGCTTACAAAAAGAATATAAGAATATGTATATGATATATAAAAAAAAGGCAATAAGAAATATTTTCACTAAAATAATTAAAAAGTTGGTGAACATAATATAAGTGTCCAATATAGAACTTTCTGTTTTAAGAGACATTAAAAATCTTTTACACCTTGTCATTTAACAACACGTCATATCGTCAACAGCCGTTGCTAAGATACGCGTTGATATAGCTTTAGATTCATTTCACACGATACGACGAAAAATCGTCTATGTTTGCGATTTCACTAATATTCTAATATGTTATAAATATACACGTCTTCAGTGCAGTTTTAAACTCTGATAAACGTTAACCTAAAAGACTTTGAAAATTTGAGTAACTGGAGGAGGTGCCATGCTTTAAACCTTATTAAACAGTCTAAAAATTAAAAAAATAATAAATTAATCAATAGAATTTTATATTAAACCAAATATACTTTTGTATTACACGTACTTTTGTATTGCACGTCTTTCTTGAATTAAATTTATTTAAAGTTTTTAAATTTCAATATCAGAAAATCAAACTCGTTAACTAGAGGTTAAACAGTAAAAATATTTAGTATCTGTATCGAGGGGAGGTAAATTGTATAACATATTCGAATATAACTAAAATAGCAAACATCGATTTTGTTTATGTGGAATGCTCTATAGAAAAATTTACTTTATTGATTGCGTACACTTAGAAGTTTGATTTTTTCATAGTTTTAAGATACTATAGACGAGAGATATTAATTTCTACTTGATAACTTCAAGTCTTCTTTTAACAGTGTGTCTAAACCTAAATCCATAAAAGCTTCTTGCCAAAAATCATGTTAATAGGTCAAAAGACGAAGCCTGGGAATTTTAATTTATCTCGAAAATCAAAATTACAATACCTTTATCTTTTCATTTAATTGACTTAGAAGTATGATCTTTTTACATATCTGAGAAACTAGAGACTTAAATATTTGATATAAATTTCAACTTGATATCTTCACGTTTTTTTGAGAAAAAGGGCCTTGCGTGACGGTCAAAATAATTTAATTTTGTAGTGATGTAGAATAAATTTTACAGTTTTTTAATTTTATCCTTTACTTGTGCTATGAGACCTTATTTCATGCTAAATTTCACGATGCTAGGAAGTACTTTATAATTATGTGAGTGACCACATTAACGGTCATATCTTTGAAATGCGTTGACTTAGAAGTAGAAGTAGAAGTTTGATCTTTTGACAGCCGCAAGGGACCGCAGGCTTGAGTATTTCACATTAATTTCAACTTGATATCTCCACGCGATCCTTAGAAAAAAATAAAGTTTAAAAAATATAACCCAACTACGTAAAAAACAGGTCTAAAAAGAACGAAAGAAAATAATTCAGTTAGAAACCCAGAAATGCATAAGTATAAAAATGGTCAAGGTAGAACCGTGATTGCACCCATATATACCACCGCATTTTAAACATATATGTTGACTTACACAATAAGATATATATACATATTTGAAATGTGCTAACCAAGACCTTTCTTTTAATACCAAACACGTGATAATTATCTCAGTTCAATTTTTTTCGAGGTTTCATTAAAAAATCATGAAAATTCTATTGCATATGTCAACTGCGCCATTATTGCGAATGTACTGACATTCATGAAAACTGCTAAAATCATAACTCTTCCTTTTGGCTTCGCCGTAGTAGGGTAAAAAGGGTCTTGACAGGCGGACAACGAAGTGATCCTAAGGGTTCCTTTTTTCCTTTTAAGGTACGGAACCCTAAAAATGCACTATCACTAATAGTGATTTTTTAGTAGGCAACCTTTTAACGTATCAATATAAAGAAAAATGCAGAAAAACTGATGATCTAATTTTTGTAATAAACAGTTAAGCGTAAGTACACATTACACAAAATATCAAAAATTCCCCTCTTCCGTATTTACTTAGCAATAAACGCGTCATTTGAAACATACTGTACACTCGCTGATAGTGATAGGAGGTACATTACCGGTGACTCACAGGTGATAAGCGTGAACTTGGGAGATAAGCAAATCGATTTACTAATGATGACATATTAACATCAACTTATTATACTATGGACATACAGTGATGGCGTCTGGCGCCTCGATAAAAAAAATCTATTCATCTAAACCGTATTGCTGGTCTCTTGACTGTAATGTATGTCGGGGATTTTAAATGATGTGAAAGGAAATGGAAGGAGGAAGATGGAAAACATTGGAGAACACTAACAGGGGGGATGGTATTAAATAGAATATTGGGTAACGTAGATATTCCTATTGAACCGATAAATGATCAAATATGATCTCTAACAATTACGAAAGAAACCTAAGCAGTGCCTTGGACTTGTGACCAAGGTGTAGGCTTGGACAGAACACCTAGCACTAACACTGCACTGCACAACACAACACAACACAACACTGTTCAGAGACTACTTCACTTCTTGAGAGACCGCGCACGACTAAGACTTCAGTCAAACTGTCGATGGCATATAAAGGGTCGAGGATCGAGACTGTAAAAAATACAGAAGTGACTACTACCCTACTCCAACGCCATAGACAGCGATGATGATTCGATTAATCGATAACCTTTTACTATTCTCCGACATGTATATTCCCCTTTATATCTAGAGCCCTGGGCGGTTGTTCAGGCAGTCCCTACCTTTTAAGGCTGCGATTCCAACAGAGCTGTGCGAGGGATTTGTTTGTGAAGAACTAACTCTTCAAAAAGGGTCAGTAGCTCAGTGGTTCAGGCGTTGGATTCACGATCGATACGTCGTGGGTTCAAATTCCAGTCATCGGACTACTGACGCGGCCCACTCCTAGCAGAAGTATTTTAGCTTATTTGGAGGGGTTAAGGAATACTAGTAGTATGTGATCCATACTCCTAGTATTCTTTAAAAAAAAAACTGAGCAAGGCTTGATAAAAATTCGAGGCAAATCTCATAATAATTTTCGAAATACATACCAATTATAAAAAATCGTAATTTTTTTTTTACATATCTGCATTAGCTTGGATTGGCACTTTGAAGAGGAAAGATGGGAGTTTTAGTGTGACTATAAAAAAAACACATTCTCAATGTTAGCAACACTGTTTATAAAGTAGTATTACCGGGTAGATAATTTTATATCCATATACCAAAGATCAAGTATACCAACTCGTAGACAATATAAAACCATTAGGGAGAAGATTAGATTCAGTCTCTCTGGTGTTTTCGCGCTGTGTACATGGAAGTTAGTGTTATAGTGTAGTACTGTTTGGTGGTGTGGTGATTGGCCTCCGATTACCTAGGAGCACTTGAGCAGTGAAGGTGAGTGTTAACGGGTCTCAAGCCCCAGGCTCAGCTTCCATCTAGATTACATGTTGATATTGTCGTTAGAGTGTTATTGCGCAGTATAGCTCCCGTACACTTAGCATCAATACGTTTGAATAATGACGTATTGTAATTTACACTTATTTTTTAAATTTTAACTGAAAGTCTGACGAAGACGAAGAATAGTAGTAATTAGAAAGAAATAAAAATATCACTAATTCGTTTAAATTATCAGCGTCCATATTATTGTTGATCAATAGCGATTAAAAAAAAGTAACACATCCAAATATTTTCTGTATAAATAATAATGATATTCAAATCAAACACCTTCAGCTCTTTTAATCATTTTCTGTAATGAAAAAAGATATACTAGTACAAATTGCGTTCTGCAACCATATTTTATATCTCACGCGAGATTACACCAAAATGTTATTAAAGTTTCATAAAGAATTCAGACAGACAGAAAAAAACAATATACATGTAATATATTATGAAATAACTTGTAGCTTCATTTTTGGAGGCAGATTTATTAAATTTTCGTGTTAATAATAGTAGAGAATATTTTGTTTGAAACGCCTGCAAGTTTAATTTAGTATTTACTTCAATTTGAAATTTTTTCGTCTTAAAATTTAGACATTTAAATTATGTACCTGAGTACCGGGAGAAGGTCACTATCATATGCCGATGCCACATCTAGGAAAATACCCATAAGGTACTCTCCTTTTGACAGGGATATTCTGGTGTATTAACTCCAAAACTATCTAGTGTTCCTATAGCCTTTTTCTATAACTCAGACACTCCCCTCCACTGCCTGGTCTCACGAAGTACCCTAGAAAACAACACCAACACGGCTTTAAAACTTATAACTGAATGGGATAACAAAATTAAACTTACCTTAAGTCCTCAAAAAACACAGTTAATCAGCTTCACATCTTAATCTAAAATTATAAATATACAAATAAACAATAATAAAATAGATTTTGTCGATGACATTAAAGTGCTAGGAGTAATCATAGATCAAAATTTAAAATTCATTAAACACACACAATACATAATCAATAAAGGCATAAAAATATATAAAAATCTATGTAAATTCATCAAACCTACCTGGGGTGTACATCCCGAAAACATCTTTACACTCTATAACCAAGTCATTCAGCCAATAATCACGTACGCTTCTTCTATCTGGAGTTCTGCAACCAAATTCAAACGAGTCAGAGACTCACTTCAGTCATTCCAAAGGGGGCTTTGCGCTTAAAATCATCCGAGGTTTCAAGAGTGTGTCGTCGGTGGCCTGGTACCTCATTACACCTTAAAATAAACGAAGAAACTCAAATAGAACTCACAAGGATTACAGGCAAAACTGAATTCTTACCAGATGATTTGTTTCTAGATAAACCCAGTCCAGTGGCTGAACTAATCCATCCCTCTCTTAAGGAGGAGATCACGACCAGTACGAAGAAGAGACGACGAAAGAAGTGTGGGTGCCGCCTTCGTTGTTCACAGCCCTCACAACAGAAAGTTCATCAAAAAACTAAAATTACACGGATCAGTTTTCCAAGCAGAACTTCTTGCTATTAGAGAAGCAACTGACTGATTTTTGCCAAAAATATTAAAGACACAGTAATATTTTCCGACAGTTCCAGTAGTCTCAGCGCAATTACGGATACGAACAAAAATAACTCAATAATAACATCAATTCAGAAGATTTTAATCCGAATAATACAGCAGAAGTCTTGTGTTAGAATAGTATGGGTTAAGGCTCATGCTCTGGTCTGACTGGAAACGAAGATGCCGATCAAGCTGTCAAAGAGGCTTCCAAGTTACACAAATCCCCAGACTACTGTAAATTCCCAATAAGCTACGTCAAATACAAAACTAAACAAGAAACCAATAACACCATGGAGGAAGATTATCAGAAAGCAACTAAGGGTGCATACACCAGAGCATGGTGCCTCACTTTAGAATCAATTAAATATATTTTTAAATACACCAATCATAGTTTCAGTGTTACTCAGATTTTAACAGGCCATGGGTACCACCAGAATACCTGTTTAGATTGAAAATAAGCGATACAGACAAGTGCCCCTGCGACAATGAAACCATACAAAGTATCGAACATCCACTTAAAGAATGCTCTAGATATAGCTGCAACAGATCGACTCACGAAATAATATGCAAAGACTTGGAAGACCCATATAACTTGAATTAGTAGAACATGAGAAAGAGCTGAAATCATTCAAACGATTTAGCTGCAATCGAAAATATTGTACAAAGTCTATAAACTTTTAATAAAGATATGTAAATAAATATTAATTTATCAAATAATTAAATTACATGTATAGATCTCCCATATACTACTTAAGTTAATTTAATGAAAATAAATGAATAAAATAAAATTAAAAAAAAAAGAATAAAGGGGAAAAAAAGTAATAATTAATACTAAACAATTTAAAAATATACAATGTAAATAATGTATGCTTAGTTTAACATAAGGTTTTTAAGTTACTCATCTTTAAGTTTTATATACTTTACGTCTCATCACCCTTACATTGACTCATCGCCCATAAACTATCAATATACGGATTATTAATGTATCATTTAGGCCATTGGCCACTCGTATCACATAGCGAGGGTCAAACCACGGCCTTAGCACTTAGGTGCTACACAAAAAAAAAACTAACATAAACCTAACCTAAGATTGTGTTAACACATCTAAATACTGTTTAGACTCATTATAAATAAGATGTAAGAATTCACAATATGATCCTTGGTCGGAGAGTTCCTCGATTTATTAATCGATAATCGATTACTCGTTTGAGGCTATCAAAAACCGTTGAATAAAGTGCCGTAGATGTTGCTCGTATTCCGATTATTCGATAATCGTTTACTCGCTATCACTCCTCTTATTATAAAGGAAGTTTCATAAATTAAAAACTGTCTCACCGGTCAAACTCCACAAGTGTGTGTTTGTCCTAACGTGACATTGGCATAGTACCCTGTGCATTTTAATCGTGCACAACTAGACATTTAATCAAAGAAGAAGAAGTGATGTATATCTGTGTATCTGTATGTTTGTCTATGACATCGTATTACCCAAGATAATATACGGATTGTAATGAAGTTTTATTTGTTTGAGAGGTTATTTAATCGATATGGTTTTAATCGATATGATTTCTGACCTGAGAGATACGGAACACTATTAATATTATATTGACAATATAACAATCTTGTAACCACGGTAACACACTCACATTGCTTACACTGTATAAGTCAAGATGCAACGGTAGTTCTCGATTCCTTTCGATAACAAGTATCGTTTAGAATCAATACCTATTAAACTTTTTTAAAGTACGTAACAGTAGGTATATATTTTATCTTTAATTTGTTTTTATTTTGCATTTTTCAATCTTCTTGAGACCTTTTAGGTATTCACGTTCCTGGGCGAGGCTGATGGCCCACAGTGTTGAAGAAAAATACTCTGACGAAGTAAACTATATCGTGTCGTAGTAAGTAACAAACTTCATTTTTTACATTTATTTTACTAAAACTGTAATTGTAACCCTGTAGTAACCAGTCAGGTAAAAAAAATAGTGAAGAAGTGGGGTATTTATCTTATACTCGAATCATTACTAACATTGATCAATAATAGTATAGATACCGGATGCTCATACAATTAACAATCTTCTGAATCATAAATGTTCGTAATAATTTAAGCGAAAGTAAGTCATATATTTGTCTCTTTCTAACAATTGCACGATTCAGATTAATGATAAGGACAAATATAAATACATTCTTCTTTATATTACGCAATGTCGCTTCCCGCTGTAAATACGCTTCGATCTTTTAAACTACACAACGGATTTTAATGTAGTTTTAACAAAAAGATAGATTGATTCAAGAAGAATTCTACTACAAGTTAATATATACATAATATCATTATTATTCTACTTGTAGTCGAAAAACCTTACGGTGAGGACGCATCACTAGTTTTCAATTTATTTAATTTAAATATGATCGTGATCATCATTATAATTAACTCAACAGCCCTTTGTGCGCCTGGGCTTGGTCAAGTAAATTCCCTACTTCAATCTATCAGTGACCTTCGTTCGCTCAATCGTTCTTTCAGTCTATTGAACTTGATGTGAGCTGTCACATGCAGTTCTTTGTAATTGTCGTAGAGCTCTATACAGCGCCAAATATTATTATTTCATCTCAAATATCAGGAATGCGATATCATGAGCTTTACTGAAACATAATACACTATATCAGGGCTTCCTAAATTATGCGTCGTGACGCCCTAAGGCGTCGCAGCATTTTTCCAGGAGCGCCGCGCGACGATCCACATAGATTAGTAGGAGTGAGGATAATAATTACAGCCATAATAAACAAATATGGAAAAAAAGAAATGAGATCGGCAACTTCCAAATATCTAAAAAGGCTATCAAAAACCGTTGAATAAAGTGCCGTAGATGTTGCTCGTATTCCGATTATTCGATAATCGTTTACTCGCTATCACTCCTCTTATTATAAAGGAAGTTTCATAAATTAAAAACTGTCTCACCGGTCAAACTCCACAAGTGTGTGTTTGTCCTAACGTGACATTGGCATAGTACCCTGTGCATTTTAATCGTGCACAACTAGACATTTAATCAAAGAAGAAGAAGTGATGTATATCTGTGTATCTGTATGTTTGTCTATGACATCGTATTACCCAAGATAATATACGGATTGTAATGAAGTTTTATTTGTTTGAGAGGTTATTTAATCGATATGGTTTTAATCGATATGATTTCTGACCTGAGAGATACGGAACACTATTAATATTATATTGACAATATAACAATCTTGTAACCACGGTAACACACTCACATTGCTTACACTGTATAAGTCAAGATGCAACGGTAGTTCTCGATTCCTTTCGATAACAAGTATCGTTTAGAATCAATACCTATTAAACTTTTTTAAAGTACGTAACAGTAGGTATATATTTTATCTTTAATTTGTTTTTATTTTGCATTTTTCAATCTTCTTGAGACCTTTTAGGTATTCACGTTCCTGGGCGAGGCTGATGGCCCACAGTGTTGAAGAAAAATACTCTGACGAAGTAAACTATATCGTGTCGTAGTAAGTAACAAACTTCATTTTTTACATTTATTTTACTAAAACTGTAATTGTTTTTTTATTGATATACAATAAAAAAAATTTGACATGGTTTGCTTCTCAATGGCATGCATGATTTGCTTCTCAATAATTACTGATAGTCAAGACAAGTCTTTCTTTGCATTTCACCTTAGAAAGAAAAAACGGCGCCCGTGTGCACAGTACACCCTGCTCTAATAGTTAATACGATTTAAGTGAAACAAAGCAAACAACCAACGACACCTAAAGACAAAACCTTAGACTAACCAACCCAGATTAAATGCAACTAACCCAATACCATCAGGCATGGATTTATTTCTAACGCGATACAACTATACGCCAGCGCCATCAAGTTGAGCAGATACAAATTATTATTAAATTGAAGTGATGGCGCTGGGATCGAATTAATTCTTAACATATGTTTTAATTTGACTTGCAGCATTACAAGTGTGAAAGTTGTATCACGTGCTTTTGCGTGATGCTCATACAAACAAACAAATAAAAATTTTAAAAATGGTGGTTTTGGCTTCTATTGGTGTTATGAAGACCCTTTACATTAAGTTTTCTTCAATTTCTTCTATGTACAGACATTCGATAAGCAACAATATAGAATCAATAATATCTTAACCTACTTAATAGCTTCTAATAAAAATAAAGAGAATTGTCTGTTAGATTATATTTATATTAAAAAAAATATTATTATGATTTAATAATAATTTTAATACAGTCACCAAGTATCGATACTCACACGACATTGATTTAAAAAAATCGATATTAACTTGTAAATGTCGATTTTTTGTATAGTTTAAAACAAAATGTATACTGTTACGTACTTTAAAAAAGCTTGATACTCGATTCTATTGGATACTTGATATCGAAAGAATGGTATCGAGAAAGTGTTGCCATGGTTACAAGATTGTTATAATTGTCAATATATTAATATTGTCACACAGCTCTCAAGTTAGCAATGAGCTGATAGTCTTCAAACGGTTGACCAGATCTTCACAATGCATTGCTAAGAACCATCTCGATTAAATTATCTTTCATTCAAATTAAACTTCATTACAATCTGTCCATTATCTTGAGCGCTACAATGCCACAGACAGACATACAGATACGCACATTAAATTTATATATACTATTGCACCCTGTTGTATTTGCCTAAATGTTAGCAACACTGTTTATAAAGTAGTAGTAGCGGGTAGATCATTTTATATTATTTCAAGTATACCGACGTGTAGACAATATATAACCTTATTAGTAGTAGTATGATAGATTAGTCTCAGTCTCTCTGGTGTTTTCGTGCAGTGAACATGGAAGTTAGTGTTATAGTGTCTTTAGTAAGTTTACTTTATTATCTATTGTCGTTAGCGAGGTCGAGTGTTGGAGGTGAGAGTTAATATATTATGAAAGAGCTCTTTAAACCTGCTCCTGGGTCTCAAGCTCCAGGCACTGTTCACCTCAGTCTAAATTGCATACGTATTGCTGTACAGTAATGGGTATCATATCTCTCTAATTTATAGCATAAATATAAATATTTTTTTTGATGTTAAGTGTCAGCAAAATTAATATAATAATAATTGTAAGATAGATTTAAAATAGAAACTAAGTAATGCTTGGCTCTTGTGACCTAAGTGCAGGTTTACAAAACCTGCAGATGAATTATGATAGAAAATATTATCACTTAAGAAAAAAATCTCAGGATAGAAGTTATACATAAGTAACCAGTCAGGTAAAAAAAATAGTGAAGAAGTAGGGTATTTATCTTATACTCGAATCATTACTAACATTGATCAATAATAGTATAGATACCGGATGCTCATACAATTAACAATCTTCTGAATCATAAATATTCGTAATAATTTAAGCGAAAGTAAGTCATATATTTGTCTCTTTCTAACAATTGCACGATTCAGATTAATGATAAGGATAAATATAAATACATTCTTCTTTATATTACGCAAAGTCGCTTCCCGCTGTAAATACGCTTAGATCTTTTAAACTACACAACGGATTTTAATGCAGTTTTCACAAAAAGGTAGAATGATTCAAGAAGAATTCTACTACAAGTTAATATATACATAATATCATTATTATTCTACTTGTAGTCGAAAAACCTTGCGGTGAGGACGCATCACTAGTTTTCAATTTATTTAATTTAAATATGATCATGATCATCATTATAATTAACTCAACAGCCCTTTGTGCGCCTTGGCTTGGTCAAGTAAATTCCCTACTTCAATCTATCAGTGACCTTCGTTCGCTCAATCATTCTTTCAGTCTATTGAACTTGATGTGAGCTGTCACATGCAGTTCTTTGTAATTGTCGTAGAGCTCTATACAGCGCCAAATATTATTATTTCATCTCAAATATCAGGAATGCGATATCATGAGCTTTACTGAAACATAATACATTATATCAGGGCTTCCTAAATTATGCGTCGTGACGCCCTAAGGCGTCGCAGCATTTTTCCAGGAGCGCCGCGCGACGATCTACATAGATTAGTAGGAGTGAGGATAATAATTACAGCCATAATAAACAAATATGGAAAAAAAGAAATGAGATTGGCAACTTCCAAATATCTAAAAAGTCAGAAAAACAATGATATTCTTTTCATGAATAGTGTCGCAAACAAATGACAAACTCCCAAGGGCGTCATAATAAAAAAAGTGTGGGAAGCCATGCACTATATTATTTCGCTCGAAGTAAATAAAACTTGGTGTAAGAGGTGCTCTCATGAAGACGGTCGCGTAGTGACTGTATTGAGATTGGACCTTGATTTGCAATTTCGGACACTTAACCGCTGATTGTGCATCTTTAGTATTATAGGTGAAAGATATTTTTTTCTAGGTTAAGAAGTGATCTTTCTTTATCTATAAACAAAGTCAAGTATCTAACCACTTACTAAAATGATATAAAAACACAATTAACTTCATATTCATCATAATTTTCTTAAACACAGATCGATCTAGTTATTAAAGAGTATTTAGATTTTTTATAATGAATTTCAAGAGAATTATTTCTTTTATTGTTATTTTCTTTATGATGTCCATGGTGGGTGCTGCTCCAGCTCCAAGGTGGAAGTTCTGGAAAAAAGTTGTAAGTATAAGTAGTCAATATTAAATAATAATAGTTAGCAATAATTTTGATAGTTTTATAGAATATTTAACGAGATTTTCTCTCATGATTTCATTAATATTATGTTGAATAGTGCCTTATCAAAGTTTACATAAACCTTTTTGGTGTATAAAGGCACTGAGAGTCCAGTACAATAACTGATTTAGGATGCTGTTGGGTTTGTCGCAGTTTCACAAGAGAGAACTGACGATTATGCCATGATAAGAAAAAAAGTGTTATCATTCTTGGCAAGATTGCGAACAAGCACCAATAGCATCCTGAAGACGCTAGTGGATGAGGTAGATTCTCCATTCTTGGAGCACTACATGAAAAGTGGGGGCCTTAATTAGCTTAAAGAATATTTTATTATTATACTAACAAACGAAAAGCTCTTGTAAAATTGTATCGTAAAGACATAAAGGTTAGTTGTTATCCAATACCCTTCCAACGCCGGATATTATGTGGAAAATTCTCGACTTAGGGAAATTGCCTTCTCTTTTATCAAAGTAACTTCGATCCTTTCATAGTTCCTTATCCTACAGGGATAATAGTACAGCTATCCTCCTGCTGTGTTGAACATTTTAGATAAGTTAGATATTTTGTATATAACCTTATTATTTAAACCAAGCAAACACAAGAATAGCTACTTATTAAAAATGTAGGCAATTTGTATTTCGCCGATTTAACTATATTATAAGTATTCATCTATCCCAGTTGTTCCCAAAGTAGTCCATATATGACCAGTGCTGTGCAAAATACATGATTTGCTCTAATTGAAATACAAATTACAAAATACATATTCAGAAGTATTTAAAATACAACATATTTTCAAGTCATTTTCAAGAAATCGTCTGAAAATTAAAGGAATTGTCGTTGACCAATTTTAGACTTCGATGTAACTTTGAGACAGTCCTCACAAAATTTAATTTATTTCACAATAAATGGGTAAAAGTTACGTAAAAATCACAACTAAACGTATTATCTGAAAAAGTTTTTTGAAGCTATAAGTATTTAAAATACAAATAAAAAAATACATTTTTAGAATGTAATTAAAACACAAATACCAAATACGAATTTGTATTTCAATTAAAAGTAATTCAAGTACTGCCCAGCCCTGTATATGACTCCCTAGAATCCGTAAGGTAATAGTAGGTTTAATTAAGGAAAATCTTGGGTCTGATTGGTATTTTTTTATATCAGTAATTCCATAGTTTTCTCTAAGTTGAATCTGTTATTACGTTATTTATAATTATCATTCTCTGTAATGATCATGATGATGATAAAGGTGTTGATGATCTCCACCTGGGTCACTAGTTCCAGGCACTTCTAGGATTTCGGATATAATATGTAAAAAGAGAACGCAAATTAATGTTTACCCAAAAAGCAAAAAAAGTTAAAAACCTTTGCTTAACTATATAATACAGCACTCTAAGGACCTATGTTTTTAACTCGTTCTTTATTAAAATTCTATAATAAATTCCCAAGCAGTGCCTGGTCCTTGTAACCCCGATGTAGTTCAACAAGATATATTTACAATACATTAACACTTTTTCTAAACACGCTTACAGTAATTACTTTTCTGATACTTTTGATCTGTTGGGACATGTTATACCTTGTTTAGCTAGTGAGGGTATTTTAAAAAAATTTAAATAAACAAGTGGTCTATTATTTATAGTGATTTTTATTTTCAGGAGCATTTCGGCCAAAACATCAGAGATGGCATCATCAAAGCCGGGCCAGCAGTTACTGTTGTGGGATCTGCTATGAATTTAGGATAAAAATTACGATTATGAATTAAATGTATTTATTTTAAAGTTAAGTTTTTCTAATAATACCTTCACTACTTACGTCTGTCTGTCTGTTACGCTTTCACGTTGAAATCATTGAACTTATTTTGATGAAAATTGATACTGAGATAGATAAGAGCTTGGGGAATATAGGCTATTTATGTCAAAAAAATCTTGAAGGGTTTGAAATAGGAGATAAATGTCGAGCTGTGGGAGTTAGTTATCTACATCTACACTATTATATAAAGAGGAAAGATTTGATTATTTGTATGTTTGTTTGTTGCGAACAGGCTCGAAAACTACTGAACCGATTTTGAAAATTCTTTCACCGATAGATGGGCACATCCTTTCCGGGTAACATAGTCTATGTGGTGTTGCCATAAATATTCTAATAAAAAAGATATGGCCATTTAAATACAATAACGTGGCCATTTTGTAAAGTGAAGGTTTTCTTTAGAATTACTAAACCGATTTTAAAAATTCTTTCACTGAGAGAAGTATATAGTATTTCCGTCTCTTTTCCTCTTATATACTATCATTCTCTCTTTTCTTTTCTCTCTTCAATTTTTATAATTATCTGTTCAGAATAATCAGTCTTTTTTCACTTTCTTTGTTTCGATCATCTCTCTCTCTCTTTCTCTGTCATCAATTATAATATTGCTTTAAATACTCGGAGCGAAGCGAGGGCGGGCCGCTCGTATAATATATGCTGACTAATCTATATCTATACTAATATTATAAAGAGGAAAGATTTGTATTTTTGTATGTAACGAATAAACATAAAAACTACTGGACCGATTACAAAAATTCTTTCACCATTAGGAAGCTACATTATCCCTGAGTAACATAGGCTATATTTATTACAAGAAAAAATTAGAGATCCCCAGAAAATCTCACTAAAACCAACCCAAGGTGCAAAAATAATAGCCATAAAATATCTTTCATCGCATGCGCTGCGAAAAGTATTGATGATAGAACAAAAAAATGTTCTACAATATTATAGAACGTATCAATATCTACAAAAAACTCCGCGAGACCATATGTCCAACTATTATAGTTACGTCACTATAACTACTTTTTTACATTTTAAAATTTGATAAAAATGCCTATCAAAATCAGACCATGTTTTCTATAACTTTGTTATAATCCTTATCCAAATAAATTATTTCGTATTCAAGACTATTTCAATACCTGTAAATTACTTTTTGAATTATTAAAATCGGACTTTCCATTCAAAAGATATTACGAAATAAAAATATCAAGATAAACAAAAAATACACGACGACGCGACGGGCCAGTATAGCGACGCAGCGCAGCGAGTAAAGCGGCAAGAGAGGGGGCACCGGAATGCGGGAGGGCCAATATATTTTTAAAAATAATATTTCACCCGCGCGAAGCCGGGACGGGCCCCTAGTATCTAATATAGCAAGATGGCATACTTCCTTCTATTTATATATATCATTTCAATGTAAATAAGTAAATAGCATACATTTCCAAGAGTGTCTGTATGTGATAAGAGTATTAGGGCAAATACTACAACTACACTGACTTACTCCTTTAGAAGACTAATTATGTTAGCAAAACCGTTTATACATAAGTATTTGCCTTGTTACTAAATATTGCTGATTTAGCTTTTAATTTTGATTTCATAGTAATATATCCGTTTACTTAGTGCATAATATATAAAAAAATTAACTTGAAATATTTTCGACTTCGACTCCGTTCATTAACTCGCGAAACTCCTGTTTGTAAAAAGCTACTTAAATGGTAACTGTGATTTTGCTATAAAAAATCAAAATGTTACATGGTCAAGCACCAGCTGACGTATATTTCACCACGTTATGATCAGCTGAATGTATTTTTCCTTCAAGGTGCTAGGTAAACTATAATCCGACAAATTTTGAAACGGGAGGAAATGAATGAAAAAAAATTTTTTTTCGACATGTTTGGGAGGCTGCCACTCCCCGCCCCACCCACGGAATCGTAACTGACGGTCACGAGTAATCATAATATTAACCCCTTATGCATTTTACGAATTTTCGCTTGGGAGGAACTTGGTCATGAAAATCTGTCACTGGCACCCGTACCAATATAACTTTCGATCCTATAGGATTGTTAAGTGAAGCGATATCGCGCAGTACATATTAAAATGAGACTGAAAGTGTAGTGTTGTTTGATGGCGTGGTGCTAGGCCTCCGTTATCAAGGAGCACGTGAGTAATGTAATTTTTTATTTTAATATTTGGAAGTGAGTTCGAGCGAAGAACGTGAGAGTTTACGGTGCCTGCAGATTGAGACCTAGAAACAGGTACAACGCCTATTTATTATGGAAACACTAGCTTACATCTCGATTCTCATTACACCTCACTAGAATAACGACTCGTCAAACTGTCCCTGAAATACTTACCGTTGACTTTCAATCATGAAATTTAGGAAGAAGCTCGGTTACACGGCCAAGTAAAAAAAAAAGTGAACAGTTCGTTAACCTCTGATCTATGTCGACTCTTTAATATTGATTGCTGTAAAATATTTGGGATTAAAAGAAGCTTTAGTTACTCTAAGACACAAAACCTCTCAAAGAAATTTTATGAAATCGGTTAGCATAAAAGAAGGATTAACCAACAAACATACTTTCGCACTATACGTATAATAAATTATCTCACTAATATTATAAATGTGAAATTTATTTACAACAAAAACTGCTGAACGACTAAAGGAAATTTGAGAAATAAATACTCAATACAAAGGATAATAAACAATTTTAACGGAAATTAAAGTGTTTTTGTAAAATCTAAGTTGTCGTGCGAAGCCGGGGCGGATCGATTAGTAAGTTATGTTTGTTGATAAGTAATTTCATATCATTTACTTGTTATTGATACAATCGCTTTAAAGTTTCTTTCGCGTGACAACTTTGCTTTGGGTTATGTAACAGAAAATGGCTAAGCGAGGGAGCGTTTTGGAAAAAGGGTTCAGTAGCTTGGTAAAAATAAAATCATCTACAAGCGATAAACATTTGTAGTGATAGCCTAGTGGTTCAGACTGATTTTCTAACTCGGGTGGTCTGACTTCGATCCCATCCCATGCACTTCTCAGAGTTCCCTAAAGTTCCCTGTCAGTGTGTGAAGTCTGCCAACTGGCACTACGCGTGGTGGTGGTGGGTGGTATGACATAACACCCTCCCAAGCTAAAGAGGAGATAAGGCTCAGTAAGCCATTAATGGGTTGTGATGATGATAATGATGAGTTGTTACATATGGTTTATTAAAAAGTAGATCTGCGCCAGTTTAATGATTAGTTTTATTGTTAAATATTGGAAAGCGTATGTGACTCCTCACCAGGTTACCCTTATTAAGGGTCACGTGGATCTTTGATATTGTTGTTAACTTAGTTTAACCAGGCACTGCTACGGTGTTCGTGTTTATGTTGTTATACAGTAAAAGTTCTTGTTTTGGTTAAATTATAAATATTTTTATCATCATAACTGAACCCTAAAAATGCATATTTTCCCTCCCTTAAATTGATTGCGTGCGATACGATACGATCCTTATCGATAACTACAAGGTTGTGTTCGGTCCACAGTAATGAATAGGTGTTCTTTTGTAAATTGACCGACTTTAATAAGCGGTTAGTTTGTTAATAACATTTAGCTGCGTCATTAGTCAAAGCAAAAGAAAAAAAAACATAAAACAAAGTACATAACCCCCGTTCATACATACCCTACGAACAGAATATCATATGAGTTACTATACTTTTGTTCCTGGGTCTCCTAGATGGGGCAGAGGGCATCCTCAGTGCATCGCCATCCCACTCGATCTTGACTCTTTGAGCTTCGCGCTTTATTTCGCTCCAAGTTTTCCTAATAGCCTTCACTTGATCAATGATAGTCCGCCAAGTTCGTTTTGCGTCTTCCTTGGGGATTCCAGTCTAGGGTTTGCCTCGGTATATGATCTGGATCCCTTCGCCAAGTATGACGTATCCAACTCTGATGAGACTTTGTTGCAGCGTTTCTAAAGTTGTTCGTTGGAAATTCTGTGAGGCCAGTAGATACTGAGGATACTACGAAGGCATCGGTTTACAAACACCTAAAGTTGCTGCGAGATATTTTTGGTGATCTTCCAAGTCTCACAACCGTACAGCAATACAGATTTGGCATTAGACCGGAAGATTTTAAGCTTGACTCTTTGTGTCAGTTTCCGTGATTGCCATAAGGGTCGAAATTGTGTGAAGGTTTATCTTGCTTTGGGAAGAATATCATAAAATCATAACGAAAATCATTCTTTAACTTAAGAATTAATTTTTAGTAACTGGCGGACACTCCAGGATAAGGAGGAGGAAGAAATCTGGAAATCGATTCTAAAGTTTAAAAATAAATGAGTAATTATTAATATGATATCGTATTATTCCGTTCGTAGGTTAAATTATTCCTTTCTTGATATTCCGCAGTAGTTATGATTTTTTGTGGGATAAATGTGTAACAAAATCCAAACATTCAACCTATTTTCTATTCTATAAATCTATTTTCATTCAACCTATGTTTCTATGACCATCATCATCAGACCCTGGTTACCATTGAAAGACAAAATACTCGTCAATTTCATCATAATATTGCATTGTCACGTGATTTACACATGTATGCAAAATTTCAACTCAATTGGAAACCGAGAAGTGGATCAAATTTAATTTGCAAGATTTGATGACAAACATCGGGACAGGTGAAACTAAGTAAAAGCTTTTAAAAAAATGAAAAATTGGTTACGAATGCTTTATAAACTGGAATAATACTTTTTATCCCATAAGTTAGAGTTTAGTTAATTTCAAGGATACGGAGAAAATGCTAGGGAGATTCTAGTAAGTATAACGTCCTAGACGTATAATTTTTAGGGTGCTTAGGGTTCCGTACCTAAAGGGTAAAAATGGGACCCTATTACCAAGACTACGCTATCCGCCCGTCTGTCTGTCTGTCACCAGGCTGTATCTCAGGAACCGTTATAGCTAGACAGTTAAAATTTTCACAAATGATGTATTTCTGTTGCCCCTATAACCACAAATACTTAAAATAGAATAAAATAAATATTTAAGGGGGGCTTCCATACAAAAAATGTGAATTTTTTGCCGTTTATTGGTCGATATAATAACGGCGACAGGTAGACACTTGATATATTCACAGAATTTTTAGTTGTAAATTCGAAAAAGGGGGGCTCCCATATAACAAACGTGATTTTAATGCCGTTTTTTGCTCGATTTAGAATTGAGCAATAGATTTTATCAACTATCTGTAAAGATAACTAAAAACAAAATTGGGTCGTGCTGCCACAAAAATAAGTTACTATGCCAACTATTAGTACGGAACACTTCGTATGCAAGTGCGAATCGAACTTGACCAGTTTTGTTTTAAATGATCAAGTGTTTAAACGAGCATTTATTGGAATATCCCTTGACACTAAGTGATCCAAGGTTCAGACATATAGTATATATAATGATGTGGTGAATATAAATAGAGAAAGCTGAATATTACACATCATTATAGTATTATTTACAATAGAAAGTTGACGTATGTAAAATAGTTTATAGGTATACAATAATGGAGACATAGTCAGTGTAGCTTGAACACTATTGAAATATAGAATACTAGTTGACTACCGTGACTTCGTCTACGTTAAAGTATATGTTAAATTAAGAATATATTTACAAAAATAAAAATAAAAAAAAACGAACAGAGACAGACCATTCTGAGAATGATAGTATATAAGAGGAAAAGAGAATTTTTAAATTGGGATGAGTAGTAACAAAACGACCATATTCTATTAATTAAAAAAGTGTATATGGCAACACTAAATCACCTTTGTCACTCACGAATAGTATAGTTTTCTATCAGCGAAAGAATTTTTAAAATCAGATCAGTAACAACAAAATGGCCATATCTTTTTAATTATAATATTTATGGCAACACCACATAGCCTATGTTACCCGGAAAGGATGTGGCTTTCTATCGGTGAAAGAATTTTCAAAATCGGTTCAGTACTATTCGCAACAAACAAACATACAAACAATCAAATCTTTCCTCTTTATATAATAGTACAGACTATCTGCGCCCCGCGGTTTCACCCGCTATATTTTTGATAATTGACAATATATCATTATAAATTATAGCCTATGTGTTATACTGATGTGTAAGCTATATTATTGTAAAGTTTCATCAAAATCCATTCAGTAGTTTTTGCGTGAAAGAGTAACAAACATACATCCAAACATCGAGACATTCATACATCAAGACTTCGTCTACAAACTTGTAATTCTATATTATTGTATACTTTTTGGTATATAAACTATCCTTCCAGCTTATAAAGTATTTTAATCTATTGAAATGTTTTGGTGCGAATAACTCTCTAATATCCTACAGGACTTTTACAGCTTAAAATAAGCCTGGGACTGATGACTCATTTGGAAGTTTAGCTATATATGAGCACTGTCAGAATATTTTTATATCCCTTTTAGTTATATTTATGTTAAGGAATCCTAAAACCTAACCTTTTAAAATATAATAATTATTTAAAAAAACATAAACTATTATGTAAAAACCTTTCGTGACCACATCAGCTCAACTATAAACAATACTAACAAGGGAAATGAAATATAAAATCTGACCAAGGACATAGAAAACACGCGACTTTCATAACATAACATATTATATACAAATCAAACATATATATTATATATAATAACTAAATAGGTCCAGATTTTCTCGAGTTTTAGCGAGACTTACTAACGTCAATCATTTTTATATATTACGAGCTGCCTGCCCTCGCTTCGCTCCGGGTATTTATAGCAATATTATAATTGATGTCCTCAATTTGTCTTTCTGTAATTTTGTAGATTTTAATTATTTGCAAAAAGAGAGAGTGAGAAAAGGTTATAAAAAGAAAAATTATAGAAAGAAAAAGAAAATAAAAGCGACAGATAATATAAGAGAGAGGAGAGGGCAAAAATAAAATTGGATAAATAAAGGAGAGAGATATAAGAGGAAGAGAGACGGAAATACCAATGACTTTTCTCAGTGAAATAATATTTAAAATCGGATTAGTACCAACAAAACAGCCGTGTTCTATTGATTGATAAAACGTATATGGCAACACTAAATCACTTTTGTCACTCACGAAAAGTGTAATTTGCTATCTGTGAAAAAAAAAATTCGGATTAGTAGTTCCTGAGATACCCTTCAATTTACAAAATGACCAGGTTATGGCACTTAAATGGCCATATCTTTTTAATTAGAATATTTATGGCAACACCACATAGCCTATGTTACCCGGAAAGGAAATAGCTTTCTATCGGTGAAAGAATTTTCAAAATCGGTTCAGTACTTTTCGAGCCTATTCGCAACATACATACAAAGAATCAAATCTTTCCTCTTTTTATAATAGTATAGACGAGCGGTCTGCCCTCGCTTCACTCCGAGTAGTTAATGCAATATATTAATTGATTTGCTTAGATTATCACTGTAATTGTGTAACTTGTAAAAAAGAAATACACAATAATGTTTTTTTACCAAAAAATATTTTATATATTTCACATTTAAACAATAATTAAATTGCGTGACTTTAAAGTATGAATAAACTTTTAAGTTACACATTTTTACCTATATAAGTATAAATTATATTTTTTAAATCTAGATAATGGCTAAATTTCAGATAACCTGAAGGTTAACTCTTTATTTCAAGTAAGTACTTATAAAATTTTATAATTTCATTAGTTTATATTATATACTAATATTATAAAAAGTTCGTGACAGAATTGTTAGAATGATGATGTAGTATGGGAGCCCAAGAGGAAATTTTTTGGATTTACTCGAGCGCGTCTGATTAAGGTAAGGTGGGTTAATTGCATGATAGAATGCATATTTTGAAAATCTGACGATTTGGGCGTGGCGGACCGCGGACGAGCTCGCACCATCATCACACCGCTTTCCGACGTCATAACATCATCACAGATAATCACAAAACAACGCATTCATGTCATTTTATGTATGTATGTTTCACTTAATATCCCCTCTGAATATCTGACGGCGCTTGAATACATTTTTTTTCTACCCTTCTAGATGGCCACCCCCACAACTCAAGTCGGTAGATGAACATACCGTCACATCAGTGACAAGTCGGACCATCTTAACTTCATCAATATCTGACTTCTGGCTTATTATCTTCATGTAATTTTTTAATTTTACAATTTTTGAATAGCTATAGTTTTTTTTCGGAAAATTAAAATGGGTAACGTAATATAACCTTTTATTCTCACCATCATCTAATTTACAAAATGTTATATGTCCCTAAGACGCTCGAGTAAATCCCCATTTAGCATCATGGCCTCCCCTACTAATGGGTTTCGTAACTGTCAAACATTTAATGTTCATCCCGTCGATACGGTAAACTGTCCCCTCAAATTGAAGAACGTATTTAATTAGAGGTTTCAAATCAACAAGATATATCAACAACATTCGAATAATTGCGTATTGTAGATTTAAAAAATGTAGGATAATGTAAGTAATGAAAATTCTTTTACGAAGAGGAAGCCACATTATCTGGAGTCTCATAAGCTATATACAGGTTGACAAAAGTAGTATTTGAAGCTATTTACGAAGTTTATGGTGAACGCGCCATCGGTTTAGGATATCCCCAGTTTGCACACGCAGGTATAGAATGGCCCCCTTATTCACAGGACTTAACCCCGTGTGATTTCTTCTTATGGGGCTACCTGAAAGATTACTGTTATGCGGAAATACCCAAGACCAAAGATGATTTGAGAAAAGCTATTAGAAAAGGGATTTCTAGTATTTCTTCATCTCAAATTGCTTGATTATTGTGCAAATTCAGATGGGGATCACTTCGAAAATATTTTCGATTCGTTCGATTGAACTGAAACCTATTTCAAATAAAATTGACTACTTCACTGATTTAATATGTATTTTTGAAATTATTTTTTTACCCTGCACTCATCTCAAAATTATAAGTGATTACTTTAGGTAACTGAGGTAGGGCACAGCAGGAAATTTCCTGCTCAAATCTGGAGCAGCCCGACTGGGGTAGTACCCCGACCTAACAGAAGATCACAGCTAAATAACACTACTCTAAAGCAGTGTTATGTTCCTGTTTGTGAGTAAGGTGACCAGAGCTCCTGGGGGGAATTGGGGATAGGGTCGGCAACGCGCTTGCGATGCTTCTGGTGTTGCAGACGTCTATAAGCTACGGTAATCGCTTACCATCAGGTGAGCCGTACGCTTGTTTGCCGACATAATTACATAAAAAAAAAGGTGTGTGTGCGATTCACACGCGATAGAAGTGAAACTTCAGTAAATCGACAAAAGAATGAGATGAATATATATAATAATATAAAATAGTATGTATATTTCTATCTCATTCTTTGCTGGCTTTATCCTACACGTTTTTGTATTTGTGTCTCTTACCTGTCGTTTTTTCCGTTGCATCCGGTTTAAAATCACAACGATTCTAAAGAAGTTTCACTTCAAAAAAAAAAACTTCCCATTTGTCACCCTGTATGAACCCGAAAAATGAAAACTTTTCGTGGCAGTCGAATTTGCAAAGTACGTCCGAGAACGAAACGATCGAACGAAAACGTTTCCCACGAACACTGCCTCTACGATGAGATACCTATACCTATTATGATTCGTAGTTGTGGGTAGTATATGAATGAATGAGTGAGTGATAGATTTTGTGGGAAATAAGAAAATGATTTACTAAAAAACATTTTTAACAAAAAATTTAACCAACTTCAAACTCTAATAAAAAATGCACTAAAAAGTAAGAAATAATTAGCTTATTTATTAACATCCCTTTATTAAGATAATAATATACAATAGTTGGTATTTTTGAAGTACCTTCCGGTGTCATCATCAACTAATGATAGATGAAGCCGGAAGGTCTAAGGAACTACTGGTAACATCAACATGATAAGAATTTTTTAAATTTCCTCATAATAATAGTTGCTTTACATTCTTAACCATATAATGGCTATCTGTGGTCTTCCTCATCAGTTCCACTTCACCAAATGATAAATTCTGAATGTAAATGCTTGTAACCTTTCTGAAAATATCAAAATTACTATATGTGTACCTATAACTTTTGAAGAGTTCTCTCAATTCCTCAAGGATTCCATCATCAGAACTGGATTTTGAAAAAAACGGGACCAATCAGTAAGCATTCAATTTGGTTCATAAATGATGGAGTTCTGAGGTAACAAATGTAAAAAAAAAAATAAAAAATAATACAACCGAATTGATAACCTCTTTTTTTAAGTCTGTTGAAAAATGACTAGGTGGATTGACATAGGATAGTTTTTATCCCAAAAAACCACAAATCCTCTACTTAGCAACACTATTTTGTTTGTACCCATAGATGTGCGGCAATCTGTCAAATGTTTTCACACAGTAAACATTATCTAAAGTATTGTATTAAAATAAAGGATACTTATACGTGGACATTTTCAAAATCTTCCGCAAACGAAGTCGCGGCCATATCTAGTATATTTCATGTCAAGCTCTAATAAATATCCTAACGATAATAACATTAAGGAAAATGTATCCATCATTATATTTGGGTTCACTCGACAGCCATATTTTCAAGAATGTGGAAGTCATTTCGTAAAATATTGTTGTTGACAACCATTAGTGATGTTATTAGTCGATAGTATGTAATTTATCGTTGTGAAAGTTTGTTTTTTGTTACACTTTCCTGTCCTAGTCTTTGGAACGATGACTTATTTAATACTAGCTATATTTCGCTTCGCTTAGTAAAGACTGACAATCTTTACATAGTATAAAACAAAGTCGCTTTCCGTTGTTTGTACGCTTAGATCTTTTAAACTACGCAACGACTTTTAAAGAACCAATAGACAGTGATTCAAGAGGTTAATGTTTATAATACTTGTATATTATAGTAGAAAATAAACAGACAACCTCATTTCTAAAGTCAGTTTAAACAATTTATCTCTCATATCGCTAAATGAAAACATAAGCTTTCAAAGAAACAAAACTTTATAACGATGTTTGCTCATAACAAGCAAAAGCTCAGGCATTTTGCAAAGAAATTGTTTAATTATGAAACCATTTCTAAACATTAGAATAATTAAAAACAACATTTAGATTTACGTTCAATATTTATGAATAGAATTAGTATTAGATTAATTTGTAAACTGGACTAACACAGTTTTTATTTCAGGTCACAAAGACAATATGCCTATGTGGCATTCAATGACTTTAAAATATCCGAACTTTTAAACATCTAATCGTTTTTTCAGTTAGAAAGTTAGCGAGTGAGTGAGTGTTTTAGATACATTTAAATTAATTGTGCTCCATAATCTGAAGTTTTTGCGGATCAATTACATTTCAAATACATTTGATTTTATGAGCAGAGAATCACTACATAGTATAAAACTAAGTCGGTTTCTCTGTCCCTATATCCCTATGTATGCTTAAATCTTTAAAACTACGCAACGGAATTCAATGCGGTTTTTTTATTTAGATAGAGCCATTCAAGAGAAAGGTTTATATGTATAATACATCCATAATATAGTAGAGAAACACTGACAATTTTAGAGGTTTCTCATGTGATGTCGTAAACAAACAAATTTTTTTGCGCTTACATTGCAAACGCTAGCTGAATCCTTCGAGATAGATCAAAATAATGTACTACAGTATTGTACACCTTAAAAAGGTCTACAAATAATTCCGCGATGATATATATCTACCTCTTAGGGATAACCCACAATAACCATTTATTATGCTTTACTTTTTACAAAAAATAATGGTTTATTTACGAAGCGATTTTAAACAATTTAGCATTAATCCTTATATTAGGTACCTTAAATACATTGTGCATTTAATATAGATCAATATGGCCCTTTACAGCATGAAATTTAAACGAATATTTTTGAAGATATTATAAGTTACTAGCGACTCACTAGTAATAGGTTTAATAGATTTGCATTATCAAATACTCACTACTTGAATTGTTGCCATTTTGATTCAAAATTCTACCGCCCATAGTTTATTCAATCTACTAATAAATTCAGAACTTAATTATAAACTAAAAACTACTGTAGGGGCGTACCATACCACTCGTAAAAGTAAAACCAAGTTACAATATTGACAATCGATTTTATACAACGAGCATTTTTAATATAATACACATTAAAATTTCAGCAAACTTATATCAATAACACAATTATTCAATATAATTTACACAAAAAAGGAATGAAGAAAGAATCAGTGTATAGCCGAATGGCCTCGTCCTTAAATGCTTTTCGGGAGCTCTTGTCGCCATGACACCCAAGTACCGAATGACTTGAAATCACGGTAGTCCAAATAAGAAACCTAAATTATTACCACCGGATATTATTGACCGGATATTCATAATATTTTAGAATAAAGTCAAAATATGTTCTAACAATTGAGAAATATAAAAATGAAGGAAATCAAATGTGTATTAACAACCGGATGTTACACCCGGATATTCGTTATATTATTTTTAAAAATAAATTTAAAATACCTAAAGGAAGTCAAATTGTAACAACCTAACACTACAAACAACGGGTTTCCTGATTTTCGATAACATAATAAAAAAAATATTAAAACCTACAACTATCGATAATATTTAATTCATTCACTATTTTCCTACAAATGATTAGTGACAGTCACTATAATTTAGTAGAAATTCGGACCATATCGATACATTATGTTTTGTTATTTAGAAACTTAGTTTCTCTTATTATTTTTATTCATACATCATTTTTATGATGTCTAATGAAATTACTTTGCTAATAAAACTATACAAGAAAGTAGTGTCAGGAGGTCGTCCAGACGTAGAGCAGTACCTGGCCTATCCAAATCATACCAATGTATGTTCCATGATTCTTGATAGTTTTTTTTTCGTATTTTTAATCAAATATTGGCTTGTGATGCTTTTCATCTCAGTGATAGCAATTATTAAAATATTTTTTTCTTAAATAGTTGAATAAAGAAGTATGGTTAAATCTATTACTATGGCGCCATTAAAAAAGTTTGAAGTCTATAACTCTAAGTTGTTAAAAGTTTTATGAACAACTAGCGGCTTGCCCTCGCTTCGCTCCGGGTAAATTGTTAAATTGGTAAATTGTCGCTCTGTAATTCATTATTTGAAAAAAAGAGAGAGTAAGAAAAAGTTATAAAAAAACAATGAAAAGAAAAAGAAACTAAATTGAAAGGTAATAAAAGAGGACAGAGCAAAAATAAAATTGAATAGGTAAAGGACAGAGAGAGAGACAGAGGGAGAGAGAGAGATAATCAAAAGAAAGAAAGTGAAAAGAGACTGATCATTCTGAACAGATAAAGATAAAAATTAAAGAGAGAAGATGAGAGATAATGATAGTATATAAGAGGAAGAGAGACGGAAATACTATAGACTTCTTTCAGTGAAAGAATCTTTAAAATCGGATAAGTACCACCAAAATGGCCATATTTTATTAATTAAAAAATGTATATGGCAACACTAAATCACCGTTGTCACTCACGAACAGTGTAGTCTTCTATCAGTAAAAAATTTTTTAAATCGGATTTTTAGTTTCTGAAAAATTCTTCAATTCACAAAATGACCACCTTATGGCACTTAAATGGCCATATCTTTTTAATTGGAGTATTTATGGCAACAGGACATAGCCGATGTTACCCGGAAAGGATGTAGCTTCCTATCGGTGAAGGAATTTTCAAAATCGGTTGAGTACTTTTCGAGACTTTTTTTTAATAATTTCCAAAAACTTATTTTTACGTAATAGGCTCCTACTATTTGTATGCTTAGATCTTTTAAACCACTTAACAGATTTTAATGCAATTTTCACCAATAAACAGAGTGATTCAAGACAAAGGTTAATATGTATAAAACATGTATATTATAGTAAAACACAATATTATAGAGATGTTCTAACGAAGACGGTCGCGAAGTAACTAAAAGTCAAACTGCACTCTCTTAAAACTTAAATTCCGTAACGTTGAATATGTAGGTACATAATAAAAAAAAAAAAAATTCCTCATAATTAATTTCAACCCCATCAACCCGTTTAATTGCTCTATCTGGGTCAAGGGTTGCCATATTGCCGATTTTAATGAAACATCCTATTTGTTCTACCCTTTTAATATGAGTTATAACATGTTCCCTTCAGAGGGACGGCTTAATAATTAACTGTGGAAATGCCCTCGCTTCAATGCGTTATTATAAACTAATTGACCCGCCCTCGCTTTGCTGAGGTGTATCCAAATCGTTCACTCACTGACTCACACAGTCGTTGGATTTTACTCTATGAGCCTATATATGTTGGGGATTTTAAAACGATGTGAAGGAGATGGAAGGACGGAGATGGGGAATATTGGGGAACACTAAAAGGGGGTGATGGTAATGAGTGGAATATTGGGTAAACGCAACGCAGATACTTCTACTGAACCGATAAATGATCAAATATGATCTCTAACAATTACGAGAGAAACCTAAGCAGTGCCTTGGACTTGTGACCAAGGTGTAGGCTTAAGGAATTCCTTTAAGTAATTACGACACTCACCTCCACTGCTCAGGCTCTCTGTTTAAACCTAAGGTTAAACGCACATAAACCGAATCTAACACAAGGCTAATCTAACCTAACATTGTGTTTACTTAACCACGTGGCAATTACATTGTAAGCACTTACGTGACCTTAGTTAGACAGCACTTCCACACTACACTGCACTTGACACTATCACTAGCACTACTTAGATTATGTTCACTTCTTGAGAGACCGCGCACGACTAAGACTTCAGTTAGACTGCCGATCGCATATAAAGGGTCGAGGGTAGAGACTGTCAAAACAACGGTAGTGACAACTACCCCACTCCAACGCCATAGACAACGATAACGATTCGATTAATCGATAATGTTTTACTATGCTCCGACATATATATAATTCCTGATTTTCAGTAAACGCTACCTCAGTGACTATTTTCTGTCTCGCTTACTTTTTATCTATATCTATATCTATACTAATATTATAAAGAAGTAAGATTTGTATTTTTGTATTTTTGTATGTAACGAATAAACATAAAAACTACTGGACCGATTTCAAAAATTCTTTCACCATTAGAAAGCTACATTATCCCTGAGTAACATAGGCTATATTTATTACAAGAAAAAATTAGAGATCCCCAGAAAATCTTACTAAAACCAACCCAAGGTGCAAAAAAAATAGCCATAAAATATCTTTCATCGCATGCGCTGCGAAAAGTATTGATGATAGAACAAAAAAATGTTCTACAATATTATAGAACGTATCAATATCTACAAAAAACTCCGCGAGACCATATGTCCAACTATTATAGTTATGTCACTATAACTACTTTTTTATATTTTAAAAGTTGATAAAAATGCCTATCAAAATCAGACCATGTTTTCCATACCTTTGTATTAATCCTTATCTAAATAAAATTTTTCATATTCAAGACTGTTTCAATACCTGTAAATTACTTTTTGAATTATTAAAATCGGACCTTCCATTCAAAAGATATTACGAAATTAAAAATATCAATATAAACAAAAAATACACGCCGACGCGACGGGCCAGTGTAGTTCTATCTCGGTGATACTCGAAGTGCAGCGAGTGGTAGCGAGTAACGCCGAGGTAGAGGGGCACCGAAATGCGGGAGAGCCAAAATGTTTTAAACTTAATATTCCACCCGTGCGAAGCCGGGATGGGCCGCTAGTATAATATAAAGAGAAAAGATTTGATTGTTTGTATGTTTGTTTGTTGCGAATAGGCTCGGAAAGTACTAGACCGATTTTGAAAATTCTTTAACCGATAGAAAACTGCGTCGTTTTCGGGTAACGTAGGCTATGTGGTGTTGCCATAAATTTTCTAATTAAAAAGCCATAACCTGGCCATTTTGTAAATTGGAGGGAATCTCAGGAACTCCTAATCCGATTTTAATTTTTTTCACTGATAGAAAACTACACTATTCGTGAGTGACAAAGGTGATTTAGTGTTGCCATATACATTTTTTAATTAATAGAACATGGCTGTTTTGTCGCCTTTTTTCTTTTTCTTTCTATCATATTTCTTTTTATTACTTTTTCTCTCATTCTCTCTTTTTTCAAACAATGAAAAACTACACAATTACAGAATTAGAAATTAAGGACAACAATTATAATATTGCTTTAAATACCGGGAGAAGAGGGGGCAGGCCGCTCGTCTGATATAAACCTTGTCCTGACAATAACTGAACATGGATAAAAGAATTATCACATTTGGTGCAGCTGTTTTAAAGTTATGCTCTTACACACATAGAGGCATCACTGTTAGCAACACTGTTTATAATGTAATAGTAGTGGGTAGGTCATTTTATTTTTTCAAGTATACCGACGTGAAGACAATATATACATGCGCAGTGAACATGGAAGTTGGTGTTATAGTGTCGTGGTTAAGGTCACCCTTCTCGAGGTCCACGTGAGTTTACTTTATTATCTATTGTCGTTAACGAGGTCGAGTGGTGGAGGTGAGAGTTAATATATTATGAAAGAACTCTTTAAAGAGATTTTGAGTGTTACTGCGTAGCTCCCATACCCCATATAAAAAAAAATAGTATGAAAGTTTTAATGAGTTTCAAGTAAAGTACTATTATTATAACTAAGTACTTTATTTTGAGTCCGTGTTGATAGCTATTCGTGTTGAGCTTAAAACTTAGATGAACTTAGAAATTTTAAACTTAAAGACTTGGTAACTTTGGAGCTTAGTTTACTGCAGTTTTATTATGTTGTCACTTAAAGAATTTTGGAAAATTAAATTTGGAAATATCTTTTGATTGCGTTGATTTATCTACATCTACACTATTATATAAAGAGGAAAGATTTGATTGTTTGTATGTTTGTTTGTTGCGAATAGTACTGAACCGATTATGAAAATTCTTTCAGCGATAGAAAGCTACATCCTTTCCGGGTAACATAGGCTATGTGGTGTTGCCATAAATACTCCAATTAAAAAGATATGGCCATTTAAGTGCCATAACCTGGTCATTTTGTAAATTGAAGGGTTTCTCAGGGACTACTAATCCGATTTTAATTTTTGTATAGTATTTCCGTCTCTTTTCCTCTTATATAGTATCATTAACTCTCATCCTCTCTCTTTTTTCTCTCTTTAATATTTATCTTTATCTCTGTTCAGAATGGTCAGTCTTTCTTTGGTTTCTTTCTTTCGATTTTCTCTCTCTCCTTTATTTACTCAATTTTATTTTTGCTCTGTCCTCTCTCTTATATTATCTTTCGCTTTCCTTTTCTTTTTCTTCCTATCATATTTCTTTCTATAACTTTTTCTCTCATTCTCTCTTTTTTCAAATAATGAAAAAGTACACAATTACAGAAGGACAATTGAGGACATCAATTATAATATTGCTTTAAATACCCGGAGCGAAGCGAGGGCAGGCCGCTCGTTAAATATATTTTTCTGCGGCATCAAGGGACCGGAGACCGAAACGGATGGACAACGAAATGGTTTTAGTTCCTTTTTCCTTTAAAGGAACGGAACCCTAAAACAAGCTATATCTAATCATTAAAAATATTAATGTCATTGAGGTAAAAGAAAAATTAGAATTAATATTAAAGTAAAATTATTAGATATCTAAGGGTCTCGCCCTTTGACCTAATGACCGCAATAAAAGGCAGATAAGGTTGATTTATAAAGCACTTATAATAATTATGTCAATCGCATCTTTAGCAATATTTTTTAAGATATTAAGCACTAGTCAACCCGCCCTGGCTTCACACGGGTGCTATTTACCACTGAGATTTAACAAAAACATGTACTATAGTTTCAACCGCATACAGACACTCGCGAGATGACAGCTCAGCGAGCACATCAGTGTCCTGAGATTGTAACTATATTAGTATAGTGACCAAAATGGCGGTTCCTCCAGAGATGTGCGAGGATGTGAAACACTCTGAGTGATTACATTGGTTCACAACAAATACATTCGTCGCTGGACATCCTCTGTCATCTCTGGTGGAAACGTAGCGTTATACAGAGATGGTTGAGAATCCCTAGTAGATATAGTTGTATTTTACCCGTGAGGGGACGGGTTAGAATACAATTCCTCTCTGCTGCTGGGATAGCATCTCGTAAAATCCCAACCAGCGAGTAACTCAGCACCCCCTTAGTGGTAGGGGATCTATTCCCCGACTGGCTTGCGACCACTAGCATGCGAATCCAACCACCAAGTGTCATAGACGCGTTCTTTTTTTCTTCACTCTCCCTCCCCACTCTATCAACGAGGATGCAACGCATCGGCAAAACAAGAGAGTATCTTTTGTTTTGCCGATTTCCATGGGTGATGGTGGCCACTTATCATCAGGTGGACTATCTGCTCGTTTGCACTATGTCTACCATTAAAAAAATAGTAGTCCCCTAGTGATTATACTGGATTCGCATGGGAAACGAAACCGCATCAAGAAGCGAACACATCAGTGTCCTGCGTTCAAAACTATAGTACATGTGACTAAAACAATACATGAGTCTCACCACCGTATACATTTTTAAAACGACTAATTACCACGTAAGTATCTATAATAGAAAAACATTTAATATTGTTATATGAAAATATCAAGCGCTTACGAGGTAACAAACATATTTTATCGTTATCCCCCATGAACTTCTATTTTTTCCGGGATAAAAAGTAGCATATGTGTTAATACAGGTTATAAAGTATCTGTGCGCTTAGTTTCATTAAAATCCGTTCAGCCTTTTTTGTGTGATTGAGTAACAAACTTCCAAACATCCAATCATACAAACATTCACATTTATAATATTAGTAGGATAAGAAATAAGATTTATATCCAATGGAGATAATGGCCTACCTTCATCTATTAGGATTTGGGGGAGATTATTGTACCTAACTAATTTAATAAATATAAAAAACTTTGGTTTGCTTTCCTTTGCCGTACATTGGAAGAAGATGAAAAATATCTCTTTTTTATATTATAATTGCGAAGAAAGTAAATCTGTCCTACTGTCTGTTATGATTTCACTACTAACCCAATTTTGATGGAATTTGGCGAGCTGCGCAACCGTTTAGATATTTTTAACCAAAAACAAATATATTTTTTTTCTTTTTAAAAAAAAAAAAAAGATTACTAGCAATATGGATCACATACTACTAGTATTCCCTTTACCCCTCCTAGTAAGCTTGAATGCTTGTGTCAGGAGTGAGCCACGCCAGTAGTCCAATGGCCGGGATTTGAACCCACGATTTATCGATCGTGATTCCAACGCCCGAACCACTGAGCTAGAAAAATTAGACATTTGTGAAAATTTGGAGCATCGTAAGGCGGCGTTTCCACCAGAGATGTGCGATATGACACACTAAGTGAGGATAGGTAAATGAAGCAATTTCATTGGTTCTTAACAAACACATCCTTCGTTACGTTAGGTAACAAAAACCTAATGAATCCCTAGTGTTTCTTTTTACTATAGCGATCTCAAAATAAAGTGTTTAAAGTGAAGAAGCGGAGTTCCATTAGCAATGCTTTAGGTGCTTCACTCCAGATGGTAACTCGATATCGTGATATAAAATTCAAAAGCAAGAAGCTTGGCAATATTCCAGACATATGGAAGAAATAATAAGTATAGGAGACTCTTAATTTACTTTAATGTTATATGAAATGAAAGCCCTATCCCCCTCCCACGTGCATAAGTAAATATGCATGCATTTTTCTCATGTTCACGTTTAAATATTGGTACGGGAGTCAGTGACAGATTTTCATGACCAAGTCCCTAACAAACGAGAATTCGTGAAATGCATAAGGAGTTAATATTATGATTACTCGTGACCGTCAGCTACGATCAGTTAGTAATTATACGTCAGCTGGCTGCTTGACCAAAATCCACCACGTTATGGTCAGGTGACTTTATTTTTCCTTCAAGATACTACGTAAACATTAGTCCGACAAATTTTCAAACGGGTAGAAATAACAAAAAAAAATTTTTTTCGACATGTATGGAAGGCTGCCACTTCTCGCCCCACCCACGGAATTGCAGCTGACGGTCACGATTAATCATAATATATATTCCTTATTCAGTATACGAATTTTCACTCGAGAGGAAATGATTGACCGAATTTGAATCTGGCTCCAGTCCCATATGTGTAGTACTTAAACGACCCCACGCACTCAAAAACTATTTTTTTACAACTTTGAATTAAAAGTTCCATTACACATTCGAAATTAGTTTCACAAAACAAACTATCTGCTCCGGACCAAGCTTAAGTAGACCCTTTTTCTCTCATAAGATTCTATAATTAAAAAAAAAAGATTTTGAAATTATTTTATTATACCCTAAAGTTACCCGTTACCCGTACCGGGTTAGAATACGATTCCCCTCTGCCGCTGGGAGAGCATCTCTTGAGAGCCGAGTAACCCAGCACCCCCAATGGTGGTAGGGGATATGTTCCCCGACTGGCTTGCGACCACCAGCATGCGAATCCGACCTCCAAGTGTCTCTGACGCGTTCCGGCCGAGCCGCATGTGGGCCAGATCAACCCCTCCCTCTCCCATCCCATTACTGCTGCGATTTCAGTGACCGGAGTTCGGGTTCTTGCTCGGGGTCCATTGGAACCGTAGCAGTCTTCTCATCGCTCCCCCTCCTCACTCTATCTTCGAAGAGGCAACGCATCGACAAAACAAAAGATACCCTCTAGTTTTGTCGACATCCATGGGCGACAGTGACCACTTTCCATCATGTGGACCGTCTGCTCGTTTGTCCCTTATCTATCATCAAAAAAAAGTCATATTATCGTTTGAACATATAAAATATTGCACATACTTTTATTATACATACTATCAAACTAAGTCACACGACGTGTCTGTCTGTTTGCCATAAACTCATTATCTACTAAACAGATTATCATGTAGTTTTCTTCAATAGAACGAGTAATTAATGACGAAGGTGTATGTGTATAATTTTTTAAAGTTTTATGTAAATTGGTTGCATAATGACGATAATTATTAAAAATGTCGCTAAAAATCAAGCCACTCGAGAGCTTTCATCTTGACCCATGCATGATAAATTTTAGTAGGTCAAAAATTCAGACTGAAAATTTTAGCCTGTAATAGAATAAAAGCTCTTTAGTTCGACAAATAAGCTCTAACAAAGTACGTTCATAGTTGTTACTAAAAGTTTTACCACTGTAGAACAGGTTTTGAATGCAAATGCTGTGAAACTTCCACATTTAGCTGCCAAACAAACACCACTTTAGAATGGCTACTTCTGCATTGCTCCAAATTGATATCTTTTTCAAAATCCTTCTTTTATGCATTTAAGGATCCAAAATTAACTTAACTTATTATTACGTAGATATCTTTATCTTGTGTTATTTATGATGTTAGCGATATTAATTTTTGTGGCATTTTACTTTTTGACTTGGTACAAATGATAGTAATGATGTTTGCAACATTTTTGTAGCTCTATATCTAAAATTAGTAATATTCTAGTCATAAAAACTCACGTGCTCGTCGAGAGTAATAGAGTTTATCACCGTGTAGGGAAATCCATATTTAACACTAGCAAACTAGCTAAAAATGTTATCGTCGTAAAATGTAGAATGAAAAAAATATAGTTTAATCATAATAGGTATAATAGAGACATTGATCGAGATAGTAAGAAGAAGAAAAAAAAAGAAGTGATGGGATGTGACCCTAAACAATTTAATTACAAAATAATAAACTAAGAAGCAGTAAATTAGTCTTAAATTTGCGCCCCTCCCCGACTTTGTACGGAGACCACTCTCTGATGAAGACCACCTAATGCGGTTGAAACTATAGTAAAATATACTACAAAAACAATACGTGATTGCTTACCGTTTATAAATCTTAAACATGAGATAGTAGAGCATATTATACGTACATGTATTCCACTACACATTGTTTTATTATATCTTAAAACGGGATTGGGCAGCAACTCCCCCAAAATTTCAACTAATTTACACAAATCACTCTACCTAACTCAAAAAAATAAATTCAGTAGTTTTTGAGTTTATTTTTTTAACTAGCGGCGCTAAAACTACGGAATGTTATAAGTTTGATGTGTGTATTTGTACGTCTGTTTAAGGCATCGTAGCACCCAAGACAATCGTCCAATTTTGATGCTATTTTATTTTTTTGAAAGCTCATTCAAACGAGATGGTTCCTATCTATAATTTATGAAGATGTAATCAGCCGTTTAAAGACTCTCAGCTGATATCTAACTTGAGAGCTGCGTGGCCGTTTAAATCTTCTGAATAAAATAGTATGACTTTGGCTTTTATGAAATATTTATTTAAGTATTATACATATATGTATAGTCTAAAAGTGGTACAAACCTCTCTAACAAAGTACATAGCAGAGCATTTAGTTCTTGTTTTACAAACGTTAAAACCAGTCATGTGCGAATCTGTACAAACGTTCCAGTTGTGTTCCGCATTTGTACTGTAATAAAAAGTTTTGCCACTTTTGTTCCTTATTTCACTAACTAACTCTGTTTACCTTTCGTACGGTTTCTCTACTATAATATGCATATATTATGTAGTAATAATAGTGTAAATAAGAAAAAAATATTTTTTTTTAAAAAAAGCGTGGGTATTTTATTGACATATGAGTAGAAGGATTATCATTCCGATAATATGTTAAATAGCCCAACGCTTTTTTTAAAAATAAAATACATTTTTCTTATTTACACTATTACTAATTTATATTATTTTCTACTTTTTAGTTTGGTTAATTTATAAAAGCGTGTTTATTGCAAATCAGAGAACATTCATACTAACTTTGCATCCCCATTATACCTCCTTAAGGGATGATTTTCAAAAAAATATTTTACACTTGTTTTATGAGTTTCAATGAAGAACCTTCATAATGAATTTCATTTGAATAATTTCAGAAACGACTAAGTTTCATACTAACTTAGCACTCTCGTTTTACCCCCTTATACACTACATATATACACTATCATTATGGTGGGTCAAAATCGCACCCAAAGGAGTCGGCTACAAACATACAAGTGGAGTAAGTGGAGTTATTAAAAGCGGGTTAAAAAAACGGCTAAACGAATTTAAATGAAATTTGGCACACTGATACTTTATAACCTGGATGAAAAAATAGGCTGTTTTATATCCCGAAAAAAAATAAGGCTCCTTAGGGAGATAATGTTAAATTAAGAGTGTCTTTCATTCACTCCGGACCCCATTTCGCAGGCAGACACTAGTAGTAGGTATATAGTAGATATTTCCGAATTTTTGTATCTGTCATGTAATGTGTATAAAAATAACAAACACTTGTTAACTTATTATTATTTGTATATTTTATGATTAATAGAATAAAATTGTTACACGGATGGCGATAATATTGTGAACGCTTTCATCACGGAATATAGAAAACAAATGGACATGTTACAGTGTCATAAGCTGATCCATAACCATGCACAATTACACATACGTATACGTTAGAACGATTTCTATTAGTACATATATGTCGGTTACTATTATTCATATTAAAAACAAAAACAGTTTTCAACCGACTTCAAAAAAAAAAGAGGTTATCAATTCGGTTGTATTTTTTTTTTATGTTTGTTACCTCAGAACTCCGTCATTTATGAACCGAATTGAAAATTTCTTTTTGTATTTGGTAGTATATGCTTACAGATTGGTCCCATTTTTTTCAAAATCCAGTTCTGATGACGGCATCTTTGAAGAATTGAGAGAACTCCTCAAAAGTTATAGGCACACATATAGTAATTTTGATATTTTGAGAAAGGTTACAAGCATTTGCATTCAGAATTTATCATTTGATGAAGTGGAACTGATGAGAAAGACCACAGATAGCCATTATATGGTTAAGAATGTAAAGCAACTATTATTATGAGGAAATTTAAAAATACTAATCATGTTGATGTTACCAGTAGATTCTTAGACCTTCCGGCTTCATCTAGTATTATTTGATGATGACGCCGGAAGGTATGTACTGGAACACAGGCATGGGACAACGTAAACTAGTCGTGTTTGGTTTTAATGGAATTGTCTTAAAGAGTACTTTGGCTGTAAGTAATTTTTTTATTGGTAATGTTTGTCTGTCTATATCGTAGCTCCCGAATAACTATACAGATTTCACCTACTCTGCTCTTTGACAGCGAAACCAGTGAACATTGTCCATTGCCAACAGCTACAACTTGGCATTCCTCCATTTCCACTCCTGGAACTCCTAACCGACTCCTTCTCCCACGCGTGGAAGTCTCGAGGTGTCAGCCAAAGTCGTCCCTGCTCCATTTCGCGACCCTTTTTTTATGGCAGATAAGTTAAGTAAAACGAGCCGACGGCCCACCTGATAGTAAGTAACTACCGTCGTCCATGGACATCGGCAATATAAGAGAGTGATTCTTGTTTCGTGATGCGTTGCCACCTCGAAGATAGGATGAGGAAGCGGAATGAAGAGGAAAATTCCAGGGTACCAGAGGACCCCGAACTAGGACCCAGAGTAGACTAAAATCGCAGCAATAACGGGATGTGAGGGGGTATAAGTCTGGCCCTCATGTGGCGCAGGAACGTGTCAATGACACTTAGCGGTCAGATTCGCATGCTGGTGGTCGCAAGCCTGTCGGGAAACAGATCGCCTATCACTAAGGGATTCTTCACTCGCCTCTTATGAGATGCTCTCCTAGCGGCAGAGGGGAATTATATTCTAACCCGTCCCCTCACGGGTAACCCTTCGCCTTGAAAATCCACAAATGGTATGGGTTAAGTTCGGATAACTATGTCCATGTTATGTACAAGCTATGTATAAACTACAAGCAATATTTATATAGAAAAATTCCAGAAATTCCATACTATTACAATTTGATATCTATTACTGCACAGGAATACGTATAATCATGCATTTGGAGTTCAAGCCAAGTGATAGGTGCTAATATACCCTTTATAACTCGCTCATTAAGTGTCGCCTAACAAAGCATAGTAAGTATACTTGAATGTGCCCTAAGGCCACTATGAAATCACTTGTCAGACTGATCTATACCTTCTAAACTAATGTAGATATTCTACTCTTTTTCTATTCCATACTAAATTTAATGCACGCGTAATTTTATGTGGAACCCGTTGGCGTTCGCTTCGTCTCCTCCGTGATGGGAATAATAAAGGAGAAAATAAATATGCACACAGACTGACCTAGTTCTTTTTTTTATCACATTTAAAGCTATATAAAAATCTATTTTAAAAAGGTTATCAATTCACTAGACAACCTATCCCGGTTTTACGCGAATGCAAGTAACCACAGGTTTAACGTAAAACATTATATAAAGTAGCCTATCTGTTATCAAGGTTCTAAAGTATCTGTGTGTCAAATTTTGAGTAACAAACATCCCCACAAACAAACTTAGTAGCAGTTCGAAGAGTAACTTCATATAGTGAATATTGATTGCCATAATAAAGTTTAACCCTTATATTTGAGTGATAAATAATTAATATTATTAGGTACTTATTTTAGTTAAATATAACTCTCATTCTCTTTCTCTTTTTCTCTGAGTTATATATGTCGGAGAATAGTAAAATATTATCGAGTAATTGAATAATCATTGAATCGATATAGAGGTGGTTTTTGGAGACGGGTCAGTAAGGGCCTTAACCATTATAGTTACAGGAAAACGTTCCTAGGAGACCATCCATAACTTTTTAAGATATTCTGAACTGCATTCACAGATTTTTGAGAAAATGTACGGTTAGTGTAAAAAGTGAGAAAATTTTTTTATGCCTATTGATTCTACTTCGTATGGGCATCAAAAGACTGTATGGGACGGGACCATTTAAGATATGAGTACTAGAAATGTCAGAAATCCCCAAAATCATTTTCCATACATTACAAAAATTACAACTAAAGCTATAGTAGACGCTTCAAGGCGATTGCCGCTTTGCTAAGCCCCCTGGGAAATAAATATATTATTGTGTAACGATCAGAATAATAGATATCATAACGAAAGCGAATATAAAATTTTATTTTCATTGCGCGTAACAATGCGTGATTCGTTTTAATATCTAACATTCCGCTTTCTAGTACCAAAACTGCATTTATTAATCGTTTTCATTATACAGACCATATCAGTTATTAATACAATGTAATAAAGACCATATTTTTATAATTTCTTAACAGTAACTAGTATCTGCTTACAACTTTGCCTGAGAAAACTTCTAAATGTAAAACCGGGTCTGGTTTCTGGGATAAAAAGTATTATTTATGCTTAAAAATTATCTGTATGCAATATTTCAATTAAATTCAAATTCTAAGGAAACCTGCATGTTAATATTCAAAATAAGCAAAAATATTAAATTCAAAATTGATATCAAGTCTTTTTTCATAAATTTTGTTATTAGCAAGCTCTACTCTACTTTAAATTGTAAAAAACCATAAAAAATATTTTAAATGCAATTTTTTTAATTTATTTCTTGAACCATTGATAACTAACGTTCCCTGATTTTTTTACGATCGAAATTATTTCGACATTCTTCTTAAGTGCTTGTCCTATTACTGGAGATCAGCAGTCATGCTCTGAAACTTTTCTTTGTCCATGGCGAGTGTGAACAGTTGTTCCACAGACTTGATCCCAGTCAACTCTCTATTATTCCTCAGCCATGATTTTTTAAGCATCCCTGGTTAGCGTTTCTTTCCCATCATAGTAGTCTTGTGCTGATTGTTTCTGAGGATGTGTCCGAGATATGCGAAGCAAAGGAAAGTTACACTTTATTGCGCATACGTTTAAAAATTTCGGCGTTCGTTACTCTGTCCGTCCATTTTATCAAAAGATTCTACGATAAGCCCACATCTCAAAGGCCTCTAGTTTTTTACATAGGTCTTCTTTTATAGTCCAAGCTTCGCAACCATAGCAACTTGCGGCCAAATATAGCACTTGAGGGTTTTAATAAATGAGGACCACGCTATCTCTATGCTAGATCTTTTTTAGAGTTACCCAAGACCCCAGATAGTTGTCCTTATCGACTCTCTTCAGTATGGTGTTATGTACCGATACTTTAGCATTTTGTACCTCACCAGTTTTAGTCCGGCATGCTAATACTTAGCCAAAATCTTGCCAGACCAATGTTAAATGAGTAATCTTTTGAGCAGTTATTCGCTTTGTTGAATCTTATAGTTTCAAAATGTCTGTGTGAGTTTTTAATATTTTACTTGTTAAATAGAACGGATAACTACGAGTACTAACATAAAAATAGAACAAAGTGGTTATACAGAAGCGATCTTAAGCAGCGGCACCCAAACAGCTGGTGAAAGTTGTGCAACTACTAATTTACCAAATTATGGTCATATGTGAAAGTAAAATTTTGGATATACGTCACTGGTTTTGGTGATTTTTTAAGAAACGGGTTTTGGGAGCTTCTTCAATTTTACGTAGCGTAAAAATATTATAAATTATTTTACTATGAACAACAAAATTATTCAACTGAGTATAGTTAGATGAGCTATGTAAATTGTAAAGTTTGTGAGGTTGTTGGGGGTAATCTCTGGATCTACTGATCCGATTTTGAAAATTTTTACCAATAGGAAGTTACATTATTTTTGAGTGTTACAGACTATATATTGACCTGAAAAATGAAAAGACTTTTTCGTGGTAGCGGGATTTGCAAAGTAAGCCGGACAAAAAACGGCCGAACGAAGATGTATCCTACGAACGCTGCGTCAGCGATGATATATGATTCATAGTTGCGTGTAACTTAATGAGTGAATGAATGAATGAGTTAAGAGTGACGCCTTGACTGATTTATTAACTCACAGTCAAAGCTACTAAATTAAGAAACTAGACTGTAATTTCTTTTCGTGGCGTAAAAATACGCTTAGAATTATTCGGAAGTTAAATAATAAATCGAGATTCGATGACTTATAATTAAAAACTTTCTAACAAAAATATTCACTCTATAATTTATACCCTAATTGTATTTAATTGATCTGATTGATATACCTACATATAAAACAAAGTATGGTTTGTTCGAACACTTATAACTCGAGAATGGGTGGACCGATTTTCATGGTTTTTATTTGTTGTATTTGTCTTCGTTTCGAATAACAGAATAATTTTTAAGACATTGGAAAATAGACCAAAAATTAATTAAATGTTGATGGGTTTCATAACTGTCAAACATTTGAATGTTCATCCCGTCGATACGGCAAACTCTCGTCAAATTAAAGAACGTATTTAATTAAACGTTTCGAATCCACAAGTTATATCCAATATTTGTATCAGTGATGGCACAGTGGTTGAGACTTCAAGTCTTACTCGGGAGGTCCGAGTTCGATCCTGGGCACACACCTCTGACTTTTCTGAGCTATGTGTGTTTTAAGCAATTAATTACTACTTGCTTTAACGGTGAAGGAAAACATCGTGAGGAAACCTGTACTCCTGAGAGTTCCCTAAAGTTCTCAAAGGTGTGTGAAGTCTGCCAACCCGCACTGGGCCAGCGTGGTGGACTATGGCCTAATACCCTCCTCATTCTAAAGGAGGAGACCCGGCTCAGCAGTGAACCATTGACGGGTCGTGATGATGGTGATGAATGTGAGTAATGAAAAAGGATTGACATATATATGTGTTGTCAACAATTCAGCTGATCTGTAACACGACATTCATTGACTGTTGGCGGTAAGAAGTTCGCCGGGTCAGTTAGTATTATAAACGTATAGAAAAATGTAGAATAACAAAACCTGTTTTCCCATAGTAAAAAAAGATAAGAAAGATGGATATGTAATATAAAAAAAATTAGGAACTTTCAATAAACAGAAACAGCTTAACAAATTACAGTACATTAATATAGAAGGTATATTACTGATATAACTTTCTACATCGTTACATCGTTAGTTCAGATCATCGAGACGTAGATGATTTGATTGCCTCCTTAGCTCGGAATACAAAACAATACTCCTTTTTTGTTGTAATGAAATAAAACCGGCTAAGTGCGACTTAGTCTCACATATCGAGAATTCATACAACTGATTATTGAGGGACAAAACTAATTATTTCATAGGAAAATTGTTGTTTTCGTCCATTCATAGTGTCATGGTTAGATAACTATCACTACATACTATAAAACCGTCGCTTCCCGCCGTCCTTCTGTCCCTATATGTGCTTAGATCTTTAAAACTTCGTAACGGATTTTGATGCGGTTTTTTTAATGGATAGATCGAATCAAGAGAAAGGTTTATATGTATAATACATACATAATATAGTAGATAAACACTGATAATTTTAGAGGTCATGTGATGTCGTAAATAATCTCATTTTTTGCGCTTACATTACAAACGCTGGCTGAACCCTACGAGATAGATTAAAATAATGTACTACAGTATTGTACACCTTAAAAAGGTTTACAAAAAAGTTCGCGATGGTATATGTCTATCTTTTAGGTATAATATATATATCCCTAAGAGATAGACATATACCATCGCGTATAATCCTTTACTTTTTAAGAGAAATAATGGCTTATTTACGAAGCGATTTTAAGTATCAGTACCTTAAATACATTATGCATTTAATATGGATCAATATGACCCTTTACAGCATGAAATTTAAATGAATATTTTCGGAGATATTACAGATTTACAATGCAGGGATATAGTGGTTACGGGTAAATAAACGTGTTAAATTGCACCCGGGCGAAGCCGGACGGGTCGATTAGTAGTAGAATAAAATTTTCTTATGACAAATGCGTCATACTAAAGCCTACGTTTCTATATCACTTGTCACATACTGAGCGATGCTAGGCAAATGAAACCATTCTGTTGGTTCTTCACAAACACATCCCTTGCTACATCATCGCCCATCTCTGGAGGAAACGGAACCTGAAGATTTTCGAATAAGATATTTCTTCTTGTCAAATTTCGTGATTCTAAGTAGGACTTGGGAAGTAGCCATTAGGTTTTGTCAAATTTCAAGTTTAAAAGGAATAAAAATGTTACCTTGCTATAAACCGCGGCAATCTGAACTACCAAACTCGTATGGTACAACCTAGAAGAGCACCCTGTCCACACAAAAGTGAGACGCGCGAACCCGAACTAAGACACACCACACAAGTAGGTAGCTTGACGATCTAACAACCACACTCGTACGGCACAATCCGGAAGAGCACACCGTTGACAGAAAAGTGTAACGCGCGAACCCGAACCAGTACACACCACACAAGTAGATCGCGATCGACAATCGACGTACGTTTCGCTCCGTAACCGAAGCATCTTCAGGACGTGTTGACTCTACAAGCGTCACTTGCTAAGTGACAATTTTGTTCAAAAAACAGCCTTTTATACCTTAACTCAATACTCGATATTCGAGACGCAATACTCGATACTCGATACTTAACTCGGTACTCGTGTTTTGTTCTTACAACTAAAGATATCGAGTAGAGTGGATTTAGACACGTTTATTTGTTCGTTCAGCAGCTCAAATGTTTGATTGGTATTTTTAATTATTTCTAATTGCTCTAACAAATTAAGTTTAAAACCTTTATCGCAAATATGTAGTATTTTGTGAGAATGGCCCATATTGTGGCCGCTATCTAAGAGATGTTTAGCAAAATGGGATTTCTCAGGTTTATTGTTCCTAAAAGCAGCTAAGTGTTCTTTATACCGAATATCAAAACTACGACCCGTTTGACCTACATATTTGGCATTGCAGTCAGAACATTGAAGCTCATATACTCCTGATTTTAGGTTGTTACTCAGTTTATCTTTACCGTTACAAATACGTCTAAGTGAATTATTGGTCTTGAAACCAACATTTACATTATGCGATTTAAGAATTTTCGCTATTCGTTCAGAAGGCGGTCCAAAATAAGTTATACTAGATTTGTATTTATTTTGATTTTCGGGAGGGACTGCATATAATTGTTTATTAATTTGTGCTGACTGTTTCTTTTTAATAATATTGTTAATGGTGTCCAAAGTGTAACCGTTAGCAGAAGCAATTCGATATATTATTTTCAGTTCCTTTTGATAGTTTGCTTTATTAAGCGGAATAGTCATTAATCTTTGGATGTAACTATGAAATGCTGCAAGCTTATGTTGCCAAGGATGACATGATATAGAAGGTATTGTTATGTCTGTGTAAGTAGGCTTACGATAGATTTCAAACTGGTGTTTGTTGTTGACGCGAGTAATCGATAGATCAAGAAATTTTAGTGAATTTTGTTCTTCAAACTCAGCTTTAAATTTTATTTTGGGGTGAATTGTGTTTAAGTTTGATATGAAATGTCCTAGTTGCCTATCTGTTCCAGTCCAGCAAATAATTATATCATCAACATATCGATAATAGTAAAGAATAATATTATTATGTTTTTGTTTTCAAAATCATTCATAAATAATTCTGCCATTAAGGGACTGAGAGGAGAACCCATTGCAAGACCTTCTCTTTGAAGATAAATTTTATCGTTGAATTTAAAGTAGTTTTGTTTTATACAAATTTGTGTTAATTCTACTATTTCGGAAATTTCAAGAGGATGCAATCTCCTCTTTTCAAGAAGCCCTGTCATAATATCTAATGTTTCATCGACTGGGATATTTGTGAATAAACTATCAACATCGAGCGATAATAACTTACAACGATTTGGCAAGTTAATATTTTTTATGCAATCAACTAAATGAATACTATTTTTAAGAGAGTATTGTGGCTTAAACGAGATTTTTGACACAATTTCGTTATTTAAAAACTTTGCTAACAAATATGCTGGAGCACCTATGTATGAGACGTTTGACCTACATATTTGGCATTGCAGTCAGAACATTGAAGCTCATATACTCCTGATTTTAGGTTGTTACTCAGTTTATCTTTATCGTTACAAATACGTCTAAGTGAATTATTGGTCTTGAAACCAACATTTACATTATGCGATTTAAGAATTTTCGCTATTCGTTCAGAAGGCGGTCCAAAATAAGTTATACTAGATTTGTATTTATTTTGATTTTCGGGAGGGACTGCATATAATTGTTTATTAATTTGTGCTGACTGTTTCTTTTTAATAATATTGTTAATGGTGTCCAAAGTGTAACCGTTAGCAGAAGCAATTCGATATATTATTTTCAGTTCCTTTTGATAGTTTGCTTTATTAAGCGGAATAGTCATTAATCTTTGGATGTAACTATGAAATGCTGCAAGCTTATGTTGCCAAGGATGACATGATATAGAAGGTATTGTTATGTCTGTGTAAGTAGGCTTACGATAGATTTCAAACTGGTGTTTGTTGTTGACGCGAGTAATCGATAGATCAAGAAATTTTAGTGAATTTTGTTCTTCAAACTCAGCTTTAAATTTTATTTTGGGGTGAATTGTGTTTAAGTTTGATATGAAATGTCCTAGTTGCCTATCTGTTCCAGTCCAGCAAATAATTATATCATCAACATATCGATAATAGTAAAGAATATTATTATTATTGACAATGTTTTTGTTTTCAAAATCATTCATAAATAATTCTGCCATTAAGGGACTGAGAGGAGAATCCATTGCAAGACCTTCTCTTTGAAGATAAATTTTATCGTTGAATTTAAAGTAGTTTTGTTTCATACAAATTTGTGTTAATTCTACTATTTCGGAAATTTCAAGAGGATCGATATCGATTACTCGCGTCAACAACAAACACCAGTTTGAAATCTATCGTAAGCCTACTTACACAGACATAACAATACCTTCTATATCATGTCATCCTTGGCAACATAAGCTTGCAGCATTTCATAGTTACATCCAAAGATTAATGACTATTCCGCTTAATAAAGCAAACTATCAAAAGGAACTGAAAATAATATATCGAATTGCTTCTGCTAACGGTTACACTTTGGACACCATTAACAATATTATTAAAAAGAAACAGTCAGCACAAATTAATAAACAATTATATGCAGTCCCTCCCGAAAATCAAAATAAATACAAATCTAGTATAACTTATTTTGGACCGCCTTCTGAACGAATAGCGAAAATTCTTAAATCGCATAATGTAAATGTTGGTTTCAAGACCAATAATTCACTTAGACGTATTTGTAACGGTAAAGATAAACTGAGTAACAACCTAAAATCAGGAGTATATGAGCTTCAATGTTCTGACTGCAATGCCAAATATGTAGGTCAAACGGGTCGTAGTTTTGATATTCGGTATAAAGAACACTTAGCTGCTTTTAGGAACAATAAACCTGAGAAATCCCATTTTGCTAAACATCTCTTAGATAGCGGCCACAATATGGGCCATTCTCACAAAATACTACATATTTGCGATAAAGGTTTTAAACTTAATTTGTTAGAGCAATTAGAAATAATTAAAAATACCAATCAAACATTTGAGCTGCTGAACGAACAAATAAACGTGTCTAAATCCACTCTACTCGATATCTTAAGTTGTAAGAACAAAACACGAGTACCGAGTTAAGTATCGAGTATCGAGTATTGCGTCTCGAATATCGAGTATTGAGTTAAGGTATAAAAGGCTGTTTTTTGAACAAAATTGTCACTTAGCAAGTGACGCTTGTAGAGTCAACACGTCCTGAAGATGCTTCGGTTACGGAGCGAAACGTACGTCGATTGTCGATCGCGATCTACTTGTGTGGTGTGTACTGGTTCGGGTTCGCGCGTTACACTTTTCTGTCAACGGTGTGCTCTTCCGGATTGTGCCGTACGAGTGTGGTTGTTAGATCGTCAAGCTACCTACTTGTGTGGTGTGTCTTAGTTCGGGTTCGCGCGTCTCACTTTTGTGTGGACAGGGTGCTCTTCTAGGTTGTACCATACGAGTTTGGTAGTTCAGATTGCCGCGGTTTATAGCAAGGTAACATTTTTATTCCTTTTAAACCATGAATTTCCGCAAAGTAACGCCTGATTCAATTCAAAATTTCAAGTTTCTTCGGTCATCGGAGTCATTGGGAAGTCACCATTGGTTGTTGTCAAATTTCATGATTTTAACTAGGACTCAATTTTTTTTTTTTTTAATTTTTATAATAGATAAGGTGCAAACGAGCAGATGGTCCACCTGATGGTAAGTGGCAACCATCGCCCATGGACATCAGAAAAACAAGAAACTCTCTCTCGTTTCGTCGATGCGTTGCATCGCCGAAGATAGAGTGGGAAGGGGGAATGAAGAAGAAAAATGATGCAGATTCAGCGGACCCTAGGCAAGAGCCCAGAGTCCACTAGACCCACAGCATTAAGGGGATGGGAAAGGGAGGGGTAAGTCTGGCCCACATGCGGCTCAACCGGAACGCGTCTATGACACTTGGCGATCGGATTCGCATGCTGGTGGTCGCAAGCCAGTCGGGGAACAGATCTCCTACCACCAAGGGGGTGCTGGGTTACTCGGCTCTTACGAGATACTCTCCCAGCGGCAGAGGGGAATAGTATTCTAACCCGTCCCCTCACGGGTGAAATATGTTTCAGTTATCACAAATTTCAAGATTATATGCCATGGGACTGGACAACATATTGTGTGTTTTATATAGGGCTAAAAGGCCTTCAATGTCACCTTCAATTAGAAACTCTTAAGATTTGCGTACCAGAGCATTTTTTTACCATTTTCATCTATAATTTTCCTCAGAAACAGAAAACAAAAAGAGTATTGACAAGCAGAGAGATATAGAGACGATAAAGAAATTGAACCTTTAAGGATTTCTTTTCCTTTTGTGGAAAGAACCTTGATAGAAAATAATCCAAATTAAATAAAGGAAATATAATACAGCTTCATAAAATTCTTTATTATTAGTAGGAATTATATTTTATGTATTTATATATCATCTGAATTAATATTATCCCTGCTTTCACTTTTAATTTTGCGTGCTATTTGATATTTTTTTACTAATGCTGCATGTTAATTGTGAAAGGTTTAATGTTCTTGTTGGGTATTTAATACTATCTAATATTATAATGATGTAGCCTATAAGCACCTATAAGTACTTAGCAAGATCACTTGATATTAATGTCGAGAACTCTCACAAGATAATTTGCTTACCAATCATGATAAATCGATTAATACTATCTTTAGAGGCTTGAGTAAAGTTCAGTACTTTCTTTTTTGTTATCTAAAATACTGTTCGCTTTTGTCTTAAAATATTTAATCATTTTGTAATAAATAGATTCGTATCTTTGAAATTTCATTGTATTAGAAGTTGCTTACTTTCTGTTTAATTTTTTATCAAAAAAGAGTTTACACCAAACTTTATTTAGTGTAAGATTCGCAGCACAATAACACTCAAAATACTACAATTATATACAATATAGACGGACGCCGAGCAGTGCCTGTGGCCTACGAACCAGGTGCAGGATTAAAAGGCCTTTCTATAACGCATCAACACTTCTTCACCGCTCGACCTCCTGACCCTAATATTTAACAGTTCTTCAGTAAAACAGCAATTACCTAAATTATTTGATAAATTTAATTAATTGGCATATATTCCATGATGTCTCAGTGATCAATATGGTGAAAACCGGAAGCGATCATCGTATGGTAAGAGACACATTGAATCTTAACATTAAGCTGGAGAGAAGAAGGCTGATAAGTTCAACGCTTCGTCAAACTGGCGCCCATATACAAAACCCCGAGAACTTTCAACTCAAACTGCAGAATAGCTTCGATCGCCTAGAAGACTGTAAGGACTTTAAATTCAAGATGTAAAATGCTTTTACTCACGTCGCGGAAAACTTCTCCGTGGCTTCACTAGGATACCTGGGCCATCCATAATGCATCCAGATCCTCCTCCATAATCCATCCTGAATGAAAGCGACGATGCTCAGCCTCTCTTGCACGTTCCGGCGTCTCCTTAAGCCTCTTGACGGACTCGCTTAAAGCTTTCGCTGCCTCCCATCCCCTTATTTGCTATCGCTGCCTCCCATCCCCTTATTTGCTATCATTAAGCCCACCAGGTCTCTGAGCGTGAAAAAAGTTCCTATCCACACAGAGAGACCACACTTTTTGTGGCTGCCATGTTGGACAGACACTCGACGAGTGCTCCACCACACTCGTGGCAACCTCATTTTACTCCCTACCGATCTGGTGAAATTACTGACCAAAGCAGCCTCGATATGTCATCGCACCAAACCTTCTGCTCATCCAATATCCGAAATGGGGCTGAATGTCCGTCACTGTCTACAGTTCAAAAAATGAAAATCTGGCCTGCATATCTGTCTTGTCTTCTAGTTTAATTTAAATTAATAGTAGTGAAATATTTTTAAAAATTTTTTTTTTTAGAATCCAATTATCATTTTTTTTTTGGCTGGAAAGTTGGGTAAATGTGAGTAGTATAAAAAATTCTATTCACATAACATTTTAAATTGTATTTAAAATAAAATCGTGTTAACTACTTAACTCGTATCACGATACCCTTGTCAGCCCTTTCCCAGAAACTCCTTAACGAAGGTTCTCTACGTGATATTTTTTTTAAATATCATTTGTATATAGTAATAAACACATTTTCCATGTTGCCCTTATGTATGATTTAATTATAACATTTAAAACATTAATTACAAACAGTGTTACCAACAAATAACAAGTAAATATAGTAAGTTTAATATTCCCATTTTAAGTCTTATTTTTTTTATTTGTTATCATCATAATAGATATATTATATTTTTCTAATACGTTGCTGAGTCTAACAATAACAAAGCTGATTTTGGAAAATACTGTTGTATAATAACTATAATAATTTTACACTAAATTTAATGTAGCTTAGCTAAAGTAGAACAAATCCGAAAAAATGGCAACACAATGCTAGGAAAATAAAAGTAGGTACAGTGGAATCCGTTTATAATGACATCGCTAAGAAATAATAAACACGTCATACTAAGCGGACGTCATACAAAGCGTTTTGTAGAAAATAAACAATCTCCTGTTTTTGTTAGTATGTATTTATTTTATTAAAGAGAAACTAGAGATAAATCAAAATAGAAATTATAAATAATAATTACATGCGTATATATACATATTACATACATATTAGTTTCATTATTTACGTAAGAAATCAGTAATTGTTTGCTTTTGTCTTTTCCTTATGTTGTAATAACAGTCTAATACTATTGTGTAAAGAAGACATCGCCATCATCATATTATCATTTTTAATATTTCTATTAAAAAAATGTTATATTCTACAGCCATTAATGCCTCTTCTGCGGTAGGTAATGGTTCATCCTCGACTTCTTCCCCATCATTTTCGCGTGCCTCATTTATTTGAAGACTGTACGATATTTACATCACGAGGTTGAGATGTCATTTTTTCAAATCACTAACGAACAATGCGTGACCATTAACTATCAATTACCCACAAATATGATATGATTACCCATTAAGACTCCAAACAAAAAAAGCCATGCATGCCCTGAACGTCGTCTTGAACCCGAACACTGCCGAAGGTGTTAGGAATCATGTCAGTCACTATAACAGGACACAATTTATTAAAAATGGGTCAAAATAAGCGACTTGTCACTATAAGCGAAGTCATTATATCCATTTTAATTATAAAGTATTTTATATTGTTTACTATATTTTTTATAAAGCGCGGGCGGCAGTAGTGTTAGGTACGCCGCCGACAGAGACAGTGGTGACAGAGTCGTATTAAAGAGAGCGGCGCACGCGCGCGGTATACATCCCCTGTAACCCCTTTATTGATTAATAGTATCCCGTGTCCTGTGTGTGCTATATCCCAAACGCTAGTTAATTGAACCTTCCCTGACGAAAACAGACTAGTGGTAAAGTGCGAACTATTTAGAACTATTTTGTGTTATTGTGTGAAACGTGTAACGGTCATGCCCAAAGAAGATTAGAAAGAAGATAAGAAATCATCAAGAACTTGTGAGTACTGTGTGTCTTTATCACCTAACTGACAATAGATAACCCTTAATTTAAAGAAGCTGAAACCGGGCCCAGCCAGCTTCCACGTGTGCGTGTGTGTGGGGTTCTGTACATCCCCCCTGTTTTCCCAAACCAAGCGGTTGGTCAATATAAGCGGAGTCATAAAAAACGGATTCTACTGTACAATATTTTAGTAGGAACTGAGGAAAACTTTTAATAATTTTTTAGATATGTAATTTTTAGATAAAATATAAAAGGATTACCAGCTCTAAAAGAAAATTATCTGTAAATAGAAATCTTTTTGAAGATATTTAATATTGAATTTTAAACAAAAATATAAATTACATCAAAAGAATGAAATATAGAAAAGGTTGTGTTTGTGACGTATACAAAGTGTTTTTGTGTTTTTAAGTGACATGTGTCCTTTCAAAGGAGAAATAAGAATATAAAGAGACAAAGGAAATGATCAACAAAATCTTGACAGAATTCCTATTTGATAAAATATTTCTATATAATACAAAGTTCCGAGTCTATTTCCGATAGACTCAAAAAATTCTGAACGGATATTCATGCGGTTTTTGCTAATAGACACAATCATTCATCATCAAATGGCTTTAGAAAAAATAAAAAGTAGGTTATAAATTTGGTTGTATTTTTAACCGACATCAAAAAAAGGGAGGTTCTCAATTTATCGGAATCTTTTTTTATGTACGTTATTCGATTACTCGAAAGATGTCTGAACCGATTTGGAAACCCTCTTCCCAAATTCCCGAGTAGCGGTTGAGCGATTTTTGAAAAATGGATAGGATAATAATGGATAGGATAATAATGAAGGCCGTGCCGGGCTGTAGTTAGGGTAGAATGTTAGTAAAGAGGACTTGTTGTTAGTCCTTACATTGTATTTAGATGTGTTAACATACCTTTCAGGTTAGGTGTAGGTTAGGTTAGCCTTAGGTTAGGTTTATGTTAGGTTAGCCTTATGTTAACCTAACCTAAGACAGACTGTGAGACCGGGCAGTAGAGGCGAGTGTTGTAATTACTTAAAGGGATCCCTTAAGCCTACACCTTGGTCACAAGTCCAAGGCACTGCCTGGGTTCCTGTCCAAAAACTACAGAATCGTGATATTCGATCACTTCATTCATTCAAATACGACCTTCTCCATTAGATTCGATAAATCACTTCCTTTATTTAAATCGTCTCTCTGTTCTGACATCATTAGATTCGATCACTTCATTCATTTAAATCTGCTCTCTCCTCTGACATCAGAAGTGGGATGGACCTAAGCTTCTCTTTGGGTCCATTAGCTAAATTAAATGTCCCTCTCTTCAGGTCCGTCTTGAGTAAATGAAGATTCCTGTTCCCAATATTTTGATTGCTGAGTAATCAAAATAGACCAACGCAAAGACTGACGTGTTACATTACATGTCCCACCCGGTAACAGTAACGACGATTGAGGACTGACTTCCAACATTGACTAATCATCTTACTTCACGAATCAGTTTGACATCTGAAGAGTGGTACCTCTGAGCTAAAACTTGTGTTACCCTTGTGGAACCATGGGTAGACATTTACACACCGCAGATTCTAAATTGATAAGGCCTTAGAGATGTCTTTGAGTACTGACCTTACAACAATATCTGGAGAGTGGTACCTCTGAGCTAAACCATGTGTTACCCTTGTGGAACCATGGGTGGATAAATTCATTCATCCAAATCTGACAAATCATGATATTCGGATCACTTCATTCATTCAAATCGTCTCTCTGTTCTGACATATATAATGATATTTTTCCATTTTTTTTTTTTTTTTTCATAATATTTAAATTGGTTCAACTGAGGATAAAATAAATATATTAAAATTTAATTATTTAGCAATCTAAGATGATATTAAGAAAAAAGGAATTTTCAGTCCAGGTTTTTTTTTATAAACGTCAAAATGACAAGTATTCCGCCATTTTTGTTTTCTACTTAAAACTCGTACTAAACATCATATATCTTTAATTTTTAACAAAAACCGGCAACTTTGTGACTTTCGCTGATATACTGTAAGTCGGTAAAGAAAGTAACATTTTCCAAACAATAACTGTCAAAACTTTTTCTCATTAGTCCAACTTTTAAGGAAACCTCAAACCTATAAATTGTATGGTTTAATATTTCAGACCACAGAATATAAAAAGTTGTGTTTTCGTGACGATAACCGTAACACCGTTTATAAATTAGTATTTGCGGGTAGTTAATTTTATCTTATTTCGTATCTAGTAGTGAGACTGATAGTGTAGTGTTGTTTGGTGGGGTGGTGCTAGGCCTCCGTTAACGAGGAAGATGTGAGTTATATCCTACTAGTATTATAAACGCGAAAGTTTGTAAGAATGTATGGATCTATATTCGTTACTCTTTCACGAAAAAACTACTGAATGGATTTTGATGAAACTTTACAATAATATAGCTTATACATCAGAATAATACATAGGCTATAATTTATATTGATATAGTGTGAGTTATTCAAAGTACAGCGGGTGAAACTGCGGGGCGCAGCTAGTAGTTTATAATTTTGATATTGTGTGGCTAGGTCGAGCGGTGAAGGTGACAGTTTAAGGCTATAAAAGACGTCTTAAGCCTGCTCTTAGTTCTCAAGCCCCAAGCACTGCTCGACTTCTATATAGATTACATATTAATGTTCTCGTTGGAACCTTCACCTAGGGTTGCCAGATGGAAACTTGTCATGTCCGGTACAATTAAAGGAAAGCACAATCCAGCACAATTCTGGGATACATAATAAGAAATAACCGGCCAAGTGCGAGTCGGACTCTAATACCAGGGATGGGGGGGCTTGAATTGAGGGACAAAGTTAACTTTGCCGTTGACACACTGTTGTCTCTATACATCGACATAATGGCGACGAAAAAAGTCATCTACGAATAAAGAGCTATTATTGCCTACTAGCTGCGCCCCGCAGTTTCACCCGCTGTATTTTAGATAATTCACACTATATCATTATACATTATAGCCTATGTGTTATTCTGATGTGTAAGCTATATTATTGTAAAGTTTCATCAAAATCCATTCAGTAGTTTTTGCGTGAAAGAGTAACAACTATTCTAAACTATAAAGAACAAGGCTTGTGTTGTGAGCCAAGAAGTCCATAGAAACATTTAGATAGAAACTTATCGAATATATTAACACAACAATTAACGAAGTATACAAAATCAAACCATCCATAATCTCCTTATTTTCCTTATCCGCTACTAATTACATGCACTTCCTTCCAGAATATTCGAAAGCAAAAAGGTCAGATCCACCTTATTACGTCCTTCCACTCAAATAAACAACTTCCATTCAAAGGAACTTGCCAAAATTGAGATAGGGACTCCTTTATTATCCATCTTTGTTCTTATTAATATTATATACGAAATACTGAACGGATTTCAATGAAACTTGCCACACAGATACTTTATAACCAGGATTAACTCATAGGCTACTTGTTATCCCGGAACAACTTTCTGACTCTTAAGATACGGAGTATCACAATTGTATTGTTGCTTGCTAACTTAAAATATATGATTTGATTCACTTAAGTCTAGTTACGGCGTGTTGTCTAGTCAACAATATAAAAAAACCGGCCAAGTAAGAGTCGGACTTACTCGCGAAGGGTTCCGTACCAATATTTGGCAAAAAAAATCAGGTTCGATGTATGAGAGTCCCCCTTAAATATTTATTTTATTGTTTTTAGTATTTGTTGTTATAGGGGCAACAGGAATACATAATTTGTGAAAATTTCAATTGTGTAGCTATCACGGTTCATGAGATGCCTGGTGACAGACAGATGGACAGACGGCGGAGTCTTAGTAATAGGCTCTTAAACCAATATTTTTATTTAGCAACAATATACTGAAAATCTAGATATACGTTGTAAATTGCAGCCGTGCGACGCCCGGGGTGGAACTACTAGTATAATAATAAACTAGACTGAATCCGCCAAAGACTTGAACCATTATAGATAGTTAAGAGTTAATTAGACAAACTCAACAAAAAATAATCATTAATGATGATATCAATCTTCACTACATAGTATAAAACTAAGTCGCTTTTTCTGTCCCTATATCCATATGTATGCTTAAATCTTTAAAACTACGCAACGGATTTTGATGCAATTTTTAAAAATAGATAGAGTGATTCAAGAGGAAGGTTTATATGTATAATACATATATAATATAGTAGAGAAACACTGATAATTGTAGAGGTTTCTACAGTGATGTCGTAAATAAACACATTTTTTTGCGCTTACATTGCAAACGCTGGCTGAAACCTTCGAGATAGATCAAAATAATGTACTACAGTATTGTACACCTTAAAAAGGTCTACAAATAAGTCTGCGATGGTATATGTCTATCTCTTAGGCATAACCCACAATAACCATTTTTTATCCTTTACTTTTTATGAGAAATAATGGCTTATTTACGAAGCGATTTTAAACAATACTGCATTCATCCTTATCCAATTAGGTACCTTAAGTACATTGTGCATTTAATATAGATCAATATGGCCCTTTACAGCATGAAATTTAAACGAATATTTTTGAAGATATTACAGATTCAAAATGCAGGGACATAGCGGTTACGGCTAAATACACGTGTTAAATTGCACCCGGGCGAAGCCGGACTAGTGAATGATAAAAACAAAAACAGTATTTATAGGAATATTTCATGGCACAGTAACTTTCACTATATATGCCTAGTATACTTTGTTCATTTATTAATTTTGTTTCGTTCACTAATTTAACCGAAAATGTGGGTATATTAAAATATTTAATTGAGGTTAATATTTGTCACACTAACTTAGAAATAATTTTATTTCACATATATTATACCATGTCATGATTATGTTACCATACTTTTCCATTTTATTGTAATACTAGCTGCGTCCACGGTTTCACCCGCTGTATTTTTGATAATTCACACTACATCATTATAAATTATAGCCTATGTGTTATTCTTATGTATAAGCTATATTATTGTAAAGTTTCATCAAAATCCATTCAGTAGTTTTTGCGTGAAAGAGTAACAAACATACATCTATACATCCTCACATACATTTTTACAAACTTTCGCGTTTATAATATTACTAGCGGGCGCCCGCGACTTCGTCCGCGTAGAAGTTCTGATTTTCTATGAGATTATAAAAAGATAATTTTTCCCGCTGCTGTAATAATCTAAATGCCAATTTTCATATTCCCGCTTTTCTAACCTCAAACTTTAAAAGCATAGGACTTTCATATAACCTTCAAACCCCCATTCCACCCCTTAGGAGGGGCACCCCCGTAAAAAAAAATCTTAGCTGACACCTACCCTCTAGAGAGAACCTACTTTCCAAATTTCAAGTTAGAGTGACAATAAATTAAACTTTCCCATACAAACTTTCATCCCCTATTTTACCACCCTTAAGGGGGTATTTTGCAAAATAAATTATACAGATTTTTATTATTGTAAATTATTAAACATAGAACTTTCATATAACCTTCCAAACCCCATTTTACCCCCTTAGGGGAGGATTTTCTCAAATCCGTTTCTTAGTGGGCACCTACGTCCTAGAAGGAACCTACATTCCAAATTTCAAGTTTGTAGGTTTTATAGTTCCTGAGATTTCATGATGATCAGTCAGTCAGTCAGTCAGTGACTTTTCGCTTTTATATATATAGATCAGGATAAGTAGAAATTTATAAATCACACAGCCACAGTAGTATTGTTGCTTGCTAACTTAAAATATAGGATCTGATTCATTTAAAGCTAGCTAGGGCGTGTTGCCTAGTCAACAATATAAAAAAAACTGGCCAAGTAAGAGTCGGACTCGCGCACAAAGGGTTACGTACCAATATTTGGCAAAAAATCAGGTTTGCTGTATGGAATGGCCGTCCCTAAGAATTTATTTAATTCTGTTTTTACCCGACTACGGCGAAGCCAAAAGGAAGGGTTATGATTTTGGCAGTCTATGTATGTATGTATGTTCCACTCTAGCGCCTAAACTATTGAACCAATTTTCATGAGTGAGGTGTCAATAGATCCGTAATAATGGCGCAGATGACATAGGCTATAAAAATTTTATGATTTTTTTTAATGACGGAATTTAAACCTCAGATTCTAACTTCGAAAAAAATTAAACTGAGCTGATTATCACGTGTTTGGTGTCAAAAGAAAGGTCTTGACGAGCACATTACAAATATGTATATATATCTTATTGTTTAAGTCAACGTATATGTTTAAAATGCGGTCATATCTTGTTTCGTCCTTTTCAGACCACTTTTTTACGCAGTCGGGTTATGGTTTTTTAAACTTTATTTTTTTAGTATTTGTTGTTATAGGGGTAACAGAAATACAGCATTTGTGAAAATTTCAACTGTCTAGCTATCACGGTACTGGAGATAAAGCTTAGTGACAGATAGACGGACGGATAGCGGAGTCTTAATTGTAGGTTATTCTTTGGGTACGGAACCTTAAAAATTATTATTCTCTTTATTTAGTCAGTAAAGTAAAAAAAGCGACAACTCGACTAACTATAGTTATAGTTAGTACAGTTATATTGAGTTCACGGCAGGTGAATGCACTTGACCGCCACGAGCTAAACTGCTTGAACATTATTGCGGATTTACTTCGCTATTTCTGTAGAATATAATGGCTACTCACTATTTTATTTTATTACTTTGATATATTCGTTTGATTCATCTCTCCGTTTAAGTGTTACGTAGCGGAGGGTTTTTGCTTTGGTAATTTTTGATGACATGTGGGTGTGGTTGAACGTCCTCTATTTTATTAATTAAAAAATAATCGATTTTTAACACCGTACCGTATCTTATCAAATCTATTTAACCAGAAGGGATGACCTATATTTTTTAAGGTGTAATTTAACGCGTGTATTTAGCCGTAACCGCTATGTCCCTGCATTTTAAATCTGTAATATCTTCGAAAATATTCATTTAAATTTCATGCTGTAAAGGGTCATATTGATCTATATTAAATGCACAATGTATTTGAGGTACCTAATTGGATAAGGATTAATGCTATATTGTTTTAAATCGCTTCGTAAATAAGCCATTATTTCTCGTAAAATGTAAAGGATAAAAAATGGTTATTGTGGGTTATCCCTAAGAGATAGACATAAACCACCGCGGACTTAAACCACCGCGGACTTTTTTGTAGACCTTTTTAAGGTGTACAATACTGTAGTACATTATTTTGATCTATCTCGTAGGGTTCAGCCAGCGTTTGCAATGTAAGCGCAAAATAAATGTGTTTATTTACGACAACTTTAGACAATGTTTAACAATTGATTTATGCGTCAGAAATTATACCTACTCGTATAACTGGTATAAAATCCATAGACTCATGTGAAAGATAGTCCACAGGACGTATGCGGAACCCTAAAAAGAGTAAGAGTGAAAGTATTCGGTTGCGAAATGAAATTTGACGCAATGAACGAATGTATTGAAATGTCATTCGACCCACTTAATTCACTTTCCAATTATTTACGTCACACCAATCTTTCTACAACACTATATCTGTACTAGTCGACACGGGTGAAATTAGGTTTACATTTGTTTATTAGTAGTGATAGCCCAGTGGTTTAAACGTTGATGTCTACTCGGGAGGTCCGAGTTCGAGGTCGTTTTGTGGGAGATCCACACACGCACACACTTCTGACTTTTTGAGTTATGTGTGTTTTAAGCAATTAAATATCACTTGCTATAACTGTGAAGGAAAACATCGTGAGGAAACCTGCACTCCTGAGAGTTCTCCATGTTCTCAAAGGTGTGTGAAGTCTGCCAACCTACACTGGGCCAGCGTGGTGGATGGCCTTATCCCTCCTAATTCTGATGAGGAGACCCGGCTCAGCAGTCGGCCATTAAAGGATGACGATGATGATGGTGACAATTTATTATTGCTAAATTAAAATATTCAGGCGCTTACAACAGTAAACATATAATATTAATATCCTCCAGGAGAACTCTGAATTTTTCCAGGAATTTTTTTCAAGTAGCTTGTTATCAAGGATATAAACTATATGTGTACCAAATTTCAATGAAATCCGTTCAGTCGTTTTTGTGTTATTGAACAAACATTCTAACATCGAAATATTCAAACATACAAAATTTCACATTTGTTTGGATGTTTGCTACTCAATCACGCGAAAACTGCTAAACGGATTTCAAAGATTTTTGGCTCTTAGACACTTTATAACCTGGATTGTCATATAGGCTAATTTTTATCCCGAAAAAAAAATAGAGTTCCTGCAGGATGATGTCAAAATATGTTCACTGTTGTAACCGCTGAAATATTTTTATTTAGCCACAATATATTGTGATAAATCTAAGTATTATATGGTGTAAATTGAGAAGCGAAGCTGGGGCGAATTGACTAGTATCACATAAAATTTTTATAGTTTTTATCAAAAATCGCCATACTAACGAGTTATTTGCGATCAGGTCAACGAGGTGGGGGAGAGAGAGCGGCCATGACAGTGGCAAAGAAACTCTTGCGCAGTGCGTTCGTTTACGTTTTCCGTGTTTTTTGTGTTCCTAAGTGTTGTGCTACATGTTATAGTGACGTGGATATTTGTATTTGTGTTTGCAATGGATATTTTTGTTGGTTTTTGTATGTAAGTATATTTTTAATTGCAATTTATCTGTGTTAAAGTTTAAAATTTAGTTTTACTAATTTTGGTTTATTTTTTTCAAATAAATACTATCCTTTTATTTACTTTTAATGTCGCAAATAACAGCGAAAATTCGGCAAAATTTTATTATAAGTATAACTAATATAAAAAGTTTTACCGTAGCCTTATTATCTGTTAATAACCATTCATATGTTAATAAGTAAAAATACAAAATTAAATCTATGTTAAAAAAGAAAGTAGATAAATAGAGCGTACATTTTTTGAAGATGACGTCATCGAAATATAGTCCTTGTTTTAATAATTTCTGCCTCGTATATTTTCTGAATTTCTCACTTAAATACTTAATAGGATAAATTATAGCTGCAAAGAAATGTAAAGATTTCTTTGAATATTTGTAGAGAATCATAAAATCAGTTAAATAAGTGCCCAAAAATTATCACATTATGAATACTTCTAATACAACTTTTGCTTTCTAATTATTTATTTATCCTCCTACAGTAAATGTACAGAATATAAATAATTATATACAGATAGACTAGATGATACGTATATTAAAATGCTACATCATGAATAAATTGAGAATGATTTAGAGAACCGGTAATGATATGCAGAAAAGTCAGTTTCTCCTTAATGTCGCGTAAAATGGATTCTATCTTCCGGATACATGATACATATATACTAGCCGATCTGCCCTCGCTTCGGTGAAGTATATTGCAATACATTCGCCACTCTCCGTGTCGTTATATCTAAATCGATGCGATTACAGCCGACATGTACCAACAATTGTCGTTATATTTCAACCAATTTAAACAAAACCTTAACAAATTACACACCTAACCCTTCCCCATGAATAACTCTGTCTAATAGTGGAAACACCATGAACATCCGTTCAGTAGTTTTTGAGTTAATCACAAATTCACACGTCGTGTCTGTTTATTCGCGAAAATTTAATAACTACTGAACGTATTTTCATGCGGTTTTCATTAATAGACAGATTGATTAATGAGGAAGATTTTAGTGTATAAAATATATTGCATAATAATGATGATGACGGTTGAAAATGTCTTGAAAAGTTCGAAACAGCTGCCTAGTTTAGAGCGAAGCTGAAGTGGGTTCCTAATGAATGAATATATTAGTTATTTCTTTGAAAATTTTTAAAATAAATGACGTGTTTAAGTCTTGTGTGTAGAAACATATACTGTAGAGCTTTATATGTGTATAGTAATATCTATTTGACATACTAACACATTACACACCTCAAAGCAGAACATATCACCACATAAGTCCGGCTCATATTTAGATATCTATATCGTTAAGACCTACTAATAATAGAATCTGCTATTCTGACTAATGTCGGTCATGTCACAACAGAAGTCATATATAACAAGCATCTTACTAATCATACAAAAATGGCTGAACGGATTTCAATGAAATTTGGCGCACCGATACTTTATAACCTCGATCAAAACATAGGCTACTCTTTATCCCGGAAAATTAATAGTTCTTGCGAGATCATGAAACAATAAATAGCCATAATAAAAGTCATTGAAATATGCGGAATTTGTGACCAACATTTAATCAATCAGGGGCGACTTTACCTATAGTGCAGGGTGCGCTATGCACACGGGCGTCGACTAACTGACATCCTCTCGAAAAAGTTGGACTCCTAAAAAAATTATCGAAGTAAATATTGCGCCGTTTTTTGCGTCCGCTGAGGTGACTTTTTGAGCTGAGGGTGGTGATTACACACGGGCCCTACATGAGCTTACAGGCACGCGAATACACACTAGTGACTAATACGCTTGCACCGAGCACTGGTTATGAAAATTAAAGAACTTGAACGGAATCGTCGTGTCAATCTTAAAACAAGGATATTAATGGAGAACATGTTTTGGTCTATAAAACATTTTTTTCCTAAATATTATATTCAATTTGTTAGTCTGTTCGACTAATATTTTGTAATAATGTAGGTTTAATAAGTAGAATCGTTATGCCGAACTAATTGCGTAAGTCTAAAACCTAAAAGCAAAATGATCCTGTCCAAAATTTGAATATTAATGTACTTGCTGAAGGATTAAAATATTGTTACAAATATAAAGAGGAAACGTAACTTTATAATAAATATAAAAATTAGCATAGATAGCTTGTAAAACTTTATTATACTGTCATTACAGTCTACTGCTTACATTAGTGTAAACTGCCCCTTTAATGAGCTTGATAAAACTTTTGAAAACGCAACTTACCCATTCCCTTTTATATTTTGGTTCGTTTAATCTTTATATAGTACTAGCGACCTGCCCCGACTTTGCACGGGAAGTAGAGCATTTTATGGCTACATCTATCCTACGATACATTGTTTAATCATATTTCAAATAATTTGTACCAAACCCTAACAAATTATATACCTAAACCTTTTTCATGAATCATTCTATCTATTGGTTAAAACTGTATGAAATTCAGTAGTTTTTTATGATAGATAAGGGACAAACGAGTAGATCAGGTGGACCTGATGGTGGTCACCGTCGCCCATGGACATCGACAAAACTAGAGGGTATATCTTGTTTTGTCGATGCGTTGCCGCCTCGAAGATAGAGTGAGGAGGGGGAGCGAAGAAAAGACTGCTACGGTTTTAGTTGGCACCGCAGCAGTAATGGGATAGGGGAGGGTGTGGTAGATCTGCCCCACATGCGGCTCGGCCCGAAAGCGTCGTGTTGGGTTACTCCTTACGACATGCTCTCCCAGCGGCAGAGCTGAATTGTATTCTAATTCGTCACCTCACGGGTTTTTGAGTTTATCGTGAACAAATAAACGTGGCGTAAGAGTATTATCCTATAAAACTTATTCATAGTACTTAGTAACTAATTATGTCTCTCTGTGGCATCGTAGCGCCCAATATAATTGACCGATTGTAAAAAAAGCAGTGATGGCCCAGTGGTCGAGACTTCAAGTCTTACTCGGGAGGTCCGAGGTTCGATCCTGCGCACACACCTCTGACTCTGAGTTATGTGTGTTTTAAGCAATTAAATATCACTTGCTATAACGGTGAAGGAAAACATCGTGTGGAAACCTGCACTCCTGAGAGTTCCCTAAAAGTTCTCAAAGGTGTGTGAAGTCTGCCAACCCGCACTGGACTATGGCCTAATGCCCTCCTCATTCTGAGGAGGAGACCCAGCTCAGCAGTGGGCCATTGAAGGATCGTGATGATGAATAAAATATTATATGTTTGAAAGCTAATTTAATCGAACACTATCAGCTCATTGCTAACTTAAGAGCTGCCTCACAATATTAATATAATGATAATTATAACAATCTTGTAACCATGGTAACACAGTGGTATTGCTTACACTGAGTACATATGAAACGGTATTTCTCGATACCATTCTTTCGATATCAAGCATCAAATAGGATCAGGTATTGATTCTTCTGAATCGAAGTTAGGTGAGTATTAATACTCTTAATAGTTACTTATATAAGTTACAAGCTGACCCAGCAAACGTTGTATTGCCATATAAATTTAAAAAATTTGGGGTAGGCCACCCTGGTCACTTAGGAGCATGAAAAATAGATAGTAGCCGATTCTCAGACCTACCCGATATGCATATAAAATGTCATAAAAATCGGTCGAGCCTTTTATTTTGTTTTATATTATGCATAAATGTGACAGAATTAAAAAAGTTATTAATTGTCATAAAAATCAATAGTTTGTATACTCTATTTTAAAAAAGTGAGAAAGTGCGTAAATTTAAACAACTCAAGTTATATAACAAAATAATAAAGAATAATTAAAGCTTTAAATGGTGGGAATCTACTGAGGTTATATATTATTATATAATATTTATGACAATGGATATTTTATTACATAACGAGCACCATTAAGGTAATTTCATTTTGTAATAGAAATAATTATTTATTGTTATATTTATTTGTGTCTTCACAAAATAGTTCGCGTACGTTTTGTCTCCCTATCTTTCGTGGATGTTCGTAATAATCTAAATGTAAATCATATATTTGTCTCTTTCTAGCAAATGTTTATCTATACTATTATTTAAAGAGAAAAAATTTGATTGTTTGTATGTTTGTTTGTTGCGAATAGGCTTGAAAACTACTGAACCGATTTTAAAAATTCTTTCACCGATAGAAAGCTACATCCTTTCCGGGTAACGTAGGCTATGTGGTGTTGCCATAAATATTCTAATTAAAAAGATATGGCCATTTAAGTGCCATAACGTGGCCATTTTGTAAATTGAAGGGTCTCTCAGGAGCTACTAATCTAATTTTAAAATTTTTTCACTCATAGAAAACTGCGCTTTTAGTGAGTGACAAAAGTCATTTAGTGTTGCCATATACATTTTTTAATTAATAGAACATGGCCGTTTTGTTGCTACTAACCCGATTTTAAAAATTCTTTCACTGAGAGAAGTCTATAGTATTTCCGTCTCTCTTCCTCTTTATATAATATCATTCTCTCGCATCCTCTCTCTCTCTTTCATTTTTATCTTTATCGAGCTGTTCAGAATGATCAGTCTCTTTTCACTTTCTTTCGATTATCTCTCTCTCTCTCTCCCCTTTATTTACTCAATTTTATGTTTGCTCTGTCCTCCCTCTTATATTATCTGCCGCTTTTTTTCTTTTTCTTTCTATAAATGATAGAAAAACTGATAATGAAAAATGAAAAGAAAAACACAATGACAGAATGATAATTGATATCCTCAATTTGGGACATCAATTATAATATTGCTTTAAATACCCGGAGCGAAGCGAGGGCAGGCTGTTAGTATATTATAATTAGTAGCTAACTATCTTCTTCTTGGTCGGTTGGCAAACTAGTCGTGGTCATTTGTATGTTGTGGCCCTCTTGACAATACTCCTCCACTCCTCCCTAATGGAAGCCTTCCCCGCAAATTGGTGTACTGGGACGTCAACTGTTGCATTTATTTGATCAGTCCACCTCATCGGTGATCTGCCACATGCCCTAGTGCCTTCAACTCTCCCTTACAAGTTGCACCACCAAGCGCTTAATGGTCTCCTCGTCGCGTCTACACACGTGACCAAAGTACGTAAGAATGCGAGCCTGAACGATGGAGGATAGATGTTGTTTGATGAAGGCAGCTAACTTTAGGTCGGAAAAAAATGCAGGGGAGGGACTGCAGTTCCATCCGTGACGTAGCAGACGCGCTGGAACTGAAACGTCTCAAAAGAACCAATCGCGTATGACGTGCTGCTCTCTCCCCTAATAGTGACTACTAAACATTCAAGGTCAAACCTATACTTACGTGCCGGTAGTTATACCCTATAAGTTTTGTTTGTTTTGCTTGTACGTCTTTATGACATTTGTCTATATTGTGTTTGAATAAAGTGTTGCCAATGTGTTGCACAGGAATTCCCTTGATGACGTTTTCCAATTTTAGTAAAATTGAATTTAATCTTATTTTGCGTTTGGAACTTTTTTACGGCCGAAATTAATAATCAATCTCAATAAAAAATCTTTGGATTTGGTTTAAAAATAGACTCGGCGGTTAGACGCTATTAAACCCTGTTTTCAAAAGATGTTTTAAATAGAAAAGCTTAACAACTTGTCCAATAGTTTTAAGTCCAATTTGGCTGAAAACCAAAGCGTTATTACCGAAGTAAGTTGGCTCGGTAGAAGAGCGTCGTGACTCGCCATTATGCTTGTTTTCCAACATGTCGCAAAGACCACTTAAGCTTTCTCTTTAGATAAAGTTTTAGACACTAAATTAGGTCCTAAAAGTTTTCAATATTTCATCATGACATTCTTCGTCTACTACTCGACTTCTCTACCCAACATGTATATGTTTTTAGGCTGCGTTTCCACCAGAGATGTGCGAGGATGTGTGGCGAGGGATGTGTTTGTTAGGAACCAATAGAATCACTACATTTACCGAGCCTCGCTCAGAGTGTATTAAACAGATCACTCGTAGCGCTTGTTTCGAAAAAAATCGATGGGATTTGATTACCTTTTAGACATGAAGTTAAACGTGCCTGGGGCTTGTGACCCCATTGTAACTTCGTGGACATCCTTTACATTATCTAACTCGACATTTAAAATGTTGCAAATCTTTATTCTCTTTACATTTTGCTTCTTTTTTTTAAATCAAACGTGGACATTATGGGTAAAAAATATGTGGTATTAAAAGGTCAACATAGTTAACGATGCTATTAAAAGATCAACAGCATGATAAATTGTCAAGCTTAACCTCAATGAAGGTACTTTATACGGATTAATGCATTTTAAATTTGAGACTTATTAATTACATCACTATACTGGCAACACCGTTGAAAATCTATACTCGCGGGTAGTACCTTTTATTTTATTCCAAGACAGCATATAACCTCCGTTCCGATAGATTTGAGCCAGTTGCTAAAAAGGATGCCACCCGGTAACAGTTACGGCTGCGCAAGTGGTGTGGTGTTGTGATACTGAGACTCCATTATAAGTATACAGGTTCCATAAAAATAATACTATAATACAGAACATACAGTTAGATGCAAAAGTGTCCGAATGAAAGAGATCCAAGTGATTCCACTTTCACACAAAAGCACTCTTGGGAAAAATAACTTTGCTTCAATTGTATGAAAACTTGACGTTCATAACGGTCAACTTCACAAGATTTTTCTACTATAACATACATGTATGTTATATGTAAACCTTTCTCTTCTATCTATCTATTGGTGAAAACTGCATTAAAATCGGTTGTTTAGTTTAAAAGATCTAAGCGTACAGATCAGCTTCGCCCGGGTGTAATTTAACACGTGTATTTAGCCGTTACCGCTAAGTCCCTGCATTTTAAATCTGCAATATCTTCGAAAATATTCATTTAAATTTCATGCTGTAAAGAGCCATACTGATCTATATTAAATGCACAATGTATTTAAGGTACCTAATTAGATAAAGATTAATGCTGTATTGCTTAAACTCGCTTCATAAATAAGCCATTATTTTTCGTAAAAAGAAAGGGATAAAAAATGATTACTGTGGGTTATCCCTAAGAGATAGACATATACCATCGCGGACTTTTTGAAGACCTTTTTAAGGTTTACAATACTGAAGTAAAATATTTCCTTTTTTTAATTACTCATTAATTGAGATTGGAAGATTAAAATAATGTAGAACTAGCGTTTCTCCCAAAATAGCGTATATTTTCAAAATTAGTGTTACAAAGGCAGTTAATGTCGCGCGTACAGAGGTCAAAGTACGTCATACCGATTTTGAAAAACACTTGTTCCGGTAACGGCCGCGCGTTCCGTATTACGCATGAACATGCCCCCGGCCTTGGAAGCACCTACTTCCAACAGTCTTATGGCTTGGATGATGTAGCAGTTGAGACCTCCACTGGTAAGGGACAAATCTTTGGGAAGGCACGCTTCGTGATGGCTCCAGAAGCTGTCCTTATTGCGGCGACTCGAGACACTCCATCCTTCCCTGGAAACGTAGCTACTATGCGTCCCATACTCCATTTCATAGGAGGGCTGTTGTCGTCCTTGATGAGCACCAGAACTCCTTCCTTCAAGCTATCGCCAGCCTTTGTCCACTTGGTCCGCACCTGAAGTTCCGACACGTACTCTTTCGACCACCGGGTCCAGAAGTGTTGACGGACTTGCTCCACTCTTTGATAGTGGGTAAGTCGATGAGGTGGAACTCGTTCATAGTCTTCGCTAGCAGGCGATGTCAATGAGCGGCCAATCAGAAAGTGGGCTGGTGTGAGTGGGGAAAAATCATTAGGATCTGCAGACATGGGAGATATGGGACGGGAGTTTAGGACTGCTTCTATCTGTGTCAATACCGTGTAAAGTTCTTCAAATGTGAAATTCGCATTACCTAGTACTCTCCTAAGATGATGTTTGCATGATTTGACCCCTGCTTCCCAAAGGGCCCCGAAATGGGGAGAATAGGGCGGAATGAACTTAAATTTAATATTATTATTAGTCGCGTAATCTTTAATATTTTCTGCACAGTTAGATAAAAATTTTGAAAATTCTGTCATTAAACCAGTGAAGTTTCTTCCATTGTCAGAGAAGATTTCTGATGGTTTGCCGCGACGAGAGATAAACCGCTTTAATGCTAGTAAATATGCATCAGTAGACAAATCACCCACTAGTTCAAGATGAATAGCTCGAGTTACAAAACATATAAATAAACTCACATAAGCTTTAGTTAGCCTGGCACCTTTACCTCTCCGATTTAGGATGAACACTGGCCCAAAATAATCAACTCCACTAACCATAAATGGAAAACTTATCGATAAGCGCTTAGTCGGTAAATTTCCCATCAACGGAGTGAGGGTTTTTCCACGGAAACGGATGCAAATTACACACTCATGTACTACCTTCTTTGCTAGGTTTCTGCCACTGATAGGCCACCATGACTCGCGAATCAATTGAATCAATTACTAATAAAGCTGGACCGTTCAAAGAGGATTTTAAATAGTGAAATTTTTGAATGGAACTGATATTATTGGATGTGTGAACCAGTGAGATATAAGTGTTTTTAAACTCGAGCCATTGATCATAGCTGCCATCAAAGGTAGGTAAATTTATAGTAGGTAATCTAACCGACTGATGCATATTATCCTGGTTTCCATTAATGGATTGTAAACTATGTGTACTAAATTCATTGTCTAAGATACAGTTAGCTTGAGCTAATATATTATAATACTTACTCTCAAAGGTTTCTCTCTCGTCAAGCTGTTTATCATCTTGTGACTCAGGAAGAAGCCCTTCTAGTTTATTTTGCACATCGTTAAATTCTGACAGGATACTAGATGCTCCCTTTATCCTTAAACTTAACTCTGCCCTTTTAGCGCGGTCTAGAATTTGATTTTCAAAGCTATTAACGTATGTAGACAGTTTAGCTAACCGACCTTTTAAAGTACCTCTTTGTTTAATTAGTTCTTTCATCAGTTGAGTTGTAGGATCTAAAACTGGAGATTCAGGCAAGCTAATCTGAGGTTTAGACATCTTAGTTTTTATCTTTAAATAATACGACAAATTTGATATTACTGAAATATACTAACAACACGGTATTAGCACTAGATATTAGCCTTTGGTATAAAGAAAGGAAGAGAAGGAATTACCTGGTTGGCACGTCTCACCGAACAAAGATCTCGTAACGTTGCGAAGTTATAGTTGATCAATCAAGTTTTAATTTCTTGATATTTCTGGTTCTTGCGATTGAAGTATCCGGCTCGAAGGACCAATAATTGAGATTGGAAGATTAAAATAATGTAGAACTAGCGTTTCTCCCAAAATAGCGTATATTTTCAAAATTAGTGTTACAAAAGCAGTTAATGTCGCGCGTACAGAGGTCAAAGTACGTCATACCGATTTTGAAAAACACTTGTTCCGGTAACGGCCGCGCGTTCCGTATTACGCATGAACACTCATGTTCTGATACATCTATGGTAATTTGTCAAGTAACGCCACACAGTCAAAGTTGTGCTAGGTCTCTCTAATCGAGGGTAGTAAGTTAAATATTTAATTTATTTTTTAATTTTGCGTAGCAAGGTGCATGGCAAGGGTTTTGATCATCTTATGGTGTGGCCTTTTAAATTAATGATATTAAAGAGTGAAAGAAGTAGAGAGTGTCTATATCCTGTACAATAGGTTAAGATGTCACGAAAGCTTTAATACAATTAGTTGCATCCGAAGAAACTGGTTTTAGTAAATAGGTAAGACGAGTACGCTCGTGACTAGACGAGTTTACTCGTCCTGCATAGTATTTAAATGTATTGGAATACACGTGTTTTATTATTGACTTGTATATACTACTACTTAATTAAAAATTTAAATGAACCCCGACTGAAACTAATTTAATATGTTTATCCACACGACATTGATTAAGAAGAATCGATATTAACTTGTAGAAGTATTATGTAGTAAGGTCTCTAAAAATACCGTTTCATCTGTATTCAGTGTAAGCGCAATGTGAGTGTGTTACCATGGTTACAAGATTGTTATAATCGTCAATATATTAATATTGTCACGCAGCTCTCAAGCTAGCAATGAGCTGATAGTCTTCAAATCAGATCTACGCAATACATAGCTAAGAACCATCTCGATTAAATTACCTTACAAACAAATAAAACTACATCAGAATCGGTCCATTTTCTAAGGTGCTACAATGCCACAGACAGACATAAAGATAGTACAGAAGCGTCGGGGGTTAAGAAGTCCCACGTCACCGTAATCGCCTAATGTGACGATAATTATTGAAAATGTCGAAAAAAACAATCCATGTGGGAGCTCTCAATGAAGAGGTATAACAGCTCTACTATCCGTGCAACGCCGGACCGATTAGTTAGTTTTTGAAGTGAAACTTCTTTAGAATCGTTGTGATTTCAAACCGGATGCAACGGAAAAAAACGACAGGTAAGAGACACAAATACAAAAATGTGTAGGAAAGAATGAGACAGAAATATACATACTATTTTATATTATTATATATATTCATCTCATTCTTTTGTCGATTTACTGAAGTTTCACTTCTATCGTGTGTGAATCGCACACACACCTTTTTTTATTTTTTATATGGTAGATAAGGTGCAAACGAGAAAAACAACAGATACCCTCTTGTTTTGCCGATACGTTCCATCCTCGAAGATAAAGTGGAGAGGGGGAGCAAAGAAAAAAAATGATGCGGTTTCAGCGGACCCAGAGTCTACTAGATCCTCAGCATTAATGGCATGAGAGAGGGAGGGGATACGTGTGGCCCACATGTGGTTCGACCGGAACGCGCCTATGACACTTGGTGGTCGGATTTCCATGATTCGCATACTGACGCAAACCAGTCGGTGAACAGATCCCCTACCACCAAGGGGGTGCTGGGTTACTCGGCTTTCCTAGCGGTAGAGGGGAATAGTATTCTAACCCGTCCATATAAGTACATGTTTAGTTTGCTGTAGCATTCAAAGCGTCCATCAGGCCGTGACTAAAATAATGAGTAGTTTGGGTGCACTAAATGTTCTGCATTGTGACTTTGACGATCCATTTGACAAAAAACCGGAGAATATTGTATGTATGTAGTACACCATCTATACATATAAATAAAAATAATACAAATGTCTGTACACAGAAATTATTTAGGTAAACTTAATGTTGAGGGGTCGATGGAAGCTAAAACGATCATTTTCTGAATTTAGATTGTATGGTCGGATGTTGTCACTATAAATTGTTTTAGCTCAACTAAACTAGGGCATGGTAGTCGACTTTTTCGTATCTTTATAAAAATTCTAGTTTAAGACGGATATATTTAGGGATGGGGACAAATAGTAAACCCACTCTCATAATGACTTTACTGAAGCAATCAATGAGGTGTAAAGGGATCCCAAATTTGTTATTCAAATATGTACAGACTCGTTCACCAACTTATTGGACAGACTACCAACACGTCGGTTGTAGTACGATATAAAATGGACTCCAAATTCATATGTAAATATAAAATCGAAATTGAAATATATTTTTTTAACTTTAATCCAAAATTTTTGAACAATAAATAATAAATTTTATTATTTGATTTGAAATCTCGAAATGTTTGGATTATGGATTAAAATGAGATATTGAGAACCTATATCTGGGTTACAAGTCCCAGGAACTCCTTGGCTGTCTCTTATATATTAATATCGTAATGAGATTTTACAAAATTAGCAACAAAGGAAGGAATATGCGTATATCACTCTTTCTATTGGTGAAAACCGCATTAAAATCGGTTGCTTACTTTAAACGTTCTAAGCGTACAGACAGCGAGAAGTTTTATAATTTGTGAAGCGAGGGCAGTGTAGCTGGTTTCAAATAAAATGGTAGAAAGTTTTATTTGATGTAGTTCTGTTACCAATCAGTTAGATGGCAGTGGAGCTCGGATTTTATAGGGTCGTTCTCTACCGGCTTGTTCCCACGACACTGCGTTGTAAAACCTCATTACATTCTTTATTATATTTCAATAATTTTAAATATTTATGAAAAGGATAGTTAGCAACACTGTAGATAGTTATTTGAAAATAATATGCTTTTTGAGAATTTATAAATGACTAATTGACCCGGCAAACGTTGTTTTGCAATATAAATTTAAAAAATATGGGGTGGGCCACCCTAATTACTTAGGGGTATAAAAAATAGGTGTTGACCGATTCTCAGACCTACCTTTCATGCACACAAAATTTCATAAAAATCGTTCGAGTTGTTTCGAAGGAGTTTGGAAACGAACGCCACACACGCGAATTTTATATATACCCCTCCCCCTCTCATCCCATTAATGCTGCGGTTTTAGTGAAATCTGGGTTCTCGTTCAGGATCCACTAAAACCGTAGCATTCTTCTCTTCATTCCCCTTCCTCGCTCTATCTTTGAGGTGGCAACGCATCGGCAAAACAAGAGTCACTCTCTTGTATTACCCATGTCCATGGACGATGGTGGACATACCATCAGATGGACCGTCTACGAGCCCCTTAACTGCAGTAAAAAAAATTATCACTTGCTTTACGGTGAAGGAAAACATCATGAGCAAACCTGCTCTCCTGAGAGTTCCTAATTAACACATTACGTGTGTAATGTAATTATCATAAATAATTAAAATAGTATTTTCAAAAAAAAATATTAAAAATATAAAAGCATATATAAGAGCATCCAAATTCAAGTCTTTCTGAGGAAGACCAAGTTATGGCGACATTCGACATCTTTCTAAGGTCGAACATTCCCATAAGACAGAAGTAACGTCAATGTTTAACGGATAAGGGAGAACAAGTCCTACGGTCACAGTAATACCATTTATGTTCTAGATTTGTGATTTCAGAGTTAACCGTTGTTTTAAAAGGCGATTACGGAAAATGGTTTGTTTGATTAAAATGTGTGTGCTTCTTATATATAAGATCTATCTAAGTTAATTGTCGTTCATAGAAAGAAATCAAGATCTTGTCTATCTGCCAAATCCTCGTACAAATATAACTAGGAGTGTCTGAAACTCTCACACAAATAAATCTCTATAGTCAGGTTAGTTACACCATTAAATCAAGAAATTCTATACCGATTTTGATGAAATTTCGTACAGTGTATTAAGAATTAAAATATATAATACACGTGATAAAATTCACCCGAGCGAAGCCGGGGCAGCTTGACAAGTAATTTCCATAGAGAAAGACAGAGAGAATTTTGTATTTCAGGTCAAGGACATTTTTTAACAAGGTAAATTGAGCGTAAATGACCAAAAGTATTGATCACTAACAATAATTTAAACCTTATTCTTATTTTACTAAAAATTCAGAAAACAGGAATACTACATTAACTTTCATATTTTTTCTTACTAGCAACACAGTTTGCCTTAACTTTGTTGCAACTGCCTCAATAAAGGTGTCACAAGCCCTGTTTAAAATGTTTATACCACCGCTCGTCCTCGCTACCAAATATTAAAATAACAAAATACATTACTCACGTGCTCCTCGTTCCCCCCACCAAACAACACTACACTATTAGTCTCAATACTTTAATATATACTGCGTGATATCTCTTGACAGACTAACTCAACTCTACTCGAAATAAGATAAGGTGAAGTACCCGCGAATACTTTTATTTTATGGTGGAAAAGGTGCAAACGAGCAGATGGTCCACCTGATGGTAAGTGGACACCATCGCCTATGGACATCGACAAAACAAGAGATACCCTCGTTTTGTCGATGCGTTGCATCCTTGAAGATAGAGTGTAGAGGGGGAGTAAAGAAGAAAAAAGCCGCGGTCTCAACGGATCCAGAGTTAGATCACAGAGTCCACTAGATCCACAGCATTAATGGGATGGAGGTGTGGAGGGGGTAAGTACACTAGCCGGTCGGATTCCCATGCTGGTGGTCGCAAGCCAGTCGGGGAACGGATCCCCTACCACCAAGGGAGTGCTGGGTTACTCGGCTCTTACGAGATGCTCTCCCAGCGGCCAGAAATCCCCAGAATAGTATTTCATCTCATCACACACATCTCCCAGAATAGTATTCTATCCCGTCCCCTCACGGGAGTATCCCGTCCCCTCACGGGAGTATCCCGTCCCCTCACGGGAGAAGTTATACTAATTTATAAACGGTGTTGCTAACAATTACTATACAGTAACTTTAACACAGATGTTCATACAAGTATAACTAAACCAATAAAAGCAAGAACAGATCTGAGAATATTATTCCCGTTATTGCATTCAATGTTCTGTGGGAAGTATCGAATATTTCCTGCTACTATCCCATATATTGTATTGAGAGCTTTACCCGTTATGACAATGTAATTGTTTCAAAACGGACTATTGGGTAAACGCAACGTAGATACTGCTACTAAACTGATAAATAACTAAACATTATGATCTCTTACAAATACGGCAGGAACCTAAGCAGTGTCTTGTACTTGTGACTAAGGTTTAGGATTAAAGGCTGTCCTTCATTCAATTTAAACACTTACTTCCACTGCCCAGGTTCTCTGTTTAAACCTGAGGTTAGGTTAACCTAAGCCTAACTTACGCCCCGACATATATAAACCCTTCTCTTGAATCACTCATTGTTTCAATATCTGTGGATTACTTTTTGAATTATTACGAATTTAAACATGTCAATCTAAATTATTTGTACGGAAGCCAGATTTAAATTCGGTCAATCATTTCCTCTCGAGTGAAAATTCGTATACTCTAAAAGAAATATATATATGTCGGAGCATAGTAAAAGATTATCGATTAATCGAATCGTTATCGTTGTCTATGGCGTTGGAGTGGGGTAGTAGTCACTTCCGTTGTTTTGACAGTCTTTACCCTCGACCCTTTATATGCGGTCGACAGTCTAACTGAAGTCTTAGTCGTGCGCGGTCTCTCAAGAAGTGAAGTAGTGTCTAAATAGTGATAGTGTTGTGCAGTGTTGTGTTAGTGCTAGGAGTGCTGTCCGATCAAGGTCACGTGAGTACCTTACAATGTAATTACCTCGTCTTATGTTAGGTTAGGTTAGCCTTAGGTTAGGTTAGCCTTGTGTTAGATTCGGTTTATGTGCGTTTAACCTTGGGTTTAAACAGAGAGCTTGAGCAGTGGAGGTGAGTGTTATGATCATTTAAAGGAATTCCTTAAGCCTATACCTTGGTCACAAGTCCAAGGCACTGCTTAGGTTTCTCTCGTAATTGTTACAGATCATATTTGATCATTTATTGGTTCAATAGGAGTATCTACTTTGCGTTTACCCAATATTCCACTCATTATCATCACCCCTTTTAGTGTTCCCCAATATTCCCCATCTTCCTCCTTCCATCTCCCTTCTCATCGTTTTAAAATCCCTGACATCAGAAGTGGGATCACAAGCCCAATAGTTCACGTTTACGGTTTTTTGCGTATCATCTTGACGGTTATCTTAGTGTCAATGCTAGAGAAATAGTTTTTGAAAAAGTTAAAGTGGGTAGTACAAAATAAAAATTCAGAAATAGCTAATATCACATTACATAGTTGCGAAGGTAGTTTACAATCTTAAAATCGTGATTATTATTTGAAGTAGGTAGACTTTCGCTTTACATGAGGCACATCAGCCCTTACGGTAGTAAATTATGGTGTTGACAGTTTTTACGCATTGTGTTTGGAAATTACTGATCATATTAACGTTTTATTAGTGCGACAGAGAGCTTTTACGCTTTGTCGGAAAGATGTACTGGAAGCGTTGTCGCTTTGTTGTTATTGAGCCGTTGTAAGGTGGCTTTGTAGGCCCCGACGGTTGGGGCTGAAAGCTGTTACGCTTTGCTACGAATTTGAGATGTTTTCTGTAAAGAGTGTTGAGAGCTCTTTGTCTCTTTGTGTGTTAATGATTGAAATTCTTGTCTAGTGGAAAATAGTGCTGAAAGCTGTCACACTTTAACGAAGTTATTGGTCTATGAAACTAGTGTTACGTGTTACGTATTTTGAAACTGTGTAAAGGCAACGCGAGAGCGCGTTGATTATCAGAATGGCCGTGTCGGAGCATAGTAAAAGATTATCGATTAATCGAATCGTTATCGTTGTCTATGGCGTTGGAGTGGGGTAGTAGTCACTTCCGTTGTTTTGACAGTCTTTACCCTCGACCCTTTATATGCGGTCGACAGTCTAACTGAAGTCTTAGTCGTGCGCGGTCTCTCAAGAAGTGAAGTAGTGTCTAAATAGTGATAGTATTGTGCAGTGTTGTGTTAGTGCTAGGAGTGCTGTCCGATCAAGGTCACGTGAGTACCTTACAATGTAATTACCTCGTCTTATGTTAGGTTAGGTTAGCCTTAGGTTAGGTTAGCCTTGTGTTAGATTCGGTTTATGTGCGTTTAACCTTGAGTTTAAATAGAGAGCCTAGCAGTGGAGGCGAGTGTTGTAATTACTTAAAGGATATCCTTAAGCCTACACCTTGGTCACAAGTCCAAGGCACTGCTTAGGTTTCTCTCGTAATTGTTAGAGATCATATTTGATCATTTATCGGTTCAGTAGAAGTATCTGCGTCGCGTTTACCCAATATTCCACTCATTACCATCACCCCTTTTAGTGTTCCCCAATATTCCCCATCTTCCTCCTGCCATCTCCTTTCACATCGTTTTAAAATCCCCGACATATATTACTTGTGACCATCAGCTGCGATTCCGTAGGTGTGACGAGCAGTGGCAAGTGGAAACATGTAGAAAATTTTTTTTTTCAGTCATTTCCTCCCGTTTGAAAATTTGTCGGATTATAGTTTACGTAGTATCTTGAAGGAAAAATAAAGTCAGCTGACCATAACGTGGTGGATGATACGTCAACTGGCTGCTTGATCATGTAAAATTTTGATTTTTTTATAGCAAAATCACTATTACTATTTAAGTAGCTTGTTACAAACAGGAGTTTCGGGAGCAAATGAACGGAGTCGAAATCGAACAAGTTCCTACTATACTACTAATTTAGTGGCTCTACCATGACTCTTATTGCGATCCAATTCTACCTTAGAACAATTATTGTAATAAGAGATAATATTACAGTTCCAGATATTAGCTATTCCTCCTTCAGGGGAGGATAGGAAAAAATATGGATAGAAAAAATGGCCCTTTTATGTTTCGCCTAAAAGAGGTTCATTTTTAAGAACTTGGAATGTCATGATTATTTGCAAATTTTTCAATAATTAAACCACGTCTAGATTGGAAGTAATTCAGGATGAATGATTTAGAGTCAGTCAGGCAGTATAGTAGTAAGTCAGAAATACGAAGATAAATCTCGTTTGTCCCATATCAGGTCAGTAACTAGGATAGCGGTTAGGAGGGCAACGATTCTTTTATATTAGAAATCTATAGCTAACGGTGTAACTAATAACTATCCTTTACTATACTAGTTTTTATCTACAGGTGTCTCTCTACAAATTCTTGCTATTTAATATACTGTTTAAATTTTAAATTTCATAATCAAAAAGCAGAACAAAGCCACCAACCGAAAAAAACAGATGTTTAAGTTAGCTTCAGTTTCAAGTCTAAAAATTAGATTAAAATTTTTAGACTTAAAACTGACCTTTTATTTTGGCAATCTCAAATATTTTTCCCCAAGATGTAATAGATTTTTTAAACAAATATAACTTAAAATATTATCTGCGAGTGGCCTTACTAATACCAAAATTAGACTAGATGTGCTCTCGTTTCGCTTAAGGAAAATTGGCTCTATAATTCATTTATTCATGATATTAAGGGTTTCACAACTTGCTGATAAAGTAATTGATATACTATTCGGGTACACAACAAAATTATTATTTATTAATATGACTTATCAGATTACTATCAGATCTATATACCCATGTAATTGGCCCTTAAGTATGTCAATAGCTATTAAACAAAAATAATTCAGACTTTTTTCTTATTACAAACTTTCTTTAAAAGAGAAATAATATAGTTTAATTAATCTGTCAGTATCATTCTCAAGATAACTTTCATCCTCTTAGTATTTTTATTTCCAAAGAGCTAACAATTCTCATATATAAAATTCAATTCAGTAACTCGCAATAAAATCTTCAAGTTGTCTTTTATTTACTTTGCTATTGAAACAACGGAATTTGAGGGACTATTTTTAATTAAACTTTTGCCAAGTTGTTCAGAGAAATTTTGATATTAGTTTTGTCCGAATTTAAAGTATTTATGAAACAATGCTTAGAACTTTTCTCTTGCTGTACTTGATTAAATTTAAATATAGTAAACATGAGACTGGAATATGTCAAAGATTTACTTAAATTTGCATTATTCTAATAAATTATTCAAATTAGGACCTTGTTTAGGCAAACTGTCGAATTTTGGGTCTGTCGTGAGTATCTTTGGATAATTGTTGGGTTTATTCGCTTTTGTACCATCGGCCTTGGCATAAACTGGACTAGTGGCACTTGGCATAATACATATTATTTGGTCTATTATTCTAAATATCAATTACACTTTATAAAAAAATCAATCAATGCCTTTTATTATCGGAATTATTAATAAATTTAAGAACCAAAACACATTAAATTCTATTAAATATTGTCTAAGAATTTTCTAGTCGGTTTGTGTTGTTAAAGGAATTGTTTTTAATTTATATTGTTTTTTTTTAAAGAATGTGCCTGAAAGATTTAAGAAAATAAAAATAAAAAAATTGTATCAATGTATAATAAATAGTATGTGTTGCAAATATAAATAGTATTAGATAAGGTATAGATATAAATAGTAGTAGATAAGGCCCCTCTAAGTAAAGGAGAAGACCAACCACTTATTGTTCAAAGATACTAATACTTTAATATATTAAAACCATCAACATTCTAATTGGCAGTAACGCTAGAAGCAATTGAAAATATAATTTTTACGTCCAACATTTTTCGAACCAAACTCCAAAAAAGTTAAGCTCTGTGACAGTTTCTTTTTTATTATCACGTAAATAAACAGTACAAGTATTTAAATAATAACTCATTTAATTCCTTAAGCGGTTCTAGACTCACGTAAACTTCTTAGCTAATGGCGCGTCCGCCCACAGTTACAGAGGAATTAAATATTTATCTTTCTTAGACATCGTTAAAGAAAATATTTTATTGTAGATCTCAGTCTTTCCGTTTTCCTATTTATTACGATTACGAGTAAGCGTTGGAATACTCGTGGAGTGTAAAATATACGCTAAGACTACTTAGTTCACGCTAGATTGAATTGCCATTTTTTTATGGTGGATAAGGTGCAAACGAGCGAGACGAACAAGAGATACCCTTGTTTTGTCGATGCATTGCATCCTCGAAGATAGAGTGGGGAGGGGGAGTGAAGAAGAAAAAATGCTGCGGTCTCAACGGACCCAGAGTTAGATCCCAGAGTCCACTAGATCCGCAGCATTAATGGGATGGGAGTGGGGAGGGGGTAAGTCTGGCCCACATGCGGCTCGACCGGAACGAGCTATGACACTTGGTGGTCGGATTCACATGCTGGTCGGGGAAAAGATCCCCCACCACCAAGGGGGTGCTGGGTTACTCGGCTCTTACGAGATGCTCTCCCAGCGGCAGAGGGGAATATTCTAACCCGTCCCCTCACGGGTAGACTGCCATTACTATATTGTTAATCTTAACTTAAACGAATGTGCGATTTAATCTACTACTTACGTCATCTATTGACGAATTCTGTTACATAATCAAATAACTGGACCGAATTTGATAAAATCTGATACAGAGATAAGGATAGGCAGCTTGAGGAAGGATGGAGGAGGAAAAAAATACTTTAGAATACAAAGTAAACAAATGAGTGTGCTCGTATGCCATCTATCGGCGTCGGGGTGAAGTGTATGTCGAGTTGTGTGTCCGTTATGTCTTTCTTAAATCATATATAAATTAAAATGTAACATATAGTGATATAGTGATATAGTGTAGTGTGTAGCGATTAAAATGTGAAATTAAACTTAAATACACGTGATAATATGCATCGAATAATATGCGTGGAATAAGTACAGTTCTTGTATTCCTTATTTTTTATAATAATGTATAGAGATAAAGTCCACATTTTCAAACGACGTGGAAAAGTAGTTAAGAACCATTGTCGTGCAAAAGACGTTATCTATGTGACCCTTATTGCGATTCGGTTTTCGACAATTTTTGTGATATTCTTGTCACGCAGCGCGTTACGGACAGAAGATAACTAACGTTATAATTTCTTAATATTTTGACAGGAACCCAAGCAGTGTCTTGGACCTTTGGCCAAGGTGTAGGCTTAAGAATATCCTTTATTCAATTGGAACACTCGCCTCCACTGCTCATGTTCTCTATTTAAATCTAAGGTTAGGTAAACCTAAGCCTAACTTACGTGACTACATATATATATATATATATATATATGTAGTCACGTAAGTTAGGCTTAGGTTAGCTGGCTTAGTGCCTCCACCGCATCCTTTATGTTCAAAGGTTTCTGGAAGAGGTCTCTTTTAAGAGATAAGTAATTCTTTGTACACAAGATACAAATAGGTAAATAAAATAATATCTTTTTTCTACTAATACACACATTAGGGGAAGGGATTTTTAGGACTAATTATGAGAACATAACTACATAGAGTTACAGAATATATAACTAACCCGATGTTTTTCAATATTAATTACGGGTTTATTTACTGAATAAGCTCGGCTAGTGTATACAACTCCAATATCCGCTTGATCGCTCAAAAATTTTCATTACAACTTCTAATATTCAATACAACTACCATACATCAAAGGGTAAAGTAACCATATTAAAAATTCTCGAAACTCAGACTCGAAAGCCGGAAAAAATAGATTATACCAGTTCAGCGAATTTAGATATTGAAATAAAATGAACTTTACCGTTCATGGAATTTTAATCAAAAATCGGTATAGGAAATAAATGTTACGGGTAATTGTTTTTTGCATGCCCTTTTAACCAACTTTAAATAACAAGAGGTTCTTAGAGTTATTTTTATTATATATTAGTCGACCAGACATACAATTTAGATTTATCAAAAAATAATTAATTTTCAATAGTTGCTTAATAAAGATATTCAGGCGCCTATAACAGTAAACATATTTTATTATTATCCCACAATAACTGAATTTTCCGGGATAAAAAGTAGCATATTTGTTAATCCAGGTTATAAAGTATCTGTGTACAAAATTTCACTGAAATCCTTTCAGCCATTTTTGCGTGAGTACCAAATATACAAACATCCAACCACAAAATATTTTTTTTATAAATATCACATAATTTGTAATGAAAGTTATATTTTTTGCGAGTGCAAATAAAAATATAACTTCAGTTTTTTGGGTATTTTAAATGCTTTAAGAAAACAATTATCTTGCTAACATTATAATGTAAAAGTTTGTATGTTTGTATCTTAGTCAATTTGTTGGAGAGGTGTGTGAGTAAGGAAGAGAGTTGACTAGTTATTACTCAATAAAAAGTCTTACTAATACTAAAGCTAGTGACTTCGATGGAGAAAGTGTGTCTTGGGTTATTCCAAAAATATTCTAGATAGGAATTATTTACATAAGAGGAAAAGATGAGTAGTGACGTCATCAATAATGAAATTATTGCACGAACGAGCCCAGACAAGCGTGACGTGTGAGAGTGAAAGGTGATCTCGAATGAACACACAATATCGGAATGTGGAGGAAAGTGAAAGAAAACCGTTTCATTGACGATAGACGAAATTCCGTGAGTTAGATTGTACTTGTATTTTTGTATGTACAATTTTAATTTTAGACAATTTTTAATTTACATTTTGGCATCGAAGTTTTGGGGTTAGTCAAGTTTTCAACTTCAAACTTTGGCATCATAATTTGTAGGGTTGGTCAAGTTTTCAACTTGAAACTTTTGCATCATAATTTGTAGGGTTGGTCAAGTTTTCAACTTGAAACTTTGGCATCATAATTTGTAGGGTTGGTCAAGTTTTCAACTTGAAACTTTGGCATCATAATTTGTAGGGTTGGTCAAGTTTTCAACTTGAAACTTTTGCATCATAATTTGTAGGGTTGGTCAAGTTTTCAACTTGAAACTTTGGCATCATAATTTGTAGGGTTGGTCAAGTTTTCAACTTGAAACTTTTGCATCATAATTTGTAGGGTTTGTCAAGTTTTCAACTTGAAACTTTGGCATCATAATTTGTAGGGTTGGTCAAGTTTTCAACTTGAAACTTTTGCATCATAATTTGTAGGGTTTGTCAAGTTTTCAACTTGAAACTTTGGCATCATAATTTGTAGGATTAGTCAAGCTTTCAACTTGAAACTTTAGCATCATAATTTGTAGGGTTTGTCAAGTTTTCAACTTGAAACTTTGGCATCATAATTTGTAGGATTAGTCAAGTTTTCAACTTGAAACATTAGCATCACAATTTGTAGGCTTTGTCAAGTTTTCAACTTGAAACATTGGCATCAATTAAGTTTAGTTAAATTTTCAACTTAAAACTTTGGCATCAAATTTTAAGGTTAGTCAAATGTTCAACTTGAAACTGACATGGAATTTGTAGGGTTTGACATCAATCTTATAGGATTAGTCAATTTGAAAATTTATTAATCCTGTTTCCCAAAGTTTGGCATCAAATTATTATGGATAGACGTATAGCCAATTAATTATTAATAGTTTGAACTTTTTACATGAAATGATTTGGGATAGCAAAATTATTATCTGGGATTGTCGTTGGACCTTCGATAATTATGATAACCTTTCTACTTCTAATACCGTAGATTTGGGTATTGAAAGCTTCCATCTAAGTCGAATATAAGTCTATTCTACCCTCAAAAACAGAGTATTCATAGATGAGAATGCCGTTATGATACAATTTTTTGAAAATAACTAAAGAATTGACTACTTCCAAAATTAGAAATATTCTTCACTGAACTGATTTAACTGAAATTAAGAATTTCAGAAAAAAAGTAAGCTCATCAATCTATCCGTATATAATCAAACTATTGAACCACCCCGATTTCACACGATGTCGCGACTATAATATGAATGTCCCGGCTTCGCCCGGATGCAATTTAACACGTGTATTTAGCCGTAACCATAGCGGTTAGCGGTCCCTGCATTTTAAAGTTGTAATATCTTCAAAAATAATTATTTAAATTTCCTGCTGTAAAAGACCATATTGATCTTTATTAAATGCACAATGTATTTAAGGAATCTAATTGAATAAGGATTAATGCTGTATTATTTCAAATCGCTTCGTAAATAAGCCATTATTTCTCTTAAAAGTAAAGGATAAAAAATGGTTATTGTGGGATATCCTTAAGTGATAGACATATATCATCTTAGACTTTTTTGTACACCTTAAAACTGTAGTACATTATTTTGATCTATCTCGTAGGGTTCAGCCAACGTTTGCAATGTAAGCGCAAAAAAATGTGTTTATTTACGACATCACATTAGAAACCTCTAAAATTATCACAGTTTCTCTACTATATTATGTATGTATTATACATATAAACCTTCCTCTTGAATCACTCTATCTAATAAAAAAAATTGCATCAAAATCCGTTGCATAGTTTTAAAGATCTAAGCATACATAGGGACAATATAACAGCAGGAAGCGATTTTGTTTATACTATGTAGATATTAAGAACCTCTTATTTTGTAAATAGGTTAAAAAAATACCAGTTAGAATATATCAGTGTCACTGCTACCCGGATACTAAATACGATGCGACGATCTAACGAATCGAAAGTTGGACAAACAAACAAATCAACGGAACTGTGGATTTAAAAAGCGCTTCTAAAACTCGAAACGTGATAAACATCTCACTCAATCTGAATAGAAATATTGAGTGAGAATCAGATATCCAGTTTTGCACAACGAATTTTTAAAATATAAACTAGAATTCTAACAAAGCCTGAACCTTGCGACTCAGGTGTAAGTTCAGGGGTTGCCTATTTAAACTCCCTTTGTATCCTTAAAACTAGGTGTCATTATTGATATATTGGAAGATCCTTTATTGAGGATTACGTTGGCATGACGGATGAATCATGGGATCCTGTATATCCTATACCTTGTTCACAAGGTCCAAGCCTACAAGATAAATTATTTTATAAATATAAACGCATTGTAATATCATAAATATTTTTTATTATTTTATCTAATAGGTACATATAAATGACATGATAAGAACTCGAAAAGTAATTGGAACTTGGGACCTGGGTAAAGGGTAACAGGACCCTATTGCGATCGACATGTTATAAAGGAGATCTTGTACCAGTTACTCTATACTACGATATCCACTATGAAATCATTAAATCTATCTATCAGGAAAGAATTTATAAGCTGTCAATCCAGTTTGGAAATTCAGGAGATAAATATTGCAACATTAATAGCCCATGATAGTGGTCCAAGTTGTATCTTTACCCATCATCCTATCCTCACGAAAAATTAATTCTGTAGTAATTTTTAATGAAAAGAGTATAACAAACACTTTAACGATAGTAATAAATCATTCTCGCCCGACAGAACATCGTTAGTAAATACAAAAGAAAGTTATTTGTTAAGCTTACTAGTAGAATTTTCAAGTATTTATTCACTAAAGTATAAATAATGATACCCATTACTGGGGCTTGTGACCTTGGTTCAGGTTTACAAGACCCTTTAACATCAATACTCGATCCCACCACTTAACAATTAAAAAAAAAGACCATTGATTGATTTTTGGTTATCTTGTCGTTAAAATACACAAAATTAGCCATCACATCAAGCCATAACATGTTTAATGCATTTTGTCAAAGCTTTCAAATGTGAAGCTGAGTTTACAACACTAGTTTACCTAAAAGGTTGGAGAAGAAGCTGAGAATTCTTGAATCAAAGAATACTAGTCGACCACTCAGAAAGTTTTGCAAAAAAAAAGTTTTCATGTATTAGGTAGTCACTTGTAATTATTTTGAAAAATTTGGTTATTTAAAAATAAAAATATAATAAGTAATAATATAAAGCCAAATTAAATCATCTTGCCTCATTTAAAAATGGATCTGCATAGAAAACATTTTCGTGCGACGATTTTAAATATGGCCTAAAACCTGATGATCGACTTCAAATGGCTTTTATGGATAAAGGACCTTCAAAAATAACCATCTGCCGTTGGCATAGCGAGTTCAAGCGCGGTCGCCTTACGATGAACAAAGGAATGGTCGTCCTTCGACAGCCGTCGTAACGGAAGTAAATGTGCTGGCAGTTAAAACAATAAATCAAGAAAACAGGCGAATTACAAACGAAAAGATTCAGCATACACTGCAGATTGGTTCGAGAAGTTCACAAGATTCTACACGAGCACCTTCGCGTGAGGAAGATAGTTTCAACTAAGCTCAGAAACAGGATCATGTGGAGTGGTGCCGAGTTATAATTCAAAGATTGGAAGCAAGCTCGTCTCGGTGCGTACGATCCAGATACGATCGATACGATCCAGAAAGAAAGCATCAGTCGACAGTTGGCTGTTTCAAAACGAACCAACGCCTACGAAAGTGAAGCAATGAGAAGCGCAGGGAAAATGTTGATGGCTAGTTTCTTCACTTTGATGGGGTATCTGGTTTCAATTCCATTACGAGACTAAATCACAAGCAATGCAGAATGGTATGCCCCAAAACAACTACCAGAAGTGTTGTAAGCAATGAGCAACAAGCGACCGAACACCAAGCTGCGCGTGGACTGCTTCACCATGACAACGCACACGCGCACTCAACGCACAAAACGGGGACTTCCTGGACACCATACTGATCAGAGTCTTGGGTTACCCTCCTTACAGTACTAATCTGGCGCCCTGTGACTTATTTTTATTCTATAAAATAAAAAATATGCTGAAAGGGATACAGTTTTCATCGTCGAAAGACGCGTTAACAGCGTTCGAGAAGGCCGTGAAAGAGGTGTCTGCGGCGGGCTGGAAAAAATGTTTTAAAAATTGGTTCAGACGTATCAAACTTTGTGTAGAGGATGGTGGAGAGTTCTTTGAAAAGATTTAATTAAAATATTTTATCCATAGAAGTTAGTTTTTCAGTTTCTCAAAACTTTGTCCCACGTATATTAACTCAGATTTAACAAAAACATTTAATTTTTCAATATATTGCTGCTTACAATTTATTATTAACCACAGGAACTATGATTTTTTATGGGATGGGATAATCCAGGTTATTAAGTTTTTGTGTGCCAAATTTTTTTTGATATCCATTTAGCCGTTTTAGCGTGAGTCAAACATACAAACTTTCACATTTATAATATTAGTAGAGAAGATCAATATTATATTTGGTCATCTACGCTATTTCTCAAAGCGAACATATACTTTTTATTTTTATTTATTTATATGTTAAAGGATAAGGACTCATAAACAGGGACAACGTGAGGTCAGATTTTATAGGTTTTAGGTCAGCGCGGTTTTGTAGTGGTGATAAAATTCAATAGCTTTGATAACGATTGGGATGAAGAAAAAGATGCTTTTTGAATGGAAATAAAATTAGATTTTACTATCCAATACGCTTTCGCTTCGCTGAGGTGTATTTAAACTGTTCACCCACTCACTTACTTTATTCATTCATATTCTACCCGCAACTATGAATCATATATTATCTCTTATCGTTAAGGAAACGTTCGTAAGAAACGTTTTCGTTCGTCCGTTTCCGGCTCCGACTTGATTTGCAAATCCGATTACCACGAAAAAGTCTTTTAATTTTTCGGGTTGATATATAGCCTATGACACTCACAAATAATGTAACTTTCCATTGGTAAAACAATTTTCAAAATCAGTTCAGTAGATCCAGAGACATCCATACCCCCTATAACCTTACAAAGTTTACCTCTTTATAATATTAGTATAGATTAGTATTGAGGTTTTGGGAAACCTTTACAGGGTTTCTTTAGGGTTCCCTACTTTGAAATGAATAAGGAACACTTATAGAACAACTTCGTTATCCGTCTGTCTGTCTCACAAAACACTTTTTCTCAGGTCTCGTGGAGGTCTCGAGTTGAAGGGAATATTTCCCGCAAGCAGTTCTGTAAAGCTGTGAAAAAATCCTTTAAAAATTAATCTAAAGATACTCGCCTTTATATTTAAATCGTAAAGGAATCAAAACCTGTAGTAATTCTCATTGACCTAGACGTAAAGAAATTTATTAATATCAATGACCAATTATTTTACTCAGGATCGCGGATTGGTATCAAATTGAAATTAATATCAAATATTTAGATTTACAGTCTATAAGAGCTGTAAAACCATTAAACTTCTAAAGTTAATGCAATCAAAACTTATAGAGTACTTCACGTTAATCTAGAATCGAAAATAAAAAATCCAAATTTAATTCAATTCTTTCCAAAAACAGTTTTCCAACCTTAAGTTGTTCAACAGATAATACAGTTATTTCTACATTTTATGATTTATAAGTACCTTGTCATAGTGTATGATAATATAATATCTACGGTCACAGGGTGGTCATTCAGGTCAGTCATGGTCATTTAACTTGTACATGGTATTGTGGCGTAAATAATTTATTATTTATATTTATATGTCTTTGTATACGCTTTCAAGTTACTAGTTAATACAGTTATAGTTGATTTACATAATATGCTGATACCCGCCCTCGTTTTGGTTTGATAGTAACAAGGTCGGGGTGGTCATGAAAAATCTAGACAACTTTTGGGGACCAAAATATAATCAAAACCAGCAGACCCACCCTTGTTTCGCTTAAATATTTAAAATGGATGAATGACCAAATAATTTTTTTTTCAATTATATAAAATTTTATTAACTAAGTTACCTACCTCTAGTTAAAACAATAATTACTTAGAAGGACGGTCAGCTTAACCCTCCCTAATAAGCACTCCCTAAACCTCTTAAGTGTTACTTTTTGTCTTTTGAATATCATTTCAACGGGAAGTACTAGATAATATAAGCAGAAGTGATGGCCCAGTGGTTGAGACGTCAAGTCTTACTCGGGAGGTCCGAGTTCGATCCCCCAGACAGGCACACACCTCTGACTCTGAGTTATGTGTGTTTTTAGCAATTGAATATCACTTGCTTTAACGGTGAAGGAAAACATCGTGAGGAAACCTGCACTCCTGAGAGTTCTCCATGTTCTCAAGGGTGTGTGAAGTCTGCCAACCCGCACTGCGCCAGCGTGGTGAACTATGGCCTAATAACTCCTCATTCTGAGGAGGAGACTCGGCTCAGCAGTGGGCCATTGAAGGGTCGTGATGATGAGATAATATAAAGTTATCAACAGTGTTGCTAACATTATGTAACAGTTGGGAAAACGTCGGAAGTATCAGCACGAAATAATTTCAAATATCAAAATACTTATTTGAAATTGCCGAAAAAGCAACAGATGATGACTTCCTTGACAGGTGTTATCAACTCTTTGTTTCCCTTTAATAATAACTACCCGCCGCTGCATGTATTATACTTATTATACAACTACTGTGCATGTATTATACTTATAGCTTCCTCTTGAATCACTCTATTTGTGAAAACCGCATTAAAATCCGTTGCTTAGATGTAAGTATAAATATTCAAGAAACTTAGCATGTCTGAGATTTGAGAATTGCTACTCAGATTAATGTTGCCAACATCATAACAGCCTTTACCAGTTGTCTCACCTTTAAATTATTCAAATCAATGTTACCAGCATCATAACAGAATTTATCAGTTGTGTCACCTTTGAAAGTCAAATGCTACTCTGATTAATGTTGCCAGCATCATAACAGCCTTTATCAGTTGTGCCACCTTTGAAAGTCAAATGCTACTCTGATTAATGTTGCCAGCATCATAACAGACTTTATCAGTTGGGCCACCTTTGAAAATCAAATGCCACAAAGATCAATGTTGCCAGCATCATAACAGACTTTATCAGTTGTGTCACCTTTGAAAGTCAAATGCTACTCTGGTTAATGTTGCCAGCATCATAACAGCCTTTATCAGTTGTGCCACCTTTGAAAATCAAATGCCACAAAGATCAATGTTGCCAGCATCATAACAGCCTTTACCAGTTGTCCCACCTTTAAATTATTCAAATCAATGTTACCAGCATCATAACAGAATTTATCAGTTGTGTCACCTTTGAAAGTCAAATGCTACTCTGATTAATGTTACCTTTATCACTTGTGCCACCTTTGAAAATCAAATGTCACAAAGATCAATGTTGCCAGCATCATAACAGCCTTTACCAGTTGTCCCACCTTTAAATTATTCAAATCAATGTTACCAGCATCATAACAGAATTTATCAGTTGTGTCACCTTTGAAAGTCAAATGCTACTCTGATTAATGTTACCTTTATCACTTGTGCCACCTTTGAAAATCAAATGTCACAAAGATCAATGTTGCCAGCACCATAACAGCCTTTATCACTTGTTCCGCCTTTAACAGTCAAATGCTACTCAGATTAATGTTGCCAACATCATTTTTGGTTATAAATAAAATATACTAGTTTTTTTATTTCATTAAACAAATTTTATTTGGATTGTCTATCCAACCTGTCTATCAAAAAGTAACAAAAGTGTTGCTAACATATGGTAATTAAATAATGGTAATGGATAATGGACCTAATATTAAAATTTCTCTATAGTTTACGAGGTCAAGGCGAAGTGATAATATTTTTAGTAGTTAATTTGATATGATAATTATATGAATAATTATATTATAAGCAACTGAGTTCAAGAACTTCAGTTTAGTTTTAATTAGAGCTTCATCTGAACTAAACGCGCGCGCACTAAAACTTTAAAAAAGTTTAAACGATTGTGAGTGATTGTGAAGTTAATTTAGATAGGAATTAATAAGTAAGTTGTTTCTATTTATTTATTTAATTTTCAAAAACCACAGCTGTTATTATACTATAGCTAAAATTCAAAACAAAATTCCCTTGATAATAAATTACAATTAATCTACAACAGCTCGAAGAATAAATGATGATTAAACGAACTTACCTGTAAGTGAAGTCATCAAGTAGACTTATTATGAGAGGTTTGTTCGAAAGAATAATTCCTTTAATCATGAAATAGGAAACGCAAAATTTAATATCGTATATTTAGGTATACTGAGGTTATTTAAAACACATTAAAAAGTGAAAAAGCAGTGATGGCCCAGTGGTTGAGACTTCAAGTCTTACTCGGGAGGTCCGAGTTCGATCCCCCACTCAGGCACGCACTTCTGACGAAAACATCGTGAGGAAACCTGCACTCCTGAGAGTTCCCTAAAGTTCTCAAAGATGTGTGAAGTCTGCCAACTCGCACTGGGCCAGCGTGGTGGACTGTGGCCTAATACCCTCCTCATTCTAAGGAGGAGACCCGGCTCAGTAGTACGCCATTGACGGGTCGTGATGATGATTAAAAAGTGTTTAATAAATAAAGCTTACTACTCTGTACAAGATTACTTGAACGATGACAAAGCTTGGAATCTAAATGACGTTGATGCTCACCTGAATGATTATATCTATGTAACAGAACACAGACAGACTGATGGCGTTTTGATGCGAGCGACTGTTGAGCTAGCCAGATCTTCTCAACAGATAACTTTCTGAGCAGTTGGTAGCTTTAGACAAACTGTTCGTCTAATTGAAATCAACTATTTTGTGTTTGAGTTTGGAGATGCTAGTCCAAATCAAACGTATGTTTCAAGATTTGTCTCACAAACAGAGACTTTCTTGAAATATTTCGTTGTATAAACGAGGCCTACATCACCCAAAATAATTAGGATAACGGCGCGGCTGATACACTAATATCTCCAGAATTAAACTCATTATCTAAGAAACTTCACAAATGTTTCAGCTAAATGACACTTTCAAGGCTTTAGCGGGTGCGAACTGGATATAACAACAATATGAAACTGTGACGAGAAACATGGCGCTAATTACTCTGATACAAGAATTGATAAAAATATTTATCTTAACCCTTAATTTCTTGCGTGGGGTATCGCACAACCCGCGAAGTTTTTGACTTCTTTTCTATACGTGCTGCATATTTAAAACCTACGAAACCAAAGATACGGCTAAGCTTATATTTTACAGTTTAATCGTGGTAGGTTCATTAAATACCATTTTAATTTTTAATATATGTCGGGGATTTTAAATGATGTGAAAGGAAATGGAAGGAGGGAGATGGGGAATATTGGGGAACACTAACAGGTGGGATTGGTATCGAATGGAATATTGGGTAAACGCAACGTAGATACTCCTATTGAATCGATAAATTATCAAATATGATCTCTAACAATTACAAGAGGAACGTAAGCAGTGCCTTGGACTTGTGACCAAGGTGTAGGCTTAAGGAGCTTTAAGTAATTACAACACTCGCCTCCACTGCTAGGCTCTCTATTTAAACCCAAGGTTAAACGCACATAAACCTGACCTAACACAAGACGAGGTAATTACATTGTATGGTACTCAGATGACCTTGATCGGCAGCACTCCTATCACTATTTAGACACTACTTCACTTCTTGAGAGACCGCGCACGACTAAGACTTCAGTCAGACTGTCGATGGCATATAAAGGGTCGAGGGTCGAGACTGTCAAAACAACGGAAGTGACTACTACCCTACTCCAACGCCATAGACAGCGATGATGATTCGATTTAATCGATAACCTTTTACTATTCTCCGACATATATATAGGATTGGTAAATTTTAAAAGTAGTGATGGCCCAGTGGTTCACTCCTGAGAGTTCCTTAAAGTTCTCAAAGGTGTGTGAAGTCTGCCAACCCGCACTGGGCCAGCGTGGTGGACTACGGCCTAATACACTCCTCATTCTGAGGAGGAGATCCGGCTCAGCAGTGGGCCATTGACGGGTCGTGATGATGATGAAATTTTAAAACTATTGTGTTATATTATTATTTTAGATTTAATAGTAGGGAAGGATACATGAAAAAGGTTGTATGTATTTTGTTGTTGAATGACTGGAAATTAAATGACGAATGATGACGAATTGTTTGAAAGAAAATAATATATGGAATGACAGTATGATGGAAGACGTAAAGACGTATTTTCTTAGATGTATCACCACATAGTACAATATATAAAACAAAGTCGCTTCCCGTCTAAACTACGCAATGTATTTTGATGCGGTTTTTTTAATAGATAGAGTGATTCAAGAAGGTTTATATGTAAAATACTTGCACCGGTGCGAAGCCGGGGCGGGTCGCTAGTATTTTATAATGCAGAGGAAATAAATTATTCGGAATACCTACTTTTAATGTTTTATTTTATACTAGAGGGCTGCCCTCGCTTCGCTCCGGGTATTTAAAGCAATATCATAATTGATGTCCTTAAATTGTCACTCTGTAATTGTGTAGTTTTTCATTATTTGAAAAATTAGAGAGAGTAAGAAAAAGTTATAAAAACAAAAATAATAAAAAAATAAATAAAGAAAAGTGACAGATGATAAAAGAGGGACAGAGCAGAACCGAAATTGAATGGGTAAAGGAGAGAGAGAAAGAGAGACAGAGAGAAAGACAGAAATTATCGAATGAAAGAAAAGAAGATAATCATTCTGAACAGATAAAAATAAAAATTAAACTGAGAAAAAAGAGAGAGGATGAGAGACAATGATAGTATTATAAGAAAAAGAAAGACGGAAATACTATAGACTTCTCTCAGTGAAAGAATTTTTAAAATCAGATTAGAAACAACAAAGGGGCCATATTCTATTAATTAAAACATGTATATGGCAACACTAAATCACCTTTGCCTCTCACGAATAGTGTAGTTTTCTAACAGGGAAAGAATTTTTAAAATCAGATTAGAAACAACAAAGGGGCCATATTCTATTAATTAAAACATGTATATGGCAACACTAAATCACCTTTGTCACTCACGAATAGTGTAGTTTTCTAACAGGGAAAGAATTTTTAAAATCAGATTAGAAACAACAAAGGGGCCATATTCTATTAATTAAAAAATGTATATGGCAACACTAAATCACCTTTGTCACTCACGAATAGTGTAGTTTTCTAACAGGGAAAGAATTTTTAAAATCAGATTAGAAACAACAAAGGGGCCATATTCTATTAATTAAAAAATGTATATGGCAACACTAAATCACCTTTGTCCCTTACGAATGGTGTAGTTTTCTCTCAGTGAAAGAATTTTTAAAATCAGATTAGAAACAACAAAGGGGCCATATTCTATTAATTAAAACATGTATATGGCAACACTAAATCACCTTTGTCCCTTACGAATGGTGTAGTTTTCTCTCAGTGAAAGAATTTTTAAAATCAGATTAGAAACAACAAAGGGGCCATATTCTATTAATTAAAACATGTATATGGCAACACTAAATCACCTTTGTCCCTTACGAATGGTGTAGTTTTCTCTCAGTGAAAGAATTTTTAAAATCAGATTAGAAACAACAAAGGGGCCATATTCTATTAATTAAAACATGTATATGGCAACACTAAATCACCTTTGTCCCTTACGAATGGTGTAGTTTTCTCTCAGTGAAAGAATTTTTAAAATCGGAATAGAAACAACAAAATGGCCTTATTCTATTATTTAAAAAATGTATATGGCAACACTAAATCACCTTTGTCACTCGCGAATAGTGTAGTCTTCTATCAGTAAAAAATTTTTTAAATCGGATTTTTAGTTTCTGAAAAATTCTTCAATTCACAAAATGACCACCTTATGGCACTTAAATGGCCATATCTTTTTAATTAGAGTATTTATGGCAACACCATATAGCCTATGTTACCCGGAAAGGATGTAGCTTCCTATCGGTGAAAGAATTTTCAAAATCGGTTCAGTACTTTTTGAGCCTATTCGCAACAAACAAACAAACATACAAACATACAAACATACAAACATACAAACATACAAACATACAAACATACAAACATACAAACATACAAACATACAAACATACAAACATACAAACATACAAACATACAAACATACAAACATACAAACATACAAACATACAAACATACAAACATACAAACATACAAACATACAAACATACAAACATACAAACATACAAACAATCAAATCTTTCCTCTTTATATAATAGTATAGATTTATTATAAAAATATTCAAACGTTAAATAAACAATTTTTATTATTATTCTGTAGAAACTCTGAATTTTCTGGGATACAAAGTAGCCTATGTGTTAATCCAGGATATAAAGTATCTGTGTGCAAAAACTCTTTAACATCCGTTTAGCCGTTTTTAAACGATTGAGTAACAAACATCCCAACATCTAAACGTTAAAATATACAAACTTTAAGATTTATATCTTTATTATTTTTTTATATATATGTATGTAAACTCTCCTTTGATTACAATGTATTATTATAATTTTTCTGTGTATGTTTTTAAATTTGCTGTCTTCTCTGGTTTATGGTCAGTTTCATAAATTCACATAATCTTTCTCATTTGGAGTGCATATAGCCCTACGTAGGGTAGTGTCGAGTCATCCTATAGCAACACTGTTGATAAATCTATATTCGGGGGTAGTACTATTTATGTTACTCTAAGACTGTATATAACCACTGTTCCGATAGACTTGAGCCAGTTGTCAAACGGAGCTCGCCTGGTGACGATTATGGCTGTTACAGTGCGATATTGGTCCCATGTAGATGACATTATATTTTTAAATTAAACCTACCGAGACCCTCGAAAATTCTTTTTAGTAATAATTATATTGGGTTATAAATAAAACGTATTTGTTCAGTGATTTTATTGAAACTGTGTAAACATCGCTTAGACAGTAAACATTTGTATGAGCTCCACATTTGAGCTAGTTTAGCAAATATTTGCTAGTAGAATATAAGATTTAAAATATAGAAGTATTTTAGACATTTATAAAAGTTTTCCTCTTTAATTACGTTAGTCTGTTTGCCTGAAGTTATTACCAGTTGGGAAGGTTATCTGTTTGCCCATAATAGGCAGATTATAAGAAGTAATTTCATTGATTTAACGTCACACTAGTTTTTGCTTAAATATCTATAATATCCTAAAGTGTTACCACGCTAGGTGTTGAGGTTATGAGTCGCAAGACTCAGGTGTTAGGCAACTTCTTGGCTATATTACCACAGTAGGCCATTCATTGGTCCATAATACTACGGACATACAATAACAGCTATGAGTGTCTTAAGTAAACGAATTTCAAATCTTTAAACGAAGATCCTATCAATTTTTCAAAGTACCCATGGTATAAGAGTTCCGAAACATATGATGGAGATCCAGTTCTATTTTAATCACTTTGTGGCAGATTCCATAATATAACAAAAAATTAATCAAAATAAACGAATCTATGTATGTATTAGTTTTTTTTATTCAATTCTATTGCAATAATTAGAAATCCGTTAGATTATTCATCGAACATGTAGGAAATATCGGAAAACAGAAAATATTTATTTATGGAGAAGATATCAATTCATGATATTTATATGAAGACTCGGCATGTTGTAGGTTTATATATTTGAATGTATGTTACTTAAATCCCTTAAAAATCAGCTGAATGTATTTCAATGAAATAACACCCAAATATCCTTTATAACTTGGATTAACTTTTAAGCGTTTTTTATCCCGAAAAACGTGGTAAATTTTACCCGTGCGTAGTCAGGAGCGGGTTAATTTCATATATATCTATACTATTATATAAAGAGGAAAGATTTGATTGTTTGTATGTTTGTTTGTTTGTCGCGAATAGGCTCAAAAACTACTGAACCGATTTTGAAAATTCTTTCACCGATAGAAAGCTACATCCCTTCCGGGTAACATAGACTATTTGGTGTTGCCATAAATATTCTAATTAAAAAGATATGGCCATTTAAGTGCCATAAGGTGGCCATTTTGTAAATTGAAGGGTTTCTCAGAAACTACTAATCCGATTTTAATTTTTTTTTCACTGATAGAAAACTACACTTTTCGTTAGTAACAAAGGTGATTTAGTGTTGCCATATACATTTTTTAGTTAAACGAATTGGGCCATTTTCTCGTAACTAACCCGATTTTAAAAATTCTTTCGCTAATAGAAAACTATACTTTTTGTGAGTGACAAAGGTGATTCAGTGTTGCCATATACATTTTTTAGTTAAACGAATTGGGCCATTTTCTCAAACTAACCCGATTTTAAAAATTCTTTCGCTAATAGAAAACTATACTTTTCGTGAGTGACAAAGGTGATTCAGTGTTGCCATATAAATTTTTTAGTTAAACGAATTTGGCCATTTTCTCGTAACTAACCCAATTTTAAAAATTCTTTCGCTAATAGAAAACTATACTTTTCGTGCGTGACAAAAGTGATTTAATGTTGCCATAAACACTTTATTAATTAATAGAACACGGCCGTTTTGTTACTACTAATCCGATTTTAAAAATTCTTTCACTGAGGAAGTCTACAGTATTTCTGTCTCTCTTCCTCTTATATATTATCATTCTCTCTCATCCTGTCACTTTTTTCTCTCTTTAATATTTATCTTTATCTCTGTTCAGAATGGTCAGTTTCTGTTCGGTTTCTTTCTTTCGATAGTCTCTCTCTCTTTCTCTCCTTTATTCTTATTTTTGTACATATATTCTTAATTTTACATATACTTTAACGTAGACGAAGTCACGGTAGTCGACTAGTAATATATAAATCTGAAGAGTTTGTTTGCTTGAACGCGCTAATCTCAGGAACTACTGCTACACCCATTTATCGAGGAAGGCTATATAACATCACGCTAAGACCAATGGGAGCGGCGCTTTACGCGGACGAAGTCGCGCAGGTCGACTGTAAAAATACGTATCAATAACAAATACATATACATATAATTATGAAATTAAACGAAGCATACAAATGTGAATAGCAGTGAAAGTAGTAAACACTAACATGTAATCTGTATGCATGACGGTGAACCATACCGACGGCGGTTACTGATGCGGACAACTTTTTTTTACATCGTTATTGGTATCGGTCGATGTACTGACTCACGAAATTTCCAGTTTTCACCTTAATGGGCCCTTTTCTAAAACTAGCTCCATCCACGTTTCTCACTTTATTGACCATGGTAAATGTTAGTCAAAGAATTTAAAAAAGGATAAGCTTGTCTTAATATTTCACATAGAGCTTACTGTTAGTATGAGTCCTTATGTATGGTGATAGATATTATTGCGTATAAATATACTCTCTAGACGAAGACAAAGCAAAAACCTTTTATCTTGAACGTTGCCTAATCGCTTATTGTTGCCTAATACATGTATGCTTCATTATGCAGAAGGCTGTACTTAGGCCTTGTGAGGAGAATGCCTTTCTATGGCGCACCGGTCAGGTTAGGAAACGTGACCAGAGAGACCAGATTACTACTACGTAGATCACAAGGTCAGTGAAGACCTTCACGGGATATCAGACGGTCTACTGGACGGTGGGTACCCTCTTTACTGGTGATATGTCATTGAATCTGGGAATACCCCAGGGAAGTTGTGGAACTTTTTGTTTGTTTTGAGATGGAATCCCATGAGGAACCAATAACAGAAGAAGAGTTCCTTATGGGATAAGACCACAAACACTTGTGCAGTGCCCAGCCTGAGAGTCGCAAGGCTTCCGTCTACGTGTCGTCGTTGGTGGATCCTATGAGAGGGATGCTGTAGGGGAAAGAGCAATAGCATGCCGTTGCTATATTCTTGAAAGCGATCCCGGTGGAAGCGGCGGTTTTTAGTATATAGTACAACACTTCACGCTATGAGCACCACATACCCTTATACCCAGGTGGGGTTCCGTGATTGCTTTATTCTGCACTACCTGTATGAAGCCGCTGTGGGTCGTTAGTTATTTCATTTCAACAAATTGAATTAATAAGGAACGTTAGCAAATTTTAATACCATACATATTGCTCAGCTCAAGCAATATTTCCCGCATGATGCAACTTTTATAGCCCATTTGTATAATTATTATAGCCTCTATACAAATAAAATGTCTATTATTTCGGTGATATTCTAATATTTTGTTTTATTATTACGACATTAAATTTTCTTTTATACTTCGTCCGATCGTTCGTACATTTATACATCTATATATATAAAAGGAGAAGCTGACTGACTGACTGACTTATCAACGCAGGGCCTAAACTATAAAGGTTAGAGGTTCTGTTTATAACATAGGGGAGCACTAAGAAAGGATTTTTGAATAATCACCCCATAAGGTGGTAAAACGGGGGTGCAAAGTTAGTATGAAACTTTGCCGTTTTTGAAGTTATTCTAATGAAATTCAGTATGCAGGTTCTTCATTGGATGTCATGAAACAGGGGTAAAATATTTTTTCGAATATCATCCCTTATGGGGGTAAAAGGGGGGTACAACGTTAGTAGGAGTGTCTCATAAAATTATTTAATATGTCTACAGACGATCTACTGTAGGCTAATATGACTACCTCAATATCGCAAACAAAGTTGCGTGTAAAAGCTAGTAGAGTATAAAATAAAACATCATAACCCTATTAAAAATGGTATGTGGATAAAAGCACCATATTAGATAACTATTCGACTGTCTTACACTCGATTTTCAAAAAAAAAACTATATTGAAGTGCAGTGACATATTAGGTTGGGGAAAAAGTTTTTCGCATTTTTTAAGAAAATTCAAAACATTTTTTAATATAGTTTATTTACATTTAACTAAAGTATGTAGGTACCATTTTGTTAGATAACATTTTGCCATCTTGTAGGTAGAGGTATGATCCCATTGCTATAGAAATTTTGGGGCTTCTGATCAAAAAACCGCGACAAGTAGTTTTGGTAGTCCTCTCGTGATGTTAACCTGACACTGCCTAAAGAATTCTGAAGAGACCGAAACAGGTGGCATACGGCGGATGCATTAACACCTCACATCCAAACTCTCTTAATTTTTGCTGAGTGGCTAAAGATGTGTGAGGTCTAGCGTTATCATGATGAAAAACCACACCCCTTCTGTTTATTAATTCCGGCCGCTTTCTCTCAACTTCTTGCTTTAATCTCATCAGTTGTTCGCAGTAGAGTTCAGAATCGATGGTCCTGTCTGGTGGTAACAGCTCATAATGAATAATGCCCTTCCAATCCCACCACACACACAGCATCACCTTGTTGCGAGTTAACCCGGGTTTCGCTACAGTGTGTGAAGCCTGACCGGCCTTTGACCATGACCTTTTTGGCACGTTCGTGGCGTACGTGATGCACTTTTCATCACCAGTTATCAGCTTCTTCAAAAATGGTTCGGTTTCGTTACGTCGTAATAAAGAATCACAAATGAGTACGCGGTTCATTAGGTTTCTTTCAGTGAGCTCGTGAGGTACCCAAATAACGAGCTTTTTTGTGCACCCAGTTTTTTTCAAATGCGCCAAAACTGTTTTGTGGTCAATTCCCAGTTCTTCAGCTACGTCGTAACTACTGATATGCCGATCTTGCTCTACTTATTTAAAAATGGCATCCATTTTATCCGTAATAGGGCGACCAGAGCGAGGTGCATCTTTGACATCAAAATTTCCAGATTGAAAACGCTTAAACCAAATTTGTGCTACTCTTACTGACACTGCACAAGGTCCATAAACATCGCAAAATTTTTTCGCGGCTTGCGTTGCATTTCTACCTTTTTTTATGTAAAATTTTAAAATGTATCGAAGTTCTTTATTAGATTCACTCATCTTCACAGTACGAAAAACAAATAAAAATCACACATTTTCCTAATTTGAATTTGGAATTATCTTCTTTAAAATGTAAACTTTGAATGATACCAAAACCAGCCAGATACAAATAGTATAGCCAAAGAGATTTTATTACAAGTTCATACATACTATAATGCGAAAAGTCACTTCTCCTCACCAACTCTACAACTCACTCACCAACAGGAACACAACACTGCTTTAGAGTAGTGTTATTTAGCTGTGATCTTCTGTAAGGTTGAGGTACTACCCCAGTCGGGCTGCTCCATATTTGAGCAGGAAATTTCCTGCTATGCCATACCTCAGTTAAATTTAATAAGTTCTCTTCATTTAGATGCCGTTTTTGCACTAATATGATAAATGTGAGATCAGCAACAATATTTTGAAAATATTGTTGCTGATCTCACACAATCCAAAAATTAAAAGCCTTTACTACGTAAATAGGGAAGTAAAGCCTTGTAAACATATTGACATATTTACGCAAAGTAATCCCATTATTTCCAATCCTTTAAGTTTACACCATCACATTAACTTTGTTTTATGGGACACGTACACGTAAAGTACGTGTTAGGCCACAGAGGATTTACTCTTTTCTATGGCAAAACGTGTCATCGTAAACGTAAGTCGTAAATCATAAACAATGTTGGTTTACTTCTTTTATTTTCTAGAAGTAATAGTCATGGCTTCGCTCAAATCCTAACTAATATTATAAGTTAGAAAGTCAGTCTTAAGAAACGTAGGTTACTTAAAATATAAACAAAAACGAAACTGCGATTTAGTATACTACTTACGCCATCTATTGTCGAATAGATGACTGTGTCGTTTGTCTGTCTATTACATATATAGGATTAAATCAGTGAACTTATTTTGATGAAATATGATACAAAGATAGAACTTGAGGAAAGACATAGGCTAAGTTTTATCGCGAATAAAATTCTTTAGAATATAAAGTAAACAAATGAGTGTGCTCGTACGCCATCTAGCGACGTGGGGATGAAGTGCATGTCGACCTGTGTGGTCGTTATGTATTTGGAAATTAGTCAGATATAAATTAAAATTTAATATACAGTGATATAGTGATTAAAATGACAAATAAAACCTATATTCACGTGGTTTGCACCCGAGAGAAGCCGGGACGGGTCGACTAGTAATATAATAAATTAAGTTTGATTGTTTGTTACACAATCTAATGAAAATGGCAACAGAATTGAACGTAATATATATTTAATTTTTTTTAAATAATTTGCAATATATATATAGAGCTTTATAAAAAAGTCAGTTATTAATAATTTTTTGAAATTTAACTTAAAACTTGAAATCTGAATTTAATAATTTTTGATCAACATTGTCTAGAGAGTAGGTTAAAAGCAGTTTCTTTATTTGTTTTGGTCTCACTTTCAAGGTTAAGCTAAGTTTACTTTCTCTTTGAGTTCTCTCGGAGATGTCATAGGTATACATATGTATGCATAATAAATATAGTACTAAATAAGCAGATACACTTTCAAAATCTAAGTATTATGAACTTCAAGATCTATCGAGTTCTGAGACAAAGGAAATAGCGATAATGTTAATATGTGATAAGGAATAGAATGGTTTTGGTGACCCAAAACGGATAGTTAAAAATGTGAATATTTGAGTAACTTTATGTTTTAATTATAGTATATATCAGAGAAGAGAGGGCCGATTTGAATGAATGAATGAACCGAACCTTACGATACCGTAGTTATTGAACAGGAACCCAGGCAGTGCCTTGGACTTGTGACCAAGGTGTAGGCTTAAGGGAATCCTTTTATGTAATTACGACACTCACCTCCACTGTCCGGTCTCACTGTCTGTCATAAGTTAGGTTAACATAAGGCTAACCTAACCTAAACCTAACCTAAGGTTGCGTTAACACATCTAAATGCAATGTAGCAACTCAAAATAAATACGACGTAAGAACTCACATGATCCTTAGTCCAAAAGGTCCAATATTTGTGATATAACGACACACTCTTTATTACACTTCAACTCCAGGTGATGTTCATTCAAAGAGATTTGTCGAGAGACTTATGTGTACTGCGTCAGTCGGGGAATATAAAGAGACAAGATAATGGTAGCAATGCCCCTGCACTGGTGGGGAGAAGTAAATCAATAAAACGGAAATATGGCGCTGGCGTCCCGAATAATCGATAATCTTTTACTCGTTTGAGGCTGTAAAAAATCTTTGAATATAAAAATCGCGACGAAAGTGATAATGAATTTTCCCTATCCTAATTATAGCCCGACACGGCCTTCACTATAATCCTACCCCAACTATACCCCGACACATATATTTATATACTCTTTGCTCTCCGTACTCTACCTGTTCCATAATAATACGACCTTGGCTAGCTAAACCCATGTCATCATGACTGACATTACCATAGATAGTAACAATTGGCTAAATTTCCAATCTCTATTCATAGTCGAAGAAGATCGCATATTATAATAAATGTTTCATTCACATAGTTAGCATACAGGTATCCCAATAAGTAATTTCAAGCCAATGGTAGAGTTATGAATATTGACGTGAATACGTCTTTAAAATTACTGACATAGGCAATTCAAAAAACTAATGATAACATAATCGGGGGATACAGTTTGGTGTTGCAGCTACATATCTATCATCTCCACACAAAATTCAATTACACTACTGATTAGCTAAAGGAGCAAAGAATTTATTACGTTAAGTAATGACTGTGATACATCGCACGAGACAGAGGGGGAAGCGCCGCCATTTTGAGGTTATTTTGCTGCGTATCGACTGTAATCGTTAGATCTCGTCAAGATCTAACGATTATATTATATAATAATATTTTATATAGAAAATATTACCCATTATGAGACTTATTCACGTACAACTCTCTGCTTTTTTTCGTATTTTAAGTCAAATTATGGACTTGTGTGCTACTTACAATTACAGTGACGTAAATTACTGAGATATTTGTAATTTTTTAATAAATAAACTTAAATAGACCTCTTAAATCTGTTGTCGTGATAAATAAAAATCCATCCTTTGTATTTAAAACACGGAATGGACAGTATAATCTTTAAAAAATTAATCATAAATATCACAACCAGCAGGTACAAAATATCTGTATTCAGGAAGCAGATAACAAACCGAACAAATGCACTTGATTGGCAACTGTATACACGTACAACACAATGTACTCTTGATTTCGTGATTAGGTAAACTAGACCCAATTATTGCTGGAATCCTGAATTACGGGAATTAGATCAGAACTAAGATATAATAAATAAATTTCAAAAACTCCTTCATCTTTTTTGCGTCGTTATTGTCGTCTTTCCTATTTGCTATTGTCCCGCCCCTACTTCGCATGGTTTCTCTACTATAATATGTTTGTATTATACATATAAACCTTCCTCTTGAATCATTCTGTCTATCGATAAAAACCGCATTAAAATGCGTCGCGTAGTTTTAAAAATCTAAGCGTACAGACAGCGGGAAGCGACTTAGATTTATACTATGTAAAGAGTATCCATTGTTTAGCTAAGTTTTCCATTTTCTTGGTTTATATTCAGTGATAGTATGTAACAGAACAAAGGTCGGGATTTACAAGTAATAGAAAGTTACGGACATAATTTGCATTAGTTAGCGCTGCGTCCTCCGTTTCTCTAAACAAACTACAACTTACAAGCTTACGCGGATCTAACATTTAAAAAAAAGGTTACTAGTATGGATTGCAAAGTACGAGTTGGTATTCTTAACCCTTCCAAGTAAACTAAAATACTTGTGTTAGGAGTGGGCAACCGCCAGTGAATTTGAACCCATGCCGTATATCGATCGTTAATAAACGTCTGAACTACTGAGCTACATTTTATCTGCAAAAAAGGGGTTGCACTGGGGGAGTGCCGGCAGAAGTGAACATTAACGTTGTGCGTTTTTGAATATTCTCAGAGTACAAAAATCAATAAAACCGAACTGTATTATTGAGAGAGAGTCCAGAACGTGATATAATTCTACGGTTTAAGTAACCCAAAGAATAAAACCCTAAAAATCGAACTATATTATTGAAAACTGACACTTACGAATTTTCGATCAGCTCACGTGCCCTGACGCGAGTTTAACATTTTTTTCCCATTCCAAAAGTACACAACTGTACGGTGCTAAAGAAGTTTTCACTTCAAAAAAAATAATACAAACTAACTTCAAAAGTTTGTATAGGTTTGACCTTGAATGCACTTGACCTTGAAGTCACTATTAGAGCTTTTTATGAGGAGCGTGGGGAGAGAGCAGCGCGTCACACGCAAATGATTCTTATGCGTTGTTTCAGTTCGCACGCATCTGCTATTTGTCAAAATAATAATCATAACTGATGGAACTGCCAAAAACAGACACGCAGTACGCTCACGATGCGCAACTTTCCCCTACTATTTTATCTCAGACCTAAAGTTAGCTGCCGGCTACTACACTACTTATGATTAAAAATTACATTAGCCTAAATTCAACTGTTACCATTTACCATCAGACAATTCCAGTCCTTACATCCGTATGACTATTGAAGGAAGCGTCTGACATATCGCCATCTTGAGATGTTCACCGTATTGGATATAGAGTGAAGTCCTTTTAATTTTCATATCCATCTCAGCAACCATATCATAGAATTAAGAATTGATGATTGAATGACGTCATATCGTGTGGAATAATCTATTTGTATGGCTTTACGAAGACGTGACGTGTCAATATCATTTTTTATTGTAATCTTATAGTTATGATTGATGAGAAACAGTCATCCATAAGATTTATTCTTAATGTGATGTGATGCTCGACAGCGGCAGTATGACGAATAATTTCTTGGAGTAAATATTTACTATAATACTGAGTAGTGTAGGCGAGGATTTGCAACATTAGATACTTAGTATCGAGGGGAATAATGATGGAGCCAGGAGGAATTGGACGTTGATTGACTAGGATTAACTAACATTTTTTTTTTATAATAGATAAGGTGCAAACGAGCAGTTGGTCCACCTGATGGTAAGTGGCAACCATCGTCCAAGGACATCAGCAAAACAAGAAACACTCTCACGTTTTGTCGATGCGTTGCATCCCCGAAGATTGAGTGGGAAGGGGGGAATGAAGAAGAAAAATGATGCAGATTCAGCGGACCCTAGGCAAGAGCCCAGAGTTCACTTGACCAACAGCAATAATGGGATGGGTGTGGGTAAGTCTGGCCCACATGCGGCTCAACCGGAACGTGTCTATGACACTTGGCGATCGGATTCGCAGACGGGTGGTCGCAAGCCAGTCGGGGAACAGATCCCCTACCACCAAGGGGGTGCTGGGTTACTCAGCTCTTACGAGATGCTCTCCCAGCGGCAGAGGGGAATAGTATTCTAACTCGTCCCCTCACGGGTGAGAGATTTAAGCTAAAAGTGGTACATACGAGTAAAGTTGGGGCAAATCGCTTATAACTTTTAACATCTTTCGTAGATTACACTAAACTAGTCAGGTAGGTCAGTGGCTTATAAATAAAAACTTGCTTTTAAAATTGTAAACTTTTAAAACTGTGTAAGTTGTAATGAGATAGTTGAAAATAGTGTCACTGACTTACTGTTTATTTGTCTAACCGTTAAGACAGTTTTTCTCAGAAATACTCCAAATCCTAACTATCCTAACTACAATAATAATTTCGAAAGTAACTCTTAAAAAACGTAGGAAATAATTAAGAAACCACTCTAAGTAAATGAAACTGCGATTTAATATACTACTTACGCCATCTATTGATAAATTATTCATCAGTCTGTTTGTTACACAATCAGACTGAAATTACTGTTCCAACTACTCTATCTACTGAAATATATATGATTTTTCGCGAAAAAAATAGTTATGAATCCAAAGTATACAAAATGAGTGTGCTCGTACGCCATCTATCGACGTGGGGATGAAGTGCATGTCGAGCTGAGTATATCTTGTCCCAAAAATATACAATGAACTGCCGACAAAGATCTCCCAAAGTTTTGGATTACTCACATTTAAGCGTAGATTTAAGATTTTTTTCTTAAAAAAAAATGATTATACCAATAACGACCAATTCCATTAAGCATCGTCATAGACACATATTTTTTTTTAAATACTAGCAGTATGGGTCACATACTACTAGTATTCCCTTTACCCCTTCTAGTAAGCTTGCATGCTTGTGCCAGGAGTGGGCCACGCCAGTAGTCCCATGTCCGGGATTCGAACCCACGACATGTCGATCGTGAATCCAACGCCTGAGCTTCAAAAGTATAATATGCACACGCACAATTTTGTGTGTGTGTGTGTGTGTGAGTGGGTATGTACTTACGTGCACACGCACCATGCACACACACACTAAAGAATGCGTACATACACATTATATACCTACATTTTTCATAATTATGTAATAAGTTTTATTAAGTATATTAAATTAGTTTCTTTTTTATAATTAGTTTGTTTTAGTTTTTTTTATTTTTTTGTACATTTTTGTGAAGCTAAAAAAAAGAAAAAAAAATGCGAAGGAAGTCGGAACAGGACGGTTAAATTAGTGGAAATATTTTTAATATCAAACTCACATGATATGCAATCCCATGGAGCTATAAAAAACAAGCCTTTAAATCAATGCAATCAAAAGATACGGTAATTTATACACAATGGAATCAAAATGAGATAATTATACAATAACTAGTGACCAACATGTATAGATAGATGTAATTTCTTCTACTAACATCAATAACATACTTTTTTTTATATTGTAATATTTTCCTGAAGATTAAAGATTGATCGCAGTCGAAGCACATCCGAATATCCAGAAGTGTCTTGTCATGGTTTTTTGAGGGTAAAGCGGTGGGGAAAATGAAGATTGATAGACACTTTATTTATTTGCCAAAAATATTGTAAATTATAAACATGTTTTGATGAAATATTGCAAAAAATCCTGTGTCACGATTTTTGTCAGCGATGATAACTACTGACACAGATCGGAATTAAGTTTACACACTCAGGAACTACAGGCCCGATTTGAAAAATTCTTTCAGTGTTAGATAGCCCATTTATCGAGGAAGGCTATAGGCTATATATCATCACGCTAAGACCAATAGGAGCGGAGCTACATGCGGACGAAGTCGCGCAAGTCGACTATTAAGTTCATAGTAGTAGTTTGTAATATCCTTATTATAGAGAGTGTTGAAATATCCTTATTAGAGTTGATCACAGGCATTTAAAGCTTTGTATTTCATCTGTACAATGCAAAGTATTCTACAAAGAAGCTTAAGAAATTCTTCTGTTAGAAATCACTGAACAATCTTCGGGTAATTAAAATTAAACACTTTAAGCATACTTTGAGTTCCACTTCCAAATATCACGGAAATTTGTTATTACATAATAATTACAATTAAATTTGGCATATTTTATTATTAAACTAGTGACCCGACCCGGTTTCGCATGGGTAATAGAGCATGTTATACCTACATGTACCAAGTGTTCTATGTAAATCCTTCCAGGCTTCGCATTTTCAACGTTTCAACAAACATCGTAATATTTCCACCAATTTACACAAAACCATAACAAATTATACGCTTAAACCTTCCTCATAAATCACTCTGTCTCTTAGTGAAAACTTTATAAAAATCTGTACAGTAGTTTTTTAGTTTTTCACAAATAAAGAGACAGATGCAGTGTAGGCTTTTATGTTTAAATAAAATGGAGTATTTTCCTTTATCAGGGCAGTGACATGAATAGGATTGATTCAATTTATCTTCTTTTCTTTCTCCTTTCCATCCTTGTTCTGTCAATCACAAATTTTGGTTGAAAAAGGTCGAAATTTTTAAAAAGAATATCAATATTTTACGATCTAGGACAATTCCTAAATTATTTGTGAGCCTAAAAAAAATATATTGATATTTCATCGATTGATATATTATGTACTAGCTGCTCTCCGTGGTTTCACCCGCTGTATTTTGGATAATTTACACTATATCATAATAAATAATAGCCTATGTGTTACTATGATGTATAAGCTATATTATTGTAAAGTTTCATCAAAATCCATTCAGTAGTTATTGCTTGAAAGCGTAACAAACATACATCCATACATTCTTACAAACATTCGCGTTTATAATTTTAGTAGGATTTGGCCGACAAATATGTAGAAGTAATGTCATGATGAAAGGTTATGTTTAGGTGAGACCTTTTTTTCGTCGTTGCTCCAGGAAGCCCCCTCCAGGCCTCCCCAAATATTGCTAAGCCCATACCACACCTACATTTTGCATAACTCACCATGTATTTAATATTTGTAAAAAATTGAGAATAATATTAAGTATTTTTAAAAAGTTGCGCCGTTCTACTCCCAAGTGTATTATGTACTAGCCGACCCGCGCGACTTCGTTTGCGTGTTTCTCCGCTCCTATGGGTCGTAGTAAGATGTTAAATAGCCTAAACTACTCCTTGTTACATCAGCTATCTGCCAGTGAAAGTGCCGTCAAAATCGGTCCAGCCATTGTAGTAAAAAGCGGTTATTTTAATATTACAAAGAGTTGTAGTCTATACGCAGACTAAAAGTATGACGGCTTGACTACAATATCCTCCTCGGGGTTATATTTTAGACCTTCAGTTACTGCTAAGAATACTCGCGATATAATCAACGATTATTCTGTCGTGACGGCGTATTTATTTTGCAATCCCCACTTGCTTGATTTGTGTTTATTAGTAGGCCAACATTCAAGAAAGTAAGAAGAATACCAATATCAAGTAAGAATACTATCAACATCAAAAGATGCTACTCAAATTACAAGTGTTGCCAACATTATAATTAACAGTAGGTATATTAGGGTGGGCCAAAAAAATATTTTTTTTTTCTTACCATGAAAATATCGTCTGAGATGACGAAATAAAATTCTGGTAAATTTTGAGCCCTTATTATTAATTTTAAGAGGTGACATCTTACTTTTTTTATTTCCCATTTAAATAACATAGGATTTTTTTTGTTTGGATTTTAATGCACTTGAACGAATGAATGTCTCGTGAAAATCAAAACATATTCTTGTAGGAAATTTAATGATCTACAAAAAAGGTCTGAAATGGTTTTTCGCTAAGTTGACTCGTTTAGATGTTATTCGAGGTTAAAGACCAACCTTATAATTTATCACAAAATAATGATTCCAAAACATAAAATATTTAAAATTAACAATGGCTGATGTCAAACGATCTTAAGCTGTAAAATCTTTCGTTATTTTATTTAAATTTATATACCTTTTTTTATAATTTTTTTTTGCAATAAAATAATTATACATTATTTACTTTTCTTTTTTTTTACTTTTTACTTTTCTAAGTTGCCGTGCCTTTGAAACACCTAACCTACCGGCGCTGTGTCACAAGTCGTGTAGGTAATCAGAGAAGTTTATTGCAGTTTTTTCCTATCTACCCACTTTAGTGTACATAGTAGTTCGGGCGTTGGATTCACGTTCGATAGGTCGTGGGTTCAAATCCCGGATATTGGACTACTAGCGTGGCCCACTTCTGACACAAGCGTTTTAGCTTACTAGGAGGAGTAAAGGGAATACTAGTAGTACGTGATCCATACTGCTAGTAATCTTTAAAAAAAATTTAAAAAAATGAAAAAATATCCAAGGTCCGTAAATCTCACACTTCATTTAAAAATCTTTTGTGAGCGAACACGAGTCGGTCGTCCATAAAACTTTTATAAAGACCCTATAAGTTGTACGAGCAAGATGACAGATTACTCTTGCCAGAATAGTAAAAAGGGTCGAAAACGGTTTCGCAAGGGAATCAAAGTGAATGGAATATTTGATTTGTGAATTCATAACTAACACTTCGAAAGATAAATCTTCAGGAAAGGAAAAGTAATCAAAAAGTGGAACACTTTTTGATTACTTTACTATTTAGTGACTTGAATAAGGACTTGTCTGCCTACATACGAGCAAGTAGTAAGTTGTTGCTGGTTTCATCTAATTTTCATGCTTATTTACGTGTTGTCGTTAAAGCTTATAATGCCACCATCGTCAGCATATTTTTATTACTAGGTACTACTATAGTACCACTTCTTTCATTAACATATGAACCTCTAGTCAACTTATTCCTACTAGTATATTCTGTGTCTACTTCTACTCCTAGTCTTTCAAATTCTCATTTTTATTTTATTTATTTATTTAAGATTCGCCGGTGGTAATTACATTGATATATACACAGCTATTTTTCTACATATAAACTTTTTAAATGCATTACCTATTAAGGCAAATACAGCATACACTGATTATGTTAAGGAGTAGGAAGAATTATACACAACAAGACTCAAACATTAAAAAAATAAATGGGTGACAACTTTCATAAAGAGTAACTATATAATATAATAAAAAAGTTTATTAAAATTCAAAAAAATAAATTAATTTCAAAATCAGTTGTTTAGCTTGAGAGATAAGATTTTGTTCCGATATTTTCTTAATGAAGAAGCTAACTCATTCTGGAAATAAGCGAAATCGTGCCCAAAACAGATCTACGGATCGGTCTATTCGGATTCCTGGAGCAATAGGACTGCGTGAAAATTTAGAGGGAATACAGTACCTAAGTTTCGATATAAAAAAAATCGTGTTTATTGGTTATACTCTTGTAGATATATATGTCGGCGCAAAAGAAGGGAATCACTGTAAGCCTAAGGTTAGGCTAACATAAACCTAACCTTACACAAGGACGTGGCAAATACATTGTAAGGTACTCACGTGACCTTAATCGGACAGCACTCCAAGCACTAACACATCACTGCTCTTAACACTCACTGACACCATCCAGAGACTGATTCACTCCTTGAGAGACCGCGCATGATTAAGACTTCAGTCAGACTACTACCCTTTTTTTTTTTTTTTTTTTTAACCCGGCAGGAATCTGCTCAACAGATACCATCCTAAGCGGGGACTCAGGATGGTTATGCGGGGTTGGGATCTGCTTCAGAAGGAAACAGCCCGACCCGCTAAACCTCCGGGGTGATTCACTTCACTGCTAATAGGGCGAAGTCACGGGATATTGGTTTGCTCCGCAACCTCGTCAGCAGTCATCCACGTCTGGATTGGGTTAACCATTCCACCACTGGACCAGACTACTACCCTACTCCAACGTCATAGATATCGATGACGATTCGATTATTCGGTAATCCTTTATTATTCTCCGACATGTAATAAATCGAGCATATCTCATCTGCTGCTCAACTTCTGCATTTTAAAATATTCCAATCTTTCTATCTACGTAGAAATAGCTTTTGCCTTACCTACAGAGTATGACAGATGGTACATAAAGCGATTTTGTATTCCTTCGATTCTTAAAGAGTGTGTACCGTAATGTGTTCGCATGTGTGTTGTAATCTACAGCTATTTACACTTCCGCTACTATGATTACTGCTACTTCTTCTAATGGTTCTTTAAATACTTCAATTACAACTATTACTATCATTATTACTACCAGCACGTATATTGCTACTATTGCGACTAATACTGATACCACTATTATTACCATTACTACTACTAGAACTATAATACTTCAGTATTAATATTACATACAAGCTAACAAGCTGACTATAAGTTGTTCCTGGCAACACACTTTGTATTTTACAGTTTAACTTTATGTTAAAGTTACTCGAGAGTTAGAAATTCATTGCATTATACTAAAGTACACTAAAACTTTACTAACACAATTATAATTTAGGCAAATTCGGGAATATCTTGTTTTGAATAAACTCCTAAACCTCAAACTTAGTGAAAGTTTTGTGCTCAATAGGTTCTAGTTTATATTGTACTATACTTCCGGATAAATTCTTATGGAATACATTATATTGTAGCTTATTTAGCGAGCCATATTTTCTGGAATATCTAGCACACTTTGTCTCTTCTTTTATCTCATCTTCCAATCCATAAAAAACTGCTGTATATGTGAAGTTTGGTTCACAATTTGGTTTGGTTCATTACTAATTCTACACTTTCACTACCACTCTCCCAGCTCCTATTTCTACTCCCTCTATTCGTGCTCCTACTGCTTCTACTCCTATTTTCCATACTCCTCCGCATCCTACTCCTATAGCTACTAATACTGCTCCTACATTTTCTACTACATTTGCTACGAACAGTTAGTGAAAGTTTTGTGCTCAATAGGTTCTAGTTTATATTGTACTATACTTCCGGATAAATTCTTATGGAATACATTATATTATAGCTTATTTAGCGAGCCATATTTTCTGGAATATCTAGCACACTTTGTCTCTTCTTTTATCTCATCTTCGTGCTCCTACTGCTTCTACTCCTATTGCTACTAATACTGCTCCTACATTTTCTACTACATTTGCTATGAACACTTTAAATTCAATATAATGAAATATTTTATACTATGTGTAATTTGGTTCAACTTGAGAGATAGTATAGTGTTTATCACTATTAGGGCAGAAAATGGTAGTATAAGTTAGGTTATTGATAACACGTTATCATATTATATAGTTGGATAAGCAAGCAAGAAATGGCGAATTAAGATTTGAAATCTTCGTAATATTGTTTCTGTTTTCTATTACCTCCAGATTTTTTCAGGATTTGTATGTTTTAATGACACAGATACTAAACAACAATACATGAGCAATATATTTCTATTCGATTTGCGTTTGTCAAAGTTATCAACGTATGAATTCGATATGCAATTTTGTCTAACTCTATCGTGTTATACTATCCCTGAAGTATTGAAGCTTCTGCATTAAATTCTAATAACTTTAAACAAGCAATTCTTGTGTATAAATATTTCATGTATCTCGTAACACTGCCCCAGCTAGAACTATTTGGATCAAGTTTTGTGTTTCTAATTTATTTATATCTGTCCTAAAAACACTTTTGGTATTTTACTCAAACTAAATTTCGTTTGACGACCAAATATTGTAAATCTTTGAGGTATTTGTTTTTAATACATATATTTAGTACTTAAGCTTTTAGAGACTTGTTGTAAATATTTAGTTTTTTTACTTAGATTTATTTAATTTCAATATATTATTGATAAATAAAAATATTTAGGCGCTAACGATAGTAAACATATTTTATTATTATCCTACAGGAACCCCTAATCCAGTTTATAAAGTATCTGTGTGCCAATTTTCATTGGAATCCATTCAGCCGTTTTTACGTGATTGATTTACAAACATGTAACATTCATAGTGTCACATTTACAATATTAGTAAGATACTAAAAGTAAGCATTTGCAAATAATTTTGTTTAAATGGCCAAATTGTTCCTTTAGCTTATAGAAATACACTTATTGTAGTGATTTCTATCATAAAAAATTACGTAAATCGGATCATAAATCTTAAAGTAATCGATATACATACATAAATACAAAGACTATACATAAATAAAATAGAAATTCTTACTAAAACCAATCCAAGGTGTTTCATCGCATGCGCTGCGGAAAGTATTGATGATAGAACAAAAAAATGTTCTACAACATTATAGAACGTATCAATATCTACAAAAAACTTCGCGAGACCATATGTCCAACTATTGTAGTTATGTCACTATAACTACTTTTTTACATTTTACAAGTTGATATAAATGCCTATCAAAATCAGACCATGTTTTCCATACCTTTCTATTAATTCTTATCCAAATAAATTATTTCGTATTCAAGACTCTTTCAATATGTGTTAAATACTTTTTGAATTATTGAAATCAGACATTTCATTCAAAAGATATTACGAAATATAAAAAATGTCAATATAAACAAGATAATAATCTTACGTCACGGACGTTTTTTCCCGGTTAGGGTACTCCCCTCCGCATCGTCCCATAAGGAACTTCGTTCCAAAAAATCCTCCTTTTTGAAGTCGGTTAACAAAAGGAGATAAGGTTGCTACTTGTAAATTAAATTCTCTGTATTTTCAATGCAGTCTTAAATATGTAATTTGAAGTAAAATAAATTTTGAGTTTGTATTCCAGACAGGCTTTGTCCTTAATGATCCAATCAATAGAGATTTAAAAAGCTATATTGTTTACAGTTTATTTTAAAATTGCTTATATTGGTAAAATTTAAATGAAAATTAAGCCATTGTCTATGTCTTAAAACATTACTAGTGACTCGCCCCAGCTTCTCACGGTAGTGTATATACTAACGAACATATTAAATACTAGGGACCCGTCCCGGCTTCGCACGGATGGATAATTATTTTTTAACATTTTGGCTCCCGCATTCTGTCGCTCCCTCTATCGCCGCGTTACTCGCTGCGCTGCGAGGCACCCCACACCGCGCCGGCGGCCCGTCTGGGATTATTTTTTATTTATCTTGATATTTTTATTTCGTAATATCTTTTGACTGGAATGTCCGATTTCAATAATTCAAAAAGTAATTAACAGGTATTGAAACATTCTTCATTTCATTCTTCGAAATAATTTATTTGGATAAGAATTAATACAAAATTATGGAAAACATGGTCTGATTTTGATAGGCATTTTTATCAACTTTTAAAATGTAAAAAAGTAGTTATAGTGACTTAACTACAATAGTTGGACATATGGTCTCGCGGAGTTTTTTGTAGATATTGATACGTTCTATAATATTGTAAAACATTTTTTTGTTCTATCATCAATACTTTTCGCAGCGCATGCGATGAAAGATATTTTATGGCTAATTTTATTGCACCTTGTGTTGGTTTTAGTGAGAATTTCTGGGGATCTCTAATTTTTTCTTGTAATAAATATAGCCTATGTTACTCAGGGATAATGTAGCTTTCTAATGGTGAAAGAATTTTTGAAATCGGTCCAGTAGTTTTTATGTTTATTCGTTACATACAAAAATACATAATAAATTTCAATAAAATATTTTAATATCTTTTGTTGAATTTTATATATTTAAAAAAAAATTACTAGCTGTATGGATCGCATACTAATAGTATTCCTAACCCCTCCAAGTTAGCCAAAATGCTTGTGTTAGGAATGGGCTATGTCAGTAGTATAATGACTGGGATTTGAACCCACACCTGAACCACTGAGCTAGTGACGATTAAATATTCTTTCTTCTCCTCTACTTTCAAATACAAACAATATGAAAAACAATCATAAAAGGGACTATATCTACACAAGAACGTACGTTGTTGATATTGAAGTTATTAGTATGTGGAAGACTCAATATAACTTTCCGATACCGTTATTAACCTAGGTTATAATTTCAGACCTTTATTGGAAACAATTAAATTCTAACTATCGATAAATATAACATTCGACCCGACTTTGCACGTTTACTCATGCATGTATATTGTGAAAATCGCATAAATATCTGATGCATAGTTAAAATATCTATGCGTATAGACGACGGAAATGGACTTTGTTTTATTTTATGTAAAGACTAGCTGCCTGCCCTCGCTTCGCTCCGGGTATTTAAAGCAATATTATAATTGATGTCCTTAAATTGTCGCTCTGTAATTGTGTAGCTATTCATTATTTGAAACAAGAGAAAGAGTAAGAAAAAGTTATAATTAAAAAGAAAAATAATAAAAACAAAAATAAAAGAAAAGCAACGGATGATAAAAGAGGGAGAACAGAGCAAAAATAAAATTGAATAGGTAAAGAAGAAAGAGAGAGAGAGAGAGAGATAATCGAAAGAAAGAAAGTGAAAAGAGACTAATCATTCTGAACAGATAAAAATAAAAATTAAAGAGAGAAAAAAGAGAGAGAGGATGAGAGACAATGATAGTATTATAAGAGGAAGAGAGACCGAAATACTATAGACTTCTATCAGTGAAAGAATTTTTAAAATCGGATTAGTAACAACAACATGGCCATATTCTATTATTTAAAAAATGTACATAGCAACACTAAATCACTTTTGTCACTGTCCTGAGAAACCCTTCAATTTACAAAATGACCAGGTTGTGGTACTTAAATGGCCATATCTTTTTAATTAGAATATTTATGGCATCACCACATAGCCTATGTTACCCGGAAAGGAAATAGCTTTCTATCGGTGAAAGAATTTTCAAAATCGGTTCAGTACTTTTCGAGCCTATTCGCAACAAACAAACATACAAACAATCACAAGTTGTCACCTGCTACGGCTCCGCGCATGCCTTCCAAAGGTCCGGGTCACTGTTGACCCGTGATTGGAAACGACATACAAGATAATAATAAAGCTTTATTAAATTCCATACAGATTTACAATTAAAATTACATTTATATTACATTTATTAACAATACATTAGGTACATTTACATTTTTTGATAATAATTTAGGATTAAATAATTAAATAAATGCATAATGAAATAAAATTTAAATTTACTTACAAACCAAATCATATCTGAGCATGTATGGACCCCCTTCGGGTAAAAGCCTCCTCCGAAGAACTCCATTTATCTTTATTTTTAGCTATCTCCTGCCACCTTTGTCCCGCCGTTGCAACAATTTCGTCCGCTTATCTAGCAAGAGGGCGCCCTCTAGCCCTGGTTCCTGCTGGTCTGATCCAACTAATAGCTTTGAACGTCCATCTGTCGTCTTTGTATCTCGCCACATGAACCGCCCACTCCCATTTTAATTTTTGTGCTAAAGTTAAAGCGTCCACAAATTTGGTTTTATTTTTTATATCCGCAATCTTGACCTTGTCCCTCAGTTTTATACCAAGACAGCTCCTCTTCATTTTTCTTTGCATGATTTGAATTCTGTTACAACTCTTTTGATCGAATGTCCAGGTTTGACTACCATACGTAAGACAGGGCAGTATGGCTGAATCTATAACTTTTTTCTTTGTGTCAAGAGCTGCGATTTGACTATTTCTTTATGAGCCCAATATTTTCTCCAGGACAATGCTATTCTGATTACAGACCCGATTTGTAACAACAAAGAAAGATTAGGCACTAATCAAAAATCTGGAGTATATAAACTCCAATGCACTGAGTGTAAAGCCACATATATAGGGCAAACAGGTCGAAGTTTCTAGACACGGTACAAAGAGCACTTAGCAGCCTTTCGAAATAATGAGCCCCAAAAATCTCATTTTGCAAAACACCTTTTAGACAGTGGCCACAATAGTGGCCACATATCTAAAATATTGCATGTGTGCAATAAAGGATATAAATTGAACATGTTAGAACAGCTAGAAATCATTAAAAACAATAACCAAACATTTGAACTGCTAAGTGAACAAGTTATCTCCAAGAAAGTTAACCAATCAAACCCATATTAATTATTTATATTAATTAACTAAAAATAATAATAACTGTTATTGTTATTGTAGTAAACAACAGGTAATAATAATTATTATTGTTATTGTAGGTTATATATAGGACTTGTTTTGACGCACCCCTCACATTACCACTGACTGTTGTAAAGTCTACGTCTCCTGAGGATGCTCTGGAGTCGGATCGAAACGTACGTTGAGTATTGTGTTGTGAATTTATGGGGTGTTCTTTGGTCCAGGCTACCAGCTTTTACAGTTGTCACCTCGGGCCCAAGTCACACTATACAAATTCACGCGTTGTCCGCGGATTATAGCAAAGTAATCGTTTTGATTTCTTGTTAAACGAACATATTATACTAACTAATACTATAAATTCGAAAGAAATTACTAATTACGCCATCTATCGACAGATAGATTGTCTGTCTATCTGTTACGCTTTCACGCCTAAATCACTAAACCGATTTAAATGATATTTGGTACAAAGATAGACTAGAGCTTGTAAAAGGACATATGCTACATTTTATCGCGAAAAAATGCTTGTAGGTTTTGAAATAGGAAACAGGTAGTAGGTAGGTGTACATATATAAATTATGTTGAAAATAGCAAAACATAGCTAGCGATTTAAATGTGAAAACCTAACCTAAATTAAATACAAGTGGTACATTGCATCCATATATGTATATGTATCCCATCAAACATTGTTTTGGTGTATCTAAAAAGGCAGCAGCTTCCAGGCGACATTTTCAACGTATTCTGATTCTGATTCTGAAAATTGCCATGTTTGTACAGCTATCACGTTAAAACGGCTGAACTGATTTGAATGAAATTTGTTACAAGGGTAAAGATGGATTAACACATACATTTACAATTATTTAATAAAAAATCACCATTCCTGTGGGATAGAATGGAAAGAACAACCGAATTACCTGAAGCTGAAACTTATATGTATTACTAACTTAATTATATACTACGTAGACGAAGTCATGCGGGTCGACTAGTATGTAATAACAAACATAATCCTTATTAAAAAGCTTCAAAACATATCGCAATACAACTTTTCCTCGCAACCAGCTCGATTACTTCTAATCTCTTGTTAATGAGTATGTGGGATGTTTAACATTCGCACAAGATGAAAAAAACATCACTGTAGGTACTCAAAAAATGGTTATTTTCTAATGTAAATAGGTTTCAATATAACAGTAAACATCATGTACAGATTATAATATATTAAACCTATTAGAAGTGATGATTTATAACACTGTACAATTATTTTACACTACGAGTAATTTATAGGATACTAGCTGCGCGCCGCGGTTTCAACCGGTATATTTTGGATAATTCAAACTTTATCATTATAAATTATAGCCTATGTGTTATTCTGATGTGTAAGCTATATTATTGTAAAGTTTCATCAAAATCCATTCAGTAGTTTTTGCGTGAAAGAGTAACAAACATTTATACATCCAGACATCCATACATTCTTACAAACTTTCGCGTTTATAATATTCGTAGGATGTACATGAATAACTAAACTCTCTATTACTGAATCACTAATTGAGACGGACAGACTTATACTCATTTTAAGGTTAATTCTATCTTTGGGTATACTTATTATAACATGTGGCTTAACAACAATTCGGCATTTAGTTGCATATGATCTTACTAATATTATAAATGGGGTTTGTTACTCATTCACACAAAAACAGCTGATGGGATTTTAAAACATAGACATCCGATACTTTATAACCTGGATTAGCACATTTTTTTTTTTTTTCGCTGGGAAATGCAGTTTACGCATCCTACCAAGACCGGTAAGGACAAGGTAGGTATGTGGGACTCGCGTACCTAACAGAAGGAAGCATACCCACTAAAACCCAGCGGTTCCTGCACCGTCATATTGGGGTAACTCAGGATCACTGTACGCATACTACCGAGTCACCCCGACGTTTAGCTACTTAATGTGGCCCCTTACTCACCATTTAACTGGAGAAATCGTGCGTAGTGCCGACGTCTCCTACTGTTTGGGCTAATTTATATCCTGGAAAAATTCCTACTGCCGTCAGCGCCTGATAATTAAATGTTTTTGACAAATTTGTAGGTGATAAATTGTACCACTGCGAAGTTTGAGCGTCTCGTATAGTATCTTCTTATATATAAAATTCTTGTGTCACAATGTTAGTTACCATACTCCTCCGAAACGGCTCGACCGATTTTTATGAAATTTTGTGTGCATATTTTTTTTTTTTTTATAGAATAGGAAGGCAAACGAGCAGTCGGATGGTGTTAAGTAATCACCGCTGCCCACGGACTCCTGCAACAATTGGGGAGTTTGCGTTGCCGGCCTTTAAGGTGTTCGCGAGTATATACGCGAGTTTTGAAGGTCCCCATGTCGTAGTGTTCTGGATATACCGCCGAAGGTAGATCATTCCATAAGTTGATTGTGCGTGGAATAAAAGTTCTAAAAAAACGCACTGTTGAGGAACGCCACGCATTCAGATGATGAGGATAATATTTAAGTCTATGACGTGCAGTGCGATGGTGGAATTCGGCGGCAGGGATCAAATGGAAAAGCTCTTCGGAACACTTCCCGTGATATATGCGATAGAGGACGCACAATGAAGATACGTCTCTACGCAGTGCCAGGGGGTCCAGCCGTGAATGCAACACGGGGCCCTCAACTATCCGAGCAGCCCTTCTTTGAATGCGATCAAAGGGTTCAAGCTGATACTTAGGTGCATCAGCCCAGAGATGAGAACAGTACTCCATATGCGGCCGAACCTGCGCTTTATATAGCGCCAGTCGGTGCTGGGGCGTGAAGTACTGTCTGGCTCGGCTGATCACACCAAGTTTTTTGGAGGCCAGCTTGGCCTGGCTTGCCGAATGATCGCGAAATTGACAGTCACTCGAAATATCGAGGCCCAATATTGCAATACTAGGCGAGGCTTTAAGGGGAGTGTTATCGAAGAAGGGAGATACGACGAATGGGGTTTTTTTAGTAGTGAACGGGCAAACTTTCGTCTTCAGGGGGTTGACCTGGACTAAATTAGATTTAGCCCATTGCGAAACCTCCCCCAAAGAGATGTTAATAGAAGACACAAGTTTAATTCGGCTCTCATCGACGCTTTCCCAAAAGAGTCCTGCTCGGCCGGTATAAACGGCGTCCACCGTACTGTCATCTGCATAGCAATGAATGTTAGGATGGTCTAACAAATCATTGATATGCAGGAGAAACAGTGTAGGGGAAAGCACACAGCCTTGGGGTACGCCAGCATCAATGGGCTAGGGGTCAGAGTAAAATCCGTCGACAACGACACGTATGCTACGCCCACTGAGAAATCTGGCGACCCAGTAGCATAAATCCTCGGATAGCCCATAGGCTGGAAGCTTAGAAAGAAGGGCCTTATGCCAAACGCGATCAAAGCTATGTCCAAACCAACTGCCAAGCCCTCTCCTTTGCTCTCAATGGCAGCCGCCCACCGATGGGTAAGGTAAACAAGAAGATCGCCAGCAGAACGACCATGACGAAAGCCATATTGGCGGTCATTAATGAGCTGACGATCCTCCAGGTATCCCAAGAGCTGACGGTTGATGAGCGTTTCCATGACTTTGGAGAGCAAAGAGGTGATAGCAATAGGCCTGTAGTTGGCAGGATCAGAGCCATCGCCCTTTTTTGGGATCGGATGGATATCGGCCAGCTTCAGGCAGTTCGGGACTACGCCTTTAGAGTAGGAGAGCCGAAATAGACGCGTTAGCACGGGAGCTAGTTCAGAAGGACATACACGGAGCAAAATTGGTGAGATGCCATCCGGCCCGCTCGACTTGTGAATTTCCAAGGAAAAGAGAGCTCGTCGCACAGCCTTTTGGGTAAACCTTATAATAGGCATTGAGCTCTGACACCGTGGGATGGTTTACATCCTTGGTCATGCTTTCTCTTTTGCCGTGTGGGCCAGAATGTCATTCTCCATGCGCAGCGGCGGAAGGGTAGGCTGGCTAAAATTGCCTAGGGCAGCTTTAGAAAGGGCCCAGAACTGGCGCGTTCCGGACGAAAGGCCCTCTAGCTTCTCGCCGATTTTGGCAACATGCTGGGACTTCGCTTTAGCGATGTGTCTCTTAAAGAACCTGGAGGTATTTTCTCTTCAGGAATTGGAGGTTCGGATCCTTAGTGATGTGCTTCAACCCAGGCTCGGTAAGCGTCTCGTTTGCTGATAGCGGCTGCTTTACAAGACGCACCGAACCAAGGCTGTGATTTGCCACCTATTGGCACTACAGAGCTTGGTATGAAAATATCCATACCCTGTAGTACCACATCGGTGACATCTTCGGCACAGGTACTAGGATAATGTGAAGAGAAACAGACCTGCCTCCATGGGTAGGATGCATAAAATGATCGCAATCCATCCCAATCTGCCGACTTGTAGTGCCGAACGCGGCGGGTCGCGGGTGTTCTGTGACGGCGACGTTCAATGGGCACTACACTCCGTATCAGGCAATGGTCGGATGACCCCAAGGGAACTTCAACCAGCACCTGATACTTTCCTGGATGAGTAGTCAGCAGGAGGTCCAATAAAGAGGCATTGTGGCTATCCACATCCGGGAGTCGCGTGGGCTTCTCAACCAACTGGGACAAACCATTCGCTATTGCAAAGTCAAAAACAGCTCTTCCTACATAATCAGTGGAACTTGACCCGAGCCATTCGGTGTTATGCGCATTAAAGTCGCCTAGGACAATGACTTCAGCAGAGGGAGTCTGTCAGAGCATGTCGTCAATACCCGTTTGAATGTGCTCCATGAGTCGCTCTGTTTCTGCGTTACCACTATGGGACCTGTAAAGGCATGCATAGACTCGATTGCGGTTGCCAAAGCCTACGCGCAGCCAGATGGTGGACAGAAGAAAACGGCCACCCCAGCATGAGGCAAAAAGTTGTGTTCAATTTTGTAGCCGGGGTACTGTTAATAGGCAGTGTCGTCCGGTCGGGATATCTGCGTCTCTGTCAAAAATAACAAGGCCGGCCGTGCCGTCTCCAGATGGTAGTGAACGGCATTCAGATTGGAATGTAACCCCCTTATGTTGCAAAAGTCTACATCGAGAGTGGAAGGGGAAGCCGTAGAGAATTTGCCTCGTTTGCCTTTAAGTGGTCGCGTATCCTTGCCCTCCCCAGAATTCGACGGGCTGCCCGAGCAGACATATTTCTGATTTTGCACGGGGAGGGATTCTCCGATGCCGTTGGCACCGGTACCCTCCTGGGGTATAAAACACTTGTTGGGAGCCGCTGTCATAATTTGAGAAGGGAAAAGGGGATCTAAAAGATCCGAAGAGGAGGCGCCGGAGCTTACACTCACCAATGCGAAACGCAGCGACAATAGGTCACTACTTAACGCCGGTTTTCTGTGTGAGGGTGGTAGTGATCCGGTCGAGTCTGCCCGGTGTTACCGCCCAGAGACGGAACGTGACTCTGCCACACGTACTTTAGTCGCCTTACACGACACCACCAGTACCAGGGTGGACCTATTTTAAGCCGGGTCCACACGGCTAAATATCGGGTAGGTCTGAGAATAGGTCAACGTCTATTTTTTATACCCCCAAGTGACAAGGGTGGCCCACCCAAGCTTTTTTAAATTTTTATGGCAAAACAACGTTTGCTGGGTCAGATAGTGACTTATAAAAATGCTTAAAACCCTTCTGAAAATATCAAAATCTCATATAACTTTTGAGGAGTTCTGTCAATTCCTCAAGGATCCCATCATCAGAACTGGATTTTTAAAAAAATGGGACCAATCTGCAGGCATACCCTACTAAATACAAAAGGAAATTTCCAATTCGGTTCATAAATGACGGAGTTCTGAGGTAAAAAACATAAAAAACAAAACAACCGAATTGATAACCTCCGTTTTTTTGAAGTCGGTTGAAAAATACTTTTTGTGACAAGCTCTACAACTTTTCCCTAGAACTCAATCATATATCTCTCATTGTTAAGACAGCGTTCGTAAGAAGCATTTACTTTCGACCGTTTTTTCTCCGACTTACTTTGCAAATCCGATTACGACGAAAAAGTCTTTTCATTTTTCAGGTTAATATATTGCCAATGACATGCACAAATAATGTGGCTTTCTCTTGGTAAAAGAATTTCAGAATCGGTTCAGTACATCCAGAGATATTAGTATAGATAAGGTAGTCACGTGACGTAGATACTCAGCTGAATCATAATAAAATTATAAAACAAATTAATGTAAACAATGGCGTTTTGAAAAGAGCGACTGTTGAGTTTCTTGCCAGTTCTTCTCATTAGGAAACTGCTTTCCGAACTGGTGGTAGCTTCAGACAAACTGACTGATAGTCATATTATAATTAAACAATATTATTATGACATTTCTCTTTTACGTAAGTTTCTAAGGCTTTTTTTAAGATACTAAAAGTATTCTGCATGGTCATACAATATATTGTCTATCGTTATTCCTAGATTATTTTATAAAACGGACGGTATAAAGACACGTACGGATGTTTGTGCTGGTAGTAAGCTTTGTTTATTTTTAATTAGTTTTTACCTTACATAAAGAAGGTACGTGGTTTAGAAATAAATAAATAATATTTACTTTAATTATTTTTAGTTTATATGAAAAAATTCATAATTATAAAATTAAATTAAAAATTTAAAAATTAAATTAAATTTTACAATTATTACGCTATTAAAATGATAGTGGTCCTGATACTAATTAAAAGTAAGTAACGCAATAGGACCACTATAATTATACTTCCTATTTTTGAAGCCACTTCTAATAAAAGATTTTTCTTCTATTATAAGTCAATATTTCCACTTTGTTTTTGAAGCAACTTCTACTTAAAATCAAGTTATCCCTCCCCGTTCTTTAAAGTACTTTTACTAAAAGTCGAGCTTTTCCACCACGTGTGTTATTAGGAAAGTAAGAACGTGGTGGAAAACCTCGACGCCTCTTTAACGGTATTTTATTGGATACATTTCGGGGAGTGCGTTTTCTATCGAACATCCAGACAAACGCGACCCAAGCGCCATAGGTACATGGTGGATATCTCGCAAATACGTACCAAGCGCTTCGAATCCACGATCTTTATACACACTGTGAAACTGTAGAACAGTCAACCGGAATCTGTGTTTCCTGATAAGTACAATATTGATGTCTTCAAAGCAAGAGAAAACAGCTATCTTCTAGGAAGGCGTGTTCCATCCTAAAACGCGTGATTGCTTACCATCAAGCAAGGCACGGTCTAACGCTAACCTGTAGTATTTAAAGAAAAAAGGAGTCACATCAACAAAGCAATTCATGCTGAAACCACTTCCACTAAAACTATATAAAGTTGCTTATGCTAAAATTCAAGTTTTCGACCTCATTCTTGAAGCCACTTCTTAACATTAAGATTTTCAACTCATTCTTGAAGCCACTGCTGCTTGTTTATTTGTGCTTGTATTTTATATTAAGAGCGATGAACGAAAGGTATATTATATCGATTGTGAAGTGAAGCTTTCTATATTACACGAAACCCTAAAGGTACTCAAACTTAATTACACTAACGAATTCCCAGAGTCAGAGATCGATTATTTAGCGATAAGGCCGCCTATTGTGCAAATATTTTTAAGTGCTTTTTTGTTAATGTATCTTACTTTTAAGGTGTAAAATAAAGAGTAATTATTATTATTATTATAAATCTATGTCTCCTCGCCATCTGACAAGAAAATTAAAATACTTATAAAGTATATTTGTATTAAATAGCACAACCTTCATCTGTCTATGAATTAAATGGTTAAATATTTACGATAAAACGCTTTGACATTTTCTGCTCGTGTAGCTGGGGATGTATTGATTACCGTCGAGTTTCTACATAATTGATGTTTTTGCATCTATTTTTAATACATTTTATTATACAGATAATAGATACACAAGCACACATATAGAAAAAATTACAGTTCTTCGCTTCTCGGTATTTGCACGATCAGCCTTTTAAATTGTGCAACGGATTTTAATTCGGTTTTCATCAATAGATAGAGTAAATCAAGAGGAAGGTTTATGGTATTATTCTTGCATATTATAGTAGATAAATCGTACGAAACCGAGTCAGGTCGCTCGTTAATAAAAATGAAGTAGAGTAAGAAGAAATAAATTAAACATCAATTAGATATTTCTATAATGCACAAAGTTATATCTAACTAAACCAGTTAACAAAATCAACACTCAAGATCACTACTTTAGACAATTTTGACTGTCCATGTAGGCACAGAGACCATATAATATAGAGCAAGTAAAGTAGTCTTAAAACAAACTCATAAGAACCACCTACCAATCAAAAGTTTCGAAAAGTATTAGTAATATATTTAAAGACTACTTTTATATATATATAAAACTACTTATTCAAAGTCTACATTTAAATTCTTTCTGTGATAACTTCAACCATTTGCGTGTAGTAATTTTTTCGTTATTCGCGTAAAAACATAAGTTATTTGTGTTTTATTCTCTAAAATATCTTCAACATATAGATAAAACCATAAAACCGTTATTATTTCTTCACTATATTTACTCTTTACTCACTATTTTATTAGTATAATATTATTTTTATATAGTTTTTCAATTACAGGTACATAAAACTTTACGCCGCCATTACGAATATGATGTACTATACTATTATGCATTAACGCTTTTACGATACTACATACTTCATTAGCGTGGGATATTTATCGATGTTTTTATGATCTATAACGTTTCTAATGAAAACAGCTATAAATAATATAAGTTTGAAATGTATTTTGTTGGTTAATAACCCTTTTATTATCTAAAGATATAGTCAAAGGTCAAAAAGAGGCAGAATAACTTTCTATATCTATCTGACTAGGTATAGAAAGTAAGAATGAAAGTAAGTACAAGTAGCAATTGATTGATATATATATTTTTTAATAACCAATATGATACCACTGCTGGGCAAAGGTCTCCCCCATTTTTCTCTCATCGTCGTCTCTATCTGAAAGTGTCGAGATCATTTCTCCTCCTCTCTCTTTCTCGATAGTTGTTTTGGCCTATCTGCCGTGAGGCAGATACTATGGGCCTCGAAGGGAAAACGTCGTAGAGGGAGGTCAAGAAGGCACACACTTCTGACTCTGAGTTATGTGTGTTTTAAGCAATTATATATCACTTGCTTTAACTTTCTTTCACCGCTAGAAAACTACATTCTTTCCGGATAACAAAGGCTATGTGGTGTTGCCATAAATATTCTAATTAAAAAGATATGGCCATTTAATTGCCATAACTAAATAAATCAAATACTTCAAATCAAGCTGATATACGCATTTAAATTCAAAATGTACCTACATTCTGTAGCTTTATAACATAGGTATAAATTAACAAACAACTTGATGTCGTGAATGTAATTAGAAAATACGTATAAATGAGGACTCAGGCGAAATTAATCTCATATAACATTACAATGACAATGGTGAGAAGGCTTCTTCAATAGACGTAATTTGTTATAGAAACTGCTTTTGTGTTAATTATGCTGTAACTTTCTTAATGTGACTACATAAAATGAAACAATTTAATATCTGTTACTGACTGATAAGTATAATGCAAGAAGTACCAAGTGGTAATTTTAGTTTTCGTTTGTTTCAGATATTCTATTCGATGAATGAATAATTCATCTCAGAAGAAAATACAACTACTGCGGTAATGAAGTTTGAAAGTATACACAAAACATGGATCCCTACAAATCAACCCATAAAAGGAAAGAATGGAGGTTCACAGACAACATTGTCTTAGTCACATTGTACATATTTATTTTTGTGATAACAGGCAACTGCCAGACTATAAAAGAAAGTCACATCAAAAGCTCTACCCAAGAAGATTTAAATAATTTAGTAAATAGAGTAGATTCCAATAACTGCCATAGTTGTCAAAGTAGTAGTAGTAATAAAAATAATAATCTAAATATAGAAAAAGAAGAAGAACCGAAAAGAAACTTCCTCGCTGATGTTATAAGTACTATAAGTACATTTTCTGAGAAATATGTATTTGTTAATAATACAGAAAGACAGTTACAGAATGAACTAGAAAGGTTTCTAGATGATGCTTTAAAAAAGGATAGATATGAAATATTTGAAGGTATTGAAATAAAGGCAGTTGAAGTAAAAAACGAAACGAAATCGAGACAAAACAGAGACGAATCCAGAGCCCTCTTCAGTACATATACATATGAATATAGATTGCTACAAAAGATAAAAAACTTTATAGACACTCATATACTCTCCATAAATCTACCAAAAGCTGCTAAATTAGTTGGATTTAGGTGTAAGAGTCATTTAATTTATTTTTCTTTAAAAAATCCTGACTACAAAATTTGTGATTTTTTTATTAATTCAAATAATAGAAATTTTTAAGCGAGAAATTATTAATTTTCAGCATTTGGACTTAAAAAGTTCTTTTTACCACTTCTCATCGGAGCCCAAATTTTCAAGAGCATACTCCTCGCCATGTTTTTGCCGAGCATCTTGGGAAGTTTCGGCAAAATTTTAGGAAAAGGTAAGCCAAAGTTTCTAATATCTCTTAATTAAATCTCCACAAAGTCAAGATTCCTTTGGAAGTTTGAATTTGTGTCACTCAAAAACCTGGAAACTTTTAATGATCTTAACCAATCAAGTTTACAAGGATCACTTCAGGCAAGTTGCTTGTAGGTTGTTAAATGAATCTATATACTAATACGTCAAGCAAAAACTTTTAGACGGAGATGTTTGAAATTTCCCACTCTTATAGTTTATATAGAGGAGTGCAGAATGCTAATATTCTTTTAAAATTATGCATAAAAAATACATTAAATCATTAAAAAAATTACACACACTATCATGTATTTGACACACACTCGCATATAGTTTTCAAGTGCTTAAGGGCTCAATTACATGCCTGAAAAATAAAATGTGCTCGAATAATACTGACGGTAATACACTCTAAAATCTAGCCTTAGAGAAACAATCGAAAAATCAATCCAATACCTATGATTCTTATTAATTTAAGTTTATTGGGACATAAGAAAAAATTAAGTTACTAGTTTGATTTGCTTTAATTTTTATTTACAACTATAAAAGAAAGGTAAATATAAACAATAATCTTCTACTAATAACACAATTTTCAGGTATATCCCAAATATCAGCTGTATCCAGCCAAGCAAGTTATCCTCCAGCAAATGGAGATGATCAAACGGGATATAATAATGACAATAAAGATTTTATGGGTTTTGAAACAAACCCAGCTGCAACGTATGCGTACTCACAAGATGAACTTTATGGGAATGCGAATGATGTTAATGATCTATCTAATATTGATATGTCAAGGTAAGGTTACGTAATTTTAACGATAAATTAAGAAGACAAAAAAGCCCGGCATTTTGCCTAATTTCTCTTTTAAATATATTTTCTTTGCGAATTTGGAGCCCAAGTCCAACGGACCCTCCGTTAAGTAGATTGGTAGATATTGATATTACAGATATAGATAGGGAGCATGCACTAGATTAAAGTAATAGTAAATCTCAATCTAATATTTAAGTGAAATTACTGATAACTTAATCCTTTGCAGTCAATTTAATCCGTCAAAAAAAGTTAGTAAGACGTATGAGTAATTAGTATTTTAACTAATTGTTTTGAGCTTGATATTTCTACCCTAAAAAAATAAAGAAGACTAGCATCTTATATATTCTGCATTTAATGTACTATAAAAAAAATCTATCAGCAACCTCATTGCGGTTGTCGCTTCGACTATTATTATAATACTAGTAAATATATCAGATCGTCGAGTATTTTACCCTTAATATTGCGACTACGACGTTCTCCTACGTCTATTGCCTTTACAATGTTTTCTTTATGTCTTTCATTTTTATTATCCTTTTTTTCTGTAATAATGTTTTATTAGCAAAAATGTCCATCCTTCACAATATTAAAGTGATAAATTAAATTTAAGCAAAATGTAATTCATTAAACCCAACTGTTCCTTTTAATTAGAAAGCCTGTCTGATTTACTAGCATTCATTTGCGAAAGGGTTTCAGTTTTAATTTAGTTATGATTTATAATAGTTATTACGTTTAGTTTTTGGTTTACTATCTCCTCTATTCTTTTTATCGATCAGGCCCAAAAAAAATCTTGAACAAACTTCTCTACTGCTTCTAAAACTTAATATAGGTACATAGGTCCTTATTAAACCTTTAACTTGGAATTTATTTTATGTACTTCCTTTTCTTGAGAAATTTTAGTTTTATAAAATCTACATCCACTAAGGATGCTTCGGTCCGGTTCAGTCTATATATATCGTCTCATAGTTCTTTTTTTAATTAATTTCCTTAATGTCTATAACCAAAATAATCTTCGTAAATAATTTAATTCTCAGCAAGCAATGCAAAAGTATATAAGTAGTGTAACAATAGGTAATCCCAATGAAAATCAGGCAACTTTCCAAGCCCCTTAAATCTATATCCGTTCCAATTTTCATCTACTAACAATGCAATGGTATTGGACACAAATTGGATAGACAGACAATAAAAGCAGACTCTGTATAAAGCTGATCCAATTTCGGGAAAAATGGCGTATCTTGTTTCATCAATTTAGACTTTTCTGACGATCATTTGCATATACATCTCACGCAATTAATATTGGAAATACAATTAGAGAGGGTATCCTTTAATTTGGTTTTTTCTGATGCTATATGTAAAATCGTTTTAATCTAATAACAACATATGGCCTGTAATTTTGTTCATCATTTTTTTTTTTTTATTTTGGAATCGTATATTCAGCAAATTTCTGACTGACACGAACCATAGGAAAGATACCTAAAATAATTCATCCTAACTTCATAGGTTTATTTTGGTCTACCCTTGAAAATTTAAAGATTCAGGGCCGAAGTCCCTAACATTTGTTATGTTTGGAGTTTTATTATCTATCAGATAACTATTACAAACTTGATCAGATGTTGGGACGAAATAAGAAGTTTTCTAAATAAGAATAATCAAAAGAAAAATGGTTTTAGCTTACCTGATGTTTTTTTTTTCATTTCCAGATTCGGTGCAGGAGGTCAAAAAGTATCTTACCTGCCAACCAAAAATGCTTATTATAAGAATCAAATGACTACTAGCAACAATTACAAGGTAATATTTTTATTACTTTTTATTTAATCGTCTTGGATACATTTTTGCGTTTGTTAATACATATAAAGTAATACCGGAATAAACCAGTTTGCACTAGTTATAATGCGTAGTAGTATGTAGCGTTAAAACCATTAGACTATTTAGCACGGTATTCACTTCTAGATTGACTCCCTGTACCAAATTATGTACACAATTTTGAAGCCTAAAAAAATTAAAAGGAGAAAAAAATCTAAAAAGTATCTAGAGATTGTTGTGAAATCGTTACAGAATTCTGAAATAATATCTTAATTAATTGCAAATCGAACCTCATCATACAATACTTATAAAAATAAAAAAAATACTCTTAAAGTAGATATTTGTTTATGTCATCTCCTGACTGTACACAACTACAGACGCAAAAAGTTTAGGCAAACACGCGTATACAAATATAGTAATGTTTTGACATATTACAGATATTCCAGAAAATCCCGGCGTCTTCTATGATCCTGAGTAATTACGATCCGTTTTATTCGCCTTTGCTTTCACGACTCGACGGGATCTTCGCTAGACTTGGTAAGGGATAATCAACCATATTAATATATACACAAAGTCTATATTACCTTGACAATGAACTTCTTACAAAGCTTTTAGACGTATTTGTAGCAGACAATACTTTGCTAAAGGAATTTGGACTGTATTTTTTAAAGGATAAGGTAGAAAATTGTATTATTATAACAATAATAGTTTATTTGGTTGATTGCACTTACAATTTTATATGAGGTATTTTTAAGCTTTTTACAAGAATGTTGCAATACTCTAGAATATTTTTTTACTGTCGTAAAAAAGAAGGAGTTTTTGTACTCACCCCGGTAAAGCTAACGTTCGTCAAAATGACGAACTTCCAACTGACCTTTTTAATTGTTAAATAATTCTTAAATTATATAGTTACAATTATCGTTTACAGACAAACAAATATTTAAAAAAAATTTGACATACGATAACTTACATTTTTATTATATTACCTACAAGACTCGCATGATTTCTTTAGTTACATTTTATCCCACAGGAACGGTGCTCTTTTTCGGGATAAAATATACGCTAATCCATCCAGTTATCAAATTTCATTCAAATCAGTTCAGCCGTCTAAACGTGATACGTACAAACTCGGCAATACATAAATATCTATAAAGTCGAATTGTTAACTCACATAGTTATTTTATTTAACTACAGCTATACTATCTAGAGATACACTTACACACATATAATCGATTAATGTTCTCTTCGATTAATAAATAATCTAATTCGTATATTTCCATAAATTCAGAAAGTTATATTACTTAATTTAGGTAAAATTGCTTGTTTAACGAAACTGCTTTGATGCTCGCTTCTAATAAAGTCCATGGCGTCCCTAAGGAAATTTAATTTGCAATTTTTATGAAGTATTTGCTTAGTAAGGTACAACAGTAATGATTTCCTGTTAATATACATTTTGAATTTTTTCTTCATTTTTATACGACTGACCAGTCATCACCCGTGCTCACGACAGTAGTAGTGACACTATAAACAGTTTTTTGAAAATATTTCCTTTTCTCCTTATTTTACGACAAAAGTAGTAATATGTAAATTAATGTAGACAATATTTCCTACAATTTGTGTAGCATGTTTTTTTAGTTTCATTCACTAGTTACAGCGTAGAAGGGCTTGAAAGTAAACTAAACAAGGTTTGGCCTGAAAAGCTCCAACATCGATTTCTGATTTGTAATAATATTAATGGAATATTTCAGGTCTAGCTCCCTCTGACACAACAACAGATGAAGGCATGATGATAGGTGGTCAGAGCCTAAGTGACGTGAAACTGGAAGCGTGTCGGGAGCAGCTCATCTGCCTCATGTACTCCAGTCCAGCTAAATATGCACCTTATAGCAATTTGGTATCCGCACAATTGAGTAGGTAAGATAAACATATAATATATATTAATTAAAAGCACATGAAAATCCGTTTCGTTGAGTTTATAAGGAACAGACAGATACAGAGACAGAATTACGAAAAAAAAAAATTAAATTATTAAAATTTTTTTAAATTTTACAACAACAACCTGTTGATGAATGCAACCTTTACAATATTATTAAATTGGTTATGCTTTGTCTGTGGGAATATATCGATTGAATGTTTTCATGCCAAAATTTTCAATAAGGGAATACCCTTTTAGAAAATTTTGGAGTTTTGAGAGGATTCTGTGAAGTTTTTAGGTATTCTGTTAGACAAAGGCTGCAGTTGGAAAAGTCATATTGATGAACTATGTACAATTAATAGGTTTGTCTTTGCTATCAAGAGATTGACTGGTATAGCTACTAGAAATGCAGTTTTGTGTGCTTATCACGAATATGTCTCATCAGTGCTAACCTATGGTCTGATAATATGGTTTATGATGTTGACCTAGACAGTGTTTAAAGTTCAAAAAAATGTATACGAATTATATGTAGTGTTGCCCAAACGCAAGAACAAGACGAGACTTAGCCAGTCTTGGTCTTGGTCTTGCGCCAATACACCTGGTCTTGGTCTTGGTCTTGGTCTTGCGCTCCCAGTCTTGGTCTTGGTCTTGGTCTTGCAGCAAGAGTCTTGCAAGTCTTGCAATTACCTATTAGTCTATTACTATTTATTAAAGTTTACTTTAAATCCTAGAAAAACGTATTAGAATTGGAACATTGTGAGCTTGAATGAATATAGCCATAGTAAAGATCAAGCAGATTAATAAATAACTGAAGATTTGATAAGAAATTCGAAAAATCAACTGACCTATATGTCGTTTTCCATGGAAGTAACTGTTTCTTAATAAACATTTATGATTTATAAGCTTACATTTGCTAAAACATGTAAAAAAACAAATTAATTACAATAACTTGACTGTATTTTAAAGAACAATACTTATCTGTCTAAAAAGAGATTGAACCCTCAACTTATAAGAAATTTAATAAAAGAGTTTTACGATTTATCATTTATTTGAATAAAAAATAAAATACAACACAAATCAACAGCTTTATCATTAGGTTATGATACTTTATATCAATTTTTTTGACCAAGAATTAATACAAAGTAACCATCTGGCTGACTCATCACTTAACCTATTTCTATGTTTTCTAATTACTAATGATGCTTTAGAAAATAACCTCTCAGCAGGTACTGAAGTTGCAGGTATTGAGAGAAAATCACGGGCCATTTTCGATAAAATCGGATACTCTGTCTCATGCGTCCTCCACCAATCTAAAATGTCTTCCGAGCTGGCAGTTCTTGGTTTTCTCAGGTACTCCTCCAACTCGTCTATCACTAAGCCTTGAAGACAAGATCCAGATGACGTCGAGGGACATTCATAGAGTTTATCAAAGTCTATTACGTCTTCATCTTCATCACATACTTCATTTTTTTTTCTGGTAATTCCAGAGATTTGTTCAGTGAGTGTAGACTTTTATATTCTTCATAAAGTTCCTTGAACTTGCGCAGACTTTCTGTTTTAAGTTGCTTCCCCCACATTGTCAGGTCAAAAGTCTGAGCCTTATGCCTTGGGTCTAAAATTAAAGAAGTACAATAAATCCAGTTGCTCTTCTTGTAATGTTTAAGCATTTTGTCTCGAGCTGCTTGGAAAGCTAGAATGAGCCTTTCATCCACTTCAGATCGATTAGGTTTCTCATCTAACTGTTTTACCATGGATTCAATTTTATCTAGCAAGAGATTGAATGATACAATGACTAGCGGTAATGTAACATATTTGTCTCCACCAAGTTTTGTACTTAAAAGTTTAAAGTTTATTAGAAATTTATGTAATTTTTCGAGTACCTGCCATTCATTAGCTGTGATTTGAAAATCATTTAATTCGGTGACAGAACTGCACAATATGTCAATGCCCGCTCTCACTTTTAAACCAAATCCAATCATATCATGTGTGGAATTCCATCTCGTTGGACAGTCAAGAATGGCATTTAGATTTGATGGCACGCCAGCTGCTTCACAAGCAGACTGAAACTTCTTCTTGACTATCTCACTTCTTTTTATTTTACTGGAAATACTGCGTAACTTTGTTACAGATGTACGCGAGTCAGCAATATTTGGTGCAGATTCTTCATCTTCCTCATCCTCAGTTTCGTCTGCATAGTCTTCGTACTGCTGATCTTGCGCGTTAGTGTCAGACTCACAGTGTAATGCTAAGGTCTTTAATAAATCTTGTACACCAAGGTTTAAAATGTGAGCAAAGCACCGGAAATGTTGATTGTCTGAATCAAAGTGTGGCGGCAGCTGTTTGCCCAGTTCATACATAAATTTGGTATTTGCAGTTGCGTTGTCGACCGTGATACCTTGTATTTTATCAATTATGCCATATTCCAATAAAAATTCATGGAAAATCGTTGCAATATCTTCCCCAGTATGTCGACCGCGTGATGGTATAAAATCAAGAACTACAGATTGATACTTCCATTCGTTGTCTATATAATGAATAGTAACCCCGTAGTAACCCCTACCAGCAATTGACGTCCACCCATCAATGGTAAAAGACATTTTAGATGATAATTGTTGAAGTCGTTCCTTGAGATTCAATTGGAGCTCTTCAAATCGCTCTTTGACTTTCCTTCTAAGTGTAGACCTTTTAGGAAACACCATATTAGGGCAAATACGTCGAAAATATACTTGTGTAGCTTCGTCATCGAAAAATGAGAAGGGAAGATATTTTTTCACCACCCAATCAACTGTAGCTGTCGTGATGTTGTCACTGCTGTTTTCCGACTTAAACAAAACAATAAATCTTGTATTATTATTTAAAACATACTAGGTTTGAGCGTATAAGAGGAGGAGGTTTGTTGTTGTTAAATCGAGAAAATCGTTAAATTGATATTTGTTATATTAAGGTTGCACTGTACTGTAATTTACCAAAATAAAGTACTTAGTTGTTACTGGCCGATTAAATGAAAATATGGTTGTTATGAAAAATATTTAAGACGATAATTACATACCGTAAACTACCGCAACTTTGCCTGATTTTATAACATTTTGACGTATATTTTAAAATATACATCTTAAAGGTACATTCTATTGATTGAGAAGTAAAGTCTGAATTTGGATGTTACCAATCGTGATATGATTCTAAAATTATCTTTGTAATATTTAATATTATTGCCAATTTAGTAAGCAGGTAAAGATAGGACCATTTGCCACAACTTTACCTACAGTTATATTACAGTTTTTGTATTACTATGTTCAAATAAAATAAGAGATAAAATAAACCTTAAGCTTTAGTCTACTTGGTCGTTATTCGTCTATGATTATTAAGTGTTTATTAACATATATATAGGATGAGGCAAAGTTAGGACAGAATTTTTCTGAGTTTTCATACATTCGACCGTTAATACAAAGGGTTGTCACAGAAAGACAAAATTATTTTAATTTTTTTATTATATTATAATCAACCTTCCTTACTACTAATTCACAGCCGGTCTAACGCTACGTATCTGTGTCGATGATCCATGGGTTCGATTCCTGCTCGGGATAAATTATGACATTACATGATATTTTATTATTTATAATATACTGCGATTTCGATGTTTTTGTATGAGCTTTGTATGTCGAATCCTACTAGAAATACAGGTTTGGGGTCTGATATTTTATTGTGAAGTAGACCTATATATTATTAAAGACAATAGACTGAAAATAAAGTACTAGCAAATTTAATCAAACTATAAAAATGACATATATGAATGATGAGATAATGTAAAACCATGTAGTGGATCAAAAATTAAGGCTTATTGAATAAGTATCCCTTGTTTTATATCGATCATTAGTGCTTAATATAATATTGGTATGATAATTGGTGCTAATAGCAAAAAATATATAAATATACAATTAAAATTTTTATCAATCTCTATCTTCATAGATATTTACTAATGAGACCATACTCATGTATGGTCTCATTAGTAAATATTTTTCTAAAATATTCAAATGAAAATCGCAAATAATTAACAACTTTGGTATCAACTTGCATATTAATCATTGCGATGAGAATATATGTGAAAATAATATGTCTTAGTAAGTATCTAAATCAATAAAACATCTAAATTAATAGGTTACAATTATCTCAAATGTAAGAAAAATAGAGAATATTACGTAGATACATTAAAAAATAGAGTAAATAAAACAATTTCACACCGAAATATCACTTTTAAGTAATTCGCGACAGGAAGTAGCACATGTTCAACTCCAAGATTGGATCTATCTCCATAACAAGAAAATCGGTTGAGCTGTTTTGGCGCAACGTTATAGGCAGACAGACTTACATTTACATTAATTATTATTATATAAAAGTATATTTACTTGATTAATATTGAAATTATATTATTATTTATTATCATAGTCATTATAATTTTGATGTATATTCTCTATAATTCTTAACATTTTTTTAGAATAGGTAACTCTTGTGATATAAAAAAGATTAACTTTATTTTAGGTAATTAATATATGTCGTTAAAAAGTACATTTAAATTATTGAGGTTAAATTTTAATTGACCTCTACGGCCGACCTGTGGCTTGGGCAAAATATTTTCAACATCAAATCGCGTAATTTCTGATATGTCATCAGCTACAGGCCACGAAAATGCCCCGTTCCTGGCTTTTCTCAAATATTTGACACTGTAGCAGTTTTCTTCTGGCCCTTTTTCAATTATCAATCCAATATAATATTTTACGCTCTTGTCACTAACAAATTTTACCACAACATATTTACCTACATCTGGTTCCTCTAATTCTTCTTCGATATCTTCATTATCACTATGAATATCAGAATCTCTCAAAGTTTCCGTGTCACTATTTGATTGTAAAAATGGTTCATCAATGGAGTCACCAGAATCATGCAATGTAATTGAACATGAAGTATCTGTGTCATCATCAATAAGTTTCCTTTTCTTATTTTCTACAATAACATTGGTGATATCACTTAGACATTCTACTCTGGTTTCTGGATGTAAATCAGCTGGTTTCAGTAATATATTTGAAATTATTACACTTTTACCACTTGTCGAGGGATCATCATGTACTGAAGAATCCTGTTTTATATAGCCATTGTTAGAAATTAGGATATTTTTAGCGACATCGATTATGGCTTTAGAAGTATTATTCTGGTCGAGTGTAGGTACACCTCTTGCACTTAAACTTCTGGAGGTGCTTGCTTTACTTTTTTTTTCTGATCCATGTGTAACTCGAATATCATCGGTTGCTACAGATTCACCAGGTTTGGTCTGCAGTTTCAAATTCTTTGATTTTTGTCGATCTGAATTAGGTTTTCTAGAGTCTTTTAGATATTGCACTAAAGATGCATCGAATGATATAACTATATCTGAGTTGTTACCTGGCACTTTTCGTAGTACTTTATGTGCATTAAGTGGGTAAATTCCAGTGGCGCAAAATCCACTAGTTATAGTTTTAGCCTGATTGATTTTTATGTCTTCAATTAACCTTGTTAGCAGTTCTGGAAAAATGTTTTTATTAAGATTGTTTGAGCTAGGATGTCTCATTTTGTAATCAAGTAGTATATTTTTCCAGGCTCTTTTTAAGGGTCTAAAAAATGACACGTCAAGTGGTTGCGTGTCATGAGTAGAGTTTGGGGGCAGAAAAACAAAACGAATGTGTTTGTCTTGACATTCAGAGATAATATTAATATTAAGATGAGACGACAAATTGTCGCCTATTATTACTTTCGATCCTGAAAATCTATCAGCCCACGGTAAAACAATGGTATAAAACCAATCCTCAAATGTATCTCTATCGAACCATCCAGATTTCGTTTTATTAAATCTAGTACCAGAAGGCCCATTAGAACACCAGTTTTTCCATAAGTTATCTGCCTTGTAAACTACGTAAGGCGGTAATAGTGTTCCATCGGCAGTTGCAGCAAACATGACGGAAATTGCAGTTTTTGAGTTATTAAGTACTTTGTTCGGATATTTTGTCCCTTTTTTGAATATGCACCTCTGTGAACCTGGATTATCCGTCAAGTTGGTCTCATCATAATTCAAAATACATTCTGGCTTTACGCCTTGTAACGACACAGCTAAATTGTCAAAGTATTCCTGATATTCTTGTGAAGTTTTTGTAGCTCGTGCTTTTTTTATGTTTTGCGTTGAGCGCATGGTAAGATGATCCTTGTGGCGCTTTATAAACATTCGAGCCCATTTTTCACCAGGCATTTTGTGATCGAACAATTGAGCTCTATTAGTTTTCTTTAAATAATCGTAAACTATTATGCGCAATTCTTGCAAAGTTAGAGGGCTGCCGTATTCGCCACAAAGAACCAAAGTTGAAACAATTTTGTTTTCCTCTTCCTCCGTTAGCCGCGTTGGTGAACCTACATTCCTTGTGTGTTTCTTTTTAACTTTATTGACAATAGTTCGGCGGGGTATACCAAACTGCTTTTCAGCTTCATATGATGTAAGGTTTTTGTTGGCTACTAAATCAACAGCTACTTCTAGCAAGCTTGGGTCATAATCTTTATAACGACGGGCGCCTAACTTCCTTCGCCTTTCCATAATTATTCTTACCTATAGCAAAAATTAAAAAATATATTTATATTTTCACAACAAACAAAGTAATTTTCGCGACTCAAAATTATTATATCTAGGCTTCACATAAAATAAATAAATTCTTAACCCGTGCAAATTATATCCCGTTCAAAAAGAAAACAAATAAAAACATTTGTGTAAGCATATAATTAGTTTTAAAAGTTCTCAAAATTAACGTGACAACCCTACACTAGGCAAAGATATGAACTGGAATCTTGATTAACTGGCCGAACTTTGCCTAAATGTTATTTTATCATATCCTACTTGAATAAAATAAATAGCAGTAATAAAATATAATAAAGAAACTTAATAGCTTTTAAAACATACTAAAAATAATTCAATGAGAGTATAATTATTCAACTTACATCAAAAGTTTTCAACACCAAAAAAAATACGACCACGCGCGACACAGTTTCATAGCTAATAACAGAAAAAATATGACGTCTACCATAATATCGGTTTCAATTATGTGTTGCCAGAGTTATAGATTTTTTAACTACTATTTATTTAATTGCCAGATGTGAAAAATAATAAAAATATTGAGATATCTATGTTTTAGGCAAATTTAAGCATGGAAGGCAATGTTGCGGTAGTTTACGGTACTTAATATGTCGCACCCCTAGATGAAAACACCACTAACTCAAAAATACACTGATAGAAGGATTTTTTTGTACCTAATAAGATTTGTTACCAGTTAAGAAATGATTTGTTAGAGAGAAGACTCCTAATAAATATTTATTAGCAGATAATAAATCATTTGTTAGCGGATATTTTTTACTGCCAACAAAATATTTATTAGTATGTAATAAATGATTTATTGACATATAAAAAATAATTTATTAATATTCAAAAAATCCCTTGAACATTACGTTCATTGTTCTAATTATTAAAATTACAGAGAATTAGAAATTTTGTGAAACGAATAAAGTTAAAATATAATAAATAATGAATTGATTAATAGTATATAATTCATTTTTTTATGACAACGGTATACATTTAAAATTAAAATAATCACTATTATAATCGATACGTTGGTATTCGTATACGAGTCAATAAATCAAATTTCTTTGAGATATTACATAAGAGCCATCTGACGATACATGAATTTTTAACGGTTTAAAATATTCATCGAAAATTGATAGGATAAAGTTTTCTGGATCGTTTGTTTTCGGTAATATTAATTGATAGCTTTTTATATGGGGATTGAGTCCAATAGTTACACATTTTTTGGAAGAAATATGAATAGTTTTGCCATCAGATATAATTGCAGTAATAAAACCAAATACATGATTATTCTCAGAGTCATTGGAAACGTGGAAGGCATACGATGGCTATTATATATACATACAAAGCTACTCATGAGTGCCGCCATCTATCAACAATGACCACAAATAAAATATTTGTTAACCGTAAACAAATCTTATTTGGTGGAAATAAATATTTTTTTCAATACATTAAAGCTTTTTAACAGTAAAAAAATTTTTGTTTTAATAAAAAAGCGATTTAATTAATCCTAAAAAGTGTTGGTAACAGTAAAAAAATATTTCTTCCATCCAAAAAGATACCTTAAAAAGTTTGTAATAAATTGATTTATTACTCCCAAAAAAATCCTTCTATCAGTGTACTTACGTAAGTTAATGGCGTTTTTGAAAGTATCGCATGAATAGCTACGCGGAGTTAAAATTCTTTTAACTGTTAAATAAATATTCTTACCTGTCCACTTCTTCCAGCGGTTACTAAAAAGCTTGTGATATCTCCACTGAATTTTGGTTTAACAGGAAGAAATATTTCTGATTCCTTTTTATGGAAAGATATTAGATGTTTCCTTAAGCCTGAAGTGTTTCTGTTTTTCATTTTTATTTCAATCTTTGTATGTTGGCACAATTTACAGAAGGCAGTTTGGGATGCATGAATTATTTCGAAAAATTCCTCAAATTTGCTTTTGGGTCTTTTAGATCTGTGACTCAAACTCTCGTTACTCGGACTAGAATAATTTGAATCTTCGTCACTCATATTAAATTGTACACGTGATACGTTTCTAGAAAACAACGAGAATTAGTAAAAACAATTATTAAGTTAGACTCGAAGCACAGCTCAATTGGAAATGACTGGAATTAAAATAATTCCTTTATTTATAGTACGTTTCCTTGCTTTCTACCGCGCCGCCTCGCCACGTGCCGGCTCTATGATAAGGATGCCGCCGCAAATCAAACAATAATATAAAGCGTGTAAAAAAATTCGAAATTATTTTGCATGAGTATACCTACGCCCTATGGCGGCAATCAAATAGTGTCAAATGTTATGATTTCGGCGTGGCGGCAACGATTGTTTTAGATTTCAAAAGAAGCCGCCGGCGCGTGTATCATAACCATGTACTTCCGAAAAGCGGCAAATTTCTTTGAGAAGTAAGTACAAAACCTTTGATGCCGCATTATCAAAGTGCCGATGGTTAAAACATAACTATGCATGCACTCAGTTTGATTTTAATAATTTTTTTATTCGCTATGTTTATGGTATTAGTCGTAATGCGCATAGGTCCAGTTTTTCATATTCTTTGATACAGTTTTTTGCGTCTCATAGAATTCCTAAGCGTACCTACCTATACACCGAACTGTTACACCTAACTACTCAGTGAAATAGCTCTAAGTCCTAGCTGCAAGACGCAAGAGTCTTGCAGGCTATGTCTTGTTCTTGCTCAAGTCTTGCACGGTTAGTCTTGGTCTTGGTCTTGCTAAAAATACGCGGTCTTGTTCTTGGTCTTGGTCTTGCAAAAACGCAAGAACAAGACCAAGACTGCAAGACCAAGACTGAATTTGGGCAACACTAATTATATGTAGGGCACATTATTTAGATTCTTGTAAACCATTTTTTCGCTCACTTCTTGGCTTCAAATCCTTGGGAGAGATGGGAGTGACAAATAAAAGAAAATTTAATAAGTTTTTATTCATTTATGAGGAATAAACTTCTCTACCATAATAATAAATAACAATCAAATATTATTAAACTAGCGGCCCCGCGCGACTTCGTTCGCGTGTTGCTCCGCTCCTATGGGTCGTAGCGAGATGTTAAATAGCCTAAGTTACTCCTTGTTTTATTAGCTATCTGCCAGTGAAAGTCCCATCAAAATCGGTCCAGCCATTTCAGAGATTAGCCAAAAATAGTAAAAAATGTTGTTTTATTATATATAACGTGTGCGTGTATACATCCATATGCACTTAGTATAAAGCGGTTATTTTAATATTACAAACAGACACTCCAATTTTATTTATTTGTATGGATGACGTCACGCTGTGTTAATTATATTTACTTATTAAAAATATTTTTAAATTTAATAAATATTAATGCGTAAGCCATGTTTAATTAGTGAACACTACTTTTTATATTATACTAGCTTTTACCCACGGCTTTGCTCGCATTGAATCCATTAAATAAGTATCAGAGATCATTACAATAGAAATGAATCAATTATCTTTCGTAAAAAAAATTTTTTTTTTCATAAAAAGTATCCTATGTTACTTTTAATACCCTCAAGAATATGTGTACAAAGTTTCCAAACTTACATTCACATTTTTAATATTAGTAGGGATTCTATATACCTATATATATTTAATTTAGTTATTAGTTTAAACCCAAAATCTAGTCATTTTGATATTTAAGCTATTCTGGATTAAAATAGTGTTAGTAGTTATATAAACATCAGTATCAGTAATTACAAATGGCGGCCTGTCGTAAACAGTCCATGTATTGTATACCAGATAATACTATATTGTCTAGAATCTAGACAATTGGATAATAGGCTGATTAGTATAATTTAGCTATTGTTGTAAATATTACTACTGTGACATTAACACATGATTATGTTTCACGTTCAGTAACAACATACGAATATTCTAACAATTTCTTCATTAACTAGTAGACGCGACTTCGTCTCCGTCACATAGAGAAGGAGAGGGTAAGAGAAAGAGGGGAGTAAGCACCTGTAATACAATTCTAAAGGAGCTGAAACTTTCTTTGTTTTATCGCTGTTTGCGCAACTGCTCCTATGGGTCGTTATATAGCTTTCATCGATAAATGGACTATCCAATATACAGGGTAGATTTTTGAGACGGGTCAGTAAGGGCAGGTACCTTAACCGTTATAGTTACAGGAAAACGTTCCCAGGAGATCTTCCATAACTTTTTAAGATATTCTGAACTGCATTTACAGATTTTTGAGAAAATGTACGGTCAGCGAAAAAACTGGTAAAATCCAAAAAAAAAAATTTTTATGTCTATCGATCCTACTCCGTGTGAGGATCAAAAGACTCTAATGGTCCCACATTTAAGGTTTGAGTACTAGAAATGTCAGAAATCGCCAAAAACATTTTCCATGCATTTTGTACTGAAAAACGATAAATCAACTCGTCATATTTTTATTGCCAAACAATCCTATTTCTCACTGTGATTAAAAGATTCTTTTAGGCCAACTGAAATTTAAATACAAAAACTACGGCTCGACACAACATGTCACACCAACTTCAAAATAGGTGCCATTACTGACCCGTCTCAAAAATCCAACCTGTATATGTCGGAGAATAGTGCCGAAACGATTATCGAAGAATCGAATCGTCATCGTCATATATGGCGCTGGAGTAGGGTAGTAGTCATTTTGACAGCCTCTACTCTTTATATGCCATCAACAGTCTGAATGTAGTCTTAGTCTTGCGCGGTCTCTCAAGGAGTGAAGTAGTCTCTGTTGGTGCTGGGATTGCTGTCCGATTAAGATCATGTGAATAACTTACAATGTAGTTTCCACGTCTTGTGTTAGGTTAGGTTTATGTGAGTTTAGCCTTGGGTTTAAACGGAGAGCCTGAGCAGTTGAGGCGAGTGTCCCAATTGCTAAAAGGACATCTTTAAGCCTACACCTTGATCACAAGTCCAAGGCACTACTTAGGTTTCTCTCGTAATTGTAAGAGATCAAATTTGATTATATATCGGTTAAGTAGCAGTATCTACGTTGCGTTTACAATAGTCCAATCAATATATCCCCTCCTCCTCCTTCCTTTTCATAATTCAAATCTAAATATATATCTATTTCTAAAATAATTTGTCAATTCAAACCACTAGTTCATTCATCATTAAATAAATTATAGCTGAAATTTCGGTTTATTCGAGTTTTAGTAGAGTGGCATGATATGTATATCATTGAATGAATTATCTTTCTAAAAAGGTTGGATGTGACATATGAAAAGTTAGGGATGCGGAAATTGGCTTTTCTATCCCATCTTGATTTATAGACATTTGGATTGAAATATTTGAAACCATCAACCTCTAAAATTGATGTAATCTACTCTGTGAAGTAACGAAGGAGTTCATGTCATAGGAAATACACTAATACCGAAGTATATTTAAAAAAAATGTTTTTAAGGAATTAACCAAATTCTTAACTCTTGATCTAAAAACGATTAAGTTTAATGTATTGATATTTTTGACTTTGATGATTATAATGTAAGGATTTACTTTTTTCTTCTGTAACAGACATGGTGTGCTTCTCAGACACCCGTGAGTACGGCTTAGAATACAATTCCCCTCTGCCCCAGGAAGAGCATATCGTAAGAAACAAGTACCCACTGATTCCCTTGCGACTGCTCTTCCCTTCTCCCTCTTCCATCCCGGTAATGCTACGGTTCCATTGGACTCTGAGTCCGAGTGAGGACCGTCAGCTTCTATAAGCCTATCAATAAAAAAATAGTTATATGTATTAATTTGGGGTATTTCTGGTAGAATTAAAAAATAGCTAAACTTTCAGACCGTTCTGAACCTAAACGCCTTTGTACTTAACTATAAGGGTTAGTTGCTCAGTATCGGGCGTTGGATTCAAGATTGATAAGTCAAATGAGGCCACGCGAGGAGTCAAATGACTGTCATTGGACTCCTCACGTGGCCCACTCCTGACACAAGCATTACAGCTTACTTGGAGAGGTTAAGAATTCTAGTAGTATGATACTAATAGTTATTAATCTTTTTCAGAGAACTCAACGAGCTCCGCCGACCAGTATCCGACAATCCAGAAATCCTCCGTTTCTTCCGCTACATGAGAGCAGCTCGACGAGGCCAGGAAGCCAATGACTGTATGCAGTCCTACCCAGCCTGCTCCGTGAGCACACCATCTCATACCATGATAGCGGCCTATCATGATATCAATAAGCTAGTTTCGGCAAGGAAATTCAGAAATTAAAACGTTAGTATACGACTAAGACTCATTAGTTTACTACAAACATAACTTTGCCCTTGATATACTGTTGTCCTCAAACATCGACTTGGTCATTGATCAAAAAAGGTTAATTTACCAACTTCAATGAAAATTTTATGATTCTATCTATTATGGTCAACGAGAGGTACCTTATAACTTTTGATTCCTTTGGAAGTTTTAAATATTGTGTGTGGATGAGACTTCAATGACTTACTCGGGATGTCCGAGTTCGATCCCCCACACAGGCACACACTAAGGCCATAGTGGACCATGGCCTAATACCCTCCTCATTCTGAGGAGGAGACCCAGCTCAGCAGTGGGCCATTGACAGGTTGTGCTGATGATATGCAATAATAATCGTATTTTTTTATTGCATTAACTCACTTTGTCATAATTTCAAAGACCTTATTATTTGCAATTTATTTCAAATTGATGCTTCCACGTGTTCATGAGAAAAGGGTCCTTGTCCGACAGAAATACGGATGACAAAATGCTCCCTTATAACTTGAACTTGCTCCGTGTTGAAGAAACTTACTCAACGCCATCTCATATAAATTAAAACGTTAGTATAACATAGTCCTCATTCTAGGGCAACCATCCATCAAACCATGATCCAAAGGATCAAAATCGGTTACAGGACTAAATATATTGAAAATTTTACGACGACAAAGAAATATTTTTTTTAATTATTGTAATCAGAATCGTGGTTTGGTTTCGATTGAATACTTAATAATGAAATACCCTAAGATTCCATTAATTCACCTAACTTTACCATCAAGACCAAAATACACTTTATAGTTTGCCAAATTGCAAGAAAAACAGGAAAATAGGTAAAAGGTCAAAAAGGCATAAAAGCTGCGTCGTTAATGATCTGTGAAATTGCTAAATCTATAGACTAAGATCCTGAAGAGAAAATATATTGCTCCCGTAAATCTAATTTGTTCAATTCGACAAATTCTTTGTGCTGCTAATTGTACAAGTTTTACTTAACTAACGCATTGTTAAAGGAACTGCCCTCGCTTCGATGAGGTTACATGGACAAAATGTCATCAAAATTGGCTCGTTGTATTCTATAACGTTCCTCGGTGGCGGATTTAGATATTTGCCGCCAGTAAGCTGTTGAAATCTGCCGCCTCTATCGACCTCTACAATTCCATATGCTCGTAAAGATAATATCATTTACATGTTTTTTATTAATAAAATTGTAATTTTACTAAAAGTATAATTTAGTGAACGTAATATTATTTTACCCACACATTTCTTTCTTTTTAAAAATACTATTCTTAAATAGTTTCTATATAGTTTTTAATTTAGATTTAACATGTTTCTTTGTAATATAAAATTGTTATTTATATTGTAATTACGTTAAGGCAACACTATGTTACTTTGCAATAATAAATAAAAAAAATAATTAATCTATTAAACTAATAATTAAGTAATACAAAAAAACATTTTAGTTGAAAAAAATGCCATCATAAATTTACCACCCTCTAAAATCAGCCCACATTTTTCAAGCATTTAAATAACTCTATATATGTATAACTGCATATAAAACTAATGTTAGATATAGTCTTTTTATTATTAACATATTTTTCTACTTACAAATAATTTATATCCATTTAAAATTTTGATCTACTAGACCTTATTCTCATGGTACAGCCAGTGACAGATTGTCATGACCAAGTCCCTCCCAAGCGAAAATTCGTGAAATGCTTAAGGAGTTAATATTATGATTACTCGTGACCGTCAGCTGCAATTTTGTGGGTGGGGCTAGCAGTGGCAGCCTCCCAAACATGTAGAAAAAAATTTTTTTACAGTCATTTCCTCCCATTTGGAAATTTGTCGGATTATAGTTTACCTAGTATCTTGAAGGAAAAATAAAGTCAGCTGACCATAACGTGGTGGAATATACGTCAGCTGGCTGCTTGACCACGTAACATTTTGATTTTTTTATAGCAAAATCACAGTTACCATTTAAGTTTCATAAGTTAATGAAAAGAGTCGAAGTCGAACTCACGTAGTTTTAAACATTGATTTAATATGGAATATCTATAAAATATTTGATTTATATTCTAGTGTTTATAACTATATTTTTGATGCATTTAATATATATTTCTTTTGCAGAACAACTTTTTACATGGCTAAGATGTGATGCAGAAAACTTCCTCAAAATTATTGTGAATCATTAAAAAAACAGAGGAACACTATATACATATATTTAGGCGTGAAATGTACTGAGTGCGTGTGCAAAGACATTTGTAGGTTGAATCTTATTTAGCCGTTAAGGGTGAATAGAGTATTTATATTACTACTAAATTATATTACGACTACTAAATAACCAATTGACGTCCATTGTTGGACATCATTTGTAGCAAAGAGAAATTTATACTTTAAGCGAACATCTTACATATGACAAAGCTTCATTACTAACTTTTTCTTTAATATATTTTTTTATCCATTAATATAACTTTCTCCATCAATTTTCTTAAAATTAATAACTAAGGCAAAAGTTCAGTTCTTTATACTCTAATAGAGGTCTAGAATTAGAACTGTGAACATAGGAAACTTTTAATATTAGGCTGCTGAATAATAAAAGTAAAGTAAGTTAACGAGGAATGGTCTAAATTAAATTTATTTTTCACTAGTCGACCCGGGCGACTTTGTTCACGTGTAGCTCCGCTCCTATTGGTCGTAGCGTGAAGATATATAGCCTATAGCCTTCCTCGATAAATGGGCTATCTAACACTGAAATAATTTTTCAAATCGGACCAATAGTTTCTGAGATTAGCGCGTTCAAACAAAGAAACTCTTCAGCTTTTGTTTTACTTACTTTCTGGAGACACATTGAAGCATCTGATATTCTTATTAATGAAACTTTGTCTAAACAAAACTTTGGTTTAGCACACTTAGTCGTTGTTAAAAAAAAATTTAAAGAACTCTTTTGACATTCAATTAAATATTTATTAAAATTACATTTATATTATATAATACGATTATCTTATTAATGAGGCTTTGTCGATAAATTCTGATTAATAACGCTTAGTTGTCCAAAAAAGTTTTGTCTGTTTATCAAAAAAAAATTGTTATAATCGGGAGGTTCATAGAATTTAGAATTTTGTAAATAAATAATTTATTATTTTTTTATTTATTTATTGGTGTTCAGTTGTTGTAAGATTGTTATTTATTGTACATGTGTGTGAGTGATTGTCTAATTTATTATTAATATTAAGTTTTATTTATTTTTAAGAGTCTCTCGAACAAACGTTACGTTAGACCAAAACAATTTGATTTTAATAATCTTTATTTGTTTTGGACCGACGCGACGTTTAAATAATTATGTTCTTTTTTTTGTATAAGAAATATAAAAAATGAGTGCCTATTTACTTTAGTGTGCATTTATTAACTTATTGAACTCTTAACTTATTTATTTTTAGTCATTTTAGAAATAAATATTTACCAATTTATATTGTTTTTTTTTTAATTTTTGCCTTATCCTTATTTATTTTTCTTTCAATCTAATTATTACCAAAATGTGTTAATTAATTTTGATGAAAAGCTTGAAACTTTCATTAAATAAAAGTTCTCAAAAAAGTAAAAAAAAATAATAACCTGATATTATAAATGAAATATAGTAAATTAATAAAAATTTTAAAAAAATCGAAGTCTACTAGACATTTAGAAGTCGAGTTATAAGCCATTCTCATTCCTTAGACTACTGCTAGCAACACCTTTGATAACTTAATATTCGCGGGTAGTACTTTTTATTTTATTACAAGACTGTATATAACCTCTGTTCCGATAGACTTGAGCTCGCTTGGTGACCATTATGGCTGTTACTGTTCGGTATCGGTACCATTTAGATGACACATCTAATAACAGTAATGTAAGTACATCAAAGAATATCCTCCTGGTGGTTATACTTTAGACTCAGATCAGCAGCATTACTGCTGGAATACTCGCAATGTAATACCTAATAATTATTTCTGTCATGGCAACGTATTTTTTGTTTGCTATTTGGCACAACTAAATGATATTCAGTTTGTGCCAACTTCAAAAATCAAATGTTCTCATCTCTGCCACTCACATCAGTGTTGCCAATATCATAATTAACAATATATTAATTGAAAATTTCCATAATTCAGACAGTTCCAGACAACTACACTGGCTGACATAACTAGTCCGCCATATTGGATTTAGAGTGACATCACTTACCTTGCATGCATTTTCATCCAAAGTAATCGGTCGAAAATTCAGTTGCAACATACATACACTCGACCACACTCCAAGCATCTTTTGCGCCGTCGTGCCAAATACCTATGAGCACCTATACTTGTAGAACAAAAAAAAAAGAAATTCTGTCCAGGCTTGCCTCCAATCGTTGCGCCCCTGTTTACTATATCCCCCTGACTATTACTTTTTTCTTATTTATTTTTAAACAGTTTTTTTCTTCAATCATATTATATTTTCGTTCTGGTGCCTCCTGAAACCTTCACGGCGCTTTTTCCGCCCTGGCGCCGTCGTGCGCCGCATATCTTTGCACATATACTAAATAAAAGCCAAGGATAGGTACAGGAAATTCGAATTATATAAAAAAGCGAAAGAAACTATGTCTGTCTATTACGCTTTCACGCTTAAAGCAATGTACCGATTTTGATGAATTTCGGTACAGAGATAGACTAGACTTAGGAAAGGACGATGGCTATATTTTATCACGTAAAAAGGCTTGAAGGGTTTGAAACAAGGGATGAAGTACGTGTCGAGCTGTGTGACAGACTACTATTATGTTCATCATCACAACCCATTAATGGCTTACTGCTGAGCCGGGTCTTCCTTCTCAGAATGAGGAGGGGGATAGGCCATAGTCCACCACGCTTGTCCAGTGCGGGTTGGCAGACTTCACACACCTTTGAGAGCTTTTAGGGAACTCTCAGGAGTGCAGGTTACCTCACGATGTGTTCCTTCACCGTTAAAGCAAGTGTGTGCCTGTGTTGGGGATAGATTATGTTAACTAAAAGTTATAGTATGTATTATAAATGTAGTAACAGTTGAATAGAATATTCTAAAAGGCTTAAAGGATTTAGCAATGTATTTAAACCCCCAGTGAATGTAAATGGATCTAAACGTTGAAACTTGAAAGATGCAGTAGGGGCCTATTGTTTGTAGTTTCGTGAGCTCTTACATATTCAAATGTGTTGTAATCTTGATACTTTATTAATTTATTATTGACCCACACACCCGTTGAATTTCTATTCCATATTACTGACTGTCTTCTGTCTCACTCACTTTTTTTTTATACAAACCTTGTCCTGTTAATAACTGACAACAAAAAGAATATTTTTATTTACTTACAAGTACTGCATTTATTTGTACATATATCTAAAACACACAGGGATACAGTCAAACACACAAAAATATGTTTCAACTTAAATTAAATTGAGTTGATTTAAGTTGAGATGAGTTGAATTAACAATATATTAATATCCCACTATCCTCTTCGCTCATGGGATATTTAGTGATTATTTCCCAACCAATTCCCTAATAGCTAATATAACGAGATATTATATCTAATAATTTCGTTTTTAGTTATTTTGGTTTAAAAATAAAAATATACGTACCAAAAATGGGTCCTTCAAAAATGTATGCTTTTAAGGATCTACAGGACAAATTTTAATTCAAATTATTGTCTATTTAAATCACATCTATAATATAATAATATCTTTTTTTGCGACTTCGTGAAAATCCGCTCCTATTGGTCTTAGCGTGATAATATATAGCCTATATCCTTCCTCAATAAATGGGCTATCTAACACTAAAAGAATTTTTCAAATCTGACCAGTAGTTCCTGAGATTAGCGCGTTCAAGCAAACAGAATAATAATTTTAAGCCACATGAGTATAGATAAACAAAAATTTAATAGGCTTAACAAATATCAAAACATTTCAAACTAACTATAGTGAATGTAGACGAAGATCCGGTTAGCCCCTACTCTTCCGAGTAGAAAGTTGACCTTTCTTGTCCAACAATCCATTTAAATTTAAACTCTATTATATATACAATAAAGTATATTTTACATTAACAGACAAACGTTGACACAACTTGTAAAGAAATTTGATACTTATATGTTTGTCTTAAGGTTTGTTTTTGAAGTAATATTATTAAACGTATATTTAAATCCGCAGTGCATAATATTTGGTAATGTTTTATATGTTTATTGGTTAGTAGTCCAATCGTTAAGGTGTTTTTTATGACTCATAGAGCCCAAGGTCATATTACAAGTTCTTAAGCAAACAAAAAACTAACTCAAATCTTGATTTAATTGACAAAAATAATGGAACCTTTTAACTCTCAAAAACATAAAATATTAAACAGCTCGACATGCACTTCATCCTATTTCAGCCTCTTAAAGCCTTCTTTTCGCTATAAAATGTAGCTTGTATCCTTTCCTAAGCTCTAGTCTATCTCTGTACCAAATTTTATCTAAATCAGTTCAGTGGTTTAAGCGTGAAAGAGAAACAAACATCCATACATACAAACTTTCGCGTTTATAATATTGGACAACATTATGTACAACTCGCTGCGCCACATGGTTTTACCCGCTATATTTTATCATTATAAATTATAGCCTATGTGTTGTTCTGATGTGTAAGCTATATTATTGTAAAGTTTCATCACAATCCATTCAGTACTTTTTGTGTAAAAGAGAAACAAACATACATCTATACGTTCTTACAAACTTTCGCGTTTATAATATTAATAGGATATTGAGAGCAATGGCCTAAAGCACATATATACTGAGTCACAATACAAGATGACGTGACCACGTGACGTCATCAAGTAGGTCATACGACACACTTCGTAAATACCCTCGTTATACTGAAAGTGAATGTACAGTCAAAATTATAAGAACACTCAAAAGATGTGCATCCCGGCTTTGCCCGGATACAATTTTCCACGTATATTTAGCATTAACCGCTATGTCCCTACATTTTGAATCTGTAATATCTTCGAAAATATTAATTTAAATTTCATGCTGTAAAGGGCCATATTGATCTATATTAAGTGCACAATGTATTTAAGGTACTTAATTGGAAAAGGATTAATCCTATATTGTTTAAAATCACGTCGTAAATGAGAAATTATTTCTCGTAAAAAGTAAGTGATAAAAAATGGTTATTGTGGGTTATCCCTAAAAGATAGACATATACCATCGTGAACTATTTTATAGACCTTTTTAAGGTGTACAATACTGTAGTACATCATTTTGATCTATCTCATAGGGTTTAGCCAGCGTTTGCAATGTAAGCGCAAAAAAATGTGTTTATTTACGACATCACATTAGAAACCTCTAAAATTATCAGTGTTGCTCTACTATATTATATATGTATTATACATATAAACCTTCCTCTTGAATCACTCTACTTTATAAAAAAAAAACCTAACTTTATTTATTTCATTTAATCATAATAACAACTGTAGTCTGATAAAGCTAGTAAACATGATTAATCCAGTTTTTCTTAGAAAATGAGTCCCTGGATAAATTACTGTACGAAATTGGACTTCTTTCTGAAACAGTAATGAGATTTTTTTATTTATACTAATTAGTAAGTCTATTGATTACTATTCTTCTTATGGAGATTAACTTCGTACTGCCTAACAGTCAATGTATGTCGTGCTACAGATTAGCTGAACTATTCACAACCAATATATATCTCAATCCTTTTACATTACTCACATTATTCTATATTGTGGATTCGAAACCTTAATTATGGTCTTTAATTTGAGGGGGAGAGTTTACCGTATCGACGGGATGAATATTAATATTTGACAGTTACGAAACCTATCAACATTTTGTATGGGGAAAACCATGAAAATCGGTCCAGCCATTCTTGAGTTATGTATTCGAACTCCGACTTTATTTTATTTAAAATATTCAAATCGCTAGTCGCGGATGACGTCACATCTATATGACATTTTAATGAACCATAAATTCCTTTTTTGAAATTAAAACCTCGTACGTAACAGAACTTTTTTCTTTGTCAGTGTTACCAACCGTTGTAATAAAGGCGGTAAAAAACCATACCATAAATCCTAATTTTTTTTTTAAAAGCATATTTCAATGATATGAAATTACTAGTCATACTGCCCTTGATTTATCGAGGCGGAACTAATAAGTAGTCGGTTGATAATCTAGACTTAGCAATAGGTTTCAGATCCAGGAGCAGGTTCAATTAAACCTACTTAGTGGTTACCGGGCGAGATCACTTTGAGCTTTGAACCATTCGGGCTCAAATTTTGTCAAGTGCGAGTCAGACTGGCAACCCTAATTGGAACAATACTTGAGTATATAAAAATAAAAGGGCCTACTCATGTTTAATATAGTTTTGAAAAACATCTCTTTGGAAGTTTTAATGTAAGTAAGAAAATATTTCTTTTTTCACAATTCGAATATAAAAAGGTTAACCCCTTGAGATACATTTCAACATCGGACCGAAAAGTTGAGGAACCTCCGATACCCATGAACCGAATTATGAAAACCTACCAGGATACAATGATTGAGTGGTGTGTGTGGAGATGGCTTTTTATGAGATTTTTATATTTTGCTTCCCTTCATCAGCGGAGATAGCTTTGTGTATAGATACTCAAATATATAAATTACTGAAACGTCAGTCAAATGAACGAATTTGCTAGATAATATATTTTTACCTAATTATCAATTTTTTGAGAAACCGTCCTAGCCCAAATGGAAACATGTAGGTATGGAAACAATACTCGTCCTATATGAAATCCGCAAATAAAACCTAAGTGTCTCATTTTGCATATTTTTGCGGCTTTCACGTAGTAGGACTTGGTGTCTGGTACCCCAATGCGACGAACCAAAAGAAAAGGCCAACCGCACTGAACCATGATTATTGTTACGACTAAAAAGTCACCCACACTAACCGTGCCTATTTTTGCTAATTAATTTCAAAAAAACGCACCGCCTTGCCCAGGCCGATAGCAATTACTACCACATCTGTTTCGTAGCTAATCCCCCACTGCTTACCTTGGTGATATGAGCCAAACCTTTTAATTGAATTTAATACTATCCTCATCCAATTATACTGAAATGATTTTGATGAAAATAAAAATATTTGCTGAAAATATTTTTATTTGATTAGTGTTCTTGATTAATAAATAGATTTCATAATATTATGTTGATAAATTAATCATTATTATTTATTAAGAGATTTATGTTAGTATAAATAAGTATTGAGTAACGAACATTTCAAATTTAATTTTCGAAAAAGGATAATAGAATATTTTTAAATAAGATAATAAATATTTAAAAAAAGAGAATTAATTCTATAATTATTTTGTTTTTAATAATTTAACTAGCTTATATTACTAATAAAAGAAATATAATAAATTATATTATTTTATAAAAATCAACCTCTATACCAAGTTACCTTTAAAATAACAGCTGGGATATCCCAAAGTTGCGCTAACTTAATTCAAACGTCGGTTACGAAAAATTATTAAACAAAAGCCAACCCTATTCCATTACATTACAGTTTAAATTTCAATAACAAATATCAAAGCATTCAAACTGATTCATATCTACGTTCTAAATTTAAAAATAAGCCTTAATGCGTATTATTAGAGTATAAATTCCTTTAAATTTTAAAAGAGCGTATATTTAATATTGTTGTCAATTGAAACTAAACTTTATGACATTGTAATAAAGTCGACTTTTAAATGACCTCAAGTTATGTGTTCGTAAGAATACGAATTGAAGTCATCGTGTTATTATTAAAAAGGCGTAAGTACAATAGTATTGCTAATTAATATACTCTATTCAATTGACATAAAGTCTAATATTAAATATCGTAATATAAAGAGTTAAATAGTAAATAAAGATATAAGAAATTGTACTATATTACTTCGAGATAAGGTTTAAATTACTTTGAAGTAAATTTTCTATACAATACGGATTTGTAGTTTATGCAATTCTTATGTTGTTATTATATAAGGTTTGTCGGTACGTGGGTTCATTCTCGTTTGAAACTCTCAGTGCATTGACGTGATCTAATTTAAGGTAAGATTTTTTTAATCTATATGATATTTATATTTTAAGAAGTTAGACAAAACATTTATTTATGGTATTCTTCAACTAAATCTCTCTTTTCCTTATTTAGAGAGATATTTTGTTGTAGCCGCCATGTTTAGATATTCTTATAATCTTATACTAATATATAAAGCTGAAGAGTTTGTTTGTTTGAACGCGCTATTCTCAGGAACTACTGATCCGATTTGAATGATTCTTTCAGTGTTAGATAGGCCAATTATTGAGGAAGGCTATAGGCTATATATCATCTAGCTACGACCCATAGGATAGGAGAAGTAATGTTGACCTAGATTCTCAAAATCCGTCCCAGGACTGCTGTCCTCATTATATAACTTTGAGTCATACAGACAACAGGACTAACATAACTTTCACTTCAGTACTTACCATTTCCTAAGAACGTAACAAATCACGCGTCAGTATGACGAGTAGTTTCATTTAGATGTTGAGTAACAAGAGCTCTTTTAAACCTTCTCAGGATCTCAGTCTGTCACTTGCTACTAGATGGCGCTATAGAGAATCCATTTATCCTCAGCGAAGGGAGAGTTAGTCTGTTAAACTAATTTCGATTCTTAGACTGAGTATGATGAAAGATTTTACCAACAGATGGCGCTGTAGGCTTTTATATATGTGAGGAAGAGTTGTTTGTGTTTGCGAAGAAACTTACCACTAGATGGCGTTGTAAGGAGACTTGACTCTTATCGAAGGGAGGGCGATAGTGTGCTGTATGAAAGCCAGACCACATTCTCTTTTTATTGAAACTTTTAAAAGCTTAATTTTTTTTCTTGAAATAAAAAAAATTAGTGAGTCAATAATGTTTCATAGATTGCGCTGTAGGGAGTATACGTTACCTCAAAGATACCTCTTCCCTCCTTCAACATCATCTCTCTCTTTCTCTCTCTATCTCTTCTTTTAACGAAGTCCTCCTTTGTTTCCTTGAATCAGAAGAAACACTTATAGAATCAGATAATTCCTTGAAAAGCTGTTTTTTCAAGTAAAGCGATTTAGGCCGAAATAAATCAGCAAACGATATTAGTATTCACTTCACTTTCACTAAAACAAAAGCTTTTTAACTCAACTTATACACATTCAAATTCAGATCACATAATGGAGTTAGTGAGTCAAAGAAAAACTGTTTAGGAAAGTTTTCTGCATAATAACAATCTTTAAGATTTCATGTGAGGAGTCGTTATGTTTGTAAGGACATCACGCAAAAACTACTGCACGAAATTGGATACGGTTTTCACAGTTGTATTGCTATAGGTCTAACTTAAAATATAGGCTATGTTATTTTAAAAGTTTTAGCCCAACGAAGGTAAGACGAGTCGATTATTCTGTATATATACAAAATGAATAGCCTCTATGTATGTAAACGCATAACTTCAGAACGACTGCATCAAATCGGGTATTTCTTTTTTTGTGGTGTTAGTTATTGTCAGGACAAGGTTTGTATAATAGAAAAAGTGAGTGAGACAGAAGATAGTCAGAGAGATTGTAGTCTCCACTGAAAATCAATAACATACTACGCATTATAGAATAAAATTTAACGGGTATGTGGGAGAGTGAGAGAACGATTTGAATACACCTCAGCGAAGCGAGTTTTTGATCTAGTCTTTATTCTATTAAACTGTAATATGAAGATCTCCTTTATAAGTTTATATAGTTGAATTACATATTATAAAACAAAGCCCCACACTGATCTGTTAGTTTGCGATAATCTCAAAAACTACTGAACGGTTTTTCATGCGGTTTCCACTAATAAACAGAATGATTCATGAGGAAGGTTTTGGTGTATAATTTATTAAGGTTTTGTATAAACTGGTTGAAATGTGACGATAATTGTTGAACATGTCGGCTGCAGTTGCATCGCTTGGGAGCTGCCGCTTAATCCCTTTCTGAACTACAATAAAACAATATATGGAGAGATATATCTATATGTATATATAGACCTAATATGCTCTACTACCCATGCGAAGCCTGGGTGTGTCGCTAGTTCAAATAATATTTAAAAAATACAGAGTAAGTGCCATCTAGTGGAAATCGATCACCTATGATGACGTGAAGTTTCAATTTAAATCAAAAGAAATATGGAGATTTCAATACTTGAAGGTAGAGTAGTTTTTTAGGACAATACTTTTATTTATGTCAAGCTTTGCATTCAAATCACCGCCTCTCTGACTATGGTCATAGAATAATTCTATTATATATAGAAGTGGTATTTCATTTTTTTTTTGGATAAATAGTAAATTATGAAATATTATAAGATTATCAGAAGTTTTCATTATTGTGGTTTTTATTTGTGTGTAGAAAGTACAAAATTACTTCTTATATCGAAATATTAAGATGCACTGTTTATTCATTCACTGTATATGTACGTATATGTGTAATTAAATATACTATTTTTACGCGATATAATTAATCTTGTAAGTCTTCGTCTTCATCCTTGCTTTTTCCCGTTATGCGGGTCGGCTTTCTAAATCAGGCGCTGTGCTGACACTTATTGAGATCCCTCTAGAGCTAGACAAATGCCAGTCATGTGGCTTGTGGTCTTCCTTTTCCCCTTTCGCTATTTGTAGCCATGGAAAGGCATTTTTTCACGACATGGTTTTTGAGTCTATTTAAAATGTGTCTTATACTTAACTCAGTTATTTTTTACAATGAATCTTTTGTGTGTGTGTGTGTGACGTAATTAAATATTTTATAATAAAATATGTTGCCAGTGTTGCCTTCATGTAATCCAGCACAAAGACGGATACAATAACTATGGTCTATAAAACTATCCAATTTTGTAAAGTAGTTTGTGTGATGCGCGAACAAACATATAGTTTGAATAGGTAATTATTTTTTATTGATCGTGGCACTTCTATACAATACAACTCTACTATTACTTTAAGAAATCAACTCACGCGCAGTGTTTGACCGCAATGCGTCTCATACGGACGACTTGTTTCGATTTCTACTTGTGTTTAGTAGAAAAGTGCTGTTTAAATGAGTGAAAGAGTGATTTTAAGTGATTTTGCGATGGTAAGTGACTAATTAAATAATTGTATTGTATCTAGAAAATGAAAGCTTTTTTTAGGCTCTAAACTTTTATGACAATTTTGACTTCAAAGTCTAAATCAACTTGTAGGTAGTTGTGTGTTTATAAGCTTTCTTTATTAGTATTTCTTTTGAGGTATTTCAGGTAATTTTTATCTCCATTTTTTTATAAAAAAAACAATCAATCACTTCTCAATTATGGAATAAAGTCTAAATAATAACATTTATATATCCTTTAAATGCCGCTATATAGAGTTTATATATAAACATACATAAAAACTAAACATTCATATCGATAATATTAACATCTAACTTTAATTTTTAATTAATGAAATGGAAAACCAGTGAAATTAAGGGCATTTGGACCTTAAAGTTATAGATATAGAGTTGATATTTCATTAAATAGTATAAGGAAAACCAGTAGCAATTACGATACAAATAGCATTAAATGAAAGTGCTGAAGTAAAAGTAGGAAACAATATCACTTTGTGGTACATATATAAAATTATTGTTTTGTACCCACTAAGAATAAGGCGAATGGATGTAGATTACAATAAACATTCCTATTACATAATTTCGACTAATACATATTTTGTTACGTGACGTAACGTGACGAACTCCTCCGAAACGGCTTGACTGATTATTATGATTTTTTTGTGTATTTGTGAAAGGTCGTAGACCGTTTTTTATACCCCTAGATGATAAGGGTCTTCTCCTGAAATTAATTTATATGACAAAACGTTTGCAGACTGTAGAGAAAAGGAAAACTAAAAGATGTTAAAACATTTTTATTAATACTGTTAATCCAAAATAAACTGTAATGAAATATGATGACCAACTGATGTATGAAAATAAATATAATATAATAATCGAAGTAAATTTTTTTTAAATAGTAGATAAGGTGCAAACGAGCAGATAGTCCTGATGGTAAGTGGCCACCATCGCCCATGGACATCGACAAAACAAAAGATATCCTCTTGTTTTGCCGATGCGTTGCATTCTCGAAAATAAAGTGAGGAGGGGGAGTGAAGAAATAAAAATGCTGCGGATTCAGCGGACCCTGAGCAAGAGTTTACAGTCCACTAGATCCGCAGCATGCGGCCCACATGCGGCTCGACCGGAAGACATCTATGACATTTGGCGGGCAGATTCGCATGCTGGTGGACGCAAGCCAGTTGGGATAATAGATCCCCTACCACCAAGGTGGTGCTGGGTTACTCGGTTCTAACCCGTAAATAATATAAATATGAACAAAAATCGTTTGATAGTTACAATTTTGGAACCATTACTATGATAAAATAAAGTCCAAATATGTAATAATATAGTCTAAAGTAATGTTAAGTAGTTGCTCCTGACTCAGACAATGATATAATATCTGATATATTTCGTTATTTCAGGATATCATAAGCAACGAGAATGCTTAACCGAGCGCGATGGCTGATGGTCGCAATAGCGGCTGTGCTTGCACTACAATCGAGTGGAGAAGGTGGCTTCAGACTACCAGACCAACCGCCCAAGGATCAAACTGAAGGAAGAAATCTGCACTTTAATGATGATCATGGACGATCGGTAATGGAAATTTCTGTGCTTATAGACGTAGCAATAATGTTTTCCAGGACCATTCTAGGGTAATCCAAGTAGAACATTCTAGAGTGAGCCAGAACGTTTTAGATAGAGGTGGAACAATATAGAGAGGGTCAGGCACATTCTAGGTTGAGCCAAGTCTCCCTGTTTCAGGTCTAATTGGCTCACTCCAGAGTATAGATAAGCCTGGGGGATTACCATCTATTCTTACTATAATTAAAGACCTTTCAAATTTAAATTTTATTTGCAAATTAATAGAAAACAATATCATTAAAATTTTTATGGTATCGGATCGTACTGAATATTGGGATATTCGTATAAATACCATGACTATGCATTGTTGCATCTCCTCTTCTTTTGCTCTTTCAGCCTGAAGCTCAAGGCCGTGGTCTTCTTGACTGGATAGGTCTAGGAGAAGACCAAGATCCGTATATACAACAAGCAACACAACAATGCATAAGCGGTGACCTCGCTGACTGCTTCAAGGCTCAAGCTTTGAGATCTTTTGACGACTTCTTTGATAAACAAGCTTACCAGTAAGTTTATAATGCTAAATTATTGGTTTGGATTGCAGACACAAGACATCTTCAACTTTCAGTGTAGCATAAGAGGAGGGTAACGTTTTTTTTTAATTTCAGACTTTCAGACAATGCTATTCTTCGTAAAGTGGAGTCCCAAGCTCGAGCTTTAGTCAGAGAACCACCACAGCTAAGTTCACAACCAAGAAGCGAAGATACTGATTGGGATGGCTTAGTCAAGTATGGGATGAGGAAGATCGAAAGGTGAGATTTAGATTAAATGTATTTATTAAGAGACTATAGCTACATGCTCTTAAGCCAGCTAGTAGCTCTAAGTTGAGTAGAACCTGGGACTCGCGACCCTAAAACTAAAACTTTACTATTATAGTCAATATTCACTTCACGTATTACAAACCGAAAAATAGCATATGTAATACATGTTATGAAGTATTTGTGTACCAAATTTTACCAAAATCCGCTCAGCCATTTTTGTGTGATTGAGTAACAAAGATCTGAACATACAAACTTTCACATTTATATTATTAGTAAGTTATAGTTCGTTTGAAACTTAAAAAAAAAAACATAATATAATCTAGTTAGTAGCTTTTTTATCCCATTTACTGAAACTTTATAATAGTTTCATAGTAAAATGATATCGAAGTTTTGGGTTAAAACCCCTTTTTCTCAGAAACTTATAAACTTAGGGGATCAAAAATTATTTCTGATTATAAGCAATATCTATATCCTAATATATCCTAATCCAGCCAGGATAAGAATACAAACGAAACTGCGATTTAATCTACTACTTACGCCATCTATTAATGAATAGATGGCGTCTGTCTGTTACACAATCACGCTTAAATCACTGAACCGATTTTAATGAAATATAATACAGAGATAAAGTAGAGCTTGAGGAACGACATAGGCTATGTTTTCTGTGAGTTTGTTACATGAGTGTGATCGTACGCCATCTATCGACGTGGGGATGAAGTGCATGTCGAGCTGTGTGGCCGTTTATGTCTTAGATATAGAGCGATTAAAATGTGAAATAAAACCTAAATACACGTGGTAAATTGCACCTGAGAGAAGCCGGGGCGGGTCGACTAGTTACATTTAAAAGACTCCAAAACAGATCCAGTATGGAAACATAATAAATCCTTTGAAATAGTTTTTAATACTAAAAGCAGAGTATCAAGTCTCTTTGATGAAAGTTAAATTAACTTACACAAAAGGAAATGTCAAGCTAAACAAACTTAAATATTTTGCTTTCACATAAATAAACTTTAGAACTTGAAAACTTTGTGATATATTAGAGTATTCATGAACTTAATCTTTGTATTCATTTCTAGACTTTCTAACAACTTAGATCTAACTCTTTGTAGACTTTAAAACTCTATCGAACCCTTTCAAATGTACATTAAAAATTACCTTCATTATTTATACTGTCTTTAAAAATATCTTAGGTTACATTGACTTATCATGCTATAGACAGTTTAGAGCTCAAAAGTGCCTGAGATATGCCATCTTCAAAATGGAAAAAGAATTCGGCTTAATCTTTAAGAGTATCCCCGTAATTTCAAACTAGATCATTATATACAAATGATGTATTTAGACACTAAAATATTGCCTTACTTGTCATGACTTTATTTTGTGATATGGCAATCGCTACGATTGGTTTGTATCTGATTGGCCAATGACAAATGATCTATGTGACGTTTGGAACATGAAAGAGTAAGATGTCCTTTGAAATAAAGTGATAAAGAATACATTTAAAGTGGTGATGATTGATAATATCGAGTACCAATACGAGTAGGAGAGTATTGTATAATGTATGGAATAAACATGTATTTGAGCTGACACTGGGTTTGATTTATAAAAACTCAGAAGTGAGATCTAATCCACAGATATTAAGGTATGTGGAATACTTGTTTTTGTAAAAGAAAACAAAATAAAGTCATGACAAGTTGGGTATAATACTCGTAATAAATGTTACCATTACTTTTATTGAAAGGTTTCTGTCTTCATCTATTAAATTCCAATTGAAAGTATGACTATGATAAGTAATATTTTTTCTTTGGACTTTTATTATGCTACCTCTTTTACACCTCCGACATTTATATAATATACACATAGGTATATATTTATTGTGAGTTTTGGTATCTTATAGTTTTTTCTTGATATTTGTATGACAAAATGTCAATGTTCCAAAATCGCTCCCCGATGTTTGTACTCTTATATCTTTAAAAATACTCAACAGATTTTAATCCTGTTTTCACCACTAGACAGAGCGTTTTAAGAGGAAGGTTTATATGTATAATGCATATATATTATAGTTGAAAAACAGCGCGAATGTTCCGTATACATGAATGTTGTCAACTATATAGTAGTCAGCTAGTTTACATACTCATAGTTGATATATTGGAAGGAATTCAAAGGATTTCCAATTTGCAATAACGTTTGGTAACTTGACCTAATAGCCAATATGGGAGCGGATACTTGACTAATTGCTTGTTAGATCTTCCCAGAAATTAGGCTGTGGAATCCTTCAGATCTTGCTGTTACGATTTTAGGTTAGATTAATTAACAATATTTTTGGGAATTAAAAAATAGCTGGAACTGAGCAAGAAACAATTCCTGAAGGCGATAAACATTTCTCTCTAGAACACTACTAGGCCAAGGAAGGTTCTAGAGCTCTTGAAGTATAAGCTCAATTTTTTCAAACTTTTCACGGGTTAGAATACAATTCTCCTCTGCAGCCTGGAGATCATCTAAGTAATTATAAGAGAAGAGTAACCTGTAACCCCTTGATTATAGGGGAACTGTTCTCCGACTGTCTAGCGACCACCATCTCTCTCTACCCCCTCCCTCTCCCATGTTCTTGCTCAGGATCCACTAGAACTAATGCTTATCTTCGTTCCATTCCTAACTTACCTTATAAAGCTGCAACACCGAAAACTTATTCAAAAAAGAAATTGGTAGAAAAATATAGTAGCACTTATTGTATACTAGTAGATTGGTTCCGGCTTTACACGGGTGCAACTTACGATATGTGTGTGTGTGTATAGATATAAGAAAAAAAACTTTAATTTTCAATATATTATTCTACAAAGATATTCAAATTTTCAAAAAATATTTTTTATTTTCCCGCAGGAACCATTAATTTTTCCTGGATAAAAAAAAAATCCTATATGTTAATCAAGGTTATAAAGTAGGTATCTGTGTGCTAAATTTCATTGGAATCCGTTCAACCGTTTTTGCGTGGTTTCAAATCAAATTAAAAAAATATATAATTTAAATTAACTTTTTATACATGTTATTTTTACTAATTTGTAACCAAATCTTAAAAAATTCCTTTTTATTAAACTCATCGATATTATGACTTATTCTTCGGGGAAAACGAAACTAAATACATATATGCAATATTCATCCTCATATTTCGTTGTAAGGAATATGCTGAAACTGCCTTAAATGCACTTAAATCTAAAAAGACCTTTTACCCATTTACTCTACATTCGTGCAGTTGATATCTCTTAAAATATTAAGCTTAGCTCTACTCTATTTAATGATTTAAGCTCATTGGTTCAGGCGTTGAATTCACGATCGATAAGGTCGTATGTTCATATCCCAGTCGTTGGACTACCCACTCCTAACTATTTTCCAACCTTATTGAAGGATAGTTTTGATATATAGTATGTGTTACACATACTTACATAGGAAAAAATCTCTTAATGTCAAATATTTCCGATCCGTCTAATCATACTGATGTAATTCTTCAATAACCTTATAACTTCTTATAAATATAATACCAAATAAATTCACTCGTAAACAGTTCAAAGATTTTCATTTTAAATTTATATCCATATTAGTATCTTTTCTATTAACTCTTACTCTACTTGTAGGTCTTCTATTTTAAAAAGTTTTTTTTAAGAAATAATGAAAACTATTTTATTTTAATTAGTCTTAAAAAAGTAGGTTTTACTTACGTTTTTTGTAAAGCGCCATATTGTAAATATTTGATGTACTTCCTTACAATATTGGTAATGGATATTATTATACTGGTAATTCAAAACTCTGATGGCGTTATAATTTTGATTACTATCACCACAAAATTTTAAATGGCGACTTAAGCTTGGTACATAACTGATTTTGTTAAATTTAAGGTTAACTTAAAGCCAAAAAGTGGTATGTAATCTCATGTCATTTAACTTTTTTCAGATTCTTAAGATCGACTGCACTAGAATTTGAATTAGACGATGAAGTAACTTCTAATGGTATTATAGCCCCGAGGTTCCTTGATGATATTGCTGATGAAGTTGACATTATTGAAGACAAGAAAGCTCCTCCTTTCCGTAAGTTAACTATTTTGTGATATATTAAATTCATATAATATTTAAGTCGCAAAACAAAACTAAGACGATATTAATTACTAAGAAATCAAATGCAATTCTGCAAGGAAAGGTAGATAAAATGTATTTCATGATAAAATAAATCATAGATGAAAGGATTGTTATCTAAAATACTTGTCTACAGTTGTATTATGTTAAAATTATTATTCTCATTATTTACAGGTCGCAACAAGCTCAAGAAACTCATCATACCAATGTTGTTGATCCTCAAGCTCTTCAAGCTCAAGTTACTGTTGTTCCTTCCCCTCATCCTAGGTCTCGCCAGTTTCAAGAAATTCCTAGGGTTTATGGCTCTTATTATACCAGGTATATACCACATTTTTATTACTTACTTCTGCTTGGAACTTTCTATTTATATACACTGACATTTATTTTATCTTATGTATCATTTTCAGGTGTCATCGGTTACTTTAAATTCTGCAAACCAAATTTGACTTCACCATTCTCATCTAACCATTATTCAGGACCTCAATACTCACCAGCAGGTATTGGTTTGAGTCCATACAGAGAAGGACAAGCACCAAACCATTATGGACATTATGAGAATTACGCTGTAAGTTACTAGATATGTAATGTTAATATGAATTTTTTTAAAGTTGAAGAAGGTTATGTTAATCCATTATTTTTTAGGGTAACCATTACAATAAATATGGGTCTAACGGAGTAGCATTCAGAGAGCATGACGTCAGTCCTCAAGACCTCGCTTATCAAGGATGGGAATACAGGAACAAGAATGGTGCTGAAGATATTAAAGCTGAAGCACCTTAAATGCTTTAAGTAGTCAGATTTTTAATTCTACTGAAATTGATAAGTATTTATGATATTATGTAAAAAAATCATATAGTCATAAATGTAGTTACTTGTTAATAAGTTAATGTAATTAGAATTAATAGCATCTAAACTCATCTCGTTGTTGATGTTGAATATTCGCCTATAATGGCGTAAACGTGTAAACTTTATAAGTGAAATGTAAATAGAATCTATTTTATTACTTTAATTTAAGATGATTTTTACATACTACATACATAATATAATAAATTTTACATATTTTATATTTTGTTTTATTATATTTCCGAAATTGAAAATTACGCTATCTAGCAAGATTTAATTAATACTAGCTGTTATTTGTCTTTACCAATACTTTTTTACATGAGCCTTAAAAACGTTATAGTCTTTCCCTTCACTAACAAATTCAAGTTCATCTAAATCTTTAATTAGATATACATCATCTCGATCGGCATCACGCTTATTTCGATAATGTGAATCCTTTCTTGGCTGAAGTCTATGGAATGGTACAGGATATCTTGCTACTTTCGAATTCTTTCTATACTTCTTCTTCACACGATTCTCTGTTGTAATTTCTTCATTATTTTCACTTTCATGGTCTTCAAATTTTTCTGTTACTTCAGTTGGTACTCTTGTAATAGGATTTACATATATCTTCCTGCTCCTGTTCTTGCCTTTCTTTATAATCTTCTGAATTGTTCGTCTTGGAGATTTCTTTTCCTTTTTCTTCTTTTTATGTTCCTCGTATATTTTTGTTGGTACCCTCACTTGATTCTCACCTTTTTCGTAATAAGTCAGGTTTGATGGGGACTAGAAATAAATAGAAAATTTATTGACTACCAAAAATTTAGCATTACTGATTTTATTAGAATTTCCATCATAAAGCGAATAACTTTGATGCGAAATGAGTTAGATAAAGTAAAATTGTTGACCTATATTCACATCAAATTATCATCAACTTCCGATCCTCAGAGGCCAATTTGTTTTATACCTTTATTATACACCAATGAATATGTATTCAATTACGAACATACGTAGGATTGGGAATACGATTGGATCTGAATAGACAATCATAATTACGTTCTAGATGATTTATGCATGAATTTCGAATGAGAATTTGTATGATACGCATATATATAATCATTGTATTCATGAACCTTCTCGTACAGTTTTAAGGTATTTATGATTAAAAAAATAAAAGATATATTAGAAATTGCCTTTCACCCTTAGGTTTAAACTCAGTTGCTAATAATTGACTGATGAATACGAAATTGAGCCAAGATTAAATTTAAATGTTTATTTCAATTTGTTTTATGAAAATCATGTTCATATTTTGCCATTAAAATAGCTACATTATTCAGCTGGTCACCAACAATGTAAATATTGTTTCAGTGCAATGTGCTTTAATATGCGTGTAATTAAAGTCTGCATATTCACGTAATAAAGTTGGACATTCATAAATTTCCGAATAGTTATCTACTAAATTTTATTAAAATGGTTTTCGGTGTTTCAACCTAATTATTTAATTAAACGTAACGTTAGTGTCAATAACATTATCACATGTACTTTGTTAGATATTTTCTGTGTCAGTAAAAGTTATACTAACTGGATTGTTATTTATAGCAGCATAAAATCCCAGTGCTCCTTCATTTGCTCTAACATTCTTCTCTCCGTGATATGCAGATGTATCCTGAAAAATATTATTATTTTTTAAAACTATACTATTATCATCTATTTGTTTTTTTTTTCTTTGTAAATTTGCAATGGTGTACTGAAAAGAAACGTATTTTCACGTTTAGGTTGATTAGATAAGCTCTGGTAGACGAGGAATGAGGATGTTATCGATCAAGAGCTTCCTTAATATAACTCAAAACCGAAGCCTTTACTTGCAGTATTATGTAAAGTTATCCAAACAAGAGAATCATCTTGTCTTCTCTAAGATGCCTTTCAGTCTGGTAACAGTACATTCATAATAATATCTCTTGAGGTTATTAAGTTTTATTAGTAGATGATATTACCTGAGTCGAATCAGCAGTTACAGCAAATCTCGTACATATATTTAAAATTATTAATAAAAGAAACATAACGATCAATTGTGAGAAGCAATCTAGTAATGTAGAGCTTAAACTGCAGTTAGTTTATGTTACAAATTCTAAACACCATTGTGTTCATGTTAGTTTTAGAAACTATAATTATACCAATCTCACTGGAAATTCAAACTGATTTTTAAAAAATGTTTGATTCATTCGAATATAAACTTTCCTTTTGGGTTAAGAAGATCAAAGACTATTGCAGCCTTATTAGACTTCATGAATAATTACGAAAAGAAAACTGGAGATTACAAAATTGAATTATTAATAGAAATTTGCATCATTATTACATTGTCTACCCTCAAAAAATCTCCTACAGGTATATAAGGTACCTTAAGAATAGAAGTGATGATACTAATTTCTTGTGCCTTCTAATTTTGCTATAAAATGACCTTGAAAAAGTGTACCTATACTAAAATGCTATGATGAAAACGACATTGAAGTTTATAACATCGGTAAATTTCTAAAGAAACAGGATATTTAAAGCTCAACTTTTTGAAGATATTCTTTCTTATTTTTTAAGGCTTGTTTTATTCTAAAGGTGCAATTTGCAAAATTGTTTTTAATCGCTTCGACTTTGAACAGACGTGACAAAACAAATTGCATGAGTATTAAATCTCTTAAATACAAAAAATAAAAAACACGGCGAAAGTAGAATTTCCAACCTTTAGCATGCCTCCTATTTACCCTATCTATTTAGAAATAAACAAATATTTACCTCGAACTCCAGACTCAATCTGGGTCAAGTGTTAAATAAATTGTGCCATTATCATTGGAGAGATTGAATTATGACTAAATTATATGTTCAACCTTTTCTAAACAGAATTCTAGAAAATTGGGTTCAATTAGTTCATAATATTAATATATGAAAATCCCAATTTACGATGTTTGCACTGACATAGATCAAGAAAAGCGTCAGCAGGTCAATGGTTTAGGCGTTGGATTCACGACCGATTGGTTGTAGGTTCAAATCCCAGTCATTGACTACTGACGTGGCCCTCTCCTAACATAAGCATTTTAGCTTAATTAGAGGGGTTAAGAATACTACATAACTAGTATGCGATTCATAGCGATAGTAATCTATTAAAAAACGGGTACAATTTGAGAGACTAGATTTTTTGGTCATGTAGACCAGGTGAAAGCTGAACCAATTTTGATGAATTGTAAATTAGAGATAAAATTTCGGAGAAGGATAATAATATATATAAAATAATGGGAGTTGATAAGCTTGTAGGGGGCAGCAATTATTACTCTAGTCAAGGTTAAATACTAACTAGTATAACCTAAATAAAAAAAAAATTATATAAACATATTTATCATAGTCCCAACTAATATAGTACACTTGAGTTATCGCGAGTGTTTTACGCATAGAAAATATTTTGATTTGGAAACTCTTTTGAACTTTGAACAACTCATGAAATTCCAAGTATAAATTTACGATAAAAGACCATTCAAACTCAAACTCAAAATATTTTATTTAAATAGACTTTTTACAAAGTACTTTTGACACGTCAAAATTCGTCAGTCCGTCAGTTTGTCTGAAGCTACCACTAGTTCGGAAAGCAGATTCCTGATGAGAAGAACTGGCAAGAAACTAAACAGTTGCTCTTTTCAAAACGCCATTGTTTACATCAGTCTGTTTTACAAAGGCTTTGTCATCGTTCAAGTAATCTTGTACAGAGTAGTAAGCTTTATTTACTAAACACTTTTTATAAGAGTTTTAAACCGCTGAAGTGGCAAATCTAATATAGGCTGTGGAATCTTATTATAGACACCAAGCCCCATGAAACAATTACTCACTTTGTGGAGACGATAGTAGGGCGTTACAAGTTTGTTTTTATTTCTAGTAACTATACTGTGTTGGTCACTATGTTTTGAAAATAAAGTAATGTTCTGCCTAATGTATCAAATTTTACAATAAATGTATTGTGCTGGCACCATAAGAATATCTATTTTATTAAAAACATCTCAAAGGGAATCTCCAGCTCTTAGATTCGAACTGCTCTTTTTTGAAAAATAAAAATGGACTCTATGTCCGCGGCCCTGCCCCACCACAAAATGCCGTAGGACATTATACTGTGAAAGTAACTAAAATAAACGAGTCTGGTTGTATCAATATCAGTTAGTTGCCTTACTTTTCTTACTGCGTATGATGCGGAGCTGAGTCTTCCCACCAAAGATAATAAATGTTAGTTCCACTGAAGTTTTGAACTTATTCACACACACATCGTCCATTGTCGATTCAGACAAGTTATAATCACTATTAGGAGGGCGGCACACGCATACTATAACATAACGTTGAAGCTCAATGCATGATAATTCTACGGTGCGTTCGACAGAGAGAGAGACAAAATCCTGTTGTGGCTTACATACGGCGGGAGCAAAATCTTTACGTATAAGTATGAGACTTCCCCGATCCGCGTTAACTCTGACGAACGCACTTGACATGATGAAGTTATCTATTTTTTACTAAAATGTTATTTTTTACAAACCAATGTTCTGTAATACATATAATATGTATGTCAAATTTAGCAATAAATAATTCTAATTCTAACTCTTTGCCGCCTAAACCTTGCAAATTTTGATGTATAATATTAATTTTGCACGGTTTAGGCTTTGACTGTAAAAAAAATTTCTTGTTTTCCTTCTTTCTATTATGAAAAATAGCTTTTATATATAAAATATATACGTATGTATATCTATTAACTCTATTTATTTACGGAGTAAATTCTGTATAAGACAGCAAAAGCCTTTGTGGCTTTACTGAGTGAGATCTAAGTCAAAGGAACAGTAAGCTTGCTTCGATTGACACTGATTGATCCGGAAATAGGGAGAATCAGGTTGGTTTACTGTCGGATATATTGCGTAAATAATAAAATATATTTTTAGCATCATAGTCATATAGAATTGAATAATCTGTGCATCAAAATGATTTGAAAATGACTGATTTTATAAAAGCTGAAGTAATAAATTTCGAATGCTATTGAACTGATTTTGATATAAATATAATATTTATCAATACGACAGAAAATAACTAATTTAATAAAAGAAAAAGCTCTTAAGTAAAATCAGAAAGACCCCGATGCATTACTAAAGGTATTGAATTGAATCAGGCGTTACTTTGCGAAAATTCATGATTTAAAAGGAATGAAAAGGTTACCTTGCTATAATCCGCGGCAATCTGAACATCCACACTCGAGCACCCTGCCCACATTAAAGTGAGACGTGCGACACTTAGCAAGTGACTCTTGTAGGGTCAACACCTCCTGAAGATGCTTCGGTTACGAGCGAAACGTACGGTGCTCTTCAGGGTTGTACCATACGAGTCTGGTTGTTCAGATTGCCGCGGATTATAGCAAGGTAACCTTTTGAATCCTTTTTTTTACTAAAGCTAAACAAACTCAAACACACTATTCAGAAATTCAAAAATCTATAACAATTTAGTAATTCCTATCAGAAGACAAAATTAAATATTTCCGGATTTGTTGTACTTCAATGGTGTGGTAATGGAAATCTTAATATTAAAGAAAAGCAAAGCATTGGACTTGATGCTTTTTCTACAATACAATTCTACAGATTTCCATATACGAATGCATGGAATCCATTTATCCATCACAATGGTGATATTGTTGAACAATGCTTAAAATTTTCTTATTTTTAAATGAAATATTAAGTGTCAGGTGTTGTTCAAATTTCTTCAATAGTACTTCGGTATATGTTAAAAATATAGTTGTCATTTTCCAGTGAGTTGAATCATCTAAAAAGTAGACAATATTAAATGCTGTTAATAGTGATAGCTTTTCAAAGAAAACGAAGATAAAATTCTCGTAATTATGTCAAATAAGGTACATACATATTTTCACTTACCTTACAAAACAAAATCACTAAGACTAAAGTAATTGTTTTAATTATTTCAGATAAAAGATGTATCACTAATGCTAATATTAGGAATATTACAAATAAAATGTTCTGTAGTCATAGACAAATTAAATTATAGCAGTAGTTTCATGAATAAATACTGCAATAATGTTGGAGTATGTGAACAGGGTACACATGTTATGTGCACACATTACAGTCCTGTAAGTAACCTCCAAAAAACGTAATAAGCTGCTTTTACACCATTCCTAAGTTTCGCTACAATTTCTAACACTAAGCTTTGAAGAACGCTATGCAAGGCAATGGCTATATTTGATTTATATTATTTAAATAATGATAAACATTTACTAACTGGAAACTCTGACTAGTTTGCCTCATTTTGTAATATGTACTTTTAATTAAAGAAGGAAGAAGACTAAGAAATAGTCTTTCCCCAGAGAACAGTATGAAGGCATGTCGAGAATAACCACCTGATTGATTGTTATACTTTAGACACAATCCTTCAGCGTTACTCCTAGATTACTTGCGATGCAATTATAAATATTTCGTCATAGCTGCGTATTTATTTGGTTAGCTTTTATCTTTACGTTGGCACAACTGAATGATATTCCCAACTGTATGTGCCAACTTCTGAAATCAAATGTTACTCTGATAAATGCCGACATCATAATTAGTACATAATCAAAAACTTAATATATTTAGATGATCTATTTCTTAAAGGAAATAATTTCATATCCTAAAACAAAGGCAAAACCTCCATTTTTAACTAATTTCAGAATAGAGTAATGGGACCACGTTGTGCGGGAAGTAGAGAAGTCAACATGACAAAAGAATACGTAGATTTGATTTTAGACGTAATGAATGAGTAAGTTTCTTCTACTAAATTGGCAAAAATTGCTACTCAAGATTGACATACTTATGTAAAATATATATTACAAATATATTTTTAGTGTTAGAAGCAGAGTTGCCAATGGTCGCGCTGTTGGATATAACCGACTTCCCCGAGGCTATGGAATATTTAGGCTGGTAATTTAAATATAAATATTAATAGTAAAGTTCTAATTTATTGTGTTTATAATAAAGAAAAACGTAATAACTGTTGACCATTAGAATACACTAATTATTACGCTTTACAGGAATATGACTATGAATTAGCAATGTTAGCTCAAATATGGGCTAATCAATGTGTTGTTGATTACGACGTTTGTCATTCGACATGTAAGTCAATTTCATATAATTTTAGTGTATTTACCAAGGAATAAAATAGTACAGATTTTCGTCACAGAATGACATTAAAGATGAATCCGAATACTCTATCAAGCTTATCCAAGTACAGAGAAGAACTTTATTTCAGCGTCCCACCCCGATCCAGGGCAAATATTTGGTAAGACACAATTTCTGGAACCAGAATGGATTCCACTAACTAAAAAAAAGAATTTTAAGCATGCGGGTTTCAGTCAGGAAAAAGTTGATTATGGTGTTGAAGCAGTTTTAGAGCGATGGTATAAGTCAAGAGATGATATAGATTCTGATATTATATTAGGTTTAAAGCGACAATGGTAAGTACGTAAAAGTATTTAAAACAAATATACATACGGTTTTCGGTCCTGTTATAATTTTTAAAATTTCCAGGCCTGAAAATGTATTAAGAAATGAATTCCTACAGATTATACAAGGCTCTGCAACTCATGTTGGATGTGGCATATCTGTATTTCAAGATTATGAATATGATGAAAGACATTTAATATATAATGTAATGCTTATTGTTTAAGAAGTAATATTTTAAGTTATTTTAGATTTATGTTACAAGATGTCGAACATTAACGACTTAACGTCCCAAAAAAAGGACATTATCACATTTTTATAGCATTTATCACTAATTTATTTGCGAAGTTTGATTTTATAAGATTAGTAGTAATATACGTTAAAGTATCTGTAGTTTAGAATGTATTTTAATGTTTAAAGATGTTTTGTGCTCCTACTTTAGCTTCATCAAAATATAAAGAAGTGAATTATTTATTTTTTAGTTAGTATCAATGAAAATAACTCATTTCTCCAGGTTGTACTCCTTGTCTGCAACTTCTCGAACCGCATAGTGGAACATCGAGGTGTTTACAATTCAGAACCTCCAACAGAAGTTGGTTTTACAATCAAATGTGGATGTCCACTAGGTTATGACGAGGACGCGGATTGCTTGTGCGTTTACACTGGAAGGGGACTTCGTATGTATTTGATATATTTTTTTTCAACAGAAAAGTTCTTAAAATTGACAATCCAACTAAACTAGCAACCTCTGTGGTTACTTTTACGTCTCTATGAAGTGAAGTTGCTGTTTTTAATTGAATAATATTTGATAAAAAGCTCTTGTAACATACCTAGTAGTTAATAAATAACATAGTTAATGTAAGTACAGATTTTGAAGTCTCACTAAAATGGGAAGAGCTTTTGCAAGACTTGCAAATTTGTAAACTTATTTAAGCCAACCAATTCAAATTAACTGATACCATCCAAAAATATCATCCAAAGTTTATTATGAAGAATATGCACAAAGGAAAAGGCAGAGATAAAAAGTCTGTTTTCGGTTTTATTGTACGTATAGAAATAGGACAATCGTAATTTAGCATAATATGTAAAAATGGCTGCTCGAGATGAGATCGTATAGAGATATTCCATGCTATCACAATAGGGATACATGTTTCACTACCAATTGGATTTGGTTAGGGAAACAGCATAGATATTTTTCCGAATATTTCGTCAGGAAAATATGTATGACTATCGTAGCTGATTTTGGTAGTTATGACGGTTTTTGATTATAATAATTTGACGGTATCGACTTTGTGTACCTACATTATTATTAACGTCTAGTCCTTGAATAAACTTTAAATTATATTAAGGTAAGGTAAAAGTTATTAAAAGTGCGGAGTTATTTGAGTGATAGTGATCGTACAATTGTGCCTTGTACTTAAAAAAGTGCGCACCAAGAGTTTAGTATTTGTTATAGGGGCAACAGAATTACATCATTTGTAAAATTTTCAACTAAGTAGCTATTCATAAGATACAGCCTAGTGACGGACGGATAGCGGAGTCTTAGTAATAGGGTCCCATTTTTACCCTTTTGGGTACGAAACCCTAAAAACCAGATCCTGACATATCCTTAGTCAATTTGATAATGTTTTCCTTGCGTTTCCTAATAGTATAACCCGTTAAAATAAATGGTCTGTATTTTTCACTGTCGTCTCCTAATTAGTAGTAATAATTAGTTAACTAAATCAATATTGATCTTGCCTTGAACTATCAGTATCAGGGCACTATCTGGAAAGTTTTAATTAAAGTCTTTAGGTGAGGAACAATTTGAGTGCTTAGAGTTTCCAAGTTTGTCAACTTACGGGACATAACGTTTCAATTACTTAAGTAAACATCGTCAGTGATAATGTAGATGTTACTAAATAAAGGATTTCTTATAAAATATTTGTTCCAGCATATACTTGTAGATATGGATCTTGTAAACCTCATGTTGTAATTGTACCAGTTATTACGGTAGAAGATGCACCGGCACAACTTAAGAATACTAGGTAAATATCTTGGAAAATGTATTACAAAATCTTTCCTTGCTCCAGCTTATTATTAAAATTAATATTTTAGTAACCTAGACACGAGGAAGAAACTAATGACTTCTAAAGAAGTAATCCATCTAGAGCATGACATACATTCGAGGGTAAGTTATGACAAATAATCTATATATATAAAAGGAGAAGCTGACTGACTCACATATCAACGCAGGGCCTAAACTATAAGGGTTAGAAACATAAAATTTTGCACAGGGGTTCCTTTTATAACGTAAGGAAACACTAAGAAAGAATTTTTGAAAATTCACCCCCTAAGGGGGTAAAACGGGGGGGCAAAGTTAGTATGAAACTTTGCCGTTTTTGAAGTTATTCAAATTAAATTCAGTATGACGGTTCTTCATTGAAAGTCATGAAACACGTATAAAATATTTTTTTGAAAATCATCCCTAAATGGGGTAAAAGAGGGGTGCAAAGTTAGTATGACCATCTCATAAAATTATTAAACATGTCTACAGACGATCTACTGTAGGCTAATATAACTATCTCAATATCGCAAACGAAGTTACGGGTAAAAGCTAGTGTCATATAAAATTGCTTCTGATGTCTGAAATAAATTAATGTACTTTCAGAAAAATACACCAAGGTCAAGCATATTTACCAAATCTTCCATATTTCAATTACCTTCAAGAAAAAGAATGTTAACAAAAGATTATCCTATTATAAGAAAAGATGTAAGATCAAGAAAGAATTTCGCAAATTTAATTAACGTTAACACAAACAACTTAAATATAAGGAGTGACAACTTTAATTTAACTAAAATGAATAATAATAAAATGTTATTTTATAAAGATATTTCTGAAAATGATACTCATTTTATTGATGATTTTTATAAATTAAACGAAGAAGATTATTTATTTAATATGAATACAACGGAATATCCAATTAAGCGATTTGTTGTCAAAGTACAAAATAAAGGATCTGACAATATATTAATGAATTTATTACAAAAATTAGAGGACGAAACAGAAGATATTCAAATATCTTATAATGAGAAAGATGCTGTAGATAAAAAAATTAAGAATATATATGGAACACTCGTCGAGAAATTTCATTTCCATGGAAGTAATTCAAATGAAAATAATAGAAGTGTGAAATTAAATGAATATAATAATGAAATAAGAGTAAGAGACCCTAAGCAATATTTAGATAATTATTTCATGTATACTCCTATAAGTAATTATGAAGATTATACAATAACCAATTATAATAATGATCAAACTGTAAATGATAATAAATTTAGCAGTAAACGAAAAACATTTGATTTACATAAATACTCGCAACCTATCTATGTAGAAACAAGCTATAATAATTATGATGAAGATTATGATTTAATAATTTAATAGAAAGCATTATTATCAAAATAAACTGAACAATTTAGAAAGAATTAATCATGTTGTAGAGAATTATTATCGAGATAATGTAAGTTTTTATTCTATATTTAATAAAATAACTGTTAATGCTAACGTTTTAATTTAAATATTTTTACAGAATTCTGATATAAAATAGGATCGCCTCATAGAAGAACAAGAACCCAAATAAATAAGGGCGAAGAAAACGTCAAGCATTTTTTTATTGTTTTATAATAAATAGTACAGTTCTGTAATTCTGCATTAAGATCTTCATTTCAGATCCTATTAATTATATAATTTTTGTATCAGTCATCGTCAATATAATTAATAACTAAATACTATGAAAATTAATATACTTATCATTAAGGCAAGCAAGTAACAACTCGGTCTTTAACTCCTCAGAAATAATTAGTTTACGTGAGAAGTTTAATTATTTTTATATTTATCAATAATTTAAGTAAATCACTTAAATTATTGATAAATCTAATGGATTTTTGATAAAAATTCAGCAATTGTAGTGTAAATTACGCGTAATTCAGGGTTCGAGACTAGCTTAGGAATTACTCATACTGCAATTATTGGATTACCCTTTGAGGTGATGACGAATTTAGAGAAAGTGTTTTTCCCACGTTAGAATAATAAAAAAAACAAAAATATTACCATGGGCGCACTTGGAATGGTCAATCTGGCAGAGATCTTGTGGTTATTACTAGATTTAAAAAAAAATAACAAAATAGTATTTATTATACAAGTTGGTCATTACAGTCGAGTTGGAGGGGTGTTGCAGTGACGAGTAACGGTGCCGAAAACTGTAAAGACCAAATCACACGAATGCACATACGACGTTTTTCAACACATTTGCAAGGAAAAAAGACATCCGTATACTTGACGGTGGTATTTTTCCTCGACAGGCTTGGGACTATCAGAATACGAATCCGACCGACATGTTTGTTTAACGCGTTCCGGTTGCGCCGTTCACCCAGATCCCTTTCGTGCTGCGGTTCTAGTGAACCCTAGGTTCCAGCTCTGGGTTTACTGAAACCGTAGTATTCTTCTCTTCAGTTATTTAATCTTCGAATCGCTAATGCATTGGCAATACAAGACATACGCCCACATTTTGCCGATGTCCTTGGTTGACGGCGGCCATTTACCATTTTCATGTCGACCATCTGTTTGTCGTTTTACTGCAATAAGGAAACTAACGATACTAACAATACTTTTTTTTTAAATTGTAGTTTATTATTTTTTTGTATCTGTTTTAATATACTGAGGAGGTATCCTAAAATTTTTATAACGTATTCAATAAATAATTTAAAAAATACATGTATAACTGCCAGACAACTAGCACGGTTTTTAACAACCCCCTGACTTGAATAAAGTTTTTAAATTGAGATTTTGCGATCATATTCAATATTTTAAAAATTTTACCAAAATCAAGTATTTCTTGGACGGGATTTCGTAACGTGCTGTAAGTTTAATTATTGAACCATATATGTAATTAAAAATATTATTAAATATGATAACAAATTTAAAATGGTTTATAAAAATGGTGGATTTTCGAAAAAAGCTCTGGCAGTTTGATTTAAACGATACAAATATCTAAAAAAACTGGGTTGTGTAGACACCACCTGTATAATATCAATGATAAGTGAAGTAAAAATATTTTTTTTATTATTATTAAGTATTTTTATTTAATTAGCTTGGTGTCTCCGTTTAACCATAGGTGTCTATTATCTTGAGAAAAACATCTTTATCCTATCTTTAGAAAAAAGTGCGATTTTATCATATAGTACTGTAATGATGCCTATTCATATATGCTCTGGATGTACATTGTAAGGGTGACTTAGAAGTTTCTCCTATGATAATTTCTTCTGAGGGTTCTCGTTGAGAGAAACTTTAATGGCAAACAGATTTACTTAGTGTTCGTGGCTAAAAGTTAAATAGTCTTGTTTATTTTTCTTATAATCATTTTCTATTTTAAAGCTTATGATCATCTAAAGTTCAACTTAAGTTGTTGATCATGTAATCACGGGAAATAATAATATTTCCTATCGTAGTGTAAACCAAATAAAAAAGTTTTGCTCTTAACTACAAACCAGAAAGTCGTAAACAGTTTTGCCATACTTTTACGACTTCTATACAGTTGGAGGATGTTTAGAAAACAAAGTTTAGGTTTGAAGTACATAACGTGCCAGCCACTGGGTAATTGAATATGGAGTTTTTGATAACTAGCCTTCTTTTAGTTCTTCAATTTTTTTACTTATTTGATATTGAAGTAAGTACATTTTTATGTATATATTTTAGATTAATACAATTGCCTTTGTAATGGACTAATTTTCTATTCTCTTTTCCGTTACAATTAACAACGTATTTAGATTATAGATATCATGATTGTCATCATTCCATAAATGACTGTCGAATCATAATAAAAACTACATTGGAATTCATTCAGTAGTTTTGGAAATAAACACAAGCATATAGTCAGACAGTAGTTGGGGACTTCAGTTAAAATTAAAAAAAGGATATTACACTAACCAAATTAATATCTAATGTAAATATTTTGAATTTAAGGTAGAAGCTAGAAGAGGAGATGTTATACCTTTAGGATCTTTATTTGAAAGTGTAGAGAGAAGACACCTTAAGGTAAATAACACTCAATTGAGATATGTTTATTCTCCTAAAGCTTAAATAGCATCTTCATATTATATATTGTTAGCTCTAGAACTATTAACACAGATATTTCGTAAGAAAAACACTAGCACTTTCACACATAACCACTTTAATAGCACTTATTACAACAAAAATCAAAGAAATACTGCACTCTGTCACCTTGCATCATCTTTTTATATCCTACCTTAGCCTAAACAAAATAACGGAAACAGTATCAATGCTGACAATTCATCACTAATATGATCTACCTCATAGACAATTAATTTCCTGTACGGTAAACAATTTATCATATACCATAGATAATATTCAAGCATTGTACGGACATATAACAACCATTTATATAAAATTAAAACGGATGCTAACACAGATTACTAATAAAGAGGTATTTCTCTACTTTATATGTTAAGCGCAGAACATACTGAGTGCGTGTGCATTTAAATTATAACATATAACAACAATTTAGATAAAATTAAAACGGATGCTAACAATATGTTTCTATGTTTTAGAATTCGGACATAAAACTAGAAACAGCCAATAGTAATGAATATGAAATAGCAGAATTTCCTGAATTCAGGAAAAGAAAAATAAAACCTAGACATAAAAAACTCAAGAACAAAGATAAAGACCATCATCAGGGTATGACGAAGAAGCATAAGAAAAAAAATAAGAATAACAAGAGATTTGTTAAAACAGTTCTAAAAGATGTGGATTCCAAAATGTCTGGATCTAAAGAAAGTGATAAAAAAATGAAACCTGTCGATATTATTGTACATATAAAAATGAATGATTAGGCAAATAAATTTTAAGTAGCTGAATATGTATTTAATTTCAAAAACAAAACCTAATTAGAATAATTAATAAAAAATAGTAGTGAACCTGAGAGTATTATATTTATTTCTGCACGATAAATAAATCAAGAATTTTAAACTTCTAAGAGAGTTTAATTTGTAACAATACTTTTATTGAATTTTACGTTATTATGATTTTTGGTAGATCCCATCTTCTTTTTTTTTAAATATCCTTGTAACTTCCTTTCAAGTGAATGCATTAATTTATTATACTTAGCTGCATCATGTGTCTTCTTTAAATTCGGATTTTTCTGTTGAATAACTCTTAGAATGCGTGATAATAAGTTGTCAGTCACTGTTTCTATGTTTGTGTGTCGCACTACCTGTAACGAATAATGAATATATTTTATTTAATGCAGCTTTTGATTGTATAGCTTACTAGTTGTTAATCCCATTACTTCTTACCCTTCCATGATCCTTCGCTATAAGATCTTCCAAAAATGAGTTATCATTATTATAATATGCATTAATGTCAAGATTCTGTAACGTAAATTTAATTTTAAAATGCTAAATGATACATAATATTAATATGCTATATAATACTTACTTCTGTTGCATGTGATAATTTTAAAATATTTACTAAAATTACATATGTCAAAATGAAATACATTTCATTTAATTCTTTAATCAAGTCGTGGAAATTAAATGGAGAAAAAAGATACCTTAAACTGCTTTCAGTTGAAAGCAATTACAGTGACTAAAACCTATTTGTTTCATTTTCTGCGTCAACATTTCCTATTATACGTTCGTCAATAGAGTGGTTTAAAATTTCGTTGCGTGCTCTGCTCTAACTTTAACTGGATTTAATTTTTACCAACGACTTTTTCTGCTAAAGGAAGATAGAAATCGCTATGGATTAATATGTCATGTCCTTATAATATATTATACAATTTATGAATAATATAAAAAAAATATGTGACCTCCAATATACCTACCTACATACATACCTACCTTGCAAATATCAAAATTTAATATTTTTAGCGCTTACTCTTACGAATGTTAATAAAATATTTTTTACCGAAATCTTTTTCTAAGATTTTCTATTTAATTATAATTATAAACTTAATGCAACAAACTTATCTTACATCAGGTTTACATTATCTTTCCCTAATAAACGATTGTATGTAATCTTTGAATTCTTAACAATGGTTGATTCTTTTAACAATTGCCTTATCTTTCTATTTTCGAAAAAAACATTTTGCCAGGTGTAAGGTTTTATCAATTTTTACTTTCAATCGTGTGAATATGTTAAAATTATCTCTCATAGATACCTCAATGGCAGTCAAATATATTTTCTAATTATAATAACTCATTTCATAAAGTGTAAGGATGTTATATAAGGTATGTTTATAGTAAGTTTATGAACAGCTATCTTCACTTACATATTATCATTTTAACCCATATCATTACTAAGGGTCTTCATTTTAGAATGGAAGGTTTACCATGCTGGCCAAGTGCGGTTTGGCAGACTTTATACACCTTTACTACCTTTATACTTTTTCATATATTCCCTAGGTAAGAGGTTGCCTGTAAGAGATCACTACTAGTGATAAGGCCGCCTTTGCATGCTGATATAGTTTTTAATTTAAATATGTATCATTGTAACTACTTTAATTTGTGTGCAATAAAGTATTTATCTATCTATCTATCTATCTTTAAGAACATGGAGGACTCGCAAGAGTTTTGGTTTCCTCACAATGTTTTCTTTCACCTTTAAAGGTTTAAAGCGAGTAATATTTAATTGCTTAAAACACATAATCTCGAAAAGCCGTTCGGCGTATACCTGGGAGGTAAATTCGGACCTTCCAAGTAAGACATCATAATCTTAACAACTAAGTAAGCTATTATTACTCACATTTAAGTTAAATTACAAGTGTTTCAAACATTTCAGATTAACGAATTATTAATATTAATATTTGTGTTTACGGAGTGTTCAGTAGTAATTGACCAACATGATAAAAAATTTCTCATAGCAGAAGAATACTGTAAAAAAATAGGGATATGTCTACCCGGCACACATGTTATGTGTACAGAATATAATCCAGTAAGTTATTAACCATTTACAAAAATCACCAGTGTTACAACTGCCTTAGTCACAGATAATTTATTTTGGGTAAAATAATTGGAATTTACAGTAGCGTTAATTTATATATATTAATAGATATTTTTGAAAGATATTCAAGTAACAAGTAGAGAATGTAGATCTGAAACTGACTAGTACTCTGAAACTAATTTGAATAAAGTAATATTAAATATTTTTTTACAGTATGGATGAGCTTATTAATTTATTAGTTAGAAAGCTGCAACAGCTTTACACCACAGATATTATTTGGAACCATAATATTTTAATCCAATTTTCAGGATAGAGTAATGGGACCACATTGTTCAAACTCAAAGAACGTCTCTATGACTCCAGAGTATGCAGATTTAATATTATTAGTTATAAATAAGTGAGTATAACGTTAATAATTATGGTAAGATTACCATTTATACTTAACAAGAGAGAGACAGCGAGAGCGTAAGCGTTGGGGTGTAAGCACCAAGCAAGTTGTTGTCAATTTCCTTCACGTTGATGCTCAGCTCCTATGGGTCGTGGCGTTATGTTATATATCTCTCTCGGTCGCTTGCTTCATTGCTGAAGGTCGTGTCCACTCTGGTCCAGTTCCAATCCGCTCTGTCCTCGGCTTTCCTCAGGGCTGTGGTCACTTGGAGGCCCGTGAGATTAGTAACTTAGTCCAACCACCAGTTTGTCCAGGCTGTCGGGCTGCCTTCGCGCTATGTGCCCAAAATAGCGAAGGACACGCTGGTAGCAAATACTTGACAGTCTCGTTTTTATGTTTAGTTGTCGCAGAATCGAAACATTCTTTTCGCTGTCCACGGTATGCGCAGAATCCTTCGCACAGCACCACATCTCGAAAGCGTCAATCTTCTTCCATTCCAGTAAACGAATTGTTCAGGATTCCGAGCCGTAGAGAAAGATGGAGAATACCAGAGTGCACGAGCCGTGGTCAGAATTATCTATTGCATTATTCATGTTACCGAAATTCTTGTGTATGTGAAATAAAATTTTCTGTGAGATTTTCAAAAATTACTATTAATTTTCTATGGTTTTTTGTTTTAGAATAAGAAGCAGAATAGCCAATGGCCGCGTCGTTGCGAAAGACCTCCTTCCTAGAGGATATGGCATATTTAGACTGGTAAACCGTACACTAATTAAAATATTAAAATACTGCTCTTAAAATGAATGTAATTTATACTATAAAAATAACAATAAAATAATTTGTAAATAATGTTTAATATTGTTACTACATAAGTCAACATTTTAGCTTAAATTTAGGGTTTCTTTAATGTAATGCATCCGATACTCTAAAAGATTAAGTATTGGAAGTAAATTTGAGAACAAAATCATAAATATTATTACTCTATTTTTTGGGCTTATCTTTACTGAGAAATTTACTTTTTCACAGCAGTGGGATTCTGAGTTAGCAACCTTTGCTCAAGTTTGGGCCAATCAATGTAAGTCTGGTGGGGACATGTGTCATGCGTCAAGTAAGTTGATTATTTACATACTATCTTCTGTATCTGATTAATATCGAATTAATAGTGTTTAACTTGAACCACTATCATATCGATCGTCACCATCATCAGGTATATTTCTTTCAGAAAACTTCGGAGATCCAGGTCAAATGGTATATAGTTTATATTTGAATGACCCAGACTGGAGTTCATTCATACCTAGTGAACTTGGAAAATATAAAGGTTTTAGCGATGAAAAAGTTAAGTTAGGAATCGAACTAGCAATAAAGTATTGGTACGATCGAAAAAAATTAACAAATTCTAATCATATATTAGGTTTAGAACGATGGTAAGTAGAGAAAATTTGTTTTCTGCTTTCAAACATATTAATATGAGTGTTCTGAAAAAAAAATGTTTTACAGAAAACTATTCAATCTGTTCCTTTGCTTCATTTTAATTTTTTACAGGGACGACTTTTTTAAACCATTCCTACAAATGATACATGGTTCTTCTACTCATATCGGGTGTGGTGTGGGTGCATATCAACGCTTATATGAAAAAGAAAATAACACCCTCAGGTTATGTAATGTAATGAACACAGAATTTAATTTAAAAGTGTTTTTATAGTTATTAGAAGTAATAATGACAATCAAACCAAAGTTTCAGATTATTCAGTTTATATCCCTGGCTCTGTCAGTATGTAAATTCATCATCATCATCACGACCCGTCAATGGCCCACTGCTGAGCCGTGTCTCCTCCTCAGAATAAGGAGGGTATAAGGCCATAGTCCACCACGATGGCCGAGTGCGGGTTGGCAGACTTCACACACCTTTGAGAACTTTAGGGAACTATCAGGAGTGCAGGTCTCCTCACGACGTTTTACTTCACCGTTAAAGCAGGTCATATCTCTATAACTCAGAAAACTCAAAGGCGTGTGCCTGTGTGGGAGATCGAACTAAGACGTGAAGTCTCAACCACTGGGCCATCACTGCTTTTAAATGCTGTCTGTAAATTCATTTGATTGCATTTATAATTTTTATTTAAATCTACTAAAGTTGGATAGTTGAAATTATTTTGTAGATCTTAGAATATCATTGTCCTTTTTTTAATTATCATTGAAGTCAAAATATTACAGGTTATACGCGTGGTTTGCAACTTATCCCATCGCCCTATAGAAGAAGAAGGTGTATACACTACGGATCCCCCATCGGAAGTGGGCTATACCTCAAAATGTGGTTGCCCTCTAGGCTATGATGAGGATGAGGATTGCTTTTGCTATGAAAGTGGAAGGGGACTCCGTATGTATACTTTCTTACACAACTAAAATAAAAATTATATGAGAATACAGAAGAAAGCATACTAACAAAATTACAAAACCTTCCCTCTATTCCTCTATGGAGCATTTTGCATCAAGAAATAAATTCTCCATTATTTACTCTTACTTAATATAAAATATTGAAATTTATATACAATAATTACATCATTTAAACTTATTCCAGCATATTCTTGCACGTATGGGCTTTGCAAACCTCATGTCGTAGTTGTACCAATTATATCAGTAGAAGATGCTCCACGACATCTTCTTAAAAACACTAGGTAAGATATTTCATATTTTATTTAAAATCTTGACGCTTCTAATTTCAACTAAAGAACTTCATCAGTTTTTCCATGAGATAGTACTCAAAATAAAAATATTTTTTAGTGATTTTGAAATGAGCCAAACAAACGCAATAATCCATCGTAATGAAAACAAACACTTAAGAGTGAGTATTGATGATTATATTATTTTTTTTTAATATTTTACTATACTACGTTGACTATTGTATCTTTTCAGAGATTTGACTCTCCATCGAGATCGAGTATATTTACCAAGTCATCTATATTTCAACTACCTCCTAAAATAGAAAATCAGAATAAAATTGACTCACAGGTTATAAGAAAAAACGTTAGGCCAAGGAAGGATTTCTCTAATATAAGCGAAATTGTTTCAAATTACTTAAGCAAAAGAAGAAAAAAAGACTTTGGGTTAGATAAAAACACTAACAGAGATAATAAACAGAAACTTCCATATAACAAAAAAACAGAATTTACGACTGAACGATTAATTGGACAACTTTATAGTAAAGAATCAGAAAAAAAGATATTGAATTTATTAAATAAAATAGAAGCAGAAGCACAAGATATACATCTTAAAAATAATGATAAAGCCTTTATAGATCAAAAAATTAGAAAAATATATAATTCGTTTATAAGAAAATTACATTCAAATGATAATAATAAAAAAGTAAACGAGTATGGAGAATATGGTGATATTGAACATAAAAACACTGTTATTTTAAATAAAAATGAATCTATTATAAAGAAGCGTAACAATAACAAGAATTTAAAATATGATTTCAATTTCATTACTAGTAAAGAACTTAAAAATTTTAGAAGAACAATTTACTAATAAACAAAACTATAACTCAATAAAGATATAGATAAATGAGCAAAACTATTTTCTTGCAGTGCTATAAGACTAATTTTAGGAATATATTATTATCGTAGCAGTGATGGCCCAGTGGTTGAGACGTCAAGTCTTACTAGGGAGGTCTGAGTTCGATCCTGGGCACAAACTCTGGCTCTGAGTTATGAATGTTTTAAGTAATTAAAAAAGTAAAAAAATCGTGAGGAAACCTGCACTCCTGAGAGTTCCCAAACAAGTTCTGAAAGGTGTGTGAAGTCTGCCAACCCCCACTTGGCCAGCGTGGTGGACTATGGGCCTAATTCGGACTATGGGCCTAATTAACCCGGGTTCCTCATTCTGAGGAGGAGACCCGGCTCAGCAGTGGGCCATTGAAGGGTCGTGATGATGATGATTATTATCGTTGTTTTGTACTTATTTTAAATAAAATAACTTAATTTCATCAATGGTTTTTATATAAATTAAATAAATATCTATTAAAAAAACAAAACCAACAATGATAGAAAATATTAAGGGAGTGATTCTAAAAATATTTTTATCTAAAATATTGAGTGAACTCTTTGGCATCTTATTGAAATTCTACTAATAAGATATTAGAATAATAATTGAAATTAGAAGCCAAAGAGTTATATTTTACTCCAAGTATAGTAAAAGTGTCCAAAATAGCAAAATAAAAGATTTTTATAAATTGAATGGTTCCATAAAAACTAAGGGTTTTTGAGGAGGAGCATCCTGTCAGTACGTTAGAATACAATCTTATTCTTGACCGGTTTACAATCATTGTACACTTTTTGGATATTTTGCCAACAGAAACCTCAACATTTTTTTCTCCACTGCTCCTGAGTAGTAAGAACGAATGAGAAGTGTCACAAGAGCACAATCTACCACATTATCCATGTTCGGATTGGCTTCTCACACTTCTTCACTTCGCACACCTTCGAAGTCGTGTAGAGCTCCTTAAGAGGTTTTCAACCGACTTCATTTCGGTTGTATTTTTTTAATGATTGTTACCTCAGAACTCCTTCATTTATGGTCCGAATCGGAACTTTCTTTTTAAGATAATTCGTATTAGATAATTACATTCAGTCCCATACGGTCCCATTGTTTTCAAAATTCTGAGGGTGAAATCCTTGAGGAATTGAGAGAACTCCTCAAAAGTCTGAATGGTTTCAAGCATTTACATTTAGAATGTATCATTCGATGAAGTATAAGCTAATGAGGAGGACCACAGATAGCCATAATAAGTTAAAAATGCGGATTTTTCTGTATGGAAGCAGATGGCTTGTTTTAGCCTTCCTCTATAACAACGAGCCGTAAACCTGTCAAAAAACATACCAATACTCTAAGATAACCAGAGTGTTTCTGGTACAATGGATATGCTCTAGACACTTTTTATTTTTCGTATGAATGTATTTCTTCTTAAACAATGGTAAAATTTAACAAAGGCCTACTTTCCTTTTTGCTATAAATATTATTCCTTCCATTCTTTCATCAAGTAATAATGTGATAATCAAAATTTTCTCACAAAATTAAGCAAAGAATTTTAAAAATCTAACAATTGCAAAATAATAGGACAAATATTAAAAGAATATTACTGCTGCTTATTTTCATAAAAGCAGAATGTTCTCGAGTGATCGATGAGCATGATCAAACTGTAATCATTGCAGAAGAATATTGTGATAAAATAGGAATATGTGTAGAAGGTACACATATCATGTGTGGATACTACAATCCTGTAAGTATCTTTACCAGTAACAGCTTATTACAAATGCTAGTTTTTGTGGGAATTTTGTAGCTCTAATGAATAGTAATGATAGTTATTGTTTACAAGATAATTTTCATCATAACCAGAAGAACAATCTATATATATAATAGGAGAAGCTGACTGACTGTCTGACATAGCAACGCAGGGCCTAAACTATAAGGGTTAGAAACTTGAAATTTTGCACATTTTTTTTATAACGTAGGGTAGCACTATGAAAGGATTTTTGAAAATTCACCCCCTAAGGGGGGTAAAACGTGGGCGCAAAGTTAGTATGAAACTTTGCCGTTTTTGAAGTTATTCAAATGAAATTCAGTATGAAGGTTCTTCATTGAAAGTCATGAAATACGAGTAAAATATTCTTTCGAAAATATTCCCTTAAGGGAGTAAAAGAGGGGTGTAAATTTAGTAGGTATAAAAGTCTTTGTATATAGGTAATATGTATTTATCAGTAGTCTAATACACCTCAGCAAAGCGAGAACGGGTCAGCTAGTTTAGAATAATGAGAGATATGATAAATTAATTTTACCATTCGTTACGATTGCTTAAAATATATCCTTACTTAAAACATTAAATTTGGCCTAAGTAGGCGCAATATTTAATAAATTAGAGACGTCATTAAAAAATAACAGTAAATATAACGAAATTAAGACAATCTGTTGCTCTGTCAATTCTTCATCGACTTTTCCTACAACAATGTGTTAGCTCTAGAACTATTAACACATATATTTCGTAAGAAAAACACCAGCGCTTTCACACATAACTACTTTAATAGAACTTATTACATCAAAAATCAAAGAAATACTGCACTCTGTCACCTTGCATCATCTTTTTATATCCTACCTTAGCCTAAAAAAAAATAACGGAAACAGTATCAATGCTGACAATTCACTAATATGATCTTCCTCATAGACAATTAATTTCCTGTACGGTAAACAATTTATCATATACCATAGATAATATTCAAGCATTGTACGGACATATAACAACCATTTATATAAAAGTAAAACGGATGCTAACAAATGGATACAAAGATTTAAGCTTAACAGGTTTTTGAGATATTTTTTGTGTATATCTGGTAGGTCCAAGAATAGGTCGTACTCTATTTTTTATACGTCTAGGTGTTAAAGGTGACCCTCTCTAGAAATTAATTAATATGACAAAACAACCATTCCCGGTTCTGCTAATTTTTTTTCAACTTAATGTTTAGATCAAAGTAATGGGAATATCTTGCACAGGCACTAAGAATATCACTATGACTACATATTTCGCAGATTATATATTGAGAATACTTAATAAGTAAGTACATTATTTAAATAGAATTTATATAAATAATAATAAACAAAACTTATAGCCATTGTATTGTTTAAGAATAAGAAGCAAAGCAGCCACAGGAACTTTAGTCGGTTTTGAAAAACTTCCTCGAGGCTATGGGATATATAGACTGGTAAAGTATTTACGTAATAATAAGTTATTTTATTTTATTTCAAGTATTCCTTTAGTGCGATAGATTAGAGTCAGTCTTTCTGGTGTTGTCGCGCAGTGTACATGGAAGTTAGTGTTATAGGTCACTCGTCTTGAGGTCCACGTAAGTTAACTTTATTATCTACTGTGGTTAGTGTTCGGGCAGCGAAGGGGAGCGTTAAAAATTATATAAAAGATCTTTAACCCTACACCTTGGTCGCAAGTCCAATCCGCTGTCCGGCTTTCTATATAAATTGTTTCATCCAATGACAAATATATAACTAACAAGATAAAATGCGGGAGAGAAATGTATATCCGCATACGTAGATGACTAATATTACTGTTTTACAGGAATGGGATTATGAATTGGCAACATTAGCACAACTTTGGGCTAATCAATGCTTAGATAACCGTGATCCTTGTCGTTCAACAAGTAAGTTCCTATTTATTTATGTTTTCAAAACTGACAGCTGTTGAAAAATAAAAGTACTTCCAGGAATACTATATACATATATTACAATTCCCCTCTGCTGCTGAGAGAGCATCTAGTAAAAGCTTGTTTCCGATCTGACTATCGACCACCAGCATGCGAATCCGACCCCCAAGTGTCATAGACGCGTTCCGGTCGAGCCGCATTCGAGCCAGATTTACCCCCTCCCTCTCCCATCCCATTAATGCTGCGGATCCAGTGAACTCTGGACTCTTGCTCAGGGTCCGCTGAAACCGCAGCAAATTTTCCTTCACTCCCCCTCCCACTCTATCTTCGAGGATTTAAGATGTTCATGGGCGATGATGGCCACTTACCTTCAGGTGGACTATCTGCTCGTTTGCACCTTATCTACTTAAAAAAAAAAGAATTATAAAATCCTCAACTTTTTACATATTCCCAAAAGTTACAGGGCTTTTTGATCCTTGCAATATTTATTATGTAGGTAGATTTTGTTTAGTTCATCAAAATCCTTATTTGCGTCTTGCTCAGGGTCCGCTGAAACCGCAGCATTTTTCCTTCACTCCCCCTCCACACTCTATCTTCGAACATGCAACGCGTCCATGGGCGATGGTGGCCACTTTCCATCAAGTGAACCATTTGCTCGTTTGCACCTTATCTACGATAAAAAAAAACACGATTAAAATTAACAATAAACTTGCTTTTTTATGGGAAAAACAAGTAATTAAGTAGTAATTTATTCCTGTATTTCAGAAAAATTCCCCGATCCACACCAATTAGTAGGTCGGACATTATTTTCTGAACCGGAATGGATATCTCTAACAAGAGGGAAAGATCGTCATGACCCTGATGGTTTTAGTATAGAGAAAGTTAAATACGGTATAGAATCTATACTACAATTTTGGTTTGAACGTCACAAAAATATGATTCTTCCAGGTGATATATTCGGAATACTACAATGGTAACTATGTAGAGCGTCACTAAATTATAATAACTTGTATATAATTATGGTAACTACAGTTAAACTGTCGCTGATGTCCCATCATCATAACCCATCAATGACCGACTTTTGAGCCGGGTCTCGTCCACAAAATAAGGTACCAACATAAAGTAGAACTCTTAGGTTTCTTTTACAGTTAATTTTAATTCCTTAAAGCACACAAAAATTTAGAAGCTTCATCAAGCCTGGTGGCAGAACATCAAAGTTTTTAACCACTAGGTTATTACTGCTTCTGCTGTACCATTTTTTTTATTTAAAATAAACCCTATAATAATCTAGCCTAACTAAAATGACTAATGAGTAATTTTGTTTTGACCTAAACTTATTAAATTAATGTAATATAATAGCTAAGAATGCGTCCATTAACACTTTCTTAGTGTCTCTAGACGTATAGTCACAGTGTTATTGTGATTATTATTAATGTTTCTTCACTATTTTTTTTATCACTTCACTACAACTTAAGAATGTTTTTTTTAATAGTCACTACACTAACTCGAAAGGTTTTGCCCTTCGCAGTCTTTGCACTAGTTGTGTGATATCGTGGAGTTGGATAGCCTCAACGTTCACATGATGGTAAAGCCTTCATTCATGTGCTTCAGCGTATTTCTTGATCACTATAGCCACGACGTCAATGTTAATAATTTCCCTTAGTACTTTGTTTAGGAACCGTTGGATGATTTCGATGTTACTTTGGCTGGTACATCCCCATAATTGAATACTATAAGTCCATACAGATGTACTTATATAGTAATATCTTATTGCGTACAGACAGTGGGTATGATTTACCCAACAGCCAACCCAATTTAAAAATCGTGATTCTAGCTCGTTTCCATTCATCAAGAGTTATTCCCAGGTATTTTGCTATGTCAGCATAAGAGACTTGCTGATTGTTAAGATACACCGGATGGTACCGAGTCTTTTTGTTAGTAAAATCAATGTAAACTGATTTGGTTTCATTTAGTTTGATTCTCCATTTCTTGGTCCAGTTAAAAACTATATTTGTTGCCTCTTGAACTTTTCTACGGCTTCTGCATGATTATTTCCCACTGCCATAATAGCGGTATCATTTGCTCTCCCATTAACACACATATAATTGTTTCAATAAAATATCTTTTTACAGGTCGAATGAAGACATGATAACTCATAATCTATTATCAATTCTTTACGGTTCCACAACTCACGTAGGATGTGGCGTATCTGTATATCAACAGGCTTATGATAATGAAACAAGTTACATCATTTATAATGTAATATTTTCAATATTTATTTAACTGAAACTTCTATTTTTAACTGCTTCTTTTGTAAGTCTTCCGAATATTGAAATTAACAACTAAGTATTGATGATTATTTGAACATTGTTTTAACAACAGTATAATAATAATGCTTATAAATCATCACAGCTAAAGTGTTTTTAGAAATCAAATTATTATTTGGAGTTATTGAACTAAAATATCTCGTGTAATGCAATCAACATGAATGAACATCATTTAAGTCACATACATGGGCGCCGGCTGCATTCACAACTTTTGTTTTCGTTAAGAATATAAGTTTTTAGGAGTTTTACAATATTAACAATAACCAACCTGTAAATCTGCGTCACATAAAATAGAGAGAGTATTAAAGAGTGCGTGGCCGAGACACCTATAATACAATTATAAAAGAACTGAAACATTCTTTATTTAACGCTATTTACGCAATGACAAATAAAAATTTCCCCTATTTTTGCAACATTTTTATTGACCCTCCGCTCTTATAGGTCTTTATTTAGCCCAAAGCCTTCTTCGATTAATTCCTTCTATATTTCTTTCTATGTTACAATATTCCTTTCTTTTTTTATTATTTCAGGTTGTACGATTGGTTTGCAACTTGTCCCATCGCTTTTCAGCACACGAGATGGTATATAATACTGATCCCCCATCTAAAGTTGGATATACTTCCAAATGTGGCTGCCCTCCAGGTTACGATGAGGATGAGGATTGTTTATGTTATGAAAGTGGAAGGGGGCTTCGTATGTATAATATACAAACTCTATAAATCAATGCTTCCATATAAACTACGTCCATTTATTCATCAGTTAATTTAAAAAGTTTTCTACCATTTTCTCTTTCTCTAACTCACTAAAATCAACGTTAGTTAGAAGTACTTTCTTAATAAATATTAATTTCATCTGTTTTATTGATTCCAGCATACTCTTGTAAATATGGACTCTGTGAACCTCGTACTGTTATTGTACCAATTATATCAGTTGAAGATGCTCCACAATATCTTCTAAAAAACATTAGGTAAACTTCATATTTATCTTCTCATATTATAACAACTAGATTTGTTGCGTTTGATAATTATAAAACTTAATTACATACATTATTAGTAAAAAAAATTAAACAAATAAGTTTTATTATTTTTTAGTGTTCTTAAAGCGGTTCATCCAAAAGAAACAATCCATCTTAATCAGGAAAAATATTCAAGAGTAAGTATTGCTGAGATTTTTAAAACCTTTGTACATAATTCTTATTTTAATTATGTAAAATTATTAATATTAATTCACTTCCAGCGATTTATCTCTCGATCTAGACCAAGCATATTTACCAAACCATCTATATTTCAATTACCTACAAAGAAAACGAAGCTGAATAAAAACGAATCTCAAATTATAAGAAAAAACGTAAAGGTAACAAAAGAAAAGAACGTTTTTCCAAATATAAAAGATGTTAAGAAAAGAAGTAATAACCATTTTAATTCTGATTACACTCGTAATAATAACAAAAGTGATCTAAACAATTTTATAAATTATAATCACAGTAAAACAACATATTCTTTCAACAGTAAGGAATCCTATATCAAGTTAATGAATTTATTAAATAAATTAGAAGAAGAAGCAAAAGATATGCAACTTGAAAGTAATGTAAAGGCCCTCGTAGATAAAAAAATTAGACAAATATATGGTATGTTTGTAAGAAAGTTTAATTCTGATAATGAAAATGAAATGCTTAGTGTGTATGAAGATGAAATTAAAACCATTCAATTTTTGGAATCTTTGAAGATGAAGCATAATAATAATAAACAAGAGAGCTAAAATAAAAACTAGAAAAACTTCTAGGTAGAAGTTAGATGTTTTTATTTATTAATACATTAAAATATGTTTCGAATAACAAAAGTAAAAGGAGTTTAATAAATGCTCAAGATGTAAAAAATTAAATAAAAGATATATTTATAAAAAAATATTTAATTAAAAGTATAATAATATTACAGGCATTCAATATAAATATAGATGACAGTTTCGTAAATTTTTAAAAGGAATTAGATACAGAAGAAAATATTGCACAAGTAGCTACTACTAAAGAAGATGTTGATAAAAGAAGAACAAAGACTTCAAATTTTGTTAAAAATATAAACATACCAGTTAATGATGATATTATTAAATCTTAATTATGTCCTATCAGTCTGTCTATTATCACATCATATATAATTGGAAACGTATATTAGAGTGAAATGATAATAAACTAAGTATCACTTGCGTCGCCTCGTTGCAACATTTAACGATTTTTGATAGCCTCTGATTGGCTGGTTGCTTGTGTTTGGGCTGTGAAGAGTATTCCTCCACTCTCTTGTCCCTTTACCAATGGACAAGAGCTTAGAATAGATGCGTGGTCTCTTTGAGTGAACCAAAGTAGTGGAGGCCATCTACTATACTAGAAAGCCGTCTTTAAACCTTGGACAGAAGTCAAAGGCACTGCCTGAGTTTGATATTGACCATCCGTTGTGCATCTAGGATGTATACCTGATTGTACATTCAAACTTCCCATTCATCTCCGACATATACACACATAATTGTAGTTGTTATATACTATGAAGAGCATATATGTTCTTTCAACAACTTCATTATGGAAATTGCAGTGGAGACTATCACTTTTACTTTCTTTTTATCTTTTATCCCTTCAGCGATCTTGGCGATCTGGGCCTAAAAGTATAAAATATAAAATTTAAAAAAAGCAATATAACGTATAATGTAGTCTTAAAATGTGAAAAAGACTTTCGTAACAATAAATGATAGGCCAACTTTTGATTATACACAATCTAAATGTACGATATAATTCTATAATAATGACATCACGACTTAGTAGACGTCGTTTTGTTTTGTTGAAGTTAAATAAACTATAACATTAATATTTATACACACATTGTAATGCTACTAATAATGACGTAACGACTATTAAAATTTTAGATGAGAATTTTAAATAATAAAGATTTAAATTCTCCGGAAATAATATATTTTTTGATACTCTTGATCATCACAAAATAAAATAGATTTTTTTTCTTTATCTACACTATTATATAAGGAGGAATGATTTGATTGTTTGTATAATCGTATATTTGTTTGTTGCAAATAAGCTGTGACTGTGCTCTTTCACCGATAGAAATCTACATCCTTTCTGGGTAGCATAGGCTATATTTTTATTGCCATAAATATTATAATTTAAAAGATATGGCCATTTAAGTGCCATAACGAGGCCATTTTGTAAAGTGAATGGTTTTTTTTGGAACTACTGATCCGATTTTAAAAATTCTTTCACTGATAGAAAACTATACTATTCCTGAGTAGCATAGGTGATGCAGTGTTGCCATATACATTTTTTAATTAATAGAGTATGGCCATTCTGTTACTAGTATAAGATAAAAGAAGAGAGAAGATAAATGTATATTAAGTTTAATATGTAATTTTTTTTTCCACTTACCACACCTCCTGCCTTCTTTATTATATCTTTGATCTTCGAATTATTTTCTTCGGCGTTTTTCTACAAATTAAAATATTTACATAACATACTATTGTCCCAAGCCAACATATGTTAAAAAATATATTCATTTAATATTTATATAATATTCTAGCTAAAATTTTATATCAAAAATATTTAAAGAATTCTGAACAATTTATAAAATAAAATAAGAATTCTATTACCAAAAACAATAATATTTATTAAAGTATGTAAAACTTCAAAGTGACGTCACGTCGTGTGGAACGCGTAATTTTAAATCAGTATTTTTATTATGTATAATTGAATGTTAACGTACCAATACTGGACATCTCTTCTTTATTTCCTTAACAGCACCATTCGTCGCCTTTATCTGCAATAAAATAAAGACCAAAATATTATTAATTAACCAATAGTTCATCTGAACAACGCCATCTTTTAGAATTACGTTGTATAATACGATGATAGCGCGTCAATGGCCGTCGATTCCATGAAAATTATGGTTTAAATAAAAATTAGTTTGTTTCATTCGTGAACAAGAAATCAATACAAAACCACGTTTCTCTATGGCTTGGACAAAGCCACGAATAAGACGCGTTGGCCACAAATTACTATTTTAGAGCACATTTACTGGAGACACTTTCTACGTCCTTATGTAATACAGTTATTGTAATTAAAGAAAATTTTCAGTTTTGGCACTTACCACAACTTGTGTGACTTTCTCTCCCACTTTTTTCTGCAAAAACAGTACATTGTCATATTTTTTTAAAAACATATTTTTTACGTATCAGATTTTTTATATCGGATCGAATCGAATCGGAACGTGAAAAGAGCATCTCAATGAAAATATTGTAAAAATAAATGTATAGACATTTTCTTTTTTTTATTTATTATTTTATTTGTAGGTTAAAAAATGTGAGAATGAGGTATGAAATATAATCTGGGGAAAATGGCATATTAGTATGTATGTTTGTATGCGCATCACACAATTACTGCACATAATTGATTATATTAAATGCTTACCAAATTTTCTCCTACTTTTTTCGCTCCTTGAGCTATATTTTTTCCCACATTTTTCTAAAAATATAGAAAAATTTATTAAAGAAACAAACAAAACAGAGTAGAGATTTTAAGGAACTCCGAAACCGAAACTATCGGATATTCGAAAAAAGTTGGAAACTTACCACTGCTTCACCTGCTTTTTTTACTCCACTTTTTATTTTTTGGCCAACCTGTGCCTGTAATAAAATTATGATTAACTTAATTAATATATTTCATACATTATCGTATTAATTAATTTCTGGAGAAGATCATTATTATCTTGGGGAATAAAAATTAGTCTACGACTTCTTCTCAGATCGGTCAAGTTGTTTCGGAGTAGTTCGATAACAATCATTGTGACATGAGATTTTTAATTAGAACATTTAAGTTACCGAAAACTTGAAAATATTTTTTTTGTTTATTAAATATAAAACATAATAAAAAATATATATATTATTCTACTACTATATTCGTATCATTTTATACAAAAATAGTACCTATACAGAAAAAAAATATTATTCTTATAATATTATTGTTTACTGGCGACCCAGACATACAGAATGTCTTTATATACAACGTTCATAGATTTTTTGTCATTAGACAATACAAACATGTTCTCATAGGCGCGCGCCGCGCAATCGCTATGTCTCTAAATTTTAAATCTGTAATATCTTCGAAACTATTCATTTAAATTTCATACAGTAAAGGGCCATATTGATCTATATAAAATGCACAATGTATTTAAGGTACCTTATTAAACAAGGATTAATGCTGTATTGTTTAAAATCACGTCGTAAATAAGCCGTTATTTCTCGTAAAAAGTAAAGAAATAAAATCGTTATTGTGGTTTATCCTTAAGAGATAGACATATACCATAGCAAACGTTTTTATAGACCTTTTTAAGGTGTACAATACTCTAAAATGATCAGTGATTCTCTACTATAATATGTATGTATTATACATATAAACCTTTCTCTTGAATCAGTCTATCTATTTAAAAAACCGCATCAAAATCCGTTGCTTAGTTTTAAAAATCGAAGCACTTATATGTGTTTATAAAATTACTGTGTTCCCAGCTATTTTACAATAGTATTTAGCTAAAAAGATATACTAATACTTACAAGTTTCTTCTTTAAATTCCATGGTCTAGGTCTAGGTCTAGACTCAACAAGACCAATTAAAATAACACAAATAAGAAAAACAAAGGTAATTCTTAATAAATTCATGGTGAAACACAAACAGTATAGAACGTAATGAGTATACATAATTTATCATTGTATTATATACTTAATTAATATCACAAGTTAAGCACGCTGGCTTACCTTTGCTCAGTTGAAGTATCATTGATATTTATTAATACTAGCAACAACTCTGGCTTTACACGGGTGATTATTGAGGTAAAATTTAAATGCAAGCTTTTACTACATTACCCTAAATTTAACTGTTCTACAATGTATGAGCAAGTGAAGCTTAATCCATCAGGAAGTGGCTAAAATAGTGCCTCTGCCATCTTCGGGCGAGCGGCCCGCCATATTGGATTTAGTTAGCAAACATTGTCATCCCATCTAAACATGTATGCAAAATTTCATCTCAATAAGTTCGAGGATCTAAGGTCATCTCAATAAGGACGACTTTTCTGAGTTATGTGTGTTTTAAGCAATTAAATATCACTTGCTTTAACTGTGAAGTAAAACATCGTGAGGAAAAACTGCACTCCTAAGAGTTCTCCATGTTCTCAAAGGTGTGTGCCAACCCGCCTATGGCCTAACACTTTCCTCATTCTGAGGAGGAGACTCAGCTCAGCAATGAGCCATTAACGGGCTATGAAAATGATGATGATTGGATTGCTCAAAAATTAAAATTATCAGGAACATAAAGTGTATATTCTAAAATTTGAAGTAAGTCAATAAATTTCGAGAAAATACTACGCGCTGTCTGAAAATTGCGATTTCTGAAAAATCGATCCACTTCGTTAAAGAAAACTGGGACAGGTATCAACGGAATTACATCTACAACAAATCCGTTATTATTTAATAATATTCTACTTGGATTACTGTAGATTTGAGATCACTTTAAATACTGATAAAATATAATGTACGGGAGCCAGATTAAAATTCGGTCAATCATTTCCTCTCGAATGAAAATTCGTATACTGCATAAGGAATATATATTATGATCACTCATAACCTTCAGCTGCGATTTCGTGGGTGGGGTGAGCAGTGCCAGCCTTCCAAACATGTCGAAAAAATTTTTTTCAGTCATTTCCTCCCATTTGAAAATTTGTCGGATTATAGTTTACCTAGTATCTTGAAGGAAAAATAAAGTCAGCTGACCATAACGTGGAGGAATATACGTCAGCTGGCTGCTGCAGGCAGGCTTCGTATAAATTGCATGTGTATACGTATTGATGTACAGTAATAGGTAGCATTTCCTCTCTCATTTTATAGCGAGCTGAAATATATTTTTTATGTCCTTTTACCCCCCAGAAAAAGCATTTTTTTCAATACAAATATTAGGCCCATTTTACAGTATTGTTCTCCTCTTTATTAAATTAAAAGAAAAGCAAACCAACAAATACACTTTCTCATTTATATTATGTATTACTCGACCCACCTTTTCCTCGCTGGGCTAAAACGAAAACGTCTTTAATAGCAACTAATAGTTAGTTAGTAGTTTTTGCGCAATGTGAGTACAAACATACAGATACACAAAAATTTAAAAATGATCGTTTTCGCTTCTATTGGTGTAAATACCCCTCACATTAAGTTGTCTTCAATCTTCTATGTACAGACATAGAGATATACTCATAATTAGATATACTGATTTACAAGTGGTCGGTAAGTGTTATTTAATTCGACCTTCTATTACAATGATACTGAAACTAATATAACTATTATTAATTTGTTATCTAGTTATTGTTTTTCTGTCTAGGAACCCCCTCAACACATCAGAACTATTTATAGACAAATGTAGTATTTGATAATAGTTATTTTTAGAAACAATATTTTTTAAAGACCCTTAAGAGAGCTTATTTTCATTGAAACTCGGTTTTTATATTTTTAATTAAAGGTTTGTTTATTTGTCTATAGGATATAGATAGATTTATCTGGGGGTACAGTAGTGCTCCCACCAAAACGAGCCAAGCAAAGCACACTACTACCTCTTCTCGAGATATTTTGTTTTATAAAACGATCTTAGAGAGACTATGTCTAAAGAAAAGAAAAGGTATCATGAATTATAAGGGTGAATAAGTATTATAACTTGACTCTACTCAACTTTCCTGCTTTTTTAAAGATTTTGTTGCTAAATCCCCACAAATTGCAATTTGATTTAAGTCACTTTAATTCTAACAGCCACACCCAGAAACGTCAAATGGTTACTTAATTTGCGCATTATTATTAATTTATAATTTATCACTCCTAGAGTCAGTTAATGATCAATTAACTCCCTTTAATGACCATTAAACTTAATTCTAGGAAAATCTTCACTTAACCTTGATATTCAGTTAATTAACTTTAGTTCATATTCTGTTCCCAATTTACCTTAATTTTATTTTATTTATATTGTTATTTTATTATATAGTAGAAAATCTTTTAAATTTCAATATGTCTTAAACGAATTTAATTGACAATTTGACTTTCTACACTTATTTATAGATGACATAATATGGGAATGTTGTCATAGGAATAAAAACAATAAAATCTAATAACTTATTTATGCATAATACATTTAATTATACTTTATAATTAAAATAACTTTTTTAATATTAAAAAACCTTTTTTTTTGGTTTGGCCACACTACGACATTATCGATATGAATGTCCGCCCTACGAATACTTGTCAAACTTGTCATTAACTATGTAACGATTAAATTTTGTCTCTATGATGTTTCTACAATTAACAAATTTAATGATAATTTGTTATGTAACCATTAGTCCTAAATTAATGAGTGTCTATGAGTGTGGCAGTAAATGTGCTATATTTCACCAATAAATATGTACTATTTTAATGGAATTTAAGGGCTTAGGTATATTAGCTACACTTGTAATAAGCAATATAACAAACAATGTTATCAATTGTAGATTAATTGTAACCTAATTAGTGTCATATCGAAATGATACGTTTGTTTGAAACTATCATTGATGATGAAGCCAGTGGCTACTAATAATGCCAGGAGGAAAAAATCCAGGAGACTAAAGGAGAAAGGTTAAGCAGCATCTTCCATCGGAGCTTCAGAAATAGATTTAGAGAGAATTGAAGTTGAAATTCACAGTACTAGGAATGTTAAAAAAATAGTTTGTTTCACAGGAATAAAATTCTGGCAGGAAGAAGAGTTTCCTATGAATTATTTCAGATTTCATTTTTAATATATTCTCCTACCCTCATCCTATAATTTCGCACGCCGCACCGCATAATACACAACGCAAAGTCAGTGTATCGCGAACACTCAGGGCGAGGATCATATTTTTTGTTGCACTAGAACACCACCAAATGCATTTCCTTTTTTTTCACCGCAACCAGCACCTCATTTAAATTAAAATACAGTCCACTATTATCGTTTTCCTCTCGCCCTTATAATAGCCGCAATACATTCAAACCCGCTCAGCTGTTTATACGTCAATAATATCCTTTTATCACACAGAGACTGTGCTTAATTCAGGATAAAACGTATCCGATATACTAAAAAATTTCATTTAAATTCTATCAGTAGTTTATGGATGAGTAAACATCCAAGTATATAAACTTTTATATTTTTAATATTAATAGGATTTAAATAGACTCTTAATAGTTTAAGAAAACATTTTTATTAATTTTTATATTATGTGTATAATTTAAATGACAAATAATCAAGTATTAAACTTCATTTTCCTTTGTAAATGGAAGCAGCTTGTCCAACAACTGCAACAGCTGGGCCAGCGCTGATGACGCTGTTGCGGATGTTCTTCCCTATTTTCTCCTGTAAAAAAAATATTATTATAGCTAAATAGTAGTATACCTTGTTATTTTTTCTGTTAAATATTGCTTAAATTTTGGTATAGTTTTTTTCCTAATTTATTTAACTAGAATTAAACTAAACTCATTTACTAAAAAAAAAAAAAATCTAAATTTTTTAGCAATTCAAAATAGAATAACGAATAACAAATTTTTTATTATTTAGACTAATTTAGGCACTCGAAATACATAAAGAAATATTTATTCATAAAATTTTAAAAATAAATAACAACTTACAAGTTTCTTCCCAAACTTCCATCTTGGACTCGCCGACACAGAGCACGCCATCAGAATGCAAGCAAGAACAACAAAGAAAATTCTCGAAAAATTCATTTTGTCTTAACGTCAAACGAAAATGCTGAAAACTGTAATTGAACATAATAATCTTTTCTTTTTATACTTTATAAGTGGAGCAAGTTTATTGCGGGTTTAGATGTGAATTTACATTTTATCTTTATATCAATAAAGTTTGTTTTACAAGTGCATAGTTTCGGGAACTCCCGATTACAATGAAATACTTGAGATTTATCTTTTATTATTCAGGATTTTTAGGAATTTCATTTATGGAGAGCATTATTATGATTACTAATGATTTTCATATCTTTCTTATTACTATTGCTTTAAAGTTAAAAATTGCGGTAATAATCCACGCTACGCTATAAGTTACTATTACTAATGATAATATAATTAGAAGACTTTTTAAGGAATTAGACTGTTAAGCTTTTTATTACAAACTAGAGGCCCGTCCCGGCTTCGCACGGGTGGACAAATTTTTTTCCCGGACACCGGCCCGTCGGCGTGTAATTTTTGTTTATCTTTACATCATTTCATAACATTTTTACATCATTTCATAATATCTTTTGAATGGAATGTCCGATTTCAATAATTCAAAAAGAAATCAACAGGTATTGAAACAGTCTTTTGATTTTGATAGGAATTTCTATCAACTTTTAAAATGTAAAAAAGTAGTTATATTGACATAATTACAATATTTGGACATATGGTCTCGCGAAGTTTTTTGTAGATATTGATACGTTCTATAATATTGTAGAACATTTTTTTGTTCTATCATCAATACTTTCCGCAAAGCATGCGATGAAAGATATTTTATGGCTAATTTGTTTACAGGTTGGGTTGGTTTTAGTAAGAATTTCTGAGGATCTCTGATTTTTTCTCATTATAAATATAGCCTATGTTACTCAGGAATAATGTAGCTATCTAATGGCAAAAGAATTTTTGAAATCGGTCCAGTATATTTTAAGTTTATTCGTTACATACAAAAGTACAAATCTTTCCTCTTTATATTATTAGTATAGATAAAACAATATTTTCTTTTCTATTTACATTAAGACACAACCAAAAAATGCTTTCATTATTAAAATTCACAATTGTAATAATCAAAATTTTGCATGTAGCTGTTCTGAAATAAAAAAAGGGTTGCACTGGGGGAGTGCCAGGAGAAGTGAAAACTTGAACGGTAACGTTGTGCATTTTTGAATATTTTAGAATGGTTAGGGAATTACTTTATTTATCAGTATAAAGTATTATTATTTATGTGGTTAAATACAATGTTCATCTATCGCGCTATCGTACGCAATTTTAAATTCAGTTTTGTATGAAACGTGCTACCAATTAAGTGTGCAAGCGCCATCTTACGAATTTTCGATCAGGTCTCGTGTCCTGTCGGGAGTTTAACATTTTTTACTCATCCCAAAAGTGCACAACTAAAGATGTTTTCACTTCAAAGGTATCCTTCATAAAATACCTGGGTCTTACGATAGCCCAGAGATTGATTGACACGTTGGCAATCAGAGTCAGAAAGCTGATATTGATATTCAAAATCTTACGAAATGTTGCTCCATCTGATTTACTATTTAAAATATGTAACGCTTTGGCTGAATCTGTAATCTACTTTTGGTATTCCAGTATGGGAAGGCACTTTCAATTCAAAATTAATCGAGTTAGAAAGATGTCAACATTTTCTTTTGATTAACTCGCAAATCCAAAACCTTTCCTACTGAAGAATTATATTCAATAACCGGTGTTTTAAGCGTACGTAAATTATATATTATTCCCACAATTATAGGTAAAACATAAAATTTACAATATAATCCCAAAAACTTCTACATTTTCTTGGATTTGGACATAGAAATCAATGGATTTTTTGTGTCAATATAGGGAAAAGTGAAAAATTATTGATATATTTCCTAATATCTAGACGCAGTGAGAATTTGAAAACAATTTTTTTAATGAAACTCTTTTCTGTCAAGACGAACCAAACAAAGCGCAAGGGCACTACTACTTTTGCTCGACGCGCTAGTAATTTGATGATGATAGGAATAAAGATTTAGGAATCGCTACAAATTCAAAAAAATTCGCTTATTATTCGCTGTATCACTTAGTTTTGTAAGTAAATTCACTCCTACATATTTGGCTTAATCTTAGGTGGAAACTTCTTTGGCTTGTATACTATTAACCATGTAATATGCATATGTAGCGAAGGCTGTTTTTCTCTTAATATAAGAAATAAATAAATATTTTATCCTTATATGGATTAATGTTAGTTGGAAGATGGGAGCGTAAAATGTCGCCACATACATTTTTCATTTCTCGCTTAAGTTTTAGCCAACGCATTTGAAGAAGAAGATATTCTATACAATAACTAAAAATAAAATATTTTAAAATCTATAATACTAGTGGATTAAAACGTGAGAACTTGAACCATAGCAAGTATTTATTCATAGAACATGTTATCATTCTTATCATCTGATATGTTAATTGCTTGTTTCCTCTATTGCGTTAATGACTGAACAAAGAAATTAGGTCACCGTCTTAAAATATCTATTTTTAGCATTATAAACAAATACAACATATATAATTTAATATCCATGCAAAAATCTTGCTCTATCTGGCATATAAAATGTACTCTGTAACTCCTTGGGTTTTCTATATGCTACTTCTACTGGTTTTGCTGGCCGAACAGGTCTTAATTTACGGTCTTCAGGTACCTATAAGAGTAACACATTAAAATTATTAATAACTAGGATAACATCCACAATTTATACACCATTTTTTATTACTTACATCACTTCGGTAACCATTTCTCTTCATAAACTCCAAATTTCGCTGCAAACTTACTAGCTTATTCTGATAAAACTTTCTTCTATCATACTCCAATGGATAATTTTCATCATCCTTAAAATCATCTCTTCTAAAATGTCTATCATTTTCATAAACATTCCTTTTATTGTTAAAAATTTTTGAACCTGTATCATTCTCCTTTAACACATTATCTTTATTTAAACTTTGTCTATCTAAAGTATTTTCGTATCCATTAGGATTATTTAAATCTAAATATTCCTTATTTCCATACAGTACATCACTTTTTATTTCACTCTTATGGGTATCACTTGTAGTCGTAATATTTTTTTCTGGCACAGTAACTTTTTGCCCAAAAAAAGATTTACCAACAAGAGAGCCGTATATTTTACGAATTTTGCTATCAAACATATCTTTGTCATTTTTATTAACTTCTATATTTTTTACTTCTGACTCTAAAGTGTCCAGTAAAGTCATCAACTTTCTATCTGAATCAGTATTTAATTTTACATCAATAGTAACTGGTGTTTTTGTTACATTTACATAATTATTAGTAGTTTTTTCAGTAGTAAAGGTTTTAACTGTAGTTGTAACTTCATTCAGTATTTTAGTAGAATATTCAGCATCAATTGGAGTTAATCTTTTATCTTTTAAATATTTAGATACTAATTTTTGAGCTTCAGAAAAATCCTTTCGTGGTACAACATCTTTTTTATATTTGATTATATGAGATGTGTTTGTTCTTCTAAAAGGTAATTCAAATATTGCTGGTTTTGAAAATATACTTAATTTTGATTTCTGATGTCTCTAAAATAAATAAAACTTTTCAGTTAAGTTTACTGATGTTAGGCTATTATTGAGCAAATGCTACCTACCAGCACGTGTGTACAGGACATGCTACTATTAAGCATGCTTTTTAGCGGCATGCTGAATAATAGCACGCCGTACTATTTTTAAGCATGCTAGTTGATGCAGGGGTGGAAGAGGGTTGTTTGCAAGGTGCACGCGCTTCCTATTCCTTTTTTTCCTCTTCCTAGCTATGCTTCCTGGCTGAGAGAAGTTTTTGGGTGCATTGCATGGTCAGCAAAAGTATAATTTTATTCAGATCCATGCAGATGTTTGTTTGATTTTCCATTTTGTTTGAATTGGCAGAGAGCAAGCTATCAAATGGCATATGTATACTTAAAACTAGCATGTTTATTGCTAGCCAATGTAAACAGTTCACAAGCATGGTCATATTAAGCATACTTATTGCACGCTTTTTAGCATGCTATTTTAGAGCATGTGTAAGTAGTCTTACAATGTTTAAAATACCAACCTTAATTTGTACAGGATCAGCTAAACGACGATTTACATTTCTATGAAATTTGGGTAGTTTACCAATACCGAAATATCGACTTTTAACATCCAAAGGAAAATTTCGGATACTTTTAGTACTGAAATTAAAAATTCGATATTTTACTGCTTATTGGTACTAACAAAAGTAAAACTGCTTCAATAGAAAATAGTAGTGTCATAACTTTATTTTGCGGTATGGTAATCGCAATGATTTAGTATTTCTTCTAGTGGCAGCATTAGTTCGTATCTGGTTGGTCAATGATAAACGATCACGGATGCGCGTTATTCTTATGGCCAATCAGGCCATTTCCCGCCAAAAATGATGACATTTTGAAACATGAAAGTATTTTTGTAAGAGTATTCAAACTGGGAATTTTAAAAAAGAAAGATGTTCTTTGAAAATAAATTGTTAAAGAATGTATTTAAAATCCTGATGATTAATTAATACTAGTACTAGCGAAGCGAATATATAGCTTGAAAGTGGTAAATAGTATTTTCATAATAAAAATGTTTTCAAAGATACTTACGTAATAGAATCTAAGGTTTGTAAATGATTAAACATACTACTGTAATCCTTAACAACCTTTTGCTGTAAAAAGAAGCGAAACTTTAAAAAAAATTTCAGGTATTTTAACATTACTTTATTCTTTAATATAATTATATTCTTATTATATGTATATATTATACACTGACCTCGTGAAGCATGTCATAGCGATCGAATATCTCATTCGTACTATCCAGTACTAAAGATGCATTATTCCTATAATAAAAATGTTATATTGAAAAAAAAATCACATTCACTAAAGTAAATTCTTAAAAGGATAAGACTGCGTGTCTACCAGCAATGATGAGAGGATGCATAGCAAGGGATGTCTTTGTTAAGAATCAATAAAATCGCTTCATCTGACACACTGAGCAAGACTAGGTAAATGAAGCAGTTCTATTGGTTCTTAACAAATATATCACTCGCTACACATCCTCGCTTAGCACTGGTAAAAACGCAGTCTAACCCTCAGAAAGAATCTAGACTATGAAACATTATTTTGCCTATTAGCTTTGTTTAAAATAAATGTAATTTGCTATGACTAAAATAAATAATTTTATTATTTTTTTGAAAAATAAACAACAGGAAAAATTAATACCCTAAGTTTGGTATCGGTGCTTCTTCCACGTCAAATATTGGCAAAATAACTATTGGTGGTCTACAACGATTTGTGTCTTTACAGGAATACGCTGAAAAATATTCATTTAAATTTGATATCCACACCATATTTCTATAACATTACCAACTTAGTGTCTCTTTATCTATCTTCAAAATGCACAAAACTTGTCGTTACATAATTTAGGAAATTTAATAAAATCCGCACACTGAAGGTAGGCTACATGTACCCTAAAAAACAACTTACGTAACTGTCTTCCACTTTCATAGCACAAACAGTCTTCATCTTCATCATAACCCAAAGGACAACCACATTTCTCAGTATAGCCTGGTACTGTCAGTGGTTCAGTGGTATATACAGGAGATCCTCTTTGTACACGCAATGAATAGTTGCATACAATCAGTATAGCCTGCAAGCAATATATATGTAATATTATATTAAAAGCTTCAGACACCAATGTTTCTATTTTCCTAAATACTGCCTTTAACAAAATCTTTGGTTCACGAGCAAAAATATACTGTTGTGCTAAAACTTCTTCTATCACAAATATTTAGATTAAATCGTGTTTACAATAAAACTAGTCATGTGTTTCACAGTATTACTACTATTTTTTAAAGTATTTTAGATTTAAACAGCCACGGTTGGATCGCGCCGATAGTCAAACTTGTCGATCTACAAATACAACATATTTTCCATTTAGTATAGATTAATATATTGTTAGTTATATTTTATAGTCTGTATATTTCTCCGACTTATTCGCTACCATTATCGTATTGATCTATTTCTTTACCATCCATCTCATTGGGATGAGATTTCGTTGACAGCTTATCACAGACTGGATCTTTACCACATTTTCTCCTTTCGTATCCAATAATTTATTAAAAATACTAGAAGACACTCTTGGGAGATGTTATCCAATATACTATCAGCTAAAAAGTCTGCTCGTAAAATATAAAAGTAAAACAGAAAATACTTAACATTATAAATCAAATTTCCATTGTCATCGTTCACTTTGTACATGTATTCACTATACGCTGATACTCCACAGCCAATGTGTGTTACGAATCCATACATTAAATAAGGAAATTCGCTTAACCTGAAAGTTAATTTAAAATTCATTACGAAACAAAACGACAGTTTTAAGGTCTCTCTCTGAAACTAGTGAAGCTAGATCGACCTTATTATTTACTAGTACACATTATAAACAAAAATGATATTAGTATATGGAGGAGAAGAGTGTCTTGAAGATCAACATTTAGAAGTTGCCTGTATCGCCCATTTATTAATAGACTTTAAACGTACAAGGTGTCTACAAAAATTATCTAAATGTAAAAGAAGAAGACTAGACTTAGTTTGCGGAGTAACATCTGGGTGTTGTACTTGTACTTGTATAGTTAATCTATTAGGAAATTTTAAAAGCAAAATAATATTACAAAATACTAGATTGTGGGGACAGGTCTTCCTGATTCTCTGTTTTAGTTTGAGGAATCATTAATGGTGTAATGGAGTCTAGTTTATTAACTAGCCAAAACTGTTGCAGTCGTTGAGTAAATTTCACAAAAACAGATTTCCGAAATAGCAGCGCAGGGAACTTGGTCTTTTAGAGGAGTAAGTACAAATAATGCTCACCGACTCTCATAACTCTTCACAGATTCTGCAGTTAACATATCCTTATAATTGTACCAAGCCTCTAAAACTGAAATGATGGCGTATTTAACTTTATCAGGAGTTAATGTTGTAGAGTTGTATAAGCCTGGTGAATTGATTGGTAACCAATCTTTAAATGAGTACCTTGTCATGCCGAGCATTTGAGCGGTCCTTGGAAACCTTTCTGTGTAACATACATAAAAAATTAAGGACAAAAGAAACGATGTATAATCTTATAATAGAGATTGAAGTTCCTCTTACTAGTAGCGTGACATAAATCTTTAGTCATCATGCACTGGTTTGCCCATAACTGTGCAAATGTCGCCAATTCTTCATCCCAAGACTGTAAAATTAGTAATTAAATGGTCAAAGGTCTTAGAGATATCAAAATTATAGTACTTATTAAACGATTTCTACAGTACTTAGTCAAATCTGCATAACCCTAAAACATAATATATTGGTGGATATGGGAAGAATCAATGCCAGAATCAGTTGTTGACACTAATTCCATGAATATAAATTTTGGTTACAGATTAAATAACATTTAAAGTTTACAAGAGAACAAAACCAAGAAACGTATGCCTAATTATTAAAGGTCTAGATATTATAAAAGTTTCCAGGTCAATCGGCTAAAAAAATTCATAAACAATACGTTTAATATATTTAAATAAATATGAATATTTTGTCATAATTATGTTTGTCTCCTATTCGTTGCAATTGTGATGAAACTTGACAGAACTTTTGATAGAAATCTAGAAGAAATTAGAAATATTTATCAATGCAGATAACTTTTATCTATGGAATATTATATTAAATATAATAAGTAATGTAAATATATACCAATCTATATATCCCGTAGCCTTTAGGCAAAGTAATACCATTTTTTCCTCTCACTGTTCCTTTGGCAACTTTACTGCGAACTCTATAAATATAGAAAATTTAATCAAGTAATGTTTGTTAATAGATATTAATCGAATAAGTAATATTATTTGTGACTAACCTATTAATAATATTCAATATCATTTCGGCGTTCTCTGGTGTTATTATGATATTTATTGCACCATGACACATGGGACCCATCAATCTATCCTACAAAAATATATATGAATTAATGAGACACGCAATTACAGTATTGTATTGTTCACTATACCTCATAAAAGTTCGAAAGAGAATACCAAAAAAGCGTCGCCTAGCAACCACTGATAGCCAAAAAAAATCAAATACATTTAAAAACTTAGATTTGATTTATTTTATTTGATTTGAATTAAATATAAATATCAAAAATATTTTGAGTTATAGAGTTAGCTTTTGTTTTTTTTTCCATTGACAATAAAGTTTCAATGTTCTTTTTAAATAGGAAAATAGTGGGTGATAAATATTTTAAAACAAAATAGACGCAAGTCACTTTATTAGTGACATAAAATAGATCTAAATTTCGCATTAAAAAGTCTCAAAATTCGTGTTGACCGGTGTTATTTAAAAACTAAATTATTTTTATTGAGTAAAAGGTTTTGGAATACCAGGTAAGAAGTATTCAGACTGTTCACTCACTCACAAACTCACTTATTTATTCATTCATACCCTACCATACGTTTGGCCGTTTTTTCTCCGACTTACTGCAGCAAATTCGACTTTTCATTTATCTGTTTAATATATAACCTACGAGCGGCCTGCCCTCGCTTCGCTCCGGGTATTTAAAAAAATATTATAATTGATGTCCTTAAATTGTCACTCTGTAATTGTGTAGTTTTTCATTATTTGAATAAAGAGGGAGAGAAAAAGTTATAAAAAGAAAAATGATATGAATGATTAGTGTCTTACTAATCATTCTGGACACATAAAAATAAAAATTAAATAAAGAAAAAAGAGAGAGGATGAGAGACAATGATAGTATTATGTTATCTTAGTGTGGAATTCAAAGATAAAATTTTGCTGTTATTTATATGCTTCACTATTTATTTGTTATAAAAAAGAATGTTTCTAAGTTTAAGATATTTATTAAGTGTAAAAAAAAAAAAAAAAAATAACTATAACAAAATGTTTTATATTAATAAATACTCTCTCTTGAATATGGCTAATGTATAAAATGTTTATTTTATTTTATTTATTTAACTCTTTATTGCACACCACATACAAGAATACATACAATAAAAGCTACAAAAAAAACAGTGGCACAAAAAGGCGGCCTTATGGCTTATTAGCCACCTCTTCCAGACTACCTTTAGGTTAGGAAAACTATAACGAGATGGGTATAGGGTGGTGCAACCATAAACTACATACAAATAATTACAACCTAATACATAAACATTTTACTTGGATAAATACTATAAATATTATAATATATATGTTAATAATAAACTAATAAATATCCGACAAAACAATAAACTAAGTACTATTAAGGAATATATATAAATACACAAATTAGATAATAAATGTCAATCATTCTTATGATCTGAGTCATCGTCGTTCAGCGAGAAGATAATGTTATTACGGATTTTTTAAAAATTTGAAGGGTTTTTGACAGTCTTATACTTAAGGGTAGATCATTCCAAAATTTTACTGCTTGAACTGTAAATGAATCCGTATACATCTTTGTGTTATGATCAGACGTTTTAAGCATAAAACTTCGTAGCGTACGTAATCTACTTGGAGATCCAGTAAACTCAAACTTTTCCTTCAAATAAGAAGGAGTATTTGGATGGAATAACACACAGTACAGAAGAGAGAGAACATGTAAATCCCGGCGACGGCGAATAGGGAGCCACTTGAGCTTTGAGCGAAATTGTGATACGTGGTCATATTTTCGGAGTCCGAATATGAACCGGATTGATAGATTTTGTATTCACTCAAGTTTGTTAAGTTGTTCCTCCGTCAGGTTAAGATAACTTGCATCCGCGTAATCTAGAATAGATAAGAGAAGAGAATTTGCTAGCATAGTTTTGGTAGGAATTGGTAGGATGTTTTGTAGGCGACGTAGGCAACTAAATGCTGCAAAAGTTTTCCTGCTAGTTTCTTTTACCATGACCATGAAAAGGTTTGGTCCAAAATTATACCAAGGTCCTTAACAGTAGAGCAGAAAGTTAAATTCTCACCGTTATAAGTGATAGGCGGGATGTTCGCGTAATCGAGCTTTGAAATAATGCAATTTCTACCAATAACAATAGCCTGGGACTTCCCAGCGTTTATATTAAGCCCATATAGTTTACTCCATCTGTAATGTTATTACAGTATGGCATTATATGTCCTGTGAGTTTTTTATATTTGACTATTACCACTACTATCCACATTTAGGTACTATTTTTTTTAAATATGTAATGTAGTTCACATCCAGATTTATTCAGATTTTTTCCTATTATTTATTTCTTATTTTTATTTCTCTTTGATTTCGCAAAAAACACTCAATGTTACCTAAGTTTTAAGTAAATATTCCACTTAGTACACAATATACATCATCCATCCACTAATTATTCCCACATTCTGATAGTTACTAAACATCAATCTGCAAATGTAAACAAACAATATGAAGATGTGCCTCGTAAGTTCCTTGAAGTGATATTAATCTTTGTATTTACTTGGGAAATACATACAAAACATTCATCATTTATTGGATATTCGCACGCATACATAATTATTATGGATTATAAGTAATGATGGTACTATTAAGTAATATGTAAAACGATACAGCCAGACAAGAAACCGAGTATCCCCTGGAACTTGCGATCCAGACTGCTCTCTTTTTATATCTTTACCGTAGTAGTTTCCCCCGCAACTTTGTTCGCGTGTTGCTCCGCTCCTATGGGTCGTAGCGAGATGTTAAATAGCCTTAGTTACTCCTTGTTATATCAGCTATCTGCCAGTGAAAGTCCCGTCAAAATCGGTCCAGCCATTTCAGAGATTAGCCGGAACAAACAGACAGACAGACAAAAATTGTAAAAAAAAAAAAAAAAAATTGTGCTCAATTTTATGTAGGTTTTCTTGATTTTTCTCTTAAATTTTGCTGATTAGTTTTTATTTAAGTACAAGAAAGTATTTAGGAAATTCAGTATTTTAGGAAATAATAAATTACTTAAAATAAAAAAACATCGTAATTCAAATTATCAACTAAAATAACAAAATATGTCTCTTTATTTTTGATTGACAACATAAAATTACATAGAAATAGAAAAATAGAAATAAAAAGAGAAGGGATGAGAGAACGAAAAGAAAGAGGGAGAAAGAGAAAGGTATTATACACTACTCGCTTGTGTATGCGACTGTCGCGCCTGCGCACGTCTCATTTAACGGTTTTATTCCACGCACTTTTTCTTACGGTTTTACTATCACATTTTTTTCAGTTCGGTCGCGCAGCAAAATCCCTATCCCCTCCAAGCCTGCCGTAAGGAACTTCGTTCCAAAAAAAAAAAAAAAAATTGGTATTTTCTGTTTGACGTTACAGTCTCCTCAGAAAGAGAAAGAAACCATCATCATTAATTCCCTCAAAGTAATTACATATTAACATTTTAGTGGCGTCTTTCACAACGTCCATAATGTAACCATACCGTATTTTCGGAAACCCGATCATTATTGGTTATCTAAGGTGCAATCCATAAATTACGTCACTATAAGGGGGAGGGAGGAGGTTGACGACAAGGGTTGTTAAGGTGTGCTAAATATCGTAATTTAACATCTAAAAATTTTAAAAAAATCGTATCACACCAGAAACTTATTTATTTAATTAAAAAAGTTATTAAAATGGACTTGAATAATTATTTCACCATTTTGTTTTAATTTAATAATTTCTAAGGATTAAATTTCAAAATATGTGACAAGGAAGGGGGTCAAACATCATAACATTTGTGTGACGTAATTTATGGAAGACCCCTAACCGACAATCAGCTTTGTTGTTAAAAAATATGGAAACGTGGAATTGCTAATTCTTTAAGTACCTACTCCATAGTGTTTAAATGAATTATTTATTATGTTTTGTAACGGAGAAATTAGAATGAAGAGAGGATAGATAGTTGGAATACACAAATAACTAAACAGGAACCCAAACAATGCATTGAACCAGTGACCAAGCGTGTAGGTTTAAAGATTCCAAACCTAATCTAAACCACTGACTGTAAACGCTTCCGACATATATAAAAACATACTTACAGGATTATAATAAAGGCACATGACGTGAGTTCCTTCCGCACAATCACCAATCTTAGGACAATAGTCGGATATGTTAACAATACTCTGACTGTGCTTGTTGATAACTAGGGATGCTTGCGAAGTTAGGAATAACGTTTGTAGTAATAGAACCTGAAATGAGGTTACTTTACTATTTAGTATTAACTCTATGATGTGTGAAAAGCAGTGATGGCCCAGTGGTTGGGAGATCAAGTCATACTCGGGAGGTCTGAGTTCGATCCCCCACACTGACACACACCTCTGACTTTTCTGAGTTGCTTTAACGGTGAAGGAAAACATCGTGAGGAAACCTAAAGGTGTGTGAAGTCTGCCAACTCGCACTGGGCCAGCGTGGTGGACTATGTAATACCCTCCTCATTCTGAGGAAACCCGGCTCAGCAATGGGCCATTGAGGGGTCGCGATGATGATCTACCATGTGTTATGAAACCCGTTAGGGCACGTTTCCACAAGAGATAAGCGAAGATGTGTAGTGAGTCATGATTCTTAGTATGTGATACTGTACAATGATAATGTAAATTAATACCTGATTGGTTAATAAAGAGAAATGGCGATCGTACGACGTTAAATAGACCAATCCGTAAGTTTCCCGCGTAAATGTAAAAGATATAACTCCCAGACACGCACATACTATAACAAATATATTGTCATATATTGTTACATTACAATAGTTTATAAGCTAACGACCAGCTTTTCTTAAATTTTCTAATTTTCCTTCGTTTCTTATATTTTTTCTTACATAAGAACTTTCTTCTGACAATAACAAAGACAACAAAAATGAATTAGCGAAATCGGTCCAGCCGACCACGCGTGATGCCGTGACCAAGTGAAATAGAGATTCATTGTTATATATATAGAGATTATATAGTATATGTGAGGGGACGGGTTAGAATACAATTCCCCTCTGCCGCTGGGAGAGCATCTCGTAAGAGCCGAGTAACCCAGTATCCCCATTGGTGGTAGGGGGCTTGCGCCCACCAGCATGCGAATTAGACCGCAAAGTGTCTCCTGTACTCCTCCTCCTTCTCCCATCCCGTTAATGCTGCGGTTCTATTGTACTCTGGGTTCTCGTTCAGAGTCCACTGAAACCGTTTTATTCTTCTCTGCGTTCCCTTTCCTCTCTCTATCCTCGAGGTGGCAACGTTTCGGCAAAACGAGAGTACTCCTTTGTATTGCCGATGTCTATGTGCGACGGTGGCCACTCACCATCAGGTGGGCCGTCTGCTCGTTTACCCCTTAACAGCCATAAAAAAAAACAATTCATTTAGCTGGACTCGCTCATAGTGTCTCAAATGAAGTGATTCTAGTGGTTCTTAATAACACATCCCTTGCCACACATCCTCGTATATCTCTGGTAGAAACGAAGTCTTACCTTTTTTCATTACTTTTGTATAAGACAAACGACGACGAATGTTGTTTCCAATGTAACAAAAAAAAATACAAAATACGGCTATTATAAAATTTTAAATTAAATTAAATCTAATAAATACAATAAATCGGAAAATAATAATTTTCACATTAATTTCATACAACGCAAAGTAATTTCGCAAAATTACAACTTAAGAAACAATTTAAGAGTTTCAACAATTTAATTCCAAACTTCTAATTTATTCTGTCCTACTAAAAACTTCTTACCTGAATGAGCTGCATAATTAAGTTCTATTTAGCTGAATAACTCGTTAAACACTTAATAAACATTATTGTAAACTTTCACTACCTTTTACTGTCTCAATATTCATAAACTTTGTATTTGTATCATAATGCTTGAAATTTGTAACAGAATTTTAGTTAAAATTACACATTTGGCGATTAAATGAATGAACAGTTTGGTTTGTTATGTGTTTACAAAGTCATAAAAGTGTAAAGTACTACCATTGAATTTTCAGTTTTTTTCTAACTAGAGGTTTGTTGAAACTTGTATTATAACTAGCTGACCCGGCAAACGTTGTTTTGCCATATAATTTTAAAAAATTGGTACGGGCTACCCTTATCACTTAGGGGTATAAAAAATAGATGTTGACCGATTCTCAGACCTACCCAATATACACACAAAATTTCATAAAAATCGGTTGAGCCGTTTCGGAGGAACTTGTTAAAGAACATCACGACACGAGAACACGAGAAGAGTTTTTTACCAATTTTGTGATTCGAAGGGAATGGAAAGTACTTTATAGGTTTTGATTCCCGTGCAAATTAAGGAAATTAAAAATTAGATATTGTAATAATTCATACCAAATCATTATTAGCATCAAAAACTTACGCACCAAAAATTTATATAACAATAGCAAACCAGCGTGTCTCCGTCTGCGTTGATATAACTAAAGAAAGAGAGATTGAGGTGTAGGCACCTATATTATATAGTAGGCAATATTTTTCATTGATGCTCAGCTCCTATGAGTCGTAGCAAGATGTCAAATAGCCTATAATCTTCTTCAATAAATGCTCTATCCGACAATAATAGAACTTTTCTATTTGAACCATTAGTTACTGGGATAAGCTGTAGGATTAGCAAACATACTCTTCAATTTTATACAGTATACATTATTAGGATGAAAAGTTATGGTTGTTAAATAAAAACGTGCACACCTAGATAAACTCAAACCTAGACAATCAAAGATAATAAAAGTTGATGCCTGAAAACGAGGAGAGCCGACCCCCAAATAAAAGGATAAGGCTAGGAAGAAGAAGAAGAAGATGGTTGTTGAATAAAAAGTAGTTCACTGTATATCTAAATATTACCAAAAAAAATAAAGTTATCATCGTGACAACCCGTTAATAGCCCATTGGTTCTTCTCCTCAGAATGAGAAGAGGGTGTTTGAGAACATGGAGAAGTAGGAGTACAGGTTTCCTCACAATGTTATTCTTCACCTTTAAAGCAACTGATATTTAATCGCTTAAAACACACATAACTCAGAAAAGTCGTCGGTGTGTGCCTTTGTCGGGGTTCGAACTCAAACCTCCCGAGTAAGACATTCAAGTTTTAACCACTGAGCTATCACTGCTTGTTAATAAAAGTTATCATAAAAAGTAATAATACACGAAATATAAAACATCTTGAAACGTTGAACGGTTGAACTCATAAGTTTTTATGATTATACCCGCAATTTCGCTGAACTAAACACGTCAGCGATTGTTACTTTTTACTACCAATACTATTTTTCTTAAACTGACTTAATACAACGTATACAGTAAAATATTTTTTTTTTATAATATTGTATATATATGTCGGGGATTTTAAAACGATGTGAAAGGAGATGGAAGGAGGAAGATGGAGAATATTGGGGAACACTAAAAGGGGGTGATGGTAATGAGTGGAATATTGGGTAAACGCAACGTAGATACTCCTATTGAACCGATAAATGATCAAATATGATCTCTAACAATTACGAGAGAAACCTAAGCAGTGCCTTGGACTTGTGACCAAGGTATAGGCTTAAGGAGCTCCTTTAAGTGATCACGACACTCACCTCCACTGCTAGGCTCTCTGTTTAAACCCAAGGTTAAACGCACATAAACCAAACCTAACACAAGACGAGGCAATTACATTGTGAGGTACTCACGTGACCTTGATTGGACAGCACTCCTAAGCACTAACACAACACTGCACAACACTATCACTATTCAGACACTACTTCACTTCTTGAGAGACCGCGCACGACTAAGACTTCAGTCAGACTGTCGATGGCATATAAAGGGTCGAGGGTCGAGACTGTCAAAACAACGGAAGTGACCACTACCCTACTCCAACGCCACAGATGGTGATAACGATTCGATTAAAGATTATCCAATCGATAATCTTTTATTTATTCTCCGACATATATATGTCAGAAATTAAAAGGAATGTGGATATACAATCACTTATAAGCATCGTATGTGCACAAAGGATGGCCTATAATATAAGCTACGGGCGCAATACGGTCAGGATGTAACTTAACGTTACGATCACGTACTATCCTGACAGGAACCCAAGCAGTGCCTTGGAGTTGTGACCAAGGTGTAGGCTTAAAGAGCTCCTTGTAATTACGACACTCGCCTCCACTACTTAGTTTCACTGTCTCAACCTAAGATTAGACTAACACAAACCTTTTTTTTTTATCGTTAGGAATGCGGCCTTATGCATAGCCACCGCCGACGAGCGGAAAGTTATGTGGGACTCTTCTGCTGCCGTCCACCATTGAGCGAGCGGCGGTTCAAGGCATACCCACTAAAACCAACGGTACCTTACCTCCGCTGTAGGGAAGCGCCACAGGAACGCTTACGTAAACAACTGTGACGCCTACCCCGACATCTGACGACTCCATTCAGGGTGCGAATTGTCGCCTACCCCTCCCCGATCAAGCTCTGCGGCGCGGGTCTGCAGAGGCGTCACCCTCGCGTTCCCGCTCCGCGGCATCCTTCTGCGAGATTACAGCCTCGCAGAAGTCGACCATGGCCGACCAGCATCTTTCACTCTCGAGCATGGAGTGAATCACGCTCGGGAGAGAGAGGTCTCCACCTAGGACCGCCGCATGGCTGTGATGTTGAGGTCCCCATCCTGGGTAAGACTAACACAAACCTAACCTGATCTAAGGCTAACCTAACCTAACATTGTGTTAGCCACGTGGCAATTACATTGTAAGGACTTACGTGACTTTAGTCGGAGAGCACTTCCAACACTACACTGCACTTAACACTGTCACTAGCACTACTTAGATAATGTTCACTTCTTGAGACCATGAGTAAGATTAAGCTCCACTATCTTGATATATATAGGGACGAGACTAGCTAGAATTCCCCTCCATGGGCGGGGCAGACGGAAGTGATTATTATTCTACTCTAGCGCCATAGACGCCGATGACGATCCGATTATTCGATTATCGTTTACGTTTATAAGTATTTATATGTGTAAGAATATATGTATGTATATTTATTGATTTTTTGTGTATTTATTAAAGTTTATAATATCCTTTACTAGTATACCCTATCTAATATATGAGTTTTATGTCCTGTATCAGACTGGTTGCCTGAAAGAGGTCGCTTTTTTAGCGCCGCCATTTGTACCAAAGTCTATATTTTTGTCTCTGTATTTGTGTTTTTTTTGATACAATAGTGTATTTCATTCATTCAATATTTACTAACCATAACAACCAGCCATCTGTCGGAACTCGGAACTAATACGAACTAAGTGAAAGCACTGAACAGTTAAATGAACTTAGCGTAAGATGAAAGCGCGTCAACGGCTGTCGCCTCTATCAAAATTATCGCTTTAATAACAATTAATTTATGCAGTAAATTAATTCGCAATCTCCGTAGTATCTGAGCGACGAATGAGACGTGTTGGCCCAAAATTGTTATTTAAAATTTTATGTATAGGACTACGCGTAAACACCAGAGAGACTGACTCAAATCTGCACCAAAGGTTGAAGCTGAAGTAACATATATGGAACTACCTGCGAATACTAATTTGTAAACGACGTTGCTAACAGTACCTAATAAAACTACTTTAAATTAAATTAGTTAATTCAGTTTAAATTACCGGACCCTCTTCGTCCGCTAACCAATATAACCTAAAGGGTTCGACCTGAAAGTTAAATAACTCGCGTTTCATTTAAATCCTTTGCAGATTTATTGAATACCTTCACGAGTGAGTGGTTAAATCAATATGAAAACTGATTACTTTGAGTGGTCACACTTTATAGTAATAAAATTTTATTGATGTTATTGTAATGGCTCCACTTCGTTATTCATCAAACTCAAACTCTAACAACAAGTCTAATATAATCTGTGGGATCTTATTATAGATGCGAACACCAAGCCCCATGAAACTATTACTAACTTTGTGGAGACGATAGTACGGCGTTACAGGTTTATTTTTATTTCTAGTATTCATACTGTGTTTGGAAAATAACGTATTGTTCTGCCTAATGTATACAATGTTACAATAAATGTATTGTGACGGCACTGTAAGAATACCTATTTTATTAAAAACATCTCGAATGGAATCTCTAGCTCTTAGATTGTAAACGGCCCGAACTGCTCTTTTTTGAAGAATAAAAATGGATTCTATGTCCGCGGCCCTGCCCCTCAACAAAATGTCGTAGGACATTATACTGTGAAAGTAACTAAAATAAACGAGTCTGATTGTATCAATATCAGTTAATTGCCTTACTTTTCTTACTGCCCAAGCTGCGGAGCTGAGTCTTCCCGCCAAAGATGATAAATGGGAGTTCCACTGAAGTTTTAAGTCTAAAGTTATTCCCAAAAAAATCGTTGAGTCGGTTAAATTCAATATTTCATTATTTAATAAAAAGGTGAATTGCTGTTTTTTAACATTCGGTAAAGCAAGTTCCACACATTTAGTCTTTTTTGCGTTTAGTACTAAATTATTAATCGTAAACCATTGAAGAACCTGCGACAATGCATTGTTTACATCGTCGTAACTGTGTTGGTTTTTCTTAACTTTGAATATAAGAGAAGTGTCATCACCAAAAAGTACAATGTCGCATAAATTCCTCACGTAGTATGGCAGATTATTAATATAAATCAGGAATAAAAATGGGCCCAACATAGAACCTTGTGGAACGCCCATTATTAAGAAGGATCCAGAAGATTTTTCACCATTAATAGCAATATTCTGGATCCTTTGGGTAAGGTAAGAAGCAATTAGATCAAGTCCTTTACCACTAATACCATAATAATTGAGTTTTTTTAAAAGCGTTTCATGTTGAACACAATCAAAGGCTTTAATACACCAATTGCATTTTGTGATTTCTCCCATGTGTCGTAAATATGCTTGAGGAGCGCGACTCCTGCATCCGTTGTTGACCTACCCCTAGTAAAACCATATTGCTCACTATGAAAAATATTATTTTTTCCAAAATGCTCCAAAAGTTGATTTAGTATAATTTTTTCAAAAATTTTGCTTAGTGATGGTAATATAGAGATAGGGCTCTATATTACCATCACTAAGCAACCAGGATCGTTTTTGTCACCCTTTTTAAAAAGAGGTATAACTTTACTGTGTTTCATTAAATTAGGAAACGATCCTGTGTCCACACACTTGTTGAAAATAAGAGCTAGATGTGGAGCAATATTATAAATAATTTCGGTAAGTAATCTTACAGATATATCCCATAAATCACCAGTTTTTTTAAAATTAAGAATTTTAAATGTTTTAATTATATCTACTGGTGAAACATACTTGAAATTGAAACTATTGTTACAACCCAAGTGATTTCTTTTTAACAATGCAATAGCATCGATGGGAGAAGATTTAAGGCTAGATGTTACTTTGACCGGAATTTCTGTAAAATATTTTTCAAAAGCATTTGCCACTTCTTTGCCAGAATTTATCATTACATTGACAATTTTCAACTTTACTTGTTCATTAATATTTACAGATCTTCTAGTAATACTATTAATAGCGTCCCATGTAGCTCCTATTTTATCGTCCGAGCTAATTATTTTATTTCTAATATATATCGCCTTTGCTTGGATACAAACAACTCTAAAAGTCTTTGAAATTTTTTAAACATATTGTAAAAACTTTGGATCATGATTAAACTGCTTCTCCCCGTATAGTTCATAAAGTTTTTCTCTACTTCTAAATATGCCTACAGTTGCCCAATCACTAAATTTAAGTTTCAAGTTTTTAAAGAAGGTTTTTTCTTTAAAGCTATTATTAAACTGAGATAAAATTAAATGAAACAGCCTATTATACAGTTCATCTGGATTCTTTGAATTTGTGTCCAAATCACTTATTTTTTGTGCAACACTTTCCTTAAAACAATTTATTCTGCTAACAGTCTTAGGACGGCAGATAATTTTTTAGTCTTTCTTCAACTATAGTATCCATTATAGTAAATTTTTGACCGTAGTGGTCAAACAAATTTAATAGCCGACGACTCAAGGACGTTTCTACTATAATATCTACATTAAAGTCTCCACAAACAATTACCGACTTACTCTTACTACATAGTCTTTTAAGCACATCGTCCATTGTCGATTCAAATAAATTATAATCACTATTAGGGGGGCGGTACACGCATACTGTTAGGTTGGGGAAAAAGTTTCTTCGCATTTTTTAAGAAAATTCAAAACATTTTTTAATTTAGTTTATTTACATTTAACTAAAGTATGTAGGTACCATTTTGTTCGATTACTTTTTGCCATCTTGTAGGTAGGGACAAGATCCCATTGCTATAGAAATTTTGGGGTTTCTGATCAAAAAACCGAAACAAGTAGTATTGGCAGTCCCCTCGTCATGTTAACCTGACACTGCCTAAAAAATTCTGAAGAGACCGAAACAGGTGGAAATCTGAAGGTGCAAGGTCAGGACTATACTGCGAATGCATTAACACCTCCCAGCCAAACTCTCTTAACTTTTGCTGAGTGGCTAAAGATGTGTGAGGTCTAGCGTTATCATGATGAAAAACCACACCCCTTCTGTTGATTAATTCCGGCCGCTTTCTCTCAACTTCTTGCTTTAATCTCATCAGTTGTTCGCAGTAGAGTTCAGAATCGATGGTCCTGCCTGGTGATAACAGCTCATTATGAATGATGACCTTCCAATCCCACCACACACACAGCATCACCTTGTTGCGTGTTAACCCGGGTTTCGCCACAGTCTGTGAAGCCTGACCATCCTTTGACCACGACCTTTTTCGCACGTTCTTGTCGTACGTGATCCACTTTTCATCACCAGTTATCAGCTTCTTCAAAACTGGTTCGGTTTCATTACGTCGTAATAAAGAATCTCAAATGAGTACACGGTTCAGTTCTTTCAGTGAGCTCGTGAGGTACCCGAATATCGAGCTTTTTTGTGTACCCAATTTTTTTCAAATGCGCCAAAACTGTTTTGTGGTCAATTCCTAGTTCTTCAGCTACGTCGTAACTACTGATATGCCGATCTTGCTCCACTGTTTCCAAAATGGCATCCATTTTATTCGTAATAGGGCGACCAGAGCGAGGTGCATCTTTGACATCAAAATTTCCGGATTGAAAACGCTTAAACCAGATTTGTGCTACTCTCACAGACACTGCACTAGATCCATAATCATCGCAAATTTTTTTCGCGGCTTGCGTTGCATTTTTTTGTAGTAAAATTTTAAAATGTATCGAATTCCTTCATTAGATTCACTCATCTTCACAGTACGAAAAACAAATAAAAATCACACATTTTCCTAATTTGAATTTGGAATTATCTTCTTTAAAATGTAAACTTGTAATGATACCAAAACCAGCCAGATACAAATAGTATAGCCAAAGAGATTTTATTACAAGTTCATACATACTATAATGCGAAAAGACTTTTTGCCCAACTTTTTCCCAAAGAAGCTCAATGCATGATAATTCTATGGTGCGGTCGACAGAGAGAGAGACTGTCCTGTCGTGGCTTACATACGGCGCGAACAATATCATTACGTACAAGAATTAGACTTCCTCCGCGATCCGCGTTAACTCTGACGAACGTACTTGACATGATGAAATTATCTATATTTACTAAAATGTTATTTTTTACAAACCAATGTTCTGTAATACATATAATATGTATGTCAGATTTAGCAATAAGTTATTCTAATTCTAACTCTTTGCCGCCTAAACCTTGCAAATTTTGATGTATAATATTAATCTTGCACGGTTTATGCTTTGTCTGTCTGTCTAGTTTAAACTAGGTTGTATATTAATATTAGAAGAACTAACAATATCATTATGACTCAAGACAATCTCCTTCGTTATATTACATATAACGGGGTTGTAAACGTTATAAGCTACTAAAGTAACAACCTGTCTCCTATAATATAAAGGCAGATACACTGTATCTTTTGTTATCTTACATCTATTATTAATATATTTATTAATGTCAAACTATAAAAATGCGTCGCTATGACGTTGAGTCAGATTGCATAATGTGCTATTTAGTTTATAAATATAATTATTCTGACTGGCAGTGAGTGAAGAAGAATATGGGAATGCAGAGATAATAAACTTACATTTATTTTTATATAGTTCATATCTTATTTACTCACTGAAAAACTATTCCCACGCATCAATATAACTACATCATTATTTGTCAGCTGCATGGATTTGATTTTATTAATTTGGTGCTGGAAACTAGCCCCAAACCCTATCAATATTATTGTTATTTAATAATGACCCAAAGCTTTGGCCCAAGCTGTCTGATACAACTATGACTTTATTCAGTGTATTATTTCTTGACAAATTGCAATTTAATTAGGTAATTGATTTAATATTATTTTTTGTGGGCGATTCACATGACACTCCTGGTTGAGCTGAGTTATCTTTAGTGCAACCACAACTCTTACTGGATAATGACTCAAACCTCTCAAGGTTGTAGTTGCACAACTCCACTAGATTATGAGCTGCTAGAATATGCTCATATATTTGTTTTTGTGACGACTCATATTTGTCACTTATTGATTTTAAGGAGAAATGTAGACTATCAAATTCACCCTGAAGTGCCTGTGTATCCCCCCGGTCATAATTGTACATATTTTTATGGAGTTTATCTCTACATTGGCTTAATTTATTTAGTAATTTCGAACGGTCATTTTTCAGCTCATTTACCTGTTTTAATGTAAATTAGCCGACGCTACACGATTTGAAAGTAAAAAGTGTTTAGGTTTGTTGAATTAGGTCTTGTTACAATTTTAATATTAAAGTATTGCCTGAGAGCATTTGAACTTTAAATGTGTTAAAGTTTTAAATACTATATTTTATTTTGAACTTTAATATAACCAACTAATTAATAACTTTTTTTGTCAAGTTACGGACATATAAATCAAAATAGTATACTATGGATGTAAATTATAAGTAACATTAAATTTTTGGATTTAAAAGTAAACGCCTAGTTAAATAAAATAGCAAAAGCATTAATCCAATTATCTGGTAAATATAGATTTTTCACTATCATCTGAAGCAATTATAAATTACAAATCACATCTATACTAATATATAAAGCTGAAGTTTGATTGTTTGTTTGAACGCGCTAATCTCAAGAACTACTGGTCCGATTTGAAAAATTCTTTCAGTGTTTGATAGGCCATTTACCGAGGAAGGCTATAGGCTATATATCATCACGCTAAGACCAATAGGAGCGGAGCTACACATGAACAAAGTCGTGCGGGTCTACTTAGTTCACGTATAACTTCAATTTAAAAATATTATATAAAACGCCTAATTAAATAAAATAGCAAAAGTATTATCGAGACAGTTCTCTTTTTCGATTGGCTCGCGACCACTATCATGTGAATCCAATGTTTAGGTCAATATAAATTCTATACCTTTACAAAATATAAAATTAAGTCGTTTCTGCTGTCTGTCTGTCCCTATGTATGCTTAGATCTTTAAAACTTCGCAACGTATTTTAATGCGGTTTTCACTAATAGATAGATTGATTCAAGAGGAAGGTTTATATGTGCATGAAGAATGAAGCTGGCTTCGTTTATTTTCGGTCAAGCAGTGTATGCGAAAGTTGACCTATAAAAAAGCTTTTTAAACATGCTCCTGTGTCACAAGCGTCAGGCATCACTCGGCATTGACGTTAACCTGTTTCGATGTATATGATATTTGTTTTATAATAATTTTACATATTATTTGTATCATACTAATATTATAAATGCGAAAGTTTGTAAGAATGTATGGATGTGTTTATGTTTGTTACTCTTTCACGCAAAAACCACTGAATGGATGTTGATGAAACTTTACAATCATATAGCTTACACACCACAATAACACATAGGCCATAATTTATAATGATATAGTGTGAATTATCCAAAATATAGCAGGTGAAACCGTGGGGCGCAGCTAGTTATTTATGATAACAAGACTAGGTGATAGAAATAGTTGAATTCTTCTATGATTGAACTTTTGATCCTATTGGAAAAATGTGCATAATTGGCCATATCTTTTGATTACGTTGACTTAGGTGTAAGATTTTGAGCTCCCAAGGATTCCAAGCCTGAGTATTTACTATTAACTTAACACGTATTCCTAAGAAAAAGTGTTGACAGACGCACAAAATCGAAGTAATTCTTTAAGGGTTAACTTTTTATTTTATTTTTTTATATAATTTAGACAAATCTGTCATTTAAGTTTTTTTAATAAAAAACAGTGTTTACAATTATTACAATTTGATAATGAAATAACGAAACATCCTTCTGGTCAAAACCAGGTCAAAGGACCTAAGCTAACAGTAAATTCCATATTTTGAACCTTCGGTCATTGACAGCTCCCACCTGATAATTGTATATCTATCCCTCTCTAACTTACACCGTTACTTTAGAGTGCAAATGAAATGGAATTCCAACGGGACTTTCTTTTCAGAGTCAAGGACATGAGGCAACGCTATGTTGGAAAGAGATGGCGATACACGTATTCAAGGTAGGGTTGGCACCCGTTCGAAAAATAGTACAATTTCATCGCAGTTGTACTTTTTAAATATTAATTAGAATTATTTAAAAGTAAGAAAAAATATTCTTTTCTCCTCTTTATGGCAACACGTACGCACATGCGTTGTAGACATCAATTCGAGTAGTGAGTAGGATTTGTGACCTGTGTGCAGCTTTTGTCCTTAACATGGTCATGACATTCCCAGTGTTGCTGCTTGACCTCGTTACCCAACGTTGAAATAAATAAAATATTATTGAATCATGTATGTACGATCAAGGATGATCGTTCCTCCTACTTGCACTACTTTAGACAATGTTCATTGTATGAATAAACTTGTTAACATATGAAGAAACAAATCTAATCTCTTTTCATTTAATTTGTAAAAATATTGTTAATTTATTTAATTAAGAAATTCAGATTACTTTGAAAACAATAGACCAAAACATATAAGTAATAAATTAATATTAATATGAAGCGTCAGTAGCTCAGTGGGATTCACGATCGATAAGTCGTGGGTTTAAAATCCCGGACATTGGACTACTAGCGTAGCTCACTCCTGACACAAGCATTTTAGCTTACTAGGAGGGGTAAAGGGAATACTAGTAGTATGCGATCCATACTGCTAGTAATCTTTAAAAAAAAAGAATATAATTGCTCAAAAAAGTATTATTTTCTAATTGTTCACATTAAAAAAATGTAATAGCCCTAATTCAGGGTTATGAGATTGTATAATTTGATAGTAGTCATATATCTTTAAAATTTATTATCACTATGAAGATAAAGAGTTTTACTGATATTGGTCTAATTAATACCTTTTATCGTTAAAAATATTTTCGCATATAATATACAATCGTCGTGATTTTTGAGTCGTTTGAATTGAGTCAGACATTAACAAGTCACAATAGATAACGTACATGGGTTACTGATAATAGAAAATATATTTCTGAACTGCTCATTAAGCAGTTTAATATTCACTCTGTAAAATCACTAGTCTATTTGCCATTAAATTGTGAACGAGCTTATAAGTTGTTGAGTCCGTGTGTATTCTTGAAATAAACCAGTATGAACTATTGACTATTGATTAATATAATTTTATTGTATCATCATCATCATTACCCTTTAATGGCCCATTTCTGAGCTAGGTCTCCTCTAGGTCTGAGGGTATGAAAAAAATTATTAAACATAAATTGTGAGCATCTAAAAATTAAAATTAAAATATACTCGTAAATAATTACGTGTATTGCGCTCATCTCTTAACAACAGTTACAGTCTAAATTTTTTATCTGTTTTATCTGTTGTGACTTTTAAGCCTATCTTGGCCAAAAATAAAAGGTTTTTAATCTGTCATATAGAAAACTATTGACTTCTTCTTCTATACATCTTACAATCAAATAAAATTTCCGTGTCAATCTTGTTAACGAACTCCTCCTAAACGGCTTGTCCGATTTTTATAGGAACGTGTGTGTGTATTTTTTATACACTTGGTGGCTTACTAGAAATAATATATATGGCAAATAACGTTTGTTTGGCATTGTTTCTATTAAATTAGATGTCAGGAAATAAATAATAACCACTCAACACGGATTTTGACTCTGGATTCTAAATATCAAATTTGGATTACTCATATCTTACATATAAATGATAATATAATTTTTTTGGGTCAAATAGTCTTTATAGAAAATCGCATAGCACTTGGATGAGTAATGTCTGGACTCTTGGCGCCATTTTGTAACTCAGTGACATATAAAAATTAGCTATAGCTGTAATTAACATTAACATAAACATACACTCACACTACGCGAATTGCTGCCTTAAAACAGAGAATCAATAAAATGTCATTTTTCTGTTGACCTATGTTATCTGTGGACATTTCTCTATAGTCTATATAATACTTTTAATATAAATAACTTGCCGTTAGTGCCGCTAGTGGCAGCCCTGCGTACATATGACAGAGACGGAGATACTACCTCAGTTCAACTTCAGACGTGAAAAGAAAATCAACGAGTGTCGACGCACGCGCCGGCGCCGCTATTCCATTTTCAAATTTCTTTTATTCGACAGTTATTTGATTACAGTGCTTTATTTAATGTTTATAATAAATTATTATTAGTTACGTGTATAATTTCTGATATTTAGTGCGTGGACTATTAAAAAAGTGACTAATATTGAGGGTAAGTCAATTATCTTAATATCGCAAAGTAAATGATACTTTTTTAAATGAGTTAAGTTGATATTTTTTACGGCTCCGTACCCAACAACGGGATCCTATTATTAAGACTCCGCTGTCCGTCAGTCAGTCAGTGATGTTACACAGTTGAAATTTTCACAAATGTTGTATTTCTTTTGCCCCTATAACAACAAATGCTAAAAACAAAAGTGATTTTTTAAAAATATTTTAAGACGGTCTTAACTTATTCCTGTAATCCATATTTGCAGGAAAACGGGTTTTGATAACACTGGTGTACAAAATTTTAACTTTTTTTTGTCTCATGAAATCTTATATCATTCAGAATGTAATAGGGTCAATAATATGTGAATGAAAAAAAATGACACGTCAGGTTTCTGACATCAAAACGTATTTTCGTAAAAAGTACAAACAGAATAAATACTTATGATTTTCGTGAATATTTGGCTTCTGGAAGGTCTTTTTTAAGTCTCTAACAATAATCTGCTAGCATTCCTGGACTCCATTTCCCTTAGCGCTTCTCCATTAAGGAAATGTCCTGATAGAACCTCTCGCCTTGTTTGTCACTCACAGCACCCAAATTTGCCGGAAAGAAATCCAGATGACAGTCCAGCATATGTATTATTAAGGACATATTACACCCCAAAGTTTTATATGATATTATAAGACATATATATCATTCAGTTATTCTTCAAAGCTGTCGCCATATTTGTGTTTTGCCTAGTTGAGTTTGGGATTTTCTCTTTCAGATATACAAATCAATTGCCATCTTTTATTAAAAAAAATATTAGGCCGAGGTTTATGTGCAATGGTGGTAAAAGAATATCATAAGGGTTCACTATCAAATCCAAAATAGTCTAAATACATCGATATATATGTACTACGTACAAGATTTCGCGGTCCGATCACTCACTTTGTTCGAGTACTGTAATCCGTACCAGTGTTACCAACTCTCAAAAATATTTATCCCTAAAGTTTGTGTCAAAAACCCCTAAAATCGCCTTAATTATTTAGTTGTCCACCTAAAAAATATATAAATATAAATTCATAATGATTTAGAAATAATATGTTTCAAAAGTCTTTTTATTATAAATTGTTTAATACATAAAATATTACATCTTCAGATAAAGATTCAGATTTTTTGAAATTTTTAGGCAGCATTAACACATTTCTTGTCGACACACAGTATAAACCAACATCGAAATACCCGCCGCCAGTCACCACTAAAACAGAGAGAGAGAGAGAAAGAGTAGTATTACGTACTAGATGTCGTTATAAGTCGCTAGGTCAAGAAATAAATATTAATATTATCAATTTAAAAATATTAGAGAGTCAAAAAATTCCTGAAAATACCCCTTAAAATTTCAGACCCCTAAAAAAATCCCATCTCACTTATTTACCCCCTAAATCTGGGGGGAAAACCCCTAAGGTGGTAACCATGATCCGTATACTTACAATTGTACATTAAAAGCGCTACAGCGCTGCGTGCTTAAAGTGTATGATTAGACTAATAGCTATTGATTAAGTGCTTCAGCGAACTTTGGTTTTTATTCATAAAATATAAAATGGAGCACAAATTTTGCTTAGAATTGTTCAATTAATGATGTGAAATTTTGATGCGTAAACGATAAGAACTAACTTATAGTTGAATGCAATAGTTATACAGTCATCTAAATGCAGTTATTCAAAAAAGACACGTATAATGAGTTCAGAAATGAATATGTAGCTGTCACAAAAAAACTGGACGTGATTGAAACAAAATTATTATATACCAACTTTTACCTGTGGCTTCGCTCTAATTGAAGCCATAAATATTTTTTTTTCATAAAGTATTTTCATAGTGTACAAAGTACTTACATTCACATTTATAATATTAGTAGGGATTGTTAATGAGGGTATATATATATAATCATCACAAAGTTCGTCTGACAACAACAGTGTTTATCGGTGTAATTGTTTACTAAACTCTAAAAAACGTCGCAATTAAAATTGATCATAATGCTATTTTTATTTTAATAAACAAACACTTTTAATATATATCATGAGTATTGTTTAGATTTCAATACGTGATAGTTGTATAAATAATATTGTTGTTAAGCTGAAGAGTGTTTGTTTGAAGGTTATAGGCTATATATCATCACGCTAAGACCAATAGAAGCGGAGCTACACGCGGACGAAGTTGCGAAGGTCGACTAGTATTTAATATCGCTTCACTCAAAATCTGACTGGAATAAATTGGGTGAAGCGTCAGTAGCTCAGTGGTTCTAGCGTTGGATTCACGGTCGATAGGTCGAGGGTTCAAATCTCACTCATTGTTACTGACATGGCCCCCTCCAAACACAAGCATTTTAGCTTATTTGGAGGGGTTAAGGAATACTAGTAGTATTAAATTTTACATGTTTTTTAAAATATATTCCCCAAAAAGTAGTTTTCTGACGTAAACGTATTTCAAAAATACATCTAACATGCGTTTCTATATTAAAAAAAAAAATGCTTGTTTGTTAGAACGCGCTAATCTCAGGAACTACTGGTCTGATTTGAAAAACTCTTTCAGTGTTAGATAGGCCATTTATCGAGGAAGGCTATAGGCTATGTATCATCACGCTACGACCAATAGGAGCGGAGCTACACGCGGACGAAGTTGCGAAGGTCGACTAGTATTTAAATAATAACGTTTAATTGAGTAGTATTTTCCAGTAGATGCGGTAACTAGGTTAAACAGTGGAGTCGAAGAGTTGTGTGAACTCCAAACCAATTTCCTTTCATGTTTTATTCCGGCCATACAACCCGCAGCATCTAAACTCATGAAACATTAAAAAAATCCAAAGGGACACCCCATCTGTCGCAACTACGGATAATATTAAGTATTTCCACGTACAATATACGTGCGACAAAGTTTTCTAGTTTTTGTGTTAATACGAAAAAGACCATTTAAATTGGAATCAAAAGTTATTAAACAAATATTGATGTTTGAATTGTTTGGTAAACTGAATATAAACTAGTCGACTCGCATGACTTTATCTGCGTGTAGCTCCGCTCCTATTGGTCTTAGTATGATGATATGTAGCCTAAAGCCTTCCTCGGTAAATGGGCTATCTAACACTGAAAGAATTTTTCAAATCGGACCAATAGTTCCTGAGATTAGCGCGTTCAAGCAAACAAACAAACTCTTCAGCTTTCATATATATTACTAACTCCCAAAGACATAATTTTCCCTTTTCAACCCTTTCAAGCCTTCTTTCGCGATAAAACATAGCCTATGTACTTTTCTAATGTCTAGTCTATTTCTATACCAAATTTCATCAAAAGCGTAACAGACAAACAAGACCACTTTCACAATTCTTTCCTTATATAAATAGTAGCTGTTTATAAAACCCATAAGCTATCTCATCACTTAAATATTTTTTAGTACCATTTTAATACCAGCCTGAAGATCACTCATCTCCCAAATGCCCTAAAAGGTTTATACTTTATAGCTGCGACGGGATTCGTATAAATTATATTAAATTTCTGGGATATTAAAATTTGTTACGTCATCGTAAAAAAGTCGTTTTCGAGATGAAGAAATATTAGAGGTTATTTCCACTTCAATCATACACTAACGAAAACATTGAAATATCTCAATTAAATATTTAGATATCAGGCATTTTTTGCGTTTGGTTAACATCTTCGATCGCTATGGGAGGGAAGATGAGATGGACGGATCAGGTGAAGGCTGCTGTGGGTGCAGTCACAGTCAGCAGGCAAAGGTGGACGTCGTGAGGCATGAGCCACCTCCTTTAGGTCATCGGTCCAGCGGACTGGAGGTCGTGCGTGCCACACTGCGCTTACCAGTACGTCAGTTCTGCGACAGACATGACCTGCCCACAGCCACTTCAGCTTACTAATCCTTTGAGCTATGTCGGTAACCTTGGTTCTTCTGCGAATCTCCTCGTTCCGAATTCTATCCTTGAGAGCCCAACATAGCCCGCTCCATAGCGCGCTGAGCGACTTTTAATTTATGGACGATGCCAACTGTCAGTGTCCACGTTTCCGCTGCATACGTCATTACCGGTAAGACACACTCGCCGAAGACTTTGGTCTTGAGGTTTTGCGGTATCGACAACTTGAAAACCCGACGTAGCTTTGACACTTAGATTATTTATATGTCTAGATAGAGATCCAAAGAGACTTGGGAATTAAATAAACATTTTTTATATTACATGTCCATAGTTTTCTTTCTTTATACTAAAGTAGCGGGCGCCCGCGACTTCGTCCGCGTAGAAGTTCTGATTTTCTATGAGATTATAAAAAGATAATTTTTCCCGCTGCTGTAATAATCTAAATGCCAATTTTCATATTCCCGCTTTTATAACCTCAAACTTTAAAAGCATAGGACTTTCATATAACCTTCAAACCCCCATTCCACCCCTTAGGAGGGGCACCCCCGTAAAAAAAAATCTTAGCTGACACCTACTCTCTAGAGAGAACCTACTTTCCAAATTTCAAGTTAAGAGTGACAATAAATTAAACTTTCCCATACAAACTTTCATCCACTATTTTCTATTTTACCACCCTTAAGGGGGGGGGGGGGGGGGGGGGGGGTATTTTGCAAAATAAATTATACAGATTTTTATTATTGTAAGTTATTAATGTAAATACCGATTTTCATAAGTCTAACTTCAAAAACCCCATTTTACCCCCTTAGGGGAGGATTTTCTCAAATCCGTTTCTTAGTGGGCACCTACGTCCTAGAATGTAGGTTCCTACATTCCAAATTTCAAGTTTGTAGGTTTAATAGTTCCTGAGATTTCATGATGATCAGTCAGTCAGTCAGTCAGTGACTTTTCGCTTTTATATATATAGATTGGCAAAAAAGGCAATTTAAAAAATATTGGATATTCTTTTCTCAAAAATGTCACATTTTCAGAAACGAAAAAGTTAGCGTTCGCTTAACCCATCTAAATATAAAAAAAACATTGCAAGTTTTAATCTATGGAAAGTATAAAATGACCGAAATCCGGACCTCGAGACGTTAAATTATTATTATTGTATTATTTTGGCATATTTTTGTAAATAAAAAATACTTGACTCTATATGTACTAAACTCCCTATTTTAAAATTAATTTCTAACTACTGGTATCATTACGCACGCACACTACGAAAATAAAAGTACGTGGAAGGAGTGTAAGATATAGCTGTCACGCACACTAGCATATAAAACTTGGCTTATTTGTATAACTTCGTTTGCAGCGCGACACTCTATCTAGATATATAAAATAATCTAAGCTTTGACATATATGTCATGATTTGGAAAAAAAGTTGGTTTAAAGGGCGCAAATAATTATACGCAGGGGAGACAGAATTCCTCTTTTTTGCTCTTCAAATATGCTTGGCGCGTGCCTGCTTATTTATTGAAGTGAAACTTCTTTAGAATCGTTGTGATTTCAAACCGGATGCAACGGAAAAAACGACAGGTAAGAGACACAAATACAAAAATGTGTAGGAAAGAATGAGACAGAAATATACAAAACGACAGGTAAGAGACACAAATACAAAAATGTGTAGGAAAGAATGAGACAGAAATATACATACTATTTTATATTATTATATATATTCATCTCATTCTTTTGTCGATTTACTGAAGTTTCACTTCTATTTTTTTAAAAGAACTAGATTGACAGACAGTCTCCTTCAAAATTACACTCAAAACTGTCGTCGATCAGATAAATAATAGTTAAAGTAAGATTGCAGTCGATAAAAAGAGTAGGAACGAAACTTCTTTTTTTTTTTTAAATACTTACTGACTCGATAACATCTCTTTCAATAGATCAGCTGTAGGAGTGATTTCGTAGAATCAAAATTGTCTAAAGTAGAGTCTACATCTCCTGAGGATGCCGGTGAAATTGTGAGGTGTTCTTTGGTGTTAAGTTACACTATACAAAATCGTTTTGAGTTGGAATATTGTTTGACGCGATTGTGTATCTAATTCTTATTTATGATCGATAAAAATGATATCAGTGTTAGTAACACCGTTTATAAAAAGTATTTACGAGTATCTTATTTCGAGTAGACAATATATAGCTTTCTGTCAAGTGAAGTCGCGCATTACATATTAAAGAATTTAGACTAATTGTGTAGTGTTGTTTAGTGGCGTGGTGCTTTAAATTTTGTTAATGTTCTGTAGCGAGATCGAGCGGTGAAGTTTGTGCATAGTAGATGTCTTTAAAGCTGCTCCTGGGCCTCAAGCCGCAGGCACTACTCACATTATTTTATGTATGTCAATTGTGTGAGACATGTAATTACTTGGCGACCTGCCCTCGCTTCACTGAGGTGTATTTAAATCGTTCACTCATTCACACATCTGATGTATTTCTATTCTATAATGTGTAGTATGTCACTGATTTGAAGTGGATATCATTTTACTGACTGTTTTCTGTCTCACTCACTTAAAAAAAACATGTAAAGTCAGAATAAAGAATTAACCTAAGTACTAAAGATAGGGCTGTACGGAGTTATACCTTTGCCTTTTCATTATCGAATAAAAACAGAGAAAAAGAACATAAAGTCAGAATAAAGAATTAACCTAAGTACTAAAGACAGGGCTGTACGGTGTAATACCTTTGCATTTTCATTATGGAACAAAAACAGAGAAAAAAAAACATTAAAGTCAGAATAAAGAATTAACCTAAGTACTAAAGATAGGGCTGTACGGAGTTATACCTTTGCCTTTTCATTATCGAATAAAAACAGAGAAAAAGAACATAAAGTCAGAATAAAGAATTAACCTAAGTACTAAAGATAGGGCTGTACGGAGTTATACCTTTGCCTTTTCATTATCGAATAAAAACAGAGAAAAAGAACATAAAGTCAGAATAAAGAATTAACCTAAGTACTAAAGACAGGGCTGTACGGTGTAATACCTTTGCATTTTCATTATGGAACAAAAACAGAGAAAAAAAAACATTAAAGTCAGAATAAAGAATTAACAAGTACTAAAGACAGGGCTGTGCGGTGTAATACCTTTGCCTTTTTATTATGGAATAAAAACAGAGACATAAACTCAAAAGTCAGAATAAAGAATTAACCTAAGTACTACATACCTTTGCCTTGCCATTATGGAATAAAAACAAAGGAAAAAACCATATAAAGTCAAAATCAAGAATAGGGCTGTACGGTGTTATACTTTTTCCTTTCCATTATGGAACAAAAACAGAGAAAAAAAACATATAAAATGAGAATAAAGAATTAACCTAAGTACTACAGACTGGGCTGTACGGTGTAATACCTTTGCATTTTCATTATGGAATAAAAACAGAGAAAAAGAACATAAGTCAGAATAAAAAAATAACCTAAGTACTAAAGATTGGGCTGTACGGTATAATACCTTTGCCTTTCCAGTATGGAATAAAAATAGAGAAAAAGAACATAAAGTCAGAATAAAGAATTAACCTAAGTAACAAAGACAGGGCTGTACGGTGTAATACCTTTGCATTTTCATTATGGAATAAAAACAGAGAAAAAGAACATAGTCAGAATAAAAAATTAACCTAAGTACTAAAGATTGGGCTGTACGGTATAATACTTTTGCCTTTCCATTATGAAATAAAAACAAAGAAAAAAAAATATTTTGATGATCGTTATAATTTCGTCAAGATATGAGAGTGAGCGAGAGGGAACATAACGCTGATTGTTATTGTATATCCTAAGCCTAAATTTAATATTGTTTGCGTATCTATTTGAAGTGAAACGCTAACCTCGAATAGCGGTCAGGTGGAAAGGCAAACGACCTACCTGTCGTGACGTCACTATATACCGCTACCTAACTTAGGCTGGGTATACAATTTAAAAATAATGTCCGTTAATTACTTCGTAATATTTTGTAATCTCTATTTGATTAAAAAAATACTGTGTTGGTTATTCTCAGGAAATCTTTATCTCTCTTATATCTAATAAATTACTTAACATTAGTACAATCACTTAATGGGGTCGATGACCTCATGTCCATAATAAAATGTGAATGCAAAAATCTCAAACGTTATGTTACCTCTCGTGTATCCATGACGTTACTTTAATAGTTTACGTTTGCTTACCTCTGCTTAAGCTTTGATGTAATATCAAAATGTGTAATATTTGATATTAACATGAATATTAATTTAAATACGAAAATAACTCTGTCTGTTTGGCGCGCTTTTACGTCAAAACTACTGAACTATTTTAAATGATATTTGGTATACAGATAGTTTAGAGCCTGAGAAAGGATATAGGCTACTTTTTATTTGAAAAAAGGGTTGTAAAAGGTTGAAAGGGGGGGGGTGAAAAGTTGTATGTAAGTATCATGTTTAGAGCTAGAAGCTAAATATGACATTCAAAGTTTGTAAGTTTTCAAATGAAACGTATCTAATCTATGACATGGTTTTGTATCTGTTTTGAATACAAAGGACATTCCTCCTGCCCCTCCTCCTCCTTGAGACATTCCAAATGCCTTAGTCGAAATACCAAGTATGTTAATTTGATAAGATTTTAAACAAATGAAGACTTTTCAAAGAAAATAGAAATATATTTATAAAACTGTTATTGATTGTTCTATTAATGTTCTATTCGAGGTTTGCCTTTTCGATTAAATAAAACAGAGAAATAAAATATGTCCAATGTACGTTACCATTACACACATTTTCTTATCTCTATGACAAGGCTGTACGGTGTAATACCTTTGCCTTTTCGATTAAATAAAAACAGAGAAATAATATGTGGCCAATGTACGTTACCATTACACACATTTTCTTATCTCTATGACAAGGCTGTACGTCGTAATACCATTGCCTTTTCGATTAAATAAAAACAGAGAAATAATATGTGGCCAATGTACGTTACCATTACACACATTTTCTTATCTCTATGACAAGGCTGTACGGTGTAATACCTTTGCCTTTCGATTAAATAAAACAGAGAAATAAAATATGTCCAATGTACGTTACCATTACACACATTTTCTTATCTCTATGACAAGGCTGTACGGTGTAATACCTTTGCCTTTTCGATTAAATAAAAACAGAGAAATAATATGTGGCCAATGTACGTTACCATTACACACATTTTCTTATCTCTATGACAAGGCTGTACGTCGTAATACCATTGCCTTTTCGATTAAATAAAAACAGAGAAATAATATGTGGCCAATGTACGTTACCATTACACACATTTTCTTATCTCTATAACATGGCTGTACTGTGTAATACCTTTGCCATTTCGATTAAATATAAACAGATAATTAAAATATGTCCAATGTACGTTACCATTACACACATTTTCTTATCTCTTTGACAAGGCTGTACGGTGTAATACCTTTGCCTTTCCGATTAAATAAAAACAGAGAATTAAAATGTGTCCAATGTACGTTACCATTACACACATTTTCTTATCTTTGTGACAAGGCTGTACGGTGTAATACCTTGGCCTTTTCGATTACATAAAACAGAGAATTAAAATATGTCCAATGTATGTTACCATTACACACATTTTCTTATCTCTATGACAAGGCTGTACGGTGTAATACCTTTGCTTTTTCGATTACATAAAACAGAGAAATAAAATATGTCCAATGTACGTTACCATTACACACATTTTCTTATCTCTATGACAAGGCTGTACGGTGTAATACCTTTGCCTTTCGATTAAATAAAACAGAGAAATAAAATATGTCCAATGTACGTTACCATTACACACATTTTCTTATCTCTATTACAAGGCTGTACGGTGTAATACCATTGCCTTTTCGATTACATAAAAACAGAGAAATAATATGTGGCCAATGTACGTTACCATTACACACATTTTCTTATCTCTATGACAAGGCTGTACGTCGTAATACCATTGCCTTTTCGATTACATAAAAACAGAGAAATAATATGTGGCCAATGTACGTTACCATTACACACATTTTCTTATCTCTATGACAAGGCTGTACGGTGTAATACCATTGCCTTTTCGATTACATAAAAACAGAGAAATAATATGTTGCCAATGTACGTTACCATTACACACATTTTCTTATCTCTATGACAAGGCTGTACGGTGTAATACCATTGCCTTTTCGATTACATAAAAACAGAGAAATAATATGTGGCCAATGTACGTTACCATTACACACATTTTCTTATCTCTATGACAAGGCTGTACGTCGTAATACCATTGCCTTTTCGATTACATAAAAACAGAGAAATAATATGTGGCCAATGTACGTTACCATTACACACATTTTCTTATCTCTATGACAAGGCTGTACGGTGTAATACCTTTGCCTTTCGATTAAATAAAACAGAGAAATAAAATATGTCCAATGTACGTTACCATTACACACATTTTCTTATCTCTATGACAAGGTTGTACGGTGTAATACCATTGCCTTTTCGATTACATAAAAACAGAGAAATAATATGTGGCCAATGTACGTTACCATTACACACATTTTCTTATCTCTATGACAAGGCTGTACGGTGTAATACCATTGCCTTTTCGATTACATAAAAACAGAGAAATAATATGTGGCCAATGTACGTTACCATTACACACATTTTCTTATCTCTATGACAAGGCTGTACGGTGTAATACCATTGCCTTTTCGATTACATAAAAACAGAGAAATAATATGTGGCCAATGTACGTTACCATTACACACATTTTCTTATCTCTATGACAAGGCTGTACGGTGTAATACCATTGCCTTTTCGATTACATAAAAACAGAGAAATAATATGTGGCCAATGTACGTTACCATTACACACATTTTCTTATCTCTATGACAAGGCTGTACGTCGTAATACCATTGCCTTTTCGATTACATAAAAACAGAGAAATAATATGTGGCCAATGTACGTTACCATTACACACATTTTCTTATCTCTATGACAAGGCTGTACGGTGTAATACCTTTGCCTTTCGATTAAATAAAACAGAGAAATAAAATATGTCCAATGTACGTTACCATTACACACATTTTCTTATCTCTATGACAAGGTTGTACGGTGTAATACCATTGCCTTTTCGATTACATAAAAACAGAGAAATAATATGTGGCCAATGTACGTTACCATTACACACATTTTCTTATCTCTATGACAAGGCTGTACGGTGTAATACCATTGCCTTTTCGATTACATAAAAACAGAGAAATAATATGTGGCCAATGTACGTTACCATTACACACATTTTCTTATCTCTATGACAAGGCTGTACGGTGTAATACCATTGCCTTTTCGATTACATAAAAACAGAGAAATAATATGTGGCCAATGTACGTTACCATTACACACATTTTCTTATCTCTATGACAAGGCTGTACGGTGTAATACCATTGCCTTTTCGATTACATAAAAACAGAGAAATAATATGTGGCCAATGTACGTTACCATTACACACATTTTCTTATCTCTATGACAAGGCTGTACGTCGTAATACCATTGCCTTTTCGATTACATAAAAACAGAGAAATAATATGTGGCCAATGTACGTTACCATTACACACATTTTCTTATCTCTATGACAAGGCTGTACGGTGTAATACCTTTGCCTTTCGATTAAATAAAACAGAGAAATAAAATATGTCCAATGTACGTTACCATTACACACATTTTCTTATCTCTATGACAAGGTTGTACGGTGTAATACCATTGCCTTTTCGATTACATAAAAACAGAGAAATAATATGTGGCCAATGTACGTTACCATTACACACATTTTCTTATCTCTATGACAAGGCTGTACGGTGTAATACCATTGCCTTTTCGATTACATAAAAACAGAGAAATAATATGTGGCCAATGTACGTTACCATTACACACATTTTCTTATCTCTATGACAAGGCTGTACGGTGTAATACCATTGCCTTTTCGATTACATAAAAACAGAGAAATAATATGTGGCCAATGTACGTTACCATTACACACATTTTCTTATCTCTATGACAAGGCTGTACGTCGTAATACCATTGCCTTTTCGATTACATAAAAACAGAGAAATAATATGTGGCCAATGTACGTTACCATTACACACATTTTCTTATCTCTATGACAAGGCTGTACGGTGTAATACCTTTGCCTTTCGATTAAATAAAACAGAGAAATAAAATATGTCCAATGTACGTTACCATTACACACATTTTCTTATCTCTATGACAAGGCTGTACGGTGTAATACCATTGCCTTTTCGATTACATAAAAACAGATAAATAATATGTGGCCAATGTACGTTACCATTACACACATTTTCTTATCTTTATGACAAGGCTGTACGGTGTAATACCATTGCCTTTTCGATTACATAAAAACAGAGAAATAATATGTGGCCAATGTACGTTACCATTACACACATTTTCTTATCTTTATGACAAGGCTGTACGGTGTAATACCTTTGCCTTTTCACAATTTTTGTAAATGTAAAAAATCTTTTTAAGAAATGAAAAAAAAGGAGTCTACGGCGACTGTTATACAATTGTAAAAAGGCAAAGGTATTACACTGTACAGCCTTGTCTTTAATAGATTAATTCCTTATACATTTGATCATAAGGCCGAAGCTATATCAACATCTGCCGAGTACACAGCCTCCCGCTCTTCATCTTCTTCATTTCTTTTCACCACCACACAAAACAATTTTTATTACAGCTGTCCTCTAACAGCTGACTAGTATAAAGATGGTTAGACGCCATTTTGAAAATAAGTAACAATAAATATCAATTAATTGTTGTATTGATGTATTTCTCATATTAATATTCCTTATTTTTCTTTTGATACTGTATGTTGCTTCTACCTAGTCGATTCTGGAACATCTTCTTCAGGATATAGTTCTCTAGATATGTTTCGTGTCAATAAACAAACGCACACCGCCATCTATTAGCCACACATGAAACTAATAATTACAATTTAACCTTTACATAGTATAAAACAGTCGCTTCCCCGCTGTCCCTATGTATGCTTAGATCTTTATCTCGTAAGAGCCGAGAAACCCAGCATCCCCTTGGTGGTAGGGGATCTGTTCCCCAACTGCACGCATGTAGGCCAGACTTACCCCCTCCATCTCCCATCCCATTAATGCTGCAGATTCAATGGAATCTGGGCTCCTGCTTAAGGTCCGCTGAAACCGCAGCATTTCTTTCTTCACTTCCCCTCCCCACTCTATCTTCAAGGATGCCACGCATCGACATAGCTTCAGCTGGATCATCTGCTCGTTTGCACCTTTCTACCATAAAAAAAAGTAGAGAAATTTTATATTTTGTCTAAGTATACCCACGTGTAGACAGTATATAAGTTTTAGTGCGATAGATTAGAGTCAGTCTCTCTGGTGTTGTCGCGCAGTGTACATGGAAGTTAGTGTTATAGTGTCGTGGTTAAGGTCAGCCTTCTTGACGTCCAAGTGTTCGGGCTGCGAAGGGAAGCGTTGTAATTATATAAAAGGAGTTTAACCCTACACCTTGATCTTGGTCATGTGTGTACATATTGCTGTACAGTAATGGGTATCATTCCTCTCTCATTCTATTACAGATAGTGACGTAAGAATTTACATAAAAGCGTAATTTCAATTTAACGCTTCCAGTAACACTAATTAAAAATACAATTAATTTTATCATTAATATTTTGAACACTTGTGATAACTGAATGGAAAATATAAAATTAAAAAAAGTATTTTAGTACAATGTCTAGTTGCATTGTTAAAAAAATTACTAACTATAAAGAGGAAAGATTTGTATTTTTGTATGTAACGAATAAACATAAAAACTACTGGACCGATTTCAAAAATTCTTTCACCATTAGAAAGCTACATTATCCCTGAGTAACATAGGCTATATTTATTACAAGAAAAAATTAGAGATCCTTAGGAAATCTCACGAAAACTAATCCAAGGTGCCAAAAAATTAGCCATAAAATGAAAGATATTTTCATCGCATGCGCTGCAAAAAGTATTGATGATAGAACAAAAAAATGTTTTACAATATTATAGAACGTATCAATATCTACAAAAAAGTCCGCGAGACCATATGTCCAACTATTATAGTTACGTCACTATAACTACTTTTTTACATTTTAAAAGTTGATAAAAATGCCTATCAAAATCAGACCATGTTTTCTATAACTTTGTATTAATCCTTATCCAAATAAATTACTTCGTATTCAAGACTGTTTCAATACCTGTAAATTACTTTTTGAATTATTAAAATCGGACCTTCCATTCAAAAGATATTACGAAATTAAAAATATCAATATAAACAAAAAATACACGACGACGCGACGGACCAGTATAGCGACGCAGCGCAGCGAGTAAAGCGGCAAGAGAGGGGGCACCGAAATGCGGGAGGGCCAATATATTTTTAAAAATAATATTCCACCCGCGCGAAGCCGGGATGAGCCGCTAGTATATATATAAAAGGAGAAGCTGACTGACTGACGTAGGGCCTAAACTATTAGGGTTAGAAACTTGAAATTTTGCACAGGGGTTCCTTTTATAACGTACGGGAGCACTAAGAAAGTATTTTTGAAAATTAACCCCCTAAGGGGGTAAAACGGGGCTGCAAAGTTAGTATGAAACTTTGCCATTTTTGAAGCTATTCAAATGGAATTCATTATAAAGGTTCTTCATTGGAAGTCATGAAACAGGGGTAAAATATTTTTTCGAAAATCATTCTAAAAAGGGGTTCAAACGATCTACTGTAGTCTAATATAACTACATACCTCAATATCGCAAACGAAGTTGCAGGTAAAAGCTAGTATTAAATAAATAGACTGGACCTTATATTTTATTACCTGTATGTATTAAAATATTTTTTAAAAATCCGACTCATGCGACATCTAGAGGAGATTTCTTACATCAGGAGAGATGGCGACGCACGACGGCGCCAGGGCCGAAAAGGTGCTAGGAATCCTTCTGGAGGCGCCAGACTGAAAATATAATATGACATGATGCCAAAAAAAGTGGTACAAAGAGGCGCTATACAATAACGACTTGAGGGGATAACCACATTATTGTAGGCGAATCTACACAGAATGCCCCTTTTTTTGCTTTTCAAGTATAGGCGCTCATAAATATTGTATTGCGCTTGTAATGGGACTAATCCTGAAATAACGAAATCCTACAATCCCCCCTTGGTAATCAGCTCCACGCTCTTGGATATCACTCTTCTGAGATAGTTGCTTTCTCCCATTTCATATTACAAAACCATTCATACGAACTACTGCCTACGGCCATTTATCGAGGAAGGAAGGCTATAGGCTATTTATCATCACGCTAAGACCAATAGGAGCGGAGTATCACGCGGAAGAGTTCGCGCGGGTCGACAAGAATTAAATACACAACGAAGCTCCCCTTTTCATCTTATAGACCCTCAACTCTTTTTTTATTTACCCACTGTACCTCCTTATTGACTTCTGAGGATCAGTTAAGATCTTTCTAGACTTTCTGGCCTTAATGTAATGTAATGTACAAAAAGACAGTCAGTAGACCATCTCGAGAAAGTTCTATATGAGTCTGTATTGTGCCCACAATGATTGTTAGAAAGTTACAATTTGATTCTAATATATATAATGGCGTGTGCGGGTATTTATTTCTTTATTTTTTATCTGTAAACTCTTTTATAAATTAACTTACTTGAAACTTGTTTTTATGTTTTTCGTAATATAATTACATCCTTACATATTGTAAGGTGTGATCAGTTCCTTTTTTTTAATAGAACATTTGAATATAGAGTCAGTGTTACCTAGTCTGAAAAATATTTCTACCTGACAATACCCTAAAAAAATTACAAGTAATATTCTATAATATTAATTATTTATATTAAATGAAATAAGTAAATAACAATCAACATATTTCCAGTATCCATAGACAACGTAACTACCATCCACCACAGATAATATATTGTAATATATCGCGTCCTATGTTTATTTAATTCCGCAAAAAAAATTACTAAAAATTTTTTACTACAAACACCCCCTTAAAAACCCGCTGTAGATCTGTACTCCCCCTAAATTTAAGGGAGCACAGACAAGATAATGATGTAAAGTAGATAGTATAGAAACAGAGTAAAGAGATATTATAATAGATCATAGAATCTAGAACAACTATAGACCATAGAGTATAGAGGGTAGAGTACAGAGTAGTTGTTAATGTCAAACATCACAGATCATAAATCCTATGACTAATAAAGAGTATAGACTTAGGGAAGCGCAAATGTGTTATAAAAAAAAACAACAAGAATTTATTATCGTCCCCACATTTCTATTAAATGAATAAAACATGTAAACATTTGTTCACGCTTCACTTCGCGGAGAATTCGCCTCATACATTATTATTAGTGAAAATTCGTATAACCCGACAAAAACCGTAGGAATTATGTTCATTTGGGAGTTAATTATGGGTTATATTATACACGCAGACGTACGGTATCACGGCTTGATGATTTGAATATTTTTTATCATTATTTTTAAAATGCTGTTTGTGTTTTTTTTGAAGTGAAACTTCTTTAGAATCGTTGTGATTTCAAACCGGATGCAACGGAAAAAACGACAGGTAAGAGACACAAATACAAAAATGTGTAGGAAAGAATGAGACAGAAATATACATACTATTTTATATTATTATATATATTCATCTCATTCTTTTGTCGATTTACTGAAGTTTCACTTCTATCGTGTGTGAATCGCACACACACCTTTTTTTTTTTATGTAACTAGGTCGGCAAACAAGCGTACGGCTCACCTGATGGTAAGCGCTTACCGTAGCTTATAGACGTCTGCAACACCAGAAGCATCGCAAGCGCGTTGCCGACCCTATCCCCAATTCCCCCCAGGAGCTCTGGTCACCTTACTCACCAACAGGAACACAACACTGCTTTAGAGTAGTGTTATTTGGCTGTGATCTTCTGTAAGGTCGAGGTACTACCCCAGTCGGGCTGCTCCATATTTGAGCAGAAAGTTTCCTGCTGTGCCCTACCTCAGTTTGTTTTCTAAAGTAATAAATAAAAAAATAAAAATTAATAGTATTTTCGAGGGTTTTACTTAAGACAAAGCTACAGTATATATATTATTATTTCGTATGAGATAAGATATGAGAGTGAGCGAGAGGGAACATAACGCATATAGACGCACTAGTGTAACACTGAAGGCAATAGACATTAGTCTACACTTCTTTTTTAATGGGTTTTAATGTGCTTAAGTATAAAACATTCTGCTAATATCACGTATAACGAGAAAAAACACGGAGGAGACTGAGCGGTATTTCTTCGACCGATTATTATGAAATTTTGTGAGCATATCGGGTAGGTCTGAGAATCGGTCAACATCTATTTTATATACCCCTATAATATAAATATATATGTCGGTGAGTAAGTTACGCATAGGTTAACTTAACCTTAGGTTTGCTTTAACAGAGGGCCTGACGACTTAAAAGAGATCATAATATTTCATTATTTATCGGTTCAGTAGCATCCACGTTGCGTTTACCTAATACTCCATTCAATATCATCATTCATCACCCTTTGTAGTGTTCTTCAGTATTACCCGCTCTCCTCCTCCTTCTCATCATAAATCTCCGAGTTATATTTTTAATAGAAAAGTTTTGAATTGGAGTGCAATAAAAAAACGTCTTTTACCTACAAAATATAATTTTGTTTTGAATGTAGAGTCAGTGTTACCTACCTACTCTCAAAAATATTTTTACCCCTTGTAGTGTTCTTCAATATTACCCCATGTCCTCCTCCTTCTCATCATAAATCTCCGAGTTATATTTTTAATAGAAAAGTCACTCCAATTAAAAACATCAGTGTTTATTTATTTCTACTACAAAATATATTTTTTTTTTACCGACAAAATATAATTTTCATGTTAAATTAAAGCCCTAAAAAACAATTTGCTTTCCTTTCAATCAACCGCCTCATTATGCTGCTTTCGACAGTAATTGATGTCTAAAACGTGATAACTTTTTTTCTTAAAATTCATTAACTAACGATAATTACATTTGAAATGTTCTTGAATTTAGGAGATAGATCTCCAGTTTTTTTTAATACAAATCTGATATAATTAGACTTTTTTTATTTCATTAGTGAGTTCCGTACCTCAAAATGAAAAAATAAGAACTCTTATAAGTTTCCTTCGTTGTCAATCTGTGACTATTTTTATCAAGTTTCGTAGATATGCGAGGTTGAAATTAATATCAATAATTCCAATCTACTTTTCCTTGAATCTGTGACTGGAACTGAGACATAGTTGGTTATCATCATCATCACGACCCGTCAATGACCCACAGGTCTCCTCCTCAGAATGAGGAGGGTATTAGGCCATAGTCCACCACGCTGGCCCAGTGCGGGTTGGCAGACTTCACACACCTTTGAGAACTTTAGGGAACTCTCAGGAGTGCAGGTTTCCTCACGATGTTTTCCTTCACCGTTAAAGCAAGTGACATTTAATTTCTTAAAACACACATAACTCGGAAAAGTTAGAGGTGTGTGCCTGTGTGGGGGGTCGAACTTGGACCTCCTGGACCTCGACTGCTTAATTTGCTTAATTGGTTATACAAGAAAATATATTTTTTTGTATAACCAATTAGGTTAGGTCGAAGACAGTTTTTCTTCCTACTCGCACTTAGCCCTTTTTATCATTAAATAAGAGGGATAGTAAAAAAGTTTATCTATTCGTAATAAGTCTATTCGTAATTATGTCCTAAAAATAGTCCCTTCTAATGTAACAAGGTTTACATAGTAAAGTTCTCTTCCAGGTTGAAGACTTGCCTATTAAGAGATACAGAGAGAGCCAGACATAATATGTTTATCATAATTAATCTAATAGCATGTTCTTCATTTTAACAATCTAAAAAAACATACTACGATGTTGAGTGTTTATATATAGAAAACATTAAATTAAACAAAGTTTTATTTATAGCAATAAAATACTCATAAAAATTCAATCTTATTGTTACAGGTTAAAAAATGGCGCGGATTACGCTAGTTCTACTTTTGTGCAACATTTTAACTCTTCCAATATTAACACAAAGTAATGAGGATCCGATGATGGATCTCGCTGGTTCTTTGCTGCAGAATGTTGTTGGTAACTTCCTACAAGGTGACGGAGCTAAGAATATAGGATCACTTTTTGGACAGGATAATGGTGGAGATGTTTTGTCAGGTAAGATACAAACAGGTTAAGGAAACTATAAGCTTTATAATTTAACAGAACCAGAACATACAGGTTCAGTTCAGTGCAGGTCACCTTAATGGTGAATATCTTAATAAATACTCTTTGTAATTTGTAACCCTGAATACATTTCAATACTGGTACTTTTAATATTTTAATAGTACAGTAGAACGCCGATAAACCGAATCGCCAATTATCCGAATCGGTCCTAAGCGTAATATAAAAAATTAAAACCAAGTAAATTTTGTTTGATTTTGTTGTAACAAGTTGGAACTCGCTGGAGTCCAGATATATTCCAACTGTTATGTTGTTTTTTTTGCTATTATTGTTATTTTTTTGTCACGCCTTGGGAATGATGCGTTCGCTCCAGGCTTTCTCAATATATAAATATATTTGTTATAAAAATTGGCGTTTTAAAAAAAATCAAAGTTAAAAAGTAAAATATCCAAAAGAAATAGTCCCGCTGAGTTTCTTGCGCCCATTCTTCTCAGGTGTAGGTTAGGTCGTTTCCGAAAGGGTGGTAGATTCCGACGTTCAATAAGAGAATGTAAGTTCCAATATTGAATAAAAAATTTTGACTTTGACTTTATTATAGTTGTAAATACTTTGTATTTTTGTAAAGGCCTGATGGAGTTGCAACTTACCCTGGTCGAGATGTTAAACTTAATAAATTTTATTCGATGTGTGACAATTCGTTTTTCTTTATTACTTTCTCTATGTCGTCTATGTCCGATTATCCAAATTTTCTATTATGCGAATCGACCCCGGTCCCAATTACTTCGGATAACCGGCGTTCTACTGTACTAAAAATAATAACAACCAGTAATCTTATTTTATAGGTTTGGGCAGCTTATTGAGTGGTCAAGATGGTAAAATAGATCCATCGCTTGTAGGATCTATGGTGTCTATGTTTGCTCAGCAAATGGCATCAAATCAGAACCAGAGACAAAAAAGAGAAGCGGAGTCAAATGATCTAAACTTAGACAGCATTTTGAGCATGGCATCAGGATTTTTAGGAAACAAAAACACCGCTGGAATTTTGCCTTTAGTCATGAATACGTTGAGCGCATTTTCAGATGATGAGGCAAATAAATTAGCTGATGGCCATAAAGGTCACTCGTCTTTTCTTCCACCATTCTTAGAAAAGGCCCATCTATATTGGGATATATTCATTAATTCAGAATTAGGTAGAACTATTTGGGAAAAGTCTGGATTTAAGCGCGCAATGAAGGCCTTTATTGGACCTGATGGTAATATTAGCTTTGAGCAAATGTTTAAGAGTTTTGAAAATCATTCGTTTAGACGACATTGGATCAAAGCTGTTGCTAAATATTTGACTGATATGGTCGTCCATATTGCTAAGCCAGAAGTTTACCAGAGGTAAGATTTCTAAATCTTTTTCTACGACCACAAAAACTGCTATTTTTTAGATAGTTTTTGTATCATTATCATATTATTATTTCTCATACACATTCTTTAGTCCTTTGTCGTTATAATTTCCTTCTATTATTAACCACTCAGACACTTTCGAAATTATCCTGTTACTGTTTTATCTATTCATTCTTTCTGAAAGGTTCCACTCCCACATTTATATATTTTCTTTGTTGAAATAACTGAATAACAAAAGGAGTTATTTATATTCAAAAAACGCAAGTACAAACTTGGCGCCAAATAGGATTAGACCGCAATATGTTTACAGAGGCACAGACCCACAGATCACTTGTTTACGGAAATGAGGGATTTGTGTAAAACATATCACGTTCAGCCTTAAGATGCTTTCGGTGTAAAATGTAAATCACTTTAATTATTTATATCTGAACTCTGTGACGTAATATTATTTTATTTTTTACTAAAATCACCTCCAAATAAATACGAATAATAATAATCTTTATTACCATAAAAAGTCCCTGATTCCTGAGCTAGGCTTAAAGACCTACATAATACAGTGTCATAGTACAGAAATCAGTGTCCTCTCTCATATTTTAGTGACATACCGTTATATGTGAACCAAAAAATAAATGAATATTACTTACTGTATACTAGAAGATTAGTGTGGTGTACGTGAGTGTGTAGTGTGTATGTGTGAGTGTGTGTGTTGTATATATTTTGTATTTATATGTATTTTGTTATACATATAAACTGCTTTAAAATTATGTTGTCGTCTTGCTGAAGTTCGACACATAACAAGTGAACATACATTTTTAATGACACGTTGTTTACTGTATTCGTCGGCATGATAGGATCATGACTTTTCAGATATTGTTATAACATTTTGGTATTTGAATGAATAACTTGATTAAAAAAAACGTAAAGAGTAGATGAGTGGATGATATAACGAATAGATCAGCTAATGATATTAGTAGATAAATAGATGATTAAATGAGTAGACCTGTAGGTGGATAAGCAGTAGAGTAGATGATTAAAAGAGTAAATGACTAGATGATAAGAAGAGTTAATGATGATAGATCCTACAACGTTTTAGAACGTCAACAAAAAGATACTAACAATAATTCATATTTTAGATACCTATCATCAGCTCAATATATAGTCAACACCTTCCTGGACTCTCAAGGTTTACCCAAGAACATGCACTTTGACATGAAGAACCCTGAGAAATCAATAACGAAGCTGTCCAACTTCGCGTCGAAGAGGTTCTTTGATATGGACACTGACGTCTCTGAATATGTTAAACCAGCTATGGCATATATGAAGGTAAGACTACCCTCAGTTTCCGAGTTTTTATTACATCTCAAAATCTTGGTGTATTTTCCCAAAATTAGTATGTATAGTTATTTGTCGGAATGTCTAAAATGTAAATGGTTTAATGGTTGCAATCTAGAATATCGACTTCTAATTACATCTTTACACTTTTGAGGATTTCCGAAAATGTCGAATTCTCGACATTCTCGAACATGGTTTCTCAAACTTGTTTTCCCATAAATGCCTCAAATATCAACATGATCTAAAACAACGTTTTCCAAATATGCTAATAGAGACTTCTGAGATGGTCAGAATTTCTACAACGACATCTTTCATCTTCTTCTTTATTTCCCAAAAATCTCGATAACAAATTCAGCGATTTTAGGTAATTAAGATAAAACAGAAAGGTGAATTTTTGCCGGCAAGCCTACTGTGTAAGCCTAAGGTTAGGCTAACATAAACCTAACCCTACACAAGGCTAACCTAACCTAACGTTGTGGCAATTACATTGTACATTGACCCTAATTGAACAATACCCAGCACTAAAACCACTGCACTGCACAGAACACTTTCACTAACACTATTTAGAGACTACTTCACTCCTTGAGACTGCGCAAGACTAAGACTACAGTCAGACAGTCGAGAGCATATCATATAGTCGAGATTGTTAAAATGACAGAAGTGTCTACTACCCTACTCTAGCGCCATCCAGATGACCTTTTTTTGTCAACAAGGCCTCTAGATCAATAATGGCACACGGGCGCTACATAGGCTAGAGACGGCGGTAACTATTAATTATATCCTTGGTTTTTACAGCAAACCCTAAAAATGGCGCAGACAGCATCCCAAAACCTGGCAACTCGGTCCGATTACCACGCAATAGCAGACAGGCTAACAGACACGCTTAACTTGGAAGTAATTGAACCAGTTCTGAGAGTATACCGCGCGTACAAACATTCAGTCAACGCTCCACACTGTCAGGAACATTTGATGTGTCTTGTTAATAGACATCATGATCAAGATAAACAAGGTATTTTTAAAAAATAATTATTGTTAAATCAAAAACTAATTACTAAACATTTTGAGCGCGCCGCTATTCCGTCCATTACCCCCCTTTCCACGCTTCTCCATCATCAAACCAGGTTAGTGACAGCTAGATTTCCAAATTACTATTATTGTATCAGTCAATCGATTCATAACGAATGGCACGAGTGGGTGGTGGGTGTCATAACATTTTCCTATATAACACTGAAGGCTGCCATATCCTCCAAAGCATTAAATGCGCCGTGAAGTTTTCAGTTTTGAATAAAAAAAGTTGGTTCAAAAAGCCTCGAGCGAAGCCTATTACACACTTATGACTTAAAGTAATTCTAGAGAGGTGCGCCAAAACCTACTGGAAGGGCGTAATCAGATTATTGTAGGCGAGCTAGGACAACAGTTGCATTTTTTATGTCTTCCTAAAAATTAGGGTTAAAAAAAATATCGGCGCTCGTGAGTATTTATTTAGTACAACAGCACAGAAGATCCTTGGCGCGTTCCTGGCGATATCAATAGCATTATGATTACTTACAACGTCCTAATCGAGATGTCCAGGATTCAATTCCTGACATCTGACTTTGACATTTTAGAGTTTTGAGTATTTAAAGCAATTAAATATTACTTGCATTAATGGTGAAGGAAAACTTCGTGAGGAAACTCCTGAGAGTTTTCATCATGTCTTCAAAGGTAGGCATCATAATCTCCCACACCATGGAGATTATGACTACCGGGTCGTAGCCGTCGGGTCGTATGCTGGTGATCGGAAGCCAGTCGGGGAACAAATCCCCTACCACCAAGGGGTGCTGGTATACTCGTCTCATACTACATGCCCTTCCAACGGCAAAGGGGAACTATATTCTGACCATTCCCCTTACGGAGTTTAACAACGACAACGACAGACTTCAATCGTTTCGAAATTCTTTTTCATGCAGTTTATGTCTCCCGAGTGGTGCCATTACCATTGCCGTGTCATTCAATAAATATGTCGGAAACAAATTGAAAGGAATGGCCTATATCAAAAGCTATACGGGCGCAACACAGTCAGGATAGAACTAAACGATACGATCTCTTAATATTCTGACAGGAACCTAAGCAGTGCCTTGGACTTGTGACCAAGGTGTAAGCTTAAGGAATTCCTTTATTCGAACATGTCGAGTCCGGCACGCACTCGGTATTTTATAGCAAAACTTATTATTAAAACGAAGCTGTTTGAACACCTGACGTGCAGGTGGTACGCGCAGGTGGCCTAAGGCGCACGTACAAGTGGCTTGTGCACTGCTACCGACAAATACATAAATCCGTTGTAATTACCACTAAAGATAGACAGTATAGAAGTTAGACCTTTTATACAAAAAGTTGTGGTGTTAGGTTTAAATCGGTAATACAATGAACTCACGATCTCTCGCGAATTAGTCGTTAAGGTGATTGAACTTAACGGCTTTTAAATAACATTTTTTTCTTATATAGTTATGGTTGATGGGTTAGTAAAAAAAAATCTGGTATACAGCTATTTAATACTTAATATTGTTAACTAGTCAACCAGGCCCGGCTTCTTTCGAGTGAATTTTATCCCGTGTATTTGTTTATATTTATGACGCCTTTCAAGCGTTTTATTTCAGGATAAAAGGTAGCCTATATTATTACTCAAGATCTAGTATATATCTGCGCTAAATTTCATCAAAATTGGTAAAGCAATTCTTGAGTTATAGATGGTTTAACTAACCCGACTTTGTTTTAAAATAATCTATATACATTTAAATTTGAATAGGCATGGTTTTTCAAGTAATTGTTTAATTTCCAGGTCTTCCAGGTTTCAAAGCAGGTTTGACTAAACTAAGCAGTTTGGCTGCATCAGCTGCATTAAGTTATCAGAACGGCAAAGGATTCTGGGATCTGTATAACGCTATACAGAGTGATGTTAATTGTGAGGTAAGATATTAAAAAAAATTAATACATATTTGTGTGTGTGTATACTAGTCGACCCGCGCGACTTTGATCATGTGTAGCTCCGCTCCTATTGGTCTGATTATGATGATATATAGCCTATAGCCTTCCTCGATAAATGGGCTGTCTAGCACTGAAATAATTTTTCAAATCGGACCTGTAGTTCCTGATATTAATTTCAAAATGTATATTTTCAGGCAAAATATCCTGCAGACTGCGCCACATTCCACGAACACGAACTGAAAGTAACTACCGAAGTATATCATAATGAATTATAAATGTATATTTAGTTTAGATATAATTTTGTAATTTATTATAGTGCACCCAAAAAAATAAAACCCAAAGGCAAAAAAAAAATTAAATAAAAACAGCGAGGACATAGTTATATACAATCTTTTATAAGCATGTGCACAATGGATGGTCTATCTTAAAAGCTACGATCGAATAACTGACATTAACCCAAGCAGTGTCTTGGGCTTGTGACCAAGCTCGTAGGTTTAAAGAACTCTTCAACACAATTAAAACACTCGCCTCAACTGTCCAGGTTCTCCTGTCCAAGGTTAGGTTTAGGCTTACACAAGACTGATCTAATAATGGAGATAATTCTGATTACTTGTGTAAAGTTAATTCCAGAGTATTAGAATGTAAAAAAAATATTTTAGTAACTCTCCTAGAAAAAAAAAATATGAATTTGTTATCTGTATTTTAACAAGTGTATTTTAATCTGTCAAAAAAATACGAAAAGTACGAAACTAAAATTAAATACCCAATACAGACAGTATTTTATGATAAAATGGCATATGTTTGAATAATAGCAACACTTTTTTTAACCGCCCAATCTCCTTGTTGTTTTTCTCATTAAACGAGATTGAAATTACATGGCTGTATACTATAATATCTTTGCTATTACGGAAGAAATAAAAACAAGCAATCAATATAAACTAAACAGCATTGAAGGAAAACATTTCGATTCCCTTTTTCCCTTTAGTTTTATGGTGACAAGCTGAAGGACAGGTTCAAATCTCGGCTAATTGAGTACCAACCTACTAAAGACAAGGCTGTACGGTGTAATACCTTTGCCTTTTTTTCTTTTATGGAATAAAAAAATAATACGTTTTTTCCTTTATTTGTATGTATTTGTTTCTTCTGTGATTTGAATATCAGCCTTATAAATTCAAATATGAAACGATCTAAGCGTACAGACATGACAAGGCTGTTCGGTGTAATACCTTTGCCTTTTCCATGATGGAGTAAGAACGGAGAAAAAAAGCGTACAGACAGCGGGAAGCGACTTTGTTTTATAGTTAGTCTGTGAAAGGTTTTATTTTTTTGGGGTAAATTTATTTCCTGTATTAAATTAGTAAATTTTATTTTAATATGTATTAAGGTAATTTTATTTAATATAAAATAGATAAGTTTTAATAGATTTCTTTTAAAATTCAGTAATGGCATTTATTAGATAATATTTAATTTAAATTTTTAAAATTACCAAAATTAATATTTATTAATTTAATTAAATAAAAATTAGTATCTTTGTTATAATAATATTTTAATTAAAAATTTAATATTTATAATCTGTTAGTAAAATAAAATTATTTTGTTTTTTAATATAATTATTTGAGTAGCAAAGAGATTATAATATAATCTTTTTTTTTTAAATATGTAGATAATAAAAAAAATACTTAACGTGAAAAAAAAATAAGTAAATTTCATTTCAAAATAATTGCAAGTGTTACCAATGTTTTTGACTTTTCAGTGGGTAATTTTTGTTTCATTTATTGGCAATACTGTCAAACTATAACGATAAACGAACTTTTCGGTTAACCGACTATAAATTATATTTAGTTTAATAGAATTAATGATTATTATAAGCATGACTGATATTGTGACTTAATTATAGAATTTGCTGGACATGGTGCTAAAATTTTGCTTTTAAATTGCAAATATTTTGCAAAATCTCTTACTTTTTCCATAATTTATAAATATAATTTAATTATTACCATGTAAATATTTATGAATATTATAATGTAAAAAACTGGCAACTCCATAAGTTATATATAACGTATAGAGTTAACAGTTACACATTTTTAAATAGATATAGCAGTACTTAAATAAAAAAAAACAATATTAAAAAATATGTATTTTATTTTCATTTTCAAGTTACAATGGAAGAAAAATCTAGAACTAAAAGTGCGTTAACTATAACTATAATAATAAATAAAGATTAAATCTAACACTTTTCAGATCATCTTTCCTCCTTTTCCGATTCATCTTTCTTCCTTTCCAAAAACTCAGAAATTAATAGTTTTAATGTACAACATTTTCAGACAGAAGAATGAAATCTATACTAATATTATATAGAGGAAAGATTTGTATTTTTGGATTTTTGTATGTAACGAATAAACATTAAAACTACTGGACCGATTTCAAAAATTCTTTCACCATTAGAAAGCTACATTATCCCTGAGTAACATAGGCTATATTTATTACAAGAAAAAATTAGAGATCCCCAGAAATTCTCACTAAAACCAACACAAGGTGCAAAAAAATTAGCCATAAAATATCTTTCATCGCATGCGCTGCGAAAAGTATTGATGATAGAACAAAAAAATGTTCTACAATATTATAGAACGTATCAATATCTACAAAAAACTTCGCGAGACCATATGTCCAACTATTGTAGTTAAGGCACTAAAACTACTTTTTTACATTTTAAAAGTTGATAAAAATTGCCTATCAAAATCAGACCATGTTTTCCATAACTTTGTATTAATTCTTATCCAAATAAATTATTTCGTAATGAAGACTGTTTCAATACCTGTTAATTACTTTTTGAATTATTGAAATAGGACATTCCAGTCAAAAGATATTACGAAATAAAAATATCAAGATAAATAAAAAATAATCCCAGACGGGCCGCCGGCGCGGTGTGAAGTGCCTCGCAGCGCAGCGAATATTGCGCCGATAGAGGGAGCGACAGAATGCGGGAGCCAAAATGTTAAAAAAAATTATCCACCCGTGCGAAGCCGGGACGCGGGCCCCTAGTGTTCTATAAAGAGGGAATCGTACGATTCACACAATGAGTCTCAAGACTCGACTCATGACAACACTAAAGGTAACAAAATCGCTACGAGCTGTCGAGCGCTTCATTAGGACTCGCGTCGCAAAAGAGACTCGAGTTCTTTTTATGCAGCGAACAGAGTTCGAGTCATCTTTTAATGGAGACTCGTGTAGGAAGTAAAACTCGGTTATTAGTTTTACATAGGTACCAGGATAACATAATGGAATAAGTATACGTAATTAGTAGCCTTGGTGTCTGAAAACGAGGAGAGCCGACCCCAAATAAAGGGATAAGGGAGATGAAGAATACGTCATTAGTAGAGACAAGAATTTCTATCTCTTTTACACAATAGTATAAGCGGATATGACGCTTTTTTTTTATTAAATAATGATTTAATAGCAAAACCAGAAACGGTTATCGAAAGCCGCGTTAAGTAAAAATAAATAAAATAAAAATAGCCTTTATTTATCTCTGATCAATTAAAATACATTGAATAAGTGACATAGGTCTCCCCTAGAATTTTCCACTCTTCTCTCCTCTCTCTCTTCTCCTTCTTTTGGGAGTCCATCATCCCATCTTGGTGGCCGTTAGCCGCGTTAAGTAACTTCGTTGTAATTATTTGTTATCCTCAGGATTCGAGATTATTTTATTGATAAACTCAAGTCTTATACGTTCCGAGTTTTCTTGAAGACTTCAGAGTTCTTTTTAAGGCTCGAGTTGCTATTAAAGGACTCCGCCTCGTCTTTATTTTAGACTAAAAGTTTAAGCAAGTATTGAGTCGTCTTTAAAAATAAGACTCGAATTCTTTTCTCAAGATAATCTGCCCTTAAGGCCTTTTCGATTTTTACTTGTAAGGTCGATTTGACATACATTTTTTTTCCACCACATAAAAAATAAAAAAACAACTTGAATATAATGGAGTATAGAAGACATTTAGTGGCAACATTTGGTGACACTTTTTAAAAACACTGTAAATAAAATATTAGGTTTCATTAATTTTTTTTAAATTTCGGTTCGAGATTTAAGATTCGAAATATTAAAAATTTTATTAGGAAAAAATCTTACGTAAAAAATTAAGATATTTTTAAATATTTAAAACTGAATATTGAATATAATACAATAATTAATATTTTTATTTGATGTCAAATCAACTTAAAAACCTGACTATACCTACACTTTTATTATAATTTTTTTTTCGACACTACTTTTTTCACACAACCTTGCTAGATTAAATAAAATTTAATAAATATTATTAAATTAGATATTTTGTTACAATTATACTAGAATTGTGCATTATCTTAATATTATATAAACATGATTATTATTAATAGCATTTTTATATTGGACGGTTTAAAATTTAAATATTATTTTTCAACTAGTCGATCCGCGCGACTTTGTTCATGTGTAGCTCCGCTCATATTGGTCATAGCGTGATGATATATGGCCTAAAGCCTTCTTCGATAAATGGGCTATCTAACACTGAAAGAATTTTTCAAATCGGACCAGTAGTTCCTGTGATTAGCGCGTTCTCCAGAAAGATATATTATACTTAATGTGCAATTACGTCATTTGTAAAATATACATTTCGTTCTATAAATTAATAATAATTACTTTTTACTTGTAATATTCTTGCACACCCATTCCATTCCTTCCTGTAAATAAAAAAAAATACTATTTAATATTATTCATCTTGTTTTTTTTTTTCTATTAATGTTGCTACTTTAACACAGATACTTTTTTCAATTGTTACTTCATTGATTTTGAGAAAATTTTTGCCAAAAAATTTAGACATTCGAATTTGAAAGTTCCCCATCTTTCCCCTGTATGGAAAAAAATTTATTCAACGTCAAAGAAATGAGTTTTTCGCGATTTTCACCAAAACGGTAAGTTTTATCATAAAAATACTTCAGACAAAAATTGTAGATCACAAAATTATCTACAAAAAGTTTATCAATACTTTTTTTTCTACGAGCCACCGTTTTTGAGATATAACGATTCAAAAAGTTGTAATCATCAGAATAAGCATGAGTACGCCACGTAAATATATCTCTATAGTTTTATAGACATGTAAAACTATACAAACTTGAGTATAAAACTAAGTAAATAAATTACCTTAACCCCAGTCCCATCAGTGGCAACACAGGCTTGGATCTGCCAAGTGCGATCTCTGATTAAATGAAGACCAAGATGTTGAGCCACTTCACTAGCCGGCAGAGCTGAGGGTAATAAAAACAAACCCATGTAAATAAAGTTATATATTTATAGACCCTTAAAGATTAGTTCGGTTTCAGTTTTGGTCGAGTGTCGGCAAAAAACAGGTTTCGGTTTAGTGTGGTTCGGCGGCAAACCGGCCGAAACTACGACCGAAACCGAAACTGCATTGGGGAGTTCTCGCACTGCGATCGGTCATGTTCGGGCGCAACACAGTCAGAATATAACTAAACGTTACGCTCTTTTAATATTCTGACAGGAACCTAAGCAGTGCCTTGGACTTGTGACCAAGGTGTAGGCTTAAGGACATCCTATATTCGATCAAAACACTCACCTCCACTGCTCAGGCTCTCTGTTTAAACCCAAGATTAAGCTCATATAAACCTAACCTAATACAAGACGTGGCAACTAAACTGTAAGGTACTCACGTGACCTTAATCGGACAGCACTCCGAGCACTAACACTGCACTGCACAACACTAACACTATCCAGAGACTACTTCACTCCTTGAGAGACCGCTCACTTGTAAGACTACAGTCAGAGCGTCGATGGCACACAAAGGATCGAGACAGTCAAACCGACGGAAGTGACCACTCCAACGCCATAGATGGTGATGGCGATTCGAGCACTCGATAATCTTTTACTATTCTCCGACATATACTTATTATCTTTAAATTAGTTAAACTCGCGTCAGAACACGAGACCTGATCGAAAATTCGTAAGACGGCAGATCTCAATAATACAATACGGTCTTTTTGAATTTTGTTCTTTGGGAATATTCAAAAATGCACAACGTTAATGTTCAAATTTTTACTTCTACCGGCACTCGATATATATGTCGGAGAATATATAATAGTAAAAGATTATCGTATCTAAATAATATCGAAATCGAATCGTTATCGCCCTCTATGGCTTTAGAATAGGGAAATATAATAGTCTCGACCCTTTATATGCCACTGACAGTCTGACTAAAGTCTTAGTTTGTGCGCGATCTCTCAAGGAGTGAAGTAGTCTCTAGATAGTGTCAGTAAGTGTTAAGTGCAGTGTTGTGGAAGCGTTGGGAGTGCTGTCCGATTAAGGTGCCGTGAGTACCTTACAATGTTGTTGCCACGTCTCGTGGTAGGTTTGCAAACATGCAAACCAAACCAGACCTGGGCTAGGTCTGGTTTGTAGGGATTTTCAATATCCACCTCTTCTCTTATTATTATTATGAAATAAATAAATATAAACCTGCAGCTAAATCTTGTTTATTAGCATACACTAACAACGGCACTCCTCGCAATTTCTCATCTTGTAACAGTTCTGCTAATTCTAGACTCGTCTCTTCCAGTCTGTGATGATCTGAGCAATCCACTACGTAGATCTAAAAAAAAAACATTAATATAGAGCTTAGAAAAACTTAAAAAAATAAGTTTTGTTCAATTTAAGTGATGAATAATTTGGACTTCCAATTGGGTGCCTTTTCTTGGCTATAAAAAGGAGAGGGAGAGGAACTCGTAACGGGAAGAGGCGAGGACAAAAAAGAAGAAGACTGCCACGTGGGTCGGATGGAATAAAAACAGCTTTCCTTTTTATAACTTAATTTTGAGTCCCTAAAAGTATTATTTGTTTTTAAATCTTTGAATGCCTTATTTCCACAACTTAATCGGTAAAAAAAGGAATCGATTATTTTTTTACTGAATTCATGCTGCTGTGCTGTGCCCGCGACTTCGTCCGCGTAGAATAGCGATACTTCCATATAACTTTTCTTCCCCCCTTATTCAGCCCCTTACAATCTTTTTTTCGCATTAAAAAGTAGCTTATGTACCTTTTTAGGCTCTAGACTTCATTTAAATCGATTCAGTAGTATTGGCGTAAAAGCTCGACAGACAGATAGACAGAGTTACTTTCGCATATATAATATTAGTTAGGATTAGGATTATAAATAGGTTTTTTAAATTAGAACAGCACTGTACGGTGTAATACCTTTGCCTTTTCCATTATGGAATAAAAACAAAAAAAAGCTGTCACTGTCAAAGTAAAGTCTTATCAAAAAACATCGATTGGAATCATAACCTAATAAATCGATTAATAAAAAATCGAGATCAAAAATATCGATTCTTCTAAAATCGATCTTAGTGTTAAGTCTGCATTTACAATTTAAATATTGTGCCTCCTAAGGTGAAGAGCCAAAAATTAATCCCAAAAAGTAGTTTTAGAAAAATAACCGAAAAAAATCGAATGTCGATTTCTTGGGGTGAAATATCGATTCACTGAATCGACTCAGTGTATCAGAATAACGATTTTTTGGTCCGAGTGTGGCTCTGTGACAGTGTCACTACTCATTAGTGTCAAGAGAGTTATAATGTTGTATTGGTTGTATATAATAATTTAAACATTTAAAACATTTAAAACACAAAATTAAACTAACTTACTAAAATATCAGTGTTCTCAAAATAATTCCTCCAATATGGCCTTATCTTCCTTTGCCCACCAATATCCCAAACATTTAACTTAAAGCCGTTGGACAGAACAGATTTGATATTAAATCCAGCTGTGGGAGTCACGTGGTTTATATCTTCGGCAGCCAGTTGCTTTAGTAAAGTAGTCTTACCAGCGTTGTCTAATCCGAGTAATAGTAAACGCAACTCCTTCTCTGAACCAGAACGCAACTTCTTCAAAATACTTAAAAGGCCCTAAAAAAACAGTTACTTAAAACAAATACATTTTAATAATTATTAAAAGATTTCTATTAATATGGCTTAGAAGCGTAAGCCATATTAAAATGAGTAAAAGAATGTACACCACATAGGGGAAATTCATTTATTACGTCAGACTATTTTCGTTAATTTTTGACCTCATGCTATAATAAGAAAAAATAAAAAAATAAGAATAGGCCGATTTCAGGGAAAATACATTCAGTAGTTTTAGAACCTATTCATTAAAAACAAACATACAAACAACAAATCATTATAATATAAGTGTGAAAAAATAAGGGGGAAAAAGTATAATTATTTTAAAAAACTGATATAAATTGAGACTACTTGCTACTTTTTTTTTAATTATTTTATTTTTATAATCTTAACGAGCCTAGTAGCGATACTTTTCGAAAAATATCGATTCAAATCGCAACCTTTCGAATCGATTTCGTTTGGATTAAGAATGTAAACATTGTGCCTCCTAAGTTCAAAAGCAAAAAAAGATCATTATCGTCAACGGAGCCTTAGGTCGAGGTGAAAAGAGATTGTTTTTTGCGCCCGCTGCGGTGAAGAGCAAATAAAAGATCAAGGTGGCGACAACGCGAAAATTCATTTCATAAAATTGGCAGCCGGTCAGTTGATTTTTAGAAAAATAATAGAAAAAATCGAATGCTGATTTTCTAGGGTGAAATATCGATTCAGTGCTATATATGTCGATTTAAAGGATCGATTGTTTCGTCCGAAAAATCGATTCACTGATTAATCGATCTCGGATTGCCATCCCTAAATTAGATACTGCTTAAGGTTGCAGTTATTCTGCCAAAAAAATTATAAGCCAATCAGAATTCAAATTCTTAATCATTATAAAAGGAAGATTATATAAACATAAAGTAGAATTTCTTTATAGCCCCTACTATCACTTTTAAAACATAAAATCAGACTCATTGTACTCACCATGTTTAATAGTTGACTAGAATAAAGATTTCCAATGATTAAGCACTTAATAGGACAACATCATATTAATTAAAATATGAAAGTCACAATCTTCATGTAATACTGCTTTGTTGACTACAACGTTTCCATGGTAACGGCTTTGACATTTGACATTTAAAATTGAGCTTGTAGCAGAGATATATACAGAGCTATATAGAGGTTAATGGTTGTAGTCATGAAGTTATAGGTAAAGATGGCGGCCATGATGGTTTGTAGTACGGCTTGTAGGTACCTTTTATAGAGATATAATATAGAGGCCAATTATGGTACTTATTTGTTTTGTTCTGACGTGAAAACTCGATCTTAAATGATTTAATATTTTTTGCTTTCAATATGCATATTAATTAACTATAATTTTTTTTTAATAGTTTATTTAAAATTTTTTGCAGATTATTTCAACGTTTGCGATATCTCCAGCATCTTTCCTCTTTTTTTTATGCTAGAAAAGGTGCAAACGAGCAGATGGTCCACCTGATGGTAAGTGGCCACCATCGCCCATGGACATCGACAAAACAATAGATGCCCTCTTGTTTTGTCGATGCGTTGCATCCTCTAAGGTAGAGTAGGGAGGGGGAGTGAAAAAGAAAAAATGCTGTGGTCTCAACGAACCCTGAGCTAGATCCCAGAGTCCACTAGATCCACAGCATTAATGGGATGGGAGTGGGAGGGGGAATTAGATTTTACAAAAAATCTATATAGGATTTAGGGGGTAAAATTCTTTTAGTTTATATTATTTTTATTTTTTAATGGTATGTCCAGGTAATATTTTTGAGTTGGTAACACTGTCTATATCACGAATCAGACGATACTGTAAGGATGGCGATATTTTCCTAAAAAGATCGATTTGAATCGCTATCGATTCATAATAAAATCGAGACTAAAAAGATAGATTCCTCAAAATCGATCTTTTTCTCGGGTTTACATATAGAATGTGTATTCTGAATATTCTGCCTCCTAAGTTGAAAAGAAAAAAAAAACTATCTTAATTGTCAACGGAGCCTTAGATCGAGCTAAAGCGAGGTTGTGTTTAGCTCTCGCTGAGGTGAAGAGCAGAAAAAGGTAATTGTTGCTAAATCTCATTTCATAAAATCGGCAGCCAATTGGTCGAATTTTAGAAATAAAACAGGAAAAATAAAATGTCAATTTTATAGGGTGAAATATCGATTCATTTGATCGATTTAGTGCTAAATATCGATTAATCGATCTTCGATCGCCATCACTACGTCACTGTCAAGTGTCAATGTCAAATTTGTTGTAACACGCTTCTTTTATCCGCACGTGTATTACATTTGTTTATATTTCTGCAAATAAAATATACTTAAACAAAAGACTACCAAAATGGGTAAAGTGAAACAGGAGCCTGTAGAACAGGAAGAGAAACCTGACGTAAGCATTAAAGGAGAGCCACAATCTTACGATGAAAAGATAGAACATTGCAGTGTTATTGCCAAACCTATGGCTCCTAAGAAATTGAGTAAAAAGATATATAAACTTATCAAGAAATCCAGTAGCCATAAGAATTTTATAAGGAACGGTCTTAAAATAGTACAGAAGCAGCTACGATTGGGTGAAAAGGGGTAAGTTGTTTTGAGGTTATAAAAATATTTTCTCGTAAACAAATAATAAAGATTGCTTTTTAAGTGGCTCAAATATTACCTATTGAAATTACTATCATAAAAAGAACAAGATACTTTGATCTATGTAAGTTTAAAATGTAAATATATAAGTACATATAAAAAAATCTTTATTATACATTTCAATATACTTTAACCAAGGGAAGGAAAGACTTTCCTAGTGCTGACGCAATGAATGATGGTCTAGTTTATTCCTAAGTAATAAGAAAGTAAATTAAAATAAAAGTTGATATGGCTATGTATATTAACTATAATTAGGAGATTCTATATTGAGGAGGAGGGAGAAATTATATATATTGAAAACAATAAGAGGGGTGATGATATTGAATGGACTATTGGGTAATGTAGATACTGCTACTGAACCGTAACCGTCCAGTGAGTGGGATTTAAACCCACAATTTATCAAGCGTGAATCCAAAACCTCAACTACTTATGCTTCAAATAATTATAATAACATTATGATCTTTTACAATTACAAGAGAAACCCAAGCAGTTACAAGTGAAGTTGTGACTAAGGTGTAGGCTTAAAGATGTCCTTTATTCAAAAGAAACACTCACCTCCACTGTCCAGGTTTTCCATTTAAATCTAAGATTAACCTAAGCCTAACTTACACGTCAACATATCCATATTTATTTTCTGACAATTTATAAGAATTGTAATATAAATAAAAAAAAAATAATAAAAAATAAAAAAGCCTTTAATTTCTGGTTTCCTGTACAAAAATTATTTACAAAGAAAGGAAAAAAAATAAACAGTTTGATTTAGGAAAAATAGGAAAAACAATTATCTATAATTAGAAGTAATTGTTTTGCACCAGAACCTGCTAAGAGGTGAAGGCCTCTTCCAGAGATTTCTATTTAATTCTATCCATACCCAGTTAGGTCAAAGTCAAAGTCAAAGTGTGCTAGTAGCCAACCTCTCTTTCTTTTGTCCTCTGGACCTTTCCATATGGTTACTTAGGATGACCACCTCTCGTCTTAAGAGATTCATAAGAATTGTATTTCATTGATTTCTTTTTTATTAAATTGATTACTTTATAAAATAGAACGCTGTCTAGATAAAATACAGACAGACAGATAAAAGAATTGTACATAGAAAGATAAATAAAACATATACTATCTTTTCCAGGATTGTAGTATTTGCTGGTGATATATCACCGATAGAAATCATGTGTCATTTACCAGCAGTCTGCGAAGAGAAGGATGTCCCATACTGTTACACACCTAGTCGCAAGGACATCGGATCAGCTATGGGCACCATGAGGGGTTGTATCATGGTGCTGGTTAAAGAACACGAGGATTATAAAGACTTGTATGACGAAGTTAAAAGTGAAATAAAATTACTCGGACATCCATTATAATACTTAAGTTAGCTTTAACATAACTGTCTATTTTAGCTTTAAGTCTGTTTCAAGGAATTTACATACTAACTGGAATGTGCACATGCACTCAAAAAGTTCCGAAGAGTACAGCCACTATAGGGGATTCTATTTAACTGTTTAAAATTATATGTATGGCATATTCTCACAAATACCCTTAGTAAAAACCCTGTAAGAAAGAGACAAAATCCCCCTTAGTGCGGTCCCGCTCGGACCTATTTAGCTCTTTCGTGTTGCAAACAAATGTCAACCTTATGCTAATTATTTCAAGGTGCATATTTGAATATACAATATTCTTAAGTGAGTGTTCAAGTTATGATATAAATTCCTTGGTTTTATTACATCCATAGACAATAGATTAAATACAGATTTTGTATTTACAATCTAATTCCTGATTTTTCAATAAAAAATATCTTTTACTTTTATTTGTGTAAATTTATTTACTTATAGTAACTCATCTTGCTAGTACATGAGAACGTCATTGCTGTACTGTACAAATGTTTAAACAAAATTTAATGTTAGTGGCGCAATCTAGCATGCGTGGGAACAAATCTTATACAATATATAAAGAAACAGAAACTAGTGGTCCGGTTTGAAAAATTCTTTCAGTGTTAGATAGACCATTTAACGTGGAAGGCCGCCCCTTAAGGTTATGTATCATATCATCGCTACGAGCAATAGGAGCGGAGCTATACGCGGACGAAGTCGCGCGGGTCGACTAGTTAAATTATATTTGTAACGACGTGACGATTTCAATATTTAATTTATAAAAAAATATATCGATATATGTTGAAAAAAAATATCGATATTTCGATTCATCGATATTTTACTGTGAAAATATTTTAAGTGATGTGATCGGAGTTTGGTGCAGTCCGCGATTGAATACATGCGATGATAGTGGAGCCACTGAGAGATAGAAAAAGGGAATGACACAGTAGTACTACTTTATATATGTAATGAGCTCTTAAATTAATATCGATTATCGATATTTTGAGATTTAAAATATCGACGATATATATCAATTATTTATTAGCCAAGCCTAATATTTTAAAATTCAATATACTTTTTGATGTCCCTAAAAAGATGTTGTTTATATTATTTTTTATTTAATAATTTTCTAACAGATAATCGTATGGCAACATTGAGCGTTGATTTTCAAATTTGTTTCAATTAGGTACCTATTATAGTAAAACTATAGGGCTGTTGATATTTTTTTTAATATCGGATTTTCGATATATCGATATGTTCAAAAATATCAATATCGGAGTTTATATCGACAAAAAATATTGATATTTTCATATAGGTATCGATATATTTAAAAAAATTAAATTACAAATATAAATTACAAATAAGTAATAGTCTAGTCAGTAACATAGAACATATGCCTTTTTGGTCTACTTTTTTTAAGCAGTCTCCGAAAAAAATGCAAAAGTTATTAACAATTAAGTAAGAAAAGGAATTTGTTTTTTTTGCAAGATTTCTAAAAACGAGATTTAAACGAGGAAATTTCCCAAAATTAAAAAATTTTTCAAAATTGAAATTTCCTCCTCTTTAAGAATCTATTTTTAAAATTGGAAAAATCTTTATTGCTTTTTTTTATGATGATTTTTATTCTTTGTTGATGATGTTGTTAAATATAGGACGAGAAAAAATAAAATTATTTAAAAAAAATATCGAGTCGATATCTACATTCTAATATCGAAAAATATTAGTAATAAATATCGATTAATTTAAATAAAAATATCGATATTTTATCAAGTCCTAATTCTCATTTCGGCGGTTATCTTTTTTGTTGTGTAATTTTTATCTGAAGAAACGTCTTGGAGTACTTCTGCTGGCCCTAAAGCTGGCGTTTGTTTTCTGCCTAAGAAATCTCAACCTACCTGTTACTTTGGATGTATCGTCGATGACCTAAAATGGAACTTCTTTTGAATACCAAACCCCCACAAATTTGTTTTTTGAAAAAATTTTTTTTTAGATAATATTTACCATCCTTAGAGTATTTTTGAAATCTCGTTTTATTAGGAAATTCATAGTTCATACAGTTAGAATGTAAAAAATATTTCGATGTCACTCCTCGAAAATTATGAAAACGAGGTTTTTCACGAAGTCGCGAAAAATAATAGTGTCAGGTGTTTAATGTTGATGAAATTAACACCACTTAGATTTTAAATGGCCCAAACTGCTTTGTTTTGAAGAATGAAAATAGATTCAACGTCTACAGCCCTACCCCAGAATAAAATACCGTAGGACATCTTATATATAAAATTCTCGTGTCACAATGTTAGTTACCATACTCCTCCGAAACGGCTCAACCGATTTTTATGAAATTTTGTGTACATAACGGGTTTTTTTTTTTATTAATATATTTATACACAAAGTGTTTTTATTTTCCCGAGTTCGAAAGCCAGCCTTACGTCTGCAATTTGATACATAAATAAGGACTGCCTTCCGCTGTGTCGCACAAGCTCAGCCAAACTTATAACTAAATTTATACATATAAAAATTTTAAAATAAAATCGAGGTGACTTTACAGCCGCACGCCGTAGCGTTTAGAGCAGGCTTTTGGTATATAAAAAGAAAACAAGGATATTTATTTATTTACAGGTAGACAAAAACTTAAATACTAAAATATATAAAACTAATTCTAAATTAAACATACAAAATAAAACAAAACAAATATTTAGAAATAACAATTGGAATAACAAAGAAAGAGATATAAAATTTAGGAATAAACAAACTACTTACAAATCTGATATCGTGTACATATCGGGTAGGTCTGAGAATCGGCCAACATCTATATTTTATGCCCCTAAGTGATAAGGGTGGCCCACGGTAGCAAAACAACGTTTACTGGGTCAGCTAGTGATACTATAAAAGTAACTGAAATAAACAAGCCTAGCTGTATCGATGTCAAATCAAATTTATTACTTTTGAAACGTCAAAAATTTGTCGGTCAGTTTGTTTGTCTGAAGCTACCACCAGCTCGGAAAGCAATTTTCTGTTGAGAAGAGCCGACCAGAAACTCAACAGTCGCTCTTTTTAAAAAGCCATGTTTATATAGTCTGTTATACAAATGATTTAGCTTGAGAGTCAACGTCACTTAGATTCCAAGCATTCACATCATTTAAGTAATCCTGTACATTATAGTATGCTTTACATATTAATGACATCTTGATCCGAGTTTTAAATTGTTGAAGTGGCAAGTCTAATATAGGCTGTCATGTAATGATGTCAGTCATTTGTTTAACTTTCCTAACCGCGTAGGCTGCCGAGCTGTGTCTTCCCGCTTGAGATGATAAACGGAAGTTACACTCAAGTCCAATGTTGTTCCTAAAAAGGTTGTTGATTCAACTATATCTAATTTTTCATTATTTAATAGGGGTGAATTGCTGTTTTTTAACAGTTGGTAAAGCAAATTCAATACATTTTACATCGTCATAATTATGTCGATTTCTCTTCACTTTAAATATAAGGGATGTGTCGTCAGCAAAAAGTACACACAGATTCCTCACATAGTATGGCAGATCATTAATATAAATCAAGAATAAAAATGGACCCAATATTGATCCTTGCGGAACGCCCATTTTTAGATGCATCCAGAAGATTTTACAAAATTAATATCAATATTCTGGGTCCTTTCGGTAAGGTAAGAAGCAACCAAATCTAGTCCGTTACCATGAATACCATAATAGTTTAGTCTTTTAAAGAGCGTTTAGTGTTCTACACATATTTTGAGATTTGTAAGGCTTTGGACAAATCTCAAAATACACCAATAGCATTTTCTGATTTCTCCCACGCGTCATAAATACTCTAATCTCAAAATTCTTTCAGTGTTAGATAGCCCATTTATCGAGGAAGGTTATATTCTATATATCATCACGCTTAGACTAGGGATGCCGGATGTTAGAAAAATACCGATGTCAACATCGAAGCTAAACGATAAACATCGAAAGAAAAACATCGATGTCAGCCAATATCGATTTTTTTGCACACATCGTCATGTGGGCGTAGAATCACATTACAAGTTCCAATACTTGTGTAAATAGACTGTAAAAATAATAATTTTATAAGCGCAGATTCTTTCTACCTATTGCGCTGTTGATATAGTTGAACCAGCCTTCGAAAATAATCGCTCAGATGGCGTTGATGTCGTAATAAAGGTAGAAAAAGACAAAAGGTTTTTTCCGTAGTTTGGTAGTGTTCAGAACTTGATAAATACTTACTGTGTGTGGAAGCGTTTACAGATTTCGTCTGATTGTGACATGTTCGCGACCAAATTCCAAATATGTTTCCCTGCTGACATCGATGTTACGATGTTTTATTTAATTCAACATCGATATTTTATCTTCTAACATCGATGTTCATCGGCCATCCCTAGCTAAGACCAATAGGAGCGGATATTCACGGACACGAAGTCTCAAGGGTAGGCTAAAAAGGATTCTTTACGTAAAACCGCATTGAGGATAATTGAAATAAATAAAACATCCATTACACATAGATTTATTACACTTATTAAAATCTAGGGGTACGTAAAAAATGGCAGATTGTCTGACCGACAGTGAAGATTGGCAAAATACTTTAGGTACTTTTAATTATGCACTAGAATACTAGGGCGACTAAGCTAAACGACTAAATTAGCTCTAGAATACAATTTCAGTATATAATCTGTGCTCGGCGTTACCTATGGTGCCACAGACTCAATCTGCACTCGTCTACAAACTATCTAATTATTTACTGAAATTTATTCTCCAGAATCTAATACTAATAATTGAAGCAATTTTAAAATATCTAAGATGAAACTATATAAAAAAGTATTTACTGTAAATTACATTTGAAATATTATGGGTGTACACTACTTGCCTTTGCCTACCTCATTTTTATACAAACGAAAAAATTTAATGTCAAAAGTAAGGTCTGAAATTTTTAAATTTAGAATAATATATAGTTTCATCTAAGATCATAAATAGTGATGTAACAAATCAAGTTGATTCCGATACCCGATTTCCGGTTTAATCGAGTAATAAATCGAATCGATCGATTCCTCACATCGCTATCAATTAACCCTGCTTGTCAGTGCACTGTCAACGAGATCATACTTTAATTTTTTACAGAATAAAGTGTAAGAAAATAGAACTGACTTTTATACGCAGCTATGTGGATGAAATGTACTACGAGCTATTGCACATTATAGATTCCTTTGTTCGTTTGATCTTGAATGCGCAGAAGGGGAGCTCGGGGAGAGAGCAATGTCGTCACACGTGATTGGTTCTTATGCGACGTTTAAGTTAACGCGCGTCTGTTATTTGTCAAAATAGCAAAAGTCACGGATAGATCCGCCAATACCGACACGCAGGACGCTCACAATGCTCAACTTTCCCCCACTACTTTTTCTCAAACTCAACACGTTTTCGAGCAATTCCATTACTATCATCGATTATTATTATACTCCATGCAATCATTTATTCTAAATTTTTATTTTTTAATGAAAGATAAGGGCCAAACGAGCAGACGGTCCACCTGATGGAAAGTGGCCTCTGTCGCCCATAGACATCGGCAACACTAGAGCGTATCTCTTGATTTGTCGCTGCGTTGCCGTCTCGAAAGTTGAGTTAGGAGGGGGAGCGAAAAAAAGAATGCTGCGGTTTTAGTGGACCCAGAGTTCACTGGAACCGCAGCATTAATGGGATAGGAGAGGGAGGGAGTAGATCGGCTCACATGCGGCTTGACCGGAACGCGTTAAAGACTCTTGGCGGTTGGATTCGCATGGTGGTCACAAGCCAGTCGGGGAACCGATCCCCTACCACCAAGGGGGTGCTGGGTCACTCGGCTCTTACGAGATGCTCTCCCAGGGGCAGAGGGGAATTGTATTCTAACCCGTCCCCTCTTTTGATTTACGCTGAAGTGACGTGCTCAGAAGCTCAGTTAGTTATCGGTATTGAATAGAATAGAACTTTATTTGTGGCACACTACTTACAAAAACAGATAATATGTATTAACAAATATTATAAAAGTGTAGAATTAAAATCAACTTATAAAAAATCATACAAATTATATATTTGCACATTAGTGTGAAGCCACAAAAAGGAAAACTCAGCATTTAGTGGCAACCCTGAGCGAGTTCAGGATTACCAACGCTGGTTTTCAGTGATTGTAATAATAATTTATAATAGTCATTTAACGCTCTTGTAAATGTGGAAAAGAGATAAAGGAATAAATGTGGGCAATGTGTAAAATTGAAAGCAACTTTTTCATAGAATCATAATAAGAAGTTGATGTTAAGGGCCATACTACACAGACGATTCTCCTGGTGCGGGAATCCGCTTGACAAAGCTGCCGCAGACCATTAAACTGTCAGCGTGACCATTGAAGCGTCAGTAGCTCAGTGGTTCGGGGAGGGTTCAAATCCCGGACATTGGAATACTGGCGTGGCCCACTTCTGACACAAGCATGCAAGGAGGAATTACTAGGAGGGGTAAAGGGAATACTAGTAGTATGTGATCTAGTAATCTTAAAAAAAAAAACTAGTCGAAACGCGGTTTATCGCTGTCTTTTCACGACACTAGCCACGATAGAGCGCCCTCGCACAAAGTCCCGCGTAGAATCACGCAATAGCGGGAAACCGCTCGTTTAGTATGGCCCTAAGGCGGGAGTGTCATAGATAGCATAAATCTTACAAATTAGAGAGTAACTGAAGATAAGCGAGAACTATTTTTTTATTATTTATTTAGTAATGATATTAAATTTATGCTATATTTTGCTTTAAAAATTGACATTACTATTTAAGCTTTGAAAAGTTAAATAAACAGTTTAACAGCCAATCCAACGATAACAGATTATTAGCTCTGCTTTCGATTTGCTTTGTGCTAATTTTGTTATCTGTCCCAAAAACCATATACTGTAGCACGTGAAAGTAAAACAAATATACATTCCATAATGTGCAATGCTACGAAGTATACAACGAAGAGAATAATTGTGATTTTGTACTTCAAATTCTTAGAAGTCATAAATTTACTTATAAAATAGTGTCTACTTTCCTATAAGTGTAGCAGATTGGAAATACTTGTAAATATATACAGCGCCATCTGTAGTGTGCTAGATCTAGACATTATAAAATTAAAAACTTAGATTTACGGAGATTCTACATATACACACATATGTAAAAATATAAAGTTTTATATATAACGATTGCAATGGATTATATATCGTCGTCAAAAAATTGTAATAAATTTGTTTTTTTGCTTAGAATTTTTTGCAAATTTATGGTCAGTATTTTTTTTACTCATAATGCATTAAAATTCATTTCCAGTACTATTATGAAGTCTCAACTAAATAAAATCATCATGAGAACAAAAATTGGTTAAAACCAGAAATGCTCAAGTCTTTTGACCCATATCATATTGACGTGACATATGTCATCTTGACATGACAAAAATACTCCGTAAAAAGTTTTAAACAATTTTGAGTTTGACGTGGAGTGGAGTGACGTACACTTTAGCGCCGATATATTGTCAAAAAATATTGTCCAAAAATTATTATGTTTTAAATCAATTAAACTTATTAATTAGTAAAACCGATTGTTTTCAAAAATCGAATCGGTAATTCTGATTTGGACGACGATATAAAATGAAACTACAAAATCATATTTTGTAATGTCGTCACATATTGTGCGTGTAAAACTAACAGACGCAAATAATTATGATATGAAACACTATATATAAATCTATTCTAAATAATTACTGTAACAATCAATCAAGCGTCATCAATTATTTATTAAATGTGGTAACTTCAGTTCAATAATAACAGTATTTATTTGATCGGGGATGGCCGTCAGGGGAAAATGAGTCGAAGAATCGATTTCTGAAGCGCCATGTACTGAATCGAGTAATCGTTTCAATTTTAATTAATCAAAAATCAAAATATGATTTTTTTAGGCGCTACAGTAGCTACCGAAATGTAAAATTCAATTGATGAATAACGATATTTCAAAGCTTGATTTAATCAAGAATCGATTCTGGTTTGTTTGATTCAAATCTTTCTTCAAAAAGAATTGCTCATCCCTAGTTTAAGTGACGAATTTTTTCGCTTTCAAACTTGGTTACCACAGATAATAAAACCATCTTTGGTAACAATTCTCTAATCACAGATCTTGATAAACCCTATCACAGACTACTTATACCACCTACAGCAACTTAGAGAGCGAATACTTAATTTACTTACTAATACATACATACAAACATATATAAAAGTATATAAGTATTATAAAAATCGAATTTACGAAGTCTTAAAATTATTGCGTAATATTCTAGAATAGCGAATCAATAAATATAAGTTAACAACACCGTAAATAATGTTTGAAATCTAACTAAGTCAGCCATATTGAAAAAGGGGTCACGGACACTTGACATATACGACAAAAAAATCTATCGATCAAAATGTATGAAATGAAGGATTGAGTATTGAGTAAGTTCATGAATGGCGCTAGTTTAGCTAAAACACAAATGTACAAAATCATAAGTTACATTCTCCCTGCGTTCCACTTAGCGATCTCAACGCCCACGCTCACGACCGCGGTTTTTCCCGTTCCATTTGTCCGCGAGCGTTACGATCGTTAACCCAAGTGGAACGGGAAATTGAGCGTTTTGAGCGTTAACGTAAATAGTTAAAATGGCAAGTTATAATAAATAGTTTCAAGAGAGTTAAATTTATAATTATTGGTCAAATTATTTTATATTAATATTTTTTATTGATAGATTTTTTAGAAACTAAAATTAATTTTATCTAAATATGCGCTCCAGAAACATTCACTTCCACTAATAAATCTCTATCCGCATCAAATAAAGTTATTTACAATCGTCACCATTTTTGTTGTTATAAAAATGCCGCCAAATTTTGCAACCACAGATCACTAATTTTGCAACGCTCACAACGACCCACTATTTGACACGGGTCGTCGTGAGCTTCGAGTCGAGCACCAGTCATGACGTCATTAATGACGTTTTTGCCGCGACCACAACGCCCGCGATCGTCAAGTGAAACAGGTACATGAGCGTTTGGGGCGTTGAGATCTCTTAGTAGAACGCGCCTTCTGTCCAATATGGAAGCTATTGAAACGACAACGATAACATATTTATTTATCACTAGTTTTAGATGTACCCACGTATGCGAAAAAATAACCAATAGAAGTTAAAAGGAACAGTAGATTTCATATTTGCGTATTGTTTTAGTAATAGACTAAAACATGTCAAGTGGTCTATGTCAGTAAATTTTGGAGATATCTGAACTAAAGAATACATATATTTTAAGACAGGAAACAGCAGAAAATATTACATCAAATTTTTTTTATTAGCGAGGGAGGGGATCAAGCTAAATCCTTCCAAATCTCACTTGACAACGAAAACGGTGTAAAATTGCATGAAAAATTATTTCTAGAGAAAAATTTTTTGGTTGCGGTTCTGTCTTAATTAAAAATAATAAAACAAGTGGTGTTAACAACACGCTTACAGCCAATAGATAAATTTTAAAGAATCTCGCGTGAGATTAGGGGAAGGACTTTATGAAAATCTTACGAAATGTCACCAATTTTGTGTCGAAAAACTCATAAATGCCTCACGTAATTAATGGATGCTTTTCCTTTAAATCTCCTCTAGCTACACCAGCGCCATTTAAATTTCATACTTTTTGAGAAACGATATTTCAACGCTAACTAACACATCAAGTGGTATTAGTCCGAAATAAAAAAAACTATCGTCAGAATACTTTCAAAAGACGGCGTGCGAATGGAATTCTTAATTTTAATCTAGAAATACAATGATATATGAATAAATGGCGTACAAAAATATGACTTGTGTAAATATTAGGTATATATCAATTTAAATAATATTAAATATACGGGACTTAGATTTTATTTTATATGAAAAAAGAAAGAGATAGATTTGAGAATTTATGTGAAATTTTGACATTTACTGTAAGGTATTTTATGTGAGAAATGTGCGATTCTATTGTTTAAAATTCGGTCACATTACTTAGTATAATATTGAGAGTTATTCATATAGGGAATATGCGTGTTGCCCTCCAAACGCTAATCTTTCTACGCACTAGGTATGACGTCACGATCTATAATAATCAATGCTATAAACATTAATATTTTGTGTTATAGAGCGAGACTCCTTACGACCAGACCTTCGTTATTTAATAAAACCTGAAACTTTGAATCACGATTTGAATGACGTCAAATTCCATAAGACCAACCTTCTCCAAAAAAATATAAATAAATGATAGTGATATCGGTATTATTCTAAAGCAATAAATACAATGAATTCACAGACATATTCCCTATTAATATTAATACTAATTATGAAGCAATCCTTACAATATAATAAGCTTTAATATGAACTAACATATATTATTACTTACTCCACGTATTTTGAGAGCCTTTGTTGTTTATCACAATTTTTAGAAACGTCACAGATTAATACTAATTATTTCAGTGCATTCCGCTAAGCGATCTCAACGCCCACGCTCACGAGCGCGGTTTTTCCCGTTCCACTTGTCCGCGAGCGTTACGATCGTTAACCCAAGTGGAACGCGTAATTGAGCGATTAGAGCGTTAACGTAAATAATTTAAATGACGTTAAATAACTATTGGTTAAATTAATTTATATTCATATTTTTTTACGATTGAATTTTTTATATATATATATAATTTAATTAAATCTAAAATTAATTTTTAAATATGCGCTGTAGAAACATTTACTTCCACTAATAAATCTCTATCTGTATCAAATAGTCATTTTTTATGTTTTAAAATGCCGCCAATTATTTTAAAACGTTCACGACGACCGACGATTTGACATGGGTCGTCGTGAGCTTCGAGTGAGCACAAGTTATGACGTCATTAATGACTTTTTGACCACCACCACAACGTTCATCGATCGTCAAGTGGAACGGCTAAATGAGCGTTTTTGGCGTTGAGATCGCTTAGAACGCACTGTTTGTAGATTGCTGATTAATCGTAATGAGTGCTAATATTTGGTTATTTTGTAACGATAAAGTAAATATTAAATTGTAATTAAAAGATGAGTTTTATAAGCAAGCGTAAAGCATACTGATTGTTTCAAATTCTTTGGATTACAGATTGGCGCACTGAGTATATTTTACGCATGTGAACAAAATCATAAAACGGGTAGCAATAAATAACTTAATATTTAAATTTTTAATCCTAACTTAATACTCTTAAATATTAATATCGAAATTCGCCGTTAAGTGACAAATATGACGTCACCATTAATCGCTCGAACTGATTTGGAAAAGTTCAAAATCAGCTTCTATCACACTTGTCTTTGAAACTAGACCATAGATAATATAAATCAATAGTAATAGACGAGTGTGACTAATTCCAGAGAAACCAAAGACAATTCTGTCTTATCATTGTGCATGTACAACATAATGTTTGTATGTATGTTTACGTGTAAATGTGGAATAGCACGAGAATAGTTAGTATAGTGCTCATGAAGCACATAGACACGGGGAGGAGAACCGCAAAACGGAGCGATCTGAAAAATAATTAAAACAGACAACATAATATGTATATAAAATGTACAAAAAGCAGTTCAGGCAATTATTCATCATCATTGTCAACCGTTAATAGCCCACTGCTGAGCCGGGTCTCCTTTTCAGAATGAGGAGGGATTAGGCCATAGTCCACAACGCTGGCCAAGTGCGGATTGGCAGACTTCACACCTTTGAGAACATGGAGAACTTTTAGGAGTGAAGGTTTCCTCACAATGCTTTCCTTCACCGTTAAAGCAAGTGATATTTAATTGCTTAAAACACATATAACTCAGAAAAGTCGTAGGTGTGTGTCTGTGTGAGGAATCGATTATTTATATTTTGAATGCTAAAATGTTTCAAAAATAATTTAATGTAAAATATTATTAAATGCTATTTAAGAAATACGCTTACTTATGTACTTCACACATATATAAAAACCCATATTTTTTTCTATACTGACTAAAATAAAGGAGCTTCAATTAAGCATCATTCATTAAAACCCATAGATGGCCTACTGCTGAGCCGGGTCTCCTCAGAGTGAGGGTGTTAGACCATAGTCCACCACGCTGGCTCACTGCGGGTTAGGAGACTTCACACACCAACTGAGAACTTTAGGGAACTCTTAGGAGTGCAGGTTTCCTCACGATGTTTTACTTCACCGTTATAGTAAGTGTTAAACTCACATAATACCGCTACTGTTTGAATGATAGTGGTTGCGAGTGTTCTACCACGAACTTGGCTTGGGTAACTATGTAAATGCCTTGAATCTCAACTTCTGCGGTCTTAATATTATAAAGAAGAAAGTTTGTAAGACGGTAATTAGTACTTATATATAAATTTATGTATTTTTAATTTACCTCCAGTAAGGCAGATGTCAGAGCGGCGGCTGTTGTGGTTCGGTGCGGCATAGAGCGGTCGACGCGTCTGCGGGTAAACTCTCGCGACGCACTTTACCTACACAAATTAGCTCATAAGTATAGATAAAATTGTATCTGTACACGATACACGAATGCAACTGTAGATTTTTTAAATTGTTCTTTCATTGTTGGTACTTAAATATTAAATATAATATTTTATTAATTATTAACCACTGTTAAACCATTTACAGAGGCACCATCAATTCAGGAGTATTTGAGATAAACTCGGATTAAAAATAAAAATTCGGTGTCAGAAATGACAACTGACAATCCATGAGTTTTTTCCGTTCCACTTGTCTGCGAGCGTTACGATTGTTAACCCAAGTGGAACGGGTAATTGGGCGTTTTGAGCGTTAACGTAAGTAATTCAAATAGCGAGTTATAAATCAATAGTTTCAAGAGGTTAAGTTTATAATTATTGCTTAAATTAATTTATATTCATATTTTTTATTGATTGATGTTTTTATATTTATAATTATTAGAAACAAAAAATAATTTTAAATAAATATGCGCTGCAAAAAAATTCACGTCCACTAATAAATCCGTATCAAATAAAGTTATTTACATCGTCGCCATTTTTGTTTTTTTAAAAATGCCGCCAAATTTTGCAACCACAGATCACTAATTTTGCAACGTTTACAACGACCCACGTGACCCTTTTTTTACAATTTTTTTGAGAGGGGTCTTCCCCTCGGTGAGGACCAATAGTATATGACAAGACCCCTCTAGTTTTCACGTAGTAATTTATAAATATGATTTAACACCATGTTTGGTCCACAGAAAGTTAAATGAACATAATTTAGCTCATGTAAATGTGGAAATGTTAGTTTTCGATCAGCTAACGTCCCGGCGTATGTACTTCAGTGTTGCCATATTTGAATATAGCTCGAAAAAGAACTATACGACGAAAACCTAAGCCTTCCTCCGCTATCCCAGTGACCAAGCGTGGTATTTTAACCCCTTCTCCTCTCAGAACGGGTCACATAGTATGGGTACGTCTATCTAAGGTGCACGCGCTTTTTACCCGACTACGGCGAAGCCAAAAGGAAAGGTTATGACTTTGGCAGTTATACATGGGTGCGACCACGGTTCTACCTTGACCATTTTTATACCAATTTCTGTGTTTCTATCTGAATTATTTTCTTGTTTCGTCCTTTCCAGACCACTTTTTTACGTAGTCGGGTTATAGTTTTTTAAACTTTATTTTTTTATTAGCTACTAGCTGAACCGACAGACGTTGTCCTGTCTTAACTATGAATATTGAATTAGAATTGGCTGTCAAAAGCTTACATTAGAAAAGTTAATATGGTCGTTAGGTTTTCTCAAATTTTCTAATTTTCCGCGCAACTATTTTAATTTTTTCTTCCATAAGAACCTTCTCCTGACAATAACATATGCAAAAAAAAAGAATTAGCGAAATCGGTTCCGGCTGAACCGACGTGATGCCATGACCAAGGGAAATAGGGATTCATTTTTATATATAAGAAGATATTATTTTATAAATTAAACAAAACTTTTAATTTTTTTATTCATTAATCCTGTTAAGAAATGTTCAGCTGTTATAACAAACCGTTGTGTAACCTCAAAGGTCAATTAAAGTACTGAATATAGTTTTCAACTTACTGGAAAAGCATAAGCAACCAGTTTGCTGGTTGGCCTGTAGAGAAGTGTTGGGTCGGATTTCCTTTTGCTCCTTTGACTGTTCTGTCACACATTTTTGGTAGTAGTCGAATTCCTTCACGTACCTGTTGAAATAATTATTCAATCGTTTAGAAATTGGTTTGGTAAATAAAGTATTAGATTCACGATTCATTAATTTTTTTTACGGTTGTTAAGGGGCAAACGAGCAGACGGCCTACAGACATCGACAATACAACAGACTGCAGATTCTTTTGCAGATGCGTTGCTATTTCGAAGATATTGAGGAAGGTGAATGAAGAGAAGAATGCTACAGTTTCAGCGGACCCTGAACGAGAACCCAGAGTTCAATAAAACCGCAGCATTACCGGGATAGGAGTAACTCGTATGCTGGTCGCAGTCGGAGAACTGATCCCCTACCACCAAGGGGGTGCTGTGTTACTCGCCTTTGACAAGTTGCTCTTCCAGCGGCAGAGGGGAATTGTATTCTAACCCGTCCCTTCAGGGGAAAATCTTTATTGTATTGTCGTGAAAGCCATTTCTATCACAATCAGAATATTGTAGTGTTAACTCGTAAAACAGGCTGCACGCCTTTGCCCTTTGACTAGGCAAATTGTCGGTTTGGTAAAAAATTGCACGTCTTATTTTATAAATTTGAGAACCATTGTGCTGTGTATTTGCCTGACATCAGTCAAATCTCGTTTTCTAATATTCATATAATTAGTTGTTAATAACCAACCAGTATAGATCAGGATTAGACCATGACTAGCCTGATGTTAAGCTACGACACGAGTTTTACCCTCAAGGGTGTAAAAAACCAATAGGGAATAGGGGATGGTCGCGCTTTCACGCCAAAACTACTAAACAGATTTAAATGGAATTTGGTATACAGATAGTCTAAAGCTTGAGAATTGACATACTAATATTATAAATGCGAAAGTAACTCTGTCTGTCTGTCGCGCTTTCACGCCAAAACTGCTGAACTGATTTAAATGATATTTAAATCAGATAGTCTAGAGCCTAAAAAGGACATAGGCTACTTATTAATGCGAAAAAAGGGTTGTAAGGGGTTGAAAATGGGGTGAAAAATTATATGGAAGTATCGCTATTCCACGTGGAGGAAATCGCGTAATCGGCAGAGTTAGTAAAAAAATATGTATTCATACTGTAGTATTAAATATTATGTGATACTGAGAGTCTACACCTGGGATGGACTTTAAACAGCACTTCATGTTTTTGGGAGTTAATTAATAAATTAGTTGTTATAGGGAGTTTGTGCATGTATTGTATATGAGAAGTACTCACCAGACAGGAGGCCAGCGGTTGTCGGCGAGGTAGTCGCGCGACGCCAGGCTAAGGTGTCTGGCGCGACACACGCGGTCGTAGGCACCGCAGAGGCGCCACGTGCACCATTCTGATAGATTGTGTGCGTTGTGCAACTGAATATCGAACAAAGTTACTATAGAAAGTGGTTCAAGAGAATTTTATTATAGAAACTAACGTAGTTGTTTAATATATTTAAGGCCGCGCGCGGCGAGGGGTGTTACTTGCGCGGGCGGCGGTAGTGTTAGTGGCACCGCCGGGTGAGGTGAGTCGTGATGTAGGCATTGAGAGAGGCGCACGCGCGCAGTGTGCCACACTGTTGACCCCCTTTACTGATTAATAATATCCCGAGTACTGTGTGTGCTATATCTCCTAAACGCTAGTTGATTGACCCTTCCCTGATGAAAACCGACTGGTGGTGAAGTGTAACTATTTGGAACTGTTTGGTGTTATTATGTGTTGTGGTGCGTGGGCATGCCCAGAAAGAAGATTAGAAAGAAGATTCAAGATCATCAAGAACTTGTGAGTACTGTGTCTTTACCGCCTAACTGACAATAGATAACCCTTAATTTTAAAAGCTGTTACCGGGCCCAGCCAGCTTCCACGTGTGTGGGATTTGTACACCCCAGTAGTAATCAATCATTTGGAGATGGTAAACTAATAACAGTAACTCTGTAATACGATATAGTATGTTCTATAAAATAATATATACTTAATCATAATAAGATTACCTTTACAGGCTCCAGCAGAGAAAGTGCAATTTCCACAACTTGATCATCCTCCCCAAGCCTAAACCAAAAAATAAATATTACACAAATTTAAAGAGTATTTTAGATGATTGTTTTAAAATTAGGTCTAAAATACATTTAAAAACACTTTACAGAATAATAAATGAACTAACATAATATTTACTATGTAGTTAATGGTTTAATTCAGTGAATTTTGAATATGTCACATTTTTTTTAAAATGTGTATTACAAATATCCAAATATCTTGGGTTAAATACCGAAAAACGTAAATTTAATAAAATATTTCTTACCTATCCTGATGCTGTAAGGTGTCTATAACCCTGGCTTCCACTAAATTGACAAGTCTATTCATACACAGTCTGTTAGCCAGCTCCAGCAGCTCCAGACACCTGGTTGGCTCAACTGCTGGTATTTTATCTGAATATATGTAGCACAGGAATATGTGGAACGCGTACATTTTTACTCCTGGGAAGGATATCTGAAAAAATAAAAAAAATAATGATTAAGAATGGCTAAGTGATGTTAGTCTAAATCTAATATGGCGGGCGGCTCAAGATGGCAGACCAGTTATTTATTACGCCCATGACTTGGGTATAATCAAAGAGTTTTCTGCTAAAAAATACGAAATGTACTTTACACTAAATCCAATATGGCGGACCACCCAAGAAAGAAGACTAATAATTCAAAGCACTTTCATAATATGGGTTATTTAACTTTCTGAATTATTACTTACCACTCTTGAAGTGCTCTCCCTAAAGTGCCCTTGGAACATGGCCTTCATGGGATCACACCTCGCCATCAGCATAGCTCTATGAGCGTGATGGATTCCATCATCCAGATCGAAGGTCACATCGGAAAATAAGTTACGTTCAACGTACATGTCTCGTAATCTTTGTGGAAGAGGCTGGAATGGTTTCCAAATAGTTTAACAATGCAAAATTAACATAATAATAATAAACAACTAATATTATATTGATTTACAAGTCTTCAAGTACTTTTTTTTAGCTGAATTGGCTATCTTTCCTTGATAATATACGTTTTGAGTGATAAATTCATGAAATTTCTATATAATCTATGGTAATCACGAGTGACATGAAAAAGTAGTATACAAATATTTTTTATTTTAAATATTTTATAACTTTTAATATATTTTTAATTTTACGAATATTTATTTTACTTACATCCCTACAGAATACAGATACTCTCTTCAACCATTCTTTTTTAATTTATTGCAAAATTATAAATTAAATTAAAAAAAAACGGGTTGCACTGGGGGGGGAGTGCCGGCAGAAGTGAAAACTTGAACATCAACCATGCGCATTTTTGAATATTTTTGAATAGTTAGGGAATTGATTTATTTATCAGTATAAATACAATATTCATCTATCGCGCTATCGTACACAAATTTAAATTCAGTTTTGTATGAAACATGCTACCAATCAAGCGTGCAAGCGCCGTCTTACGAATTTCCGATCAGGTCGCGTGTCCTGTCGCAAGTTTCACATTTTTTACCCATCCCAAAAGTGCACAACGCCGCTAAAGACGTTTTTACTTCAAAAAATTAAAATGGAAAATAGTGGAATTTATTTATTTATTTCTGTACCGAAACTTATAAACAATTGTTACAATCTTAAATGTACAATAGGATAACTTATCTCTTCCAGTAACCCTTTTTTGTGTGAGAAGTAGATGTTGCTATACGAGGAGTAGATACAATAAAATAGAAATTAAAAAAAAAAACTTTTTTTTTAAATTTTTTTTTTCTTTTCAGAATTTTTTTTTTTTATAACATTATTAAAAAACAGGTTTAATATAACTCACCGAATGGAACTGATGCATAAACCCCTTATCGAATAACAAATGTTGATCCAGTATGAATTGGCTAAGCTTTGTCATTTCATGGAACCCGAGGAGTTCAGCCGCTTGACGGATTTCCTGTCCAACATTTATTAGTTATATTTTTTTACGTGTGATATAATAGAGACAAAAGGTCAGTTTCTTTAAAACGCCATACAGACTATCGATAGTACGATATGGTGTTGCCTTTGTCGCCAACTGCCTATTGGCTTTGTAGTTAGATCAGAAGTGGTTTGAATTGAACATATTCAAATAAAAATAAAATATTGTTATATTACTTAAAATTATGGCTACATAATTGGGCGAAATATTTATTCTGTTTGGACTAATATTTAATTTTAAGACTATTACTATTTTAAGATAGGTTTAAAAGTTGCAGAATGATCCAGCTTTAATCTTGACTCCATTGGACTTTTATTAACCACTTATACATGAAAATTGAAAGGTCAAAACGCCACCATTACTGGATAAGAGTCCCGACCAACTAAATTAAAAAAATATTAAAAAAAAGGTTTTGACAAAATACAGAACCCTAATTTAATAGAGCAGATACCTAAACAGAACAAATAAAGAAACATGATTTATTACTCAAGTTAATGACTTATATCGTAAATTTACTATGATCGTCGAATGCGCGCCAAAACTAAGTAACCATGGCAACGCAATGTAAGGACGCTGCGCAGTGTCCAGTGGCGCACACTGGCGGTAGCGTCCAGCATTTGAAACCGAACATTAATTTACTTTCCTTACATAATTATATTTATTTGAAATTTTTCAGAAATACTTTATATTTTACAAAATTCAAGAGTGATGAAATGGAACGATAGAATATGCGCGTGCGTTGAAGTAAATAAAGAAAATATATTAAATATTAAAAATACGAAAAGTGCAATGAATTTTAGAAAGAAAGCATACGTGAGGAATAGTACAGCCAGTTACAAGAGTTAAGGGGTCGTTCAAGTTAGTTTTTTGTTTATTTTTGATGACATAAGAAATGGAAGGGATGTCTTTGGTTTGCGTTGACTGTTGTTGTTGTGATTGTGTTTTCGTTTTAACTGATTGATTCCTAGTGTCACTTGTAGGTGACAGAAGTTAAACATTTTTTTTCTACTACATGACAACATTATTTTTTCACTCTACTATTATTGTAGCAAAGATAAATAGTAACACTATTTATTATTTTTTTCTGGCAATACTTACCAAGCGTTATTTGTCAAATTAATTTAAGTAAAATAATAACCGTGACTTTCAGAATCAGAACTGATACCTTTGGAAGACTACCTCACAATTTTGTTATCTAAATAATTCTCTATTTAATGTATTTCAAGAGAAAGAGTTAATTCGGAAGTTCTGATTCTACTATATGGGGTATACTTTGGGGGTCAAAAAATTTGACTTGAACCCCAAATATCACAATACCAAATTTAATAACTTGCAACTAACTGTCCATGATATCTAAATACAATATTAAACGTTTTATTTAATAATAAATAATGATAATAATGAAAAAAAATCAATAATTATGATTTATGACTTATTTATTAGAATGACAGTTACCAGTAGTAATCCAATAGCAGCGGACTGCAGAACACATTATTCATTTATTATTATACTTTTAATATTATAATTATTATATAATAGTATAGGTTAAGAGATAGCAATAGGAAATAAACTAGATATTGCTACAAGCGATATTGAAGCGGCAGAGTATTATAAGTTAAAGATAACATATTGAAATACAAATGAAGCTAAGTTTTGGATTACAGTACGATTTAGATTGACTTTATTTGTTTGAAAAGTCGATTATGGAATGGGAGTGTTCTTAGCTATGTTTCATGAAAATCAGTCCAAGATGGCCGCCGTCTCAAAATGGCGAATTACATTTTTCACAACTCCTCAATATGGGTATCAAATGAAAGGGCTTGACTAGTAGAATACTATACACTACAATAAATTTTGAATCCAAGATGGCCGCCATAACAAAATGACGAATTACGTTCATACTATTTGCTTCTTGTTTTCATTAATAATAATCTTTTTCAATTAAAATTCGATGAATATGATATAATAAAATATTTTTATTATTGATTATTTTTTTTTTGTTCTGTATAAAGACAAAATTATTTTTTATAGACAAAAATTTATATGTAATAATTTTATAATTAATAAAAATGTGTTTTAATGGAATACGAGTCTGTTTTATTATTTTCTACTAATATGGATGATTTTATATTTAACATTTTGTTTTAAAACAAAAGCTTTTTTAAATTAATTTTACTGAACTGAACCTATTATTGATGATAAGAAGAAGCAAAACTTTTACCAGTTTTTTTTTTCAATTAAATAATCAGTTTTTTTAGGGCCAGTAATACAATGACGATTTTAATCACCACTTGATAGATAATCCACAGAATGTAATCATCAGATAGTGTTGCTAAAAAATAATATTACCCGATTTTCGGGTAATTGTCGGATTTATCTGTAATTCAATTTGTAATTGCGTTTTTGTTGCCATTTGTAATTTAAACATTTTTTTCATATTATTTTGAAGAAATAACTTATCTATCGAGTATTTTACTCAAATAACTTTAGTCAGGCTATAGCTGTTTTTGGATTTTAAATTTATAATTTTTTTATAAATCGCAATGAAATCCAAAACTCTCAGGCGGAATACAAAAAGCCAAACCTGCCACCACACATACTCACTTGTTGCTTAAACGCTCCGGCATCTATAACGCCCGTGTACGCAAAGTTGATGACCTCCTGCATCACGTTCTGGGATATAAGTTTACTCATCGTCACTATTGTTTGAGTTCTTGATGTTGCGTGTTGGATTTTGTCGCACTAAAACAGTTTTTTCTTTTAAATTATTAGCAATAACTTACAAATGTAAATATTCTGAAAGAAATGAGGATTGATAACCCACACACTCTCAATTGCTGAAGCAACTAATCTTGTATTCTTCTCCTCCTCAGAATGAGGAGGGTATTAGGCCATAGACCCAGTGCGGGTTGGCAGACTTCACACACCTTTGAGAACTTTAAGGAACTCTCAGGAGTGCAGCCTCACGATGCCTAACGATGTTTTCCTTCACCGTTAAAGCAAGTGATATTTAATTGATTAAAACGCACATAGCTCAGAAAAGTCAGAGGTGTGTGTCTGTGTCGAATTGAATGTGGGGGTCGAACTTGAACCTTCCGAATAAGACATTGAAGTCTCAACCACTGGGCCATTACTGCTAGTCAAAACACTAATAAAATAAAGTTAATTATTTGTAAAATTGACATAGAATGACAACAACAAGTGTCGTCTTAACATTATCTATTTTGTTGTTCTATAAGTATTCACTATATATATATAGACCCTAACAATCTGAAAGCTTTATTAAAATTCATTTAAAAACCAAATACCTTAACAACACGTATAGAGATGATAGCTGGGTGATTGACTTCTCTGTATAAATCTGGGGGTTTCTTACAACTGTCACTTAGAGGCAGAATTTGACAAGACGATCTACGTTTTATATGATCCAATACTCTGAAAATATTATAATAACCTTAAGACATGAAGAAACAAGTATACATCACACTTTATATTATATTGAAGGTTGCTTTGAGATGATTTACGAGTTTTGGACTTCACTACTAGGGAGTATGCTAAGGGAATTGAAGAAAAGAATCTAGTGGTTAAAGTCAAACAATCCAAAAATTGTTGGGTACCCACTATTTATCGCAATCATTAAAATCGAAAGAGTTTAGAGTTTTATTTAGTTTTTATTAAAATAAAAATCATAATATGCTTTACAATTCGCATAATAATCGTCACAAGGCAATCAAGGAAAAAAAATCTTACTACTAAGCAAGTAATATAAATATCTACCTACATACGCATTTCTAACAAAGTAAAAGTAAAGGTACTCATATAGACTACTAGCGGCCTGCAGCCCTCGCTTCGCTCCGGGTATTTAGAGCAATATTATAATTGATATCCTTAATTTGTCATTCTGTAATTGTGTGTTTTTTTATCATTTTTCATTATCAGTTTTTCTATCATTTATAGAAAGAAAAAGTAAAAAAAGCGGCAGATAATATAAGAGGGAGGACAGAGCAAAAATAAAATTGAGTAGATAAAGGGGAGAGAGAGAGATAATCGAAAGAAAGTGAAAAGAGACTGATCATTCTGAACAGCTCGATAAAGATAAAAATTAAAGAGAGAGAAAAGAGAGAGGATGAGAGACAATGATATTATCATAAGAGGAAGAGAGACGGAAATACTATAGACTTCTCTCAGTGAAAGAATTTTTAAAATCGGATTAGTAGTTCCTGAGAAACCCTTCAATTTACAAAATGACCGCACTCTGAATGCTCTTAAATGGCCATATCTTTTTAATTAGAATATTTATGGCAACACCACATAGCCTATGTTACCCGGGAAGGATGTAGCTTTCTATCGGTGAAAGAATTTTTAAAATCGGATCAGTAGTCTTCGAGCCTATTCACAACAAACAAACATACAAACAATCAAATCTTTCCTCTTTATATAATAGTATAGATATAGAAAAGGAAGTAAACTAAATTTAAATACATATAAATATGCCACATATCTTGTTATTCGTAAAATAAATATGAAATATGTTTTTTTTTGCTCTTACAGTACATAACCTGTTCTAAGTAATCGCTCGCGTTTGTACAGCGTGTTCTACATTAATATTTATGATAGCGTTAAGAAATTCTTCTGGGGGTATATGCGCTCATTATATGAGATGATTACTCAGAATGGTCACCAACGTGATACAAAATGACTTACTTCATTTGTTTCGCTTGATCTTGACGAATTAAGTATTCCGTGTCTTCATTAAATTCACCTGCTGTCGCTTCTCCCATACTGCTAACCTAAAAACATGTATTATTAATGACAATAAAAAAATGTATTATTTACCCGTGAGGAGACGGGTTTGAATACAATTCCCCTTTGCCGCTGAGCGAGCATAATGTAAGAGCTGAGTAACCCAACACCCACTTGGTGGTAAGGGATCTGTTCCCCGACTGACTCGCGACCACGTGCATGAGATGAGAACGCACACGAATCCGACCACCAAGTGTCATTGGCGGGTTCCGGTCGAGCCGCATGTAGGCTAGACCTATACCCTCCTCATCCTATTAATGCTGCGGTTTCAGTGGACTCGCGGTTCATCTATGGGGTCCGCTGAAACCGTAGCAAGCTCTTCATTCCCCGTCCTCACTGTATCTGGAGATGGAAACGCATAGGAGATACAGGAATACAAGAAACATTCTCTACACTTCTTCCTTTGCCGATGTCCATAGGCGAAGGTTGCCACTTACCATCAGGTGGACCGTCTACTCGCTTGCCCCTAACTATATATACTGAGTGAGACTTCGGTCCAGATATCAATCCGAGATGATCTAAATCCAGTTCAGTCTTAGAAGAGATATGTACTCAGTTGTACGCTTTCAGTTGGTTGAGATGATGATGATGATTAAATATATAATTATAAACATATACTCACCATACTACTCTCACTAGAGCTTCTAGCAAGTTCCGCAGACAGACTGACACAATCTGTGGTTAATAATCTGTGGAACGCTTCACAAGCTGCCGCCATTACGAATCTATGGGCTGGGAAACCCTTCGCGCCACAAATTATTACCATGTCTGTGAAATACTGAGGAAAACCATTATTGTATTAATCAAATTTACAAAAACTGTATTTCATGTTTTTAAAAAATGTCTAATAATAACCTTCACAATTGAAATAACATTTTATAGAAAACAAGTGATCTCCTTCCCTTCAATTATAAATAGTTGTACGTTATTTAATTTATAACAATAACAATAAAATATCTGTCTGTCTGTCCTTATGTATGCTTAGATCATTAAAACTAAGCAACTGATTTTGATGCGGTTTTTTTTTGATAGATAGAGTAATTCAAGAGGAAGGAGTATATGTATAATACATACATAATATAGTAGAGAAACACTGATAATTTTAGAGGTTACTAATGTGATGTCGTAAATAAACAATTTTTAACCCTTACGTTGCAAACGTTGGCTGAACCCTACGAGATAGATCAAAATAATGTACTACAGTATTGTACACCTTAAAAAGGTCTACAAAAAAGTCCGCGATGGTATATGTCTATTTCTTAAGGATAACCCACAATAATGATTTTTTATACTTTACTATTTACGAGAAATAATAGGTTATTTATGAAGTGATTTTAAACTATACAGCACACATCCTTATCCAATACATTGTGCATTTTATATAGATCGATATGGCCCTTTACAGCATGTAATTTAAATGCATATTTTCGAAGATATTACAGATTTAAAATGCCGGGACATAGCGGTTACGCCGCGCGTGCCTATGAGAACATGTTTGTATTGTCAAATATCAAAAAAGGTTTGTTGTATATAAAGACGTTCGGTAGTAAATTTAGTATCAGCATTGCACACGTGCGAAGAAAAATAAAGCTTTAAATATGATTAGTAAATAGTAACTATTATTTTAATCTTACCTGTTGTCGTAACAATACAGTCATATTTTCCAATAAAGCACTATTTGCAACAACCGCTTCTGGTTCCAACGGTCTTGGAGGTCTAAATGGAGCCTAAAATATTAATATTTATTATAAAACTACCAAACAAAATGGATGTTACAAATTATCGATCTTCATATATTTTAATTCTCTGTTTTGACAGCTTTTATTTTATCAAACAGTTCATGAAAAATTACGTATAGTTGGATACATATAAATAAATATAGTTTTGTGCATACCCCCGAATTTTATTTATTCCCGCTTTCGAAGCCTTTTTCACCGATTTGGAATTTGAGAAAAATCAATTTATGTGAAATTGTGAGGAAAGACCCTTATCACCTAGTCACCCTAGATGAGTTAAGTTTTCGGCACCCCTTTCTGGAAATACTGATGATCAAAGGAAAAGTCACCTTAACATCGGCGCCTTGAGCAGTTGTCCGCTTCACCCACCCCTAAAGCTACTACTGACCTTAACCATGATACGTCTCAGACACGCCACTAATATCAGTTTGTAAGACTTAGTCACTAAAACTAATTGTATTACCTGTAAAAGTGGTCTCTGAACACGTTTCAAATTGGTCATCCAAAACCTTTGCTGCCGTCTAGCAATCAACGCAGCCCGAATAGCATTCTCGAACACTTCGTTAACGCCATAGTAAGTAAACACTGATGTCTCGTAGTAGTATATACCGAACTCGTGCGCCAAAGCACGTCCTTGGTCTGGCATTACTAGATCACTTTTTCTTGGTGCTCTGTTGGCATTTATACTTGGTAAATATTTTTTTTAAATTACGATATAAAAATTCAAAAGAAACATGGAATATGATATCATCGGTATGTAGTTTTTTTTAGTAATTAATTAAACCAATTTTATTAAAACGATAATTTTCATAGAGACTATTGACGTTCCGTCAACGTATGCGAACTTACCTAGTACGAACATCATTGTGCATCATTGAAATTTATTCATTTTTTTAATCTAAATTAAAAAGTGATAGCCCAGTAGTTAAGACGTTGATGTCAACTCGGGAGGTCCGAGTTTGATCCCTCACACAAGCACACACCTCTGACTTTACTGAGTTATGAGTGTTTTAAGCATTTAAATATCACTTGCTTTAACGGTGAAGGAAAACATCGTGAGGAAACCTGCACGAGTGAGAGTTCTCCATGTTCTTCTCAAAGGTGTGTGAAGTCTGCCAACCTGCACTTGGCCAGCGTGTTGGACTATGGCCTAGTCCTTCCTCATTTTAAGGAGGAGGAGCTCACAGTGGTGAAATGGTGAATGAGAAAATACTTTCCATTAATAAACAGAAAAAGTATTTTAATAGACCTATTAACATATTAATTAATACTACGCGTGTAATCTACACATTTTTACATAATCACATTTTTGTGTCTCTGTGACACGTTACATGGCGTGATTTGATTAAATTACATTACCAACATCGCTTCACTCGTTTATATAAAAAATAGTAATTTTTGTGACAAATGACAGGTATTTTTTACAGTGACATCAGGTTGGGTTAGCTTAGCAGCAACGAAGTCGATTTAACATATCGACTAGGGCGTAGCTACCGCCGTATCAATGATGCGGGGCCACCAGGCTACTGGGGCCCCCAACATGTGTAAGCAAAGTTATGTAAAATGTTATCCACAACGTCACTTAATCTCGAGCTTCCCGGGATAAAAAAAACCTATAATAAAACAGTCATACGGGATTTCACTTCAAAAATGACAAGTCAAAAAATGCAATCTTTGCACCCAAAAGTTGGCAACATCCTACATGAATGAATGACTAAAACGGGGGAATCCCGCAATAACCAATGTACAATGACTAGTGTCCGATCGAAAGTTCGGTTTCGGTCGGGTTTCGGCTTAGTTTCTTTTTCAGTGGCGAAGTAGTGTAGTTAACAAGAGGTTTTTTTTTCAGCAGTCTTCGAAAATTATGATTGAGATGTAATTCGATACGGAATGGCATCTAGATCTAAATGATTATTAAAAAAAAATTAAGTTCCGTTTGCAAAAGTTATTAACAATTGACTTAAAAAAGAGGTTTAGTTTTTTGCAAATATCTCAAAAAGTAATAATGACACTATATGTGTGATATCGAATGGACCATTGGGTAAACGCAACGTATATAACTAACTAAACATTATGCTCTTATTGTCGTAATAAACCTAAGCAGTGCCTTGGACCTGTGACAAAGGTGTAGGTTTAAGGGATCAGGTTCTCTGTTTAAACCTAAGTTATAAATGTACGAATTTCTACATTTATAACCTAAAGAAGAAAATCGTACATAAATAAGTGTAAGCAGTAGATTGCCCAAGCAAGTGTCTATGACGAACTAGTTCGTCAGTGATAACAATTCCATTTCTGTTAATAAAAAGTAGTTTAAAAAAAGTTTACCTTATGAATGGGCTTCGATCCTTGCAATAGTTTAAGTAAGTCTCATCTCTATACATATAGCGAAGATCATTTTTACATCCAACTAGTAGAATTGGTGTATTTGGGCAGAATCGTCTAAAATAAATAATAAAATATAAATAAATACATAAAGATTAAAAATTATAAAATTTACACACCGTTTACAAAGTTCTAATAATATTGAGAAACCTAAAGTTTAAGAAGTCTATCTAATATAATAAAAGGAAATGTAACAAAAATAATTATCAAAATCCATAAAAATCTTTTTCACTCACAATCAAGTCAAAACTACTGAACCGATTTAAATGAAATTTGGTACACAGGTAGTTTAGAGCCAGAGAAAAGACCTAGGTTACTTTTTAATTCGAAAAAGGGTTGCAAAAAGCTGAAAGGGGGGGGGGGGGGTGATAAGTTTGCATGGAAGTATCGCTATTCTATTTATATTTTATAGACTTACAGCCACACTTAAAAACGTCAAATGGTTACTTAAGTCGCTCCTTATTATAAATATATAATTAATCACTCCTAGAGTCAGTTAATGACGAATTAGCTTTCATTAATGACCTTTAAACTTAAGTCTTCGAAAATCTTCACTTAACCTTGTAAATGAGTGATTTGACGATGTAGAAATTTGGTTGAACTTTTGTGTGAAATTAGTCATCCTTTAAAGCAAAGTCGAAGGTTGTGGTTCCTCAATTGAAAAAGAAATATGAAGGAAAGTCTGAATGACTATTCAGTTAATTAACTTTAGGTCATATTCTGTTTCCAATTTACCTTAATTTTATTTTATTTTTATTATTGTTATTTTATTATATAGGAGAAAATGTTTAAAATTTCAATGTGTTAGGTTTGTTTTATACCCAAAACGAAATTTAAATTGACAATTTGACACTAAACTTATTTGGAAATGTTGTCATAGGAATAAAAACAAAAAAATCTATATAACATTTTAGAGGTAATATCAATTTTTCTTCATCTTTGACTAAAAACTAACAGTGAAACAACTTATTTATTGATATAGATTTAATTATGGTTTTTAAATGAATTTAAAATAACTTTTTGAAAATTAAAAAACCACTTTTTTTAGTTTGGCCACACCAAGGCATTATCGATAGGTAATGCTCCGCCCTACGGATACTTAAACTTGTCATTATCTATGTACCGATTAAATTTTGTCTCTAGGATGTTTCTACAATAAACAAATTTAATGAGAATTTGTTATGTAACCATTAAGTCTTAAATTAATGAGTGTTTCTGAGTGTGACAGTTACAAGAAGATAATTCATTCATTGGGATAATAGTGACCACTGAGAAGATATTTTTAATTTGCAGACTCCTACCCAAATATTTTCAAAAAGTTAACAATTTTTTTTATAAAAATACTTCATTACAATTACATAATTTATACATATTTAATTCAGTTTTTTGAAGTTAAAAAAAATATATTCACAGTCCAATTGAGACCCTTTGTAATAAGTAAAACTAGAGGTACCTTTGCTTACCTTATTTCAGGATACCACATGGCACCGCAATTTCTCAATGAAATGGGATTAGTTATTGAGAAACATAACAGAACAACATCGGATCTGAAAGATAAACCTTATAAGTGTTCGGTTACGATACAATTATCTAATACAGTACATAGAATATTTTCCTGTAACATTTGGGAATCACAAAACGAGTTGTAATAAAAAAAAAATACAAATTATGTTTATTATATAGGGATTGTTGAGAAATTTAATAACTTTTTTATTTTATTATGATAATGAATATAAACAAATTTGTAGACAATTTAATTCGCTACAAATTATGTCTTTACAAATTTTATGCCGATTGATAGTTTCCAAGATATAGCGAAGAGGCGTTTGCACCCCTTTTTCCAATATGGCGGCTGCGGGACAAGGGTTGCAATTCCACAAACTTGGAGTTAAGTTCCTAGTGACTCCCCCTATACTTTAATTACATATGAAAATGATTAGATATCTGATTTATAGTGGCAGGTTAGGGCGTTGAGTTCATGATCAAAAGGTTGTGGATTCAAATCGATTGGACTTCTAACATGGCCCACACTTAATACAATTTGTGATCGCTGTTAGTTTGGCAGTAGCTAATTTAATATTTTCTTAATCTAAAGTTTTTAATTTTTCAAATTTAACAGACAACAGACAATCTGAATAAAAATACTTTTGTCCGTATCCTTACAACTGAAATTTCATATCCATAATATCCCTGAGTTAATGCTACTTTTGATAAGTTTTTACATAATCTAAAAACCGGCCAAGTACGAGTGGGACTTCCGCACAAAGGGTTCCATACTAATATGTGGCAAAGTAACTTGTTTATTTTTTTATTTTAATTAAATTATTTATTTTATAATTAATATACAACTACATATTCTGTCATAACAATAAACGGCAAAAAAAACATGTTTGTTTTATGTTGCCTGTTACATTTAAAGGGTAAATGTAACAGGCAACAGAAATACATTATTTATGAATATTTCAACTGTCTAGCTATCACGGTTCATGAGATACAGCCTGGTGACAGACAGACGGATGGATGGACGGTGGAGTCATAGTAATAGGGTCATCATATCATCATCATCACAGTAGTAGGGACACAATAGAATTATTTTACTTGCAATCACTTGTAGAGTAAGTTATAATTTTAATTGTTTAATTCACTTATGTTTACCTGTTTACAAAGATAAAATAGAAATATTCAAAAATTATTTTTTAGTTTAATTTACCTGCCATAAGCGAATCTTCTATCCTTCTCATGATCTCCAAAAGTATCCCAAAGTCTCAGTGACACATTTACCCCGTCAACTACTTCCCAAGATCTCTCCAAAACCTTCATAAATTAATGGAAAAATAAATTATATTACTACTACTATTTCTAATGAGAAGAACATTGTTTGTAAGCAATTTTTTCATTACAAATATTTTTTTTTTATTTAGTAAAAAATTATTATATTGCCAATGATTAAAACTTAATTTATTTATTCATCATGAAATCGTATTTTTTATGTTACATGAATAACTTGACATGATAGATTGTAAGTTATTTGTCAGAAAATTCCTGTTGTCCAAATGAGAGGAAATTTGGCATAATTAAGAAAATATTTTTGTTTTTGCTTAATTCTGTCTTTTAATTTAATCTTTAGATATTTCTTGTGCCTTATGATAAACTTAAGTAGCAAAAATCCGAAATGCCTAGAATGGAGTTTCTCTTTTAGCTATTGTGTAAAAACAGCCGTGATTTTTTTTAACTAATTAAATAAATAAAATAATTATTAAATTATGATCAGTTGAGCTAATGAAGTCCGGACTGATACTCCCTGATGACAAGTATTTAAATGTGTTATAATATTTTTAATCTTCACTTACATCCTTATAAATCCGATATTGATCTATAGCCCACACAGTAGGCACATGTGTGGTCATCAACTGCGATAAAGACACATGTTTATTGCATGCTCGAGCACATATTAACCTGGTTTTACCAACCGCTGTGTCCCCTACTACCACACATTTGACCAGCTCTTGGTGGGGCTGTTCGTTATCCATAGTCTAAAAAAAATATAATATTTGTAGTGGCAGTAGATCAGTTGTGTGTTGGATTCTGATCTAACAATGAGAGGTTGCAGAATCTAATCCCAGACAATACAATACTAACTTCTGCCTACTCCTAACACAAAGATTTAGCTTATATTGAGAGATTGAGGATATTTGTGACTGAAAATCCAAATTGCAGTAATCTTGATGTCCTAAGATCTGTGACCTGCATTTTATGATCAAAGATTAATCATCCATTCACTTACTTCACATTCATTAATTCACTGAGAAAAACATTTATCTATTCTTACAGGAACTTTTTCTTATTCTGGGATAATTCCATGTATAAACTAGATAACAGACAATTTGAGTTCAAAATTTTATTCCTACTGAATGAAATTTCACATGTGAATTTACTTTTGTTACGCTATTGAAGAAACAAATGAATTATGCATAATTATGAATTGCTAAAAAGAAATATGACACACTTAGCAGTCTATCCACAAACAAAAACAGGCAACTGGTAATTTAGTCTTACATCTTTCAAACACAGCTACTATTTTGATAGTAGCAGTTACAAAAAATCTCAATAAAAAATATAAAAATATATACAATGTTGTTGATCTGTAATAAAAATTTAAAAACCTTAAAAAAGCTAACAATAAAGTTATACTAACATTTCTAAATTAAAACTAATATCTATAAAAATAAAAAATAATTTAAATAAGTCTTAAATGTTTACAAAAATTATAAACATTTAAACAAACTGTCAATAATTATCAAAACTTTTTTTTCTGTTTTTACTCCATAATGGAAAAAGCAAAGGTATTATACCGTACAGTCTTATCTTTACTCTAAAGTAAGTTAATTATCAAAGCAACAAAACAGCTGTTTCATTTTTGACAAATTGGCTGCATCTATTAATAATAATGCGTTCAAGACAAAAGAATTCCGAAAATATACTTGATTCCAGTAATGCTTTATTCACTCCTTTAATAAATAGTTAAATATTAACAAGTCCCTTTTTAATAATATATATTTTAATATAGATTTTTTCCTTTATGCAACTTATTAAAAAACTGTTTTTTAAGCTGAGCTTTAACTTGAAATTGAGGCTTGTTAAGAGAAAAATTGAGCAGACAATAACTAATTGATTACTAACAAATAAGAAACATCCCTACTATATAGTAAATTATATACAAAAAAATGAATAAATATAATTAGCTTACGCGATTCTGTAAATTCTAAATCCACACACTAATATGCACGCATAAGAATAATGAAGATCATCTGAACATTTTCACGTTTATTGCTCACTAAATATATATATGTCACGAATTAACGTAGCGACATCACTAATAATTTAAGAATTAATGAAATATCACCGATAGCTATCCCAAGCGGCTACAGAGTGAACTGTGAAGTTGATTTTGTAGCAATGCAGTGTTCTGCGCATGTTTTATGAATGAATCCCATGCGCAGATCCGCAGGCAGGCTGAGGGAGCACATTTTAATTTTCTTATTGACAATTTTCAACCAGTCATTGAACTTTCGAAAGGCAGTTTAGTTTTAACGTCTACTCAAATTCATATAACTTTTGTGCCGTGGTCAATACCCTTTAATTAAACTTCTCAGTCTTACTATCAAACGTATAACATCCTTATTAGTTAAAGATGCGTTCAATGTAAAGGTACATTTAAAAAAATAAACATATGTAAAAAATTATTTAAATAAAAATTTTGATATAAAAATTGATATCACTGTAAAACCTTTTTTCAAGATTATTAAGTATTTTAGTTAAATATTGAAACTTAAATTATTTATAATATGAATGTACCTTTTCTTTTTTGGCGCAGGGGAATGCATTTACGCATACCACCCGATTGTTTGGGGGGATCGAATGATTGTGGGACACACCGGCGGTAAGCGCTGTCCTACCCACTAAACCTACTGCGATACCCTCTCCGTCAAAAATGAGGCGCCACGGGATCGCTATTCGCACTTTATAGCGACGCCTCGACGGTTGGCCCGCTCTAAAGCAGGCCGGTCCGACCTGGACGTGTTCCGGGTACGGAAGACACGCCGCTGTGGTCCGGAGGAGGAAGAAGATGCTTGTATCGGCCACCCTCCGGCTGACGTCTGTGGATCGGGTCAGCGAGAGGATGAGCTTCGCGTTGCCTTTTCGCGGTCTCCTTTAGCGAGACCACCGACTCGCAAAGGGAGACCACTGCCAATCAGCTCCTTTCAAAATGCCCGGTGAGTATCTGCACAAGCCGGTTAGTCAAGACGCCGTGCCGCCTGCCGAGCCAGCGACTGACGTGCGGGCGTATCGCCTCCACTGTACCAACCAACCCGTACCTACGCGTACCGTACATAAACGTTTGAGCTTGTGGTGTTGGATTCACGGTCGATAGGTTGTGGATTCAAATACCAGTCATTGGACTATTGACGTGGCCCGGTTCTATCACAAACCTTACCGCATGTTGAAAGCAATATGGAGATATTTTTATTAATAATCTTTTTTTGATGCAATCTCTTTGGTTTTAGTTAATCTAGGCTGGTAAAAAAACAAAATAAAAAAACGGTCTATATTACAAAGGTTTTTATATAAAAAAATAAATATTTCTTTGATTGAAAACAATGTTTACTAATATTTCGACAAAATGTATTTCTGTAATCATTTCAGTCTTAGTATTAAAGTAAAGAGATAAAATGGCGTATTTTACATCACTTTGGAAATCCAGGATAATAGAGCAATGTAGACAAGAGTATGAGAATGAGAAAATAATTTCCCTTCTAACATCCAAGACAGAAATACCGCGAAAGACAATTATGCAAAAATGGCGGTTCTATGGTCATGATACTAAGAGGAGAGTAAAGGGTCGATTACGAAAATGGTTTCCAGACGGTTCTTCTGTATCGAATGTGTATTTTTATTTAAAATCCGAGCATGCATTCCCCAATTTGTTTATCAAAAGCATAATTGGCTTCGTCGGCGGTATCGCGCTCACGTACCTTTGCTTTGTATTCTTTGTGTATCAATTGTCAATATCGTTCATACATGCAACGATTATGAGTTCTATTATTGGCGTGTTACTCACGCTGGGTCTGGCTTTCAGTTGGAGGATGAGGTAATTTAAATCTAATATACTAGAGTACATGAATAGTATTATTATTATCAACAACAACAATCATTAGTATTATAGACTAGTCGACCCGCGCGACTGCGTCTGCGTGATGCTCCGCTCCTATGGGTCTTAGTGTGATGATATAGCCTTCCTCAATAAATGGACTATCTAACACAGAAATTATTTTTCAAATCGGTCCAGTAGTTTCTGAGATTAGCGCGTTCATACAAACAAACTCTTCAGCTTTATATATTATATATAAGATATAAGATTAAATATTTTAGTCGATTATTGTAAGCATACTTTTGTATTAGTCGTTTTATTGACTACTAGCTTTTACCCGCGGCGTCGCTCGCATTGAAGCCATTAAATAAGTATCAGAGCTCATTACAATAGAAATGAATCGTAAAAATCTCCTAATACCCTCAAGAATAAGTGTACAAAGTTTTATGATGATCGGTTAAGTAGTGTTCGCGTTAAAGCGTAACAAACAAAGTTACATTCATATTTATAATATTAGTAGGGATAAGTAATAGCGGGAAAAGCAAGATGGCGGGAGAGTGTTGTTGCATTTAATTGTGTTGCAGCAAAATAATATAAAAAGGGCCATTATTTGTCGAAGGGTGTGGTTTTGATTTTTCTAATCTGACATTATAGGAAAAGTTTTGTAGTTTGTAAAAATAAAGTACAATTATTATGAGTGAGTATATCCGTGTTCTTATTATATTTCTTTGATAATCTAGTAAAGCATATGCAAGCCGATAATTTTGGTCAGAATCCTACACTTCAGAAGTGGGATTGATGAAACTTTACAAACTTTGTTTATCGACATCGACTTTCATATGCGAAAAAAAAATGTTTTTATATATTCGCTGAGAATATTTCGTTTCTTCCAATCACGGGTCAACAGTGGCCCGGACCTTCGGAAGGAGTGCGCGGAGCCGTAGCCAACATCCCTTTAGGCAATTTAATTTAATATGAGATGGGACACAAACCGGCGATTATCCCTGTATGCACTATAAGAATGCACACAAGGACAATCCCCGGCAGTAAATTATTAAAACTCAGAATATTCTTTACTCAGAACAAGCGATATGAGTCAGTTTTCCGCTGCGCTAGCTAGCTGCTAGATTAAACTATAAAAAGGAATTATAAGTGTTTTCATTGTTGAGTTTATGTGAAGCAAGTTTGTTACCTAATTAAATTATCGCTGTCAGCTAGACAGTAACAGTTAAGGGGAGAATTAATGCGCATTATGATGTTTTTTTTTTACGCAAAATTCAATCGAATATGAGGGACACTTCATATTCAAGGATTCCCCCAAGTTGGAGCTCAAACTTCGATCGAACAACTTAGATCTGCCCACGGCTCCTAAATTTTTAGTTATCCTTACTTTTCAAGCCAAAACTGCTGAACCGATTTAAATGAAATTTGCTATACTGATAGTCTAGAGCCTGAGAAAGGACTTAGGCTTTTAATGCGTTAAAAGGTTTGTATAGGAAAAAAGTGGGGTAGATGAAAAGTTGTATTGAATTATCGTCATTTTTAGAGCTAGAAGCTTGAAACTTAATTTTTAGGCTGTTGATTCGATATAAATAAATATGACATTCAAAGTTTGTAAAAGTTTTACCCTCAAGGGTGTATAATAACCATAAGAATAGGGGATGAAAATTTGTATAGAAAAATGTTTATGTGAATTTATACTAATATATAAAGCTGAAGAGTTGGTTTGCTAGAACGCGCTAATCTCATGAACTACTGGTCCGATTTGAAAAACTCTTTCATTGTTAAATAGCTTAATTATCGAGGAAGACTATAGGCTATATATCATCACGCTAAGACCAATAGGAGCGGAGTATCACGGGCAGGAAGCCGCAAGGGTCGGCTTGTTAGGTTTCCGACAAGTGATACATAGTGTCTTATTTGTAAAATAATTAGCTTAAATAATTAAAAATGCTACTCAAAGACACTATTCCACACGGATGAAATCGCGGGCACAGCTAGTAGGACATAATTCCAAAAAAATGGTTAAATATATTTTAAAAAGAAGACTAAAATCCATTGTAAAGTTTCAAACCGAAGCGATGATGACATTGTGTTAATAAATGTAAAAGTAATATTTACCTACTGAAATATTAAACACATATCGATTATCCGTATACTGTCTTGTATCAGTTCTCGCGAACTTTCACGAAAGTACTGAAAATAAAACGGTCTTGCATTTTATTGCTTATGACGAGACGCTATTAAATAAGTAAAGGTTTTTGTATCATAAAAGATGAAATAGCCTCTTAAATCTGATATTCTGAGTAGGTCAAAACTCGTGGAGGCTTTTGTACGCGAGCTCGCGACTAAAGAGTCCTACACGCATCGGAAGCCATCCATCTCCAGACATCGCGCCACATCACGCGCTCCACCAGGCGGACGCTCTCTCCCTAGGGATATCCTGAGGGAGCCACAATTGGATTGACTCACACCATAACAAGACTCTCCCACGCCGCTGTCTTAGTCGCTGTCTCTCACTAGGCCTCTCCCAGGTTAACTGGGAGTCTCACCCGGTGGGGGCTAGATCGCTTGGGACTTCGTGAAACTACAGCGGTGCGGATGAACAACCGGACGAGACTACTATCCTTCATATTAAGGAAATCCAAAGAACAACACATATTTATGTGTCGCGACTGAAACTACGTGGAGGAGACAAGAAAACTTGACCACGTATCCCCGCGCCCTTGCGGGCGTGAGAAGAGACTATGGTGGGAGCTCTTGTAGGTTACAGGTCCTTAATTTCAGGAGGAAGTAATAATAATAAGTAAAAACGAGAGGATTACTGTATCCTAAGAATATATGACCTTAGAAGAGACGTGTACACTGTACTCACTTCACTACATTGTAATTTACACTTCTACATCTACACTATTATATAAAGAGGAAAGATTTGATTGTTTGTATGTTTGTTTGTTGCGAATAGGCTCGAAAGCTACTGAACTGATTTTGAAAATTCTTTCAAAGCTACATCCTTTCCGGGTAACAAAGGCTATGTGTTGTTGCTATAAATATTATAATTTAAAAGATATGACCATTTAAGTGCCATAAGGTGGCCATTTTGTAAAGTGAATGTTTTTAACGTACAAGTCAATATTCATTCTATGAAATCATTTGTCAAACTACTACTCATAACTCCGTATTTTTTTTTATTTTTTTGAGAATAAAATAATTTAATCAAAATCAGATTTTTGAGTTTTGTATTTTAAAGGTTACGTATCTCAAAAGGAAAAAGGAACCCTTACAGGATAAGCGACCGTTACCTATAGTTTTACAGCGAATCCTGTAAGATTCGCTGTCCCTTGTCCCTGTCCTTACCCGTCCCCTGATGGGTAGTTTTCGAGCGCAAAGTTAAGTTTATCGCTTAATTCCAATTGTACGGAACCCGAAGTGCGTGTTCGCAATTGATTCTTTCGTAAAATTTAACGATTACGTACGAAAAAATATAAAAGAATTTAATGATCGAAGAGATATTAATAATGTAAACAATTAAAATATAAATATAATGTTCCTGATTCTCTGTACATAAAACGCTGTATATATTTTAGCTTTATTAGATGATTGTAAATATTTTGTTATCACTATTATTGCTGTAAATAATTGGTTTCATAATAAGTTATGTTATGCTAAGGCATAGCAGGAAAACTTTAGATGTGACTCCGTATCAAATAGCGGTTCACATCTATTTGATACATTTAACAGTACGAAAAAACTCCGGGTTGAATAATAGCGACATAATATTAATATAAGTTGAATCAAAGCATAAGGAAAAAAAAAGTGCGTATTTTATACTCGCACTTAATCAAATGTTTTATCTTCTTAGAGGATGAAATTTTATAAGAGCAAGTATAAAATACGAGTATTTTATTCAAGTAAAAATTGTTACAAAGCGCAGTGCTCACTCCTCGTTGCGCCTATTTGCTGCATTGAAGGTCAAGGCTCTGTTCCTGGACCTGGATTGAATAAATTATGCGTGCTCTTATTACATAGAGCAGGAATATGGTTTTTAGAGTTTATGTATGTACTAGGGAACAGTCCCGACTTCGCACGGGTCGAAGATGTTTAAGAAAACTTAATGTGAGGGCTCTTTTTTAAGTGTTAGTCTGTCTTTCAGTTAATATGTTCTGAACAGATGTATACTAGCGAAGCTAGGGAGAGTTGAAGTAGTTTTTCAGGTGCTTTCGATTTCTTAAACATTATTTGTATCCCGTCAATTAATTCACATTGTAAACATATTGATTACTTAAATAAAAATCTGTTTGGAATATAAGTAATATTTGACAATTATTATGGTATTGTATTGATTACGTTGCCGTGCCGTATAAACGTACAATTAACTATCTACCGCCAGTTGCGAGTATATTCGAGATTTCGTAAGATTTCCTCACTTCGTAAGATTTTCTCTCCCTTCCCCCTCTCCTAATCTCATCATACATTTTATTCAGAAAATAATTTTTCTCGCTTTTTTACAACGTTTTCTACTAGAAAAAGAAAAATATTTGATATATGCTAAGACCCCACTTGCCCCCTAAGCGACATTTGGAAAGATTTCTCCTCCCCTTAATTAATGGACGCCCCTTAAGTCGCATTTAAATTTAGTTTAATTTTATAATAATTAGTTATTACTTTAGTAATAAGTTAGTTAATACGTTGCGTAATGTTTTAGTTAGTTAAATATAATTTTTACTGCTTAAGTAAATAAGAGCATCTATCTGCTGATAAACTGCTGAGCAGTTTGGCAGAATTTATATAAACGTAAGCAGTAAGTTTCATTACATTAAAAAAATGTGTCTAAAGTAGTGTAAGTGCACTTTAGTGCCGTGGAATTATATATTATGCTTTATTTATTTTTATGACGGATATCGAGATCAAGTAACGGTTAATTAATACAGCACCTAGCACGAGGTCCAAGCACTGCTTGGCTTCTATTTTCTTTCGTATAAAAGAAAAATCATTTTTTTCAGATGCCTAGTGTATCTCCTGATACCGCAAATGTTCTCTCGCGTCGGTCGGTATACACTTACCTGCTATGCTCTTGTTTTGATCCTGACTGGTCCAGCAACAAATACTTTGAGAAACTCCGAAGTTTTGACCGAATCTATGGCTTGTAGTCAGGTAACTTTTTACAAATCTTATAAAAAGTTAAGCTTAGTTGAGGAAAGCATTAAGTCCTGTAACTCAGCGGAGCGGGCATGAGATGCTCTCCAATCCGTTCGAAACGAAAAAAAAATAAAATCGATTTTTGAATCGATCTAGAGCAAACGCCCTTAACTACTTTCAGTATCTTCCTCTAAATGACCTGAAAAACCCTTCCCGGTTAGGTAGTGATTATGGAGTCACTAATTTATTCTTGATCGATAAGTCGTGGGTTCAAATCCCAATCATTGGAATACTGAAGTGACCCCCTTCTAATACAATCTTTAAACTTACTTGGAGGGGTTAAGGAATACTAGTAGTATGTGACCCATACTGCTAGTACTTAAAAAAATTAATCGATTCGTAACTTGATTTTTATAATCTTTTTTGTACGTATGGATGCCAAATCTTTGTTTTCTGTTAAACAGTTTTTGATTAGTACTAAAAAAATTATATCTTTTATTATTAATCTTATTAGTCGATCCTCCTTGCTGGGCTAGCACAATATTTTAAATTTTTTTTTTTTTTAATTAATATAACCTACAATAAAACAACTGTGAAAAACGTACACTATTTTGTGTAGTGGTTTTAGCGCCATTAACGTAGTACGTACGTACATACATGTCGGGGATTTTAATGATGAGAAAGAAGGAGGAGAGGGAAATATTGGAAAATCACCACAAGAGGTGATAATATTGAATGGATTATTGGGTAAACGCAACGTAAATACTCCTACTGAACCGATAAATAATCAAATATGATCTCTAACAATAACGAGACGAACCTAAGCAGTGCCTTGGACTTGTGACCAAGGTGTAGGCTTAAGGACGTCATTTAAGTGATCACAATACTGTCTACTGCTCAGGCTCTCTGTTTAAACTCACATAAATCTAACCTTACATAAGACGTCGCAATTACATTTTAAGGTACTCACGTGACCTTAATCGGACAGCACTCCCTGCGCTTAACACTTTCACTGACACTATCCAGAGACTACTTCACTGCTTGAGAGAAAACACAAGACTTAGGACTTCAGTCAGACTGTCAATAGCATATAAAGGGTCGAGACTCTCAAAACGACGGAAGTGACTACTACTCTACTCCAACGTCATAGATGGCGAAGACGATTCGATTATTTGATAATCTTTTACTATTCTCCGACAAACAAACAAGCAAAATTACTTTAAATGTTATATTTTTTATATGAAGGTACTCACAATACACAAATACACATACACAATACACAGTACACAAAATTTTATAGTTATATCCACAAAAAAGTCATATATTGATAATCTAGGATGGAAGTTCGATTCAATTAAATATCGATTTAATAATTATTGATGTTCAAAACATCGATTTTATTATTAATCAATTTTAGGTGGTAATTTAATTATTACGATAGCCTATATAGATTAAAGTTATTATAGAGGAAAGTTGTTAAAAGCGAAGCGAAGAGAGTAAACCCAGGTCGATATATGAATGAGTCCTGAAAACTAGGTCATTGGTAGGGAGGGCAAAATGTTTTATAATACCAGTAAATTTAATGTTTACTTTCTGTATAATGGCGTCGCCCAGACTACCTTTATTCTAGATGCAAAAACGTCTCTTCCAAGCCATTAAATTTTAAACGAACATAAAAGCTATAGAGCAGAAATTATTGACTTCCAGTACGAAAAGAAAGCGTTAAAATATTACGATAGAATTTAGTTATTCTAGACTTTTCAGAGCATAAACAAATTTTGTGTCATAGAATGAGAGAGGAATGATACTCAGGGCCTGGGTTTGTGAAGAAGCAGGTTTAAAGAGCTCTTTCATAATATATTAACTCTCACCTCCACCACTCGATCTCGCCAACTACAATAGATAATAAAGCAAACTTTCGTTGACCTCCAGAAGGGTGACCGTCACCACGACACTCACACTAACTTTCCTGTATATTGCCCGCAAACACCAGAAAGACTGAGACGAATCTATCGCACTAATGGTTATATATTGTCTACAAGTCGGTATACTTGAAATAATATAAAATGATCTAACCGCTAATACTACTTTATATACAGTGTTGTTAACAGGACACATACAATGAGCTGCTAACAAGTAACAATGTATGTTTAAGAAATTTTCTTTGATCAATATTATTTCAAGTATACCCACCTTTAGTGCGATAGATTAGTCTCAGTCTCTCTGGTGTTGTCGCGCAGTGTACATGGAAGTTAGTTTTATAGTGTCGTGGTTAAGGTCACCCTTCTTGAGGTCCACGTAAGTTAGCTTTATTATCTACTGTAGTTAGTGTTCGGGTAGGCCTTTAACCCTACACCTAGGTCGCAACTAAACAACAATATTAAAAATCCAGGAGTAGGTTAATGACGTCTTTTATAACCGTAAACTCTCACCTCCACCTTTCGACCTCGCTACTAAATATTATAATAATAAATAACATTAATCACGTGCTTCTCGATAACGAAGGCCACTCAATTCCATCGGAACGAAAGTAACATATTGTCTACTCGAAATAAGATAAAATGAACTACCGAATTACTAACTTATAAAAGGTTGTTTGGTTTCATTTAAATCGTTATCGTCATTTAAAAATGTTTCAACCCAGCGATGTGCTTCAAAATTTTCAAATAAAGGAATAAAATAATTTCTAATCCTGAGGGTTAATAGTCGTCTGCGAACTTTGTCATAATTCTCATCTTAATGTCTATATAAAATTATTAGAACTGCAATCTATTCAATATTATTATCGATTTTGTCGAATAGTTCTAACTTTTAAGATTGATCAGCAGTCTTTTTATATCGAAGACAGAATTCTATAGACTGTTGCTAGGCGTTGCGACATGAGATAGATATATTGGTGACGTCTGAGGTGGTTGTTGCTATACAAAAACATTTTACCCACATTTAAGGCAAAACGCTAATTATATAAAAAACATTTCAAGCTAAAACATTACACATACTATGTGATTATATGTTTTTAAAAGTTATATTATAGTGTGTCCGGATTTTTGACTGTAGGCCCTGACATATTATAAAAAGTGTATATATTTATATAAGAACAGGGTAGGTAATAAATAATAATATTAAGTTGATAATTATGAAAAACGAAAAATCGTCATATAGGCAAAATAGCACTTTACGACTGGTCACACGTTGGAAACAGATTACAATTGTCAAAGTTGACCTTGAAAAAATCAGCACGCACTGAGAAATGTCTTGTCCTTGTTTGCCCTTAATTATTGTAATAAGCACATCTCTTTCATGTGGGAAAGAGTAAACATTATTCAGCAGTCTATAGTTTTAATCTGTCTACGTTTTATATTAAGGAAAATTCTTTTACCTAATCTTTATTTCAAAATCGATTTTTTTGTTTACTCCTTGGTATTAAAAATTGTGTTTATGTATTGCATGATACAGTTAACATTTTTATTATTCAAATTGTGTCTATATATAATTTAAAAAAAAAACTACACACTATTAGCTTATTATTCACGCGCTGTATAACTGATATAGCTGCTGGCACGTAAGTATAGGTTTGACCTTGAATGCGCAGAAGTCAATATGTCACGTTTCCGTTCCTATTCTATTATTTGTCAAAATAGTAAAGGTCACGGATGGAACTGTCACTATAGTCACGTAGCACGATCACAATGCGCAATTTCCCCCCACTATTTATTATCATACCTAAAGTTAACTGCCGGCACAAGATAATGCAGGTAGACATAGAAAATGGTGTTGCTATCCTATTATCTGGTAAATAGACATTATCTATACATTTAATAAAAATGTAGAATAAACTTAATCTAAGGGGTAGTGTAACTGATACCAAAAACCAATAGAAGCCTGTCTGTCTGTCTGTATCTTTGTACGCGCTGCACGTAGGTCTAAATCTAATCTTATTGTCATTTAAATATTTTAGGTGTATAGTATTAGAGGTCTAATTTATAATGTATACTGTAATTGTTAGGTAATAAGATTCAAATTCGCGTAACTAACAATTGTAGTATATGCTAACCTTGTCCAGGAACAAATAAAAACAAGCGTTCGGCAAATAAAAGAGATCGTGAAAAAACCTTTTAATACGATGAAACACCCTATAAAGCTGATAGTGGAGCGAATGAGGCGAGCCGCTGATACGATGAAAACAATCGCATCGGATATAAGTGTATTGGTTATTAGTATTGGTATGTGTTTATTTCATTTTCATATTACATAGTTGTCTTGATAGATTTGGGCCAGTCTATTATCTAACGTACTGTCAGTGGTGTAACTTAGTGTCGTGATGTTATATTTACTTTATAGAGACTCATGTTAGTTCTCTATTTAGTTTATTTTCATATTAGGTAGCAAGGCTAAAGTTGGTGAAGGGTCCTTATCTCAACCTACACCTCATTCACAATTCCAAATTAAGGGAAAAGGTCCCTAAGAAGATGAATTACATAGAGTAGATTTTCCTTCACCTAGAGTGAGTGAGTGAGTGAGAGAATAACATAGAGTAGATTTTCCCTCACCCTGAGTGGGTGAGGGAATAACATAGAGTAGATTTTCCCTCACCCTGAGTGGGTGAGAGAATAACATAGAGTAGATTTTCCCTCACCGTGAGTGGGTAAGAGAATAACATAGAGTAGATTTTCCCTTACCGTGAGTGGGTAAGAGAATAACATAGAGTAGATTTTCCCTCACCGTGAGTGGGTAAGAGAATACCATAGAGTAGATTTTCCCTCACCCTGAGTGGGTGAGAGAATAACATGGAGTAGATTTTCCCTCACCGTGAGTGGGTAAGAGAATAACATAGAGTAGATTTTATCTCACCATGAGTGGGTGAGAGAATAACATAGAGTAGATTTTCCCTCACCCTGAGTGGGTGAGAGAATAACATGGAGTAGATTTTCCCTCACCGTGAGTGGGTAAGAGAATAACATAGAGTAGATTTTCTCTCACCATGAGTGGGTGAGAGAATAACATAGAGTAGATTTTCCCTCACCCTGAGTGGGTGAGAGAATAACATGGAGTAGATTTTCCCTCACCGTGAGTGGGTAAGAGAATAACATAGAGTAGATTTTCTCTCACCATGAGTGGGTGAGAGAATAACATAGGTATAATTTTTACCTCACCCTGAAGTGGATTTAGCCCAACCACTGACTCACACATCATTCGTACTGACGGTCAGTTGTTACCGATTTTTTACAGTATTTCTCTTATCTAACCTTCAAACCTTCCTGAAATCCTGGGCTTTTAAGGAATAATTAATATCACGTCAAAATCAATTAAGTTTTCAGTAATGTACAGATACATATATGCAATGTCTATCATTTTATATATCTATCTGTATTAATGAATAAATACTGAAAGAACTAGGACGTTACTATTCAATTAGTGTGATGCCAACAAGTACACATTTTGCGCATCGGTCGTATTTCTACACTTGAATATCGATTAGCAATTAATTGCACAATAGTTTTATTTGCTGCTACTTCCAGTGAAATGAAACTAATGTCGCATGACTAACCGTAAACCTTGGCGTTAATGTTTTATTACCTACTTTGATTTTTCTGAGGAATTAACCCTTTACCAAAAAGATGATGTAGGTTACGAAAATATTTTTTAGACAGTTATTTGCTATTTCGAAAATTTACACGCTAGCATAGCATAGCAACTATTCACTCTTAACTTTTGTAGAATCATCATCATCCATGATGCTTTCAGTCTTAGAGTAAAACGTGGGTAGAAACTTAACGTACTTCTTTCAAATCTACGTATGTCGTAAGGTCCGCTTATTATTTTTACATGTAGTAGTAGGCTTGCCATACCATCATGTATTGAACTATCTATAATAGCATTGTCTTTTGGTTTAACATAGATTTTGGACTTAACCTTTTATCTTTCAGGAGACTTCATCCAATCAGCATTTACTTGGCTAATATTAGTTGCTGATGATTGCAACAAAAAATTTGATACACCGCACAACCACTGTATTAAAGCAGCTTTACGAGGAGTATCAAATTATAGGAGACATTTAGGAAACATATCCTGGCTCTCAAATCCTTCATCTATAGCTAAAACAATATGTAGGACTGTCAGTTCAGATCCAGTATGTGTGGTTGCTGACTATGCTACTGCTTCATTTTCAGCTACTTTAAAAAGAAGTAAGCGCTTAGTTCTCTTCTCATTATGATCTCCATAGGTTCCTTCTTTTGTTATATAAGTTATTATATTTTAGAACTCGAAAACTTCATAACCCGTCTGAATACAATGCTCTTCGTCAATATTGAGTTCCACCATTCTCACACATTTAGCAACCATGATAGTAGTTCCGTCAATGAAATAGCTGGTGGTATCGTCACTGAGATCAGAAGGAGAGCTGATCCTCTTCTTACTTGGTTGTCTTGGAGCTCTTGTGTTACCAGTTTGTTTTTACTACTTATTATTTTTCGGTAAGCCCAGTATTTTTATTTATTTTCTGTAGTCATACAATCCTTCTAGTTTTTAATCAGACTTACTAATCAATCTCCACAATCTTTGGATTACAGATCTGACAGAGATGAATCTATAATTCAAAGATTTTGTACTTAGATTAATTATTAATTTCGTTCGTAATGACTCGTTATCACAATATATATTAATGTGACCTGGAGACGTCCGACGTCCAGGGTATTTACCAGTAGCAGTGAAGGGTCCTTGCCTCTTTTTCAGTTACTTTCGGTGTATATTTGATTTTTATACCTAAAATGTTTTTCAGAGCTAAATACTATCAGCACATGTTTGAAACGCGATCCCGTTTTGATAACCGCTACGTGACTAAAGAGTTGCGTGAGCTAGATCTGAAGAGGTATCAAGAGGGACGGGAAACTGTATTACCGCTGAATAAACGTGAACGAGCTAAATATATTTGTGTTAGTTCATTTTCTTTATACTTTAAACGTGTGACTTTGACAGACTTGTAAAGTTTTTGATTTGTTGTATTTGCTTCCGTCCCGAAAAGCAGAATAATTATTAAAAACATTGCAAATATTAACGAAAAAATAAAATAAAAGAAAAAATATTTTCCAATACAAAATGTTGATGGGTTTCGTGACTGTCAAACATTTAATGTTCATCCCGTCGATACGGTAAACTCTCTCCTCAAATTAAAGAACGAATTTAATTAAAGGTTTCGAATCCACAATATTCGGATAGCGTATTTTAGATTTAAAAAATGTAGAATAATGTGACTAATGAAAAATATTGAGATATATATTGGTTGTCAACAGTTCAGCTAATTTGTAACACAACATTCATTGACTGCTAGGCAATACGAAGGAGCCGGGTCAGCTAGTATTTTTTAATTCACAATAAAAAGCACAATTACAAAGATCCATTAGTAGTATTGAAAGCGAACGAACAAAAGTTTTAATTTAGAACATGTAAAAGCTCAACTTTGTTATCCAATTCCATTCACCAAGTTAGAAACACCGTTACAGGAAGCTTTCAACTATACTCGATTGATTTGTACTGCTGCCCTCGATTTTGTTTGCAGTCTACATTTAGAAAATCAATATAATAGTTTTTATTAAACTAACATCTTGGGCCTTTAATTACTTTAACAGTTTTGATTATTTATATTTTATTTTAAGTTGTTTTATGTTCTACTAAAGATGTTGTCTACTATTGATCATTATGCTATGGCGTTCCTACATGCCTGGCCATCTTAAAATCTATTTTTTTATTGATTACTAGCCCACCCCCTCTTACTCACTTACTCACACACTCACTCATTTATTCATTCATACTCTACTATGAATCATATATCTCTTATTGTTAAGGCAGCGTTCGTTCGTTCATGTTTTCTTCGACTTACTTTGGCAAATCCATAAAATAATATGGCCTTCTATTAGTAAAAGAATTTTCAAAATCAATTTAGTACATCCAAAGAATACCCCTTTTAAACTCACACACTTTAACTCCTTGTTGAACAGAAATTTCGAGTATAACTGCCAAAAAAATTAGCACCTCCTTTAATTTAATTGTTTATTTTTAATGTTACTAATGATCTAAATATCTTCACAGATTACCTCATTCAATTTGGTAACGACGGAAAAAGTATACCTAACTCGCTCCATGATATTCATGACGATAACTACTTTCAAACTATTAATACACATGGTGGCAGATTACAGCCTATATTGGGTGTTAATGACGATCCGATATCATGGAAACATGCAAACACCGTTGCAACGTCAGTAATTTTGTTATATTTTACTTGTACTAGTGAGACATCCTTGATTTTTCGAAATATAGATTTTATGGATCGCCTGTCTTAACCACATTATCCAAAATCCATCAAAGCATGGATCTCAAGGTCTTAATCAAACTTTGAACCATTTGTTTTCATGAATCATATCTGTTTGTAACTATTTTCCTAATTTTCTTTTTTAAATTACCATCTTCTTCCCTTACTTTGTTGATGGATTTCGCATTTATAACAAGTGGTTTTATTTCAGCTGGACTCTCAGATTTTGGTATAGAAATATCAGGATCAGGGATAGTAGCAGATTTTATAAGATCTGTAATAGATTCAATAGTTTCTCCTTTACTACCAAACGTATCCAGCCCTCAGACTTGTCTACCAAAACCTCACGCTCCGGATTTACAACGTTACATGCAAATTGGTAAGTTTCATCGTTAAATGTTTTATTAACATGAACTTTAAGGTGTTAGGGGTAGTCAGAGACATTAAAAAATGAGAATTTTCAGTAATTTTTTTGCCATTATAATGTTTGAATGAATTACTTGAAGTCACGAAAATTTGAAAAACAATTATGATTTCAAAAGTTATAGCTGTTTGTGTTGACCCAGTTCCAATTTGCGTTGACTATGATAAGTCCTTGGAGATTCATCTAAATTGGTTCGGACGAAAAAAAATAGTTTTATAAATAGATAATCTTGTGCCTGATCGAACCTTTTTTTTTCTTCAAAAATTAAAAAAATGGCGGTCTCAGGATCCTTTTTTCTAGATTTTCGGGAAAAAATCAACAGTTGTTTATAAAAAATCGATATTTAAAAATAAAAAAATAAATCCTTAAGAATTCTTAAGAATAATATATTATTTTTTTTTAATTTTGCGTATTTTTCTAGATCCTAGAATTGTAATAAATAAATCTTATATATAAAAAGCTGTATGTTCGGAACGGCTGAATTAATTTGGCTGATTCTGGTTTTGAAATATTATTGGAAGTCCAGGAAAGGATTAAACGATGAAGTATTAATAGGATTTAGATTAAACTTTCATCTGCAATTTAATACACCTTCGCAACAAGAGGATGGGTCAGCTAGTGTGGAATAAATGTTTGCTTTTCTTTAGGTATTTTAATAATTCTCCTATGGTTCTTTGCATTATTCGAGCCATACGGTCTTCGCTTTCGTCATGTAATTATGGGCCATTACCAGCCGGAAAGAGCGAAAACTAGAGCGTTATGGCTGTTTAATCATATATTAAGAACTAGAGGTTTGTTTTCATTCAATACTTATGAAATATTGATTTTTGTATAACCAAACTCTCTTTAAACTTGAATGACTTAATAATAATAAATAGTCTTTATTACCTCCACATTGCTGCATGATGAACAAAAGAAACTAAACTAAACTTTTAATTTTTTTTAATATATCTAAATACAGCAACATTGTAAATGAAGCAAACTCAGCATATTGCTCCCTCACATTGGTCTTAAAAATAAATGGCGCTTCGTGCAAATATGTAATAGCCTAATTAAAAAAAAAATATTTATTCTTATTTACACTCATCCATCTACTCATATGTATGTACTATTTATTTACTACATACCCCTCACTTTCATCTATTTAATTTAAAAAAAAAATGAAAGATAAAAAAATAAAAATACAATATTAACTCCTTTACTCAATTAATTAAATTTCCTATATATATACACATACATATACACACTCACGCATGCATCCATATACGTACACACACACATGTAAACGCACAAATATACGGATATATACATACGAGTATATAGACATTTTAAATGATATCTTTATTCACTGACGAACAAATATCGTGTTGCCCTTAGTTGCTCCGCATATAAGTGTATTTTTAGATAGATAGATAGATAAGCACTTTATTGCACACACTAAATACATGAAATTGGATTAACAAAACTTTATAACAAATATTACAAACAGAAAGTATGCAAAGGCGGTCTTATTGCTAAATAAGCAATCTCTGACAGACAACCTTCGGTGAAAGGATCTATTGTACAAATAAGGGATAGTGCAAACAGTTACACGTAATATGTATTATATATAAATAAATTTATGATGACATTTATACATATTTATTCCCGTTAGGGGACGGGTTAGAATACTATTCCCCTCTGCCGCTGGGAGAGCATCTCGTAAGAGCCGAGTAACCCAGCTCCCCCTTGGTGTTAGGGGATCTGTTCCCCGACTGGCTTGCGACCACCAGCATGCGAATCCGATCGCCAAGTATCATAGACGCGTTCCGGTTGAGCCGCCCTCCCTCTCCCATCCCATTAATGCTGTGGGTCTAGTGGACTCTGGGCTCTTGCCTAGGGTCCGCTGAATCCGCATCATTTTTCTTCTTCATTCCCCCTCCCCACTCTATCCTCGGGGATGCAACGCATCGACAAAACGAGAGAGTGTTTCTTGTTTTTCCGATGTCCATGGGCGATGGTTGCCACTTACCATCAGGTGGACCATCTGCTCGTTTGCACCTTATCTATTATAAAAAAAAAACATTAAATGCTAAATACTACTAGACACTATACATGCACTACGCTATATACATACATACATAATAGATAAAACAAAATATACAAATTATATACGACACACTATTGTTGAGAGGATAAATAGTAGTTTAGTTTATTCTTCAACGTTATAATGACATGGGGGGAAATAAATACGCCGCCGGGACAGAAATCATTATTATTACATTGCGAGTAATCAAGTAATATTCTCCAGAGGAATAATACCCGATAATAATATTCTATTGAACATGCCGTTATGCTGTAGGTCTCCGTATATAGTATAATCCATATTTAATAATAAAAATTTTAGGTAGCTTTATGAAACTAGCGCGTAGAAAGCTTCATCGTGAATACAAATATTCTGATCAGGAACATCAAACGTTCCGATATTGGATACACTCCGTCATGCCGTAAGTAGTAATCCTAAATATCTTTTTTCTTTCGTTTTATTGTATAATTATGAAAAAGAATTCTTTTATGTTTAGATGCCGGTGTTTCTATAATATATTTAGGAGATTACCGAAAGCTTTGCGTTGCTTATTGTGTAATACCTTGGAAGAATCAAATGATTCGGATACCACACTAACAAGGTCAAATAATGAAATGTTCATATATAACTTAAGTATAATTATACGCATAGGTAAATGTGTTTTATTTTACTAATATGACGCCTTCCTCTTTTTACTTTCTCCAACAATATTATACAAGCTTTTAGGTATTTAATCACGTTATTTTCCAAACACAGTGACACACACAGGATATATACTAGAAATAAAAATAAACTTGTAATAGTTTCATGGGGCTTGGTGTTCGCATCTATAATAAGATCCCACAGCCTATATTAGACTTGCCACTTCAGCAATTTAAAACTCGAATAAAAAACTGTTTAGTAAATAAAGCTTACTACTCTTTACAAGATTATTTGAATGATGACAAAGCTTGGATTCAAAATGTCGTTGATGCTCAGCTGAATGATTATACCTTTGTAAAACAGACTGATGTAAACAATGGCATTTTGAAAAGAGCAACTGTAGAGTTTCTTGCCAGTTCTTCTCACCAGGAAACTGCTTTCCGAACTGGTGGTAGCTTCAGACAAACTGACTGACTGACCAATTTTTGATGTGACAAAAGTACTTTGTAAAAAGTCTATTTGAATAAAATATTTTGAGTTTGAGTTTAGATAGAATATTGTATATTAAATTGATTCAGGCGTTACTTTGCGGAAATTAATGTTTAACAAGAAATCACAACGATTACATAGTAATCGTAGTGTTTTTAGTAGCCAGGGCCAAAGAACACCACACAAATTCACAACACAATACTCAACGTACGTTACGATCCGACACCGGAGCATCCTCAGGAGATGTAGACTCTGTCAATGGTTAAATTACCTTTATACAAAATCACGTGTTCTCCGCTGATTATAGCAAAGTAATCGTTGTGATTTCTTGTTATACAAAATATCATTATTTATTCTTTTCTGGCTTAATAATACAGTAATAGAAATAGCTGTAGCAAAAGCGGCAATGATAATGGCCGTTCAAGTAAGGATTAAACGGGAGCGGGGGTCCTTGCTTTGCCTGTTTGTGATGACATGGAGGGGTCTGCATAGTTATTACGTCAGCGATAAAAATGTAAACACCATATCGAAACGTTAATATCCCTGCTCAGAATGAGAAGGGAGAAAAATATACGAATCCTCCCCAAGCATAGGGGGATGGGTAAAGACTGCTACTTTTGCTGACATGGGCTTTGCAGCAGAGGGTTGATAATTGCAAAAAATTAAGTATTCGCATTAATTCAAGCAAGCAAGCAAGATTGCAAGATTGCTCTTTCTGAAATAATAGGTTGTTCTGTAAATCAGGGATATCATTTCGCTGCTTTTTGTTGTCATATATTGAATAGTAATTTTATTTTAAGTAGCTATGGGTATGCCTACGAAAGGTGCCGCGCGCCTTAAACTATATAGACCCCCAAGAAACAGAAAAGGAAAAAAAATTAATTTAAATGAAAACTACAGGGCCAAACTATTTTAAATTTTTATGGGATCAAATGGCAACGATTCCGCATCAAACAAAAGAAGAATCACGTAAATCGGATCATAAATCTCAGCCTAATTAATATACATACATAAAAAAAAATACCAATCGAATTGAGAACCGCCTCCTTTTTGAAGTCGGTTAATTAATATTACCCATTTAATTTTACAGTTGCGAAACCAAAAAATGTCCTGGTGTTTATTGTATGCGATGTTTTTCGGACATTGGGCGTTTGTGCACTATTTGTTTATCACCCGCCGATTATGGAGACATGAGTGACGTCAGTTTAGAAAAGTATAAAACTTTACTTTTTGTAGATAAATTCGTGTAAAATTTATAGTAACAAGACCTATTGGGTTTTCTTTTAGAGGATCATCTGATGATAGCGATTATGAAGATCCTAATTGTAATAATAAAGGAGTTAGTACTGAGATAAATATTTTTATAAATTTTTATACAATGGGTATAATATTTACAATCACATTTTTGCAGCTGAAATTAAATGAACATACTGATAATGAGAGTGAAAGTTTAATTAAAAAATCAAGAACTAAACCAACTAATAGATGTCAAAAAATTTCAAACAAAAGTGATGAGGTTCAAGAAGAGGAATTGTCTTTACTTACGGATGATTCATTTAATGGGCAAAGCATCAAGCAATACAAGAAAAGTGCTTCTTATGATTCACTTAAGAATACATACATACAGAGAAACAAAAGTAAAATAATTGATAAAGGAAATGTAAATGATGAAAGTGGGAGCATTTCAGAACCAAAACTTCCAAATTTACAAAATGAAACAATCACAGAATCAAGAAACATCAACAATGAAACTAAAATTAATACACATAAAAATAAGCGGCATAATCGAAAAAAAAAATATGGAAAAAAGCGAATAAATATTGGGAAAACACATTTTAACTTTGATAACACTAAATTTAATAAATATTTAAAAGAATTATGTCATTGTTTGCCAAGAACAAAGCATAATAGATCAGAAAGAACTAAATACTTACAAATTTTTATAACTACTAACAAAAAGGTACTTAAAAATTACACACATATTAAGAAAAGGCGCAAAGTAAAATTAATTTTCCAGAAAAGGAAGTGTAAATATCATAAAAATAAGAAAAAGCAAAACATTGAAACTAATACATGTGGTAATAAAGAAGAAAATTGTTTAAAGGATGCACATTTTAAATATTTCACATCTAAAGATGATACTGAAGGCAATCATAATAGGACTGAGAAGTCACCAATAAATCAAAGAAAACATAGACATGCTATTGAACACAAAAATAGCAATATTGTTAAAAGATATTATAGACTATTTACAGGACTTAGCAACCATAGACTATTTACTTCAAATGATAATAAATTGAATAATCCAGAGGTATACAACGTTGATATATCTAATAATAAAACGAATTTTAAACGAAGAAAAAAGAAAGATCTCAAAGCTGATCGTTGTGTTAGAAAGGAAAGTACAAATTCACGAAATTATAGAATATCCACATATATATTTGATCAAAGTTGGATTAAAGATAAATTTGGTACTAAAGACGTTGATAAACATAATGCTTTAAATAATTTAGCGAAGTTACGAATGAAAGCTGCTGAACAGAAAACTAAGGAAACAGAGTTGCTTAAAGTACGTATTAAGTTTTCTGTCATTGTTTTCTTTTTATGCACGACGGAGATTTGAAAGAGGTTAGGACGAAGTTTTAGATTTTATTTTCTGCATTGCATAATGCACATTCTTGCATAATGTCTCTGTGCAGCTGATTTCCTTTTCAATAGTTGCATGATTATATTACAGTTATTTCTTTCAGGTTACATTAGAAATTTCAGAATCACCTATGTTTCTAGATTATTGTTTCGCTTTTGAGTATCATCTATGTACAATCTCAAGTCAATTTCTACAAATTCTCAAAAAGTTCCCTGGTACTTAAAATTATGTCTCCGTGGAACTGGTGCCATATTAGATGAAATCTTCTTTCATGGTCCCTTTTACTATGTCATGAACCCCTTACTCTTTCTTTAACTTTAGACAGGGCGCTTTGAAATTCAGATCTATCAGCATTCCTTGTAATTTCTTTACATCCACAATTATCAATAAATATTTCTTCTAATTCCTTCTATTTTTATTACAGACAATTAAGAGGACTCTTTTCACTCAGCAAGACAAGTGCATTTGTCCCGAAAGTTGTACATGTAAAAATGGTAATTAGGTTTCATATAGTAATGTCCATTATTTACTTCCTGCTCGCATATTTTAAATAATTGTTCAATATTTTTCAGAGACGAAAAAGTCATATTTTGGTTTACTAAGAAAAAAATTATGCTGGAATATCAAAACAGATTGCAATAAACGAGCTACTCCAACTTTTTATGGACATGGTACGTGTTCTACCTACTTATAACCTCCTGAATTTTTAATCACAGGTATAATGGATGAAAATAATTACGAGACGAGCGTCTTCGTGGATTAAACGTTTTATATTCTAGAAAATATTTATTTTATTCATTAATAATATTAAAAATAAATTATATTTATTTTGCCGCTTTAAAATAATTCCTTGTAAATTAATACCAAGTGTATGTGTAAGTTGGAGTTTTTTACAACTCTTTCTCTCCGCAATTTCGGAGCAAATCACCGTCAGTTTCGAGCCCAAAATAATCCGAAAATATTGCATGGCATGAGCCAACGCATATTCCGACATTTTTAGCAACTTATCTGCTTAATTCGTGTAGTTTCAAAATCTACTTCAACTTTCAATAATGGCCGACGTACTAGCTTCACTGCAGTTTGTAGAAAAAGACTTTTAACATATAATTTTTTTTATTAAACAATATTCGGAAAAAATTATTTTTCAGCAAGATTCTTTAATACATTTTGCTTGTCAGTAATAAATTTCCAAGCGTGCCTAAACGCATAATGCGTGTTGACTGGAAAAATTAAAAATTCATCTTTTTTAACAGCTTATCAAAAGATTTTAGCTCGTTTCTGACGTAACATTAAACTAGCGTCGGTTCTACTACATACTTTTGTATTTATTATGTCTATTTTCGTTCAGTCTCGTCTAGACTCGTTTTTCAACCAATCACAAGCTTTGATCAACAATTAACTATTATTACTATAGAAACATAATTAATATAAATAAAATAGAAATAAAAGCCCTCATTTCACATTATGACTAGCTGCGGATCAACTACATTATTTTTAGTAGAGTCTATTTTACCCCGTGAGGGGACGGGTTAGAATACTATTCCCCTCTGCCGCTGGGAGACCATCTCGTAAGATCCGAGTAACTCCAGCACCCCCTTGGTGGTAGGGGATCTGTTCCCCGCCTGGCTTGGCATGTCATAGACGCGTTCCGGTCGAGCCGCATGTGGGCCAAACTTACCCCTCCCTCTCCCATTCCATTAATGCAGCGGATCTAGTGTACTCTGGGCTCTTGCTCAGAGTCCGCTGAAATCTCAGAATTTATTCTTTACTCCCACTCCCTGCTCTATTTTCGAGGATGCAACGCATCGACAAAACAAGAGAATGTCTCTTGTGACAAAACAAGAGGGTATGTCTTGTGTTTTGTCGATGTCCATTGGCGATGTTGGGCACTTACCATCAGGTGGATTATCTGCTCGTTTGCACCTTATCTACCGTAAAAAAAAGTCTTGTCTATTTTTGTCAAGTTCATTAATTTTTAATCACCTACTTTGATCAACAATTAACCATTCTAAAAAATCTTTCCTAGTTTCCTCGGAATCCCCAGAATCTGTAGATGTTCAAAGGAGAATGGATTATTACCGATCTCTGGGCAACCGGGATTTTGAAGATATACAAGTCAAGTGATTATATTTTAATATTTTGTTTCTGTGTAATAATAAATAGCAAACAATACAAAAATACTCATAATCTTTGATTGTAGCTCAGAACTCTACAATAATTATTCGGATAAAGAAAGACTAATAAAAGATAAGGTAAATTTAATATTTGTTTATAGTATCCGTTGAATTAAAATATGTTAAAAATTATATATCATTATAGAAGGGCGATGTAGTTTTATGTGAAACTGACTCAAGCAAAATTGATGAATCAGATTTAAAAAAACGGGATATGAAATATATGAAGATAAAGGATATTAAATTGTATGTATATATAGCATTATTTTTATTCTTCATGCTGTTTTCGCCAATAGATAAAGTGATCCAAGAGGAAAGTTTATATGTGCACATCATAATAGAATAGCCGTGCAAGGACGGGGAAGGTTGATGTAATAAATGCGATTTTTTTAGTTAGTCTTTTTTAAGCCATAACGTGTCAATTAAAGTAAGTAAATATTGATCGGAACAAGTATTACGTAAGCAGAACTCTTCAATTACGTAAGCAGAATTTTTACAATTATCAACATTGGTAGGTACATGTACAGTCGCGGAATGAAAAGGTTCGTTTTCAAATTGATTCATTTAACGTGCTGCCAGCAGCCGAGTACATGTTACCTCTTGAAAATGACATGTTACCTTTTAAAATTGACTTTTGCATAGAAAATTATGATACGAATTGATTCATGTCAAGGTTGTTGTGATTTGAGAACTAATATCTCCTTGTTGGGCAGTGATACTTATCCCATTTGCAACCTTTTTGTTTATGATTGATGATCAAAACTATTGTCATTTCTAGTGTCTGTCATGTATGTATTTTTATAATGCCGAGACCTCTAAGAATTGAAGTAAGAATAGCAATAATTGACGAACATGAATCTGGGTACAACATCAGCGAGATATAGCGTCGTCTTAATGTGATCAGAGATAGTATAAGATTCTGGATAAGACACGGTGAAGAAGGTGCACTAATAGACCTCCGTCACAATAACTCTGGTCTTATTCTCAATGCTGCATCATTTCATCCAATCATTTCAATGCATTACATTCAATGGGGTTTTTTTCATTATAGATTTAATTATAGACGACACCATAAAAAAGAAGCTCTGACACTGGTTCATAAAGAAGCACTATGTTGCCCCAGCCAAAATTCACATGGCTGGAGCAACACTATATTTAATGACGAAATGCTTTATCTCAAGGCAGCATGAAAGAATAAATAATGGTACTAGATACACAGAAGACCATGTAATGCCCAACTTTAGTTCCGGACGAATCTCGGCAAATATATGGAGACGGATATCAGCTAATCGAGTGGGCGAGCTCGTTTGTCTTGCTTCGAGAGCAAACTCAACACATTATATGTATGTATTGCAAGATATATAGATTGTATACTACTGAGTGTTCGTACCGTGTATCCAGCTAATGAGCAGCTTCAGGTCAGCTATGTCCAGGATAATGCTCGTTCGCATACTTCTCGTATTGTAAATGAACGTTCAACCGGCATGGCCATATAGTGGTGCTTTCCTGGTCAGCAAGATCTGCAGATTTGAACCCTATAAAATCTGTGGGGTTTAATGGTTCAGCTGTGGGAAAACGTTAATGAAAGAACCAAGGAGACCATAAAAAAACATTGCCGTACTATTTGGGAAGACACAAGAGGGACTGATCTATGCTCTCTTCTCATGGGTTCTATGAGAAATAGATCACAATGTGTCAATGACGCCAACGGTGGCTATATCCTATATCCTGCTATATCCTGTACTGGGATGTCGACAGAATTGATTCTTGCACTAGTGCAAGCAAAAACTGATCTAAAGGTGACGAACCTGTCCATTCCGCGACTGTACATGACGTAAACATCACATAGAGAGCCCTCCCCAGTGTCATCAAAGATAAGCGAAGCAAAGACCCCCCACCACCCATTAGTGCTTACTGCTTACGTAATACTTGAATGGCACCAGAGCAGATCATCGGAATAATTTATTAATTTTATAAATCTCTTTCAGGGCAATTTCTGAACGATTTTTACATTTACGGTAAGTTGAAATTATAATTTATTTTTCCAGTTAAATTTTTATTATTTTCTTATATTCATGAAAGCGCTTAGATTTATTTTTTGGTAGGATACAGAACCCATTGCCAATTGTTAGGGAACTCTATTTCGCGCTGTTAGAAGCGTCAGCTAAGAGAAACAAAGATAAACACAAAAACACAGGTTTGTTGTTTAATTATTTATTTTTATTGCAAATAGTGCAATCAAAGGATTTATTATATCAGTGTGTTATTTGTACAACAGTTACAGATCTTTAAGGTCATCCTTAAGTCACACGAACTAATGCAATATTTTTCTAGAAATTTCTAATGTCTATAAAACGTTAAAAAGTGTCTTTTAATGTTTCTAGAAGATAATGTAGTCTAATTCTAATTTCGGATCCAAGAGGTTTATGAAATTTATGTCCCAATCCCAATAATTCAAGACAACAGGGACTATTCCCCGACTGCCTTGCGACCAGCGTTCAAATCGAACCGCCAAGTGTCTTTTACGCGTTCCGGTCAAGCTATATAGGCCAGACTTCCCGTCACTCTGTCTCCTGTTTTAAATGCGGTTGTTGTAAAAGCGCATGCGCCTGTTCTCAAGGTTAGGTTTTTGGCGTCATCACTGGCCATTCGCAGGGGACCTGAACCCGGGCATATCCATCAGTACCTTTAATTAATATTAATTTATTGGGTTACTGCTTTTATGTAAGGTTAAATAAGCGGCAGTAGCTCAATGATAGACCTGAAGAAAACTACAATCCTGGGTTAATTCTTGTACAAGAATTTAATTTTGTAGGAGTAAAAGTAATTGTTTGTAAACTAAATTTGAAATGTTTTAATGTTCAAGCGGAGAAGGGCGTTACAGCACTGCCACTCGTACAGTCATGGTAAGAATAACATTAGTATTATAATATTGTAATATTTTTTATAATTTTTAAACATTCACGAAAACTTTTTTTAAAGCTCATGCCAGTACATCACCGAACCTAGAGTTTTAGGAAAATTTGGTGAAGTAGATCAAGATAATTATGAAGCTGTAATGCCTAAGTCAATGCCTAAGCAGAAAGGTATTCTTTTTGTTACTTAATAGGAAAATACTACTAATACAATACTTGCAAAAGATTTGTATTAACAATTTATTTTTAAAGATGCTGCAATTAATAAAAGGATTCAAAGTTGCTCTTGTGCAACACAATGCAGGAATATTGTTAAAGAAAAAAGTAGCAGTTGCATCGAATTAAACAAAACTACTGAAGGTAAGAAAGATTTATTAAATAAACTGTAAGATGGCTGGTAATAATCTAAATACATTCTTTCTTATAGCCGAAATTAATAGTCTCTTTCAATCCAAAATCTTTGATTCACAGATTGAAAACAGATTCCAGAATTTTATACCCATGATTTTCTTATTTTTTAAAGATTAATAGCATGGATCACATACTACTAGTATTCCTTAACCCCTCAAAGTAAGCTGAAATGCCTGTGTTAGGCCCCCTTCAGTAATCCAATGACTGGGATTTGAACCTCTCTACTTATCGATCGTGAATTTAACGCCTGAAGCACTCACCTACTGATGCTGTAATCTATTTTTGATCCATAATCCAAAGATTCTACACTAAGTTTGATTATTAATTTTGGCTTAATATACTTTAAAAGGTTTAGGGTAGCTTAGTTTGAGTAAACGAATCCTAATTAAATTCAAAATTTTAGAATTCGGTGGAAGAATAAATTTTGATAAAACATCATCAGAAATAACTGTATCAAATGTAAGTCAAAGCACTCAATCACTAACCGAAAGCAAAACTGATACTGTATGCAGTAGAGTTACCATAAACTATGATGATGCACTGGAAAGAAAAGTACAAAAGGATGATAGAAAAGTATGTAATGATAAAAGAAGAGCATACCATCCCGAAGAAAAACTTCATAAAAGAAAAATAAATATCATAGCTAAAAGTAATAAAGCTATATCAACTGAAAGAGCGGAGTTGTGTGATGTCAGTACTTTGACTAGTGATTGGTGGAGTCCAATATCAGAAAGGAAAGTTATTAAAATACATTCAAAGAGAAGTAATAGACGGATTAAAAAAGATAAATGTGTTTGTACTGATGGACGAATTGTTACGTTTAGGAGTCGAGCTCAAATTATTCCTTCAGGTAAATGTATTTGTTTCTTTGTATCTTCTATTGGAAATAATTCAGGCAGACGTATTACAATTCTTACAATTCTTTCGTCTTCTTTTTCCTATGTTATATCTCTATTTCTTTACAGGATTCTCACTTTTCTATTATTTTTATTTCTCTTGTAATTTTTGCGGTTTTTTTTTGTTATTAATCTCTTCAATTCTTATTGATCTCTCTTCAATACTTGTGCCTTATTTTTCCTTTCTTATTCCTATATACTAAAAGGTATCAAAAATATTATCTGAATCTGCTGTGTTTGCTCAATGATTTAATAATAAGAGATTGGCCTAGCGATAACCCAAAATTTTTATAGTTAGTATAGTCGCCGGCGGCTAACTTTAGGTTTGAGCAAAAATAGTAGGGAAAAGTTACGTATTGTGAGCGTACTGTATGCCTGTATTGGCAGCCTGACGAACTGAAACATCGCCTAAGAACCAATCGCGTGTGACGCGGGCTCTCGCCCCTAATAGTGATTTCTGCGCATTCAGGCTAAACCTATACTTATGTGCCGGCAGCTAAACCAGCAATGTAATTTTATTTATTAGTTTTTTTTTACAGATACTAGAGATTATATATTGTCACCATCCAGATATCTCTTAGAGGTAATCATGTTTATTTTTTCATTCAATTTTTCTAGTAGCTAAATGTACTTGATAACTTATTTTTATTTCAGTCCCAGAAGTATTACAACGAATTGTTTTTATCGAAGTTTCATCCTGCTAATTTGTATACGACTTTTCCATCAGAGGTTTGGCAAAACTAACTTATTAATTGGGGACTGAGCTAATTGAGTTTAAAGGTTTGCAGAAAAGCGGTTTACAGATTAAGCTTTTCACTATTCTACAGTATATAAAAGTAGTGCAAGCGTTAGTTTAGTGTGCAACTTCATTTGGCTTTAAAATGTAGAGAATTAATTTCTTCTTGTTCTTCTTTTAAGAGGTCTTAAATCTGTTTATGTACATTTTTACCGAATATTTTTAAGTTTATTTCAGTTTTACCTAAGGAACCAATGTGTTAAAAATCGGTTGATCATTTTTGAATATTCCCAAAGGACAAGATTCAAAAAAACCGAACTGTATTATTGAGATCTGACTCACATACGTTGAGACCAGAACATGTCACGGGACTTTGGAAAGATAATATAATATTACGGTTTAAGTAACCCAAAGAATAAAATTCAAAATAACAGAACTGTATTATTGAGATCTAACGCTTACGAACTTTTGATCAGGTCTCGTGTCCTGACGCGAGTTTAATATTTTTTACCCATCCCAATAAAAGTGCAACACTGCACAACGCCGCTAAAGAAGTTTTCACTTAAAAAAGTATATTTTTTTGTGTTTACTTAGCTCAGTCTCTCTTGTTAAATTCTTTAATGTTTTTACGCGCGTATTTTATACGTCATTCTTTGTTTTAGGTTTCTAAAGGCAAATAAAATCCAGTAAAATTAAAAAAATTAAACAATTTAAATCTACAGTGTTTTATCATCTCCTGTCCTGTTGTTTGTAATGTCATTTGTAAAGTTTTTGTTTCTGTCAATACATTTTATTAAAATATTTGTGTTTTATTACATTATTTTTGTTGCTATAAATTATTGAACTATATGAACCACTCTCGCTTCGCTGAGGTGATTACATGCAGTAAAAAGGAAGTCCTTTTTTTTAAACATTTGAGACGATAAGTTTACTTATTTTGATAAGACTTTATAAGTAATTGTTATTTTAATATCATACAACTTTTTGTAGGCATTATCAAGCTCTACTACTCTTCTCTAGAACTCAATCATATATCTCTCATCGTTAAGGCAGCATTTGTAAGAAACGTTTTCGTTCGACTGTTTCTTCTCCGACTTACTGCAGCAAATCCGACTACCGCGAAAAAGTCTTTTCATGTTTCAGGTTAATAGGTTTGACGAAGTGGGTAGTATTTAATGGTTGGTAACATCACCTACCTTACGTCATAACAACACTCGATAACTTTTATAGCCTCAATCGAGTAAACGATTATAGATTAATCGGCCAACGCCAGCGCCATATTTCCTATTTCTTGATTTACTTCTTCCCACTAATTAAAACTAATTAAAGGAGGGCATTGCTACCATTGTCTAGTCCCTTTATATCCCCCGACTGACGCAGTACACTTCGGTTTCTCGGCAAGTCTCTTTGAGTGATCATCACCTGGAGTTGAAGTGTAATACTGAACCTCTTATACTAAGGATCATGTGAGTTCTTTCGTTTTATTTATTGTTAGTCCCTATATTGTATTTAGGTGTGTTAACACATCATCCGGGCAGTGGAGGCGAGTGTCGTAATAATAACATAAAGGGATCCCTTAAGCCTACATCTTGGTCACAAGTCCCAGGCACTGCCTGGTTTCCTGGCCAAAAACTACGGAATCGTAAAGTTCGGTTCATTCATTCATTCCATCAACACTCACAAAATATAATGTGGCTTTCTATTAATAAAAGAATTTTCAAAATTGGTTCAGTAAATCCAGAGATTAACCCAACAAACTTTAAATGCATTGCAATATAAATATAATACAGTTTTTTTTAATAATAATAGATAAGGTGCAAACGAGCAGATGGTCCACCTGATGGTAAGTGGCCACCATCGCCCATGGACATCGGAAAAACAAGAAACATTCTCTCGTTTTGTCGATGCGTTGCATCCCCGAAGATAGAGTGGGAAGGGGGAATGAAGAAGAAAAATTATGCGGATTCAGCGGACCATAGGCAAGAGCCCAGAGTCCACTAGACCCACAGCATTAATGGGATGTGAGAGGGAGGGGGTAAGTCTGGCCCACATGTGGCTCAACCGGAACGCGTCTATGACACTTGGAGATCGGATTCGCATGCTGGTGGTCGCAAGCCAGTCGGGGAACAGATCCCCTACCACCAAGGGGGTGCTGGGTTACTCGGCTCTTACGAGATGCTGTCCCAGCGGCAGAGGGGAATAGTATTCTAACCCGGGACGGGTTGAAATTTAACAGTTTAAAATGACTTTTAATTTTGGTTCAATAAACAACAAACACGTATTTTATGGTCATATTCAGATGCATCGTGTAGCAGTTAAAGTTTAAGTTTGTTAAGCATTTCTATAATGTTTTTATTTATCTGATAATAATTCATGTTATTGTAAATATTTAAATATTATTTAATTATTTACGAAAACATTAATTATCACTGTAGAAGTAGGAGCGAGCGGTATACCAGCAAAATCTCTCTATCTTGCCGATAGACCTGGGACTTTAACAAAATGTCAAATCGATATTCAATAACGCTTTTAAAAAAATTAAAAATGTGTGGAATTGACAACGATCATACAAAAAAAGAGGATACCGCAAGTACGCCCGATTCGTGTCCCACTGAAACTCCGCTTAATTCAAAAACTCCGCGCATCGCCCGTTAGTCGACAATCGACCGTCAGTGCGAGAGCTGTCAGATTAGCGTCATAAAATATTGCAAAAATGCCGTCTTGCGTCATTAAATCGTGTAAAAATTATACTAGGAAGCACAACAAAGCTACTGGTATTACATTTCATGAGTAGCTCTTCAAATACAATATTTGATATGAAAAATAAAAATTTGTAATTTCATACATTTAATCAAGTTGGATAAAGTGGAGACGGCTTCTAAAAAAAATGAAGGATAAACGTTAAATTCCGTCATAAAAATCATAAAATTTATATAGCCTATGTCACCCTGGGTTTAGTCACCCAGTTATGAATCTATTGACACTTTGATTGGTTCAGTGGAACATATACACATTTATACATAGATACATAAATAGACTACCAAAATCATTATCTTTCTGACAAAAGGTTAACCCAACACAAAGCTAACCTAATAAAAGTACGGCATGATGAAAATTACAGTCGAGGCGCAAACTCACAAGTAATGAAAAATTATTAAATAAACTCGAGGGTTTTGGTACATATTTAATGCTTAATTGGTTAAAATCATATCTTACTAATAGAAAACAAAAAACAGTGGCCTGTAAGCATTTAAACACAAATAACACGTAATAATTAGGCTATAGGAATAATGATTCTGGCATGCCACATGGAAGCATACTAATGTGTGTGTACATATACATATATGTGTTTAAAAAATCAATCATTATTATTTGCCGATGCCACTACTGTCATTATACGATATAAAACTGATATGACATATGAATTTGACATAAGAAAAATCTATCAGTATATATAACTAAAAATATCCTATTTAATTGATCCTTTCTATGTTATTATTTCAATATTTAACTTAATTGGTTTAACAACGACATATAATAATTATTTTAAAATCCTAAATTCAATATTTTTGTACTATCACATTAAATCTACTTATTATTGAAATGGTTGGCTTAATATGGTAGAACATGAGGAGCATATAAATTGTCAAATCTAATCTGTACCATGTTTAGCAAACAAATGTCATTTCATTATAAAAACATTACAATTACATAATTGCTAATGTACAGAATTTTCGGTTAATGAATTTGACGCGCACATATTTTTTTTGTATTATACTTAATGTTAGTAAGAATATTATTCACATGCAATAAAATTTAATTAAAAAAAAATAAGAAGCCACTATCCATACTTTTGAGCCGGGCAGAAACGTCAACTATTAGACGCGACGTCGCATTTGATTAACGTTTTAGTTTGAAGTACTGTATCTACTTTTTTTCTATGATCGTTGGGAATTGGCGTAAGGTTAAAATAAGGTCACGTGACTTACGATCTTAAAACGAAAATTGACAGGAAATGTAGAATTGTCAATTAGGCGAACGAATTGAAAGAGACAAATACATTAGTATGAAATAATGCGTAGTAAAGTGACTAATTTTACAGTTGTCAACACTGCAATATTGACAATTGCGGCTATTTCAATCGTTAGGCGTAAGATACATCTGCTGACAATTTTAATTTATGAATGATAAAGCAACTACAACTATAGATATAGACAAGAAATCAAAACGATTACTTTGCTATAATCCGAGGACAACACAGTTTTACCACTGACTGTTGTAAAGTCTACATCTCCTGAAGATGCGCCCGTATCGGAGCGAAACGTACGTTGAGTATTGTGTTGTGAATTTGTGCGGTGTTCTTTAATCCAGGTTATCAGCTTTTACAGTTGGCACCTCGGGCCCAAGTCACACTATACAAATTCACGCGTTGTCCGCGGATTATAGCAAAGAAATCGTTTTGGTTTATTGTTAAATATGAATCTCCGCAAAGTAACCTGAATCAATTAAATATATAGATATAGAAAATATAGAAATAAAAAAAGCAGTGATGGCCCAGTGGTTTAGACTTCAAGTCTTACTCGGGAGGTCCCGAGTTCGATCCTGGGCACACACCTCTGACTCTGGGTTATGTGTTTTAAGCAATTAAATATCACTTGCTTTAACAGTGAAGGAAAACATCGTGAGGAAACCTGCACTCCTGAGAGTTCCCTAAAAGTTCTCAAAGGTGTGTGAAGTCTGCCAACCCGCACTGGGCGCGTGGTGGACTATGGCCTAATACCCTCCTCATTCTGTGGAGGAGACCCAGCTCAGCAGTGGGCCATTGAAGTGTCGTGATGTGATAGATATAGAGTCGCTTCAAGGCGACTACCACTTTGCTAATCCCTCTGTCCAGAATGGCAGTAAGTTGTATACAGGAGCAAGTATCCAAAGCTACGTTAACAGGATCATACCAACTTTGGCTGGGAGGGGATTTTGTTATGTTATGTTAATCTGCTTCCAGCAGATAGTAGCAACGTTTATTGTGCCACAATGACGTTCGTGGTTGGCAGAACTGCTATTTTTCGCGCTACCACAGTGCCTCATATAAGCCTAGGTCGAGCGTATATTCATCCATCAAACAGTGTTTGTAAAAACTATTTTCAATGGCATGTTTGATAATATGGTTAAACTATGGTGGTCTTTAAACACTTGATATAAAATTAAAAGTTAGCGTTGTTGCAAAAATATAGTTTAGAAGAAACGGTGTCAAAACAAAACTGTTGTTGTGACGATCGTTTCAATGTAATGAGCTCATTAGACTCTGGGAGAGTTATTCGAAAACAATTATGTGCATTCATTAAGAAAAAAGAGAAAAATACTTACAAGAAAAATTCTCAAAATACGTTAATTATCTTGATCTAAAAGATTTTCATGTTAATAATTTATAATTTTTTTTGTAACAAACTAGTCGACCCGCGCAATTTCGTCCACGTGTAGCTTCGCTCCTATTGGTCTTAGTGTGACGATATATAGCCTATAGCCTTCCTCGATTAATGGGCTATCTAACACGGAAAGAATTTTTTAAATAGGACCAGTAGTTCCTGAGATTAGCGCGTTCAAACAAACAAACATTCTTCAGCTTTATATAATATGTATAAGATATAAGATAAAAATTCCTTATGGTTAGCAACACAGTTAACTTAACAAATAACGTTGCGATTTCTTTTGTTCAGCTTTGCCTTGCTATGAATCTGACGAAGATGGTTGCGAATTATGAATACTTTATGTAGATTAATGTTGAGTAACCTGGTATAGATGAGAGTTTATATATATAAACTACCTTTAACCCTTTTTTACGCTCCTGGGTGTCAAGTCCCAGTATATATTCGGCATTCGGATTAATAATTACATGTCATTACTGTCTATTATGTATATAGTAGGCATCGTCACCAAGGGGGGAGCAGGTAGGTGCAGCTCCCTCTTCCTCGCTCTTAGAAAAAAATGAAGCTAAATTTGAATACATTCCTACAAAATTTCTCTTTTTAAAATTTTGGTAAGGTACCATTAACCATACCATATCCTGAAATCATGAAAGAAGTAAGGTTTTCCCATACAAAAATATGCAAGACATTTAAAGAAAGAAAATAATTTCCTCCTTCCATTTATCATCATCATTATCACGACCCTTCAGTGGCCCACTGCTGAGCCGGGTCTCCTCCTCAGAATGAGGAGGGTATTAGGCTACAGTCCACTACGCTGGCCCAGTGCGGGTTGGCAGACTTCACACACCTTTGAGAACTTTTTGGGAACTCTCACGAGCGCAGGTTTCTTCACGATGTTTTCCTTCACCAAAGCAAGTGATATTTAATTGGTTATAATTCCTTCCATTTATATTTATAGTTAAAAAGAGATTGACCAATCGCTAGACCTAGACATTGAGATTCTTTATCAAGATTAAGAAATGGGTAAGATCATATCAAATGGTTAATTTAAAAATATAAATTAGCGCAGCGAGGGCTCGTCGGTTAGTTTTTTTGATATTTGAATAAACATAAATATTCTTTATCTTATCTAATACGTAGCAGAATCACCCATGAGAAGTGCTCCGATCGTCTCGAAAATCTAATCTTAGTATTATCGGTGATGCGATGACACCAATAGTTTTGTGCAGGTAACTATTTAATTAATAAATAGTGCAGTTTGTATGTCTGTTAGTGTTGTATAATACATGAAACTACTATGTACTATTACATGAATTAAGTTTTATGTACATAACATTAAACTTCATACTGGATTTCATCAAATTCGTGAACAATTCAGCTTTAAAGATAAGTATAAATTTTATATTTCGTTTCTACAGGATAATAGTATAGTCAACAAGTGCTTTTTAGGTCGAAACTTTTTCTAATTCTCCAAAAATTATGATTTAGGTGTCATTCGATTCGGAATGGCATGTAGAAACTTTTTGAGCAAAATTGAAGGGCCGGTCACAAAAATTGCAAAAGTTATAAACAATTAAGTGAAAAAAAGGGGTTTGGTTTTTTGCAAATACCTCGAAAACTATTTGAGATTTTTGAAATTTGAAAGATTCAAAGAGAACAGGAAATTTCTCACAAAAAAGTCCATCCTCCCGGAACTGTACCAATATTTATAATTTTTCCAGAGGGTTGAAAATACTTGCTTGCGCAAGCCGCACCAATTGGGCATTTAATGAATAAATATTATTTTAACTTATTAAAATTAAGAAGCGAAAAAATTCAGGCGCCTACAGGATCGATCAATGAACAATAATCCGCAGTCCAAAAATTTTTATCACGATTTTAAATATATAAATTTAATTATATATTTTTTTTGTCCCCCCTTCAATTTTCTCAAAAAGTTTCTACATGCCATTCCGAACCGAATAACACCTAAATCATAATTTTTGGAGAATTAGAAAAAGTTTCGTTTCGAAAAAAGCACTCGTTGACTAGACTATAGTATCTTTCAAAATTATACTAGTTATGTTCTTTATTTTTTTCAATAAGTATCTTTATGCGTTTTGCATAATCATTTTTATTTATTTAAGTTCTACAACTTTAATTTAAAAAGTAACAATACAGTAAATATACCGAAACACTAGGTGTAATTGAATTACATTCCAAAAAACGTGACTAGTAAAAAATATTTTTAATTTTGTTGGTGTGTCCGAAAAACTATCAAAATCATTTGCAAACTTATTCAAAAGGCGACTAATACCTGGAATAGGTGAGCTACGAGTACCGTTCTGCAGAGAAGAGCAGAGAAAAGATTAGTAATCACGAGGGTATTTATTTTGTACTCTACATAATGTTTGACAATAATAATAAATAAATGAATCGAATATATTGGATACAATTTGTATTTCTAAAAATTTTGATGATTTAAAAAAAATATAGAGTCTCAGTAAAAAAGAATTTTAAAAATTTATCCAAGGTAAACGTTGAAGTATATATTAATCACAGCATTTTTTTATTTAGTTCCTTAAGTGTTTGAAGAAGTAAATCTATGATAATGAAAGAAATCATTTTATCTCAGCGAAACGAGGAATAAATCAATTGGAAGTGCATGTCAGTTGTTATTTTAAGAGTCAACCGTGACCCAATATCTCTTCAGTGGCTATTTCGGATCACATATCAATTAAATTGCCATTTAGCTGTATTTTGTTCTATAAATATAAGAGGCACTAACTGACTGACTGACTGATATGTAACAGTTAATACACAGCCTCTTTCCATGACATTATAATATAAAAACCGACCAATTGCGAGTCGGATAAGAAAGGCTCCAGGAAGCGAAAAAATTTTACGACAATTGTTTAAACATATTCATCAACAATGAAGACGAAAGTTCGCGAAAACTTGTTGAAAAATTAACTTTAAGTGTAATTTCCAACGGGACTATATTTTCAAAGTGTTCAAAATACACCATAATTTCTTCAAATTTTGAAAAACATAAATACCTTTAAAAAATTAAACAATGTGTCGTACTCGCATTTGACGCGCAAAACCCAAAAAATGTTACGCAGAGACCTATTTTTAGCGTTAAATTTTAACATTATAAATAATGGAAATAGAGTTCCGGAAGTTACCTCCTCTTTTGGAATCTTTTTTTTTTATTTGAAAAATCTCTATTAGTTTTTGAGATATGTCCCTTTTTTGTTTTCAGTTAATTGTTAATAACTTTTGCAATTTTTACAAGCGGCCCTGGTATTTCCTCAAAAACTATCTACATGCGATTCCGAATCGAATGACACTATGAACTAAAAAGTATTTGTTGACTAGACTATATAGTCAATATAAACAAAGCATATAATAACAATTTTTGATGTTGACCATTAATTTCTATATCTTTGTAATTGAAAAATCTGAAAAATTCAATGGTTTTAATATCATCACAATATTGTAGATTAGATTAAATAAGCACTATCTGATAGATTATTATGTCACATCTTGCTTTTCCTGTATTACGAATTGAATATTATCTCAAGTGGTTGATGCGTCTGTTTACAATATTGTGTTATTCGTCCGTGGTCTTCAATTTGATCTAGAATGAAATGATAAATATGTACCACGATGTCTTCAAATGTATCGTTTTATTATAGAGTTTGCGTGTTGCTCCGCTCCTATGGGTCGTTGCGAGATGTTAAATAGCCTAAGTTACTTCTTGTTACATCAGCTATCTGCCATTGAAAGTGCTGTCGAAATCGGTCCTGCCATTTCAGAGATTAGACGGAACGGAAATGTTGTTGTTGGTATATGTACCGTGTGCGTGTTTACATCCATATGCACTTAGTAAAAAGCGTTTATTTTAATATTACAAACAGACACTCCAATTTTATTTATTTGTATGGACTATAAAGCTATATGATAGATCACATTTAAATCCGTCTACAATATTAGTAGTACTTATTTAAAAATTATTTCATCGAAAGGCAATATATAAAACGTCTAGCTCCTTGGTGCTAAGGGATCCATGCGAATACGTTCTCCAAGTGTCATTGACGCGTTCCGGTCGAGCCGCATGTGGGCCAGACCTACCCCCACCCATCCCGTTAATACTGCGGTTCTAGTGAACTCTCTGAAACCGATCCGATTTTCATCATTCCCTCATCGGAAAACAAGAGTCACTCTCGTGTATTGTCGATGTCCATGGGCGACGGTGGCCACTTACCATCAGGTGGATCGTCTGCTCGTTTGACCCTGAAAAATCCAAAAATAAATTATTGAAAAGACATTTTTATTTACCAACGCTTTGTTCCTAAGTTATTAGTTTTACCAACAAACAATGAAGAAACAAAATGGGATAAGATAGATATAGAAGACTAAATAACATTACTTTGCTTCTAATAATTTCTCATCATTGATTTCAGCATTTTATTGGCCCTGGCATACAATGGGGTGAACTCAAAAAGTGCCATAAGAGAATTTCCAAAAGGATTTCAATTCGGTGCTTCAACTGCTGCTTATCAAATTGAAGGTGCTTGGAATGCTGACGGTGAGCTACTAAATATCTGAACAAATTATTTCTTACAGAGCAGACAAGCGAACGATCCTCTTGAGAGTTTATGGTCACCCTCAAGAGGATCTACATTAATAAGAAGGATGGGAGAATCTTGTCTTACTCCAAACCGTAGATGAGTCACTTGCCTTGTAGGAGTTGCTTAATATGAGTCACTGGAGATATTCTAAACCGTCACGTCATAGGTTAACAATGAAGATGAAGAAATGAATCTTAAGGATACATTGAATCTACGACCACTGATATATAATGCAAATATATTATAATGGCTCCAAAATTTTGCTTATTAAGAATTTTCTTGACAATGATTCGATTCTCAGAAATATATCGATTGGTTTAAATACATAATGCTTTATAATTTGTAGAGACAAAACCGCTCATACGTGGAAGCTTCTAGGCCCGATTTAAGCTTCCAATAAATTAACTAAAATAGTCAGTATAATGATAAAATTAAATAGCACTGTACTCACAAGTTTGCTGGATCTTCCAGTCTTCAGGGGTACCCCGTTTACAAATACGATATCACAAACAGTTCGCACTTTATCATCAAGGTCAGTTATCATCTCTAAAGGGTCAATTTCGGGAGAAAGTACACACAACACAAGGGTTTATTAATATTTTAAGGTTAAAACAAGGGACATCAACCAAACGCGTCCATCGCTCATGCTCGCCCGTTAACTACTTTTTATAACAAGCGTAGGGTAATAGAATATAGTAAACATAATTATTTCAGGCAAAGGACTATCAATATGGGATGTTGCAACCCATAGTGTACCGTCCCCCATAGACGACAGCAGCACCGGAGACGTCGCAGCTAACTCGTACCATCAATACAAACGCGATGTTGAAATCATGAAAGAACTTGGCTTAGACTTCTACAGATTCTCCGTATCATGGCCAAGAATACTACCCAATGGCTTTTCCAACAACATAAACCAAGCCGGAATAGATTATTACAATAATCTGATAACTGAAATGCTTAAAAATGACATTGCGCCATTTATAACAATTTATCATTGGGATTTACCAGATGAACTCCAAAAGTTAGGAGGCTGGACTAATCCAGAAATAGTTGACTGGTTCACAGATTATGCTAAAGTTTTGTTTGACAATTTTGGGGATAGAGTGAAGTATTGGATAACAATTAACGAACCAAAGCAGATATGCTATGAAGGCTATGGTTCTGATATGAAAGCTCCTCTGCTTAACATGACGGGTGTTGCGGAATATCTTTGTGCAAAAAATATTTTGCTCGCTCATGCTAAGGCGTTTCGTCTATATGATGAGCAGTACAGAAAGAAACAACTAGGATGGATCGGGATTTCTATCAGCTGTTCTTGGTATGAACCAGCATCTGATTCTGTTGAAGATCACCAGGCTGCATTAGATGCTAGACAATTTGATGTAAGTATATATATAATAAATTATTTAGATTTTTTGTAATGTAATAGTATTATGTCCTAAATAAACAGTATTATGTCCCACGGGATTTTATTGTAGTGGAGGGCCGAAGATATAGAATTCATTTATATCTTTCATAATGACCAATCAAGATCAGATGTAAACAATGGCATTTTGAAATGAGCAACTGTTGAGTTTCCTGCCAGTTCTTGTCATCAGAAAACTGCTTTCCGAACTGCTTCAGACAAACTGACTGACCTACTTGGACGTATCAAAAGTACTTTGTAAAAAGTCTATTTGAAATCAAATATGAGTGTGAATTCTGCTCGACTAATACTTTATTTTTCAGTGGGGTCAATATTCCCACCCAATATTTTCTAAAGATGGTGACTTTCCTCCCGAAGTGAAGAGTAATATAGCAGCCAAAAGCTTTGAACAAGGTTATTCCCGATCACGTTTACCAGATCTTTCACCTGCTGAAGTGGCATTTATTAAAGGAACTTCTGATTTCTTTGGAATGAATACTTATACCTCAAAATTGGCGTATCGAGATGCCTCTTTGGAAGGAATGTTTCCAGTTCCATCGTATAGAGACGATATGGGAGCTGTTCTGGTTAAAGATGACTCTTGGCCTCAGGCACAATCAACTTGGCTACAGGTTTGTATAACTTTAATGACTCCAATTTTTGGAATGTATTTCTTATTCTATTTCTTTCTTTGTATTTTGCAGGAAGTGCCATGGGGTTTTAAAAATCTATTTCTTGATATAATGAATCGATACGACAACCCACCCGTGTATGTCACTGAAAACGGTTGGTCCACAGGTGGTGGTCTACTTGATGATGACAGAATCCATTACTTCAGGAGCTACCTGAATGCTATGCTAGATGCTATTGACGAAGGATGTAACGTCAAAGCATACACTGTATGGAGTATGATCGACAATTTTGAATGGCTTAGAGGATATACGTAAGAATTTTTATCTACCTACATAAAATTTACATTAGTGGTAGGGGATCTGTTCCCCGACTGGCTTGCGAGCACCAGCATGCGAATCCGAACGTCGCGCCGTATCATTGACGCGTTCCGGTCAAGCCGTATGTGTGCCAGACTTATCCTTCCCCTCCCATCCAATTAATGGTGCGGTTCTAGTGTACTCTGGGTTCTCGTTCAGGGTCCACTGAAACCGTAACATTCTACTCTTCATTCCTTTTCCTCACTCTATCTTCAAAGTGGCAGCGCATCAGTAAAACAAGAGGGTATCTCTTGTTTTGCCGATGTCCATGGGCGACGGTGGCCACTAACCATCAGGTGGATCTGTTCGTTTGCTGTCCTTAACTGCCATAAACAAAATAGTTTCCGGTGTGTAATAATAGGTCAGTTATTGCATACGTGTCTCTTTCTTTAACCCAATGTTTTTTAATTTATCATTTCTCATAGTCTCGGGAACACATATCACCACTACACCGACCTCCAATTATTTTTTCTTTTACGATACGTTCTTATCTTTATATTTTAAAGTAAACTTTGGAAATCACCGTTTAAATCATTACAAAAATAAATTAAATACTTAACTCTTGAATAACGAATTACTTACTTCAAAAAGTTATAATCGTATCTGTTTTTTTTTAGAGAAAAATTCGGTTTATACGAAGTGGATTTTTCTAACCCAGACCGTCCACGGACTCCAAGAAAATCTGCGTATATTTACAAAGAGATTGTACGATCCAGAGTCTTAGACCCAGATTATGAACCAGAACAATACTTTGAAGATGTGATGGAAAGTCAAGAAAAACCCAAAGAGGACTCGGAATAATATCATATTTAAATAAAAGTCTAATTTTAATAATCCTAGTTTAACCTTATTGTGTTAATTTCTGTTCTTATATAATACCTAAGGCTGCATTTCTACGCCCATTCGCGCACAGCTCTGGTGAAAATGCAACCTGATAATCTGGAAAAAAATATTTTATCAATAGATATAAATTTATGTTCTTTTAACAGATATTTCCCTGAAAAAACATGAACATTCCCGTGGGATTAGCTCACCGGAGACTTCCACTCATTAACTACTTAGATTTTTTTTTAATATTTTGAGCTATTGTAGAAGCAAGCGTTACAACCGTGCAACTCGGTGCCCTAAATGTTCACTATATGATTCTGATAATAAACAGAACTTAGAAACCGTAATTATTTTGTTTGTTGCATTTATTACAGTCAAGTGTTAATTATTATTAATCAAAAAAGATTTCATTACCTCTGCATTTGTAAACGACAAAATATTAAATAGTAGTCGACTCGACAATTTTTCACATCGGACCAGTAGATCCTGAGATTAGCGCTTTAAGCAAACAAACAAACAAACTCTTCAGCTTTATATATTAGTATAGATTACATAATATAAGTACAGATAAAACATCGTTTATACATATTTCGATTAATACCGATTTTAGAACGTCCAGAATACATCGATGTTCAAATTAAATTAAATCAACACATTTATGTTTAACAATCCTTATTACCACTGTTCCAAACTAAGGTGGTTTTTATATTAATAGGGGGTAAATAGTTCAGATGGGATTCCAAAGTATGATATATTTTTTAGGATTTTTTTACTTCTTATATTTCAGCTTGTTATTTGTTTTATTATTTTAGATTGTGTAAAATATTGGTATATTAAAGGGCCTGAAGTAATTCAATCAAGCCAATCATATTTATTTGTTGAACTGTTATTTTTTTAACAATTCCCTTTTAGAGGAATTTAAAGTGTTTGGGAAAAATATTTTTGGTAGTCGGTCACACTACAATACAAAACGTCAAAAGGCTCAAAAAGGCTAGTACCCAGAGCCGTTAAACAAGATAATTAAAAAAAAGAAACGTCAAAATCAGTTTGTTTATGTGTCACATGTTATTAAGTTCACGTTTCGTTATTAATTTTAATGGAAAATGTGTGATTTAAACGATAATCCCATTAAGCTGAGCGTCAAGTGGAATGGCAAAGAGTACGATCTACCCGAGCTGTCGCCGTCGGACTCGGTAGCGATGTTGAAAATAGCGATAGAAAATGCCACTGGTGTTCGACCGGAAAGACAGAAACTTCTCAATGTTAAGTTTCAGGGTATGTATTATAAACAATTAGACTAATCCTCTATACCTGTAACAATATTGTAACTACCTAGTCTTTTGATATTAGGTATTTAAAAAAACTTAAGGATAGTGGAATTCTGCATCATATGTATAAAATAAATTAGCTAAATCTTACCTATAATGTGACAAAAACCCTCTTAAGTCTGTTTAAGGAGACTTTCTCTGTCGCTGATTAACCACCTCCTAGGAACCAAATACCCCGCTTGGTGGTAGAGGATCTGTGTCTTAAACATATTCCGGTTGCGCCATATGTTAGCCTGACTTTTTCTCTTTTATACCATTAATATTTCAGTAGCATTAGACTCCAGGTTCTTTACTGCTACCCGTAGCGGTTCTTTGAATAAATAGACTTCTTTTCTACACTCACTCTCCACACTCTATTCTGTCTAGCAATAAAATGTAAGCTCTTAACAAAAGACACACTTATATAGGAAGTATACAGTGGCGAAGGGTAAATATTTCTCATGGTCATCCTTAAAAAAGCCTTAGCCTAAAAACTTACCAAAAGCATTGGTTTAATAAAATTGAAAATCTTTATAGAACAACTAATATCAAATTAATAGTTTATTTAACAGCCATTTTATATTAAAGTAATTTAACACTTCCTGAAACAAATGAATTTAAATGTACTTGAAATAATTAAGTATTAAAGCGCAGCTAGTGTACTATTATAGTGTGTAGACACTCTATACTTATCTATGGCATAAAATTGTATGAATGTAGATGTTTATAATTTTTTTTTTCGTTTACCGCTGTCTGTCTTTCTGTCTGTATGCTTAGATCTTTAAAACTAAGCAACGGATTTTGATGCGATTTTTTTTAATACATAGAATGATTCAAGAGGAACGTTTATATGTTTAATATATACATAATATAGTAGAGAAACAATGATTACTTTAGAGGTTTCTAATGTGATGTTGTAAATGAACACATTTTTTGCGCTCACATTGCAAACGTTGGTTGAACCCCACAAGATAGATCAAAATAATGTACTACAGTATTGTACACCTTAAAAAGGTCTACAAGAAAGTCCGTGATGGTATATGTCTATCTCTTAGTGATAAAACACAATAAGGATTCTTTATCCTTTATTTTTCACGAGAAATAATGGCTTATTTACGAAGCGATTTTAAGCAATTACAGCAATAATCCTTATCCAATTAGATACCTTAAATACATTGTGCATTTAATCAATTTGCCCCTTTACAGCATGAAATTTAATTGAATATTGTCGAAGATATTACAGCGGTTACAGCTAAATAAATGCGTGTTAAATGGCACCCGGGCGAAGCTGGGACGGGTCGACTAGTTAGCAGTAAAGCATTATTTTCTATAAACTATGCTCATGCTTTAAAAATTTATAAATTTCAGGTAAAGTAGCAACAGACAATTGTACATTATTTGAATTGAATCTAAAACCAAATCTCAAGATTATGATGATGGGTTCCTTAGAGGAAGCCATAGAAGGTGCTAGAACCAAACCAGATGTTGGGGATGAGGTTATAAATGATTTGGATATTGAAGAGGAAGAAGTGGATGTGGAAAACCAGGAGGTATGTTTTATCAGTTATATCATAATAACAGAAACTATCACACCAATGTTTTTGGTGTAAAATAAAAATGTTGTTGGTATATGTGGTGTGTGCGTGTATACATCCATATGCACTTAGTAAAAAGCGGTTATATTAATATTACAAACAGACACTCCAATTTTATTTATTTGTATGTAAAGAAAAAAAACAATTGTAAAACACAAAAAAAAAACGAATCTACCAATAATTTTTTAATTTTGATTTAGATGGATTTTATTTAGATATTTTTAAAACGAAATAAAAAATATTTTTGACATAAATAAGGAAAAAAATAAAAAATAATTTCTCACCAGTCACAGTGATAAAAAATTTGTATTTTTCTTTAATAATATGTTTTATTCATCAGATCTTGTAAATATAGTGAATTTAAATTATTAGTCTTTGTATCTAACATTTAATTATTAAAACTTACAATTAGATTGTTTATCCTAAATATTGTGTTCATACAGATTTTTATTTTGATAATTCTTCATTTTACAGATTTATTTGACAAAAATTAACAAAAGAGTAAAAGATTATAAAATAAATATTCTAAACCAGCCTCGACCTGGCAAGAAGCTACTTGTGTTAGACATAGACTACACACTCTTCGATCATAGATCTGTTGCGGAAACTGGTGAGTATAAGACATTATTCATTTACTAATTAAAATTTTAAATAACATACATTTACCAATTATGTGGTAATAGTAGGGATGCCACGAATATTCGGCTATATTCGGCCGAATACTGAATAATAAATCACAATAAAAAAGAATGCACAATATTACTTACAAATATTTTTATTTTATTAATAATTTAACATATTGACACATATAATCCCGTGAGGGGACGTGTTAAAATACAATTCCCCTCTGCCGCTGGGAGAGCATCCCGTAAGAGCCGAGTAACCCAGCACCCCCTTGGTGGTAGGGGATTTGTTTTCCGACTGGCTTGTGACCACCAGCATGCGAATCCGAACGCCAAGTGTCGTTGACGCGTTCTGGTTCCGTCCGGCCGGCCTTCCTCCCATCCCATTAATGGTGCGGTTCTATTGAACTCTGGGTTCTCGTTCAGGGTTCACTGATACCGGAGTATTCTACTCTTCATTCCCCTTCCTCACTATATCTTCGAGGTGGCAACGCATCGGCAAAACAAGAGGGTATCTCTAGTATTGGCGATGTCCATGGGCGACGGTGGCCACTTACCATCAGGTGTTAGGAGTTATGATGAATGAAATTATTTTAGCATTTATTGATAGTTTGCTATTTTATTGCGCTTTTTCTCATAAATTATATCTGCTTCCGACAATAACAGTTCACTTTATACACTGCTACCGGGAGATGATAAATAAATCTTACCTAATTCTACTAGATTAAGACATTGTTTTGTGTTTGCTGACCACATCTTATAAGGGGCTATCCATAAATTACGTTACACTATAAGGGGGTGGGAGGAGGTTGTCGAAGTGAGACAAGAGTTGGGAAGGTGTGCTAAATATCGTAAAGTAACATTTCAAAATTTTTAAAAATAATATCAAAACCAAAAACTTAAATAATTAACGAAATGTTTAATGTAATAATTATTTTTTAGGATTTTTTTTAAGATGTTTGATCCGTTATTATTATTAATATTTGACTAGGAGGTAGGGATCAAAAAAATCATGAAATTCTTGTGTCGTAATTTATGGATGACTCCTAAGGGTCTTGTCCTATCAACAAACAAAAGCGCCCACGATGCATCGTCATTACACGTACTTTAGTAAAACATACGCGAAGATTCTAAGTGTTGCCGAATGCCAAGAGACTCGCCGACTCGTTATTCGGCCAAATCACTATTCGTGGCATCTCTAGTAATTATAGGTAATAGAAAACAAAAATGTTACGAACATTTGAAATCTTAATGCGGCGCCGTCTATTAGATGCTTAATCAACCTAAATATTACACTGAGTATTATGTGAATGAACCAAGGAATTTACATACAAACTGGAATGCGCATGTACACTAAAAAAAACGTTCCCAAAAGTAAAGCGACTTTAGGGGATGTTTACTATAGGAAATGGGAGGAAATGGCTGAAAAACATATATTATTCTACATGTTTGGGAGGCTGCCACTGCAGGCCCCACCCACGGAATCGCAGCTGACGGACACGAGTAATCATAATATTAACCCCTTATGCATTTCATGAATTATCGCATGGGAGGGATTTAGTCATGAAAAGCTGTCACTGGCTCCCGTACCATTATAGTTGAACGAGGATATATATACTAGTTTTTATTTTAACCTATTCCAGGTTATGAACTAATGCGGCCATTCCTTCACGAGTTTCTGACATTAGCATATGAAGACTATGACATAGTGATCTGGTCGGCCACTGGCATGAAGTGGATAGAGGAGAAGATGAGGCTGCTGGGTGTGTCCACGCACCAGGACTACAAGATTATGTTCTATTTGGATTACTTAGCGATGATTACAGTTCATACTGCTAAGTATGGGACTATTGATGTAAGTAAGCTTTAATTTTTTAGATTTTTTTTCGAAATAAGTCGTCCATTGGGAGACTTGTGTTGTTCGTTTATCGCGCCAAGATCTTATCGCATCTTAAATAGGGATGTCGTAAATGGAAATAAGTATTGAAATATGGATATTTTTAGCACCAGCAGTAGCAAAAGCAGAGACAAAAAAATCTAATTATTTTTGGCCAAAAACAATATCAATGTATCGATATTTTATCGATGACCTTAGCTTAATAATATGATAATGAAGTCAAAGGATTTTAAGTTTTGTTTAATCTTCTTTGGTTACCTTTATTTATTGGCTTGTGCTTTGCCAGGCAACCTTGATACTTGTTTGCTTTCTACTTTCCATTTAACATCAACTCACAATTACGTCATTTAATCGTCTTCCAGGTAAAACCACTCGGTGTAATTTGGGGTAAGTACCCTCAATATAGTTCAAAAAACACAATTATGTTCGACGACATCCGAAGAAACTTCATAATGAATCCTAAAAGTGGTTTAAAAATACGACCATTCAGACAAGCGCACCTGAACAGAGACAGAGATAGAGAACTCTTACACCTCTCCACTTACCTAAAAGACATTGCGAATTACTGTGACGATTTTGATACGTTAAATCATAAAAAGTGGGAGAAGTATAAGCCGGATAAAAGAGTTCAACAAGTGGGTAGTAAGAGAAAAGCCGAAGATAGTCCGTCGCTACCAAAAGAATAACATTGATTTTTTAGTAGTTTTTTAGAGCTCTGACAAATTGCATTTAGAAAAAATGGCGTCCTTTCATTTTTTTTGCTACAATTTTTAGTTCCCATGAATGTTTTTTCAAAGTAAAAAAATACAAGTAAAATTATTTGACATTTACAAGACTTTCTACTCATTTCTTTTCATATTACAAGCGAGATTAAATCTATAAAATATGGCAATCCGCCATGATAGTTTAAATGCCAACTGAGCGAATGACGTAACGCTTTAGTATAGTTCCACAAACTGATCTGGCTCGGTGAGAGAGTCACTGTTATCGCATTTGGTGTCGCCAGTAAAAATAAAATAATTAATTTTTCGAAGGGCATTATCGGTGCGTGAATGCGCGTTCCTTCACTTACGAAAAATAAATACACAGAACAAACAACTAATGGCGGATATGTCAGCGAATGGCGGGCAAATTGACATATCAAAATGACGTCATAAATTCGTTAGTTCCTCTTCTGGCCACCGGCCGGATAAGTTTTACTCTGACAGGTTATCAAAAATAAAACTTAAAAAAGTTAACTAAATTATATATTCTTTAGCAACAGCAGAATTTATAAATTGTGTCATTATGCCTAATATCATACCATGTCAATATCGATTTTTGAAAATATATTGTCATATAATAAAAATCGATATCGAAAAATAACACAAGTATCGATATTTTTTAAAAATTTATACGATTAAAATCGATATTATTTATTTTTTGTCCATCTCTACAATTATGTCATCTATTCAGGATGTTTAGAAACATGTAAAAATAATTACGAATATATTTTATTTATAACTAAGTATAAATAATATTTTTTTATGCAAAAACTAGTCTTCCGAAATGTCAGAGCTCCAATCCAGATTATAAAGCAATAAAAGCTTATCGCTAAGACTGTGAACTTAAGACTTGTGTTCAGATAAAGAAAAAAATATGTACCGTCAATGTAGTAAATAGAAATACAAAAAAATTAATTTGATTTTCCGTTTTCTTTTTCTAATCTACAAATATAATGTTTGTTCAATAAAACCAATCGAATTTTGAAAATCGATTAATCCGTTCGTTAACTGCACATCTCTCTTTGGTAATGACAATATATAGTATTGCTAGCTTTGAAAAATAACTATTTTGAGGTTATTTGAAATATGAGAATAAAATTGTATCGTGATAAAAAAATATATTGTAAATTACAAAAAACGAAAGAATTTATTTTTCCGAATATTTATTCCGAGATTGTTTTTTTATTATTTATTCTGTACTTTGCTTTCTGATGCTTTCTGATGCATGTCAGTTGGACAGTTTCCACATCAACCTCCCGAGTCCCGATATTTTGGGCTGCACCAAATTTATTCAGGTACCAGTGTTGCCAAATAACCTACTTTGTAGCTATTTTTCTTCTTTTACAAAAAGAAATTGGTGTTTCCAAAATTTAGTTTGAAAAATCTTATACTAATATATAAAGCTGAAGAGTTTGTTTGCTTGAACGCGCTAATCTCAGGAACTACTAGTCCGATTTGAAAAACTCTTTCAGTGTTAGATAGGCCATTTATCGAGAAAGCCTATAGGCTTTATATCATCACGCTACGACCCATAGGAGCGGAGCTACACGTGGACGAAATCGTGCGGGTCGACTAGTATTATAATATAACAATGATTGTAATTTTGTAGTTATTTTTGTATTAGTTGCTACAATATGTCAAAGTCAGATGTCAATGTCATTCTTAAAACTAACACTAGATTCAAAGATAGAAGTTGGCAACACTGTTTATATAGACCAATGAACAGACAGATTGTTTGATGTTAATATAATAGGTTGTAATAGCATTAAAATAAAACACCAACAGTTTAGCAAGAAACACACTAGTGCTGTAGAATTTGTACTCATAGAACAATTTACATAGATAAAAGAAGAAGTAATCGTTGGCCTATAATGCTATGGACGCACAATCAACGGTATATTTGTTTCAGTCACTTTGCAACCTCCTTCATCATTAATTATAGCCTATGTGTTATTCTGATGTGTAAGCTATATTATTTTAAAGTTTCATCTAAATCAATTCAGTAGTTTTGCGTGAAAGAGTAACAAACATACATCTATACATTCTTTCAAACTATTGCATTAATAATATTAGTAGGACTAGAGCCCCGGCTTCGCACGGTTTCTCTTCTATAATATGCATGTATTATACATATAAACATTGGTGAAAACCGCATTAAAATCCGTTAAGTAGTTTAATAGATCTAAACGAATAGACAGCTGAAACGACCTCATTTTATGCTATGTAAAGATTGAATGAAATAGTACAGAAATCTATAAAAGAGTCAAAACAAAGTAAACTATAAGTATCCTTGGCAAAATAATTGAAGAAATTTAAAAATACTTAAAAAAAATTATTTATTTGTGCAAACCTCCATGAAGACGGCGTCCATATTATTATAGGTCAATGGAAAGATAAAATATAAGTTTGTTTATTCAAACTTAAGCTTAGCTAGTTGTAGTTTATCCTTATTGTGTATGAGGTTTTTGTGTATAATTTATTTGAATAAATTTGTAAAATAATATTAGAGGAGTTTTATTTATTAATAATTAATTAAATTACCCGTGAGGGGACGGGTTAGAATACCCCCCTCTACCGCTGGGACTTACCCTCTCCCTCTCCTATCCCATTAATGCTGTGGTCTAGTAGACTCCGCTGAAGCCACAGCATCTCTTCACTCTCTCTCCCCACTCTATCTTCGAGGATGCAACGCATCGACAAAACTGTCCAAGGCCGATGGTGGGCACTTACCATCAGGTGGACCATCTCGTTTGCACTTTATCTACCATAAAAAAGTGTAATTTGAATATTGACTAAGTAATTAATCTAAGTTAATATAAAAAAGAAAATCAGACAGAGTATTCAAATACAAAATGCAAATAGTTTTTCATTTTGTATTTAAATACTAAATACATATTACCAAAATACTTCTATGGGTGTAAAAGAATTTGCCTTTATTTTATTACTAAATTTTTTTTTACACAATCACGACCTTTTTTACAGATAATGGACGCCCCTAATTAATTAGACTACTAAAGAATTAGGGGCCCGATAATTAATGATTATAATCAATTATGAAAGTATAATCAACATGACTGAACTGATTCTACAAAAAAGTAAAAAAACAAAATTGATAACTTTTTTTTTTGATTTTTGAAGTCAGTTAAAAATGGGGATTTACTCGAGCGTCTTAGGGACATATAACATTTTGTAGATTAGATGATAGTGAGAATAAAAGGTTATTTAATGTTTCCCATTTTAATATTCCGAAAAACATCTACAGCTTTTCAAAAATTGTAAAATTAAAAAATTACATGAAGATAATTAGCCAGATGTCAGATATTGTTTGTTAAGATGGTCCGACTTACCACTGATATGACGGTATGTTCATCTACCGACTTGAGTTGTGGGGGTGGCCATCTAGAAGAGTAGAAAAAAATGTATTCAAGCGCCGTCAGATATTCAGAGGGGATATTAAGTGATACATACATACATAAAATGACATGAATGCGTTGTTTTGTGATTATCTGTGATGATGTTATGACGTCGGAAAGCGGTGTGGTGATGGTGCGAGCTCGACCGCGGTCCGCCACGCCCAAATCGTCAGATTTTCAAAATACACGCATACTATCATGCAATTAACCCACCTTACCTTAATCAGACGCGCTCGAGTAAATCCAAAAAATTCCCTCTTGGGCTCCCATACTATTAGCTCTCATTCGTATCAAGCTATTTTGTTCGCACTATAAAATATTAATTAACGATCATCTATTTCCCATCTATTTAGTGTTGCCATAGTGAGAATAGTGTATCACATTCATTTATTGATGATGACAAAATTTAATGTTGTATTTTGCATTAGCCATAAACAAAATATGTCTTCGTACGTCAAAAACGTATTTCAAATAAAATACAAAATGGAAATAGGTATTTGGTATTTCAAATACCGGTATTTGAAAAATGTCACTCCTCTGAGTACAGACTAGCTAATACGAAAAGTCCTTAAACAAAATGGACATATTAGTGTCTCTGTTTAGTTATTTCCTTTTTTTTTTTATTTTTTATGTAACTAGGTCGGCAAACAAGCATACGGCTCACCTGATGGTAAGCGATTGCCGTAGCTTATAGACGTCTGCAACACCAGAAGCATCGCAAGCGCGTTGCCGACCCTATCTCCAATTCCCCCCAGGAGCTCTGGTCACCTTACTCACCAACAGGAACACAACACTGCCTTAGAGTAGTGTTATTTAGCTGTGATCTTCTGTAAGGTCGAGGTACTACCCCAGTCGGGCTGCTCCATATTTGAGCAGGAAGTTTCCTACTGTGCCCTACCTCAGTTGACTGACATGACATTACCACATTAGTCCGATTTTTTTTAAAGGTTTTGAGTTCGACTTCTACTCCATTCTAGTAACTGTGATTTTGCTATAAAAAAAATCAAAATGTTACATGGTCAAGCAGCCAGCTGACAGTAAATTCCACCACGTTATGGTCAGCTGACTTTATTTTTCCTTCAAGATACTAAGAGGAAATGACTGAAAAAAATTTTTTTTCTACATGTTTGGGAGGCTGCCATTGCTCGCCCCACCCACGGAATCGCAGCTGACGGTCACGAGTAATCATATTATGAACCCCTTATGCATTTCACGAATTTCCGCTTGGGAGGGACTTGGTCATGAAAATCTGTCACTGGCTCCTGTACCATTAGGCGTGCGTAATACAAGATGTTTTTTTATCCTAACACGCTTGTCTCATAGCTTTCCCAATAGCCTTGGTTAAATTTAAATTGTATCATGTATTTAGTTAATTAAGGAGGAATTTTATGTGATACTTTAATGGAAATAAAGAATTATTATTATTATTTTTTAAATTACTTTTAATTCTTAATTAAGATATCGATTATTGAGTATCTAGCGATACGCTAAATCAGTAACAGCAGTAATAAAGCTTAATGAAGTTGTATGATTTTAAGGACACAAAAAGTGGGGTTAATTAGGTAGAGGTCACAGCCGGAGGAGTCACAAAAAAGGTCCATTAACTTATAAAATTATTTAATGTAATATATTATTTATATTTTTAATTACTGCTAATATATAAAATTCTCGTGTCGCGGTGTTTGTTACCAAACCAAATTCATCTTAAACGGCTCGACCGATTTTTATGAAATTTTGTGTGCATATTGGGTATGTCTGAAACCCTCGCTGGAAAAAACTCGTGCAATCTCTTAAAAAAATAATACGAAAATATTCTATAAGATTTCATATGTGTATTTGACCGCGAAATTACTCATAAAACTCATAACGGTCATAATGAATTATATAGAACCTGAGAGATCTTATTAGCTTCAGTATCTCATAGAATCTCACCGTATTTTATGTAAAAATCTAGAATCTTATGAGTTACTAGGGGCCCGTCCTGGCTTCGCACAGGTGGATAATTTTTTTTTAACATTTTGGCTCCCGCATTCTGTCGCTCCCTCTATCGCCGCGTTACTCGCTGCGCTGCGAGGCACTGCACACCGCGCCGGCGGCCCGTCTGGGATTTTTTTTTATTCATCTTGATATTATTATTTCGTAATATCTTTTGACTGGAATGTCCGATTTCAATAATTCAAAAAGTAATTAACAGGTATTGAAACAGTCTTCATTGCGAAATAATTTATTTGGATAAGAATTAATATAAAGTTATGGAAAACATGGTCTGATTTTGATAGGCATTTTTATCAACTTTTAAAATGTAAAAAAGTAGTTATAGTGACTTAACTACAATAGTTGGACATATGGTCTCGCGGAGTTTTTTGTAGATATTGATACGTTCTATAATATTGTAGAACATTTTTTTGTTCTATCATCAATACTTTTCGCAGCGCATGCGATGAAAGATATTTTATGGCTAATTTTTTTGCACCTTGTGTTGGTTTTAGTGAGAATTTCGGAGGATCTCTAATTTTTTCTTGTAATAAATATAGCCTATGTTACTCAGGGATAATGTAGCTTTCTAATGGTGAAAGAATTTTTGAAATCGGTCCAGTAGTTTTTATGTTTATTCGTTACATACAAAAATACAAATCTTACTTCTTTATAATATTAGTATAGATAATAGATATTTTGTAAAAGTTATGAGAATTAATGAGCTCATGTTTGGATTATAAATATTCATGAGATATAATGAGCGGATCAAAAAAAAAACTACGTTTAAAAATTCCGACTTCAAACTAAAAATGCACTAAAAAGTTAGAAATAATTCTTTTTTTTATTATTCTATTTTTATTAAGACAATAATATATATACCAGCCAGGTAGACTTTACACGCACGTTACAAAAGGAGTCCAAACTCAGTACAACTAGCTCTACACGATTAAAAGTTCCAAAAGTAGTCTCCGAAGTATATTTTCAGGCAACTCCAGCAAGTCTTGTGGTAAGATCGCATCATAACTAACAAATTGAGCCCAAACTCAACACAATCCTCCAATAGTGGTTTCCGAAGTATACCTTTAGGTCATTAGTACCGTCAGAGAATGTAGACTGCAATAAATTTATTAATTCTATCAAATATTACAATAATATATTGTAGGTACAATATAACTTAACTTTAAAAAAATATATTTTTTTTAAAAGTATCAAGTCGTTAATTACTAACTATTTGGTATATTGGTATGTTATACAGTAAAAAGGCACCTAAACTGTGATGACGGAAAATCATTTTTATAATACTTAAAGTAAAGATTTTTAACCAAACCATTGACACAAATTGGAGATAAAAGACTAAACTTTGTAATGTTATCTCTAGTTCCATGGTATTTTGTTCAATTTAGTCACATAAGGTACCGAAAGCTCCTCGAAAACTGCAATATTTTAAAGGATTTGAATGAGCACCCTTAAGGAAACATAAAACATAATTGTACATCATAAAATTAAAATATTTTGTAAATTAATCCGAAAATATTTTATGGGATTTTATACCGAATTCCGGGCCTTTTTAACCTAAAGAATAAGATAAATTTCAGTACACTTTGATGTGTATTTGTCTACGGAAATACTCGTAAATAGTACAATCACTAAATAAAATTGAATCATTGGATTATATAATCGTGTATTGAAATGATGAAATCCAGTATAGTTTACCTATATTTTTTATTGCCATATACCTACTTTTTGACAATCACAAACACTTCAAAAACGACAAAGTTTAATACTAATTTTGCACCCCCCCCCCCCCCTTTTACTCCCTTAGGGCGTGAATTTTCAAAAATTCTAATGCTCCCCTACGTTATAAATTTATAAAAGGAAACTTTTATCAATCTTCGGAACCAGTTATTAACCTTTTTTTTATAATTTATTACAGGTAATTTTTTGATCAATACCTCCTTTTAAATATAGTTCATCTGGATTGAAAATTAATAGCTCATCAATACAACATCATTTCTAAATCTCTCCGATTGATTCTTTAAGATTTTTTGTTTCACTCATTAAATCTCATAAATATTATTAACCCCAACATGAACTTATTAATTCTTATAACTTTTAAATATCATCCATTATCACTCATAAGTTTCTATATTTTTACATAAGATACGGTGAGATTCTATGAGATACTGAAGCTACTCATAAGATCTCTCAATTTCTACATAATTCATTATGACCGTTATGAATTTTTATGAGTAATTTCGCGGTCAAATACACATATGAAATCTTATAGAATATTTTCGATTTTTTTTAAAGAGATTGTATGAGTTTTTTCCAGCGGGGTTTAGTCTGCCTACAACAAGAACTAACCTAGGTCAACATAGTCCTCTATATAGGTCACTGACAAATTTCGCGCAGGTAAACATGACAGAAATTGAAACATTTATAAAAAAATTAAAATTAATTAATGCGACTTTTCTTGTTGTCCACGACTCTTAAAATAAATGAATTTTCGGCTATTATAGTCAGTCGCGATGTTTAATTAATGATTTATGATTTATTTCAGATTTTTTGGGTTATGGTGTCACAAAAATACAACTTTGTTACCATAACGTTTTAACATTTATTAATTAAATATAATAAGTCAGTCCCAAATATTCTGGCATTAATGTTAATTACAGTCTTATATCTTATATTCACATTATAGAATCACAATTTTTTTAAAACTTAAATAATCTTTAATGTAAATTTCAAATGACTCTGTTACTTTATATATTTTGACAGACATTAAATTCTACCGAATTCCCCTTAATATTTATATATTAATTGCTAAATATAACATATAAGCGTATTAATATCTAACAAATCAACATATTATTATATGACTTTGTAAAATTAACTAGCTTTTCATAAAAAACCTGATTATGCCCTTTAATTTCTGGGACAGAAAAGTAACACAGTAACATAGTCGTTGTTTTTGAAGAACTTACTTGACTAAATTGTAGTAACATAAACATAAATAATATAACAAGAAACTTGACTGGTATTTCCTAGTCTATAGTTAAGTTTTAAAAAACAAAGAAGAAATATTCATAAAAGAGTAAGTACTTAACTGAAAGTAGCTTATTACTCAAATATATCTAAAGCAGTATCAAAATGGTGGAATATTCTTTTACCTTTAGATACTGTTTTATGTTCAGAAATAATAGCAAGTAAATTATCAAAAGGCACGTAAGATGAATCTCTCTGACTTACTGACTTATGTTCCTGTGTCCCCTAGATGGGGCACAGTGCATCGCCAACCCACTCGATCTTGAGCTTCGCGCATTATTTCGCTCCACGTTTTCCCGATAGCCTTCGCTTCATCAATGACTGTCCGCCGCCAGGTTTGTTTCGGGCGGCCACGTTTGCGTCTACCTTGGGGATTCCACTCTAGGACTTGCCTTGGTATATGGTCTGGATCCCTTCGCAAAGTATGACCTATCCAATTCCATTTGCGGCGTTTGATCTGATGGGCGATCGAGACTTCGTTGCAGCGCTTCCAAAGTTGTTGGTTGGAAATTCTGTCAGGCCAGTAGATACTCAGGATTCTACGAAGGCATCGGTTTACAAACACCTGGAGTTGCTGCGAGATGTTCCTGGTGACCTTCCAAGTCTCACATCCGTACAGCAATACAGACTTGACATTAGACCGGAAGATTTTAAGCTTTACTCTCTGCGTCAGTTTCCGTGATTGCCATACGGGTCGAGCTGTGCGAAGGTAGATCTTGCTTTGGCAATTCTTGAAGCGATGTCCTCTTCGTTTAGGTAAATTGGTGGACGCGTTCCACTGCCTCTGTGCCAATGACTAACGGGAACGTGTTCGCCGCCCCACACCTCATTTCCTGGGTCTTTTTGATGTTATTTCTGAGCCCTGCCTTTGTTGCCTCCTTTTGTAGGTCGTCTAATTTAGTTTGCATGTCTGCGCGAGTGTGGCTTAAGAGACATATATCGTAGGCGTAGTCCAAATCTTCAAGAATGTCGGTTATGTCCCATTCTATGCCACGACGCTTGTTCTCCATGGTGCTGTGCAGTATGCCGTCAAGAACAACCAAGTAGAGTAGTGGCGAAAGGAGACACCCCTGTCTTACGCCTGCGTGCACTGCTATATCCTCCGAGACTAGTCAGTTATGTGTTACTTTACAAGAATAGTTCTTATATAAGGCTCTTATGATGTTAATTATTTTTTCGGGGACACCAATTTTTCGCTGTTGAGACCAGATGCTGGCCCATCTCACCGTATCAAAGGCTTTTTCGAAATCCACAAAACTGAGATAAATTTCCCTTTGCCATTCTGACGCCTGTTCTAATATGACACGGAGCGTGTTGATCTGGTCTGTGCACGATCGGTTAGCGCGGAATCCTGCCTGCTCTCTACGTATGAGTGGGTCAACGGATTTCAAGAGCCTATCCAAGATGACCCTGCATAACACCTTTGATGGGGTTCAAAGCAAAGTAATGCCTCTCCAGTTGGAACATTGGCTGAGGTCTCCCTTTTTTGGAACAGTGATAAGAAGGCCTTTCTTCCAGTCATTCGGTAGCTCTTCGTTCTGCCAGATGCGCTGTAATAGAGGTGTCAGTGTATCTGCTGCTGTAGCTATGTCCACCTTCAGCATTTCGGCGGTAATAAGGTCGACTCCAGGGGCCTTGCCATTCTTGAGAGAGCGAATAGCGTGTGATAGATTTTTATTTGAGATGTAGAGTAAAAGGATGATAGTTTTTAAAATATTATTTACTTTAAAACTATTATAATTATGAAAATTATTAATGTTTAGCAAAATATACTACAATGCTAATATGTGGGTACCTACACTTACTTCAAATCATGTATTTAATCTAGCGCCAGTTCGGAATAATATTAATCTGAGGAGAAGAACTGGCAAGAAACTCCTCTTTATTACATTATTTATAATAGTAGACAATATTTATATCATTTGACCAGTTTAATATTTGTCTATAATATTTATTTAATTTATTAATTACAATATTAGAATAATATATTAGCATTTCAAATATTGGAAATTAAACAATTTATAAATAACAAATTACCTTAACTTTCATTGAAGATGAAACAACTAACATACTAAATTACATTATTTACAATATTAGATATTAATAATATCATTAGACCAGTTTAATATTTGTCTATAATATTTATTTAATTTATTAATTACAATATTAGAATAATATATTAGCATTTCAAATATTGGAAATTAAACAATTTATAAATAACAAATTACCTTAACTTTCATTGAAGATAAAACAACTAACATACTAAATTACATTATTTACAATATTAGATAATATTAATATCATTAGAGCAGTTTAATATTTGTCTATATTATTTATTTAATTTATTAATTACAATCTAAGAATAATATATTAGTATTTCAAATATTGGAAATGCAATTAAAATACTAAATAACATTATTTACAATATTAGATTTTATTAATATCATTTAACCGGTTTAATATTTGTATAAATTATTTATTTCATTTATTAATTACAATCTTAGAATAATATATCAGTATTTCAAATATTGGAAATTAAACAATTTATAAATTAGAAATTAATGTTAACTTTCATTGAAGGTCAAACAATTAAGATGTTGCCAGTCTAAGAAAACAAGTTTCCATGCTCATTTAATTATTTACCCTAATAATGTTGTTATTTTATAACACGACCATACTGACAATACTTCGTCCACGAAGTACATAATATATACAGAATGATCCTAATCGTGAAAATTATATTAATAATTACATTTAGGTATACCTATAAATAAAAATAATTTCCAAGTATATGAATAAATTGATTATTTTACACACTGTCTATTTTCTTCTAAATTCAAAAATAGTTTAACATATTAAATAATGGCTTTACTCCGTGAAATACTTATGCTAAACATTATACAAAATAGCAAACCAAAATATACATATTTCATACCAAATAAAGTTTTATATTAAACTAAAATCAAACAATGAGTCAGCGTATACTTTCCAACTACTAGACATGCCAATCACATTCACCTGCTGTTGGTGATATTACCTGGCACCAAGTAGGAGTTTAATCATCATTTTATCTGAGCTGTAACCTAGACATGCCGATTCCTTCACCCGCTGCTGATGAGATAAATCGACACCAAGTTACAGTTGACCAGCGGTTAACATAACTTTATCTCTTATTATTTTAATAATCAGCTTAACATGAATAGACATGATGATCCCATTTAATTGCTGCTATTGAGATTGGATCATCACCAAACAAGTATTGTAACAGCGTACCCTAATTTTATTTTGAATTGAAGTATTTATTTATATCACCTTTTCATTTTATCTGAGCTGTAACCTAGACATGTCGATTCCTTCACCCGCTGCTGATGAGATAAATCGACACCAAGTTACAGTTGACCAGCAATTAATATAACTGTATTCCTTTTTATTTTAATATACTAATATACTGCTTAACTTCATAGACATGATCCCATTCAACTACTGCTATTCAGATAGATTATACTTCAATTCAAATATACTTCATATCAAACCCTTTATTTATAGGATTGCCAAACCGAAGGTTAATGTCGACGCTAACCTACAACCAATTTTCGAACCTACTCCTAAATTTTCGAACCTACACCTAATTTCGAACCTACACCTAATTTCGAACCTACACCTAATTTCGAACCTACACCTAATTTCGAACCTACACCTAATTTCGAACCTACACCTAATTTCGAACCTACACCTAATTTCGAACCTACACCTAATTTCGAACCTACACCTAATTTCGAACCTACACCTAATTTCGAACCTACACCTAATTTCGAACCTACACCTAATTTCGAACCTACACCTAATTTCGAACCTACACCTAATTTCGAACCTACACCTAATTTCGAACCTACACCTAATTTCGAACCTACACCTAATTTCGAACCTACACCTAATTTCGAACCTACACCTAATTTCGAACCTACACCTAATTTCGAACCTACACCTAATTTCGAACCTACACCTAATTTCGAACCTACACCTAATTTCGAACCTACACCTAATTTCGAACCTACAATAATTTCGAACCTACAATAATTTCCAACCTACAGTAACTTCGAACCTACAATAACTTCGAACCTACAATAACTTCGAACCTACAATAACTTCGAACCTACAATAACTTCGAACCTACAATAACTTCGAACCTACAATAACTTCGAACCTACAATAACTTCGAACCTACAATAACTTCGAACCTACACCTAATTTCACAGCCTACGTTGACACTAATCTATCCTAAAATCGAAACTAAACTAAAGTCGACATTAACCCAAGGCCTAACAGATTTCAATTTAAAACCGTTCGGTTATCCTGATAAATGACATGGCCAGCTATAGTATAGCCCTCTGCCTAGTTACAAAAAAAGTATTTTAGTGAAAAATTAAGATGCTAAAAATATATAATCATAGAACTATCAGGGTTTTTGTTATTTACTCATAAAATTATACAACTAAATCCAAAACGTTAGCAAAATCAAGTCAATAGTAACGCAAAGTTAAATATTTTGGCAATGTTATCAGTCCGTTTAGAATGGCAAAGGTCAAGTTGGTTATAAAAATAGAGAAAACTCAAAATACTAATCGAAAAGAATATAAAAACAACCTCAGACCTTGACAAATATTTTACAAGTAAATTTTAAGAATAAGTATGTAGCGTTACTTTAATATTTACGTACTTACAGTATATTTTTATTTGTGAATTTGTTTAAAAATATTTTTGTAATAATGTAACATTAGTTATTTATTAAATACCATTTCCTATTCATATGGAATTCGTTAAAGTAATCTTTAAACTCGCATAAATACTTATACAAGTATAAATAGTTAACTATACTGTACATTCAAAATATGAACTAGGCAGAAATGGGTCATGTCCTTTAAACATTTCTAATACATTAATTTCGAGTAACATTAAAGAACAACTACTCTAACCCTTTTTTTTTTAAACTAGCCTCATTTAGAACGGACTATTAAACACTCACAAAATCTCTCGGATTAAAACCACACTAGCTTTCCGAGTCATCGTCCTTGCACCTCGACACCGTGCCCACGCACAACTACGTGATACCTCAGGGTTCTCTCCATGGATATGGTGGCAGCCATTGTGGCCGACTGAATAGTAGCAGCTTACGCAACTGGAAAATAATAAAACGGTATAAGTTAATTGTGTCACGAGGAATTCCGATCCCACTTCTGATGATAGATTTTTATTTGAGATGTACAGTAAAAGGATGATAGTTTTTAAAATATTATTTACTTTAAAACTATTATAATTATGAAAATTATTAATGTTTAGCAAAATATACTACAATGCTAATATGTGGGTACCTACACTGAAATATTAAGTTACAAATACAATGTAAATAAACACAAGTAAACCAACTTCAAATCATGTATTTAATCTAGCGCCAGTTCGGAATAATATTAATCTGAGGAGAAGAACTGGCAAGAAACTCCTCTTATCTTACTTTCCAAAATATAGATTTACCAACACTATATAACATCAATACTATATAGCAAAGTATCACTATTTATACAAGATATTAACAACTTATCTTTATATGGTTGTACAGCATCACCACCAGCACCTCGTTATAGAGCAACAGCGTAACGACTATACAGAGTTGAAACTAGAATCTCAGCTCCTTGTTATAGAGCAACAGCGTAACGACTAGATTAGAGTAGAAACTAGATTATCCCAATCCAACCCGTATCTGCCTTTTTATAGAAATACTGTCACAAACTAAGCTAGGCAAATGGTGGCGCTATTAATACTAACTTAAATACTAAATTACATTATTTATAATAGTAGACAATATTTATATCATTTGACCAGCTTAATATTCGTCTAAATTATTTATTTAATTTATTAATTACAATCTTAGAGTAATATATTAGTATTTCAAATATTGGAAATTAAACAATTTATAAATAAGAAATTAATGGTTAACTTTCATTGAAGATCAAACAACTAACATACTAAATTACATTATTTACAATATTAGATATTAATAATATCATTAGACCAGTTTAATATTTGTCTATAATATTTATTTAATTTATTAATTACAATATTAGAATAATATATTAGCATTTCAAATATTGGAAATTAAACAATTTATAAATAACAAATTACCTTAACTTTCATTGAAGATGAAACAACTAACATACTAAATTACATTATTTACAATATTAGATAATATTAATATCATTAGAGCAGTTTAATATTTGTCTATATTATTTATTTAATTTATTAATTACAATCTAAGAATAATATATTAGTATTTCAAATATTGGAAATTAAACAATTTATAAATAAGAAATTAATGGTTAACTTTCATTGCAGATCAAGCAATTAAAATACTAAATAACATTATTTACAATATTAGATTTTATTAATATCATTTAACCGGTTTAATATTTGTATAAATTATTTATTTCATTTATTAATTACAATCTTAGAATAATATATCAGTATTTCAAATATTGGAAATTAAACAATTTATAAATTAGAAATTAATGTTAACTTTCATTGAAGGTCAAACAATTAAGATGTTGCCAGTCTAAGAAAACAAGTTTCCATGCTCATTTAATTATTTACCCTAATAATGTTATTATTTTATAACACGTGCATCACTTCACTTAGAGTTGGTGGGGAACAATCAATGCTTAAGTTACGCAGAGGCAAACTTTCGTCGGGTATGGCATTCGTCGTATCGTGAGTTCGATCGAAAATCTCATGGAAATGTTCCCGCCAGCGCCGCAGCTGGCCTTCCGATGTCACAATAAATTGGCCCTCACGGTTTTTTAGCGGTTTCTTCCTCGCATGACGTTTACCAGTAAGAACTCTCGTAGCTTTGTACATCTCCTTCAGGTTACCGCTATCCGCTGCTTTTTGAGCACCATCAGCAACACTATCAGCCCATGCTCTTCTGTCTCGACGAGTGCTGCGATAGATTCTTTTGTGGATCTACCGATATTGCTGTCTGAGGTCTTCCTGTACATGTTGATCGTTAGACGTAAGGAGTTTGTTCAATTAAGTTAAAAGTTTCTTGTGACATCCACATCGAGAACGGCGAATCGATTTTTGAGCTCCAGCTTGAAAGTTTCGCGAACACTCTTGTTCTTTAGCTTGCTTACATCAAATCTTCGGCTAATCTTATCAGAGTTGTTGTTCCTAAGAGGTGCAGATACATTCAGCCGCACTTCTGCAACTAGCATGTGGTGGTCGCTATCGATATCAGCACCTCTGCGGCTTCGCACATCGCTATTTGGAGAGATGTTCGCCATTTGGAGCTTATAGCTAGGTGATCGATTTGGTTCTTGGTGGTTCCATCGGGTGAGTTCCATGTGTACTTATGGTGGTCACCTATAAATAATGTCCCTCCGATGGTTAGGTCGTTGTTTTGACAAAACTCCAAGAAACGTTCTCCATTCTCGTTACGTACTCCAAGCCCGTATTTGCCCATATTATGTCTCTCGCATCCTGCGTTGTCTGTACCAACCTTCGCATTCAAATCGCCCATGACTACAACTATATCTTGTCTGCGGATGTTCTTTATTGTGGCGTTCAATGCATTATAGAAATCATCTTTGTGCTCTTTGCTTGCACTATTGGTAGGCGCGTAGCATTGAATAACGCTAATTTTTCGGACTCTGGTGTAGAAACGGGCTGTGATGATCCGGTCTGAGATCGGTTTCCAGTCTAAGAGTCCTCTTTTCGCCACATCCGACAGGAGGAGTCCAACTCCGTGCTCTCGAGTGTCGTTCTCATCCTCTTTACCAGAGTAGAGTAGTGTGAGTCCTCTCGACGTTCTCAGTTCTCCAAATCCATTCCTGCGAACTTCGCTGATCCCAAGTACTTGTAGCTTGTATCTTAGCATTTCTGTTTCTGCTTGGGCTAATCGGGCATCGTCTATCAGCGTTCGCACATTCCAGCAAGCAATCCGTGTCCGTGTTTTCATGCCAAAAGTCGTCGGTTTGAGATCGGTCCGGTTATGCACTATTTCAGTTTCATTAATCTGCTGAATTCAGGTAAGCGAGTGATTAGCCCACTATACCCTAGTCCATGGGTGGGAGCGCCACCTCAGAGCCAATGGACATGCTCGGTTTAATTCGGGTATCCTCCCTAGTGAGTTTATTCTGTTTTAAGGCGCAGAATGGTCGCCTTTCGCCCTGCATCCTCATCTCAACTGCATCCCTAAGGTGGCGGACGCGCAGCGGCGCGGGAGCAGCAGTCTCCAGGGGGACGAGCGTGGACGTGGATGGCACGGACTGGCTAGGGCTCTGCTTTGAGTTGGTGTTCCGCCACGAACACAGCAGATGGTTTCTTGGCAGGTAATTCTGTTCTCACTATCAGCGATTACCACCAAGAACATACCCTAACTTTCCCCCCAAAGAAAGATGAATCACTCTACTTATATAAATTTGTTGCAGTAATATCGATTAACTTGGAGAACATAATTTTACCCTCACCATCCTCTTCTACTTCAGATAAAGCCCTACCTAAATATACATTGTCCTGTTTCAAGCTGGATATTTTAATCAAGACACAAAAACCTTGTTTTATTTTTTTTAACGGGAATGTTTTCCTTCTCGATCAAAACATCGCCAAATTGTTTCTACGTGCCGAGTTGTTCGGAAGGATAATTAGCAGAAAGTTTTTCTTTTAAAGGTAGAAGGACATCATCACCGGAGTCGGAGCTATAGACAATGCTGTAAAATACTTTTTGCCTTCTTTTGACTAAGGTTGCTAAGATCGGACAGAAAATTGTTGTCGCAAGTAGAAGAAGTTAATTGCTTTACCACAAATTTTAATGGAAAGTAGTTGGTGGGATTCATGCAAGAACAAAAGCCGCGCTCACAAAAACAACTCAAATATCTATACTTCAGAACTTCAGCCACCTCCGTGAAAACATGATGAACCTTCATGGCACCTAATAATGGTATGATATTCTCCGGTATCTGTTCAATATCATCATTGGTTATAAGATGTAGTGTCACTTTAATAACATCTTTTAAAGCAAGATACAAATTTGTAGCATCAACATCATATGCTACTCCAACGTTTTTCTTAAGCAAAGGCTGTTCTTCCTGCCGCGAGAAGCTGCTGATATGATGGAGCTAGGAGTGTTTTCACGGGAAATAAATATGTCACGACGTAGACAAACAACGATCGGCATTTGGCATACCCTGACCTGACCTTGGGTTGGACTATTTAAACGAGTAAGTGTTGACTCTCTCTCGGTGCATAACAAACGGAGAGCTCTGGTCGTATCTCTCCTTTTAGCATTTGCAGATCGCCAGTTATTTATTGCTCGATGTTCACGTGTTGTTAAATCTTAAACTAAATGCCTTTTCTTTTGGATTCTGCTTCTTTTACAGGATCTATTTTACGCCGTTCTCGGTATCGTCGATGTTTCTCAGCAGGCGTGAGAGCTATTCCTAAATCACAAAGCATTAAACAGTATTCTGTAAAAATGTTTTTAAGTTAATTAAAATTACTTATCTATACTAATATTATAAAGAGGAAAGATTTGTATTTTTGTATGTAACGAATAAACATAAAAACCACTGGACCGATTTCAAAAATTCTTTCACCATTAGAAAGCTACATTATCCCTGAGTAACATAGGCTATATTTATTACAAGAAAAAATTAGGGATCCCCAGGAAATCTCACTAAAACGGTTGGTTTTAGTGAGATTTCCTGGATTTCTAAGGTGCAAAAAAATTAGCCATAAAATATCTTTCATCGCATGCGCTGCGAAAAGTATTGATGATAGAACAAAAAAATGTTTTACAATATTATAGAACGTATCAATATCTACAAAAAACTCCGCGAGACCATATGTCCAACTATTGTTGTTATGTCACTATAACTACTTTTTTACATTTTAAAAGCCTATCAAAATCAGACCATGTTTTCCATAACTTTGTATTAATTCTTATCCAAATAAATTATTTCGTATTCAAGACTATTGCAATACCTGTTGATTACTCTGAATTATTGAAATCGGACATTCCAGTCAAAAGATATTACGAAATAAAAATATCAAGATAAACAAAAAATAATCCCAGACGGGCCGCCGGCGCGGTGTGGAGTGCCTCGCAGCGAGTAACGCGGTGATAGAGGGGGCACCGAAATGCGGGAGAGCCAAATTGTTTTTAAAAAAAATATTTCACCCGTGCGAAGCCGGGATGGGCCGCTAGTCAACCAATATAAGTAGTGTCAAAGCTTTATAAATTATTAAATAAAAAAACGATGAAGATTATCATTTAAAATTTAAGTCTAAAATTAAACAAAAGAAGCGAGTATTTAAACTCTCTCCGTTACCAGAACATGGTAACAGAGTTGAGTTGTAATAGAGTAGTAAATTTTACATTCCATGTAAGTTATAAAGAATAGCGTAAAATAAACTTTTTATTACATGATTAGAATACATACTTCCTTGACAACATACTGCACATAATGTTGAAACTAGTACAAAACCGAAAATGCACCATCTCTGTTCTTAGTTGGAATTTACTAAGTAACATTGTATTTCAGTTAGTTAACAAGATTCGCGAAACCCATTTTAAAAAAAATAAGTAATTAATTACGTTTTGATGCTTACGGTTTTTAAGATAAATAAATAATAACAATACACTGTCTCTAGTAATAATTTACTTAAGATAGATTGGTATTACAGAAAACTAAATTATTTGATTTTCATTGTGACGGATACTACCAGGGACACGTAGAGTTTGTAAGGAAAACCATTCTGTTACCAGGAATGACCACAATGTTACTTTCAAAAAAACATTTTAAAAATATACTTAATTCGTTATTTTATTAATGAAAGTTTACTAATGTGTAAAGAGGAAAGATTTGATTTTTTGTATGTTTGTTTGTTGCGAATAGGCTCGAAAAGTACTGAACCCAATTTGAAAATTCTTTCACCGATAGAAAGCTACATCCTTTCCGGGTAACATAGGCTATGTGTTGGCATAAATATTATAATTAAAAAGATATGGCCATTTAAGTACCATAACGTGGCCATTTTGTAAATTGAAGGGTTACTCAGGAACTACTAATCCGATTTAAAAATTCCTTCACTGATAGAAAGCTACACTATTAGTGAGTGACAAAGGTGATTTAGTGTTGCCATATACATTTTTAATTAATAGAACTTGGCAGTTTAGTTACAACAGATCCGATTTTTAAAATTCTTTCACTGAGTGAAGTCTATAGTATTTCCATCTTTCTTCCTCTTATCATATCATTCTCTTTTTCTCTCTCTCTCCTTTATCTATTCAATTTTATTTTTGCTCTGTTCTCCCTCTTTTATTATCTGTAGTTTTTCTTTCCTTTCACTCTCTCTCTTTTTTCAAATAATGATCTACACAATTACAGAATGACAAATTAAGAATATTAATTATAATATTGCTTTAAATACCCGGAGCGAAGCGAGGGCAGCCCGCTCGTTATTAATAAAAAAATAACAAAGTTGATGGACTATACCTGCCCAACATTTGACAATGACCCATATGGAATGATGTCCCTTAAGCAGTATAGATATTTTCCGTGATTCGGTACCGGCATTAAAACGAAAAATGTTGATAAATTATACTAAGTTTAAGATACGTATTAGTTATGTGTTTTTAGATTTTTTTGGAATTGGTTCCCCAACATTATTTTAACTGTAATTTTTTTTTCATGCGATAATGTAAGTCACTATTTCATTAAGTTTTTTGTAACATTTGATGTCAGTTTTGTGAATTAATAAAGAAAAAAAATAGAGAGAAAGATATTGAATTATATTATACTTCTTATTTTAATATTTACATTTCAACCTGTTACCTAATAGTATCTTTCTGTCAATCTATAAAAACACAAAAACATAATGAAAACTTCATAAGCTAAAATTATTCGCTTGGATTTGATAAAAAGTGCCTTCAGATTTTCAGTTAATGCTAACGATATTTTACAAGACGAAAAATATTTACAAACACTGTAAGCAATTTGCTTCTACCGCCTGTAGCGTCCGTATTCATAGCACCCTTGTTGACGAAAAAAAAAGGTCTTTCACCATCGAAAATGTATGACGATATTTAATTGATGATACACGTAATGACCTTTTATTGCTTTTCATTATTTCATATAAAATCTGAGCCGAAGAGTTAAGAAATAAATGTTTTCCAAAAATTATTGCTATCCTTTGCTGACGACCTTAATACGGCTGATCGGCGCCTCTCAAACCGCGGCGCCCGTGTGCACCGTGCACGGGATTTACTTGTCTAGATAAACAAGTTCCTAAATTAAAAAACTTATCTAATAAAATTTTCAAACTTAGGGAATACGAGTACTCAAATCTCGTGACAGGTTTTTATATCATACTAGCCGACCAGGCAAACGTTGTTTTGCCATATAAATTTGGGGTGGGCCACCCTTATCACTTAGGGGGATGAAAAATAGATAGTAGCCAATTCTCAGACCTACTGAATATGCATATAAAATTTCATAAAAATCGGTCGAGCCGTTTCGGAGGAGTATGGTAACTAACATTGTAACACGAGAATTTTATCTATACTAATATTATAAAGAGGAAAGATTTGTATTTTTGTATGTAACGAATAAACATAAAAACTACTGGACCGATTTCAAAAATTCTTTCACCATTAGAAAGCTACAATATCCCTGAGTAACATAGGCTATATTTATTACAAGAAAAATTAGAGATCCCCAGAAATTCTCACTAAAACCAACACAAGGTGCAAAAAAATTAGCCATAAAATATCTTTCATCGCATGCGCTGCGAAAAGTATTGATGATAGAACAAAAAATGTTTTACAATATTATAGAACGTATCAATATCTACAAAAAACTCCGCGAGACCATATGTCCAACTATTGTAGTTAAGTCACTATAACTACTTTTTTACATTTTAAAAGTTGGTAAAAATGCCTATCAAAATCAGACCATGTTTTCCATAATTTTGTATTAATTCTTATCCAAATAAATTATTTCGTAATGAAGACTGTTTCAATACCTGTTAATTACTTTTTGAATTATTGAAATCGGACATTCCAGTCAAAAGATATTACGAAATAAAAATATCAAGAAAAAATAATCCCAGACGGGTCGCCGGCGCGGTGTGGCGTGCCTCGCAGCGCAGCGAGTAACGCGGCGATAGAGGGAGCGACAGAATGCGGGAGCCAAAATGTTAAAAAAAATTATCCACCCGTGCGAAGCCGGGACGGGCCCCTATATACATATAAGATAAATTACATATGTAATAACTTGATAAGTAGACAAGCATCTCTTGCTCGCTGAGTTAAAATAGAAACACAGTAAAATACTAGCGTTAAAAAATCAAATTATTTTCATGTTTATGTTTACATCGACTTTAAAGACTTAAAACTTTAAAAAATTGAAATCAAATTAGAAAAATATGTGTTATTTTGTAAATATTAACATCAGTCCTACATCGCGCTATCAACATTTTCTAGTTATCTGAATATAAGTAAGGGAGTCGGAGTTGCGCAATTGGGAGGGCCGTCTCTACTTAATTTAATAATTTGTAAACGCAATGCGGTTCTAAGGTACCTTAGGACAAACGCCACTAATGTAGAGAATTTGCCTTCCTTTTTGTATTTTTTTACACTATTGATCTGAATTTCGCTTCTGTATCTAATACATTGTTACATTAAGACTCGCTTCGTTAAGGCAAACTGGTTTTTTTCTAATTTATCATTTATCGCAATACATTACAACTACATCACATAAAGGAAACATTAAAGTAAACTATTTTAACTAAACGATTTTCGTGAATTTAGTGTATAATCATGTCTAATCAATATTATGAAATCATGGGATTTATATTATACGAGCGGCCTGTCCTCGCTTCGCTCGGGGTATTTAAAGCAATGTGTAGTTTTTCGTTATTTGAAAAAAAAGAGAGAATAAGAAAAAGTTATGAAAAGAAAAAGAATAGAAAAGCGACCGATAATAAAAGAGGGAGGACAGAGCAAAAATAAAATTGAATAGGTAAAGGAGAGAGAGAGAAAGATAATCGAAAGAAAGTTAAATGGGACTGATCAATCTGAACAGATAAATATAAAAATTAAAGGGAGAAAAACGAGAGAGAATGATAGTATATAAGAGGAAGTGATATGGAAATTCTATAAACTTTTCTCTATTATCAACATAACGGCCATTTTAATTAAAAAATTTACCAACATGGCAACTCTAAATCACTTTTATCACTCACGAATAGTGTAGTTTTCTCTCACAGAAAGAATTTTTAAAATCGGATTAGTAGCAACAAAATGGCCATATTCAATTAATTAAAAAATGTACATGGCAACACTGAATCACCTTTGTAACTCACGAATAATGTACTTTTATCTATCAGTAAAAAAAGAGAAGTTCCTGAGAAACTCTTCAATTTACAAAATGACCACGTTATGGCTCTTAAATGGCCAGATCTTTTTAATTATAATATTTATGGCAACACCTCATAGCCTATGTTACCCGGAAAGGATGTAGCTTTCTATCGGTAAAAGAATTTTCAAAATCGGTTCAGTAGTTTTCGAGCCAAGTCGCAACAAACAAACATACAAACAATCAAATCTTTCCTCTTTATATAATAGTGTAGATAATAAAAGTTTTAAAGTAAACATTGATTTATTTCGTTTTAGCACACTTAAATAAAAGCTGTTTTTTAAAAAGGTTTTTTTATTTTCAACTTATTTGTGATTACATTAAATTTAATAATGTAATTTTTTAAATAATATAGCACTCCTGATATGGCAAACTGTTAAAAACTAACAATTACCTACTTATAAGATCTGAAAATGTATTTACAGTTTATGCAATAAATTATATTCTGATTCTGAATCGTTTTTCTATGAAACTCTTACTCTAAACTCTTGTAATTTTTTTTCATAATTTATTTCAATTTACTTTCATGTAGAACATGAATAAAAAAAATAGGTATCAGGTGATTTCCATTTCTATTTCCATTATTCCCAAACTATACATAGTAGCAATTGTTTGAGCTGACAATGAGTTTAATTTATCAGAAGTAGCACCGACTTCAAAAAAAAGGAGGTTATCAATTCGGTTGTATTTTGTTTATATTTGGTTACCTCTGAACTCCGTCCTATATGAACTGGATTGAAAATTTCAATGAATGCTTACAGATTGCTCCCATTTTTTTAAAATCTAGTTCTGATGATGGGATCCTTGAGGAATTGAGAGAACTTCTCAAAAGTTATAGGCACATATATAGTGATTTTGATATCTTCAGAAGGGTTTCAAGCATTTGCATTCAGAATTTATCATTTGGTGATGTGGAATCATATTGATATTACCAGTAGATTCTTAGGCCTTCCGGCTTCATCTACCATTAGTTAATAATGATACCGGAAGGTATGTACTGAACACAGGCATGGGACAACGTGAACTAGTCGTGTTTGGGTTTAATAGAATTGTCTTAAAGTGTACTTTGGCTGTAAGTCATTTTTTAATAGTAATGTTCGTCTGATTTTTATATCGTACCTCCCGAATAACTTAAGCGATTTTGATGCGTATTTTTCTGTGTGGAAGTAGATGGGATCAAGATCGTTCTATTCTTACCTATAATTTATGAAGAGCAAATGTTCAGAAGATTAGATATGGAAGGGTGAGTAGAGTGATACAGTTAAGTAGTTGAGATGATGGTTGAGTGAGTAGGTTAAGTAGTCAATCTGTAAATGGATAAATTACGCATGGGTGCGTAGATGGTCAATGGGTGAATTGGTGATTTAGTGAGTGGTTGAAGGAGTAAACATGTAAGAGAGTGAATTAGTCGATGAGCGATATATGAGTTATAGTAAAGTACGTAGTAGTATAATAGTATTTCGTTACAGGTTTGTTCATTAGATATACATACTATTATTCTCTCTCACTACACGTCTGTTCAACTGGCTGGCTCCGACTTCAAAAATATTAATAATTGTATATTATTGTCCTAATAAAGGGAGGTTAATAAATAAGTTAATTATTTCTTAAGTTTTAAGTGCATTTTTTAGAGTTCGAAGTCGGTTCAATTTTTTGTTAATAATGTTTTATTAGACTTGTATATTAAGACTTGTATATTACTGTAATAGAAACATGTTTTATATATGTCGGGGATTTTAAAACGATGTGAAAGGAAATGGAAGGAGGAAGATGGGGAGTATTGGGGAACACTAAAAGGGGGCGATGGTAATGAGTGGAATATTGGGTAAACGCGACGCAGATACTTCTACTGAACCGATAAATTATCAAATATGATCTCTAACAATTACGAGAGAAACCTAAGCAGTGCCTTGGACTTGTGACCAAGGTGTAGGCTTAAGGACGTCCTTTAAGTAATTACAACACTCGCCACCACTGCTAGGCTCTCTATTTAAACCCAAGGTTAAACGCACATAAACCAATCTAACACAAGGCTAACCTAACCTAAGGCTAACCTAACCTAAGGCTAACCTAACCTAACATTGTGTTTACTTAACCACGTGGCAATTACATTGTAAGGACTTACGTGACCTTAGTTGGACAGCACTTCCACACTACACTGCACTTGACACTATCACTATCACTAGCACTACTTAGACACTACTTCACTTCTTGAGAGACCGCGCACGACTAAGACTTCAGTTAGACTGTCGATCGCATATACAGGGTCGAGGGTAGATACTGTCAAAACAACGGAAGTGACTACTACCCCACTCCAACGCCATAGACAACGATAACGATTCGATTAATCGATAATCTTTTACTATGCTCCGACATATATATAGAGTATATTTGAATTATGTAAATATTCTCTGTCCAGACTTGTCAACACTAAATATTTATCTGTCCTTTCTAATTTATGTCTAGTTTGTATAGTTCCTTATGTTTATAAAGGAGTGTTAATGTATGTGTTTATTAAAATTATATTTGAAAAAACGCATTAAATTTTTAATCTATCTATTATTGAAATCATATTTCCGCTAACAGGTTTCAATACAAAATCAAGTTTCATCTCTAGTTTAGTATAATCCGCTTGTATCTTGTAGCGCCTGAGCACGTGAGCGAGGCCGATCTTTAATGACATCATGGCGTAGATTTTACCTGAAATTGATTTTATTTTATGTTATAACTTGAGAATGGAAAATTGTTTGGCAAAGAAGAGTATAATATATATGGCGCAGCTGGGTCTGTATAATATTAAGTGGGTTTCTTCTTAAGCGATGAAAATTTGTATAGGAATGTTTTGTTATTTACGACACTTTATAGCTGCTTCTGCTCGGCTGTTCCAGAACATTTGGTTATGAAACAAGCTAATATGCTTCTATAAGTTGTAGCTTAATATGACTTGTGTCCACAGCAGGGGTTTCATTTATCCAAGCTTAGGAAATTTGTGGTAATAAGTCTTTAATTAAATTCTGGAATATTTTCAGCTGGTTGGCAGATAGCTTTGAAGCGTCAGTAGATCAGTGGTTCAGGCGTTGGTTACTAGGAGGGGTAAAGGGAATACTAGTAGTATGTGATCCATACTGCTAGTAATCTTTTTTTTTTTTTTTAAATTACATTCATTACCTATGCAGTTTCTTTTTCCCATGCTGAATGCGGCATACAAATTTTGATTTTTAGGCATCGTAGCAGGATTTAACCACCGTTCCGGTTTGAAGTTGTTAACGTCAGGCCCCCATTGAGGATGTCGATGGAGAGTATACAAGAACAATGCACAATTATAGCCGGCTTTTAAAGTGCAGTTTTCTGGAAAAAAAATAGTATTTTTTTTCCTTAGTTACTAAAAAAATGTGATAAACAAAGCGTGGTTCTTATAATAAGGGTAATATTATTTTTATACATACTTAATTGAACTTCGCGATCAATATACCTGGCGACAAAAGGCACTGTATCGTTATACCGCATACACTCTTTGATTACTGCTTCCAAATACACTAATCGTGATAAGTCTTGCTTCTCTACATCCCCGTCCTGTAATACTTCTTGTAATCTGCAAATTATACTATCATGTAAATTAATTACTCTGACCTATAATTTTACTCATAAATACGCACGTATACAAATTTACCTCAAAATTACGCACGTGTATCGTTCTCGTAGGAGGAGACCCGGGTCAGCTTGATGGTGAGTATAATATTAATAATAACCCGTGAGGGGACGGGTTAAAATACTATTCCCCTCTGCCGCTGGGAGAGCATCTCGTAAGAGCCCAGTAACCCAGCACCCCCTTGATCTTGATGAACAAGAGAGTATCTCTTGTTTTGCCGATGATGCCACTTACCATCAGGTGGACCATCTGCTCGTTTGCACCTTATCTCTCTCTTACTCTCTACAGGAAGCTATTACCTTGTATTGAGATGCAACTATTGAAACTTACTCATTATATAGCCGTTCTTGAACCTCAGGATACGATCCAATCAATATAAGAATACACTCCATAGTAGTAGATACAGTTTCCTGTCCTGCCATCATCATGGTGTTCAGTTCATTCCTTATCTCTTGATCACTTAGAGCATCGTTATCAAGATCCATCAATAAATCCATAAACACTTTTACATTACTCCCTGTTAAAATATACATCACAAACAAATGTACAACAAGATTATTTCTTTCTGTAATCTTACTGGTGTATATAAATTTATTTAAAAAAAATAGTTTAGTTTACTATTTTGACAAATAGCAGTCGCGCGGGAACTGTAACGTCGCATAAAAACAAATCACGTGTGAAGCGCTGTTTTTGCCCCGCGCTCCCCGCTAAAAAGACCCTAATAGAGACTTCTATGCATTCAAGGTCAAACCTATACTTACGTGCCCAGAGCTATGGTGTAGTACTAGAAGTAGTTGAAGAATACTCACGCGTTTGCTTATCTGATTCAACTATATTTAGTTTTCTTAAAGCCCTTTTCTTACGAAGCACCTGTTAAATATTTAATTATAAATCACTTTACAAATTCCATTGTGAGGTCGATAATAAAATAGCTAAGAAAAGGAAATAAGTAGATGTGTTGAATATGGGAAGTAAACTTTTAACGCTTTTCTCTAATGAAGCAGGATTAATTAATTATTTTAAAAAAATACGTTTAGGATATTATTGTAACATCTGTCATAAACCAAACAACTATTAGAAAAGGCACGCAGAAGGCGCATCCCACTAAGCGATCTCAACGCCCCAAACGCTCATTTAGCCGTTCCACTTGACGATCGCGGGCGTTGTGGTCGCGGCGAAAACGTTATTAATGACGTCATGACATGTGCTACTCGAAGCTCACGACGACCCATGTCAAAACGTAGGTCGTTGTGAGAGTTGCAAAATCTGTGGTTGCAAAATTTGGCGCCATTTTTAAAACAACAAAAATGGCGACGATGTATATAACTTTATTTGATACGGATAGAAATTTTTTAGTGGACGTGAATGTTTCTGCAGCGCATATTAATTTTAGTTTCAATTAAATTATAAATATAAAAAAATCAATCAATAAAAAATATGAATATTAAATATTTTACCAATATATTATTTACGTTAACGCTCAAAACTCTCGATTACTTGTTCCACTTGGGTTAACGATCGTAACGCTCGCCGACAAGTGGAACGGGAAAAACCGCGGTCGTGAACGTGGGCGTTGAGATCGCTTAATGGAAAGCAGGGAGAATGAACTCACTCATTAGAGTGAAAATCATGAAAAAAAATGTTAAAACAGAGGTACTAGAACTTACAGAATCTGACTTTTCATTTAAATATTCGATACATTCGTCTAGTTTTTTCTTTAAATTGCTATACTGATAAATAATATTTGAGTGCAACCAAAAATGTAGAAACCTCGTCATGTTTAGGTTCATATACAAGTCTACGGATTTTACATATTCTAAAGCTTCACCTTCCGTCGTGGAGTCATCAATTGTTGTTACTAGAAATGTATTTAGAAATTAGAAAGTATAGATTCTTAAAAATAATTGAGAGTAATATAAATAATTCCAAGATTTTGATTGTAAGAATTGAGACCTTGAGGATCTTAAAAGACAGACGGATTCAAAAATATTTAAAAAGGAGTAATAGCACTGCAATATGATAAAAGACTGGCAGCACTATTACATTACTTACAGCATATTGTCTCCATGGAGTGAAGTCTCATATAATCTGTGCAACAAAAATTTCCTTTTCCTATTTCAGCTTCCAATTTCTTAACCAATTTTTTCCCCTGATTATTAATAATGCCCAAGAATCCGTCGAGAACATGTTGGTTAAATGTTGGATTTATTAGTCTTCGACGTCTGTTCCATATGGATGCTGCAAAAAATATTTAGTAATAGATAGCTTGACTTCATCATCCCTTCTCGCTCACTCCATTATACAACATAATTTTCATTCGTAAAGTAAGCAGTGTTAATTATCATCGGCAGTCTACAACTAGTGTTGGGCTAAAAGAGTGGATCGACAGCAAATTCGGGCCCTGACGTACCGACTGACGCAGTTGTTGACTACGCACGGTTGCTTCGGGCGGTATCTGTGTTAGGTGGTACGAAGAGAGCCAACCACCACTTGTTATCACTGCAGTGAGGACTTAGAAGACTCGGCATACCACACGCGCGAAGTCTGTTCTGCATGGGAGGATTCCCGTGCCGTTTTAACAGCAGTCTTAGGGCATGATCTGTCGCTGCCAGCCTTGGTAAAATCCATTGTCGGTAGCGAGGATGCATGGCATGCTGTTGCGGCATTCGCGGAGGCTGTGATGACGGCAAAGGAAGAGTCGGAGAGAGAGAGAGAGAGAGCTACAAATTCTCATCCTATGCGCCGGGGCAGGGGCGGTCGAAGGCGTCGGGCTTTCTTGGCATCACTGGCATGACCATGGGTGACAGACGGGGGTTTCTGCCAGCCATGTATAGAGGTTCAGTGGTGTGGAGTCCCCACTTGGGATGGTATCTGTTGAGCAGATTCCTGCCGGGTTAAAAAAAAAAGGGTGCTATCGACAACTTGTTGATAGTTTAGCACCTTGGTCCAACATGGATAAGTACCTGAAACGTACAGATCCCAATCCTAATCTGCCCAGTAAGAAGCCGAGGGAGAATGTTACACCACCAGACCAGCAACGTAATACAAAGAAGTTCTTTATGAACCCAAAAGAGATAAACAAGGATAAAGAAACTCCTACTACAAACCGCTTTGGTCTTCCTATTGACGAAGCAGATTCGGAAATTTACCATAGTGCTATGAAAAAGAAGATTGTAAATAATACACCACCTATAGTAATAGAACTTCTTGAAGAATGGACAATCGAAAGAATAAGACGCGCCCTAAAAAGAATTTTAATTAATGATGACTTTCACATGCAGCTTAGAGGGCGTAAGGCTGTGCGAGTTCAATGTTACTCTGCTAAGAGTCACCAACTGCTGAAAGATGGCCTTACAAAAGAGTCCGTGTCATTTCATACCTTTACTAGAAAGGATCAAAAACTTCCTAAAGCTGTGATCAAGAAAATATTTCCGAAGAGCTTGCCACGTTAGGATTTTCAGGAGCTACTGTCTCACAAATAAAAACATACCATGATTCAGAATGTCCTCCAGTGCTTGTCCAATTACCTATCGGAACGAACATGACAAAGTTCAAAAAGATTAGGTACTTGGCGAACTGTGTCGTTAGCATTGAAAGGTATAAGCCAAACAGGAAGCCAGGCACCCAGTGCTTTAGACGTCAGGGTTTTGGTCATGCTTCTAAAAACTGTAATAGACCTCCGAGATTTGTCAAATGTATCTTGTCACATGCCACTTTAGACTGTCCTAAAAAGAACAAAGATGAACGAGCCCGATGCTGTAACAGCCAAGAGGACCACCCTGCAAACTACGCACATTGCACTGAAAGGTTAAAATATCTAGAACGGCTCGAGACCAATCGTGTTAACTTTCGTAATACTATTGCTAAAGAAACGGTTCCATCGACATTAAGCAACCACAAGACCTGGGCTCTAGTGACTGGTACTGACATGGAGACCAGCACTACTACCGGAGCAAATAGATAGAAACCTTATATTCGCTGTTACTAAAGATCGATTAGTCAAATATCTCAGCACTGTACTTGACAACAAACTTAACTGGACAGAGAACACTTCCAAACTTCATATAAAAGGCATAAAAGCAATCAATGTTTTGAAACTTGTCCTTAATAGGCGTTCTAGTCTTAGCAGCAAAACTAAATTAAATATCTACCTTAGTTCGACCGTGCATTACCAATGCGTGTCCGGTGTGGAGCAGCACATGTAAAACTAACCTAAACAAGTTACAATTAATTCAAAACAAGGCCCTAAAATATGCGTTCAACACTCCTTTTCGTACTAACCTCCGTAAATTGCACATATTAGTAAACCGAGGATTGTTTATATATACAAGCTATCTGAAAAATTTTATATATTTAATAACACCAAAAACAAAAATACATTAATAATTAAAATATATGTCGGAGAATAAGTAAAAGATTATCGATTAATCGAATCGTTATCGCCATCTGTGGCGTTGGAGTAGGGTAGTGGGCGGTCCTAGGTGGAGATCTCTCTCTCTCGAGCGTGATTTGCGCCATGCTCGAAAGTGAGAGATGCTGGTCGGCCATGGTCGACTTTTGCGAGGCCGTAATCTCGCAGAAGGAGGCCGCGGAGCGGGAACGCGAGGGTGACGCCTCAGCAGACCCGCGCCACCGAGCTCGATCGGGGAGGGGTAGGCGGCGTTTCGCTCACCTCCTCCCACCACCTTGAACGGAGTTGTCAGGCAAGGGGGCAACCACTCTCGGTGTACCCTGAGAGCCCTCTGGCGTGCAGGCCTGCTATAAGAGCGGGCCGACCCGCTGAGACGTCACAGTTGTTTGCGTAAGCGTTCCTGTGGCGCCTCCATACAGCGGAGGCAAAAGGTACCGTTGGTTTTAGTGGATATGCCTTGAACCGTTGCTCGCCTTCTGCGGGCGACATCAAGGAGAGCCCCACATAACCTCCCGCTCGTCGGCGGGGGGTATGCATAAGGCCGCATTTCCAACGTTAAAAAAAAAAAAAAAAAGGGTAGTGGTCACTTCCGTTGTTTTGACAGTCTCGACCCTCGACCCTTTATATGCCATCGACAGTCTGACTGAAGTCTTAGTCGTGCGCGGTCTCTCAAGAAGTGAAGTAGTGTATAAATAGTGATAGTGTTGTGCAGTGCAGTGTTGTGTTAGTGCTAGGAGTGCTGTCCGATCAAGGTCACGTGAGTACCTTACAATGTAATTACCTCGTCTTGTGTTAGGTTAGGTTTATGTGCGTTTAACCTTGGGTTTAAACAGAGAGCCTAGCAGTGGAGGCGAGTGTCGTGATCACTTAAAGGAGCTCCTTACCTAGCCTACACCTTGGTCACAAGTCCAAGGCACTGCTTAGGTTTCTCTCGTAATTGTTAGAGATCATATTTGATAATTTATCGGTTCAATAGAAGTATCTACGTTGCGTTTACCCAATATTCCATTCAATACCATCACCCCCTTTTAGTGTTCCTCAATATTCCCCATCTTCCTCCTTCTATTCCTTTCACATCATTTAAAATCCCCGACATATATATAACACGAAAGAACAATATTCCGTTTATCGATAAATATAATCGATACAAGTTACGGCATCACTTATTCCTAGAGTGCAATGAATAGGTTCAGTCATAGCTACGAGTACGAGCGAGCGCCCGCTTGTGTGCGTGCGAGTTCTTTTTGCTAACAAGTAATTACCGTCTGTTGCATACTTTAAAAATTATCATTGTTTCTAAGAAAAAAAATGTAATGTATACCCCGTATATATATATAAATTTTATTCCTTACATAAATTCGTAAAAATACCAAAATCAAAAATGTAATATGATATAATTGTAATGTGATACTAAAACTTGCAAACCTAAACTTTATTATGTTATTTGTTTAAGTAAACTAAAGTTATTCTATGAAAAATTATGAAATTTGATGCAGATAGCTTATAAAGGATTTATTTAATCCCATAAGTAATCTAGAAGTATTTTTTTGTAACATTCTAGGAAATATCAATGTACACTGGAAATGTTAAATGTTGTAATTAATTTTATGATTAACTAGGGGCCCGTCCCGGCTTCGCATGGGTGGATAATTTTTTTTTAACATTTTGGCTCCCGCATTCTGTCGCTCCCTCTATCGCTGCGAGGCAATCTACACCGCGCCGGCGGCCCGCCTGGGATTATTTTTTATTTATCTTGATATTTTTATTTTGTAATATCTTTTGACTGGAATGTCCGATTTCAATAATTCAAAAAGTAATTAACAGGTATTGAAACAGTCTTCATTACGAAATAATTTATTTGGATAAGAATTAATACAAAGTTATGGAAAACATGGTCTGATTTTGATAGGCATTTTTATCAACTTTTAAAATGTAAAAAAGTAGTTATAGTTACTTAACTACAATAGTTGGACATATGGTCTCGCGGACTTTTTTGTAGATATTGATACGTTCTATAATATTGTAGAACATTTTTTTGTTCTATCATCAATACTTTTCGCAGCGCATGCGATGAAAGATATTTTATTGCTAATTTTTTTGCACCTTGTGTTGGTTTTAGTGAGAATTTCTGGGGATCTCTAATTTTTTCTTGTAATAAATATAGCCTATGTTACTCAGGGATAATGTAGCTTTCTAATGGTGAAAGAATTTTTGAAATCGGTCCAGTAGTTTTTATGTTTATTCGTTACATACAAAAATACAAATCTTTCCTCTTATACTTATCCTCTTGTATAGACTATTTATTTAAAGAAGTGATATTGTAGCTTGCTCCAGACGTTATGTTTGTATGTTACAATTTTATTTAACAACTAGCAGCCCATCCCGGCTTCGCGCGGGTGGAATATTATTTTTAATAATAAATTGGCCCTCCCGCATTTCGGTGCCCACTCTCTTGCCGCTTTACTCGCTGCGCTGCGTCGCTACACTGGCCCGTCGCGTCGTCGTGTATTTTTTGTTTATATTGATATTTTTAATTTCGTAATATCTTTTGAATGGAAAGTCCGATTTTAATAATTCAAAAAGTAATTTACAGGTATTGAAATAGTCTTGAATACGAAATAATTTATTTGGATAAGGATTAATACAAAGTTATAGAAAACATGGTCTGATTTTGATAGGCATTTTTATTAACTTTTAAAATGTAAAAAAGTAGTTATAGTGACGTAACTATAATAGTTGGACATATGGTCTCGCGGACTTTTTTGTAGATATTGATACGTTCTATAATATTGTAGAACATTTTTTTGATCTATCATCAATACTTTTTGCAGCGCATGCGATGAAAGATATTTTATGGCTAATTTTTTTGCACCTTGTGTTGGTTTTAGTGAGATTTTCTGGGGATCTCAAATTTTTTCTTGTAATAAATATAGTCTATGTTACTCAGGGATAATGTAGCTTTCTAATGGTGAAAGAATTTTTGAAATCGGTCCAGTAGTTTTTATGTTTATTCGTTACATACAAAAATACAAAAATACAAATCTTACTTCTTTATAATATTAGTATAGATTATTTTACTCTCATTCAACCACTTCATTACAGCATGGAATCTCAGATTGTTTTGAGATTTTTGTAAAAAATAAAGCAAGCACTTACCAGGTAAAAACAGTAAACCATCTCCTAGTAAATCTTTAGTAAACTTATGACTATATTGGTCTTTATTATAGCAGCTATTCAATATTTTATTAATGTCATCTGGATCCGTTAAACCTGAAAATACTTTATAATCATTATTGCGATAATTATAATAAAAATACTAAATACTCAACATTATAATAGAATTAATAGTAAATAACATGGTTTATTAAAAATTTGATTCTGGCAAAATTGTTGAATGAAAATTTCTCACCGTAAACTTTAAAAGGTCCAATATGAAAATATATAGCACCACCCATCTCCCTGTATTGATCAATTCTACTTTTTAAAACTCGCCATAGATCTGAAGTCATGAATATTTTATATTATTATCATAAAAAAACGTATTTATCTAATACTAGCTGCCTGCCCTAGCTTCGCTCCGGGTATTTAAAGAAATATTATAATTGATGTCCTTAAATTGTCACTCTGTAATTGTTTAGCTTTTCATTATTTGAAAAAAGAGAGAGTGAGAAAAAGTTAATAATAATAAGGACAAAACAAAAATAATATTGAATAGGTAAAGGAGAAAGAACGAAAAAGAGAAAAAGAGAGGGGGGAGAGAGAGATAATCGAAAGAAAGAAAGTGAAAGGATCATTCTGAACAGATAATGATAAAAATTAATGAGAGAAAAAAGAGAGTGATATTAGAGAGTATTATAAGAAGATGAGAGACGGAAATACTATAGACTTCTATCAGTGAAAGAACTTTTAAAATCGGGTTAGTAACAACAAAATGACCATATTCTATTAATTAAAAAAAGTATATGACAACACTAAATCACCTTTGTCACTCACGAAAAGTGTAGTTTTCTATCAGTGAAAGAATTTTTAAAATCGGATTAGTAACAACAAAATGGCCATATTCTATTAATTAAAAAATGTATATGGCAACACTAAATCACCTTTATCACTCACGAAAAGTGTAGTTTTCTATCAGTGAAAGAATTTTAAAAATCGGATTAGTAACAACTAAATGGCCATATTCTATTCATTAAAAATGAATATGGCAACACTAATCACCTTTATCACTCACGAAAAGTGTAGTTTTCTATTGGTGAAAGAATTTTTAAAATCGGATTAGGAACAACAAAATGGCCATATTATATTAATTAAAAAATGTATATGGCAACACTAAATCACCTTTATCACTCACGAAAAGTGTAGTTTTCTATTGGTGAAAGAATTTTTAAAATCGGATTAGTAACAACAAAATGGCCATATTCTATTAATAAAAATATATATGGCAACACTAAATCACCTTTTTCACTCACGAAAAGTGTAGTTTTCTATTGGTGAAAGAATTTTTAAAATCGGATTAGTAACAACAAAATGGCCATATTCTATTAATAAAAATATATATGGCAACACTAAATCACCTTTGTCACTCACGAAAAGTGTAGTTTTCTATTGGTGAAAGAATTTTTAAAATCGGGTTAGTAACAACAAAATGACCATATTCTATTAATTAAAAAATGTATATGACAAAACTAAATCACCTTTGTCACTCACGAAAAGTGTAGTTTTCTATTGGTGAAAGAATTTTTAAAATCGGGTTAGTAACAACAAAATGACCATATTCTATTAATTAAAAAATGTATATGACAAAACTAAATCACCTTTGTCACTCACGAAAAGTGTAGTTTTCTATTGGTGAAAGAATTTTTAAAATCGGGTTAGTAACAACAAAATGACCATATTCTATTAATTAAAAAATGTATATGACAAAACTAAATCACCTTTGTCACTCACGAAAAGTGTAGTTTTCTATTGGTGAAAGAATTTTTAAAATCGGGTTAGTAACAACAAAATGACCATATTCTATTAATTAAAAAATGTATATGACAAAACTAAATCACCTTTGTCACTCACGAAAAGTGTAGTTTTCTATTGGTGAAAGAATTTTTAAAATCGGGTTAGTAACAACAAAATGACCATATTCTATTAATTAAAAAATGTATATGACAAAACTAAATCACCTTTGTCACTCACGAAAAGTGTAGTTTTCTATTGGTGAAAGAATTTTTAAAATCGGATTAGTAACAACAAAATGGCCATATTCTATTAATTAAAAAATGTATATGGCAACACTAAATCAACTTTGTTTCTCACGAATAGTGAAAGAATTTTTAAAATCGGATTAGTAACAACAATGGCCATATTCTATTAATTAAAAATGAATATGGCAACACTAATCAGCTTTATCACTTACGAAAAGTGTAGTTTTCTATTGGTGAAAGAATTTGCAAAATCGGTTCAGTACTTTTCGAGCCTATTCGCAACAAACAAACATACAAACAATCAAATCTTTCCTCTTTATGTAATAGTATAAACAAATAGAACTTACTCTTTGTATCGCCTAAGAGCATATGCGCGTGTCCAATAAATGGCCAAGCGCCTGGCAACATTGGAGGCTCGTTGGGTAGTCGTCTGGTATGCCATTTCCAGTAAACATAGCACGTTATGAAGAAAATGATCAAAGTTATCATTTTCTCTCAAACCTAAAACTGTATTGATAATAATATAAATCGTCAATGCAACCAGAACTGGTGAGAATATGTTTTACAACTAACCAAGCTACCTACATTACAGAAGACTGGTTTTATACTTGCATTGCTTTGCATATTTAATGCAAAAAATATTTTAGCTAAATACGAGAGAATCTAACGCAGCGGGTTTCGTACAATCTCCATTAAGAGATAAATTAAACAATTTAGAAAAGTGCCGACCTTATAAATTGAGGTGAAGTGCCGGTCAGTTTACAAATTTAAAAAAAAATTATAATTGGCATACGAACGGAATAACATGTCATCATAACGAAAATTATTAATTTATTTTACAATTAAAGAATTTTTTAAAAACTGAGGGACACTCAAGGATTTCGCAAACATTTAAAGAAGTACTCATTATAATTTCCTCTAAACCTTGATGCTAAATAAATGGAGACTCCATTTAAATCTATGACATTATCAATGTTGCCAGTGATAGTCCCATTGTACTTGTGATCACTCTGTTTTGTGTATCAACGACATTTCATAACGTGTTATAAGAGTTTTATTTAACTTATAAAAATTAGCTAAAAAATTTACATGCATTCGACAACTGTTTTATTTATAGCTTCAGGATCGCCATAATCTGTGGTACTATCAAGTCTAAATTGGCAACACTACTGAGAGTAGTCAGTAACGGTCGTATTTATCCAACAGTTTTAGACTTTTGTTATTGCTATATTATAAATTATAACCTCAAAATCAGTAATTAATTAGGTTATTATTATGTCAATTCGTGGAGTGTCTGTGAGATTTGTTTTATTTCAATAGAAAGTAGTCGTCATTAGCTATATAAAAATATATGTGTTGTAGCTGTCCGTTCATAGGCCAACAATGTATGGAGGGGGTTCCTTTGCGGATTTTTCCTAAATCTATGATTTTAAGTCAGTGGTAAGTACTATATATGTAAGTTTGATTCCTTTAAATCAAAATATGTATGAAGGTATATTTTTGTTAAAACTTTTAGGCGTTGAGATATTTAATATTTAAATTTAATCGATAACCTTTTACTAAAGGTTATCGATTAAATCAAATCATCATCGCTGTCTATGGCGTTGGAGTAGTGTAGTAGCCACTTTCGTTGTGACCCTTTTTATGCCATCGACAGTCTGACTGAAGTCTTAGTCGTGCGCGGTCTTTCAAGAAGTGAAGTAGTGTCTAAATAGTGATAGTGTTGTGCAGTGTAGTGTTAGTGCTAGGAGTGCTATCCGATCAAGGTCACGTGAGTACCTTACAATGTAATTACCTCGTCTTGTGTTAGGTTAGGTTTATGTGCGATTAACCTTAGGTTTAAACAGAGCCTAGCAGTGGAGGCGAGTGTCGTGATCACTTAAAGGACGTCCTTAAGCCTACACCTTGGTCACAAGTCCAAGGCACTGCTTAGGTTTCTCTCGTAATTGTTAGAGATCATATTTGATCATTTATCGGTTCAATAGGAGTATCTACGTTGCGTTTACCCAATATTCCATTCAATACCATCACCCCTTTTAGTGTTCCCCAACATTCCCCATCTTCCTCCTTTTATCTCCTTTTCATCATTTAAAAATCCCCGACATATACATTTTATATTCGTGAACTAATCAGCTTAGGCTATATATATATGCTAGCTATAAATTATTATATATGGTAGAATAGTTAGGTAATACTAGTTATTATTTTAGAGACTATTTTAGAGGTCGACCTTCAAATATCTGCTTCCCAGACGAAAATAATTATTTTAATGTATGTAAATGTCTTTAATAATATCTTCTTATATATAAAAATGAATTGCTGTTCGTTAGTCTTACTAAAAGTTGAGGACAAGTGAACCGATTTCGTTAATTTTGGTTTTGAATTATTTGTGGACAGTCCAGGGAAGGTTTAAACGGTGAAAAACGCAAAAAAAAACCGAATCAAAATCCGTTGCATAGTTTTAAGGATCTAAGCATACATAGGGACAGCGGGAAACCTACTCTTAATATCATAAAAAAATTCATTACCTTCTGTACACAGAAATTTACCCTTTGAATTACAATCGCTGCCTGTTTTTTATTTAAATAATAAATTAGCTATTGAAACGTAGTCTGGTAATCTTTTACTAATATAATATGTTGGAGAAAAAGTTTCTTCGCATTTTAAAAAAAATTTAAAACATTTTTTAATATAGTTTATTTACATTTAACTAAAGTAATGTAGGTACCATTTTATTCGATAACTTTTTGCCATCTTGTATGTAGGGACATGATCCCCTTGCTATAGAAATTTTGGGGCTTCTTCAAAAAACCGTGACAAGTAGTTTTGGCAAGTTTTCCTCTCGTGATGTTAACCTGACACTGCCTAAAGAATTCTGAAGAGACCGAAACTGGTGGAATTCTGAAGGCGCAAGGTCACGACTATACGGCGGATGCATTAGCACCTCCCAGCCAAACTCTTTTAATTTTTGCTGAGTGGCTAAAGGTGTGCGAGATCTAGCGTTATCATGATGAAAAACCACACCCCCTCTGTTGATTACTTCCAGCCGCTTTCTCTCAACTTCTTGCTTTAATCTCATCGGTTGTTCGCAGTAAACTTCAGAATCGGTGGTCCTGCCAGGTGGTAACAGCTCATAATGAATAACGCCCTTCCAATCCCACCACACACACAGCATCACCTTGGTGCGAGTTAACCCGGGTTTCGCCACAGTCTGTGAAGCCTAACCGGCCTTTGACCACGACCTTTTTCGCACGTTCTTGTCGTACGTGATCCACTTTTCATCACCAGTTATCCACCATCTTCAAAAATGGTTCGGTTTCATTACGTCGTAATAAAGAATCATAAATGAGGTTCATCAGGTTTCTTTCAGTGAGCTGCTCGTGAGGTACCCAAATATCGAGCTTTTTTGTGTACCCAGTTTTTTTCAAATGCGCCAAAACTGTTTTGTGTTCCCAGTTCTTCAGCTACGTCGTAACTACTGATATGCCGATCTTGCTCCACTTTTGCAAAAATGGCATCCATTTTATCCGTAATAGGGCGACCAGAACGAGGTGCATCTTTGACATCAAAATTTCCGGATTAAAAAAGCTTATACCAAATGTGTGCTACTCTCACAGACACTGCACTAGGTCCATAAACATCGCATATTTTTCGCGGCTTGCGTTGCATTTTTACCTTTTTTGTAGTACAATTTTAAAATGTATCGAATTTCTTCATTAGATTCACTCATCTTCACAGTACGAAAAACAAATAAAAATCACACATTTTCCTAATTTGAATTTGGAATTATCTTCTTTAAAATGTAAACTTTGAATGATACCAAAACCAGCCAGATACAAATAGTATAGCCAAAGAGATTTTATTACAAAATGCAAATGAAAGCTTCAATTCGTCGATCTGGCGAATGTATCCAAAACATTTGCATTCTGGCTTAAAAATTGTTGAAATTTCGGCCTACATCGCTGCTGGTATATTCAATGATGGCTTCTCTTCGATCTTGAGGTTTATGAACGCGTTTGACATAGTTGTTGGCACTAACTGCAAAGTTTTCGCCGAAACCTCTGATGAGGCGCGAATTGTACGGCAAAAGAGGCCGAGTCTTTCCGAGATGATAAAAGCTCGTACCGCCAAAAAAAAACAGCTGGCGAAAGAAAATTTTAGCTTTTCGAGGAAGAAGAAGGTTTGCTGTATGCGCCTGGAATTGCTGATTAATCGGTAAGTTATTACAATTAATAGTTTTCACATGTTGAAACTTTAAACGCGATTATCTCGAAACTACATTTTCAAAAACTGCTTGTGTAGCTCAAAAAGTTATCGACCGATTTTGATGAAATTTTGGGAGATTACTCTCATATGTCAGTATCCTTCCCCTTAATATGTCAGTAAACGAAAGACATTTGTTAAATCTTTTTCAGACCAACAGCAAAAGAGTGACAACTGCAGCACTTTTCGATGTCACTGAAAACAGGCGTCCGAAGATCCTTAATAACGCCGCCATTTTATTGGTCATGGCAAAAAAAAATTCTTTCCAAACTTGAATGTTATATTAAAAATATGTCAAAATTTGAAAATGATTAGATTATTTTATTTCCTCTAAAAAAATCTTGAAAAATACCTATTTTTCACGCTTTTAAAGTGATTGTCACTCTGTAAATGTGTAGCTTTTTATTATTTTGAAAAAGAGAAAGTGTGAGAAAGGGTGCGAAAAGAAAAAAAGGGAAAACCGACAGATAGTAAAAGAGCAGAAGGATAGAGCAAAGATAAAAATGAAAGAGAGATAGACAAAGGAGAGAGAGAAAAAGGCAAGTGAGAAGCAGATCTATAGCATTAAAATGGAAATATTCTGTTATTTAAAAAATGTATATGGCAACACTGCACACCTATGTCACTCAAGAATAGTGTAATTATCTCTCAGTGAAAGAATTTTAAAAATCGGTTCAGTACTTTTCTAGCCTATTCGCAACAAACAAACATACATCAATCAAATCTTTCCTCTTTATACAATAGTGTAGATAATAAATGGTTTCCACTCTTCGTATAATTTTTTTAATCAATTCTACCTATGCATAATATTAATAACACATTAGTTATAAAATTATAAATTTCATTCATAAACATAAAATTTTATTGTCTATTTGTTAATGGAACTGATTACAATAATATCATAGACAAGTTTAAATATGTCACATCTCTCTATTATTACGAACCATCCAGGTATTTCAATAAAATTTATTTGTTTCCCTACTGAATTCATTAACTTTCATAATCAACTGTCATTACCATCCCCTGCTATCATTATTGTATTTCATCACCATTCTCGAATACATAAGGCGCTGGTTCTGAATAAATAACAAAAATAATAAAGTATTTCAGATTATATATATCAAATTAAAATCTTAATCCAATTATTGTAAAAAAATGTCTTTCTTTTAATTGAATTTACCAAAAAATATATGTTGTACCCACAGATCACAACTACACAATAGATGCCGCATTCAGAGCAAAAAAAGTGTGTCGTACATATGTGATTTGTCACATATACGAGACGGCGCTGGTAAACACCAACTTAGTATCGACCAGTTATCAGACCTGTACGGACGCGTCCTGATTAGATTTTCATATACTTTAACAATTTTGTTTTTATAGAAAAAAATTAATTAGTCCAGTCTAGCAGAGCTCAAGTTATAATGGATTTAATGTTAAAATTTAATGTTAAACTATCAGAGGCGAATTGTACGCTCGTCTTTTTGGAAAAGTCTCTCACTTTTTACATTATTTTATATAACTATATTATAATTTTTTTTACCAAAAAATGTGATCCTACAGACAAATGACTAAATTTTAAAGAAATCGAGTAGTTTTTAAAGATACAAAAATAAGTTATTGTGCTATAAAATGGTGTGGAAATTCATCCAGAATTTGTACTTTATTATCCTTTACGAACTTTTTTTATTATCAATACATTGTCAAAGTTATCGATATCAGTATAAATATTTAAGCAAGCAGCAAGAATGTTATTCGAATGATTTTTGAAGTGACCAATCATCAGTCCTTCCCCGCGCGACCCTCACCTTCCTCAGCAAATTTCCACACTTGACACGGAACAAAATGTTCAAAATGTGGAATCTATATATATATGCACAATCTGTGTAGTTGTGATCTGTGGTTGTACCTAATGTTGTTACATGATGTCAAGTAATTTTTTATCTCATTTTACTTTTAAATCTCTTCTTCTATGTTGTTAAAGAAAACTTTACAGGTAAATTTTAATATTTCAACAATTTATTTTATTGATTATCTAAAAATATTACAATTCTAAATTTTTAATCTATCTTCTATAGAAATCGTATTTCCACAGTCAGGTTTCAATACAAAGTCATTTTTCATCACCACTTTTGTATGATCTGCTTGTATCTTGTAGCGCCTGAGCACGTGAGCGAGGCCGATCTTTAATGACATCATGGCGTAGTTTTTACCTGAAATTGATTTTATTATAATAACTAGTCAATCCGTTCCGGCTTCGCCCACAGTTTAGCACGTATATTTAGCCGTAACCGCTATGTCCCTGCATTTTAAATCTGTAATATCTTCGAAAATACTCATTCAAATTTCATGCTGAAAAGGACCATATTGATCTATATTAAATGCACAATGTATTTAAGGATAAGGATTACTTAATTGGATAAGGATTAATGCTGTAATTGCTTAAAATCGTTTCGTAAATAAGCCATTACTTCTCGTTAAAAGGATAAAAAATGATTATTGTGGGTTATCCTTAAGTGATAGACATATACCATCGCGGACTTTTTTGTAGACCTTTTTAAGGTGTACACTACTGTAGTACATTATTTAGATCTATCTCTTAGGGTTCAGCCAGCGTTTGCAATGTAAGTGCAAAAAAATGTGTTTATTTACGACATCACATTAGAAACCTCTCAAATTATCAGTGTTTCCCTATATTATGTATGTATTATACATATAAACCTTCCTCTTAAATCACTCTATTTATTAAAAAAACCGCATCGAAATCAGTTGCTTAGTTTTAAGGATCTAAGTATATATAGGGACAGAAGGACAGAGGGAAGCGACTCTGTTTTTACCAATGATAAAAAATAACATCTTCAATACCTATGCAATTTCTCTTTCCCATTCCAAAGGGGGCATACAAATTGGGATTTTTAGGCAGCGCAGCAGGATCTAACCACCTTTCTGGTTTGAAATTGTTAACGTCAGCCCCCCAATGCGGATGTCGATGGATACCATACAAGAACATTGCACAATTATAACCTGGTTTGAGCGTATAGTTTTCTAGAAAAGAAAAAGAAAGTACCATTAATTTGTTAAGAATTTAAATAGACAAAGACATATAGTATTATATAGAGGAAAAAAATATTTAATAGCTGTTATGAAATCTAAAGATTATTTTCACACTTATTTTTTTTGAAATTGTTTCTAGCTATATATAATATTTAAAAAAATTTATACATACTCAATTGCACTTCACGATCTATATACCTCATAACAAAGGGCACTGTAACGTAATAACGCAGAGACTCTTTGATTACTGCTTCCATATACACTAATCGTGATAAGTCTTGTTTTTCTACATCCCTGTCCTGTAATACTTCTTGTAATCTGCAAATTATATATAATATTGTATACAAATATTAAATTTACCTCAAAATATAGTTAATGTAATTTTTGTTTTTTATTTTTTAAGTTTAGACTTACAAAACAATAGTATGTACAACTAAAATTCAATTAGACTAACTCGAAGATTAAGTGGAAACTTGTGCTGTCCAAGACATATAGAATGTATGTATCTACTTAACATATCTTCTTACATTAAAGTAATATAAAATTATTATATTGAAAATCATCATCACAACCCATTAGTGGCCCACTGCTGAACCGGGTTTCCTCCCCAGAATGAGGAGGTCAGAGAGAGAGGAATATTGAAAATATTTACAAGCAAAATTTCAAAAATATATAAAACAGGTGCGTTAAATTGTTTGTTAATAATGAACACATATGTCAAAAAACCTCTAACCTCTAAAAAAGTAAAAACAGGTTAGTTACTTCCCAGAATAAAGTTTCACATAAATTTGTCTTTTTTGAAAAAATATGAAATTTAATTGTGCATATGCGGAGATGTGTACGTGAGTGTGCGTACGTGTGTCTGTATATTCATGTGAATATATTAATTTTTGGGTTCCGTACCCTAAAAGGAAAAAAGGAACCCATATAAGATCACTTCGTCTGTCCGTCTGTCATGACACTTTTTCTCGGGATCAAGTGGAAGTATCATGTTGAAATTAATATCAAATACTCAAGCCTGCGGTCCCTTACGGATGGCAAAAAATCAAACTTCTAAGTCCACGCATTGAAAAGATATGACCATTAATGTGGTCACTTACATAATAATAAGGTACGAAGCAAGGTTGAGACCTTAGCACAAGTACAGGATAAAATTAGAAAACTATAAATTTTTTTTTCTACATTACTAGAAAATTAACTTTTTTTGACTGCCACAGAAAAAGTATCCAGTTGATATTTATTTAAAATATTCTAATCTCTAGTTTCTCAAATATGTAAAAATTTAACTGCTAAGTCAATTTAATGAAAAGATACAGCCGCTTTTATCTCATGTATTGTAATTTTGATTTTCGAGATAAATCAAAATTCCCAGGCGTCGTCTTTTGTCCTAGGAACATGGTTTTTGGCAAGAAGCAAGGTGTTATAGAACTAATATTGGAAACAAACCGAAAAATGGCAATTTGTTGTTACATAACGATAAAAATGGTCTTTTATAGATTTAGATTTTGACGCATTATTTGAAAAAAAACGTTAAGTTATCAAGTTGAAACTAATACTAAACATGTAAGTTTATAATATCTTAAAGCTGTGAAAAAATAAAACTTCTAAGTGTAAGAAATCAATAAATATTGCCATTTATTCTTAAGTACAAGTGAAGTACAAATAGTTTTTATAGGGCATTTCGCATATGCGGACAAGAAAAAAATCGATGTTTGCGATTTTTGTAATATTCGAATATTTTATACAATAGGTATACCTGCCCTCGATACAGATACAAAATATTTGTACTGTTTGAACACTAGTTAACGAGTTTAATTTTCCGATATGGAAATTTAACAACTTTTAATAAATCTATTACAAGAAAAAAAATATTTGTTATGCAAAAATGTATCTAAAAAGATTATTTGGTAAAATATACTTTTATTAATTAATTTATTAAATTTTCAGTTTTTAGACTGTTTAATAAGGTTTAAGCACCTCTTCCAGTTACTTAAATTTTTAAAACCTTTATCAGGGTTTTATTCTGTACCGAAGACATATATGTATAACATATTTGAATATTAGTGAAATCACAAACGTCGACGTTTTTATCGTCGTATCGTGTGAAATGAATCTAAAGCTACATGGGCCGCGAACCTTAGCAACGGCTGTTGACGACCTGAGATGTTGTTAAATGGCAACTTGTAAAATATTTTAATTTACTCCAGAAAAGAAGGAGGTTCTATATTTGACAATATATATTTTATTAATGTTCACCGACTAAAATAATTCAAGTAAAATTATTTTTTATAGCATTTTTTTTTGTTAAAAATGTGTCAATTGAAACACGGTTTACTAATGTCTGGTGTAAATGCACCCCAATACTACTTTTGATAATATTTTAATCCGCACACGAAAATCTAAATTTGATAGTGTTTGTCCCTTTATTGAAATTGTACGGAACCCTCAGAGCGCGAGTTCCACACTCGCATTTGGCCAAATTCTTTATAATATAACTGTAGATAGTATATCGCAATAATTTTTATTCGTTCATGTCGTAAGTATTGAGATGTAACTATTGAAACTTACTCATTATATAGCCGTTCTTGTACCTCAGGATACGATCCAATCAATATAAGAATACACTCCATACTAGTGGCTACAGTCTCCTGCCCTGTCATCATCATGGTGTTCAGTTCATCCCTTATCTCCTGATCACTTAAAACACCATTATCAAGGTCCATCAATAAATCCATAAATACTTTTACTTTACCATCTGCAAAATTATGACACAAATTTTTAGTGAGAATGTTACTTTATATAATCTGTAACAATTGCAGAAAATACTTTGAATTTCAAGTATAAATGACTTGAAACTTTTAATAACTGAATAATTATAATATAAATTATTTCGGCTCAAATGCTTCAAGTAATACAGTACGAAAAGTTGTATAAGAATACTCACTTGTTTGCTTATCTGATTCCGCTATATTAATTTTTCTTAAAGCTCTTTTCTTCTGAAGTACCTGTTAAATACTTAATCATGAGTATATGTTATGTTCTTCAGATTTCATCGTGAGACTGTCCAATGAATTTACATTGATGAAGAAGATGACAGAATTAGTCTCTTCAATATTTTACAAATAATGGTAGCAGCCTTTGATTGTTGGCATAACCACAAAAGCAAAATATTTGTTTAATTGTTACTGAAACTGGCAATCAGCCCCGACTTCCCCCGAATTTAATTTACCAATGTTTGTTTTCGAAATATAAATATATAAAAATATTTAGGCAGTTTCGTATATTCATTTTTATCCTGCAAGAACTTTCAATCTCCTCGGGATAGACGAGCACTTAAATTACTTGTGTGCCAAAATTAAATCGGTGTGAGGTGTCAGGGTCAGATTTGTAAATTGTTCATTCACCCCATAACTTACATAATCCGACCGATCGTATAATGATTTTATACATTTGTCCATTTTTTTCTTCAAGCTGCTATACTGGTATATAATATTTGGGTGCAACCAAAGACGTACAAATCTTGTCATAGCTAGGTTCATAAACAATTCTACTGATTTCACATATCCCAAAGCTTCGTCTTCCGTTGAAGAGTCATCGAGTGTTGTCACTGTAAATGCGTTTTAAATTTTTAAATACACAGGTTTTTATAAAAATATAATATTTAGTTTGTCTTCGAAGTTCAAGGCCAATGCCAGTCGAAATCGCGCACCGAGAGTCACACGTCATATCTAGCATGACACACTTAAAATTACGTCATAGATTTTTTTTTTAAATAATGTTCTAGAATTTCACGGATTTGGATTTTTCCATTTAGGTGTACTTTAAGACTGGTTCTCAGCAAATGATTCTCACTAAAAGGAAAGTACTTTATAAGTTTGGTTCCCTTGTGAGGATCAACTGTTTTTTGAACCGATTTTCAAGATATAAAGGGTTTTAGGGATAGACAGGCCTGACGGACGGATGACAAAAAGGATCCAATAAGGGATTATTTTAGTTACGGAATCCTAAAAATAAATGAAATAATGATGATTCTATATAATAAAACATTGACTGCACAGATGCAATACTTACAGCACATTGTCTCCATGGAGTGGAGTCGTATATAGTCTGAAGATAGAAACTTTCCGTTTCCTATTTCATTTTCTAATTTTTTAACAAGTTTTTTCCCTTGTTTGTTCATAATACCCAAAAATCCATCGAGAATTTGTTGATTAAAAGTTGGTTGGAGCAGTTTGCGATGTATGCTCCATTGGGATACTGGAAATTTTTTATCTTACAATAAATATATAGAACAAGTGTTGCCAACTGACGTATTATATTTGTTACTATATTTCTTGCAAAAAGTATCCAAAATACATTTCTTTAATTCTTAAAAGTATTTAGAAATGGCTAAAAGTATTTAATGTTTTTTAAACATATTTAAACAAAAATAAGAAAAAATAGTAATTATTGTATCAATTATTTCAACCCATACAAACATAAAGTAGTTTTGGAATTCCCATACAATATAATTTTTACAAATAAAATATTAAGTATTATTGAGTAGAATGCGTTAAAAACTTAGAAAAAATTCTTTAGGATTTTTTTTGTTTTGTATCTGAAGAATGTACAAAAATTTAACCAAAGTTAAGTTAGAAACGAATGATCTTATATATAACAAAATAGATAGGTGTAAAAAAACACAATAAAATTATATTTGCGAATGAACTGATTTTTTCCCCTCCTACATTTTTAAAGACATTTTAAGGGCCGATGTGCACTCTGCTATATAAATATACGATTATTATTATTATCGTCACCCTTTGATGGCCCACTGCTGAGCCGGGTCTCCTCCTCAGAATGAGGAGGGATTAGGTTATAGTTCACTACACTGGACCAGTGCGAGTTGCCAGACTTCATACACCGACAGAGAACATGCAGAACTCTCAGGAGTGCAGGTTATCTCACGATGTTTTCCTTCACAGTTAAAGCAAGTGATATTTAATTGCTCAAAACACACATAACTCAGAAAAGTTGGAGGTGTGTGATTTTATGATTTTCGTAAATTAAAAAATTAAATAATTAAAAAACTTACCAGGTGATATAAGTAAACCATTTCCGAGTAAATCTTTAGTAAATTTAATACTAAACTTATCTTTGTCATAGCAGGTGTTCAATACCTTATTGATGTCTTCGGGATCCGTCAACACTAAAAATGTAAAATGAGATTTTATGTAAAACTAAGTGAGGTAATCTAGTTGGTATATAAAAGCACTAGCTGCGCCCCGCGGTTTCACTTATTTTAGATAATTGACACTGTATCATTATAAAATATAGCCTATGTGTTATTCTGATGTGTAAGCTATATTATTGTAAAGTTTCATCTAAATCCATTCAGTAGTTTTTGCGTGAAAGAGTAACAAACATCCATACATCCATACATTCTTACAAACTTTCGCGTTTATAATATTAGTAGGATTGTTGTATCTTGCAGGCCTTTCATTGGAGGAAGGAGAAACGATCGCTTACGACTGCGAAGCCCTACGGTACTCACCGGCCCAGGCCAGGTTAGGTGTCCAGGTCCAGGCAAGTCTAGCTAGCCGCATTATAGCTAGTTCGGGATAAAACTCCTCATTAACTAGACGAAACTTCTTTCCGCAAAAAAAAGTACCATATCTATTTTTTAGGCTTATAAGGATTCAATATTTAATTAAAATCCCTTAAACATTTTTTGTGTGAAAAGCTCCCTTCTATCCTATCTGTATGCTAATTTTCGTTCACATCCGTTAAACCGTTTTTGTGTGATTGACTAATAAACAAAAAAACATCAAGTATCCAGACACAAAAATATCTAGCCTATTAGGATTGAAAAAATATTGCTTAATGAGTAATTGCTACTTACCATAAAATTTTAAGGGTCCGACATAAATATACGCAGCACCACCCAACTCCGTGCATAGGACATTTACAATTTTTAACATCCGCCACAAAACTAAAAATAAATAAATTAATTAATAGTGCAATACAAATATTTTTTTTCGTTATTATATTTTTTTTTTTTGGTGACCTACATTTTGTATCGCCTATGAGAAGATGCGCGTGTCCAACAAACGGCACCGAACCTGGAATGACTGGGGGCTCGTTGGGTTGTGGTCTGGTATACCATCTCCAGTATACATAGCAGGATAAAATAAAAATTAAGAAAATAAGCATTTTTCAAGTTAAACCTTTAGTATAAATTGAAATCAGTAATAAACCGTCAATAAATATGTTTATGTTAGTTCCTCAACTAAACTGTGTCCACTGTGACCAACACGACTAAACTAAGAGGATATAAAGTTAGTACTTTTATACTTGAATGGGTCAAGGCTGAAAAAAAATTAATGTTTTTCTAAGTTATTTTTTGTGAAAATTAATTTTTTCTGTGTTTTTCTAGGTTTAGTTAACACAGATATAGAAATTTCACTAATTTATAATATATAAATTCCAAAAACTTTCAAACACTGAACAGTTCGGTCCTAGCATTACAACACCACATCATTAGTACAGCTACAATGTTCACCAGGCGAGCTCAGTTTAACAACAAGCACACATCTATTGGAACAGAGGGTAATATAAACTCGCGAATATTAAAGTTATAAACGGTGATTCTACGGTCTAAATGAGAATGCTTACTGTTTCGGACCTTGGTTTCTATATTTACTAAGTTTAAGCATTGAAGTCAAAATGGATTTTTTTAAAAGAACTATTAACGAAATATTAATTGCCGAAAGTTGATTTTTTTTGTCACGAATGTTTGTATGTATGAATGTTTGTTGCTCTTTCACGTAAAAACTATTGAATGGATATATAATAACACATAGGCTATCTATACTAATATTATAAAGAGCAAAGATTTGTATTTTTATATTTTTGTATGTACTTACCAATTAAACTTAAAAACTACTGACCGATTTCAAAAACTTTTTTGTCGTTAGAAAGCTACATTATCACCGAGTAACATAGGCTATAGTTATTACTAGAAAAAATTAGAGACCCTCAGAAATTCTTACTAAAACCAACCCGAGGTGTAAAAAAATTAGCCATAAAATGTCTTTCATCGCATGCGCTGCGGAAACTATTAATGATAGAACAAACAAATGTTCCACAATATTATAGAACGTATCAATATCTACAAAAAACTTTGCGAGACTATTGTAGTTATGTCACTATAACTCCTTTTTTTTACATTTGAAAAGTTGATAGAATCGCCTATCAAAATCAGACCATGTTATCCATACCTTTGTATTAATGCTAATCCAAATAAATTATTTCGAATTCAAGACTGTATCAATACCTATAGATTACTTTTTGAATTACTAAAATCGGAAATTCAATTTAAAAGATATTACGAAATTAAAAATAGTCTATACAACCAAAAAATACACGCCGACGCGCCGCTGTGGCTCCACGCATCGCAGCGAGTAACGCGGCGAGAGAAAGAAAAAAGAGAGAAAAAAAAATTGTCCACGCGTGCGAAGCCGGGACGGACCGCTAGTAATTCATAAATATATTGTGTGAGTTGTCTAAAGTAAGTAAAAAGCTATTTCTGGCGTGCGATGCTGTGTGTCACGTATATAATGTATGATGGAAATGTTTATCTTAAATAGACCTACAAAAAACCCGTGACAGCATATGTCTCTTATGTGTAAGTCATTGTCGAAGTCAGTACGCTTCGACTTGTCTCAAATAATAACAATCCAAGGACTGGCACTATCATTACAGCAGATGATATTATTTTTATAAAACAGCGCTTTTATTTAATAAGTAAAAGTTGTAGATAAATACTAAAATTACAGAACTTCTAGTGTATTTAATTCTGTAATATTACTTTTTTATTTAAAGAGTATATATAAACTTACGTAATGATATTTGCAAACAATAATAATAAATAGGTATCTTTTTTAAACTATCTCTTTATCTCCTACACGATGTTCTATGAGTCATATTGTTATTGCTATGTTTGTTAACCACACAAAATCGGATGAACGGATTTGATTGAAATTTGGCACATATATACTCTACATATCATGTTTACTTTATATACCGAAAAAGGTTCATTGCGATAGAAAGGAATTATTTAAACAGCTCACCGAATTTTACTGAAATATTTCATACAAATATAATAAGTTACTTTTACCATACCTACTTTTTATCATGGAATAAAACGCAATGCCTGTGCCAATAATGAAATGGCTTAAAACTTAAACTACCTAGTAGAGTAACATGATATCCTTGTGTTATTTTTAGTCATAAGTTACATAAAACAATTTTAAAATCTCGTTGGTACGCAAAGCACACAGTGAGTATGTACTGTGAGTACAATGGAAGTATTATTACAGCCTTGGCAACATTGATGATGTTTTAGATTTAAATGGAGTCTGGTTTAGAGGAAATTATAATCAGTACTCCTTAAAATGTTTGCGAAGTCCTGGAGTGTCTCTCATCATCATCATTATTATATTATTTCCGTCATATTGATATTTTATTAGTAGGCCAACTATACATGGAGGGTGCTCATTTTCAATATATATCTAACTAGGGGCCCGTCCCGGCTTCGCACGGGTGGATAATTTTTTTTTTACATTTTGGGTCCCGCATTCTGTCGCTCCTCTATCGCTGCGTTACTCGCTGCGCTGCGAGGGACACCACACCGCGCCGGCGGCCCGTCTGGGATTATTTTTTATTTATCTTGATATTTTTATTTCGTAATATCTTTTGACTGGAATGTCCGATTTCAATAATTCAAAAAGTAATTAACAGGTATTGAAACAGTCTTCATTACGAAATAATTTATTTGGATAAGAATTAATACAAAGTTATGGAAAACATGGTCTGATTTTGATAGGCATTTTTATAAACTTTTAAAATGTAAAAAAGTAGTTATAGTGACTTAACTACAATAGTTGGACAATTGTTCTTGTAGAGTTTTTTGTAGATATTGATACGTTCTATAATATTCTAGAACATTTTTTTGTTCTATAATCAATACTTTTCGCAGCGCATGCGATGAAAGATATTTTATGGCTAATTTTTTTGCACCTTGTGTTAGGTTTTAGTGAGAATTTCTGGGGATCTCAAATTTTTTCTTGTAATAAATATAGCCTATGTTACTCAAGGATAATGTATCTTTCTAATGGTGAAAGAATTTTTTAAATCGGTCCAGTAGTTTTTATGTTTATTCGTTACATACAAAAATACAAAAATCCAAAAATACAAAAATACAAATCTTTCTTCTTTATAATATTAGTATAGACTAGCCGACCCTTGCGACTTCGTGCCCGTGATCATCCGCTCCTATTGGTCTTAGCGTGATGATATATAGCCTATAGCCTTCCTCGATAAATGGGCTATCTAACACTGAAAGAATTGTTCAAATCGGACCAGTAGTTCCTCAGATTATAATATAAATTAATATTTTTCATAGTAAAAAAACAAGTGAACGTATTTTATGATGATGTGATTAACACATAGAAAACTTTATATTCCGAAAAAAAAATAGATCCTGTGGGAAGAAGGGAGTTGTTTTCCAAAAAGCAGGTTAACAGATATTTAAAATTGCACACAGGTACTTTTATCCCGGGAGAGTGTGTTAGTGCGTGAGTATGTTTCAATTCACTTTGGACCCCATTATTACATAAGTTCCGCAGCATAAGTCGCGGGCAGATACTAGTGTAATACCTATATGTATTAGTTATACCTATATCCAACGCTATTATAAGAAATTATATTATTTTAAACAGTCTTTCAACGGGATGAATAGGATAATTGAAATTTACGAAAAATAAAAAATAAACTTCTTATTTTATTCTTATATTTTAGCGTTTCTCAATATAATGTTTTAATTTTCTATCCTCAATTAAGATCTTATGTCCACTAACAGGTTTCAACACAAAGTCAAGCTTCACCTCTAGTTTAGTATGATCTGCTTGGATCTTGTAGCGCCTGAGCACGTGACTGAGGCCGGTCTTTAGTGACATCATGGCATAGTTTTTACCTTAAAACGAAATTATTATTCTGTATTCTTAAAAATTAGTATAAAGAGGAGAAGAAGAGGTTATAAAGAGGAAAATTTGAATACGATTTTTTGTAGGAAAATAATAGGATTTTGGAAAAAGGAAATTTCGAACTACGATCTACTATTAATGAAATTATTTCTTAAATGGAATAATGTCGCTGAGAAACAAGCCGGTATTTTAGGATGTAGCCAAAAATTCTAGAATGGATTTAATTATGAGTAAATGTTTTCGCTACGGTAAGGTAAGTGACCTTCACGTAATCGGCAATGGAAATCTTTTTGCCGGAAGCTAAACGATTCTCGTTAAGATTGTAGGACACAATTTTTCAACAGCGTCTAAAATCGCTTGACATATTTACTGCTTGCGCCTACTAAACTCTAGATGTTTTTTTGTAACTAACCAGTTGTGTCTTAAAAACTCATAATCATGAATCCCTTTTTTTATGATAGATAAGGGACAAAAGAGCAGACGGTCCACCTGATGAAAAGTGGCCACCTTCACCCATGGACATCAACAAAATTAGGGGGTATTTCTTGTTTTGTTGATGCGTTGCCACCTCAAAGGTAGAGTGAGTAGGGAGAGAAGATTGCTGCGGTTTCAATGGACCCCGAGCCAGAACCTGGTGTTCATTGTAACCGCAGCAGTAGTGGGATGGGAGAGGAGAGTTGATCTGGCCCACATGCGGTTCGGCCGGAACGCGTCAGAGACACTTGGCGGTCGGATTCGCATGCATGGTCGCAAGCCAGTCGGGGAACAGATCACTAATTAAAATAGAAATTTCAATACCTATGCAGTTTCTCTTTCCTACGCTGAATGCGGCAAATAAATTGGGGTTTTTAGGCATCGTAGCTGGATCTAACCATCTTTCTGGCTTAAATTCGTTAACATCAGGCCCCCATTGAGTATTTCGATGAACTCCATACAATAACAGTACGCAATTATTTCCAGGTTTCAGGGTGCAGTTTTCTGGAAAAAAATAATTTAATTTTCAGAATGATCTCATTATTTGCAAAAAATAAGCATTAATAAGCAAAGCAGACTTTTTACGTTAATAATAATATATTAAAAAAAATCCTTTTATAATACTTACTTAATTGCACTTCACGATCAATATACCTGGAAACAAAAGGCACTATAACGTAATACCGCAAAGATTCTTTGATGACCGCTTCCAAATACACTAGTCGTGATAAGTCTTGTTTTTCAACATCCCTGTCCTGTAATACTTCTTGTAATCTGCAAATTACATGATCATGTAAATTTAGATAATAGGGGGAAGTATGAAATTGCCGTTTTATTTTAAAAGGTACTTCGAATTGATATGGAACCTTCATGGTTTGGGATTTTTCAGTGAAACTTTTTTCACATGGTACCCATGTAGTTCTTCTTTTAAAAAATGTGCAACATTTGATTATCGACTTTCAGTTGTTTTTTTTATTCAGCTTAGACAAGAAAGATAGATACTTCGAAAATTCAAGTGATTACGACTTCCGACGCGGAAGTAACGCGGCAGAAACAGCTCACAATATCAATGTTGCATTCGGGGAGGGGACTGCTAATGAACGCATAATGCGATTTTGGTTTAAACGCTTTCGTGATGGAAACTTTAATTTGAAGAACGAACCACGTGGAAGACTGCCTACACAGGTGAATAACAATGAATTGAAAGAGATGGTGGAAGCCGATCCGAGCCAAACTACCCAGGAATTAGCGGCATGGTCTAACGTTGCCTTACCAACAATATTGACTCATTTGCGTCAAATCAATAAAATAAAAAAATATGAAAAAGGCATCCCCTTATGATTTGACTGATCTGCAGAAAGAAACGCGTGTTGAAACTTGTGTTGCCTTGTTAAATGGACATAGAAATGAAGGAATATTGGATCTAATTGTGATATGTGATGAAAAGAGGATCCTTTACGATAACCGTAAGCGAAAAAAGCAATAGCTGGCCCCAGATCAAACGCCGCAACAGGGTCCTAAAGCAAAGAGAGAGTTAATGATAACTGTTTGGTGGTCTCAGCATGATGTTAATTACTATAGCTTTCTCCGATCTGGTCAAGCAATAACGGCAGATGTCTATTGTCTACTGTTCCGATCTCCGAACAATGATAGCAAAACTAGCAGTGAAACAGCCCCGACTCATGAATCGATCTTCACCATTATTGCTCCATGATAACGTGAGACCTCGTACAGCACGAGAAACCATTACGGGAACTGCAATTAAAAACCATGACGAATGGTATACCCTCCGTATTCGCCAGACCTTGCTCCAACGGATTACCATTTTTTTCGTGATTTGGACAATTTTCTACGTGATAAAAAGTTTTCTTGTCAGGAGGCAGTACAAAATGCTTTCACACATTTGCATAAATGTCCTTACTATTAGATGGCAGCAATGTATAAATAATAATGGACATTATTTTGAAAATTGTTGTGTGTGTCATAGAATCATAGAATATATATTTACCCGAAAAATGAAAAGACATTTTCGTGGTAGTCGGAAAAAACGATTGAACGAAATCGGATTTGAATACACCTCAGAGGAGCGATACAATAAGCATCTCGGCTTATTTACAATAAGCATATGAAGAGTAAATACATGTCTCATAGTATTTAGATATAATAAATAAGAAAACTTACTCATTATATACTCGTTCTTGAACCTCAGGATATGATCCAATCAATATTAGAACAAATTCCATAGTAGTGGCTACTGTTTCCTGTCCTGCTATCATTATAGTGCTAAGTTCATCCCTTATATCCTTATCAGTTAGTGCACCATCATCAAGATCCATCAATAAATCCATAAATACTTTTGCTTTCCTATCTGTAACATTATGTATTATAAACTTTACTAATATTATGTAATATATTTACTAATATTATGTTAAATATTTAACATTTTATAAGATTTTCTTGTATTGTTATGTTCACATGTACTAAAGTTTCAACCGCATTCGGTAACATTGAGTGTTCGTCGAGCCGTCACCGGGCGCGTGTGCTAGCTTAAAAAGACCGCCGAATGCGGTTGAAATTATAGTACATGTGACCAAAATATTATGTAGAATTAAAGAATACTCACGTGTTTGTTTATCCGAATCATCTATTTTTAGTTTTCTTAGCGCTCTTTTTTTCCGGAGCACCTATTAAAAATATTATATGTTGTTATATTTTACTGATTTAATGAGATTATAATCTATTATTTGAAAAACCATATACTAAACACAAAATATGAATTTCCATTTTGTATTTAAATACTTTTGTTACAAAACATAAAGATAATACATTTTTTCATCATCAATTACTTAATGTGATAAACTATTCTCACTATGGCAACACTGAACTGATACGATACCTATCAGGGTAACAGATTCCTTTTATAGAAAAAGGAAGTGATCATGTCAAAAAAACTTGTTAATTAAATAAAGGCAAATTTTTCAACTCTCTCTCTCTCTCTCTGTCTAGCCTTATCCCATCATTTAGGGTCGGCTCTCCTTGTCACTCTTCGCCAGGACGCTCTGTCCTGGGTCGTCTCAGGTGTAATATTTGCATCTTTCATAGTTCTCGTTATAGTGGCTATCAATGTGAGACGGGGCCTTCCTCGCTTTTTAGGCGCCGGAAACATCTCGAGTATTTTTCGCGTCATACGATCGGGTGGGTGACGCATTATATAGCCGTACTATCTAAGTCTACTTTCTAAGAGCTTCTCTTTGATTGGTATAACCCGAAAGCTGCCATGGATGTGGGTATTCCGGATGCGATCTAGAAGCGTTACTCCTCCTGCCCAGCGCAGCATCCCCATTTTAGCGGTATGCAATCTATCCTCTTGTGGTTTTATGAGGGGCCAGCACTCGGCGCCGTATGTTAATGTGTTAATTCGTTGGTTTATATCTATATCAATAGTCGCTTCTTTGGTATTTAAAACAGTCTATCTTATGGGGTGTGCCTTCAAGATTGATGGTATTACTGTTGCTTTTGCTGCTGAAAGTGCAGTGTACGTATCGAGTCTTTTGTTTATTGATTGGCAGTCCAGCTTCTTCTAGAGAGACTCTCCATCGTTCCGGCATTTGCTGTATATTTTCAGCATTTTCTCTAATGAGTGCTATGTCGTCAGCATAGAGCAGGTCTCAGGGAGGTGACCGTTGCAGCTTAGCGGTGAGATGGTTCATTACTAGATTAAAGAGCAGAAGACTTAATAACCTAAACTTCGAAATTATCGCTTACCGGACAACGTACACTCGTTGTCACGTCTTTGTACATCTCTTTGACAATGCTGATGTAGTATTCTGGTACGTTAAATTCTTAAATTCTTTTAAACTCATAAAAGTATTTTATTTGAATAAAGTATTTTGGAAATATGTTTTGCATTTAGTATTTTGTATTTACAATAAAAAATACAATAAGTATTTGCATTTTGTATTTGAATACTTTTTATAAACTATTTTCCACATCTCTATTTATAATGTTTAATATTAATGAAAAATATAATTAATTTGCGTTAAGATAATTAAGACTTTTTACATACTATAATAATGTCTATAAAAACTATATACGTAATAATATATAATTAGATTTTGTGCATATCTTGTTTAGTGATATATGGTTAAATTTATTAATTAAATGGCGGTTTGAGTTCACGGAAAATATAATTTTTAGTAATTATATCAAGATATTATCTGACTAGACTGGGAGATAATGGCTTACTTTGACTCTTCAGTAATATTATTAGGTAAATGAATAATTAATTAATAAATTCTGATATGATATGATGCGTGTATTAGTACATGAATAATTGCAAAAGTTATAAACAATTAAAGATGAAGAAAAAAGACATGTCGTTTTTCGACAATATTTCATAGACTATTATTATATAAAGTATTTAAGAAATTAAAAAAAAATCTTAAAGAGGAAGAAATTTTTAATAAAAAACTTTACTACCGGAACTCTGTGTAGAAAAAAAAAATGCATTTTCAGCAGACCCTGAGTAATAGCACAGTCCAGGTAAGTCTGGCCCGCGGATCTTCGGGTTGGAATGGCATAACGTCTGCTTTGTGATAATGCAGATTAATATTATTAGCATTATTAATTGTTGCAATTTTTAGAACAGTCGAAAAACAAATGTTTTTTTTTATGGTAGATAAGGTGCAAACGAGCAGATGGTCCACCTGATGGTAAGTGGCCACCATCATCCATGAACATCGGCAAAACAAGAGGTATCTCTTGTTTTACCGATGCGCTGCATCCTCGAAGATAGAGTGGGGAGAGAGAATGAAGAAAACAATGCTGGGGTTTCAACGGACCTTGAGCAAGAGCCCAGAGTTCACTAGATCCGCAGCATTAATGGGATGGGAGAAGGAAGGGGTAAGTCTGGCCCACATGCGCCTCGACCGGAACGCGTCTATGACACTTGGCGGTCGGATTCGCATGCTGGTGGTTGCAAGCCAGTCGGGGAACAGATCCCCTAGCACCAAGGGTGAAGGGTGAGATAAAATATTTTAAAGATTTTTTAAGTTCTGTAAGATATTTTTGTGGTTTATAACTGAAAAGTATGTGTTTGAATTCATAAATGAGTGAACATTAATTTGCTTTATATTATAGGAAGGAACCCAAAAGACATGACCAGGGGGTCTATACATAGTTGGCCTAAGAACGGATTGCAACAAACATATTTTTTTGTTTAGTTAATGAAAATTAGTTTTGACTTAAATTAAATGAAACTCGCGAACCTTCCTGATGGATACAATTTGTTAAATCAATAACATAGCAATAACAAAGTCTGAACTGTTTGACAAATACGACTCTCAGTGTGTATATAGTGTTGCCAATCTAGATTTGAATAGATTGTAGAGCTCGGGTTTCACACGGTACGTATGTGGTCTTAAATAAAACAAGTGTATTTATTATCAAAAAATCAATTTGTTATTACTGGCATATTGATTTTTTGTGAGTACAATGGGTAATTTTTACATCCTTGGCGACATTGATGATGTCTAAGATTTAGATTGAGTCTGGTTTAGAATAATTTATAATTTTAGTACATTGTTAAAATGTTTGCAAAATCATGAAGTATCCATCGGTTACTAAAAATGGATCCTTATGTTTAAAAATAAATTAGTATTTTCGTTATGATGACTTGTTATTCCGTTCGTATGCCAATTTGATCACTATCCTTTGAGTTATACACGGTAAAAGAAGGTTTGATATTTATACTAAACAGGTAATAATTACTTACAGAATCAGATATTTCATGTAATTTTTCAATACATTTGTCCTGAATTTTCTTTAAACTACTATAATGGTAAATAATATTTGAATGCAGCCAGAAACGTAGAAACCGTGTCATATTTTGGTTCATATACTTTCCTACCAATTTTACGTATTTGAAAGCTTCATCTTCTGTTATAGCATCATCGAGAGCTGATACTGAAAATTTGAATAAAACAATAATTTGCTAGCAACGCTTTTTGACCAGTAATATATATAGTTTGAGTAATTATTGATTCAGAGCATAGTAAAGTGTAAATGTAATAAAATGAAGTGCAGTGTATACCTTGAGGACAATGTTAGACGTTCACTTTAATACATGGTTTACTATAACTGGGTAGCGAAATGGAGACGAGTGTTATTAAATAATATTTCATTAAAACTGAACCTGGGTCAGAAACCGTACACATCCTTCTGTTGTGACTCGTGTTGTTTAGATTGTAAAGTATTAGAGTGACTTAATAGATTTAAATAAGATTAATAAATACTTACAACATATTGATTCCATTGAATTGAGTTGTAGGTAATTTGATGAATAAAAATATCCTTTTTCAATCTCAGCTTCGAATCTTTTAACTAGTTTTCTTCCCTGTTTGTTAAAAATTTCCAAAAATCCATCGAGAATTTGTTGATTAAACGTTGGATTTATAAGCTTACGATGTTTGGTCCATGTAGATGCTGCAAGTATTTTTTTAACAACATATCATACAGCGGCCATACTACGAGTACAATATTCATTCATTTGAGTGAATAGAGTAATATATTATAAACTTTATTCGTGTGTATACTATGTATATAATACTATATAGATTTAAACTCAAACGTTCTCTCGTGAGGTTTAGCTACTTATATTACTTATAAACCAAAAAAGTCTGGTGACTCAATTAGCAATACAAAGACCATATCTAATTTAAAAAAACCGTCATATTAATATATATATATATATATATATTTCTGGCATTGCCATTGCTGTAATCAAATGAGATTTTCACAGTGATATTGGTATTGTCATTTTAAAATGATTTAGTCCAGCGAAGTTAGGTTAGGGTCGACAAATAAATAAGCACTTACCACGAGCATAAAGCAAACCATTGCCAAGTAATTCTTTTGAGAACTCACAACCAAATTGATCTTTATCAAAACAGGTATTCGAAACCTTAAAGATGTCCTCGGGATCCGTTAAAACTGAAAAATAGTAAACAGAAGATTACTTGAATGGCATCACTAAGTAAGTAGGGCACAGCCTCCAGAGGGGTGTAAAGTATTGTTGGAAACTTAGGGCACGTCTGGGGAGCCTACTTACTATAGAGCCGACATTCGAAAAAATAAAGTTAAATATTTGTGCTTTTTGTGCTTCAAAAACAATAAAGTTGATTTTGATACGCATTATGGAAAATCGAATTTTTATAATTATACAAATCAGCCATAATTATTTAAGCAGAAAAAATTGTTTCTTACTGTATATTTTGAAAGGTCCAATATATTTAATTACAACATGACCAAACTCCATAAATTTGGGTGTTAACTTTTTGATCAACTGCCACAAATCTAAAAACAGACAGACCGTGAGTAATATTATTGCAAATGCAATTTACATTTTACCCGTGGGGGGACGGGTTAGAATACTATTCCCCTCTGCTGCTGGGAGAGCATCTCGTAAGAGCAGAGTAACCCAGCACTCCTTTGGTGGTAGGGAATCTGTTCTCCGACTGGCTGGCGATGGTGGCCACTTACCATCAGGTAAACCATCTGCTCGCTTGCACCTTATCTATCATAAATAAAAACGTTACGAGTTTGTATTATGGATGGAAATTAAAGTATACAAGACCTTGACATATAGGATAATCAAAACTGATATTCAATTTTTATACATTTAGCTACATAAAAATTAAATGTAATCAATAAGTTTCTTTGGAAGGTAAGACGCCACACATTATAAATATCACTTACTCCTTGTATCTCCTAAGAGCATATGTGCGTGTCCAATAAATGGCCAAGCGCCTGGCAACATTGGAGGCTCGTTGGGTAGTCGTCTGGTATGCCATTTCCAGTAAACATAGCACGTTATGAAGATTATTATCAAAGTAAGCATTTTTGTACCAAACCTAAAATTTTAGTTAAATTATTATGTTTGCAGTAGAGATCTCATCATGCAATTTTTCATAAACAAATTTAATAGCGTTTCTAATAGTATTTGTTTGTAGTTTCTTTTGATGATCCTAGATCCTGAATCAAATTAGACAAGAATTATTTAGGATTATCAATCGAGTGACATTATTTTTTTAAACATCTTGTGTGCAGACATTCAATAAGTTATCTACATTTTTTTATTTGTGTAGATTAATATAAGACAATCTTACCTCAAGCTCTACGTATTGCATTAACGTAGTTACAAGTATGATTTTCAGTTTTATAACTAGGTTTTTGCTGAATGCAGTTTTAAAAAAAACGGTATAATTAAATCTTTATCTTCCCAATTAAATACTTTTAATACTAACTATAATTTACATACATGTCGGAGAATTGTTGTTATTGATTGTCGGAGAATAGTAAAAGGTTATCGATTAAATCGAATCATCATCGCTGTCTATGGCGTTGGAGTAGGGTAGTAGCCACTTCCGTTGTTTTGACAGTCTCCGACTTTCCGACTCCGGTACTCACGTGACGGACAGCCGATCAAGGTCACGTGAGTACCTCACAATGTAATTGTAACAATCGTCTTGTGTTAGGTTAGGTTTATGTGCGTTTAACCTTGGGTTTAAACAGAGAGCCTAGCAGTGGAGGCGAGTGTCGTGATCACTTAAAGGAGCTCCTTAAGCCTACACCTTGGTCACAAGTCCAAGGCACTGCTTAGGTTTCTCTCGTAATTGTTAGAGATCATATTTGATCATTTATCGGTTCAATAGGAGTATCTACGTTTACCCAATATTCTATTAAATATCATCCCCCCCTTTTAATGTTCTCCGATATTCCCCATCTTCCTCCTTCCATCTCCTTTTCATCATTTAATAATCCCCGACATACACTTACATATATATATGCTTACACACATATAGTTTACGAATAAATAATATATTTATATATGGATACAATACGATTTATTACCATAATAATACACTATTACATATAGAAAATACATACAAAAAAAATAATTTATAAAATAATAATATTATTTTAAAGCACTTTTGAAACTATCAATATTACTAACACACCTAACATTTTGAGGTAGAGACTTCCACAAACGTGCAGCTTCGACTGTAAAAAATTTCGTAAAAAAGGAGCAGGAATGCATAGGAATATCTGATAAACGATTATCGTTTCATCGAAGTGCACGATTATGAGAGTCCCTCATTAGCTCAAAGCGTTCTCTAAGATATTGCGGAGAATATGGATTGCACAGTACACAGTGAAGAAGTTAAAGTATGTGAGTATTCCTGCGAAGTCGGATTGGAAGCCATCTGAGCTTACTGCGAAATTCGGAGACGTGGTCATACTTGCGAAGGTCGAATATGAACCGAATAAAAAGGTTTTAAAGGCGCTCAAGTCTTTGTAAATACTCTTCTTTTTCATCTAGATAACAAATAACAATCAGCATAATCGAGAATTGGTAGATTGAGCGAATTCGCTAACGCAATTTTGGTGGGTATGGGAAGGAAATTACGCAATGTGCGAAGTGATACGACTACAGCGAACACCTTTCTACTTACTTCGCCTACTTGCGGACCCCAGGATAATAGTTGAGAAGGAAGAGAAGTGCGTATTAAGCTGATTTAAATTTAGATTCTGGGGATTTATATGATATTTGGCTTTTCCAACTCCAAGTGATTTAAGAAAGTGCCAAACTCTTTCAGAGCTTTCTTCCTCAATAACAGATTTGTAGATATGGCGTCATTGTCTATCTCTACAAACTCTGTTACAACGATTACGGGCCCTAATATATTTATCTATATCCGTATCAGTAGAGCTTAACGCATATTTAGCTTTCGCAATGTTCTTTATATGTTGCCGTTTTCTAATTTCATCTGTCAACCGCGTAGCTGGGAGATGTTTAACACGTACTGGCCTAATAGGAGCATGTTTGTCATATTTCTGAGTCAGAAAAGAGTTAAAAATAGCCACATTTGTACTTGTTGTGTTAGCACTGTCCATAACCGACCAATTAATGCTCACAGCATATTCACACAGTCGTTTTATATCCATACCACCAAAATTACGGCGAAGAAGAATTCTCGATTTAACTTTCGGGGGTTTTATTTTATACGATAAATAGATAAGATCATGGTATGAAAAAGGGGGATTGCATTGACCATGGCTGAAGAAACTAGTATTAAGTCAAGAAGTGATGGGGAACAGTGCAGACTATGATGAGTACCAGCTAAAGGTGTCGTGAAGACAAATAAGGGAAAAAAAATAAATTAAAAGAAAAGAAGAAAACCTTTAGATACTACAGAATTTATTACAAAGAAAATAAAAAAGATCTAACAATTATTATTTATAATAAAATAGGTGCGAGAGTGTAAAAGTGAAGTGTAGGTGCGGTGAACTGAAGAGGTGAGAGGGACAGCTAGCCTGCAGAGTTCGGCAGGCGGTTGTGACAAGTAGGACGCAGACGGGCCACAGGAGCAAATGGATAGACTGGCGGCCGGAGCAGGTAGGTTACCGGCTGGCCTTTGGCATGGGTTGTTCGCAGATGCCCAGTTGCAGAAGCAGGCTGCGCGATGCGTCCTTGGTCCCAGGAATGCTGGATCTCAGTGGCAGAATAATAGTGTCAAGTTGCAGTGTTTAAGAGAAATAAAGAGCCAAAACGTGACCTATTCAGGGCCCAGGGTCAGCGAGACCCTTGGCAGGTCTTTATAATTTAGCTCCTCTCTAGAGGCGAAAGAAAGACTGCCCATTGCTTTCGCTGGCTTCATAATGAAGACTCTCGAATTAATAAAAACGTTCAATATTTAAAATTGCGCTGTTCTCTTTTTAATTGTCCAAGAAAAGAGTTAAACATAGTAAAATTACTCCTTGAGCATATAAAAACATAAAGAAAACAATTGTCAAAATTGTAAATTTTGAAGTAAAATCGTTTTACGAGAATTAAATATCAAGAAAATATAACGTAAAAGAAAGGAAAAACCAAATAACGTGTGATACATACGCGGACCTGCAGTTTTTGTGAGCGATTTATGGATAGTTGACAAAAATGGGTATGTACAATGAACTGTTTATTAGAGATAGGGAGGAATCAGCGAGAAATCACTACAAAGGGAGGATATCTAAATTTACAGAATTAGCTATAGAACCTAAACGAGATGAGATGAGGAAACACGTATTAAAATCTCCAATAATCAATCTGTAGTATGTGGTTTGAGTTGCTCCACCAGGGTTTCAAATGACGGAAAATAATCAACCGTATCACTGAGGCTATAGTAAATGCCGAGAAGTATTTTGATATGTGATAGCATTATTTCAATGAAGAAGTGTTGCATTTTGGCATTACTCTGCGACATATTAATAATGGAAAAAGAAACGTGGGAACGTAAATATATGGCAGCACCACCACCACCACGCTGGTCAACTCGATTATTTCTGATCAAGTGAAACCCTGGTAAAGGATAAGAAAGACGATGGAAGACATGACTTAAGCCAGGTCTCGGAAACAAGAATAGCATGTAAGTTTTTATTATTAAAAGAAGACAACAAATCAGGATAGTGGGCAGGTTGGGCATTAACATGAATTATGTTAAAATTGTTCAGGACATCTGAGAAATATTGATCGAGAGTTTCACTGATAAAGGGAATGCTTAGAAAGCTTTCACTGCTAGTACGTGTAGTAGTAGTAAGTGTATCTTAAAAAGTTATGGCTGGTCTCCTAGGAACGTTTTCCTGTAACTATAACGGTTAAGATACCTGCCCTTACTGACCCGTCTCAAAAATCCACCCTGTATATTGTCAAATATAAAACCTCCTTCTTGGACTACTCCTTTTGGAGTCAATTAAAATATTTTACAAGTTGTCATTTAACATATCATATCGTCAATAGCCGTTGCTACGATACGCGCCTTATATAGCTTTAGATTAATTTCAAACGATACGACAACAAAAACGTCGATATTTGCGATTTCACTAATATTCGAATATGTTATACATATATACGTCTTCGGTACAGAATTAAACCTTGATGAAAGTTAAGCTAGAAGGCTTAGAAAATTTAAGTAACTGGAAGAGGTGCCTTACTTTATACCTTATTAAAATTAGTCTTAGAAATTAAAAACTTAATAAATTCATTAACAGAATTTATATTTTATCATATAATCTTTCTAAATACATTCGCGAAATGTCTCTTTTTGAACAAATCTGGCAATTTAAATCGAGGAAGAACATTTTCGCCACAAAAGAAGCATTGCTTCTTACGAGTACCAATATATGCAACATTTTTCTGTGTTGCATTTAAATTCAAGCTGTTATTAGTGAAGTTATGTAAATTCTTTTCTGCATTTCGTTTGCGATGAAATGCATCACGAATATATTCATTCTTATATATTTCTAACGAAACATCATTAAATTTGCAATCATCAGCTAAAATTTTCAGTGATCGAATATATTTTGATGTTTTCATCGTGGCGTTGCTTTACTGAAACAACCGTATATCGAGGATAAACTTCATTTTTAGGCTTTGTATATACATGATCTTGCACTGATAAGGCTTGGTCATAAGATTTAACATTGCGTATGTTAGAATATACCACAGGCGATAAATGATTAACTAACAGCTTTAGTTTCATCTCATTACTTTCATTAATAGCTTCCTCAGATATAAAATTATGAAAAGTCTAACCGCCAATGTGCCCATTGAAAGTCGGCAGCCGTATCGCTGGTTCCAACTGTAAACGTGTCAGGATGAAGATATTTTGTTACATTAGTGCAGTTTTTTGTAGAAGTCAAAGCAATTTCTTCAATTATTTTGGAAATGTTTTATTGGAATATAGAATTAAAGATTCCAATAAAACTTTTACATATAATTTTTATCCTTGACAACCATTTCAATAATGTAACATGTAATTTATTTTTCTATTACACTGTGACCATTAAATTTTCACACATTATCAACATCTAATGACGAACCTACAGCATCTCAAATACAACCATATCCTCCAAAACTAAATTTTCTATCATTCTTTCATTCATTCTTTTATTAATTAACAATAGATATATGTATAGTATATGTAACTGCACTAATCTAATCTAAACATATATTTTTTTCTTTTTCATTCCTTATGTTGCTCACTCCCACACATAAGCCATACAAGCTTCAGTGGGAAAGAAAAGAAAGAAAGAAAATATTTATTGACCAAAAAGTTACATTTTTCTTAATAATAATATCTTAATACAATAGCCAAATTTTTAATGTTACATACGAATAGTTTCAGCAACTGTAATCGAACTAGAGCAATCTGTGTTTCGGCTTACAGGGCCTCACCCCCTCGGCATTTGTCTCTTATGTTGGCTAACCAATTATAAAATTTAGATTATTGGTACATATAACATAGATAGATACGGAGCGTAATATATATATGTATAGATATATAGATAAACATGCATATATATTTAAATAATTACAAAGCAAAATATTATTTTACGTTGTTCCTCTTTTTATATACGATGCGTGGTGTGTGTGTGTATGTCAGTATGTATGTCAAATTTTCAGTGTCATCATAAGATAAGCTCTGTAGGTAAGATGTTATTTTCTTTATGCAGGTTATTTTGTCTAGAGTATATATATTAATTAATTCGTTGAAATGAAAGGTCCCAAGAAATAATAAAATTTATGTATAAACGTAGTACTTAAACCATACGGTAAGTCAATTACATGGTGTTTTCTTCTTTTGTTAAGTTTTTCAGGGTTAAACGGTAACTCACTATGTTGTTTCATCAATGTACTAAAAATGAACAATTGCCTTACTGTTAGAGCTTTAGTTTCCTGATACAGTAGAGATGTTGGATAGCGAAACGGCTTAAAGTTTGCTACTTTTAAAATAGTTCGCTGTGCAACTTCAACTTTTTTTTTAATACAACGTAACGTAACGAGTAAATTACGTTTAAGTTTATAAGGTTATAAAATATAAATAAATAAAATAATAATAAATAAATAAATAATTAAATGCTACGATATCTCAAAATACAAATAACAGAGTATTTAAAAAGTTTATTATTAATTCTCCGAGAGACTTAAGACTACCGTTGTGGAACCTCTGATCATAGAGCCAATATTTGTAGATGTTCGAAAGATACATGCTCACGGTGTAAAGAGGGTGGACATTTAACAAGATCATGTTAACAAAGATTTAAAAAAACGAACCAAATGACTGATAACTCGGGAACGAACGAAGACAATGTATGTGACATAAATTATTATAATCATAAAAGTATGATAATGCAGAGTTGGATAAACGAAAAAAAAAAATTATCGCTCCTATAAACAAAAATAGAACTACATTCGGTAGCCGACAACTTTAACATATTAATAAAAAACAAAATATTTATCAATTAAGCTATTTCTCCTTTAAACATTTTTTTTATGAACGGATAATTAACTTAACCTATGAGGAGACAGTTTTAATGCAAACTAAAACTTTGTAAACTTGTACACATACACAGATGCACACAAAACTATGCACCACACCATATCACTAGATAAAAATCGTAGGTTATAATATTTTTATAATAAAAATAAATTCAAGCAACGTTTTTCCCTGTATAAAAATAGTTTGCTATATTTTTGAAAGATGTCCATACATGAATCGACAATGGAGGAGCGAGACTTCTCAACACAAGTATTCTTATGCTTACAGGGAGGTCTCAACAACATGAAATGTAATGTAAACATTGAATATGAAAATAAAGTTATTTATTTAATTATTTGAAATCGGCGAATACATCAAAATTTATAGTAAAAATCAAAATTGAAATTAAATTAAGAAGCATGGATAGAGGTGCGGCATTATCATCGATGTCTTATGATAAATTTAAATTGCTCAATCTTAAAAAGAAAATTTCGCGAAATCATTATACCTGAACTCAAACTCGTACTTTTGACACGTCAAAATTTGTCAGTCAGTCAGTTTGTCTGAAGCTGCCGCCAGTTCGGAAAGAAGTTTCCTGATGAGAAGAACTGGCAAGAAACTCAACAGTCGCTTTTTTCAAAATGCCATTGTTTACTTCAGTCTGTTTTTAACCGACTTCAAAAAGGAGGAATGTCTCACTTCGATTGGTATATTTTTTTTATGTATACCGATTACGCTGAGATTTATGATCCGATTTACGTGATTCTTCTTTTGTTTGATGCGGAATTGTTCCCATTTGGTCCCATATAAATTTAACATAGCTTGGCCCTGTAGTTTTTATTTTATGAAAATTCTTTCCATTTCTGTTTCTCGGGATCTATATAGTTTAAGGTAATAATAAATAACGGAATTATTTCTTACTTTTTAGTGCATTTTTAGTTTGAAGTCGGTTTTTTAAACGTAGTTTTTTTTACTAAGGTATAATCATTCAGCTGAGCATCAATATCATTTTGAATCCAAGCTTTGTCATCATTCAAGTAATCTTGTACAGAGTAGTAAGCTTTATTTACTAAACACTTTTTTATTTGCGTTTTAAATCGCTGAAGTGGCAAATCTAATATAGTCTGTGCAATCATGTTATAGATGCGAACGCCAAGCCCTATGAAACTATTACTCACTTTGTGGAGACGATAGTATGGCGTTACAAGTTTGTTTTTATTACTAGTATTTATACTGTGTGTGTCACTATGTTTGGAAAATAACATAATATTCTACCTAATGTATAAAATGTTACAATAAATGTATTGTGACGGCACAGTAAGAATATCTATTTTATTAAAAACATCTCTAAGGGAATCTCTAGCTCTTAGATTGTAAATGGCCCGAACTTCTCTTTTTTGAAGGATAAAAATGGATTCTATGTCCGCGGCCCTGCCCCTCAACAAAAAGCCGTAAGACATAATACTGTGAAAGTAACTGAAATAAACAAGAAGGACTTTTTTACGTTAATTGCATGGTAAGCAGTGCACCCACATTCGAACTAGATAAAATTCTTTCAAAAGGGTTTTCAATGGGATATCAACATTACAATTTTACGGTTACAGATACATTATAAAATAAAGTGTAAGAAGATTAAACAAACCACTATCCTATATATATATACATTTCTTAAAAAATATTTTTATTGTTTAAAATAGTTATTAAAATTATTTTAATTAGCAAAAATTAATTATATTTCATTTTATTTTAAGATTAAACTAACTAATTTCTGAACATCTTATACTAATGTATAAAGTTTAAGAGTTTGTTTTTTTGTTTGTTTGCTTGAACGCCCCAATTTCAAGAACTACTGGTCCGATTTAAAAATCTTTCAGTGTTATAATTGTATAAAGTGACGAACACTAACGTTTTATTGTCACTAAATACTGACTATTATGATACCTGTTTATAATGTGTCAAAATTGAAGGAAAACTATTCCTAATTCTTAAGAGAAGATTATATAATTAACTCTATGTGTAATCTAGCATGGAATAAGATTAATTTCAATCGCTGTAGTAATTTTTTACACCCTTAATAATTTAAAACAGGATATGAAATAATGTTCAATAATTTTTATACACATTCTAAAAATATACAACTTAAACGGAAAAAAATGTTTTTTATTTTTTTTAATATTGTTGCACCAATTCAAAAAATGTGAAAAAAAAAACGAAAAAAGAGTGTTTTGAAAACGGTTTGATATAAATGCCAGAAAATTTGTCAGAATTATTTTTATTCATAACCAAAATGAACCCCTAAGTACGAATAGAAAAGGGCCCAAGGGGGCAGACATCCCATAGAAACTCGGCTATACCCTTTAACAAGGTATTTGAGGGCTCGCTAGGATGCATACCAAATTTTAAAGGATATCTAGCCATTAAATATAATGTAACACCAATTTACATTAAGCCCAGCCGAATAACTATGCAATAAAACAAAAAGTAGATGACGAAATAGAGCGACTGCAACAACAAGGTATCATAACAAAAATAGACAACTCAGGGTACGCCTGTAGTACCTGTGGTGAAACCAAAGGAAAGTGTGAGGCTATGCGATGATTATAAAGTAAAGTTGAATAAGGTTATTAAAGATGAACAACATCCGGTCCATGAATGGACCATAATAAAAAAAAAATATATTCTGCACATTAGACATAAGTCAAGCTTACTTCAACCCGTGAGGGGACGGGTTAGAATACTATTCCCCTCTGCCTCTGGAAGAGCATCTCGTAATAGGCGAGCACACCCTTAGCGGTAGGGGATCTGTTTCCCGACTGGCTTGCGACCACCAGCATGCGAATCCGACCGCCAAGTGTCACAGACGCGTTCCGGTCGGCACGCATGTGGGCAAGACTTACCCCCTCCTTCTCCCATCCCATTAATGCTGCGGATCTAGTAGACTCTGGGTTCTTGCTCAAGGTCCGTTGAAACCGCAGCATTTTGTTTCTTCACTCCCCCTCCCCACTCTATCTTCGAGGATGCAATGCATCGACAAAATAAAAGGATTTCTCTTGTTTTGTCGATGTAAATGGGCGATGGTGGCCACTTACCATCAGGTAGACCATCTGCTCGTTTGCACCTTATCAACCATAAAAAAAAACTTAAATATTGAGAAAGACGAAGAAAGCGCCTAGTTACAAACACTTAGAACTTTCTCATCGAATGCCTGACGGTTGTGATAGACCGATAGCTTTCGCCTTGAGAACTCTTACAAACAGTGAACGAATATACAGTCAAATTGATATAGAGGCAACATCAATTTAATAAAGGCTAAAAAAAATTTTTCAGTACTGTTATGGAAAAAATATTATATTGACATTAAGTACAATAAGATTACCAGAGAGAGTACAGAAACACAAAGTAGAATACACATTGATTTCGCAGGTATAAACGGAAATTATCTCTTATAGAAGATGCCCTATCGAATTATTAAAATCGGACCTTCCATTCAAAAGATATTACGAAATTAAAAATATCAATATAAACAAAAAATACACGCCGACGCGACGGGGCCAGTGTAGTTCTATCTCGGTGATACTCGAAGTGCAGCGAGTGGTAGCGAGTAACGCCGAGGTAGAGGGGCACCGACATGCAGGAGAGCCAAAATGTTTTAAACTAAATATTCCACCCGTGCGAAGCCGGGATGGGCCGCTAGTAGCACATAAACTGATACATTGACCATTCCCTAAGCTTAATATTCCCGTTAAATTTTCAAAAGTACAAGTATATAAAGAATTTAGAGTAAATTTAAGACATTTTCTTGTGTAAATGATAATACTCTTTTATTTTTTCGTAGTTTCGGATGCATATTATACTCAGGTATATTGAACAGATGGACAATATTATCAGATACATATATTACATTTTAAATATTTAATCTATCCTCAATAGAGATCGTATGTCCACTAACAGGCTTCAACATAAAGTCAACTTTAAGCACTACTTTAGTATGATCAGCGTGTATCTTGTATCTTCTGAGCACGTGGCTAAGGTTGGTCTTTAATGACATCATGGCGTAGTATTTACCTAAAAATAATGTTTGTTTTATATGACAATGAAATCATATTTATATACTTAAATTCTATAATGTCGATATGTTGTCCTTGTCACATATGAAATACTTTTACAGTGAAAGGGAAAAATTATTTACAAATTTTTGCAGCTACTTAAGCGTCTTCTCGTATGATAGTGACCACAGTATATGAGTATCACTGCATATGTACCACATATATGTAATTATCTATTTCTGTACTAGAACTACAATATTTCTCAATTACCTATGCAATTTCTCCTTCCCAAACCGAATATAGCAAATAAATTAGAGTTTTTAGGCATCGTAGCGGGATCTAACCATCTCTCAGGCTTAAAATCGTCAACATCTGACCCCCATTGGGAATTTCGATGAATTCCATATAAAAATATTATACTGTTATGACCGGGCTTTAAAGTGCAATTTTCTGGAAAACATAAAAATACATAATATTATAGAATAATACTCAAATGTTTAAATTTACAACTTATTACTCCTAATTATAACAATGTATATTCACATCATTGGTCAAAGCTGTTAGACTATACGAGTACTTACTCAACTGCACTTCACGATCAATATATCTGGCAATGAAAGGCACTATAACGTAATAACGCAGAGACTCTTTGATTACTGCTTCCAAATACACTAATCGTGATAAGTCTTGTTTTTCTACATCCCTGTCCTGTAATACTTCTTGTAATCTGCAAATTATACCATTTTGCACATTAAATACTACTGAAGTATTTAATGTTCTGAGTACCTATGGCAGGAGGTCTAAACTATATTATGGGACTAGCATTGGAGGATATGATTTTAAAGATTACTAGCTGCACGGATCACATACTTACTAGTATTCCCTTTACCCCTCCTAGTAAGCTAATAAATAGCTTGTGTCAGGAGTGGGCCACGCCAGTAGTCCAATGTCCGGGATTTGAACCCACGACTTGTTGATCGTGAATTAATAATATCAAAAACTCAGGGTTTTTAATGTTTACAGTGGCGTCGGATAGTTTGGCGGGTAGTTCTTTAAAAGACCCATACGAACTTTATCAACTTAATTAATTTATGAATTATATTATCGCAATACTTACTCTATATATATTTTTTCTTGAACTGCGGGATATGATCCAATCAATATAAGAATAAACTCCATAGCAGTGGCTATTGTTTCCTGACCTGTTATCATTATAGTATTCAATTCATCTCTTATTTCCTTTTCACTTAGAGAACCATCATCGAGATCCATTAATAGGTCCATAAATACTTTTACTTTACTACCTGCAAAATCATATTACATAAATTTTACAAAATATCATTTTTATTTGTAACTAGGGGCCCGTCCCGGCTTCGCACGGGTGGATAATTTTTTTTTAACATTTTGGCTCCCGCATTCTGTCGCTATCGCCGCGTTACTCGCTGCGCTGCGAGGCACTCCACACCGCACACTGCGCCGGCGGCCCGTCTGGGATTATTTTTTATTTATCTTGATATTTTTATTTCGTAATATCTTTTGACTGGAATGTTCGATTTGAATAATTCAAAAAGTAATTAACAGGTATTGAAACAGTCTTTATTACGAAATAATTTATTTGGATAAGAATTAATACAAAGTTATGGAAAACATGTTCTGATTTTGATAGGCATTTTTATCAACTTTTAAAATGTAAAAAAGTAGTTATAGTGACTTTACTACAATAGTTGGACATATGGTCTCGCGGAGTTTTTTGTAGATATTGATACGTTCTATAATATTGTAGAACATTTTTTTGTTCTATCATCAATACTTTTCGCAGCGCATGCGATGAAAGATATTTTATGGCTAATTTTTTTGCACCTTGTGTTGGTTTTAGTGAGAATTTCTGGGGATCTCTAATTTTTTCTTGTAATAAATATAGCCTATGTTACTCAGGGATAATGTAGCTTTCTAATGGTGAAAGAATTTTTGAAATCGGTCCAGTAGTTTTTATGTTTATTCGTTACATACAAAAATACAAAAATCCAAAAATACAAATCTTTCCTCTTTATAATATTAGTATAGATTAGTATAGATATAGATATAGATAATACTCACCTGTTTGGTTATTTGATTTAACTACATCAAGGTTGCTTACACTTCTTTTCTTCCGAAGTATCTGGTAAATATTTGACCATGAATATATTAAAAAAAAGTTGTATAAACATCATTATCATTATGATACAAGTGTGCTAAGTTGGTCATTACCGTCGAGTATATATCAGTATAACTAATTTTCCCAACAATCTTAGCCTTATTGCACATAATTTTGTCTAATAATATTGTGTAGTTAAATATTTCAGTTTAAGTTCATAGTTTTTGTGGTGTAACTAGGCAATTTGCGGGTAGATTAAAATATAAACACAAATAGTGTCATATTATAATAAGTAGTAGGTATTTAGCTTTTAAATGTAAATAGATATTATGTTTGTTAGTTTTCAATTAGTAACTTTTTAATACACGGTTTTTAAATATATTAGTTGTGGAAAGTCTTATCGCATTTTTTAAGAAAATTCAAAACATTTTTTAATATAGTTTATTTACATTTAACTAAAGTATGTAGGTACCATTTTGTTTGATAACTTTTTGCCATCTTGTAGGTATGATCCCATTGCTATAGAAATTTTGGGGCTTCTGATCAAAAAACCGCGACAAGTAGTTTTGGCAGTCCTCTCGTGATATTAACTTGACATTGCCTAAAGAATTCTGAAGAGACCGAAACAGGTGGAAATCTGAATGTACAAGGTCAGGACTATACAGCGGATGCATTAACACCTCCCAGCCAAACTCTCTTCATTTTTGCTAAGTGGCTAAAAATGTGTGAGGTCTAGCGTTATCATGATGAAAAACCACACCCCTTCTGTTGAGTAATTCCGACCGCTTTATCGCAACTTCTTGCTTTAATCTCATCAGTTGTTCGTAGTAGAGTTCAGAATAGATGGTCATGCCAGGTGGTAACAGCTCATAAGGAATAATGCCCTTCCAATCCCACCACACTCAGCATCACCTTGTTGCCAGTTAACCCGGGTTTCACCACAGTCTGTGAAGCCTGACCGGCCTTTGACCACGACCTTTTTCGCACGTTCTTATCATACGTGATTCACTTTTCATCACCAGTTATCAGCTTTTTCAAAAATGGTTCGGTTTCATTACGTCGCAATAAAGAATCACAAATGAGTACACGGTTCATTAGGTTTCTTTCAGTGAGCTCGTGAGGTACCCAAATATCGAGCTTTTTGTGTACCCAGTTTTTTTCAAATGCACGAAAACTGTTTTGTGGTCAATTCCCAGTTCTTCAGCTACGTCGAAACTACTGATATGCCGACCTTACTCCACTTTTTCAAAAATAGCATCCATTTTATCCGTAATAGGGCGACCAGAGCGAGGTGCACCTTTGACATCAAAATTTCCGGATTGAAAACGCTTAAACCAAATTTGTGCTACTCTCACAGACACTGCGCTAGGTCCATACACATCGAAATGATACCAAAACCAGTCAGATACAAATAGTATAGCCAAAGAGATTTTATTACAAGTTCATACATACTATAATGCAAAAAGACTTTTTCCCCGACCTATTATTATAACACTAATGTCATTGGAAGAATCTAGCGTTTAACACGTTCCCTGCGCCATCATTTTCAAAAAACTTTCAGCTGGTGCTTTGGAGACCTATAAGATCTTGAAACTAACCTAGCCTTTGGTGCGTTTGAGACCTAATCAGTCTCCTAAAAATACAGTTTTGAAAATAATTTATATCTTCCAAAAGACAAGAGACATATATTTTGAAGTTTTGTGGGTTAAAGATATTGCTCTATATTTTGCTAGGTTCGCACTCTGTTATGACATGAGTATAAACTACAATTAGGGAAAAAAAATTAGTTATCATTTGTATCTCGTACCGCAACCGAAGACAGTTCAATATGTGTAGTAAGTAGTGATGGGAATAAAATAATATCTCGGTTGTCGATTGAAAAAGTTTTATTAAAGAAGTTTATAAACTATATAGTGTAACTACGCAAATGGTAACATTTGTTTTAGCTTTTTTTAGAAGTATCAATGTTGTTTAATGTGCGTCGTAATTTTTCATAACAACTCACACAATGTCTTTTTTTGTCGCCACGTTGGAAAACATGATCTGTACATCTGCCTTCGGGGAATTTTGTATATACATTAAATAAAAAAATAGAAGAAATATATTAAATAAACAGCATGCGACCACGTGAGTGGAGTAAATGCAATGAAATCTAATTTGATTAGTTTTTCTAATAGTGAAAAGTCATTCGAGTGTCTTATGTGTGTTCTTAGGCTGTTGACATCTACACACTTTAAAACGCAAACACGTAGTATTATTTTCGAAAAGTGCGCACAACCTTCCATGTCGATGCAAGGACAACACTAAATCGAGTCACGCAGCGCCTGCGCCGCCCACTCCCCCTCTCTTGCGTCTACGAGGCGTACGATTCCACGAGTATCGACATGTCTTCTAACGCAAAGAATGAAAATAATTATAATACTGTGCGTTAGAGACCTAATCCATCTCTAATTTTTTTTCTTTTTTCCTTAAATTCACCATTAAGTAGGAAGCAAATATGTATATTTGTCTTACTCATACTTAAAGAACTTTACACGTTAGAGCAACCCGCAAGAAATGAAACAACAGGTTAGTCAACGCACAATACAAAAGTCCTGCAAGAGATCTGATAGATCTCGTAATGCAGCGAACGTGTTAAGATACAGGCACGGCCTAGTTTAAACGCTAGTGAACATTAACTTATGTTTACCATAATACCCACTAAAATAAGTCTATTATAAAACTTTGTGTACTTTTTTGGCTAATAAAGTTATTATTATTTTTTTATTTCTCAACAATTCCTACAATTTACATTTTTAAATAGATCTAAAAAAAACAAAATACCTTTAAAAATTTAAAAAATAGAGGCCAAGCGGCAGCGACAACACGGTCCAAGCTACCGACAGTCAGGGCTCCAGAGAGAGGAACTTCCGCACGATACGTGCCGTGCCCAGTACCGCTTTCTGCATCAGACCATCGATCCAACGCGAAACTCTTAAGATGTTGATCGAGGCTCTTGGCTATTAGGCCATTAGCCGTCACGACAATCGACACAACGACTGCTGAGTCCACATCCCACATGTCGACAATCTCATGAGCTATTATTATTCACCCTATTCCTAAGAAGGGTGACAGTACCAACCCATCCAATTACCGGCCTATTGCAATAACCTCTTTGCTCTCTAAGGTGATGGAGCGTGTAATTAATACACAGCTCCTCGGTTACCTTGAGGATAACCAGCTAATTTGCGACCGACAGTATGGCTTTCGTCATGGTCGCAGTGCTGGGGATCTTCTTGTGTACCTTACTCACCGATGGGCAAGTGCCATAGAGAGCAAAGGACAAGCTATGGCTGTTAGCCTAGATATTGCTAAAGCTTTTGATCGGGTTTGGCACAAAGCTCTGTTAGCGAAGCTACCTTCCTATGGACTACCCGAGGAATTATGCAGTTGGGTATCCAGCTTCCTTAGTGGACGAAGCATTAAAGTCGTTGTTGATGGTACATGCTCGATCACTACGTCCATTAATGCTGGAGTACTGGAGTGGAGTAATATACCAAGCAGTGCTATCGCCAACACTGTTTATTCTGCATATCAACGATATGCTGCAAACCAGCAACTTTCGGTGCTATGCGGACGACAGTACTGGCGATGCTCTTTATACTGGCCGGGCAAATATTCCTCGCATTGAGGTAGAAGAAAGGAGAAAAAACCTGGTGTCTGAAATAGAGACCTCCCTGGAGCAGGTCTCTGAATGGGGAAGACATAATCTTGTCCAATTTAACCCTACGAAGACCCAGGTTTGCGCGTTTACCGCAAAAAAGACTCCCTTTATTATAGCGCCCAAATTCCAGAATATTCCCCTCAGCACCAGCAATAGTATTGGGATCCTTGGAGTCGATATATCGAACGAGGTCAAATTTCGGGGCCATTTGGAGAGCAAAGCCAAACTGCCTTCAAAAAAACTGGGCATATTAAACAGAGCGAGACAGTACTTCACTTCGGAACACCGGCTGTTGCTATACAAAGCCCAGGTTCGTCCACATATGGAGTACTGTTCGCATCTTTGGGCTGGCGCCCCTAAGTACCAGTTGCTCCCTCTTGACTCCATCCAACGACGAGCTGTTCGTATTATCGACGATCCCATACTCACAGACGGTTTAGACGAACTTAGCCTCCGGAGAGACGTTGGATCTCTGTGTGTTCTCTACCGTCTCTACAATGGGGAATGTTCACAGGAACTATTTGAATTAGTGCCCCCGACTCTTTTCCGCCATCGCACTCTCCGCCGCTGGGACAAATTTCATCCACACCACTTGGATGCTTGGCATACCAGCAATGTACGTGCGTCTAGATCATTCCTTCCACGCACGTGCAAGCTGTGGAATAATTTGTCACCAATGGTTTTCCCAGAGCGCTTTAATATGGGAGTCTTCAAGCGCCGAGTATACAGGTTCCTCAGAAAGTAGGGCAACGCATCCGCAATCCTCAGTGTATTGCAGATGTCCATGGGCGACGGTGACCACTTAACATCAGGTGGGCCTTCTGCTTGTTTGCCCCCTATATACTATAAAAAAAAAAGAGCTAAATCAAGATATTTTATTTGTTTATCTTTCTCAGCTTTCACAACTGAGGTAGGGCACAGCAGGAAATTTCCTGCTTAAATATGGAGCAGCCCGACTGGGGTAGTACCTCGACCTTACAGAAGATCACAGCTAAATAACACTACTCTAAAGCAGTGTTGTGTTCCTGTTGGTGAGTAAGGTGACCAGAGCTCCTGGGGGGAATTGGGGATAGGGTCGGCAACGCGCTTGCGATGCTTCTGGTGCTGCAGACGTCTATAATCTACGGTAATCGCTTACCATCAGGTGAGCCGTACGCTTGTTTGCCGACCTAGTAACATAATAAAAAAAAAAAAACAAGATTCCCGTCATGCGGGATGGTGACGTCAACAATCATTGTGCAGCGCTCCGATCGATCTATCACCACTATATCAGGTTTATTGGCAACAATACTCCTGTCAGTGATGATAGTTCGATCCCAGTACAACGTGTCACGACCATTTTCGAGAACTGGGTCCGGCGCATACCTATAGTACGGCACCTCGGACTCCACAAGGCCGTAAGGCCGTATCGAAGAGCAAATTGTTGGTGGATAATCTTGGCCACTTGGTTGTGTCTGTGCAAATACTCGCCGTTAGCAAAACGAGGAAAACCGGACACAATATGACTGAGTGATTCGCCCGGACTGTGACATGCCCGACATATGTCCACCGTGCCATACCTCACAATATACTTCCGGTAGTTTCTCGTCATGATAACTTTGTCCATAATTGCACAGACAAAACCTTTGGTTTCCCCAAATAGGTTACTGAACCGTAGCCAAGCTACGGACGCTTTAAAGTCGACCTCGTCCTCGTGAAGGGTACGGTAGAAGCGTCCGTGTAACTCCTTGCTCTTCCATACCTCCTTGCGGTTGTCGATGCTAAGTACTATAGGTTTGCGCCAGTTCTCTTTTGACAAGGAGAGTGGGGTCAGTCCCTTGTCCATTGCAACCACATCCCGATGCATTCCCACGTCGGTTTGGAGGAAATACTCCCTGAGATAATTCTTATTATTAATTATAAATATAAAAAAATCAATATCGATCAATAAAAAATTAGTATATAAATTAATTTATCCAATAATTGAATAATAATAACCTTAACCTAGTTATAAAGCAATAGTTTCAAGAAACTATTGCTTTATAACTCGCCATTTGAATTAACGCTCGCTCAATTACCCGTTCCACTTGGGTTTTTTTTTATAAAATCATCTATCATGCGATCAGTCATTTTGTTGACTATGAGCAGATGTTTTGTCGGATGTCTGTAGCTGGAGAATAATCGCGTCACATGGCGAATTACTCTCATAAATCATTTATTGGCACCCATCCAAGAAGTGCTTCCTTTTCAGTCTACGCAGTCTCTGGAATCGTCAGTTGTGAGGCTAATTGATTTGGATGCTTTTCTAGTCTAGCCTTATATTTACTGTGCGTTTTTATTTTATCTGCAACAGTAGCTATTTTTAGGTGCTCATGGATTTCCGTGATTTTAATGAACCAGGGAGAGTTGGATATTTGCTTCAGGATATAATTTTGAGTCCTTTGGATGATAGTGATATTGGTGTTGCAGGCTGAACCCCAAAGTTGAATTCCGTACGTCCATACAGGTTTCAGTACTGTTTTGTAAATGAGAAGTTTATTGTCTATTGACAGTTTGGAGTTTCTTCCCAGCAGCCAATAGAGTCCCCTGTATTTTAGATTAATTTCATCTCTTTTACTTTGAAGGTGCTTTCTCCAGGAAAATCTCTGTGTTCCAGGTAAGCTCCACTTGGATTAACGATCGTATCGTTAGCGGACAAGTGGAACGGGAAAAGCCATGGTCGTAAGCGTGGTCTTTGTACTCGTGACTCCTTAGCGGTACGCACCCATTAAATGCTCATTCAAAGTATGTCATTTTAATTTGGTCACGTGATATATCGTTGACAAATGTAATTCCCATACATTTTGTAGGTTTTCTATATGCGTTAACAATTGTAGATAGTCAACTTTGCTAAGTCCACAGGGGTTGTCAGAATAATCTTTTTTTTAAATTGCTAGAACCAAGTTGCGAGAAGTTTCTAAATGAAAACCTATATAAAGGGTTGTAGGGATGATTGCAAGTCAGTCTAATACTCGAGAGTGAAGACGTGAGTTCGAAGAGATATCGAAGTGCTACATAGTCGAAGCAGTGTATACTGGAACTGTGCAGATTGAAAATAAGGACTGTAAATATTGGAGACGTGTAAATAGTGCGAGATCGTAGTGTAGAATTATTTTAGTGAAAATTGTATTGGACGTTGTGGACATTCTGAATAAATAATTTACCATCGAAGCGTCTATCAATTTCTTCCAATCCAGAACTCAAGCTCGTAACAATATAATGGGTTACTAAAATTATTATAAATTATACATATATAGGTATAAGTGAGAGTCTTAGTCTGCCGATAAACTGAAGAGTTGTTTGGCAGAATTTATGTAAAGCATAGAAACCAATATTAAAGTACACGATAATACACTTAAACATGCTAAACTCTACGAAACCGTAAAAAACTATACGAAACCACACTAATACTTACATATATACAAACATATGTCATAGAATGAGAGAGGAATGATACCCATTACTGTATAGCAGTACATGCAATTTAGACTGAGGCGACGTGAGGAGACGACTGGGGCTTGAGACCTAGGAGCAGGTTTAAAGAGCTCTTTCATAATATATTAACTCTCACCTGCCTCGACCTCGCTAACGATAATAGATAATAAAATAAATGTACGTGGACCTCAAGTATGGTCACCTTAACCACGACACTATAACACTAGCTTCCATGTACACTGCGCGGAAGCACCAGACAGACTGAGACTAATATCGCACTAACGGCTATATATATTATAAAATGACCTACCCGCTACTACTACTTTATAAACAGTGTTGCTAACACATATACCAATAAAGGAGACTTTAGCTAGTGAGTTGAAAATTATTTAACTTTGTAATTGCGACTAGTTTTAGTGTTTTTATTGACTTTATCTTACGATAAATTTAATGAATTTGCAGCTTAAGAAAGGAGCTTACAGTAAGTTATGACCCATTAAAAGCCTTTAGTAATAAAATTGAATGATTATTTTGAATAATTTTGTGTAATAAATTAAATGTTAATTCATAAACAATCATACTTACAGAATCCGACATTTCATTTAACATTCCTATACACTTGTCTAGTTTTTTCTTTAAACCACTATATTGGTATATAATATTTGAATGTAGCCAGAAATTTTGAATCCTCGTCATCGATAGATGCAAATATAATTCTACTAATTTCACGTACTTTAAAGCTTGGTCTTCTGCTATACTGTCCTCGAGTGTTGTTACTGAAAATGTAATAAATAAAAAAGACATGATTTAGGTCACTGCGAAATTTGCGTTTTTACATCATACTAGGGGCCCGTCCCGGCTTCGCACGGGTGGATAATTTTTTTTTAACATTTTGGCTCCCGCATTCTGTCGCTCCCACTATCGCCGCGTTACTCGCTGCGCTGCGAGGCACTGCACACCGCGCCGGCGGCCCGTCTGGGATTATTTTTTATTTATCTTGATATTTTTATTTCGTAATATCTTTTGATTGGAATGTCCGATTTCAATAATTCAAAAAGTAATTAACAGGTATTGAAACAGTCTTCATTACGAAATAATTTATTTGGATAAGAATTAATACAAAGTTATGGAAAACATGGTCAGATTTTGATAGGCATTTTTATCAACTTTTAAAATGTAAAAAAGTAGTTATAGTGACTTAACTACAATAGTTGGACATATGGTTTTGCGGAGTTTTTTGTAGATTTTGATACGTTCTATAATATTTTAGAACATTTTTTTGTTCTATCATCAATACTTTTCGCAGCGCATGCGATGAAAGATATTTTATGGCTAATTTTTTTGCACCTTGTGTTAGTTTTAGTGAGAATTTCTGGGGGATATCTAATTTTTCCTTGTAATAAATATAGCCTATGTTACTCAGGGATAATGTAGCTTTCTAATGGTGAAAGAATTTTTGAAATCGGTCCAGTAGTTTTTGTGTTTATTCGTTACATACAAAAATACAAAAATACAAATCTTACTTCTTTATAATATTAGTTTAGAAGTATAGATATAGATATAGATATAGATGAAACAGTCGCTTCCCGCCGTCTGCAGAGTTCGGTTGTCCATATGATAAAGTGATTCAAGAGAAAGGTTCATAATATTTATAATACGTGCATGGTAAAGAAATCGTGCGAGGCCAGGACGAGTTGCTAGTATAGTATAAAGGGAATTCTTTACACGTGTACGTTCAATTCTCATACTTACAGCATAATGTCTCCATGGAATGAAGTTGTAAATAATCGGTAGAGTAAAAATATCCTTTTCCTATCTCAGCTTGTAATTGTTTAACCAGTTTTCTTCCTTGATTATTCATAATTCCCAGAAATCCGTTTAGAATTTGTTGGTTAAATGTAGGATTTATTAGTTTCCGATGTTTTTTCCATGTCGTTGCTAGAAGAGTTTTGAAATTCAGCCAGAAAGACACATGGCGGTCTGATTAGCATGCTGGCACTAAGGAGTGCAATAAGGAGTGCTGGGTTACTCCCTTCTTGCGAGATGCGCTCCCAACTTATTTATTTTTTTTATTTATTTATTTATTTGTATTTGGAACACCAACAGGAAAGTACTTAAATCTAATCACAATATTAATACACTAAATACAATATACTAAAGTAGTTTCCTAATTATAGGTTTACATAACATGCATTTGAGTAATAGCTGCAATTATTACACAACAACAAGAAGTGATTAAAAAAAAAATGTTATAAGCATCTAAAGCAGAGTTTTATAACCTGCCACAATCTTCATTATCTATTATGTTTTGAAAAGATCAATATTATTCCTTTTTATGAAGTCTTTCAAAAGTGCTATAAATTTTGTATATTTGCCATCAAAGATATCAGATTCAAAGTCCTTCACTGTTGTTAGTGCATTGTACCGTCTTGTCGTTCTAGCTATTGGCGCGTATTTACCTAGGTTGGTTCTGGATAATGAGGGGACGAAAGGCTGGTATTTATTTGGTCTCGGCAATCTGCTTGGTACATAAACTTTGACCTGACTTAGAATAGACGGGCAGTCCAGCAAACCATTTATTTTGTACAGAAATACTATATCATTTTTTAACCTGCGTTGTTCTAAAGATTGCATATTAAGGTAATTTAATTTTGATTCGTAGCCGGATAAGTGCCGTAAATTGTGCCTATATGTCTAAGAGCGAACAAAACATCTTTGAACCTTCTCTATTTGGGCAATATGCAATTTATAGCTGGGATTCCAGACAACACTGCAGTACTCGAGACCGCTCCTCACCAGAGCATTAAATAAAATTAATTTTGTTTCCATATGCACAAATTCTCTAGTCTGCCGAAGAACGAATCCCAACATTTTAAAAGCTTTTGTGGCTATGTTTTCAAAGTGACAATTAAAACGCAACTGGCTATCCAAAGTAATACCCAAATCACGAACAGTATTCACTTGTTCGAGTGGGACATCTCCCAACTTATAGAGCATATTCAGAGCGGAATTGTATTCTAACCCGTCCCCTCACGAGTATACAATAAAATATTCGTTTACTAATCTTGCCATTTTACTTAGTTGCTTGATACAGGTATCCATTGCTCGACTACATATTTTTTTAAATAGAAGTTACAAATAAATAAATTCTTTATTGATACAAATGAAGTTGATACAGAAATTATCCCCTTGTACAGAAAAAAATGAGTTATAAACATCCTATTTTAGATCTAAGGGAAAGGAGAGCTGAGAAGCACGTACTAGGAAAGCCCTATATTACACACGTCAAAACTTCCTTTAGATCCTCCGGTGCATTGTCAACAAAAACTGAATGATTAAAACTTATATAAAAAGAAGTAATAACATGGATTTAAATACAAATTTTTAATATATATGTCGGGGATTTTAAAACGATGTGAAAGGAGATGGAAGGAGGAAGATGGGGAATATTGGGGAACACTAAAAGGGGGTGATGGTATTGAATGGAATATTGGGCAAACGCAACGTAGATACTCCTATTGAACCGATAAATGATCAAATATGATCTCTAACAATTACGAGAGAAACCTAAGCAGTGCCTTGGACTTGTGACCAAGGTGTAGGCTTAAGGAATTCCTTTAAGTAATTACGACACTCACCTCCACTGCTCAGGCTCTCTGTTTAAACCCAAGGTTAATCTCACATAAACCTAACCGAACACAAGGCTAACCTAACCTAACACAAGACGAGGTAATTACATTGTAAGGTACTCACGTGACCTTGATCGGACAGCACTCCTAGCACTGACACAACACTGCACAACACTATCACTATTTAGACACTACTTCACTTCTTGAGAGACCGCGCACGACTAAGACTTCAGTTAGACTGTCGATCGCATATAAAGGGTCGAGGGTAGAGACTGTCAAAACAACGGAAGTGACTACTACCCCACTCCAACGCCATAGACAACGATAACGATTCGATTAATCGATAATCTTTTACTATGCTCCGACATATATATATCGTCACTATGCACAAGTGTATGTGTGTGCAAGTGTGTGTGTATGTTGTGAATGTTTGTATGGATGCATGCGTATGTTTATGACTACACAGTTAAGTGATAACTTTCTTCTTCTTACTGCTAACTAACTCACTTCTTAATACGTTTTTTAATCTCGTAGCGGGTTAAATTTAGTATTTTTAGCGATCTGTTAGTTTTAATATACAGCTGTGGCCCTGCAATACTATTATGTTGACGTTCTGTGCCTCTCATATCGAAACACAATATACTTTACTCTACTTTTCTTAAGGAACTCCAGAGTATCGATGGGTACCTTTATCCTTAAAAGGACATTAAATATATAGTCTTCTGACAGTTAGTATTTAATAGTTTTCTGTTTCCCGATCGAGATAACCTTTATGTTGTAACATAATGTTTGTTTTCATTTGCTTAAACGAGTAATTAACTGCAACGACATGACCGCGCGGACAATACGACCGCATTTTAAACATATATATTGACTTAAACAATAACATATATATACATATTTGTAACGTGCTCGCTAACACCTTTCTTTTGATACCAAACACGCGATAATTATCTCAGTTTAATTTTTTCGAGGTTAGAATCTGAGGTTTAAATTCCGTCATAAAAAAATCATAAAATTTTTATAGTCTATGTCACCCGCGCCATTATTACAAATCTATTGACACCTCATTTATTAAAATTGGTTCAGTAGTTTAGGCGCTAGGGTGGAACATACAAACCTACATACATACATACATACATACATAGATACATACATACATACAAACATACATACAAACATACATATATAGACTGCCAAAATCATTACCCTTCCTTTTGGCTTCGCCGTAGTCGGGTAAAAACCGTAACACTCAAACGATTGCTGCTCGTAAAATTGTTTCAAGATAATGTATAAAAAAAATTGTATGTATGTCTATATATATTTGTATTTTATTTATGTATGCTTTTTTAGCGGTAAGGTCGCCATTTGTACCAAAGTGTATGTTTTTGTCTCCTTTTTTTGTATTTGTTTTTTTTTTTGATACAATAAAGTGTATTTTATTCATTCATACATTTCAATAAACACTTACGATACGCAAAGAGCATTCCATTTCCAAGAAGATTTTCTGTGAACGCGTAACCGTATTGATCTTTTTCAAAGCATATGCTTAGCACCTGATGGATGTCATCGGGATCCGTCAGAGCTGAAAGATATTATAATCTAAGTAATGCGGAATCTAAATTAGATAACAAAACATAAAACCAATATAATAATCTACTAGAACAAATTAAACATCATTAACTGTATGAGATAACTTGTTAGAAGTATGACTGTCTCAACTCTATCAGCAAAAGAGTTATAAGTTGTCAAGTCAGTAAGAGTATTCTTTAAATAAGCTTGAATGATCTACCAGCAATCAAAGGTATTTAAAACTTTAGGAATTAACATTTTAACAAAACATATAATATTATAAAATATTCTAAACATATTCAGTGTATTAAAATCGCAATACCTAAACAAAACATCTTTAACAAAAACAAACCATGTAATTTTTCTGTATAATTAAAAATGCAAATTTTAAATAATTAAAAAATCCTTAATTTGTATTTTAATTAGGCCATGATGCTAAAGTAAGGCTAGTATAGTAAAGGTCAAAATCTTACCGTACATTTTGACAGGTCCGATTAAAAAATACAGAGCATTACCCATTTCCATGCATTCTGGAACCACATTTTTAATAAGCTGCCAAAAACCTAAAATGTGAAAAAAAAATCGGCCAAGTGGGAATGTCACTTGCACGCCAAGAACTAAGTTTAGAGGTAAACTTAACTTTACGTTTGGTTCCAATACAACATATCAAATACTTAAAGCCTGCGATCCTTCTGGTTGTCAAAAAATCAAACATTTATGTACATGCAATGAATTACCGTTAATGTGGTTAGGTTAGGTTAGTAAGAGGGTATGTCCCGATAACCCAGAATTATGAAATTTACTATGACGCATAGACATATTATTATTCGTAGCGCATTGGTAGAAAATTAACTTTTTTTGACTATCACACAAGACCTTTTTTCTTTTCTCCTTTTTATTAAGGTTTTGTCACATTAGCAAAGTATCGTCGCCTATTAGTCTCTTGGCACGTTTCTCAATCGAGTCTAGAGCCTCGATTTGGTACTTGGCAGAACCATTTCAAAGGTGAGAGTAGTACTCCTGAATAAAATAATGCCTCAACTTCGACAGGTAAAATAGTAGACAGTTGAATTTGTCTCTTTTTAGCGGAGAATAAACACGCCTTGTTTTGAACTCATCATCGCCCCACCCGGCGACTACCATTCATGCCTCACAAGCTCGTGCAGTTGACATGTAGCTCTCGATAATTGTGCTGTCGTCTACGTATCCGAAAATACCGGGTTTCAGCAGATCATGTACAACAGATATAGTGTCGCAGGGAGTACCGACCCCTAAGCATTGATGAAAGTCTGATATCCAAGCACACAAGCTGGTAGGCAGGCCATATGAGGAAAGCCTACTTATAAGGCCATCGTGCCGAACCCCTTCGAAGGCCTTTAAGATATACAGAGAAACGGCAAGCGCTTCCCCCTGTTTCTCTATTGCCTCACTCAAGACATATGTGGCGTACTTTTTCTGAGAAAAAAGTATTAACAGACAAATACACAACTAAATTTAATATAAGCGTACTTACTCTTTGTATCGCCTAAGAGCAGATTTGCGTGTCCAATAAATGGCCAAGCACCTGGTAACATTGGGGGCTCTTTGGGTTGTCGTCTGGTATACCATTTCCAGTATAGATAACATGCCATCAAGAAAATTAGTAAACTCACAAACATCACGTTGTAATCTCGTGACGAATACCTAAAAAAAATAGTATGGTTAACATTCAAAATTAATATAAATCACTAGCCGACCCTTGCGACTTCGTGTCCATGACTATCCGCTCCTATTGGTCTTAGCGCGATAATGTATGGCCTATAGCCTTCCTCGATAATCTAAAGGCTATCTAACACTGAAAGAATTTTTCAAATCAGACCAGTAGTTCCTGAGATTAGAGTGTTCAAGCAAACAAACAAACAAACTCTTAAATTTTATATATTAGTATTAACATTCATGGAGTAATGAAATTAGTATATAAGTAATAATCGTTAGGTCTGAAAATGTATACTAGACTGGTTCTGGATTTGATCCAGTGTTGGTCCACTTAGTAATTTTCTTATTCAAAATCTTCTCCTCCAATTCGGATTATTCGTTTTGAAAAATTTTTTTCTAAATAAAGAAGTGTTAAACAGTGCGCAGTTTTATATCTTTTTTTTAGGGTTCCACATCAAAAAGTGATGAATTCTGATTTACTCTGACTTACTCCTATTCACTTCAATTTCGTAGTGAATAAGAGCAACCATCTCTTTGTCTGTCTTTTTTAGGAAAGCGTGCAGCATCAAGAGGCTTTATCAAAATGTCAAATAAATATTCAATAACGCTTTTTGAAAAATTAAAAATGTATGGGATGGGCGTAAGGTTAAGAAAAAGGTCACATGACAATTAAAAAAACGAAAATTGGCAGGAAATGTAGAATTGCTCAATTTAGGCAAACGAATTAAAAGAAACATAATAACAAATAAGATCATAATAATGCGTAATAAAGGGACTTTTCTGACAGTTGTCAACACGGCGATATTGACAATTGCGGATTTCAATCATTAGGCGTAAGATACATTTTCTGTCAATTTTAATTTATGAATGATAAAGCAATTAAAACTAAAGATATAGAGAGTCGGTTCAAGGTGATTGCGACTTTGCTGAGCCCCAAGTACAATCATTATTTAAGCATGACGATACCTGTCACCGTACTACGGAACCCTTGGTGCACGAGTCTGATTCTCAGTTGACCGATTTTTAATTTTATGAATTGAGATTTTATGAAGGTTTAGATTATAATTTTTGTGAATAAATTAACTTAACATTAACATTATAATTACACCTTTATTCGCAAGGTTAGAGAATAGGTAGAATTTTTAAGTAGATACTTTGGTACATGGATGGATATGCTTATAAAAAAGTTAAAAGTGTACTGTATTTTTTTAGGATTTTATTATCCACCAAAAATATTGTGTAAACGCAACGTAGATACTCCTATTGAACCGATAAATGATCAAATATTAATTGAGATTGGAAGATTGAAATAATGTAGAAGTAGCGTTTCTCCCAAAGTAGCGTATATTTTTCGAAATCAGTCTTACAAAGCAGTTAATGTCGAGCGTACAGAGGTCTAAGTGAATCATACGGATTTTGAAAAAAAATGTTCCGGTAACGGCCGCGCGTTCCGTATTACGCATGAACATGCCCCCGGCCTTGGAAGCACCTACTTCCAACAGTCTTATGGCTTGGATGATGTAGCAGTTGAGACTTCCAGTGGTAAGGGACAAATCTTTGGGAAGGCACGTTTCGTGATGGCTCCAGAAGCTGTCCTTATTGCGGCGACTCGAGACACGCCATCCTTCCCTGGGAACGTAGCTACTATGCGTCCCATACTCCATTTCAGAGGAGGGCTGTTGTCGTCCTTGATGAGCACCAGAACTCCTTCCTTCAAGCTGTCGCCAGCGTTTGTCCACTTGGTCCGCACCTGAAGTTCCGACACGTACTCTTTCGACCACCGGGTCCAGAAGTGTTGACGGACTTGCTCCACTCTTTGGTAGTGAGTAAGTCGATGAGGTGGAACTTATGCATAGTCTTCGCTAGCAGGCGACGTCAATGGGCGGCCAATCAGAAAGTGGGCTGGTGTGAGTGGGGGAAAATCATTAGGATCCGCAGACATGGAAGATATGGGACGGGAGTTTAAGACTGCGTCTATCTGTGTCAGTACCGTGTAAAGCTCTTCAAATGTGAAATTCGCATTACCTAGTACTCTCCTAAGATGATGTTTGCATGATTTGACCCCTGCTTCCTACAGGGCCCCGAAATGGGGAGAATAGGGCGGAATGAACTTAAATTTAATATTATTATTAATAGCGTAATCTTTAATATTTTCTGCACAGTGAGATAAAAATTTTGAAAATTCTGTCATTAAACCAGTGAAGTTTCTTCCACTGTCAGAGAAGATTTCTGATGGTTTGCCGCGACGAGAGATGAACCGTTTTAATGCTAGTAAATATGCATCAGTAGACAAATCACCCACTAGTTCAAGATGAATAGTTCGAGTTACAAAACATATAAATAAACTCACATAAGCTTTAGTTAGCCTGGCACCTTTACCTCTCCGATTAAGGATGAATACTGTCCCAAAATAATCAACTCCACTAACCATAAATGGAAAACTTATCGATAAGCGCTTAGTCGGTAAGTTTCCCATCAATGGAGTGAGGGTTTTTCCACGAAAACGGGAGCAAATTACACACTCATGTACTACCTTCTTTGCAAGATTTCTACAACTGATAGGCCACCATGACTCGCGAATGGTGAACAACAACAACTGTGGTGCAGCATGTAATTGTTTCACATGTTCGTAGCGAAATAACAGGTAAGTGAAGTGATGTTTAGATGACAAGAGAATAGGATGTTTTTTATCATAACAAAATTCAATAACATCAGATAAACGCCCTCCGACTCTAATTAATTTATTATTATCTATAAATACTTTTAAATTTTTTTAAATTGCTTTTAGTAATAAATTTATTTTTAGAAATTTCCTCATATTCGGGAAATGATTTTTCTTGTGATAATAATGCTGGCGTATTTACAGCTTCTCTCAGCTCATCCACACGCAATGCACCCGATCGCTTAGCATTTGTTTTACGGATGTTGTATAAAAACCGTTTAATATATGCCATGGTACGTTGCATGTGGTTGAATTGAGAAAATCTAGAAAATGGTAAAGAAACTGGCTGACTGACATATTAGAATCACAGCCTTGTGCAATTAAACTTTTAATTTCGGGTAGGAAATTCGTATCCTCAAGTTCGTGAGACTGAATAGCACATGATGTGAAATTAGGATCATGAAGAAAATTAGGACCTTTCCACCATAATCTTAAATCTCTTAACGTTTTTATATCAGTACCCCTTGAGACTAAATCTGGGTTGTCATGTGTCATCACATGTCCCCAAATATAGTCTCGCGTAAGTTCCTGAACTTCAGCTACCCGATTTTGTACATAGGTTTTTAATTGATACGGTGCCATACCCAACCACCCTAACACTATTGTTGAATCAGTCCATAGCACGACGTTATCGAATTGACACCGGAGTGATTTAATTAATTTTAAATAAAGCTTAGCACCTGTTAAAGCACCGCACAGCTCAAGCCTAGGGACTGTTAACGTCTTTAAGGGGGCTACTTTACCCTTCGCGCACAATAACTTTACTTGAACATCGCTTTGCTTTAACGTACGTATGTATGCACATGCTCCATAGGCTTGTTGGGAAGCGTCAGTAAAAATATGTAACTCACACCGTGTGTAGTGTAAAGCGAACGTATGACGTGGTATTCGTATGGTGCTAAGTTCGTCAAGACTCCCCAAACAAATCGAATGAACTCATTTGTCACCTCGTCAGGTAGTTTTGTGTCCCAATCAATCCTTCTAACAGCAACCAAAACAGCCACCATTTTTGCAACAATATTTTGATCGATATTATAAACGCGCTAAACAAACCTAGTGGGTCAAAAATTTGAGAGATTACAGACAAAATTGCACGCTTTGTAATTCTACTACAGTCTACATGAACTTTAGTTTGATAATTTAGTTCGTCTGATTGACTTAACCAACTCAAACCAAGAGTTTTTGATTGAGTCTGTTCACCTAAAGAAAGACTTTTCCAAGCGTCTGATCCTGACAGTGCATGATCATGTTCAAAATTAAATATTCATTTTCGAAGTGGAAAACAACCTTTACATAAAACTTTAGATGTTTTTTCACAAAAATTTAATAATTCGTTTTTATTATTCGCGTCTGTGATCATATCATCAACATAAAAATCGTGCGTTATAATTCTTTGAACGTCAAGGTCATTGCACTCCTTTGCTAATTGATGTAAACATCTTACACTTAGAAACGGCGCCGACACAGTACCGTAGGTCACCGTATTTAATCTATAGATCTCGATTGGTGCCGCGGGACCGCTACGTCATAAAATAAGCTGTAAGTCGCGTTGGTTTTCGCTAATCAAAACCTGCCTATACATTTTCTCAATATCTGCACAAGCTATGTAGGCATACTCACGAAAACGTAATAAAATTGCAAATAAATAGCCCTGTATAGGAGGTCCGACCAGTTGTAAATCTTTCAAAGATTTATTTGAGTATGATAATGCACTTGCGTCAAAGACAACACGAAGTTTTGTTGTTGTGCTATTTTCATTAAATACACAAAAATGCGGCATGAAATGATGAATCTTATTGTAAGTGTGAATACGACTCATGTGACCTAACCGTATATATTCGTCGATGAATTCTTTATATAATTTTTTACAAGTTGGCGAACTTGTAAGTCGTTTGTCTAATGAAATAAAACGCTTATATGCCTGCGTATATGATTCGCCAAGTAATGTGGGTGATTCACGAAAAGGAATCAAAACAATAAAACGCCCGTCGCTGTTCTGCTTGGTGTCATTGATAAAATGTTCTTCGCATATTTGTTCGTCACGCGATAATGCAGGACACCTGACCTCGACCTCTTCTAACTCCCAGAATTTGCGTAACTGGGTGTCAATAGACTGAGAAAAATTACAATAAATTGTATTAGTTGAAGACGAAATTTTATTAATAGGACCCGAGATAATCCAACCCAGTTTTGTATTTTGTAGGTATGGACCACTCTCAAGATGTATTTTTCAGTCGCATAATAATTCCCAAAAATGATCAGCACCTATCAATATGTCAATCGCTTGACTTTGTAGGTATGACGGATCTGCTAGCGTAATATAATTAGGAATTATTATTTTACTTATATTAGTAGGTATAGCCGGCATGCTCGGTACTATTTATGGTAGTACTAAACATTGTAAACATGTTGAATACTCGCCAGTCAACGAGCTTACATTTATTTCACAAGACTGTAAACTTTGCGTTATGGAATTACCGATTCCTTGTATTCTTTGAGTGGACTGTATCATTAAGGCGTTAATTCGATCGCATATAGATTCACGTATAAAACAACACTGGCTGCCGCTATCTAATAAGACACGACATGTGATGATTTTATTCCCCAAATCATGTGTTATATTGACTAGCGCGGTCGATAACAAAACAGGGTTGGCAATAGACGCTTGCGCGGTATATACGTCTGTACTGCTTACCTGCGATGAAAGGGTTTGTAAATGTGTGCGTTGAGTTAATTGATTATTATCACCAATGCATTCGCCTAGCGCGTGCGATTGCATTGGTGAGGTCTGTCCTTCAGTCGTTATTGGATCGCTAAGAATTATCGTATTGTGACACGAATACCAGTAATGATCTCCATTACAATACGGACACAACGTTTTAACAACTTTATTGGTTTTCGCTGTAGACAAATTGCAGGGAATTTTAGAAACGTTTTGTGTTGTTCTTGTGCTGACCGAATTCGTAGCTGTGTTTGTTATTATGTGACGCTTGTAACGCTTCTAACATATGTGTCCGTGCTTTAAGAAATTGTATTAAATCAGGTACCTGTATTCGCGATTTGTCTTTATGGCGTTCATTTAATAATATATCACTTCGATATTTCTCCCATTCGCGCTTTATCCTTAAACTTAACTCTGCCCTTTTAGCGCGGTCTAGAATTTGATTTTCAAAACTATTAACGTATGTAGACAGTTTAGCTAACCGACCTTTTAAAGTACCCCTTTGTTTAATTAGTTCTTTCATCAGTTGAATTGTAGGATCTAAAACTGGAAATTTAGGCAAGCTAATCTGAGGTTTAGAAATCTTAGTGTTTGTCTTTAAATAATACGATAAATTTGATTTTACTGAAATATACTAACAACACGGTATTAAACCCAAGGTTAAACCCAAGGTTAAACGCACATAAACCTAACCTAACACGAGACGTGGCAACTAGATTGTAAGGTACTCACGTGACCTTGATCAGACAGCACTTCTAGCACCAACAGTGCACTGCACAACACTAACACTATTCAGAGACTACTTTACTTCTTGAGAGACCGCGCACGACTAAGACTTCAGTCAGACTGTCGATGGCATTATCGAGTGATCGAGGGTCGAGACTGTCAAAACAACGGAAGTGACTACTACCCTACTCCAACGCCATAGACACCGATGATGATTCGATTATTCGATAGTCTTTTACTATTCTCCGACATATATAAATAGACATTATCATACTATGAATTTCGAAAAAAATCAAAATATTTCTGTGCGTGCGTGCATGCGTGGGTGTGTGTGTGTGTGTGTGTATGTGCATATGAGGTTCTTACGAAGGGTTCATACAACAAGGATGTATGATGTGATCTTCTAGGAGGTACATTTAGGGAAATTGATTGAAGTAGTTCAGGACAGTCAATATATCCATCCTCGGTCGTCTCAATTTTAAGGGTTCCATGTGAAGTACCCTAAGTTAAGAAGTTACTTCTAAAATAATTAACGACATAACCTCGAAAATGAGAAAAATAATAAAAAAAGAATTTGAAAGTTTTAAGAAAGAATTTGAAGTCTCACTAAATTTTAGGAGAACAAATCTCAAGTTTAGAGGAGTCAATCAAGAAACAGGATAATTGCTTGCATAAATATTTTAGAGAATAAATACATTGAACTTCAAAATAAAAATAAAAATTTAGAACTTTGATTCAGCTACAGAGTTGAAAATGCAAGAAATGGAACAAAAAACTGATTGACTGACTTCTGATGATACCTTGAAAAACCCGCAGGAACTCGTAGAATCTATTGCTAGCAAGCTAAAGTTGGATGTCTGTAATATATAATCTACTCGCGTGGTTCAGTAACGTTTATACGTGAACCATTAACATCATATATTAAAATATCATATGTTACTTTATAACGCAAAAAAAGACCTACGTGATAATTTTGAACTTGTATGGTGCAAAAATGGCAAAGTTTACGCAAGAAGTTTAGTAGATATAAAATCTTTGTCTAAAAGCAATAAACAAAGTGTCTAAATTTTGTCATTATAAAATAAATTTAAATAATATTTATTTAATATTTAAATTACTTATGCCTGGTAACTTAATATTTGTATCCATACTTTTCAACTAAAAATATATATATATAGAGTTATTTAACATTCCTGGTTATAAAATGTACACACAGTTGCGTATAAATAAGGTGGTATAATGTTTGAATCAATAATTGGTACGATTTGTAACCAAGTTATTACTTTGTTCGCAGTCTATATCTGTAGAGCTTATATCTGACATTTTAGAGGTAAATGTAGAATCATGTACTTCGGTCAAAGTAGAATTTTCTTCTCCTTCTTCTTCATTTTGTGTTTTTTCTTCTAAGTCTAGTTTGTCTTCCTCTTGAACTACTACCTGAGCTTCCAGATTGAAATCACTCGTGGAAGCAGCGTTTATAATAATATTTAGCAAAACGTATTTCGTCTTTTCTTTTTCACGCTTCGAAAATAAGTGACAAGAACAAACATTCATATAACATTATATTTTATAGAACACAACATAACGGCCAGCCTTATTCCAGTAATTACATTGCATACTCTTTAACACTTCCGTCTGATTATTTTCACCATTTTCTATGATATTTACATCTTTGCTCGTAGTAATCTCTTTAGTGTTTTGATTGTATAAACAGTATCCCTTAATATTATCTGGATAACCAAGTAAAATATATTTAGTAGCTGTCCTGTCCCACTATTTCCTTTTTTCTTTGGAAACATGAACCATGACTTTGCTGCCAAATAATCTGATGTGAGAGAGATCAGGTTTCTGCCCTATCCATAAGGTGTTATTTGACATCCGAAAGCTGGCAACGTGTTTTTAAGGTAAACTGTCGTATTTACCGCTTCCACCCAAAGTGATTTATCAAGTTTCGCATCAAACAGTAGACACCTTGCGCGTTTCACAATGGTCCTATTAAGCCTCTCACAGAGCCCATTCTGCTCTAAAGTGTAAGGGTTTGTTCTTTGATGGATTATTCCAGCCCTTTTTAGATAATGTTCCATTTCAGAAGAACAAAATTCTCCTCCATTATCAGTTCGCAAGATTTTAAGTTTTTGCCCTGTTTGATGTTCTGCCATGACATGAAATTCTTTAAAATGAGTAAATACTTGCATCTTGTCTTTCATAAAGTACACAAATGTCATTCTGCTCGCATCATCAGCGAAGAGAAGGAAATACCTGGACTGACCTATAGAACGCACCTCCATAGGACCACACTGCCGTCACAACAAAAAAGGGCACATCTAGCAATTTGTAAATGTTGAGAAAATCGAGTTTAAAATATTTTTTGGTTTACCAAGTATAACATACTGCTACATTTTATTTTGGTTAAACATATAAATACAAATAATTGTGTGTACATGATGGCAATAAGACTAGTGTGTTTTAAGCTTTTATTTTATTGGTATTTATTAAATAATCACTAAATAATTATTCATCGTAACATCAAAAATATAATGAAAATAATAATATTAAGTATGTAAGGCATAAAAAACCAAATGTGACTTTTCATTCTATTGTATTGTTTAAAAATTAGAAATATTGCAATAAAAAGGCACATTCATTCAAATGTGTCTTTTCATTGTACGAAATAAAAGCAAAAAATATCGTATGTATTTTATACTAATATAATAAAGAGGAAAGCTGATGATGTTTGTAACGAATAAACTCAAAAACTACTGGACTGATTTCAAAAATTCTTTTACCATTAGAATGCTACGTTAACATTGAATAATATTGGCTATATTTTATGCTCGCATTCCTACGGGAACTACGCGGGTGAAACCACGCGACACTGCTAGTAGAGAATAAAAAATACGTAAAAAAACAACAACTTAATTAAGTAAGAAACTTGTATTTAAATAACGTAAGAAAAATATCTTCTGCATATTAAACACGGCTGTTAATTATCACAACCATCAAGGTACTTTTATCAAAATTATATTAAAAATAAAAAATATTTTTTTTATATTTTATACAATATTACAAAATAAACATATTTCTTTTTTTGTAAATTATTTAGGAAGTTACTTAATTAGTAAGAAAATAAAATTAAAAAAAAAATTATTTTTAACAAAATTCAAATTGTCAAACAAAAATTACTACGAGTTAAAAATAATCATGCTTGTAAGATATCACAATCATCTTTAAAACTTTAATCGAAATAGTTACTATATTAAAATATCGGTCTTTTCTTCTTTAGTCTTCGTAAGTTTGAGTGAGATCAGCCGATATATCATTAACTGGTAAAGTTTTCCAAAATACTTTTCTATTAAAACGCATTTAAGTGGACCAAGTTTACTCAGAATACCCAATTTTCATCCAGCTTCTTACCTACTAACTTCATTAGAATTTATTAAATAAATGAGATAAGAATAGAGGGTCTAATTTTTATTTTGTGCTGAGCAGTTATCCTTTTTTTAGTAAAATGTAGATGGTTTGATTCATCATCTGATTGTTGGATTCTAAAATTGTTTTTTGTACGGTTGGTTGCGAACATTCATCTACATATTGATGCAATTAATTTATGTAAAATCCATCCATCAGTCCATGGGCGATGGAGGCCAGTTACCATCAGGTGGAGCATCTGCTCGTATGAACCCTCTACCAGAAAAAAAATCTCGAACCGAATTATTCACCGAATAGTGAACTGTATTTCAAGGAAGAAAGGTTGTATTCATTCAATAAAATAAAAAGTTGAGTATGAAACGTTTCATGAACAAAGGTTACGTTATGTTTTTGATTTGATACCAGTTAACATTAATAAATAATTTACATTGTTTAAAATTTCATGAAGTGACATATTTTAGAAGAATAATATTTTTTAATTTTTCATTATTAACGTAATCAATTAATCATTTAAAAAGAATACAAAGTAAAAAATTAGTATTTGCATTTTTGTTCGATACACACGCACGTGATTTACAAATAATCGTAACAAACCCTCTGTTAATTTTAACAATCACAGGAATATAGGTTTAATTATAAAAGTTAGCGCAATAGATTTAACATAACAAATAAAAATTCCAAAGGCGCATTAACATTAAAATTGAAGAAAAAAAGAAAAATGAATGAAAACTATAAAATGAATATAATTAGCAGCTGTATTTTAATTAAAAGACATCATCATAACACAGGCTTGCAAATAAACTTGCGAAAAAAATGTCTTACCTTTGCAGAGCAGACAAAACATGGACTCGTTGAGACACATCAGGCACAACTGACGCTACTCGCTACTCTTACCCTGACCCCCTAACTTCCTCTGTTTTTTTAAGATAGTTGATAGAAAAGGCGTAACTGTCAGTTATGGCTTTTCTTTTAAACTGATTGTTGAAGAGTACTGTCCGTAAATTTTAAATCAAAGGTCACATTTGCCACATAAGCCTTTAATATTTAACTTAGCCCAATTATGCCTTTTCAATAAAAAAAAATATAAATCACAAGATAAAATAAAAGCTTCATCTACGCATATATGACTTTTTAATTTAATAAAAGTCTGATGTGCTCTTTTTACCTAAAAAAAACATTAAAAGTAGCTCAGTTGTGCCCTTTTCACTATTGGTATTTCCGTTTATCTTGTTTGTAAAATTCTATAAAAAATCAGGCAGATAGGCCTTTTTTTTCTGATTCCGAATATGTATATAACGCAATTTCGTAAAAAATGTTAGTTGTGCCTTTTTTTGTTGTGACGGCAGCACACACGTCTGAGTGTATTATTTCCACTAGCTTATTACTTTTTTTGCAGGAATCGGGCCGGAAACTAACCAACCAAAACTTGATTGAAGTAATACTAGCAAATTTTTACCTAACGAAATCCTTTTACTACTAATTATCTCCCAAAACCTATCCGCACCTATAATTACGTCAATAGAGGACGGATGGTAAAAGTTAGGATCCGCCAATACAATACTACTAGATATATTCAACGAACGTTTGTCTATGTTTAAATTAGTAATTGCACTAGTAAGACACGAACTACCAACTCGCTGACTTCTGTACAAAATTTACTATTTAATGACTTTATCATAAATCTTCATTTATTTACAATATTTATTTTTATGCCTCCTATACCCGATACAGTAATCTCATTATTCGAAATACTTTGCAATCCTATTCTACCCTAATCTAGTAGAGCGCGTACTATCAACGATTCATTAGTTTTCATGTTATAAATCCTAATAAGCGCAGTTGACAATCTATACTAATATTATAAAGAAGTAAGATTTGTATTTTTGTATGTAACGAATAAACATAAAAACTACTGGACCGATTTCAAAAATTCTTTCACCATTAGAAAGCTACATTGTCCCTGAGTAACATAGGCTATATTTATTACAAGAAAAAATTAGAGATCCTTAGGAAATCTCACGAAAACCAACCCAAGGTGCCAAAAAATTTGCCATAAAATATCTTTCATCGCATGCGCTGCAAAAAGTATTGATGATAGAACAAAAAAATGTTCTACAATATTATAGAACCTATCAATATCTACAAAAAAGTCCGCGAGACCATATGTCCAACTATTATAGTTACGTCACTATAACTACTTTTTTACATTTTAAAAGTTGATAAAAATGCCAATCAAAATCAGACCATGTTTTCATTAACTTTGTATTAATCCTTATCCAAATAAATTATTTCGTATTCAAGACTATTTCAATACCTGTAAATTACTTTTTGAATTATTAAAATCGGACTTTCCATTCAAAAGATATTACGAAATTAAAAATATCAATATAAACAAAAAATACACGTCGACGCGACGGGCCAGTATAGCGACGCAGCGCAGCGAGTAAAGCGGTAAGAGAGGGGGCACCGAAATGCGGGAGGGCCAATATATTTTTAAAAATAATATTCCACCCGCGCGAAGCCGGGATGGGTCGCTAGTAAAACATAATTGTAATCATTCACGGGGACGGCGCTCATCGGCAGGGAGACCGGTTCTGAGGCAGAACGGGCAACCGCTAATAATACACCGCTGCGCACTGACTCGTTATGCACGGGGGCGTCCGCGCGCACGACGTCTCCCTCCAAATTTAATTGTACGAGAGCGACCTTATCTTTAATATCGTTTCGCAATCTATCCAACAATACGTTATGTTTATACTTACAAAGATTGCATAGCTTATATCTACAATGAACCCGACTACGTAAAAAAGTGGTCTAAAAAGGATGAAACAAGAAAATAATTCAGACAGAAACTGAGAAATGCATCGGTACAGAAATGGTCAAGTTAGAACCGTGGTCGCACCCATGTATACCTACCATATCTGTTTCATGGAGATGTTCCTCTCATCATATAAATAATCATAGGAGGGGGTATATATATATTTTTTTTTAGCCTATGTCACCCGCGCCATTATTACGAATCTATTGACACCTCACTCATGAAAATTGGTTCAGTAGTTTAGGCGCTAGAGTGGAACATACAAACATACATAGATACATACATACATACATAGACTGCCAAAATCATAACCCTTCCTTTTGGCTTCGCCGTAGTCGGGTAAAAACTGTTTACATTCACAACATGCATGACCTATGAGGAATATCGGTATCTACTATGGCTGTATGTATTACGCGTTGAGATTTACAAGGCTTAAACGTTTCAAAGTATTTGCTTGACTACGTAAAAAATTATAAAATTGTTCGAGCTTAGGAATTGCAGTTAATGAACCCTTATGCTCTTTCCACCTTCTATTTGTGTTTATATCTAATTTCGTCGTTGCTAAATGTATAACTAAAGTGCTAAATCCCAATGCTCAACTGGCTGACCTAAAGTTTTTAATGCACGAGAACTTTTTGAAATATTATCTATTAATGAGCGTAAAGCGTTATCAGATTCTTTATAATACATTCAATACTAAATAATGAGCTATTAAACAATTATTAGAACAAAATTCTAAAGATTGTATATCCAAGGAAGCACAACCAGCCAACGATGATCTTAAGTAATGAAACTTATTTATAGTATCTATACAATCACTATTATGTATTAATGACTCATACGTATCGCGATACTCCAACCATTGATTATAGTCTCCATTAAAGGTATTACCTCTATTTCCGTTGGTAACTCATCAAAAGCTACCGAGCAACTATTTAATTTGTCTAAACGAATTTTTAATTCTGTTATCTGCTGGTCTGTTAATTTATTAAATGGCACAGCTAATTCAGATTCTAAATAATTTTTAAACATTCTTATCCTACCCTTAATCGAACTACGTTTTTTGCAATCGGAGTAAAAAACTATGGGAGCTAAATTCGAAATTACTTAAAAAATATAAATTAATTACCTGTTGATTTCAACTAGTCATCAATATCTTGTGACTCGGTATAAATAATTTAGCTAAAATCACCTGAAATTTAGAGAAGAAACAAGCTTATTACGAGAAAAACAATATTTCACAATTAAAATTAAACAAAGAACAATTAAAACTATATCATTATAAACTTTATATTAATATTTTCTAGATCGAGAGAAAGGTGGGTAAGACACTACTTTAACAATTATTTTACGGATTTTATACAAATATTTAATTCACTATATTTTGATTTAATATTCAAGCCAAAAGTAAAGTAACCCAGGAATTTGAATCTACAATGGTAATTAGGAGTAAGGAACGGGCTCACCGTTATTATGTGTTCTTCTCAAATTTTTGTTCCATATAGACATGTAGGGGGAGGGGGGCACATTGATGCACAAAAAATTCAACCTATTTTTTAATGGAAAAAAAGCATTATATTTGAATATTTATTATGACGTGTGCATTGACTAATATGTCAATTTACATTTTGCTTTCGAAATAGCCGCTAAAAGTGAATAGGTATAAAGATATACTGATTTTATTAAAAAAAGCATCAATCTACCCCACCCGGGGGGTACTTTAATACATAGTGGGTGGGGCAGTTTGATGCTTATTTAAAATCCATGAGTACTGCAATTTATATCACAACCTAAATTGTTTTATTATTTTAAATTAACAAATAAAACCATATTATTGATTGATATCACAAAATAAACTTTATTAAGCGTGTAAACATTACTTACAATCAGTCTCTCAACTTAAAGAAAATAATCAAAAAACAATGTTGTCATCATAGAACTAGACTTTAATACTTTCTTAATCATCTAATTCGATTTATATCTGGAATAGATGCTGCTTGAGCCACCTCCATAGGTGGTGCTATTTGTGATGAAGACAGTATTGCTTGCGATAGAAAAGGTGGTTATTGTTATGAAGTTAGTTCTGCTTGTAATGATGACAATGGTGCTTGTAATGAAGACGGTGCTGCTAGTGTTGAAGATGATACTGCTTGAGACAAAGATGATGCTGCTTGTGATAAAGATGATGCTGTCTCTGTAGAAGATGATGTGCTGGTTGCTTTAAATAATTTTCTGGACTTCTATGCGATGTTTTAGGGTTGCAGCTCTGATTCTATATTTTTCGGACGCTTTGCGTACTTCACGTATAGTATCTTTTATGTTTTCTTCGTTTATATATTATCTATCAGTCTTTGGTTTATAGGTGCGGACCATTTTCTGAAAAAAAAATTAGCACTATAATATACTAACGGGGCAGATTGATACGTATCATAGTACCTCGCACCTTACTGAATCAAAGTGCCCCAACAGATTTTTTCCACAAACAACGAATTTATTAAATTATTTATTAATAATGTACTCAAAAAAATATCCAAAAACACTTTTGAATATATCCACTTACCTTTGCATACCTAACATAAAACTATAAAAACAACTAATAAGACGGTACTGAGACAACATCACATATCGGCTAGAATTTTAGTTGGCGTTTATGTTCGTACGCACAAATACGTTTATGTTCGTTTAAGATCATCGGTGAACTAGCGGCGACCGGCGTCACAATTGTCGTTCTTGTACATGACTTTAAGCATTCTAGTGACGGGCCAGACTGCGTAGTGTTTTTTGGTTTTTAAATATAGGTTTAAAAGGAATCAAAATGTTACCTTGCTATAAACCGCAGCAGTCTGAACTACCAGACTCGTATTGTACAACCCAGAAGAGCAACCTACCCACATAAAAGTGAGACGCGCGAACCCTAAACAAGACAAACCACACAAGTAGGTAGCTCGACGATCAAACAACCAGACTCGTACGGCACAATCCGGAAGAGCACACCGTTGACAGAAAAGTGTAACGCGCGAACCCGAACCAATACACACCACACAAGTAGATCGCGATCGACAATCGACGTACGTTTCGCTCCGTAACCGAAGCATCTTCAGGACGTGTTGACTCCACAAGCGTCACTTGCTAAGTGACAATTTTGTTGAAAAAACAGCCTTTTATACCTTAGTCACTCTTCCGGATTGTGCCGTACGAGTCTGGTTGATAGATCGTCGAGCTACCTACTTGTGTGGTGTGTCTAGGTTCGGGTTCGGGTTCGCGCGTCTCACTTTTATGTGGGCAGGGTGCTCTTCTGGGTTGCACCATACGAGTCTGGTAGTTCAGATTGCCGCGGTTTATAGCAAGGTAACATTTTGATTCCTTTTAAACCATGAATTTCCGCAAAGTAACGCCTGATTCAATTCAATATTTAAATATAGGTACTGTATAAATGTGTCCCGTGTATATATATATGCCCCTCCTCCCCTTACTTTTTAATTATTTCTTGCTGTCTCCTTTTCCATAAGCATATAATGCTCCTGGTCACTGGCACCAATGTTTGAAATGAAACTCCTTGGACCCTTTTACAATAATTTAATGAGACAGCCTTTTACAAAATTTGTGTATGTTTGATACGAATTACGCAGCGCGAGTGAGTAATGACCGAGACAGATATCATTGCACGTTCATTGTTTCTGGGGACTGGTTGTCCGACGGAGTTTAGGTATACGTGCGTAAACACCATGGATTAAAAGAATTTTTCGTCTACTTCTATGTCTGGAGGCCTTGTAATGCTATCCCCGAAGAAACCCCCGAAAAGTATTGATTTCATTTTGACTACTTTATGAGATGATATTACGTGAAAATTTCCGTTTCTAGTCACGTAGTTTACTAATTAAAATCCAATATTTTTAGCAAGAGCATTATTATTGAGACCTACCTCATCTATCACCTATTGGAGTTCCCATTTATGACCTTTAGTGTCAGGAACCCAGGCCAAACGTTCCAAAGGCTGGTAGACGAGATGACACGTGGGCTAGATTTTGTTTATACCTCGATGATATCTTGGTCATATCTAAAAGTGAATTTGAGCATGAAAATCACCTCCGTCAACTTTTTTGTAGAATGAAGGAATCCGGTATGCTGGTAAACACTTCAAAATGCGTCTTTGGTGTCAAAGAAGTTACCTTCTTAGGTTACCGAATTTCCGAAGCCGCGACTCGAAAGCAAAGTACAAGCGATCAAAGACTTCCCAGCACCCAAGACAGTTAAGCAACTTCGACGGTACCTAGGCATGCTGAACTTCTATAGGCGATTTATTCCTCATACCGCAAAAGTTCAAGCGCCTCACAATGCTCTGCTCACAGGTTCAGTAAAAGGGTCACAGCCCATAGACTTATCCGGTGATATCCTTACTTTTTTTTTTATGTAATTAGGTCGGCAAACAAGCGTACGGCTCACCTGATGGTAAGCGATTACCGTAGCTTATAGACATCTGCAACACAAGAAGCATCGCAAGCGCATTGGCGACCCTATCCCCAATTCCCCCCAGGAGCTCTGGTCACCTTACTCACCAACAGGAACACAACACTGCTTTAGAGTAGTGTTATTTAGCTGTGATCTTCTGTAAGGTCGAGGTACTACCCCAGTCGGGCTGCTCCATATTTGAGCAGGAAATTTCCTGCTGTGCCCTACCTCAGTTAGACTGCTTTTAATCTGAGCAAAGAGAGCGTGTGTAATGTGCATTACTCGCACACCCTGATGTCCAGTCCAGATTAGCTCTTAGCACAGATCAGACACGACAATGGGAGGAGTTTCGCAGCAATATACAGCAAAAATATTCGCCTTATGACCGAGAGCTCCTTGCAGTCTATGAAGGTGATAGATTTGTATTTAGATGTAGAGTAAAATTATGATAGTTTTAAAATATTATTTACTTTGAAACACAATATAATTAGGAAAATAATTAATTTATAGCAAAATATACTACAATACTTCAAATCATTTATTTAATCTAGCGCCAGTTCGGAATAATATTAATCTGAGGAAAAGAACTGGCAAGAAACTCCTCTTATGTTATTTTCCAAAATATAGATTTACCAACATTATATAACATCAATACTATTCGGCAAAGTATCAATAATTAAACAATATATTAGCAACTTATCTTTATATGGTTGTACAGTAACCGAGAATATCCAACAGCATCACCACCAGCACCTCGTTACAGAGCAACAGCGTAACGACTATACAGAGTAGAAACTAGAGTATCCAGATCACAGAACACTTATTATCCTACGGAAATAATGTCAGCTCCATACTAAAATATGAGGGACCAAATGATACTGTACCGCCATCTATAAATATGCCCCCAAGACTATTTACGCGGGAAATCGTAGATGATTCAAATTGAGCGGGAAATTTAAATTAAATATAGTGCGGCAAATTTGATTTCTATTATATATTGGAAGGTTTGATTAAATTCATATTATAGGCAAAAACTTCTTTTTTTTTAAATTGGAGGCATAAAATGCAGTATATTCACGTATTTTAATTTCTCTTAACACGTAAATATAAGTTTTATCTCTAATTAAAAAAAAGAAATTGGCTATACATCGAATTTAAATTACATAAATAAAATACAAACAATTTAATATTATTTACATTTATTTATTTAAGGCTTTTTCTGTTTATGTAAAATAAATAAAAAATATATTCTAAGAATTATATTTTCTTAATTCTTTTACATATTTACTTAATATTATAACTTAAAACTAGAGGATTGAGCTCTGCGCAAGTTGAGGGCAGAGACTGACTCGGCGAGGCGATGCTTTTACAGTCCTCGGTGATCCATTCTCACGGAGTCGACAGATTCCGGGACGTGTAATATGAGTTGGGTAGTTAGGTGTGCTACGCTACCGTTAGGGTTCCATAACATACAAAACATGCCAAGAAAACAATAGATATTAGGTTTTATCAAATTAATGTAAAAATAGCAAAGTCGCCAGTCCAACACAAATTTCCAACAATTTAAAGCCAGAAGCCAAAATATGAACGACTTTTAAGTTTTTGTGCATGAGCTTACAAATATTAATAAATACTTATGGAAATACCTATTACAAGAAGTGCATGATAATACAAATTAAAAAAAAATACGAAATATGTTAAAGTTATACATTTAAAGTTATATATTGGACTGACAGCCGTTATTCTTTGCTTTATTCCATGCTGAATAGAGTAACTATAAAAGAACTGAAAAAGGCAACGACAGAAGAAGACAAGAAATAAAGCAAAGACAACAGAAAAAACTTAAAAATTTATTTATGTTTTACTTTTTAATGCTATCATTGAATTTTGTTGCATGAAGTGTCTATTTTCTAAAGTGCAAAATCTTTTTATACATATGCAAAACACACTCTCTATGATATATTCAATATTTTCTTCACTGTGTGCTTCACATTTATTTAAAAACTAGTCGACCCGTCCGGCTTCGCCCGGGTACAATTTAACACGTATATTTAGCCGTAACCGCTATGTCCCTGCATTTTGAGTCTGTAATATCTTCAAAAATATTCGTTTAAATTTCATGCTGTAAAGGGCCATATTGATCTATATAAAATGCACAATGTATTGAAGGTACCTAATTAGATAAGGATTAATGCTGTATTGTTTAAAATCACTTCGTAAATAAGCCAATATTTCTCGTAAACAGTAAAGGATATAAAATGGTTATTGTGGGTTATTCCTAAGAGATAGACATATACCATTGCGGACTTTTTTGTAGACCTTTTTAAGGTGTACAATACTGTAGTACATTATTTTGATCTATCTCGTAGGCTTCAGCCAGCGTTTGCAATGTAAGCGCAAAAAAAGTGTTTATTTACGACATCACATTAGAAACCTCTACAATTATCAGTGTTACTCTACTATATTATATATGTATTATACATATAAACCTTTCTCTTGAATCACTCTATATATTTAAAAAAACTGCATCAAAATCCGTTGCGTAGTTTTAAAGATTTAAGCATACATAGGGATATAGGGACAGAAAAAGCGACTTCGAAAAAAGAATTATGGCTAAGAGCTGAAATATTTTTATTTATACTAATTGCACATTGTTCCACACAGTGAATGAAATCTTTTGATGCATAACTTAGCTTTTTTTTACAATTATTGTAATACTCTTTGTTATGAACAATCTCGATTTTGTTACTGATTAATAGGAATTTGCATATCATGCAGGTTTTATATACCTTTAGATTTTTTATTAAGAAACCACACACATATTATATACTTTCTTCAAATGAATTTTCTATACAAGAAAGTAAATCAGAAATAATTGGTATTCTTCTTGTGGTTAATATGATATTACATACTTGTTTTTGAGTTAACAATCTTTTGAAATTACCGATGATACTAATATTTTTATCTTTTTCACAATTGCCTGTACTCATGTGTGCAAGGTTAGATAAAATTGCAGTTTTAAATGCAGCAACAAATTGGACGGTGGCTATTGTGTGGCTAAATACTTGAGCTGCAAGGTTAACTTTAATCTTTATGTCTAGTGTCAATAGTCACCAATTTAAGGGACAGGCTTTTGGCAGTAGGAGGTTCATTAAAGCACCCATGCACCCAGCACGGGCATCTGGTAGTGAATATAGTAGAAAACCAGAACGAACGCAGAGCTTAAAACCAACAGTCTGTCGTGTTTGTGGGGCGGCACACAATGCATTAGCCTGTAAATTTAGATTATATGTTTGTAGAGTTTGTAATAGAGAAGGTCATCTAAAAAAGATGTGTCCGAGGTTACCGGGTATGAATAATCATTACCTGGATGAAAGCACTGAGGCGGATCAAGAGGTAACTACCATTCGATGTTATCAGTTAAAATACTTGCAAAAGTACAAACCTTACTTAATGACTCTTGAAGTCAATGGTAAATTATTAAAAATGGAAATTGATACGGGAAGCGCTATTTCTTGTATTAGTTATGTCACCTATTTAGATTTATTTTATAATTGTAAGTTAGAAGAATGTAATTTACACCTTGGTTATTATACAGGTGAAAAGGTGAAAGTTAGGGGTAAAATGAGACCTATGATTAAATACAACAATAATATGGTAAAATTAAACTTGTATGTTATGGATAATGCTAAAACTCCGCTAATTGGTCGAGAATGGTTGGAAGAACTTAATATTCCTCTACCGTTTGTAACAAACAATATTTTTTTGGAAAACAAATTTAATTTAGATGATTTTAGTTCCAGATATTGTGATGTCTTTGCCGACGGCCTGGGGTGTTTTACGGGCGGAACTGTTGGTCTTCGACTACGGGACGGTGCACAGCCTATATTTATATACGTGCGCGTCCTTTGCCATTTGCTATGAAAGAACCGGTTGAACGAACCCTTGAACAAATGGTAAGCGATGGAATTATCACACCGGTTGAGACTTCAGATTGGGCCACACCGATCGTACCAGTTATGAAATCAGATGGAACTATACGTATTTGCGCTGACTATAAACTTACTTTGAATAAATGTTTAGAGGTAGATAGGGTCCCCCGTATAGATGATTTGTTAGCAAAATTATATGGGGGTATAAAATTTTCAAAGATCGATCTCAGCCAGGTGTATGCACAATTTCCTTTGGACGATTCTAAAAAAGTTACAACAATTTATACCCATAAGGGGTTATTTCGATACAACCGTTTAATATATGGTCTCGCCTCTAGTCCTGGAATATTTCAAAGAAAATTAGAACAGATATTTAACGATTTACCAAATGTTGGTATCTATTTAGACGATGTGATTATTACAGGTAGAGATGATAGTGAACATTTAGGAATTTTACATAGAGTTTTTCAAAGGTTACAGAAATATGGCTTGAAAATTAAAAAAGAGAAATGTGTTTTTTTTCAAGATTCAGTCACATACTTAGGATATGTAATTTCTAAAGACGGCATACAAACTTGTACAAAAAAAGTTGAAGCTATACAAAATATTCCAATGCCTAAAACTGTTACTGAGTTAAAGTCGTTTTTAGGTATGATTATGTACTATGCAAAATTTGTAAAAAATATAGCGAATATTTTGGCCCCGTTATATGAACTTTTAAAAAAGAATACTAGATTTGAATGGTCAAATGAATGTCAAAGGTCTTTTATAAAAGTTAAGGAAATATTGAAATCGAATCAGTTGCTAGCACATTACTCTCCGGAGTTGCCACTTATTTTAACAACGGATGCGAGTAGTGTATTAGTCGGAGCAGTAATTTCACATATTTCTGAAAAGGGTGTTGAGAGACCTATAGCATACGCATCGCGTATATTAAATAAAAGTGAACGCAATTACTCTCAAATTGAAAAGGAGGCTTTGGCGATAATTTATGGTGTAAAGAAATTTCACCAATATTTATATGGAAGGAAATTTACCTTGCGCACGGACCATAAACCGTTGGTTACTATTTTCGGTAGTAAAAGCGGGATCCCAGTAATGGCAGCGGGAAGATTACAGAGATGGGCAGTTATACTTTCGGGTTATTTATACGACATTGAATATGTGTCTAGTTCCAATAATGGGGCTGATGCTTTATCTAGGTTACCTTGTGGGAGTGAGGTTAAAGAGCGATCTGAAATAACTTATCTTAATTTTGTTCAGGATTTTTTACCGGCCACTAGCGAATTAGTTAAGAAAATGACTCTATAGGATCGTTATTGGTAAGAGTGGTAATGTATGTTACATCGGGCTGGTCGATGCAGTGTCCGGAAGAGTCACTAAAACCTTTCTTCCTTCGTAAAAATGAGTTGTATATTGAAGCTGGTTGTTTATTGTGGGGTTATAGAATAATAATGCCTGAGGTTCTACGAGAAAAAATTTTAAAAGAATTGCATATAGGTCACATGGGAGTAGTTAAGATGAAAGGAGTGGCACGTAGTTATGTTTGGTGGCCTAGAATTGATGCAGACATCGAACGAGTTAGTAGAGAGTGCGATGTTTGTGCATTAGAAGCTAGTGCACCGCCACGTGCACCTCCTAAACCTTGGCAATATTCGTCGGAACCGTGGTCTCGTGTACATATAGATTTTTTAGGTCCATTAGATAGGGAAACTTTTCTGGTTTTGGTAGATTCATCAACGAAATGGATCGAAGCCTTTCGTATGATAAATATGACAGCGAAAAGTGTTATTAAGGTTTTACGGGAAACATTTGCTAGATTTGGCCCACGAAAAGAACTTGTTTCTGACAATGCAGCGATGTTTACCAGCAACGAGTTTAAAGATTTTTTATTAAGTAATGGTATTCGTCAGATTTTTTCTGCACCCTACCACCCAGCATCTAACGGGGCAGCGGAAAATGCTGTTAAATTATGTAAAAAAGCTTTAAAAAAGGCAAAGAGACAAAAAATTGATTTAGATACAGCTCTTCAAGCATATTTATTAGCTTATAGAAACTCAATACATAGCACTACGGGCGAAACGCCTGCGATGTTATTACAACGACGTATTCTTCGCTCAAGACTTAATTTATTACGACCTTCTAATACTATAGAGGATAATGTTAGGCGAGCTCAGCAACGGCAAGTAGACGCGGCTGGAGGAACGGATAGGCTTTTAGAAGTAGGAGATGAGGTCTGGGCGCGTGAATATACTAACGCTGATCGCTGGGTTAGGGGTAAAGTAAGGGAACCGATTGGTTCAAGAAATTTTGTAGTAGAAAAACCGGACGGGTCTCAAATTAGGAAACATATAGATCAGTTAAAAGTTAGAAGTAAGATTTATAGATCGGGATGGCCTTATTTGAATGTCGAAACTCCCGACAATAATGAAGTGTCCATACCGTCTCCGTCGTTAGGGCAAGGGGAGAGACTGGATGCTGGTACTGACAGACTGGATACTGGTACTGGTACTGTCCAGGATACTGTAGCAGAAGGCACTGTACCACGTGAGCAGATTACTGACACTGTTCCGCCTCTAAGACGCTCCGGAAGGATTACTAAACCCGTTGTACGTTTTCCGTTAAATATTGATTGAGATTTGTGTTGATAGTAAGTAGTTATTTTAGTTTGAATTGTTATTATTTTAGGTTTATGTTTACAATTAAGGGTGAGGGTGTAATATATGTAGCTGGCAAGTGACATTAAAAAACTATAAGCTGTCGATCTGATAGAATGTCTTAGAAAGATTTGGGCTTTTGTCATCGGGGTTTTTTCCAGTCACAGCTTTCCATCAGAATATTAATATATTAAGTGTTGTTGCTCTGAATATACCATACAGCTCAATAAGGTTTTGTATTGCTCTTAGGAAAAGTTTGTAGTATTATCAAATAATCAGTAGCATGATATACAAAAGATATTACCTCCTTAATAATAACTGCCAACCTATCAGCAGTGACATGAGAGCTTGACAAGTAGAAAGCCACAGGTTATTTTTTTTTTCTTCCTTATTCCTGTTATCATGAAAACCAAAACAGATGTAGCCTGCTTTGGTCTCCATGATCTTGATAACCCTCTATACAATCATCTTTTGTGTTGTAATGGAAATGTTTTTTCATTGCCATTTCATCAAATAATAATGTGTAAGCATTGTCTGAATCCTTTTGTTTCTTTATAAATGTTTGAATAACTTTTATTATTGTTTCTGTTACCCCGACATTAAGTCTAAGATTTCCCAATAAACATTTTAATCATCTCTCATTAGGCGATAGCATGTTGGAGATCTTTTATATAGCCTAAGAGCCAGGATTTTTAAATCAGTTGTCCATCTATGACCTGATAGCATCTTTTTAAAGTTTTGTAATTCTCCTTGTAATAACAAAGCAAAACTAGGGCTTACTTTACTTGCCAAATTTTTTACTGAATCATCTCCAATGAGAGATTGAATCATGTTTGATTGAAATATGAGAAATTATTTTTTTATTCAATACTAGCAGCGCCCCGCAGTTTCATCCGCTATAATTTAGATAATTCATAGTATATCATTATAAATTATAGCCTATGTGTTATTCTGATGTGTGAGCTATATTATTGTAAAGTTTCATCAAAATCCATTCAGTAGATTTTGCGTGAAAGAGGAACAAACATATATCCAGACATCCATACATCCATATATTCTTACAAACTTTCGCGTTTATAATATTAGTAGGATTCATAATATCGTAATAACAAAATAAAATAATTTTATTGACTCTTTATTAGTATCATGACTCACATACATACAAAAAATTAAATAATGTTTGGAATTCAATAATTTTTTTTTGATTCTAAATATAATAAATTCTATGTTCTATCTAAATCTATACATTTTATAAACCAATAATAACAATACCTTGGACACTGGATGTTTTTCACCAGAAAATGAACAATAAGAATGTTCCAACATCAGATCATGAATATCAGGTTCCTTGGTGGGTATATCCTTATCAAAATCTGAAAGACCATGTATAGGTTCTGTTATCGTTGTATCAAACAATTTTTATTATTCATTAGTAGAAACTTCTTTGTCCTTTAAAAAATAGCATAAATTTGGAATTTAATACTCATGAATAAAAAAAAATATTGATAAAAATAGTTTTTTTTTACCTTAGTAGTATTAGAGATGTCTTTAAATAAATTTGATGGACCAGGCATAGGCTGCATATTAACAGATTGGCCAGGTAAAGGATGAATGATAATCCTTTTTGTATATATTTGTATATCCTGAAATTTAATTTAAATTTATTATTTATCATGAAGCATTTCCATTTAATGTTACACTTATTAAAAATAGCCTTAACGACCTATTCTCAAACCTACCAAATATACACAAAAAATTTCATAAAAATGAAAAAAAAAAGGAGTTCGATAACAAACACGATATTTTTATACATAAAATAACAATTAATTAGCGATAATATCATTTTCACTTATTATTTCACCTATAATAATGAGTTTTTTTAGTTAATCTTACAGGAAGTAACTACGCGGATACGATAGAACAAAAAAGTTAACAATATTAGCGAAATATTATTTATACCTCACAAGTATAAAAATAAAGCGCTATTGATTGCAGAGAAATTGCTATTGAATTACGGTTTTTATCAATTTTCTTTTGTTAAATGTTACTATACTTATAAAATATAGTTTTTAAACTATATTTAATTTATAAGGAAAATTGTAAATAACTTATTTTAAGTTGGTATAAATTATGATTATTTGTATATAGTTTAGTTATAATATATTGTTTGATTTTATTTTTGTTTTCAGTCTAGTTGCTTCGAGATGAACGATTTTTATTATTTTCCATTAATTATTTTCCTAATTAACAAACATGTTTTAAATTTGTAGATTAGTGATACTGGAATTATAAAAAGACTAACTCTTTGTATACTTTGATTGTTGGTGTTAAATAATGATAATGGAAGAGTTTTTTAATATTTTTATTTTGCGCTCTCTGTAAAGCTTGTAAATTTGTCTTTGTTGTAGCTCTCCCATATCTCAATCAAATAGTCCAGATTGGGGTTTTACTGAGGATTATAAATTTTTAGTAAAAAAGGAACCCTTATAGGATCACTTCATTGTCCGTCTGTTTGTCTGTCTTTTCAAGTCAAGACCCTTTTTCTCAGGATTAGTTTTGGTTAAGCTGGCTGGCAAAAAATCTAAGACCACGCATTGAAAAGATATGATCGTTAATGTGGTCACTCTCATAATTATAAGGTACTTCTTAATGACTTAATGTCGTGAAATTTAGCATGAAGTAAGGTCTCACAGCACAAGTAAAGGATAGAATTAAAAAAAACTGTAAACATTTTTCTACATTATTTATATTTAGGTACAAAAGTGAGGAAGAAAGCATGAAAAAGGTTATGTGGAGAGACGAAAGACGATAATGTGTTTAAATAAGAGATGAAAACATGTACCATGACTAAGTATTTTTAAAAATGTAAAGGAGAAAAGACATAATTTTTAATAAAAAAGAAATATATATTAGACCACGCTCGATAATTTTTCGAAACCAAAAAAAAATTATAGTAGGATGAAACCCATTGGATAAGTGTAACGTTGCAATTTCGTTACCTACATTAGTATTAAATTTTAAATTTATAAAAATATATAAATGTAATAATTTGTCGACGGATGTGACGACGGACGACATGCAGGAGACGCGCGCTGCTAAGGTACTTAATATAGCATAAAGCAGCTTAAAGCGCCATGCTTATTATACATAGCATATAGCAAGTGACATCGTGGCTCTCTTTTGCTGCTATTTGCTATATATCGCAAACTCTCTATTGTCTGTACAGTGTACACCTCGCCTCCCATGACGCATCGCAGCTCGCAAGTAGCAATACGCAAGTATCAAATAGTAACTAGCAAGTAGCAACCCTGATTTTACATACGTAAATTATTATACTTTATTATATTATAAGTTATACTTTCATAGTAATACTTAATAATTATAGACAGTTCTAAGCCTGAAAAGTATGAAGGAAAGTTTATTGTTTTTTTACTACTCCATTATATCTTAATAAATTTCTAAACGTGGGTTCAAATCCCGGACATTGGACTACTGGCGTGCCCACTCCTGACACAAGCTATTTATTAGCTTACAAGGAGGGGTAAAGGGAATACTAGTAGTATGTGTCCCATACTGCTAGTAATCTTTAAAAAAAAACACGATGTAACATTCTTAAAAAGAGAGCTGCGAGTTAACAGGCGCTCTGCGGTGGTCTGGTTCCTTAGTCACGCACCGAGGCGCATTAGGTAAGGTCCATGACGCTCTTGCTCGTATCACTTGGCGCAAGCTCATTTTATAATTTGTTTTAAAAATTATAAACATTTTTTTATTATTTTAAATTATGCTTTTTTTTCATTATTATAAAAATTCATTAATATATAAATTGCGTCAATGATTGCATCATCCTTTTTTTATTTCAAAATACCCTAGTCTTCTATACTAATATTATAAAGAGGAAAGATTTGTATTTTTGGATTTTTGTATTTTTGTATGTAACGAATAAACATAAAAACTACTGGACCGATTTCAAAAATTCTTTCACCATTAGAAAGCTACATTATCCCTGAGTAACATAGGCTATATTTATTACAAGAAAAAATTAGAGATCCCCAGAAAATCTCACTAAAACCAACCCAAGTAGCAAAAAAAATAGCCATAAAATATTTTTCGTCACATGCGCTGCGAAAAGTATTGATGATAGAACAAAAAAATGTTATACAATATTATAGAACGTATCAATATCTACAAAAAACTCCGCGAGACCACTTGTCCAACTATTGTAGTTAAATCACTATAACTACTTTTTTACATTTTAAAAGTTGATAAAAATGCCTATCAAAATCAGACCATGTTTTCCATAATTTTGTATTAATTCTTATCCAAATAAATTATTTCGTAATGAAGACTGTTTCAATACCTGTTAATTACTTTTTGAATTATTGAAATCGGACAATCCAGTCAAAAGATATTACGAAATAAAAATATCAAGATAAATAAAAAATAATCCCTGACGGGCCGCCGGCGCGGTGTGGCGTGCCTCGCAGCGCAGCGAGTAACGCGGTGATAGAGGGAGCGACAGAATGCGGGAGCCAAAATGTTAAAAAAAAATTATCCACCCGTGCGAAGCCGGGACGGGCCCCTAGTATTTTGTAATTTTATTAAAATTAACTTGAATAACTTTTTTGTTTTCTAATAAATCTCGCACAAGGATCCAAGTTTTTAGGAACCTATTTGTTGCAAGCAAGTTGTTACAAGTTACAAGATAAAATACTGTTCTGCTGCGCATCGACATTAATAACGGCCAGTACTCTTCTCCTCGGCGGACATCCACCACCATCGGCCGGACTATTAACCGGATATTTGCTACGCCGAACACGCCAGGAGAGTACAGCTTAGAAGTAAGCAGATTGCTATATTACCCCCGGCCCACTATTATTATTTTTGTTGACTTGGGTTGTTGTTATTTTCAATATATTATGGATATATTGATTTTTTGGTGCTTTATACTGTTTTGAGCAATGTGTCACTAATAAAGATTAAAGAGACTTCATGGATCGAACTATCTATAAATGTGTGATTGTTTGACAATACAAATATATATTTAAAGTGCAAGAAAGTCATATATTTGTTTATCTGAATCAAACTATTAATTAAAAAGAAGAGCTGTAGTCTACAAGCAGACTAACAGTAGGTATATCAAATAAGAGGATACTACTCAAATTATAAGTGTTGCCAACAATATAATTAACAAAACATATTATTTAATTAACTTTTTCTTCCTCAGCTCCTATCAAATAATAATTATTATTATATTTGTATTACATTAATACGAGCTTTATGTAATGATGTTATTAAATAAAATAAAGTTTAAGAAACCGTAGTCGCACCCACGATATAGGTACATACCATGTCTTTTTCATGGAGGTGTCCCTTTAATCATATATGTTATCACAGTAGGTACATACGGATGCGACCACGGTTCTGCCTTGACCATTTTTATACCTATGCATTTCTGGGTTTTATGTGAATTATTTTCTTGTTTCGTCCTTTTTAGACCACTTTTTTTTACTTAGTCGGGTTATAGTTTTGTAAACTTTATTTTTTTCTTTAATAGTTTTCCATTTCACAATCGGGATTACCTTTATAATCTCATATTGTAAAGTAATGTTGTTTTTTTTGCTTAAACGAGTAAATAACTGAATCGACTGTGGGGAAAGATGAGTTAACCATGTACAATCGGATATGCACATTCTAGATACACAATGGATGGCCTACCTTGAAAGCTACAGGCGCGATACGGACAGAAGATAACTAAACGTTACGATCTCTTAATATTCTAACAGGAACCCAAGGATAGAATTCTACCTCAGCACTCAGACGGATCTAGCTGCTTGGTGTTCCAAGCTTATAACTGGGGACCAGTCAGCTCCGCGTATGCACAACCTAACCTAAACCTAACCTAACATAAACAGGATCCACTGAAACTGCAGCATTCTTCTCTTCTCTCCTTCTCCTAACTCAACTTTCAAGGCGGCACCGCTTATGGCTTACGACGGTGGCTACTTTCCATCAGATGGACAGACGGTCCATTAGTTTGTCTCTTCTTAATAATTTAAAAAAATAACACTACGCTTTTGGGATTTAATTTTAAGTATTTAGAATTGTTTTTATTTATTTTGATCTACGTAACATAAGTAAATAAAATAATAAAGTTTTAAACTTTTTATCGATCCTCAATAGAAATAAAATGTCCGCTAACAGGTTTTAATAGTGCATCTAATTTTAATTCCACTTTAGTATGATCCGCGTGAATCTTGTAGCGGCGAAGCACATGACAGAGTAAAATCTTCATGGACATCATGGCGTAAGCTTTGCCTAAAATATAAAACATGATTATATGTACATTTATCTTCTACTTTTTCTTGCACTTGTTCGTACTAAGTCTCTTTTAAAATTTATTTTAGTAAAAATATTGCAATACCTATGCAATTTCTTTTTCCAAGACTGAATCCAACAAACAAATTAGGATTCTTTGGCATTCTATCCGGATGTAACCATCTCTCGGGATCGAACTCGTTGACGTCTGATCCCCATTGGGGATTGCGGTGCAGCCCATACATCAACATAAAACAGTTATTACCAGGTTTTAAAGTGCAGTTTTCTAGAAAAAAATTAATAATAAAAAAATTAATAATTCATATTATAGCAATATAGTAAAACCTCTATAAGTCGAATAACAAGGGAGAAAAAATTCGAGTTATAGAGGTTTCGACTTATAGAGAATTTTGACTTAGTGAGGTAAAATAAATAAAAATTCAAGTTGCAAAGGTGACACACATACTTTTCATTGAATACTCCTAAATTGCTTTCTAAGAAACAATCGGCGAATTCTTAAAGTCAGTAACTTATTTTTCTTCAAACTAAAGATGTAATAAGTCTCAAATTATCGAGTTGTAAAGGTTGTAAATTAAAACATTGCTATTTTTACAACCTTTACATTTACAGAGGTAAAATTTAATATTTTAATTTATGGAGGGAAAATATGTACCAAAATGGCTTAGAGGGACTCACTTTTGACTAATAGATTTCGAGTAATGGAGGTTTTGGTGTAAGGGAAGGGAACAAAACATTTTTTCGAGATTTGGAGGTTTTCAACCTATCGAGGTTGAACTTAACGAGGTTCTACTGTAACTACCTAATACCTATGTGGCAATAATTGTCGTTAACGTTCACGTTTACAAAAGCGAATTGATAAAACTTATCGTTAATTGCAACAGTTGTCGCTGCAAAAAGCTGAATAACATATAAATTAATTTATCTAATGAACGGGAATGTTAGGAACTAACACATTTTGATTTTCTTGTAAACTATATCATAATAAAATATTAATTCTCGCGACAAACTTTTATATATATCAATATAAATTTAATAAAATGGTGGGTTTGATTGCATTCAAAATTTATTTTCTTCGTTTTAGAGCATTAAAATAAAAGCTTGTTTTAAAAAAAAAATTTAATAAATATTTTATTTTTAAAATTTTTAATTTCGTCTCATGTCTGCATTTCTAATATTGCATCATGGACTTGTCAATACTATTCAAAGGAGTCCAAAGTCGACGGTTTTATCTTGTTTAGTTAAGGAGTTCCTATGGCCACCTTCATACTCTATCTTGCATTGTCACCGAAGTTACGTAAGGAAACCAAATTTCAACCAAATCTAACGACAGACAACTTCTAATTTAACTCGCAAGATTTGTCCCATACTAACATACCAACAGAGCAAGTTAAATAAAAGCTTTTAAATAGGGAATATACAATGTTATAAACTTGCAAAACATTAAATACCATTTGTGTGGTTACAGAGAAATAAGAAATTTTGAAGTAAATATTTACTATACTTACTTAATTGAACTTCACGATCAATATATCTGCCAACAAAAGGAGCCATTACATAATAACGCATAGATTCCTTGAGCACTGCCTCCAAATACACTAATCGTGATAAATCTTGCTTTTCTACATCTTTATCTTGTAGAACTTCTTGTAGCCTGAAATTTTCATGCCTTTACTTTGTTAAGTTTTAATAGGACAATATTTTTTATTTATTTAATCTTTAACCTTTTGTTTCAGTTAGCAGTTTAGCAGTCTTCACCATTTTCATTGCATTTGTATCCGAAAATTTTATATTAAGGTATTTTTTTTTTTTTTTACTTACTCTTCATGGATTCTCTCTTGCACTTCATGATGTGATCCGATTAATATAAGAGTAAAATTAATAACATTAGCAGATGTATCATGACCTGCCATCATAATAGTGTTCATTTCATCCCTTATCTCCTGATCAGTTAAAACGCCACCATCAAGATCCATCAACAAATCCATAAATACTTTTAATTTTGGTTCTGTTGAAATAAAACTATCTATAGTAAATTATGAAACAATTATAATATACAATTAACACTCAATCACATTTGAATTAAGGGAGAAGAAACAGGAGAAAAATATAATAAAATCTTTACCCCCTTAAAAGATTTGTTAACGAAGAAAGATTACCTACAAATGCTGTTACTTACGTATTTCTTTATTATTTAGTTTTCTTGAGGCTCTTTTCTTTCGAAGGACCTAAGAAGCAAAATTGCTTAATAACATTACTATTACAATAAACTTCATTTTACCTTTTACTTTATTATAGTTAAAGTTCCGCTGACTAAATGCAAAATAAAATAATAATGATTGAAACAGTTGACAAAATATGATTTAACTTACAGAATCTTGCAATTCCTCTAAAAATTTTACACATTTATTTTTTTCCTTCCGTAAAGAACTAAATTTATATAGTAAATCTGAATGAAGCCAAACACGTAAAAACCTAGTGATATTTAAGTTCAGATAAGATTCAAATGATTTCACATACAAAACAGCTTCATCCTCTGTGATTGAATCATCAAGTGCAGTTACTGAAACAATAATAACTTTAAGCAAAATTTAAGGTACAAAGTCATCATCATTATTATAATCACAACCCATTAATGGCCTACTACTGAGCCGGGTCTCCTCCTCATACCCTGGACCAGTGCGCGTTGTCAGACTTCACACATCTTTATGTGTGGTGCAGGTTTCCTCACGATGTTTTCCTTCACCGTTTAAGCAAGTGATATTTAATTACTTAATTCAGAAAAGTCAGAGGTATGTGGGGGATCGAACTCGTATCTCCCGAGTTAGTCATTCAAGTCTTAACCACTATCACTGCTTAAAAACCAAGTAAGGACTAAAATATTACTAACAGCATATTGTTTCCATTGCATTTTGCCGGATATATTCCGAATGATCAAATGGATCTTTTTCTACTTCCGCTTCTAATTTTTTTACCAATTTTTTCCCCTGGTTGTTGAAAATTTCCATAAAGCTATCAAGAATTTGTTGGTTGAAAGCCGGGTTTATTAATTTACGATGTCTCTTCCATATGGGTACTGAAAATAATTAATAATCTCATTCAAAATCCAAGATTAATGTACCTAAGTATTTTAATACAGTTGTTCCAAACATTCAAGGGTTCCGAAAGGTATTCTCCTTCGATGAACTTACCAGGTGCATAAAGCAATCCACGGCCTAGTAAATCCTTTGTAAAGTTAAAACTAAAATTATCTTTTTGTAAGCAGGAGTTTGACAGCTTGTAGATATCATCAGGATCCGTTAAAACTGTTAATATTATCAAATTGAATGAGTAAGTACGGTATTTCAATATCTTTATCATCCTACTGTCTCTAAAATGTTCTCAATATTAACGAATGATATCTCACCATAAATCTTATAGGGTCCACTATAAAAGAATAAAACGTGACCCATCTCTATGCATTTGTGACTTGTATTTTGAAGCCATGTCCAAAAATCTGAAAATGACAGTTTACACTTAAGTATGAAATTTTAACGTTTTTTTATATTTATCAGAAAATACAAAATGTGACCCTCCGAAAGTAGTAGTTTCTTTATCCTTTCTAGGGCTTCGTAACCAAAGGGTAAAAACGGGAGTACCAAGACTCCGCTGTCCGTCCGTCTGTCTCTCACCAGGCTGTATAATTTATTAATTTTAATATCATACTTTAAACTTAGAACTAATTATATATAGAACATAAACTAACACGTATGTAGGTACTTTTATTATTCTAAATCTTACAAAAATAAGTTATAAAAAATCAGAGCACTTACTCCTTGTATCGCCTAAGAGCATATGCGCGTGTCCAATAAATGGCCAAGCGCCTGGCAACATTGGAGGCTCGTTGGGTAGTCGTCTGGTATGCCATTTCCAGTATACATAGCACGTTATAAAGATTATTAAAATTGTGATGACCATTCTTAGTCTGTTTCTTTAACAAACAATTATATTGTATTTATTAATTGTTGTATTTATTTTTTGATGACCACTATGATTTTTTCCGTGAGAGGATGGGTTAGAATACAATTCCCCTCTGTCGCTGGGAGGCATCTGGTAAGAGGCGAGCAACCCAGCACCCCTTGGTGGAAAGGGATCTTTTCTCCGACTGGCTTGCGACTACCAGCATGCGAATCTGGCCGCGAAATGTCTTTGACGCGTTCTGGTGGAAGCAAATGTGGGCCAGACCTACCCCTCCTCCCATCTTATTAATGCTGCGGTTTCAGTTGACTGGAGGTTTATGCTCAAGGTCTGCTGAAACCGTAGCATTCTCTTCATTCCACTTCCTCACTCTATATCCGAGGCGGCAACGCATCGACAAAACGAGAGAATCTATCTTGTTTTGTTGATGTCCATGGACGACAGTGGCCACTTACCATCAGGTAGACTGTCTGCTCGTTTACACCTTAACTGTTATTAAAAAAATGTTTTTTTTAGTTCGCAAAATTATAATGCGGAAATGCGACTGTAATAATTTAGATAAAATTTTGGTCATCCAATTTATCTTGTCATCAAGAGAAATGGGTAATGATAAGTTTCGGAGATAAATAAATTTAACCTAAAGAGTTGGTTTGTTAGTTTTTTTTTAAAGATTTTATCAGACACTATTTGTCCGAATTGAAAAACTATTCCAGTGGTAGATTGCCCAGAAAAGCTTTAGTATATAACATATCACATTACGAGCAATATTAGCGCTGATTTACGTGGACGAATAAGAATTGTTTCAACATTTTAAAATATATATTAAAATACGAGAAAATACTGCTTACCTATATTAAGAAATCACCAGAAACTTTGGGTACACGCAACAACTAGACTGCGCTCAAAATGAATGGTGCACAATTTATGCTGTCAAGTTAATTATTGCTTATAATTTATATGTAAATGTATGTAATTTGTGTACATATATTATGAATATACATATGTAATTTGAGTGCAATTATAATATTATTTACAAGTTTTTATTTCAAGGGACAAATACCAACCATATTCATTAATTATTGATTAATTTCCTAAACAAAATAGAATGGTAAATATATAAAGTATACCTTCTTGTTATAAGAGAAAAATTTTAAATAAATAAAATATATGTAAGTATATGAGAGAGATATGATATCTATTACTGTAGAGCAAGACGTATACACATGCAATTTAAACTGAGGCGAGCAGTGCCTGGGGCTTGAGATTCAGGAGCAGGTTTAAAGAGCTCTTCCATAATAACGAGTAACTTTCATGTTCACTGCACGAAAACACCAGAGAGACTGAGACTAAACTATAGCACTAAAGGTGATACATTGTCTTCACGTCGGTTTATTTGAAATAATATAAAATGACCTACCCGCTACTACTACTTTATAAACAGTGTTGCTAACATTATAAAATAAATTATACAACTTATAAATAGATATATCGTAACTATAAGTAACAGTACTATTTTAATCCGACTGCGGCGAAGCCAAAAGGAAGGGTAATGATTTTGGCAGTCTATGTACGTACGTATTTACATTTGTATGTTCCACCGTAACGCTTATACTACTGAACCAATTTTAATAAATAAGATGTCAATAGATTCATAATAATGGCGCGGGTGAACTGAGGTAGGGCACAGCAGGAAATTTCCTGCTCAAATATGGAGCAGCCCGACTGGGGTAGTACCTCGACCTTACAGAAGGTCACAGTTAAATAACACTACTCTAAAGCAGTGTTGTGTTCTGTTGGCGAGTAAGGTGACCAGAGCTCCTGGGGGGAATTAGGGATAGGGTCGGCAACGCGCTTGCGTTGCTTCTGGTGAGCCGCACGCTACATAACTTACATACGTACGTACATAAATTTTATGATTGGGGACTAGAAATCCCACACATGTGTAAGCTGGCTGGGCCTGGTTTCAGCTTCTTTAAAATTAAGGGTTATCTATAGTCAGTTAGGCGATAAAGACACAGTACTCACAAGTTCTTGATGATTTCTTATCTTCTTTCTAATCTTCTTTGAGCATGCCCATTACACATTTCACACAATAACACAAATAGTTCTAAATAGTTCACACTTCACCACCAGTCGGTTTTTGTCAGGGAAGGGTCAATTAACTAGCGTTTAGGAGATATAGCACACACAGGACTCGGGATATTATTAATCAATAATCACAGGGGATGTATATCGCGCGCGTACGCCGCTCTCAATTACTAACTTACATTACACTGCCGCCCCCACAATTTACATTTAATTTACCTACTCTTTATATGAATATACTCTTTATATAAATTGTATATATACGTGTATAACTTTAGAACGACTTCACTAAATCGGATAATTCTTTTTTAGGGTTCCGTACCTTAAAAGGAAAAAAGGAAGCCTTATAGGATCACTTCGTCGTCCGTCTGCCTGAAATATAATTGTTCAATCACAATGTAACACGCTTTTATTTATAAGAATTTGAGTATGTGATAAAAACCTACACATTTAATACAACGTGTACGGTTTTTAAATTATTATTTTTCATTTTTAGTTCTTTTTATGAACAAGAAAAATAAATATTTTTTCCGTTTTTATTCTACTTAACGATTTTAATTTTATGAAATTTAAATTTAAAAACTTTAAATAAATTTATTCCAAGAAAGAAAGAAGTAAAATGTATGTTAAGAAGAAGATTATTTGGTAAAATATAAATTCCTTTAAATAATTTATTAAATTTTTAATTTTTAGACTGGGGAATAAGGTTTAAAGTAAGGCACCTCTTCCATTCACTCAATTTTCAAAGCCTCTAGCTTAATAGTACAGGATCCCACTGCTTGATTCTGCAAGTATCTGTTTTTGTGATACAAGTAATTTTAAATAATGTTTAGAAAGTATACAATGGATTAGGGATGGGTTGCCTGTCAAAAATTAGCTGCAATTACGTGCAATTAATTTTAGTATAATTAATTCGCTAATGTAACTTGCAGCTATATGTTTTTTAATGAATTTTACGACATTTGAAAGAAAATAATGTCACGAATTGAAAAAAAATGGTTGCCAGCTCTCAGTCAACCGCAGCAATTTTGTAACAAAAAATTTAATATAATAAAAGATTAGTTGTATCAAAAAAATTGATACCTGCAGAATAAGTAGATCTTAGACTATAACGTTCATCAGGGCCAAAATCTGTGCCAAAGACGTGTATATTTTATATATTATTATAACATATTCAAATGTTAGTAAAATCGCAAACATAGACGTTTTTGTCGTCGCATCGTGTGAAATGAATCTAAAGCTATATCAACGCGAATCCTAAGCAACGGCTTTTGACGTTATGACATGTTGTTAATTTATGACAACTTGTTATATTTTAATTGACTCCAAAAAAGGAGGATTTATATTTGATAATTATATTTTATTGATGTTCACCGACTGTAAAATTATTTGTGAAAATATTTTTTATTACATTTTTTTTGTTAAAAATGTTTTATCATATTTTCTTATATTCTTGTTGTAAGTAATTATAAATATGTCAATTAAAATACGCATTACTAATGTCGGGAATATATACTATTTTTAGATAATATTTTAACCCGCACACGAAAATCAAAATTTAATAGTGTTTGTCCCTTTATTGAAATTGTACGGAACCCTCAGAGCGCGAGTTCCACTCTCGCACTTGGCCGAATTATTTGTTATGTTAATTATTGTCATGACAAGTTTTGGTGAGATACAATTCAACGAAGCGAGATCGGGACCAGGCAAACAGTTTACATACAAATCATACTAATATAATAAATGTGTAAGTTTGTATGTTTTGATGTTACTTACAATTACTGGATTAAAGGCGGAAACACATTTACGTGTCGTGGTGTGGAGTGTCGTGTCGATGTATGTGTCGTGTCGTGTCGCGCTCTGGCGTTTATTTCTTTCATTAATGAACAGAACCTCGCAGTGTTTAAACGTACATAATGTTTTCCTCTCATTCGGATAGTGATTTTAAACAAATCAAATGTATGTATTTGTAAAAAATGTGGTACAATGGTTTGTTTAATGCATGCTAAAGGTTCCACATGTTTTGCCAGGATTTGGCATACAAATATTTATTACAGAACTTTCATTTATAAATTAAATTAAACAATGTCACAATTTAATTTAAAAGCCATAATTAAATTATACATACAATGTCATAGATTTATTTTAATTAATAATAAATAAGCATTATATTATTCGAATTCTTTTAGTTCATAAAATCATTTTTCTAGTAGCCATTGTTTTAATTTTTTTAATTGATTGAAAGGCAGTTCTCTAATATTTTTAGGTATCCTATTATAAATGATAGCTATAGTTACGAAACATTTTTTTAGCCTGCGCAGTCTTATGAATATTTTTTGATTTCTCTTAGAAATGAAACTTCTTGAGGACAATAAAAATAAAAAAGGTGGGTTCATCCTATAAACAAAGGGAGTCAGAAAAAAAACAGTACTTTAGAATGAACAAAGCACAATTTGAGGAAGTCCATTAGCAGGTTGAAGGAAACTTAAAAAAATTCATACTAAATTTTGCGAAATAAAATAAAAAAGTGCGCTAGATATTCGCGCCACGAGCCACGCCACGCCACGCCACGCCACGACACGACACGACACGACACGACACGACACGACACGACACGACACGACACAACACAACACACAAGTATGCTCCTAACTATATTAAATGTATGAAACCGATACTCTTCTGTCGCGACACGACACGCCACGACACGTAAATATGTTTCCGCCTTTACCTTTTATGCTGATAATTCGTATTTCCTGTAGGATAGAAAATTAAATGTTTTTTGTTAAATCTAAGTAGGTACACGTGGTAAATTGCAACCGTGCGAAGCCGGGGCAGGTAAAAAATATATAGTAATTCATAAACAACACATTTTCTTACTATTTTTTTAGGAATACCATTTCTATTTCTCCAGCTAACAAAACAAACAGACTAAAAACTCCATTTCCTCTAACCTTTCGGGACAACGGGACAGACAACCAAATAGCGCGATTGTCCCGTTCAAGCGGGACAAATGGACACATAAGAAAAATATAGTATTCATTGTCATGGGCCACAATAAAGGCGGAAACACACCTACGTGTCGTGGCGTGTCGTGTCGCGACAGAAGGGTATCGGTTTCATACATTTAGTATGGTTAGGAGCATACTTGTGTGTTGTGTCGTGGAGTGGCGTGGCGTGGCGTGTCGCGGACTGCTGGCCACCGATTGCGCCACGGCGGTGGTGGGGGTAACTGACGCGACACGACACGACAGGCAAGTGTGTTTCTATACCCCGCGTGGCGTGGCGTGGCTCGTGGTGCGAATATCTAGCGGACACTTTTTATTTTCTCAAAAATGACTGACGAGCTATTGAACTTGTACGTGAACGAAAAGTTTTATATGACACAAAATGTAAAGACTATAAGGATCATGTAATTAGAAATGCTGTTTGGGAAGAAATTGCGGAAATTGTGCTTTGTTCATTCTAAAGTACTGATGAAATTTTTCTTCGTCTCTCTCTAATTCCTTAACAAGACGATTCATCTTTTTTCTGTCTGCCTCTGTTTATGGGGTGAACCCAGTACCTTCGTTTCTTTTTTTGTTCTCAAGAAGTTTCATTGCTAAGAGAAACTGAAGGTCTTCATCAAAATCACTATCCGAATGAGAGGAAAACATTATGTACGTTTAAACACTGCGAGGTTCTGTTCAATAATGAAAGGAATAAACGACAGAGCGCGACACGACACATAGGTGTGCACACTCAGCGACACGACACGCCGCAACACGCCACGCCACGACACGTAGGCGTGTTTCCGCCTTAACGGAGCTAACGAGCCGCCCTCGCTTCGCTGTGATATCAATAATTGGCAATTATAACGTTTCAATTCCTAATTTATATGCTAATATTATAAAGGTGAAGCGTTTGTTTGATGGAACGTGATATTCTCAGGAACTATTATTTCGAATTAAAAAATTATTTTTGTGTTGGATAGCCGATCTATTTAGGAAGGCTATAGTCTATATAACATCACACTGCGACCCATAGGAGCTGATCAACAGGCGGATAAAAACGCAAGGGTCGGCTATGTTTTTATATAATAGCTGGTCTAAGACAAATTTAACTTTTTTCTTGAAATCTGATTCAAGTAAAACAAAGCCTATATTTTAAGTTAGACTACAGCTATGCAACTGCAAACGCTGTATCCATTTTTGTGCAGTAGTTTTTGCGTGATGATACAAAAAATTTGACATGATTGTTTTGGCTTCTATAAGTGTTGCATAGAGTTTTCTTAAATATTATCTATGTACAGTAATTAAAATTAAAAGTTAATAAACGAAATGTTACTAAAAATACTACTACAATAATATCACATGATTTAACATAATTAAATTCATAATTTAATTATTTTTAAATTAACCTCAATTGTTTACCTCACCTCAGTTATAAAAATACCTAAAGGTATAAGTTTGTTTTTTTAAATAGTAATTATGATTCTACCATGACTGGCTTGCGATCCTTAGCATGCGATTCCGACTGTCAAGTATCTTATTCGCATTCAGCCCCGCCGCGTATGGGTCACACCTACCCCATAACCTCTCCCATCACATTAATGCTACGGTTCCAGTGGACTCTTGGTTCGTGCTCACCTGTTGAATTCGCATTATTCTTCTCCTCACTATCTTCAAGGTGGCAACGCATCGGCAATGCAAGAGATTCTCTCTAGCATTGTTAACGTCTATGGACGAAGGTGGCCACTTTCCATCAGGTGGACCGTCCGCTCGTTTGTCCCTTATCTATTTTTAAAAAAATACACTTTAATTTTGCTTGTATTTTAAATTTGGAATTTAAACATGATTTTTTATTTGTTAATATTAATTTTGTTATTATTTATGTATTATTTATACCGGTATATGTGTTTACCGACTATACCGAATGCGTTATCGTTTACCGAAATGGTACATGGGGCCTTAGACAAGTTGACTATCTATAATTGTTAACGCATATAGAAAACATAAAAAATGTATGGGAATGACATATGTCAACGATATATCACGTGATCAAATTAAAATGACATATGTAGAATAAGCGTTTGCACTTAATGGGTGCGTTCCTCTAAACACTCACGAGTACGCTGACCACGCTCACGACCACGGTTTTTATCGTTGCAGTTATTCGCGAGCGTTATGATCGTTAATACAAGTGAAATGGGTTGTTGAGAGTTTTGAGCGTTAACGAAAATAATTCAAATGGTGAGTTATAAAGCAATAGTTTCAAGAGTTTAAGGTTATTATTATTTGTAAGTAAAGAGTAAACTTCAATTATTAATAGTTAAATTAATTTATATATTTTTTATTGATTGATATTGATTTTTTTTACATTTTTAATTAAATTTACATAAATATATTTACCTGAGGCGGGACTCTGAGCATCAGCTGCAAAAAAATTCACATCCACTAATAAATCTCTATCAGTATCAAATAAAGTTATTTACATGTTAGTTTTTTAGGCGTTGTGGACGCTTAGTGGAAAGCACCAAATATGACATGGCTTGTCATCACTTATCGCTTGAAATTGTAGAAAGAGAATAGAAACATAACGTTTGCAACTTGGCTAGGCCCCCATGGTACTGTTAATCCTAAATATTAATATTATAATTTCGACAGTAACTTTGTGTTTTCGTTATGTATTTGGGAGTTAGTCGTAGATAAATTATGTTGGTGCTATCGAACGGTCAGACAAACGCGACCTTGGCGCCATCGGTACAATACATGGTTGGAATACGTGGTGCTTCGAATACACCTTCTTGTTCGTACAGCAAAATTGGGGAACGATCTGTTGGAGTCTCCGTTTCCTGATAGGTACAACGTTAGTGAACTGATGATGCTGATGTTGATGAAACTGATACCTAATGGGTCACGGTCAAACGCTGGCCTATAATCTATATAAAAAAATATAGCGATAAGTGACATACCGATCATAATGTGAAATTAAACCTAAAGATACGTAGTAATTTGCACGGGCGAAGCCGGGTGGGTCAACTAGTATTTTTATAATTTACCTATGTATGTAAAACACTTGATAGCTTTTTTGGCTAGAAGTTTTTATTGATTTTCTAATTGGCTCTACGTAATTTCAACCGTAACCGGTTTTAGGTTTTCCTTATTGACGATTATGTTATTTATATATTTTTAATTTCAGAATTATTGAATCGAATAATTTATATCGGAGAATATACAAACAAGAATGGAGGAGTATCCAAATTTACAACCGGAACCATAGTGTATTATGGTAATGTATTCAATTATATGATTACATGATAGGAATAGATCTTTTAATAGCCGAAAATAATATTACTCTTGCAAAACAGCACACTATATTTATATATTTTTTTTACTGTCTAAAGATAGTAAACAGTAACATACTGCTTACAATTTAACGCATTAATTTTCGGTCGAAGTGATTTATATATCTGCCGCGCGTTAAATTGTCAAATGTCCGAAGGTAGTCCCTGATTGGTCGGTCTTACAGTAGACTGATCTGTCCGGAAAGAGTCGACTTGTTAGTTATAACAAAAAACCACAATTCTAAAAACCGCTCTTCAATGTCAATTAATTTATATAAAAATGCTAAAAATTATCAAACATAAATTACCATAAATAAAATAGAACAAAACGAAAATATACACACATACAATATATCCTTTTTCTTAATTTATCAGTATAACTAATTTTCCCAACCATCTTAGCCGCATTGCACATAATTTTACCTAATAATATTGTGTAGTTAAATATTTCAGTTTAAGTCCATAGTTTTTGTGGTATAACTATCTAATTTGCGGGTAGATTAAAATATAAACACAAATAGCGGCATATTGTAATATGTAGGTATTTAGCTTTTAAATGTAAATAGACATTATGTTTGTTAGTTATCAATTAGTAACTTTTTTTTTAATACACTGTTTTTAAGTATATTATAACACTAATGTCATTGGAAGAGACTAGCGTTTAAGATACAGGCACGGCCTAGTTTAAGCGCTAGTGAACATTAACTTGTTTACCATAATACCCACTAAGATAAGTCAATTATAAATCATTGTGTAATTTTTTGGCTAATAAAGTTATTATTATTATTAAGTTATTATTATTAATTTATGCATATATTATTATATTATTTGGATTGTGAATTAAATAAAGTGAATTGATACTTCATGAAATTATAATGTTCAGGATGATAAAATATAAGGGCTCCAACTCTCTCTCGTTTCTTACTAGGATTATTTTTATTTTTTATAGTTTCGTATTTGAATTTCAAATGCTATACATTGAAGCATTTTGACTTTTTGGCGGATGGCTGAAAAGGCGAAGTCGTCAATCCTGTCATCCTTCGTTCGTTCGTATAAATTCTTCGTTCTCGTTGCATTCTTGCAGTATATTAAATAATTGACTTAAAAAAAAGAACAAATTCCATAATTTTTAAATATAAAATTATTTAATTCAAGAGTAGCCAGATTAAAGGTTTGTCAACAAAGTATTTCAACCTGTGATAAATTCTTTTAACCTGCGATAATCGTCAATTGGAATAAACACCTCATATCTTCGTGCTGAGCACATTCCACCAAAACATCTCAATTTTCAATCTCTCTCATGCGATAAAAATAAGAGAGAGATATGATACCCATTACTGTACAGCAATACGTATACACATGCAATGTAGACTGAGGAGAGCGGTGCCTGGGGCTTGAGACCCAGGAGGAGGTTTAAAGATTTCTTTCATAATATATTACATCTCACCTCCACCACTTGACCTCGCTAACGACAATAGATAATAAAGTTAACTTACGTGGACCTCGAGAAGGGTGACCTTAATCACGGCACTATAACACTTACTTCCAAGTTCACTGCACGAAAACACCAGAGAGAGTAAGACTAATCTATCGCACTAAAGGTTACATATTGTCTTCACGTCTACTACTACTTTATAAACAGTCTTGCTAACATATACTAATATAACAAGTACCTATGTAATTGAATCGTAAACAGAGTTGTGTGTGAACTCCTGAAGTATTTCTTCACCTATTAATAAAGTGTAAATAAAATGTAGAAGAATTTTTAGACAATTTTATTATTTTCCTACGAATATTATCATCATGAAAACATCGTGTTATTGTTTTCTTAACACTTCTTACTTTTAACTTTCTTTCTAATTCATTGTCATCATTCGTGATCACATTTCTAGGCATTCACTCTTTCATGCGTGTTTAACCAATGTCTAAATTAAATAAGTAACATAAAATAATAATCATTGTTTATATAAAGGGTCAAAATACCTAATTATTAAAGCTGTAATGGAAAGGAAGAAGTTATTATAATTTTATAATGAAGAATAATAATTTTCCTAACAATGTCATGAAAAAAAAATGCTATGAAATGGAAGTCAAAAGATCAAATGAATTTCTATTATGTAAAATCATCATAAGAGAAATAAATATTATTCAAATAATTAACATTCTCTTCATTTTACCGATTTTATACAGTAATATTTACCAATTTTTAAACAGATAACTAGTCTAAAGCAATTAAAATATTGAATTGTATCCTAATAAAACAAACTGTAAATAATTTACCTTAAAGATGTAACCCAAGAAATCTCCTATCTATGTTTTTGCTCTTTGTTTTTTACAGGAGTTACCTTTAATTTCTTCTCGGGCGCGATCTTTCTTTTTGACCCTCTTCGATTTCATAAATTTTATATTGTTGAAAGCATTTATATTGTAACATGTTTAATTTTTCTAAAGCATATTTATTACCAAAGTCTAGAAGAAATGTATCATCGAACGTCGAACATATAAACCTTCCTCTTGAATCACTCTATCTATTAAAAACCGCATCAAAATCCGTTGCGTAGTTTTAAATATCTAAGTATACATTTCATATTTTATTTTATTTTTTTTAATGGCTTTGTATGTGCTTAAGCACAAAACATTCTGCCAGTGTCGCGTATAATGAAGAAAAATCGAGGGAGACTGAGCGGTAAAAATTGCCAAAGATTCAGTGATAATTTCTGTAACTACATTAGGGTTAGTGACGGTGAAACGTAGAGATAGTTATGCGACAGGAACCTACAAAGAAATAAAAAATAAAAAAATTAAACATATTTATACATATATATACAAAGATACAACCTACATTGCATTACAATTTAATATTATTATCTATAATAAATTTAACTAATTTTGTAACAAACGGGCTAAAGACTAAGGTTAAAATAGTTTTTAAATGTACTGGACGTGGAATGTAATCAGGGATAATATCAAATAGAGAATATTTTAATTTTGGGCAGTCAAAAACAATATGATTCATTGAACCCTCATCTAAACCACATTCACAAATAGCACTGTCTTTAATTCTTAGCTTAGCCAGGTGTAATGGAGTACATGCGTGGCCTAAGCGGAGTCTACAAACGACTGACGTAACTTTGCGGTCGGCATTACGAAATCGGAAAAACCATGAGAAACAGGGACTTCAGGTTGAATAGCACTATAATATGAACCTTTGATTAATTTTGACTTATCCCAAAACTGATTCCATGCACTATACAAAAAATTTTTGGATACGGGGCCCAAATCGTGAGAGAAATTAAAAAAATAGGAAAGGGAGCCAGATTGAGTTGCAGATTTGGCACACTTGTCAACTATTTCATTATTCTGAATTCCAGAATGACTTGGGATCCAGACAAGTGAAATGAGATAACCTTGTTGGTGACAATTAAATAAAGCATCTCTAATTTTAAGAATAATAGGGAATCTTGATTTACTTCGAAACGGATTTTGAGTTATTGCCTGCAGAGTACTTAAACAGTCCGAAAAAATAATGACCTTATTTAAGTTATGTGAATCAGAAAACAAAATAGCTTCAAGAATGGCTATTGACTCCCCAGTAAAGATGGAGGACTGAGGGGGGCAATTGAAATTAAGGATAATATTAAATTTAGGGATCCAACATGCAGCTTCAACACACCATTCATTTGATAATTTAGACGCATCTGTAAATATCATAACAAAATCAGACCACTTTTTAGCAACTTTTCCCAAAAACTTCCTATTAGCCCCAGGGACGCCTTTTTCTATTCCCAAACTGGTGATAATCGATGGATTCAAAAAAATGTGGAACGCTTCACGATTTTGCGTGTCATCCTTGCGCAGGGGCCTACATTTCATATTTAGGTGACTAGCTGCCCTGACAGACTTCGTTCTGTCAAGTTTTTTTTTATTTTTATTAAAACCTTCTGTGGGCTTTAAGAAACATACAGCTTAGCAACATTCATTTTTATTTATATAGAAAAAGAAGACTAAAGACAAGGATGTACGGTATAATACCTTTGCCTTTTCCATTATGTAATAAAAACAGAGGAAAAAAATCGTCGGCTGTCATGTATGACGGTTCAGCCGTAAAAATGATTGTGACCAAGCTTGGTGATTAGTAAGCCAACAAATACTTTCAAACTTTTAAAGCAATATGTGCTTTCCTATTATAAATATAGAGTGCATTTTTATTTACATAATTTATATGTCAACATTTCAAGCCAGTATGTAAAATAAACAGTTGGCTTTGGAAGTGATATTGAAAAATGTTTATTTTTCATTTAAATATAGATCATAGATAATAACATTATACAAATACTCTTAAGTTTACAAAAATATTTTTTATATAATTAAAATTTAATAAATAAAAACTGCGCGTAAAATAAGCTGAATACTTATTACCTCAGCTTATTACATAATTTTTGTTTATTTGAATTTATTAGTCGGTGACGTGAACTATGAATAACTCAATATCAATTGTTCGTGCGATAACGTCTATAAAAACTCGCTGTTCTATTAAAAGAGTTTATAATTCCAGTGACATTGTCGTTAGGAACTTTTCAGTCAGTTCACGTAGAAACATGAAGTTGGTACAGTTTGTTTATAATGAAAAACCTAATGAGATCCGAGCTGGATATCTGGAAGGGGAGAATGTTGTTGATATAAATAAAGCAGACTCCAGTTTGCCGAGTAATATGATTGATATCTTGAGAAATGGTGACATTGACAAAGTTAAGAGGTGAGTTCAGTTATAATATATTAGTCGACCCGCGTGACTTTGTTCACATGTAGCTCTGCTCCTATTAGTTGTAGCGGGATGATATATAGCCTATAGCCTTCCTCGCTAAATGGCCTATCTAACACTGAAAGAATTTTTCAGAGGACCAGTAGTTCCTATGATTAAACAAACTTCAGATTTATATATTAGTATAAGATATAAGATAATGGAGGTTGACCGATTCTCAGACCTACTCGATATGCACACAAAAGTTCATAAAAATCAGTCGAGCCTTTTTGGTGGAGTTTGGGTCACAAACTGTGTGTGTGTGTGTGTGTGTGTGTATTTTTGTTATAATATTTCTATGTTTTTTAATGATTATTAATTACAATGATTAAAATTATTTAATCAAATAGTAATATATTGTAAAAACAAACTTTTGAGGATATGTGAGGAAGTATGTGTTTGAGATTTCAGTCCCCTACTAAGGTCCTGTAAAATTTGAGTTTAAGCCATTAAATATCACTTACTTTAGCGATAAAAGAATGAACGAAAGATGTTGCTTTGCTCAGTATAGGTCTCTTATTTGCCAAGCGTGTGTTGATAGATTTCACATACTGACAGGGAACACTAATTTTTCTTTGAGTGATATTTTAAATAATAAAGCCACTACCACCATGATATCACCAATAATAGGTTTTTTTTTAATTATAATATTTTTTTCATTACTTTTAATCTTTTTTTTTTATCTTCTACTGAAGTAATTTAATGGTTGAATAAATAAAACTCATTTAGTATATAATGTTTAATTCATTAGCTTAGGATAAAAGTAACAAGCGCTATACTGTGCATGAACACTCAAGATATGATAATAACATGCTATTTAGATAGAGGCAAGGAAAGCCAGGGCCTTGAGACCCTGGAGCATGTTTAAAGAGCTCTTTCATAATATATTAACTCTCACCTCCACTACTCAACCTTGCTAGTTATAATAGATAATTAACTTATGTGGACCTCAAGAAGGGTGACCTTAACCACATCACTATAATACTAACTTCCATGTATACTAAGGGTTATATATCGTCTACCTGTCTGTATACTTGAACTAAAATAAAAGGAACTACAAGAGAACACTAATTTATCAATAGTGTTGCTAAAATAAGCTATTTTAATTTTTTTTTTTAAATAGGATATCTTGTAGAAACAAAGTTCCTGTCATAAATATTATGTACTTGTAATTTTGAAATTAGGTCCAGAAAAATACTTGTATACATAGATGTGCAAAATAGTTTTTAAAAAGTACTCAAATATAAAATGTAAATACTTTTGTATTTTTTATTTTAAATACAAAATAGTTTTTCATTTTGTATTTAAAATACATATTAAATGCAAAATACATTATTCAAATAAAATACTTTTATGTGTTTAAAAGAATTTGTCTTTATTGTATTAGATACTAAGTTTTTTAATTTAAATTAGTCAAAATTTTGTCTGTGCGCTCTTATGATCATACCACCACACCATAAGAACATTTATAAACTCTAGTTGCCCTAGGGTATGATTATGTCATAGTAATTATTAAATAACACTGATATTATTATAAAATATTAAATTAACAAACATCTATTATTACCCATCAGTTTAGTGTTGTCGCTTTTTTATATTTAACATATATACAAAATATGTATGTCTTAAAAGGAATTTCAAATAAAAAATTTATTGAAGAACTGAAAATTGTTTCTACCTTTTCAGTTCTTCAATGTAGTTAATAGAGATGGCAGATATTGACGCAGTCGGATTTTTTTATTAAATTTTTTTTTTCATTTTCAAGTATCTTTAGCACAAATTCCTATTCCGAACTCCAATAAACATATGAGTTATATATATATATTCGTAATCACCGTTCAAAATCCTTTATTTTGATACCACACTCGATGTATTTTGAAAACATTAATTTTATTTTAGATTACTTTTTGCCGCCAAAATCCTTAATATATATTTTTTTTTAATTTTGATTTACCCAGTCTCACTCTAACGATTAAGACGAATCTATTGACACCACTCACATAAAAATACGACAAGCCGTTTAGGCAATATACATACATATACATACACTCGACAAATATAACCCTCCTTCTTTCGCAGTCGGGTAAAAATAGAAAATGTTTTCAATAAAAAGTATTTAAATTCAAAATGGAAATAGATATTTTGTATTTAATATTGTATTTCATGTACTAGTATTTGAAAAATGTCACATCTATACTTGTATATGAATACGTGTATGATCAGATTTACAGATTTACAGAAAACTGTTTTTTTAATTTTTTTTTTTTTGCTTGAAACAGGTTAAAAAGATTTTTAGATATTTTCTTATATATAAAATTCTCGTGTCACAATGATAGTTACCATACTCCTCCGAAACGGCTCGACCGATTATTATGAAATTGTATATGCATATTCAGTAGGTCTGAGAATAGGCTACTACTATCTTTCATCCCCCTAAGTGATAAGGGTAGCCCACCCCAAATTTATATGGAAAAACAACGTTTGCCGGTTCAGCTAGTGTTAAATAAATTCTTTATATATGCAAAAACATTAAGTAGGTATGTTATTTCCTAGATTAAAGTCTTCCAATCCGGCATCAGTGGCTCTGTCTTCAGTCAAGCTAGCAGCTCCAATCCATGGGAATGACAAGGTGCTGTGCATAGGTTTGAACTATAAAGACCATTGTGAAGAACAGAATCTGACCCCACCAGAGGTTCCTATGATCTTCAGCAAGTTTGCAAGCACTATTGTTGGCCAGAAAGATGCCGTGAGGTTGAGGACTGATGTTACTAATGTAAGAGTTTTATTTTGTAATTTGTATTGTTTTAATTGTATTAGTAATATGCTGAGAGATAAGTTAGGTTTCATAGAAAATGAACAAAGAACTATTTCCCAAACATAAACGATAGCCCAGTGGTTAAGACATTGAAGTCTACTCGGGAGGTCCGAGTTTGATCCCCCACTCAGGCACACACCTCTAAATTTTCTGAGTTATGTGTGTTTTAAGTTTTAATATCACTTGCTTTAACGGTGAAGGAAAACATCGTGGGGAAACCTGCACTCCTGAGAGTTTTCCATGTTCTTAAAGGTGTGTGAAGTGTGCCAACCCGCACTGTTCTTCTAATATCAAGTAGCATTTCCTTTTTTATGGTCATTGCTGGGAAATTGTGTCTATTAGGAAGGGAACAATGTAAATTTTGTGACGTCACATTTCAAAATTTAATATTAAGTATTAAAAAACGGAATTTGAAGATTTAGGTTAAAATTTCTTTAATACACTTTCTTTTTTCATTATCAATATAATTTTATTTAATGTAAAATCGTAAGTTATGTAACATGTCACTAGTGGGAGGATTGGGAGTGTCACATGTGACCAAATATGACTAAGACGTTGAAGGTCGAAAAATAATGGCATTTATTGTCCAGGTTTTACTAAAATTGACTCTACTTAAGTTTTTTGCTAATTTATTTAAGACGCCTTTTATCTTATTCGCAAGGGTCTTGTAGCTTTATACATCAAAGGAAATACTTAATTAACAACCTCCAGTCCTTTTGAAAACAACCTTCAGTATTTATCTTTAGAAATTTTTCTCCGGCAGCTGTGTAATTATTTTTCTCCGGCAGCAGTGTAATTATTTTTTATCAATAACTATGGTTAAATCTTTTATAGACATCATTGATAATTGCAAAAGCATCAACAACAAGGGATCGATCGATGACGACGCGCGTTATATCTGGGATCTGCTATCGAAGTCGATTTTTAGTGAAGGAGATTTCTGTTGTGAAATAAGTTTCTAGGAAACATTCACATACATAATTTTCCTCTCAATTTGCACGGACAGAATTTTTTCTTGAGAAAACAAGTTGTTTTTTTTTACAAATTAAAAAAAGTATCTCATATTACTAACTAACCTAACTGATTCCCGTCCAAATAACCTCTATGTCTTAAAATAATTGTTAAAATATTTAATAAACGTAACTCTACTATTATAGCTTAAAACTACTTTTGTCACGAAAACAAGTCTCACGAGACAAGTTAACGAAAGGGGGCGAAACAAGCTGTTCCGCTGGTTGATAACTAGCAAATTTTAAATCGCTAATAATGTGTTGTTGCAAATAAATCAAAAAGTTGTGTACATCTGGCACCCAGGTAGATGAAAAATGAAATATTGTTTTATATATTTGGAGTCGAAATTGTTGGTATCGAAATATCACCATGAAAATCATCATTTTTTAAAACTTTGATAAGCGGTAGAACCATAAAGATTTTATTTATAAAAACGCCAAAAAAATTTTCGGGACACCTCCTACACACCCTCCATTTAAAAACCTTTTTTTTACTTTTTTCACGTTAATAAGAAATGTCCGTTAAAGAATAGAATACTATGTAATGATGTAGCATGCATTATTCCATCTGTGGCCGTCGTGTCGCTACCTACGCACTATGAATTACGGACACAATTTGTTTCAATAATTGACCCCAATTGTGTACTGAGGTCATTGCGGACCTCTGAATCACGGAATTTCGACCACACCTTTATGAATACACACTTACGGCTGAAATTAATAATCAATCATAGGCCGAAACTTTTGGATTATGGATTGAAAATAGACTCTAAATCCGAAATTGTGTAGGTATATAAAATACATATTTGGAATCTGTTTTCTTGGATTAAGATTGATTCTTAATTTTTAGACGTTAGAAACTTCAGTACTGGAGCCAGTTATCTTTTTTCCACGTCCGAACGTCCACAAAAGTCCGGAATATATAACTATTTTTTTTTACTAGGCAAAATATGACAGACAAACTTTCAGCTACAAGAAAGTTAAAAGGAAAAATATATTTACAAACTTCTTATGCAAAAATCATCACCTGTCGAATTGAAAATAACTTGTCCAACTAGTCTTGGTTTTGGTCTTGCTTATTTAGTTTTAGTCTTGGTCTTTATTTCAATTATTATTAGCGTATTCTTTTTCGATTCGATTTACTGATCTATCTGATACTTGGGATTTTTTAAAATAATTTTCCTAACTGCAATATAGTTTTTTAAAAAGTACAAAGTACTCGTAAAAAAATAAAAATATAAAAAAATATTGATTCAGCTGTATAAATGATGATTTCGCTAATTCTTTTTTTTTTTGTTGTGTTTGTTATTGTCAGGAAAAGGTTCCAATGTAAGAAAAGATTAAGAAAGTTAAGCGGAACATTTAAAATATTAAATTTTCTAATGTAACGTTTTGGCGGTAAGGATATAGTATGGTTTAATGGTTAGGATCCCCCAAAGAATCGGGTGGATCCGTAAATGCATTCCCCTGCGAAAAAAAAGACAACGTCTGTCGGATCAGCTAGTGATAAATATTTTAACTCATAATTTCAACCGAATTTCTTCTTGCTTTTTGCAAGACCAAAATCAACTGCCCATTACTTGCTCAAAAGAAGATAATAAAATAATAGAAATATTTCTTTAACATTTTAATACATAAATAGGCGAAGACAAAATTGCGATCGTTTTTTCTGCTCTGCTGATCTACTGATTTCCTTTAGCTTTTGTTTAGTACTACTACAGTTTAAGAAATTGGAAAATAGTATTCCCCACCCTTATATTGTCATTTCATCCTTCACCAAAGCGTTGTTACAATAAAATTTTAATCTATACATCACAATCCAAATCCAATCCTATGTTTTTATATCATAGGATTGGATTTATCCTGTTTTTATGACCGTAATTCAAGTTTAATATTTTGTCCGGCAACTGGTTTTAATACAACGGCATATTCAAACTCTAGTTTCCTGTGGTCGGCGGTGATTTGGAACTTCTTTATAACATTAATTAAAAGAATTTTCATAAGTGTCAATCCATAAGATTTGCCTGGTTAAAAAAATAAAATATTAGAATAAATTCAAAGCCATACAAGCGATTTAATTTTTTGTGGCGATATAATTATAATTATATTGATTTTTCGTGACATGATGGTAAGGCATTACCTTACTCAATCATTCTAGCTGCCAAGTAAAACTTTATATTGAAGAGTAGTTACTAATTAAGCAATTAATATCCTACCTATACAGTTTCTTCTTCCAGGAGAAAAGCTAGCAAAGGCTGCTGGATGTGAAGGTAAAGAACCATCTAGCCATCGCTTTGGTCTGAATTCATCAGCATCTGAACCCCAGTACAATTTGTTACGATTTATTGCCCATAAATGTACCATCACTGGGCAATCAGCTGGTATGACATGATTATCTACAAATATTTACAAAAAAAAATCAAGTATCTTTAACAAAGAGGCGGAAAACAAAAATGTCATGGTATTTGCATTTAAAGTCATCGAGTATGTTCATAAAAACTAAGTTAGAAATAAATTACTTAATGTAACTTCCTCATTTGTATTTCTAGCTACTATAGGTGCAATTGGATATACACGGAGAGTTTCTTTTAAAACAGCATCCAAATATGTCATTTTTTGTAAATCCTCTTTTAGTATTGGTCTTTCATCTTTACTTGTAACATTAGTTATCCTAGAAATACAAAATTGTTTATTGAAACTTATTACTTTAATAATTAAATATTATGTATGTGAATGAGTCTTCGAGATATTTACTTACTCATCATAAAGCTTTCTCTGTACTTCCGGGAAACTTCCAATACATACCAAAGCAATAATAATTTGCGGAACAGTTGTGTCTAATCCAGCTATCACAACATTATTCATTAACTGTCTTAAATCATGATCGCTTAGAACTTCTCCTTCCATATTTTCAATCAAAACTTCCAAGCAACTTTTAAAAGTTGTGCCTGAAATAGTTATAAATTAATTATCATTACACTACGCCACAGAAAAACAATTGTTAATATTATTTCACATCATGTAAACAATATTATAGTAACATAAAAGTCATACAGTTATAGGCGTATCAAACAAGTAATGTATCGCCTGCGCGGTAAGAGGGAGGGCAAGGGGAAGTCATCGACGCATATTGACCTTAATAAATCGTTTATAAAAGCTTTCCGAAATAAATCGCGATATAATATTCGTATAACAGTCATTTAACGTATTAACAATTAATTAAAAAAAAAGAAAAGATACGATAATATAAGATATAGACAGAGAGAAAAAAACTACAATTTTCTTCTAAATAAAATAATAATACAAACTGTAAGGGGGCGTCCATAAATTACTTGAGGTGTTTTTTTTAATTTTCTGTACCTCCCTCCCCCCCTGGTGAGATGTCGTGATATTTTATTCAACCCCATCCCCCAATCTCATGTGAGATTTATCAAAATGTGGGTTTCCTACGTAAACGCGTTGGATTGTTATTGTAAAAAGATAAAAAAATTGCTTCGTGCTTATTTACGACTAGTTGACTAGTAATCAATATTGCTGAGAGTTTAATTATAAGTGTAATAAAAATTAAACAATAGATTACTAAAATCGTAACTACTGTGATTATAAAAAGAATATCTAATTCAGTCCATGGAGAATCATGCGCGGTCTCAAGAGAGACTGTTGGAACCAACATGTCCATATGATTTGCAGTAAAATCATCTGTTCCTTCAACTTCGTTCTGATCTAGCCACTCTTAGCCGTTGGCGCTTGCGCACAGTAACTCATCAGCTCGTCTTGTGATAATCTGTGAGGGTCGCACTTTGCGGAACATACGCGCTTGCTTAGCTGGTGCAATGTATAATAGCTGGACCAAAATAGTATAATTTTTTTTGTTTCAATCATTAAAAAAATTGCGTGATATTTGCCTAGACCCCCCCTCTCTCCAACGTAAGATTAGAGGAGATTTGACTCGACCCCCTCCCCCCCCCCCCCCCCTTAAACATCTCACGTATTTTATGAACGCCCCCTAATTACTTCGCGCAACGTTGACGTTGTTTAAAGTATTATCTGTTGCTTAGCAACCTCAAAGATGTTTAGTTTTTAATATAGATAATATATTTAATTTTTCCCGATTTCGGAGAATTTCCAGTATTTTTTATAAATTTTTCTTGCTTTCACCCTAATTCAAACTATAACGCCAGTATGAAAATAAACAATGAGCAAAATCAGGCCAGCATTTCTAGTTATTATTTTAGTAATCTCATTTTTATCCCCGCTAATATCCACATCTACGACACTTTAATTACTTTCAGTGAAGCTGGATCAGTCAGAATCATCTTTTAAATTACTAAATTATTCATTACGTCGTTGAAATTTATCTTGATAATGATTCGGAGTTCATTTTTTTAATCTAGTGATCATTAGCGTCGCTACCCTCGTACATTTCCCCTGACACGCCTGAAATTCGTCCGCCCCCACCTCCGTCAAGGTCCGCGGGCGATATTTTTATTGTTTGTTACATCTATATTTAATTTATTAGTATAATATATTTTTATTTATAATAATCCGATTTGCGCATGTTAGATATTTTCTCTTTTCTTGAAAAAAATTTTTAATGATGTTTTTATTTAAAATCCCGAATTTTTAGTCTTCCATAATAAAATTTAGGTTAAAGTAAAATAGCGAATTAAAAATACTTGTACCTTTCACTTCAATATTGTCTTTAATATTCTGCCTGTTTGCAAATTCTGATCTTCTTAGTTTTATCATCTAAAAATGACTCTATTAAATAAGATTACTAAATAATTTTTAGAGATTTGTATCTACATGAATATTACACTACACACTAGAATAATCTTACCTTTTCAGATAAATTTCGTACAATTTTAAAGGCATTATCTTGTTCTTTCTTTAGAGTGGACCAATTAAATATAAAGTCTATCAAAAGCCAAGGACGCCTGAACCTTTCTATAAATAAATCTAACATTCTTACTGTACTATTGATATACTCCTCAGATATTTCTTTATTATTTGCTCCAATCATTGTCTCTGTAAATTAAATTAAGAGAAGTTTCAAAATTATTATCGTTATCATAATCATAATTTTAACACATTACTGAGCCCAAGTCTCCTCTTAAATAAATAACCCTTGAGGGGACGGGTTAGAATACATTTCCTCTTTGAGTGACTTGCGACCACCAGCATGAGAATCTGACCCCAAAATGTCTGTCGTGTTCCTGCCGGATGTGTAACTTGTTCCTTCTTCATCACATTAATACCGTGATTCTATTACTCTGGGTTCTCACAGAGTCGACTGAAACGTAGCATTTTTCTTTACATTCCCTCTCCTATCGCCGTCTTCGAGGTGACAACGCATCGGCAAAACAAGAGATACTTTTTTGCATTGCCGATGTCCATGGGCGAAAGTGGCCAATTAACATCAGATGAGCCGTCTTCTCGTTTGGCCTTTAATGTTTGTGTATTTAACCATTCTAGCCAAATGCAGGACTACTCCTGCATTTGGCTAGAATATTACACAACCTTGAGAACGAAATTGTCACACCTGTATGTTTTCTCATTATGATTTATTTCACCGTTAAAGCAAGCTATCTTTAATTGCAAAATTGGAAAATAAAAGATTCTGGAATCCAAATCTGAACCTCCTGAGTAGCACATAAAACTCCCACCACCACAAGGATATCACTGCTATAAGACCCATCAATTTGAACATCTACTTCTAATAAGGTAAATAAAAACTAAATTTTTCCCTTCATGGGGAATGAATCTTTCGAATCCTCTGGATTTTGAATCTAACGGCATTTTTATCAGACATTCACCATTTATTAAAGATTTAACTGCAAAATAATACTTACTGCATACAATTTCCAATATATTCCTTACAATAACATCATGAAAATCGATTTCTATATTGACCTTGCTAGACATTGAGGATACCAAAACTTTTGCTTGTTGATGGTAAATATCAATGTAATCGTCTAATATTTTTGGTTTGAATGACACGTCGAGGAATCGGCGATTTCGTTTCCAAACATGCACTGTAAATGTAAGATTTATATTAGCGCTTAATATGTCCATGGGATACAACGATTTTTCTCTGCCACCAGGAGAGCATCTCATAAGTAATATCGCCCTTTTTGATGATAGGGAATCTTTTCCCCGACGGGATCGGCTTGCTCGTATGTAGGTTCTGTCATAAAACAAAATATCTAGGTCCCAATTAACCCATTTTCATTGTATTTTATTATAAAAAACTGTGAACTTGAATACCTGGAGCGGCAATTAATACTTTTCCAAAGATCTGCTCAACCATTGAATATAAAAACATTTTGTCCATGCATCTCGTTAAAACTGTGAATGCGTCCTCTGGTGTTGTGATAACTGTTAAAAACATAAGAAAGAAAAACATTAATGTAATTATTTCAAAATTAGTATACCTACTATGTACCTATAATCAGTATCGGCTACTAAAGAATGCAAAAAAAAAGCAGATTTTATATTTCCAGTAAATCTGTTTGAGATTCAATGACAAGTTTGCCTTATCAGAGATTCGCCAAAAAGTGGATCAAAAATTTGTTTTTTTTTAATGGTAGATAAGGTGCAAACGAGCAGATGGTCCACCTGAAGGTAAGTGGCCATCATCGCCCATGGGCATCGGAAAAACAAGAGATACTCTCTTGTTTTGCCGATGCGTTGCATCCTCGAAGATAGAGTGGGAAGAATATTTAATGAAATTCAATTCAAATACGAAACAGAAAAAAAAATATACTTATTAAAAATCCTGACAGAGTGTATGCGCTATATCATTATCCTGATATTTGTCCATTTACTTCGTTTAATTAACAAACCGACTATAATAATATATTAATAATTGCATAAAAAGGTATTGAAGATTATTTTTAACATAATGACGTATGCTTATTATTATGCTTCCGCGTACAGTTTAGTTTAATTTGCATATTACTTACATTCTTATTATTCTATATAGTCTTTTCTGGAGTTTGAGTAGGGTATGACCCTGAGTTCTTTTTTGCGACTTTTTTTACTTCCACTTCGAAATTTTGTTGAAAAGAGCAACTTGTATCATATGGACTATATTTATGTAAAATATATTATCTATTAGTATAAGTATGTAAATACACACATATGTATGTATAGTTTTTCTGTACATGCATATTTTATATGTTAAATTATATTTATAGATATCTTATATTTTTTTTTCTTTTGGTTGCACTATCCCATATTTACTTGACAGCTCCTTTCGTCGAAGGTTGTCTGTTTAGAGATTGCTATTATAGCAATAAGACCGCCTTTGCATGCTCTTTGTATATTTTATTGTATTAATGTTTTGTATTTTTTTTCTCCATTTTTTTGTGTGCAATAAAGTGCTTATCTATCTATCTTGGTGCTCTGGAACTTTATTGCAGGAAATTGAATTTCCTATAATTGGGTTTTTTTTTTTCTATATCTCTTGCCAATTACGATAGGGGCATAAAAAGAGGATTTCATGAAAAAAATTTACTTAGTGACTATTACTCCGCCAGTTCGAATTACGAGTTAAGGCCGCAATGGACACCTTTGTAGAGCATTCAGTTCTGAAAAATCCTATTATTGACCAAGGTTATACCATAAAATGCTGAGAAGTTTGATTTTAATTTCTTATATTTTAAACGATTTCTTTGTACATCTTGGTCGAGACCTTAATATTAATGTTTAAAGTTCAAATTGTCAGAGATTCTTTTAGGCATTGCCACAAAAGTTTGAGTCAAATGGTCGCAAAACAGTCACCACAATATAGAAAATAGGCGTGAATAAATAATTGAATACATTACCATAAGTGACTATAGTTCCAGTAATAAATTTGGATACTCCTCCATTCTTGTTTGTATATTCTCCGATATAAATTATTCGATTCAACAGTTCTAAAAACATTTAAAAAAAATAAGACTTAATTAAAATACAAATACTAGTATTTGAAATATTAAATACAAAACGTAAATTTCCATTTTGTATTTAAATACTTTTGTTTTAAAAACATATTTCATCAATAAATTTGGTCATCATCAATAAATGAATATGATGAAGTATTCTTACTAATTCATCACGAATTGATAGGAATAGATGCCCGTTAAGTTAATATTTTATAGTCCATCCAAAATAGCTTGATACGGATGACGGCTTATAGAAAATTCTATGATATAACTTAACCAGCATATATATATGTGGGATTGTGGAGTAAGTGATAAGCAGTAATTTTTACACAAATCTTTTATTCACGTTTTACCGTAGATCACCCGTCTTGACAAGTCCCCAGATACCGATACCTTCAAATCGGTTTGCCAGTCACGAAGAGAAAAAAAAAAGTAAATATTCTTAAAATAAAGTGGAAAATTAATCAATATCCCACACGGCCATCCAACTCATTCATCTGACCCAGATGAACTATATCCATCGGTCCATGGTTTCATTAGATCTGCTGAGCTGGTGGTGTTAATAGGACCTTCACCATCTCCTAGCTTCCTTACGGCGTATCTATCATTTCGCTTCTTCGTGACAACTTCGTAAGGTCCTAAAAATTTAGGATACAGCTTGGTTCCTTGACTAAATTGCGTACGTTTGATAGCTACTAAGTCACCAACTTTGTAGTCTGTTGCTTCTTTTCTTTTTCTGTTGTAATTCATCATGTTCTCCTCTTGTATCTTCTTGATAGACTCTTTTGCCTTAATTCTTAGTTCATTTCTTTTATCATTGTACTTGTGGATAAATTCTTCTTCCAGCAATCTTCTAAGTTCTTCAGCTTAATCTTTCATTTTTAACTCCAAATAACAATTCAAATGGCGTCATACCTATACTTCTTGAAAAGGTGTTATTGATACAGCGCTGTACGCCTGACACTCGCTTATACCACTTTGTAGGATCATCAGCACTGAGTTTGCTCAAAACGCTAATTATAATCTGGTTGATTCTCTCAACCTGGCCATTTCCACGTGGCTGTCCAGTAGTTACATGACTTATACCCTCGGCTTTACAGTACTCTTGAAAATCAGTTGAAGTGAATGCAGCATTACGGTCAGTAACAATCATATGAGGTGAGCCAAAAGTCTGTTGTTGAATTCTCAATTTATCTAATGTTTCTTCGGTAGACAACGTTTTTGTAGGGTAAATCCAGGTGAATTTGGTGAATCCATCTACAATAGTCAGGATGTATTTATAGTTCTTATTGGTTGATGTTAACGGACCCAGATGATCGATATGATAAGTTGCTAATGGAGTATCTCCTTTGTCTAATGGGCGTAAGTATCCTTCTTTTTTGCCCTTCTTATGGGAAATTAGTATGCATTCCACACAGTTATCTATTACTTTTCTTATTTTGTCTTTTACGTTTTCTATATAATAATCTCTGTTAACAATTTCATGTTTCTTTCTTATAATCTCATTCTGCATTCTTTTTGGAATAACTATAAGCTTTGTGCCATCTTTCTCTTTATATAGTATCCCTCCTTCCAATACATAGTCTTCATAAGGTTCTTTTTCTAATATTTTCTTTATCAGGTATGTGTGTGAATCTTTATCTTGGGCTTTCTTCAGTCGAGCAGCTATTTCTGTAAGTAACATACAGACATGGTTTCTACTTAAAGCATCGGCGTGTTTATTATTATTGATAAATCTTTGAAATACTGACGGAGCCGTGCATAGGCCAAAAGGCATTTTCAGGAATTCATATTGACCACGAGGAGTCACAAATGAAGTATACTTTCTGCTATCTTCATGTACATTAACATGTAAAAATCCATTTGTCAAATCTAAGCTTGTAAAGAAATTTGCTCCCCTCAATCTGTCTATTTGATCTTCTATGAGTGGTAAAGGGAATCGATCTCTGATAATTTTCTTATTTAGTTTACGGTAGTCTATGCATAGTCTGTATGTTCCATTCTTCTTCTTTGCCAAAACCACAGGACTTCTGATTTGCTAGGTCTGATTATTTTTTGTTCCAGTCATTCTTCTATTTGTTCATCAACTACTTTCATTTCGAGAGGCGATAATCTCCGTGGATTCTGATAGATTGGATCTTCACTGGTAAGTACTATTTTCATCTCAACACTACTCTCTTTCTTCTCACCCCTAGGTTTATACTCTTCTACCATCTTCGTTATTTTTGCCATTACTTCTTTATTTTTTATATTGTTATCTTCTCTAATTATATTCTTATCTCCTTCTAATAAAGTTAAACAAAAAATCTTATCTAGAAATATGCCATCGGCAGTAAAATTTACTACAAATTCTTTTAGAATAGGATTCCCAAGTATAAGGTTTACTGGTATAGCACTATCTTGTATGACGTGAAGCTTCATGAAGGTAAAATAATTATCTACCTCAATTTCAGCCTCCAGTGTTCCTTCGGTACATATCACTTTCTCACCAATTCCCCTTAAACAAATTTGTGAATTCTTATTAAAGTCTAGGTTGTCTTTGAGAATTTCTTTAAGTGTCGAAGCCCTAATAAGGTTAACATCACTTCCTGTGTCTATTAATGCGGTTAGCATTACATTTTTAATTTTTATCTTCTTATACGGAGCCTGAACATTGTTGTCCATTAGATTTTCAGTACTGTTACAGATATTGAGTGTCTTCTTAGGTTTGTTCGGGCAATCGGTCCCTTTGAGACCGAAGCAATTGCATTTGAAAAACTTGATTCCTTTTGTGCATGTAGGAGCTTGATGATCTAGGTCACCACAGTTAAAACATCTCTTTACATTAAAATTCCTTCGTCCAGTAGCAGGATAGGTAGTCATCGTTGTGGGACGGGTCATCTTCTGCTTGAAATAACTGTAAATATCCAGCTTCTTACGGAATTCTTTGAGATTTGTTGCACCATATAGTATTGCTTTGTTAGATTCATTATCTCGGATACCATCAATCACATATTCGATAAGTGCAACATCTTCAATATTACCGTGAAGTGCACACTCCTTCATATGTAGAAAATATTGTTGATATGTCTCGTCTCTCTTCATTTGGCCTGAACTAAGCATCTTGTGTATAGCAGCACTATTTAATTTTGAACCAAATTCTTCATTGAGTTCACTCTTTAAATCTTCCCAACTCTTCACGTTTCTTAACGATCTCGAAAACAGCTTGGCAGTTTCAGTAAGCAGTCGCTTGGCATAAATTAGTTTTTCTATGTCGTTCCAGTTCATTAGCTGCGCGGTATCTTCAAATTCTTCAAACCATGTCCAAATTGGGTAAGTATCATCACCACTAAAGGCACTCATCGATTTTTCAATATCACTAAACGGAACATGGTGTGAATCCATTCGGTCTTCGGTTTTTTTTGAATCCATTTCTTTAATATCTCTTTTAGGTGGCATCTCAAACAGTAAGAACAAGTTCTTTCTTATCTTTTTAATTCTTGATAAAGTCGTAACTTCGTTAAATCTTCTTCTTTAAAATTAATTGCATTTTCTGCTTCTCCGAAATCAAATGTCGGTCCAACAGGTTTTCGGCCTCTTCAAGCGTCGGTAAAACATTCTAAACGTCGGTAAAACAGTTTCACAAAACTGGCGTGCCTCGTAATTAATCGAATTGTTTTTCGTAATTACTGCGTACTTTTTCTCACAAGCGTTTCTCTCCATCCCGGACGAGCCCCCAATAAAGTTGTGGGATTGTGGAGTAAGTGATAAGCAGTAATTTTTACACAAATCTTTTATTCACGTTTCAAAAAATATGGATATATATATGGTGCTTTCGTTTGACAACACAATTAATCTTTGTTTTTCGAACATACAAATTCAGTAGTGGAACCAATGATGGACAGGGAACAAACAAATTGCAGAATCAGGACTAATTGCTTCGACATAATCATAAAATATATATATTTATTGGGGGCAACTAATTCTGTTTAATATATGATATGACGTGAAAAATAACGTGATTGTTTAAAAAAAACTTAGTGATAAAATCCATAAAAGTATTTTATTTGAATAATAAAGTGTTTTGGAAATATGTATTTTGCATTTTGTATTTAAAATAATAAATACAAAAAGTACTTGAATACTTTTTATAAATTATTTTGCACACCTTTGGTTAATAAAGACTTTCCTTACCTTTTAAATTCATTCCGTGTACTACCATTTCGGTAAACGATATCACATTTGGAATAGTCGGTACCGCTGGATTTATACGTAAACACATAAACCGGTATAAATAATACATAAAAGTTAACATAGTTATTATTAGCAAATAATAAAACATGATTAAATTTCTAATTTAAAACACATGTGATCAGCAGGACTACTGGATTGTGTTTACGGTAAATTATTCGTCAAAAAAATATAAGTGGAAAAAGCCAATTAATGGTCGAGGTCAATGCATTTTCGCAGGCAAACTTGTTTGGTTGGATAAAAAAAATCGTGTTGTTTCACTCATTTGTTTGTATATGTTGACATGGTTAGTCTGCTTTTCCACTAAAAATAGGCAATGATGTGTGTAGCGAAGTGTAACTATATCGAGCTAACTCTATAAAATATATACATAGAATACATAAAAATATAAATAAATAACGCAAGAGGAACACGGCAAGTCAATAACGTTAAAGCATTTATAAAATATTTAATCAGGCTTGTGATCGTCTAGTTAGGACCCTTAATACGTTGTGTAAATAATAACCATCAAAGTTCTTTTAGAGTATCAGAGGCATGAGTTCAATAGGTCATAAAAATGACTCTATTAAATAAGATTACTAAATAATTTTTAGAGATTTGTATCTACATGAATATTACACTACACACTAGAATAATCTTACCTTTTCAGATAAATTTCGTACAATTTTAAAGGCATTATCTTGTTCTTTCTTTAGAGTGGACCAATTAAATATAAAGTCTATCAAAAGCCAAGGACGCCTGAACCTTTCTATAAATAAATCTAACATTCTTACTGTACTATTGATATACTCCTCAGATATTTCTTTATTATTTGCTCCAATCATTGTCTCTGTAAATTAAATTAAGAGAAGTTTCAAAATTATTATCGTTATCATAATCATAATTTTAACACATTACTGAGCCCAAGTCTCCTCTTAAATAAATAACCCTTGAGGGGACGGGTTAGAATACATTTCCTCTTTGAGTGACTTGCGACCACCAGCATGAGAATCTGACCCCAAAATGTCTGTCGTGTTCCTGCCGGATGTGTAACTTGTTCCTTCTTCATCACATTAATACCGTGATTCTATTACTCTGGGTTCTCACAGAGTCGACTGAAACGTAGCATTTTTCTTTACATTCCCTCTCCTATCGCCGTCTTCGAGGTGACAACGCATCGGCAAAACAAGAGATACTTTTTTGCATTGCCGATGTCCATGGGCGAAAGTGGCCAATTAACATCAGATGAGCCGTCTTCTCGTTTGGCCTTTAATGTTTGTGTATTTAACCATTCTAGCCAAATGCAGGACTACTCCTGCATTTGGCTAGAATATTACACAACCTTGAGAACGAAATTGTCACACCTGTATGTTTTCTCATTATGATTTATTTCACCGTTAAAGCAAGCTATCTTTAATTGCAAAATTGGAAAATAAAAGATTCTGGAATCCAAATCTGAACCTCCTGAGTAGCACATAAAACTCCCACCACCACAAGGATATCACTGCTATAAGACCCATCAATTTGAACATCTACTTCTAATAAGGTAAATAAAAACTAAATTTTTCCCTTCATGGGGAATGAATCTTTCGAATCCTCTGGATTTTGAATCTAACGGCATTTTTATCAGACATTCACCATTTATTAAAGATTTAACTGCAAAATAATACTTACTGCATACAATTTCCAATATATTCCTTACAATAACATCATGAAAATCGATTTCTATATTGACCTTGCTAGACATTGAGGATACCAAAACTTTTGCTTGTTGATGGTAAATATCAATGTAATCGTCTAATATTTTTGGTTTGAATGACACGTCGAGGAATCGGCGATTTCGTTTCCAAACATGCACTGTAAATGTAAGATTTATATTAGCGCTTAATATGTCCATGGGATACAACGATTTTTCTCTGCCACCAGGAGAGCATCTCATAAGTAATATCGCCCTTTTTGATGATAGGGAATCTTTTCCCCGACGGGATCGGCTTGCTCGTATGTAGGTTCTGTCATAAAACAAAATATCTAGGTCCCAATTAACCCATTTTCATTGTATTTTATTATAAAAAACTGTGAACTTGAATACCTGGAGCGGCAATTAATACTTTTCCAAAGATCTGCTCAACCATTGAATATAAAAACATTTTGTCCATGCATCTCGTTAAAACTGTGAATGCGTCCTCTGGTGTTGTGATAACTGTTAAAAACATAAGAAAGAAAAACATTAATGTAATTATTTCAAAATTAGTATACCTACTATGTACCTATAATCAGTATCGGCTACTAAAGAATGCAAAAAAAAAGCAGATTTTATATTTCCAGTAAATCTGTTTGAGATTCAATGACAAGTTTGCCTTATCAGAGATTCGCCAAAAAGTGGATCAAAAATTTGTTTTTTTTTAATGGTAGATAAGGTGCAAACGAGCAGATGGTCCACCTGAAGGTAAGTGGCCATCATCGCCCATGGGCATCGGAAAAACAAGAGATACTCTCTTGTTTTGCCGATGCGTTGCATCCTCGAAGATAGAGTGGGAAGAATATTTAATGAAATTCAATTCAAATACGAAACAGAAAAAAAAATATACTTATTAAAAATCCTGACAGAGTGTATGCGCTATATCATTATCCTGATATTTGTCCATTTACTTCGTTTAATTAACAAACCGACTATAATAATATATTAATAATTGCATAAAAAGGTATTGAAGATTATTTTTAACATAATGACGTATGCTTATTATTATGCTTCCGCGTACAGTTTAGTTTAATTTGCATATTACTTACATTCTTATTATTCTATATAGTCTTTTCTGGAGTTTGAGTAGGGTATGACCCTGAGTTCTTTTTTGCGACTTTTTTTACTTCCACTTCGAAATTTTGTTGAAAAGAGCAACTTGTATCATATGGACTATATTTATGTAAAATATATTATCTATTAGTATAAGTATGTAAATACACACATATGTATGTATAGTTTTTCTGTACATGCATATTTTATATGTTAAATTATATTTATAGATATCTTATATTTTTTTTTCTTTTGGTTGCACTATCCCATATTTACTTGACAGCTCCTTTCGTCGAAGGTTGTCTGTTTAGAGATTGCTATTATAGCAATAAGACCGCCTTTGCATGCTCTTTGTATATTTTATTGTATTAATGTTTTGTATTTTTTTTCTCCATTTTTTTGTGTGCAATAAAGTGCTTATCTATCTATCTTGGTGCTCTGGAACTTTATTGCAGGAAATTGAATTTCCTATAATTGGGTTTTTTTTTTTCTATATCTCTTGCCAATTACGATAGGGGCATAAAAAGAGGATTTCATGAAAAAAATTGACTTAGTGACTATTACTCCGCCAGTTCGAATTACGAGTTAAGGCCGCAATGGACACCTTTGTAGAGCATTCAGTTCTGAAAAATCCTATTATTGACCAAGGTTATACCATAAAATGCTGAGAAGTTTGATTTTAATTTCTTATATTTTAAACGATTTCTTTGTACATCTTGGTCGAGACCTTAATATTAATGTTTAAAGTTCAAATTGTCAGAGATTCTTTTAGGCATTGCCACAAAAGTTTGAGTCAAATGGTCGCAAAACAGTCACCACAATATAGAAAATAGGCGTGAATAAATAATTGAATACATTACCATAAGTGACTATAGTTCCAGTAATAAATTTGGATACTCCTCCATTCTTGTTTGTATATTCTCCGATATAAATTATTCGATTCAACAGTTCTAAAAACATTTAAAAAAAATAAGACTTAATTAAAATACAAATACTAGTATTTGAAATATTAAATACAAAACGTAAATTTCCATTTTGTATTTAAATACTTTTGTTTTAAAAACATATTTCATCAATAAATTTGGTCATCATCAATAAATGAATATGATGAAGTATTCTTACTAATTCATCACGAATTGATAGGAATAGATGCCCGTTAAGTTAATATTTTATAGTCCATCCAAAATAGCTTGATACGGATGACGGCTTATAGAAAATTCTATGATATAACTTAACCAGCATATATATATGTGGGATTGTGGAGTAAGTGATAAGCAGTAATTTTTACACAAATCTTTTATTCACGTTTTACCGTAGATCACCCGTCTTGACAAGTCCCCAGATACCGATACCTTCAAATCGGTTTGCCAGTCACGAAGAGAAAAAAAAAAGTAAATATTCTTAAAATAAAGTGGAAAATTAATCAATATCCCACACGGCCATCCAACTCATTCATCTGACCCAGATGAACTATATCCATCGGTCCATGGTTTCATTAGATCTGCTGAGCTGGTGGTGTTAATAGGACCTTCACCATCTCCTAGCTTCCTTACGGCGTATCTATCATTTCGCTTCTTCGTGACAACTTCGTAAGGTCCTAAAAATTTAGGATACAGCTTGGTTCCTTGACTAAATTGCGTACGTTTGATAGCTACTAAGTCACCAACTTTGTAGTCTGTTGCTTCTTTTCTTTTTCTGTTGTAATTCATCATGTTCTCCTCTTGTATCTTCTTGATAGACTCTTTTGCCTTAATTCTTAGTTCATTTCTTTTATCATTGTACTTGTGGATAAATTCTTCTTCCAGCAATCTTCTAAGTTCTTCAGCTTAATCTTTCATTTTTAACTCCAAATAACAATTCAAATGGCGTCATACCTATACTTCTTGAAAAGGTGTTATTGATACAGCGCTGTACGCCTGACACTCGCTTATACCACTTTGTAGGATCATCAGCACTGAGTTTGCTCAAAACGCTAATTATAATCTGGTTGATTCTCTCAACCTGGCCATTTCCACGTGGCTGTCCAGTAGTTACATGACTTATACCCTCGGCTTTACAGTACTCTTGAAAATCAGTTGAAGTGAATGCAGCATTACGGTCAGTAACAATCATATGAGGTGAGCCAAAAGTCTGTTGTTGAATTCTCAATTTATCTAATGTTTCTTCGGTAGACAACGTTTTTGTAGGGTAAATCCAGGTGAATTTGGTGAATCCATCTACAATAGTCAGGATGTATTTATAGTTCTTATTGGTTGATGTTAACGGACCCAGATGATCGATATGATAAGTTGCTAATGGAGTATCTCCTTTGTCTAATGGGCGTAAGTATCCTTCTTTTTTGCCCTTCTTATGGGAAATTAGTATGCATTCCACACAGTTATCTATTACTTTTCTTATTTTGTCTTTTACGTTTTCTATATAATAATCTCTGTTAACAATTTCATGTTTCTTTCTTATAATCTCATTCTGCATTCTTTTTGGAATAACTATAAGCTTTGTGCCATCTTTCTCTTTATATAGTATCCCTCCTTCCAATACATAGTCTTCATAAGGTTCTTTTTCTAATATTTTCTTTATCAGGTATGTGTGTGAATCTTTATCTTGGGCTTTCTTCAGTCGAGCAGCTATTTCTGTAAGTAACATACAGACATGGTTTCTACTTAAAGCATCGGCGTGTTTATTATTATTGATAAATCTTTGAAATACTGACGGAGCCGTGCATAGGCCAAAAGGCATTTTCAGGAATTCATATTGACCACGAGGAGTCACAAATGAAGTATACTTTCTGCTATCTTCATGTACATTAACATGTAAAAATCCATTTGTCAAATCTAAGCTTGTAAAGAAATTTGCTCCCCTCAATCTGTCTATTTGATCTTCTATGAGTGGTAAAGGGAATCGATCTCTGATAATTTTCTTATTTAGTTTACGGTAGTCTATGCATAGTCTGTATGTTCCATTCTTCTTCTTTGCCAAAACCACAGGACTTCTGATTTGCTAGGTCTGATTATTTTTTGTTCCAGTCATTCTTCTATTTGTTCATCAACTACTTTCATTTCGAGAGGCGATAATCTCCGTGGATTCTGATAGATTGGATCTTCACTGGTAAGTACTATTTTCATCTCAACACTACTCTCTTTCTTCTCACCCCTAGGTTTATACTCTTCTACCATCTTCGTTATTTTTGCCATTACTTCTTTATTTTTTATATTGTTATCTTCTCTAATTATATTCTTATCTCCTTCTAATAAAGTTAAACAAAAAATCTTATCTAGAAATATGCCATCGGCAGTAAAATTTACTACAAATTCTTTTAGAATAGGATTCCCAAGTATAAGGTTTACTGGTATAGCACTATCTTGTATGACGTGAAGCTTCATGAAGGTAAAATAATTATCTACCTCAATTTCAGCCTCCAGTGTTCCTTCGGTACATATCACTTTCTCACCAATTCCCCTTAAACAAATTTGTGAATTCTTATTAAAGTCTAGGTTGTCTTTGAGAATTTCTTTAAGTGTCGAAGCCCTAATAAGGTTAACATCACTTCCTGTGTCTATTAATGCGGTTAGCATTACATTTTTAATTTTTATCTTCTTATACGGAGCCTGAACATTGTTGTCCATTAGATTTTCAGTACTGTTACAGATATTGAGTGTCTTCTTAGGTTTGTTCGGGCAATCGGTCCCTTTGAGACCGAAGCAATTGCATTTGAAAAACTTGATTCCTTTTGTGCATGTAGGAGCTTGATGATCTAGGTCACCACAGTTAAAACATCTCTTTACATTAAAATTCCTTCGTCCAGTAGCAGGATAGGTAGTCATCGTTGTGGGACGGGTCATCTTCTGCTTGAAATAACTGTAAATATCCAGCTTCTTACGGAATTCTTTGAGATTTGTTGCACCATATAGTATTGCTTTGTTAGATTCATTATCTCGGATACCATCAATCACATATTCGATAAGTGCAACATCTTCAATATTACCGTGAAGTGCACACTCCTTCATATGTAGAAAATATTGTTGATATGTCTCGTCTCTCTTCATTTGGCCTGAACTAAGCATCTTGTGTATAGCAGCACTATTTAATTTTGAACCAAATTCTTCATTGAGTTCACTCTTTAAATCTTCCCAACTCTTCACGTTTCTTAACGATCTCGAAAACAGCTTGGCAGTTTCAGTAAGCAGTCGCTTGGCATAAATTAGTTTTTCTATGTCGTTCCAGTTCATTAGCTGCGCGGTATCTTCAAATTCTTCAAACCATGTCCAAATTGGGTAAGTATCATCACCACTAAAGGCACTCATCGATTTTTCAATATCACTAAACGGAACATGGTGTGAATCCATTCGGTCTTCGGTTTTTTTTGAATCCATTTCTTTAATATCTCTTTTAGGTGGCATCTCAAACAGTAAGAACAAGTTCTTTCTTATCTTTTTAATTCTTGATAAAGTCGTAACTTCGTTAAATCTTCTTCTTTAAAATTAATTGCATTTTCTGCTTCTCCGAAATCAAATGTCGGTCCAACAGGTTTTCGGCCTCTTCAAGCGTCGGTAAAACATTCTAAACGTCGGTAAAACAGTTTCACAAAACTGGCGTGCCTCGTAATTAATCGAATTGTTTTTCGTAATTACTGCGTACTTTTTCTCACAAGCGTTTCTCTCCATCCCGGACGAGCCCCCAATAAAGTTGTGGGATTGTGGAGTAAGTGATAAGCAGTAATTTTTACACAAATCTTTTATTCACGTTTCAAAAAATATGGATATATATATGGTGCTTTCGTTTGACAACACAATTAATCTTTGTTTTTCGAACATACAAATTCAGTAGTGGAACCAATGATGGACAGGGAACAAACAAATTGCAGAATCAGGACTAATTGCTTCGACATAATCATAAAATATATATATTTATTGGGGGCAACTAATTCTGTTTAATATATGATATGACGTGAAAAATAACGTGATTGTTTAAAAAAAACTTAGTGATAAAATCCATAAAAGTATTTTATTTGAATAATAAAGTGTTTTGGAAATATGTATTTTGCATTTTGTATTTAAAATAATAAATACAAAAAGTACTTGAATACTTTTTATAAATTATTTTGCACACCTTTGGTTAATAAAGACTTTCCTTACCTTTTAAATTCATTCCGTGTACTACCATTTCGGTAAACGATATCACATTTGGAATAGTCGGTACCGCTGGATTTATACGTAAACACATAAACCGGTATAAATAATACATAAAAGTTAACATAGTTATTATTAGCAAATAATAAAACATGATTAAATTTCTAATTTAAAACACATGTGATCAGCAGGACTACTGGATTGTGTTTACGGTAAATTATTCGTCAAAAAAATATAAGTGGAAAAAGCCAATTAATGGTCGAGGTCAATGCATTTTCGCAGGCAAACTTGTTTGGTTGGATAAAAAAAATCGTGTTGTTTCACTCATTTGTTTGTATATGTTGACATGGTTAGTCTGCTTTTCCACTAAAAATAGGCAATGATGTGTGTAGCGAAGTGTAACTATATCGAGCTAACTCTATAAAATATATACATAGAATACATAAAAATATAAATAAATAACGCAAGAGGAACACGGCAAGTCAATAACGTTAAAGCATTTATAAAATATTTAATCAGGCTTGTGATCGTCTAGTTAGGACCCTTAATACGTTGTGTAAATAATAACCATCAAAGTTCTTTTAGAGTATCAGAGGCATGAGTTCAATAGGTCATAAAAATGACTCTATTAAATAAGATTACTAAATAATTTTTAGAGATTTGTATCTACATGAATATTACACTACACACTAGAATAATCTTACCTTTTCAGATAAATTTCGTACAATTTTAAAGGCATTATCTTGTTCTTTCTTTAGAGTGGACCAATTAAATATAAAGTCTATCAAAAGCCAAGGACGCCTGAACCTTTCTATAAATAAATCTAACATTCTTACTGTACTATTGATATACTCCTCAGATATTTCTTTATTATTTGCTCCAATCATTGTCTCTGTAAATTAAATTAAGAGAAGTTTCAAAATTATTATCGTTATCATAATCATAATTTTAACACATTACTGAGCCCAAGTCTCCTCTTAAATAAATAACCCTTGAGGGGACGGGTTAGAATACATTTCCTCTTTGAGTGACTTGCGACCACCAGCATGAGAATCTGACCCCAAAATGTCTGTCGTGTTCCTGCCGGATGTGTAACTTGTTCCTTCTTCATCACATTAATACCGTGATTCTATTACTCTGGGTTCTCACAGAGTCGACTGAAACGTAGCATTTTTCTTTACATTCCCTCTCCTATCGCCGTCTTCGAGGTGACAACGCATCGGCAAAACAAGAGATACTTTTTTGCATTGCCGATGTCCATGGGCGAAAGTGGCCAATTAACATCAGATGAGCCGTCTTCTCGTTTGGCCTTTAATGTTTGTGTATTTAACCATTCTAGCCAAATGCAGGACTACTCCTGCATTTGGCTAGAATATTACACAACCTTGAGAACGAAATTGTCACACCTGTATGTTTTCTCATTATGATTTATTTCACCGTTAAAGCAAGCTATCTTTAATTGCAAAATTGGAAAATAAAAGATTCTGGAATCCAAATCTGAACCTCCTGAGTAGCACATAAAACTCCCACCACCACAAGGATATCACTGCTATAAGACCCATCAATTTGAACATCTACTTCTAATAAGGTAAATAAAAACTAAATTTTTCCCTTCATGGGGAATGAATCTTTCGAATCCTCTGGATTTTGAATCTAACGGCATTTTTATCAGACATTCACCATTTATTAAAGATTTAACTGCAAAATAATACTTACTGCATACAATTTCCAATATATTCCTTACAATAACATCATGAAAATCGATTTCTATATTGACCTTGCTATTCTATGATTTCTATATAGACATTGAGGATACCAAAACTTTTGCTTGTTGATGGTAAATATCAATGTAATCGTCTAATATTTTTGGTTTGAATGACACGTCGAGGAATCGGCGATTTCGTTTCCAAACATGCACTGTAAATGTAAGATTTATATTAGCGCTTAATATGTCCATGGGATACAACGATTTTTCTCTGCCACCAGGAGAGCATCTCATAAGTAATATCGCCCTTTTTGATGATAGGGAATCTTTTCCCCGACGGGATCGGCTTGCTCGTATGTAGGTTCTGTCATAAAACAAAATATCTAGGTCCCAATTAACCCATTTTCATTGTATTTTATTATAAAAAACTGTGAACTTGAATACCTGGAGCGGCAATTAATACTTTTCCAAAGATCTGCTCAACCATTGAATATAAAAACATTTTGTCCATGCATCTCGTTAAAACTGTGAATGCGTCCTCTGGTGTTGTGATAACTGTTAAAAACATAAGAAAGAAAAACATTAATGTAATTATTTCAAAATTAGTATACCTACTATGTACCTATAATCAGTATCGGCTACTAAAGAATGCAAAAAAAAAGCAGATTTTATATTTCCAGTAAATCTGTTTGAGATTCAATGACAAGTTTGCCTTATCAGAGATTCGCCAAAAAGTGGATCAAAAATTTGTTTTTTTTTAATGGTAGATAAGGTGCAAACGAGCAGATGGTCCACCTGAAGGTAAGTGGCCATCATCGCCCATGGGCATCGGAAAAACAAGAGATACTCTCTTGTTTTGCCGATGCGTTGCATCCTCGAAGATAGAGTGGGAAGAATATTTAATGAAATTCAATTCAAATACGAAACAGAAAAAAAAATATACTTATTAAAAATCCTGACAGAGTGTATGCGCTATATCATTATCCTGATATTTGTCCATTTACTTCGTTTAATTAACAAACCGACTATAATAATATATTAATAATTGCATAAAAAGGTATTGAAGATTATTTTTAACATAATGACGTATGCTTATTATTATGCTTCCGCGTACAGTTTAGTTTAATTTGCATATTACTTACATTCTTATTATTCTATATAGTCTTTTCTGGAGTTTGAGTAGGGTATGACCCTGAGTTCTTTTTTGCGACTTTTTTTACTTCCACTTCGAAATTTTGTTGAAAAGAGCAACTTGTATCATATGGACTATATTTATGTAAAATATATTATCTATTAGTATAAGTATGTAAATACACACATATGTATGTATAGTTTTTCTGTACATGCATATTTTATATGTTAAATTATATTTATAGATATCTTATATTTTTTTTTCTTTTGGTTGCACTATCCCATATTTACTTGACAGCTCCTTTCGTCGAAGGTTGTCTGTTTAGAGATTGCTATTATAGCAATAAGACCGCCTTTGCATGCTCTTTGTATATTTTATTGTATTAATGTTTTGTATTTTTTTTCTCCATTTTTTTGTGTGCAATAAAGTGCTTATCTATCTATCTTGGTGCTCTGGAACTTTATTGCAGGAAATTGAATTTCCTATAATTGGGTTTTTTTTTTTCTATATCTCTTGCCAATTACGATAGGGGCATAAAAAGAGGATTTCATGAAAAAAATTGACTTAGTGACTATTACTCCGCCAGTTCGAATTACGAGTTAAGGCCGCAATGGACACCTTTGTAGAGCATTCAGTTCTGAAAAATCCTATTATTGACCAAGGTTATACCATAAAATGCTGAGAAGTTTGATTTTAATTTCTTATATTTTAAACGATTTCTTTGTACATCTTGGTCGAGACCTTAATATTAATGTTTAAAGTTCAAATTGTCAGAGATTCTTTTAGGCATTGCCACAAAAGTTTGAGTCAAATGGTCGCAAAACAGTCACCACAATATAGAAAATAGGCGTGAATAAATAATTGAATACATTACCATAAGTGACTATAGTTCCAGTAATAAATTTGGATACTCCTCCATTCTTGTTTGTATATTCTCCGATATAAATTATTCGATTCAACAGTTCTAAAAACATTTAAAAAAAATAAGACTTAATTAAAATACAAATACTAGTATTTGAAATATTAAATACAAAACGTAAATTTCCATTTTGTATTTAAATACTTTTGTTTTAAAAACATATTTCATCAATAAATTTGGTCATCATCAATAAATGAATATGATGAAGTATTCTTACTAATTCATCACGAATTGATAGGAATAGATGCCCGTTAAGTTAATATTTTATAGTCCATCCAAAATAGCTTGATACGGATGACGGCTTATAGAAAATTCTATGATATAACTTAACCAGCATATATATATGTGGGATTGTGGAGTAAGTGATAATCAGTAATTTTTACACAAATCTTTTATTCACGTTTTACCGTAGATCACCCGTCTTGACAAGTCCCCAGATACCGATACCTTCAAATCGGTTTGCCAGTCACGAAGAGAAAAAAAAAAGTAAATATTCTTAAAATAAAGTGGAAAATTAATCAATATCCCACACGGCCATCCAACTCATTCATCTGACCCAGATGAACTATATCCATCGGTCCATGGTTTCATTAGATCTGCTGAGCTGGTGGTGTTAATAGGACCTTCACCATCTCCTAGCTTCCTTACGGCGTATCTATCATTTCGCTTCTTCGTGACAACTTCGTAAGGTCCTAAAAATTTAGGATACAGCTTGGTTCCTTGACTAAATTGCGTACGTTTGATAGCTACTAAGTCACCAACTTTGTAGTCTGTTGCTTCTTTTCTTTTTCTGTTGTAATTCATCATGTTCTCCTCTTGTATCTTCTTGATAGACTCTTTTGCCTTAATTCTTAGTTCATTTCTTTTATCATTGTACTTGTGGATAAATTCTTCTTCCAGCAATCTTCTAAGTTCTTCAGCTTAATCTTTCATTTTTAACTCCAAATAACAATTCAAATGGCGTCATACCTATACTTCTTGAAAAGGTGTTATTGATACAGCGCTGTACGCCTGACACTCGCTTATACCACTTTGTAGGATCATCAGCACTGAGTTTGCTCAAAACGCTAATTATAATCTGGTTGATTCTCTCAACCTGGCCATTTCCACGTGGCTGTCCAGTAGTTACATGACTTATACCCTCGGCTTTACAGTACTCTTGAAAATCAGTTGAAGTGAATGCAGCATTACGGTCAGTAACAATCATATGAGGTGAGCCAAAAGTCTGTTGTTGAATTCTCAATTTATCTAATGTTTCTTCGGTAGACAACGTTTTTGTAGGGTAAATCCAGGTGAATTTGGTGAATCCATCTACAATAGTCAGGATGTATTTATAGTTCTTATTGGTTGATGTTAACGGACCCAGATGATCGATATGATAAGTTGCTAATGGAGTATCTCCTTTGTCTAATGGGCGTAAGTATCCTTCTTTTTTGCCCTTCTTATGGGAAATTAGTATGCATTCCACACAGTTATCTATTACTTTTCTTATTTTGTCTTTTACGTTTTCTATATAATAATCTCTGTTAACAATTTCATGTTTCTTTCTTATAATCTCATTCTGCATTCTTTTTGGAATAACTATAAGCTTTGTGCCATCTTTCTCTTTATATAGTATCCCTCCTTCCAATACATAGTCTTCATAAGGTTCTTTTTCTAATATTTTCTTTATCAGGTATGTGTGTGAATCTTTATCTTGGGCTTTCTTCAGTCGAGCAGCTATTTCTGTAAGTAACATACAGACATGGTTTCTACTTAAAGCATCGGCGTGTTTATTATTATTGATAAATCTTTGAAATACTGACGGAGCCGTGCATAGGCCAAAAGGCATTTTCAGGAATTCATATTGACCACGAGGAGTCACAAATGAAGTATACTTTCTGCTATCTTCATGTACATTAACATGTAAAAATCCATTTGTCAAATCTAAGCTTGTAAAGAAATTTGCTCCCCTCAATCTGTCTATTTGATCTTCTATGAGTGGTAAAGGGAATCGATCTCTGATAATTTTCTTATTTAGTTTACGGTAGTCTATGCATAGTCTGTATGTTCCATTCTTCTTCTTTGCCAAAACCACAGGACTTCTGATTTGCTAGGTCTGATTATTTTTTGTTCCAGTCATTCTTCTATTTGTTCATCAACTACTTTCATTTCGAGAGGCGATAATCTCCGTGGATTCTGATAGATTGGATCTTCACTGGTAAGTACTATTTTCATCTCAACACTACTCTCTTTCTTCTCACCCCTAGGTTTATACTCTTCTACCATCTTCGTTATTTTTGCCATTACTTCTTTATTTTTTATATTGTTATCTTCTCTAATTATATTCTTATCTCCTTCTAATAAAGTTAAACAAAAAATCTTATCTAGAAATATGCCATCGGCAGTAAAATTTACTACAAATTCTTTTAGAATAGGATTCCCAAGTATAAGGTTTACTGGTATAGCACTATCTTGTATGACGTGAAGCTTCATGAAGGTAAAATAATTATCTACCTCAATTTCAGCCTCCAGTGTTCCTTCGGTACATATCACTTTCTCACCAATTCCCCTTAAACAAATTTGTGAATTCTTATTAAAGTCTAGGTTGTCTTTGAGAATTTCTTTAAGTGTCGAAGCCCTAATAAGGTTAACATCACTTCCTGTGTCTATTAATGCGGTTAGCATTACATTTTTAATTTTTATCTTCTTATACGGAGCCTGAACATTGTTGTCCATTAGATTTTCAGTACTGTTACAGATATTGAGTGTCTTCTTAGGTTTGTTCGGGCAATCGGTCCCTTTGAGACCGAAGCAATTGCATTTGAAAAACTTGATTCCTTTTGTGCATGTAGGAGCTTGATGATCTAGGTCACCACAGTTAAAACATCTCTTTACATTAAAATTCCTTCGTCCAGTAGCAGGATAGGTAGTCATCGTTGTGGGACGGGTCATCTTCTGCTTGAAATAACTGTAAATATCCAGCTTCTTACGGAATTCTTTGAGATTTGTTGCACCATATAGTATTGCTTTGTTAGATTCATTATCTCGGATACCATCAATCACATATTCGATAAGTGCAACATCTTCAATATTACCGTGAAGTGCACACTCCTTCATATGTAGAAAATATTGTTGATATGTCTCGTCTCTCTTCATTTGGCCTGAACTAAGCATCTTGTGTATAGCAGCACTATTTAATTTTGAACCAAATTCTTCATTGAGTTCACTCTTTAAATCTTCCCAACTCTTCACGTTTCTTAACGATCTCGAAAACAGCTTGGCAGTTTCAGTAAGCAGTCGCTTGGCATAAATTAGTTTTTCTATGTCGTTCCAGTTCATTAGCTGCGCGGTATCTTCAAATTCTTCAAACCATGTCCAAATTGGGTAAGTATCATCACCACTAAAGGCACTCATCGATTTTTCAATATCACTAAACGGAACATGGTGTGAATCCATTCGGTCTTCGGTTTTTTTTGAATCCATTTCTTTAATATCTCTTTTAGGTGGCATCTCAAACAGTAAGAACAAGTTCTTTCTTATCTTTTTAATTCTTGATAAAGTCGTAACTTCGTTAAATCTTCTTCTTTAAAATTAATTGCATTTTCTGCTTCTCCGAAATCAAATGTCGGTCCAACAGGTTTTCGGCCTCTTCAAGCGTCGGTAAAACATTCTAAACGTCGGTAAAACAGTTTCACAAAACTGGCGTGCCTCGTAATTAATCGAATTGTTTTTCGTAATTACTGCGTACTTTTTCTCACAAGCGTTTCTCTCCATCCCGGACGAGCCCCCAATAAAGTTGTGGGATTGTGGAGTAAGTGATAAGCAGTAATTTTTACACAAATCTTTTATTCACGTTTCAAAAAATATGGATATATATATGGTGCTTTCGTTTGACAACACAATTAATCTTTGTTTTTCGAACATACAAATTCAGTAGTGGAACCAATGATGGACAGGGAACAAACAAATTGCAGAATCAGGACTAATTGCTTCGACATAATCATAAAATATATATATTTATTGGGGGCAACTAATTCTGTTTAATATATGATATGACGTGAAAAATAACGTGATTGTTTAAAAAAAACTTAGTGATAAAATCCATAAAAGTATTTTATTTGAATAATAAAGTGTTTTGGAAATATGTATTTTGCATTTTGTATTTAAAATAATAAATACAAAAAGTACTTGAATACTTTTTATAAATTATTTTGCACACCTTTGGTTAATAAAGACTTTCCTTACCTTTTAAATTCATTCCGTGTACTACCATTTCGGTAAACGATATCACATTTGGAATAGTCGGTACCGCTGGATTTATACGTAAACACATAAACCGGTATAAATAATACATAAAAGTTAACATAGTTATTATTAGCAAATAATAAAACATGATTAAATTTCTAATTTAAAACACATGTGATCAGCAGGACTACTGGATTGTGTTTACGGTAAATTATTCGTCAAAAAAATATAAGTGGAAAAAGCCAATTAATGGTCGAGGTCAATGCATTTTCGCAGGCAAACTTGTTTGGTTGGATAAAAAAAATCGTGTTGTTTCACTCATTTGTTTGTATATGTTGACATGGTTAGTCTGCTTTTCCACTAAAAATAGGCAATGATGTGTGTAGCGAAGTGTAACTATATCGAGCTAACTCTATAAAATATATACATAGAATACATAAAAATATAAATAAATAACGCAAGAGGAACACGGCAAGTCAATAACGTTAAAGCATTTATAAAATATTTAATCAGGCTTGTGATCGTCTAGTTAGGACCCTTAATACGTTGTGTAAATAATAACCATCAAAGTTCTTTTAGAGTATCAGAGGCATGAGTTCAATAGGTCATCGAAGAAGATAAATTAAATAAAGATCGATTTGCATTTTATTAAATTAATGTAATAACGATGTTGTGATGACGCATACATGTATGTCGGGGATTTTAAAACGATGTGAAAGGAGATGGAAGGAGGAAGGTGGGGAATATTGGGGAACACTAAAAGGGGGTGATGGTAATGAGTGGAATATTGGGTAAAAGCAACGCAGATACTTCTACTGAACCGATAAATGATCAAATATGATTTCTAACAATTACAAGAGAAACCTAAGCAGTGCCTTGGACTTGTGACCAGGTTGGACAGCACTTCCACACTACACTGCACTTGACACTATCACTAGCACTACTTAAATGATGTTCACTTCTTGAGAGACCGCGCACGACTAAGACTTCAGTTAGACTGTCGATCGCATATAAAGGGTCGAGGGAAGAGACTGTCAAAACAACGGAAGTGACTACTACCCCACGCCAACGCCATAGACAACGATAGCGATTCGATTAATCGATAATCTTTTACTATGCTCCGACATGTATAATAATTTTATAAATAATGACATCAGAAGGATGTTAGTGATAAAGAAGATAGCTGAAGGAGTCTCTCCCTTCCTCTTATAATATTTAAATATAAAAGAGAAAAGGGGTCGGCAGCCCCACACCCGCCACCGACAATGGGTTCCAACCAAATCGTGAACCCTCCAGGATAGAAGGTGGGAGCTATTTATAGTGCGCCTACACTTTTGATGCTACATTAGCAAGGACCGAAGTCTGGGTAATACAGTCAAGACTGCAGTGTTGAAAGCCGAAGCCTTAGTAAATCAGCCGAAGCTGTAATAATAAAACGTGTGAGCCTTGTGATGGAAATGAATCCATTAAAACAGCAAAGCTGCAAGGTGTCCGAAGACAAAGGGACAAGCCCTGGTTATAAATAAAGTGATAAATAAATCACTGGTTCAAACATCAGTTTGTAAGAACTCACAGCACTTAGGCGGCTGATTGCAAGGAATGCACATATTCATATTCACATAAATGTGTTATCGTTGCCACCGGAGTGGATATCGTTGCAGCCGTAGCTGATAATCGTTGCAGCCGGAGCTGATAAAATGTTGCCACCGAAGTGGATATTGTTGCAGCCGGAGCTGATAAGTAAAAACCACCGTAGTGGATAACTCGTTGCAGCCGTAGCTGATAATCGTTGCAGCCTTAGCTGATATAAATATGTGTTATGGTCCACCTTAGTGGAATGTAAAATATGATATATGTACAACTCGCTTACAAAAAGCAACATATGAACTCTCATTTAGCATAATTTTTAACTTAATCCTAGAGTATAAAAAGGTACATGAATATTCTTAAATGTATAATTAATAATAATTTAAAATACAAGTCGGCGCGTAAGTGTTAGGCGGGGAGTGTTTCAAATTGAATAATAAGGACGTCTTTAAGCCTACACCTTGGTCACAAGTCCAATATGTATAACCAAACTATATAACCCAAACACCCCCACACCCCCTCTAAATGTTTTCAATATAAATTCTTCTTTCAAACAACCAAACAAAGCGTCATCAAAAATGTGTTCAGTAGTTTTAGAGAAGAGTATAGAGCGGGCAATTTATCTAAGACTAGTTTCTGCCCGCGGCTTTCTTCCCATAAACTTCTGAAATGAGGTTCACATTGAATTGCATTTGAAGGACATTCGCTCACGGAAACGTATCCATTATGTTATTCTAGCTTACAAAGTATCTGTATGCACAATTATTTCATTTAAATCTGTTTTTATGTAAATATCTCTCTTCTATTCCATAGGACTTTTTTTTTTCGGGATAATATGTGAACAATTTGTTAATTCATTCAAATCTGTTCAGCCATTTCTGTGCAATTGAAAATCGCCATCCTAACTTTAACATTTATGACATCACTAGAATGTGAGACAGTGTGAGCTCCAGCGTCCATTATGCCGTAGGTTAAAAATGTAGTACATTTATGAAGGGTTAAGCTGTATTTTAGTTACTGTCCCGACACTTCCATCCCAATCTTGGATGCTTGGAATACCGGCAATGTACATCCATTAAGATAATTTCTCCCACGCACGTGCAAGTTGTCTAATTATCTGTCTCCAGCGATTTTTCCAGAGCGTTATAATATAGGGGTTTTAAAACGTTGAAAAATCTTTTTCGAAATTAGGGAGTCTTCCTGATGTGAAGCATGACATTATCCAGGATGTATCACGCCTACTTAGTAGGTACCTGATCACTCTGGTTTTGAAGGCTCCAACGTTTATCTATCAGGAGACACAGAGTACGGCAGATCATTCCACACTTTCGCAGTGCGAATAATTAAGGTGGATTCATTTGGCAAGCAAGGCCAAGCTGGCCTCCAAAAAACTAGGTGTGATCAGCCGAGCCAGACAGTTCTTCACGCCCCAGCACCGATTGACGCTATATAAAGCGCAGGTTGGCGCATATGGAGTACTGTTCTCATCTCTGGGCTGGTGCACCTAAGTATCAGCTTGAACCCTTTGATCGCATTCAACGGATTGTCGGGTCCCGGTGTTGCATTCACGGCTGAACCCCTTGGCACTGCGTAGAGACGTATCTTCATTGTGCGTCTTTCATTGTATCGCATATATCAAGGGGTGCTCCGAAGAGCTTTTCCATTTGATCCCTGCCACCAAATTCCACCATCGCACTGCACGCCATAGACTTAAATATCTTCCTCAACATCTGGATGTATGGCGTGCCTCAACAGTGCGCTTTTGTAGAACGAAGAATGGAATGATCTACCTTCGGCGGTACATCCGGAACATTACGACATGGGGACCTTCAAAACTCGCATATATCTCCACCTTAAAGGCCGGCAACGCTCCTGTAACTCCTCAATTGTTGTAGGAATCCGTGGGCAGCGGTGATTACTTAACACTAGGTAACCCGACTAGCGTTTGCCTTCCTATTTTATAAAAAAAGCGTTTGTTACGTACACGAGGTATTTCTACCATGTACCGATGTCGCTTTGGTCGCGATGGTCTGACTGTTCGATGGAAGACTATTGGTAGTAATAGTAAGCAGTAGTAGCTGACTGCCGGAGGCTATGTTTCTTTATAGGTGCAATGTAGTTGTCTTCAAACTGAAGTATAGAACACTCTGGTTATGCAGAGTTATAGCTACCGGTACGTAAGTATAGGTTTCAGCATGCTCACAATGGGCAACTTTCCTCCATTATTTTTTTGTGTTCGTACTAGTGTAGACCGTATCGTTGTTTAGCGTTGGCCTGTAATTTTTAAAAACGCCGGCAACGTGAAAGATGTACATGGCGAGGGTGACAAAATCAATGTTGGAATCTTATATGCTTTTTTTTGTCCTCAGAAAGTAGATTGGGAAGTGGAATTAACAGTGGTAATCGGTAAAAAGGCGAGTAACGTGAAAGCTGCTAACGCATTTGATTATGTTCTTGGATACACCGTAGCTCAGGACATCAGCGCTAGAGATTGGCAGAAGGCGAAGAATGGAGGACAGTTTTTACTTGGAAAGGTAAGAGAAAGTTTCCCTAGATAATACTTTTCTGTAAAATCAATCATTTTAACCCATTAAGGCTGCGTTTCCTCCCGAAATGAACCAGGATGTGTTGGTAGTTAAGTCAAAACGTGAAAAAAAGATGTATTTTTTAATTCAATCAGAGATAATTTTAGTCTCAATTAAGCAATTTACAGTTCAGTGACACGATGACGTCATGATGAATGTCGTTGTAGAAAAGAAATATTTCTATAGCTAACATGACTTATGACAATATAAGTAGCAAGTATTTAAGTATGACCGACTTCAAAAAAGGAGAGGCGTCTAATTTTCTTTTTATTCTTTTATCCTTTAAAATTTAAATTAAATACTTTAAGTTACTAATAATTAATATTTTATTCTCATTATTTGTCTGAATGTTTTATTTTGAAGATATACCAAGGAATTCTTCAAAATGTACTTGCAACTAATATTGTAAACATGAAAGTGTCTCTGAATGTTTCTTACGCTTAAACCACTGAACTAATTTTGATGAAATTTGGCACAAAGATATTCGAGAACTTGGCGAAGGACATAAGCTATGCATTATTGCGAAATAAGGTTGAAAAAGGGGATGAAGTGCATGTCGAGCTGTATACCCGTGTTTATCTTTGGGAATTAGTCATATATAAATTACATTTATGTTGAAAATTAAATATGGCAATAGGGAATGAATATTCACCAGGACGAAGCCAGGGCAGTTTGACTAGTAGAAAAAGCAAATGTTATTTTTGTGAAATAAAAAATTACAATTGCATAAATCTAGATAACCATTGCATTTATCTAATCTGTAGTTTTAGTCTCAAGTGACATTATCAGAAGTGTGACATTATAACAATATTACATAAGTGTTTACTTTTGTAAATACTTTTTCATCCCACCATCTTGGAAAGAGTATTTTTGCTTTTCGATAATCTGGGTAGAACTAGAAGGAAAAAAAAACTAGTAGAAATAAAAAATTGAAGTCTTGCGTTCATATTTATATTCAATTGGATATTTTATTGACTCTCACAAGGTCATTGGTAGTTTGACTATCATAGCTTATGTATATACTTAAATGATTTGTTGTGACGTGGAGCAGTAGTGTTACTTAAACGCCGTATGTAAGCCAGATCTCAATAATACAGTTTGGTCTTTTTGAATATTCAAAAATGCATAACATGTGTTCAAGTTTTTACTTCTGCCGGCACTCCCTCAGTGCAACCCCATTTTTATTTTTATGTTTTTATTCTATAATGGAAAGCGCAAAGGTGTTACACCGTACAGCCTTGTCTTAACTTATCCTTTCCACGTCTTGAAAATTCATCATAATAATGATTTTATATTTTTAATCTACACAAAAAATTTAATGAGGTGAATTTATAGCAAATTACCCTTCGACTGAAACTCTGATACAGTCGAGTATTCGATCGATTTAAAATAATCGATATCTACTATATTCAGTGTAAGCAATGTCAGTGTGTTGCCATGGTTATAAGATTGTTATAGTTGTCAACAGAGATGTGCAAAATAGTTAATAAAAACTATTCAAATACTAAATGCAGAATACATATTTCCAAAATACTTTATTCAAATAAACTTTAAAAATTACTTTTATAGGTTTATAAGAATTTGCCTTTATTTTGTTACTAAGTTTTTTTTTCACACAATCACATTCTTTGTCACGTCATATTATAGTATCAAGTATATTGGAATCATTTATACTTGGAATCAAGTAATTGATTCCCATCTCAATACATATATTGCAATATTTTGTTCATTTACCAGAATATCGATTCGTATTCAAAACACAGTGACAAACATAATGTTAATACTAGAAACAGAAATAAACTTGTAACGCCGTACTATCGTCTCCACAAAGTCAGTAATAGCTTCATGGGGCTTGGTATATTAGACTTGCCTCTTCAATAATTTAAAACTCGGATCAAGAAGTCATTAATATATAAAGCATACTATAATGTACAGGATTACTTAAATGATGAGAATGCTTGGAATCTAAGTGACGTTGACTCTCAAGCTAAATCATTTGTATAACAATTTATGTAAACATGGCTTTTTGAAAAGAGCTACTGTTGAGTTTCTGGCCGGCTCTTCTCAACAGAAAACTGCTTTCCGAGCTGGCGGTAGCTTCAGACAAACTGACTGACCGACTAATTTTTGACGTATCAAAAGTACTAATTGCAATAAAATATTTTGAGTTTGAGTTTGATGGACAATCGATAACTTATGATTATATTAGCAATAGTGAAAATATATAAATACTGATTCTCCAATTTGATTGTTCCTTGTCCATCACTGGTTCCACTACTTTATTTGTACATACGAAAAACAGACTACTTGTTTTGTGAAACGAAAATACCATAGAAGCTGATTAAAAGTTATATCATGCTACCATCCGTATCAAGCTACGAACATCTATTACCCATCAGAACAGTATTGCCATAGTGAGAATAGTTTATCACATTCATTTATTGATGATGACAAAATTTATTAATGTCAAAATGTATTTTGCATTTTGCAAATACAAAATGGAAATAGGTATTTTGTATTTAGTATTTTGTATTTCAAATACATGTATTTGCAAAATGTTACATTTCTGGTTATCAAAATATATTAATATTGTCACACAGCTCTCTAGTTAGCAATGAGCTGATCGTCTTCAAACCTCTGACCAGATCTTCACAATGCATAGCTAAGAACCATCACGATTAAATTACCTTTCAAACAAATAAAACTTCATCACAATCGGTGCATTATCTTGGAAGCTATGATCCTACAAACTTATAATTCCTCTTTAATTTCAGTCAATGGACACATTTTGCCCAATAGGACCGTGCATCACCACAAGTGATGAGATCGGTGATCCTCAAAACTTGGAGATAAAGTGCAGCATCAATGGTGTCTTGAAGCAGAGCAGCAACACTAATCAGTTGGTGCACAAAATACCTGATGTCATCGAGAGATTGAGCTCGTGAGTATATTAGTCGATCCGCCATAGCTTCGTTGGGCTAAAACATGCAGCAAATAAACAAAAAAATTCTTTCACTTTTAAGTTATACTAGCGATATCTAGTATCTAATAGTAATTTGTTTTTTTTTTAATTCTTCTATTCCTAATGACGTCATATGCGTGTGACAGAACTTTTCTTCTACAACAGAAAATTGATTTGCAAAAAAATGTTTGGAAGTTTTGTTACTCAATCACATAAAAACGGCTGAACGTATATTGATGAAATTTAGCAAATAGATACTTCATAACCTGCATTAGCTCTAGGCTATTTTTTATCCCGGAAAAATCATAGTTCTTACGGGATAACAATATGTTTATTGAACGACTGAATATTTTATATCATCATTTACATTTTTCTAAGTCCAAGTGTCTTGGTGCCATTCAACTATTAAGTAAGATCTATTGGGGAGTGGTGGGGAGTCTTTGCTTCGCTTATCTTTGATGACATGGGGGATGGAGGGACATGGAGATTACGTCACCTATAAAAAAGTAAAGAGTACCTTAATAAGAAATTGAAAATTACATGGTAGGTATACCATTGTTTACGTCAACATGAAACAGGGGGTTTAGGGCTTTGATGACTCTTTTTGACAGGAGGACGAGGGGGTTGATAATTGTAAAAATTCTGCTTACGTAATACTTGAACGCCCCCCTTCTAGTGATACAAAGTGTAACAAAAATCACGTGTTTTATACAACGACTAGCCGACCCTTGCGACTTTGTTCACGCGTAGCTCCGCTCCTATTGGTCTTAGCGTAATGATATATAGCCTAAAGCCTTCCTCGATAAATGGCCTATCTAACACTGAAAGAATTTTTCAAATCGGGCCAGTAGTTCCTGAGATTAAAGCGTTCAAGCAAACAAACAAACTCTTCAGCTTTACATATTAGTATAGATAAATCGTTTCTTTAGTAATTTAGTAAATGTAACTGAAGAGTTAAATGAATTATAATTTCCAGGGTAATGACGTTACTGCCAGGAGATATAATATTGACAGGCACACCCGGAGGCGTTGGCATGTATCGCTCTCCACCAGAATATCTACAGCCTGGAGATGTGATCCAAAGCGAGATACAAAATATTGGCGTTTTGGAGATAAAAGTTGAAAAATTCTAAACATGGTTAAGATAAAATGTTTTTGACTATATGAATTTATATCATATATTTAATAAAATGTTATTATATGTTGGTGTTTTATTTAATTTGCTAGTCGATCCGTGTGACGTCGTCCACGTAATGTTTAGAATTAAAAATCATAATTGTGAGCAGAACTTGAAGATAAATATATAATTTATTCAATTAACCCATATCCCTTCAGCTACGTCTGTACCACTAACACAGCACGATTCTACAGGAACTGCCCATTTTTACGGGATAAAAAGTACCCTATTTATTAATACACTTATAAAGTATCCATTTACCAAATTTCAAAGTTCAGATGTTTTAACGTAATGCGTTCAAAAACAGACAAATTTTAAAAATTGTTTTTACCCGACTACTAAGCCAAAAGGAAGGGTAATGATTTTGGCAGTTCATGTATGTATACGGTTCTGCCTTGACCATTTTTATACCTACGTATTTCTGGGTTTGTTGTTGTTTCGACCTTTTTAAACCACTTTTTTAAGTAGTCGGGTTATAGTTTATTTTAATCTTTATTTTTCTATTAATTTTGTTCTATTACTTATTTCGCACGACTTTTACTATTTTTTTCAAATATTTCTAATGTACAGACATGACATGTTTACTATTTTATCAACCGACTTCCTTAAAAAGGGAGTAGGTTCTATGTTCGTCTGTATGTGAACATACAGTTTCGATTTCTCCGTCAATTGTGGACCGATTTTCAAAATTCTTTTTAACCCGACTACGGCGAAGCCAAAAGGTATCTATGTATGTATATTTGTATGTTCCACTCTAGCGCCTAAACTATTGAACCAATTTTCATAAATGAGGTGTCAATAGATTCGTAATAACGGCGTGGGTGACGTAGGCTATAAAAATTTTATGATTTTTTTTATAATGGAAATTATATCTCAGATTCTAACCTCGAAAAAATTAAACTGAGCTAATCATCATGTGTTTAGTATCAAAAGAAAGGTCTTGGCGAGTACATTACAAATATGTATATATATGTTATTGTTTAAAATGGGGTCGTATAGTCCGCACGGTCCTATCGTTGCAGTTATTCACTCGTTTAAGCAAATAAAAACCAACATTACGTTACAATATGAGATTGTAGGTTATCTCGATCGAGAAACGGAAAACTATTAAATAAAAAAATAAAGTTTAAAAACTATAACCCGACTACGTAAAAAAGTGGGCTAAAAAGGACGAAACAAGAAAATAATTCAGACAGAAACACAGAAATGCATTGCAGACAACTGCCTCTATGGATAATTGATTAAATATCTAACACTAAAAGGAGAAAAATAAAATACTTATTGAAAAAAAATTGAACTGATTTCAAAGAACTTTTCGCTTAGATCTTTTAACGCAACGGATTTTAATGCGGTTTTTATCAATATATAGAGTGATTCAAGAGGAAGGTTTACATTTATATTATTGTAGGGAAACTGTGCGCACTCGGGGCGATTCGCTAGTTCATAGCAATTCTCTTTGCTTCATATTTGCTATATTATTTATTAAGACACTAATAAAAATGTTTATTTAATTTATACTAGCCGCCCGACTTCGTTCGCGTGTTGCTCCGCTCCTATGGGTCTTAGCGAGATGTTAAATAGCCTAAGTTACTCCTTGTTACATCAGCTATCTGCTAGTGAAAGTCCCGTCGAAATCGGTCCAGCTATTTCAGTGATTAGCAGTAAGAAACAGATAAACACAAAAATTGTAATAAATATTGCTTCGGTATATGTGGTGTGTGCGTGTATACATTCATATGCACTTAGTAAAAAGCGGTTATTTTAATATTACAAACAGACACTCCAATTTTATTTATTTGTATGGATAGGGTGGCGGAAGTGTCAAATAATGTAAAGGTTTGTTAGTATAGTAGAGTTAGTTACGATGTTGGCTACATTGACTTGATAACCAAATAAATACGCCGCCATGACAGAAAGTCTGTATAACCTACAGGAGTAATATTCTAGTCAACCAGTCGTGATTCTGTAGTTCTGCCTACATAATATAAACCATACATAACGGATCTGTTTAGTAAAGCATTGACAATATGAATATAAAAAAAATATTATTTATGGTAAAGCGTCAGTCATTGGACTTTAGACCAGTGTTACCAACTCTGAAAAATATTTCTCCCTAAAACTTAAATCAAAATCCTCTAAAATGAACCGAAAGTATCTTTAAAAAATAATATAACCCTAAATATTTTTTTTTTAATTATTTACAATAAAATTCTAAAAGCACATTTAAATCCTATAATTTATTAGAGAATCTAACATTTGAATGTGTCAATTTAGTCTACGATAAACAACGTATAAGTTGGCAACACTGATCTAAATTGTAAACAAGTGTTGCGCAACTATCATAGTATCTCGCCGCTGATTGGAGAATAGCTCTCAATTGAGCCAATCGTCGTCTTCCGTCGGCCACAGGAAGAACCGTTTAAGACCTCCCTTTCATACTCTATTAAATTTGAAGGGGACGTTTATTAACTTAAGTGATACGAGCCATCTCAACCTGACCCCTCACGCTTTCACAGCCAATATAACTAATAGGCCAAGCTATAATGGTCGTAAGTACCAGCAGATTCTAAATTTGTCTATTCAGAGGATGTTCGTCGTTACGAATAGATTTTGAGCAATTTTGTTATTGAGATCGAGATTGGTGCAATTTTTATATTGTATAAGTATCAATTGGGTGTGAGAGCCGTGATTGATGGGTTGATGGATTTATAAACAATTTAATGTCAGTCTCAATAAAAGTTTATTGGTGACCAAGGACTAGATAAGCGATGTGTTGTTGAGTCATGAGAATAAGAATAACGTGATCGACTCATGGAATTATACAAGTCTTTGTTTCTCGTTTAGTTTTTATATTTAACTAGCTAGCTTTTGTGCATTCATTGACAGTAATAGACCAGTTGAAAATTTATTTAGTACCGCACCTTAATTAACATTAGTCCGGTCAATGCAGACATTCGAAGCTACCTAAATTCCCACCAAGCTGAAAATCAGTAAGATTGTTTAAAATATGATTAAAAATAAAATTCAAAATTTCCCCATCTTTCCCCTGTATGGAAATTTTTTTATTCAAGTTAGGCTTATTCTGCGGGTCAGTTGTAATCATGTTTAATTTGAAACTATTGCAAAATAATGGACATTAGCAGAGATTAAAAAGATAAAAGCAATTTAAGTTAAATAACAACTGAACAGGGGACAGATATTGTCTCAATTTTGAATCGTTATATCTCAAAAACGGTGGCTCGTAGAAAAAAAAGTATTGATACACTTTTTGTAGATAATTTTATGATCTACAATTTTTGTCTGAAATATTTTTATGATAAAACTTACCGTTTTGATGAAAATAGCGAAAAACTCATTTCTTTGACGTTGAATAAAATTTTTTCCGTACAGGGGAAAGATGGAGAACTTTTGAATTTTATTTTTAATCATATTTTAACCAATCTTACTGGTTTTCTGCTTGGTGGGAATTTAGGTAGCGTTACTCTAATTTTTTGATCTAATTTGACGGGATTACATCGACTAAAATAAAAAAAAATAAAAAAATTTTGCAATTTTAAGGACTAATTACAATTTTTTAACGCAAAAAATGTCTAGTTTATTTCGTTAAATGTAAATACATATTTCATTACATGTGATGTTTTTAGGGTTCCGTACCTTAAAATGAGAAAAGGGACTATAGGATTGATTGTTTCTATTTGTCACATAATATAACGTAACAACTAACTATAATGATCGAGGATTTAAAATTTGAATGTTTTTCTTATCTTATACTAATATTTAAAGCTGAAGAGTTCGTTTGTTTGAACGCGCTAATCTCAGGAACTACAGGTCCGATTTGAAAAATTCTTTTAGTGTTAGATAGCCCATTTATCGAGGAAGGCTATAAGGCTATATATCATCACGCTACGACCAATAGGAGCGGAGCTACACGCAGACGTAGTCGCGCGGGTCGACTAGTTATAAATATAATTAATTTTCATTCTGCGGTCCCTTGAAGTTGCAACTTTTAAGTCAATACAATCAATAGTTATGACCGTTTTTGTATTTCCTCATAATTGGATCCTTAATCTTAATCACAAAATGCAGCATAAGGAAAGGTTTTTTAGCACAAGTAAAGAAAAAAATATGTAAACGGTATATTTGTAGTTACATCACAAGAATTTTTTTTTAAAACTGCCCATCAAGACCTAGAATCTCTAGGGCCTTAAAACTGTAAATAATCAAACTTGTAAAACGTAATGCCTATGTGTTATTCTGATGTGTAAGCTTGTAAATAAATTTCAATAAAGTAACTCTTTAAGTTTACTTTTTTTATATTTTAAATGTCGATAGAATTGCTGAAGAAAATCAGACCATGTTATCAATACCTTTGTATTATCAACTTCTTATCCAAATAAATTATTTCGTTTTCAAGAATGTTTCAATACCTGTTGATTACTTTTTGAATTATTGAAATTGGTCATTCCGTTTAAAAGATACAACGATTTTAAAAGTGGCAATGAGGAGGTGGTGTGCACATCTATTGGGATAAAATAATGCATTGTGGGATACATACAGGCATCACATTCTCTGCTACACGTGCGACGCCAGGGCGGGTGCTAGTCTATTGATACTTTGGTTCCCACACAGAAGTTAATTTGTTTAAGGTGTTTTATAGTAACATGAATTTTGGTATGAAGCAAGTCCTTAAAGAAGTATCCTTAGTTAGTAGTCCTTAAAGATGAAAAAACAATATTTTATGTCTGTAGGTTTTGGCCCATTATTTGGGAAATGCAATCATATTAAAATTAATATCAAACACATAAGACTATAGGCCCTTAAGGCTGTGTGAAAGCATTTTGTACTGCCTCCTGAGAAGAAAACTTTTTATCACGTAGAAAATTGTTCAGATCACGAAAAAAGTGGTAGTCCGTTGAAGCAAGGTCTGGCGAATACGGAGGGTGACGAATGGTTTCTAATTGCAGTTCCTGTAGAGTTAAAACGGTTTCTCGTGCTGTATGAGGTCTCGCGTTATCATGGAGCAATAATGGTGAAGATCGATTCAAGAGTCGGGGCTGTTTCACTGCTAGTTTTGCTATCATTGTTCGGAGTTCAGCACAGTAGACATCTGCCGTTATTGCTTGACCAGATCGGAGAACACCATGCTGAGATCACCAAACAGTTACCATTACCATTATCGATTAAACAAGGTAACACAAGTTTCAACACGCGTTTCTTTCTGCAGATCAGTCAAATTATGAGGCACCATGTCGCTAATTCCTGGGTAGTTTGACTTCCACCATCTCTTTCAATTCATTATTCGCCTGTGTGGGCGGTCTTCCACGTGGTTCGTTCTTCAAATCAAAGTTTCCATCTCGAAAGGGCTTAAACCAAAATCGCATGATGCGTTCATTAGCAGTCCCGTCTCCAAACGCAACATTGATATTGCGAGCTGTTTCTGACGCGTTAGTTCTGCATCGGAACTCGTATTCAAAAATCACTCGAATTTTCTAAGATACCATGTATTCATAAGGTGCTTGTCTAAGGTACCATGTGGAAAAAGTTTCACTCAAAATTCTCAAACCATGAAGGTTCTATGGCAATTCGAAGTACCTATTACAATAAAACAGCAATTTTATACTTTAACCCCTATTATTTGTATAGGAAGAGTAGCGTATTTCATTGACTATGAATCATGAAATTCGGTGAGAAGCAGTATAGTTTAGCACATGTAAAGGGACTAATTCGAAAACCGTAAAATTACATTAAAAAATATTGTATCGCAAGTAGTGGCAACAACAATTTTCCGACGACAAAGTTTAGTTTGTGCCTTAATATTAATACTACGGAACCTTCAGTATTCTGGTTTCATTCGGACTTACCCGAATTTTTATTTAATTCTGTTACCAATATTTTACATATTAACTTATTTTTTCTCAGCGAAACGTAGACGGGTCACAAGAACAAGTAAATAGCAATAATAATTAAAATTGCTAGAATCTTATCTTTATTTATATACATGGTTTATCAACATATAAATAGCTAACAGGAAAAATAGGAACGTTAAATAAAATGTCCATTAGGGCCATTTGATGGAGAGATCGTTACGATGTACAAGGAACCAGTAATGGACGAAAAAAAATCGGTTGTCAGAATAACTAAAATTCAAGAAAAAATAACATAAAAAATTAAATATTTTCTCATACAAAATGTTGATGGGTTTCGTAACTATCAAACATTTAATGTTCATCCCGTCGATACGGTAAACTCTCAAATTAAACATTGTATTTAATTAAAGGTTTGAAATCGATAAGATATATCCACAATATTCGGATAATGGCGTATTTTAGGTTTTATAAATGTACTGAGATATATATTGGTTGTCAACAGTTCAGCTAATTTGTAACACACAGCTAGTTTTAATAAAAGTTGTTGGACCCTCTAAAATTGATACAAAATGACGTGAAGAACAATATTTCAAATTCAATCTTTATCTATCTATCTATCTATCAATTCCATATTGAGTTAGTAAAACTATAAACTTACTACGTTAGTAAATCTATACTAATATTATAAAGAGGAAAGATTTGAACTTTTGTATGTAACGAATAAACTTAAAAATTACTGGAATAACCCAAGGTGTAAAAAAATTTGCCATTAAATGTTTTTCATCTCTTGCGCTGCGGAAAGTATTGATGATAGAACAAACAAATGTTCTACAATATTATAGAACGTATCAATATCTACAAAAAACTCCGCGAGACCATATGTCCAACTATTGTAGTTATATCACTATAACTATTTTTAAAAGTTGATAGATATGCCTATCGAAATCAGACCGTGTTTTCCGTACTTTTGTATTAATTCTTATTCAAATAAATTATTTCGTATTCAAGACTGTTTCAATAACTATAAATTACTTTTTGAATAGTTAAAATCGGACATTCCATTCAAAAGATATTACGAAATTAAAAATATCAATATAAACAAAAAATTCACACCGACGGGCCGGAGTGACTCAACGCAGCGCAGCGAGCAACGCGGCGAGAGAGGGGGCACCGAAATGCGGGAGAGCCAAAATGTTTAAAAAAAAATTGTCCACCCGTGCGAAGCCGGGACGGGCCGCTAGTTAAAGATAAATTAAAAATAAAGTTATCCCAGAGCTTAATAAACGCTGTATTTTACAATTATTTTAGCAGTTTTTGTTGCTAAAATTATTAATAGAGTCAAGTATAGAGTTTATCTGTTCATTTATTATTGCTATATGTAAACTTATTTGATTGTAGGGTTATCTATAACATTAAGTCAATAACACAACGTGTAATAACTTCGGTGAGGTTATGTTTCTTAAAATGTTGTCCATGAATGCTGCAAGAGAAACTAAACATTAAAATCTACTTAATATTCGGAGATGTGCGCAAATAAACAGAGTAGTCTATTCCGTCTGTCTTTCTGCCAAGGCTCTTTTTATTAGGACGACGTAAAGGTATCAAGTTGAAATTAATATCAAACACTCAGGTCTGCAGTCCCTCAGAAGTGTGAAATAATAAACTTCTACGTTAACGCAATTTCACAGCCTAGAGGTTAAGACATTGGTATGTTGCTTGCTTTAACGGTGAAGGAAAACATCGTGAGGAAACCTGCACTCCTGAGAGTTCTCCATGTCCTCAAAGTTGTGTGTAGTCTGCCAACCCGCACTGAGCCAAAGTGGTGGACTATGGCCTAATACCTTCCTCATACTGAGGAGGAGACACAGCTCAGCAGTAGGCCATTGACGGATCGTGATGATAACGATGAACTATTATATGTCCTCTCACAGAACCCAAAACTTTCATGGTATATTCCGTTGACATAAATTACTGTACAAATACTACATATTTTGTTGTCTATCCCTTAAGAACCTTTTTTTCAGAAACACGTTGGGGTATCAGGTTAAAATTAATATCAAATACTTAGGATACTTCCTTGGAACTGTGAAAATATTCAAAGTTCGTTTATTTATATAAATTTGGGGTGAGCCTTTATCACTTAGGGGGATGAAAAATAGATAGTAGGCAATTCTCAGACCTATTGAATATGCATATAAAATTTAATAAAAATCGGTCGAGCCGTTTCAAAGGAGTAGTAGAGTAACTAATATTGTGACACGAGAATTTTATATATAAAATACTTGCAAAGGAATCGAAACTATCAGAATTGAAATTTAGTAAGAAGTAACGTCTATCTTAAGGCAAATTTCAATCCATCAGCTAAGACAGTGAAATAGATATTTTATCAAATTAAATTTGTTTCTGAACATGTACTAAGAAGGTTGCCATTAAAAATATGGTCAATATAAGGGTTGCCAGGCTTTTCAATTTAAAAATATGAGCAAGCAAATATACAGGATAGAGAGGCAATGCGTGTACTAGTGCTACGTGCGATAGAGGGGGACGAAGTACATCAGCTATAGGATTCGAAAAAAAACACACATTGTAGGTATAGAAAAGGAAAAAAGAGGTAAAATGGGCATTGAATTCGCACACTTAGGAATACGACAATCCAGTAGAACTAGGGCGAATTTTTATCAATAGTAAATGCATTCCACAGAAGTAAAATATTACCAACTCTCATCTCATAGGCTTGTTAACTCAACATTTCTATGCCTAAATTCAAATTAAAAACATAAAATATTAACACAGTATATAAGTAACATCATATCACAACTAAATACAGCAAAAGTTGATTATGGTCCATAACTGGAGTGTTTACCTCAACTGTCAAATACATTAACAATAAATCTTGTATGTCTTCAAGTAAGTATGATTTCTTGAATGATGATAAAGCACTAAATCTATTGATAAGCACTTAAGCAGCAGGAGATATAAAAGCACTCCTGCGGCACTAGTACTTAGGAACACGATTTAGTTTTCTTCTTTCTTCTGTTCTTGAGGCACCTTCACTTTCTAGGTTCACTGTTTAAGCCTAAAGTTATGTTAACATACATAAATACAATTGTAAAGACTCACATGATCTTTGGTAGGGATCCAATAACCGTAGCAGAATAAAACACTATTACACTTCCACTAGCACTCCAGGTCATGTTCACTCAACGAGATTACTAGAGAGACTAAACTCTAGTCCGTTGGTGCAGGAAATATAAAGGGGAAGACAGTGATAGCAATCTCCCCTCCATCCAATTGAAATCGTCAGGCAATCAGAGGCTATCAAGAAACGTTGAATTGAGTAATGATGCAAATCACTTTGTTATTGAAATATACCCACTCCACTGGGGCCTGGTGCTTGTGACCTAGGAGCTAGTTTACAAAGCTAGTCTTCACGAATTACCAAAACAATGAAGAAATGCAACTATGTGTGTCTTGGTTCACAATTATAATTAATACGTCATTCCGCATGCAGGGGGTAAATACCACTTTTGACATGTTTATATATTACTAGTCGACCCACGCGACTTCGCCCGCGTGTAGGTCAGCTCCTATTGGTCGTAGCGTGATGATATATAGCCTCTAGCCTTCCTCGATAAATGGCCTATCTAACACTGAAAGAATTTTTCAAATCTGACCAGTAGTTCCTGAGATTAGCGCGTTCAAACAAACAAATTCTTCAGCTTTATATATTAGTATAGATAGTTTCCTTTATAATGTGCACCAATCGACCCGCGCGACTTTGTTCAGGTGTAGCTCCGCTCATATTGGTCTTAGCGTGATGATATATAGCCTAAAGCCTTCCTCGATAAATGGGCTATCTAGCACTGAAAGAATTTTTCAAATCGAACCAGTAGTTCCTGAGATTAGCGGGTTCAAGTAAAAAAATAAACAACTCACCTCCACTGTCCGATATGCAACTAATTCCTACTTATAATCTTTACGAACTACGAAAACAATGACAAAGTACAATTAAGTGTGTCTGGGTTCACAATTATTATTTACGCGTCATTCCCACGCGTGACGTAAGGGGGTAATGACTAAGATTTTAAATGAACTTTATTACTAGCCGACCCGTCGACTTCGTTCGCGTATTGCTCCGCTCCTATGGGTCGTGGCGAGATGTTAAATAGCCTTAGTTACTCCTTGTTACATCAGCTATCTGCCAGTGAAAATCCCATGAAAATCGGTCCAAACATTTTAGAGATTAGCCGGAACAAACAGACAGACAAAAATTGTAAAAAATTTTTTTTTTGGTATATGTGGTGTGTGCGTGTATACATCCATATGCACTTAGTAAAAAGTGGTTATTTTAATATTACAAACAGACACTCCAATTTTATTTATTTGTATGGATAAATACATAGTAATATTACATAAACTATAGTAATACTGTGGACTTTAAAGAGAAATCAGTGTAGTTTTCTTAAGTAAATAAAAACTAACTTACATGACCTTTAAGAAGGGTAACTTAGTAGAAGATAAAGACACGGTAAAAGAATTTACTCGTCAAGCTGCCGCTTTTTCATTGTTCAAAAGTGTTTTTGTGAATATCCTACTAATATTATAAACGCGAAAGTTTGTAAGAATGTATAGATGTATGTTTGTTACTCTTTCACGCAAAAACTACTGAATGGATTTGGATGAAACTTTACATTAATATAGCTTACACATTAGAATAACACGTAGGCTATAATTTATAATGATATAGTGTGAATTATCTAAAATATAGCGGGTGAAGCCGCGGGGCGTCTCGTGTCGCGGTGTTTGTTACCAAACTTCTTCGAAACGGCTCGACCGATTTTTATGAAATTTTATATGCATATTCTTTAGGTCTAAGAATCGGCTACTATCTATTTTTCATCCCACTAAGTGATAAGGTTGACCACCCCAATTTTTTTTTAAATTATATGGCAAAACAACGTTTGTCGGGTCAGCTAGGAAACTTGATCTTGTATAGGTCGAAGTATTTATATGAAATTAAATATATTTAGAAATAATTATAATTAACTTATTAGTTTACTTAATGCGTAAATAAACAAGCAGTAAATAAGAGAAAGGAGGGATACTTGTTCCCCCCGGGAGACTTGGTATAGTCATTTTACAAAGCTATTGTCAAACATTGTTGAAGAAAATTTTTGTAAGTTTTTGAGTTAAATGGTAAAAACGCTATTACTAAGACTCTGCTGCCCGTCCGTCCGTCTGTCACCAGGCTGTATCTCATGAACTGTGATAGCTTACCCCTATAACAATAAATACTAAAAACAGAATACTATAAATATTTAATGGCGGCTCCCATACAACAAACGTAATTTTTTAGCCAAATATTATCACGGAACGTATAAAATAGCTACTAAATAAACTGGCAACATTGTAGCTAGTTAACTCAAATCAATATTACCAACATCAGAACTAACAGAAGTAATTTTAAAGTGTAAATATCTAAAATATTCTCAGAGCAAAGAAATGATGAGCAATCTACTAACGTGGTGTAGGTCTCGTTAATTGTATCAATTGCTCGCTTCCGTAGACCACGGAATGGATAGAAGTGACTATAATTTTTTTTATAAAATATTTTTCGTGACTAGTATTTCTATTGGTTTATTTTAAAAAATACCCTGACAGTTTGACTAATAGTACTGTATGTGTTTTTACAATCTAAAGAAGTCTTACACCTGCTTCTGTGTCTCAATTGTTGTTGTTACCGGTAGATGGATCTGTGTTGTCATTTTGTAATAATTTTGAAATAACTGATGATTATTTGACAACTACTTAAAACTTAAAAATGTTTTCTCTCTCTTTCTCACCTCAAAAAAGTACTCAAGTATGTTAAACTCTTCCTAAACTATTAAATGGATTTTAATGAAAATAATTGTGTGAGAGAAGAAGGTATAATTCACACCCTCACTGAAGCGAAGGCGAACTGCAAGTACATGTTATTTATCCTCTCAACATATTAACATCTTGTTATTCCTTTCGCTTTCAATTGCTCACATCCGCAGATCACACAACGTATAGAAGTGGCAATATCCGGATAAACGTTTAATTCGATAACGACTCTGATTTAAACGTAGTTCTGATTCAGCCAATCGATTGAAATTGGTCCTCTATTGACTCAATTTATTTTAAAGTACTTACAAGGAGACTGATATATAAAATTCTCGTGTCGCTGTGTTTGTTACCAAACTCCTCCGAAACGGCTCGACCGATTTTTATTAAATTTTATGTGCATAAAAGGTAGGTCTGAGATTAGGTCAACATCTATTTTTTATACCCCCTAAGTGATAAAGCTGACCCCCAAAATTTTTTAAAATTTATGACAAAAAAACGTTCTGTTATGACAAGAAACGTGATTTTCAAGAAGCTTACACGTCGCATGTGTCTATATTAATTTAAAAAAAAAAAAAAACGGGTTGCATTGGGGGAGTGCCGCAAGAAGTGAAAACTTGAACATTAACGTTGTGCATTTTTAAATATTTTGGGATGGTTAGGGAATTACTTTATTTATACTGAATAAATACAATATTCATCTATTGCGCTATCCTACACAAATTTAAATTCAGTTTTGTATGAAACGTGCTACTAATTAAGCGTGCAAGCGCCGTCTTACGAATTCTCGATCAGGTCTGGTGTCTGACGCGAGTGCACAACGCCGCAAAAATAGACATTTTTTAATTGTAATAGATAACTTGTGACTATATTTTTTTTGGTTTTTCTGCAATGAGTTTAATGGATTGTAAAAATGAATGGAAAAACCTCTATAGTAAAATAAATAAATTTATCATTTTTGACAGATTATACTTAAATATTGTTAAATTAATTTAATAAGTATCATATCTGTCTATAATATGATTTACAACTCTATAACACGATATTATACTATAATCAAACATTTATTCATTTATTAGGATACTTACTCATCAAAATATTGAGGAAATTAAAAAATCGCAAGAAATATGCTTTATTTTGAGATAAAACGTCTCCTATATAAAACATTTTTTGCTCTTCTTAAGTGATGGACTAACAAACATTTATACATATAAATATAAAGCTGAAGAATTTGTTTGTTTGTTTAAACGCGCTAATCTCAGAAACTACTGGTCCGATTTGAAAAACTCTTTCAGTGTTAGATAGTCCATTTATCGAGGAAGGCTATAGGCTATATATCATCATGCTACGACCAATAGGAGCGGAGCTACACGTGAACAAAGGCACGCGGGTCGACTATTTTCTAATATTAGTGTCACCCAGTGTAACTATGTAGATGACATGACGACAAGTTTCATTTTGTTTTTCTACCACATCGATAAATTATTATTTCATAATTCTTCTTCGTCTTTGCTTACATTACACAATGCCAGCGGGCATCCAGTCTCTCATAAAAATGAGGGTAGTGTATAAAAAAATATTTTTGTCATCTAAATGATTTTAAATAATTAAAGAGAAATGGTTGATTTTGATTTTAATTTTTTTTAGCTGTTTCATGAAAAATAGACCAAATTTTGTTATATTTGTATAAGTAAATATTAACACAAGGATATGCTTGACCTACTTTATAATTTAATGTCGAATGCAAATGCACGTGTCACTTCTAAACGTATTAAGATCGTGATCACCCATCTGGCGACGGGATGAACGACCAACGTTTGGAACCGCCTGTTATGTTTTATCTTTTATGTTTCTCAAGAACTTACTCAAACAATTAATATAAAATTACTTTCAGTACTCAGTTTACTATAAGTAGTTATAGATTTTAGGTATTAAGGAGTATTGTTGTTCTGTGCTCATTGCTTTCAGTGCTACACTACTGCGTCTATAATCTATATGCGATATGTTCCATCTCGCTCACTCATATCTTGACGAAATAATAAGTATTGTAATACTAATATAATAATTACCAGAAATATCTACCGAATATATGACTACTTACTAGTATGTAGCGTTCTAGAAGTACGACTTTTAATGTTTTTTTTTTCTATAATATAAAAGACACAGGTATTACACCGTACAGCCTTGTCTTTGGTAGGTAAATTCTTTATTCTGACTTCTTATGGTTTTTTCTTTTTTCTAATTCCATAGTGGAAAAGGCAAAGGTATTACACCGTACAGCCTTGTCTTTGGTAGGTAAATTTTTTTTATGACTTCTTATGGTTTTTTCCTTTTTTCTTATACCATAATGGAAAAGGGAAAAGTATTACACCGTACAGCCTTGTCTTTGGTAGGTAAATTCTTTATCCTGACTTTTTTTTCTGTTTTTATTCCATAATGGAAAAGGCATAGGTATTACACCATACAGCCTAGTTTGTAGTAGGTAAATTCTCCATTCTGGCCAATTAATGGCTTTTGGCAAAAAACTTTTAAACCATTTTTTTTAATATTTTTCTCTCTATCTATATAAATAAAAATGGATCTCCCCTATGTATGTTCAGATAATTCTTTTTTTGTGTTACTTATTATTAATACAAGGTTTCTATTAAAGAAAAAGTGAGTGAGACAGAAGACTGTCAGTGAGATGGTGGTGTCCTATGCAAATTAGTGACATAATAGTATAGAAATTCAACGGGTGTGTTAGTGAGTGAGCGAAGCGAGGGCGAGTCGGTTAGTAGTTAATAAATAATTTAACAACCACTAAGATTTCAATGACGAATAATTTTTTTATTTATTAAACGGCTTGGCAACTAATGATAATATGTCTTATCTGTAAATTAAGATTTTTTTTATTTATATCACTGTAAATTATAAATGATATTTTCAATTAGTGTTACAAGTATTAAAAAAATAGTCGTAATACCATTATAATAATAGGAAGAAAAAATATATTTAGTTCGTTTTCCAATGACGAACTAGTTCGCTCTTTTAGTTCGTTAGTTCTTTTTTTAAACAATTTAGTTTAAATAATAAATAAAGAAAAAAACATCGATATTCTCAAAAGTGAAACATCGATCTCGAATCTTGAAGAAATATTGATGTTTATGAACAATATTTTGATATTTCTATCACCATTTGAATATTTAAGCATATTATATCGTTTTTATTTTGATATTTCTATCACCATTTGAATATTTAAGCATATTATATCGTTTTTATTTTGATATTTCTATCACCATTTGAATATTTAAGCATATTATATCGTTTTTATTTTGATATTTCTATCACCATTTGAATATTTAAGCATATTATATCGTTTTTATTTTGATATTTCTATCACCATTTGAATATTTAAGCATATTATATCGTTTTTATTTTGATATTTCTATCACCATTTGAATATTTAAGCATATTATATCGTTTTTATTTTGATATTTCTATCACCATTTGAATATTTAAGCATATTATATCGTTTTTATTTTGATATTTCTATCACCATTTGAATATTTAAGCATATTATATTGATTTTTTATTAGAAATAATCCACTATTTTTATTTATTACACATTTATTTTTATAGAAAACGAGCAGTTCGCCCTCGCTTCGCTCTGTAATTATGTAGTTTTTCGTTATTTGAAAAAAGAGAGAGTAAGAAAAAGTAATAAAAAGAAAAATAATAGAAAGATAAAGAAAAGAAAAGCGACAGATAATAACAGAAGAAGGACAGAGCAAAAATGAAATTGAACATTGAATTGAATTGACAGAGAGAGAGAAAGAGAGATAATTGAAAGAAAGAAGGTGAAAAGAGACTAATCATTATGAACAGATAAATATAAAAAATTAAACGGAGTTAAAGAGAGAAAGAATGATAGTATATAAGAGGAAATGAGACGGAAATTCTATAGACTTCTCTCAGTGAAAGAATTATTAAAATCTGATCAGTAGCGGCCATGTTCTATTAATTAAAAAATGTATATGGCAACACTAAATCACCTTTGTCACTCACGAATAATGTAGTTGTCTATAAGTAAAAAAAAATTTAAAATCGGATTAGTAGTTACTGAGAAACTCTTCAATTTACAAAATGGCCACGTTATGACTCTTAAATTGCCATATAATTTTAATTAAAATATTTATGGCAACACCACATATCCTATGTTACCCGGAAAGGATGCAGCTTTCTATTGGTGTAAGAATTTTCAAAGTCGGTTCAGTAGTTTTCGAGGCTATTCGCAACAAACAAACATACAAACAATCAAATCTTTCCTCTTTATATAATAGTGTAGACAAGTAGTCAAGTATAGATAAAACATAAGCATCCCTAGAAGTAATAGATTCAATTTAAAAAAATATAAGAACAAAAAAGAACTAAGAGCGAGATCGTCGACGAACTAGTTCGTATAGTTCACCTAAAAGAGCGCTCTATGAACTAGGTCGTTCGCGAACTACCCAAGACCAAAATTGACGTATAAAGAGATCCAATACAAACAAACATACGTATTCTTTGTTACTGGTATATAAATAGTCGTTAGTTTAATAACAGAATTGCTCATCACTACAAAAATAAATTAAACTTAATGTATTTAACAGAACAGTAATTTTATGGCAGCCATTACAAACATTCGTAAATTACTAGCATTATACTACCCTTTGGTATTATAAACAACTAGCTGTGTCCGCGACTTTGTCTGCGTGGAATAGTGTCTTTCCCTATTGTTATTTTACACCCTTGAGGGTAAAACATTTACAAACTTTGAATGTCATATTTATTTATATCGAATCAAGAGCTAAAAAATAAGTTTCAAGCTTCTAGCTCTAAAAATGACGATACTTACATACAACTTTTCAGCCCCCCCTTTCAATCCCCTACTACCCTTTTTTCGCATTAAAAAGTATCCTATGTCCTTTCTCAGGATCTAGACTATATGTATACGAAATTTCATTTAAATCGGTTCAGTAGTTTTGGCGTGAAAGAGCGACAGATAGACATAGGTGACCTATCGATTGTGAATCAAACGTCTCAACCACTCACCTACTGACGCTTCATGTTCACAAATTCTTATTTATAGTCATTATTTAATCTCAATTACTCGTCAAACTGCCGCTGATGTATCGACAGTACTTACAAATTTAGGGTATAAACTAACCAACAGTGTTGTTAGTATAAAAAAGTGCTTTAGAATCAGTGAGAACTATTGAAAGATAAGTCAGTTGTAATATAACAAGTCTGCATAACTATAATGGCAACAAAAAAGTAAGGTAATTGCCCGACTTTCAATAACTCACATTTCTTCAAATACTCTCCCTAGGAGAGATATCTTTCGAACAACCTATGATTGAGTGAATTAGAGATTTATCCAGTAATCAATCTCTTAATTAAACTAAACATAAATGTTAAATGAGAGCCAAGTTCAGAGTAAATAATATTCATCTTGGTCTACTTCACCGACAAAAGAATTGAGATATACATGTGGGCCAAGTTCTGTGTTACCACCACAATTTTTCCTACTCCTTATAAGGTAATATAAATTCTTCAATTTCATATTAAATGTCAATGTTTGTAACAAATAAAGGAATATTTACTAATCTAATAGACTAAGTAAATAGTAATCCATAAACAAGTTATTTAAGGCCAAGTCTAGACAATACACGCTGTTTAAAGTTCATCACACTGGCTATCTATTCATCTTTAGCTTTTGCCCTCGTTATCTGGGGGCGTTGTTATCGCTACACTATACGTTTACAGACAGCTTCTTCAAAGTTATTTGTTCATTGACAGTTGCGGATTATTCTTATTTGAATTTAGAACTTTCGAATGAAATTCAAATTTACTCACATTTTCTTTATTTATCTCATACTAAGATGAAAAGTTTGTTTGTTTGAACGCGCTAATCTCAGGAACTGCTGGTCCGATTTATTAAAAATTCTTGCAGTGTTAGATAGCTTATTTATCGAGGAAGGTTATAGGCTATATATCATCACGCTACGACCAATAGAAGCGGAGCTACACGCGGACGAAGTCGCGCAGGTCGACTAGTCTCTTTTAAGAACTATGGGCATCAAAGACAAGGAATCATAGATTATATATAGTTTTTAAAGTTATTTGTTCATTGAAAGTTGCGGATTATTCTTATTTGAATTTAGAACTTTCGAATGAAATTCAAATTTACTCACATTTTGTTTATTTATCTCTTATAAGAACTATGGGCATCATAGACAAGGAATCATAGATTATATATTATAGTCTTTAAAGTTATTTGTTCATTGACAATTGCGGATTATTCTTATTTGAATTTAGAACTTTCGAATGGAATTCAAATTCGCTATCACATTTTGTTTATTTATCTCTTATAAAAACTATGGGCATCATAGACAAGGAATCATAGACTATACAATAGCCTTCAAAGTTATCTTACTTTTTCATCTTATCTGTTCATTGACAGTTGCGGATTATTCCTATTTGAATTTAGAAATTAACTAATTTAACTGTCAAATGGATTAATGATAAGCCGATTCTAGTGTGTTCAATCTAAATCGATTCGAAGATCGATTTTTCTTAAAACACAACCCTAATTATAATTGCTATGTGCATAAAATTTGACATTGTTAAGGTATTTGCTTTCTTTTTAAGTAATCTAGCAGTCTACCCTCACTTTACTTCATTATTAACAATGCAATAATTTATAAAATTTCTAAGAATTTCCCCTACTTGCTCATTAATTGTAAACATACGTATATGGGTCTCATTTAATTATAGGGGCTCATTACAATAGTCAATAGGGTAAATACAATACCATATAAAATTTACACCATAAACAGTCATACAGATGGTAGGAATTTATGATCACTTAGCGGCGAATTGATTAATGATTCACAATGTCTGCCGGTCTAAATACTGAAATAACGTCATACACACATCATTTTATACACGAATCAAATTATTGCTTGCATAAGCTTTTGACATAAGTCATTTTTTTTCCTCTATTTTTATTTATTCCATAATAGAAAAGGGAAATGTATTACACCGTACAGCCTTGTCTTTAGTATTATTGCTTGCTGTTTATAAATTTTAAATAAACTGACACAATTCATTTTTTCCTCTGTATATATTGCAAAATAGAAAAGGCAAAGATATCACACCGTACAGCCTTGTCTAATATGACACAAGAAAAATTATTGCTGGCTATTTACTTATAGAAAATAAAAAATTTATAACTTGGATACAATTTGTACACAAGTGTTGGCTGAATGTAAATTAAAAAAAGTCATGGACTCATTCGATATATGAATCAAATTTTTATGGCTGTAAATAAAAAAAAACCGCAGCACATGTTCCATACATTTTAAATTATAGCTGGCTGTGTGTAAATTTAAAAAAAAAAACAAATTCGACATCCATACATGAAACAAATTATTGTAGTATTAAATGTTTAAATTAATGTCGTATTAAATTAAAATATAGACATAATGCACATATTCTAAACATCCATTATTCTTATTAGGCTGTGGTTGTATATCAATTAAAAAAAAACTCACCGTTCAAAATTCGAAAGCATCCAACACTGTCACTGGTTAACATCAAAAATGCAACTTGTACAACGCGATCTTACACCAAATTTTATCAATAACAGACAGGGACAGCTACACATTCGGTTACAATTAGAGCGAGATAACATGTATAACAGATCGCGTAGTCCAAGTTGCAACACAAACGACCGGCGCGTTCCATATTTGAATTGTGACTGGAAGTGAAGAGGGCGCGGTGGTGGCGTCGCCCGCGCACATCACACTGCTCCTTAACAAAGTTTGATTAGCTTTAAATAGTGATGCCCACATTATCTAGGTACTTATTTCATTGAATACCCCGGGACTGTTATTATGCTTTTATATGTGCACTACTTTATTATGATCGCTATGAATTTTTATTTTTTTTTGTTTTGAATACCATCTATCTATATATTTTTGACTTATCTTTAAAACCGCAATCAGTGACATAAGTTTTTAAATGTGACTAATATTATAAACTAGTCGAACCGCGCGACTTTGTTCACGCGTAGCTCCGCTCCTATTGGTCTTAGCGTGATGATATATAGCCTATAGCCTTCCTCGATAAATGGGCTATCTTACACTGAGAGAATTTTTCAAATCAGACCAGTAGTTCCTGAGATTAGCAAATAAACAAACTTCAGCTTTATAGATGTGAAAGTTTTTATGTTTGGATGTTTGTTTTTCAATCATACAAAAGCGACTTAGCCGATTTTAATGAAATTTGACATACAGATATTTTATAACCAAGATTAACTCATGGGCTACTTTTTATCCCGAAAAAAAAATATTGGAATTTAAATGTTGAAAAATATAACATTCTTGGAACTTATATATGCTAAGAAAATTCTACAAATAATTGTGGAAAGAAATATTTTTAAATGTCACATAATTATATTATAACAATTTATGACCGTTTTTGGTTTTTCCAACTAATTAATAAAGTATAATATTTATCTCAAACGTAATAAAATTATTTTAATAAAATTCTAACTTTCGATTTCACACGTTTCGGTATAAAAAAATGTCAAACAAAAACGTAAGAATGTCTGTAATTTTCTATAATTAGATATTTCTATAACGTATGACGTGTCATAGTTTTAGTAACACATTTTGTTCTAGCATTCTCGTAGTAGTAGTTTTACAATAAATAAAAATACGCTTTTATAGAAAATCCAACTAAAAAATAGAAAATGAATTATAAATAGTGTAAGAAAAAAAAAAAGATGTGTGTGCGATTCACACACGATAGAAGTGAAACTTCAGTAAATCGACAAAAGAATGAGATGAATATATATAATAATATAAAATAGTATGTATATTTCTGTCTCATTCTTTCCTACACATTTTTGTATTTGTGTCTCTTACCTGTCGTTTTGTATATTTCTGTCTCATTCTTTCCTACACATTTTTGTATTTGTGTCTCTTACCTGTCGTTTTTTCCGTTGCATCCGGTTTGAAATCACAACGATTCTAAAGAAGTTTCACTTCAAAATATTTTATTGTAAAAAAAGCGGATATTATCAACATAGCAGGATATTATCAAAATAACCCTTCTACTCATTTCTGTTGTTGTTGTAACTTGTTTTTTTAAACTATTATTTTTAATAATTAAAATTTGATAAATTATATTTAACAATATGCAGAGGAAGTTTTGAGACGATATAAAAAAATTTGACAACAAAAACGAGACGGACACTAAGTTAAATTTTGAAATGTTGTATACGAACCTATAAGGTAGGCTCGGTGTGGAGAATATCAATGAATTATTTAATTTTTCGTTCGTCCTGAAAGATATCTTAACAAGAGTGGTGATAAAAAACGCTATTTAACGATATATAAACGAGCGAAATCGGATAAATTAATATTACTATTGTCTACTAAAAGCTTGATTTTTGAGCCAAATTTTGTTAAAATTTAACAATTTTACTGAAAATTTCAATAAATTTTACTATAAAACGGGGATGAAAACTACTTTTGAATATAGGGGGATGATGTACGTATAAGATAGGGAAAGTATAAAACATAAATATAAAGTGTTTTGACGCAGACACTCCGGGTCTCAGGAAAACAAAAAATCGGTAATCCTGATTATTCTAGTAAGGATAACTGCAACAAACTGTTTAAAATATTGAATTGTCATCGATCCTTAATAAGTATGCCAAATTTTTAGATAATCCGACGTTTTAAAGGGGGTCAAAATCATGTTCAAAGATTTACACATGTAGGTATGTAACATACGTATGAAGCTAATAAAAGCGTATTAAATACACTAGTTTTTTCGCGATAAAACTTGGCCTATGTCCTTCCCCAAGCTCTAGTCTATCTCTGTACCAAATTTCACCAAAATGGCGTAAGTAGTATATTAAATCGCACTTTCGTTCGACTAAATCCCAAAGACGTAACGAAATCAAAGCTCGACATGCATTTCGTCCCCTATTTCAACCCCTTCAAACCTTTTATTTTCGATAAATCGTAGCCTATGTTCTTCCCCAAGCTCTAGTCTATCTCTGTACTAAATTTCACCAAAATTGGTTATGCCAATTAAGCGTGAATGCGTAACTGTCTGTTACGCCAGACCTAACTATCAGTCAATAGATGGCGTAAGTAGTATATTAAATCGCACTTTCGTTCGACTAAATCCCAAAGACGTAAAGAAATCACAGCTTGATTAAACGTAGCCTATGTCCTTCCCCAGGCTCTAGTCTATTTCTGTACCAAATATTATAAAAATCGGTTCAGTCAATTAACAGAGAATGCGTAACAGACAGATGCACCATCTATCCGTCAAAAGATCGCGTAAGAAGTATATTAAATTACCTACGTTTCTACCTGCGATATTATAATATTAGTAAGGATTAGAATAAGGTGGGTAGAAGTTTATGTTCATAAACTCAAAAAAATGATGACACAATAGATTTCCACTTCTAGTCTACTAAACAAAAAATTCGCTGGCAAAAAAATAGAAGAGGTCACTCCAAATTTAAACAAAAAATTTTGAAACCTTTCAAAAATCTAATTTGAACTGAAAAATTCAGAAACTTCTTACACAACAAAAATAAATAAAAAAATCGGTTATTGGCGATTTTTGAAATTTAAAAAAATTTAGAGCTAAGAACCTTTTAATTTTTTTTTTGAGCTGTCCTTGGAGGTTGCTCTTACAAGATGAGATAAAGATAGAAAAAAAAAATTGTCGGTTTTTTGCCCCACCCTAAATCAATGGACGGGGCATCTGAATATAATTGTTAAATTTTTCTTGGAGATTTAAACTTATGATGATGAGTCCCAAGTTGTAAGTTATGGTATAATGGCTTCATGATACTTAGTGTGTAATTGAGTGATGCGGGTTCACTTGCCCACCGCCACTGTCCAGGGTCCAGAGATAAAGATAAAGCAGAAATCCATTCCAGTGTTTTTTCATTTATTCATGAAAAGATTATGAAGTTTTCCGGGATAAAAGTAAATTTTAAAAAGTAGTTTATGTGTTAATCCAGACTATAAATCTGTTCAGCCGTTTTTACGTGATTGAGTAACAAACATCCAAACATACAAATTTTTACATTTATGATATTAGTAAAATAAGATTTCCATTCCATTTATTTTGTTCATTTCCAGTCCATTTCGTTTAATTATTTTTTTATTTCATTTATTTTCCATTACCTACCATTCAATTTAATTTAAATTCTCCAATCTCGTTTGTTGTATGAGAGCCCCCCCTTAAATATTTATTATATTCTGTTTGTAGTGTTTGTTGTTATAGGAGCATCAGAAATACATCATTTGTGAAAATGTCAACTGTCTAGCTATTAAGGTTCATGAAGTACATCCTGGTGACAGACAAACGGATGAACGGACAGCGGAGTCTCAGTAATAGTGTGCTGTACTCGGTACGTAATTAATATGTTATGTTTATTGACTGCCCTTCCTTTCTACGTAATCAACCTCATTTATTACGAATCCTTGCTTTGAGTCATATATTATTATGAGATATTTCTATTATGTAAATAAATGCATATAATAATATTATGTACTAGTCGACCCGCGTAACTTCGTCCACGTTGTTGACGTCAATGTTTCCCATTACTGTACAGCAATATGTATACACATGCAATTTAGGAGCCAAGCAGTGTCTGGGGCTTGAGCCGGAGCAGGTTTAAAAAGCTCTTTCATAATATATTAACTCTCACCTCCACCACTGAACCTCGAATTATATTAAAGTAAACTTACGTGGACACTATAATAATAGGGGTCAAAGAAACTTTGATATGAAGAACGAACCACGTGGAAGACCACCCACACAGGTGAATAACAATGAATTTAAAGAGATGGTGGAAGCCGATCCGAGCCAAACTACCCAGGAATTAGCGACATGGTTTAACGTTACCTTACCAACAATATTGACTCATTTGCGTAAAATCAATAAAATAAAAAAATATGAAAAATGGGTGCCTCATGATTTGACTGTTCTGCAGAAAGAAACGCCAACCAAGCCAAAAACGAAAACTTGTGTTACCTTGTTGAATCGATATAGAAATGCAGGAATATTGGATCAAATTTTGACATGTGATGAAAAGTGGATTACGATAACCGTAAGCGAAAAATGCAATGGCTGACACCAGGTCAAACTCCGCAACAGTGTCCTAAAGCAAAGCTTACCAATAAAAAGGTAATGATAACGGTTTGGTGGTCTCAGCATGGTGTTATTCACTAAAGCTTTCTCCGATCTGGTCAAGCAATAACGGCAGATGTCTATTGTGCTGAACTTCGAACAATGATAGTATAACTAGCAGTGAATTATTGCTCCATGATAACGCGAGACCTCATACAGCACGAGAAACCGTTTTAACTCTACAGGAACTGCAATTAGAAACCATTCGTCACCCTCCGTATTCGCCAGACCTTGCTCCAACGGACTACCATTTTTTTCCAATTAACCAAATCAGGTTAATTTTCTACGTGATAAAAAGTTTTCTTCTCAGGAGGCAGTACAAAATGCTTTCACACGGTTTGTCGAATCTAGAACACCCGGGTTCTATCGCAGAGGCATAAATGACTGATGATGAATGAACTACCCGCGATTACCAATTTATAAACGGTGTTACCAACAGTAGGTACTTACATGAACAATAACTAGGTATTCATCCCACAGAACCTATACTTTGTGCCTCCTTAATAATTATAAGTAGACTTTTTAAATTTAAAGAACGCAAAGACATTGTGAGCCTCTCTGTAGAACGTACTATTGAGATAGCCTGTGCAGAACTTGAGCGCATCATTGTTGTGAGCATATACAGTCCCCCTGGAGCGTTATATGAATTATTTGAAAATGTGTTAGAAGAAATACTATTAAAATTATCTGAATCTAAAAAATATATTATAGTATGTGGTGATTTTAACATTAATCTATTAGAAAACTCCACCACAAGTGTTAGATTCAGATCCTTGTTAAATTCATATAACCTAGTAAATATATTTTTAGAGCCAACTAGAGTAACTGCAACCTCAGCAACATGTATTGATAATATATTTACCAACTTTCAACCCAATTCGTATTCAATTATTAAAAAGTTGAGTTCGGATCATTTTGGGCAATTAAATTCAAGATAAATTCAAAGAAATTAATATATTGACTGTTGCTTCACAATATATTTTTGAAAATGTTATGTATGTACGTAAAAACATTAATGATTTTATTAGAAATAGTGACTTGCATGACATTAATACTAGGAACAAACACAAACTTGTTACTCCTACTACTCGATTGAGTAGAATTAGTAATTCTTTTGTTGGGCGATGTGTATGCTTTTACAACAGGATCCCAGAAAACGTTCAAAATTGTACTATAGGTAAATTTAAAAAGTTAGTTAAAAAACGTTTGTGTGACAAAGGCTATTATAACATTAAAGATTTTTTGGAAGATGTCACGCCTTGGGAATGATGCGTTCGCTCCAGGCTTTCTCAATGTATAAATATACTTGTTATAAAAATTGGCGTTTAAAAAATCAAAGATAAAATAGTAAAATATCCAAAAGAAACAGTCCCGCTGAGTTTCTTGCGCCCATTCTTCTCAGGTCTGGGTTAGGTCGTTTCCGAAAGGGTGGTAGATTCCGACGTTCAATAAGAGAATGTAAATTCCAACATTGAATAAAAAATTTTGACTTTGACTTGACTTTGACTTTGGATGAAAGTATTCTATGTTTAAACAAGATACACTGTCTTTTGTATTAAAAATACTCTTAAATCCCACAGAAACTGAGCATTTTTTTCTGGATAAAAAGTACCCGATTTTAACGTGATGCGTGCACAAACAAACAGATACAGAAGAAAATTTCAAATATAACTTATTTTATTTGAACTAGTTAGAAATCCTAAAACGACGCACCTTATGATAAACATTTATAGTGAATTTATATGTATACTAATATTATAAAGAGGAAAGATTTGTTTTTTTATATATACCGAATAGACTCAAAAACTACTGGACGGATTTCAAAAACTCTTTTAACGTTAGAAAGCTACATTATCCCTGAGTAACATGGGATATATGTATAACTAGAAATGATTAGAGATCCTCAGAAGTTCTTACTAAGACCAACCCAAGGTGTAAAAAAATTAGGCATAAAATGTCTTTCATCGCATTCGCGGCGGAAAGTATTGACGATAGAACAAACAAATCGAGCCATTACCGCCGGCTTGTCGTAAGCGACATTTTTTCGAAAATGCTTTTTTTATCGTAATCGACATTTTAAACCATAACGGTCCTTGCTCTATTGACGTTTCCCGCCTAAATTCATTAGTTTCCGAGATATTTCAAAAGCTAATTTTATCTTAACCGTAAGAATTTTTCAAATATTAACATAAGCGACAACATCAATGTTTATCGTAAATTGCATTAATAACTAAAAATTATATCGTAACCGACATGACTCGTTATCGTAACCGACATGGTGTATGATGATTCTGTCGTTTACTATAAACAAAGTACCCGAAACACGCTAGAACAAGTTCATTCCATTGAAAGTTATTGTAGAACTAATGTCACTCCGGGCCACTTACTTGTTTAAATTGATAATTAAATAATAATAGATCGTTGAAACAGTTTTCCTCAATTATTTATTAAAGTGATGGTAAAACTATTATAAAAAATGGTGGATAAACAGTGAATTAAAGATTAATCGAATTAGTACCGATACTAAATATAATTGCATTGAAAAATGTCGACACCGACAGCGAAGGTATGTATAAGTAACTATTCAGTATTTATTAGGTATTTAGTATTAGGTATAATTAGAATTAGAACAAAATTATCTATCTATGAAATACAATATTATCTCTTTATCTCAGATTCATAAACGCTCATAGGTGCAATTTAGGAATTTAATTATTTAAAAGGCCTTGCAAAGTAGGTGTTGTAATATTATGCTAAGTTGCATGTATGTGCGTATGTTTGTTTTAACCCCTTAAATAACACTACTACACCAATTACGATGAAACTTAATGTTAAGTTTGTTAGTAAAACTAATAATTGTATTTCTAATCTTTTGATAAATTAATCAAAAAAATACTTAATTTACTTCCTAATAAAGAAAATAATTTAATTAGTTTTTTTTGTTACAGTCACGATTGAAGCGAATTATGCAATTAATATCACCTCTACCTAAAGAGAACATTAGTACTGCAGATACGCTGGAGGAGACTGTAACGCATGTACCATTTGTATCACCTTATACCTTGCCAGAAAGAAACATACCAGGAGTTACCCACCAGGATAGAACTCAAAGTCAGGGCCTTGTTGATTACAGTGATTCTAATAGTGAGGAATCGTACTCCATCTTGGATTTAGACAACTATAATTACCTAATACAAGAAAACCGAATAGACATTGATCTTACGACTCTCACGAATCAGACTTTTCCCGCTGGATGTATACAAAATGAAATTGAACCACAGCCTAGTACTAGTACACAGTCTGAAGAAGCAGAGCATAATGAATCCGTTACGTTCCAGAACATGTATTCTTCAGATCGTGATGACTCATGGAAGCTACCGCTAAGTGAGTCTAGTGAATTAGACGATAGAGCACTTCAACAAATTGAAGAAGAGACTAGTGTTGGAAAAAGAGGATACAGAAGAAAAAGACCGTTACCAAAGAGGCTTTTAATGAAGAAAAATCGTCAATCTGCTGCTGGAAAATCTGTGAAGCCAAATCCTTGTATGAACAAAAAATGCGGCAACTCTTGTACTGATAAATTTAGTGAGAAAGACCGGTACACAATTTTCGAAAACTATTGGGGGCTGGGAAGTGACAAGAGGCGGAAAGACTTTTTGCTTTCTTGTGTCGTATCTAAACCTATTGGAAGAAAAAGGGCTATTAGTAACCATCGCACAATATCATATAATTATTTTTTTAACTTTAATGGTCGAAATATTAAAATTTGTCAACAATTTTTGCTTAAAACCTTGGATATATCCCAAATGACTATAAGATATGCCGTAGAAAATGCTAACAAAGTACTGAATACCTCTCAACCAGACCAAAGAACTCCTCACCCTCACAATAAATCTGACGAAGAAAAGATAACACTTTTAAAATCTTACATTGAGCAGTTGCCTGCCGTGCCTTCACACTATTGTCGCAACAAAAGTACTAAATTATACATACCACAAGAATTTCAAAACGTTTCTCATTTATACAAGTGTTATATTAATTACCTGGAAGAACAAAATTTAGCTTCTTTAATAATATCAAAAAGAGTTTTTCGTGGTGTTTTCAAAACTGATTTTAACATAGGATTCCATTTGCCTAAGAAAGATAAGTGTACCTTTTGCGAGAAATATAAGAATACACCACCAGAAAGTAGAACTATTTATGAACAAACCTTAGAATATAAAAATCATATAGCAGATAAAGAAAAATGCAAGCAATTATTTCTAGAAGACCAAAACGTGAGCAAAACTCCTGGTTCTGGTGTCCTATGTGTCAGTTTTGACTTAGAAAAAGTCCTTAATACTCCACATGGTAAAAACGTTACTTTGTATTATTCACGAAAATACGCATTTTATAACGAAAGTATTTATGAAAGTGGCACGAGAAATGGATATTGTTATGTGTGGGGTGAATGCCAAGGAAAAAGAGGTTGTAACGAGATTGTTACAGTTATTTTTAAATATTTGACTATGTTGGACAATCAAGGTTCCCATTGTGTCATACATTTGTACGCAGATAGTTGCGCAGGGCAAAATCGCAATCGTGCAATGATAGCCATGCTATTTCGTTTTTTGAAGTCGGCAACTACTGTTACAGCAATAAAAGTAACTTATCTGTTACCAGGGCATACAATGATGCCTGTGGATTCAATTCATAGTGCTGTTGAGAGTTTTATTCGAAATAAAACGGTGTGGGCTCCTTCTGAGTGGCCTACTATAATAACTAATGCGAGATCACAGCCAACTGGCTATAATGTTATCAGTCTAAATTACACTGATTTTATGGACTGGAAGTCTTTTTCACAAGCTTTACTGCCAGCTAAGTTTAAAATTGCTTTTAACTCATTAAGAATTGTTAATTTTCATAAGAATAGTCCAATAATTACACTTCATTATGGTTTTTTCGAAAATAGTGAAAAGCAGGCTTTGAATATGGACCAGATTATTAGATCGAGAGCAAATAGTGCTAGCATCCAAAGAGGACCAATGCAATTGTATCACGAAGCGCTTAAAATCTCAGCTGCTAAGTACAAAGACCTTATGGACCTATGTAATAAAAATACAATACCAAGCAGGTACCATGAAGAATATTTAAATATGGGACATGATGGAAATACCCCAGATACATTAAATGAAACCGACGGAGATGATTCAGATAAAGAAAATTAATACTTTCATTTTACGGTAGATTAATTTTTTATTCTAGGTTGATTTCATAAGTTTTATTTGTTTATTTTGTGTTCAAAAAAAGAAAAATTATTAGTTTATTTATAATTTTATGTTGATTTCTTTGATCTCACTACTTTAAATTGCGCAATATTGGTTTAGTTGATTTCGTTTTTTTAATTTTTATATAAGATTACTACTGATTAACTGGTTTAAATTTTGTCTAATCGTGTTGATTCTTGTTTATTAATGTTATTGTTTCAATGAGAAGTTCATTTCATTTGTTTTATTTCAGCTTTTTAAACCAATTAGTAATAAGTACTGATTATTCTTTAAAAATGTAAAACTGAATAAGATAAATGATATATAATTTTTTTTTATTTTAATTTTACGTTCACCTATTAAAACAGTATTTAGCATTAGAATAATACACAGAAAAATAGTTAAAATTTACTTAATTTATTATTACATAATTTGTCTCAAACGCAAAAATATAAAGTATTGGTTTTGTCAGTGACGGCAAAATTATAGTAAGCGCCAAAAACACCATAAATATACAATATATTAATTTTTTTTTATTGGTATATTATATATCTCGAAAAATTATGCCTCGGTGGAAAATTTTATTTCGATAGTACAATAATTGACAGAAATATTTAAAAAAAACCTTCTCCTGTAAAATTTAGTTTTTGTCGCTTACACTAAGTCGGCGGTAATGGCTCGAAATGTTCTACAATATTATAGAACATATCAATATCTACAAAAAACTCCGCGAGACCATATGTCCAACTATTGTAGTTGTGTCACTGTAACTACGTTTTTACATTTTAAAAGTTTATAGAAATGCCTATCAAAATCAGACCATGTTTTCCATACCTTTGTATTAATTCTTATTTAAATAAATTAATACCTGTAGATTACTTTTTGATTTGATTTATTGAAATCTGACATTCCATTCAAAAGATATTACGAAATTAAAAATGTCAATATAAACAAAAAATACACGCCGACGGGCCGGTGTGACGCGCCATGCAGTGCAGCAACGCGGCGTGCGAGAGAGGGGGCACTGAATTGCGGGGGAGCCAAAATGTTTAAAAAAAATATCCTCATATTTATAATATGATTTTTTATAATAAAGATACTTTAGGCGTCAGTAACTCAGTGGTTTAGGCCGTGGGTTCAAGCCTAGTAATCTATATTAAAAAAAAAAAAAAACAAAGATAAACTACACAAAGTGGGATGCAAATCATGATTTTAATATTATTATAATATACATAACATTATTTGAGCATAACAAAAGAATGATATAAAAGGAAATATAATAATAAACAATCGTATGACGGATCGACATTCCGATTTATTAAGCGTTGATTGAGAAATTCAATGGAATCACCGATGGGGTTATGTGGTAAACCTTGTTTGCCACTCAATTTACAAAATATAGCTAACTTACTAAAGTTTTCCTCGTGTTAGTAAAAGACCTTTAAAATTTATTCAGCTGAAGAGGTTTGAAGAAAAAGTTTCGAAATATTTTACAATATAATTGTTTAATATTTATTCTGCATATATCAAGATAAAAAACTTTAATCTTGATATATGCAGAATGAACTTTATATCTATTGTCCAGGGGTGTAAAGTGCATATAAAAGTAGACAAGGCTTCAGTATATGGGTCTCGGCTTTTGGGAATGGAATAAAATGGAAATAACCTATATATTTGAGCAGCTTATGGTGAGAGTCCAAATATATAAAAAAAATCCTGAGAAAGGATATAGGCTACTTGTTAATGCGAAAAAAGGGTTGTAAGAGTTTGAAAGGGGGATGAAAAGTTGTATAGAATTATCGTCACTTTTGGCGCTGAAGCTTGAAACCTATTTATTACGCTGTTGATTCGATATAAGTTTGTAAAAGTTTTACCCTAAAGGGTGTAAAATGACAATAGGGAATAGGAATCAAGATTTGTAAGAAAATATGAAAGATTTATGTGAATGTTTTATAAGGTTGCGACAAGAGATACGTATGTGTCTTATTTGTCAAATAATTAGACTAAATAACCAAGAATGCTACCCAAAGAGACTATTTCACGCGGACGAATTCGCGGGCATAGCTAGACTTATATATTTTTTAAACAACAGTTTTGCACAACAGTGAGATATTACATAATATAATAAAAACATATCCTGATGGCATCCATGGCGCATGATCCTATAGCTCAACGTTCAACGCGATAAACTGGAGTTAATTGAATTAAACTCAAAGCAAGAATACGAGCACCAGCGACCAGCCATCACCGGAAACCCACAACGAGGAAGTTCCGTTTTAATAAAATTTTAAATTTATTTGTAACAGATATACAGACTCGTACATACGTCATCACAACATACTATAGATTTTGAGCTGTAAGGAAAGTGGTTTGGGTAAAGAAAAGGTATAGTGAGTTACCTGGTTCGAAATAGCCTCGCGTGAGATGGTTAGTCGCGGACATTCACTTTCACCTTACCCAAGTCCCGCGAATTTGTTGATTTTAGGAAAGTTAGGATTGGGGGTAGATGGAAATGGTCTGAATGGAAACCTACCTACCTAACCTGGAAACCTAACCTGCTTGTAGTATATAACCTAACATACCGCCCCTCATGGAGCGATTTAGCTCTTTTATTAGAACGAACATTTTTCTAAACGTTGACGCCAATAAAGAAAAAAAAATGTGCAACATATGTTAAACTAAAATACTCAATTTAAAGATACACCTAACAAAATAAAAATATAAAAAAAGAAACAAAAATAGATTACTTAAATCATGGCAGCAAGGGGCAGAGCTTGATTACTGGCCTTAGCAAGGTCCCAGTAGAAGTTTTTACTTCTACGACACTAACAATTCCGTCAGAACGAGGACAAATGCGAATCACCCGAGCTCTTTTCCAGCGAAGCGGTGGCAAGTTGGGATCCTTGATTGGTACTAAATCACCAACTTCAATATTAGTATTCCTGGCAAGTCATTTGGGACGCTGCTGTGTGTGTGCAGGTATTCAGCTTGTCATCGCTGCCAGAAATGCTAAGTAAACTGCCATCGTTTCCACAGTGTTACATTTATATATTCTAGATCTTGCTCAGTCAAGGCTAATAGAGGCTGACTGATGATGAAATGGCCGGGTGTTAAAACATCTAGAATATTTGGATCATTGTTAAGTGGACATAATGGACGTGAATTTAACACGGCTTCTATTTTTGCGAAAATTGTGACGAGCTCTTCGTAGAAGAGTGAGCGATCGCCAATAATACGAGAGATAATTTGTTTTGCGAATCTAAATGCACGTTTCCACAAGCCGCCCATGTGCGGACTTGCAGGAGCGTTAAAATGCCATACAATTTGTTGACGAGCAAGAGATTGGTGTATTTCATCGTGTGAGTTTTTGAGTAGTTGTGTAATGTCCTTTATGTAATTGTAAGCACCTACAAAATTAGTTCCACAGTCTCTGAAAACATCACTTGGAAGGCATCTGACGACAGCTCGGAAACAACTTCCAAGTGGACAGCTTTAAAACAAGTGAATATGCACAAATGAGCCTTCACCGACCTAGCGTTTCGAAGACGTGATGCTTTCAGAAGAAAGGGATCCGCGAAGTCGACTCCAACCTTTTGGAACGGTCGATAAGATGTAACTTTGTGAACTGGCAGGTCACCCATGAAAAGATCGATCGATTGCAATCGATTTCAGACGCAACCTGTAACAATGCTGGTACTGAAATATTTGCTGGCGTATGACTCGACGCGCAGAAAGGATCCAAAAACTTCGAGGAATGGATTTAGTCGCCGGAGATCATCTGTAAGAGGTTTATTACCTTGCAACAATTTGATTGATGAAGAGAACTCCCTTGACTGCACCAAAAAGACAATGGTTTTCAGACTATCGTTAGTAGTCGTACAGTGACCCAGTACGTCGTTTAGATGGATAGCGCGAGTTGTGGAGGAAAGCTTACACCAAGCTACAACAGATTGTAACTGAATTTCTGCAGAACGGGAAAGTCTTCCAAAACCTCGGCAACATTAGATATGAGTGGGATAGATTTAATTCCAGGTAAATCCACTTCACTCAAAGATGGAATATCTCCAGGTCATGTTAAAGAATCTGCTTCAAGCCATGCAAGAGACCACCAAAGTGAATTGTTTGATAGTTGCGAGGGGTAAAGTCAGCGGCTCGCAATATCAGAAGGATTCATTGAACATGATACATATCTCTGACATCATGATAGTTTGATCAATGAATACCCAAAAGACGTTGGAAGTTGATTGAAGTCGGACATAAAAGACAACCATGTTTTGTGAATTTCGGTAGGAAGTAGATCATCCCAACTGCAATTGAGTGACCAGAGCCTCTGCATAATGTGATTTGCATAAAAAGTTACTGGAACTAAGAAATCCACAGGGGTCATAAAGGCGAGCTATGTTAGAAAGAACACCGCGCATGGTCATGCCCAAGACGTTAAAGATATCATCGCCTCCATGTTCGAAGTGATAAGGAAGCTCGCAATGGTCGGAGCAAAAACGTTTAAAACCTCATGACAATTACTGGACCATTTGCGTAGTGCGAAACCACCCTGTGCGAGAATACTAACAAAATTTCAGTTGTAGATCCTTGACAGAGTCAATGCAGTCAGCGCCACTGACAATGTCCTCGACAAAGGTGTCATTCAGAAGAACTGGAGAGGCTTCAAGAAATTTGTCTGAGTTGAGATGCGCTAGTTCATGTATGATTCGAATAGCCTGAAAAGCTGAGCTGGAACCACTGTAAGTGACAGTTGTTAATTAAAATTGCCTTATAAATGTGTGAGGAGATTCGTGCCACAATATGGTCTGGTACTTGCAATCAGCATCGCCTAATCGCACTTATCGATACATTTGTTTAATGTCGCGAGTGAATACAATTTTATCTACTAATCGCCGCGGGCTCTTGCTCTATTAACTAGTCATTGACGCTTAATTAAACTTTATTTTATTGAGTTTTTATTTATTTAAAATATGCAGATTTATTACATTCAGTGAACATCAATCTTTTTAGTTTTTAACGAAAAAGCTATTTACTATTTTTTCAAAACGTTTAATATAATTTTGTTTTTTCTTTTTATGTTGGTACGTATGATGTTACCAGTGTAGTTTTAAGCAATAGCTCAATTTTACTTTGATGAAAGGAAGCCAACTCTTTAGTATTGTAGCAGAAATACACAGACTATATGTGATGGCTAATTTTTTTTCTTCAGAAAAAATTTAAATAAAGGCATTATTCAATCTACTAAAAAATTAATAGTCGTGCGAGTCTCCGTCCCGAATAGCAGAATAACTATTAAGGATATTAGAAAATTTATGAAAAAATGAAAGAAGAATACATTTTACCATACAAGATGTTGATAGGTTTCGTAACTGTCAAACATTTAATGTTCATCCTGTCAGTACGGCAAACTCTCTCCTTAATTAAAAGAACGTTTTTAATTAATAGTTTCGAATCGACAAGATATATTCACAATATTCGGATAATGGCGTATTTTAGATTTTAAAAATGTAGAATAATGTGAGTAATGAGAAAGCATTGACATATATATTGGTTGTCAACAGCTCAGCTAATCTGTACCACGACATTCATTGACTGTTAGGTACGGAGTTAAACATATTTATATAAGAATGCAAGTGTAATCTGTACGGTCTGATAGATGGTAAGTGGTGCTTCCTCATTGGAGATGTGACACGATGATTCCAGGCAATCAGCGAGGACAGAGGGCGTAGATTGCTAAAGAATACGAGGCAACACTTATTTTATTACTTACTAGGGGCCCGTCCCGGCTTCGCACGTGTGGATATTTTTTTTTTAACATTTTGGCTCCCGCATTCTGTCGCTCCCTCTATCGCCGCGTTACTCGCTGCGCTGCGAGGCACACCACACCGCGCCGGCGGCCCGTCTGGGATTATTTTTTATTTATCTTGATATTTTTATTTCGTAATATCTTTTGACTGGAATGTCCGATTTCAATAATTCAAAAAGTAATTAACAGATATTGAAACAGTCTTAATTACGAAATAATTTATTTGGATAAGAATTAATACAAAGTTATGGAACACATGGTCTGATTTTGATAGGCATTTTTATCAACTTTTTAAATGTAAAAAAGTAGTTATAGTGACTTAACTACAATAGTTGGACATATGGTCTCGCGGAATTTTTTGTAGATATTGATACGTTCTATAATACTGTAAAACATTTTTTTGTTCTATCATCAATACTTTTCGCAGCGCATGCGATGAAAGATATTTTATGGCTAATTTTTTTGCACCTTGTGTTGGTTTTAGTGAAAATTTCTGGGGATCTCTGATTTTTTCTTGTAATAAATATAGCCTATATTTATTACAAGAATGTTACTCAAGGATAATGTAGCTTTCTAATGGTCAAAGAATTTTTGAAATCGGTCCAGTAGTTTTTATGTTTATTCGTTACATACAAAAATACAAATCTTTCCTCTTTATAAAATTAGTATAGACATACGCGTAAGTATAGCGAATCTTTGAAGCTTCAATTTAATGTTAATTTTCATATATATGTCGGGGATTTTAAATGATGTGAAAGGAAATGGAAGGAGGAAGATGGGGAATATTTGAGGAACACTAACAGGGTGGATGGTATTGAATGGAATATTGGGTAAACGCAACGTAGATACTTCTATTGAACCGATAAATGATCAAATATGATCTCTAACAATTACGAGAGAAACTTAAGCAGTGCCTTGGACTTGTGACCAAAGTGTAGGCTTAAGGAGCTCTTTAAGTAATTACAACACTCGCCTCCACTGCTAGGCTCTCTATTTAAACCCAAGGTTAAACGCACATAAACCTAACCTAACACAAGACGAGGTAATTACATTGTAAGGTCACGTGACCTTGATCAGACAGCACTCCTAGCACTAACGCAATACTGCACAACACTATCACTATTCAGACATTACTTCACTTCTTGACAGACCGCCCACGACTAAGACTTCAGTCAGACTGTCGATGGCATATAAAGGGTCACAACGGAAGTGACTACTACCCTACTCCAACGCCATAGACAGCGATGATGATTCGATTTAATCGATAACCTTTTACTATTCTCCGACATATATGTCGGGGATTTTAAATGGTGAGAAGGAAGGAGGTGAGGGGAATATTGGAAAACACTAACAGGGGGATGATATTGAATGGACTATTGGGTAAACACAACGTAGATACTTCTATTGAACCGATAAATTATCAAATATGATCTCTAACAATTACGAGAGAAATCTAAGCAGTGCCTTGGACTTGTGACCAAGGTGTAGGCTTAAGGAATCCCTTTATTCGATCGAGATACTCGCCTCCACTGCTCTGTTTAAACCCAAGGTTAGGCGCACATAAACCTAACCTAAAACAAGACGTGGCAACTAGATTGTAAGGTACTCACGTGACCTTGATCGGACAACACTCCTAGCACTAACACTACACTGCACAACACTAACACTATTCAGAGACTACTTCACTTCTTGAGAGACCGCGCACGACTAACACTTCAGTCAGACTGTCGATGGCATATAAAGGGTCGAGGTTCGAGACTCAAAACTACGGAAGTGACTACTACCCTACTCCTAGTAAATACTGAACCGATAAATAACTAAACATAAACCTAAGCAGTGCCTTGGACTTATGGCCAAGGTATAAACTTAAGGACGTTCTTTATCAGAATTCCAATACTCGCCTCCACTGCTTAGTTTCACTGTTTAAACCTATGGTTACGTTAAACATATAAAAATACTTCGTTAAAATGGCTACATTTATTATAATAAAATAAAAACCGGCAATGTGCGAGTCGGACTCTCGCACGAAGGGTTCTATACCAATATTTAGCAAAATAACTCATTCAAATCACGTTTGTTGTATGGGAAGCCCCCTTAAATGTTTTTTTAGTATTTGTTGTTATAGGAGTAACAGAAATACATCATTTGTGAAAATTTCAACCGTCTAGCTATCACGGTTCATGAGATACCTACAGGCTGGTGACAGAGAGACAGACGGACGGACAACGGAATATTAGTAATAGTCCCGTTTTTATTCTTTGGGTACGGAACCCTATAAATAAAACACAATTTTTGGCATAAAATTTTATTCTTTCAAACATTACAAACAAGTATTTATCTTTCCAATTAAATATTCCGTAATATTTTTTTTTAATTTTGATTCTTTTTCATTGGTAAGAGTTCTCGGCCATCAAGTGAAGTAAGTATCGACGGACTATATAGGAAATAGCCGGTCGAAACGTACTTAAAACGATAACCAAACCTTCTTCTTATTAACTCTTCTCTTCTTACTTGTCTTCTTTATCTATAGTTAACACCAGGCGATGTTCATATGTATCTAACAGATAAAAAATCTTATAAAACATAATTACATTACTGCTAATATTACAAAAATATGTCTATAGCTTTGGGTAGCATTTTTTATTATTTAGTCTAAACAAACTTTCATCCCCTATTCCCTATTATTATTTTACACCCTTGAAGCTAAAACTTTTCCAAACTTTGAATGTCATATTTTTTATATCGAATCAACAGCCTAGAAAATAAAATTCAAGCTTCTACCTCTAAAAATGACGATACTTCCATATGTCTTTTCTTCCCCCCTTTCAAATCCCTTACAGCCCTTTTTTCGCATTAAAAAGTAGCCTATGTCCTTTCTCAGGCTCTAGACTATCTGTATACCAAATTTCATTTAAATCAGTTCTGCAGTTTTGACGTGAAAGCATTAGTAAGGAAATAAGGATTAAGTTAGCTAAATTTAAACTAGATGTATTATACGGGTACTTCCCCCAGAGATGTGCGAGAATGCATAGCGAGAGATGTGTTTGTTAAGAACAAATAGAATCGCTTCATTATATTTTCGCATTCACACATCCCTCGCTACACACCCTCGCTCATCTCTGGTAGAAACGCAGCCTCAAATGTATCACAATTAAATAGATACATAATACATACATGATATTAGTGTGACCAGTAATAATTTAATACTAAAATTTCATTCACTAATGAGTTGCTGAGATTTCTTGTCGTTCAAACAAGTAGTTATCGTCTGATTTTATATTATTTAAAAACCGGACAAAACCTACTTATATGAAAAACAAATCTTCACAAGTATCTTGAACTCAATCAACTGAAACTGTAAAAAAGAATTATTTTATTATTATCGTATTAGCTGAACCGGCGAACGTTCGCCTATCAGTCAATGAATGTCGTGTTACAGATTAGCTGAACTGTTGACAACCAAAATATATGTCGGGGATTATAAATGATCTGATGAGAAGGAAGGAGGTGAGGGGAATATTGGAGGGCACTAAAAGGGAGTGATGATATTGAATGGTAAAAAATGAAAATATGATCTCTAACAATTACGAGAGAAACCTAAGCAGTGCCTTGGACTTGTACCCATGGAGTAGGCTTAAGGAATTCCTTTAAGTGATCACGAAACTCGCCTCCACTGCTCAGGCTCTCTGTTTAAACCTAAGGTTAATCTCACATAAACCTAACCTAACACGACACGTGGCAACTAGATTTGTAAGGTACTCAGTGACCTTGATCGGACAGCACTCCTAGCACTAACACTGCACTGTACAACACTAACACCATTCAGAGACTACTTCACTTCTTGAGAGACCGCGTATAACTAAGACTTCAGTCAGATTGCCGATACGAAACCTTTAATTAAATACGTTCTTTGATTTAAAGGGAGAGTTGACCGTATCGACGGGATGAACATTAAATGTGTGACAGTTACAAAACCCATCAACATGTTCTATGAGGAAATGTTTTTTCTTTTATTTTATTTTTGCTCAATTTTTCAATGTTTTTAATATTCATTCTGCTATTCGGAAATCGGTCCGGCAGTTCCCGAGTAATAAGTGTGCGAATAAACCCGAATTTGTTTTATATATTACTAGTCTACCCGTCGCGGCTTCGCCCGGGTACAAGTAGCCTTAGCCGTAACCACTATGGCGCTGCACTTTAAATCTCTAATATCTTCGAAAATATACATTTTATTTTCATGCTGTTTAAAATCACTTCGTAAATAAGCCAATATTTCTCGTAAACAGTAAAGGATAAAAAATGGTTATTGTGGGTTATCCCTAAGAGATAGACATATACCAACGCGGACTTTTTTGAAGATCTTTTTAAGGTGTACAATACTGTAGTACATTATTTTGATCTATCTCGTAGGGTTCAGCCAGCGTTTGCAATGTAAGCGCAAAAAAATGTGTTTATTACGACATCACATTAGAAACCACCAAAATTATCAGTGTTTCTCTACTATATTATTTATGTATTATACATATAAACCTTTCTTGTGAATCAGTCTATCTATTAAAAAAAACCGCATTAAATTCCGTTGCTTAGCTTTAAAGATCTAAGGATACATAGGGACAGACAGACCGACAGCGGGAAGCGACTTTGTTTTATACTATGTAGTGATGATTATTTTACAAGACAACCACGATAATTTAATATTTTCTCTATAAATTATAATAATTATAAAAGACTAGACTACAATTCATGATTATATTTTGGGGTATGGCAAGCGCGATATTTCATTTAGTGGCAACATTAGTTCGTCGATATTTCTTTGGGCCAATAAGAACGTTTCCCGCGCAAACTATCGAAATGGACGCTCAGTATTTTAGAAGAGGATTCAAATTTAGAAAAGCGAAGAAAGGTGGCTTTAAAACAATAAATGATAGCAACACCTTTAATAAAGTAGTATTAGCGGGTAGGTTATTTTATATTATATCAATATTAGTGCGATAATATGTGCGATAGACTAGTCTCAGTCACTCTGGTGTTGTCTTGTAGTGTAATGGAAGTTAGTGTTGTAGTGTCGTGATTAAGGTCACCCTTCTATGTAGTAAAGAGCTCTTTAAACCTGCTCCTGGGTCTCAAAGCCCAGTCACTCTCAGCTTCCGTCTAGATTACATTTCAATATTATTGTTAGAGTGTTAAAAAACTAACTAAAACTGAGGTACAAGTAAAAACTGGGCTTGATTTATAAACAAATACCTTCATCGGGAATCTTAAAAGCTGTATTAAAAAAATATTTTTAAATACAACAATAAGCGCATAAACAGCCAGACAATTGTATTGAAATTAAATAGTTAAAGACCGAAGCCCATCTGCCATTTTCAATATTCTGAAGCCAATTCCATCTTCCAAGTTAGCAATTACCCAATTAGATTTAATTAAGGACGATTACAGTCGTACAGACAATTAATACTGGACATTAAGCTTTACCACCTTGCAACAGCAAATTAGCAGAAATTATATTTTATATAAATGAGAAACTGCTTGTTCGTCTGTCCTGTCTGTCTGTAAAAAAATTAATTAAACTAAAAAATTTTAAGATCAAACATTCTTTCTTTGTTTTCTATTAACCCTATTTATTTACTTACTCACTCTACTCAACTGACTTTTTCACTCACTTAGTCACCATTCCCAGTCTCTTTCGTATTGACCCATTCATTCACACTTTCGCTCACTCATCATTAATTACCCACCCTCCTATTCAATCAACCTTTACAACTACTTACTCAACCATTTACTTATTAATATTGATATTAACTCAATACTCAATCCTCACCTACTAATTTATCCACTTTTGTAATCTTACTTTTTGATTCAATCAATCTTTCATTCACTCTCCCACTCATATTTATTATCTATATATCCAAAATTATCAATATAGAAGCTATACTGCACAATAACACGTAAAACACAATAATAATATAAAAAATACAATCACAATGGAGAGCCGTAGAGGACAGCAGGCGAGCTCTCTTTACCAACTGGCTCAAATCTATCGGAACAGAGAGTTATATACAGTCTTGGAATAAAAAAAACTACCTGCGAATATAAAGTTATGAATGGAGTTGCTAACTATATTTACTACTGGCCAACCTGCGCGAATTCGTTAGCGTGTTTCTCCGCTCGTATAGGTCGTAGCGAGATGTTAAATAGCCTAAGTTACTGCTTGTTACATCAGCTATCTGCCAGTGAAAGTCCCGTCAAAATCTGTCCAGTCATTTCAGAGATAAGCTGGAACAAACAGACAGACAAAAATAGTAAAAAATGTTGTTGTTGGTATATGTAACGTGTGCGTGTATACATCCATATGCACTCAGTAAAAAGCGTTTATTTTAATATTACAAACAGACACTCCAATTTTATTTATTTTTATGGATATTGTCTTACTTAATATCATAATATTTATCCAAGTTTAATTATAATAATAATAAAATCTACAATAAAATATTCGTAACTTTAGACGATAGAATTTGTAACAAACGTAAGTAAATTTAGAGCGACTTGGTAATATAACAAGTCGAACAAGATCTACTTAGATTCGTACAAATTTTCAGCATCCGTTTCTTCTGTCACTCAATTCTACATCTACGAGTGAATAAGATTCTTCTGTAATAACTGATGTAGAATAAAGCAGAAATTACCCGACTTGGATGAAACAAGTCGAGTGAATCCTACTTAGTGCCACAACAGTTCTGTCTTCTAGGCATCTGGACGTGGTAGAAATAAACTAAACCGCCATATTGGACATAAGATGTGTAGCGAGTGATTAACCAATAGAATCGCTCCGTTTGACACACTGAGCGAGGCTGGCTAAATGAAGCGATTCTATTGAAACGCAGCCAGAGTGTGAAGTCATTTTATTTTTCGTATTCTTCTTAACTATCCGTTTACTTGCAATGTTTTTATGATGACAATGCAATAGCTAAGTGACGTCATTCTAAATCTAATATGGTTGATGACCTATGATCATCATATATTAAATGAAAGTGTTCGCTGAGAAAAATACGAAAACTAAAATAACTTCAATTAAAATAACTTCAGTTAAAATGTGTTTTTAATATTAATATGTCGGAGAAATAGTTATAATGGTGGTAATTTAATTTATTTGAATAGCAACACTGCAATGTCACAGATTAATATAAAGACAGTTAAATACCGGCAACATGGCGGACACAGATAATCCCAAGAAATCGAATCCATATGAATCCGCGAGAAATATATTTACAAATAAATTTCCAAAAATCTTTTTAAAGAAATAGAAAAATAAATACAGCAGTAATTATCGATTTTGAAGTCAAGACTCGAAGATAGCTTTTGCATGAATCAAAGTAGAAATTATTCGACTTGGTAGAATAACAAGTCGGACAGAATCTACTTAGAGCCACTACAAAAATACACATAAATATACCTAAACAAAACTAAAATATTTGATTTTACATCAATTTGTTTCCACAAGCAACCCGCGCTGGCTTCGTACGGGCAGTATTTGTTGACATTCTCTACAGTTATCATTATATTTCAACGCATTTAAACAAAACCTTAACAAATTATACACCCACACCTTCCTCATGAATCACTTTATGTATATTTTGGTGAAAACCTCATAAAAAATCTGATTAGTTTTTGAGATTATCACGAACATGCACACGAGGCTGACCTTGTTTATTGCATTGATTAAATATTTTAATGTTTGTTACTCAATCACACGAAAAAGGCTGAACAGATTTTGATTAAATTTAGCATACTGATACTTTATAATCTGGACTAACACATGGATTACTATTTATCTCAGAAATATTTATAGTTCCTACGGGAAATAATAAAATATGTTTATAAACTATGTTTACATAGCAATATATTGAACACTAGTCGACCTGCGCGACTTCTTCCTCGTGTAGCTCCGCTCCTATTGGTCTTAGCGTAATGATTTATAGTTTATAGCCTTCCTCGATAAATGGTCTATCTAACATTGAAAGAATTTTTCAAATCGGACGAGTAGTTTCTAAGATTAGCGCGTTCAACCAAACAAATAAACAAATTCTTTAGCTTTAAAATGTTTTTAGCTAAACCTAAGTGCGGGTCACGAATCATATTAAATTATAACTTACATAAATCCTTTTGCTGCTAATCAAAAACACTTTAAAATACACTTTTTAAACTATTACAGTTCAAAACTCAATGCACTACTGATTAAAATTATCAAAATACAAGAGTTTTTATAGAAATACAAACATCGTTAAGGGATGATTATATGTATCTAATGTGTTTGTTGTTGTTAAAAATAAACAATTCATTTCGACTCATTAAGTAATTGAGCTTATTTATTATGATCGCTTGGCTAAGTTAAAATAGATATTTTTCATCATCATTGTGACCCTTTAATGTCCCACTGCTGAGCTAGGTCTCCTTCTCAGAATGAGGAGGAATTAGGCCATAGTCTACCACGCTGACCCATTGCGGGTGAAGTCTCACACACCTTTGAGAACATGGAGAACTCTCAGGAGTGCAGGTTTCCTCACGATGTTTTTCCTTCACGTTAAAGCAAGTGATATTTAATTTCTTAGAACACACATCGACTCAAAGTTGTCAGTGTGTGCCTGTGTAGGGGATTGAACTTGGACCTCTCGAGTAGACATCAGCGTATTAACTACTAGGCTATCACTGATGCTATATATAGCTGCTGGATTTTTCTCACTAATCTTTTAATTTTAGAGTCAAAGACTGTTTAAATTATACATTTGAAAATAGGAATTTTATTTTTATTTATGTGAATTGTAAATTCGGTAAGAAAGTTATAGTTAATTTTTTAAATAAAATTAATTGTAAATATTGATTTATTTCAGATTATTTGTATTTTGATGAAACTTTACAATAATATAGCTGACACATCAGAATAACACGTAGGCTATAATTTATAATGATATAGTGTGAATTACACAGGTAGTAAAGGAAATAAAACAGAATGTTATGTCCATACATTTTTTTATATATTTTGTTCAATTACAAGTAACTGCTATATTAAAAACACAGGCGCTTCATGTATTTTTGTATACATAAATAGTCTCCTGTCAACAGCCTTAGTTATAAATATGCTAGATGACCTGTCCCGCCGGGTGCAATTCAGCACGTGTATTTTAGGTTTAATTTCATGACTAACTTAATTTATATGTGAGTAATTCCCAAAGACATAACGGGTACAAAGCTCGACATGCACTTCATCCCCACGTCGATAGATGGCGTACGAGGACACTCTTTTGTTTACTTTGTATTCTTAAGAAAATTTTTCGCGATAAAATATAGCCTACGTCCTTCCACAAGCTCAAATCTATATCTGTACCAAATTTCATCAAAATTGGTTTAATGATTAAATCGTCATTGAGCAGACAAAACAGACCATCCATCAGTCAATAGATGGCGTAACTAGTATATTAAATCGCACTTTCGTTTGTTTAGTTTGTATTTTTAGGTATTACCTACTTTTCTTAAAAGTTACTTTAGATAAGCTGAGAAGTTTGATTTAAAAAAAATATATTCTATATCTAATATTTCCTGTTTGTTATAGTTCGGGTTAAAAATTAAGTCAAACTGCAGATGACTGTAAGTGTTTACGGAAGCTGAATTCTTATTTATTATAACATAATATTTCATAGTAATCCTTATCCTAATTCTAGAAGGAGTTAGATACTTTTTTCGCGATATAGGTTAATTCAGTCCTAAATACAGAGTAAGTACTACTCTGATTTCATGCCTATACAAGCTCTATTTATATATAGGTACAAGCTATTTATTTAGCAAGCAGTGATGGCCCAGTGGTTGAGACTTCAAGTCTTACTCGGGAGGTCTGAGTTCGATCCCCCAAACAGGCACACTCTTCTGACTGAGTTATATGTGTTTTAAGCAATTAAATATCACTTGATTTAACGGTGAAGGAAAACATCGTGAGGAAACCTGCACTCCTGAGAGTTCCGAAAAAGTTCTCAAAGGTGTGTGAAGTCTGCCAACCCGCACTGGGCCAGCGTGGTGGACTATAATGGCCTAATACCCTCCTCATTCTGAGGAGGAGACCCGGCTCAGCAGTGAGCCATTGAAGGGTCGTGATGATTTTTATTTATTTATATTTATTTGGGAAACATACAATAAAACAAACATACAATTCAGTGAAGTTTCCACTATAATATAAAATTCTCGTGTCGCGGTGTTTGTCACCAAACTCCTCCCAAACGGCTCGACCGATTTTTATGAAATTTTGTGTACATATCGGGAAGGTCTGAGAATCGGTCAACGATATACGAAAAGGGTGGCCAACCCCAATTTTTTTTAATTTATAGGACAAAACAACGTCTTTATTCTATGAACATTTTAAAGATATTATCTATTGTAAAATGAAGAATTAGTTTGTTTAAATATTAAGAATTAGATAAAGAAATACTCTTGAATTTTTTTATAATTTTATTTTTAAAAATTCCCGTCTTAATTCGATCCGAAGATCCTGCTGTTTCTTGTCAGTCAGCGATGCACCAGAAAGTTAGTTCAGTCTTTCTTCTCTGTTTTTTTCCTGGAAAGCGATAAAACTATTGAAGTTTATAATCTCTAGATAAAATAAAATAGTACATATTTAAATAAACACAAGAATATCGTGTCAGTATTTATTAACAAAACTAATATTAGTAGACAAGTTCAAAATGGTCTAAAATAGAGATACTCTTAAAATTATATGTAATAGCTCATTGGATCCGGAATGAAAATAAATATCTCACATAACAAATTGCGAAAGTTATAAACAATTAAAGATGAAAAAAAAGGATTTTGTTTTATTTCATAGACTATTATTATATTCTGTTTTTAGTATTTTTTGTTATAGGGGCAACCGAAATAAATCCTATATATAAAATTCTCGTGTCACAATGTTAGTATACTCCTCCAAAACGGCTCGACTGATTTTTATGAAATTTTATATGCATATTCAGTAGGTCTGAGAATCGGTCAACATCTATTTTTTATACCCCTAAGTTATAAGGGTGGCCCACCCCAATATTTTTCAAATTAATATGGCACAACAACGTTTTCCGGGTCAGCTAGTGATTTATGAATATTTCAACTGTATAGCTATCACGGTTCATGAGATACAGCCTGGTGACAAACAGACGGACAGCGGTAATAGTGCCCTGTTTTTATCCTTTGAATACGGAACCCTAAAAATTTTCGATACAATTTTAAATAAGGGGCAAACTATCAACATAGATCGCAATTAAAATATTCATAAACAGCGGTATATTTTAATTGCGTTAACTAGAAGCTTAATGTTTTTACGCAATCAAGTTTATACCGCAGACCTGACTTTAACGAAGTGATCCTGATTCTTCTTCCTAAAAATAAAATTAAAACACATTTAGATATTGAAATATTCGTATTTAAATCTTCGGAATTTCCCGATTTGCTGAATGTTCAGTGTTGAATGTTGATAAATCGTCAAGCGAGTTCATTTTGCGATCGTCAAAACGAGCAAGAAACAACTGCCCGTTAGTGACGGTCACAAACCAACTTCGCTAACAATCTCTTCTACATACTTCTTTCTTCTTTGACCAACACCTTCCATTTCTAAGCTTTCTTCATAGTCTTCAATGTCTAGAGTAGCGAAGACTGAAAATATAAGTAATAATCTATTGCTGTATAAAAATATTCAGTAAACATTTTAATATCATCCTGTATAGGAACTTACAAATTTTCCGGGATAAAAAGTAGCCTATGTCTTAAACCAGATTATAAAATATCTGTGTGCCAAATTTCATCGAAATCTGTTAAGCCGTTTTTTTGTGACTGATTAAAATATCCAAACTTTACCACTTATAACAAGAAAGATAATAAAAATGAATCATATATTTGTTTGTCTGTCTCTTCATATGTTTGAACGAGCATCTCGAAAATAATACTAAACGAAGTTGGATAAGGTTTTCTCAGTTGTATTGGTGTACGTCTAACTTAAAATATGGGCTTAGTATCATTTAAATTGTATGTCAGAAAAAACCAGCAAAGTTAGGACGACTTCTTCCGCGTGGTGCTCCGCTCCTATGGGTCGTAGCATAATGTTATACAGCCTATAGCCTTCCTCGATAAATGGGCTATCTAAAACTGAAAGAATTTTTCAAATCGGACCAGTAGTTCCTGAGAATAGCGCGTTCAAGCAAACAAACAAATTGTTCAGCTATATGTATTAGTATAGATTACAGCTAAAATGTTTTATAATTTTAAATTTTAATCCTAAATGTAAATAAAATAATAGACTTCTTGTTTTTTTTATTCTTCTTAATATCCAGTCAATCTGAAAAAGAAAAATATTAGATTATTACAACTTAATATTTAATTTAGAGTTATTAGATTAAATAAGTTATAGAATAATATTGTTAATATTTGTAAGAATACCTCATTAGTTAATTATTTACAAAGTATAATGAAGAATAAATATATTATTACAAAAACAAAACTATTATAATTTTTGAGAATTAATTTGTTGTAAATCTTTTATAAATAGATGCTCATTTACTCTATTTGTTTATTGCCTAATTTTTCTAAACCACTGAGTGAATTTTGATGGGGTTTTCACTTAAATAAAAGCGATAAACTATGGACATCACTACATAGTATAAAACAGTCACTTCCCGTCTGTCTGTTCCTATGTATGCTTAGATCTTTTAAACTATGCAACAGATTTTGGTGCGGTTATTTTAATAGATAGAGTTTTATTAATAGAGCCGAGCAGTGCCTGGGGTTTCAGACTAATCTATCGCACTAAAGGTTGTATATTGTCTACACGTAATTTTATACCCCTTTCAATAAAATAACGTATTCAAAAATATATTTAGTCGTTAACTTACATGTATCTCAAGACAACAGACAATAATCGAGACGTATTATTTATACAAGTGTTTCATATATCAATTATTTAAATTTACATTATTGACCAACTGCAAAGACGAACTGAATCACGAAAAACTTGTTACATGAAATATATTGCAACACTTTAAATTTGCCATAGACCAGAGATTCCCAAACTTATTTGTCACGTAGACCACTTATACCTCTCCTCACTTCTTCCGACCTTTCTCATATTTAGAATTCTGAAACTACCTAGATCTCGCCGACCCTGAATTATTTTTCTAATACGTAGAGCTCCTGTAACTCTTGACTTTGCATTGCCTTAGGATATCCGAAATAAAATAATATCCGTATCCGTAACCGAATCCGATATTTTTTTTTTTATAAAAGATAAGGGACAAACGAGCAGACGGTCCACCTGATGGAAAGTAGCCACCGTCGCCCATTGACATCGACAAAACTAGAGGGTATCTCTTGTTTTGGCGATGCGTTGACGTCTCGAAGATAGAGTAAGGAGGGGGAGCGAAGATCAATAGATCCCGAGCAAGAACCCGATGGTCATTGGAACCGCAGCAGTAATGGGATGTGAGTGGTAGGGAACGCGTCAGAGACACTTGGCGGTTGGATTCGCATGCTGGTGGTCGCAAGCCAGTCGGGGAACAGATACCCTACCACCAAGAGGGTGCTGGGTTACTCGGCTCATACGAGATGCTCTCCCAGCCGTAGAGGGGAATTGTATTCTAACCCGTCCCCTCACGGGTAATAGCAGTTTCGGATAATTTCGGATAGGAGCGGAGTCTAAATGACACATGTTATGAAATGTTTTTTCGAGTTCGAGCCACGCGCCTCTCTTGCATTGCTTTTTAGGTAATAACTATTCATTACTAGTCAGCTATTGTGAGATTACGTTACATTTTACATTCAAAAACTTATGTGCACTTAGAGGAAAATTACTAATTATTTGTATAAATTATTAGTAATTGTTTATATTTCAGCAAATTGCGTATTAAGTCTAATGTAAGTAAATGCACATTTCGCAAAATATCAACAGTGTGGTAAAAACTTTTCACGGAAGAGTCAAAACCTATTTGTATTTTACTTTCAAAATCTAATAACCGTAACCGAAATTATCCGAAACTAACGGATAATCTGAAATAATTTCATATCCGAAACCCCTATTTTGATCATGACGATGATAAATTAACGCCCTTTCTTATAAACAGTTATTAACGTAATCAATGTTTAATTTACATCTATTCCTTTCTATCTCAACTTTATGTGTATTTGAAAGAAAGAGACAAAACACTGCTTTACTAATCAATTGATTATATACTTTTATAAGTAAACCCATAAATATTTAGTATAGGATAAATGGTTGTAAGTATTTCGTCGGTGAAGTTCTAACTGTGCGTAAGTCAAAAATGGCTACTTTATGGGAGAGTGAGAAAACTTTATGAAATGAGAGTAACCCTAGGTAGTAGGTCTCGTATTAGTTAAATATTATTGATATGTATTGATTGGTCAGACGATGCCCACCATTATACTTTAACCAATGACATTCAAATCTCAAATCACTCATAAAATGACTTACACACTGTTCACTTCACTGACGATGTATTAGTTTCGTCAGTTTCTAACCGAAGCGATGGCAGTGTAAGTTTAATTTTAGTTTAACGAGATTCACTTAAAGATGTTTATAAAAAAATAGACGTCCTTACAGTCCCATCACAATACATATATTGTAATATTTTGTACATTTACCAGAATATAGATTCGTATTCAAAACACAGTGACAAACATAATGTTAATACTAGAAACAGAAATAAACTTGTAACGCCTTACTATCTCTCCACAAAGTCAGTAATATGAGAATTATGAGAATGCTTGGAATCTAAGTGACGTTGACTCTCAAGCTAAATGATTTGTATATCAATGATTTATGTAAACATGGCTTTTTGAAAAGAGCGACTGTTGAGTTTCTGGCCGGCTCTTCTCAACAGAAAACTGCTTTCCGAGCTGGTGGTAGCTTCAGACAAACTGAGTGACCGGCCAATTTTTGACGTATCAAAAGTACTTTTATACAAAAGTCTAATTGCAATAAAATATTTTGAGTTTGAGTTTAATTGACTCAACACCTGAACTGTTATGTTGGTTGTATAAGCATCCAACAGATAGTGTTGTATTAATTTAGGTATATATTCTGATATATCTAATTCTATGATTGATAATATATTCAACCGCAGCTAAAGTAAAATAGAAGGTTCGAGATGTAACTGTGCGTAGACTTAGCATCTTATTCTCTTTAAGACCCCCTTCTTAACACAAATAATATAAAAAGTTTGGAAGACCAAAGAAAAGACATCTGTGACTTTACATAACTTCTATTCATAGTATTACAGACTGTGGAAATTTTTTTACAACTTATCGACTCCCGATATGTCTCTCTTTTACGCGAATCCCCTGCAACTCGGCATTGACCCTTGGGGTACTACTTTGGGGATTACTGGTTTAAATTATAATAGTATATCGAATAAATTTACTCTTGGAGGGTCTACTTCAATAAAGATATATGTCCTTTTTTTAGGTAATTGGATTTTAAGTTTATAGAAGATATAACTAAAGAACTTTCTAGTAGGTTTCAATGAAATTTGGCACATAGATACTTTATAACCTGGACAATGCACTGGACTATTTTTTATCCCGGAAATAAGCATAGTACTTATGAAATGCAATGTTTTGTATTATAGAAAACTTGGGAGATGTAATCTTTTAGTAGGAGAGCGTATTTCGATTAATTTTGGATGAAATTCTGAGCTTTTCGCGAATGAAATCGTGGGCAGTCACTAGTATCTCAATCGCTATACATTTATTATTATTTGATTTGATACTTTTTTCCGAGGGATAGAACCACCTATAAGGTATCCCTGAACCAACAACAAAAGATAAAAAAATAAATAAAAAGTAATTTACCTGTCAGGAAGTTCACCAATATTTCTGAAACTTTTTTTTTATTATTAAATTAAATTTATAATAATATAGAACTGATAGTGGAGGTGATCGCAGCTGGACTGAGCTGGAAGGAGCCTGCGGTTCGGCAATGTAGGTCTTGTGAACACAGCCTTCGATGGCCAGGGATGGACTGCATACCTATTCAAATTATTTAATAGTTTCAGAATTCAAAAATTCTGTATTATATTAGTATCGTAAAAAATAGACCATAAGATTTTTAAGAAGGATCACTGGCAGATTATGAGGCGGTTTTTTAAAAACTAGTTTCTCTAAATTCCATAAGGATTAATTCCTAATGATATGGTCTATTGTATTAATGCTTAAGTTATTTATGTCAAACCATTTAAAAAAAAATTACTCAAAGGTTTAATAATGAGCTTCCTAACCCTCTCTTTTCGTTGAAATAAAATGAATAAAAAATTCATCTGGAGGCTAGTTACAAGGAACTAAAAACGTTTATGTTTACATGGTATTTTGTTCATTACTATCCCGCTTAAAACTGAGTGCAAAGTTTCATCTAATTTTTTTGTTTTCAGCTTAAATATTTTCTTTCAGAATACTGGTACCGAAGCTACAATTTAGATGTTTATGTCTCGTTCTCATCTTAACCCATTATTGGCCCACTGCTGACCTGTGTCTACTTCTCTGAATGAGGAGGTAGTTAGGCCATTGTCCACTTGATTTCTTCACAGACATTATGGAAAAATTTCAGGAGTTCAGGTTTATTTATGATGTTTTCCTTCACCGTTAAAGCAAGTGATTTTTTTATGGCAGTTAAGGGAGAAACCTGATGATAAGTGGCCACCTTCGTCCATGGAGATCGGCGATCCAAGAAGTGACTCTTGTTTTGCCGATGCGTTCCCCCCTAGTAGCTAGAGTGAGGTAAAGGGAATGAAGAGAAGAATGCCACGGTTTTAGTGGACTAGAAAGTTCACTAGAATCAGGTAAGTCTGGCCCACATGCGTCTCGAGTCTTGACCGCAACGCGTCAATAATCGTAAACCAGTCAGGAAACAGATTCCCTACCACCAAGGGGTGCAGAAGGGAATTGTTTTCTAAGCCGTTCCGTCACGAGTATTACTTTAAAATCCATAAATTGAAAAAGTCATCGATAATATCATAGATATTATAATATAATCTGAGTACAGCCCTGCATTCATGTGGTTTGGTGTGTGTTCAAGTGTCTTCTATATTTGTTCTAATTCCTGCGTAAGTGTAACTCGGATAGGTACCGCTCGTTTTTCTCTTAATCACATCGATATTTCATATTACATTGTACTATTTCGTAATAGTTTCAACAATGTAGGGTTAGCAAATACTACTATTGTTTGGATATACTTAGGAAATTTAAAATACATTTATAAATGAAAGTTTTAGCATACTTTTGTTGTATCTAAAACATAAGTACCTAAATTAATTTTACTCAACCACTTAGACGCAGTTGTTCTACCCCCTTCCACATATTACTTTATTTGACAAATATCTCCTATAACTTCATTGGCACTTGACCCCCAAGGGGTAAATACAGACTACTTTGGAAATAAGTGTTCTTAAATCTGATTCCTACAAGGTTTAAAATCTTCCATCAGATCTTCTACTTATATGTATACTAGCTGCGCCCCGCCGTTTCAACCGCTATATTTTGGACAATTCACACTATATCGTTATAAATTATAGCCTATGTGTTATTCTGATGTTTAAGCTTTCTTATTGTAAAGTTTCATCAAAATCCATTCAGTAGTTTTGGCGTGAAAGAGTAACAAACATACATCTAGAATTCCATACATTCTTACAAACTTTCGCGTTTATAATATTATATGTAATATGTAATGTATATAAAAATGAATTTCTGTTCGTTAGTCTCACTAAAACTTGACGACTAGATCGATTTGGCTAATTTTGGTTTTGAATTACTTGTAGGGAGTCCATGGAAGATTTAAACGGTGAAAAATGTTAAATCGATTTTGACAAATCTCTTACCGGTAGTTTAATCACTTCAGCGAAGCGAGGACGGGTCAGCTAGTATATTAAATATCATGATCACTGAGTATTCGAAATCGTAAACCAAATTAATAAACAAAACATACTATTCTATACAAAATTACAGTCAAAATTAATAACCAATCCCAATCTATTCTTTCTTCGTTTTCCTTTCATTCCTTTACTTCCAGTCTTTAGATTATGTTATATTCAAATTTGAATTTTTTGTACACAAAAGTTAGCAACACCGTTGATAACTCAATATCCGAGGGTAATACTTTTTTTTATTTTAATCCAAGACTGTATATAACCTCTGTTCCGATAGACTTGAATCCGATGTCAATCGAAGCTCGCCTGGTGACAATTATGGCTGTTACTGTGCTGTATCAGTCTCATGTAGATGACACAAATTTGAATTTTGGAATTAATTTTCAATCCATAATTCAAAATTTAGATAACGTTGCCACGAGTTAGTGATTTGTAAAGATGACGTTATAAGTAAAGACTCGCATTTATATGAGAGCGACTGTTAAGTGTGTTGCCAGCTCTTCTCAACAGAAAACAGTATTCCGAGCTTCAGACAAACTTGCCAACCCGTCAAAAGTACTTTATAAAAAAGTCTAATTGAAATAAACTATTATTACCTACATTGTTGTGTTTTTACAGTGATGGCCCAGTGGTTGAGACTTCAAGTCTTACTCGGGAGGTCTGAGTTCGATCCCCCACACAAGCACACACCTCTGACTCTGAGTTATGTTTGTTTTTAAATATCACTAGCTTTAACGGTGAAGGAAAACATCGTGAGGAAACCTGCACTCCTGAGAGTTCCCTAAAAGTTCTCAAAGGTGTGTGAAGTCTGCCAACTCGCACTAAGCCAGCGTGGTGGACTATGGCCTAATACCCTCCTCATTCTGAGTAGGAGACCCGGCTCAGCAGTGGGCCATTGACGGGTCGTGATGATGATGATGATTTTTACATTGAGTTAAAAGTCTAATTGACCCCTATGTCAATGCTTGTTACGGAGATTTTTTTTATTATTATAACAAGTCGGAGAAATTGAAGGAGAGGGCTATTGAAAACACTAATATTGAATGGACTACTGGGTGAACGCAACGTAGTTACTGCTATTGTACCGATAAATAATCATACAATATGATCTCTTATAATCACGCGAGGAACCTAAGCAGCTCCTTGGACTTGTGACCAAGTGTGCTACTACTACTCGCAGTACGGATCACATACTACTAGTATTCCCTTTACCCCTCCTAGTAAGCTAAAATACTTGTGTCAGGAGTGGGCCACGCCAGTAGTCCGATGTCCGGGATTTGAACCCACGACCGTGAATCCAACTCCCGAACTACACTATTAAGAATGTCTTTGCCATATATGTTAATACTCACCTGTACTGCCCAGGTTTTCTGTTTAAATCTAAGGCTAGGCTACCCTAAGTCTAACTTAAGCGCTGACAAACATATCATTACAATTAAAAAAATATCACATAATTGATAAGTATGCGACAGTTTCAGAGTCGTTTTTTTGCTGTTGATAATTTTGCTCAATGTACTTTTTTTATGAAAGAAAAAGGAATTTACAACTACCTAACTGTATTATTAACCCCTCACCTCAAGAAAAAAGCAAAACTCTGACATACTTTTTTTATCCTTATGTTAACATTGAAACACATTTTATTATGTACGCTAATCATTTGTAGATTCGATTGAATGTCCTCTATAAGATAAATTTGAATAGTTGCTGTAGCACTGACAAACGTAATGATAAATTTCGGGTACTTTTTGTTTAATCTGTTCGATGATGGTCCTATCGATGGAATTAAATGCGTTTTTGACATCCAGTTTTAGCAAAACATCATCCTCAAATGTGCCCATGCAGCGTGGACTGCAGCCTCACTACCGCCCTTACAACCAAAACCTAATTAAATAGGTAAAAAAAAATCTGATAAATGGTTGCGTATATGCTTGCAGAAAATTTTAGAAGCAAGGCGACGTCCTTCTTTTTTAGATCGCAAATGTTTGCTCCATATAAAAAAATTTAGTAATTTGAGGGGGAACTTTACCTGCCAACATGTGGTTCACTAACAGTGTTATGTCTTTCAAAAAGATCTACCAGCACCGCCTGTATCACTGCATACTAAATCTTTGTAATGTTGGGGTGATAAACCATCCAAACCGCGAGCAGATCCCACTAGTGATCTAAACTACATAATAGCCGTTTTGTAGATTAATGCTCGTAAAATAATCAAATATTGGTGATATAAACACCATAAAGATCCCCTTATTCACCATGTTATCTTTATAAATTAAAATTAATCGTTAAATGTGTCGCTGAGCTCAAAACTCGCGAAGTCTTAGGTGGTGAAGATGAAAAATAATATCAGAAAACCCTGTTTTGTGATGGATTTTTGTGTTGAACTAAGACCCTACTCTTTTTTTTTAATGTTAACGTAGAACGGCTGAATGAAGTGTAGACTTTGGCACACATAGTTGTAAGTCTGAATTATAGGGTGAATAAGTGAGAAGGATTATGGGTAGTCGAATGAATAAAAATTATAAATAAAATTTTCCACTCCACATTAGTGAAGCGAGTTCAGGTAAGAAATGGTCAATGGCCCACTGCTGAGCCGGGGCTCCTCCTCAGAATGAGAAGAGTATTAGGCCATAGTCCACCACGCTGGCCATGTGCGGGTTGGTAGACTTCACACATCTTTGAGAACTTTAGGGAATTCTCAGGAGTGCAGGTTTCCTCACGATGTTTTCCTTCACCGTTAAAGCAAGTGATATTTAATTGCTTAAAACACACTCAACGCAACTCAGAAAAGTCAGAGGTGAGTGCCCAGAATCGAATTCGGACCTCTCGAGTAGACATCAATGTCTTAACCACTGGGTTATCAGTGCGGTAGTTAAGTATAAGCAAACCAAAAAAATTGAAAAACACAAAAATTTTAATTTTGAAAATAGATGAAGTATTTAATATAAAGTAAATTAAAATTTCCAAATAATCGATTATTTGCTCATGCAGGCTCATACAATTGTTCAAACAAACGAGTGTTCAATACTGCCCTCGTTGTGGACCAAGGTTTGCTATTGTTAATTATAATTTATTTCTTTTCATACCAAATGATTGTACTACATTATTGTTTATGCTTGTAACACTTTATCCATACCATGAAAAATATTAGATACAGACTTAAACCAAGTGAGACTGTTAAAGTTGAGACTATATCCTCATAAAATTATCAAAATTAAAAATTTATTTGCAGAAAAAATACAATTAAAATCTATAATTTATATGAAGTATCTAGGTACCTATTTTGCGTCTGAAAAATTAATCTCAAATTCCTTCAAAAACGCTTAGTGACGTCACGTATTTTTACACATATTTTGTAAATCATTTAAAACATTTAAACCAAAAATATGAGAAGGTCTTGAGTCTAAAAGGTCTAAATTGGAGTCATAACGTTAAGAAATTATCTTCTATCCACACTATTTTCTAACCGAATAGAATTTTTAAATTATTAGGAAGCATTTGTTAAATTTTGCTTTCATAATTCTAATATTTTCTCTGTCAGCGAAATCAACAGAAATAAAGCAATATATCCTGCCAAGATCTCTCATCATCACGACCCTTCAATGGCCCACTGCTGAGCCGGGTCTCCTCCTCAGAATGAGGAGGGTATTAGGCCATTGTCCACCACGCTGGCCCAGTGCGGGTTGGCAGACTTCACACACCTTTGCGACCTTTTTAGGGAACTCTCAGGAGTGCTGACTTCCTCACGATGTTTTCCTTCACCGTTAAAGCAAGTGATATTTAATTGCTTAAAACACACATAACTCAAAGTCAGAGGTGTGTGCCTGTCTGGGGGATCGATCTCGGACCTCCCGAGTAAGACTTGAAGTCTCAACCACTGGGCCATCACTGCTTCTTTTGCTTGCCAAGATCTCTGTATCTTCTGAATAGTCAATAATCAATGTCTATTACAATAAGTGCGTATTATTTTTTAGATTTTATACTTTAACGTAAGATTTTGATTGTCAGAGTATGTTTATATATATGCATCAGATTTTAATGCGGTTTTCTCCAATAGATAGAGTGATTTAATAGGAAGGTTTATATATATAATACATGCATATTATAGTAAAAAACATGAGAAGCCGGGACGGTTTCTAAGAATATGAAGAGGAGTCCCTGTAATATTTATATAGCAATAGCACTAGTAAGCATGATGCTATTTTATTTAAAAAATCGTTACAAGGTACTGACAGATATATTTACCACTTAATTGCAATATTATCTGGAATCAGTCTTATGATATACTAGAGACCCACCCTAGCTTTGTCCGAGTATTAAAGAGAGTGAAAAGATATGAGTTTCTACAGGAATTTACCCGTGAGGGGACGGGTTAGAATACAATTCCCCTCTGCCGCTGGGAGAGCATCTCGTAAGAGCCGAGTAACCCAGTACCCTCATTGGTGGTAAGGCCAACCCGATCCGGCTGCCGAGTGTCTCTGACGCGTTCTGGCTGAGCCGCATGAGGGCTAGATCCTCCCTCTCCCATCCCATTACTGCTGGGGTTCTTGCTCGGGGTCCGCAGCAGCATTTTTCTCTTCGCTCCCCCTCGACACTATCTTCGAGGCAGCGTATCGACAAATCAAGAGATACCCTCTAGTTTTGTCGATGTCCATGGGCGACGGTGGTCAATTTCCATCAGGTGGACCGTCTGCTCGTTTGTCCCTTATCTATTATGTTATAAAAGAAAAGAACAATATATTTTATATAGGTATGTCGGAGTTGTGTGTTAGGTTTAGGTTAGGTTAGCCTTGTGTTAGGTTAGGTTAATGTTAGTCTAATCTTAAGATTAAACAGTGAAACTAAGCAGTGGAGGTGAGTGTTATGATCATTTAAAGGATATCCTTAAGCCTACACCTTGGTCACAAGTCCAAGGCACTGCTTAGGTTCCTGTCATAATAATTCCTGTCAGAAAAGTGCGAGATCGTAATGATTAGTTATATCCTGACCGTGTTGCGCCCGTATAGCTTTTGAGATAGGCCATCCATCCATTTCCTTTTTATTTTAGTATCCGACAGGTATATAAAACTTAGTTTTTCAAAATGCCTATTATAATCTATCACACAATGCATCCAAGTTGGTGAATGCTAGAAATATTATCCTTTCTAATATAAAGTAAATGATATTTTCGTATAATATTTTGCGGTTCTGTTTACCACAGTATTTGTTAACTACTTACTTGCTAAGATGTTTTAATAAGGCTTTTTAATATTTATGATGTTTTTGATAAATGGGTTTTATGAAGATTCAGTGGTGTTTCTTTAATTCCTATGGCAATGTCTTCTATACAGAATATTTTTCAGGTTAAATCATCATCATCATTCATCACCCGATAATGGCCCACTGCTGAATCGGGTTTCCTCCTCATTCTGAGAAGGGCTTAGGTCAAAGTCCACCATGCTGTCCCAGTGCGGGTTATCAGACTGTACACACCTTTGAGAACATGGAGAACTCTCAGGAGTGTAGGTGTCCTCACGATGTTTTCCTTTACTGTTAAAGCAAGTGATATTTAATTGCTTAAAACACACTAACTTAGAAGTCAGAGGTGTGTGTCTGTGTCTGTCTGGCTTTTTCTTTATCTTTATATTCCTAGTATAAAAAAAAGTCACAACCCGCTCGCTGTCACTCTTCTAAAATTTTTAAACTACGTTACGGATTTTAATGTGGTTTTCACTAATAAACAGTTTGATTTAAAAAGGTTTATATGTATAATACATGCATGTTAAAGTAGAGAATCCATGCGAAGTCGAGGCGGATCGCTAGTAATAGATAATAATGTTTTACCAAAATAAATTGTGTCACGATTGTATAATCTTTATCACCTTATCATTGTTTTCTTATCTTACTTTATTATGTAAAAAGCTTAAACGTATATTTTATTTATTCAAAACAATATAAAGTACATTTACTAATAATTACTTCATAGGTACCTAGATGAAAAACTATAAATGTGTGTTTGTTAGACTGTTCATTGTAACCATTTTTGTGTAATTGAATAACAAACATCTACTTAAACATACAAATAATTTCACATCATTACTACATAGTATAACAAAGTCGCTTCCCGCTGTCTGTCTATCTGTATGTCCCTATGTATGCTTAGATCTTTGAAACTAAGCAACGGATTTTGATCCGGTTTTTTTTAATAGATAGAGTGATTCAAGAGGAAGGTTTATATGTATAATATATACATAATATAGTACAGAAACACTGATAATTTTAGAGATTTCTAATGTGATGTCGTAAATTTACACACTTTTTTGCGCTTACATTGCAAACGCTGGCTGAACCCTACGAGATAGGTCAAAATAATGTACTACAGTATTGTACACCTTAAAAAAATCTACAAAAAAGTCTGCGATGATATATGTCTATCTCTTAGAGATAACCCACAATAACCATTTTTTATCTTTTACTTTTTACGAGAAATATTGGCTTATTTACGAAGCGATTTTAAGCAATTACAGCATTAATTTTTATCCAATTAGGTACCTTAAATACATTGTGCATTTTATATAGATCAATATGGCCCTATACAGCATGTAATTTAAATATTTTCGAAGATATTACAGATTTAAAGTGCAGGAACATAGCGGTTAGGGCTAAATACACGTGTTAAATTGCTATATTACTTGCGTTTTAATCCGACATGATTTTACACATTAATTAACAAAAATCGGTCAAGTGCGAGCAGACTAGCGTACGAAGGTTTCCGTACCAGTATTAGGAAAAAAAATCTCGTTTGTTGTATATTGTTGTAGCTCTCATAGCTCCCCTGAAATATTTATTTTATTCTGGTTTTAGTATTTGTTGTTATAGGGGCAACAGAAATACATCATTTGTGAAAATTTCAACTGTCTAGCTATCACGGTTTTCGAGATACAGCATGGTGACAGACAAACGGATGGACACCGGAGTCTTAGTGGACTACGACACATGGACGTGGTTGAAAATAATTTTGCCAGACTACAGTCTTGCCAATAAAAAAAACCTTTTAGTCCCCCTAGGTGCGAAAGTCTCTAGCTGTGCCATTATTTATTTTATTTCATTGAAACTAGAAGATATAAATCAAAGGTAATTTTATGGAATATATGCATAATAATATTAAAAGCGATATTTCATGTTATGCATGACAGACTAAGACATAAAAATATTCTACACGAGGCCGTATATATTCTATGCAAATTGAAACACCTTGAAAATTATATTTAAATTTACTTTTGTATTAGATGTACTTGAAACATCTTATCAGATAAGATGCAAATTAGTCGTAAAATTAAATACTGATCAGTGCTTGTGTTGTGATACTGAGGACAAGTTTCAATACTGCATTTTATTTATTCATTAAGTAAGTATATTTATCATTATTTCAAACACAAATGGGTCACAAGCTCCGAACTAAGCACGGGTCTCTCCTTAGAGTGAGAAGGGTTAAAGCCAGCGGTATTCAACTTGCGGCCCGTAGCTATTGCAAACGACATTACCACCTATTGAAAAGTGATATAATTTTAAATAAAAAAAAATAAATCTATACTAATATATAAGGCTGAATAGTTTTCTTGTTTGTTAACGCGCTAATCCCAGGAACTACTGGTCCGATTTAAAAAACTCTTTCAGTGTTAGATAGCCCATTTATCGAGGAAATCTATTGGCTATATATCATCACGCTACGACCAATATGAGCGGAGCTACACGTGAACAAAGTAACGCGGGTCGACTAGTAAATTACATTAAGGATAATTCATATTTAACTTGTCTTATAACTTCGATTATTTTATATTCAACTAGTCGATCCGCACGACTTCGTCCGCGTGTACCTCCGCTCCTATTGGTCTTAGCGTGATGATATATAGCCTATAGCCTTCCTCGATAAATGACATATCTAACATTGAAAGAATTTTTGAAATTGCACCAGTGGTTATTGAGATTAGCGCGTTTAAACAAACAAACTCTTCAGCTTTATATATTAGTATAAGATAATCTCCAATTTTGTTAATAAATTCTGATTAGTGTTATTCTTATGTTCATAATTTGAGCATAGTTAGCTAATTTATTTTCAATTTTCTTAATCAATATTGTTTTACATTGTAAATAAATTTTAAAACAAGTCTATTGTCAAATCTATGCTATTGACAATTTTATTTCTTAGTGTTATTGGCCATCACATGATATTGCTAGGACTCAGCTCTATTTTTAAGGCTCTTCTTTATTTCCCCTCTCGAGATATTTATAATTGCAATATGAGAACAAACTTATTTATGAAAAAAAAAGACTAGTAAATTATATAATAAAATGAGAATAAAAATATTGCTTGGGGCCATTCATTTATTACGTTAGACGATTTAGGAGGGTTGGGGGGTTGACCATGTCTTATTTTTTCTTACAAGGGGTAGGAGGGAGTCTCGATGTAGCAGGTCGGCCTATTCTTATTTTTTCATATAATAGTGGGTGAAGGGGTCAAGAACTAGCGAAAATAGTCTTATGTAATAAATGAATGGCCCCTTGGGAAGACTACCCGTCTGTTGTTTTTTTTAATACAATAGGTGACGTAGCATGAGCTTCTGTCACGCGGGAAAAATAGATCTTTCTGATAACTCAATTTCACTTAATTCCAAAAGTAATTTTGATGTCACAAAAAAAATCAATAGAAGAAGCTCCCTCGGTGAGATTTAATAGTTATACTCAGAATAAAAACAAGAAAGAAAATGAGTTAGGAAAAAAGCTCCACCCCCTTCTCTCCGTCATGCTACGCCACTTAATACAATGCGGCCATTATTAAAAAAAAGATTGAGTACCGCTGGTTTAAGTCATAGTCTACTATAATATATTATAATGAATAATATTAACAATTAACATTATGCATTATGCATGAATTCCTCGATCTAGTTTCATTTCCTCCATACACAAAAGGTGAAACCTTCCATTACGAAGGTTTCCTCCTATAAAGAGGTTTATTTACTGCTTATTTTGGGGAATTTATTACTAACCTCCAAATAAGTACCTGTTTGACATATACATTTTTATGATAATGCAATAACATTTAAAAGGGTTTTTTTGTACTAACAGTTTTATTTTTTATTATGTACTCATATGTGACTGATTTACTGACTAACGCTACAACAAAAGAATTATTCACTCTCCGACCTTATCCCACCAGTCAGCAAAAAAACACTGACGTCATCACCATAGACATTCTGATTCCTTTAATGTCCCTTTAAGGAGCAGAAAGAGAGAGTTGTTTCGCGAAATGATTTCCCTATTACTAAACGTGCTGAGGAAGTTTACCTTACGTCAAGGGATTGCATCCAAACAATGATTTCAAAATAAGGATAGGCCTGTCTGAATATTTGATATATATATTTTACATACAAACAAATAGTTGCTACATCAGTCAGAACTCGTACATACTATGTAAGTAAAGCATTGAATAGTTGAACTTCGCGTACGGTAACAGTACGTCAATGGCCGTCGCATCAATGAAAATTATCGCTTTCATCATAATTAGTTTTTTGAATTGCTAATCAAAAAAACCTGTGATCAGAGCCGCCCTTCTGGTAATACGACGATCAAATAAGGTTGTCTCGGCGCCCCACAGATGTTGGCGCCCCGGGCGGTAGGCCGTTTCACCCACTCATAAAGCTGCTACTGCCGATCATACCCCCATAATAGGCTTGTGTCCACTAAAAACAGATTTTAGAAAATTCACCCCATAAGGGCATAAAATGGGGATGCAAAATTAGTATGAAACTATTACCGTTTTTGAAGTTATTCAAATGAAATTCAGTATGAAGGTTCTTCATTGAAAGTCATGGAACACGTGGAAATTATTTTTTTCAAAATCATCCCTTAAGGGGGGGGGTAAAAGGTGGTATCCATGCGTTCCCTCAGAAGATCTCTGAAGAATCTGCGTTTGTCCGGTGGCCGGGCGTGGTAAGGTGCAATGTTTTTAATAAGCGGCGTGTCAGAGGTATCGGCTAGGCTAGGCTAGGCTAGGTATCGGCATACGCTCGGCCAGGTTCTTGATATGGTTCTTGAGAGTCTCTATTTCAGGTCTGCATGGATTCTTATGTCATTTTACAATAAAAATTGCGCCTTGAGAGTAGAGCGGAGCGTCTTGTTCTGCACGGCCGCGAGGTTCTTTCTGGGTGCAGTGTTGAGGTATCCGTACCAGGCCGGCGCCGCGTTCGTAAGCCGGGGCCGCACATAAGTTTTGTATAGCTCTAGTTTGGTCCGGTGACGCTGTCAAGGCCAGTAGGGCCAACAGCAAAAAAAAAAAAAAAAAAAATTGAAATACAGTATACCTCGATCATGGAAACAGGATTTATTAAAGCGTAATAACTTGCCTAAAATTCACACTTGACACGGATGTAAACAGTTTTATTTCGCAGACTGTGACGTCTTTCAAGACGCCATGACACTATTCAGCGTTGTCAAGGGAAATTTTAATTACTTTTTTTTTATCTTAAATATGTAATGTAAATACTGCTATTTCTTTAAAATATAGGTTTAAAGTAAGTTTTCAAATTTAGTTAACTAGCCTTTGCATTTTTAAGACGCAATTAGACATTTTAATATTATTTTTTAGAGCCCATTTCCTGAAGACACTTTCTGCATCTTTAGGCGGGTCTACACCGGTCAATAATCCAAATGTATTTTGTGATTCTAACACATTTTACGGTTCGCCAGTAATATAATAAAGATATAAATCAACAACGCAATTTCCGGTACTTTATTTCTAAAAAAAAATTTTATGGTTTCATAATGCTAGATAAAAATGTTGCTATTTAACACTACAAGTGCCACGATGACCTACACAATTAATTTATACTCTAATTGTTTTAAATATATGAAACTTCACCATATATCTGTCCGTTTGTATTTATTTCCATTTAATTAAAGTATATATTTAATGTTACCTTTAATGTTCAATTTCTCCTTATATATATGGCGAACTCCCATACAAACTTTCGTCCCCTATTTCAACCCCTACAAGCCTTTTTTCGGGATTAAAGATACCCAATGAAATTTCAGAAACTCTATTTCTCAAATTTTAAATTACTTCGAATTTGACCAACAGGTGACTTAGTGCGAAAGTATACAATATTAGTTATGATGTTGGCAACTGAGACCATTTGACTTTCGAAGTTGGCACAATTTGAATCAATCAGTTGCCAAAACTAAGATAAGAATCAAATAAATACGCCACCATGACGGAAATCATAATAAATACATCTACCTCTAATGTATAACCCTCAGGAGTAATATTCTAATCAACAAGCTGTGATACTGATGATCTAATAATAACATTCGAATTTTGAATGACGACCACAGATCTTTAATATCTATTTAACTCATTAATTCCCAGTGTCACCTGTAGGTGAAAGAAGTGTAACATTTTTTTTCTCACATGGCAACTTTATTGTTCACTCTACTATTATTGCAGCAAAGCTAACTATTTATTACTTTTTTCTGGCAACATTAATCAAACTTTGCTTTAAAATTCATTAAAGTAAAATAATAAAGGTTTATATAATTTTCATTTTTAAGCCTTATCTAAAATAAAAATAAAAAGCCTTTATTGTTGAACTTAGTTTAAATTACAAAAAGTTTTATTTTATGTGCCTAGAACTTATTATTACTTAACTATTATACAATAATATTAATAATATACAGACTATATGTTATACTATTTAATTAAATTTATGATTCTCTGTAGCTATAACGTTTACACATACATACGGTACATACGGTAATTATTTTTCAACTTGTCTTCCAGCAAAGGTCACCTCTAAAGATATCCATTCTTTCCTATTTTTTGCAGTTCGAGTCCATGTTGGACCTGCTATTTTCTTGAAGTCTTCCTCCCATCTTTTAGTCTGTCTACCTCTGTTTCTTTTACTGTCTAGTGGGTACCAGTCTGTTATTAGTCTTGTCCATTTTTCTTTCTTCTCTCTGATCATGTGCCCGTCCACCTCCATTTTAGTTGTCTGTATGTTATGTATGCATTATTGAATTTTGTTTTACTTTTTATGTTTTTTAATTTTTCTCTGTCTTTTCTTTTAACTCCTATTGTACTTCTCTCCATTCCGTTTTGACACACTTTTATTTTGGTTGCCATTTGTTCTGTCAATGCCCAGGTTTGACACCCATATAATAAGCATGGTAGAATACACATATTGAATATTTAGCTTTTTCCTTCCTTCGGCATTTCTTTATTCTTCATTATTTCGCTAAGTGACCAATATCGTTTCCACGTGTTAGCTATTCTTCTTTCTACTAACTGTCCAAAGTAAATGTATTCATGTACGTATTCTATTTGTTCATTATTCACTTTTATAATATCTGTGTGTGAGGAGTTTGACATAACTTTTGTTTTGGTTAGGTTAATTAATTCTCTGCCTTGTTACTTTCATTGGCTAGTTGTTGAAGCATTATTTCAAGTATTTTTGGGCATTCAGAGAATATGATTAGGTCATCTGCAAAACGCCACGTTTTCGCCATTTATATTTAGTCCTTTATTCATCCAATCTAGGTTCCTGAATATCATTTCTAAGACGGCTGAGAATAGTTTAGGCGAGATAGGGTTTCCTTGGCGCACGCCTGTCTTGATAGGAAATTCTTCACCTATGACTTCTAACTTCACTTGCGCTGTACTCTTGCTGTATACATTTTGGAGTATTCGTATGCATCCCAGATAATCCCGTGTTCTAGTGTGTCAAATGCTTTGTTAAAATCAACAAATCCTAAGAAGTAAGTCTTGTTATATTCTTTATATTTTTGTAATATTTGTCTAAGAGCGTGGCTATGATCTATGGTCGAAAAATTCCGACGGAATCCAGCTTGCTCTTTAGGCTGATTTTTTTCAAAAGTATTTGGGTGATTCTCGATAGTATAATCTTTGAAAATACTTTTTAAACATTAGACATTAAGCTTATGGGTCTGTAATTTCCTAAGTCTCCTTTGGCCCCTTTTTTGTGTAGTAGTATAATGGTCGATTTAGTCCAATCCTCAGGAATCTTTTCCGTTTTAATAATTTCATTGTATAGCTTTGGAGCAATCACTGATGATGTTGTTTTCAGTAATTCATTTGTAACGAGATCTGATCCGGGAGCTTTGTCATTCTTTTGTGTATTTATTGCTTTCATAGTTTCTTCTTTTAATATTTCCGGTATTTCCTCTTCATTATTGGTTGGTGCATCATATTCTTTTATAGCTTGTTCCACTTTTTGGCTTTGGCATAGATTCCGGTTTTGGTTTCCGGAATTCTGTAGCAGCTTTTAGTATTTCAGATCTCTTTCCTGTACTTTTACCGTCTTTCTTTTTCATACTTGGTATCCAATCCTTTTTTAGGAGATTGTCAATCAGTAACTCTGTTTCGCCAGTATATTGAACCTGCGTATTTATTATGAAATCGTCTTGTTTTCTTGGGACGTGTCCTTGTCATTGTCGCCCGAATCATTCTGTGGTCTGTGTTAAAGTTTAAACTATGTATGTCAGATACATCTTTTAAAACCTTTTTTTATTATTGGACATTTAATTTCATTATTTCGTTCTTCTTCCATTCATTCACAAAGGAAACCAAGGTAGGTCTTGGCTTATCACTTTGCTTCACCTTTCCAATTCTATAAATATTATTTACCTCATTTTCTTCGAAATATATGTCTAAGTCGGTTTAAAAAAATCTTTACTTTCTCTAATAGTTCTAGATTAGATTTTTCGTATTCTTTTATGACAAAAATTATAAGATTATTTTGTTTCTTTGCTCTTTTCCAACTTTCCATCTCTTTCTCGAGGTTTTCTAATTTTGTTTTTAAAATTTTATTTTCTGCTATGATTGGTTGTACTTTTACATTCAATCTCTCCATTATTTTGTTAGTTATAGAAAATTGTAGTTCCGTTGTTTGTTTTTGCATTTCATTGTCAAATAAAAGTTGAAATTGATCATCCATTTTTAATCAAGTTATTTCTGAGTATGATGGAACGTTATGAATGGTAGTTTTCATTTTTCTTGGTTTGGCAATACTAAGATATATGTTAACTCTGGTGTCCTATCGCTAATTATTGACACTATTCTAACTTCTATTCAGTACTCAACTCAGCGTCTTGCTTGTGAAATATAATTTAATGTCCAGGATTACGTAAAATTAACACTTCCACAATGTTCACTGCACTTAAGATTATATTACGTGATGTTGTTGAATCCCAAAGCGTATATGTTTTTAAAGATGATATTATCAGGAGCTGCACGACGATGATGTTTACACTTTACAGTTTGACGTACGGAAACGGAAAATGAAATAATGAAAAGTCTTATGTAAATGATTCTAAATGTAATTTATTTAAGAGGTTAGGGGTAGTCAGAGATATTAAAAAATTAAATTTTTCAGTATTTTTTTTTGCCATTAAATCATTTTATTTTATAAAATTAATAACATGGCATCATTACACAATGTTTTGACTAGAAGTCACAAAAATTTGAAAAAAAAATTATAATTTCAAAAGATATAGTTGTTTGAGTTGACTTAGTTCGTCCTTGCGGTGACTTGGCGGTCCTCGGAGATTCATGTCGGACAGCAAGAAATAGTTTTATTAACAGATAATCTTGTGCCTGATCGAAGCTTTTTTTTCTTGAAAAATTAACGAAATTTTTCTTCTTAATTATAGTCATATCTATTTCACTAACCTTATTTTACGTGGAAAAACAATTTAAAAAATGTAAATTGTAAAATTATCTATTCATTGAAGATGGTAAAAAGTGGTACACTTGATATCAGTTTACTTCTTTGTATTAACAATTCAGAATTATCAATACATCGTTGAAAAAGGACATCACATTTTATTTACAGATAAAATAAATTCGCATTTTTATGATACTACTATAACATTAATTTAATTGAAGGTAAGAGAAGTCGCGGAAAAAATATATATCCACATATTCGCCTTCTAGTATATTATATTTCGTGAACGGAAAGCTTCAAGATCAGTTGAATTTTAGACGATAATGAATACACACATATTTTTTTTAAATATTTTTTTAGGAATAAGTTTAGGTTATAATATGAGGAAGCTGCCGGGACATATTAGGCTTGGGGTTGCCACTGCATCATACCAAATTGAAGGAGCGTGGAATGCATCAGGTAAGTCATTTTTATTTTTGTTTAAAAAGTGTGTATTTATTTATTCCTTTTAAAATTTAAATTAATATTTATTTTTGAGGAAATATTTACCTGTACACTGGCAACTCGCTTTCTTTGTAAGGTGTGGACCTACGTTCCTTCTCGGGAACTAGAATTTAAATCTGATATTTCCTCGTAAATTAGTTACATTACTATTTCTTTACTGACGATGATTTTTATCCCTTATTCTACCCCTTTAAGTATTATTTTATTGCCTTGCCCCATCCGAATTATTAGCTTTTTTTCATCTATATTTTAAATATGATAAAAATTTCGAGTTTTGGATATATTTTTATTTTTGTCGAGCTTTACTAACCTTTGGATCTTTATATTTCTATTGCTTAGTCATAGACTAGTATTACTATCATTATACTTTAATTATCACTACATAGTATAAAACAAAGTCGCTTCCCGTCTGTCTGTCTCTATGTGTGTTTAGATCTCTTATATTACGCAACAGATTTTGATGTAGTTTTTACCAATAAATAGAGTGATTCAAGAGGAAGGTTTATATGTATAATACATACATATTATAGTAGAGAAAGTACCCGTGCGAAGCGTGTCGCTTGGTGAAGGAAAACATCGTGAGGAAAACTGCACCCCTGAGAGTTCTCCAAGTTCTCAAAAAAAATTAAGTCTGCCGCTGAATTTATCCGAAATATCAATATCCCTTAATATCCCTAATTATAATGCAAATTATTTTATAATTCACACAGCCGAAGTTTTTGAATTATACAATCTAGACGACAAAGACTAAGTTATCAAAGTCAGGAGTCATACTTGTTATTATTTATTTTTATCGTTCATTTATAAACTTGTTATTATATATTGCCCAAAAAAACCAAAGATAAGGAAAATACACGGCCAATTACGTAATATATTACGAAACAACAAAAACAACGTTAATAAATAAATGGAGTCATTTGTTGAAGCGTTGGATGCACATGTCTGACCATGGAGAGGTCACAAGTTGTAGTCTATCAAGTGTTTTTTTCCGCGAGGGGACGGGTTAGAATACTATTCCCCTCTGTCGCTGGGAGAGCATCTCGTAAGAACCCAGTAGGCCAGCACCTCATGGTGGTAAGGTTCGGACGAGCCGCATGTGGATCAGACTTACCCCCTACCTCTCCCATCCCATTGCTGCGGATTTAGTGGTCTCTGGGCTCTTGCTCAAGGTCCGCTCAAGCCGCAGCTTTTTTTCTTTGCCTCCCCCTTCCCCAATCCATCTTTGTGGATGCAACGTGGACGTTTACCATTAGATGGACCATCTGCTCGTTTGCACCTTATCTATCACAAAAAAAGTGATATCGCGCAGTACATATTAAAGTAGTGAGACTAATACTGTAGTTGTTTGGTGTTGTTTGGTAGCGTGGTGCTAGGCCTCCGTATATCGAGAAGCACGTGAGTAATTTATTGATCATTTTAATATTTGTATAAAAGACGTCTTTAAACCTGTTCTTGGATGGCATTGCTCGGTTTCGTCGTTGAGTTAATGCGCAATATATACTTAGCAATAATATGTACAAATATAAACTTTCCTCTTGCATCACTCCATCTATTGGTTAAAACCGCATTAAAATCCGTTGCGGAGTTTAAAGATGTCAACCTACAGACAGCGGAAGCGGCTGTTTTATACTACGTACAGATTCAAATTGGTAGACCTTGGCCAAGAACCCGGTGTTCACTTTAACTGCAACCTTAAAGGGATGTAGAGGGAGGGGGTAGATCTGGCTCACATGCTGGCTGGACCGGAACGCGTCAGGGACAGTTGGCGGTCTGATTCGCATGCTGGTGGTCGCAAGCCAGTCGGGGAACCGATCCCCTACCACCAAGGGTGCTAGGTTACTCGCCTCTAACGAGTTGCCCTCCCAGGTACCCACACCCACGGGTATAATGAAATAATGTTGGCATATCACAAAATAAAAACGAGACAAGTATATAATAGGTTAGGTTTAAAATAAATAATATAGGTTTTATTCAAAAATTATTGAATCCAAGTCGTTGATTCACGTCATGACGTCACGCCACCGTCACACCAAACACGCCCAAATGACGATGCCTATATCTGTTGTTTTCAATTTTTACTAATAATTATTATACAGAATTAATGAAAGCTATCGGAAATTATAAAAAAATTCTATATCACGAATGAAATAAGAAAAAGATTTATTCAATGCTATTTTTCACAACGGTGTTAAGTTCGTGACAGTGACATTCACGTAGAGGTCAAAAATTTTATAAAAGATAGGTATATTTTGGAACCCAAACATTTTGTTTTAAATATTCTTTCTTATCTCTGTATGACATGTAATAATGACATTCAACTATATATGATTAAATTGACGTCATTGTTGGTATGACATAAATATATTTACAAATTCATTCTATGTGTAGTGATTTCACCCTTGACCTTTATGCTCTTCTAATACTGGCAACACTGTCTTTGCTATAAGGTCTAAAATGAATATTTTAAAGTTGAAAGATTTTTTTGATTTTACAATAGGACATTTAAAAAAAATTATATAGGACCCCTCCTAAAATATTCCCGCATCATCAAAAAGATTATAGATAATATCAAAGATGAGGGTACTATTAAAATTAATATTTAATATTTTCCAGACAAAACGCCAAATATTTGGGACACATTTTGTCATACAAACCCAAAAGGTGTAAGTGACGGAACTAGTGGAGATGATACATGCAAATCATACGAATACTACAAACGAGATATTGAAATGGTGAAGTTCCTCGGCGTAGACTTCTACAGGTTCTCCATATCCTGGACACGATTGTTACCCAATGGATACGCAAATAAAATAAGCAAAGCTGGATACGAATATTATAATAATCTCATAAATGAGCTGCTAGAAAATAATATCGAGCCGATCGTAACGATATATCATTGGGATCTCCCTCAGAATCTCCAAGATTTAGGAGGATGGGTCAACAGTTCCATTGTTGAATGGTTTGGACAATATGCAAGAGTGTTATATCAACTTTTCGGTGATCGGGTGAAGACCTGGATCACAATTAATGAACCCAAACAAATTGGATTATTTGGTTATGGAATGTCCAGATTTGCTCCAGCACTAAACGCTCATGGTTTTGGAGAATATTTAGCCGCAAAGAATATGGTGATGGCACATGCTCACGCGTGGCATATTTACGATAAAGAATTTAGACCAACGCAGAAGGGTAAATATTATCTTGTATTGTTGAACTTGTATTGTTATCAAAATTTTATTTTAATGTCTCAATTAACTTAATTTTATATCCCTTGACTGGTTATCCATGACCATGACCGTGTGTGTAATCAACAACATTGAAAATGATAAATGCTATCAATAATATCCTGGTTGACATATTTCCAGCAGCATTCCAGTTCAGGTATAGAAACAGGGCTCATTCACTGGATTCAGTACGGCAAATGCGTTGACGGTCTCCTTTTCAATCAAGCGCAAATGAAATCTTAATAATTAGATAGTTGTTTTAAATTCTTTCTTCTTGAAATGATTATCACTATAATTTTCATACTTCTTCAGCTTCGGAATTACTGGAAAAATGTAGACGGTATTGTCCAGAATATTGCTAGATTTATCATCATCGTCATAACTCGTGGATGACCCACTGCTGAGCGGGGTCTCCTTCTCAAAGCGAATAAGGTGTTAGGCCATAATCCACCACTCTGATCTATAGGTTGGCAGATTTCTGTCACTTGTCGTGGAATAATGTAAACGGGGATTAACATCCTTAGTTTTTGATAATCTTTGGAAAAAATACGATTGATGATGATATTATTGTTCCAGGAATTTGTGGCATCACCATAGCGACGGATTTTCGTGAAGGAGTCACTGATTCCCTTGAGGATATAGAAGCTGGATTAGACGCTATGGAATTTGAAGTTGGTCTATATAGCCATCCTATATTTAGTTCAAAAGGTGGTTTTCCTGATCGAGTAATTAAAAGAGTTGCAATAAAAAGTGCTGAACAAGGTTATCCAAAAAGTAGACTTCCGGAGTTTACGCAAGAAGAGATTGATTTTGTAAAAGGTTATTCTCTTTTTCTGCTAAGCTGCTTGTCTAATGATTGATGGGCAAGTTCACGTAAGATTACGTCTTTTAAATTATTTTCTTAAAGGTACCAGTGACTTCTATGGCTTCAACCACTACTCCACCAAGTTCTTCACGAGACGTAACTTTAAAAGTGGAACCTTTCCTATACCTTCATATGATGATGATATTGGAGCTGATTCGTCATATCTGGACTATGAAAAGGGCGCTGTTCCTCATGTTACCGTATGTAACAATTTTATAATATAACAAAGTACCTGTAATTTTTATGAAAACGAAAATAATTTCTTCTTGATTGAAGATTTACTTATACTTACTTACTCTATATTTTACTATTTCTATATCTACCTTTCTTTAAAAAAGCAATTCTTGTTTCCGAAAATCAGAATTTGGAAGAAATTTTGTATTTGGCTATATTTTTGATTTATCTTTAAAAGAAGAAGATTTTAGGCCAAAAAAAAAATTATTTACTTTGAAGTTGATTGAGTACGGATACTTTATTTCAGAAATCTTTTAGTAGTATAAAATGAATTATTCCGTATATTCCAGATAATTCCTAAAGGAATAAGAAAAGCTTTAAATTGGGTGAAAGAGAACTGCAACGATCCACCAATCATGATAACTGAAAATGGTTTTGGTACCTTTGGAGGTCTGAAGGACCTCGACAGGATATCATATTATAAAAGATATCTCAATTCTGTATTAGATGCGATTGAATATGATGGCTGTAATGTTATTTCTTACACTGCGTGGAGTCTGATGGATAATTTTGAATGGGCCAGCGGACTTGGGTAAATATCAAACCTTAGATCAGTTAAATACTAGTTTAAAGTTAGAATAGAAAGGACCGACAAGCAAAGAGGCGAGATAAGACTGTGTCCTCTTTTTTACACGATTGCATTCTTGCCTATTTAAAAAAAAAATCATCGCTTTTGATTAATCTAAAATGGATTCTTCAAGTGTTACCATAGTTTCAACCGCATTCACAACAGAACACTGTTCAGTGTTCGCCGAGCCATCACCGCGCGCGCTCAGAATGCGGTTGAAACTATAGTACCTAGTTACCATAACAATACGTGAGTGTCACCGTTTTACAAAGCTTTAAAGCTAATAACCACGTAAGTTTCTATACTTAAATTCTTTTAACCTAGTCGTGACTGCAGTCATCACCAGTTCCTGTGTTTATTGCTCTTTAGGATTTTTTTTTGCTAAAATCATCTGGATAGGTTGACGCTGTGCGGGTCAAAATTTGAGGGTCAATAAACTACTTTTATTTTCCCATACAAATAAAAAAAATTGTCTGTAATATTAAAATAACAGCTTATTACTAAGTGAATTAACATCTTTTTTTTTTTTACAATTTTTGTCTGTCTGTCTCTTTGTTCCGGCTAATCTCTGAAATGGCTGGACCGATTTTGACGGGACTTTCACTGGTAGATAGCTCATGTATTTAACATCTCGCTACGACCCATAGGACCGGAGCAACACGCGAACCAAGTCGCGCGGGTCGGCTAGTATTCTATATAAGAAAACTCTAAATTGTAATAGATTTAAGCATCAATATCACAGTGGTTTAGTCGTTGGATTAACGATCGATAGATCGTGGGTTCAAATCCCAGTCATTACACTACTGGCGTTGCAACCAACTAAGCTAAGTATTGTTGTTTATTAAAGTATTTTTTTTTCAGTGTGAAATTTGGACTTTTCGAAGTAGATTTTGAAGATGATAAAAGACTCCGAACTACGAGAACATCAGCATTATGGTACAAAGATTTAGTAAACACGAGAAGCTTATTCCATGATTACGTCCCAAAATTAGAAAAGTTTTATTTTTAATAAATATTAAATTATCATTTAAATAATTGTATTTATTTTATTTCTGTTCCTTGGCAATGTTTAGATGTAGTTTTTTTTAAATACACTTTTTTTAAGTACGCATCGAAATAAAAGATTTAAAGTAATAATAATAAAATATAATCATATATATACAGGACTGGGTAGCATTTGATTACTTGTGATTGAAATACGTATTCGGAATTTGTATTTCAATTACTTCCTAAAAATGTATAATGTAACTTGTATTTTAAATATACTTATAGCTTCAAAATACATTATCACAAAATACATTTAGCGACCTCATTAGTATTAGGACCTACAAAAATGGAGCTGCGTCGCTGTAATCACTACAGCCAAAATTAGTTGGCAACACTGAATTTGACATTTTGTCATTTTGATTCTTGTCTTGGCCCTAATCGGTCACCAAAAAGAGCGCTCCTTTTAGTTTGTTTTCCAATGACGAACTAGTTCACACTTTTAGTTCGTTAGTTTGAACGAACGAATAAATTCGTCGTCTTCATAGTCTTGGGCCTAGTCGGTCACGAGTGAGTGTTCTTTTTAGTTCGCAATCCAAAGGCGAACTAGTTCGCTCTTTTAGTTCGTTAGTTCTTTTTTTTTAATAATTTAGTAAAATAAAGGAAAAAAACTTCGATATTATTAAAAGTGAAATTAAATGAAAACAATAAATGTAAATTTATACTCTGCGCCTTCCCATACTCTCGCTCACTCACAGATGCGCAGAATAAACATGTATATAATTTGAACATGACACTGTATAATTTGACATTCCGTCATAGTGACGTATTTCTATATTTTGACTTAAACAAATTTATATGAGATGAATTATATGGTATGAGGCAATATAATCGGGATCCAGTATTTTTAGAACGCGTTAGGTGTTATTCTAAGATCTTTAAAAGTGTTTGCATCCAAGCAATTTATATTAGTAACAAAATACTTAACTCAGACGATAAAATATAGGCTACCTGGGATATTATTAATAGCATAAGTGGAAGATCTAAAATAGAAAACGAACCAATTAAATTAAATGTTGATAATATATTAATTAATTCGGAAGAAGAAGTGGCAAGCATGTTTGAAAAATTATTTACTGATATAACTATCAAAGTAACATCTGCATTAAAATCATCGCCCTTAGATGCTATTTCTCTACTTAAAAATAAACTCCCAGGCTATGCTAATTACTTTGAGTTTAAACATATTACATCATTTGATATTATTAAGAATTTCAGGACACTTAATATAAAAAATACTGGTGATTTATGGGACATCTCAGTAAAAATATTAAATACAATAATCAATAATATTACCCCACATCTAGCTGATATTTTTAATAAATGTGTCGATACAGGAAAGTTTCCGGACTTAATGAAGCACAGTAAAATAATACCTCTATTTAAAAACAGAAAAGATCCCGGTAACTATAGACCAATCTTTATATTACCATATTTGAGTAAAGTTTTTGAAAAGATCATTTTAAATCAACTTTTAGAATATTTTAATGAAAATAAACTATTTCATAGTCAACAGTATGGTTTTACTAGGGGTAGATCAACAACAGATGCTGGAGTTGCACTTCTTAAGCATATTTATGAAGCATGGGAGAAATCACAAAATGCGCTTGGTGTATTTTGTGATTTGTCCAAGGCCGCAAGTTTTAAAAAAAAACTTAATTATTACGGTATATGTGGTGTTTCTCTGGATCTAATTGCCTCATACCTAAATGAAAGAGTCCAGAGGATAACTATTAATGGTGTAAAATCTTCAGGATCTTTGCTACAAATGGGCGTTCCACAGGGATCCATTTTAGGCTCGTTTTTATTTTTCATTTATATTAATGATCTGCCATACTATGTGAAGAACTTGTGTGATATTGTACTTTTTGTTGATGATACATCTCTTATATTTAAAGTAAACAGAAATAAACATAATTATAACGATGTAAACAGTGCATTATAGCAGGTTCTTCAATGGTTTACGGTAAATAACTTCTTTTCTCCTTGCTTCTTTCTTAATGCTTTGCGTTCTTGCGTTCTTAATGCTAAAAAGACTAAATGCGTTGAGTTTGCTTTACCTAATGTTAAAAAACAAAAATTTAACCTACGTTTAAATAATGAAATTTTAGATGTGGCGGACTTGACGGTATTTCTGGGTATAACTTTAGATTCAAAACTCCAGTGGAACCCCCATTTATCATCTCCAGCGGGAAGACTCAGCTCAGCTGCCTAGGCAGTAAGGAGAGTCAGACAAATGACCGATATTAACACTGCTAGGCTAGTTTACTTCAGTTACTTTCACAGTATTATGTCTTAAGACAGTCACAGTACTTAAAAGCGCGGGATTCCCTTAGAGATGTATATAAAAAAATAGACGTTCTTACAGTCCCATCTCAATACATATATTGTAATATTTTGTTCATTTACCAGAATATTCATTTGTATTCAAAACACAGTGACAAACATAATGTTAGTACTAGAAACAGAAATAAACTTGTAACGCCTTACTATCGTCTCCACAAAGTCAGTAATAGCTTCATGTGGCTTGGTGTTCGCATCTATAATAAGATTCCACAGCCTATATTAGACTTGCCACTTCAACAATTTAAAACTCGGATTAAGAAGTCATTAATATATAAAGCATACTATAATGTACAGGATTAATTAAATGATGAGAATGCTTGGAATCTACGTGACGTTGACTCTCAAGTTAAATGATTTGTATAACAGACTATGTAAACATGGCTTTTTGAAAAGAGCGACTGTTGAGTTTCTGGCCGGCTCTTCTCAACAGAAAACTGCTTTCCGAGCTGGTGGTAGCTTCAGACAAACTAACTAACCGACAAATTTTTTTTGATGTTTCAAAAGTACTTTTAAAAAAAGTCTAATTGAAATAAATAATTTTGATTTGATTTGATTTGAAGTGAAACGTTGATCTTAGAAATATCGATGTATATGAACAATATTATGATATTTTTATCACCATTTAAATATATAAGTATGTATCAAATTTTTTTATTAGAAATAATGAACTATATTTATTTATTACACATTTATTTTTATAGAGAACAAGTAGTCAAATATGGATGAAACATAAGCATCTCTAAAAGAAATTAATTCAATTTAAAAAATATAAGAACTAAAAAGAACTAAGAGCCAGATCGTCGACGAACTAGTTCGTATAGTTCGCCTAAAGGAGCGCTTTTTTGAACTAGGTCGTTCGCGAACTACCCAAGACTATTTGATTCGCGAAATCTTCTCGCTTGATTCCGTAATCCGTTAATTTCACCTTTAGTTTAACTTCTGCATAACTTCTACATATTTATTGTAAAATAAATTATATTTGCGTAAGTTTAATTTTTTGGGAACCTAAAGATGAGTGCGTCAAAGTTACATCAAAATCTAAAATGGGTCGGACATTTTTTAATTTTCAGAATAACTCTTTAAGAGTTTCGTAAGTTTACTGTAGATTAAATAATTGCGAATAAGTATTTTTAAATTTGTATTACAGTTAAAGAAAATCATCTATTTTGCCCAGTACTGCATATACAATATACATATACAGATTGATATATTATTTACACCAACACACAAACACTGGTTATAATATTTGCAGTGTAAAGTACAAAATTATTGTTAGAATAAGTTAGTTAAAGTTATTAAACCTAAAACCGGTTATAATTTTTAAATAAATTAAAAAAAAAAAGAATAAAATAATAGAACATATTAAGCGTGTAACGAAACTTAATAGAAAAATTTAGTGATTGGATATTAGCAAGATATGTAGATACTTTTTGTACTTTTGTTATTTTTAATTATTAAATGGAAATTTAAAGGTAAAATTATCAACAAACGTTTTGTTAAATAGTTTTTAAATATACAAGAATTCACAACTTATATCTGATTCTGATTTAGATGAACTTTCAACAGATTCACTTTCTGAATCCGTTACAGATATTATAAGTAAGGAAAGTATTGAAAAGTATGGGTTCTGTATATTATTATCTATAGAACTAATTTATCCATTAAATAATTCTGCATCTTTTAACTATTTACTAACTTATGTAAAGTTGGTAGTTCTTCTAAAATATCTATAAATATTATTTCTAATCGTGATTGGTTTCACTTTCGTCCGCTTTTTTTCGGTTTGGACAATTTTTGATCTAAAGTTCCTTCTTGTCCATATTTCTCACGTGTTATGCGTGACAGTATTGCGGCCAATATCAAAAGCTTCAGCTACTCCGTCTACAACCTGCATGAATGGTAACAGTAGTCCGCCATTTTGATGTTCCCTTTGAAAATAGTTTCGGATACGAATAACGAACTCCCGCGCTTGACTCCGCAAAACAGTTCTAATGTATGCTTAGGTGTATTATGACTACAAAAAACAAAAAAATACTCAACTAAATATAACAAAACTCAAAAAACAAAATAAAAATTACAACTACTATGAGCTCAAAACAACAATAACAAATGAAGCGGACAATACTTTTTTCATTCTTTGTAATTATGTAAGTTCAATGGTATAATCATTCTCGAATGACAATAACATTGACAAATAATACAAATTTGGCACAAAAATATTTTTTTGCTAAGATATTTTTATTTAGAGAAATTTTATCGATAGCATCGATCGAATGTTACTTCCCTAGTCATGTGGTATCGACAGCTGTTACCGCACCATGCTACAGCACAAGTAGTATAGGTACCATTTTAACATTCAATTGATAATTTCAAAATAAGAATATGCCCTACTGAACTTTTCAAATATATTTTTTAACCCATAAACAAATAGTAGCACCATCTTTCAGCACCCATACGAAATACGCGAGTAAAGCATGGTAAAATTATTTACAAAATGACCAGTTCCATAGTTGGCAACACTGCATCAAACTTCAAAATCAAACGTCATTATGATATTTGACGTCATTCATTCATCAACAAGTGTCTGTGATGAATGGGGTGTTCTATGTTATATTCCATAAATGAATACGTAAATCACAAAATGTATATTTACGAGCTACCATATGATATTAACAAAGAGTTGTGTAGATTATTGGACTATGACGACGACTGGAAAGAGCTGGCCGGCGTATATATGCAGTATTCCGCATTTGATGTAAACGTAAGTAAAGTATTAAGATTTGGAAATTCCCAATCGTAAACATTAACATCACTGGTAAAACCAGACTTTTCGAATTAAACTCACGTCTTGTTGTATAAGAGAACGTTTTGGCTCTACTTGATTTATTTTTCTAATTTTTGCAATTTACATTTTTAAATATATCCAAAAAATAAAATACATATAAAAATATAAAAACTAGAGAACAACCGCAGCAGGAATACGAACCTAGTTAGGGCTCCAGAGAAAGGAACTTCCTCACGATACATCCAGTAGTATTGCTTTCTGCATCAGGCCCTTGACCCACCCATCTAACGCGAGCCTCTTATGGTGTTGATTGAGGCTCTTGGCCTTGAGGCCATTGGACATTATGACAATCGGCACAAGTACTGCTGAGTCCACATATTGACAATCTGATGAGCTAAGTCATGCTATTTCATTTGTTAATTTTATAAGGTTTTACAAGATTCTCGTCATGTGGGATGGTGCTAGTGACGTGCTGCCCTCCAATTGATCTATCACCACTTATTGGCAATAATAGTCCTACTTTATTATTATCTATCATATGAAATTCTTGTGTCCCAATGTTAGTAACCATACTCGTCTAAAATGGCTTGACCGATTTTTATGAAACTTTAGATGCATATTCAGTAGCTCTGAGAATCAGCTAGTATTATATATAATAGTTATTTAGAAATATTTAAGTTTAGTTCCTTAAATGTATGTTTATTTTTCTTGATATAAGTTTCCTTAAGTTTTATGTTATAATAATGGATAACATTGTTTTGATGAGATCAACTCATAATTCATACAACCATATACTAAAAGCAATCCAAAGGCGTTTCTCAGAATATTGGGTCTATGTTAAATATTAAATTTTTAATAAAAGGTACCATCCTAATCCTATGCAATCTTCAAAATCTGTTTTGAAAATTTTTTTTTGTTTTTTGGGAGGTGAATTCATGCGTGTAATTATTCTGAAATATCAATAGATCATTTCCCCCCTTTAATCTCTGGTACCATTTTAGAAGTTCTAATTAAATTTTGCAAAATGATTATGGATGTTTGTTAGTATAAATTTTCCTTATTAACAATTCTTAGTATTTTATTCCATTACAAATACATAATGACAACACTGTGGAAAATCTTTTAAAGGAATCTTAATAATACCAATTGGAGTTTTATGAGGCTCTTTAATACATGGGGCCATACACTATAGCCTATTAGATCAAGTGTTAGATTTACCAGCTTTTTTTATAGTTTTAAATTAATAATTGTTGTTTCATATTGTTTTTTTTTCAATATAAAGATAAGATGTATGATTGAGGTCGTAAGAGAGAACGGCTGGAAGTGAGATGAAGAATAATGATGTTACGTTTGAAACAAGATTAAATGAAAAGACTGTATTTTTAAGACATATTTATTTTCTAATTACAGGAAATAGAGCAAGTAGCCAAACGACAAGTATCTTCACCAACAAATCAACTATTTAAGCAATGGGGCCAACTAAACCATAGAGTAGAAGAACTTTTCATTTTATTATACCGTATGAAACATATCCCAGCTTTGAGGTGTTTAATAACTGTAGTGGATAGTAGGTTTCACAGATTATTAGAAAAACTTGATAGCAGGAGTTTGATAGGGAAGCATCTACTCTCTTCTGAAGGTTTGTTTGTTAGTAATGAATATATAACTCGAAGAAAATGAGAAAGAGAAGGAAGAGAGGGGTATATTGAAAATACTAAGAGGTGTGATATTGACTGGACTATTGGGTAAACGCAACATAGATACTGTTACTGAACCGACAAAAAACTAGACATTATGATCTCTTACAATTACGGCAGGAACCTAAGCAGTGCCCTGGCCTTATGACCAAGGTTTGGATTAAAGGGCTCTCCTTCATGCAATAGTAACACTCACCTCCAGTGACCAAGTTTCTATTAAAACCTAAGGTTAGGTTTTAGATAGGAATCTGCAAAACTCAAATCCATAATTGTGAACCAGTTTATCAATCACAGGGTCCCCATTTATTTTGCTCATGCGGATCCTATACAACTAGTGGTAGAACCAGGAGATTGATATTAACCTCTAATAATTCCCAATCAGTATTATATTATCCGAACTTACCTGAGTTCTGACTGTCACTTTATCTGAATGGATGAGTAATGTTCTTTTATTTCCAAGTTTCTTACACACTCATTCATTCAATTATTTATTCATACATACATACATAAATTCAATCAATCATACATAAATTCTTTGTTGTATATGTGTGTTAAATTACACAACAAAGAATTTATGTATGATTGATTGAATTTATGATATTCCTATTTTGATTTAAACATGTATATTAATTTTTAGGTAATAATATAAATAGACAGAAAACTATAAAAGTTGGTGAAAGTTCTTCATTTCCAATTCCAGCTTGGAATGCATTACAGATGCCTGTTCAGAAGGTAGGTTTATTTTAATTTCTAAATATAATCTGTATCTCTTCTTCTTAAATACAAAAATCTCGTGTCAGAGTGTTTGTTATTGAACTTAAAAAAGGCTTGATCGATTTTTATGATTTTTTTTGTGTATATTTAGTAGGTCTGAAAATAGGGTGTCGGCTATTTTTTATACCCCTAACTGATTAGGACCACCGTCCAGAAATCAGTCACTCCGTAAGTTATTTTTAGCTAGTCTCCTCAATTTTTTGTCAAATCTTTTCAATTATTTTTCGTCTTCCCCAATTTTTCCATTTTTTTTATTGTCTATACTATTATATAAAGAGGAAAGATTTGATTTTTTGTATGTTTGTTTGTTGCGAATAGGCTCTAAAAGCACTGAACTGATTTTGAAAATTCTTTCACCGATAGGAAGCTACATCCTTTCCGGGTAACATAGGCTATGTGGTGTTGCCATAAATACTCTAATTAAAAAGATATGGCCATTTAAGTGCCATAAGGTGGCCATTTTGTAAATTGAAGAGTTTCTCAGGAACTACAAATCCGATTTAAAAAATTCTTTCACTGATGGAAAACTACACTATTCGTGAGGGGCAAAAGAGATTTAGTGTTGCCACATACATTTTTTAATTAATAGAATATGGTCATTTTGTTTTTACTAATCCGATTTTTAAAATTCTTTCACTGATAGAAAACTACACTATTCGTGAGTGACAAAAGTGATTTAGTGTTGCCATATACATTTTTTGATTAATAGAATATGGTCATTTTGTTGTTACTAAATCGATTTTTAAAATTCTTTCACTGATAGAAAACTACTATTCTTGAGTGACAAAAGTGATTTAGTGTTGCCATATACATTTTTTGATTAATAGAATATGGTCATTTTGTTGTTACTAAATCGATTTTTAAAATTCTTTCACTGATAGAAAACTACTATTCTTGAGTGACAAAAGTGATTTAGTGTTGCCATATACATTTTTTGATTAATAGAATATGGTCATTTTGTTGTTACTAAATCGATTTTTAAAATTCTTTCACTGATAGAAAACTACTATTCTTGAGTGACAAAAGTGATTTAGTGTTGCCATATACATTTTTTAATTAATAGAATATGGTTATTTTGTTGCTACTGATCCGATTTTTACAATTCTTTCATTGAGAGAAGTCTATAGTATTTCCGTCTCTCGACTTCCTCTTATAATACTATCATTGTCTCTCATCCTCTCTTTTTTCTCTCTTTAATTCTCTCTCTCTCCTATTCAATTTTATTTTTGCTATGTCCTCCCTCTCTTAGCTACTGTCGCTTTTCTTTTATTTTTGTTTCTATCATTCTTCTTTTTATAACTTTTTCTCACTCTCTCCCTTTTTTCAAATAATGAAAAACTACACAATTACAGAGTGACAATTTAAGGACATCAATTATAATATTGTTTTAAATACCTGGAGCGAAGCGAGGGCAGGCCTCTAGTTATTAATATAATACTAATGCTTGCAGGAATTTCCAAAACGAAGCCAACCAAGTGCGCCAACACCATCAGATGATTCTGATTCTTCAAAGGTAATTTTATTATTTATCAAAAAATATTCTAGCAATAGTTATTATTTTATGATTTGCGAAGAGTTACCCTAATTGGACACCTAAATTAAGGACACTTTGAAATGAAGGAAAAAGTTTTACAAAATTGCTAATTTATTCCAGTCATTTCGTAGTTCTATCTGGAAAACATTCCGAGAGGTTTTAAAAATTGGTGATTTTGTAGATTTCGATGTTCTCTTTCCTAATCTTTACCACTTCGCATCTTTGTCGTTCACGTCGTATTGGAAAAGGCGAAATCCCCAGTTTTCAAAACTCCCGAAAACCTTCCCAGTTGACCTCTTTTTGAACCAAAAATCATTACAAATAAGACACTTTTTTGTCCAATCAAATAAAGGGTACTGTTAAATTTGTACAGAATGCATCAACAGCAGGAAAAGCTGAAGGTTTTGATGCGGAATTGCTAAGAAACGTGTCAGCCATCCCTATGATTAGTTATCAAGACCTGGAGGAAGCTACGGGAAACTGGAGCAAGGAGAACTGGCTGGGGAAAGGTGGTTTTGGACAAGTTTTTAAAGGTATCTATGTGCTTCTGATAAATTCCTTAATAATAATAGTCGTGAGCAACAATCGCCTTTGTACATTATCATAGCTTAACGAAAATCACGAGTACAATGGACACGACGTGACGTCACTTTATGTTACCAGGTCTAGTATTATTATAAAAAGACGCAGTAATAGTACTTGATATTATAAATGTATATGTTTGGATGTTTGTTACTCAATCACACAAAAAAGGCTGAACGAAGTTCGATTATATTTGGTACACTGAAACTTTATAACCAGGATTAACAAATAGGCTACTTTTTATTCCAGAAAAAATCATGGTTCCTGCGGGATAGTAATAAAATCTTTATTGAACGATTGAACATTTTTATACAGCAATAACACGTGTTAAATTGGACCCATGCGAAGCCGGGGCGGGTCCACTAGTATCAGTATGTAATAACTTATGAACCAATTGATTTAGCAAAAAATCTTATAACACTTTTTCGAAAACCATTCAATTCTCTACAAGGAAACTCAACTCAACAGGTTTTTACAAACCATAAAAAATAATAGTTTTTTTTAAAATTTTTCAGCTAGTTTTCTAAAAAGTTTTTAATATTTTATTAATAAATCTATAGGAATACGTGTGTGACACACACACCCACCTTCTAACACAAGGTGTCAACAACATGCTATGTACAAAAAATAAATCAAAATAAACTTTTTTTTTAAATATATTTTTCAGGTGAATGGAAACTTCTACCTATAGCTGTTAAAAGGTTAAAAGACAATGGTACAAAGAACAGGGAATTAATTTCCGAAATGTGCCTCAATAAGTACAGACACGACAACATATTGCCTTTATATGGATACAGCTTAGGAGGTAAGTTTATCTAAAACATATTTAAATTATCCTCGTCCTCCTCGATTTAACGACAAACTCGCTAAAACATTGAATTCAATAGATTGGTCGACTTGGCTTGTTTTTCAATAAAGTTATAAGGGAGCATTCAAGTATTACGTAACGCAATTTGGGTGGAGGGGGGGTCTTGTAAAACGTTACGGTGCGTTACAAGGGTGGGAGGGAGATTATTTAAACAATGCGTTACATAACATTTTTTTATTTAAAAAAACTAGGTAATTAAAATCTTCCCAATCGGCAACCCTTTTCGTTTCTTTTTTACGGGGAATCCCTCGACTGTGTGTACGTGGTTTTTATTTTATTATGGATGTCAGTATTAATTAGGCTACTGTTACACATGCTCTACAATATCATGCTTTATGAGCATGCTTCTGAACTGTTTACATTTGCTAGCAATAAGCATGCTAGTTTTAAGTATGCTCCTGAATAAGCATGCTCAAAGCAAACACTCCAATACACATGCCATTTCATAGCATGCTCTCTGTCAATTGAAACAAAACTATAGAAAATCAAACAGCTATCCGCATGGATCTGAATAAAATTATACTTTTACTAAGCATGCAATGCAACCAAACACCTCTCAGCTAGGGAGAGGAAAAAAAGGAATAGGAAGAGCGTGCACCTTGCAAACAAGATCGATACTAGCATGCTCATTAAGCAAACGCGTTCACACTTGCTATTACCTTTCCCCCTTCCACCCCCGCATCAACTAGTATGCTTAAAGATAGCACGACGTGCTAATATCCAGCATGCCACTAAATATCATGCTCAATAGTAGCATGTCTTTTACACACACGCTAGAATCTACTCAATGAGAGCATTTGCTCAATAATAGCATGCTTTCGTGCTAGTAATAAGCATGTTTAACAGTAGCCTTAGAGTTTACATAGAAGCACATTGTTGTCGTCTGTGAATTTTGATGCAAGTGGTTTAACAATACCGGAACCTTTGTCTGCACTCCGAATATCAGTAATGAAGTCTGGGTGGGTGGCAAACCCGAGCAAAAACAGAAAATCTTTACGGTGCGTTACATGGGGGGGTGGGAGGTAGGATCTAAAATCTTCAAAAATTGCGTACCGTAATACTTGAACGCTCCCTAACCTCTATATAGCGCTCACTCTCAATATATATCTCGGAGATTTTAATGATGAGAAGGAAGGAGGAGAAGGGAATATTGGAGAACACTGAAAGGGGGGATGATATTTAATTAACTAGTGGGTAAACGCAACGTAGATACTGCTACTGAACCTATAAATAATCAAATATGATCTCTAACAATTATAAGAGAAACATAAGCAGTGCCTTAGACTTGTGACCAAGGTGTAGGCTTAAGGATATCCTTTATTCAATCGAGACACTCACCTCCACTACTCAGTTTCTCTGTTTAAACCCAAAGTTAAACTCACATAAACCTAACCTAACACAAGACGCATGACATTGTAAGGTATTCACGTGACCTTAATCGGACAGCAATCACAGCACTAACACTGCACTGCCCTTAACACTATCCAAAGACTACTTGAGAGACCGCGCATCCTATATACATATTTACCACATTAGTTCTAAAGAGAATGCTTACTAACAACGTGTTTCCTAGCAACAAATGACAGACATATGCTCTAACCCATTTATCATACATTTTCATTTTTAAGATTTTTATAAATTAAAATTTTGTTCCTGCTAATATTGTCCCAAATAATACATGTTATAGATGTAAATTATTACATAAATTGACAAAAAAAAATCATTTTTCTTATTCTCTCAATGTATAAATAAGGATTCTAAAAATCGTTTTTTGTATGTAACGAATAAACTCAAAAACTACTGGACCGATTTTAAAAAATTCTTTTGCCATTAGAAAGCTACATTATCCCTGAGTAACATAGGCTATATTTGTTACTAGAAAAAATTAGAGATCCTCAGAAAGTTTTACTAAAACCAACCCATGCAAAAAAATTAGCCATGAATGTGTTATCCATACCCTTGTATTAACTCTAATTCAAATAAATTATTTCGTATTCAAGACTGTTTCAATACCTGTTGATTACTTTTTGAATTATTGAAATCGGACATTCCATTCAACAGATATTACGAAGTTAAAAATGTGGCGAAGGTTCTAGAAGGTTCTTGGGAATACAAACTATTGTCTCACAATACTTTGTGTCGTTATATCGAGTTTTTAAATGAAATATTTATTTAAATAGGCCCAGAAGCGTGTCTGGTATATCAATTAATGGCTGGAGGTTCTTTAGAACAAAGGCTGAAACTTAAAACTACTCATCCGCCGTTATCTTGGTCACAAAGATATAGGATAGCTCATGGTGTTGCCAGGTAATATTTGTACTTTCAATTTTTAGAGCAAAGTTTCTTAACGTGGATCACTCTGTCTATTGGTGAAAATTGCATGACAATGTGTTCAGTAGTTTTTGAGTTTGTTACTAACAGACAGACGTGGCGGACCTTGTTACAAATGTCTTAGTTTCTGACGTTTAGTATAATTAGTTACTAAGATTAAATGCTTCTTAGTGAGTTAATATTATTGTTATTTTGAAAACCAATATGGCGGCTGTATCGCTCCATCTTTGTCAGATCAACGCCATCGTTTTTTATTGCTTAATAACAGTGAATAATATTCAATAGTTTACGCATTTAATACATTATGATACAACTTTAAATAAATAAATTTAAAATGAAGGACTCAAAGGGTGATTTATTTTTTCAGAGGTCTCCAATACCTTCACAAAATGGATAAAGGCAACCCATTAATCCATGGTGATATAAAACCAGGTAATATTCTCTTAGATGCGTGCACGATGCCTAAAATTGGCGATTTTGGACTTGCTAGACCTGGACCTTATGGGGATGATCGGACTCATCTAAAGGTTTCTAAGTAAGTTTATTTATTTTATACTTAAATATACATAAATATGTAATAACTTAAATATAACATAAAGCGGAGTTTCCCCAAACAAAATGTGTTATATAAACTCATGACGTCACGAGTAAGTAAACACCTTAAAAATAATATGAAAAACCTAAATAAATAAAACTTATTTTACAATTTATCCGTTCCCGTCGACTCGTCAATAATATGTAGGCAAGACAACACCTGTATTATTAAGCAAACAAGGACGCGCTTTGCTCAAAAAAATGCTCATTTTCTTGCGGCGCATATAGTGTAGCTAGCGTAGAAACTCGTCTATTCGCTCTCAACTCATCTCTCTCATCATGATTGCAAGTCAACAGTCAAAACTTGGTTAAAAAGGACTAAATCTTGAAATTGGTAAAATAGGAATATTGCGCTAAAAGTTCTTTACGTTTTCTCTCTCTCGCTCTCACACACGCACTCGTACACGCACACACACATCACGTTTGTAAATAAAATTGTTAGTTTTCTCATTATTGCAATAAACTATAGTAATCTTCAGTCCTGCGAGAATTGGAAGCTGAGAGGGAGAAGTCGCTGAGATTCTAGTGTAGTCAAATCAAACCAAACCAGTGAATGAAATTGCATACATTAGGTAGTTAATGAAAATAAAATATCGAATTACCCTCATGTTGGCAACACGTTCCACTTTTATAGGGTCCACGGCACCCGTCCCTACCTACCAGATGACTACGTGCAGTCCCGCAACCTGTCCCCAGCAGTGGATGTATTCAGCTATGGTGTGGTCATGGTGGAGATTGCGACGGCCCTGCCCGTCGTTGATAGTAGTCGACAGCAAGCCTTGAATAAGCTGAGCGAGTATATACGCCATGTTGCTACCCTAGGAGTTGATTTTGGTAAGCTAAAGATATATATTTTTTTCTCCTTCTTTCGTCTTTCCTCCTCCTAATTTCCTCCTAAATTTGCAAACAAATTGTGGAGTCTTTGGACTTTTATCCCGGAAAACGCATAGTTCACTCACTCACACATCCGTTGATTTTTTTTTATGGTAGATAAGGTGCAAACAAGCAAATAATCCAACTGATGGTAAGTGGCCACCATCGCTCACCGGCAAAAAAAGAGATACCCTCTTGTTTTGTTGATGCGTTGCATCGAAGATAGAGTAGGGAGGGGGAGTGAAGAATAAAATGCTGCGGTTTTAGCGGACCCTGAGTCCACTAGATTAGTGGGCCCAAGCCAGACTTACCCCCTTCCTCCCTTACTTGGCGGTCGGATTCGCATGCTGTTGGTTACAAGCCAGTCGGGGAACAGATTTTCTACCACCAAGAGGGTTGCTGGGTTACTTGGCTCTTACGAGAAGCGCTCCCAGCGCCAGAGGGGAATAGTATACTAACCCGTCCCCTCATAAATAAAAATGTCTATCCTGTAATGCGTAGTATATAACTAATTTGCAGAGGACACCATATTAACCTTATAATATATACCATATTGACATTATAATTTTGTTGTTAAATAGCAACACTGGAAGATAAAGTGCTGATAGCAACAGAGAACTCGAACCCTGAACTATGCCGGGAATTCGTATCCATCGGCATTCATTGCACCAAGTATAGAGGACGGGAGAGGCCGACCATGCTCGATGTTTACTTGCGATTGGATGGCCTGGATTTTCCTGGAAAACAATTGATTTAAATCTCTATATTGACTTAACTCCTTGATTCCTAGTGTCACTTGTAGTTGACAGAAGTTTAAAAAATTTTTTCTACCACATGGCAACATTATTGTTTCACTATACTATTATTGTGGCAAAGGTAGTAACACTATTTTTTTTCTGGCAACACTAACCCAATTTTATTTGTCAAATTCATTAAAGTAAAATAGTAACTGCGTATCTTTTAGAATCTTTACTGCACATTGCCCACTGTTACTTTTGGAAGACTCGCTCATAAATGTGGGGGTAGTATATAATTTTAATATTTTTGATTTATTTAAATGATTCTATGTTAATTTATTTAAAGAGAAAGAATTTATAATTTGGTAGCTGGTGGGGGAACTTATCTTCAGCTAAAAAGTTTTAAACCTTTCATGTGTTTACACAAATAAATTCAATTTCAATAATCAAATCGGTGTAGCCTTTCTCGAGTTTTAGCGAGACTAACAAACGCCAATTCATTTTTATATATAAAGAATGCCTCCAGAATATGGATCCTAAGAAAGAAGTTTAGAGCATGTATTGCTCAGATCAGTCGCGAATATGTACCACCGTATATGACGCTATGCATGCAACACATCGTATATTAAGTTATGCATTGTTAGCGTTTACGCCGCCTCGCGGTATTCTGCTTCGTACGCGTGTAGCTCCGCTCCTATTGGTCTTAGCGTGATGATATATATCCTATAGCCTTCCTTGATAAATAGGCTATCTAACACTGAAAGAATTTTTTCAAATCGGACCAGTAGTTCCTGAGATTAGCACGTTCAAGCAAACAAACAAACTCTTTAGCTTTATATATTAGTATAAGATATCAATATCATTAATTAGTAAATATAGCATAATTAATAAACAATTTTATATTATTTATCATGCATGTAGTCGTATTTATGCATGTAGTGTATATATAAATATATTAGGTTGGGGAAAAAGTTTCTTCGCATTTTTTACGAAAATTCAAAACCTTTTTTTAATATAGATTATTTACATTTAACTAAAGTATTTAGGTACCATTTTGTTCGATAACTTTTTGCCATCTTGTAGGTAGGGACATGATCCCATTACTATAGAAATTTTGGGGCTTCTGATCAAAAGACCGCGACAAGTAGTTTTGGCAGTCCTCTCGTGATGTTAACCTGACACTGCCTAAAGAATTCTGAAGAGACCAAAACAGAGGGAAATCTGAAGCTGCAAGGTTAGGATATTACGGCGGATGCATTAACACCTCCCAGCCAAACTCTCTTAATTTTTGCGGAGTGGCTAAAAATGTATGAAAAACCACACCTATTCTGTTGATTAATTTCGGCCGCTTTCTCTGAACTTCTTGCTTTAATCTCCATTTAATCATCATTTGACCACGACCTTTTTCCCACGTTCTTGTCGTACGTGATCCACTTTTCATCACCATTTATCAGCTTATTCAAAAATGGTTCGGTTTCATTACGTCGTAATGAAGAATCACAAATGAGTACACGATTCATTAGGTTTCTTTCAGTGAGGTACCCAAATATCGAGCTTTTTTGTGTACCTAGTTTTATTTCAAATGCACCAAAACTGTTTTGTGGTCAATTCCCAGTTCTTTAGCTACATCGTAACTACTGATATGCCGATCTTGCTCCACTTTTTCAAAAATGGCATCCATTTTATCCGTAATAGGGTGACCAGAGCGAGGTGCATCTTTGACATCAAAATTTTCGGATTGAAAACGCTTAAACCAAATTTGTGCTGCTCTCACAGATACTGCACTAGGTCCATAAACATCGCAAATTTTTTTCGCGGCTTGCGTTGCATTTTTACCTTTTTTGTAGTAAAATTTTAAAATGTGTCGAATTTCTTCATTAGACTCACTCATCTTCACAGTACGAAAAACAAATAAAAATCACACATTTTCCTAATTTGAATTTGGAATTATCTTCTTTAAAATGTAAACTTTGAATGATACCAAAACCAGCCGGATACAAATAGTATAGCCAAAGAGATTTTATTACAAGTTCATACATACTATAATGCGAAAAGACTTTTTCCCCGACCTATTATATACCTGTTTATGAATGTATATTATTTTTAATGAGTGCGCTACCTTTTTTTCATAAATTACTCCTCCACCGTAAGGTTGCCTGAAAGAGATCGCTCTGAGCGATAAGGCCGCCTATTGTTCATATTTCTTTTGTGATGTAATTTTTGGTTTCTTTTTCTTTTCCTTTTGTAATATTTGGTGTACAATAAAGTATATTTATTATTATTATCATTTTATCTCGCAACAAGTGAGAAGTGATTTTTTGGGAGTCTACAGCTCCATCAGTATACATTTGTTTTTTGCTTAGCAATTAAATAAACTAATCTTTAGTTGACGCTTGATGATCTACTAACAGATGTAGCTATAGTAGCCGGCAACTAACTTTAGGTCTGAGAAAAAGTAGTGGGGGGAAGTCGCGCATTGTAAGCGTGGCGTAGCACGCGGGAACTGAAACATCGCAAAAGAACTCCTAAAAAGACTCTAATAGTGACTTCTGCGCATTCAAGGTCAAACCTGTACTTACGTGCCGGTAGCTATAGTATCTGTTGGAACATTTATTTATTTAATGGTCAAAAACACTAACATTGGTTATATATGTCGGAGAATAGTAAAAGACTATCGAATAATCGAATCGTCATCGGTATCTATGGCGTTTTGATAGTCTCGACCCTTTATATGCCATCTACAGTCTGACTTAAGTTTTAGTCGTGCGCGGTCTCTCAAGAAGTGAAGTAGTCTCTGAATAGTGTTGTGCAGTGCAGTGTTAGTCCTGGGATTGCTGTCCGATCAAAGTCACATTAGTACCTTACAATCTAGTTGCCACGTCTTGTGTTAGGTCAGGTTTACGTGAGATTAACCTGAGTCTGCCTGAGCACTGGAGACGAGTGTCGTGATTACTTAAAGGAATTCCTTAAGCCTACACCTTGGTCACAAGTCCAAGGCACTGCTTAGGTTTCTCTCGTAATTATTAGCTATTAGATCATATTTGATTATTTATCGGTTCAGTAGAAGTATCTATGTTGTGTTTACCCAATATTCCGTTCAATACCATCCCCCCATTTAGTGTTCTCCAATATTCCCTTCTCCTCCTTCCTTCTCATCATTAAAATCCCCGACATATATAAATAGTTTTAAAAGCCACAGATGCCAACCATTGCCTTAAACATGGCTAAGTGAGTTTCGTATTAACAGACTCTTTAGCAAAAGAAATTAATATTAAATTAAAGTACCAAATAAAATGTAAAAGTAAAATGTTTTACTAAGGGGTCTGTTACACATTATTAGTACTCTTAATTTACAATATATAACTATAGTTTTATTAAAAAAATTATATGACTTGAACATGTCAAATATTTATTATATTATATTGATGTATTTACTTCAAATGTATTATATTTCCTATATTAGAATAATCACTATATATTTTACATTTATTTTCAGTATACTTAGATTATAATAGAATAAATATGAACCATTTACTGTAATATTTTAGCAGTATTAAGCCGTATTTTTAGTCTGTACTGTAATGGCCAGTTTAATATAAGATAGCAAAATGTTATATTTTATTAATATATATTTTTCTAATAAATTATTAAAATAATGTATTTTTTATTGAAAAATCATCCGTGATAGCTAGTGAGTTGAAATTTTGACAAATGATGTATTATCCCTGATGTCCCTATAACAACAAATACTTAAAATAGAATAAAATAAATATTTAAGGGGGGCTCCCATACAACAAACGTGATTTTTTTGCCAAATATTGATACGGGAACCCTTCGTGTGGGAGTCCGACTTGCACTTGGACTTGTTATATTAACTCTATCCGTAGACGTATTTATTTATAGATTCTTTACACATTTATAGATTATCGCAATGAATTAGCTATTTATCATCGATATTATTCTATAAGTAACCAAAAAAATATTCCTCTTTATATAAAACTAGTCAACCCGTCCGGCTTCGCCCGGGTGCAATTTAACACGTGTATTTAGCCGTAACCGCTATGTCCCTGCATTTTGAATCTGTAATATCTTCGGAAATATTCGTTTAAATTTCATGCTGTAAAGGGCCATTTTGATCTATATTAAATGCACAATGTATTTAAGGTACCTAATTGGATAAGGATTAATGCTGTATTGTTTAAAATCGTTTCGTAAATAAACCATTATTTTTTGTAAAAAGTAAAGGATAATAAATGGTTATTGTGAGTTATTTCTGAGAGGTAGACATTTACCATCGCGGACTTTTTTGTAGACCTTTTTAAGGTGTACAATACTGTAGTACATTATTTTGATCTATCTCGAAGGGTTCAGCCAGCGTTTGCAATGTAAGCGCAAAAAAATGTGTTTATTTACGACATCACATTAGAAACCTCTACAATTATCAGTGTTTCTCTACTATATTATATATGTATTATACATATAAACCTTCCTCTTGAATCATTTTACCAATTAGAAAAACCGCATCAAAATCCGTTGCGTAGTTTTAAAGCATACATATAGGGACAGAAAAATCGACTGTTTTATACTATGTAGTGATTGTGTGTAGATGTAAATTTAAGCTATTTTTTCTATAACTAATAAACTACCGCTGCCTTTGTAAAAGCGGCAGCGAATATTAGGATTAGGGCTAGTTGTTAAAGATTGCTTAGAGCGAATTAATTTTTCACCTAGCTCAAAAACAACCTTACATTAATTTAATAAATTTATATTTATTTTTTTTATATATGACAGAAAAGGAATTGGGAAACACTGACACCGGTAGGGAGTTCCATACCTCAGCCGTCCGTATCAGAAATGAGGAAGCAAAACGCTTCGTACGTACTGGCGGTGTGTCGACTACGAAGGGCTGGAGACCTTTACGGCCTTGTAGCTTGGTGGTAAAACGGTGAATCGGAGATTATGTTGTGCAGTACCTGCGCGCACTCTCCGAAATATATCCTGTAAAAGACCGACATACAGGCAACTTTTCGTCGATGCTCTAGACTGTGGAATTTCCGCCGAACTAGTGTCTTAGCTTCTATGAGTTTCCTAGCACGGCGGTCAACCGAGTCTAGAGCTTCGAGCTGATATTTGACAGAGCCATCCCAGAGGTGGCAGCAGCGGGGTGAAGTTGAATGGACTGCGCTTCGCGGTAAATAGACACGCCTAGGTTTTACTTGAATTAAAGGTGACGCGTTTTAGTGTGTTGTTAACGCGACTTACCATGGCCTCTCTATGCTCAGCAATTTCTGCTTGTTTGGTGCGTGAACTGGATAAGTATCTGTCTGTAACGGTGCTGTCATCTGCGAAACCGAAAGTGCCTGGTTGCAGCAGATCATTTATGTGCAGCAAGAATAGTGTTGCAGACAGAACAGATCCTTTTGGTCACAACTGCAGCCGTCAATAACTACACGAAATGACCTGTCCCTCAGAAAATCAGATATCCAGTCACAGAAACCTGCTGGTATCCCGTAAGCAGGTATTTTACCTATTAGACAAGCATGCCAAACCCGATCGAATGCCTTGGATATGTCAAGGGAGACAGCTAGTGTTTCTCCGTATCTCTCAATAGCTTTACCCCAAACATGTGTGGCATAATTCAAAAGATCTCCTGTAGATCGTTTTCCGGAAACCGTACTGGTGGTCAAACGGAGAGAATATTAGCTTCAAGATATACCACAAGTTTGCTGTCTAATACCCGCTCCATTGACTTGGAAAGTAAGGAGGTTATTGATATTGGTCTATAGTTCGTTGGATCTATACGCTTTATTTATATATATTCCGAGGTATAGATAGGGTAGGATAATAATAAAAAGAAATATTAGCACTTTCATCGCGTTATTTTAATATTCAACAATTTTCGAACGAGTAAACGATTATCAAATATTCGGAACACCAGCGCCATCTACGGCGCTAGCGTAGATTAATAATCACTTCCGTCCTTTTGATCGCCTCCGACTGGCTACTGCGCCACCCATGGAGTGGTGTATATATATGTCGGAGCATAGTAAAAGATTATCGATTAATCGAATCGTTATCGTTGTCTATATCGGGTAGTAGTCACTTCCGTTGTTTTGACAGTCTCTACCCTCGACCCTTTATATGCGATCGACAGTCTAACTGAAGTATTAGTCGTGCGCGGTCTCTCAAGAAGTGAACATCATCTAAGTAGTGCTAGTGATAGTGTCAAGTACAGTGTAGTGTGGAAGTGCTGTCCAACTAAGGTCACGTAAGTCCTTACAATGTAATTGCCACGTGGTTAAGTAAACACAATGATAGGTTAGCCTTATGTTAGATTCGGTTTACGTGCGTTTAAACAGAGAGCCTGAGCAGTGGAGGTGAGTGTCATGATAATTTAAAGGAATTCCTTAAACCTACACCTTGGTCACAAGTCCAAGGCACTGCTTAGGTTTCTCTCGTAATTGTTAGAGATCATATTTGATTATTTATCGGTTCAGTAGAAGTATCTACGTTGCGTTTACCCAATATTCCACTCATTACCATCACCCCCTTTTAGTGTTCCCCAATATTCCCTATCTTCCTCCTTCCATCTCCTTTTCATCATTTTAAAATCCCCGACATATATAATATGTCGTATATAGTCGCGTCTGTCTCTATGTATGCTTAGATCATTAAAACTACGGAACGGATTTAGATGCGGTTTTTTTTAATTGAGTGATTCAAGAGGAAGGTTTATATGTATAATACTTGCATATTATAGAAGAAAAAGTAACCGTGCGAAGCCGCAGTGGGTCGCTAGTCAAACATGGAATTGTTATTCCTACTAGTTGAATGAGTAGAACTAGTAATTATTTCGTGGGGCGATGCTATGCTTATACAACATGATTTCAGAATCGTTCTATAGGAAATCACAATCAAAATTATTCTATGGAAAAATTCAAAAAGTTAGTAAAAAAACTATTATAACCTTATAGATTTTTTGAAAGTCGTTCGCGTTGGAGATGATGCGATAGCTCAGGCTTTCTGAAATTTCAAAACATACGCATTGTAAAAATTGGCGTTAGAAAGAAAAATGATAAAGGTATCTAAAAGAAATAGTCCTCTTATTTGTAATCAAAAGAAATACTTCTACGTATCTACTTTAAAATATAAGGTATTTAATTTTAAATAAAACTGTTTAGTTATTTTATGTTTTATTTACAGATAAAGCAGAAATATTGTAACTTGTCTAATGTAAAAACATTAAAACAAAACTGAAATTCTAACAAATATTTCTCCTAACTTTTATAAAAACCTCAAGATAATGTTTAACGCTTATACTTATTGAATTTGATGGAAAATATTATAACGGGTGGCAAAATTATTTTTTTGATTTTATTGAGCAAAAATTGATTTTTGCTCAATATTCTAAAAATATTCACAAAATTTTGATGAAAATTTCGTGAATATTGAGTTCACGAAATTTTTATTCTACGTTAAAAACTTTGGTCTTGAAAAAAAATTTCTCGGGTCCTGCTCTATTTAGCCTGTGTAGGTATCCATAAATATATCCGATCAAAATTAAATATAATATGGTACCTAGACGTTGGAATTATGCAGTCTTCCTGACATGACCAGCCAGCGTGTTAACGCCAAAGGCAGCGACACCTTTACCAAGGGATCAACGTCAAACCAGCAGTTCTTTTCCCATCATAACTGAACCCTGATAGCTCAATAATAACAGGAACATTAATGGTGGCAAAAGCTCTTTTGAAGTGATTACTTCTAATGGGAGGGTAAACAGCTTCGTAACGTAACGCGTTACGGCGCCACTGTCTGGCTTCCCTTTCTCTCATGCATACGGCAGCAGTAGGCAGCCTGCACCTCTCTCACTTTACCCCACAGCGCTAGCCGTATTTCGGACAGACGCTTCCCCCTCTCTCTACTCAGTGTTTTATAGGTCACATTATTATATTAATGTACATTAAATTTAAGTAATAGGCTAAGCTTGTCTCAAGTTAAACAATTTCAATATTAAATAGTTCAACTTAGGTTTTATTAGTATTGTAATTCTTGGGAAATCAACGATTAACCTCCTTTCCACACAGACACCAATGCAGTATAGTAATGCTACACAGTTGGAGACTAATAGCAACGGAAGCTCTTAACCGGACTTATGAGGATAATTAAAAAAAAAAACAACTGCACTCACGTAAAATATATTTTTATTAAATACACTGGAGTTTATAAACTATATTGTCACGTAAAACATTTACACTAACACATATATTAATATTTCACAATAATTTAATAAAATACATCTATTGTCTTATAATACACGTTTCTACGTCCAATAGGATATTAAAATGATTATGCCGCACTTTATTTGGCCTTACACCATTTTATATTAAATACATTTTAGGTACATTAACACATAATTAAAAAAATAATATCACTGGTAACAGTCTTGAAATAAATAAAAACAATCTGTAAAATGCGTATATTCTATCCAAAAATATGTTTAGCAGGACGAAACTGTTCTGTGAGATTGATTTAAAAACCGTTAATCTAAAATAGCTATTTCCAATTTAAAACATAAATGTCAAATTCAAATTTCACGTGGGAAAATTGGTTGAGACAAAAATTTTAAAAACTTATAATGAGTGCGTTCCACTGAGCGTTCACAACGACAACGCTCACGACCATAGTATTTCCAGATCGTTAACCCAAGTGGAAGGGATTATTGAGCGTTAACAAAAATAATTCAAATGGCGAGTATAACTATTGGTTAAATTAATTTATATTCATATTTGACTAGCGACCTGCTCCGGCTTCTCACAGTTACTTTTTCTATTGTAATATGCATTTTGCAACCTTCCTCTTGAATCACTTTATCTATTTAAAAAAACATCAAAATCCGTTGCGTAGTTTTAAAGATCTAAGCATACATAGGGACAGACAGATGAGAAGCGACTATAATATGATGTGATATTGATTGATTTCTTTATATTTATAATTTAATTGAAATTAAAATTAATGATACCCGTATCAAATATAGTTATTTCCATCGGCGTCATTTTCGTTGTTTTTAAAACGCTCACAATTTCCCACGATTTGACATAGGTCGTCGTGAGCTTCGCGTGAGTATAAGTCATGACTTTATTACTGACGTTTTAGCCGCAATCACAACGACCGTAGTCGTCAAGTGGATAGACTAAGAAGGCTAAAAGAGCGTTTTAGGCGTTCTGATCGTTTAGTGGAACGCACTCAGAGTATTACTAAATTAAATGTTACAGATAATTCATATTTTTATTGTTAAAATTTTAATTATAATTCAAAATAAAATAGTATGTTGAAAGACGATTATTATTTTTGTATTTTTAATATAATATATTATTTATTTTTTCTTTTGTGTTTAACGAAGAACTCTATTAAACTGCGAACTCAGCAGCAACGTTTAAGCCAATGTCTGGCTTCAAGTACTTTTTAATATTTTTATGAACATCCCATATTCCTTGCGTTCCACTAAGCGATCGTGGGCGTTGACCACGCTTACGACCGCAGTTTTTCCCGTTCCACTTGTCCGCGAGCGTTATATCGTTAACTCGTTACTTAAACGGGTAATTGAGCATTTTTAACGTTAACGTAAATAATTCAAATGGCGAGTTATAAAGCAATAGTTTCAAGAGGTTAAGTTTATAATTTTTAAGTATTAATAATATTTTTTATTATTTGTTAAATTAATTTATGTTCATATTTTTTTATTGATTAATATTTTTATATTTATAAATTAAGTGAAATTAAAATTAATTTTCCATAAATATGCGCTTTAGAAACATTCACTGCCACTAATAAATCTAATCCATTACTTACATCGTCGCTAATTTTGCAACGCTCACAACGACCCACGATTTGACATGGGTCGTCGTGAGCACAAGTCATGACGTCGTTAATGAAGTTTTCGCCGCGACCACAACGCCCGCGATCGTCAAGTAGAGCGGCTAAATAAGCATTTTGGGCGTTGAGATCGCTTAGTGGAACGCGCCTATTATCATGCTTACGCTTAGTAGAATGACACTGGCCGTTTGGGTCGCGTCATATCTTACAGTTTGGCGGGAAAAATCTTAAAATCATGACGTAGCGATTTTGGTAAATTATTGAAGTTTTTGGTAGCAAATAAAGTCATTAATATTGCTTTCTCTTTTTAAAAAAATAATATTTAAGAAATTTGTAAACAAACATTATTTTTGTCTTTCATTATTTGTATATTTTGACTCAAATTAAACAGCATAAATCTACCGTACAATACAAAAAAAATAAAAAAAAGAACAAAATATGGCATCAAATTATATTATTTAAAAACAACTACAGGATTCAACAAAAAGTTCAGTATATATTTAGCAGACACAACGCAATCATTAATGACAGTTCGGCAGAGTTCTGTTAATTTCGATACCGCTGGACTTCTAGAAGATATTATCCCTCTTGCCTTTTTACATTCTAGACAGTTTATTTCGTATCCCTTTATATTAAGGTCTTTATGGCCTATGTTATATGAGCCAGGTTCGTTTGATAAAATGCCTTTGAAGCGTATCTTGTCGTCTGTACGTAGTAGTTGGGTGAAGTTTGTGAAATGATGGTCAAATATTAGTGTGATTTCAGTGTGACGCTTCAACAGACCGCCATTTGCTTCCATGCTGACGACAACTTCGTAGGTATATCTAAGAAAGAAAAACTTGTATAAAACATTGAAATAAATGTCACCGTGAAACTGTCAACACCATTTGATTGTAATTATGAACTGTAGGTAGATTGTGAACTGTAATAGTGAGTACAGACTGGGGAAACGTAACATGAAATGTATCATTGATATCAACTTTGCGATTTGCGACCACGCATTATGCTTAAGATTTCTTGTAGAATACGCCCCTTTGTGTTCATCCGCAAAATTGTTACGTAGTATGTTTCGGTGGGTACAATATATAGTAACATGAAATTTATCATACAATGAAAGAATTTGCCATACACATTACTGCAGTGTATCATGAAAGGTTTGTAACAATTTGTCATAGTTAGGGCGTCTTGCGTGCGCGTGAACTTGCATTTCACGTGCACGCTACGAGCATTACGAGACGCGCGGGGAGCAATCAGTGATTTGTCAGTTTTTTCAAACACAAAGGGGAGCACAGTGTGCACAGCAGTGCAGCAGCGTGGACGATCGAAATTCGCACGTGCACGCAACGAACATGGAACAAGAGTGGAGTGAAGAAAATGTATTCTACTTGATAGATGCGTACAGAGTTCTTAAGCATAATGCGTGGTAGGAAATCGCAAGGTTGATATTAATGACGGAAATAAATGCAATAGCAAAGATAGATAATCGTCAGAGCAATAACGTGGTCTTCAGACTCCATGCTTCGTGTGATCTGCCGGTTTTGTGGAGCGACGCGCACGAAGAAAAGAACATGTGACGACAGGCCGTGTTCGCGGCGGAATGGCGGGAACAGTACAGTATAGTGACATGGCAATACAAAAAAAATATATATGACAGTATGCTGGGGGTTCATTCTCAATTTTTTTTAAAAAGTGTAAGTAACTAATGATGATGTGAATAGACTGTTTATAGTTATTTTTGGTAATACTTACTCATTTAAATTATTCAGATGGCAACTCTTCCCGCTCTGTCTTGCAACACTCATCACAAAATCACAATCATCAGTACGACTTTGACACGTTATCTCTTCCCCATAATAACACTTGATATACTCAGACAAAACCGAAGGTAACCACGACACCACAACTGCCCACTGATTCGAGACACTCTTTAATTTAACATCCTTAACATAACCCTCCCAATTTATATACGCGTTATCCAAAATAGAGCACTTTATCTGCGTAGCCGCCATATTGTTTGCCGACCATGATGGGATATTGCACTGATTGTAGTACTCATCCCAGGATATATGGTACGTTTCTTCGTAGTCCGTTATGAACTCGTTTTTCAAAAGATTCTTTATTGTTGGTTTTTCTCCGATAAATTGTATCAGAGTTGAGGGTAGTCCATCATGTTTTACATGGAGTATGAATTCATTTGTCGTGTATAATAGTGTTATTAGACCAATTGCAAGCTGAAATAAATTAATATAGTTATAATTTAAATTTCAAATTGATCTACAAACAGATTATCATTTGACTTAAATTTTGGTGTGATCAAAAATTCATTTAAAAAATATATTTTTGATTTCTCTTAGGTCTTTAAAGGTCCCTTATTTCCAGGGGGGTTTTGTCCTGTAGTCCAGAAAGCCATGTTGGCCCTAAAATACTTTATGGGAATCGAGTTACTCTAACGTAAAGATCTATTACCTATTATCTTAAAATAGGAGTAACTAACATATAACTCTAATTAAGAAAAATGTGTTCAATTTCATGTTCATTTATAAATCTAAAAAATACACAAACCTGAAATGGCGTAACGAACTTCTTAGTAGTTTCCGATTTCGCCAAAAGACAAGTGACGCCCAAACCAATAGTCAATCCAATTAAAACAGTCAAAGAGTAAAACAATTTGGATATAGTCACACATTGAAGGAATGCGAAAATTGGCAACACTACCGTTATAATACCCATCAGTGGTAAAAATAGGAATGAGCATACTAAAGCTAAGGTGCCCCTAATCAGACCGTAAGTCGTACACCCGTGAGAACAAGTTATGAACATCTGCAACCAGCTCAAAGTCACGCAATGTGGTAGAGTGTATTTCAAAAAACCTTGCCAATTACTACGTTTAGCCATCAAAATCAAAATTACTGGGATTAATAAAGAAAAAAAGACGCGCGAATTCAAGCAAAATTCGATACTATTCCCAAGGATGTAAGACGGATAATTCGATATGTGCAGATCCAGAAATCTCCAACCTTGATGAACAACAGTGTCTTTTTCATAAGGATACTTGGCCAAAACATTGATACCAAACGAAATCAATGCCAAAACATCTGGATACGGATTGCCATTCGTACCAAATGAAAATAATGTCAAAAACATTAAACTAAACGACAGAACGCAAAATTCAGAAAATGGCACCCATTGTGTAGCAATAAACGGGTAAAGGAACAAATTAACGAATAACGCCAGGAAGAATTGTACGAACGGTCCCAAATTATTGCGCACGAACAAATTCTCTGACTCATCCGGTTGTAAGTTCCCATCGCTGTACCTCAAGAATAACCCTGACCATTTCCTAAAATCCACGAACTGTCTTTTCGCGAAAAGGATCTTAAAGGTACATATGACCATGGCGATAATACTGACATAATACAAAACTAATGGCACCAAATGGTAAAGACTGTCCGTACTAACTGACAGATACGCAATTAACAGAAGTGATAACTCAATATTGGATAATCTAAAGGAGAATGAGCCGAAATAATAAAGTAATTTCAGGTATAGGACTTGTATGAAGAGTAATGGGTGTATGAACGCTTGGCTGAAGATTGGGATGTGATCTAGAGCTTTTATATTAGGGTCAGTCAGGGTCAGTTCATAAGCTAGAGGCAATTCACCCTGACAATAATCTACTGCAGCGGAGACTAGGTTATCGACTGTTAGGTTTCGTATTTCCTCATTTGGAGCACATTGGTCGGGGTAATCTGGAAAAGAAAATAATATTAAAGCCTTAATACTTTTATTTCCTACTACCTTAGATTCATCACTCGTGTTAAAAAATGCGTTTTGCACTCGATACGAAATATACTATTTTATAAAACTGACAACAACAGTATTAAATTTTTAGGAGAAATATTAAGCATATGAAAGGCATTTTCAATTTTTTTTAAAATGGTATTTCTGTACTGTTGCACGATTTAGGTGTTCATTAAATTTAAATTTCAGCTGTGAATAAAATCTCTGACTTACCATCATCAATTTCATGTGTTCTTATAGTCCCATTCGTGTGTATGTGGTCACCAGCTTGTAGCTGTGATGGTTCCAGGGCTTGTTCACCATCTAACGCTCTGGCTTCTTCTGTAAGGGTAGAAAATTTTCATGAAGAAGAACTTTGAGAGTAAATCTAACAAAAAACAAGATATTTTTAAAATAACAAGTCTTGATAATTTTATTAAGTCTTGAGGTTATTTACCTGGTGAATCATCATCCAAAGCGTCATCATCTGGATCCTTCCTCAATGTTGTGGAACAAATCTCTCGAATCCTCCTCTCTAGCTGTGCCGTCGTTATATATTGCTCACCATTTGATAGACTGAAAATTACAAAGGCCCATTTGCCACTAAAGATAATAATGGCGGAAAGTCAAAGTAGTCCAAAAATAAGTTCTAACAAGTTACTAGTTTCTACGACTTTTTTTAAAGAAAAAATAAATAAATCTGTTGCGTTTGATTCCCACTTTCTACACAGGCTTCTAGCATAGTTGGGAGTCATCAAGACACATAATTTGTTATATAATATGCTACTATAACATGAAGTAGAAGAACATCTTGGCTTAAAAATCTGCGTAGAGTAGCACACGTTCCCTGCTTAGACCTGCTGTGTCAAGCGTCCAAATCTCCATGATGATTCCAAACCATCGATAGAAGATGGCACCCAAAGAAGAATATAACATTGCCAGTAAATACCTTGCAAAAAGATCCCTCGCAGCCTTCCTAGCCACGGTCTCTTGTCGACTAGCTGCAAGACATGACTTTGCTCGCACTATCGGCGCGCTGTCTTCATCTATCACGCCACTTCGGATACACCTATACATTAATATTTGTTATTAATTTTAACAACCTCTAACAGTAAGCCAAACTCTTGAAAGACGTACGTGGAACAAAAACCCTAACTTCGAAGATTTTATACACTCATATGAAGCACTAAAAGAAAATTTCCAATTTCTTGAATCGGTAATTCCGAATTGAAAGAATTCCGATTTGTAATTAATTGAAGATGATTTTATACATAATTAATAAGGTAATTTTGATCGAAATTCCACCCTAAAAAACCCTAACAAGTTTGTACATTAGAAAATGTATATTAAGTCTATGGTATAAAATACAAAAATCCCGAAAAAAGTTTTGAAAACTAAGTAATTCAAAATAATCTTACATAGCCGCTTCTAACTCCCACCGAACTTTGTCCCATTTTATTTTCCAAATAGCAAAATCAATACAATTTCCATACATCTACTACAACTACCATGAACTAACTTACTCAACGTAAGATGAGTAAAAACGCGTACAAATATCATGTTTACTATTTACTTTAAAAGAATGATAATATGGATGTTTACCTCATATCATTTCTTAAATATTCCTTTTGAGACAAAAGCTATTGGAATTTTGTTTGTTTAATTTTTATATGTTGTGGTGACTGTTTGTTGACAATGACATATGTATTTAATAAAAAAAACGTAAGCTTATGCCTGCCAATAACAATTTTTTTAAACCCTACTAATTTCAAATGCATAAAATAAAAAAAAATCTGATTATATTGTTACTTTTTTATATTTTTTGTTTTAGATTGCTCCTATAAATAAGTCATCAGTATTTTTCATACAACATTAATTCAAGTCATTATTGAATCATATAGTCATTTCATTATCTTTTTAACAACTATACCGCCCAATCTCCTTCGTGTTTTTTCATCATACGCGACTCTATCAGAATGTTTTAAGCGTAAGGACATTCAAAGACACAAATTAATTAGGGCTGTTGATATTTTTTTCAATATTTTTTTCAGTATATTTGTTAAAAAAGTTATATTACAAATGTTTCGAAACGTAAGAGTCTAGTCAGTCAACATGTGTCTTTTTGGTCTACTTTTTTGAGCAGTTTCCGAAAAAAAACAATTAGACAGCTAGATAGCTTGCAAAAATTGCTCAAGTTATTAATAATTAACTAAAAAGAGGAATTTGTTTTTTGCATATATACATTATTTCTTCCTCTTTTAGAATCTATTTTTAAATTTGAAAATCTTTATTTCATTTTTTACGATGATTTTTATTCTTTACGATGATGTTGTAGTTAAATAATTGGCGAGAAAAAATAAACTTATTAAAAAAAACGGGTGTCGATATCTACATTTCAATATCGAACTGTCGATGTATTATTACTCATATAAATATCGATAATTCTACATAAAAATACCGATATTTTATAAACAGTCCTAAATTAAATTTAAAAAAACGAATTAAAATATTGGTATAGGATTTATTTGCCACCACTTTAGTAAACTGGCCCACCCCTAAGCTACTCAAATATATACGTTACATCCCCAGGGACCAGGGAACCATATACTAAAGCCTTGCCATTTATTTTTATAAAACCAAATGCTACAATCATTTGTTGAAATAGTAATAAATAATATACCATTTAGAATAAAAATACCAATAGAAACATATTATTGTACAAAATAAAGGAATTTCTATTAAGAAGGGTTTTATGGAAAATTTTATTTATAAGAGATTAAAAATCTATTTTAGTTACATAATTGATATAATATTAATTTACCTTCGAAGCATTCTTCTAGCTTCTGGATGAGCTTGTTCTGTTGCACAAATGAGCCATTCCAACGCCTGCTTAAAGTTTGATATTTTGTCTGCTTCTAATTCTATAAAAAAAATAATTAACAATCACTTTACTTAATAACGAATGGAATTCCAACATTGGTACTTGAGAATAATTCAATTTAAAATATTTTCTCTTTAAAGATGAATTACAATTTAATCAAATTACTTCTCTATAATAAATAAAATGCCCTCGTCTCATTATTTGAATTTGAACAAAAATTTTAATTGGATTATATTGGAATGATACCTTGATCCATATCAGCATATAGGGTCAAGATTGTCATCTATGAAATGATGCATGAAAGTTCCTATTTCCAGTAATCCCTACTACTGATCCTAACTTCCAGTAATTAGCATCTTGTTCTCTTTGGCGATAACAAGCAAATAACATGACCTCTTTTTTAATTTATATTATGAAAATGGACATCTAATCTTGGTGGTAGGGTATCTGTTTCCCGACTGGCTTCTTTACTCTAACTTCAAGGTGGCAACGCATCGGCAAAACAAGAGTGACTCTCTCATATTGCCATTGTCCATGGGTGACAGTGGTCACTTACCATCAGGTGGGCCATCTGCTTGTTTTTCCCTTAACTGCTATAAAAAACTGTTTCATTGTCTATGTTGTGGAGCACTAAGGAAGGATTTTTTTCATTTACTCATAAGACAATGAAAAAGTGGTTGAAAGCTTCTATGAAAATCCATCAGTTTTGAATTGATTATGGTTTATTAAGGTTATCACAGTAACACATTGAATTTCTATTTACAATGGGGCAAGTCGAGGGTAATGCGCCGTTAACAATATTATTACTCAAAAGTAATAAACGTAAAAAAATTAATAAATAAAGCCTAAAGACACATCGAACTAAGGCTGTTACTTTAAAACATACTAATTTTACAAAAAAAAAATTAATTGAAGCTGCAAATAAATTAATTAAAACAATAAAATCATATATACCACATTTTTCCTCTAATAGTTGTTTAGCTAAAACCACCTGTGACTCTGCACAGCCATCTTCAGCCAACTGGTTGCGGAGTCTCCTCAAAGAGCCTTGTGGTCCATCTGGAGGAAGATACACTTCAGAAAGTATATTGTCTGTGATTTTATTATATTTTAGAAGACTTTTATTATTGCTATATGACAATTTCAATTTAATTAAAGAAACATTCCTTAGAAAAATGACAATTTAAGAAATACCGTATTGAGGATAAATTCACTTACACTGTTTCTTTTATAATAAATATAGCAAAATGTCAGAGAAACTGACAAAATGTATGTTTATATAATTAATAAATAGGTAGGTACAAATAAGTACCTGAATATATACAACATATATATAAAATATTAAATAGATTTATTATCACTAAAAAGTAAAAATTTGACCAAAATATGACTGAAGTAAAAATTTGACCAAAATATTAAGTCCTGACCTTTCCTGATTCTGAATTCCTTGTGCAATAAAAAGATATAAGGTAGAAGCAAAAATTATTTTTAATACATCAATCAGCAATTGGTATTAATACTCTTGGCTGGACTGATACTAAACTTTGTTATGTCAGCACTTGGAAGGTCCTTCCATACTCTTTAATCACTTTAATATTTTGCTTTATAATAATTATTAATAAATATTTACAGATATTGTATTAACGATTGTGTCTTTTTGGGTTGATTCAAATACAGTGTTAAATTTCTGACAGTACTTTTAGTGACACATTTAATGTTTGGCATGGAATAATATTGCCTTTAGTTGTTTTTTTGAGATTATTGGTAGCAAACATAATAAGACAAGTAATCAACTATTTTTTTAATAAATTCCAAAACAATGACGCTATATGGTATATGATCTTTACGCTTCCGCTATAAGATAAATTGAATAACAACAACCAAAATGTTTTATACCTATGTAATAAATTTCATAACACAAGGTCATAGGTCATTTCATAATGTTTCGTGAAATTATCTTCAAAATTGAAAACATGAATTGAAACATGAATTAATTAAACTGGTCTCAGAACTATTCTTGTATTGTTAATAAGAATAATATTGATTGAAATAACAAATACATTGTATACTTACCATGCAAATTCCATCGTTTACGTACCGATGGCATTATTTTCCAAATTAATATCAATCTTGATTATTTTCTCAGTAAGTCTTTGAAATTTAAACACAATAATACTTTAAAAAACACCACTAAAATTGTTTTGAATGTTAATAAACCGATTCGCCAATTTCTATGACACTACACCTGTCAAATCGAGAATTATTTTTTGATATTTTTTTCGAATTTGCAACATTTACAAAAATATTTATAAACATATTATATAACATTTATTAAAATATTTGTATTGAATTTTAATAGTAGTTATAATTATTTAACTATAAATGTAAGTATATAAATAATTTAAGAACGGCTCAAAGGACTTTATGCCAAGGTAAATAATATTTAAGAAAAAATAATAATAAAAGAAATATCAAAAAAATATATAATTTATAACATTTATAAAAATATTTTTATTGAATTATAATAAAGTTATCATAATTACTTAAATATAAATCTAAAACTTTTAATATAAATAATTTAAGAACGGTTCAAATTACTTCATGCCAAGGTAAATAATATTATATAGAAAAAAAAATTATAATAAAAAAAAATTATGACAGTAGGTATAGTATATATTAAACTTTATTAAAATATAAATAATTTAAGACTAGCTCACAAATATTGTAGCTAACTCGTACTAAAATTAAAATTTTTTTTTAAATTAATTAAAAAATAATACGTTATTACCTATAATATAGAAAATTTGGACGTCTGTTTTGACAATGAACTCTTAACACAATACCAGTTGTTGATGTCGGTAGAAAGATATTTTGGTTTCGAGGATGCACAACTTCCTGTTTATTTTGAACTAATGATACTTTGCGTGAGGGGTGACCGAAAATAAACGAACTATGAAAACAATTAACGACTGTAGTAGCTTATTTGAGACTGAACGTGAACTCTGAAGTCGGTATAGTCGACTTGTTACTTTCTCTCCGCCTCCGCGTAATAAATGCGTGGGTGATCATTGATTGAAGGGTTCTAACAAGCAAATAATTTAGTGCGAATTTTATATTTCTGCGCAGTAATATAAAACAAAGCTGCTTTCTTCTGTACGCTTAGATATTTTGAACTATGCATTGGAATTTAATACGGTTAAAATAAAAAATAGTTTAAGCAAAATTTTATTCAAATTATACCCCTTTTTTTATTATGATAATGACCTACCAAACTATATAGTCAATGAAGTATGGTGAGATTAGTCAAAACGAATGAAGCGTTAGATTTATTTCCTAATTTTGTTAGATTTATTCAACATTTTTTTTTGTGTTCCAGTCTTGTTGCTGTTGACACTCGTCAACCGTCAACACTTTTTTCAGACTGGTACTATTAAGGGTGTATTTTAATTTTAATATTTTCAAGTTAGTTAGCTATTGTTAATTATTTTACTACTAGTCTGAATAGGTTGTTTGTAATGTGAATTCGGACTTAATAAATAATGTAAATTCCTATTTTGAGTAAAAATCAGAAACACGTTTAAAGTAAATCTAATATTAATACCCCTGATATCGAACTGTAATGTGTTAATTCACAGTCAAAAGTACCTATTCTTGTACCAAAATTAATTCAAATCAGTTCAGCAGCATTAACTAATCTATTTCGATTCCATCAAGAATTAATACTCATAAATTCTATTTTTAATACTTTTTGTTAATAAGTCGGTTCGGCGGGTAACCTACATGCTCTTTAGTAATTGGACTGTTTTCATGATCAAACAATCATAAATTGTGAACGAACAAACGATAGCAAATAGTAATTAATTAATTTAAGGGATAAAAGCAAAGTCCTCTGATAAGAGGGGCCAACTTGAGAATGAAAATTTATTTAATTATTTATTAATAAATAAATAAACGAAAAATCAATTTTTATGTTCGAACAATCACGAACAAACAATTAAAAATAAAAAAAAATTAAAATCGAAAACAAAAATTTTAAAATTTAAGTTCAGTAAGTCTAAAAAGTCTATTTCACGTTTTGAAGCTAACAACACTGACTGACTGCTAAATGTCAACTGTCGTCTGACATAGGGATGTCATTTAAATTACACATCGATGTTATTTGCGATGCATCAATCGGAAAGTTTGCATCGATGTTTTTTGATATATCGAATTGAAACATCGATGTTTTCGATGCATCGATAAAAAAACATCAAACATCACATTAATACTTTTATTTTTACTAAAAAAATTGAAGTGTAATAATTACAAATCCCAATACAAACGTCGTGATATTATTTTATAATGTCATCATATTAATATTACTGAAATTATTTTAAAAAAGCAGAGAACATGGCGTGAACTAAACCAAAAAATAGATTTTGTTGATGATTGTTTGTATCACAGAGTATTACTGAGACAGTTGACAGGGCCGGAAGAGACGGCTTGAATAGAGTTGCAAGAACTAAAAATATAAATTAATGTATATTATTTATAAATTAATAAAATACATCAATGTATCGTATAACATCGAACTTATCCGATGTATCGAACTGATTCGATATATCGAATGGTAAATATCGATGATTTCGATGCATCCATGTACACTCTGACGACTGACACTGACAGCAACATTCAAATTTCAAACAAAGTAATTCACGTTGCGCGCATGCGGCTTGTTTTGTAATACAAATATATGTACTAATACTAGAATATTCAAAGTCCAATCAATACAGTAATTCTGCGTTGATGGCCATTTGAACAATCAAAGATGTTAACTCCACGTTTTAAGTTATCACAAGACGAAAATCACATCTTCATCACCGTCCACGCTCCGTACACAAATATCGGCGAAACGGAAATCGATGTTGACGGTGAGAACTTCTTATTCGTCTCTAGTCCATATTTTCTCAGACTACGTCTACCAGGGAAAATAGTCGAGAATGATCAATCTAAAGGCTCCTATACTTGCGATTCGGGAGACTTCAGTCTTACCTTTGACAAAGAAAATCCTGGCGAACATTTCGATAATCTTGACATGATTACTAGTTTACTAGCGCCCCGCGATATACCAGATATAAATCCAAATTTAGTGGAAATGCTTGAAGAGGACGGTGTCGCTATTGAGAGTGACAACAGTAGTGATGATGAAAATAATAAATATGCCTACGGATTCGCTAATAAAGTCTCCACGGAGTTCAAAGATATTGGAACTGAGTTTCCACAGATTTTTGAATTACGAGTACCTGAACGAGTGCCCATTGCTGAACGTAATTCATTACGAGTAAAATATGAAGATCATAAATTTTCATCAGATCATTATTTAGCTGATTATTTTGATGATGAACTAATTGCACCATATTTGTCTTCCACTATGGTGTGGAATAATCCAGATTTTGATAAAGATAAAGATTTTAATGAAGAAGAAATAACTATTTTAAAAGAATTGCCCAATAAGCATTATATACTTGGCAAAGATGAGCATAGGCAGGTTTTTCTTGGACTGATTGATATATTATTTGGTTACTGTTATGATAAGAGAACTACTTTGAACGAAGGTACTGTGGAGTCAAGTTGGACGATCAACAAATTGTCATCAACATTATGCTGGTTTTGTGCCTTTAAAGATATGAAGGAAGTGCTTGTGGCTTGCTACCGACGAGCACTAATCTACCCAATATTTAGAAACTTTGAATTATGTCATAAAGTAAAGAACGATCTTGTGTCGCTGTTTAGAAAAGGCAAAAAGTTTATTATCAAATGCATGATAAGTATCTACCAAATGTTCAACTCGAGCAACGATGCAAGATATATACTAAATCAGTTGTATATAAAGGATTACTTAATATTCCTACAGAAGTGTAGATCAGAGGAATTTGATGAACTCTGCAACAATTTAGCCAATGTAGAGATAAAGAAGGAAGATCTTGCTTTGGAGTTAGAGGAATTAGAAGAGGCTGCAAAAATGGTACAGTTAGAGGAAACGCAGGTGATGGAAAATGAGATGGCTGTAAAAATGGCATCTATGTCTTTGTTGCCTGGAGGAGTTAAGAAGAGTATTGATTATTACACTGATGTTACTGATTCTACAGATTCAAATACTTCGTCTGATTCAAGCAGTGATTCGTCTGAGGATTCTTCTGATTTGGATTCAGATGATGATCCATCTTGACGGTCCTTGTTGGGCACGAGTGGTATGGGACTGTAAAGACTATTTAAATAGTTATGGAAAGACTCAGAACGGTTTACAGGAAGGTAAAATTCGTGAATATATACTAAGCAGATGCACTATTTTGCATAGATTAAATATAGTTTTACACTTTACTAAATGTTTATAGCCAATTGCAATTGCTTAACATTAATCAATGCCTATTGAAGTCGTTGAGTTCGAGGCTATTGGATATGGCTAGTTTCTCCTTACTACTATTTAAAAAAAAGATAGTGTAAATTATATCTTCGTAGATAATATGTATATTGGACTATATTAGAAAAAATATAATAATAGGTTGGGGAAAAAGTCTTCGCATTATAGTATGTATGAACTTGTAATAAAATCTCTTTGGCTGTACTATTTGTATCTGGCTGGTTTTGGTATCATTTTAAAGAAGATAATTCCAAATTCAAATTAGGAAAATGTGTGATTTTTATTTGTTTTTCGTACTGTGAAGATGAGTGAATCTAATGATGAAATTCGATACATTTTAAAATTTTACTACAAAAAAGTTAAAAAAGCCACGCAAGCCGCGAAAAAAATTTGCTATGTTTATGGACGTAGTGCAGTGTCTGTGAGAGTAGCACAAATTTGGTTTAAGCGTTATCTATCCGGAAATTTTGATGTCAAATATGCACCTCGCTCTGGTCGCCCTATTACGGATAAAATGGATGCCATTTTTGAAAAAGTGGAGAAAGATCGGCATATCAGTAGTTACGACGTAGCTGAAGAACTAGGAATTGACCACAAAACAGTTTTGACGCATTTGAAAAAAACTGGGTACACAAAAAAGATCGATATTTTGGTACCTCACGAGCTCACTGAAAGAAACCTAATGAATCGTGTACTCTGTAACTTGTGATTCTTTATTACGACGTAATGAAACCGAACCTTTTTTGAAGAAGCTGATAACTGGTAATGAAAAGTGGATCACGTACGACAAGAACGTGCGAAAAAGGTCGTGGTTAAAGGCCGGTCAGGCTTCACAAACTGTCGCAAAACCCGGGTTAACTCGCAACAAGGTGATGCTGTGTGTGTGGTGGAATTAGAAGGGCATTATTCATTATGAGCTGTTACCACCAGGCAGGACCATAGATTCTAAACTGTACTGCGAACAACTGATGAGATTAAAGCAAGAAGTTGAGAGAAAGCGGCCGAAATTAATCAACAGAAGAGGTGTGGTTTTTCACACTTTTTTAGCGACACAGCAAAAATAAGAGAGTTTGGCTGGGAGGTGTTAATGCATCCGCCGTATAGTCCTAACCCTGCAGCTTCAGATTTCCACCTGTTTTGGTCTCTTCAGAATTCTTTGGATAGTGTCAGGTTAACATCACGAGAGGACTGCCAAAACTACTTGTCTCGGTTTTTTGGTCAGAAACCCCAAAATTTCTATACATTGCTATAGAAATTTTGGGGTTTCTGACCAAATCATGTCCCTACCTACAAGATAGCAAAAAGTTATCGAACGAAATGGTACCTACAAACTTTAGTGAAATATAAATAAACTATATTAAAAATGTTTTGAATTTTCTTAAAAAATGCGAAAAGACTTTTTCCCCAACCTAATATATAAAGCTATATATTGATGATCAAATGATGAGGATGGACTCATAGTTAACATAGGACGAGTAATGTTAATTTTTAATTGTTTAATGCATTTGATTACGATAGATTATATAGTACTCTCTATATAATCTATCGTAATCAAATGCATTAAATTGATACTTTATTAAACCAAGCTAAAAAAAATTAAAAGTAAAAATCCTTTTTTAAAAACAAGCTTTTATTTAAATGTGCTAAAACAAAATAAATAAATGTTTATTAAAAAATAAAAAGCTTGTAGCGTACTGACAGACACTTGAGTACTCATATTTTCTTACTTTGAACATTTTAATAGTAAAAATCAATCGCATCAAGTTATTTAATTTACTTGAGGTATAAAATGTTAGTCTGCCATATTGGATTTAGACTGACGTCACTTTATTTTTCGAACTATTCTTAGCAAGCCCAATTATTTGATACCCATATAGTAGAAGTGCATTAAAAATAACTAGTTCGACATCTTTGATATGCCGCCATGTTGGATTTAGAATAACGTGACAACGTTGATTTGTCATCCAAATTGAACTTGTATACGAAATTTCATCTCAATTGGTTGAAGATATCTGCTTCAAAATTGAGTTGTAAGATTTCACCCCAACAAACATACATTGCAAGTTAAATAAAAGCTTGTCACAATTGTTTATTAAATCATAACCAGACTTCCTCTTAAGTTTATTAATTTCTACCCCTGTCTTAAAACGGTTTTTTTAATACATTTGAATGAAAAAGGTCTTGAAAACATCTTCCCAAATTTTATAACAAATATTGTTAGAATTCATAATTAACAAAGATAGATTTGAAAATTGTTTAAATAATTAAAAATATTTGTTAATATAAGTGATATTATATTATGTTATATGACTGTACATGTAATCAATGATCAAATACTCTAATAAAGTATATGCATAGTAAGTTTTTAATTGATTCCTAAAAAGTGTGAACTCATTATGATTATTTCAATTTTTTAAATATATTCACATATAGTAGAACCTCGATTATTCGAAGTAATTGGGACGGAGACTACTTCGGATATCAATCTGAAACAACACCTTTTCACTTAAAAATCACAATCCATTAAAATTTGACATATTAACGTTGTAATATAAAACACCTAAAACAAAGTTCAATTCCATTTTTATTTTAAAAAATGGCAACAAGCAACAAATTCGTGCTCACGTTCCGATAAACTAAGTCAGCATTCGGGTGATTGAGGTTCTACTGTGTTTGAAACAATTCCTAACCACAAGTAGGCATCTAAGTATAGTTCTAACCTTGAATGTGCAGAAGTTACTATTAGGGCATTTCTAGCGAGGAGCGCGGGAGAGAGGAGCGTATCATATGTAATTGTTTCTACTTTTGCTCAGACAGTGCACATACTACCTATATTTTGTAAATAAAATACAAATTCAGATGTACATTTTTATTTAAAATTATAGGATAACTAATTATAAAACATTCGAATTATTTTCTTATCATAAGCTATATAAATTAAATTCTACATTGCACAGATTAAAAACGTTTTTACAACCCTACCCTTGGTATATAAACATTTTTTGATTTAGTGTGCTTTTTGGAAGTACTCCTTACTTTCTTTAGGGTTAGGTTTAATCGTGTTATCATTTGTCTCTGGATCCCAATTGGCAGGGCATACTGAAAAAAATAAAATATTTCTATTATACACAGTGGTTAGGGGCCACATAATTATGTCACACGATAAGGGGCAGGGGGAGGTTGACGAAGCGTCACAAGGGGCAAAAGGGTGACCTAAGTTTCGTGACGTCACAAATTAAAATCTTAAAAGTATAAAACAAAAAGTTATAATCAACTTAGTTTTAACAAAAGAAGTAGTGATGTTCTCTGGCAACAAAAGACTACAAAAAATAGATATTTGACATTAACCCTGATACTGCACTGCAATTTATTTCCGGTATGACATGGCACTGCTTCACCCTCCGTTGGCGACGGCTCTTTGATGTGACCATCGACGCTTCGCGTGTTTAATTTAAAAATAGCTTTCTATTAGTGAAATATTTTTTTAAACCTGATCATTCCAAGGATTATCTTTTACAAATTGTCCATTTTCTGACCATAACTTTTTAGTTATATTATTTATGGCTCTTGGAAAAGGATGCAGCTTGCTATCGGTGAAAGAATTATCAAATTCGTAGTAGTTTTTGTACCTATTCACAACAGTACAACATACTGAAAACATATTTTTTTTCTTTTTATATACTAGTGTAGATAAGTATACATGGGACACTCAGAAAGTATTGAGAAATTAAAAACCTAACTTCTACGGATAAAATATTTTAATTAAATCTTTTCAAAGAACTCTCCACCAGTCTTTATACAAAGTTACATGCGTCTGAACCAATTTTCGAAACATTTTTTTTAGTCCGCCGCAGACACTTCTTCTACGGCCTTCTAAAACGTTGCTAGCGCGTCTTCCGGCGACAAAAACTGTATCCTTTTGAGCACATTTTTTATTTTAGTGACTAAAAGAAGTTACTTGGTGCTAGATCAGGACTGTAAGGAGGGTGTCCCAAGACTGTGTGTGGTATGGTGACCAGGAAGTCCCTCGTTTTGAGCCCTTCCTTGACGTTGTCGACAGCCGTCGTAGCACCTTTGTTCATCCTCCAAAGTAAGGCGATCGCGCTTGAACTCGCTATGCCAACGGTAGAAGGTTGTTTTTGAAGGTCCTTCATCCATAAAAGCCATTTGATCTGACACAGGCCACATTCAAAATCGTAGAATATACGCACGAAAATGTTCTCGATGCAGATCCATTTTTAAATGACACACGATAATTTAATTTGGCTCTCGAAAAAATGTGGAAGGTTCGAACAATGGTATTTTTACTTTTAAAAAATAATTAAATTTTTCAAAATAATTACAAGGGTCCAGTGCCTTATACATAAAAACTTTTTTTCGCATAACTTTCTGAGTGACCTGGAAGTTAAAAAATTCTATTACCTTCACCATGTTTATCAGCAAATTGGAATGCTTTGACTAATCTAAGAGTTTCATCAACAGATCTTCCTACGGGTAAATCGTTCACTGACAAATGCCTTAAAATTCCATTACCGTCGATTATGAACAGACCTGAAATAAAAGTTTATTCAACTATTATATTTCTTTAAAGATATTTGAAAAATTAAAGTAAATTGCAATATAATAGAATTCATGTAGTCAGGACGTTTCAGGTAGTAATGAGTGAAGATCATAAAATGAACCAGACTATGAAATAATAATAGAGGTACCGAAATTAAAACAGCCCTCCGACACTACAATATTTGCGAAATTTTGGATTGCCTTTTCTTTGCCTACGACACATACAGCTCTCTTGAATCCTTCTTCAACCTGTGAAAATCGTGGACAATTTCGCGGTTTTTATCGGCAGTGTGTGCATCTCGGCCGCTTTCGGTGGTTTACTGCTCGCGGAAAAAAAAAGTAGTGCGGCGGAAAATATCTGGATTGGGCTAATTTTGGTTTTGAATTATTTGTGTGATTCCAGGGAAGGTTTAAAATGTGAGTAAATATAAAAAATAATGTTCGGAATATAGAAAAAACAACAATTTCCCTTAGAAACTGTTCCTACCTGTCAAACATTTGATGTTCGTCCCATTATTTTTTTTTCATTTTTTTGGTTTTGAATGGCAAACGTTTGATGTTAGTCATTTATAATTTAATTTAACTTACCACGCAATGCGAATCCGTCTTCCAATAAAACCTCATAATCTTTTGAAATTTGTTTCTTGTAATCTGCTAGCAAGGGGATGTCCAGCTTACCTAAGCCTCCATCCTGAAAACAAATATTATATTTTAAAATAATATCATATTTCAACTAATTACACAAACCTAAACTATTTTGTTAGTTTTGGGAACTAAACCTTTCTCACAAATACCTTTCATCGATTGGTGCAAATCGCATAAGAATCCATTCAGTAGATTTACGGCCGAAACTAATAATCAATCTCAACACAATATCTTTGTTTTTTCAAAGAATTTGGATTGTTGTTGATGTGGCGAAGGACTTTGTTTAATATTATAAAACTTGTAGTAATGTTGTTATTATCTATTTAAGTTGTTTCAAGTCTGAAATTCAATATCGAATTTTTTTTTTACTTTTGAAATATACTAATATTAAGGATAAAAATCATTGAAAAAGTAATTAAGTTTTTTTTAAGCAAAATATATAATAAATAATATTTTCAAAAGAATTAATTGTTTTTAGTATTAATTAAAAATATGTACCTTTCTGGGAGTATTGATCCATGCCAGATGGCTGAATTCTGAATCAGTAGACACTCCGATGACTTGACAACCAATATTGGCGAAATCTTTAGCTCTCTCACTGTATGCAATTAATTCAGTTGGACACACAAATGTACTGAAAATAATAAATTGTGGCTTTAATAAATGTCCATTAGGATTTGATTACAATTATCCTTTATGCCAGGAACCTAAGCAGTGCCTTGGACTTGTGACCAAGATGTCGATATCCAAGATCATTTGACATAATTCCAATTTTCAGCACTCAACTCTACTGCTTAGCTTCACTGTTTTAAAACTATCTTTAGATTAACATAAACCTAACCTAATATGTTTAAATATATATGTGCTAGCTACATTGTAAGGTTGTGTGATATTAATTAGAGACACCTTGCACCCCTATCTTTAGCACCACTTCAGACTACGTTCACTCAAAGAGAGAAAGTGAATATACAGTAACAAAACCGCGGTCCCCCCCCTCCACTAGTAGGTTTAATAGTAAAAGGAGTTGCTGGCCAATCAAAGGCCACCAAAAGTGGTTGAGTTACAATGTAACAATGCATGCGACATACAAGTAATGTATAATCTCACTATTTCTTAAACAAGTTCTATAGTTGTCTGGGAGAGATTGCTTGTAGCAATAACACCTTTGCATGCCTACATTACTAGTTATAGGAATTATTTGAAATGTCATGTCTTACAAATCCAATGGATAGAATACAAGGACAACATATTTTCCACTGAAGTCGGCAAGTTTCAATTGATTGAATTCTCCATTTACAACGGCTGTAGCTGCAAAATCAGGAGCTGGTTTCTGTACTCTTGGGACAAATGCTGCACTGGCTGAAAAGTATAAAATTGGTTATATATAATAACATCTCTGGTACTAAAACTGTTCTGATGATTTAATGTACACTCGGCGTCAGAAAAATAGGACCTTTATGTTGTTTTCAGTAAATCGCTCCTAGAATCTAGCACATAAATACCATGTGTGAAACAAAAATATCATTGTAAAGTGCACTTCAATACCTTAATTATAAATTAACTATAATTAAGGTATTGAAGTACATACATTAAATTTAAAAAATTCCTGTATCATTAAAAAAAAATTACCATTTCTAACTAGGGACCAATCAATAAGATGTTGGAAAAAATGCTCACTTAAGGAGCGCTAGTTGAGTTGACCTTAAAAGGGTATAAAAGTCATGTCCAGGTCAGGTCAACAACATACGCAAAAGAACAATACCTGAAGATGGATACAACGTCTGAAGAAGCCACTTAAATCAGTGCTCTATTGCAAACAGGACTGCGACACGTTGACGTAGCTCGACAATTGAACCTTAGCCGATTCACAGTTCGACGTGTATACCAACGGTTTCGTGAGACTGATGGCTATACTCTTTAAAACTCTGCACATCAGAAAGAGACAACCGCTTCACTGTGTCCACGTCGTTGAGCCACCGCTTCACCAATGCTGTTGAGGTGTAACAAGAGCTTCGATCAGCTCGCAGAACGTCTGAGTGTCTCTACGGTTAGAAGAAGATTGAAAGAAAAGGAATTAAGAGCTCTCAGACCTGCTAGGGGCCCAAAATTTTCCGTGCAGCATCGAAAAGAGCGATTGCAATTTGCTCAGGAGCATGCCAACTGGACGCTTGACCAGTGGAGGGCCGTTCTCTTCACCGATGAGACATGAGTATATTTATTCTGCAACGACAGACGCAGAAGAGTATACCGAAGAAAAGGAGTGATTTAACCCAGACTTATATAGAAGAATCCGTCGAATATGGAGGTGGTTCCTAGGGTTGCATATTCGTCGAAGGGAAAACGGAGCTTTTGTATGTCTCTCGGACTGGCGGTGGTCGGGGGCAAGGGTCGCTGAATGTTGGGCGGTACATAGCGGAGATTTTACAAGACCATGTGGTTCCCTATGCCGGTTTTGTTGCCGACGGGTTCATATTAATACATAATAATGCCCATTGCCACACTGCGTTTGCTGCGCGGAACTACGTGGAAGAGGTTGAGATTGCTGTTATGCATTGGCCAGCATGAAGCCCAGACCTGAACCCGATTGAGCATTTCTGGGACGATGTAAAGAGGCATCACTCTCCAAAAGCTCCAGGATGCTGTTACAGAAGAAGGGGAGAACATACCCCAAAAGAGTGGTGACTCTTGTGACGTCCATGAAGGATCAGATGGAAGCTGTCATCAAAGCAAGGGGAGGAAACACTAGATTTTAAGGACCTATTTGTAATTTTTTTAATATTTTTAATTTAATTTTTTGTAACTTTGTTCCTTTTTAAGTTTTTTTTTATTAAAAGATTTAAAACACATACACAATTTTTTAATTTCTAATAGGCAATTAAATTACCAATCCAATAATATCTTACAACCACACCCTTACTATTGACAAAGTTTGAGTAAAAGTATTTTAAAGTTTCTTTTTTAAAAGGCGATTTTTGTGACACCGAGTGTAGATTTACACATATGAGAGTTTGTATGTTTCTTACTCAATCACATAATAACAGATTTTCATAAAATTTGGTACACAGATACTTTACAACCTAGACTAACACAAAGGCTACTTTTAAAATGATTACAGGCTAGGAAGTAAAGCAAGAAAATAATATACAAATGAACCTACACACACACTTATATTTAAAATTTAAATACCGGCGATATAACAACAAATGCTTTATAGGTTATGTAACACTTACTTGTTGAGAAACACGATGTTTTCGACACTGATAAAGCTGGAGTAACAACCTGTAAAATAAAACAAATTAGTATTAATAGCAAAGGTTAACTTAATAGATTATTTAATTTACATCATAAACTGACCCTACGGAGACACTGTTTAATGAAGAAAGACATTTTAAGTCTTTAATAATTTGATACACTGAAGAAATGTGTATTTTACTTTTTAATAAGATTATTGTAAGTTTTCGTAAAGAAATATGCTAGATATTTTGGTGAAAAAAGTGTATTTTATTGACATTGACAATTATACATCGTTGCATCGAAAACATCGATATTTACCGTTCGATATAATCAGTTTGATACATTGGATACAGTAGGTGTTTTACGAAACATCGATGTATTTTATTCAATGTATCGAATAAATATCTTCCGCTTACATTAGTTTATATTTTATACGTATACTAATCAAATAAAGTTTTTGCAACTTTCAAAAATAATTTAATTAATTAAAAAAATTAAATTTTTAATAAAAATCAATGTATTTAAAAGTATTAAAATTTTAGATTGTGTCTTATATTTCTGATTTATCGCTGTTTCAGTTCGATATATCAAAAAATCGGTGCAAACTTTCCGATTGAAACATTGTTAAAAACATCGATGTATATTTTAAATGAACATACCTATCACTAACATTAACAGATTTTTTCTGTTTTAATTCTATAATGGAATAGGCAAAGGTATTACACCGTACAGTCTTTTCTTTATTGGGTTAATTCTTTATTCAGTTTTTAGTAAGTACGAAGCCATGTTATAATTATCTAAATCCTTGTAGTTGTAAAATGTAGTAGATATCCATTAGATATTTTTAAGTTATAACTTCTGCGTGCAGTAAATCTGCTAATGTCAACGTAGTAAAGAAACACTCTGGCGATTATCGTTCAGTCAGACATTTGTTGTCATTTGTTGACATAGTCACTAAGATTATAGAATGGGTACAACAGCAAATAGGTACAAAACTTTTAATTTTTGAATTAAGTAATGTTGGATCCCTTTTCCCTTCATGCATCTTGGGACGTGGTTTACTATGCTAGCCAAGTACGAATTTGTAGGACACATCTATGAGGACATAATTTTTGTCTTCTAGGTTTTCTCTCGATATTTTCGTCATCGGGAAAGTGCATAATATTTGAAATTGTAACATATTGAGTACTTTTCGTTGATCTAAAATGATAAAATTTAATAAGCAACAACATATTTCAATACAAGTTAAGGAAATAATCCAAAAAAAGTAAAATTACCTACACTTATGTTGATGTATGGGAACAACAGTTTTCGGACGGCAAAATAAAGTCCCTTAATTCAAACTGGACGGAATCCTCAGTCTGCAGGTTTCCTACTCGCATTTCTTATATCCGTCGTAATATTGTAGACAAGCCGTCATACTGTTAGTTTGCATGTATACTATAACCCATTATTTAATATTATATAGTAATTCATGGTGTACATATTGAGTTATTAAAATGAACATAATTACTAAAACTTATATATCATGTGATTCTTTCATATATTTGTTAGTTAAATGTTATTTAACGAGATCGAGCGGTGTAGGTGAGAGTTTACGTATATTAAAAGATCGTTTTAAATCTGATCCCTACATTTTCACTAATTTTGATGTCAAAAGTTTGTAAGAAATTTTAATAAAATATTTTGAGTTTGAGTATCATAAAATGTTTTGTTCATATATTTAAAGTTTTATTAACTCACATCTACTTTACATGCAACTTGCAATCCATTAAGCTAATTATGCATTACATGCAGTGTTTACTACGCTGAATTAACTGTAGCTTTTTATACGTATCGTAATACAGGAAAGTTTTACATTTTGACGCTAATGAGTGCATTGCCTTTTCAGTGGGTGTTATAAATTTAGGTAAATGTTTATTTTTGTAGGTTATATTACAATATGTGACTACAAAAAAATTCTGCCTATGATTAAAGCGAAAAGGAAAAGGCTGTAATACTAACATTAGTGTTATTGAAAGTACAGAAAGCGTTAGCAATGTTGTAGCCCCTACTCAGGCCCAATCTGTTCTAGATATTAATTTACATTCCATGATCACTCATTTTGATGACCGCTTTAAAATCTTGCACTCCTGTATGGAATTATTCAAATGAAGAATTTAGAAAACTTTCTGATACGGTTACTTCCTGAGCAACAAAAATAATATCTATGGAGTCAAATTAGTTCTGTTGTAGAAAGACTTAATGAGTTATACAAAGAAGTATGTAAAATTGAATCCTGCCAAACAGAACTACGGAAATTAAAAATTAAGTTTAATGAAATATCTCAATCAACCATAAGTCTATTCTAGTAATTTGTGTCATAATGTTTCGGAGGCGGGCGTTGATATCTGCAACGCAGTTTTATACTTTAGCAGAATCATCGTAGCTACTCAGTTATAGTACCTTATAATTTTGTTCCTAATAAAGATTTATTTATTTATTTATAAGAAATGACCAGTGGGTACGTCGTTCAAATATCCAAATCAATGGAGTTCCTCAAAGAAAAGGTTAAAATTTATTACAAATTGTTAAAACTTTAGCAGCAAAGCCCGACTGGGGTAGTACCTCGACCTTACAGAAGATCACAGCTAAATAACACTACTCTAAAGAAGTGTTGTGTTCCTGTTGGTGAATAAGTTGACCAGAGCTCCTGGGGGGAATTGGGGATAGGGTCAGCAACGCGCTTGCGATGCTTCTGGTGTTGCAGACGTCTATAAGCTACGGTAATCGCTTACCATCAGGTGAGCCGTACGCTTGTTTACCGACCTAGTTACATAAAAAAAAAGCAAAAAGTGGTTATCAGATAAATCTAGATACAGATATAGATTTTGTGATCAGAGTGGCCATAAAAAATGACACTACTGACAATAAGCCGCGTCCAATAATTCTGAAAATGCAAGCACGATATAAAAAAGATGATTTTCTTTCTTCACTACGCAAACTAAAGGATTTGAAAGCGAGCGATATTGGATATGCTGGTGTTAAAAACCCAATATACATCAACGATCGTTTATCCGTATACAACAAAGCGCTATTAAATGAGGCTAGACGAAGAGCTAAGGAGAAAGGATACATGTACTGTTGGGTCAGAATATGTACGGTTATGGTCAGAAAAACTAGCAGCTCTCCGGTCATGCATATCACATCCCGACTACGACGAAGCCAAAAGGAAGGGTTATGATTTTGGCAGTCTATGTATGTACCTATGTATCTATGTATGTATTTGTATGTTCCACTTTAGCGCCTAAGCTACTGAACCAATTTTCATGAATGAGGTGTCAATAGATTCGCAATAATGGCGCGGGTGACATAGGCTATAAAAACTTTTATAATTTTTTTTATGACGGAATTTATACCTCAGATTCTAACCTCGAAAAAAATTAAACTGAGCTAATTATCACGTGTTTGGTATCAAAAGAAAGGTGACGAGTACATTACATATGTTATTGTTTATGTCAACATATATGTTTAAAATGCGGTCGTATAGTTCGAGCGGTCCTGTCGTTGCAGTTATTTACTCGTTTTAAGCAAATAAAAACCAACATTACGTTACAATATAAGATTATAAAGGTTATCTCATTCGAGAAACGGAAAACTATTAAATAAAAAAATAAAGTTTAAAAAACTATAACCCGACTACATAAAAAAGTGGTCTAAAAAGGATGAAACAAGAAAATAATTAACCGAAAAATACATAGGTATAGAAAAGGTCAAGGTAGAAGGCGGAAAAAGTTATAGTTTTTTAAACTTTATTTTTTTTAAAGAAAATTTCATAAGTGCTACTAGGATAGTAACTATTGTACTTGGTTTAGTTAAGTTTTTGCTAGTTTTTAAATTTACTTTTGTCTATAAATTATTGTTATTTATTCTTGATTTTTACAGTTTTTATAAATTATATTATAATTAAATAAACATAGCGGAAAGTGTTTCGGTAGTGGTCAAAAGAATCGTTTTATGAGCTGCATGCGATTATGGTCTCTTTATTCATTATGTTTAGATTTGATTGTTTTTTTTATCAAAACGTCAGGGATTACGCTAAATAAAATAAAGCAATTTTTCAAATGTTTTAAATAATTGTTATGATATACATTGTGGAACGCAGCGAAGGAGACTATGCTAGTTTGGGAGTAAAAAGAGGCGGCGGGTCATTAATAGCTGTGCGACGTGGTTCCGTAACCGTTGATACTCGTCACTCTTGCACACTTCCATGTTTGCCTGATGCTGACATTACATATTATATCGATGTGGTTATAGACAGCAATTCAACTCGCAGCAAACTCCGCCTGTTTTGCTGTTATCTTTGTTTTCTTTTCGAAACGAGGGTTGTCTGGAAGAAGTGGCTAATTAGTCATAAGACCTCCCGTTGTACTTCACAGTTAACTCTTTAAAATATGTTATATATCTAGTTTATTAAGTTTTATTAGTGGTGTACAAAGAAGTTATAAAATAAATAAGTTTAAATATTTTATTAGCTTTATTGGCTGATGTAATAAATTAATGCTGTATGTTTCCCAAATTGCATAAATAAATAAATTAATATATAGGCTATACTGCACAGTAGTATACAAAAGATACAAACAGGTACTTTAGTTCGCTTCCACTTAAATTACTGACAAATTTTCTGTTATATGTAGTGTTAATTACGGGGTATACTACACATGCAGATCTACAGTATCACGGATTGTGGACTAGTATATTACTCCCCAGGCACGCCCCAAGCAACTCCTTTCAGCATCAGCGTGCCAAATACTTATGAGCGCCTATATTTGAAAAAATATAAGGAATTCTGTCGTAGCTGGCCCCCTTTAGTATTTTTTGTATTGCGCCTGTTTTGGTTTGTTAAGAATCATATATTCGTATATATTCGTTCTGGCGCCCCCTTAAAGCTTCACGGTGCCTTTTCCACCCTGGCGCCATAGTGCGCCGCACATCTTCGCACATATGGATGGCGCGTTCCTGGGTGTTTGATCATTCCTGATGTAGTAATATTAATTTTTGTCATGGCGGCCTATTTTTTTATCTTCTATGTTTTCATATGAAGTTTATCAGTAGTGCCACCTCCGAAAGTAAAATGATAGTCAAATTAATGAAGCCAATATAGTAATAGTAGAGACTTAAAAGATATTCTAAATATTTACACATATTTGTGGTTAAATCTTACAAGTGAATTCAATTCAATTGTTTCCAAAAAATACTGTAGATAACAATACACGGTTAGCTATAAAAGTACATAATCCATTACTGTGGTTTCTCAAAGATGGCTGAACAATTTTTATGCACAATCATTGTTTTGGTTGATATTGGATTAATCCTGTCACTCGCAGATTGTTTTTTTATTGTACAAAGACTTTAACAGCAGTCATGGTATGGATATCAAAATAAAAGGATTTTTTTAAATAATTTTATTTTATTATAATATGTACAAATAAGTTTTGATGGTTTTAAAAAAGTTGGCTTTTCTAATGTAAAATCATATTGAACTATTTTGTATTTTTTTTATGTTAAAGGGTTATCATTTCCTTTCAAAAAACAGAATGTTTATTTTCCTTGAAGTTTAAACATACATTTTTCGTGCTCTTTACGTATGCGCGCTTATATTTTGTCGTGATTTTAAGAAAAGTGCAGCAATTGGATATCAACTGCGGGGTGAAACATTGGAATATGGGAGTACTGGCACAAATAACAAAGAACGCAAAAATTGAGTCTTAAGTTGATAAATAACAATTTTCATTATGATAACATGTTATTTCGTTCTTAGGCCAATTTGAACATTGTCTGAAGGACAAAATATTTTTTCAACACGAAATCCGTATGTAACTTAGGTAATGGATAAATGTCATAACTTACTATTGTTAGGTTTTTTTACTAATATATAATTAATACTATAAAATATTGATATTAAATTAGAACAACTTGATCAATATCTCGATTATTGAATATTAACTTGGCAACACAGGCCTACAACCCCACCTGTCATTAAAGTGGGAATAAATGAGGGGGTATTTTGTATTATAAAAATAATGACTTTTACGCAATAAGGTTTAGTTTTTTTTATATACTACAGGTTGGCATTGAACACGCCTTCCTAGAAGATACCTTGCTTTGAAGACACATATATTGTACTTATCAGGAAACACAGACTCCGGTAGACCATTCCACAGTTTCGCGGTGCGAATAAAGAAACTGGATTCGAAGCGCTTGGTACGTATTCGCGGTATATCCACCATGTACCTATTGCGCTTGGGTCGCGTTTATCTGGCTGTTCGATAGAAGAAGGGGGCGAGCGATTAGTCTCCTGGTACGTTTCTCAATCGACTCCAGAGCCTCGAGTTGGTTCTGGAGTAAAATAATACCTCACCTTCGACAGGATACCAAGTTTCCGAGCGGCTAGTTGAGCCCTTGGCTCAATATAAGAGCCGAAATTTAGAGTCGACGTGAGACTTACGCTTAGAAGCTCCAGGTGATCTGTTCTTGGTAGGGACAGATTTCGGAACGTAGGAGACAGTTGAAATTTTCTCTTTTTTGCGGAGAATAAACACGCCTGCGTTTAGTTGCTCTCGAATCTTGTGTGACTTCAGTGTTGTGTATTTAATGATATTGTTGAAGTGTTAAATATTAGAGTCAGGAGGTCGGGCAAAGGAGAGCGTTTACTGGTAGTAGGAAGGGCCGTTTAAAGGGGTGAAGGATTCACCTGGGTCGCTAGCTTTTACAATAGATATTTTAAATAAAATAAATTGTACTAATTTCTTTGTATAAAGGATCAAAGTTGCAAAAAAATCCCTCAAAACTTGTAGACTCAATCTAGTTTATAACATGATAGTGTATATATCAAAATATATTATTTCGGCAACAGGAAAAATGTGTCACAAATCAAAAGTTTCAATATTGTTTTGCCCCAATATTATATTTGGATTATGAAATTGCGTCGCAACTCGTACGATGTGATCGATTTTGCCTTAAGGGTGATATGTGAAAGTTTATTCAATTTCTGCGGGTCGCTACTTAGAATATAGATTAGTTAGATCACATATTTACTTTGGTCATAAAAATAAAATAAGCTTCCTCATAAGATATACAGAAATACAACGAAATAAGTTTATATGATCAGTACCAACAGCAAAACCAACGTTAACATAAACTAATACAATTTGTAATTCATTGCTTTAAAATAAATTTGTAAAATTAGATGACAAGAAATAACTTGTAATAATATGACGGTTTAACACTTATGGGGTTAATATCGAGTTTAGCTCGATACGATTCGAGTGTAAATCGATTTTATATTTATATGGATTTATATAAACAACACGCGCGACTTTGTCTGCTTGGTGCTGCGCATTTTTTGGCAGTTTTTTTGTACTTTTTACGTATGTATGTATGTATGTATGTATATATAGTTCAATCTTAAATTGTAAATATAAAAAGAAGGTGTGCGTCAAGAGCTATCTATAAGTATGTTTGTTTATATAGTTATTATATATATGTATAGATTGTTCAATCCATGATGGCGGCGACGTGTCTACTATATGAGAATATATTTATATAGAATATATTTATGTATGAATAGAGCGTTCAATTCATGACGACGCACATCACATTTACTGCATGTCATAATAATAAGCGAGCCGTGCGACGCAGTGGTGTGAGCTATCTATAAATATGTTTATTCTTATGGTTGTTCCTTTGTATGTCTGTATGTTTGTATACTTTTGTAAATCACTGATATTTTTTTTCCTCGCAAATGTGTTGAAAGACGTCGTATGACACTCGTGCTTTAACTTAGCACACTTGTATCATAATGTACTATTTTGTTATAAATACGAACGGACGATGTTTGATTGACTAGTCTTGATTAAATCGTCTTCTCCTGCGGACGCTTGGGAGCATAAAGTAAAAACAGAAAGGTGGGAGGTTCAAAATAATCACTTGGAGGTTGATACTCCATTGTATATTTTTATACAATATCTTAAAACTGTGAACAAAGGAAATAAAAATGATAAAAATACCAAATAATTACGGACTAATTAAATGCCTGTTTAATAAAGCCGAGGTTAGTGTGACGTCACGATTCACAATAACAAACAATGATTATAATAATTTTACAAGTTTTGCCGGAGATTTGCACATCAGTTGATATTATTGAAATATTTGCATTTAAAAAAAAATCTAATAAAAAATGTTGATATAAGCATAATAATTGAATAAGAAATATAGCCTTACTAGCTGATCCGGCAAACTTCAATCCGCCTAACAGTCAATGAATTTCGTGTAACAGATTAGCTGAACTGTTGACAACCAATATACTCGTTAAACCTTTTTCATTACTCACATTTTTCTACATTTTTTAAATCTAAAATACGCCACTATCCGAATATTGTGGATATATCTCGAAACCTTTAATTAAATACGTTGTTTTAATGTTTAACAGTTACGAAACCCATCAGCATTTTGTATGTGATAACGTTTTTATTTTTCTTTCGAGACAGAGACAAATACAACAAATCAAAAACGATACAAATCTGTCCAGCCGTTCTCGTTGTTTTGTATAGATTATTTCCTAATGTAATATGACAACTCCATTGGAGAGAACTTAAACTTAGAGATGTATATAAAAAAATAGACGTTCTTACAGTCCCATCTCAATACATATATTGTTATATTTTATTCATTTACCAGAATATTCATTTGTATTCAAAACACAGTGACAAACATAATGTTAATACTAGAAACAGAAATAAACTTGTAACGCCTTACTATCGTCTCCACAAAGTGAGTAATAGCTTCATGGGGCTTGGTGTTCGCATCTATAATAAGATTCCACAGCCTATATTAGACTTGCCACTTCAACAATTTAAAACTCGTATCAAGAAGTCATTAATATATAAAGCATACTACAATGTACAGGATTACTTAAATGATGAGAATGCTTGGAATCTAAGTGACGTTGACTCTCAAGTTAAATGATTTGTATAACAGACTATGTAAACATGGCTTTTTGAAAAGAGCTACTGTTGAGTGTCTGGCCGGCTCTTCTCAACAGAAAACTGCTTTCCGAGCTGGTGGTAGCTTCAGACAAACTAACTGACCGACAAATTTTTGACGTTTCAAAAGTACTTTTTAAAAAAGTCTAATTGAAATAAATAATTTTGATTTGATTTAAAAGAATTAAGACGTTAGAATGTTGAGTCCGTCCGTATGTATCGATTTTTAAATCACACCAAATTTCAATTACAAGATATCGTCAACAAATGATCGGCAATTTTTCCAATTTTGCTTTATAACTGAAAGTTTTACGTTCGATACGCCGCGCTTTCATGTCGGAGGCAAGTTTTGACGTTTATTCCATTAAACTTTTCGCCTTTGCGTCTTCTTGATGGCTTCCTCTGCCTATCATGATGGATATTTCCAATCGCTATTAAACGATAACTAATTATAAATACAGAGATGTGACATTTTTCAAATACTTGTATTTATATATTTTTTTATGTATGTATATTAATTACGCTGAGATTTATGATCCGATTTACGATTCTTTTTTTGTTTGAAGCGGAATAGCTGCCATTTGGTCCCAAAAAAATTTAACATAGTTTGGCCCTGTAGTTTTCATTTTATGAACATTTTTGAACATTTTTTCCGTTCTCGTACCTTGGGATTTGTATTGCTTATTTGTGTATGTATATCGATTACGCTGAGATTTATGAACCTTTTTACGTGATTCTTCTTGAGTTACATATGGAATAGATGCCATTTGGTCCCATAAAAATTTAACATAGTTTGGCCCTGTAGTTTTCATTTTATGAACATTCTATCCGTTTCTATTTCTCGGGATCTATATAGTTTAATATAACAATAGTATAGTATAGTAATAGTAGTAGTTAAATAGATATACCTATCATTATTCTATCTCACTACACGTCTGTTCACCTGGCTGGCACCGACTTTAAAAATAACAATTATTGTATATATATTATTGTCTTAATAAAGAGAGAATAATAAATAACGGAATTATTACTTTTTAGTGCATTTTTAGTTTGAAGTCAAATACCTTTTAAGACATATTTTGCATATGCAAAATGCAAAATACATTTTGACAACAATAAATTATGTCATCATCAATAAATTAATGTGATAAACTATTCTCACTATGGCAATACTGAAGTGAATGCTAATAAATGTCAGTTAATTTAATATTTTATAGTCCATCTAAAATAGCTTGATATGGATGTCAGCTAATAGAAAATCCGATGATATCTTTTAAACAGCTTCTATGGTACTTTCGTTTGACAAACAAGTAACCTTTGTTTTTAGTACATACAAATATAGTAGTGGAACCAGTGATGGACAAGGAATAAACAAATTGTAGAATCAGGTCTAATATCAGTGTTTAATTTATTTTCATAATTACTTTGACATAATTAATTAGGGGGCGACTATTAATTAAGTGTATAATATACTTGATACTATATGACGTGAAATGAACGTGATTGTATCAAAAACTTGGTAATAAATAACTCTCTTAAACCCATAAAAGTATTTTATTTGAAAATATGTATTTTGTATTTAGTAAAAAATACAAAAATACAAAAAGTATTTGAATACTTTTATAAACTATTTTACGCATCTCTGTATAAATATTTTGTAACATTTTAACCCTAGGAAGCTAATCGGCTGTCTCAAAAATAAACACAGTAACAGTAGAGCGTGTTACGGAACCCTAACGGTGGCGCTGCACATCTAACTACCCAACTCATATTACACGTCCCGGAATTTGCCGACTCCGTGAGAATGGATCACCGAGGATGTAGAAGCATCGCCTCGCCGAGTCAGTCTCTGCCCCCAACTTGCGCAGAGCTCACTCCTCTAGTTTTAAGTTATAATATTAAGTAAATATGTAAAAGAATTAAGAAAATATAATTCTTAGAATATTCCGGATTTTCTTCCCCTCCTGACGACGCCAATCCCGACTAAAATATAATTAGCGAAAAAACATACTTTTGGCCAGTACAAATTAATATTCAATGTATCATTTACTTTATTTGTGCATGTTTTATGAGCCTTACTAACTTAAAAGTGGTTATTACGATATTTTTGACCCATGAAAACCAAATTAAAAACACAGTAAGTTATCTTACTAGGTTTTTATATTGGTTTTAAAGAACAATCTCAAGTCATATCAATAGTAAAGATTGAGCATTACAATCTCCAAATGGAAAACCTAGCACGTCTCAATTCCCAACAAAAACTACTGTGATTTGTGATTTTGTATATATTGAACTACCGCCTCTTTTTGAAAAAGGGTTTTCGCATTTTGTGGGTAATTACTTAGTAGGAAGCATAGTGCGAAAATCTCAGTTTTGAAAAAAATGTCCCTTACTGTGTTTATTTTTTTTGAGACAGATGTTATGTTCGTCACAATGACAAACATACAATAATTATGTCGCTTTCACTTTTTAATTGTTATACCTACACCCTTATCCTACCTCTTATTGTATTGTATAAATGTACTTTTGAGAAATATACACAATACTCGTTTTTGTTGACGAATGGTTAGCTTATGTGTAACTTTTATGTCTCACCCTTATGACTGTAATTATTTATTATTATAATTACAGAATATTGTAGTTTTGCACTACATGTACTAAGTCATTCCGTAATAGTAATATCAATAAAGGAATTTTGAAAGTTTGTTAAAATAAAAAAAATATATGGCAACACCCTCGAAAACATGCCGATAATAAATATACTCCTACCAATTAAAAAACTTTTTAGAGTCTAACTTATAATGATATAGATAAAAAATATATTTTAAGTTCTATAGATATTATCTCAATTGATTTTTAAAACTTGCATGTATACAAACAATCCATTTACTGTCATGTCAAGATAGTTATTGTTAATAGATGGCGCTCCTTCCTAATTAACTCATTACTTTCTAATACATACGGATTTTTTATACAGATTTTGTATTATGTATTTAAATCATATTTAAATGTTCAAACAAAAAAATTATGTAAAAAAAATTATAGTTATATAGAAATAAATAGAGATAAAACAGAAAGAATACCTAAACTTAAAAAAAAATTTCAAGTCCAGTTCCAGTGATGGCCCAGTGGTTGAGAATTCAATGTCTTACTCGGGAGGTCTGAGTTCGATCTTCGACATAGGCACACACCTTTACGTTTTAAGAAATTAAATATCACTTGCTTTAACGGTGAAGGAAAACATCGTGAGGAAACCTGCACTCCTGAGAGTTCTCTAAAGTTCTCAAAGGTGTGTGAAGTCTGCCAACCCGCACTGGGCCAGCGTGGTGGACTATGGCCAAATACTCTCCTCATTCGAAGGAGTGGGCCATTGATGGGTCGTGATGATGAAAAATAGGACCGTGGGCAGGAATGGTTTAAAACAAATTTTGTCTATTTTATAAATAATTGGAATGTCAGAATTTTATAGATAAAAAGATTAAGGTGTTGCTGCTTCAAAAAATGACAATCGAATAATACATACTATAGTGGTGTTTAATTAAATCTTTGAAATAAGAGTTCCAATCATGTTCCAATGCGACCATGTTAAATTGAAATTCGGGATCCAACTTTGACCTACATATGGCGGGTATAAACTTTCATTTCTTTTGTGTCACAGATATCGTTGATTCCTTTATTTTCTTCAGTCAACGTATTTTTGGCTGGGTATTATTGGTAAACAGTTTTGATATTGATATTCTGTTGGTTTTTCGAAGACGATAACGAACGGGTAATATTACAAACCTCTGAATTATGTTTATAAGAAGGTAAAATACTTTTTTTATTATAGAAACTAACGTGTTAGTTAGTCATTTTTAAAACTATGCCAAACGGTAACACTCACGTATTATTGTGGTTACTTGGCAATCTTTTTCAGCCAGTGGACACGCTCGTGGAGGCCCAATTAGATCGAAACTGTAGTACCAAGTAATCACAATAATACGTGAGTGTTACCATTTGGCATAGTTTTAAAAAGGGTAAAATACTTTTTAAAATCTTACTCATAATGGTATCCTATTCGTCAAATTGACTTAATTTTCCTGTGTGTTTTTTCTAATTCCAGGATATAAACTAATAATATACAACGAAAAGACAAGAGAGAGATAGAGAGATATTAAAAAAAAATTACAGAAGGTTTGATATTGAACGGACTATTGGGTAAACGCAATTACGATATACAAACAGCGTAATGAAGCCGGTTTTGTATACATGTGGTGCGGGGGCCGATGTTGCTATCATATATCAAATTACCCTAATGTTACAAAAATTAAATCAAATAAGGTACTTATCATTTGATAAATTACAATAAATAATTAAACCGACTTCAATATTGTAACTAAAAAGAGAGGAAATCTTAATCTTTTTAAAAATTTGAAGTACTTTAATATGCCGTCAATTCTATTGAAGTCGGTGCAAATATACAAACATAGGTACATACAATTTTAAAATTTGGCAGACATATTTAGAAACTGGTATAGACTTACATTATACAAAAACAGTACAATTCTAACAATATTACATACATACTGGTCAAATTAACAAACTCCTATTTTTGGTATCAAATTGCGTTATACAATATTTATTATATATTGATGGGCGAGGTGTAGGTAAAACGTAGTGGAAAGGAAATGGGAAATATTTCTAAAATAAAATCACTCAATAATCATTCAATAAATAAAACGTGTAAAATGTAAGTGTTCAATTCTCTAAGGAAGTACTTGCACGTGTTACTTTACCCAATTATAGAGGAAAATTATAATGCTTTATAATGACAACACTTGTTGTTTACCTAGCAAAACACATTTCGGCATTTTACTCCAAAAATACGTATTTAGTTTCGCTCGTCGCGGCGTCCAATGACGAGGCATGGCGTAGTTTCGTTGTATCTGTGTGCCTGAAATCGTGTACGTACACGGTTCGGCGTACTTTTGTCATGCTTCACTATGTTGTTCGCATAGACTCCATCTTAACTTTTTATTTGATCTGAGATTATAGATATTTTTAAACTAAAACTCAAGATTATTTATTTCAACTAGACTTTTAAAAAAAAGTGCTTTTGAAACGTCAAAAATTGGTCGGTCAGTTAGTTTGTCTGAAGTTATCACCAGCTCGGAAAGCAGTTTTCTGTTGATAAGAGCCGGCCAGTCAGCTCAACAGTCGCTCTTTTCAAAAAGGCATGTTTGTTTACATAGTCTGTTATACAAAATATGATTATATAGCTTGAGAGTCAACGTTATTTAGATTCCAAGCATTCTCATCATTTAAGTAATCTTGTACATTATAGTATGCTTTATATATTAATGACCTCTTGATCCGAGTTTTAAACTGTTGAAGTGGCAAGTCTAATATAGTCTGTGGAATCTTATTATAGATGCGAACACCAAGCCCCATGAAGCTATTACTGACTTTGTGGAGACGAAAGTAAGGCGTTACAAGTTTATTTCTGTTTCTAGTATTAACATTATTTTTGTCACTGTGTTTTGAATACAAATGGATATTCTGGTAAATGAACAATATATAACAATATATGCATTGAGATGGGACTGTAAGGACATCTATTTTTTTATAAACATCTCACAGGGAATTCCGCGCTCTTAAGTTAGAAATGGCCCAAACAGTTGTCTTTTGAAGAATAAAAATGGATTCAATTCAAAAAACGTATGTTTTCTTTCGCCTGACTAAACAGTCAAGGGACTCTACATTTTAAAAATCCGGGTCAAGTGACCCGTGGTAAAGCAAAAATATTACAATAAATACGCGTTTCTCACTCAGATTAGCTATCTTACTCACAATTAAATAAGAATTCTTTCAGTACTTTTACCTGAATAATTCAATTAAGTCGTATTAGTCGTTGTAAGCTGCTGAGCTGGATTGGTGGACCCTTTTAAAGGATCAGATTAAAGCGTTCCTTTGCATTTAACTGATCGAATTAGATCAGTTCGTTGGGTATACGGGAAATACAGCAAAGTGTGAGAGGGATTTACGTTCAAGGATTCCGGATAACGTACCACAAATACACGTATCTCTAAAGAACTATAGTTCACTGGCAGAGAACTAAAATTTATTTCGCGATAAAAGGAAGCCTATGTCCAGTGGCGTAGCTAGCATGGGTGACACCCGGGGCGGATAAAAAATATTTGTCACCCCATAACTCACTCTATCGGTCGATCAAGGATTCCGCCAACTGTCGCTAGTCATCCTAGTGGGTGACATCCGGGCCTTATCCGGGATTATCTACGGCCCTGCCTTGTAAATGCTTTTTCTTTGTAAATTTCGTCAAAATCGGTTCAGTGGTTTAAGCGTGAAAGCATAGCAGTACATAAGAATTTTAAGAATAAATAAGCTTCCAAGTACTTTTAATATTGTCCATCCCAACGAACTATTATTTAGTTTAATATAATATTAGTTTGGAATATGGATGCGAAAGAAATTCTGTCTGTCTGTAATGCTTTCAGCGATTATGATTAAATTACAGTTAGACTTGAGCTTAGGAGCTTAGGAAAGGAATAGGATGTTGATATTAAATTGTAAAATATACCAACAGGGGAAGAAAGATTGTATGGTAGTTCGTCATAACATGTATAGCAATAATATGTTGAAAATGAAAAATGAAATCTAAATACACGTGGTAAAATGCACCTGGGCGAAGTCGACAATCATATTCTTTGAAATAATATGGTGTATTGAAGGAAAGTAATACAATACACAGGAAAACCAATAAAAATATAAGAAAGTGGGTCAAGTCGAACCGTAATAGCATTTTCAAGGCATTATTATCAAAGCAATGTGATATTACAACTCATTATTGAAATGTTACTGATTTGTCGTCCTAATGAAAGCAATAAATCAAAATGGAAAGAATCAAAAGATTCAAGACGAGTTTCATTAAAAGCTATTCTGGAAAAAATCGGGAATTTACAACGAAATTAATATTCAGACAAGTCCTTCTCTTAGGTTAGGTTTTAGGAGCACTTCTGCTTAATTTTAAGTTATAAGTTGTTCATACGACTGCCTTTTTTTCTGTTTTTTCTAACTTGTTGTGGACCTTGAACTGAAATTTTGATATATTACGAAAAAATTTGGTGGCGGTAGTCCTATTATTTTAATAATTATTAACATAGCATCGCACTCCTGAGCTTCTTGTTTAAAGTTATTATGGCTCAGTAAAAGCTATCATTTCATTATTCATTCATATTTAACTTTTTAAATATTATCCTATACAAATTAAACGGATGAGTTCCTTTGCTAAAATTAAATATTCCGTCTATGAATAAACCTTTGTCAATTAGCGCAGAACCGTGAAGCTTTAAGCTATCTATAGATGGATACTTATGTGTGACAATAACTTCATATACTAGCCACCAGCCCCGGATTCGCATGGATAATAGAGCACACTTATACGAAACCTTAACAAATGATGTACAGTAGTTTTTGAGTAACAGACGCAGCAGTGCATTTTATTTGTAAGCTGCGCCCCGCGGTTTCACCCGCTATATTTTGGATAATTCACACTATATCATTATAAATTATAGGCTATATGTTATTCTGATGTGTAAGCTATATTATTGTAAAGTTTCATCAAAATCCGTTCAGTAGTTTTTGCGTAAGAGTAACAAACATCCATACATTTTTACAAACTTTCGCGTTTAAAATATTAGTAGGACTAGTCGACCCGCATGACTTTGTCTACGTAGAGCCAAGTTTGTTCTAAGATAAAGATATTGTCGATTCCAAAATTGGGATATACATATGTATCGTATTTGTTGATTCAAATTAATTCATTTGACTCATATCATTTCAGCTATGTATACACTACTAACAATGGTTAATTGTTCAAGCCACAGAAACTGCATTTTTTCCGATGTAAAAAGAATCCTATTTGGTAGTCCAGGGTATAAAGTATCTGTATGCCAAATTTCATTCATATCTTTATCTGTTCTATTACTTATTTACGTGTCTTTCACAATTTTTTTAGGGTTCCGTAAAAGGAAAAAAGGAACCCTTATAGGAACACTTCGTTGTCCGTCTGTCTGTCAAGACCCTTTTTCTCAGGATCGCGTGGAGGTATCAAGTTGAAATTAATATGAAATACTCAAGCCTGCGGTCCCTTGCTGCTGGCAAACAATCAGACTGCTAAGTCGGTGCATTGAAAAGATATGACCGTTAATGTGGTCACTCATTCGGTCGTGAAATTTAGCATGAAGTAAGATCTCATAGCACAAATAAAGGATAAAATTAAAAAACTGGAAATTTTTATTTACTTCGCTAGAAAGTTAACTTTTTTTTACTGTCACGCAAGACCCTTTTTCTCAAAAAAAAACGTGAAGATATCAAGTTGAAATTTATACAAAATATTCTAATCTCTAGTTCCTGAAATATGTAAAAATATCAAACTGCTAAATTAACTTAATAAAAAGCCACAGCCGCTTTTATCTCATATATTGTAATTTTGATTTTCGAGATAAATCATAATTCCCAGGCTTCGTCTTTTGACCTAGAAACATGATTTTTGGCAAGAAGAAAGGTCTTATAGCACTAGTATGGGGAAAAGTCCTAAAATTGCCAATTTTTTGTTACATCACGAAAAAAAGTTTTATAGATTTAGGTTATTACGCATAATTTGAAGAATACGTGAAATTATCACGTTGAAATAAATATTAAACATGTAAGTCTATAGTATCTTAAGGCTGTGACAAAATCAGACTTCTAAATGTAAGCAATCAATAAATATAGCCATTTATCCTTACGTGCTAACAAGTAATTTTTTTATAGGGCATTCCGCATATGCGGACATGAAAAAATCGACATTTGCGATTTTAGTAAATATCGAATATTTTATACTATATAATATCTCCCCTCGATACAGATACATAATCGAGTTAACGAGTTTAATTTTCTGATATTGTAATTTAAAAACTTTAAATATATTTATTCAAAGAACGAAAGAAAAATCAAAATTTGATAGTGTCCCTTTATTGAAATTGTATGGAACCCTCAGAGGGCGAGTTCCACACTCGCACTTAGCCGAATTATTTACAGAAATCTCCAATTTACAAGTACTAAGATAAGTAGTTATTTTGTCTACTAAGTTTCTATTGGTTTGTCTAAAATATTGCAATTATAATATAACTATAGTTTGAAGTTGATTTTACATTAATTGATTAAATGCTGTTGATTTAAATTCAATAGAAATTCAAGTCTCAAAACGGTTTCAGTTCAATATAGATGAACGGATATTATTGGCAGTCTGTTTAATTATTACCGAATTGACGGAATTAGTTAAGTTGCCTTTCCTACAGAGATGTGCGAGGATGCGAGGGTAGCGAGGGATGTGAAGTTGTAAGTAAGATTATCTCGAACGATTAAAAAAATTTTTTATAGCTGACCAAAAAATAGAGTATAATAAATCAAAATGTAATTAATGTAATAGATAATTTATTAAAGCCGTCTGAAAGTTTTTGATAAACTTCTAATCTAATTTGCTTTTACATAAAAACATTCTTAGTTTTGCCTTAGTCATTTGTATCTCATTAGAATTGATGAATACTTAGAGTAATTAATTTTAAGTGTTTTTTTCAGATAAACTTCTTTTTATCTTATAGTAATTTTTTGAAATTACTTAATAGATCTTGATGACATTTTACATACTGTATGATATAATTTCCAACTTGAGAGATAAGATAAAATGTCTCGATTAATTACCTCAATAATAAATGTTTATTATAGAACAAAGCCTTGTAATTATATAGTGTAAGTTCCATAAGTTTTTAATAGATGGCGGTGTACATTAATTTATTGACATGACCCTTCAACATCTTTTATGATTTAGGTTGGGAAGTGTCCAATAGATGGTGTGGTGTCTGTGCGATATATATGTTGGTGCGTAAGTTAGGCTTAGGTTAACCTAACTTTAGGTTTAAACAGTGAAACTAAGATATGGAGCCAGTGGCGTAACTAAAGGGTGGCAATTCGGCAAAATGCCAGAGGCTCCGAGCCGAAGGGGACCTCCCGGTCAGAGAAGGCTATTTACTATTACAATATTTAGTAAAATGTATAACTAAGGTGTAGGTATTTGCCACGCAGGATACTTGTTGGCGAACGACCTTTTTTTTTGCTCTTCAAGTATAGGCGCTATTTCGCACACCGGCGCAGAAGATGCTTGGCGCGTGCCTTTGACGCGTGCCTGGGTTAAGTTTCTTAATATTAGAGGAGGGGCCCCCATCTGATGAATTTGCCTGTAGCCCCGAACGGTGTAGTTACGCCACTGTGTGGAGGCGAGTGTTGGAATTCTGTTACAAACCATTGCAAACCTACACCTTGGACACAAGTCCAAAGCACTGCTTGGGTTGCTATTGTAATTGTAAGAGATCATAATGTTTATTATTTATCGGTTCAGTAGCAGTATCTGCGTTGCGTTTACCCGATAGTCTATTTAATATCATCACCCCTCTTAATGTTTTAAATATAACCCCTCTCCTCCTGCCTTCTCATCATTTTTCTCCAAGTTATAAATACAAGATGGCGTCAGTTGAATTGTTAGTTGTGTATTACCTGCCATTCGGACCCGACGTGCTTTAATACGTAAATATTAAGTGCAATAAATCTATATGGTAGTGATGTTCAAAAATTGAATACTACAGATGTTTTGTTTCGCCTTGTTTTCTGTCTGTGTTTTTTGTAATTATGATGAAAGTCTCAGGAATGATTTCGTAGAGATTGTTTATATACGACCATTGTATCTTATATGTGTATTAAATAGCTTTGATTTAATCATGAGAGAAAGAATGAGTCAATTAATTAGTGTATTTTTACTGTCTAAAATTACCCTTTGTTACTCTCGGCTTAAAGTAGGATACTTTTTGGATTTATAATAGTAGTATGGAAAAGTATATTAGTTATTTGCTCTCGCTTCATTCTTTTAGTTGTTTACTAAAGTGTATAAATATCGTTAGTTTAAAATGCAAATTTTGTTCCTTAAATTCTTATCAAAATGCAATATGCAACAGTTTCTGTTTAAATTTCATTTATTCATTCGCTCATTTGCACGCCAGTACAATTCAGTCTGTTTGGGATTACTTGTATTTAAATACTTCCTTTTAATATATTTTGCTTTAAAATTATTATTCAATGATTTTGATTTTTTACGATATTCAATAATAAATTATCTGTCTCCGTTATTTTTATTTTTTAGTCGAAAACTTTTGGGCATAATGTTGCCAGACTCTACATAAATATTATTACGTTCGGATGAAACAAATAGGAACAAATAATAGCTAAGTTTTTAAAGTTCATAGAGCGTCTGCCGATGAAGGTGACCCGACCCGCTAAACCATCTAAACCATTCTCTCTGCTGCAATAATAATGAGGCCACGGTATATGAATCCAGAACCGGACTCTCTTCCGGGGGACCGAGGTGACAAGTTCCCTCTATCTATCCGCATAGTGTCGCCCCAAGAACACGGGAGGCGTGCAATAGCACGGTGCTTCTAAATGGGCAGCAGAATACCCTTCAACCGCCCATTCATAGTTCACGCGTAGCCCTACCTACCACAAGCGTTTATACGGAAAAATCAAAGTTATAAAATTTTTCTCCATGATTTCAAGGGTGTTATTAAAAAAACTACCTTTCCATTCGTTGCGAGGGATGTGTTTGTTATTTGTAAGAACCAATAGAATCACTTCATTCGACAAACTTTGAGCGGGGCTAAATAAACAAAGCGATTCTACTGGTTCTTTAAAAAAAACACATCCACCGCTACTCATCCTCGCACATCTCTGGTGGGAAATAGTAAATATAATTAAATAAACATACTAGAATTGGTATGTTAAAAAATATTTGTGAAGTGCATTTAATGCGAAGATTTATTCGCTTGTGCTACTGAATTTAAACAGAAAGCGAATTTATTTTAACAGCAAAACGTTAACATAAATTCATTCAAACATGCCTTTATATGGGAATTATGAATTGTTAAATAATATTTTAAATTGTTTTGATTTAATTTACTCATCGTATTTCATTATAGAGGTAGCAGAATATATAGAAAGAATTTTAATGATATCTGTTAAAAATTTGTTGTTGCGAAATTATTCAGGTCTGTAAGAGAAATTGAACCAAATTTCACTCCGCACTCAATATACACAAACATATAGGTACCCCGTGAGGGGACGGGATAGAATACTATTCCCCTCTGCCGCTGGGAGAGCATCTCGTAATCGGCGTAACCCAGCACCCCCTTGGTGGTAGAGGATCTGTTCCCCGACTGGCTTGCGACCACCAGCATGCGAATCCGACCGCCAAGTGTCATAGACGCGTTCCGGTCGAGCCGCATATGGGCCAAACTACCCCCTCCCACTCCCATCCCATTAATGCTGTAGATCTAGTGGACTCTGGGATCTAGGTCAGGGTCTGTTGAGACCACAGCATTTTTTCTTCTTCACTCCCCCTCCCCACTCTATCTTCGAGGATGCAACGCACTGACAAAACAAGAGGGTATCTATTGTTTTGTCGATGTCCATGGGCGATGGTGGCCACTTACCATCAGGTGGATCATCTGCTCGTTTGCACCTTTTCTACCATAAAAAAAGAAGATTAATTTGTACAAATTTTCAGCAATACGTATACACATGCAATTTGTACGGAGTCCAGCAGTGCCTGGGGCTTGAGACCCAGGAGCAGGTTTAAAGAGCTGTTTCATAATATATTAACTCTTACATACAATAGGTAATAAAGTAAACTTACGTGGACCTTAAGAACGGTGACCTTAACCACGACACTATAACACTAACTTCCATGTACACTGCGCGAAAACACCAGAGACACTGAGACTAATCTATCGCACTAAAGGTTATATATTGTGTACACGTCGGTATACTTCACATAACATAAAATCTACCCGCTAATACTACTTTACAAACAGTATTGCTATCAAAATTGATATTCGAAGATATTTTGCAGCCCTTAAGTAGTTTTGTTTGCGGCACACAAAGTGATTATAAAAGATTTTAATATGACATACAGCGAATCTGTCATATAGATATTACGTGTAACTGTAGCTAGCGGTATTAGTTTATAAATAAAGACATGCCGCAGCTGTTTCTAATTATATCTTCGTTAACAATTTAGTATATTTCAGAAAGAAACTAAAGTATTAGCTATCTATTTACGTATTTATTATTACAACCAATTTACAAACTAATCATCCCCCGTGACATCGTCCGCGTAGAAGTATGTACATGTATAATTAAGTTTATGCACACAAAATTTACGAAGAGCTGCTTTTTATCGGGATAAAAAGAATCCTATATTTTGATCATCCTTCTAAGGTATAGGTGTACTTATCATTGAAATCGGTTCAGCCGTTTTATTGAGATGCGTGCTAAAACACTGCAATTCGCATCACGTAATATGTATATGACAAAAATAATAAAAATTTATTGACAGTGATTCTGAAATAGTCTTTCTTTTAGTATACATATTTTTACACAATCATGAAAAGTTGAATATAAAATACTGAAGTAAATTATTTGTGCCGTTACTCGCAAATTTCGCTGAACGCTTTGTTTACTGTTAAATGTTAATCGTTACAAATTCTACTATTAATTAAATGGACACTTTTCGTTCATCAAAATTGTATTTTAACGTTTCGTTAATTTTAATATCTTTAACGATATAAAAGCGAATTTGAGTTGATTGTATAAAGTATTTTAAATTATACTTAATTTTAAGTTATTGTTAATTATGATGTTGGCAACACTGATTTGAGTTAGTTATGGCATCGGCAACATTAATCTGAGTAATATTTAATTTTAGAAGTTAGCACAAACTGAATATCATTAGGTTGTGCCAACTTAAAGATTAAAGCAAACCCAATAAATACGCCGCCATGATGGAAATATTTATTATAGCATCGCGCGTTCTATCAGTAACGCTAAAGCTCTGAGTCTGACGTCATACTGTTGCTCTGCGTATAGACTACAACTCTCCTTTTTAATTAACATCATTTTTTGGCTGGTATTTGATTTACAAAAAAATCTATAAAGCGCGAGTCGGCCACGTGCGTTTAGGATTCCGTACAACTAGATTGTAGGACAATTTTTTTGTCATATAAAAAAAAAATATAGTCGTCAAATTTACCTTTTACGTACCTATTATTAAACATATTATTACTGCTCGTTGACTCGAACATTTCTCCAGAATGTAAGCTTTATTCAATTATCTAAAAGGAGGCTTTAAATATTAATTTGACGACACAGGCCTACGACCACACTTGTCGTCATTATAGTAGAGAGATTAGGGGGTATTTAGTATTATAAAAAGGATGATTTTTCTCAAAGCTCGTGTGATTTCAAAGTGCTGTGTATTTAGAGATATTTTGCTCAATAAATAAATAATTGGTTTAGTTCAGTTTTCCTGAGAAAATGTTAAATATTATGGTCAGGAGATTGAGCGGCAAAGTAGAGTAATGATGCATTGTAAAAAGGCTTCTTAATTCTGTTCCTAAGTCGCCCCAGGCACTGCTCGGCTTCCGTCTAGATTGTATATTATTGTAGTCTTTTGAGTATTATTGTGTAGGTAAACTACCGTGTATCTTACACGAAGGTTATGCTTTAGATACAGAGCTTAGCAGTTGTGCCACCTTCGAAATTAGAATGCTACTCAAATCAATGTTAACAACATAATAACTACCAGGATATCTAACGATATCGATCCTTTAATAAATAATTTATACAACTCCACGTCAATTATCTTGCAGGTTTTGATTCCCTTGCGAGTATCAAACCATGCATAAATATTTCATAAAGATCTTGACAGACAGACAGGCGGAAAACAAAGTGATGGTATAAGGGTTTCTCCTTTTCTTTTTAGGTATGAAGATACCTAAAACTTATTTATTTTTAAATATTGAATTGAAGCAGGCGTTACTTTGCGGAAATTCATGGTTTAAAAGGAATAAAAATGTTACCTTGCTATAAACCGCGGCAATCTGAACTACCAAACTCGTATGGTACAACCTAGAAGAGCACCCTGTCCACACAAAAGTGAGACGCGCGAACCCGAACCAAGACACACCACACAAGTAGGTAGCTTGACGATCTAACAACCAGACTCGTACGGCACAATCCGGAAGAGCACACCGTTGACAGAAAAGTGTAACGCGCGAACCCGAACCAGTACACACCACACAAGTAGATCGCGATCGACAATCGACGTACGTTTCGCTCCGTAACCGAAGCATCTTCAGGACGTGTTGACTCTACAAGCGTCACTTGCTAAGTGACAATTTTGTTCAAAAAACAGCCTTTTATACCTTAACTCAATACTCGATATTCGAGACGCAATACTCGATACTCGATACTTAACTCGGTACTCGTGTTTTGTTCTTACAACTAAAGATATCGATTAGAGTGGATTTAGACACGTTTATTTGTTCGTTCAGCAGCTCAAATGTTTGATTGGTATTTTTAATTATTTCTAATTGCTCTAACAAATTAAGTTTAAAACCTTTATCGCAAATATGTAGTATTTTGTGAGAATGGCCCATATTGTGGCCGCTATCTAAGAGATGTTTAGCAAAATGGGATTTCTCAGGTTTATTGTTCCTAAAAGCAGCTAAGTGTTCTTTATACCGAATATCAAAACTACGACCCGTTTGACCTACATATTTGGCATTGCAGTCAGAACATTGAAGCTCATATACTCCTGATTTTAGGTTGTTATTTATTTTTGTTAGTCATTTAAAACTTCAGTATTTTCAAACTGTATTATTAGATTTAATTCTTCAATAATAGTACATTATGGTACAAGTGTGCTAAGTTCGTCATTACAGTCGAGGCGGAGGGGCGTAACGGAAGAACTGTAATGGCCAAAGCACTCGAGTGTCATACGACGTATTTCAACACACTTGCGAGGAAAAAAACATCGGTGATTTACTGAAATATACAAACTTACAGACATACAAAGAAACAACCATATGAACAAACATATGTGTAGATATTTCATACCACGGCGTCACAGGGCTCGCTTATTATTATGACATGCAGTAGACGTGACGTGCGTCGTCTTGAATTGAACGATTAATACATACATAAAAATAACTGTATAAACAAGCACGTGTAGATAGTTCAATCAACAACAACGCACGGTTCACTAATTATTTTCTCATATAGAAGACGCGTCGGTGCCGTCATGGATTGATCTATCTATACATACATAAAAATAACTATATAAACAGACATAAGTATAGATAGTTCAATCCACCACGACGCACTGTTCACTTATTAATTTTTCTCATATAGAAGACGCATCAGTGCCGTCATGGAATAAACATACGTACAGATATTTCAATCACAATTCATTACGGCGCATAGCCTTTTTTTATTAACATATAGTAGACGAGCCTTGCACCGTCATGGATTGTACTATATATATATATATGCACATACATACAATGAAACAACCTTATGAACAAACAAATCAAGCCGACATAGTCACGCGGATCGGTTATATAAATCCATTACCGCACTAGTGCTACAATGTAAAGTAAAAAGCACGCGTGTGTTATGGAGCTGTTTACGTTCACAAAAACAGTGAAACAAAACACCACTATACGAGCAAGTGTGTTGAAAATACTTTTTTTACTTATTGGATGTGCTGCGAGGAATGTTTACCGAGCCTCGCTCATAGTGTGTCAAAGGAAGCGACACTATTGGTTATTAACAAACACATACCTCACTCATCTATGGTGAAAACACAGCCTTAGAGACTGAAAATTGTTTTAGTGCCGAACAGTAACTAATTCTAAGAACAAAACATTAACGACGTTAAGCTTTCAAGATAATGACAGCTATCAAGACTCTGATACTAATAGTGAATAATTTATTATATATTTCAAGAGCAGCAAGATGTTTAGTACTTTCCTTAATCTGTACTTTTGGAATATAAATCATTATATCATTCATTACTGATTCGTAAACCTATTTTACTTATATTCTACCGACTGCGACATGTAGCGGGACGACAATGAAAGGAGGACTCCTTTATTTCGTGGTACAGTAATATGGATTTCCAAATATCAGTAAACAGACATATTTGATGCAACAACACAGAACTATTTTTTTTAATCTATAAGTAATGTACTCATGATATAGTCATTATGATATGTATTTATATCCTACCGACTGCACCATATAGGTGACGCCAAAAAACGAGAATACATGATATTGTATCTTTTATTTATTTCTTAATTAATGTGCGGCCAAATTTTAAGCAGATCTTGTTTTTAATCTAAATATATAAAAATATAATGTGACGTCACAGAACTATATTTTTTGAATTACTACATTCAGAAATACTTCACGAACTGGAAATACAAAGACGTTGATTTCCCGGTTGAATACTTTGCTCATTATGTTTTCTTTTATGGTTTTAAAAATATATTATACTATCTTTCTAAATAGTTTATAATGCTAGGAAAATTGTAGTCTAATAATTAGTTTCTTTTAAAAGTTTTATTAATATTTATTTGATCTATTTATCGAAACGTAAACGAGTCTACTATTATAAAATAAACTGATAATAAATTGGGTCAAGGTGATTTTTTCCTATTATATTATTTGATAAATAAAAAATAAATATACAAAATATACACTTCTCAAAATAAAAATGAATCGACAGTATGTATGTAAGCGCATAACTTCAAAATCCTTATAAATTGGATAATTCTTTTTTGTTGTATTAGTTACAATCCGGACAAGGTTTTTATTAAAGAAGAAAAAAGATAGTCCATAAGATGGGAGTCTCCATTAAAAATCAGTGTAATACTATGCATTAAAAAATAGAAATACAACGAGCGTATGAGTGAACGATTTGAATACTTGAAGCGAGGGCGAATCGGCTAGTAAAATATTTGTCGAAACAAACTAAGGGAATCACAGTAAGTCTAAGGTTAGGCTAACATAAACCCAACCTAACACAAGGCTAACCTAACGTTGTGTTTACGTTACCACGTGATACCTACATTGCAAGGTACTCAAGTGACCTTAATCGGACTGCACTCCCATTACAATACTGCTCTCCACACCTTCACCAGCACTACCCAGATAACTCAAACTCAAACTCAAAATATTTTATTCAAATAGACTTATTTAAAAAGTACATTTGACACGTCAAAATTGGACAGTCAGTCAGTTCGTCTGAAGCTAACGCCAGTTCGGAAAGCAGTTTCCTGATGAGAAGAACTGGCAAGAAACTCAACAGTTGCTCTTTTAAAAATGCCATTGTTTACATCAGTCTGTTTTACAAAGGTATAATCATTCAGCAGCATCAACGTCATTTGAAATCCAAGCTTTGTCATCATTCAAATAATCTTGTACAGAGTAGTAAGCTTTATTACTAAATACTTTTTTATTCGAGTTTTAAATTGCTGAAGTGGCAAGTCTAATATAGTCTGTGGGATCTTATTATAGATGCGATAATATCCACTCCTTGAAAGACCTCGCGTAAGAGACTGTCAAAACGACGGAAGTGATTATTATTTTACTCTCACGCCATAGATGGCGACGATTCGATTATTCGGAAATCGATTACTATTTTCCGACATATATATTACATATTTTTTATTTTTTATCAAAATAACATACAGATATCACATATAAATACGTCTCATCGTGTGACATTACAAAGTTACTATATTGAAAATCGATGGAGCGAAAATTTTGGTAAGCTCCTTCCTGTTCCTGTCCCCAGAGTGATAAGTATTGAAAAACGAAGACCTTTAATGCGTTGTAATCATTCTGATATTCAGGAAAGTCGACAAAATTGTACTGAAATTTGGTTTTTTCACAATCATTATTCCACAGAGAGATTTAAATAGTTATTTTTATTGTCGACTAGTGTTTGATTAAAATAAAAGATTCATTCAGAAAGTGTTATGTCTACACGTGTCTATTCAAAGTACTATAAAAAGAACTACCCGCGACTTACTCATCAACTGTGTTGTTAATTCCAGTAGAAGTTTATAGACCAGTAGTTACTAGCCATTTAATCGCTATCGGCTGTGTTGTTATTGATTATACAAATTATATAAGTAGCCTAGGAATTGTAGACAGAGCTAGCAACACTATGCTAACTTCATATTCTCGGGTAGTTCCTTTTTATTTCATGAATGTGTATGCCTACCTTCGGTTCCGATAGACTTGAGCCAGTTGGTTCGAAGTTCGCCTGGAGACCGTTATGACTGTAGAAGTGTGGTGTTACGATGCTGGGATACCTTTGTGAAGGATTTCGTGAGTATTTGATATATAATTCTTATATAATTATATATCTAATACTCACGAAACTGTCTTTTCCGTATTAATGTGCGGTATAGCTCCCATGTAGATAATAATACATGTCCAGAAGAATATAATATTATACAGAATCATTCCACGTTTATCGCTTTTTTTATTAATGTGTTTGTATTTAGTATTTGATAAATAAAATAAAGGTATATAAAGCTACCGGCACGTAACTATAGGTTTGACCTTGAATGCGCAGAAGTCAATATTAGGGCCTATTTAGCAGCACGTTGCACGCAATTGGTTCTTAAGCGTTTCAGTTCACGCGCGTCTGCTATTTGTCTAAATAGTAAATGTCACGGATGGAACTGCCAATACACAGCACGGTCATAATGCGAAACTTTCCCTTCTAATACCTAACTGCCACACTCAGAAACACTCATTAATTTAGGGCTAATGGTTACATAACAAATTCTGGTTAAATTTGTTAATTGTAGAAACATCCTAGAGACAAAATTTAACCGTTACATAGCTAATGACAAGTTTAAGTATTCGTAGGGCGGAGCATTACATATCTATATCTATACTAATATTATAAAGAAGAAAGATTCGTATTTTTGTATTTTTGGATTTTTGTATGTAACGAATAAACATAAAAACTACTGGACCGATTTCAAAAATTCTTTCACCATTAGAAAGCTACATTATCCCTGAGTAACATAGGCTATATTTATTACAAGAAAAAATTAGAGATCCCCAGAAATTCTCACTAAAACCAACACAAGGTGCAAAAAAATTAGCCATAAAATATCATTCATCGCATGCGCTGCGAAAAGTATTGATGATAGAACAAAAAAATGTTTTACAATATTATAGAACGTATCAATATCTACAAAAAACTCCGCGAGACCATATGTCCAACTATTGTAGTTAATTCACTATAACTACTTTTTTACATTTTAAAAGTTAATAAAAATGCCTATCAAAATCAGACCATGTTTTCCATAACTTTGTATTAATTCTTATCCAAATAAATTATTTCGTAATGAAGACTGTTTCAATACCTGTTAATTACTTTTTGAATTATTGAAATCGGACATTCCAGTCAAAAGATATTACGAAATAAAAATATCAAGATAAATAAAAAATAATCCCAGACGGGCCGCCGGCGCGGTGTGGAGTGCCTCGCAGCGCAGCGAGTAACGCGGCGATAGAGGGAGCGACAGAATGCGGGAGCCAAAATGTTAAAAAAAAATTATCCACCCGTGCGAAGCCGGGACGGGCCCCTAGTCGATAATAAACTGGTGTGGTTAAATGTATTATGCATTAATAAGTTCTTTCACTGTTAGTTTTTAGTAAAAGGTGAAGAAAAATTGATATTATCTCTAAAATATTATATAGATTATTAGGTTTTTATTCCTATGACAATATTCCCATATTAAGTCATGAACAAAAAAGTTAGTGTCAAATTGTCAATTTAAATTTCGTTTTACGTTTCAAACAAACTTAACACATATTGAAATTTAAAAGATTTTCAACTATATAAGAAACAGAAAATGAACTAAAGTTAATTAACTGAATAGTCATTCAGACTTTCCTTCATATTCCACTTTCGATTGAGGAACCACAAGCTTCGACTTTGCTTTAAAGTGTAGGACAGGACTGCACGAAAAAAAATCCATAAAATCTAAAAAGTCTGAATTTTTTTTTAAATTTTTACATTTTCAAATCACTCATTAACGAGGTTAAGTAAAGATTTTTTCCAGACTTAAGTTTAATGTTCATTAAGAGGGAGCTAATTGATCATTAACTGACTTTAGGAGCAAATAAATATAAATTAATAATAATGAGCGACTTAAGTAATGATTTGACGTTTCTGGGTGTGGCTGTAAAAGTTTTAAAATTTTTAATGAAGTTTACCGCAACGCAAAAGTTACGGGTATTCAACCTGCAAATTGAACTCAATTTTGGATGCGGAAACTATAAATAACTTTGTTTTGAATTTCTAGTTAGTTCGGACTTGTTATAATTAGTATAACATTAATTATAATGATTTCTTAGGTTTTCACGATTGTTATACATTTTTCTTATATCATTACTTTAAGAAACGGTTTTTATATTATTCGGTATTCGCACTGCAAAGTGTTTGAAACGTTAGGAATAAAAAAGAACATAAAACACGATAAAACCGTTTCATAAAGTAATTTAAAACATTAATTATAGTTTTAGATTAAGTTTATTAATAGATTTCTTTCTACTAAATATAGTTAAAATTATATTGGAGTAAGGTCTCCCTGAAACTTGAAACGTGTATATAATATATCTGTGTGTCTATATCTATATTTGTACTTGTCTCTATATTTTTATCCGCATCTACACCTGCCTGTGGCATCGTTGCGGCTGATAATGGATCGATTCTGATGAAAATTTGTTCAACAGGTAATTTAACCGACATGGTTCCCAGCTATAATTTGTGAAGATCTGGTCAGCCGTTTGTAGAATATCAGCTCATTGCTAACTTGAGAGCTGCGTGACAATATCAATATATTGACAATTATAACAATCTTATAACCATACCTAACCATGGTTACACACAGACATTGCTTACACTAAGTACGGATGAGACGGTATTTCTCGATACCTTATTTTCGATATCAATTACCGAATAGAGTCGAGCTTTGTTTAGTATACGTAACAGTATATATGTCGGAGCATAGTAAAAGATTATCGATTAATCGAATCGTTATCGTTGTCTATGGCGTTGGAGTGGAGTAGTAGTCACTTCCGTTGTTTTGACAGTATCTACCCTCGACCTAAAGGGTATGCAATCGACAGTCTAACTGAAGTCTTAGTCGTGCGCGGTTTCTCAAGAAGTGAACATCATCTAAGTAGTGCTAGTGATAGTGATAGTGTCAAGTGCAGTGTAGTGTGGAAGTGCTGTTCAACTAAGGTCACGTAAGTCCTTACAGTGTAATTGCCACGTGGTTAAGTAAACACAATGTTAGGTTAGCCTTAGGTTAGGTTAGCCTTGTGTTAGATTCGGTTTATGTGCGTTTAACCTTGGGTTTAAACAGAGATCCTGAGCAGTGGAGGTGAGTGTTATGATCATTTAAAGGAATTCCTTAAGCCTACCTTGGTCACAAGTCCAAGGCACTGTTCAGGTTTCTCTCGTAATTGTTCGAGATCATATTTGATCATTTATCGGTTCAGTAGAAGTATCTACGTTGCGTTTACCCAATATTCCATTCAATACCATCACCCCCTTTTAGTGTTCCTCAATATTCCCCATCTTCCTTCTTCCATCTCCTTTCAAATCGTTTTAAAATCCCCGACATATATTTTATCTTTCATTTTTTTTGCATCTTATGAATATTTGTTAAGTCTGTACTGACTGTTGTTTTTTTTTAAATCTAAAATTTAATGAACTTGTTCAACATACAAAGCGTATATGTCGTCCTCGTAATGCCACTTAAACTACTCATACAACAAGGAAAAATTGTTTTATGCATCGAACACACCAATATAAAATATTTTTTATATTGGTGTGTTCGATGCATAAAACAATTTTTATCTATTAATATAAACTAATTAATATTTAAACTTACTTTAACAAGAGAGAAAAAAAACCAATTGTGATTATCAAATTAATCTGTTAACTAAACATACTCTTACTAATTTATATAGAGCTAAGGAATAGCCAGATTTAGGGTTTGCCAACAATGTATTATAACCTCCCACTTCTCTTAACTTGTGATAATTGTCAAGGAAAAAGGAGGATCCTCAGGGCTTCATTCCGTTCACATTCTGGAGGAGGAGTTTATTTCCTAAATTTTTTTTAAAGATTACTAGCAGTATGGATCACATACTACTAGTATTCCCTTTACCTCTCCTAGTAAGCTTGCATGCTTGTGTCAGGACAGTAGTCCAATGTCTGGGATTTGAACCCACGACTTGTCGATCGTGAATCCAATGCCCGAACCACTAAGCTACTGACGCTTCTTCATTATCACAGGTTTGTTTTTAATAATACAAAAAATCGATTATTCAAAATAAAAGTTAATACGCCAATGAAAAAGAAATGGCTCTGACCATCATGTCGGAGGCAAATTGGACTGGACATTTAAAAAAAAAAAAAAAATTAATACGCCGTCACGACAGAATCATTATTATTACAACGCGAGCATTCTAGCAGTAGCGCTATAGCTTCAGAGCTGCAGAGTCTAAAGTATAACCCCCAGGAGGATATTCTAGCCAAGCTGTTATATTATTAGTCTGCGTATAGACTACAACTCGGTGGTTTTCTTCCGCCCCTACTACGACCACCTATCTATTATATAACTTAGAAATAAATAAAACATTTAATTAATAATCCATTTCTTTAGGCAGTTTAATTATTATGTTATCTAGATACGCTGGTCTCCAGTGAATCGACGGGTCGCGTTTAGGGACTAGCTATGATCAAATGGAAATTGACTCTAAATCTTTTACTAAAAATTATGGTTTCACCTTATATAAATATTTTGTCATTCAACCTTTCGTTTCAGTGTACAATTCTTTTTGATATGTCAGGACAAGGTTTGTGATCAATAAAAAGTAAGCGAGAGAGAAGATAGTCAGTGACATGTTGGTGTCCGCTGCAAAACAGTGACATACTACGCAATAATTCAGCTGAAAATAGTACTTAGTAAAGTAATATACTTTCACTCACGTGCTTCTCGATACCGGAGGCCAAGCACCACGCCACCAAACAACACTACACCATTAGTCTCTTTACTAGTGTGTTTAATATATTTAAGGAATGCGCGCGAGGGGGGGGGGGGTATTAAGTAGTGTTGCTTGCGCGGCTGGCGGGGGGCGGTCGAGTACCAGTCGTGATGTAGTCATTGAGAGAGGCGCACGCGTGCGGTGTGCCCCCCCCCCCTGCTGATCCCTTTATTGATTAATAATATCCCGAGTCCTGTGTGTCCTATATCTCCTAAACGCTAGTTAAATGACCCTTCCCTGACGAAGACAGATTCGTGGTGAAGTGCGAACTAATTTGTGTTATTGTGTGAAACATGTAATGGGCATGCTCAAAGAAGATTAGAAAGAAGATAAGAAATCATCAAGAACTTGTGAGTACTGTGTCTTTATCACCTAACTGACAAAAGATAACCCTTAATTTTAAAGAAGCTGAAACCGGGCCCAGCCAGCTTCCAGGTGTGTGGGCTTTTGTACGCCCCATAGTGTATTAAGCGACACCATTAGCTCAAGCCTATCGATAGAAGGTTTAGTTCCATTCAAATCTTCTAAGTATGAATGAATAAATGAGTTAGTACGTGAGTGGGTTGCCAAGACTTTTTTTTAAAACAATAGATGCGCTACTTATACGTTGAATTCATGTTTTCAAAGTTTGTGGAATTGTCCTTCTTTCACGCTGTAATACAGCAACAGATTATGATATTTATGGAGATAGGATATGTAATAAAAATCGAGAGTCGGAACCGAACCGTTGAATGTTTTTATTTGTAGAAAATATATCTAGAGTGTATTTTTAATCCTGAGTGGAAACCCACGTTTGAAGGTCATAAAAGATTGGCAATAGATTCATACAGTTAGCAACACCTTTGATAAATCTATATTCGTTTGGGGGTAGTACTTTTTATTGTTATTCTAAGACTGTGTATAACCACTGTTCCAAAAGACTTGAGCCAGTTGTCAAATGGAGCTCGCCTGGTTAAGAGTACGGCTGTTACTGTGCGATATCGGTCCCATGTGGATGACATCAGAAGTGGGATAAAGAACTCGCCCCACAAGCCCACAAGTCATGTTATAAGTTCTTTGCGTGTAATCATCCTGACAGTTTTCATTACGAGTAGTGTAGTGTTCGAAAAAATACAAGTGCGAATACATAGCTGCGAAGGTAGTTTAAAATCGTGATTAATATTTTAAAGTAGCATGGTCGAGTCCAATGTACTTGTTTCTCGAACAAATAGTGAATCGGTGTTGTGTAGCAGTAGATATCCGGAGTGAACACTACTGTCTACTGTATGGGTAACATGGTGATACACGTTATGAGTTGGCCTCAGCCATCTCTTTTCAAAACTATGATATAAACTTACCGTACACGTATACTATCAATATTGAGCAGTAAGCGCATTAGTGATTGATAAATGTAAAGTTCAATGGAGTAGTCATTCTAGGTTTAATAATTACGCCATTCGGGACGAATGAGTCCGCAGGATGGCCGAGTTAGCAACACCGTTGATAAATCTATATTCGTTTGGGGGTAGTACTTTTTATTGTTATTCTAAGACTATATATAACCACTGTTCAAAGAGATTTGAGCCACTTGTCAAACGGAGCTCGCCTGGTTAGGATTATGGCTGTTACTGTGCGGTATCGGTCCCGTGTGGATGACAATACGTATTTCGGATTGATTTAAAAAATAGATTTTACTTCTTTAATTCTTGTAATATCGCTACCCCCACCTGAAAGTTCATACAGAAAGTTACTCCATTATACGATTACATTCATATTTCATAAAAATATGACTAAGTAATTGAGTTGGAACCGCCTGATTGTTTTAACATAGCTATATATTAAAATAAAGATTCATAAATCGATTCAGCGTTATATTGGTCTAATTAAGGCTGCGTTTCCACCAGAGATCTGTAATGACGTGTAGCGAGGGATGTGTTTTTTAAGAATCAATAGTGTAACAATGTCTACCTGTCACATATACAGCAATAAATCTCATACTAATATATAAAGCTGAGTTTGTTTGTTTGAACGCGCTAATCTTAGGAACTACTGGTCCAATTTGAAAAATTCTTTCAGTGTCAGATAGCCAATTTATCGAGGAAGACTATACGATAAATATCATCACGCTAAGACTAATAGGAGCGGAGCTACACGCGGACGAGTCCGCGCGGGTCGACTTCTACATAATATTATTATAATATGCTTTTTAGGCCTGGGGCATGCGATGTAGGAGCTTGAAGGCCTTTTATGTAAACAACTCTCCTCCACTCCCACAATAAAAGGACTCACCTGATCATGGTACAGGAGCCTTAACTCCAAACTAAATTCAATTCTGAACTAAAACACTAATCACACAAACTTTATGTTTACCGCGAGACATTCTGTCAGACTGATTAAATCTATGAGACTATATATTCTTCATGTAGGTATAAAAAGTCAGACAAAATAAAAGGAACTACCCACATACACCAAGCTATAAGAAATATTGCTGATTACTCATAATTAGATCACAACAATTAAAAAAACTTCATTAGACATACTCTGAGCGAAGCTAGGTATATATAATTTCGGGTGAAAACGCAGCCTAAGATCTAATAATATGTTAGAACATATACTAACTACATTATTCAAATACATTTACATTCCATACGAGCTTGAAAGTCTTGAAGGCGATGAAATTTACTTGAAGCGCAGTTCCTATTAAACTATTAGATTGCCTGCAATTGTCAAGTGGTTTGCTACACGACTTACTTCTGACATTTAATCTACAACTAGAGGAACTTTTGTTTGCTTCTTTATAGTGGTTGCACTTGTGATGTATTGGAAATAGAAAATATACAAGTTTTTATTGTCAACGACAATTTATAATTGTAGGTTTGAAATCATATTCAACTTGGTTTCATTTACAAACACAAACGTATTAAAAAGTAGATAAAATTCTGTTACTAATAATCTACATCTATACTATTATGTAGAGGAAAGATTTCATTGTTTGTATTTTTGTATGTTTGTTTGTTGCGAATAGGCTCGAAAACTATTGAACCTATTTTAAAACTACTGGAAACAGGGTATGTGGTGTTGCTATAAATATTCTAATTAAAAAGATATGGCCGTTTAACCACCAAGACCACCACGACCACCACGACCACAACGACCATCAAGAGCATCAAGATCATCACGATAACCACGTCTACCATGACCACTAAGACCGCCACGACCACTAAGACCTCTCTTCCGTCCGATTCCCATCGATCACTGAGTAGCTGTCCCATGAAAAGAGGCGCAGCCGGCCACACCGATGCAACTCTCCGCTCACTAATATTAATAATAGTGTTACGAGCTTGAATTCGAGATTAAAAGAAATCGATAGATGAGAGAAAATGTTACAAAAGATTTATTTAAAATGTTACAAAAGTCCATCTAAATCTTCACAAAAACCACTCTACACAACGTTCTCGCACTATTTACACGTCTCCGGTATTTACACTTCTTATTTCTAATCTGTACAGTTCCACACTTATTACGCGCACTTCTCACTAAACACTATTTCCACCGCTGTGATTAGGCATCACTTTCACTGCACAACGATATCTCTTCGAACACTTCTTCACTCTCGAGTAATAGACTGACTCGCAATCGTACAGCCCTTTATATAGGATTTCATATAGCAACTTCTCGCAACTTAATTCTAGCAATTTAAAAAAATAATATTCTGACAACCCCTGGAAAGATCTAGAGTTATACTCATCTCACTCGAACATATAAATTGGCCTAATGCCGTCCTTTACCCACAATGTCAATAATCGAAAGCTCGCGAAATTTCCGACAAAAGATATCTTGCCGTCCCTCTAGGTTCATCTTGCCGTCTTATTCTGATATTTTCCAGCAAATTTGAACTAAAGCTTGGTCTAGGCTTGCGAATTGTTTTGATGGAGTTTTCCGCAGCTACCACACCAAAGTGGTTTTGTCACATACTATACTTACTTTAAAAGCATGATGAATCTTTTCTTAAGCACAAAACATACGTAAGTAGAGAGTTTTAATATTAAATACTGTGCAACATGTTACTGACAGTGATTAATTGGAGATAAAATATTAAAAAAATATTATATTTAAATTTCTAGTATACTTATTACCCGCCATAAAATATCAATAGATTTTTTGCTAGGCAATAAATATGTATGAGAGTACGTACATAATAAATAATACTACTTCTTACCCTAGTTAGGAAGATAGCTTTTACCTTAGCCTTACTTCGAAGTTCTAAGTTTTTATTCCGATGGTAATAATTTGTTTTATTGCTTGTGTTAAGAGTGGATTACGTCATTAGATCAATGACTGGCATTTGAACGAACGATTTAGTGGACCCAGAGAAATCTGCTTACAATAACCTCCCCAACCGGGGAATTGGGAAGCTTATGCGGGAATGGAGCGACTTTTCCTAAAGGAAACAGTCCAAAATACTACCTCTGAAGGAAGTAGCCCGACTCGCTAAACCATCCGGAGTATTCCTCTCCTCTGCAATAATGATGAGGCCACGGTATAGAAAAGCGCTCCGCGAGCCCGTCAGCTACTCATAGAGTAAACTATTTTGTACTCGGTACAATTGAAAATATTTTCTATTACCTAAAATCCCAATACCGCTACAGAATCTTTGTAAAATTAAAAATTCTTTTACAAATTCGCGATGTGTCTAGTTTCACTTTGCCAACTATTAATTCGATTGTCTCAAAAATCTTATCTAGAACCCAACCGTGTGCGAAATGAAATTTCATATAAATTTTCGCACTGACTAAAGAATAATTTTCCACCAAGTTCAGATATTTTGTTTAATGAAACCTTTTTTTGAAAATTTCCCATTTTCAAGAACTGTTTAATTCTTAATTATTTTAGAATTTAATATTTTCAGTAATATAAGAGCGTATGTTTACTATATATTTTTATTTGAATGCGGCGCGGGCGGCGGGGAGGAGGGTTAGTTGCGCCACGGGCAGAGGCAGTGGTGTGAGTCGTAATGTAGGCATTAAACGAGGCGCACGCGCGGGGTGTCCCCCTCCCCCTCCCCTGTTGACCCCCTTTACTGATTAATGTGTGCTATATCTCCTAAACGCTAGTTGATTGACCCTTCTCTGACGAGAACCGACTGGTGGTGAAGTGCGAACTATTTAAAACTGTTTGGTGTTATTATGTGTTGTGGTGCGTGGGCATGCCCCAAAGAAGATTAGAAAGAAGATAAGAAATCATCAAGAACTTGTGAGTACTGTGTCTTTATCGCCTAACTGACAATAGATAACCCTTAATTTTAAAAGCTGAAAGGGCCCAGCCAGCTTCTACGTGTGTGGGTTTTGTACACCCAGCGTATGTAATTCGTTATTTATTTAATCGGCTAGTATGCTGTACCTTTTGAATGTCCTTATACTAAGTCAATAGAGAAATACTAAAAATATAGAAAAGCCACTAACTATTCGTGCTTTGTTATTGACACCTATAGGCTGCACTTCCATTCATCTAGCCTCGCTCAGAGTGCGTCAAATGAAGTGATTCTATTGGTCTTTAACAAACACAGCCCTCGTTACACATCCTCTATCCATCTATGGTCAAATGGAAACGGAACGGAACGAAACGACTGAACATCATCAGATATAGTCAAATTTTATGAAGTGCACTAAACTAACGAACATTAGATATTTGGGATAAAAACGTCAATTGACACAACTTAAAAAAATTTGAGAAGTCTTTCTTTGGCATAATTTTGTTGGTTGTCTGAGAAATGAGGGTGATATTATAGTACTGTTATCACTTGCTATTAACAGATGCCAGCATGGCTCGAATTGCTCGTGATGATTAACTGCACTGCATTTACACGCTATAACTGAAGGTGGAGTAGTAACACTATACTCTGTTCATCATATGATGATACTCTGTTCATCATATGATGATACTCTGTTCATCATGCTTGATCGATGACAGCTTGTCACTATGTATATGTTTATTATAAGATATCGAACCTAGGCTCGGTGTGGAGAATATCAATGAATTATTTAATTTCGTTCGTCCTGAAAGATATCTTAACTAGAGTGATGTCGTTGAATAGGATAAAAAACGCTATTCAACGATATATAAACGAGCGAAATCGGATAAACTAATATTACTATTGTCTACTAAAAACTTGATTTTTGTTAAAATTTAACAATTTTACTGAAAATTTCGATAAATTTTACTATAAAACGGGGGTGAAAACTGCTTTACAATATAGGGGGATGATGTACGTATAAGTTAGGGAAAGTATAAAACATAAATATAAAGTGTCTTGAAGCAGACCCTCCGGGTCTCAGGAAAACTAATAAATCGCTATACCTGATTATCGTAGTAAGGATAACGGATCAAACTGTTTAAAATATTGATTTGTCATCGATCCTTAATAAGTATGCCAAATTTCAAGATAATCCGACGTTTTGTAGGGGGTCAAAATCATGTTCAAAGATTCCATTACATACATACTAACATACGTATGAAGCTAATAAAAGCGTATTAAAAATTGTGTAAATATAAATAAACTACTTAAGATAATCTAAAACTATAAACTAACTAGATATAATATGCATGTAATGGATACATTATAACATAATTGTTGTCTTCGTAGAAATGATGGGGAATGGCGCTATATACCGAAATAGAGTTATTACTAGTTCGGTAGCAGATGGTCATATTCTATATTTGTGAAAACGATTATATGTGTCTAAATAAAGAATTTTGAATTTTGAATATTCTTGTTAAAATGGTTCGCAACCCAAATCATCATCATCAAAGTCTGAATTGGACTCTTGTAGATTTTTAATCAGTTCCCAATGTTCTTCCATAATTTTACTTGTTTTATCGACTCGATTAAATTAATCGGATTACTTTACATTTCACTGTCGCAAAATACTGTATTTCATAGGCGTATTTTGCGATGACAGCTGTCATCGATCGAGATTACAGGCAGAAATAATAGTTTAGATTTAGAGCTTTGACCTATGTTTATCGTTGATAAACAATATTTACTAAGCGATAATTATTTATCTATGCATAATAATTGTTAAAGCAAATCATTAGTCTTACTAGTTATGATTCAATCTAAGACTCGTATATCAATATTATCTGAATTATAATTAAAGTAGTTTTTATCTATATAAAGTGGTATAAATGATTTTATATGGTATCCTAAAATTATTTCGGTAAAGTTGTTAAACGCAAACTTCCCCAAACTTTGTTAATATAAACGTGTCATATTACTTGCAAGGAAGTTTGAGGTATCTGTTAAGAGTTTATACTTTGTCTTCTATACGATGGTAGAGTTATCAAATTAATATATGTCGAAGAATAGTTTATTTTATCGAATAATCGAATCATCATCGCAATCTATAGCGCTGGAGTAGGGTGGTTGTCACTTCTGTCGTTTTGAAAGTATGCCTTCGACATTCTGACTGTAGTTTTTGTCTTGCACGGGCTCTCAAGGAGTGAAGTAGTCTCTAGATAATGCTATGAAGTTTTAAGTGCAGTGTTAGTGTCGAGAGTGCTATCCGATTAAGGTCACGTGAGTACCTTACAATTTAGTTGCTACGTCTTGTGTTGAGTTAGGTTTATGTGAGTTTAACCTTGGGTTTAAACAGAGAGCCTTGGCAGTGGAGGCGAGTGTTTCGATCGAATAAAGGATATCCTTAAGCCTACACCTTGGTCGTAAGCCCAAGACACTGCTTAGGTTTCTCGTGTAATTGTAAGAGATCATATTTGATTATTTATCGGTTCAGTAGCAGTATCTACGTTGCGTTTACTCAATAGTCCATTCAATATTGTCACCCCTTTTAGTTTTCGTCAGTATACCCCCTTATCCTCATTTCCGAGATGTATATATATATAGAAGTAGCCTAGTATGAGTAGTTCCTGCAAATTAAGACAAAGAGCGTCTACTTTATTATCCAATATTAAAAGATTTTTTTTGAAGGATTAAAGTTAATTTTTATTCAATAAAATTACTAGTCAAACTGCCGCTAAATAATCGGAACTAAAGCTACTAGTTAATCAAATTAAGTAAATAAAGTTTCCTTAAATCCCTAACAACATATTTTCATGATCCAAAAAACAATTAATATTATTTTCTAAATACTAACAATTTATTAGGTTATTTTCAAGGTAAAGGAGAACTAAATTAACAAATATAATAAGAAAAAAGCCACAACGTTTACTTGTCTCATGCAATTTCAGTTGTCTCGTAAATAAAAAATAATACCTGGTGATATAATAAAAGCTTGAGATATGTTTGGTAATTTGTTTGTCTTTATTCTTTCTAAGTGCATATATTTCACTGAAATCTTACTAAAATATATATCTAAAACTTTGTGTGTTTGGATATTTGGATTTTTAGATGTTTGTTACTCAATCTTGCAGAAACAGCTAAACGGATTTATATAAAATTTGGCATATATGTCGGGGATTTTAAAAGGATGTGAAAGGAGATGGAAGGAGGAAGATGGGGAATATTGGGGAACACTAAAAGGGGGTGATGGTATTGAATGGAATATTGGGTAAACGCAACGCAGATACTTCTACTGAACGCAGATACTTCTACTGAACCGTGATCAAATATGTTCTCTAACAATTACGAGAGAAACCTAAGCAGTGCCTTGGACTTGTGACCAAGGTGTAGGCTTAAGGAGCTCCTTTAAGTAGTTACAACACCCGCCTCCACTGCTAGGCTCTCTATTTAAACCCAAGGTTAAACGCACATAAACCTAACCTAACACAAGACGAGGTAATTACATTGTAAGGTACTCACGTGACCTTGATCGGACAACACTCCTAGCACTAACACAACACTGCACAACACTATCACTATTTAGACACTACTTCACTTCTTGAGAGATCGCGCACGACTAAAACTTCAGTCAGACTGTCGATGGCATATAAAGGGTCACAACGGAAGTGACTACTACCCTACTCCAACGCCATAGACAGCGATGATGATTCGATTTAATCGATAACCTTTTACTATTCTCCGACATATAGATACTTTATAACTTATATTGAGACAAGGCTACTTTTTATCCCGGAAAAATTCAGAGTTCCTGCGGGTTAATAACAAAATTTGTTTACTTTCGTAAGCGGATGAATATTTTTATTTAGAAATAATATATTGAAAATTAAATGTGTTTTAATAAATCTAAGTATACGTTAGAAATAGCATCCGTGCGAAGCCGGGGAGCGGGTTCGGGTTACTTACATCGTTTCTAACTCAAAAACTCCTAGACCGATTTTGATGAAATTTGGTACAAAGGTACAGTAGAGCTTGAGAAATGACATAGGCTACCTTTTATCTCGAAAAAAAAAGGCTTAAAGGGAATCAAATAGAGAATAAAGTTTTGTATAGGAGTTCGTTATATATTATATACCTACAGAAAAATATGTTGAAAATTAAAACTAAGTAACAAGTTGCCCTTGGACGAAGTAAAGTTGATTTAAAGTTTATAGTATTAGTAAGATTGATTTAAGGTGTCTCCAGTAAACGGGCCCTAAAATAGCAAATCAGGGCACATTCGTGGCTCAGGAAGGAAGTCTATTTATAACATAAGCATTTAATTTTAATTTTTTTTTAATAAAGCGATAATTTTCATAGCTGCTACGGTCATTGCGACGCAAAGTTCAACTAATCTTCAATGCTTTACTCACCTAGTTTATAGAACATCTGACAGATGTCGCTACTATTTTTATGTAGGTAAAAGTATATGTGATACTTATAAAGTTTAATAATAATAAAGGTGAATAGAGGAAAAATCTCGCTAAGAGAATCCGGGTCATGACCGGTTCCGCTTTAATCCGGTCCCACCCGCATATATCCGGTTAGTTTAACCCTAATCACTTAAACACTTATACGAGTATATCCATGAGATTTTGTCCACAAAACCCATACTTATATTTTTATACATCGATTTTCATTAATATTTTACTGCACTAACTATAGTACTCGGAGAAATGCACCGGATCAGTTCTCTGATAATGACGCGTCCCGGTCGCGCCGCATGTGGGCCAGACTAACCCTCTCTCGCTTCCATCTCATTAATGGATCTGGACTCCTGCTCACTGAAACCGTAGCATTTTTCTCTTCACTCCTCCTCCCCACTCTGTCTTCGAATGGCAACTCATTGAGAACACAAGATACACTCTCTTGTGTTATTGATGTCCATGGGCGACCATGGGGACGATAGTCAGTTCCCATCAGGTGTACCGTCTGCTCGTTTGCGTTTGTTTAAAAATGTAAAACAATGAGAAAGAGAAAGTGAAGGGGTATGTTAAAAACATTAAGAGGAGTGTGATGTTGAATGAACTATTGGGTAAACGTAACTTACAATTACGACAGGAACCTAAACCCTTGGACTTTTGATCGAGTGGTAGGCTTAAGGACGTCCTGTATTCACTTTAAATACTCGCTTTCACTGTTCAGGTTCTCTGTTTAAATCTACGGTTTAACCTAAGCCTAACTTACGCGCCGACATACTTATTTCAGTATCTGAGGCAACCCAGGTGTAGGTTTTTTTGATTGTAAAAACTCTCAACTACACTATTCGATCTCGTTATCCAACACTATCTAAGTAAACATATCAAAGACTCGCGTGATCAAAGATCTTTAGATGTTTACTTTGTGAAATCACTTGATAAAAAGGCTTAAATCTATCAATATTGGTACTCATCAAAAAAATAACATGTACAATAATGCCAAGTCTCATAACGCAGTTCTGCCATAAACAGATGTAAAATCGAATGTAAGGCAGGTTGATTAATTCAGTACCTTCCTAAGTATGGGAGCAGCTATCCAAAAACTTTGTCATCATTGTCATTTTATAGAAACCATATCAATATTACATTTTATAATTTCATTAATAAATAAAATGGCTATCGGATTCGGAATGTCAGTTTTCATTGCTTTAAAGGCTGAACAATAATTGTGTACGAAACTTGGAGTTTAAATGTCTGCTAGAATTTTGTTAAAAATTTTAGCTTTTAGTTTTTTTCACAACGAAGTCATAAGTTCGTTAATGTTTTGATACGATACAAAGTTCTGTACTTATAAGTCAAAATAATCTCTGTAAAGAGATTCACAGCAAATTGTATCGAAAAAGTCAATAAATTCAGTAGCAATAAAGAAAAATAATGTGCTTGACGAGGGTAAAAAGAAACTAAATAGAATTGGTCCCCGGTAGAGGGTGTCCCCGCCAAGTCGAGAAAAATTGCGTCGTGCCTTTTTACTCGACTTGGCGGGGACACCTCCGTGCCCGAGAATAGTCTACAAAGTATATTTGAAATAAAATAAAAGAAATATTGGATGTAATATTTTCAAGGTTTGACGACCTTTCCTTTGTCTCGCCTTTGTATTGTGACTCAGTCAATTTGTCCGTCCATATCTCCTCGTAACATTCGCTTAATTAATCAAACTGATTAGGATACAAGGACCAATTCTATTTAGTTTCTTTCTACCCTCGTCAAGCACACTGTTTTTCTTTATTGCTACTGATTTTGTTGACTTTTTCTATACAATTTGCTGTGAATTTCTTTATAGAGATTATTTTGACTTATAAGTACAGAACTTTGTATCGGATACAGAAAATATATAAATTAGTGTACAACAATATATATGAACATGCATATAAGACATGAATTCGAGCAGTGTCTGGGGCTTGTGACACTGATGCAGACGAAAGATTCTTTAAAGTGAGTATTGACTTGATTGTGAAGTGTAACTCTTTAGACTTTAGAGGATCAAATATTATCTCTGTCACCTTCACTCCATGTTTACTACGATAGACAATATTCACTCTAAGAAATTACTAGTCGAACTGCGTCTAATCTTTCTGAATAAAGGTTATGAGATATGTCTTTAAAAAAACCAACTACATTTAAATTTTGGTAAAATAACATTACGTGTAAAATTCTTCGTGAAATGTCTTCCTTCACGAAGTAAATTTTAAATATAAATTTATCACGTTGAAACTCACGAGATGTTAACCTAGATTTAAATCTAGCCAGCTAAGGATTCACATTTGCATCCATCCATCTTAGCTCAAACTAAATCTTCAATTTGTTTGTAAATCAGGGTGTCAAATATCGTATTAAAATATCATGCTAAAATTCTTCTTTTTAACCCCCGACGCTACAACGACGGAGTGTTATAAGTTTGACCTGTGTGTCTGTTTGTGGCATCGTAGCGTCTAAGATTATGGACCAATTGTCATGAATTTTTTTAGTTTGAAAGGTAATTTAATTGAGATGGTTCTAAGCCACGTATTGTGAAGATCTGTTCAGCCGTTTGAAGACTATCAGCTCATTTCTAACTTGAAAGCTGCCTCAGAATATTAATATATTGACAATTATAACAATCTTGTAACCATGGTAACACACTGACATTGCTTACACTGAGTACAAGTAAAACGGTATTTTACGATACCTTTCTTTCGATATCAAATATCGAATAGAATCGAGTACTAAGCCTTTTAAGTGTACTGGTGGTTAAGTTTAGTCTATACGCAGACCTACAATGTGACGGCTTGACTAGAATATCCTCCTGGGGTTATACTTAGTCAGACCTTCAGAGTTACTCTTAGAATACTCGTGATGTAATCCAACATTATTCAGTCGTGACGGCGTATTTATTTTTCAACGTTACGGTGCGTTACAAGGGCGGGAGGGGGTTACGTAACATTTTTTTTATTTAAAAATAAACTAGGGAATTAGAATCTTCCAAATCGGCAACCCTTTTCGTTTATGTTTTACCGGGAAATCCCTCGATTGTACTGTACGTTACTTTTATTTTGGTTTCCTAAGTTGGCTACCCTTTCGTTTATTTTTCGGGGAATCCCTCTACTGCAAACGTAATTAATACAATAAAGACATTATACTTTGTTCTACATCATTGTGACCTTAATGGTCACTTAAATGTTACGTAACGTTTAGGGGGGAGGGTAAAGAAAAACGTTACGATGCGTTACAGGGGGGGGGGGGGATGTAAATTCTTCAAAAATTGCGTTACGTAATACTTGAACTCTCCCAAAGTGAATATGCTACCAACATCAAGTAAAAATGCTACTCATATCAATTCTACCAATATCAAAAAACAGGATGCTACTCAAATTATAAGTGTTGCCATCGTCATAATTAACAGTACGTAACAGTATAGACATGTATATCATTTTTTTAAAAGTTTTTTTTTTAATTTTATTTTTAAAAGTTTATTGGAGAAAAGGTGATTGAGTGAGTGAGTTAATGCTATATGAAGTACTATTGTGTGAGTTGGTACGTGAATGTCTTGCACACTTTTCAATTGACTATGCTAGTGACGTAATAAAATTAACTTAATTCCATCTGGATGTGTTATACATTCTTTTTAATGTTTGTTACCTTAAAAGGGAAAAAGGAACTCTTATAGAAACATCTCGCCTTCAAGACCCTTTTTCTCAGAAACGCGTGAAAGGCAGAAGAAGTAATAACAAATATATTTATGCTTTCAGCTTGGAGCTGCGAAAAAATCAAACTTCTAAATGGACGCAATCAAAAGATTTTGTATATTTTGATATTAGCATATGAATTTTAATGTATTGTTATCAAAGAATCATGAAATTTGGTAGGAAGATGTTACGTGAGTCCCAGTCGAATATTTTAATAATCTGCGAGTTTAGTTATGTAGCAAATTATATTATTTCTATAGAAATGTCAAGACTTCCTGTAGAAACTAGAAACGTGGTATGTATTCACAAATGCAAATGTAACAAGTCCGAGTAGTTAATTAGCGTGTTAGTGCTTACTGCTTAGTACTGTAATTGTATAACTCTGTGTATCTTCATTTTGAATTTGTGTTTCAGTCTTATATTAGAATACGAGTAGGTATGTCGCTGTTCTAACTATCTTAATCTAGTCGACAAGTGCTTTTTAGGTCAAAACTTTTTCGTATTCTCCGAATATTATGTTTGGTGTGTCATTCGATTTTGAATGGCATGTAAATTGTTTTTGTGTAAATTCCTAGCCGCTCGCAAAATTGCAAGAATTATAAACAACTAAGGGGAAAAAAAGATTTATAATATTTATACCTTAAGTAATCAAAAAATGTTTTTGTGTACTGCTAGTCCTTTTAGACGAAGTCTTAGGTAGTAGCTTGTATAAATATATATCATAGAAAGCCCGCATATCATCAGATTATTCTGATTGCAATTCCGTCTCCATCTCGGCTCGCATCCCATTTAATTTAATATAAGATTACTTTACTATAATATAGTTTAGTATTTCCTTATTATTATACTACTAGGACTAGTTGGCCAGCCCTCGCTTCACTTCGATTCTACTATATTCTATTGTAACATTATGCCTGACAATAAAACACCAAAGTAAGTAAGTGGAGGTCGCGTAAGTCTGGGTATAATTTTGCATATAATACCTACATATAAATTATTCTTTAATAGGAATTGAATCTCAGAATAATAGATTTTAGATTAAAAAAGGTTTAATAAAATCTAAAATCACACAAATGATTTTGATGTAAAATGCTTATAAAATCTGATAAACGGTATTTGGACGACTCAAGTATTTTTTTTGTATCGCAAAATTTTGTCGAGCAGACAGTCAGACCTGATGAAAAGTGGCCACCGTCGTCCATGGACATCGGCATAACTAAAGAGTATCTCTTTTGATTTGCCGATGCGTTGCTTCCTCGAAGATAGAGCGAGGAGGGGTAGAAAAGAGAAGAATGGAATGGGAATTTGTATGGGATAAGGAAATCGGGAGTTGACTGATGCTTAAATAATAGACGAATCTACGAGATTTGAAAATCACGTAACTCTGGATTCACGTTAGTCAGGGTGCTGATAAATACAGTAATACCCCGAATTACGCAACCAGTCGACTAAAATAAAACTAGTGTCATTATTGAAGTATCTCTGCACGAATTGTTGTAAAAAGTATACCTGTTTTATTCTACAAAAAATCACTTTATTTTCTACTCAATTCTGCTTGCTATTAAAATTCTAGTTATGATTGGTTTATTTTGACTCTAATAAATTTTATTTGAACCAAGTACTTTAAGTATAGAAAGAGCAGCTGAATAAAGTTTTATCGTGATATATAGTTTAAAAAAGAGATACGCGTTTATTTATAATTAGGACAAAGATAAAAGTTCAAGTATATGCTAAAGTAATGCTTTATTTTAGTTATGAACACAAAGAGAGGATAGAAGAGATTCATATTTTCTAGGATAAACGAAAGTAATAAAAAGAGAATTTCAATTGGAGTCTGAAAAGCCAACAAAATGGAAACCAGAATATTTATTTTATACTCATAACATAAAATAGTCTTTTTATAAACATGTTCAGGTTGTATAACGAACATAAAAGGAATCGAGTACCTATTACGCTCAATGGGTTCACTCATTTTATATAGTAGTTCCACGTTTACGTTCATACTTGAAAAGAGGGTTTAGGATGTTTTATTGATTTTTAATAACAAATATTTTTATGCTATTAATATTATTAATTTGAGAGATAAGTCGTGGCTCACTCCTGACACAAGTATTTTAGCTTCCTAGGAGGGTAAAGAGAATACTAGTAGTATGTGATCCATACTGCTAGTAACCTTTTTTTTTTTTAAAAAAACTTGAAGATATTTGAATGAAACTAACACATATTTAATATTATAAATGTAAATTTGGATGTATAGATGTTTGTTACTCAATCAATATTATAAATGTTAATTTGGATGTATAGATGTTTGTTACTCAATCAATAATATAAATGTAAATTTGGATGTATAGATGTTTGTTACTCTATCAATATTATAAATGTAAATTTGGATGTATAGATGTTTGTTACTCAATCAATATTATAAATGTTAATTTGGATGTATAGATGTTTGTTACTCAATCAATAATATAAATGTAAATTTGGATGTATAGATGTTTGTTACTCTATCAATATTATAAATATAAATTTGGATGTATAGATGTTTGTTACTCAATCAATATTATAAATGTAAATTTGGATGTATAGATGTTTGTTACTCTATCAATATTATAAATGTAAATTTGGATGTATAGATGTTTGTTACTCAATCAATATTATAAATGTTAATTTGGATGTATAGATGTTTGTTACTCAATCAATAATATAAATGTAAATTTGGATGTATAGATGTTTGTTACTCTATCAATATTATAAATGTAAATTTGGATGTATAGATGTTTGTTACTCAATCAATATTATAAATGTTAATTTGGATGTATAGATGTTTGTTACTCAATCAATAATATAAATGTAAATTTGGATGTATAGATGTTTGTTACTCTATCAATATTATAAATATAAATTTGGATGTATAGATGTTTGTTACTCAATCAATAATATAAATGTAAATTTGGATGTATAGATGTTTGTTACTCTATCAATATTATAAATGTAAATTTGGATGTATAGATGTTTGTTACTCAATCAATATTATAAATGTTAATTTGGATGTATAGATGTTTGTTACTCAATCAATAATATAAATGTAAATTTGGATGTATAGATGTTTGTTACTCTATCAATATTATAAATATAAATTTGGATGTATAGATGTTTGTTACTCTATCAATATTATAAATGTAAATTTGGATGTATAGATGTTTGTTACTCAATCAATATTATAAATGTTAATTTGGATGTATAGATGTTTGTTACTCTATCAATATTATAAATGTAAATTTGGATGTATAGATGTTTGTTACTCAATCAATATTATAAATGTTAATTTGGATGTATAGATGTTTGTTACTCAATCAATAATATAAATGTTAATTTGGATGTATAGATGTTTGTTACTCAATCAATATTATAAATGTTAATTTGGATGTATAGATGTTTGTTACTCAATCAATATTATAAATGTAAATTTGGATGTATAGATGTTTGTTACTCAATCAATATTATAAATGTAAATTTGGATGTATAGATGTTTGTTACTCAATCAATATTATAAATGTAAATTTGGATGTATAGATGTTTGTTACTCAATCAATATTATAAATGTAAATTTGGATGTATAAATGTTTGTTACTCTATCAATATTATAAATGTAAATTTGGATGTATAGATGTTTGTTACTCAATCAATATTATAAATGTTAATTTGGATGTATAGATGTTTGTTACTCAATCAATAATATAAATGTAAATTTGGATGTATAGATGTTTGTTACTCAATCAATATTATAAATGTTAATTTGGATGTATAGATGTTTGTTACTCAATCAATATTATAAATGTAAATTTGGATGTATAGATGTTTGTTACTCTATCAATATTATAAATGTAAATTTGGATGTATAGATGTTTGTTACTCAATCAATATTATAAATGTTAATTTGGATGTATAGATGTTTGTTACTCAATCAATAATATAAATGTAAATTTGGATGTATAGATGTTTGTTACTCAATCAATATTATAAATGTTAATTTGGATGTATAGATGTTTGTTACTCAATCAATATTATAAATGTAAATTTGGATGTATAGATGTTTGTTACTCAATCAATATTATAAATATAAATTTGGATGTATAGATGTTTGTTACTCTATCAATATTATAAATGTAAATTTGGATGTATAGATGTTTGTTACTCAATCAATATTATAAATGTAAATTTGGATGTATAGATGTTTGTTACTCAATCAATATTATAAATGTAAATTTGGATGTATAGATGTTTGTTACTCAATCAATATTATAAATGTAAATTTGGATGTATAGATGTTTGTTACTCAATCAATATTATAAATGTAAATTTGGATGTATAGATGTTTGTTACTCAATCAATATTATAAATGTAAATTTGGATGTTTAGATGTTTGTTACTCAATCAATATTATAAATGTAAATTTGGATGTATAGATGTTTGTTACTCAATCAATATTATAAATGTAAATTTGGATGTATAGATGTTTGTTACTCTATCAATATTATAAATGTAAATTTGGATGTATAGATGTTTGTTACTCAATCAATATTATAAATGTTAATTTGGATGTATAGATGTTTGTTACTCAATCAATAATATAAATGTAAATTTGGATGTATAGATGTTTGTTACTCAATCAATATTATAAATGTTAATTTGGATGTATAGATGTTTGTTACTCAATCAATATTATAAATGTAAATTTGGATGTTTAGATGTTTGTTACTCAATCAATATTATAAATGTAAATTTGGATGTTAAGATGTTTGTTACTCAATCACACAATAACGAATAAACGCAGTACAATTAAATTTGCCACACAGAACCTTAATAACCTGGATTATCCCGGAAAAAATAATAATTCCTATTGGATTATATTAAATTGTTTTTTTAAACGCCTGAATATTTTGTAGTATTAGTAAGATTAAATGCTTTTGTTATGTCTGAATACTAAATAGAATTCTTAGTGCAGTTCGTCTAGTAATTTGTAATCTAATTCCACACATAGGCTACTTTTTATCCCGACAAGGACCTCCTGTAGGATAAAAAGAGCTCTTACGTCTAAATTAATTTCGGCAATTTTTAGTATAGTTTGGTATATGGGAGCTAAGTTTATGGGAGCTATACTGCGCAGTTACACTTAAGAACAACATAACATATAATCTAGATGGAAGCCGAGCAGTGCCTGGGGCTTGAGACCCAGGCGCGGGTTTAAAGACTTCTTTTACTATGCAAAAACTCTCACCTCAACCGCTCGACCTCGCTACTATATATTAAAATAATAAAGTACATTACTTACATGCTCCTCGATAACGGAGGCCTAAGACCACACTATAATACTAACTTCCATGTACACTGCGCGAAAACACCAGAGAGAAAATGACGTGTAGACAATATATGACTTTTAGTGCGATAGATTAGAGTAGTGTTTCTGGTGTTATCGTGTTAAGGTCACCCTTCCTGAGGTTCACGTAAGTTTACTTTATTATCTACTAGCTGCGCCCTGTGGTTTCACCCGCTATATTTTGGATAATTCACACTATATCATTATAAATTATAGCCTATGTGTTATTCTGATGTGCAAGCTATATTATTGTAAAGTTTCATCAAAATCCATTCAGTAGTTTTTGCGTGAATGAGTAACAAACATACATACATGCATATATTCTTACAAACTTTCGTGTTTATAATATTAGTATAGTAGGATTGTGGTTGGCGAGTGGTGGAGGTGCGAGTTAATATATTTTAAAATAGCTCTTTAAACGTGTTCGTGGGTCACAAGCCCCAGGCACGATCGACTTCTAACTAGATTGTTAATATTGTCGTTTTGAGTGCGCAATATAGCTCCTATACTCCTAGCACAGATTTTCTTTAGTTGTTAGAATAGAATATAGAAATAAAACATTTAAGATTTTGAGAGAAAATTTGAAAATAAGTTTCTTTTTGCTTCATAAGTAGTTTTGGCATCTCGTGTGTCAGAAAAATTTAGTTTAATAAATTGTTATTTTGTACTCTATTTAAGATATAGTTTTATATGAAGGTATAACGATTTTCCAATGCTGTAAAAGACAGCTTTGATCAACACATCAAAGTGGAGTTAAAGGACCTTCACTTTATTTGTTACCCTTAGCTGACCTCTTATATATACGACACATTAATTCAATTTATATAACGTTTTGTGAAGTGCGTGAAAAATTCAGAAAACTTGTTAATATTATTTAAAGAAGAAATGTCTATACTAATATATAAAGCTGAAGAGTTTGTTTGCTTAAATGCGCTAATCTCAGGATCTACTGATCTGATTTGAAAAATTCTTTTAGTGTTATATAGTCCATTTATCAAGGAAGGCTATAGGCTATATATCATCACGCTACGACCCATAGGAGCTAAGCACCATGTGGAAGAAATTGCGTGAGTCGGCAAGTATAAATATAACTTTATTAAAATCACATCTACTTATTACAAAAACTTGTCTTAGAAACGTATTACACTTTATCTATTATATTAGTAATAGAATGTGAGAAATAACAGATAACATCTGATATATAAAAAAAAAAAAAAAAATAAAAAATATTTCTTCGATCTATAAAATTGAATTTCAAAAACCAGGCATGAATTGACAAAATTTTTATTATAATATTTATTTTTATTTTATTGAAAATTTTATTATTAATATTTTATTAATTACGAACTTACATAATTATTTTAAATTAGTGAGCCGCTTTGCTTTGCTACAGTTTTAATAATATTATGATTTCATTCCCTTATCCCTATTCCTACGAATATGTCGTATCATTTATATCAATAAAAATATTGCAACATCGATGTATTTTAGGATTTATTGTTAAATGTATATTTAAGTTTTTAAACCAATATTTACCAATATTAACTATAAAAATCTCGTGTGTTTATTATCGAACTCCTCCAAAAATGCTTGACCGATTTTTAAGATTTTTAAAGTGACTTCTTTAGCCGTAAAAAATGTTAAACTCGCGTCAGGACACGTGACCTGGTCGAAAATTCGTAAGACGCCGCTTGCACGCTTAATTAGTAGCACGTTTCATACAAAACTGAATTTAAATTTGTGTACGAAAGCGCAATAGATGAATATTGAACCACATAAATTATAGTTACTTTTACACTGATAAATAAAGCATTTCCAACAACAATTCAAAAAACCCGTTTTTTAGGTCTAAGAATTGTGGTCGTAAGATATTTTTTATACCCTTAGGTGATAAGGGTGGTCAGGGTGGTCCACTACAAATAATTTATAAGGTAAAACAACGTTTGCCGGTTCTACTTGTATCTATATATTTCCTATTTGCTTTTGAAATATTCGTTCTCTATATTTTAGATAATTAAAATGGATGGGTTGAAATGGAAAAAATCCTTTTTGTAGACGGTAAAAAGAGATTAAAAATGTATACGAATATCTAGATATTTCCAAGTCATATTCACCTCGCATAGCTTTCCGCATTAAAAATGCAGCAAAACAGCGGTGGAGAGGGAATGAAATATATTTGTTTAAAAGCTTATTTTAATTAGTCTAGAGTGTAACTGGGGACAGGGGACTGACTATGAAATTAATTAAGAAATTGCACTCGACCAACAGATTAGACTATTAGATTAATTTATATTAGATTGAAAACTTAAGGCTGATGGCATTTTACTTCGATATTTACAGAACACAATACTTTGTGGTTCAATTAAACCAATTGATATCTATATATGAACTGAAGTGTCGCGATCATACTCGAAAGACGCCTGGGAGTTGAAGACCAGTAGAAGTTTATTTACACGTCGGGAACGCGTAAACGATTGTAGAATATGGCGATCAAGTAAAATAACGATCACTTCCGTAGTTTTGACAGCCTCTGATTGGCTAGCATTCTCTATTGGTTGATTTACTTTGCCTTGCGCCTTTATCTGTATTTTTGCTAACTCTTCCTGAACAACATCATCACCGTCAGTTGTCAACGTAATTTTTTACAGAGTGTTATAAATTTTGTAATGTAATAAATTGAGAATTGTTGAAATGCTTTTTACTATTAATTTACTAATAAATAAAAATACTAGCTCACCTGTTCTCGGTTTGTTTGACATAATATAACTCTTCATATATCGATTTATTAATACTTATCTACCCAGGAATGTCAGAAGTTTAATAAATACGCAAAAAGGGTAAAGATTTTTTGTCTCCCATATAATTTTTGGCTTTTCGTTTTACCCCGATAAAATTATCAAAATCAAATCTGTAATTTCAACAAACCTTACTTATTTATAATAATAGTACAGTTATTTAATTGACACAGGACGTCAGTATGTATTTACTAAACAAGCGTTGTCAGTAGCTTCATTAGGCTTTGTAGGATCGGTGCCGCCCAACGCTTAATTAATTCTAAATCCGCTAAATGACATTTTCATTGCATTTACTACAGCAGTAAATAGATTTCAGTTGCATAGTCATTTATTTATACACCTACTAATCGATCCGTCCTATGTTTGCTGGGCTAAAACATTTTGAAATGACAATAATTCCCGATTCAGATAAAACAAAGACTATATTTTAAGTTGCAGCAATACATCTTTGTAAATTGTATCTAATGTTATGTAGTATTTTGTACGTGATGCACATACATACATACAGATAAACAGACAAACATACAAATAAAGAAAATTTAATGTAGAGGATATTGAGAATTTCACAAAATATTTCCACTGTAAAGACATCGGTAAGTTACAATTTTGTTATATATATATCCCACAGGAACTGTGCTTCATCCCAGAATGAAGAGTATCCTATTTTTTAATCTAATGTATAAATTATTTATATGCTAAACTTCATTGTAATAGATTCAGCCCTTTAAGCATTAGGACCCTACAAACATGTACATCTCTATATTTGTTTTATAGATACATTTACATAAATTGTAAGTGATACAGAAAAATAAAAAATATTTTTTTTGGAACCACGCTTTAAAGTTACTTTTATGAGATAAAATAGGCCTTGTAAAATATGAGTCCCTACAATTAATTTTTAGGGAGTCCACATCGCACTTTTCGATTTTCCAGTCAAATTACATAAGAAAAATTGTTTTTTGTTTTTCAGGTTTTTACATCTAATAAACAATACGTTGTACAGTAAATGCCTTAAAGTATTTGTAGAGAATTGAACGCTCTATAAAAAAAGTTTGTAGTATTTTTTTGATAACTCAACTCGGAGACAAGTTATGTGAGGTTTGAGGACTTAAGAAGCTAAATGAAATGAAATTTTAGTTCGTATTCAGCTCCTTAAACTAAAATATCTAGGATATTTTTTGACATACAGCTAAATTGATGTTGGATTTGACTTTGACCTTACATAACTTTTGAGTCCAGTTGAGTGACTTAAACAGAATAGTTATAACAAGTATAACACAATTCAGTTTTCTTAAATTTCTTCTATGTACAGTAATGTACCTATATCTCTATACATAATAAATACAAACGGCTAATACACAATGGCATTAATTCATATAGATAAAATATAATATAAAGAATCCCTATATAATAAAATACAACAAAAACATTTTTATCCTACAATTGTTAAATCCAAACAACCTTTCCCCGAATAACTTCAGATAAAGATGTGCTGCCGCAAATCGCAATCTCATTTATTATTACTCGGCTTATACGGGTTACTTATATGAAAAGAAACATGAAGATAAAAGTAAAATAAATATATTTGTTTAGAACTTTACGTTTAGACTCTTTATCATTGACTGGTATTCAAACAAATATTACGAAAAAATTGTGCCTACGCCAAGACGAGAGCATCCACCTCGCACTGTCAAAAAGTTATCAGATCTCATGCAGAGCCAAGCTTCTAACTACACGCCCTCTACCCTAACTTCACAAACTTTACACTTTCGACAATATATTTTTTTTCATTTATCATTATCATTTATCATTTTTTCTTCTTTTTTTTTGGGGTATATTTCTTGCACAACAGAGGTGTTTTTTTTCATCTTTGTCTTTTCTTTTTCTTCGTTAGTTTACTGTTCATATGTTCACTGAATTTGTATATCATCAGTGAGTCAGTGACAAAACACTATTGACATTATACCCCGAGAATTTCGTTTATTTGGTATAATCTAAAACCGAGTTAAAAAAACGACGAAGTGCTTAAAGAAAAGGAACTCTTGCGATTCACTTGACTTAACTTGGCAGTGGAACTGCTATGCCCCCAGATTATTTAGTTTGTTTGACTTATTTTTTAATTTTTAAGCTACATAATTCAATTAAAAACAGAATGGGTTACAGAACCTTAAAATAGTAGAAAAATTAAATAAATTATAATTTTTTTTTCACTTAGCTCATGAAGACGATCGCGATCTAACTAAAGTGGAATTAGATCCCTTTTTCATTTTGGATCGTTTTTTCTAAAGCTGAATGAGTACACAGTATTATAGGGGCTTAATATTCAATATATTTTACAAACTTGAAACAGAATATATTTCCCTTTTTCGCTGACATGATACGTCAAATCATTTTAATTTATAATTAATTTTATAACACAGAAGAGTAGAATGATTGATGTTACGATGATTTTGCACGAAACATGGAACATTAGTGAATACCTAAGTACTACTGCTTATGATGTATAAAATATTCCCAGTGAAATATTACGCTTATGTAAGGAACATATCTTTGGACAATGTTGCTAATAATTAAGAAGAAAATGATAAATGATCAGTAAATATGGAGCTGGAGTATCTCTATTTGCTCTGGTATAATCTTATATGGAAGGATAAATTTGAACGTTTAGTATTTTATGGGCAGAGGTGTAGGAAATGGACCACATGGCTCATAATCTTTGCGATGGAATGTGTAGCTCATTGTATAAATATACCAGAATATTTCGGTGACTATAATGACGACCACGAGCGCTCTTCCAAGAGCAAAACAAACCAGAAGCTAAGGCTATCTAACAATGACAACAATTTTTCATCACAAAAGTTGTAATTACAGCATAAAAATCATGAGAGTACCTAAAATATAATTAAATATCTCATACAATTATTTGCCTCCAGAATTAACAGAACCCCTTTGATTCAAAAGATTCCCCTTTGGTACATGAGATAGTAGTAAGTATTTTAGTTTAGTTTATTTAATTTTCTTTTAATTTCGTTACTTTATATATTTTACTTGTAAGAAACATTACTAGAAACTGTTTTTGATTATTTTTTTCTGTAACTACTTTTATTTATAAATTTATTTAATTACTTTTAATTAAATAAGGTCCTTAGGACATAATTGTAAAATATAATTTAGAGGAGGAAACTGGCGTCTGCAACACAGTTTTCACTAGCGCAGATGCCAGGGTAATCTGTTTATTTAAGCTTTCTTTTATGTCCAATAAAGTTTATATTTTTAAAAAAAAAAAAAAAAGGTCCACTCTTCCACTTGATAATCAGCAGGTAATTAAGAGCGTATATCGCAAAGTATTCAGACCATGTAACCGATATGTACGGAACGCTCCGAGTACAAAACGCTTGCAAAAGCATGCAGTCAATTAGAATCAGCTTAAAATATCAACACAAACCAAAACCTACTTTAACTCTAAGTATATAAGGTTGAAAATGTGTATGTGAAAATGAGTGGAAGTTTCATTAAAATGTTCATTTCCTTTACGTCGCATAAACGGCAATTCGTCCAGCTGAAACGAGCGACATCCAGATTGAAATATCGTGTGTTTACTCTGCTTGTGTACATGATTTAACGGTAATTCGAATGCTGTTTACTTACTTAATCGGTAAATTATAGCAACACTGTTGATAACCTTTAGATGGGTTGTAAGCTGTAGATATACTTATAGATTTGTGTAAGTGATTATTACCTTAGTATGGGAGCTATACTGCGTAGTAACACTCAAACGATTATATTAACAAGTAATCTAGATAGAAGCCGAGTTGTGCCTGGGGATTGAGACCCAGGAGAGGGTTTAAAGACGTCTTTTATAACCTTAAACTTTCACCTTCATATCTCGACCACGCTACAAAATTATAAAATAATAAAGTATATTACTCACACGCTCCTTGATAACGGAAGCCTAGCTCCACGCCACCAAACAACTCTACACTATTAGTCTCACTACTTTAATATGGGTAGTATTTAACTACAAATCAAAAAATCTTTCTTTTGTATTAAAAAAAATCCGAATCGTAATCAAAATCACTGATGGCACAGCAAAATGTTTATCTCAAAATATTATAATCTAAACAACAATTTATGTATATGGCTCATTGCTATTTATTTAAAAGTGCAGTTTTTTTATGAATGCATATCTACTAATTACTAGTGCACAATAAATCTATTATGTATTTTTTTAAACTTATGTCCAATTTTTTATTGTACCCTGCAGTTTATATATTTATTTTATTTCTTACAGCGATAAAAGTTGTGTGTTTACATAATCGGTACCAAATCAGTAGCATTTTAAGATAGAACTGGGGACAGTCTATTATTGTCTAGCAAGTTTTGAAATGCTTATTGGGAAACATGTTGCAAAAATAGTTAAATTGTTACAAGTGTGAGTATTAGGTATGTACACTCGGGTAAATTTACTGTGCAATTATTATATTTTATATGAAAATCATATTTTTGCACATTAAACAACTTTTTTGTGGCGCAAACTAATTATTTTAGTACTAGTTTTATTAAGTAATTGGTTTATTTGCAGTGAAATAATTTATTTGATGTAAACATTATTTATTTGATAAACATAATTGATGGGCGATAAGTTCTTTGATGTGCATTTAAAAATATCCCCTTTAATATGTACTGCGCGATACTTGACAGACTAACTGAATCCAATCCGAACGAAAGTAACAAATAAAATGAATTACCCGCGATTACTAATTTATAAACAGTGTTGCTAACACATTACTGTGCAGTTTATATAATGATTGTTATTTAAAGAACCTCTTTTAAATAAATAAATGTAACCTTTAGGAAGGTTTTGGCATCTTTAGCTCACGCAGTATTAATTTTAAAACTATGCAAAATATTCTTTTAAACCATTCCTTTAAATAAGATGCAGAATGGCAGATCAGACCAGAATCAGGGAGCTGCTAGAAGCTAGTGATAGGAAAATAAATAAAAATATTTTAAAAATAATGTTAGAAGAATTGTTCCTAAGAAATTAGTATAAGATAGAAAAACGTAATTTTATTTCAAAAGTAAAATTGTTTATACATATGGGTCTTGCAAAATCGATAATTTTTTTACCTGATCCCCTTCGATTTCGCTAAAAATTTTCTATCTTTTTCTACCCCCCTAAAGATATTTTTCAGTCTTTCAGTCAGTCGTCTGTCGTCTGTATATGAATTGTCGTCACATCTTCAAATTGGAAGGGATCATAGCAGAATTAGTTGAAGTTTTTTTAGAGTAAAAAATAAAAAAAAAACTCTCGGACTTTGAGAAAATGACGGTTTTTTCGAAAAAAAACAAAATATTTCATACATCTGGGGTTCTGAAATTTTTTTTATATTTTTTGTTAAAACTAAATTTGAAAACAAAAATTAAAAAAATAATTCTCTAACGGTCACTATTTGAAAAAGTTCTAGCATTTGCAAAAAAAGCGGTATTTTTTTCAAAAATTCGTAACTTTTTTTGAGTCCGGAAAAAAAATTCTGAAAAATCTTTCGGGAGGTAGAAAAAGATAGAACATTTTTAGCGAAATCGAAGGGGGTCAGGTAAAAAATTTGTCGATTTGGCATGTAATGACCATATAAAATATTATTATGTTTCTTATCTTTATTAATTTTTTGTATGGTAAAATTGCATTGCTTACATTATTTGTTTTTGTTGTAGTAGTATTTGTGTTGTAGGAATTATTTATAAAGTTATAAATAGTAGATAACTAACATAAGTTTGTATATTCATTATTATATGTGATACATATATTTATTAATGGTAACGAGCGCTACGTCTACAAACTGTTTGCGCAGTTTGGCGTTGCTTATATTAAGAAAAAACTAAGTATTAAAAGTGCTATTAAACAAAGAATATGTGGATGTAAAATAAAGTTAAAAATTTTCTACTCCTATTAAGTTAAGCATATAAAAAAGTTTGGTGTGAGAATTTTCTAATAATAAAGAAAATCTTCTTTGGAACATTACAGCCAACTTTTCACTAAATCAGTAGTTTCTTAATTACAATATTAATAAAAGAAAAAGTTTCTCGACATACTCCGACCACAGTCCTCTACAAATAGTTACTTTTCTTTAAACTTTTATAACTTCAATTAAAGCTCTATTCATAGAGCTAATTAATTTGTTCAGTTGAAACGATAAAAAATACATTTATATATAATATTTTACATTAGTAACACAGGACAATAATAATACGCACTTAAAACGGAGGACCGAGTAACCGATATTAAAGACTGCTGGGAGACCCAGCATCGTGATACCACACTACAGCACAGCCACATAGATCTTTAGGCGAGCTCCGTTTGACAACTGGCTCAAGTCTATCAGAACAGAGGTTATGTACAGTCTTGGAATATAATAAAAAATACTACTTTCTTCCTACCTTCTTGTTTTGCTGATGCGTTGCACCCTCGAAGATAGAGTGGGGGGGGGGGGGGGGGGGAGCGAAGAAAAAAATGCTGCGGCTTAAGCGGATCTTAAGCAATAGCCGAAAGTCTACTAGATCCGCAGCATTAATGGGATGGGAGAGGGAGGGGATAAGTCTGGCCCACATGCAGCTCGCCCGGAACTTGTCTATGACACTTGGCGGTCGGATTCGCATGCGGATGGTCGGAAAACAATCGGGAAATAGATTTCCTACCACCAAGGGGGTGCTGGGTTAGTCGGCTTCTACGAGATGTTCTTCCAGCGGCAGAGAGGAATAGTATCCTAACCCGTCCCCTCACGGGGGTAACTTGTGATAGATTTGATATTTTTTTTAATAATGGATTTATCTTTTCATAAATTATTTTGTTTTTCCTCATGTTGCTTTCTTTTATAAAATTATTATTTAATGTGAATATAACCTAAGTTACCAAAATTTCCAAGTTTTGGAAAGTCAAACTCGTGACTGTCGCTAATGGCTTTTTGTGGGATATTTGTTCCCCCAGTTTACATTCACTTTGATTAAATTGTAATTATGAGATTCTATATACACAATACCACATGATAGAGCTAGTTATTAATGAAATAATGTGAGCCAATTAATAAAATTGAATACTGAAAGTCACACGCGCGCAAATTCACAATTATATATTATTTTATCTGTTCTGTTTTCTCACGGGGAATATCAATCTAATATTATACGAAGGATTACGTATATTGATGGATGTTTGTTACTTCTCGCAAAAATAAGTGAATGAATTGTGACAAAACATTAAAATATATTTGAAAAAAATTTTTAGGGTTCCGTACCTCAGAGGGAAAAAAGGAATATTATTTACACGATCATTTTGTTGTCTGTCTATCAAGATACGTTTTCTCAGAAGCTCGTGGAGATATCAAGTAAATAATTTCTTAGAATAGCCGGAAGTGTATAAACTAGATCCTGAATGTGGTTTATCTTATATTGGATGAACAAAAAGCAGCATCAGTATCTGTATTGAAGAACATATATCTCACATGAAACAAACGCAAAATAAATCTGCAGTATTTCTCCATACTAAATTTTGATATTTGCAACAGATTAAAATTAATATTGATCGTAATATTGACTATAAATTAGCTCTGTCAATTTCTACTTGCATGCAGTTTAGAAGAAGTGTATTTTTTATGGCCGTCTTTTTATACAATATACTACCTGAAACGATAAGAAGAAAAACGGACAACGTGGAATTTAAATTAGCACTAATAGCATTGCTACGCCAGAAATGCTAATATAATATTGATGATTTTAGCTAAATGTTATATAATCAAAATTTAATTTATATCTTATCATTGACATTAATGTTATAATTTGTTTAACCTTTTATTGTATAATACCTGTTTATGTTAATATTATTGTATAAATATTTCGCATGCCAGAGATGGCCAGATAAGACTTATATATTGTCATGTTTTCTTGCGAATAAATAATTTCATTTCAATAATTTCATTATATTTCATTTAAAACTTTTAGTGTGCTTCCCGATGTGAAACAATTACAGCACTTATATAGATAGTTCAATTCTCGAAGTCACGCCTCTCACCTACTACCTGACTAAATAGTAGGCAAGCAATGAGTCGTTTTGGAATGAACTATCTATTATAAATAATATATTGTAAACTATACATGATTGTATAAAAATGTTAAGACATTGAATTGACTTCCTTTTGTAAACGGTGTATTATTAAAGTCATGAATGTTGTATAGTTTACTTTAAAGAAGTTGTATCGACTTCCTTTGAACTACGTCACAATCACCCCACTTAGTGAGGGATTGGCAGAGGCGAACAAGAACGGGCATCGGGTTGGAAGCTGGTGCCTAGAACAGACATCCTAAGTCAAATTAGTATATTATAAAAATATATTTATGTAATAAATAAATATAATTAAAAAAATACTGCGGTTTCACTTCTGAAAAGATCTTATACTATAAAAGGGAATATTCGAAAATGTATTACTACAAAAATATTTTTTGCAATTGGGAAACCTGGCCATGATCGATGTCAATGAATGGGGGTTAAAGTTATCCGACAGCAAAGTTTTAAATTCAAATTATATTTATATACAGATCCCTAGTTGCTCGAGTTAGACTCGCACTTCAAAGATTTTTTTTAAAAATAAATAATTGATGAAAATAGACAAATTATAGTTATTTAAAGTGATACATAATATGATTTATGAATACCTAGATGTTTTTGTAACATACTCCAAACTCTTTATTATTAAAAATATTAAAAGCTTTTTTATATTTTGTAGCTAGTTTTTCTAATGTTATTGTAACACATTAGTAAAACACAAAGTATTCTGTATTAGTATTATTGATGTTTTTATTGAGCAAATTAAAAAAATGCTTCTTTAATTTGGTACACAGACATTATAATGAATCTGATATTTATTTTGTTTTGACGATTTCTTCTATGTTTTTTGTTTAATAAAAATATATAAATAAAATTAAATATGTTTGTTTATATATATAATGAGAAAAAAATATATACCGACTTGCTACTGATTTTATCAATGGCAAAGTTTTAAAATATTGTTTATACAATTTCATTTTAAAATCAAACTCTTTATTATAATGACAAATTTCATATTTACTATAGATAGTTCAATCTGTGACGATCCACAGCTCGCCCAATATTTTGACAGTAGTAGGTGAGCAGTTAGGACTACTTGAATTAAACTATCTATTTTCCTTTTCTACTCCTAATATTTTTTGAAGTTGGTTTGTCTCTCTTAATTAAATCGCAAAAATAAAAAAAGAGGGTAGAGAACTCTTAAATTGTACTTTTCACAACAAAAATATTTATATTCTGTAAAGGGTTTCAAATATATCTTTAGACTTTTATTAGAATTGTATTTCACGGGTGTATTTTTCAAGCCATATTGTATTTCAATAATGGGTACTCGAAGTTATGTATAACTTCAAGTACCCATTATTACATTTTCCGTACTTTAAAAGCGATGTAAAGTATATTCTGTAACTTGCCCTCGCTTCCCTTCTATATAAGTTAGGAACACCGTTAAGAACTTTACATTCGCTGGTAGTACTTTTTACTTTATTACAAGGCGAGCGTCCTGCCCCCGCTTCACTCCGGGTATTTAAAGCTATATTATAATTTATGTCCTCAATTTGTAATTCTATAATTGTGTAGTTTTTCATTATTTGAAAAAAAGAGAGAGTGAGACAAAGTTGTAAAAAGAAAAATGAAAAAAAAGCGACATATAATAACAGAGGGAGGGCAGAGCAAAAATAAAATTGATCATTCTGAACAGCTCGATAAAGATAAAAATTAAAGAGAGAAAAAAGATAGAGGATGAGAGAGAATGATACTATATAGGAGGAAGAGAGACGGAAATACTATAGACTTCCTCAGTGAAAGAATTTTTAAAATCGGATCTGTAGCAACAATACGGCCATACTCTATTAATTAAAAAATGTATATGGCAACACTACATGACCTTTGTCACTAACAAAATGTGTAGTTTTCTATCAGTGAAAGAATTTTTAAAATCGGATTAGTAGTTCCTGAGAAACCCTTCAATTTACAAAATGACCAGGTTATAGCACTTAAATGGCCATTTCTTTTTAATTAGAATATTTATGGCAACACCACATAGCCTGTGTTACCCGGAAAGGAAGTAGCGTCGTCCGCGTAGAATAACGATAATTCCATATAACTTTTCATCCCCCCTTTCAGCCCCTCACAACCCTTTTTTCACATTAAAAAGAAGCCTACATCCTTTTTAGGCTCTAGACTATCTGTATATCAAATTTAACTAAAATCGGTTCAGTAGTTTTGGCGTAAAAGCGCGACAGACAGACAGAGTTACTTTCGCATTTATAATATTAGTTAGGATTAGGATTGCCTATATTCTGATAGACTTGAGCAGCTCGCCTGGTGACCATTATGGCTGTGATGTGGTGTGGTATCGTGATGCTGGGTCTACATTACTAAAGTTAGTAATTATTGTCTTGTACGTCTTACTGTGTGGTATCGGTCTCATGTCGATAACATACTTTTTATTAAATTGTAACCCCCGATGTTTTAAGGATTCTAGGCAACTTCTCTCCTCCTCCTCAAGTGGAGACGTTTAAAATCTCTTCGTAAATATGTCGGAGTGAGAGGGTATTAAAACACAAAAGTGACATTCAATGGACTTTTGCGATCCATTACGATCTCTTACAATTATGACAATGAAGCAGTGACCTGGCCCCGTTTCCAAGGGGTAGGTATACAATGTAATGGTGTTACTTGACCATAATCAGACAGGCATAACACCAACAATATAACAGTACTATAACACTTCCACGAGCACCACTCCAAAGAGAATACTCGATGGATCGAGAATGGAAATATAAAAGGACGAAGCGGTGGTAGGAGCACCCTATACTAGGGATACTAGTAAATTAGTTAATTTGGAATCGCTGGGCAATCACAGGCCACCAAAAATCTTGACACCGCTTTAATAAAATAACATTAACTATAGATTATTTAATTTCCTAAAAAACGGGACCCTATTACTAAGACAGTTAAAATTTGACAAATGATATATTTCCGTTGCCCTTATAAAAATAAAATAGATATTTAAGGGGGATTCTCATATAACAAACGTGATTATATTGCCAAACATTAGTATGGAATCCTTCGTGTGCGAGTCCGACTCACACTTGGCTGGGTTTTCATTAAGCTCTTATTTATAATTTTCAGATTCCTTTGTACAAAATAGTCTACAAGTATAATTTCTAATAAGTTTTTAAGAAATTACTCATTTTGTCACGAAAACTGTTAAGTACAAATTTAAACCATTGCTTTAAAAATTACTTAAAATATTCTTCTCGTCTATTTTACTAAAGTTGATTTTGAAATATGCTCGAACTCAAAACAAGATCTTGAATAAACGTAAAGTTTCCAACAATTTTACTTCGATTGTGTAAAACTTTGTCGATATCTTATTTTATATTCTTTCTTATATTTTACAGTTGTTCTGTAAATGCGGATTCAGAGTTGGAAATATGGAGTAACTTTTTACCAATGTTTATAATGTTCTACAGTCATGAATAAAAAGAAATGTTAATGATTCAACGATACTTTACCCATTTAATACTTTCACCTACTCAACCTGAACTGCACTGATATTATAGTAGAAGTAATGTCGGGACGTTGTCCTCTTAATAAACATACATTTACCATACAGACAGACAGACAGACAGGAGACAAGAGACTATTTGCAGGAGCTGCATACATACAGGAGAGACTGTCCACGTTGTCCTGGAATCCGTGAACGTCATCACACCACGGGCAGAAATTTTCAAGAATATTCTAAGAAGCCTGCTAGGTTTCTAGGAAACTTCTGCGCTTCTGGAAGGAGCTGGGCTGGCTTATACTCGTATAGCTAGTCATCCTTGCACGCTCAATGGACCGAATTTTAGTTTAAGGTGTAGCATTAGGTATATATTTTTTTTAATTTAAAAAAAAGATATTTCATCAGTATCAGAATACAAAATACTTCGTTACTTAATATATAGTTGTAAACAGCCAAAAATAACATAAATGCGATTTATCGCTATTTTGTTTTTACCTTAGAAAACTTTTGAATAGGAAACGAATATTCTGGTTCTTTTAGATACACAGAATCAGGATTTATGAATTAAATCAGGCATCTTATTGAATTTAGCTATTATGTCACAAGAGATGAGATTTTGTAAATAAAGTAAAATAAGTTAACCACCGAAATTATAGTAAAAAGTTTCTATGGTAAAATATATCCATAAAATTATGTAATTTCCTCTAAACTGAATCCTATAATCTTTTCAATTTTCAAAAGGCTAGATTTCAGTTTGGAGGTAATCAAATGGAGTTCTCGTAAGAAATAATCATCGTTTCAAATGCAACAAACTTTATTCCCTGCAATTTTACTTCGATTTAAAGCAGCTAATGGTCCAAGTTTATTTATTTATTTAACACCAAATGGGTCACACACTAAATACATGCCATAAGAAACATTAAGGTACTATCATAAATTAGAAGTAACAACTTTTAAGCAAAAGAAAAGTTTAAAAATATTATACAATTGCTAAGAATTATAAGCTATTATCTTATACTAAAACTGAAATAATTAGCCGATTTAAATGAAATTTGGTATAAAGATAGTCTAAAGTCTGAGAAAGGACATTCTAATATCATGAATGCGATAGTAACTCTGTCGCGCTTTCACGCCAAAATCACTAAACCGATTTAAATGAAATTTGGTATAAATAAATATGACATTCAATGTTTTAAAAAGTTTTACCCTTAAGGGGTTAAATAATCAATAGGCAATAGGGGATGGTCGCGCTTTCACGCCAAAAGTACTGAACCGATTTAAATGAAATTTGGTATGCAGATATTCTAGAGCCTGAGAAAGGACATAGGCCACGTTTTATTGCGAAAAAAGGGTTGTAAAGGGTTGAAAGGGGTGGAACGAATGTTCTATCGATGTATCGTCATTTTTCGAGCTAGAAGCTTGAAATCTATGTTTTAGGCTGTTGATTCGATATAAATAAATCCTAACTAATATAATAAATGCGAGAATAACTCTGTCTGTCTGTCTGTCGCGCTATCACGCCAAAATTACTGAACCGATTTAAATGAAATTTGGTATACAGAAAAAAATTATATGGAAGTATCGCTATTCCACGCGGACGAAGTCGCGGGTACAGCTAGAACACTATAAAATAAATTTTACCAAATATATAAACTTTGGAATCAGTTTCAGGACGACTTAAGAGTAAGTAAGTTTTAAAAACATAAAGTACAAGATTTGTATAAGATTGGTGTAGTAGGGGAGCAAAGAAGGAGACATATTAAGGAAGAAGAGTAATGACAAAGTAAAAAAAGGTGAAAAATGATTAAAAAAGTAAGATAGAAAAAATTATTAAGTTTCTTTAAAAAGAAACGATCAGAAGAATAGAAAGCAGAATTTTAGAAAGAAGATCTCCTCGTATATGTTAATGATATGAACAAAGGAGGCTAATGACGATGAGGATAAAGTTGTAACTTTCTAGATTATGAGAGAAAAGGGTAAAGAAAAAAATCCCATTAAATAATTAGAGTCACAACCCAATAATGGCCCACTGCTGAATAGTGTCTCCTCCTCAGAGTCAGGAGGGTTTTAGGCTACAGTCCGTCACTCTGGCACAGTTTCGGTTGGCAGTTGCTACACCGTTAAAGCTAGTGATATTTAATTGCTTACACACATACCTCAGAAAAGTCAGAGGTATACCCAGGATCGAATTTGGAGCTCCCGAGTAAGACACCCATGACTGAACCTTTACTGGTGGGAAAATAGAAGACTAAAAAGGATAGTGAGAAGTAGTGAATTATTAAGAATAGCTCCCGTCTTATAACTTAAATCTAGAATCTACTCGTAAGTTCAAAGTCAACGCAACGTTAGTTACATGAGCGAGGATGCAATTGGACTCGAATGGATTGAACGGATTCTGTTTACTAATAGAAATGTTTTCTTGTTTATATTTACTTTAGCTCTATTATTCTGTATTTTATAAAGATTTCGATTGAGGAAATATATTTCGCAATTGTTACTGAAGCAGTTTTATTTACAGTCCATTTTGGCTTTGAATACTCTTCTTACAAAATCAGCTTCTTTTAAATCAAAATACCGTAAATATCGTATTGAATCCTGTATATTAAAATAATAAAATCTAAGTTACCAAGCCGCTTATTAAATTCATAGCACCATAAACTATATATATATACAAACTCACTTCTACAAAAAATAATCAATTAATGTTAGATATTTGGATACTGGCGTCCTCAGATAACAAGAGTTTATTTAGGTTTTTTATTAATTTATGATAAAATTATTAAGCTTTTTTCCTCTTAATAATATTAATACAAAACTATTTTTATTACAAATATTTAGTCACATAAATATTCTGCAAGACTTTAAATAATCGTTGTTTTGTATTCTATTTACCGCTTTATCATAATTCTTATTATATTCTATAATTTCTTTATCTAAAGTTATGTAAACTTCAATTTTATAAACATGATGTGTTAAAGTATTTAATTTGAAATGAAAATTTTGCATAGAATCAAATGGATCATAATTGGTTGTTTAAACACCTTTAACGTCGAGGATTGTGGGATTAATATGTAAATGAGGATAAATATGGCTGAATTTATATAATAAACAAGATTCCTCGGATGGTAAGCTTCTATTGTATTAAACAGTATTTTCTTATAACTACATAGTATATTTTCTTTTATATTAAAACAAAACTAATATTGCTTTATATTCTTCTCTCTTATCTTACTTATCCTACCAATTACAAGTAATATTATAAATGCGAAAGTATCTCTGTCTGTAAATTTGTTACGCTATCATGCCTAAACCACTGTACCGATTTTGATGAAATTTTCTCTAAAAAGGATGAAGGTTCGCGATTAAGGTAAAGGTATATCGAGATGTGTGACCTATTAAATCTTTGACAGTTAGTCATAAATATACGAAATATCTTGAAAATTAAAATGTAAAATAGAGCGAAGCTTGGGGTGGGTCGACTAGCATTTATATTTTAAATATGAAAGTTTGTATGTTTGTTAGTACAGAAACGCCTGAACAAATTTCAATATAATCAGGTTATGTAAGACTCACCGACGAGCAGGTCTCAATACCCACTAAACCTCCGTGGTTACCCTCCCAGTCATAGTGAAACGTTGCGGGAACGCTGAGCGCAAACGCCTCCTCGACCCGCACTAAAATGGGCCTGCGCGTCTCCCGAGAGGTGTCCCGGGTAACGGAGACATTCTCGGTTCCCCAGAGGCATCAGAAGGCGTGCGTATCTACGTCGTCTCCCGCCCGGTCGACCTCTACGGATCGGGTCAGATGAGGCATCAGCCTTCCGTGCCCGCTCCGCGACCTCATCGATTTCATCGATTCGCAGAAGGAAGCAACAGCTAACCAGCCCGCCTTATTCCCGAGCATGGCCACCACCACACTCAGAAGGGACTGGTTCCCGTCAATGGATGACACCAGGGCGTTGGGGCCCCCAAGCGGTGCACTCGGTCAAGGCGTGGTGCGACATAAATCTATAGCCGCCCCACACTCATGACAAGCCGGTGTTGGCTCCCTCCGAAACAACCGTGTCCGTTGAGTACCTGTGTCAGGCGATAGGTGAGAACACCGTGCCGCCTGCCGATCCAGTAAGCGAGGTGGGGACGACCGCCTCCACGGTCGCTTGACTAGCCGGGGGGAACCCCGGATAGATACTTTATAACCTGGATTAACATATAGGTAACTTTTTGTCTCGGTTAAATGTATAGTTCTTCCTGGATAATAATAAAACCTGTTTATTAAACGCCTAAATATTATGGATCGAAAAGTATTAGTTAAACCTCTTTTTTATACGAGGATAAATGGATTTATTCAGTGTCACTCTCACGACAAGGGTGCCTCTAATTCCTAGGCATATCTAAAATTGAAATCCTAAATTGCTTTTCAACTCGCTTCACTGTTGAATAATATGGATGCTGGATTAAACTACAGTTTTAATTGTTATTTTCTAAACTGCTCTGACCGTATTAAAAACTTTTTTATTTTATAGCGATTGCATGGTTTCTCTACTATAATATGCATGTACGAGCGGCCTGCCCACGCTTCGCTTCGGGTATTTAAAACATAATGGTAATCAAAATTCAAAATTTCCTCGCGATAATTGTGTTGAAATTGATAATTGTGAACATTGAAAAAAAAGAGGGAAGGAGAGAAAAGGATAAACATTAAGAGAACAGAAGATAGAGAGAAAGAAAGACAGTGGGTAAGGAGAGGACACAAAGTAAATTTGTATTAGTGAACAAATTTTCAAAATCAGATCAATGTAGATAATGCTAACACCCTCTTATGTCTACGACGCCTAGCTGTGGGCCATAGATGGGTTATGATGATGATGAATATAAACCTTCCTTTTTAATCACTCTGTCTATTAGTAAAAATCGCATTAATATCTGTTACGTGGTTTAACCGATATAAGCGTACAGACAGCGGGAAGGACTTTGTTTTATACCTACTATGTAAAGTTCATAGATTTAATACACATTATATTGGTTTCGTTACGTAGCACGTCTACGAATGCTACGTGGTTTTCGTAGCACTCGTAGACGTGACGTGCTAAAATACGTATGATTTTATATGATATTCTAATAATATTAAAGTTAGCAACACTATTGATAATTTTTATTTAAACAATACTTACTGTCTCTACCATATATGACATCTCGATAGATATGAGGCAATATGTCAGGTGATTTCGCGCAGTTAACATCGTACATAGTCCTTTTTGAGGATCACGATTTAATCAATGACGTCAAGCTCTAGAAATTGCTAAGTTTTTTGTTAGAGAAATAGACAGAACTTTATATATATTTTTAAATGCCTATTTTAAATTCTAAAAGAACTAAAAAAGTGCTATAAAACAACAATTTCAGTATAGTAATAGAGTTCTAATAAGATTGTTTGAAATAGCGAAAAGAAATCCAATTTTAGTATCCAATAGAAAATAAAAAAGTTATAGTAAGTATTCGTAGATTTAAGGGTAGTTTTATAGTAACTTAAAGCCAAGTTATAAAATTATTTAAGAAAGATAATAAAGAAATATAGAAATATAAATGAAAATTTTTTTTAAAAATTGATAATTTTAACCCTGTTAGCAACACCGTATACAAATTAGTATTCGCGAGTAGTTCTTTCGTCCTGATAAGATTGAGTAAGTCTGTCAAGTGATGTCGCACAGTACATATTAAAACGTGACTAATAGAGTAATGTTGTATATTGTCGTGGTGCTAGTCCTCCGTTATTGAGGAGCACGTGAGTAATGTACTTGATTGAAGTGGTTAAGGTGAGAGTTTACGGTTATAAAAGACGTTTTTAAATTTACTAAACCTACTCCTCGTTGTAAAGCTCCAGGCACTGCTTGGATTATTTCTAGATAACTTAATTTTTAGTCGAGAAAATTATCTCGTTAAGAATTATTTGCATTTATTAGGAAAGAGTTTAATATATATTTAAAGCGTCAGTAGCTCAGTGGTTCGGGCGTTGGATTCACGATCGATAAGTCGTGGGTTCAAATCCCGGAAATTGGACTACTGGCGTGGCCCACTCCTGACACAAGCTATTTGTTAGCTAAAAGATTTAAATATCTCATTTTAAAGACATAACTTTTGGACTATTTGTTTTTATATATTATTAGCTGCGCCCTGCGGTTTCAACCGCGTGGTGATGGAAAATTATGAAAAATACGGACACAACAGTCAACGAGGTCTGCCCTCACGCGTACTTTGGCCTTACATATAAAAGATAGATATATGCTGTTAGGGAATTTTTTAGAACCATACGTGTAACTAACGGTTTTTGCGGTGCACGCCAGAATAGCTCGCAGATTTTTTCCTATTTACTTTACATTTATCGTTATATTTTGGATTCTTCACATTATATCATTATAAATTATAGGCTATGTGTTATTCTGATGTGTAAGCTATATTATTATAAACTTTCATCAAAATCCATTTAGTAGTTTTTGCGAGAAAGAGTAACAAACGTACATCTATACATCCATACATACATTCTTACAAATTTTCGTGTTTATAATATTAGTAGGATTTCTATCTATTATTAACACAAGATAAATTTAGATTTGTTTTTTTTACTTTGAGAACAATATCTAAGTTCTGAAAATAGACTACTAAGTCGTACCTAACTCAATCTAAGTAATTGTAGACTTTTCAAGTACAATTCATCCGCCCGTTCCGTGTTCGTAGTTTTCGGTAAATCAAGTTTTTCCTTGTTCCAAAGGGACTGGAACTTTTAAGGTCTTAGAAAGTTCTTTATATAATTAATTACATGTAGCTAATGGATATTGAGTGAAGGTTGCTTTTTAACTAATATAGACGTCTATTATTTTTTTACGAATCAATATATAATAACTTTACTTATCAGACAAGGTTTAAAGAAGTATATTTCAAACCGCGTACAAAAAAATCTTTTTTTCTTACCAAAGGGTTCTCTCTATTTTGATTTTCTTTATCTATATCTTTTATTTTATTATTCTCTTTCTATTTCTCTTCATTTTTTTACCTCTCTTTAAGGTAGTTGAAAAAATATCGTTCACACCGACACAAAACGGCTTTTCTTACTCTTTTGAAAGCTTTCGAGCTTCCTCCCTCCAATAAGGAAAAAGCGTTTTTTGTTTGCAGTATGAAATATACTATTATAAAGTTATCTGCCTAACATTATGCTGTAGTATTAAATCCTTATTATTTTTTGCGAGGAATTCATTCCATAACCTTCCTATTGATATACTATAACAGAGATAACTACTTACTAGTAGAACATAGGGACTGTTTTTTGATGCAACAAGTATGTGTTTTTACGTATACGACTTGTGACTAAACTTCTTTTTATCCTACAATTGCTTTTTTAAGATAGAACCTATTTAAAAGCACATATTTTAAAATAATATTGTATATGTATATGAAATAAAATTATTACCCGTGAGGGGGCGGGTTAGAATACTACCGCTGGGAGAGCATCTCGTAGGAGCCGAGTAACCCAGCAACCCCTTGGTGGTAGGGGATCTATTCCCCGACTGGCTTGCGACTCCGACCATGTCATAGAACTCTGGGCTCTTGCTCAGAGTCCGCTGAAACCACAGCATTTTTTTCTTTATTCTCCCTCCCCACCCGATCTTCGAGAATGCAGCGCATCGGCAAAACAAGAGGGGGCGATGGTGGCCACTTACCATCAGGTGAACCATCTGCTTGTTTGCACCTTATCTACCATAAAAAAAGGACCATGAGGTATAGAATTATCACAGATGAGTGAGTCTGTTAGTGGAAGAGTGATTAAGTGAGTGGCTTTTAATTCACTCTAGACCCAGAATATATAAGTATTTTATAAAGCTAAGACTGTAATTAAGGAATGATAAACAATTTTATATTACTTTCAACGTGGAATCTTGTTAATAAATTAAATGTCAAAAGGACATTTTATATTCTTTGTAAATATAATTTCACGCTAATTATATTTTTATTATGTTTATTATATAACGATTGTCTTACGTTAAGTACTTGTGATATTGCTTAATATAACATCAATTGTTGTATGACAAAATTAAATAAATAAATTAATTACGTGATTAGTGAAACAAATAAAAATGTTCTGCTTCTAATATTATAAATGTGAAAGTTAGTATGTTTGGATGTTTGTTAGTCAATCATACAAAAAGAGCTGTTCGGATCTAAACGTAAGTTGACAAACAGATAGTTTATAATCTTGGATACTTTTTATCCCAAAAAAGTAACTGTCCTGTGGGGTAGAGGGGTTTTCACACTGTGGAATAATATAGATAAATTCTTTGAATATTTAGTATATTTTCCCGGAATAAAGTACATATCTGTATGACATAGCTCCTTCTTAAAATAAACAGAACAGAGTGAGTGAGTCTGTTAATGGATAAATGAGTAAGTGTCTCGCACTCAAATATCTTTCTCTAGCTTTGGACCCAGGTTGTGCTAATCTCTGCTCTCTGGACTAAAAAAGGATATAATTTTTTTTCGTTTATTTGTAGTAAAAATTAAACAATCACTTATACAGATAAGTAAACACTAAGTATTGTAATTCTCTTTTCATTTTATGTTTCGAAATCCTTTTGTATGTTTCGAATAATTGAGTTATAGATTTTCATTAAAATGCTATTAAACTTTATCGTACGATAATATTATTAGTATTTATAAACTAAAATAGTATCTTTGTATCAATTTTATGCTAACTAGTATAACAAGTTATTGAACTACTGCTACTAGCATCCTTACCTACAGACAACTTAGTGATGAAAAAGATTTCACACCTCGTTAAGTATTCAGTGCACTTTACAATATAAACTGTAAACATACGAGAGACCCATTGACTTAGAAACGCGACGTTTTATTGAAAGTATGGTAAAATACTTGAAGAATAAAATATTTGAAAATTATAATTACACATAACAAAAACATTTATACCCATTTTCTACATTATTTAATTGCTACAGACTGATTTAAGTTTCGTGTCAGGCGTCCTTTCATAAAAAAAAATGGAAAGGAAGACAGAAATGCTTTATTAACAGATTTTTAGATTTAAAGATACAATATGAAGTATTAAACTAAAATATATACGGCGTCTTTCTATGGCATAATCCCTCAGTATTGTACCCTCCCTCCCCTGGTTTATCTCAGTGGTTTACTAGAATGTTGCACGAAGTGTGGTGTGAGCTGAAGGCAAGCACTAAATTTACAATGTTAAATGTCATTATATTAAATGTCATTTTGTTTAGATAATTAAAAATTCCAGTTATAATTAGTATACCACAAACCAAAATTCAATGGTATTATTGTCTATTAAGTTTTACTATTCAGTTTATACTGCGGACACTGCTTTATTTTGAGTTTAAGGTATATTATGTGTTACATTATGCAGGGCTGTTAATTTTTTTATATAATTATAATTCATATATTTCCCGTATTAAACCTGTCGCATCTGTCGCATATCATAGAAAAAATCACTTTCTTAGTCCAACCCAAACCCCGTATGTTTCCAACCTAGCGGAACAAATTACCTGGCTGGTATACTTGTAGTTATAGTATCAAAGTAAACTTTTACCATTATTGAGCTTCATAAAATTACATTAAAAAATACCTTCAAAATTTTTAAATAATATAAACATCGATCAATTTGAAAATCGTGTAAGTTTCAGTTTTGTGATAATAGAATTTAAATATTTAAAATATACGCTTAAAGATAAGAATTAGTAGAAGATTTACTATAACACACACAAATGCATAGACAGTTTAGACTCACATATGTAAAACACGCACTCACACATACACATACACTCAACAACTTGAAGCGTCAGTAGATCAGTGGTTCGGGTGTTAGATTCACGATCGATAAGTCGTGGGTACAAATCGCAGACATTGGACTACCAGCTGTGCTCGCAACTTTGTCCGCGTGGAACAGCGATACTTCCATACAACTGTTTATCGCCCCCTTTCAACCCCTTACAACCCTTTTTTTGGATTAAAAGGACATCCTTTTTAGGCCCTAGACTATCTGTATGCCAAATTTCATTTAAATCGGGTCAGTAGTTTTGGCGTGAAAGGGCGACCATCCCCTATTCCCTATTGTTATTCTATACTCTTGAGGGTAAAACTTTTACAAACTTTGACTGTCATATTTATTTATATCGAATCAAAAGCCTAACAAAATAAGTTTCAAGCTTTTAGCTCCAAAATGACGACTTTTATACAACTTTTCATCCCCCCTTTCAGCCTATTACAAACCTTTTTTCGCATGAAAAAGAAGCTTATGTTCTTAGGCTTAGGCTGTAGAGGGTCTGTATTCCAAATTTCATTTAAATCGGTTCAGTAATTTTTAAGCGCGACAGCGCTTTCATGCAAAAATTACTGAACCGATTTATTGTCTGTCGATTGTCTGTCGACAGACAGAGTTACTTTCGCATTTATAATATTAAGTTAGGATTAAGAGTTTGTGTGTAACTGTGCAGTGTAGAAACACACAAACGACAAGGCTAACATCTGATCTAGATGGAAGCCGAGCAGTGTCTGGGATTGAGACCTAGGAGCAGGTTTAAGGACGTCTCTTATAACCGTAAACTCGACCAAACAACACTACACTACCTCAATATATACTGCATGACGAATTTATAATTATTGTCGACTCGAAATGAGATAAAATGACCAACTAATACTAATTCATAAACGGTGTTGCTGACAACAATGAATAATAATTAATTCCGAACTATTAACTAGATATGAATATGATAGTTATCGTTGGATCTCAATTTGGAAAGCTCATTGTAACGGTAACACGTAATTAAACAACATTAATCTGTGTATAACAAGTTTCTCAACTATTTGGATCTTAATTGCATGTCATGTTCAATACTAAACTTTGCAATATATCGAGCTTAAATGGAGTAATGGAGGAATTATTATATTATATAATATATACTCTATAGTCCACCTTATAAAAGCATTATATATGTCGGCGCGTAAGTTAGGCTTAGGTTAATCTAACCTTAGGTTTAAATAGAGAACCTGGGCAGCCCTTAAACCTACACCTTGGTCACGAGTCTAAGGCACTGCTTAGGTACTTGTCGTACTTGTAAGAGATCATAGTGTTTAGTTATTTATCGGATTTTTTCTCTCTCTCTTTCTCTTCTTTAAGCTCTCACTACGCTGAGGTGTATTCAAACCGTTTACTCACTAATTTAATTATTCATTCATATACTGCTACCCGCAACTATGATTAAACTATTCCTCCCATTTCTGTAGAATTTCTATTCTATAACATATTATGTCACTGACTTGCAGAGGACACCACCATCTCATTGACTGTCTTCTGTCTCATCATCACAACCCATTAATGGCCCACTATTGAGCCGGGTCTCCTCCTCAGAATAAGGAGCGGGTTAATCCATAGTCCACCACGCTGGCCAAGTGCGGATTGGCAGACTTCACACATCTTCAAGAACTTTTAGGGAACTCTCAGGAGTGCTGGTTTCCTCACGATGTTTTCCTTCACCGTTAAAGCAAGTGATATTTTACATAACTCAGAAAAATCGGAAGTGGCTATCACTGCTTACTACATCTTGTCTCACTCACTGTTTATATAAACACATAAACCTTGTCCTGACAATAACTAACACAACAAAAAGAATTATGCGATTTAATGTCGTTCTGAAGTTATGCGCTTACATATAGAAACGATACAATTTTTTAATATAAATTTATGACTAACAAATCAATTTGGAAGCTTTGTAGGACTTTATTAAGCAAATAATTCATAAGATAACATGATTATTGGAAAAAGTTATTAAAAATTGGACTGATAATAAGCGCGTTGTATCCTTGATGTTAGATATCATCCCCTTAGATACAAAAATTCATTCGCTGATATATTAAGCTTCGCTTTTAGTCGGGATATTAAGTAGTCTACGTGTAATGGAATTCGATTAGTTATTTTTGTATTTAGAGAATTTTTCTTTCTTATGCGAAATCTGTATAAATATATTTTAATAATCTAAAGTTAGTTCATTTTTATCGTACTTGCTTTATTAACTTCATCACGTACAAAATGAATTTTAACACAATATTTCGCACTAAGAGTCTTTTTTTACCGGAGCAACAGTGTTCTACTATAACTATTTTAAGTTTGTAACAGAACTTTAATTGAAGCTAGTAGAAAAAGATACTCTTTCTCTTTTGGTTTATAATATGGAATTGTCTTTTTTATTACAGACTAACGTCATATATCAGTCATTTTTAAAACTCACGCATTTTTTGTCATATATGACTATAGTTTCAGCCGTATTTGACGGTCTTTGAAGAGTGGAGTCGCGCACGTTTAGGGCTCGACAGACACTGAATGTGGTTGAAACTATAGTCATATATGACAAAAACAATTCAACAAGTGAGTTTTTGTTTATAAACCTTAAATATAATATAATTGACAGTTATTTAGTTTAAATCTATAAATGTATGAAATAAAAAAAATCTTTTATAATAGAGAACCAATTTAACGTAAAAAGTGAATAATAAGTAATAGTAGGTCACAGTAACAACCTCATTAAAGCGATCCAAAGCGAGGGTAGATCGATTAATTAAATTTTTTATCAAACGAGAATTCTCTCAAAAAACAGATAATATTTGCCAACATTTTGAATTCTCGAAAGAATAACATTGGAATGAAAATATTACAACAGTTATTATTTATGTCTCAATGTTTAATTATTTAGACGAGCGGCGCGTAATGGAATGTAAATTGAGCAAATATTTGACTGAGAGAATTTGTTTTTTGGAACCGCACGATGGATATTAATATAAATAACTATACAATTTTCTTTACGTAGTATTAAACATGTAATAAAAACTTATTTGTCGTAGCACGCCTATGAATGCTACGAAAACTACGTAGCGTTCCTAGAGGTGCTACGTCACCTTACCAATACTGTACGTACTAAATTTATAAATCTTTATAAATAGTACTAGGTGCCCCGGCAAACGCTGTTTTTGTCATATAAATTTGGGGTGGACCACCCTTATCACTTAGGGGAATGAAAAATAGATAGTAGCCAATAATCAGACCTACTGAATATGCATAGAATTTCATAAAAATTGGTCAAGCCGTTTCGGAGGCGTATGGTAACAAACATTGTGACACGAGAATTCTATATAACTTCACTTGTGGTAGCACCTCTATGAATGCTACGAAAATCACGTAGCGTTCGTAGAGGTGCTACGTAACCTATAAATCTTTGCTTAGTTATACAACAAAGTCGCTTGCCACTGTCTGAACGTTTAGATCTTATATACTATCCTACGGATTGTAATGCGGTTTTCAGTAATAGATAGAGTGATTCATGCGTAAGGTTTATATGTATTATACTTGCATATTATAATAGAGGAACCGTGAAAAGACGGGAAAGATCGCTAGTTTATAAATAAGCCCTATGTTACGAATTCTCGAGTTATCAATGTGAAACGAAGCGCATTGTGAATGGGTCCAACTTTAGAGGAAAGATAGAGAACAAATTACTTATTTTTAGTATTATTAGTCATTTTAATCATTTATAAGTTAGTTTATTGACGTAAGTTATGTTATTCTTTTGTTTTAATCTCAATTTTAACAACACAATGTCGTATCTAGCTTTATCTGCTAACTCATGCAGCTCTATCTTTATAAACCAGACCTTATTTAGTCTTTCCAAAAGTTTGGTATCTTGGATTGACTGCTTATATTGTTCTGACATTGTCCCGACGGCATATCTTCTGTTCAATTAAAGTTTTTGAATAAAATTACCTTTTTTTCACAGACATGATATACTTACAAGAAACTTAGCGCAGCGCAGGGTAGGCAAAGATTGAACTGTGTATGAACGTCATCCAATAGATGGCGCTTTGTTAAGATTTAAAACGTTTGTAATATTCTTTCTAATATGATTAGGAAATATTATACCTTCTGCTTTTAAAAATCCGGTCGTTATATTCCTTTCGGTCTTTTAAAAACTTATGGTAATGTATTGCAAACCACTTAAAAATCTAATATTCTGAAACGAAGCTTGAAAAAGTTATCAAAGGCACTTCACTTGCATTTTTAAATAGTGGGAAACTCGATGTGGTTTGCTGAAATATAACATCGTTTTTGCTTTTAGCTGCAGCCTTTAAACACAGATTTTGTAGAAAAATTATATTTCAATATATTTCTTTACAATAAAGTAAAATAAACAGTCATTCACTTAATACATTTATAGGTTTATAGCTTTGGTATATGCTTTACATTTAAATAAATTAAAGAATATGATGAAATTTTATACGTCGAAATATCTTCCAAATTATTTTTGATGTCATCCATGACGTCATCATTACCGATATGACGATTATTTCCATAGCTTAACATAGAACTTCAACATTTCTAGTTTCACTAATTAATTCTAAAACATAAAATTGCTTATTATATTTAGATTTTTTCACACAATACTTTTGTAACGTAAAAATATGTCAGTCAGTCAGTCAAAAACTTGGAAAGCAGTTATTTATTAGGAATAACTGCCATCAAAATGCCATAACACATAATACTATGAAAATAACTTAAATAAATTAATTGTCTTACTTTCCCCATTGTTTAAGCTGCCGAGCTGAGTCTTTCCGCCAGAGATGATGATTATCTTATACGTACGAAAAAACTGGTTTCAAGCATCGCCCATTCGTATTATAATAAAATTAGTGTAAAAAAAATTAGGTTTTCTGTCCTACTATACAACTGGAAGAAAAAATCGAAATAAACTCTTTGGATTGGTGGGGATATTTAAAAAAAAGCTACTAACCAATCAAGCGCTATCAATAAAGCTGCTAACTCTACTGAATACATTACATTTTAATCAAATGTTAAACAAGTATTTGCAAATATTAATTAAAACTAGCCGTAGCTGTCTAATTACAGACCAATGCTGCATTATGTAAACGCATCTCATTTACACTGCTCTAATTCTCATAATGAAGGTATGCCTATAAATTTGAATACCATTACTGCTGTAAAATTTCATATTACATTACAGTAAATATTATTTAATTTCTACTATATGTCGGCGCGTAAGTTAGGCTTAGGATAACTTAACCTTAGTGGAGGCGAGTGTTTCAATTCAATAAAGGACGTCCTTACGCCTACACCTTGGTCACAAGTCCAAGGCACTGCTTAGGTTCTTGTCGTAATTGTAAGAGATTATAATGTTTACTTATAAAATATAGCGTCAGTTGTGTAACATCTGTTGTTCTGAACGGACGTGTTTTAATAGGTACGCGTTAAGCACTATATAATAAGTAATGATGTTCAGTGTAAATAATGAATATCACAAATAATACTTTGAATTAATAACCTATAATATCTGTCCGTAAAAATCAGAGAATTTTGGGAAAAAAGATCTTTAAACCTAACGATCTAAAATTAAACTTCGTTTTTATGTGTAGATAAAAGAACTCTAAAATACCCAAATGGACAGATATTGGTTAAAAAATTTACGATACGGTCGAGACTTTTTCTATAATATCCTTACTAATAGGCAGTAGAAGCTAATTTATTTTTATAACAGCCATCAGCTGAAGACATTGCGCTTTAATGTTACATTAGAGAAAATCAGCCAAGTGTGAATCGAATCCGCGCAAATTTAACATTGTCGTTGGAAGAATGTTTTCCCCATACTTTCACATAGGTAATAGTAAATTTAAAAATATATTTTAGGATATCTTCGAATTATTTTCTTTGGGTGTACTATATGATATTGGTTTTCACCAAATCGTATGATTATAGAAAAATTGGAAGTACACTATATCTTTGTTCTATATAAATTTAATATATTAAAAGCACAAATGCTTTGAACTTGCGACCAAGGCATGGTATCGGTTGTCCTTCCACTAACTACAGGATAATAAATTACACTTACAATATACGAACCTCAAGAAGGGTGACCTTAACCCTTAAAGGCTTCAACGGTGTTTTACACCCAACTCAATTTTGTACCTGTATCTTTTTTCGTTTTTAATTAATTTTTCAATTTAAAATGTTCATATGTTTTATTTCAGGATAAACAATATTATATTACATTAAAGACTTGTTAATGATTATTAAAAATATATAATGCCTGATTTAAAAAGTATAATAAGTTTCTTTTTTTTCGAGTTTTTCATAATTTTGCCAACCCGTTTTCAAATGCATTTTAAATTGTTTCTGTTTTCAAGAAATGAAATCTGTTAGTCAAAAACTCAAAGAACATTGTTTATTTTATAAAATAGTATATTTTTTTTAATTTATCTACTCCCATACTTTAAATCCTCTATAAAAGATTCTAAAACAGTTAACGACAAACAGTCGGCAAACTATTTAAAAGCACTTTGTACTGCCTCCTGAGAAGAAAACTTTTTATCATTTAGAAAATAGTCCAGATCACAAAAAAAAATGGTAATCCGTTGGAGCATGGTCTGGCGCATACGGAGGGTGACGAATGGTTTCTAATTGCAGTTCCTGTAGAGTTAAAACGGATTCTCGTGCTGTGTGAGGTCTCGCGTTATCATGAAGCAATAATGGTGAAGATCGATTCCTAAGTCGGAGCTGTTTCACTGCTAGTTTTGCTATCATTGTTCGGAGTTCGGCACAGTAGACAATAGACATCTACCGTCATTGCTTGACCAGATCGGAGAAAGCTATAGTGAATTACACCATGCTGAGACCACCAAACAGTTACCATTATCATTTTATTGGTAAGCTTTGCTTTAGGACACTGTTGCGGCGTTTAAACTGGAAAGTATCCACTTTTCATCACCTGTCACAATTCGATCCGATATTCCTTCATATCTGTATCGATTCAACAAGGCAACACAAGTTTCAACACGTGTTTCTTTCTGCAGATCAGTCAAATCATGAGGCACCCATTTTTCATATTTTTTTATTTTATTGATTTCTCGCGAATGAGTCAATTGTTAGTAAGGTAACGTTTAACCATGCCGCTGATTCCTGGGTAGTTTCGCTCGGATCGGCTTCCACCATCTCTTTCAATTCATTGTTATTCACCTGTGTAGGCGGTTCTTCCACGTGGTTCGTTCTTCAAATCAATGTTTCCATCACGAAAGCGTTCAAAGCAAAATCGCACGGTGCGTTCATTAGCAGTCCCCTCTCCAAACGCAACATTGATATTGCGAGCCGTTTCTGACGCGTTAGTTCCGCGTCGCAACTCATATTCAAAAATCACTCGAATTTTCGAAGTATCCATTTGTCTTGTCTAAGCTAAATAAAAAAAAACAACTGAAAGTGTTTTTAAAGAAAAACTACATAGGTACCATGTGAAAAAAGTCTCACTCAAAAATCTTAAACCATGAAGGTTCTATGTTAATTCGAGGTACCTATTACAATAAAACGGCAATTTCATACTTTGACCTGTATTATATTATCGGCAAGTGATGTCTCTTACTAATAGTAATGCTTATGTTAATACTAATCTTACTAATATTGTAAATGTGATAGTTTGGATGTTTGTTTCTCAATCACGCAAAAACGGCTTAATAGATTTCATTAAAATTTTGCACGTAGATATTTTATAAACTGGAGTAACACTTAGGCTCCTTTTTATCCCGGAATAAAATATTGTTTATGCAGGACGACAGTAAAATATGTTTACTGTCGTATCGAAATAATATAAAGGTGTTTAAGAAGCTTTGATGAAAAAAATTAACAAAATGTTCTAATAGTCTATAGCTTAAATTGATTAGTAGGTATTTTAATCCTACCAAAAAGATTTTCATCTAAAATGTTGTCAAGACGAGACCATATACCTCGAACTATCAAAAGCTTATAACTCTAGACGCCCTACCTCTACTAGCTCTCACTTCACAAACTCTACAGTTTAATCAATATATGTGGCCTACTACAAGGACTGTTGTATAAAAGAAAAGTAATAAACAGTAATAAATTAAATAGAGTATATAAATATATAAGACGGTAGCGAAACGAGGTGTGATACAAACGCTATACTTTGACGCTTCAAATAAATTAAAAATAATACTTGTATAAATAGATTATTTCATTGTTAATTTCTTTGTTTTTTTAATGAATATTAAAACTCGTCCCTTATGTATTATTAAGCATATTAATTGAATTTAAATGTAAAAATTTTTTAGCTTCATCTACGTCATTTTTCAGAAAAAAGATTAGTCCACTTTCAAAAGTATCCGTACACAAAACTTCTTTCAAATTGGTTCAGCTGTTTTATCATGATACAGATTAAAAGCAGTTTACATTAATATATTTATTAAAATTATAAAAACGTTAATACATCCAAAATCCATTAAAGTACTTGTAACAGTTTTTAGCTTTACAGTACGACGCTAAAGTATTTAGAGCAATTTGCAGAGCAACGCTTCAAAACTGGGGAACAAGTTTAATTGCTAGTTTTTATTGCTACTACTTAAAATAAAGGTAATGTATGGAAATTTAGGTTTAAATTATTATTCGTGTACACTTTCAAGACTTTTATTGTTTTGTTAGTGTTATGAGATTCTAAACTTTTTATACACTAGCCGTCACGAAAGTTTTTGATGATTTGATAGATAATGAACTTTTAACTTACTTGCAAGGATTAACTTTAAATTATACAATTAAAGGAAGGGAAAAAATTAAGCGAAACATACACTTTTTAAACCTAGCTAAACAATCTGGTGTTACATTCTGTATTAGCGAGTACATAGTTTTATTTTATATAAGGAGAGTGTAATGAATGAATGAAAAATGAGAATGAGAGTGTAAATATAACAAATTTAAGAAACACTATGAATATGGATGTGGAAAGAATGAAATTACTTAAATATATAGAGAAAATGTCGAGGGATGCCCTGCCACGGAGTAAAGGTGAGTGTAATATTAATAATAAAAAAATTAACAAAAAAAATAAAAAATTAAAGTAAATAACAAATAAAAATAATAAATACATCTTAAGTTACATAGTATATATAATTAAATATCTTTAGTGTATAGTAATGACGAATGGGATTATTGTATATATAGATTAAGAGTATTAATATTGTAAATAAATGAACACTTAAAACATATATATATATATATATATATATGCCTACCTATCTCACACCTCCAACATATATATATCGGGAATTTTAAAACGATGTGAAAGGAGGTGGAAGGAGGAAGATGGGGAATATTGGGGAACACTAAAAGGGGGTGATGGTAATGAGTGGAATATTGAGTAAACGCGACGCAGATACTTCTACTGAACCGATAAATTATCAAATATGATTTCTAACAATTACGAGAGAAACCTAAGCAGTGCCTTGGACTTGTGACCAAGGTGTAGGCTTAAGAAGCTCCTTTAAGTAATTACAACACTCGCCTCCACTGCTAGGTCTCTATTTTAACCCAAGGTTAAACGCACATAAACCTAACCTAACACAAGACGAGGTAATTACATTGTAAGGTACTCACGTGACCTTGATCGGACAGCACTCCTCACTAACACAACACTGGACAACACTATCACTATTTAGACACTACTTCACTTCTTGAGAGACCGCGCACGACTAAGACTTCAGTCAGACTGTCGATGGCATATAAAGGGTCACAACGGAAGTGACTACTACCCTACTCCAACGCCATAGACAGCGATGATGATTCGATTTAATCGATAACCTTTTACTATTCTCCGACACGGCCATTCTGATAATCAACGCGCTCTCGCGTTGCCTTTAAACAGTTTCAAAAAATGTAAAACGTAACACTACTTTCATAAAGCAATAACTTTGTTACAGCGTGACAGCTTTCAGCACTATTTCCCACTTCACGTAACCATTTTAATAATTGACACACAATGAAACAGAGCTCTCAACACTCTTTACAGAAAACATCTCAAATTCGTGGCAAAGTGTAAATGCTGAGGGGAGTGAAAGCGTCATGGTGGGGCGCGTAAACGCGAGTGTTTTTTGCGCTGGATGTTTCGTCGCCGACTCCAGTCTCGGTTTAGTAGCGTAATCCGGGATGGGGGAAGCGGTCGGGCAGCCGGCGCAGAGGTTTGCGCCAAGGTCGGGCGCAGAGGTCGTGGAGCGCCGGCGTGACGGGCGCGGGCCTTAAACTCCAACGTTCATACCCTGGGCGTCGCAGACGGCGGTTAAGTCCAGGGTGGTCCGGTGGCCGGAGGTACGGGTCGCTCCGGGTACTCCTCTGTTTGCAGAGATGACTTGCGAGCGACCTGATCTCGAGGGATATGGGCCGCTTCTAACTCTTCCGGGGGCTGAGTTTTAGTAGACATGTCCTGGCATCCCCCCTCGGTTAGGTGCTTGGTAAAGCGAGTCCATGGGTGGGTTTGAACTGCGGGTACTTGTACCTGCAGACGGGTGGTTGTGCCGAGGCGTCCGCAGTAGTATGCTAACGCGTTCCTGCGGCGCCTAACATACGGCATGGACGGTGGTGGGTTTTAGTCCGGTAGTCCAGCGCTTATCGCTGGGAGTCCCACATAACCCCTTTTAAGGGGTATGCGTAAATGCATTTCCCACAGTAAAAAAAAGCCTTGTGTTAGGCTAGGTTAATGTTAGTCTAATCTTAGGTTTAGACGGTGAAACTAAGCAGTGGAGGCGAGTGTTGTGACCACTTAAAGAACATCCTTAAGCCTACACCTTGGTCACAAGTCCAAGGCATTGCTTGGGTTCCTGTCAGAATATTAAGAGATCGTAACGTTTAGTTATATCCTGACCCTGTTGTGACCGAATAGCTTTTGAGATAGGCCATCTATTCCATTCCTTTCTTTTAATAGTTTCCGACATATTGATAACCTCTGTTGCAATAGTTTGTTTGCATTGTGAAGGATTTTGTGAGTGTTTATAATAAATCTATATCGGTTCCGTCTAAAGTGCAGTACAGCTTACATATAGATAATAAATAATTTAATCTTTTAACTTGTTTAATTAACATTATTATTTACCTAAAATAATTATTATATACCTAATATAATTTGGCAGCAATGATTCGTACAATATGTTGGTTTCAAATATTTCACAACTGTTACGCTTCTATAGGACACGTGCTTGAATATAAATTGCGTTGTGATAAAATGCAATTTCGCATCTCACCAACCTGGTATAAATAAAAAGATATAACTATTAAATTAAAAATTTCAATTACCTACGACTGAAATTCTAACAAAAACAAAGTAAAGTCCACCCGACATCGATTTAGAAGAATCGATATAAACTTGTATAAGGAAATATTCATAAAATGTAATAAAACAAAATATAAATAAAATAATGGGTTGGGGAAAAAGTCTTTTCGCATTATAGTATGTATGAACTTGTAATAAAATCTCTTTGGCTATACTATTTGTATCTGACTGGTTTTAGTATTATTCAAAGTTTACATTTTAAGGAAGATAATTCCAAATTCAAATTACGAAAATGTGATTTTTATAAGGTGAGTGAATCTAATGAAGAAATTCGATACATTTTAACATTTTACTACAAAAAAGGTAAAAATGCAACGCATGCCGTGAAAAGATTTTGCGATATTTATGGACGTAGTGCAGTGTCTGTGAGAGTAGCACAAATTTGGTTTAAGCGTTTTCAATCCGGAAATTTTTATGTCAAAGATGCACCTCGCTCTGGTCGCCCTATCACGGATAAAATGGATGCCATTTTTGAAAAAGTGGAGCAAGATCGGCATATCAGTAGTTACGACGTAGCTGAAGAATTGGGAATTGACCACAAATAGTTTCGGCGCATTTGAAAAAAACTGGGTACACAAAAAAGCTCGATATTTGGGTACCTCAGCTCACTGAAAGAAACCTAATGAACCGTGTACTCATTTGTGATTCTTTATTACGACGTAATGAAACCGAACCATTTTTGAAGAAGCTGATAACTGGTGATGAAAAGTGGATCATATACGACAAGAACATGCGAAAAAAGTCGTGGTCAAATGCCGGTCAGGCTTCACAGACTGTGGCGAAACCCGGGTTAACTCGCAACAAGGTGATGCTGTGTGTGTGGTGGGATTGAAAGGGCTATATATATATGATCTGTTACCACCAGGCAGTAACGTAGATTCTGAACTCTACTGCGAACAACTGATGAGATTAAAGCAAGAAGTTGAGACTAAGTGGCCGGAATTAATCAACAGAAGAGGTGTGGTTTTTCATCATGATAACGCTAGACCTCACACATCTTTAGCCACTCAGCAAAAATTAAGAGAGTTTGGCTGGGAGGTGTTAATGCATCCGCCGTATAGTCCTGACCTTGTACATTCAGATTTCCACCTGTTTCGGTCTCTTCAGAATTCTTTAGGCAGTGTCAGGTTAACATCACGAGAGGACTGCCAAAACTACTTGTCGCGGGTTTTTGATCAGAAGCCTTAAAATTTCTATAGCAATGGGATCATGTCCCTACCTACAAGATGGCAAAAAGTTATCGAACAAAATGGTACCTACATACTTTAGTTAAATGTAAATAAACTATATTAAAAGATGTTTTGAATTTTTTTCCCCGACCTTTCCTTATGTACTGTAACGTACTTAATAAAAGATTAATACTCGATTCTATTCGTTACTTGGTATCGAAAGAAATGTATCGAGAAATACCGTTTCATCTTTACTCAGTGTAAGGAATGTGAGTGTGTTACCATGGTTACAAGATTGTTATATTAGTCAACATATTAATATTGTTACGAGCTTGAGTTCTGGATTCGAAGAAATTGATAGACGCTTCGATGGTACGGAATTTATTTATAATGTTCACAAAATAATCCTACACTATTTACACGTCTTCGATATTTACAGTCTTTATTTTCAATATGCACAGTTCCACACTTATTTCACGCACTACACCTGAATCACTATTTCCTTCGCTGTTCGTCACTATACACTTCACAATGATCCACTAGTTCGACTATGCACCACTTTCTCTGCACTTCGATATCTCTTCGAATTCACTTCTTCACTCTCTAGTAATAGACTGACTTGCAATCATCCGTAAAATACTTTATATAGGTTTTCATATAGAAACTTCTCGCAACTTGTTTCTAGAAATTTACAAAAAGATTATTTTGACAATCTCTGGAAAGATCTAGAGTTATACCCATCTCATTCGAACACATAAATTTGCCTAATGTAGTCCTTTTCCCACAATGTCAGTCATCGGAAGCTCGCGAAATTTCCGGCAAACGACGTCTTGCAGTCCCTCTCGGTTTATCTTACCGTCTTATTCTATTTTGACATTTTCTAGCAAGTTCGAAATAAAGCTTAGTCTAGGCTTGCGAATTGTTTTGATGTTGATTCGCAACTTAATTTTCACGCAGCTCTCAAGTTAGAAATGAGCTGATAGTCTTCAAAAGGCCTTAACTTAACTGTTTTTGCACAAAATGATAATTATAAAATGGGTGAAGAAACTGCAAATATCGAACTCTCGAAATTTACGAAGTGAATTCGGGGTAGATCACTAGTTTATAATATTAGTATGGAATATAATGTAATTCAAATTAGGGCCGTCTAGTCAAGAAGCCGCAACTAGTGCTGGAACTGAATGTATCGCATAGGTTATTTAATATAAATTAATTGTGCCACTTGCATACTACTCTACTAATTTGCATTAGGAAATAAGCGATAAATTGTTGCATGGTAAATTTATTAGTCGACCCGCCCCGGCTTCGCTCGGGTTTATTTTATGACGTGTATTTGTTTCATTTTACATTTTAATTTTTAACATATCTCTCTTTGTATATTACGAACTCCCATACAAACTTTCATATCCTATTTAGGGGTTGCCCTTCAAACATTTTACGAGATAAAGGGTATGTAATTTTCTCAAGCTCTACTTTATCTCTGTACCAAATTTCATCAAAATCAATCCAGCTGGTCTCGAGGTATAAGTGGTATAAGTACTTTGTTTTATATAATACTAGCGACCCGACCCAACTTTGCACAGTTTCTCTACTATATTATCTATGTATTATACATATACACTTTCCTCCTAAATCACTCTATCTATAAATAAAACCGCTTCAAAATCCGTTACGTAGTTTTAAAGATCTAAGCATACATAGAAACAGAAGTTGAAGAACAACAGACAGTTGTAGAGTAAAATCATGGTAGTTTTATAATATCATTTACTTTAAAACACAATATAATAAGGAAAATAATTAATTTATAGCAAAATATACTACAATACTAATATGTGGGTACCTACTCTGAAAAATTAAGTTATAAAAACAATTTAAATAAAGACAAATAAACCAACTTCAAATCATTTATTCAATCTAGCACCAGTTCGGAATGATATTAATCCGAGGAGAAGAACTGGCAAGAAACTCCTCTTATGTTATTTTCGAAAATATAGATTTACCAACATTATATAACATAATACTATTTGGCAAAGTATCAGTACTTAAACAATATATTAGCAGCTTATCTTTATATGGTTGTACAGTAACCAGGACCTCGTCACAGAGCAACAGCGTAACGACTATACAAAGTAGAAACTAGAGTATCCAGATCCAACCCGTATCTGCCCTTTTATAGAAATACTGTTACAAACTAAGCTAGGCAAGTGGTGGCGCTATTAATACTAACTTAAATACTATATTACATTATTTATAATATTTGATAATAGTAATATCATTTGACCGGCTTAATATTCATCTAAATTATTTATTTAATTTATTAATTACAACCTCAGAGTAATATATTAGTATTTTAAATATTGGAAATTAAACAATTTATAAATAAGAAATTGAATGTCAAACAATTAAAATGTTGCCAGTCTAAGAAATTTTTTAACGGTGTGGTTCAAGTGTATTTTATTCTTAACAATAAAGTCCAATCCAAGTAGGATTAGCAGGTACCATAAAGTAGAAAGTAAGTGTAGAACAAAAAGACAACGATAAGCCGGAAAGTCGTCGCGGAGGCCATTTGTAGCACCGGAAGTAAGTAAGTTCACTGAGCTTTAATGTTTTACTATTTTTTATGAAGAAACACTCGCTTCGCTGAGATCAGAGAGAACCAGCAATGTTTATAAATAAATTGCCTCTCTGTTGTTCTGATATTATATATTATAGTGATTATATATAGCTTTCCTTCCTCGATAAATGGGCTATCTAACACTGGAAGGATAGTTCAAATCGGATCAGTAGATCCTGAGATTAAAGCGTTCAAGCAAACAAACAAACACTTTTCAGCTTTATATATTAGTACTAGCTGACCCGGCAAACGTTGTTTTGCCATATAAATTTTGGGTGGGCCACCCTTATCACTTAGGGGGATGAAAAATAGAAAGTAGCCGATTCTCAGACCTGCTGAATATGCATATAAAATTTCATAAAAATCGGTCGAGCCGTTTCGGAGGAGTATGGTAACTAACATTGTGACACGAGAATTTTATATATAAGAAGAAGAAGATGTAGTGATAAGATCACAGAAACGGCAACAATCTGTCAAGAGATTTCGCACAGTAAACATTATTTAATGTAGTGTATTTTAGTATCCTGATGTACCCCTATTGAGGATCATATGTGTAATATACTTTATTTATTTAACGTATTAATTGTATCAAAGACCTGATTCTGGGTCAGGAGTCATAAAATCATCCTCTCTCTAATGTCTTAGATTATATTATTAGTATAGACAGACTCAGATATATGAACAAATAAATAATAGGTCGGGGAAAAAGTCTTTTCGCATTATAGTATGTATGATCTTGTAATAACATCTCTTTGGCTATACTATTTGTATCTGGCTGGTTTTGGTATCATTCAAAGTTTACATTTTAAAGAAGATAATACCAAATTCAAATTAAGAAAATGTGTGATTTTTATTTGTTTTTCGTACTGTGAAGTTGAGTGTATCTAATAAAGGAATTCGATACATTTTAACATTTTACTGCAATAAAGGTAAAAATGCAACGCAAGCCGCGAAAAAATTTTTCGATGTTTATGGATCTAGAGCAGTGTCTGTGAGAGTAGCACAAATTTGGTTTAAGCGTTTTCAATTCGGAAATTTTGATGTCAAAGACCTCGCTCTAGTCGCCCTATTTCGGATAAAATAGATGCCATTTTTGAAAAAGTGGAGCAAGATCGGCATATCAGTAGTTACGACGTAGCTGAAGAACTGGGAATTGACCACAAAACAGTTTTGGCACATTTGAAAAGAACTGGGTACACAAAAAGCTCGATATTTGGGTACCTCACGAGCTCACTGAAAGAAACCTAATGAACCGTGTACTCATTTTTGATTCTTTATAACGACGTAATGAAACCGAACCATTTTTGAAGAAGCTGATAACTGGTGATGAAAAGTGAATCACGTACGACAAGAACGTGGGAAAAAGGTCAAAGGCCGGTCAGGCTTCACAGACTGTGGTGAAACCCGGGTTAACTCGCAACAAGGTGATGCTGTGTGTGTGGTGGGATTGGAAGGGCCTTATTCTTTATGAGTTGTTACCACCAGGCAGTACCATCTATTCTGAACTCTACTGCGAACAACCGATGAGATTAAAGCAAGAAGTTGCTAGAAAGCGGCCGGAATTAATCAATAGAAGGAGTGTGGTTTTTCATCATAATAACGCTAGACCTCACACAACTTTAGCCACTCAGCAAAAATTAAGAGAGTTTGGCTGGGAGGTGTTAATGCATCCGCCGTATAGTCCTGACCTTGCACCTTCAGATTTCCACCTGTTTCGGTCTCTTCAGAATTCTTTAGGCAGTGTCAGGTTAACATCACGAGAGGACTGCCAAAACTACTTGTCGCGGGTTTTTGATCAGAAGCCCCAAAATTTCTATAGCAATGGAATCATGTCCCTACCTATAAGATGGCAAAAAGTTATCGAACAAAATGGTACCTACATACTTTAGTTAAATGTAAATAAACTATATTAAAAAATGTTTTGAATTTTCTTAAAAAATGCGAAAAGATTTTTTCCCCAACCTAATATTTTAATTAAACTTATACAAAACTTATATTAGCTTCGCAATACAATGCATTTAAGTCTCGAACACACTTCACAGATATCGCCAAGAAAATTGAATTTAAAATGAGTTAAGTTTCATAATCGCGATTTGCACTCAAGTGCAGCTGTTTAATAGATTTCAAAGATATCTAGATATAGAAATTTTTATTTACTAAGATTTCTTCTATGCATATAATAAAATCTTAAAATTGCAGTGTTTGTGCACGCATTACGTTAAAATGGCTGAAACGATTGGATTGAAATTTAGTAACCGGATACTTTAGAAAATAGATTAAAGTAAAGAGTTTGACTTTATAACAAAAAAAAAGGAATTTTGTACAGCAACGATGCTCACTGAGCGAACTCCGTTTGATAACTAACTTAAGTCTGTCGGAACAAAGGTTATATAATGTTTTTGGAATATAATGAAGAAACTAACCGCAAATATAGTTATCGACGGTATTGCTAACTCCTATAAATAAAGATTTTCTTTGATTTTGATCATATTCCATTGTGAAGGATTTTATGAGGGTTTGATATTATATAATATATATATATATGTCGGATAATAAAATAAGGAAATGGATGGATGGCCTACCTCAAAAGCTATATGGACGCAATACGGTCAGGATAACTAAACGTTACGATCTCATACTACTATGAAAGGAACCCAAGCAGTGCCTTGGGAGGCTTAAGGAGCTCCTTTATGTAATTACGACACTCGCCTCCACTACTTAGTTTCACTCGCTAAACCTAAGCCTAACTAACCTAGTTAGACTAACATAAACCTCACCTAACACAAGACTAACCTAAACCTAACTCACACCTCAAACTAAAAGAAATGAAATGGATATACAATCCCTTATATGACGACATATATATATTGCTAACTATAAAATCAAACTATCACAAAATCCTCTGTTCCGATAACTTAGAGCCAGTTATCAGACGGAGCTCGCCTGGTGATCATTGTGGCTGTGCAGGTGGTGTGATGTCGTTATGCTGTGCATCATCCATTGTGAATGATTTAATGAATTTGATAATATTGTTGCTCGATTTTCAAAGTCTCGAGTGTATATTATTATTGTCTTCTACGTATTTCTCCTTATAACAAAAGCGAAGAAGCTGTATTTTAAACTGATAAATTCTTAACAAAGTATTTAAATTAGTTTACGTAAAAACTTCATTAACATTAAAGGTGAGAGGTCGAAGCGATCCCCAACGTGTTGATAAAAAGAGTGTTCAAATAGTTTTGAAAGTTGCTACGAAAGTCATGAAAAATAATATGTTTTGTTGGCAACACTGTTAAAACACTGATAAAGAAATGTGAAATTTTGACACAACGTAGTGTAACTGTTTTTTAAAGTTATGTGTGTCTTAGAGATTGTTACAGGTCCAGTTGAGGTCCAGACTCTTTTAAAAATATAAGTTGTGATATCGGTCGAACTAATAAATATTAAATATATGTCTATATGTCGGAGAATATTCCGTCGTTAGACAGTCTCGACCCTTTATATGCCATGGACAGTCTGACTAAATTCTTAGTCTTGCGCGGTCTCTCAAGGAGTGAAGTAGTCTCTGGATAGTGTTAGTGTTGTGTTAGTGGTTAGAGTGCTGTCCGATTAAGGTCACGTGAGTACCTTACAATGTTTTTGTCAGTTGCCATGTCTTGTGTAAGGTTAGGTTTATGTTAGTTGTTGTTGATTCCCTTATTTTGCTGCCGACATATACATATACTTATGAGAAGTTGGCAACATCGTTTGTACCGTGTTCGTGGGTAGTTCATTTTCTTTTATCTCAAGTGTACCCACGTGTAAAATATATAGACTCAGGGTCCAATAGATTTAGGGAGTCTGTCAGTGTATGTATCTCTTGCGATAAATATTATATGTCAATAGTGTTTAGTCCAGTAGTTTTGTATATACATAAAATCACCTGCTCCTGGGTCACAAGCCTCAGGCGTTACCCTGTTATACCTAAAGTACATGTTATAATAATATTATGTATGTATAACTGCACATGTGATAGGTAGACATTGTTATAATAACAAAAAAGTATTTGTCAAGTTAACGCTTAATAAAAAGTGTTGCTAGCATGATATTAAAAACGGATTTTCAAGTCGACTGTAGAATCTTAAAAGATGAGTCCATCTAGACTCAAAATTTACCTAGTTTTTGTAGATTTTTTTCCATAAATTTACAATTTAAAATGAGAAGTGATTTAAATAAGTCGAGTCGGATATTAGCTCCTTCAATATTCTCTAAAGGAAATTCCTTTAAGTGGAGAGTACTAGAGAGACGAGTTCAATTTCCTTATCTTTGTAGTGTACCAATTTAAAATACTTTAAAACTACATTAAACCTAATATGATAATATTTAAACAAGTACTCCAATTTATCTAGCTAGTTTCTCTGTCTGTCTATCAGGGCCATTTTGCTCCGAAATACGGTAGAGGTATTAAGTTGAAATTTAAACAAAATTGGTCGGGTCTGCGTAAACAATCTTTAAGTCAACGCAATCAAGAGATACTCGCAAGGGAATCGAAATCTACAGGGTACTTCGACTTGACCTTTCCCGACATCAGAATATAAAAATTATCTAATTAATAATATCTAAATAATAATTATTTATAGGGGGTAGGTCCCTCTTCCATCCCATTAATGTTCTAGTTTCAGTGGACGAGGGGTTCTCGCATTGTCTACTGAAACTGTAGCATTCTTCTCTTCACTCGATCTCCTTCCTCTAACTTCGACGTAGTCTTCGACGTCCATGGACGACGCTGGTCACCTATCTTCAGCAGCTAGTCCACCATTCCATTAGTTTGCTCCTAAAATGTTATAAAAAAAAACCATACGTCCTTCGAGAATCACTCTATTGAAAACTGAATCAGTTGTGTCAAAGAAAAGGTAAGAAGTAGCCAAATAAATACGCCACCATGCAATCATAATTATTATATCATGAGTATTTTAACTGTAATTCTGAAGCTCTGTGTCTAAAGTATAATCCTCGTTAATAGTATACTGTACGTGTATCGTCCGCGATACGCGGAGGTAAAAGTGTGTGTTTGTGAAAGGAGAATGAATATGAGTACCTGGTACGCCGCAGTGGAAGTCTTCTTGGTGTACCCCTTCTTCAATCCTCTTCTCGCACTGAGTGAAGATGATGTGTAGATTTGTGGTGATAGTATTAATAGAAAAGAAATTCTTTAACTGTCGCGTGCCTAACGCCGTGAGCGCCGAACCGACCAAAAGTGAAGTTTTTCGATATCTGTCATCATACGTCACCGATTGACGTACAGATAACTAAGGAAATTGTTTATGAACCGAACAATATCGAACAGTATGTCTATGTGTAAAAAATCTAAAATAATAGTACAACTGGAAAATATACTTTATCGTAGTGTAAACTCAGTAATTGTGTTCGTTCAAACAATTTAAATTAAACATATTTTTTTATTTGATCTCCTGACGCTCAATGAATCTCATTTACATTTTCCTTAATATTTTTATTTTTCAAGTCATATTTTCGTATTGACATAAAAAGCAAAATTAAACATTTGACGTTGAAGGAAACAAAAAACGTATAATTTGCTTTCACTGATTTCGTTATAAAAGTTAACGAAGAAATTAACATTCTGTCTAAACAATTGTCAATTTGGGTGAACAAAGCGCGAAGGATTTGATAATATCTTTCCAGCTTTTGCTTGTGGTTCTAATATTATGGAATTATTTTACATATTTTGAAATACTTCTTAAGTAAAAGCTTAGTGTAAATTAAAAATAATTTCCATTCAAAGAGTTATGTGTATTATAAGCAATTAAATATTCATTTAGTTGTGCAGGAAAATATCTAAAGGAAACCTGCATATCTAAGTTTTCCATAATAGAGGTGACTCGTTCTCAATTATGAGATGATGGTGACGATGATGAAATGAAAGCAATTCACGAGCGAACAACATCCATAGGTCAAATAAGCTGGTAATATCTGCCTTTGACTTATAAGAGATTTTTAATCAGAGGGTAACATCGTGCTCCTGCCAAGTCGAGCAAATAAGCAAAGCACAGGCCATAACACCCAATTGTCTGGAACCAATTCACAGCTTTTTTGATTTATTCTTTACTAACTAACCCGGCGAACTCCGTACCACCAAGCAATCAATGAATGTCAGGTTTCACAGTTACTACATTTTGTATGGGAAAATGTTTATTCTTTTATTTAATTTTTTCGTCAATTTTGCAATTTTTTAAATAATTATTCTGCTATTCAGGACGGAGACAAATACAACAAATCTAAAACTGTTCTCGAGTCAGAAATGTTTGAGCAAACTCGACTTTGCTTTATATTTATTCCTTAATGTGGATAAAAATGATCACCCGAAAACCTGATGAGCTGAAAAACATGGTATTAATAAATTATCAACTATTTATACCCAATACTTTTAATCGACTTCAAAAGGTTTTATACTCAAATGTAGGTATGTATTTCTTTAATGACCGATGTTTAAAATCGTTTGTGAACTTTCATTAAACAAAGTTTTAGAGAAATATCTTGTCATCATCACATTAACTAACCAGCAGCAGCACTTTAATGTGAATACCAGATATTTGTATGAACAATATGAGATCTCGTGTTTTTTACAGTATAAATGAAAAGAATTCATTGCGAGAGTTGACTTTTTTTACAATTTATGTTTCATTTCTCATGACCTTATAGTAATTAAGATTTTATTTCAAATTTCATAAAATTATAAGAACATATTTAATATATCAAAGTTAGACTGATATATATTTCGAATAAGTCCATTGAGTACGGTGGGCGACATCGCAGCAGTGAGTCGGCTCGTAGCTGCTACACAGTGCGGACACGCGGCAGTAGACTGTTAGGCGCCGAACGAATCACCCACCAGTTGAACACAATTTCGAATTTCGAACACCATAAATAAACAATACCAACATTTAAAAACAATTTACTCTGTGTTCGTTTGGCGCGAAATCTAACTCGTGTTAAGTGTTTTTAGTTTCAGTGCAGTGTACTTTGTTATTTAAAAGTTTTGTGACTTATATCAAGTTTTATTTTTCAAGATCAGCGGGAATTTATTTTTGGTAAGTTTAGTTTTTAATTTAAATATTTTTAATAAATTGTAATTGTGTATTGTATATCATATATTATTATTTTATTGATATTTTTTAATGCATTTTTTTTTTAAATATTAGGATTTTTACGCAAAAAACTGTAAATCTATCTGAAAAGAGAATCTTAAAAAAGAAGTGCATTTTAAATAATTTAGATTTTTTAATATTTTTAAGTACGAAATAATTTAAATATTACTTATGTACTTGGATCGCAGAGAATAAATACATCTTAGAAAAACATTTAATTATTTATTATTGAAATAAAAAAATATATTTATTATATTTTATTTATAATACAAATATATATGTGTAAGATGTTTTTTTAAATAAAAAACAGAAATTAAAGATCATTGTTATTTTTTTTGGCGGACACAAACTAAGTAAATAATTTTATTATGAAGTAATTTAATATCATATATAATTAATAATAGATTTTTGAATTTATTAATAAAAATTAGTATATCCTTTTAACTTTCAAGAACAACAATATAAATACTAATATTAAACTATTATTATATTAGTACCAGAAATTTCGTAAGACTAAAATATATTGCGATCAATGTATGGAATTTAGAGCTAGGAAAATCCTGCTCAGAAATAGATAGAGTTTTGATTGAATACCGAATATATCTGATCATAACTCAATTTCACAATAGGTTAAATTACTAACAATTTTGATATAGTTTCAATAAGTCAAGCTCTCGCTTCAATGAGTTAAGAATAAATTGTACTGGTTTAAATATCTTGAGTAAGACTTTATTCACAAATGCATATTTTTTTATTAAAATTTTCCTGTTTTACTTTCCACGCTATATAAACAAATTAATAATGAGTTTCTACTGATGAGACTCTACTCTTGAGTGTATGAGCTTCTAAGAGTTGTAATCAGGGTTGGCATAATTAAAACAAGTTATTTTATAACACGTGTTTTTAAACACGAAGTTGAATTAAATCCGTGTTTTTATAATGTATTTAAAAACGAAGATCTGTCCCGGCCGTTAAAAGAAAGTAATTCAATGGACTAGTGGGTATTCCCCTTATTTTAATATAAAATAATATAATGGTTTCCCCTATTAAAAAAGATGAATGAAATGAAATTTTATTTACTATGGTGAATTTGAAAATAATGGTCTAAACTAGAGAAGAAAAAAAAATCACTTGTTTAAAACCATTTGAAGTGTTTGTTTTATAAAATTAAAAAAAAATCTGTTTTTTTTTCCAAACCTGGTTATAGTACAAAGAAGAGTTTCTTACGCTAAATATGTAACGTTTTAAAATTTAAACATACGTCTTCTGGTGTAGAGTAGTCAGATTAATATTGTAGGTGTTTATAGATAGAATTTTTTTATTGAGATCATTGAGTAATTCAATTTCTTGTCTTCATAGAGCTACCGCAGAAAATTTGTGTAAACAATTATCATCCTCAATTGAGAGATATATAGCACAATAAATGATAATAACTATAAAATTAAAAATTTAAATTACCCCCGACTGAAACTTTAATGTAATATAGTCACCAAGTATCGAAACCCACACAACATCAATTTAGAAGAATCAATATTCGTTTTTAAAAGTCGATTTTTTATCATTTTATACTGTGTTACCATGGTTACAAAATTGTTGTAATTGTCAATATATTAATATTGTCACGCAGCTCTCAAGTTAGAAATGAGCTGATAGTCTTCAAACGGGTGACCAGATCTTCACAATACATAGCTAAGAACCATCTCGATTGAATTACCTTTCAGACAAATAAAAATTCATCACAATCTTGAGCGCTATGATGCCACAGACATACATACGGATATACATTTTAAACTTATAACACTCCGTCGCTGTAACATCCAGAGTTAAAAAGAAATAAAAATAGGTTAGTAAGTTGAAAAATAAATATTATGTTGTTATAGATTTGAGTTGCTAATACATATTTTATAAACCAACTTTGACGCTGATTGGATAACTGGATTAAAAGGAAATTGGGGCAATTTCAACTAATCTGTGGCTTTAGTAAAATTTAAATATATCAGTAATTTTACATACATATTAGTCGACCCGCCCTGGTTTCTCTTGGGTGAATTATCACATGTTAAATATGTCGGAGGTGTGAGTTAGGTTTAGGTTAGCCTAAGGTTAGGTTAGGTTTATGTTAGTCTAATGCTGTAATTCTATTAAAGACGTCTTTAAGCCTACACCTTGATCACAAGTCCAAGGCACTGCTTGGGTTCCTGTCTGAATCTATCATCACGACCCGTCAATAGCCCACTGCTGGGCCGGGTCTCCTCCTCAGAATGAGGAGGGTATTGGGCCATAGTCCACCACGCTGGCCCAGTGCGGGTTGGCAGACTTCACACACCTTTGAGAACTTTAGGGAACTCTCAGGAGTGCAGGTTTCCTCACGATGTTTTACTTCACCGTTAAAGCAAGTGATATTTAATTGCTTAAAACACACATAACTCAGAGTCAGAGGTGTGTGCCTAGGATCGAACCTCGGACCTCCCGAGTAAGACTTAAAGTCTCAACCACTGGGCCATCACTGCTTTTTCCTGTCTGAATAGTAAGATATTATTATGTTTAGTTATATCCTCACCGTGTTGCGTCCATTTAGCTTATATTATAGGCCATCTATTATATATATATATTATATATCCATTGTGAACATACGATGCTTATTGAAAGATTGAATATCCTTTTTAATTAATATCCGACAAATATGTTGTTGTTGTTTAATTTAACATTTATTAAATTTTTCTTTACATTTAAATGACGAACTCCTATACAAATTTTCATTCCTTAAACTACATACAATCCTTTCAAGCCTTTTTTTTCGGGATAAATGTTAGATTTTGTAATTTTCCAATCATTCTAGTCTATCTATGTACCAAATTCCATCTAAATCAATATAAATTGTGTAACTTACCAGAATTTAAAATAAAGTCTGTGTATATAGATGTTTATAATTATAAATCAAGTCAACAACAAAAAGTATCGAGAGTGTATGTCTGTTTTCATGTCGTGGAGTATTGACATAACTTGTGATAAGTTAGAAGAATTCTATGGTAACGAAAATTCTAGAAAAGCACAATTTAGAAAATGTATAATTGAATAAGAATAGAAGAGAGGTAGTCTAAGCTGTACGAACAAAGTAAAACGTAAACTTTTTACTTTGTCTATGTTCAAAGTTTAGAAAATTTGGAGTTAAGGTTTCGTTTCCAACAGAAATGTGCGAAGATGCGTGTTGAGGGATGCTTCATTTACCTAGCCTCCCTTAGTGTGTCAATTGAAGCAAAGCTATTCGTTCTTAACTAACACATTCTCGCTAAATATTAAATTAAAAGATATTGTAAAAAGTTAGTCTAGTGTGTCTAGATAATGATGAATATTAATACAAATTATTCAATTTAATTATTTAAAAAAATGTTTGGTATAATATCGCCACAGGGGATTCATCAATTATAGCCATGTTAGACCTAGACAAAATAATTTGAGAAAATACTCTTCATTAAATGAATAAGCCTTATTACTAGTGATATACTATGGCTTCACATTATTTCAACGAACACGCACACCTTCATATCTATATAAACATAAATGTATGTATTGTATATATGTAAGTAAGCGCATAACTACAGAACGGCTGCATCAAATAGGATAATTCTTTTTTTGGGTTCGTTATTCTCAGGACAAGGTTTATACAAAAGGAAAACTGAGCGAGTCTACTGCAAGTCAGTGACATACTGCGAAGCGAGGGCAGGTCGGCTAAGTTATATTATGTACTAGCTGCGCCCCGCGGTTTCATCCGCTATATTTTGGCTTATTCACACTATATCATTATAAATTATAGCCTATATGTTATTCTGATGTGCAAGCCATATTACTGTAAAGTTTCATTAAAATCAATTCAGTAGTTTTTACGTGAAAGAGTAACAAACATACATCCATACACTGTTACAAATTTTCGCGTTTATAATATTAGTAGGATGTGGATTTTATGTGTTATGGCGTATACCTACGCAGTAGCTGTGACCTGGGGCTAGTGTCCCACGAACAAGTTCTCTAATGTACTCGTTAAACTACCTCTGATTTATCTGTATAAAATTTGGGAACTGTACAATTCTCATCCCTAGGATCCAATTGCTTGTTTTAAAATATTTCGATATTTAAGGTCATTAATTATTCAGAAAATTTTGACGATCGTACCCTAAGGGAGTGCAAAGTTTTATGATCAAAGTACAATTCAAACCTATCTGTTAGGAATGGTGTAAGAAAATGAAACTCATCAACAATATTATTGTTGTTCTAATTCTGATATATTATTTAATTTCTTTGTATTTTAATAGAAATTAATAAGAGAGAAAAAGAAGGAATATTACTTTATTTTCTAGTTACAAAGTTTCATCCCCTGTCTCAACCGTTTCAAAATTTTTTTCGGGATTAAAGGTAGCCTATATCATTTTCCGAGCTGTAGTGTATTTGTGAACCAAATTTCATCAAAATCGTTCCAGCAGTTCTTGAGTTATAAATGATGTAACTAACCCAACTTTGTTTTTAAATAAACTTATGAATCTGAATAATTAAAAATTTTTAGTAAAAATACTAAATTATTTAATTTCAAAAATCTTCCTATTGATTCTTATACTTTTTTAATTAATTGTAAGTGAAATTAGGACAAACTGTAAGGTGCCATATACAAAGAATTAGCAAATTTTTCCTTCTTGACCGGCAAACCACCATTAATCAAACCGACTTGATTAATTGTACGGGGAATTGATGAAAATTAATTATATAACATTCTGAGCATATCAAAACATCTAAACGTTATGGTGTGAATTAACGCTATATCGTAACGTTGTGTTCTATTAAAAGCCTATGTCATTATAATGTCATCTATTACTGTACTACGAAGCGCTTACTACAAAAGAAAATAATATAAATTCACGTGATCCCCTTTCTATAGAAAGCATGCGTCGATATGTCCACATTTCGAAAGCTTCTATGCATTTTCGAAGGTCTTTTTTAATGGTCCATGCATGGCAACTAAATAGAGCTATCTGCCATAATTAAGTCGAGTCGACTAGTTTTAAAATACTTGACTTGTGAATTGTATAATTTCTATTATATTACCACATAACCAAGCAATTAATATTTACGTTTCATTCCTTGAACAAACACTCCCATGTCGTAAGACTATGAAGATTTCAATTCAGAATAATTAATGAAAGCTAGAAATTAATTTTGATGCTTGTGAAATTTCACAGAACCTTTCAATGAAATATCTCTGTCGTCGTATGGAGTTAGATTACAAAGCGAATACTTGTATTATAGCAAATACATTATGTTAATGATTGAATTACAGCAAAATTTACTTAGGATCACTATTATGAAAGTCAGAGATTCTCTTTTTGTGATATCATCATCATTATCACAACCTTAATGGGTCGAGTCTTCTCTTCAGAATATGAAGGGTGTTAGGCCATAGTCTATTCAGTTGGCAGACTTTACACACCTTTGAGAACTTTAGGGAACTCTCAGGAGTATAGAATTTCCTCACGATGTTTCCTTCCTTAAAGCAAGTGACATTTATTTGCGTAAAACACACATAACTCAGAAAAGTCGTCGGTGTTTGTCCAGGACCTCTCTAGAAAGACACCCATGTCTAAACTAGACTATTACTGCTGCTTTGAATATGGTGGTATAAACAGCTACAATTTTTTTATGGTTCTAAAGCCGCAATAATTTTTGATTCCTCTGTTATCTTCCAAGGAAAAGAAAAAAATATTATTTTCACACATCATGAAAATCAGATTGTCTCTTTTCTTGTATATTAGTATATCACAGACTACACATATCTATGCAGATGAATCGGTGTTGCCACAATAGTGAATTATTTGCACCCCATAAAATCAACTATTATTTGCTTTACGATTATACATGACAGTAATATTTTTTTGGCCCTATTATACGCCTTAAATAGTTTTTTCATATCCTCTTCTGTCTTTTCTTCTTGAAAACGGGTACAATATCAATTATTGCTATTTTTCCGCTTTTGAAGCAACAAATCGAATTTATCAATAAATAAATCCACTCTTGTGTTTTTTGACTTCACTGTTATATTCTTGTGATTAACGTCTGACATTAATAATGAAAATCAATCCAAATTTTAGGATTGTGTATAGAATCTAGATACCTCTAATTTGAATTTTGGATACCCAATTTTGAATTTGAATTCTATATTGTATCCATAAACCAACGATTTATTGAGTTTGATTGTTAACTTCAGTCGTAAAAGGATTCTTTTCATCTTTAACTGATCATCAAAAAATAGATGTATTAATTAAAATATAATGATACCATTTTTATTTTCGGTAATCACAAAAACACAAAACGAAATTGTAACTAATCTGTTTGAATTCAATTAATATAAAGTGGCAACCCCATGGCAACCCCTAGTAGTCATTATCAAAGTGTTTAATAGCTGTTCGCGTTGATCAGAATAAATTGCCGATTCCTTTGGATGTTTTAAGATAATTAATTGTACGTTGGGAATAATGTAAATTAGAAAGCTTTGTTATTGCAGAACCTAAAAGCTTTTATATATTTTTTACAAGTTCTGTCAAAGGACGTGAATACTTCATATACATACTACAACGTTTACTACATGAAATCTATGGCCTTTAATCTGTTAAGACCTGGGTATTCATAAAGTAAACCAATAGGTATACTACCTATATTCAAGTGTTGCCATGTCACGGTGGTAATATAAATGTTATGTTACAATACGTGCCGGAGCGTTAGTTAGGCTTGGGTTTAAACAGAGAACCAAGGCAGTGAAATTGAGTGTCGCAATTGCTTGAAGGACATACTTAAACCTACACCTTGGTCACAAGTCCAAGGCACTGCTGATTGTAATTGTAAAAGATCATAATGTTTAGCTATTTATCAGTTCAGTAGCAGTATCTACGTTGCGTTTACCCTATAGTCCATTCAATATCACACAGCCACCCTGGTAGTCTTTTTCAATATACTTCCTCTCCTTTTCTTCATCATATTTTTGAATACAAGTTCATTAACAAATTTAGATGATTTTTATTTGGAAGATTTTTTTTCTCCACCAAAATTCATGGAGTCAGGAGCTAATTACTATCTGATTATCTAAAGGACACAATTTTTGAAGTGAAACTTCTTTAGAATCGTTGTGATTTCAAACCGGATGCAACGGAAAAAACGACAGGTAAGAGACACAAATACAAAAATGTGTAGGAAAGAATGAGACAGAAATATACAAAACGACAGGTAAGAGACACAAATACAAAAATGTGTAGGAAAGAATGAGACAGAAATATACATACTATTTTATATTATTATATATATTCATCTCATTCTTTTGTCGATTTACTGAAGTTTCACTTCTATCGTGTGTGAATCGCACACACACCTTTTTTTTTAATTTTTTTTTTTAAAAAGATTACTAGTAGTATGGATCACATTAGTATTCCCTTTACCCCTCCTAGTAAGCTAATAAATAGCTTGTGTCAGGAGTGGGCCACGCCAGAAGTCCAATATCCGGGATTCGAACCCACGACTTATGGATCGTGAATCCAACGCCCGCTCCACTGAGCCACTGACGCTTCGAATTAAGCTTGTCCACATCACATTTGCTTTTAAATATATTTAAAATTGACCGACCCGCCCTCTCTTCTCTGAGGTTTATTAAAACCATTGACACACTCACTCACTTTACTCATTTAAATAGTATAGTATCTTACTCACTTTTTTCTTTTAAACAAATTGTCCTGGTAGTAACTAACACAACAAATAAAAATATCCAATTTGGTGAAGCTGTTCTGAAGTTATATGCTTAAATTATTTAGTTTCTAGTAACTTTTATAATTTTGAATTTCAAGGTCAAACTTACATTTTGATTTCATTGACATTTAAATCTGAACTTTAAATATACACCAAGAAACTTAGTAGGAATATAAATCAAAAAGGAATTGTATAATAATTAAGATATCATTAACTTGTTGGTTTTTTTTGTTAAAGATTATATTGATCCAAGATATATTGATTCCAGAATATACTTAGGAGTATAGCAACACTGTCAAATGTAAATACAGAAGGTTACACGTGTGCTTAAAATGCAAAATCCACAATTGTAAACAGAACGTTGTACCAATTTAACATCAATGTAACTTTGAATGACAATGTATTTTAGAAAGGTTTACAGAATCAAAGCAACCTAGATATATCACGTGGTTTTACCTGTTTAATCTTCATATAAAAAAGTTGCGAAATTAGTTGTTTAGCACAAATCTTAATAATGGCCGGACTAATTTAGATTATCTCTTTCAACTATTCGTTTAAGACTCTTCTTAAGATAAAATTGTTGAACCAGTTTAGATGATTTCTTTCAACTGTTTGTTTAAGACTCTTCTGAAGAAAAACAGTTGAACCAATTTAGATGATTTCTTTCAACTATTCGTTTAAGACTCTTCTTAAGAAAAACAGTTGAACCAATTTAGATGATTTCTTTCAACTATTCGTTTAAGACTCTTCTTAATAATGGCCGAACCAATTTAGATGATTTCGTTCAACTATTCGTTTAAGACTTTTCTTAAGAAAAATGGTTGATCTAATTTAGATGATTTCTTTCAACTATTCATTTAAGACTTTTCTTAAGAAAAATGGTTGATCCAATTTAGATGATATCTTTCAACTTTTCGTTTAAGACTCTTCTTAAGAAAAAGAATTGAACCAATTTAGATGATTTCTTTCAACTATTTGTTTAAGACTCTTCTTAAGAAAAAAAATTGAACCAGTTTAGATGATTTCTTTCAACTATTTGTGGAAGACTCTTCTTATTAAAAACAGTTGAACCAATTTAGATGATTTCTTTCAACTATTCGTTTAAGACTCTTTTTAAGAAAAAAAGTTGAACCAATCTAGATGTTTAATTTAATTATTGGTTCAAATATATCTACTTAAGGAGAACGGTACGCTTAATTTAGATGAAGATTTTTCAACTGTTAATTTTAGGTATTAGTTACGTTTAAGTCTCTTCTAATGATGAAACTAATTCTTCTAATGAAGAAACTATATAAAATTAAAACATATAAAATTCTATACCTCTATTATTTCCATCGTCTATCAATGTTCAAGTTGTAGATTGTGTGGTAGATTGATTGACGTTTGCGGTTATTTACTGCCTTAATCCCCAAGATTTTGGCCCACGACTTTGTCCACATAAATGATTGACTAACCTTAGTGAATGGAAAGACACTTACTAACGAAAAAACACTGACTACCTTTCAACAAACACTTTCATTCAATTTAACTGTTATTCACGTATTCTATGAAACAGATCTTCAACCGGTATTTAGAAGAAAAGTATCCTGTATGTTATTCCAGCTTCTAAGCATTTTTAGACCATTTTGTTGATCTGTTTTTCAGGGTTCAATTTCTTTCGTACGACTTGTGGGATAAAAACTAGTCTGTTAATCTAATTGTAATGTATGTAGCTGGCTAATGTTTTACAAAGATAATAGCTGTCGTTCTAATAGAATGTTTTCTAAAATATTTTGACATTTTTCTTATCGGTATTAAATTTTTGTTATGATGTTAGTTTTCTCTGAATATACCATACAGCTCACTAATGTATCAAGTATTTTTGTGCCACGTATCTAGTTCTTCTTTCTAATCAGTAGGATAATAGAAATTGTAAAATACAACTGCATAACCACTACATAAAATTTGAAAGCCTTTAGCCTACTGACGAAATTTTAAATACAAATTTAGCTTAACCAAAATGAATATGGTATTTCAAAGATTAAATGATATAAATTTAAAGCAAATACTTGAGGAGGATTATGTTTATCTTGTTTTCTGCCAGGTATTGACACGTGATCCCTTCTCGGGCCAAATTTACGGTTTTTGGAACAGTTCAAAGCATAAATTACACAACTTTAGATAGTGTTAACTGTTTGAAATCATTAGACAGGCTTCCCAATTTCAAACAGAATTACTCGCCAGTACAAAGTAGTACAATAATTCCAAGTACCTTTACCTTAACCACAATTGATATAGTATTTCAAAGTATATGTGACAATACCTACCTAACACATGCATAGTAATACACATATAATATTATTATAACATGCTCTTTAGGTATGAGGCCGGGGCTTGCGACCCAGGAGCAGGATTAAAGGGCCCTTCTACTACCAGTAAACGCTCTCCTTCATTCCTCGACCTCGCCACATAAACACTGTAGATAAAAACACTGAACTAAACACTATTGACACTAATGTCCTAAATGACAGTCCAAATCTGTTGTTCCTACGCTTATACATCTTCTACAATACACTCATGATAACATAAAATGAACTACCCACGAACTCAAACTTATGAACAATGTTGCCAATTTCTCATAATAAAATTACACTAAGTAAATATTTAATATTTTTGGGAATATTTTATATTAGTTCAATGTCACAACGTTTAAGTTAAATAAATTCAAAGCAAATACTTGAGGAGGATCATATTTATCTTGTTCTCGCTTTTGGGACTTTGGAAGGTTTTTGGAACACTTCAAAACATAATATAATATAACTGACGTGATCCTTTATAATGACACTATACTACAGAACTTTAGAATTCTCTTAGACATAGAATTCTTTATTTGTCAGCAATCAGCTTACAACTAACTGTTAACAAAAAAAAAAAGAAAAACAGCATGATAACAAATACATATTAAAATTGCTAAGATATATAGAGAGGAATGATAACCATTACTTTACAGCAATACGCATACACATGCAATTTAGACTGAGGCGAGCAGTGCCTGGGGCTTGAGACCCAGGAGCAGGTTTAAAGAGCTATTCATAATATATTAACTCTCACCTCTACCACTCGACCTCACTAACGACAATAAATAAAAGTAAACTTAAGTGGACCTCGAGAAGGGTGACCTTAATAACGACACTATAACACTAACTTCCATGTTCACTGCACGAAAACACCAGAGAGACTGAGACTAATCTATCGTACTAAAGGTTATATATTGTCTTCACGTCGATATACTTTAAATAATATAAAATGATCTACCCGCTACTACTACGTGTTGCTAACAAAATGCCGATCGCGATTCCAAAATGGTCCCCACTTAGCATAATGTCCGTTGTGGCGTTTGAACGGATATTGATGGATTTAAAAAAAAAAGAATGAAGTGAACAATAACGAAAATATAAACAAGAATAAAAACATGTTTGTAATAGGAAGCGGAATAAGTTTGAAGATAGTTTTATTTATTTAGTTATATACATGACATTATTTGGTTTTTCTTATCAGTTTCATAAGTTAATAGACAATTAAGCAATGTTATGTTGACTAGATAATGACGTTTTTTAGCTATATCTGCATTTGCAGATAAAATTGTTTAGCTTTGCGCTTAAAAGTAATTTTAGAAACACTGATATGCCGAAGAGGTGGCGGTAAGTCATTCCAACATTTTGTGGCTGCAAATGACATGGCCAGCTATTGTATAGCCCTCTGTCTAGTTACAAAAAGTCCTTGTACATAGATGAATTATCATTTAAATTAAAATATTTTAGTCAACAATTAAGATGCTAAAAATATATAAGATAATGGATATCATTTTACAAGTATTATAAACATAAAGTTAACATAATTTTAACAAATAAAATAATAAGTATGTACCATTACTTTAATATTTACGTACTTACGTATATTTTTATTATGAATTTGTTTAAAAATATTTCTATAATAATGTAACATAATAGTTATTTATAAAAAAATCTGTGTGAAATGAAACAATAAAAGATAAAATACTATTTAATATAATACTTTTTTTTTTATAATAATAATAAAATTTATTGAGTTCACAAACAAACGGTTTATCATTTTACTTATTAAAACTATTATCTTAGGCTAAATAAATTAAATTAATTGCCTCTGCAGCCGAACTAGTTTTACTGTATTTCGGCATACAGCGCCAATCATAAAGAGTTACTTAGAGCAATGATATATAATTAGAATTACCATCGGCTCGTTCCGGCTCGTAGCGGATGACAAGAACCGCCGTAGCGCTGTAGCAGTGACGCGTCTTGATGGCTACGAGATCTCGATATCCGCTACGTCCACTGCTCCGATGACGTTTTTTAAAGTAAGTATCGTTCTTCCACTGGTAGCTCAGCTATTATATTTGTCTCGCCTGTTGCTATCCACTTCACACACTTACTCCACCTCTTTACGTATTATGCACGCCTAGTACTTTAGCTTTATTAAAATTACATTAATATAATTAAAAAATAAAATAAAACTTTTGTATGCAATGGATACGTTTAAATCGTATTTCATATAGAAATCGTTAAAGTAATCTTTAAACTCCCATACATACTAAATACTTGTACAAGTATAAATAGTTGACTAAATTTTTTATATTTATTTTTGTCAATTATTGATATATAATATGTTACTGTACATTCAAAATATGAACTAGGCAGAAGTGGGCCATGTCCTTTATAGCAGAGTATTTACTGTATGAAATCACGTGATAGACTTTCCAATTTCAACAGGAACTACTTGGTACAGTATAAAGTTATAAAATAAAAACTACTGGGTCAAACTATTTTAAATTTTTATGGGACCAAATGGCAACGATTCCACATCAAACAAAAGAAGAATCACGTAAATCGGATCATAAATCTCAGCGTAATTAATATACATACATAAAAAAAAAAAATACCAATCGAATTGAGAACCTCCTCTTTTCTGAAGTCGGTTAATGATATAAATTCAAAGCAAATACTTGAGGAGGATCATGTTTATCTTGTTCTTTGTCCAAATTGTCAAAGATTTGAGAACTCATGTAGTATTCAACAGGACGGTGAGCCTGTTTTCTGAATTACATTTACGATACGTGGATCTGCTTTATCTGTATTGTATTCTGTTGAAAATTATTTGATTCTACCTTCCTGTTAGCAACACCGTTATCAAATTTTGGTAATTTGATTAAATACTAAATAAATACCAACTCGACATTTTATAAAAGTGATAAAACTAGAATGCAAAAAAGATTACTTTTATCCCACAAATACCCCGTGGGATATGTATTCATAATATTATGTTTGAGACGTAAGTATCATAAGAAATAGTGATCCTACATTAAAAATATAATAAGTAAGTGAATAAAATAAACTCACGAATAAAAAGTCGCGCAATTTTTCTGGACAACATATATCTTGATTTCTAAGCAGTTTGACAAGTAATTTCATGGAGTTAATATTTTTTTTGATTTGACCATTATAACTATTTAATATCGTCCTAAAAACGTTTTAAATTAAATTATTGAAAGCTCGAAAGCGGGTAAAGTGAAAATCCTGTTATGAATCGAAAAATACAGGCTGAGTTTCCACCAGAGATGTGTGAGGATGTGTAGTAAGAGATAACTAAGCTTCACTCAAGTGTTATTGGTTCTTAACAAACATATCCCTTGCAACGCATCCTAGTTCGTCTCAAGTGGAAATGCGCTCTTAGAGTTTTAACGTTTTTGTAGGAATATACAGAAATACACGTAGACTATCTAGGATTAACTTGCAGTGACAGAACAAGCGAGACAAATAGGATTTTTCGCGTAAAACCAACAGGACATAAATTTTACTTCTTCGGACATATATTTTCACTATCTTTCAACCTTGTATCGTTTTTATTACATTTTATTTAAGTACTTATATCCTACTTATGATTTTAGTTACTGAAAATTTATAAAATAAGTTTAATGAAATAGAACAAATTATCTCTTACATTTTTTTCGGATTCTTTTGAGTGATGAAATGAAAAGAATGATGAAATTGTTGCATACACGTTAAGATTGGATGACAATGCATGGTTAGGTCAGTGACGTCATTCTAAATCCAATATGACGGATATGACAAGATGGTGAACTAGTTATTTTTTTGCACGTCCAAATGGCCAACGCAATAAAAGGGTTTGTTGAGACAAATACTGAGACAATATGGCGGATCTATCTGATCGTAAATGGTAGCTCTTAAATTGAAAATAAAACCACAAAGTCAAGTCCAAGTTCAACATAAGTTAGAATAGTCTAATATCACGACCGTAACACGCGTAAAAATAATTTAAAAGCCAAGGTCAGCAATTCCTCGAAACGTATTTATCAAATCCAATGAGCTAAAAATATGAATGTTTTTATAACTTTACTTCCTGTATACGGCACGAAACGGTTTTATTACAGTGATAGTTAATTCACTATATGTTACCTTACTCTTCACTATAAATTCATACCATTGAGATTTATAGATGTAGTGAGGTATGTATTTTTCTAGGGACGCAATTTTTTTATTTTTTGCCACAGTGACATCAAATAAGATCATCAAACCTACAAATAATATTTTAAGAGGGCAAATCTCACCTATTTATAGAGATTTCTACTCGTTCTCGGTCCTGCTTATACATGGCATTGTACTAACCATAAAATAGATTCACTCTAAAGACTCACTGTCTGACAATGGGTGACAACCCCATTGATAAGAATTTTTTGAAGTTAGTAACCATAAAATAGATTCACTCTAAATACTCACTGTCTGACAATGGATGGCAACCCCATTGATAAGAATTTTTTGAAGTTAGTAACCATAAATTAGATTCACTCTAAAGACTCACTGTCTGACAATGGGTGACAACCCCATTGATAAGAATTTTTTGAAGTTAGTAACCATAAAATAGATTCACTCTAAAGACTCACTGTCTGACAATGGGTGACAACCCCACTGATAACAATTTTTTGAAGTTAGTAACCATAAAATAGATTCACTCTAAAGACTCACTGTTTGACAATGGATGACAACCCCATTGATAAGAATTTTTTGAAGTTAGTAACCATAAAATAGATTTACTCTAAAGACTCACTGTCTGACAATGGGTGACAACCCCATTGATAAGAATTTTTTGAAGTTAGTAACCATAAAATAAATTCACTCTAAAGACTCACTGTCTGACAATGGGTGACAACCCCATTGATAAGAAATTTTTGAAGTTAGTAACCATAAAATAGATTCATTCTAAAGACTCACTGTCTGACAATGGATGACAACCCCATTGATAAGAATTTTTTGAAGTTAGTAACCATAAAATAGATTAACTCTAAAGACTCACTGTCTGACAATGGGTGGCAACCCCATTGATAAGAAATTTTTGAAGTTAGTAACCATAAAATAGATTCATTCTAAAGACTCACTGTCTGACAATGGATGACAACCCCATTGATAAGAATTTTTTGAAGTTAGTAACCATAAAATAGATTAACTCTAAAGACTCACTGTCTGACAATGGGTGGCAACCCCATTGATAAGAATTTTTTGAAGTTAGTAACCATAAAATAGATTCACTCTAAAGACTCACTGTCTGACAATGGGTGGCAACCCCATTGATAAGAATTTTTTGAAGTTAGTAACCATAAAATAGATTCACTCTAAAGACTCACTGTCTGACAATGGATGACAACCCCATTGATAAGAATTTTTTGAAGTTAGTAACCATAAAATAGATTCACTCTAAAGACTCACTGTCTGACAATGGGTGGCAACCCCATTGATAAGAAATTTTTGAAATTCCAGGCTTCCAAAAAATACGACAGCTTCTCTTCTCGTCTTTCCGCTTAGCTTTTGGCCTGCCTCTGCATCTAAAACTGTGGAGTCCTCTACCCGAAGAGGGCTCCAAGTAACTGAAATAGAATAATAATAATGATTTAATAATATTTCTAATTGTCTAATTATATATTGTATAATTTTTATAAAATAATAATTTTTTATCTATATTAATATAATATCAGCTTTTTCATTTAAATATAGTACTAGTCAACCCGTGTGACTTTGTACGCGTGATGTTTTTGTTTTTCTATTGGTCTTAGCGTGATGATATATAGCCTATAGCCTTCCTCGATAAATGGGCCATCTATCACTGAAAGAATTTTTCAAATCGAACAAGTAGTTCCTGAGATTAGCGCGTTCTAGAAAACAACAAACAAACTCTTCAGCTTTATACTGTATATGTTACTGGAAAAAAAGGCTTTTTTATTTTTACTGTAATAAAACGCATTATTATGGGACTAATTTAACTGACTGACTGACTAATTCGTTAGAAACTAAATGGACTGAAAATGAAAAGATAAATTAAAAACATACGTTGCCATATTTATACAAGTAACAAAGATTAACCACAGTTGGAAAAACGGGCTTACTAAAAATATCTAAAGCGCAAACATAATATCATAGCATAGCAGTGATGGCCCAGTGGTTGAGACTTCAAGTCTTACTCGGGAGGTCCGAGGTTCGATCCTGGGCACACACCTCTGACTCTGAGTTATGTGTGTTTTTAAGCAATTAAACCTGCACTCCTGAGAGTTCCCAAAAAGTTCTCAAAGGTGTGTGAAGTCTGCCAACCCGCACTGGGCCAGCGTGGTGGACTATGGCCTAATACCCTCCTCATTCTGAGGAGGAGACCCGGCTCAGCAGTGGGTCATTGAAGGGTCGTGATGATGAAACATAATATCTGGGGACTTAAATATTTCCTTTCGTTGTGTGAACACGTCGTTATCCAAATATAAATTCAATAGGAAAATTGCTCCTGTAAATCAAATTGAATTTTTCCACCAAAATATATTGCGAATTTTGCTGCTTCGTTTCATTTAGGATTATGATTAACAATTCCATGTCATTTCTACATTATACATTTCACGTTTTTATGTTTATATATCTGTATATTGCCGTTTTATAAAAGAATACGTTGCAGTAATTAAACTGTTTTGAAGAAAATAAAAAATATATTATAAACCAAAATCTTATTTCATAATCATGTCTCTCTCTTATTCTCATAAAACTATTTACACTTCTCTCTCACTTGTACGATAAGCAGTTAAATATAATAAAAAAATATTTTAGTTATAATAAAATATTTGAAGTAGTTACTTTTGAAATCCTTGAGGGCCTGGATGAGTAAGGACTAGACTAAATACTATCATGTATATTAGTGATTCTCAAAATGGACTATATTGACTCTCTGGTAAAAAGTATCGTTTTTTATTGAAGTAATAATACAAAAAGGCTTCGGCTAGAACAATCATTTTTTTCTAAGTTGCTGCTGAAAGCCAAGTTATCTGAGTAAGAGTCACTTTTTCAATTTATTATAGCCATCCTTTTTTTGACAATTTTACCTTCCAAGTTATTGTTTTTATAAGTTCTGCTGAGTAGTAACTGTAAGCTTATTAAAATAGCAAGACTTAATAATCTCTGGAGTTGCTCTGCGAAGTTTATTTAAGTTCTTTCCGAATTCAGCACTTTATTACACTTTTCAATTTCACTACAGAGTTTCTTCTTTAATATTTTATGACAGGTAAGAATTGGACGCCATTTTGTACTGTTATTTTAATTTTATCAAAAGTATTAATTAAATTTTGTAAAAAAAAATAGTTGAGGTATTTTGGGTGATTTGAAACTATTCTGAAAACTCTGAATACCACGTCTATATAGTAGTATTGCCGCCATTTTTAATATGTGGGTGATCCTTAAAATTGATATCTGGGCATCCTCGAGCTTTTCCAAAATAGGTGAGTCATAAGATTTTAAAATTTAAACATTATTACGTCCGCGTAGAATAGCGATACTTCCAAATAATTTTTCACCCGATTTCAACCCCTTACAACCCTTTTTTCGCATTAAGAAGTAGCCTAAGTCCTTTTTAGGCTCTAGCCTATATGTATACCAAATTTCATTTAAATAGGTTCTGTAATTTTGGCGTGAAAGCGCGACAGACAGACAGACAGAGTTCCTTTCGTATTTATGGTATTAGTTAGGATTAGGATTATATCACTGCAAATATTAGTTTGATTATAATAATAGGCCGCCATTTTGAATCTCTTACTGCTTTGATTTCACTTTAAATTAATATTTGACACTTTAGCTTTTAAAAAATAAATGCGTCATTAGATTTTTAGACTTTACACTATTTTAAAACTTAAGACAACTTATATTTGGATATATTTTTAAAAATTTAATTGTCAGTCATTTTGAATCTATTTGTTATTGGTCTAATTACTCTCAAAATGAATATCATGCTTATAAGGCTTAAATTCCTAATATGTGTAAAATATGACAATATTAACATGTAATCTTGATTGAGTGACTGGGGCTTGAGACCCAGGAGTAGGTTTAATCACGTCTTCTACTATGCACAAACTCGCACCTCCAACACTCGACCTCGCTACTAAATATTTCTTAATAAAAAACAAGTATTAGTTTCACAATTGTAATATGTACTGCGAGATACCACTTGACATACTTACTCAATCCTTTCGGAACAAAAGTTATATATTGTCTACTCGAAATAAGATAAAATGTACTATCCGCGAATACTAATTTGTTTGTGTTAATTTTAAAACTATATATGGTTGGAGGTATTGTGCACGAGTTCACAGACGTTGATTGGAAAACTTTGAGTGGCTTAAATTTTAAGGCAAACGAAGGCTTAAATTTTAATGCAAAGTCCCATCCAATTTGAACTAAAGTTTAAAGGTATTTAGTCAGTGTGTTTGTCTGTCTGGGTTCAAGTATCCCACATCATCGATTTGCTAATAACTTATAGCTTTTTTCTAGACTAGTTAATGAGCCTTCTGTGGACAGTTTTAAGACCTCAAAAATTCTTCAACCCTCTTCCATGTACACTAAGCGATAACACCAGAGAGACTGACTCTAATCTATCGCACTAAAAGTTATATACTGTGTACACGTGGGTATACTTGAAATAATATAAAAGGAACTACCTCTAACAATAATTATAAACAATAACTAGGAATACGAATATTTGCTTATTTGACAAAACTTCACTATAGGGAACAAATCTCTTGAGTGATTATTTAACAGAAGTGAAAATATAAATATATGGAGACAGACAGACTTTCAAAAATTTGTCTGAATAGTGTCTGAAGGTTTAAGGGATGTATTTTTTATCCAAAAGAGTGTTGGTGAGTGTCTTTCAATTCACTGTAGACTAATTTAGAGGGTCTAGCCAATTTATAAACGTTATGTTTCTATTCTTTTTCTACAATTTCAAGCGATAAGTGTCGACAAGCCATGTTGACATATTTGGTGCGTTCCACTAAGCGTTCACAACGCCCAAATAACTTTATTTGACACGGATAAAGATTTATTAGTGGAAGTGAATATTTCTGCAGCGGATGCTGAACGTACCACCACAAATATATTTATGTAAAATAATTTTAGTTTCAATTTAATTATAAATGTAAAAAAAAATCAATAAAACACTCATTATTAGACAAACGGCTACATTAGGTAAATCCAATAAATTAGTTAAAAATTATTACATTGATAAATGAAACGACATTAATAATTATTATTTACAATAGGATGATATCTTTTATTAAATATACTTATGTTAATGTAGTATATTATTTTTACTTTCTTTATAACTTTTCTGCTGCTTTATAACTGGCCATTTGAATTATTTTCGTTACGCTCAAAACGCTTAATAATCCTGTCCACTTAGGTTAACTATTGTAACGCTCGCGAATAAGTGGAATGGGGAAAACCGTGGTCGTGAGCGTGGTCGTCGTACTCATGAGCGCTTAGTGGAACGCATCCATTAAGAGCGAACGCTCTACATATGTTTTTTAATTTGATCACGTAATATATCGTTGACATACATTTTTTTAGGTTTTCCATATTATGCGTTAAGAATTGTAGAAAGTCAACTTGGTTAAGCCCCCAGAACTTTTCGCGTCGCGAGCGGTATTATATATATTTTTTTCAAAAACTTATCTAAGTATACCTTTATACTCTAATATTATTTGAACTCCAGGCATTCAAAGGCAGTTTGTTATCGCAATGTTTCAGTTAGCTGAATGTTTTCGTGGAATCGTGTTATCAGGCGTCTTAAACCATTATAATTTATGTATTATGGTAAAATTATTTCATGTTTATAGTACTTGCTAAATTTCCTCGTATATAAGTTGTTTATACTGTATAAATAACAAGTAAGACGCACTAGGTATTCATAGTATTATTAAATTATGTTATATGAACATATGAGCTATGATAACTTAGTATTCGCGGGTAGTTCCTTTTATTTTATTGTGACGGTTATAAACTTTACATAAAGTAAATTCAACATTTAAAATAATAATAATAAATAATATAAAGAGGTAATAAAATAGTAATTAATAAATATAACATAATATGTACAAATCTGGGGATCTGTTCCCCGACTGGCTTGCGAGCACCAGCATGCGAATCCGACCGCCAAGTGTCGTTGACGTTTTCCGGTCGAGCCGCATATGTGCCAGACTTACCCCTCCTCCTCCCATCCCGTTATTGAAACCGTAGCATTCTTCTCTTCATTCCCTATTCCTCACTCTAACTTCGAGATGGCAACGCATCGGCAAAACGAGAGTCACTCTCCTTGTATTGCCGATGTCCATGGGCGACGGTGGCCACTAACCACCAGGTGGGCCATCTGCTCGTTTGCCCCTTAACTGCCATAAAAAAAATGATACACTACTTGTCGAACTACCGCAGATCTACCAGGAAATACTTACAGACGTACAAGTATCAATTAATGTATATGTACTTTAGCGTAAAACCAAATTGGCGTGTATACCCGTTCCATTTCACGGTCCGTAGTTAGATCAAAAATTGCCAATCAGTGCTAATTTGATTTTAAAGTAGAAAGCTCGTATAACGTTCCGTTTCTGTCATTATATTGATGAGGCTGCACCTTCTTTTAGACCTTAACCCAATGATTTCAACATAAGGATTGTTAGCAACACCGTTAAAACTTAGTATTCGGGGGTAGTTCATTTTGTCTTATTTCGAGTAGATAATATACAACTTTCGTTGCGATAGGATTGAGTTAGTCTGTCAAGTCATGTCACGCATACTAAAGTATTTAACCCTTTAGTACCATCCTTATTTTTGGTAACATTACTAACATTCTGGGGTGAAAAACAACCCCAAACGGAAATTAAACAAAAATTGTAGCTTTTATGTGTAAAGGAACTTATTAATTTACATTTTTATAAAAAAAAACAATGTTATACAAAATAGAATTTCTTTAATTAAACTTTACAGAAAACATAAATTTTTTTAACATAACTATCCAGTCTCACAAACAGTCTTGTACAAAAATTTTATTTTTAATAGTAGGAACAAAAATGTTTCTGTTATTTGAACACCAACAGAATGGTATATTCTTATCTAAATCTAAATGTGAAATTAAAAAAAAAATAATTACTTTATAATAAAAACAAACTACAACCTAATTTTTTAACAAAAAAATATAAGTAAAAATTATACAACTTAGAAATTCTTTTCCCGGTGTAGCATTATAACTGTGATAAAGGTATATCATAGTCAGAGCTTGCATTATTATCATCGTCACTTTCGAGTTCTAATTCCGTGTTTAATTCGTGATCACTGTATTCTGAGGGTAGATCTTCAAAATCACTTTCAAAATTCGCAAAATTACTATCCGGATCTTGCTCTTCTTGACCCTCAATACTCTCCAACAATCTGGCAACTTGTTCGTCACTAAGATTTTTATTCATTTCGTACTAGTTCTGAAAAAAACAACTATGAAACATAGTATATTATGACAAAAAAAGGATACGTAACTAACACCTTGGGGTGAAACATTACCCCACGTACCTGTGCAGGCCAAACTACTGTTTTTTGTGGCGCCACACGTCAACGACCGTCAAGCGCGTGCGGTGCTCTGAGAATACTCAAAACAAGGTGCCGGTACCTTCGCTAGAAAAAAAATTATTTAAATTTTTATGCGCTTGAGGTAAAAATGTACCCCAGGATGTTACTAAAGGGTTAAATTAATAGTGTAGTATTATTAGGTGGCGTGGTGTTACCTCAATTATCGAGGATTATATAAGAAGTATTATTTAATTAATTATTTTAATATTCGGTGGCGTGGTCGAGCGATAAAAGTGAGATTTTACGGTTATAAAATACGTCTTTAAGTCTGCTCCTGGTTCTCAAGCCTCAAGCGTGTGTGGAGACTTTAATATAGATATATTGATAGACACAACTTTCAGCCGTCGGCTGTTAAATTTATTTAAATCATATAATTTATTAAACTTATTCTCTGAGCCGACTCATGTTGGGGATACATTTGCCACGTGTATAGACAATGTGTTTTGTGACTGTGAAGTGTTTGAGCCTTTAATAATGAAAAACTTAACTTCGGATCATTATGGACAGAAAATCACGTTAGTAGACCAAGAAATTAAAAATTCAAATAAGATTTCATGTAGACCAAAGTCGAGTAATAAAATTAACTTGTTTAAGGATAAGGTAGTACAAAAAATTTCTAGTTTGTGTTTGATTTATAAGGACCCAGATACGCTATATAATAATTTATTTACTATGATTTTAAATGAATTTAATAACACATTTAAAATAAAAACTTTTAGTAAAAATTTAAAACTGAAATTTAGTGACTGGGCTACCTTAGGTATATTTAAAAGTAGAGATAAATTATATGAATTATATAGTATGAGGCAATATAATCGGGATCCAGTATTTTTAGAACGCGTTAGGTGTTATTCTAAGATCTTTAAAAGTGTTTGCATCCAGGCAAAGGCAATTTATATTAGAAACAAAATACTTAACTCAGACGATAAAATAAAGGCTACCTGGGATATTATTAATAGCATAACTGGAAGATCTAAAATAAAAAAAGGAACCAATTAAATTAAATGTTGATAATATATTAATTAATTCGGAAGAAGAAGTGGCAAGCACGTTTGAAAAATTCTTTACTGATATACCTGTCAAAGTAACATCTGCATTAAAATCATCGCCCTTAGATGCTATTTCTCTACTTAAAAATAAACTCCCAGGCTATGCTAATTACTTTGAGTTTAAACATATTACTTCATTTGATATTATTAATAATTTCAGGACACTTAATATAAAAAAAAACTGGTGATTTATGGGACATCTCAGTAAAAATATTAAATACAATAATCAATAATATTGCCCCACATCTAGCTGATATTTTTAATAAATGTGTCGATACAGGAAAGTTTCCGGACTTAATGAAGCACAGTAAAATAATACCTCTATTTAAAAATGGAAACAGGAAAGATCCCGGTAACTATAGAGCAATCTCTATATTACCATCACCAGTTTTTGAAAAGATTATTTTAAACCAACTTTTAGAATATTTTAATGAAAATAAACTATTTCATAGTGAACAGTATGGTTTTACTAGGGGTAGGTCAAGAACAGATGCTGGAGTTGCTCTTCTTAAGCATATTTATGAAGCATGGGAGAAATCACAAAATGCGCTTGGTGTATTTTGCGATTTGTCCAAGGCCTTTGATTGTGTTCAACATGAAACAATTTTAAAAAAACTTAATTATTACGGTATATGTGGTGTTTCTCTGGATCTAATTGCCTCATACCTAAATCAAAGAGTCCAGAGGATTACTATTAATGGTGTAAAATCTTCTGGATCTTTGCTACAAATGGGCGTTCCACAGGGATCCATTTTTATTTTTGATTTATAATAATGATCGTTTTTATTTTTGATTTATATTAATGATCTGCCATACTATGTGAAGAACTTGTGTGATATTGTACTTTTTGCTGATGATACATCTCTTATATTTAAAGTAAACAGAAATAAACATAATTATGCCGATGTAAACAGTGCATTATCGCAGGTTCTTCAATGGTTTACGGTAAATAACTTAGTTCTTAATGCTAAGAAAACTAAATGCGTTGAGTTTGCTTTACCTAATGTTAAAAAACAAAAATTTAACCTACGTTTAAATAATGAAATTTTAGATGTGGCGGACTCGACGGTATTTCTGGGTATAACTTTAGATTCAAAACTCCAGTGGAACCCCCATCTATCATCTCTAGCGGGCAGACTCAGCTCAGCTGGTTACGCTGTGAGGAAAGTCAGACAAATGACTGATATCAATACTGCTAGGCTAGTTTACTTCAGTTACTTTCACAGTATTATGTCTTATGGCATTGTTTGTTTTGTTGTTTGTTTTGATTTTGATTTTTTGATTTTTCAAGCACTGCTCGGCTTCCATATAGATTACACTTACCATGTTCTCATAAACCTGCTTCAATAGATCAGTTTAAGAAGCAATTGCTTTGACTGGCGGTAGAAAATTTATTTTGAAAAATACCCACTTTATCTTTTACACTATACAAACTCGATCTCTATAGAATTGAAACATTCTGGCAAATCTTATACTAATATATATAGCTGAAGAGTGTGTTTGTTTGAATACGCTATTCTCAAGAAATACTGGTCCGATTTGAAAAATTCTTTCAGTGTTAGATAGCCCATTTATCGAAGAAAGGCTTTATTATTTAAGGCTAAATATCACGCTAAGACCAATAGGAGCGGAGCATCACGCGGATGAAGTCGCGCGGGTCGACTAGTTATTTAATAAAGTGAACACTGTCAAATAAGTAAATTAATGCAAGTAGTATTTTAAAATTAACTTACTTAAGAGAAATACGCTATAGTTAACAACACCATTGATAAGTTAGTATTCGCGGGTAGTTACATTTATTTTATTTCAAGTATACCCACGCTTATATAATATATTGTTGGACATCGATGTTTTTTTAACGAGTATGCATCTGTTGGAAGACTGACGAATAAAAAAATAATATAGAGGGTATATAAGCCGGTACAAGCGCGTCGTCCGGCATTCTCGGTCGAGACTTTGTACGGAGCGGACCTCTTGTTAATTTGCGTTTAAAATGTGTTTTGTGTCCAATCTTTGATTATTATGAATATAAATGTAACTATAAATTAGGTTTAGGTTACCCACATGTTTTTTAAGGAAAACCAGCAAGTTGTCTCAGAGATCTTACCTGATGACCAATATGGCTGTACAATGGTGTGAGTGTTTCGTGATATTATTGTCTTTACAAACATCCAAATAAATCCTATTTATAACAAACCAGATTACAAAAGTTCCGGGTTACACTAAAATATGTTACACTAATCCCGGTTATATGGTAGTGGCTTATCCGGATCGGTTATAACCTCTATAAACTCTTACCTATCTCACAAAATGGACGTCAATAGAAATGGTGTAACTAGGAGATTTAATCTTACTGTGTGTGTTAGCAATACCGTTTATAAAGTGGTATTTTATATTATGTCAAGTATACCGACATTTAGACAATATATAACCTCTGGTGTTTTCGCGCAGTGTACATGGAAGATAGTGTTATAGTGTTGTGGTTAAGGTTTACGAAAGTTTCCTTAATATCTATAGTAGTTAGCGAGATCGAGTGCTGAAGGTGAGAGTTAATATATTATAAAAAAGCTTTTTAAACCTGTCCCTGGGTCTCAAGCCCCAGGCACTGCTCGGCTCCAACTAAATTGCGTGTGTATACGTATTACTGTACAGTAACGGGTATCATTCCTCTCTCATTCCATGACATGTATAGTATTATAAATGTGAAAGTATGTATGCTTGGATGTTTGTTACTAACTCAGTCACACAAAAACGGCTGAACTGATTTCAATGAAATTTAGCACACAGATACTACATGACCTGGATTAACATGGACAACTTTTATCCGGGAAAAATGATTTGTTCCTGTGGGATAATAATATAATATGTTTATTGTCATAATCATGCAAGCAATCAACATTATTTTCAAAATTGAAAGTTTTTGATAATTAAAATACTACAATTATCATTGTGCGGGTGCTTCAACCTGTAAAGCTTAATAATTAGTTATGTCATTACCAATCTATTTAAACTATTCAGTTCTTTTGTTTAAATAGTGATCTTTGACACTATTTGTGTTCGCCTGTTCCTGTTTGACTATTAGGTCTACGTTATCCAAAAGAAGAAAGCCTAAATAAAGTAAAACCAATTTATTGAGTCTACAGATTCAATGGCTTATGCTGTGACCTGTCAAGCTGTCAGTCATATCGAGAAAGGCTTTTATAGCTTAATAATATTAATCCAGTTACTGTATATTATAACAATATAATACTTGCATAGAAAAAGCAGTGATAACCCAGTGGTTAAGACGTTTATGTCTATTCGGGAGGTCCAACTTTGATCCTGGGCACACACCGACGACTTTATGAGTTATGTGTGTTTTAAGAAATTTAATATAATTTGCTGTAACGGTGAAGGACAACATCTTGAGGGAATCTGCACTCCTGAGAGTTCTCCAAAGTCCTTAAAGTTGTGTGAAGTCTGCCAAAACGCATTTGGCCAAAAACATTCTTTACACACTGAGAATAAACACTTGAAATATGTTCAGGCATTGTAGGACATTTATTATATTTATTTCTAGTATATAAAATTTATCAGATGAGAAGGAGGAGAGGAGGAATATTTGAAGAATACTTACTACAAGGGGTGAAGATATTGAATGGACTATTGGGTAAACGCAACGTTGATACTGCTACTGAACCGATAAAATCAAACATTATGACCTCTTACAATTTCGAGAGGAACCTAAGCAGTGCCTTAGACTTGTGACCAAGGTGTAGGCTTAAGGAACTTCTTTAAGTAATTACAACACTCGTCTCCACTGCCAGGCCCTCAGTTCAAACCCAAGGTTAGCTCAACTTAAGCCTAACTTACGCGACGACATTATAGATTTCATATTTTAATGTAATTTTAGTCCAGTAATAACGCTAAATATTGAATTTTCACGTTGATGTAGCAAGGAATACAAATTAAATTATATTCAGCCAAGATCCTGCATAAATTCATAAAGCATATAACCACACGTAAATCTCAGTGTTTATCTAGTTAAAATCCTGTCATGAGAGCGTCGTTTAATTTAAAACAAACATGGGTAAGCGGCTGCAGTTTATTTATTGCATAATTGTGAAACAGTTTAACGTATTAATATAAAATCCAACACAATTTATGAAAAAATAAACCGTTCATTTGGAACTTTCTAGCTAAATAACCCTCATTGCGCTGCGGAATATGAGTAAGGTTTTATTAATATAATAAACCTTTTTATATTAATAAAGGGTTTCTGGAATATACAATATTTTATAAACATCATTTATGAACAATGGATGGCCTATCTTGAAAGCTACAGACGCAATATGGTCAGGAGATAACTAAACATTACGATATCTTACTATTTTGACAGAAACACAAGTCTTTTGTCTTCAACATAATTGTAACACTCACCTTCACTGCCCAGATTCGCCGTTTAAACCTAAGATTAGGCTAACATAAGGCTTACCTAACACAGGGCCAACCTAACACTAATCTAAACCAACCCTAGCTTACACTTCCGACATATATTAGTCACACGTTTACTAACATACGCACATACATTTTTTCTAATTATGTTATTTATACAATTATGAAAAAAGCCCAGCATCTTCTGGTCCTTGTGACCCACTTCAAATAGTTATAACACTCACCATTCACTGCTCTTATGCGCCACTTATTATTTAAGCAAATCTTACTAATTATAAATGTGAAAGTTTGTATGTTTGGATATTCATTAGTCACGTAAAAACTACAGAATAGATTCCAATAAAATTTGGCATACAGATACCTTATAACATAGTATACTTTTTATCCCGCAAAAACTTAACGTTCCTGTAGGATAATAATTTATTTTTGATGTCGTAAGCGCCTTAATATTTTTATTTACCAACAATATATTGAAAATTAAATATTTTTTAATAAATCTCTTAATTTTACGTCATAAAATGCACCCGTGCGAACCCGGGTTGGGTCGACTAGTTAAATAATAAAATATCCCGATAATAACTGTCCTATCTCTCAAGTTGGATCAAATAACACACAATGTGCACAATTTCATCGCGGACTAACTTAACAAACACAGTTTGTGAGACAAACAAAACTACCCTCATTAATACTACTTCCCAACTTCACGATGTCAATATCACTTTATAAAATCTGTGGCCGACCCTACTAAGCTTGGGATAAAACGTATTAAGTAATGTATGTATACGTACGGACAAACAACTAATCTGTATTTATTACACACAACAGTTATCTTTCTTATAAATATTAAAGATATCGTGATTTATATATGTCGGGAACAACTAAAAGGTCGAAAAATCGAATAATCGAGTCGTCATCGCCATCTATGGCGCTATTGGAAAATTAATTATCACTTCCGTTGCGTCATTTTAATATTCTCAAACGAGTAAACGATAATCGAATAATCGTCATCGGCATACCCTTGAAGGGGAATTCGTGCTAGTCTCGTCTCTATATATTCTTGTACAAAGACATTGGAGCTCAATCTTACTCGTGGTCTCAAAAAGTAAATATTATCTAAGTAGTGCTAGTGATAGTGTCAAGTGCAGTGTAGTGCTGGAAGTGCTGTCCGATTAAAGTCACGTAAGTCCTTAAAATGTAATTTCCACGTAAACACAACGTTAGGTTAGGTTAGCCTTGTGTTAGGTTTATGTTAGCCTAATTTTAGGTTTAGACAGTGAAACTAAGCAGTGGAGGCGAGTGTTTCGATCGAATAAAGGATATCCTTAAGCAGATGCTGATCTTGGTCACAAGTCCAAGGTACTTCTTGGGTTCCTGTCAGAATAGTTCTAGTTAGAATAGTAAGAGATAGTAGTTATATCCTGACCTTGAATGATTGTATATCCCATCCTTTTTAATGTTTCCGACATACATAATAAGTCGGTGCGGTAAGTTTGGCTTATATTACCCTAACTTAAGGTTTAAACTGTGAAACTAAGCAGTTAAGGCGAGTGTTGGAATTCTGTTAAAAGGCCTTGCAAACCTACACCTTAGGCACGAGTCTAAGGCTTCAGATCAAACAATTTAGTTATTTATGGATTCAGTAGCAGTATCTTCAGTCTCTTCTAACTTCCTCTTTCATTCGTACTTCCTTATCTATATGAAAGTTATACTGCACAGTAACACGTCAAAGATAATAATAATATCCACTTTAGAAATCCTTTACAGTAGAGTCCCAGCATTACGACACCACATAATTTGTACAGCCATAATGTTAAAAGGGTATAATTTTAATAAAATAAAAGTAACTATCCGCAAATAACGGTGTCGCTAACTGACCCCGCATTTATGCATCAGATGTTGCATATATAGCAACTCTAAGGCTGCGTTTACACCAGAGATGTGCGAGGATGTGTGGCGAGAAATGTATTTGTTAAAAATCAATAGCATCGCTTCATTTGACTCACTATGAGCGTCGCTAGGTAACTGAAACGATTATATTGGTTCTCAACAAACACATCCCTCTCTACACATCCTAGCTCATCTCCGGTGGAAACACAGCCTTAGTTTAAAAGTCTGTTTTTTTTTTCATGTGTGAGCAACACCATTGATAAACACGATTTTCGTACTGCAGAAGAGAGCTATTCGCGCAATCTATGGTCTCGGCCCTAAAATATCTTTAAGAGACAAATTCAAAGAAATTAATATATTGACTGTTGCTTCATAATATATTTTTGAAAATGTTATGTATATACGTAAAAATATTAATGATTTTATTAGAAATAGTGACTTGCATGTCATCAATACTAGGAACAAACACAAACTTGTTATTCCTACTACTCGATTGAGTAGAATCATTAAAGATTTTTTGGAAGATGTCACGCCTTGGGTGACATCTTCCAAAATTTATAAATATAGCTTTCTCAATTTATAAATATATTTGTTTTAAAAATTGGCGTTTAAAAAAAATCAAAGATAAAAAAGTTAAATATCCAAAAGAAACAGTCCCGCTGAGTTTCTTGCGCCCATTCTTCTCAGGTCTGGGTTAGGTCGTTTAGATTCCGACGTTCAATAAGAGAATGTAAATTCCAACATTGAATAAAAAATTTTGACTTTGATTTTGAACTTTATATTCGCGAGTAGTACTTTTTATTTTATTCCAAGACTGTATATGACATCTACTCCGATAGATATAAGCCAGTTGTCAAACGGAACTCGCATTGCGATCATTATGACTGTTCAGTGATGTGGTGTCGTGATATCGGTTACTCGGTTCCCGTTAGAATAGTTAGAACCGTTTTTACAACAGTTTAAAAGAGAATATCATATCGCACGCTTATCCAAACAAAGAAGTAATACAATAACCCTTCCTTTGGCTTCGCCGTAGTCGGGTAAGATAACGTTTTTTGGGAATGAGCGTTTAAAGTTTCGCACTTTTGTCACGTCATCTTTATTTAATTATAAATAATAAATGATTAAGTATTTTAAAAATTAATGTTTTAAATGTTACTTTAAAGTGTGAGGATTGAGTGAAAATTAAAAAGAACGAAATTAAATATTAATGAATTAGTAAAATATGATTTTGAAAAAAAAGTTTATACTTATTTCAGTTTACGTTTAAAATGTAGGTGATTTTTTTGAGTATCATCCGGCTTAACACGAGATACTACAGTAAATGAATAAAAGACTTAGAATTTAATCGTGTGACTTTAATAAGCTTTATTTCGGTTTATTTTTATTCAAACATATTTTTTTTTCATCACATTTTCAGTTTCGTTGTTTTATAAAATTATAAAAATCACAAGACATTTTTTTTATTTTTAGTTAAATTATGTGAACAACGATTATCAAAAATCCTAAAAGGAACATAGCATTGATAATAAAATATAGAAACTTTAACAAAATTAAAAATATTTAGTATGAAAATTATGTCACAGCTAACCAAATTCAATGAGAATATTATATTAATAAATAAAAATGAAAATTCTTGTACATTTTTCAGTCTTGTAATCTCAATATCAGACTCAAAGTTGCAAAACGACTAGTTTATAATAAAATACATGCAGTCAGCATCTTCGGCGCCTTCCCATCCGATTGAGATGATGCCTTAGGTTAGGATTTAAGTTAGATTTTTAGTTAGATTAAATTGCACATATGATATTCTCTCAACAGATATTAACAACAATTTCATAAATTTCAAACCAAATAGCATAATTATGCATATTGCATAAAGCTCACTTGAACCTCATTTGTATTACAGCCGCTCTCATTACCATCCCGCGTCTAGACTGCATTCAGGGATTTAGTAAATCTAGATTTTCATAGGTAAATTATTAAATCTGTTAGCAAAACCGTTGATAAATTGGTGTTGCGGGTAGTTCCTTTTATATTATTTAAAGCATACCGTGTAGACAATATATAATCTTTAGTGCGATAGATTAGACTCAGTCTTTCTGGTGTTGTCGCGCAGTGTACATGGAAGTTAGTATTGTAGTGTCGTGGTTAAGGTCACCCTTCTTGAGGTCCACGTAAGTTGGCCTTTAATAGGGTTAAGGCCAACTTACATGGACCTCAAGAGCAACCTTGGTCGCAAGTCCAAGGAGCTGTCCGGTCTCTTTCGTTTTAACAAACAGGGTTACTAAATTCAAATGATTACTTTATGATGGCAACACTTTATTCGTGAGCAAGTAAGCGGTATAGTGTCGACCGCCACCTTGGATCGGGAGTGCTAGAAATAGATTAATTACTAGGTATAAAATACACTAACTTAGTTTGGCACAACTTTGTTCATAGAGGCAAAATGAAGGCTGACAGATATCATGTAATAGCGGAGGGTCGACCGCCATTTTGGATTCGACGTTTAGGCGTTTTAGACGTTATTAATTACTAAAGCTAATACTATGGCTTAAACTTAATTATTATATCAGTTAGCTCAAACATTAAGCCGGAGTAGTGGGCGCTAATTAATTGTAAAGGAACATGTATTCGCTGTTCAAGTATTACGTAAGCATTAAGGGGGCATTATTGCTTATTTTTATCACATAGGAGATGGGGGGGATCAGCATGGTTATTACGTCAGAGATAAAAAGTATATACTAACATCGAAACGTGAATATCCCTGCTCAAAATGAAGAGGGAGAAAACGTCTGCTTACGTACCTAATACTTGAGTGGTTTATATATTAGTATCACAAGCCCCAAGTACTTTTGTTATTTTTATGACATTAGAAATATAGTAATGACATATAGCATGAACAATAAGTGAATGTTAGTAAAAGGTAAGTGATTGAGTGTGTAAGTGTAGTGACTGAACGAACAATAAAGTGAATGAACATGAACATCAAAATTAATATTTGTTAGTAATTTAATTTAAACTCGTATTGTTTTATTCACTCAATATATCTTATTAAAAGATATGATCATAATAAAATTCGATACATTACGATCGGGAGATAAAAGTTTCAATAAACGAATATTGCGCGTTTTATTAACTCCTTTATCATGTTTTCCACATATTTGGATAATAATGCCTTTCATTATTATAAAAGAAACACTAACTATGATAATATTATTGTTATTTATACCATGATTTTACTTATTTTTATGGATTGTGGATCACATAAAACGTAATGGGTTGTGATGTTGATGAGTATGTAGTCGAACTTTTAATTCTACAGTACAACTTGTTGGCTTTAAACGTAAAGGTTTTATATATTTCTAACCCCTCCAAATAAGCTAAAATGCCTAAATGCGACAGGGATTTGAAACCACAACCTATCGATGGTGAATCGAACGCCTGAACCTGTGACCTACTGACGCTTAATTTGAATTAATACACAAAAGTTTATGCAGTTTGACACTGCTAGAAATATCTATCTTATTTGTTTTAAAACATATAATATGAACCCATTTATCACAATTGTATTCTTTTACAAGGTGTTTGTTCGCGCCATTTATTCATTTGACAATTCGACCGACTGACAATGCACTTAGCAACAACGTACGCGGTTCCAGCGGGGTGGGAGCGAGCGACACAACGATAGATGTCGCTTGGATCGGCGACCAGTGTTGAGTTGGCTTCTGGTTCCGACGCGGGCGCGAGCGCACGTACGTACGAGTGTGCACTTGTGAGTGGAAAAAACCCACGACGGGACATAAGATCAAAAATACACAACGTAGGGATACAGCGGGATAATTTGCGGGACATATACATGAACTTATTGTATGTGATTTGTGTGGACTTTTATCAAGCCATAGTGAATCTCCTCAGCGGAGCAAGACGATCCCGGATCTGGTGATAAGGGGAACGGCGGTAACGGTTCCAGGGGGGTAAGTTGTTGATATAAGTGCATACAGACCACATTGATTACCTTATAATTTTCAATTCCCCTATCACCCCATGAGAGCAGCGCATAGCAGCGCGGTTCCCAAACATCAAGCGTACTATATGTTTTATAAGTATCTAGTAGACTTCAAAAGTACAAACACAAGCAAACTGTACCATGGAAGTGACATTTGAATAATTTTTCAGTATCTTTTGTCATACTTTTTTAAACATTTGCCATGTTATTGTTTTATCAAAATCCTTTTAGAGTTTCTTACCTGTTAATCCTTTCTTGAACTTAACTATGTGAATATACTCAATCTTATCTAGGTTTGTTGTTTGGCTGTATGTTACTCAATCACACACAATCATCTAAACGGATTTCAGTGGAAATTTGCACATAGATAGACCTTATAACCTAGATTAACATATAGGCTACTTTTTATCCCGGAAAAATCCAGAGTTCCTGCGGGATAATAATAATATAATGTTTACTGTTGTAAGCGCCTGAATATATTTATTTAGCAACAATATATTGAATATATTGTGTTTTTTGATAAATCTTGGTATAATACGAGGAAGAAGATTCATAAATAAGCAAAACATTACGTTATCAATATTTTCATTACCATCATTTGCGTAGATAACGTTATTCTCATTTGTGGAGGTTTCAAATTATGATATTATTTAAGTTAATCAGAGTCAATAAAGATACGATTTGATTGTAAAATAGATGTAGTAATTGTAGTACATATACAAAGACATTGTATGTTCCAGTTATTCTGTAATTGTGTTGCTTTTCATAATTAAAAAAAAAGAAAGAGGAAAAAAGAGAGATTTAATGTGAGAAAAAATGAGAAAATACAGAAAGAAAAAATAATAATTAAAGTGAATGAGGCAAATACTTCTCTCAGTAGCATCTCTCTTCTTCAGTAGCATCAAAATGGCCATATTATATTAATTTAAAAAAATCTATGGGAACACTACATCACCTATGTCACTCAGGAATAGTGTAGTTTTCTATCGTTGAAAGAATTTTGAAAATCGGATCTGTCGTTCCAGAGAAAACTGTACAAAATGGCCACGTTATGACATTTAAGCAAAACCACATGGCCTATGATAGCCGGATAGTAGCTTTCCATCATAAAAAAAGTAGTTTTTGAGCCTATTCGCAACAAACAAACATACAAAATTACAAACAATCTTGACTTTTTATATAATAGTGTAAATGTAGATAAAGACGAAGATTTGCTTTGGTATTAAATGAATAAAGCCTAGAGAATTCATTCATTATATATTACTCAATAATACGTTGCTTTCTATTCCATTGGAATATTCCTTTAATACTGCATATAGACTAGAAAACGTATTAAGTGAAGTAAGCAGAAGTGCTTGGTGCTTACTTGTTGCGATACGAACAGTGGAACTTCATCCTACCCTACAATTGGCTGCGGTCTGCGGTGCCATGTGCTCCCAACGTGTGGACGACCACTAATGTTTCGGACGTGTATGACATAACGCACATATAGTTTTGTATAGATATACCACATTGTATAGTTAATATATTGACTGGAAATCAAAAGTTCGATTACATCATTATCAAAACCCATTAATGGATTGATGAGAGTAGCGTCCATGGCTCACCGAGACCATGGAGAACTCTCAGGAGTGCAAGTTTTCTCACGATATTTTCCTTCACCGTTATAACAAGTGATATTTAATTTCTTAACACACACATAACTCAGCAAAGTCAGAGGTGTGTGCCGTATAGCAGATATTACTTATTATTATTATATCGATATCAATTTCGAAAACACGGACTCTAAAGTTAGAAATATTAATTTCAATGTTAGATTTTTTTGCCTTTTTTTTTCAATGACAGATTTTTGCCTAGTTACGAAAATTGGAAAATACACCGTCGTGGTGTCAATCTACAGACCTCCATTTAATAAAAATCCTGATAATTTTGTAAATAGCTTGAGTTCTTTGCTACTTTCTTAAAATAAATATACTAATATAGCAATTATAGGAGATATAAACATACATTTAACTGACCGACGAATGGACAGACATTCCCATAATTACATAGATGGTTTAGCATACCATGGTCTTTTGCCAGCTTATTTATACTCACCCAACTAGGTTAAATATACTGAATAGTTTACGGCTAATAATTTGGTATTAAACACAAAAAAAACTAAATGTATCAATTAAGTAACTTAGTAAATGTAGCTGACTCAATAGTCTTTTTAGGAATAACTTTAGACTCAAAACTTCAGCAGAACTCCTATTTATCATCTCTGGCGGGAAGACTCAGCTCGGCCGCTTAAGCAGTAACAAAAGTGAAGCAACTAACCGGTATCGATACAGCTAGAATTGTTTATTTCAGTTCCTTTCACAGTATTATGTCTAATGGCATTTTACTGTGGGGTAGGGTCGCGGATATTGAATCAAATTTTTATTCTTAAAAAAAGAGCAGTTCGGGCCATTTACAATCTAAGATTGCCTTCGAGATGTATTTGACAAAATAGGTATTCTTACTATCCAAGAATTGCCTCTAAAGCTATTTAAAATTCACATTAAAAAGTGTTTAATAAATAAAGCCTACAATGCTGTAAATAATTACTTGAACGATGACAAAGCTTGAAATAAACTATTTTGAGTTTGAGTTTATAAAAAAATTAACTATCTAAGAACATTAATGGATGAATTCCTAATCTGTACAGTACTACAATTTCTTAGGTGAGCCAGTAAAGTTGTGTGATATTCCGTTTCGTCCTCGGTTAAGTTAATTATCGGTTAATCTATATACCTAACTCTAAAGTAAAATTTCCTGAATCCAGTTATGAAATATCATAATTTGCATTAGCGCGACGTTGATGCATACTGGATGTATAGAGAATATAAGGAAATCTAATAAAACAACAAGGAGTAATTTTATAGCATTTTCCGACCGAAACAAGTGCTTTACTTAGTTTAAGACCCGTGTCTGCGGGTAATATAATCTTTCACATTGTAGAAGCTAACGAACCATAAGTTTTACAGTATTTAAGGAAAATACACAACGATATAAAGTTTTTCCGTAAAATTATAATGTTTGTTATAAAGACGCGACGTGACGTGAAGTGGCCACTATAATTTTGTTAACTACAAAGCCAACATCAGAAAGAACGAGCACGAAATTAAATTTCATACAATATTTCTCACTATCTTGTTTTTACCTGTGAGGGGACGGGTTAGAATACAATTCCCCTCTGCCGCTGGGGGAGCATCTAGTAAGAGGCGAGAAACCCAGCACCCCCTTAGTGGTAGGGGATCTGTTCCCCGACTGGTTTGCGACCACCAGCATGCGAATCCGTCCGCCAAGTGTCATTGACGCGTTCCGGTCGAGCCGCATGTGGGACGGACTCACCAATTCCTCTCCCATCCCGTTAATGCTGCGGTTCTAGTGAAACCGTAGCATTCTTCTCTTATTCCCATCCTCACTCTGTCTTCGAGGCAACGCATCGGCAACACAAGAGTCACTCTCGTGTATTGTTGATGTCCATGGGCGAAAGTGGCCACTTACCATCGGGTGGACCGTCTGCTCGTTTGCCCCTTAACTGCTATATAAAAAAAAGTCTTGTCAATGCGAAATAATGTGCAAAACTTTATTTCGCACTCGGTTAATTTTTATTATTTTTCTCTACTGGAATTTAAGTTAAAAGGTACCTAGTATAAAACGGATTTTTTTACTTTCGGAATGAAAACTTTCTAGGTTCTACTAAATTTATTATTTTGGAACATTCTAAGTATTTTATTGACTATTTATTTATAGCATTTTTGTTTTATTTATCTACAGAAAGCCGAGCGGCGCCTGGGAGTTGAAACCTCAGAACTAAATCTAGTTATTCAACATTTAAGTAATCTCATAACAATATCAAATAAAAACAACATGGATAACACGCGCTATTTAAATAATTTTTAATATATTAGCCAAACAAACGTTATCATAATATCAGCATAATCAGTGTCGCTAGCAAATGTATTTTATACAATTTTTGAAAATGACTCTGTTTGCCTCACCCTTAACTCAAATTAGTAGATTGAAGTGGGTATACATTTATATATATCATAGTATTAAGCTTGAGTGTGTATAATAAAGCAGAGCGTTCTCCAAGCCGGACGTATATTGTTTAAATCCCACTCCCCCGCACCACCTCCTGGCGACCCTGCCATGCCGTGACGTTGACGAGATGTTGGATGTCGGAACGTGCAACGCGGCGGATTTTTGTGTACTATTATTACTATCGATGCCACTATTAAGACTTACAAAATAAAAAATAATAACCGTGTGCTATAAAATAACTAGAAGACGTGCGGTGCGGTGACTAGAAGAAAAAAAATGGGAAAATCGTACTCCAAAGAAGAGGAAAATCCTGTTATTATTGCGCAAAATGGAGGAGGTACGACAAACGTTATAACGTCAGATTTGAAAACCCACCTAAACATTCACAGGCACTCGTGGCGCTGGCTATTATTTTAATACATGCTGGGTGCAGAAAATACAAAAAGCCAGAGAGATCATAGATAGGAGAGAGGATACAGAACGAATTTATATGAAAAATGCGTGAGAGAATTTCTGGTCGGTTGCCGACGGCTGGAGGAGTTCCGGCCCAAGTCTAAGGAAAGTTTTCGGAAGGTGGAAAGCAGGCGTCTCGGAGATGTTTGTGTCGGAAGGTGGTATGTGAACGGCCGGGAGATATGGAATAAGAAGTCAGAATAAAAAGTTTAATGTATTTTATAAAACACAAAAGCTTAGCTTTGACTGAATATAATTTAGGGATTTTTTGTAGGTTTGAACTGGATTGTAAATAAAAGGTCTTTTTTAGTAGATAAGTCAGACATTCTTAACTTTTTGTGCGTCTTAATGTCATCGCAGACTGTTTAGAGAAGAACAAAAGGGTCAGGGTTGTGTTTTGAAATTACCCTTTAGTTTTGTTTATCATTATAGCTATGCATACTTAATAAGGTTAATTTTTGTTGGTTTTAGTTTGAAATATCGTTTACCTTTTGCCGTCTGATTAGGTAAGCATTAAAGGGAGGCGGAGGGGTCCTTGGTTTGCTTATTTTTGATGACACGGGGGATGGGGGGAGTTCTGGATGGTGACTACGTCAGAGATAAAACAGTAAACAAATAGCGGACTGAGGAGTGCTCAGAATGAGGAGTGAGAAAAATCCATGCATCAATGTTTAATGTTTACGTAAGCACAGAAGGGAGGGGTTAGAGTTTTGCTTACTTTTGCTAACATGGGGGGCAGGGGGTTGTTAATTGCAAAAAATCTGTTTATGCAATTATTGAACGACTCCTTATAATGAGAGTAATTTATTAAAGAATCATTGATTACACGGAAGGAGTAAAAAAATGTATTTATATTTATGCACTTGATTAATAAATTAATTAATATATAGTTAGGAGACTACCCTACGACAACGTCAATATGAGCATTACTGAATTGATAGCATCGATTATTAGTCAGGACAGAATCGATTATAAGTCAGAATTAGTGATTGACGGTTTCGATCCCCACCACTGCCTATAATAAACAGGCGCTCAGTCGCATACGGGCTCATTTGCTTCTTAGTCGTCGACCGGTGCTGTGGTTGTTTTTCGATACTGTTAGTCCGTTCCATGTACTTATTATACCTGATAATTGTTTTTATATTTGATTAGCACTTCTGGTACCTAAATTCAGAAGTGGGATAGGATTTCGCCCACAATTAGCCTTTAAAACGTAAACAACCGTTAATTTTCGCCAAGATGTGACTGTGTTCCGCGTGAGAGATTAGTAGAGACAACGTCTCGCTGAGGGTAGCCGTCGCGGTGAATCCTTGCGATATAATACGTATCACGGCCGCCTCATGATAGATCACGAACGTAAAAAAGCAGAACGCGTGATCATAGCCATTCCGGAAGGAGAGATCCTACTCCTTTATCACGTAGACACAGTGAAGGTTCTTATCGCCGCGAGCGTACCTTTTTAGAATATCGTAATGTGTCCATGTAGTGTAGTTTAGTTACAATTTTATTTGCGGTTATGTGTAACAATTTAAATAAATTCCCCGTTTGTACCGAATATACGCAGGTTTCTTTTGCGTCTAAAATTGTAAAGGACTTGTCTGACGAGCTGAAAGTTGCAATACTTTCGCGAGGTATTACAGATTTACAAATAAAGACGGTGGTAACCAATGCGAAACATCAAATAAAAGATTTAGTTTATTTTTATTGTTTTGGCCTGATAATTTGTAAGTACCCACTTTTTATCTTAATCTGTCATTTCTTCTTAATAAAATGTATGATCGCGAAAGCGTTCGCAGTCGCAGTAATCATGATGGTGATGGTTTAGATCTACTACGTAAAGTGCTTGATGCGTTGACGATGACTGGTTTCTCCAGCAACTTTATAATAAAGTACCCTCAAGTGTAAAAAAATCATATTAGAACGTAGAACAATGGATATTACATTTTAATTTATAAACTAAGCTGTGTTGTTCTCATGTGAGTGATCTATATTTTGTGTTTAATGAGAATAAATGATCTTTAAACCTAATTTGAAGTAGTGGTATCGTGTCGTTTCTGGCCACCAGAATAGAATACTTGAGCCGTACAATTAGTGGAGGTCAGGTTAGGCCGAGCCATGAGAAAGTTCAGGCCTTCATTGACTCAGCCAAACCCAAAAACGTTAAGCAAGTGCGGCAGGTATTGTGTAAACAGTGTTATGAAGGTTGGTCTATGGCATACTTTTGTGTGAACCGATTCGCACACGCAAAGCCATACCTCACGTAAGTCCTCGTAGGTCTCTGACGAGTCCCGCCCTAGTGGTTGTTCATGTAATCGGATGTTTTACACTTATTATACATAGGGTTCTTAGTTCACCGTGGCTATTTCCGATAGCTATGATTACTAAACGAGCTTTCAAAGTAGATCCTTTCGTTTTTTCTTTTTCTGTTGATACAGATGCATATGATAAAAGGGATAAGTCAGCTGAGGACGTACCAGATGAGCGCACCGCCATCCTGCTGACCGCGGACTCGGTGCTCAGTGAGCGCGATGAAACGGCATTGGAAGGTGAACCGATCTCCTGCTTCAGCGTGAGCGGTGAGCGGCGCCTGTGCCTGCCACAGATCCTGACGTCGGTATTGACGGACTTCAGCTTGGAACAAATCAATCGCGTGTGCGACGAACAACAAATCTATAGCTTGCGTTGCACGCCGGAGCAGCTGCACGAGTTGAAGTCGACGGGAGTGCTGTCGCGGTCGGCGCCGTCGTGCGAGCTGATTACGCAGACGGACGCAGAGAGGCTGTGTGCGGCGCTGCTCACGCCCCGGGCGCTGCCGCCCGCAGGTTGACGGGGTTCCGCGTGTACCATGAGTGCTTTGGAGGCGCGCGTGGCGTGTGCGCACCGAAGCTGGCGCTAGTGCCGTTCGTGGAGTGTCGAGGGGCGTTCAGTGCTCGACAGTTCGTGAGCCACTCGCATGGCACGGAGAAGTTCGATTCTGGCATGCGGGGGACCCCTTATAAGGTCCTACGTGTACTGTCCTATCATCACTACGAGTTGGAACTATTGGCTGGTTCTTATGGCAAGAAAACTCAGGCAGCTGCAGAGCACATGGCGCTCTGGCGTGGTGAGTGGACGCCCGACACGGAGCGTTGGAACGGACTACTATTTCTCTGTCCGTCGGTTTGGTAACATGACTATTGGGTTTTAGGTCGCCACTTTGCCCAATAGTTCCTTCTTTTTATTTGTAGTTCGGTTTAGGTTTCTTTAATTGTCTAATGTTGGAAGTGAAAGTTAGCCTTACGTTGGGTTAGCCTTGAGGTAGGTTAGGTTTACGTTGGCCTAACCTTAAGTCAATTTTGATCAAGTTTGTAGGAGTGGTAAGCGGGTGGTAGCTTACTTTAGTAAGGTCACGTCAGTTAGAAACGTTGCCGGTCTTCCAGGCAATGTAATATTTTCGTCATTATTTGATTGGTGTAACTTTTAATATAACATTATTGCAATGCCTTGATAGATACTGTACGTAAAAAGAACCTTCTACTAAGAGTTGTACGTTGGTGGATTTATCTGCAGGATTTCAATTTTGAAATTCAATATCGTAAGGGCGCGATGATTGAAACAACATTGAGCGACCTCTGAGCTAGGCCGTTTAAAAGTAAGTTTTAACTGAACCTTTTAATGTGTGTTTGTGTTATAGTAGCTCAATCGACAAGTGTGTCAGTGTAAGGCAAGTGTTTGCCTGGTTGCTTGGGACGTGTTGCCGATGTGACCCGGCGCGGGTGTGCCTCTACAAAGCTGGTGCCCTGGTGTAACTGATTTCGGCAGACATGTACCCTCAACGCGCGGTGGCGCAGTGCTCCGAACAGGCACAGGGCGTCATGCAGTGGTTCGGGAAGGCGTGTAGAGTCGCGCGATGGTCCGAGCAGCTGCAAGACGGTGGTCCGGCCGAGCGCACAAAGTCACGTGGTATTCCGGGTATCCGGGTGGCGTGATGCAGTGATCCATCCGGGCAGGCGCGTGGAATCCCTCGGTGGTTCGGGCAGCAGCAGGGAGTTGCTGTGGTCCTAACGGGCGCTGTCCCGGCAGACGTGTTCTTTGAACGCGTAACAGGCGCGGTCCCGGCAGACGTGTTCTTTGAACGCGTAACGGGCACTGTCCCGGCAGACGTGTTGTTTGAACGCGTAGGTAACAGGCGCTGTCCCGGCAGACGTGTTGTGTGAACGCGTAACGGGCTCTCTCCCGGCAGACGTATTCCTTGAATACGTATCAGGCGGTGTAATATCAGGCCCTGTCCTGATTCTCGTTTCCAACGTGTGAAGTTCAAATTTAAGTATGAGTTTGAGAGAGACTTTTGTAAGATGTGTGCATATCTATGTAAGAGGATGTGTACATATCTATGTAAGAGGATGTGTGCATATCTATGTAAGAGGATGTGTGCATATCTATGTAAGAGGATGTGTACATATCTAAGTAAGAGGATGTGTGCATATCTAAGTAAGAGGATGAGTTCATATCTATGTAAGAGGATGTGTGCATATCTATGTAAGAGGATGTGTGCATATCTATGTAAGAGGATGTGTGCATATCTATGTAAGAGGATGAGTGCATATCTAAGTAAGAGGATGAGTGCATATCTATGTAAGAGGATGTGTGCATATCTATGTAAGAGGATGTGTGCATATCTATGTAAGAGGATGTGTGCATATCTATGTAAGAGGATGTGTGCATATCTATGTAAGAGGATGAGTGCATATCTAAGTAAGAGGATGAGTGCATATCTATGTAAGAGGATGAGTGCATATCTAAGTAAGAGGATGTGTGCATATCTATGTAAGAGGATGTGTGCATATCTATGTAAGAGGATGTGTGCATATCTATGTAAGAGGATGTGTGCATATCTATGTAAGAGGATGAGTGCATATCTAAGTAAGAGGATGAGTGCATATCTATGTAAGAGGATGAGTGCATATCTATGTAAGAGGATGTGTGCATATTTATGTAAGAGGATGTGTGCATATCTATGTAAGAGGATGTGTGCATATATATGTAAAAGACATTGGATACATTTTGTGTATGTGGATATTGGACGCATGGTCCAATAAACACATAGTTTCTATAGACGATTGGTCTCAAGAGGCGCTTGGCCTTAGAAATGATCTTGAAGGGTGCGTGGCCTTGAAAGATTTTGTGAAGGGCGCTTGGCTCTAAATGACGTATGGTCAATGTGGTGGACGCTTGGTCCAGGGCGCTTGGCTCTAAATGACGCATGGTCAATGTGGTGGACGCTTGGTCCTTACAGACAGAAGGGACGCCTTCTGACTGTTCTGTTCACAGGATATTCATCCACAAGAAGTTGGTGCGTTAACAGGATGATGAAGATGGTGGGTGTGATCCTACTGCAGAATCTTCATCAATACAGCTGCGGAACAAAGTTGACGAGTTGGGCCCTAATCGAGATGCCCATGTAGCAGCAAGCGATCAAGCAACTGCACAATAACTCAACTACGTCGGGGACGACGTAGGGTCAGGGATGGCCGAGTTAGGAGACTACCCTACGACAACGTCAATATGAGCATTACTGAATTGATAACATCGATTATTAGTCAGGACAGAATCGATTATAAGTCAGAATTAGTGATTGACGGTTTCGATCCCCACCACTGCCTATAATAAACAGGCGCTCAGTCGCATACGGGCTCATTTGCTTCTTAGTCGTCGACCGGTGCTGTGGTTGTTTTTCGATACTGTGAGTCCGTTCCATGTACTTATTATACCTGATAATTGTTTTTATATTTGATTAGCACTTCTGGTACCTAAATATATTAATAATAATTTTACGTACAAGCGACTTTTTACGGGGGCCCATTGATGAGTTGGCGAGTCTCCGTCTACCCATTTTTTAATGTATAAAACATTGTCGGGTAGGCGCCATATGTCATCCATAGCACTAGTTACCGAGTCCACTATCACCCCAATCCATAGTTTATAGTTTCCATATATTAGTTTCCTTGTATTGCCATAGTCCTACACAAGCCGGGGATTGTCCTGGGTGCATTCTAATAGTGCATACAGGGATCTCATATTATATTAAATCGTCTAAAGGTAAGTCTCTACGCGTTGGCTACCGCTCCGCGCACGCCTGTTAGCAACACTGTTTATAAAGTAGTAGTAGCGGGTAGATCATTTTATATTATTTCAAGTATACCGACGTGAAGACATTATATAACCTTTAGTGCGCTAGATTAGTCTCAGTCTCACTGGTGTTTTCGTGCAGTGAACATGGTAATGTTATAGTGTCGTGATTAAGGTTACCCTTCTCGAGGTCCACGTAAGTTTACTTTATTATCTATTATCATTAGCGAGGTCGAGTGGTGGAGGTGAGAGTTAATATATTATGAAAGAGCTCTTTAAACCTACTCCTGGGTCTCAAGCCCCAGGCACCGCTCGCCTCAGTCTAAATTGCATGTGTATACATGTTGCTGTACAGTAATGTGTATCATATATCTCTCACATACTTAGCACGCCTTCTAAAGATCCGGGTCACTGTAGACCTGTGACTGCAAAAACCGAGAAATATAATCTAAAAGACTCACAATGGGATACCAGCATTACAACACCCTACAAGTTCCATAGTGTTTTTGGTCGTGGTCAGGCGAGCTCCGTTGGACAATTGACACAAACCTTTCGGAACAGGGGTTATATATTGTATTTTTATATACTGTTACGTGCGTATATTTGAAAAATAAAAGGAAATAAATAAAATTGGAGTGTCTGTTTGTAATATTAAAATAACTGCATTTTACTAAGTGCATATGGATGTATACATGCACACACCACATATACCAAGAATAATATTTTTTTTGTCTGTCTGTTTGTTCCGGCTAATCTTTTAAATGACTGGACCGATTTTGATAGGACTTTCACTGGCAGATAGCTGATGTAACAAGAAGTAACTTAGGCTATTTAACATCTCGCTACGACCAAAAGGAGCGGAGCAACACGCGAACGAAGTCGCGCGGGTCGGCTAGTCGATAATAACGGTGTTGATAAGTAATCTAATTATACAATCTAGAAACCTCAAAGTAAACGCTTAAATTTAAACGCAATAATATTTTGATTCTTGTTATCTCATCAGCGCTGGAACATTCTCGAAAACTAATTTAGGGAAAGAGTTGGAATATTTCTTTTGTTGACGGTTGGTGTATAATTTAATTTTCAACCTAAACAAATCCTTCACTTTAATTAGCAACGTAGTACAGTTAAATATTCGAGCTAATTATGTTTGTAAATATTATTATTGACCTCGAGGATATATAATATTATACTAGCGACCCGCCTCGACTTCGCACGACTAATATATGTTCGAGGGCATAACGGAGCCGAGAACTGTAATGAACAAAGCACACGAGAGTGCATACGACGTTTTTCAACACATTTACGAGGAGAAAAACAAGTGTTACTAAAATATACAAACATACAGACATACAAATAAACAACCGTGTGAACAAACGTATCTATAGATAGTCCATACCACGGCGTCGCACGGCTCGCTTATTATTATGACATGCAGTAGACGTTACGTTCATCGTCATGAATTGAAAGATCTGTACCTACATATAATAACCATATAAACAAACATACGTGTAGATAGTTCAATCCACGATGACGCACGATCAACTTATTATTTTCTCATATAGTAGAAGCGTCGGTGTCGTCATGGATTGAATAATCTATACATACATAATTATAATATATATGTCGGGGATTTTAAATGGTGTGAAAAAGAAATGGAAGGAGGAAGGTGGGGAATATTGGGGAACACTAAAAGAGGGTGATGATATTGAATGGAATATTGGGTAAACGCAATGTAGATACTTCTACTGAACCCATAAATGATCAAATATGATCTCTAACAATTACGAGAGAAACCTAAGCAGTGCCTTGGACTTGTGACCAAGGTGTAGGCTTAAGGAGATCACTCGCCTCCACTGCTAGGCTCTCTATTTAAACCCAAGGTTAAACGCACATAAACCTGACCTAACACAAGACGAGGTAATTACATAGTAAGGTACTCACGTGACCTTGATCGGAAAGCACTCCTAGCACTAACACAACACTGCACAACACTATCACTATTTAGACACTACTTCACTTCTTGAGATACCGCGCATCTTCTTTTAAAGATAATCTTTTACTTATTCTCTGACATGTCAGAGAATAAGTAAAAGATTATCGATTAATCGAATCGTTATCGCTATCTGTGGCGTTGGAGTAGGGTAGTGGTCACTTCCGTTGTTTTGACAGTCTCGACCCTCGACCCTTTATATGCCATCGACAGACTGACTGAAGTCGTAGTCGTGCGCGGTATCTCAAGAAGTGAAGTAGTGTCTAAATAGTGATAGTGTTGTGCAGTGTTGTGTTAGTGCTAGGAGTGCTTTCCGATCAAGGTCACGTGAGTACCTTACTATGTAATTACCTCGTCTTGTGTTAGGTCAGGTTTATGTGCATTTAACCTTGGGTTTAAATAGAGAGCCTAGCAGTGGAGGCGAGTGATCTCCTTAAGCCTACACCTTGGTCACAAGTCCAAGGCACTGCTTAGGTTTCTCTCGTAATTGTTAGAGATCATATTTGATAATTTATCGGTTCAGTAGAAGTATCTGCGTCGCGTTTACCCAATATTCCACTCATTACCATCACCCCTTTTAGTGTTCCCCAATATTCCCCATCTTCCTCCTGCCATCTTCTTTCACACCGTTTTAAAATCCCCGACATATATATATATATATATACAAAGAAACAAGCATATGAATAAACATACGTATGTAAAAGTACAAAAAAAATCTGCCAAAAATGCGGAACATCAAGCAGACAAAGTCACACGGATCGTTTATATAAATCCATTACCGCACTAGTGCTGTAATTTAAAGTGAAAAGCACGCGTGTGTTGTGGAGCTGTTTACGTTCACAAAACAGTGAAACAAAACACCACTATACGAGCAAGTGTGTTGAAAATATAATTACATACATTCCGCCAAGCTGCTTTGCAGTTTATAAACAGAAAAAACTCTCACGTTTACTAGTACTAGTACTTGTAGGTTATATTAAAGATTCTCGTATCTGTGGTCCAGTGATATCTCTTTTTAGTACTCAAGGTCACAGGTTCAGGTACAGGTCACTAATACAAAAACAAAGTAGAATGAATAACTGACAAGCTGTTCATTACTGAAAAAACAATAACACGATAACGTTTTCAGAAAATATTACCCAAATAAATAATAAAAAACGTTCCCTTTAGAAAAAATTTAATCAATATGAAGACGGTTTATTTATAAACATTCTTTCCTACTTTTATAATATACTAGGGGCCCGTCCCGGCTTCGCACGGGTGGATAATTTTTTTTTAACATTTTGGCTCCCGCATTCTGTCGCTCCCTCTATCGCCGTGTTACTCGCTGCGCTGCGAGGCACTCACTCCACACCGCGCCGGCGGCCCGTCTGGGATTATTTTTTATTTATCTTGATATTTTTATTTCGTAATATCTTTTGACTGGAATGACAGATTTCAATAATTCAAAAAGTAATGACCAGGTATTGAAACAGTCTTCATTACGAAATAATTTGGATAAGAATTAATAGAAAGTTATGGAAAACATGGTCTGATTTTGATAGGCATTTTTATCAACTTTTAAAATGTAAAAAAGTAGTTATAGTGACTTAACTACAATAGTTGGACATATGGTCTCGCGGAGTTTTTTGTAGATATTGATACGTTCTATAATAATGTAAAACATTTTTTTGTTCTATCATCAATACTTTTCGCAGCGCATGCGATGAAAGATATTTTATGGCTAATTTTTTTGCACCTTGTGTTGGTTTTAGTGAAAATTTCTGGGGATCTCTAATTTTTTCTAGTAATAAATATAGCCTATGTTACTCAGGGATAATGTAGCTTTCTAATGGTGAAAGAATTTTTGAAATCGGTCCAGTAGTTTTATGTTTATTCGTTACATACAAAAATACAAAAATCCAAAAATACAAATCTTTCCTCTTTATAATATTAGTATAGACTAGTTCATTAAAAACTGCGCCAAATTAATAAAGTCTCATTGATTCCATGTTTTGAATGATATTTAATTTTCTTATTCTTTTATATCGTGTTAAGATAATATGTTATTTGAAATGTATTTTGGCGTAGAACAAGCATTCTGTATTTATAAAATGAATGAATGAAAATACTTTATTGCACACAAAATACAGATGCTATAAACAAATTAAAGAATAAAATACTAATTTTCTATTAGTAAAAAAAAATTAAAATCGGATCAGTAGTTCCTGAGAAACTCCTTCAATTTACAAAATTGCCACGTTATAGTACTTAAATGGCCATATCTTTTTAATTTAATTAGAATATTTATGGCAACACCACATAGCCTATGTTACCCGGATAGGATGTAGCTTTCTATTGGTAACAGAATTTTCAAAATCGGTTCAGTAGTCTCCGAGCCTATTCGCAACAAACAAACATAAAAACAATCAAATCTTTACACTCTAATGCAACACGTGACTTTTCATCCCACCTCAGCGAGGAAATAAAAAACGGGTTGCTCCGGGGGAGAGTCGGCAGAAATGAAAAATTGAAAAATAATTACTAGTCAAACTGCCGCGAATCTCTCGCCTACACTGCTCTACGGAGCAACAAATAATTACACGAAAACTAAAAATTTTACACAAGTAATAACAATATCAACAACACGAAATTACTCCTCAAACTGCCAATGAACAATTGATTATAAATATGAATGCAAGACTCCAATTTTTCATTTCTACTAATTTCTATTATTAAAATCTGTCGAATATAAAATCTCGCTAATTTTCTGTCGCCAGTTTAACATTTTTTACCCATCCCAAAAAAATGTACACAATTACTGCATAACGCCGCTAAAGAAGAGTTTTCACTTCAAAAAGTACACCAAGAAGGTTCCGAGTCTGAGTTTTTTAACAAATGAAAGAAGGTTGTATGATAAATTCGGCGCCATGGAGGTAGAAGTAAATAGGTTTAATGATGTTTTGAATTCACAAACGTAGTGCACACGATGTTTTAAATTCAGTTCTACTTTATCCTCTAGACTCCTAGAGGATATAAACGGCTTTTGCGCTCAGATATCGAAAAGCAAAAATACTCTTTCCGAGATGGTGGGATGAAAAAGTCATTTATTCATTATCTTATTTACTACAAAAATATAAAAGAAACTCGTACACATCAGGGGGCCTAGTCAAGTTGCAAACGTTATGTTTCTATTCTCTTTCTACAATTTCAAGCGATAAGTGTTGCCAAGCCATGCTGACATATTTGGTGCGTTCCACTTAACGTCAACGGCCAAATAACTTTAAGATGTAAATAACTTTATTTGATACGGATAGAGATTTATTAGTACAGCGGATGCTTAACATATTGCCACAGGTTATCATCATATATTACATATCAATATTATAATTTGATTAAAAATATAAAAAAATCAATATCAACCAATAAAAAAATATGTACATATACACATTAATTTAACCGATAATTATTGAAGTTTATTGTTAAGACGTACAAATAATAATAAACCTTAACCTCATGAAACTATTGCTTTATACCTCGCCATTTGAATTATTTTCGTTAACGAAAAACGCTCAATAATCCATTCATTGGGCTAACGATTGTAACATTCGCGAATAAGTGGAACGGAAAAAACCATGGTCGTAAGCGTGGTTGTCGTATTCGCGAGTGCTCAGTAAAACGCACCCATTAAGTGCAAACGCTCTTTCTATTCTACATATGTCATTTTAATTTGATCACGTGATGTATCATTGACATATGTCATTCTCATAATTTTTAGGTTTTCTATATGCGTTAACAATTGTAGAAAGTCAACTTGGCTAAACCCCCAGATCTTAGCATACTTGTATCATAATGATCTCTATTGATTTTACTTCGAGAATATTTTGATCGCAAATGTTGTTTTATTTCATTGGACTTGAACATACTGACATTTCTGATGGTCTAAGCTCGTATTTGTATAACTTAGTTTAATACATTAAAAAAAAATTATGAATGGAAATTGATTAAGAATGTTTCTGTTTGTCCGAAACTTTTCGCTTGGAACTGAGAAATATATATATATATATATATATATATGTCGGAGAATATTAAAAGATTATCGTGTAATCGAATCGTCATCGCCATCTATGGCACTGGAGTAGGATAGTAGTCACTTCCGTCGTTTTGACAGTCTCGACTATTTATATGCTCTTGACAGTCTGAATGTAGTCTTAGTCTTGCGCGGTCTCACAAGAAGGTGCAGTGTTGTGTTAGTACTGGGAAATGATGTCCGATTAAGGACACGAAACCTAACGCAACACAAGACGTGGCAACTACATTGTAAGTACTCACGCGACCTTAATCGGACTTCACTAGCACTATCTAAAGACTACTTTACTCCTTGAGAGACTGCGCAAGAGTAAGACTACAGTCAGTCGAAGGCATATAAAGGGCCGAGACTGTCAAAACGACGGAAGTGACTACTACCCTACTCCAATGCCATTGATGGCGATAACTATTCTACTATTCGATAATCGTTTACTCGTTCATATACATAGATAATTCTATAGTTCAAGTAAAATACAGTTTCGCTACACTAACAATATAAACCCTATCACATATTTACATAGTATAAAACAAAGTCATTTTCGCTGTCTGTACGCTTCGCGGTACGCTTAAATCTTTTAATCTAAGTAACAGTGATTCGAGAGAAAGATTCATATGCTTATCAAAGTAGATAATCCGTGCAAAATCGGGGAAATTCTTAAAACTGTACCATGAAAAATAAACTAAATACATTATCTATGTCTATTGTTAAAATTGATTAAACATTTTTGGAATCGGTCTTGCGATTTTTGAACTTGAACTCCCGTAATATTGTTTGAAGTGTACAGTCAATTTAATTTTTTCAATAAATTTCATTAAAATCTACTCAAAAATCTTCCTAAATCTATATCTATCAAATTTTTCCATGTCAACTTTAACGTTCATTAAATTGGGAACGACATAATAAAGTTTGGTAATAAAAGTTGTTCAACGTGTCGTGTTGAGTAAATTTCCTCTTCACTCGTTAAACTTTATTAATAACTCCATACATTAAACATTTCGAAATTACACATTAAATATAATATTGGTTTTTGTTTTATTGATTCTGTTAAAAATTAAATTCAAATATTTGATGGAGGCAAACATTACGTTGCGAATCCATGTGTAAGCTACACGGTAGCTTAACTGCATAATAATACTCAAAAGAATACAATAATATACAATCTAAACGGAAGCCGAGCGTTCCTGGAGCTTGTGACCCAGTAGCAGGATTAAAAGGCCTTTCTACTACCAGTAAACACTCTCCTTCACCGCTCCTCCACCACCTGACCCTAATATGTAACACAAATAACATTCAGCGAAATAGCAACTACACTAATTATTTACTATATAATACAACTACTGGCCCATCCCGGCTTCGCACGGGTTGACTATTTTTTTTCAAACATTTTGGCTCTCCCGTGTATTTTTTTTTATATTGATATTTTTAATTTCATAATATAAATACGAAATAATTTCTTTGGATAAAAATTAAGACAAAGATATGGATAAAATGGTCTGATTTTGAACTTTAAAATGTAAAAAAGTAGTTATAGTGGGATAACTACAATAGTTAGACATATAGTCTTGCGAAGTTTTTTGAAGATATTGATATGTTCTATAATATTGTATAACATTTTTTTGCTCTAACATCAATACTTTTCGAATCAGTCGTTACTTTGCGGAAACTCATGATTTAAAAGGAATCAAAAGGTTACCTTGCTTTAATCCGCGGAAATCTAAACAACCAGACTCGTATGGCACAACCCAGAAGAGTACCCTGCCCACATAAAAGTGAGACGCGCGAACCCGAACCAGGACACTACACAAGTAGATCGCGATCGACAATCGACGTACATTTCACTCCGTTGACTCTACAAGCGTACTTCGCAAGTGACGCTTGTAGAGTCAACACCTCCTGAAGGTGCTTCGATTACGAGCAGACGGTCTACCTGGGGGTATCTTGTTTTGTCGATGCGTTGTCGCCTCGAAGATAGAGTGAGTAGGGGGAGCGAAGAGAAGACTGCTGCGGTTTCAATGGACTCCGAGTAAGAACCCGGTGTTCATTGGAACCGCAGCAGTAATGGAATAGGAGAGAGAGGGGTAAATCTAGCCCACATGAGGCTCGGACGCGTCTATGACACTTCGCGGTCGGATTCACCACCAGGGTCGCAAGCCAGTCGGAGAACAGATCCCCTACCACCAAGGGGGTGCTGGGTTACTCGCCTCTTACGAGATGCTCTCCCAGCGGCAGAGGTGAATTGTATGCTAACCCGTCCCTCACGGGTAAATCTTTGCATCGAGTGGCGAAATCTTTAAATAGTCTAAAAAGTCACTCCAGCTGTCTGTACACTTATATCTATTAAACTACGCAACGGATTTTAATGCGGTTTATATAAACCAATATACAGGTGATTCTAGAGGAAGATTTATTTGCACAATATATGCATAATATAAAATCGTGCGAAGCCGGGTCATGTTGCTAGTAATCTATGATATTACTTTCTATAGTGTTCTTCTGGATACTTAGAAAAAACCGGCCAAGTGCGAGTCGGAAGCACGAAGGGCTCCCGTACCAATATTTGGCAAAAAATAAGGCTTGTTGTTATGTTTTTAGTATTTGTTGTTATAGGGGCAACAGAAATACATCATTTGTGAAAATTTCAACTGTCAGGCTATCATGGTTCGTGAGATACAGCCTGATGACAGATACTCTAATATGGTCTTAGTAATATGGTCCCGTTTATATATATAAGTAGATAAAGTGTTGCATAACTTGGGTAACAAGAAAGATTACAATTTTTCTTTGCTCCACTGTATTTCATGTAACTTGTGCTCGTAAATCTGAAACTCTTTCTTGTAAATTAAAAGAACTTGAGAATAATGGTAATAAAAAGCGTCATATTATAAGAATTATACTACTTGATCCTCGTAGAACTATATTTTTTTAAATTATAGTTGGCAACATTGTTGATATCATTGAATGTCTCATTTCAAGTATATAGTACAATATGTAACTTGTGCCGCAATAGACCTGAGGCAGTCTTTTAAGTCATTTTATACAGAAAACATTATCAAAGTTGAGCGATGACGGTGACGACATAAACGTCTTTAAAGCTGCTATTCTTTATGAACAATGCCTGGAACTTGTGACCCAAGACCAGCTTTCTAAAATACTTTGCTTTTTAAAATGTCTTCACCAAAATATGGATAAAAATTATGAAATAACATTAAAATACTGAAAAAAATATTATAAATCCTTCACAATAGAATCCCAGCATTACGACACCACACCATTCGTACAACCACAATGTCATCAGGCGAGCTCCGTTTCACATGTGACACGTCATATCTATCGGAACAGAGGTTATACATACACTGTCTTGTTATAAATTGTTACATGGGTGTAATTGAAATGAAATGCGCGACTTCGTCATCGTGTAGCTCCGCTCCTATTAGTCACTGAAAGAATTTTTCAAATCGGACCTGTAGTTCCTGAGATCAGAGCGTTCAAGCAAACAAACAAACAAATTCTTTAGCTTTATATTATTGGTATAGATTAGTATAGATTACTATGTGTAAATATGTGACAAGAAAAAAAATATATTTCATAACAAATTGTAATCCAGGATCATCCAATGAGATTAGTGTCGATCTGGATAAAGAAATTTCTACCCAGAATTTATACGCGACAGGTTGAAATACTTACAATATTTCAGTTCGTATTAAGTTTTTAGATTTGACGTAAAATTCTCAATTTTGACGCTTTTTTGCAAGATTTATGTGAAAAAGTTAGAAGTGATGTCTTGACTAAAAGTTTCTATGAATTATTTTAATATTATAAATGTGAAAATAACTGTCTGTCTGTAGCGCTTTTACGCCAAAATAATTAACGATATACAGATAGTCTAAAGCCTAAGATAGACATATAGTCCATTGAAATGTTACATGAGCTTTGCATTTTTTAGAGGACGCAATTTTATTTTTGGGACATTGACCCCCCGTCAATAGAAGCTTAACCTCAAGTTTGTGGGGTCGCCATCCTTGTCCCCCAAATTTCCCCAAACAAAACAAAAACATATTTGTAGGCAAAACAATTTTCTACAAATTTTGTCTACGTATTTTTTGTAAGACGCATAGGTTCCGAGATATCGCGAAAAAGGTGTTTGCACCCTTTTTCCAAGATGGCGGCCGGGGGAAAACGGTAAATTGAAACGGTGGCGACACCACAAACTTAAGGTTAAGCTTCTATTGACCCCTCATACATGTCCCAAAAATAAAATTGCATCCTCTAAAAAATGCCATTTTCTGTCCTTAAATTGTAACATTTCAATGGACTAGTAGGCTACTTTGAAATTCTTTTAAACATTTTATTCACAATATCTATTACTTGCTTCATAAATATATTTTTTTAATATCTAGATACAGTTACACCGTTGATAACTTTATATATATTTATAAAGTTAAAACCTCTAGTCTAGTCGACAATTTGAAAATGGTCTAAAATAGAGATACTGCTCTTAAAATTATGAGCTCATTGGATCCGGAAAAAATTGCAAAAGTAATAAATGATTAAAGATGAAAAAAAGCATTTCGTTGAAGGTGATTGTGTGGATTTTTCAACCCCTAAAAAGATAAAAAGGAGGGTGAAAATTTGTATGAAGATCCGTCATTTTTGAGTACAGTCTTTGAATCTTTTAATGTTAGATAGCAAGCTATATAACATCACCCTAAGACCCATAGGAGTGCAATATTATGAAGACGAAGTTGCAAGAGTCAGCTAGTGCTATATAAAGGTGTTAAATTGAAAATCCACGTCGCACAACCAAGAACTATACTGTAGACTTGTAGAGGTATTGCTAAACTTTGCGGTTTATTGTTGTTTGCAACTTTGAATTAGTCTTATTTCTAGAAACTTTTAATTTGTTACCATTTTTATTTTCACTTTTATTCTAGCTTTTTACTTTGACATTTTAATTAGAGAGAAGTGAGGTTTTAGTTTTTATAATGGAGTGTGGTTTGTGTACAGCAACTTGACGTGTTTCAATGGTTTTTATGCCCTTTACGAGTTTGTTCTGAACTTTTTTATACCATTAATGATTTATGCTATATTCATATAATATACAGGGTGGATTTATGAGACGGGTCAGTAAGGACAGGTACCTTAACCGTTATAGTTACAGGAAAACGTTCTTAGAAGACTATCCATAACTTTTTAAGATATTCTGAACTGCATTCACAGATTTTTGAGAAATGTTTAGCGAAGCTGAAAGAGGCATTAACGAGGATTTTAAATAATATCCATCCAAGAAAATTATCCGCTGCTACTTGATCGGTACAAAAACGAATGAACTTACGTAGAAAACGGCGGCCATTTTGAGCAATTTATTTCGTAGAATCACGTCAGAATTTGTCGCACCATACGAATTCAGTACAAAATGTATGGAAAATGTTTTTGTCGATTTCTGACATTTCTAGTACTCATACCTTAAGTCGTCCCATAGAGTCTTTTGATGCCCATACGAAGTAGAATCGATAGACATAAACATTTTTTTTTAGATTTTTGCACTTCTTTCACTAACCGTACATTTTCTCAAAAATCTGTGAATACAGTTCAGAATTATTATCTTAAAAAGTGATGGATGGTCTCCTAGAAACGTTTTCCTGTAACTATAACGGTTAAGGCACCTGCCCTTACTGACCCCTCCATATAGCGAAACCATTTTCACTTCGATGAGGAAAAATCGTACTCCTAAGATCTGGTAAAAATACTCTATATGTACTTGTTAGTAACACCGTTTATTATTTAACATTCTTATTTTGAGTATTATTCAGTGTAGTGTTGTTTGGTGGCGTGGTGCTAGACTATCGAGGAGCATATAAATAATGTACTTTTTTATTTTTATATTTGGTAGGTGATGATATGTACGTAGTAGAAGATGTTTTGAAATCTGCTCCTGGGTCTTAAGCCCTTGGCAGTGCTCGGCTTCCATCTAGTTTATTGTCATTTGAGTGTTACTGCGCAGCTATAGCTCCCATACTCTTAATATACTCAAGTTGGTATGTAAATAGGTATAATCCGAAGAGAAGGGAAGAATATATAGGTAATATTCTAAACAAATTATAAATTAATGCTTTTAACATTTTATACTGAATATTTTAAGTGCTTCCCTCCATTAAAGAATATGTACATCAGTGAGCTTTAATCAAGAAAAAAAGTTATGTGTTAATCTAGATGTAGCTTGTGGTTTTCTTCACCAGTTCTACAGCAACGGTTTGAGCACGAGGGGCAGGGCTTTGCTTACTTTTGCTGGCATAGGGGGCGGGAGGGTTGATAATTACAAAAAATCTACTTATGTACCGATTCACCAATCTGAAATACATTCCTTCAATACAATGAATGCGTCAGCCAGTCAGCAATGTAATATATTTTACCTCTAATGTTTACTGAAAAAGGCTTACCACTTAAAACTTGTCCAGTTATAATTTCATTCATTAAAACTGGTCCTACCCTTTTATACCTAATAATGTTAGTCGAAATCCCTAATTAGTTAAGGTATATAATGAAATTTGCTACTTTAAAGCTATTTGCATAATTTTATACCTTCGTTGATTTACGGTATACGTCCCTTCTAATGTCAGTTAGTTAATGTGAACTGCTCGTTTACCTACAGATGAATATTTAAATATTATATCATACTTGTATTGTTAACTGGAATGGTCGACGCCGTGAAGTTGACGACGAGATTATTTAATCGACGAATATACAATGAGTACGAAGTTCGAGCAGTTTATAAAAAAAAATAGGTTGCCTTTCAATGCTTAGATTATTAGACAATTAGTAAAATGCAGCATTTTACATAAAATATAAATTTTTTCTTAAAAAAGCACGAAAATCGCTCAACATGCTTAGCTGTTTGTGGACAAATATTTGAAACATAAAATTCAGTTACTAGTGGACCCGTCCCGGCTTCACCCAGGTGAAGTTTACCACGTGGCTTATACATAAAAGGTATATGGTGTCGCGGGCTTTTTTGTAGAATTATGTAAGATAAACATTTCCATGATACATTATGTACGTGACACGTGTAGCTCTAACGCACAGCAGCAGTAGCAGCGCACGACACTATACACACATTACACACGAGCAAGCCTACTTCACACTTATCCTCAGGGCCGGATTATCCATAAGGCGGATTAGGCAACTGCCTAGGGGCCCCGCACCGACTAGGGGCCCTAGTCGACACGGACCACGCACCAAGAAATAAAACGTTTCATTCGTGACATTCCCCATTAACATTCGGTAATATTACTATAGAAAAAAACATTTTAATTACTGTAAAAAGTAAGCAGGAGTTGATCTGATCGAGTCGACTTTTGTAATAGAAAAAAATATTTTAAAAATGTATATTATATTTGGAATAATTCACACAATATCTTTATAACTTGTTGTCTTAACTTAAAATTATTCTGATGTATAAGCTCTAATATTGTAGAGTTTCATTAAATTCTATTATGTTGTTTTTGCATGAAAGAATAAATATATAATACATTCACAAACTTTTATAACCATCACACCGCATTAAAGGCCCACTGCTGAGCCGGGTCTCCTCAGAAAGCTCCTCTTAAACTCTCAGGAGTGCAGGTTTCCTCACGATGTTTTCCTTTACTTCTTAAATCAGAAAAGTCAGAGGTGTGTGCCTGTTTGGGGGGTCGAATCCGTCCTTGCGAGTAAGACTCCAATGTCTTAATCTATCACTGCTACTACTCACAAACTTTCACGTTTATAATATTAATAAGGACTAGTAAGGATAATAAAAGTGATACAAAATAAATAGATTATAATAAATTGTTATATAAAAACTTAATTTTTTACTGTAATATTTATGATATGCCGTCGGTCTTACTGTGAATTTGTCTTTATAGCTATGAAGTGATACACACTTTTAGTGTTGAGATTGCTATTAATATTCTCTATTCTCCTGCTACATGTAATTATTTGTTATTTACTTGAAATATTTGTCAGTAGTTTAATTTCTATCTGTCACGTTTTCGTCTGAACGTTTCTACTCTCAGTCACTAGTTTAAGTATAATACAATTAAACATAGTATTGGAAAACCAATTCGATAAGTAAATTGAAGTTTAATATAATCATAAAGTTATTAAAAAGTACTTTCATGTCTCTTGGGTATTTCAAATTTAATACAATTTTTATAAGAGATCAAATAATATTCATATGTTATGTACAGACAAACAAAATAAATAAAGACTAGATATTAAAAAAATCTAAGTAAATCTAATTCTATTAAAAGATTTTAAAAAAGAATATCTACAAATTTTAAAATATGTTTTTTCAAAAGGGACCTTAAAAATTTAACATTTACCATAATTTAAATGGCGCGTTAATTACCATAATCTAGAAGTTTTGTAATAAAGACATGACCCAGTTAACAGTAATGCAAAAAGGAGTCGACAACCATAATTTAAAGACTGCATCTGCTATCATAGTATTACATAATTAAATAATATATAGTATAGCTACCGGCACGTAAGTATAGGTTTGAATGCGCCGAAGTCACTATTAGCGGGGAGCACGGGGCGAGAGCACGCAGTACGCTCACAACGCGTAACTTTCCCCCACTATTTTTTCTCAGACCTAAAGTTGGCTGTCGGCATCTATATCTCAAGTATGAAAATTATTAAATAAAAAAGTGAGGTATTCTTAAAATATATCTATAAGAACCAACAGTGTTGTTGACAGAAAGTGCCCCTAAAACTAATGGTGGTGATAAAACCTAGCAGTTACATGATTAGTAGCTACCACCTACATAAATTTACATCCAAGTACGATCCATGGTTTGGTGTTCCCATAAAATTTACCATAACACGTGTGTATGATGTAAAACACTAAAAATATTCGTTTTCAAGTCTGCTGGGAACAACGAGGGGCATTTCAATATCAAGATGTTTGCAAATGTATGTGCATACATTACTCCAGATGGTTATCCTTCCGGTTAACTTTCAACAATAAGATAAGGTATGATTTAGAGAAGAATAGTTTTATTAAAATATTAATACTATAAAATATCGATATTAAATATAGTTAGACTAATTTCATAAATATCTCGATTATCGAATATTAACTTGGCAACACAGGCCTACGACTCCACTTGTCATTATAGTGAGAATAGATGAGGGGGGTATTTTGTTATATAAAAAGGATGACTTTTACGTAACAAAGCTTTGTTGCCCTCGGAACACGTGTGACTTCAGTATTGTGTATTTAAAAAGTGCTGAATTTTTTTTTTTTTTTATGATAGACAGGGACAAACAGCAGACGGTCCACCTAATGGAAAGTGGCCACCGTCGCCCACGGACATCGACAAAACTAGGGTATCTCTTGTTTTGTTTATGCGTTGCCGTCTCGAAGATAGAATGAGGAGGGGGAGCGAAGAGAAGACTGATGCGGTTTCAATGGACCCTGAACAAGAACCCAATGTTCATTGGAATTGCAGCAGAAATGGGATGGGATAGGGCGGGGTAGATCTGGCCCACATGCGGCTCGGCCGGAACGCGTCAGAGACACTTGGCGGTCGGATTCGCACGCTGGTTGTCGCAAGCCAGTCGGGGAACAGATCCCCTACCACCAAGGGGGTGCTGGGTTACTCGGCTCTTACGAGATGCTCGCCCAGCGGCAAAGGGGAATTGTATTCTCACGGGTAAAATAAAAATATTTAGATATTTAGTGTAATTGCTATTTTCTGAAGAAGTATTAAATATTAGGGTTAGGAGGTCGAGCGGTGAAGGAGAGGGTCACAAGCCCTTGGCATTGCTCACCTTTCGTCTAGTTTGTAGTCTTTTGGTTGTTATTGTGCTTAGTGGAAAAATAACTCAAAGGTTATAACGAAATATTGTACATAATTTCCATTTGCACCTGGTTTTAGTCTTTTTAAGGTAATAGTTTAAACATTCGCGCCTTATATTCGCTCCACAGTTAGTGATTGTGAAAGATCTTGAAAACATGGCGATAGGCATTTAAGGGGTAAACGAGCAGACGGCCCATCTGATGGTGAGTGGCCACATCGGCAATACAAGAGAGTGATTCTTGTTTTGCTGATGCATGACCACTTCGAAGATAGAAGGGTGAAGAGAAGAATCCTTCTATTTCAGTGGACCCTGAACGAGAATCCAATGTTCACTAGAACAGCAGCATTAACGAGATGGAATGGGGAGGGGTAAGTCTGGCCTGTAATGATACTTGGCGGTCGGATTTGCATACTAGTGGTCGCAAGCCAGTCAAGGGACAGATCAACACCAAGGGGTGCTGGGTTATTCGACTCGTACGAGATGCTCTCCCAGCGGTAGAGAGGAATTCTATTCTAACCCGTCCCCTCACGGATAAAGGTTCTGATTTAGTAACGAAATTTGAAAATGGCTGGAGCTTTCGATAGTTCTTTTAATTGGGTAAAAAAAGTGTTACACGTATACAGAGTACAGACTCTGTATCAAATATTATATATATCGGGATATAGTTATGAAAAAGAATAATAATAATTAAAAAAAATGTTATCACTTCCGTCGCGACATTTTCGATATTCCACGATTTTTGATCTCCTCCTCGAAAGAGCGAGAATTATCGAATAATCGAAATGCCAGCGCCATCTGCGACGCTAGAGTAAAATAATTATCACTTCCTTTGTTTGACACTCTCTGAATGGCTGGCATTCTCTATTGGTTAATTTACTTCTGCCTTACCCTGGAGAGGTATTGCGACTACCTTCATCTACGTCATGACACTTTATATTCCCTTTATGCTATTGTCTAAAATAGTGATAGTAAGAATGCAGTGAAGTGTCTAGTCGTATTGCTGGTGCATGCCTCGTGTTTTTTTTTACATAGTACAGGACCGTGCCTTGCCTTATGTTAAGCCATCATACGGTCTAGGTTGGCTTTCCTAGAAGATACCTGTTTACTCTTGCTTTGAAGACACCAATTTATAAACACTACTTTAGGTTAGCCTTGTGTTAGGTTCAGCTTAGAAAAAGACCAACAAACAATTGAAGACGTCTTTAAACCTACACGCTTGGTCACAAGTCCAAGGCACTGAACTGGGTTCCTGTCATAATTATAATAGAAGGCTGTACTTATTTATGTATCAGTGATTTAGCGATTAGAATCCGGTCCATCCTTCGCCTCTTTCCCTTTTTACTTTATCATTTTTTAAAAGCAACCCTTACAAAAAATTTGGTCATGTATTAAATCTCTTCAAAATAATTATGGAATGGCATGTAGAAACTTTTTGAGAAAATTGAACGACCGCTCGCAAAAAAAAATATAAAATTAAATTTATATGTTTAAAATAGCGATAAACATTTTTGGGCCGCGGATTATTGTTCATTGATCGATTCTGTAATACTACTAATCTTAAAATCCCCTTTTTCCACTTAATTGTTTATAACTTTTCAATCTCAAAAAGTTTTTACATGCCATTCCGAATCGAATGACGCGTAAATCACAATTTATGGAGAATTATAAAAAGTTTCGGCTATATCTATACTAATATTATAAAGAAGTAAGATTTGTATTTTTGTATTTTTGTATTTTTGTATTTTTGTATGTAACGAATAAACATAAAAACTACTGGACCGATTTCAAAAATTCTTTCACCATTAGAAAGCTACATTATCCCTGAGTAACATAGGCTATATTTATTACAAGAAAAAATTAGAGATCCTTAGGAAATCTCACGAAAACCAACTCAAGGTGCCAAAAAATTTGCCATAAAATATCTTTCATCGCATGCGCTGCAAAAACTATTGATGATAGAACAAAAAAATGTTGAACAATATTATAGAACGTATCAATATCTACAAAAAAGTCCGCGAGACCATATGTCCAACTATTATAGTTACGTCACTATAACTACTTTTTTACATTTTAAAAGTTGATAAAAATGCCTATCAAAATCAGACCATGTTTTCTATAACTTTGTATTAATCCTTATCCAAATAAATTATATCGTATTCAAGACTATTTCAATACCTGTAAATTACTTTTTGAATTATTAAAATCGGACTTTCCATTCAAAAGATATTATGAAATTAAAAATATCAATATAAACAAAAAATACACGTCGACGCGACGGGCCAGTATAGCGACGCAGCGCAGCGAGTAACGCGGCACGAGAGTGGGCACCGAAATGCGGGAGGGCCAATATATTTTTAAAAATAATATTCCACCCGCGCGAAGCCGGGATGGGCCGCTAGTAATATATATTTCAATATCATGAACTACAGTGTACTTTTCGTTGACACAAAGGCAATATGGAATGAAACAAGCTCAAAGAAAAAAAACCTGAATTCTGTAATTTTTACATTTTGCTATATTTATTTATCTTGTTTAAATTAAAATTTTTAACTTTAAACTTTAAATTCTCATTTGGACTTGTTTTTTTTATTAATATGTTTTTGTGTAAAATTTATTGTTTTTTTTTAATATATTAAATTTAAATTATACGAAAACCGATAAATAACATCTATATATATTGAATGTTTCTGTTTATTTTCCTCATGAACAAAAATATACTTTTTGTATGTATCGAATATACGGAACCCTCGATGGGAGAGTCAGACTCGCACTTGCCAAAAATTTTGTTTTGTATTATGATGAAATCTAAAGAAAAATATCAAAGGCCGCTTCGTGATGAACGTGTGTATAATACTGTGATAGATTGCCCTTCATCGATCGCTTCTTTATAAATAACTGCTGTCCACTCTTGTGTTTCATCTCATATGAATATTATGCTGATCTGCCCTCGCTACGCAGAGATAAATCTATTCTTTCCAAAATTATTGACCATTAAAAATTAAATAAGAGTGCATTAGACGGAAGCCGAGAGAGACTACAAAAATATCAAGTATTATATATGTCGGGGATTTAAAACGATGTGAAAGGAGATGGAAGGAGGAAGATGGGGAATATTGGGGAACACTAAAAGGGGGTGATGGTATTGAATGGAATATTGGGTAAACGCAACGTAGATACTCCTATTGAACCGATAAATGATCAAATATGATCTCTAACAATTACGAGAGAAACCTAAGCAGTGCCTTGGACTTGTGACCAAGGTGTAGGCTTAAGGAATTCCTTTAAGTAATTACGACACTCACCTCCACTGCTCAGGCTCTCTGTTTAAACCTAAGGTTAAACGCACATAAACCGAATCTAACACAAGGCTAACCTAACCTAAGGCTAACCTAACCTAATATTGCGTTTAGTTAACCACGTGGCAATTACATTGTAAGGACTTACGTGACCTTAGTTGGACAGCACTTCCACACTACACTGCACTTGACACTATCACTATCACTAGCACTAGGTACTTAGATGATGTTCACTTCTTGAGAGACCGCGCACGACTAAGACTTCAGTTAGACTGTCGATCGCATATAAAGGGTCGAGGGTAGATACTGTCAAAACAACGGAAGTGACTACTACCCCACTCCAACGCCATAGACAACGATAACGATTCGATTAATCAATAATCTTTTACTATGCTCCGACATATATTACTGTCCTAATAAAGGAAGGTTAATAAATAAGCTAATTATTTCTTTTTAGTGCATTTTTTAGAGTTTGAAGTCGACCTGTTTACTAATTCAATCAGTCACTAAACCACCAATTCATTCATTGAACATTTACGCACCCATGCACATTTTACCCATTCAAAAAGCAACTTACTCAATTTACCTATTTACAAAGTACTTACTCACTTAACCATGATCTCAACTAATAAACTGTACTACTATACTCACCGTTCTATCTCCAATCTACTGCACCCACTCAACAGATAGCCTTCACAGCTCTTCATAAATTAAAGGTAACAATCAACTAGATCACCTGAAATATCGAGTATAAACAACCGCACCAAAACGGGTTCATGTATCAAGTTATAACGATTTCACAGAAAGACACACAGATACACTGTTAAACAATAAAACAATGTCATCTTGATCCCATTTATTTCACACAGATAAATCTACGTTAAAATCGGCTTAGACTTTCGGGAGCTACGATGTCACAAACAGATACACATATATGTCGGAGCATAGTAAAAGATTATCGATTAATCAAATCGTTATCGTTGTCTATGGCGTTGGAGTGGGGTAGTAGTCACTTCTGTTGTTTTGACAGTATCTACCCTCGACCCTTTATATGCGATCGACAGTCTAACTGAAGTCTTAGTCGTGCGCGGTCTCTCAAGAAGTGAACATCATCTAAGTAGTGCTAGTGATAGTGATAGTGTCAAGTGCAGTGTAGTGTGGAAGTGCTGTCCAACTAAGGTCACGTAAGTCCTTACAATGTAATTGCCACGTGGTTAAGTAAACACAATGTTAGGTTAGGTTAGCCTTGTATTAGATTCGGTTTATGTGCGTTTAACCTGGGTTTAAACGGAGAGCCTGAGCAGTGGAGGCGAGTGTTATGATCATTTAAAGGAGCTCTTAAAGCCTACACCTTGGTCACAAGTCCGGGGCACTGCTTAGGTTTCTCTCGTAATTGTTAGAGATCATTTGATAATTTATCGATTCAGTAGAAGTATTTACGTTGCGTTTACCCAATATTCCATTCAATACCATCACCCCCTTTTAGTGTTCCCCAATATTCCCCATCTTCCTCGTTCCATCTCCTTTCACATCGTTTTAAAATCCCCGACATATATACGGCAGACTTATAAAACCATGGCATCTTAATTCCATCTGCTTCCACACAGAAAAATCCGCGTCAAAATCAGCCCAGTCTTTCGGGACCTACGATATCACAGACACATACACATATATACTGTTAAACTTATAAAGCGATGTCATCTTGATCCCACCTGCTTCCACACAGAAAAATCCGCATCAAAATTGGTAAAGTTATTCGGGAGTTACGATATAGAAAGACAGACGAACATTACCATTAAAGAAGTCGGTTGAAAATCACTTACAGCCAAAGAACACTTTAAGACAATTCCATTAAACCCTAACACGACTAGTTTACGTTGTCCCATGCCTGTGATCCAGTACATACCTTCTGGTGTCATCATAAACTAATGGTAGATGAAGCCGGAAGGTCTAGGAAACTACTGGTAATATCAACATGAAAATTATTTATTTAATTAATTTTTCTCATAGTAATAGTTGCTTAACATTCTTAACCATGTTATGGCTATCTGTTGTCTTCCTCATCAGTCAGTCACCAAATCCACTTTACCAAGTTCCAAATCACAATTTAAAAATCACTTTATGTGTGCCTATAACTTTTGAGCAGTTCAGTCAATTCCTCAAGGATCCCATCATCAGAACTGGATTTTGAAAAAATGGGACCAATCTGTAGGCATACTCTACGAAATACAAAAAGAAATTTCCAATTCGGTTCATAAATTACGGAGTTCTGAGGTAACAAACATAAAAAAAAATACAATAATCTCCATTTTTTTGAAGTCGGTTGAAAAAAATAATATTAGCATTAAAAACCAGTGAAAAATAGCTATTTAAGATTTGTTACAGAAATATTCTACTAATAAGCTTGACAAACTGATATGAGGGTGCAAGGTCGACATTTTCACGAGATGCGATCGATGATAGGCAATCTGTCGCGGCTTTAAAGACTAAAGGCTTTATATTGAGCTTTAATACGTATACTATAGGTAAACATAATAAAACTGTAACTTATCTAATGTGTATACAAACAAGATATTTAGTAAAACTTCATGTGAGGAGGATAAATGTAAAATGTATTTCTGTTTCTCTGAATGTTTGAACTCTCGAGATGTGAAGAGTACTGCATCAAATTAGATAAGATTTTTGCAATTGTATATCTGCAGATTTGACTTAAAATATAGGCTTTATTGCAATTAAATCTAATTGCTAAATAAAAAGTTATTGTCATTCGAAAAATAATTTATCTCAGCACATCAAATCCTTCTTAAAACTGATGTTTTATGAACAAATGCTAAAGTAACTCTGCGTCTGTCTAGTACGTTTTTCACGCTTAAACTACTAAACTGATTTTGATAAAATTTGGTTTAAAGCTAGATTACTCCGTAGGAAAGGACATAGGTATTGTTTTATAGCAAAAAAAAGGCTTTGAGGGGTGGTAATATGGAAAAAACTGCATGTCGAGCTGTGTGATTGTTTATATCTTTGGGAATTGGTCATGTCCTAATTGTTAATGTTGAAAATCTAAATAAACGTGATAAATTGCACTTGAGGGAAGCCGAACGACTAGTATTATATTAAAAGGTAAAGTCTGGTGAACCAAATATTCAAATATTGTGATCGAAATGTACGAGTTCAATTCGCAATGATGGTCGACTGCGGTTACATATATATTGAGCCATTTAACCCACTGATAAAATGTAAATGCAATTTTCCTGTTGGCAATGAAATACATTTAGAGTACGAACACACTAAATGTATGTTTGGATTATTAAATAACAACTTTATACTCATTCCATAGTAGTGTATAGTAGTTATAAATAGATATGTAATAAGAGCACAGTGAAGAAGTAGTATTGTTGTTCTGTGCTCATTGCGTTCAGTGCTGCACTATTGCGTCTATAATCTATATGCGATATGTTCCCTCTCGCTCACTGATTTATTTTTTGATCTAAATTATTTTTTGTTTCGGACTTTTTAGACCACTTTTCTTTACATAGTCGGGTTATAGTTTTTTAAACTTTATTTTTTTATTTAATAGTTTTCCTTTCCCGATCGGGAGGGATACCTTTAAAATCTCATATTGTAACGTAATGATTGTTTTTATTTGCTTAAACGAGTGAATAACTGAACCATATATTTTGAGTTAAACAAGATGATATATACATACTTGTATTGTGCTCTACAAGACCTTTCTTTTGACGCCAAACAAGTGAGGATTATCTCAGTGTAATTTTTTTCGAGGTTACAATCTAAGGTTTAAATTTCGTTATAAAAAAAATCATAAAATTTATACATATAGACTATGACACGAGAAGGTAGTTACGTAAGAAAAAAACAAGAAAATTGCGCGAAGAAACGCCTTAAAAATGCTCTATTAATGTCAAAAGAATCGCAATCTAAGCTCACCTTAAACACAGAATATTCCAGAACAAAATATGTAAAGTTATTAGAACGTCAGTGACAGCTGTCACGCGCGCAATATACGAGAGCTTTTGTACTGTTTGACAGCTGATTGTATTGTCATTTTGATGAAATTGTTTTTTTTTTGTAAGAAAAGAAAGTAGGAAAAGCGACTAACTAAATAAGAAAGTCAATAATCCTATAGATCATTTATTTAAGATTGGGTGGTTTTGGTTATAGAATCAATTCCCCTAATTGTTCAAATATTACATAATCATTAGGGAGGAGCATGGGGGTCCTTGTTTTGCTTATTTTTGATGACATGGGGGAGCGCGGGGATTGATAAATGCAAATATCTGCTTACTAATACTTTAACCGGCCACTTATACCTGGACAATTTTTTTTTGTTTTGTCAAATTTTGAGGTAGCCTGTTCTTTTAACTCAACTGTTCATTTTTCTGTAATTTTTTTAGTACATGTAAGTAATTCCTAGAAAATGGTGATATACGTATATACAAGCATTGATCTTTTTATGTTATAGATTTTTGATTAAGCCTTGTATAAGAAGAGTATTTTTCTAAATTATTAACGGGACGAGATAGAATACTGTTCCTCTCTGCCGCTAGGAGAGTATCTCGTAAGAGGCGAGAAACCTAGTTCCCTTGGTAGTAAGGGATCTGTTCCCAGACTGGCTTACGAACACCATACGCATGCGAATCCAACCGCCTCGCATCCCATTATAGCTGCGGATTTGGTGGACTTTGGGCTCTTGCTCAGGGTCTGCTGAAACCGCAGCATTTTTTCTTCACTTTCCCTCCCCACAATATCATCAAGGATGCAACGACAAAACAAGAGGGTATCTCTTGTTGTGCCAACGTCCATGGGCGGTGGTGGCCACTTACCATCAGATGGATCATCTGCTCGTTTGCACCCTACCAATAATATTGACAATTAATATAATTGAGCGATAAATACTACGCTTGTTATTTCTATTAATTGGTCCAATTGAATTAGAGCAGTGCTTTTGGAAAACATGTGCTATTAATGCAATGCAGTCGCAAATATGGTTTAGTATTATGGAATTAGCCTAATTAATTAATAGCATTAACCAAATGGGATACAGATTTCATAGCAATGGGAATTATCTACTTATAGATAACTGGTGTATCACATACGTTATAATTATAGTTAACTAGTGACCCGAACCATCTTCATGTCTTTTCTTTACTATATTCATGATATGTATCTATTATCCAATTGCGTAGTTTAAAGTTTAGGCTGCGTTTCCACCAGAGAAGCGAGGATGTGTAGATGTTTGAGGTATTGCTTCATATATACTGGTATTGCTTCTATTGAGACGGTAGAATATTAATACCTCAAAATACAAAAATCAATAGAATCGCTTCAATTACCTAGATGTGTGAAACGACGCGATTCTATTGGTTCTTAACAAAAACATCCCTCGCTCATCTCTGGTAGCCATGCAACCTTAAGCGTGAAGTGACTTTAAAAAGATACTATTTATTTAGATAAACTGATGATTACAACACTCTCTCAAAAAATTTTGAGTTTATATGGTGCAGTACCTCAGAAATATATAAAATATTATCATAAGAAAAATATGTTATAACCATTTATTAAGTATATTTTTTTTAAGATTTTAAATGGTGTGAAGGAACGAGGGGAGGGAAATATTTGACGTAGATACTTCTACTGAATCGATAAATTATCAAATATGATCTCTTACAATTACGAGAGAAACCTAAGCAGTGCTTTGGGCTTGTGACCAAGGTGTAGGCTTAAGGAATTCCTTTAAGTGATCACGACACTCGCCCCCACTGCTCAGGCTCTATGTTTAAACCCAAGGTTAAACTCACATCAACCTAAACTAACACACGACATGGTAACTAGACTGTAAGGTACTCACTTTACCTTGATCGGACAGCACTCCTAGCACTAACACTATTCAGAGACTACTTCACTTCTTGAGAGACCGCGCACTTCAGTCTAGACTAAGACTTACCCTACTCCAACGCCATAGATACCGATGACGATTCGATTATTCGATAGTCTTTTACTATTCTCCGACATGTATATTTTTTTAAGATACTTATGTCTGTTTATATTCCATGCCTATTCAATTGCTAAACAAATCATTGACCGAACAGTATATTCTACTATAAGACTTCACAAAAATCAAAAACTTTTCAGATCAAAATGTGTTGTGTTCCTTTTTTGTGTATCTATATAACCATAAATCATAAACCTGCTCGGTTTTGCGCTTTGGACCTGTGATCAAGGTGTAGGGTTAAAATGCTTTTATATAATTATAACGCTCCCCTTGCCTACTCGAACACTAACTACAGTAGATAATAAAGCTAACTGACGTGGATCTCTAGAAGGGTGACCTTAACCACGACACTATAATAAGAACATTCATGTACACTGCGCGACAACACCAGAGAGACTGAATCTAATAAAAATGATCTACCCGCGAACACTCATTTATCAACGGTGTTGCTAGAACATGATTCTTTTAATTCATCTGCGAGGCGAAAGTGGAGTTTATTTAACTATTTAAGATATTTTATTTTATATAAAGATCCGCAAAATAGTCGTTTCTTCACACGTCAGCACTTAGTCCTAAACTTTTGTACTTAAGTAAAAAAGCTATTTTTCTTTTAAATGTACAGTATGCTGTAAAAAGGGCAATAACTGTAACCTCTAAGGTAGGTGAAGTCATTAAACTGTATATTATAATTCATACTTATACCTGAGGTTAATATTATTTATTATACAACTTATTGTGGCAAAGTTTTATCATCCTACTAATAATATAAATTAGCCGATCCACCTTCGCTTCGCTGAGGTATCTAAAACTTCAATCACTCACACACTCATTCATGCTCTGCAATCAGCAACTATTAATATACTATTCTAGAAATTCAACTAATTTGCAGTCACTGATTTGCAGTAGACACCATCATTTTACTCACTTCTGTCTTACTCATTTTTGCTTTTATATAAAACCTTGTCCTGACAATAACTAACTTAATAAATAAAGAATTATTCGATTTAATGCAGCCGTTTAGAAGTTATTTGCTTACAAACATAAATGCATTTCTTTATTATTTGTATAGATGTGAATATTTGTATGTTTGTTACGTAAAAACGGCTGAACGGATTTAAATGAAATTCGTCACACAGATACTTTATGACCTGGATTAACACATAAAATACTTTTTATCCCATAAAAGCAAATATGTTATGGGGGAAAAGATTTACAAAAAACAGGTCAACGTTTTTAAAAAAATGTTCTGAAGTTATACCTGAAGTTAATATTATTTATTATATAACTTATTGTGGCAAAGTTTTATCATCCTACTAATAATATAAATTAGCCGATCCACCTTCGCTTCGCTGAGGTATCTAAACCTTCAATCACTCACACACTCATTCATGCTCTGCAATCAGCAACTATTAATATACTATTCTAGAAATTAAACTAATTTGCAGTCACTGATTTGCAGTAGACACCATCATCTTACTCACTATCTTCTATCTCACTCATTTTTGCTTTTATATAAAACCTTGTCCTGACAATAACTAACCTAATAAATAAAGAATTATTCTATTTAATGCAGCCGTTCAGAAGTTATTTGCTAACAAACATAAAGGCATTTCATTATTATTTGTATAGATGTGAATGTTTGTATGTTTGTTACGTAAAAACGGCTGAACGGATTTAAATGAAATTCGTCACACAGATACTTTATAACCTGGATTAACACATAGGATACTTTTTATCCCAAAAAAGCCAATGTATTATGGGGAAAAGGGTTTACAAAAAACAGGTCAGGTACAGATCCCGAAAGAGTGAGTGAAGTTTTTGATGACTAAGTCGTTGGCAGCAACTAGTCTACTCTATTTTTAGTTTTTCTTTGTATAGTATATGTTATCGCTGTTTCATTTCCGTTTACAAGTTCCACGTCCACCTAAACCATAAAACGCACTCATGGCCTTAAGGCTCGTTACACCATAAATAATTTTATTTACGAGAGCGTGTTGGATTTTTTTCCTCAATACATGACGATAGAAATGTTATTTAACTTTATATAAAACTAGTCGAACCGTCCCGACACTGCACGAGTGCAATAGGGATTATCAAAAAACATTTAATTTTCTATATATCGTTGTTAAATAAAAATATTCAGGCGTTTTCGACAGGAAACATAATTTTGTTGTGTTTGTGTGATGGAGGGAATTGTGACTCAAGATCTAAGGATGTCTTTAACATAATCACAACGTGGAACTCCCCCATTTATCATCTCTGGCAAGAAGATTCAGCTGCAGATTTTTGATTTGTGAGCAAGAGATAAAATTTAATTTTAAATCGCTTTAATGTGGGAGACCGTACGAAGATTGACGTAGTTATTTAGAATATATTCATATTTGTTATAGGGAGAATTTTTCTTGAGTACATGAGCTATTTTACTGAACAAAAAGACATACATATTGTTAAAAAAAGAGTAGTTGTAGTCTATACGCAGACCAACAGTATGATTGGTAAGTATGACGACTTGACTAGAATATCCTCCTCGGGGTTACACTTTGGACTCAGCTTCAACGTTACTGCTAGAATACTCACAATGTATTAATAAATATTTTCAACCGAATGATATTCAGTTTGTGCCAACTTCTAAAATCAAATGTTACTCAGAGTTAATGTTGCCAGCATCATAACTAACAGTATGCTACTCAAATTAATATTGCCAACATTATAATTAACAGTATGTATACATAATTTTATTTTCTCCAATGCGTTTCTTGTAATCAGCTTTGTCTAAAATGTAATCTATATCTATACTATTATATAAAGAGGAAAGATAGAAAGCTACATCTTTTCCGGATAACATAGGTTATGTGGTGTTGCCATAAATATTCTAATTAAAAAGATATGGCCATTTAAGTGCCATAACGTGGTAATTTTGTAAGTTTAAGGGTTTCTCAGGAACTACTAATCCGATTTAATTTTTTTTTTCACAAATAGAAAACTACATTTTTCGTGAGTGCCAAAGGTGATTTAGTGTTGCCATATGCATTTTTTAATTAAACGAATACGGCCATTTCATTGTTACTAATCCGATTATAAGAAATCTTTCGCTGATAGAAAACTACCCGTATTCCCGTCTCTCTTCCTCTTTTATACTTTAATTCTCTCTAATCATAGAATTTAAAATGGACCTTAAAATGAAACCAAGGAGCATCATTAGATTCTTTTTATCCCAAGCGTATCATAAGAAATCCAATACCAGCTGCTCGAAATTTTTTTGGCGAGAACGTTAATAATAAGAAATACTTAGATGGTCTAATATGACCTTAAGTAAGTAATATTGACGATAATGAATGGTCATCTAAAGCTCATTTCAAATGTATGCTTAATCAAATAACTAAATGAAAGACTGACTCACGACCGAAGTTAATTATGATGTTGGCAACACTAATAATTTGAGTAGCATCATGTTATTAATGATGGTAGGACAACTGCTAAACATCAATCGAAGAAGTAGGTATGGCAAAATAAATACGTAGTCACGACAGAATAATTATTATTGCAGTAACGCTGAAGTTCTGAGTCTAAAGTGTAACCCCTGGGAGTATATAAAATGCCGTATTGGACCACCTTTATTTAAAAATTTTTTACAGCTTATTGTTTATCACAACGCTCACCTCCCCTGCTCGACCTTGCTGTTTAACATTAAAAGTGACCAAGCGCCAGTTCTCCCTACAACTTATCTGTCAGGACAGAGGTTAAAAATTGTCCAGCTATAATAAAGGTTTTCCTATAATAAATTAATACTAATTAGACAATCAAAAGTTTACCTAAAGTGTTGCTACACTTAAAAAAACTACCTCTAGCAATAAATATATTCAGTATAGATGTAAAACTGGCAAAATAAATCCGTGTAACAAATGCGCGATGTCGGCAAGACGTATTACACGCGTATAATGTAAATTCTTTGTGTCCTTTACAAAGGAATAAATAAGCCCGTATTTGCTTCCGGTGGGATAAATCAGGAAATTTTGATGTATTACAGGAGTTTAGAAATCGCGGAATATATTTATGTTGTTATTTACCTCTGAAACTAAACTGAAAAACTGGGGCTACAATTAATATATTGTTTAAAATATATTAATTGAAACCCCAAAAGCAGTGACTCTGAGTTATGTGTGTTTTAAGTAATTAAATATCACTTGCTATAACGGGGAAGGAAAACATCGTGAGGGAACCTGCACTCCTGAGAGTCAGAGAGGGATTATCAAAAAACATTTAATTTTCTATATATCGTTGTTAAATAAAAATATTCAGGCGTTTTCGACAGGAAACATAATTTTGTTGTGTTTGTGTGATGGAGGGAATTGTGACTCAAGATCTAAGGATGTCTTTAACATAATCACAACGTGGAACTCCCCCATTTATCATCTCTGGCAAGAAGATTCAGCTGCAGATTTTTGATTTGTGAGCAAGAGATAAAATTTAATTTTAAATCGCTTTAATGTGGGAGACCGTACGAAGATTGACGTAGTTATTTAGAATATATTCATATTTGTTATAGGGAGAATTTTTCTTGAGTACATGAGCTATTTTACTGAACAAAAAGACATACATATTGTTAAAAAAAGAGTAGTTGTAGTCTATACGCAGACCAACAGTATGATTGGTAAGTATGACGACTTGACTAGAATATCCTCCTCGGGGTTACACTTTGGACTCAGCTTCAACGTTACTGCTAGAATACTCACAATGTATTAATAAATATTTTCAACCGAATGATATTCAGTTTGTGCCAACTTCTAAAATCAAATGTTACTCAGAGTTAATGTTGCCAGCATCATAACTAACAGTATGCTACTCAAATTAATATTGCCAACATTATAATTAACAGTATGTATACATAATTTTATTTTCTCCAATGCGTTTCTTGTAATCAGCTTTGTCTAAAATGTAATCTATATCTATACTATTATATAAAGAGGAAAGATAGAAAGCTACATCTTTTCCGGATAACATAGGTTATGTGGTGTTGCCATAAATATTCTAATTAAAAAGATATGGCCATTTAAGTGCCATAACGTGGTAATTTTGTAAGTTTAAGGGTTTCTCAGGAACTACTAATCCGATTTAATTTTTTTTTTCACAAATAGAAAACTACATTTTTCGTGAGTGCCAAAGGTGATTTAGTGTTGCCATATGCATTTTTTAATTAAACGAATACGGCCATTTCATTGTTACTAATCCGATTATAAGAAATCTTTCGCTGATAGAAAACTACCCGTATTCCCGTCTCTCTTCCTCTTTTATACTTTAATTCTCTCTAATCATAGAATTTAAAATGGACCTTAAAATGAAACCAAGGAGCATCATTAGATTCTTTTTATCCCAAGCGTATCATAAGAAATCCAATACCAGCTGCTCGAAATTTTTTTGGCGAGAACGTTAATAATAAGAAATACTTAGATGGTCTAATATGACCTTAAGTAAGTAATATTGACGATAATGAATGGTCATCTAAAGCTCATTTCAAATGTATGCTTAATCAAATAACTAAATGAAAGACTGACTCACGACCGAAGTTAATTATGATGTTGGCAACACTAATAATTTGAGTAGCATCATGTTATTAATGATGGTAGGACAACTGCTAAACATCAATCGAAGAAGTAGGTATGGCAAAATAAATACGTAGTCACGACAGAATAATTATTATTGCAGTAACGCTGAAGTTCTGAGTCTAAAGTGTAACCCCTGGGAGTATATAAAATGCCGTATTGGACCACCTTTATTTAAAAATTTTTTACAGCTTATTGTTTATCACAACGCTCACCTCCCCTGCTCGACCTTGCTGTTTAACATTAAAAGTGACCAAGCGCCAGTTCTCCCTACAACTTATCTGTCAGGACAGAGGTTAAAAATTGTCCAGCTATAATAAAGGTTTTCCTATAATAAATTAATACTAATTAGACAATCAAAAGTTTACCTAAAGTGTTGCTACACTTAAAAAAACTACCTCTAGCAATAAATATATTCAGTATAGATGTAAAACTGGCAAAATAAATCCGTGTAACAAATGCGCGATGTCGGCAAGACGTATTACACGCGTATAATGTAAATTCTTTGTGTCCTTTACAAAGGAATAAATAAGCCCGTATTTGCTTCCGGTGGGATAAATCAGGAAATTTTGATGTATTACAGGAGTTTAGAAATCGCGGAATATATTTATGTTGTTATTTACCTCTGAAACTAAACTGAAAAACTGGGGCTACAATTAATATATTGTTTAAAATATATTAATTGAAACCCCAAAAGCAGTGACTCTGAGTTATGTGTGTTTTAAGTAATTAAATATCACTTGCTATAACGGGGAAGGAAAACATCGTGAGGGAACCTGCACTCCTGAGAGTTCCCAAAAAGTCCTCAAAGGTGTGTGAAGTCTGCCAACCCGCACTGGGCCAGCGTGGTGGACTATGGCCTAATACCCTCCTCATTCTGAGGAGGAGACCCGGCTCAGCAGTGGGCCATTGAAGGGTCGTGATGATTGTTTAAAATAAAGTGCGATTTTCATAAAAAGTTTAATTTCCTTTTTTATCTCCTTAGAAATTTAATATGTGTAAAATTTAAATTGTAGTAAAAAATTAATTTCATTATTTGCAATTTTTTTTAAAACCAACAATTTACTTTATAATTAAGTTAATAATTGAAGTTTTTTTATAGTTTTTTTTTGCGAGATGAAAAAACTACCCATGAAATGATCATCCAAGATGGAAGAGAATTGAAATAAGTACTATTTGTCGGTTTGACGTGGAATAACCTTACTTATTTTTGGTTTTCGAGCAGCAATCATCATCAGTATAATTTTTTTTGGATCAATAATACAAGCTACATTTTATCCTAGAAAAAATCATAGTTTTTGCGAGGTAGCAACAATAAGAAATATTTTTTAATACACTGCAACCCCGATATAAAAAATCAGAAAATATTCGTTATATCAAGTAATTCTTTAAACTGAGATTTATTATATTGCGGCTAGGTTGCTCTAAAATTTGTTATAAAGAGGCAAAACGTGTCGAAATCTGTCGCGACATGAATCTATATGAATATACTATGGGATTAAGGGTCATATATTGGTTGGAAATATATATAAAGGTTTAGGATTGACAAAATTCGTTAATTAGAGGTATTTAGACTGACCGATATTCAGACTAGTTGGAAATTCGTTATAAAGAATTTGTTCGCAATGAAAAGATACATTGACTTTTATGGACAATTCAAGGGGGTTACGAAGAGTTTATTAAATCGAGTAAGTCGTTATATTGAGGTACGTTATATTAAGGTTGCACTGTATATTGAAAATTAATAATTAATAGCAACCGTGCGAAATCGGGGGGGATTGACTAGATTACATAAATGAGATCCAAAAATTATTTAGTTTGTAACGTGATTGTATACTCAATACCATTAGAAACACATAAACAGCTCCGTTATACGAAACGTGATCCGCAACCTCATCTTACTAGTAATACCTATGAAGGGTAAATAGCTGAAATCGAATCCTACCCGTGTTAAACACGAGGACGTGTCTCACAACCGCTGCTGGATTAATTAAAATAGGACAAAACCACCCTCATCTAGCTTCGAGTATTATTCAGCGTCTGATTCATCTATTGGATGGTGAAAATTCTCTTGTATTTTAGCACGACTTTGCCTACGAAAATTTCTGACATTTTACTCTATAATACATAAATTGTATTTCTTAAATACTATACTTCTTTCCGGGATAAAAAGTATACAATATTATAATCCAGATATAAATTACTTAATTATTGCATTTGTTTTATTTTATTTTTTTATTAATTAAGATCACCAACTCGGCATACATTTTCAATATACAAAGAAACCTTAAAAATAAATTATACAAGCTTAGTGTTGCTACTATTATAGGTAGCGTCTTGCAAAATATAAATACTATGTATAACAGCAAACCTTAGAAGACTACAAAACTAAAGAAATAAAGAGATTTATATAACCAAAAAAAAAATATTAAGAGTATCACAATAAATTACATTTTAGGTACAATTTTAAATTTCCAGATTTGTTTTTGTGTTAAAAACTTTTTCTCTTAGAATAATAGTTTCTTTCGAGATAACTATATGTTAATAAGCCATCAAAAAATTTCAATGACTATATAACAAACTTTTACAATTATAATATTAGTAGGGATTAGGTCAGAGTCAGGACACAAAATCAAAAACTACTTTTGAATAGCAACACTTTTGACTAAATTGAGAGCTGCTTTATCTGCTTCATGAAAAATTAGCAAAAAGAAAAGTAAGGTTTGAACTTTTTCAAATAATGTTTGTTTAAAAACAATATGAGAAAGTTAAAGATAAATGAAATAACCAACCAACCAAAAACATAAATGTAAAAAAGAAGAGCCAAGTTCAATACAAATTATGCTTGCCTGTGGGCTTCGCCGCAAAAAGAATGGAGATCTAAATGAGTGCCTAGTTCTACGCAAAATCCAAATATGTATTTATAGGAATAAAATAACATTATGAACAAGTATTAAACTCTATTTTTATTTGCTTTATTGGATACCTATAACAACTGCTGTTATTTAAATAAAATGTGAGATCTTAAAGTAGGTTAGATTTGACTTGGCCAGGTTTGATTACATAAGTAATTTTATAAAGTTATCCAATATATATATATTTCTTTGACTGTTTAATGATCAAACGTCCTTTAACTGTGCATAATTAAGTAGAGATCGCTACAAAAAGTTTTACTGAAAATATCAGAGTTGATAGGAATGGCTTGAAATTTGTGTTCCACAAAACTTTAGTCTTCACAAAGGTAGGACAAATAAAAAGTAACAGCTATCCTAAGCTAGACGAAGATCAGAGAGAAGATATAAAAACCCCAAGTGATATAGTCAGCATTGTGATAATGATAACATTTTTCTAAAATCTAGCTTTTTTTTACTTAGAAAAGCTCTATGTAGATGTTAGCTGATTCAGGAAGAGGAGCACGTATACATAAAACATATTGCGTACACTCTTCAAAGTGTAAGATAAATTATTAAAACACTGGCAGTCGAAAGGCAGTACATTCAAATTATTCATGAACTAGTAGACCTCACTATAGCTTTGCTGGCTAAAACATTTAAATAAAACAAAGCTTATATTTTAAGTTAGACAAATGGGACACAGTTTTTGCGTGATGTACCTACAAATATAAGGACAGACAGACAAACCCATAAAAATAAAAAGTAGCTTGGCTTCTGTTGATGTTATAAAAACTAACTACTATTCTGAGTTCTTGAAAAATGCTATATTAAAGCCGGGTTAAAAATAATGAAATATTTTCTATTCTTTGCTAATTTTGTAAAGAGGACGTTTTCTTTTCTATCTTTGACCTCAAAAGCGTTTCATCGGCGAGTGAGAATGCAAAAAATTTCAATTACTAAAGCACTCTTTAATACCTACACCACATAATTCCAGAATATTCCAACCACATGGCATTTCAGAGCTTTAATAGTAAACACACAGTGTTCGTATAAAAACCATAAAAAAATATACTTCTAGGACGATAAAAATTAGAAAGTTTCATTCATATATTCGGATGATATTTAAGTAATTCTTATCTCGGTATTATACTTATTATTTCGTCAAGACTTAAGAGTGAGCGAGAGGGAACATAACACGCCTACACTATGCTCTTATATTAGTATTTCCTAAAATTTAACATCATTTTAAAAATATATTTTTTGCCAATAATTGGTTCACTTAAATGGATTTGTTAAAATTAAATAAGGCCTTTCCAGCCCGACCCTCAAATAACTGTTTACACGGCGCATTTGTTTTCACTTTCACCTAAATAAACAACTCACTGTCTACACATTTGCGACAAAATAGTTGCGAAGACAATAAAATATTAAATAAGAATATCTGTCTTCTAGGATATATTTGGAATAGATTATCTAGCTACCCCTCTTTTACTGTAAGTTTTATTTAAAGCTGGTTTTGACTTATTACTGCCATGGATGAGACATCTGACGTTCATACATACATTAAAAATAAATGTTCATTTAAACGACGAGTAGTAATATCGGTGAAAATTATAGTGTACTTATCCGATAGACAGTCTATTTTTTTTTAGAAGGAGTCGTCTTGCGTCTTGTTTTGTTATAAGAAACCGTTTAATACATTGCCAGGATTATTTGCTATGCTAGATATTTTATGGCAATTTTTAATATTTAGTGAGACAAAATAGAAAATTATCTAATGATGCATACTGACAAGTAAATAACAACAACATGGCGGCATGAATAAAAACAGCACATGAAATTGAATCCATATAAGACAATTTAACATTAGTGTAAGTGACGATCCAACGAAAGTTAGGTGTCTTAGGCTGCGTTTCCACCAGATAATTTTGTCAAGAACAGCAGCAAGTAAACGCAGCCTTAGGACTAGAAAGAGTCGCCTATAAATTCTATTCATTTATTTTATATTGTGTTTGAACCGATATTACAGATAAAATAATAAGACTTCACTTGTCAGGTAATTTGTTTAAGCCTCTAAGTATATGCGATTTGCAACAACATTGTCGTAGTGATGTAGTGTGTCTGTATACTGAGCTACTATGTTGAATGCCATCCGCCGTGATTAGGGGTGTTTATTTAACGCGTATACCTGAAAGTTTTAGTGACTTGTGTTTTCACACCTGCTGGCTGTTGGGTGTTTTCTATGTGATATATTATATTTTATAATTTAGGGAATAAAATAAATTATGTAAAATTTATATTTTTGTTTATTTATTTTTGTTTGCACACCTCTCGCCTAATGTCTTCGCACATCTTTGGTTTTAATGCAGCCTAAATAAGATTTATCTTTATCTAAGAAAAATTCACATAACATTATTCTGTACTCATTTCCAAATCGCAAAATTTACCTGTTTTTATTTAAAACAAATATTAATTATATTTCTCAAAAGCTACAAAAAGATGATTCTCAAAGATTTCAGAGAAGGAGAAGGTCCTCAATTTAACTGTATATATTTTTATATAGGTTAGAGAAAAAGTCTTTTCGCGTTATAGTATGTATGAACTTGTAATAAAATCTCTTTGGCTATACTATTTGTATCTGCATGGTTTTGGTATCATTAAAAGTTTACATTTTAAAGAAGATAATTCCAAATTCAACTTAGGAAAATGTGTGATTTTCATTTGTTTTTCGTACTGTGAAGATGAGTGAATCTAATGAAGAAATTCGATACATTTTAAAATTTTACTACAAAAAAAGCAAAAATGCAACGCAAGCCGCGAAAAAAATTTGCGATGTTTATAGACCTAGTGCAGTGTCTGTGAGAGTAACACAAATTTGGTTTAAGCGTTTTCAATCCGGAAATTTTGATGTAAAAGATGGACCTCGCTCAGGTCGCCCTATTACGGATAAAATGGATGAATGAATACTGCAAACAACTAATGAGATTAAAGCAAGAAGTTGAGAGAAAGCGGCCGGAATTAATCAATAGAAGGGGTGTGGTTTTTCATCATGATAGCGCTAGACCTCACACATCTTTAGCCACTCAGCAAAAATTAAGAGAGTTTGGCTGGGAGGTGTCAATGCATCCGCCGAATAGTCCTCACCTTGCACCTTCAGATTTCCACCTGTTTCGGTCTCTCCAGAATTCTTTAGGCAGTGTCAGGTTAACATCACGAGGGGACTGCCAAAACCACTTGTCACGGTTTTTTGGTCAGAAGTTCCAAAATTTCTGTAGCAATGGGATCATATCCCTACCTATAAGATGGCAAAAAGTTATCGAATAAAATGGTACCTACATACTTTAGCTAAATGTAAATAAACTTTATTAAAAAATATTTCCCCAACCTAATAGATTAGGACATAATTTCTTTTAAAACTAAAGGCTTTTTAAATTACATTGGATCTTGAAATTCAAAGTTACAGGGACCTTCTCTAAACAACTCAGTAAGAATCTATCGGTTTGTGTCAATCAATTTTTATGTAATCCTTTTTAAGTATAAAATCCTTTACTTAGTTACTATGACGATATGTAGCGATTATACCTAGTAACTATTTCTAGCCAATAAAACGTTCAGAAGGCAGTGAAGGAGAGGTCATAAGCGGAGCACTTTGATGGCAGTAAAGATTTTTATCACTAGAACCACACACACTTTTATTGATCTTTAAACCATAATGGCAACTTATGTTTAATAACAAGAAATTTGCTCACATACTTCAATGAACTTTTTATTATTCATATTTAAAATTCAAATTTTTATAGTACATAAAATGTTCATTTTGCCCGTTAGTCTTGTTTAAGGCTGATTTTTTAACTTTCACGGGCGATATCCTAAAACTTATAATGTAAAATTAATAACGTTTAATTGGCTACTAGATTTTTTTTCCTTTAAATATTTACAGTAGGTGGGAGTTTAGTAAGCATTTCCTTGGGTCTCTAGATACAGATACTATCCGGCGTCATCGTCATTTTTTTTATATGTATGGAAAAGTTGTCAAAATCTCTTAATATGAAACATGAGTGAGTTTAAATTCGTCATATATATAAAAATGAATCCCTATTTCCCTTGGTCACGGCATCACGCGTAAATGGCTGGACCGATTTCGCTAATTCTTTTTTTGTTGTGTTTGTTATTGTCAGGAGAAGGTTCTTATGGAAGAAAAAAATAAAAAATTGCGCGGAAATTTAAGAAAACTAACGACCATATTAACTTTTCTTATGTAAGCTTTTGACAGCTAATTCGAATTCAATATTCATATGACACGACAACGTCTGTGGGTTCAGCTAGTTCGTCATATAATTTATATTTTCTATAGATATTTTAATATGATATAATAGAAATTTTAAGGAAAATAAGACACTAGGTAGATAGGTGGTTAGTTATAATGTTGGCAACATTGATCTGTGTAGCATTTGAATTGGCACTGTGTCAGTTGTGCCAATAAGAAAATAAGATGTAACCAAATAAATACATATTAATCATCGCGATTAATCAAACATTAATGCTAATATAATCGTTATTTAATAGTACGTAAAACATAAATATAGATTAATCTTGTTTATTGGATACTATAGGGTTAATCTTTACTAAAATGTGTAACCAGGAAGTAAATCGAATAGTAGAATCGATTTTATTAATATCGTAAACACAGTACAGTGGACACAGTAAACCTTTATCACTAACACGCTATTTTTACAGACAGTTAAGCTAATGCTGGAAACGTTTTGTGATAATTTTTAGATCAATGGTTTTTATTGTGATGGGATAATTACTTCCGTTTTCCTTAGCATTGTCCCAATAAAAATTGATTCCTCGCAAATATCACTTGCTTTAACGGCGAAGGAAAACATCGTGAGGAAACCTGCACTCCTTAGCTCTTTCCATTAGTGACAATCGTATTAAAATTGTTGCATGGTTTAGAAGAAATTAGCTAATATACAAAGGGGAAGACATAAATTTGACTTTGATTTATACTTTATAAAGATATACTATTTTGGTATTTTTTTAAAATAAAAACAGTTTAGTTTCACAAGTTCGTATAATTTCTAATAGGTAACAAAATGTTTTTGGGTTCGGTCTTTAAAGATTAGTTTTTCTACCTTAAAACACTTTTTCTCAAGAAAGATTTGAGGTATCTAATAGAAATCAATATTAAATTTTCAGGTCTTCAGTCCCAGGAAGCTGTAAAAACATACAAATAAGTCATAGTAATCAAATGATACGATATGTCTTTTAAATCTGTTTGTTACGCTTGGTATGCGAGTGGGACTCATTCTTGGCCGATTTTTAACATCCTACTAATATTATAAACGCGAAAGTTTGTAAAAATGTATGGATGACTTAGATGAAATTTTACAATAGTATATGTCAGAAGAGAGAGCTGTATTTGAATTAATTAATAATTGAATATCAGGATTCTGTAGTTTTTGGACGGGAACCCAAGCAGTGCCTTGGACTTGTGACCAAGGTGTAGGCTTAAGGGATCCCTTTGTGTAATTACGACACTCACCTCCACTGCCCGGTCTCACTGTTTGTCTTAGTGTAACATAAGGCTAACCTAACCTAACATAAACCTAACCTAAGGTTGTGTTAACACATCTAAATACAATGTAAATAACTCATAATAAATAAGACGTAAGAAATCACATGATCCTTAGCCCAAGAGGTTCAATATCCGTGATATAGCGTCACACTGTTAGTTAAACTTCAACTCCAGGTGATGTTCACCCAAAGAGACTTGTCGAGAGACTAAAGTGTACTGCGTCAGTCGGGGAATATAAAGGGCTAGACAATGGTAGCAATGTCCCTCCACTGGTGGGGAGGAGTAAATAAATAAAACGGAAATATGGCGCTGGCGTCCCAATTAATCAATGATGTTAAAAATTGTTGAATATTAAAATGACGCGACGGAAGTGATGATTAATTTTCTTCCGTCTGTCCGAAGTACAAACAAATAAGAAATATGGCGCTGGCGTTAATTTATAATGATATAGGGTGAATTATCCTAGTAAGAGATAAAAGTATCTAATGTATTTCCTATCTTTTGATGTTATCTATATTCCATAATCATTTAGTTGACAAATACAAGATTTCCTACTAAATCACCGACCGTATTGTACATAAAAGCGATGCCAATAGAAAGGTTATGTTCGCTTTAGCCCAAAATACGAACATTTACCCCAATCTCTCCCAACTATAGTGCTCATACAGTGTTATTGATAGAATATGAGATATCTAATAAATATACACAAAGGGTTAGTTGTTTAGGACACTAGAAAATTCGATATATTATATTATACCGATTTGTTACAAAAATAATTGAATTTAGACAGGCTGTATTACTGTGGCTGGATTTTTTTAGATTGCAAAAACTGTCGCCTTTACCGCACGTGATGCTCTTTAAGGATTTTTTTTTACGGTAGATGAGGTGCAAACGAGCAGATGGTCCAGTGGACACCATCGCCCATGGACATCGGCAAAACAAGAGATACCCTCTTGTTTTGCCGATACGTTGCATCCTCGAAGATAGAGTGGAGAGGGAGAGTGAAGAAAACAATGCTGCTGTATCAGCGGACCCTGAGCAAGAGCACAGAGTTCACTTGATCCGCAGCATTAATGAGATAGGAGAGGGAGGGGATAAGTCTGGCTCACATGCTAGGCTCGACCGAAACGCGTCTATGACACTTGGCGGTCCGATTCGCATGCTGGTGATCGCAAGCCAGTCGGGGAACAGATCCCCTACCACCAACAGGGTACTGGGTTACTCGGCTCTTACGAGATGCTCTCCCAGCGGCAGAGAGGAATAGTATTCTAACCCGTCCCCTCACGGGTCTAAAAAATTCTAGTTTATTTTAAAATCGACCTATAGGTTTGAGGAAGTTTAATATAGAATTTTGGCGGATTTTTTCTATATTTCTATCAAGTTTACTTAATTATTATAATTAATACAGCATAATTATTAAATTTAATTTTTAAATTAACACAAAGTTTTTGATATTCATTTGCAGATTTAGTCAATTCGTCAAAGTGTCGAGTATATAAAATATAACTTCTACTACACTGCACGACAACACCTGCGAGACTGACTCTACTCTATCGCACTAAAGGTTGTATATTATCTAAACGTATACTTGAAATAATAGAAAAGGAACTACCATACACTAATTTATAAACGGTGTTGCGAAATTATACACGTATAAGTAAAATAATCAGAAAGGCAGATGAAGATTATTATTAGACTAGCGACCCGCCCCGTCTTCGCACGGGAGCAATGCTGATGCTAAGTATGTCTTTATATACAATGTTCACAGCTTTTTGTCATATGAAAATATAAACATGCTTTCATAGGCACGCGCCGCGCAACCGGTATACTACGCTGCAGTTTAAATCTTTAATATCTTCGAAAATATTCATTTAAATTTCATGCTGTAAAGGGCCATATTGATCTATATTAAATGGAAAATGTATTTAAGGTACCTAATTGGATAAGGATAAATGCTGTATTGTTTAAAATCGCTTCGTAAAAAGACATTATTTCTAGTAAAAAGTAAAGGATAAAAAATGGTTATTGTGGGTTATCCCTATGAGATAGACATATACCATCGCGGACTTTTTTGTAGACCTTTTTAACTTGTACAATATTGTATTACATTATATTGATTTATCTCGTAGGGTTCAGCCAACGTTTGCAATGTAAGCACAAAAAAATGTGTTTATTTACGACATCACATTAGAAACCTCTAAAATTATCAGTGTTTCTCTACTATATTATATATGTATTATACATATAAACCTTCATTTTGAATCACTCTATCTATTAAAAAAACCGCATCAAAATCCGTTGTTTAGTTTTAAAGATCTAGGCATACATAGGGACAGACAGACCAACAGACAGCTGGAAGCGACCTTGTTTTATACTATGTAGTGATGTTCGTCATATTGACGAAAGATAAAGACGAGGGTTATTATAAGAGATGGCTTTTTATATATCAAAACGTTTTTTACGTACCTATAATTGGTTTGTTTATGGATAATGGTGCATATATAATTAGTCCGGAAGCAACATATTTACTGTCATACGAGTAAAAATCAATAATGATTGATGAGTACAAAATGAAATGTCATTCTTCATTGGAGATTCAAATCATTATAAATTGACATTTTTATTAATGGACTTGATTACTTCTATATTTGCGGATGTTCATGTTTCCTATTTAAAAACTGTGGGACTATTCTAACATATAGGTATAGTCAAAGGCATCTAAGTATACTTAGCCCGGGGTGAGAGGAGCGCACCACACTTCATTTCCCGCGCGACTGTGATTTGTCTAAAAAGTAGACGTCGTGGATCGAACTATCCATACAGACACGCTCACGATGCGCAACTATCCCTACTACTACAATAATACTCAAGTCTACTTAGAAACTCAAGCAGTGCCTAACATATGAGGCTCATGTCATATTTTCCTATCGTTAATCTCTCGCCTATACTGCTCGGCCATGTTAATCAAGAATAAACTAACCTATATTTAAGGAAGATCCTACTATCCTACTAATATTATAAACGCGAAAGTTTATAAGAATGTATGGATGTTTGTTACTCTTTCACGCAAAAACTACTGAATCAATTTTAATTAAACTTTACAATAATTTAGCTCATACATCAGAATAACACATAGGCTATAATTCATAATGATATATTGTATATTATCCAAAATATAGCGGGTGAAACCGCGGGGCGCAGCAAATACCTGTTTCACTACTTTAGATTTCCTGTATTACTATGATAAGTAGTCAAATAAGTAAAATTTTATGTTGTAAAAGTTACAGACAAGTTGTTCCATTACATTAAAATTGTAACTAAACACAGATTTGACTTGAAATGTCAGTGAATATTTTACATAGTATTAATATACTTTAAGCGTATTTGATCATTCAACTACACAGAAACAGGCTTAACCAAGGAAGATTCGACTTATCATTAAAGAAAATGTAATTCCAAGTGAAGCTAATTAGTCATAAATCTATCATTTATTCTTTTCACTTAAGTAGTTAATTCGTTACTTAGTCTATAACGTTGCTATGGCGACGTATTATAAATAAAAAGCGCTGTAGCGTTATGTGTTTTTACTCAATGGTTAGAGTACTACCAATGCTTGCAGCGCTTCAGCTAACTTCAGCTCAAAATTGTGTGACTGGTTGTACACTAAAAGCGCTTTTGTGCTGCGTTTTTAACGTGTATGATTAGACTAATAACTATTGATTCAGTGCTTCAGCGTACTTTGGTTTAAATTCGTAAAATAATAAAATGGAGCACAACTTTTGCTTAGCATAGCTTCTCTATATAATATATCTCAATGGATTCATGTAATCTTTTACGTAACCAAAAATAATTTTGCTTCATATTTGCAAAGAGATAGAACACGTCAAGTATACTCACGTGTAGACAATATATAACCTTTAATGCGATAGATTAGACTCTCTATTGTTTTCGTGTGTACATGGAGGCTAGTATTGTAGTGTCGTGGTCACCCTTCTTGAGGTCCACGTAAGTTAACTTTATTATGTACTGTAGTTATTGTTCGGGCAGCTAAGAGGAGCGTTATAATTCTAAAAAAGGCCTTTATCCCTACACCTTGGCCATATAGACAGGAGTCTAAATTGCAAGTCCCACAATCGATTAATAGATTATTTATCTGTTTCCTAAATATCCAAGTATATTATAATAAGAGCAAGTCGTTAGTTTAATAGCATTAAACTGGGATATTTTCCGGATCGTGGCAATTTAATTAAAACCTTATTACGGCAACTAATAACGTTATGAGTAGACCTGGCGATGGAGGATTTTCTTGACAGGCTGGTATTACCTGGGAAATAAATTAGAATAATCTACCCGTGGAGATATTAACCCTTAAATGCTACAATGAATTAATTATGTACTTGTATCTTTTTTCGTTTTTAATGCAAAGCTCTAAGATTCCGTGTATTCTCCTAAGTCGAGTATGTTTTACTTGCAACTGAGAGATATTTAATTAGATCCTTCGGTGTCAACGTTTATTCACAGACAAAAGCATGACACGATATATTTTATAAAATATCATACATTGTTTTTCCACCTACATCTTACATACATTCCACCTTCCTTTTTATTTTTAGGTTTAATAAACTAAATATAAACTAATAAATTAAATATATACTAAACAATACATTAAAAATTATCTATAACTACCACACGCTATGAAATTATTTTGATTTCCTCGTATTAAGTTGAAGAATCAAATTTTCCCAAAAAATCGTATGTTTTTTTCAGACAAGTAATAAAATAAGAAAAACAATTTATACCCATAAATAAATTATTGGTTTCATCTTAACATCTTTAAATAAATTTAAAAAAAAAACATTTTTTTGTACGAGTTCAAATCATATTATTTTACATTAAATATTTTAGTTGATTGTAATATTTAATACATCGATTTTTTTTTATTTCTTCTGACTTGTTGATTGCTTTCTTTTCGTCATTGTAGTGTGATTTAAATACTTTTCTAAAGAAAAAACATCTTTACTTGGACTATCCAATCTTCCAACGGAAAAATTTTATAATTTTTTTGTGTCGCTGGTACTGTTTTCGCATTTGTGAATCGAACTTCAAATTTTTCTTTCAGCCAATTATAGGCTTCAATTGTTGAGAACCGAATATTCATTGTTGCAATTTAAAAAAAAAATTCGAAGCAATTGTCGTCACATCTTGAAATTGGAAGGGGTTATTGCAGAATTAGTTGAAGTTTTTTAGAGTAAAAAATAAAAAAAAACGGGCGGACTGAGAAAATGACGGTTTTTTTCGAAAAAAACAAAATATTTCATACATCTGGGGTTCTGAAAATATTTTCATATTTTTTTTTAAAACTAAATTTGAAAGCAGAAATTAAAAATAAAATTTTTAAAAAAGTTCTAGCATTTTCAAAAAAGCGGTATGCTTTTTAAAAATTCGTAACTTTTTTTGAAAAATTTCTGATAAATGTCTTTCCGGGGGTAGAAAAAGATAGAAAATGTCAGGTAAAAAATTTGTCGATTTGACATGGAATGACCCATATGTAGTGAACCAGCTGCACTCCGCGGTTTCACCCGCTGTATTTTGGATAATTCACACTATATCGTTATAAATTATAGCCCATGTGTTATTCTGATGTGTAAGCTATATTATTGTAAAGTTTCATAAAAATCCATTCAGTAGTTTTTGCGTGAAAGAGTAACAAACATACATCCATACATCCATACATCCAGACATCCAGACATCCAGACATCCAGACATCCATACATTCAGACATCCATACATTCTTACAAACTTTCGCGTTTATAATATTAGTAAACTGCCTTCGATCCTTCCGGACCGATATTATAAAATCGAAACGCTTGGAGCACCCTCTACTAAAATAATGACTTACGATTGAAATGCAAACAACAATTAACTGTCCGTATTTGTCCGTAAGTATACAGACAGTGGGAAGCTTTGTCTTATGGTATGTAAAGATAAATTGAAATATACAACTTGAGGAAAAATGAAAAGAAGGAAGGAGAAAGGAGAGAAACTGAACCGATAAAGGCAAGCAAAAAGCAAAAGCAATGCGTTGGACTTGTGACTGCCTTGGTCTAGGTTTAAAGGTCAAGCAATTACAACTCACCTTCACTGCTTAGTTTCACTATTTAAATCTAAGGTTAAGCTAACGTAAACCTTTATGCGCCGAGACATAAAAATGTCTAGAATTTATGTCTGCATTACAAACTAGTTAGTATTCAGCTTCAATATAGTAATCGGTATTGCTGAAGTGTTTCGGTTTCAACATTAAATTCAGCCTCTCGTATTCCAAATGTTTGCAATAGTTTGCAAATTCAGAAATCTCATAACATTGATGTTAAACTGCTTCGCACGAGTGCAATTTAACACGCGTATTTACTTAAATTAAATAAAAAAAATCATAACTTAATTTTCTAAATGTTGCTTGCTAACTTTCATCTAAATTCGTTCAGCCATTTTTGTGTGATTGAGTAACAAAGATCCAAACATACAAACTTCCACATTTATAATATTAGTAAGTTTAATGAAAGACTATAAAAGGTGACCTTTTAGATAAAACTAGCAAGATTTCACGAAACAACGGGTACAATACTATTCCTCTCTGCCGCTGGGAGAGCATCTCGTAAGAGCCGAGTATCCCAGCACCCCCTTGGTGGTAGGGGATATGTTTCCCGACTGGCCTACGACCACCAGCATACATTAATGCTGTTGATCTAGTGGGCTTAGGGCTCTTGCTCAGGGCCCGTGAAATCGCAGCATTTTTTTTCACCCCCCCTCTCTACTCTATCTTCGAGGATTCAACGCATCGTCAAAACAAGAGGGTATCTCTTGTTTTGCCAATGTCCAAGGGCGATGGTGGCCACTTACCATCAAGTAAACCATCAGCTCGTTTGCACCTTATCAACCATGAAAAAAAAACAATCCTAACTTAATATTATAATTTCGAAAGCATCTCTTAAGAAACGTAGTTAATACTAAAGAATACAAACCAAGCAAATGAAAATGCAATTTAATATACTATTTACGCCATCTATTGACTGATAGATGATCTCTGTCTATGTGTTACGCAATCACCACCACTAAAACGATTTTGATGAAATTTGCTACAGAGATACGTTAAAACTTGGGAAAGGGGATAGGCTATGTTTTGTCATGAAAAACAATACTTAAGAATACACATAAGAATACAAAGTAAACATATGAGTATGCTCGTACGCCATCTATCGACGTGGAGATGAAATGCATGTCGAGCTGTGTGGCCGTTGTGTCTTTGGGAAATATTCATACATAAATTGAAATGTAAAATACAGCGATAAGTGATTAAAATTTGAAATTATATACACGTGGTAAATTGTACTCGGGCGAAGCCGGGACGGGTCGACTAGTGATTCTACAAATATGAAACTGGAAAATATTTCTTCAATATCATAAGAGGCACTTTTTAAGGGTAGGAAGAGGGTAAAACTGTGTCAAGTATGAAATATTCATCTTAATATAGGTAAAGGTTCTTGTCATATTTGGCAGTATTTTGTATAGAAATATATTTGGGTAAATTATAAGTGTTGCTGGCTTCAAAAATTATACATATTAAGAGTATGGGAGCTATAGTGCGCAGTAACACTCAAACGACAATATTGACATTTAATCTAGATGGAATATGAAGACGTCTTCCACTATGCATAACACTCACTCTCCCTTTTTTTATGACAGATAAGGTACAAAGGAGCAGACGGTTCACCTGATAGAAAGTGGCCACCGTTGCCCATGGACATGCGTTGCCGCCTCGAAAATAGAATGAGGAGGGGGATCGAAGAGAAGAATGCTGCGGTTTCAATGGACCCCGAGCAAGAAGCCGGTGTTCATTGGAATCACAGCAGTAATGGGAAGGGAGGGGGGTAGATCTGACCCACATGGGGCGCGGCCGGAACGCTTGGAGGTTGGATTAGCATGCTGGTGGTCACAAGCCAGTCGAGGAACAGATCCCTACCACCAAGGGTGTGCTGGGTTACTCGCCTCTTACGAGATGCTCTCCCAGCGGCAGAGGGGAATTGTATTCTAACCCGTCCCCTCACGGGTAAACTCCCTATATATTTTTCGATATCGGAGACCTAACACCACGCCATATATCAACAGTACACTATTAGTCTCAACACTTTAATATGTACTGCTCGACACCACTCGACAAACTGATTCAATCCTCTCGGAAAGTAAGTTATATGCTGTCTACTCGAAATAAGATGAAATGAACTACTTGCTAATCACGAAGCCTGGAGCTTGTGACTCAGGCAGAGGTTTAGGATACACTTTTGTAATTCAATAACTACTCTACTAATTAACATCCTAACTCTATGTGAAAGTGTTATTAATTATAAATTTACTTAGACTTAGTATTCTAACCCGTTCTCTCACGGATATTATATATAAATTATATACTAATAGTTAGTCAAGAGCTAGTAGCTAGGTGTTAACAAAGTTATATTGCGAGTAATGCTAGCAATGATGTTTATACTGCAGTTTGACCAATAGTTTCATGAAATGGGAAGCGAGGGCCTGGTTACTTGTTATTTATGAAGATCAACACAAAACCTTTGTGGACCGTATTGAATAAATATGAGACGGTCATGGCTACGAATATATTTCAGTATTTCTATTTCAATAGTTATTGTGATTTGATAGAGAAATAAATATAGCGTTAGTATTTACTTATAATGGTATAGACCAGAGATGTCACGAATATTCGTCATTTTTTTCACTATTTGTCAACCGGCCGAATATTGGGGACTATTTGACCGAATACCGAATAGTAAATCACGATAAAAAAGAATGCATAATAAAATTACTTAGAAATATTTTGTATTTTATCATCAATAACTTAATATATTAATACTTGAAATCTACCAGTGGTCAGTTATGACGAATGAAAACAAATTTTTATTAATACTTGAAATCTACCAGTGGTCAGTTATGATGAATGAAAACAATTTTTTATTAATACTTGAAATCTACCAGTGGTCAGTTATGATGAATGAAAACAATTTTTTATTAATACTTGAAATCTACCAGTGGTCAGTTATGATGAATGAAAACAATTTTTTATTAATACTTGAAATCTACCAGTGGTCAGTTATGATGAATGAAAACAATTTTTTATTAATACTTGAAATCTACCAGTGGTCAGTTATGATGAATGAAAACAATTTTTTATTAATACTTGAAATCTACCGGTGGTCAGTTATGATGAATGAAAACAATTTTTTATTAATACTTGAAATCTACCAGTGGTCAGTTATGATGAATGAAAACAATTTTTTATTAATACTTGAAATCTACCAGTGGTCAGTTATGATGAATGAAAACAATTTTTTATTAATACTTGAAATCTACCAGTGGTCAGTTATGATGAATGAAAACAATTTTTTATTAATACTTGAAATCTACCAGTGGTCAGTTATGATGAATGAAAACAATTTTTTATTAATACTTGAAATCTACCAGTGGTCAGTTATGATGAATGAAAACAATTTTTTATTAATACTTGAAATCTACCGGTGGTCAGTTATGATGAATGAAAACAATTTTTTATTAATACTTGAAATCTACCAGTGGTCAGTTATGATGAATGAAAACAATTTTTTATTAATACTTGAAATCTACCAGTGGTCAGTTATGATGAATGAAAACAATTTTTTATTAATACTTGAAATCTACCAGTGGTCAGTTATGATGAATGAAAACAATTTTTTATTAATACTTGAAATCTACCAGTGGTCAGTTATGATGAATGAAAACAATTTTTTATTAATACTTGAAATCTACCAGTGGTCAGTTATGATGAATGAAAACAATTTTTTATTAATACTTGAAATCTACCGGTGGTCAGTTATGATGAATGAAAACAATTTTTTATTAATACTTGAAATCTACCAGTGGTCAGTTATGATGAATGAAAACAATTTTTTATTAATACTTGAAATCTACCAGTGGTCAGTTATGATGAATGAAAACAATTTTTTATTAATACTTGAAATCTACCAGTGGTCAGTTATGATGAATGAAAACAATTTTTTATTAATACTTGAAATCTACCAGTGGTCAGTTATGATGAATGAAAACAATTTTTTATTAATACTTGAAATCTACCAGTGGTCAGTTATGATGAATGAAAACAATTTTTTATTAATACTTGAAATCTACCAGTGGTCAGTTATGATGAATGAAAACAATTTTTTATTAATACTTGAAATCTACCAGTGGTCAGTTATGATGAATGAAAACAATTTTTTATTAATACTTGAAATCTACCGGTGGTCAGTTATGATGAATGAAAACAATTTTTTATTAATACTTGAAATCTACCAGTGGTCAGTTATGATGAATGAAAACAATTTTTTATTAATACTTGAAATCTACCAGTGGTCAGTTATGATGAATGAAAACAATTTTTTATTAATACTTGAAATCTACCAGTGGTCAGTTATGATGAATGAAAACAATTTTTTATTAATACTTGAAATCTACCAGTGGTCAGTTATGATGAATGAAAACAATTTTTTATTAATACTTCAAATCTACCAGTGGTCAGTTATGATGAATGAAAACAATTTTTTATTAATACTTGAAATCTACCAGTGGTCAGTTATGATGAATGAAAACAATTTTTTATTAATACTTGAAATCTACCAGTGGTCAGTTATGATGAATGAAAACAATTTTTTATTAATACTTGAAATCTACCGGTGGTCAGTTATGATGAATGAAAACAATTTTTTATTAATACTTGAAATCTACCAGTGGTCAGTTATGATGAATGAAAACAATTTTTTATTAATACTTGAAATCTACCAGTGGTCAGTTATGATGAATGAAAACAATTTTTTATTAATACTTGAAATCTACCAGTGGTCAGTTATGATGAATGAAAACAATTTTTTATTAATACTTGAAATCTACCAGTGGTCAGTTATGATGAATGAAAACAATTTTTTATTAATACTTGAAATCTACCAGTGGTCAGTTATGATGAATGAAAACAATTTTTTATTAATACTTGAAATCTACCGGTGGTCAGTTATGATGAATGAAAACAATTTTTTATTAATACTTGAAATCTACCGGTGGTCAGTTATGATGAATGAAAACAATTTTTTATTAATACTTGAAATCTACCAGTGGTCAGTTATGATGAATGAAAACAATTTTTTATTAATACTTGAAATCTACCAGTGGTCAGTTATGATGAATGAAAACAATTTTTTATTAATACTTGAAATCTACCAGTGGTCAGTTATGATGAATGAAAACAATTTTTTATTAATACTTGAAATCTACCAGTGGTCAGTTATGATGAATGAAAACAATTTTTTATTAATACTTGAAATCTACCAGTGGTCAGTTATGATGAATGAAAACAATTTTTTATTAATACTTGAAATCTACCAGTGGTCAGTTATGATGAATGAAAACAATTTTTTATTAATACTTGAAATCTACCAGTGGTCAGTTATGATGAATGAAAACAATTTTTTATTAATACTTGAAATCTACCAGTGGTCAGTTATGATGAATGAAAACAATTTTTTATTAATACTTGAAATCTACCAGTGGTCAGTTATGATGAATGAAAACAATTTTTTATTAATACTTGAAATCTACCAGTGGTCAGTTATGATGAATGAAAACAATTTTTTATTAATACTTGAAATCTACCAGTGGTCAGTTATGATGAATGAAAACAATTTTTTATTAATACTTGAAATCTACCGGTGGTCAGTTATGATGAATGAAAACAATTTTTTATTAATACTTGAAATCTACCAGTGGTCAGTTATGATGAATGAAAACAATTTTTTATTAATACTTGAAATCTACCAGTGGTCAGTTATGATGAATGAAAACAATTTTTATTAATACTTGAAATCTACCAGTGGTCAGTTATGATGAATGAAAACAATTTTTTATTAATACTTGAAATCTACCAGTGGTCAGTTATGATGAATGAAAACAATTTTTTATTAATACTTCAAATCTACCAGTGGTCAGTTATGATGAATGAAAACAATTTTTTATTAATACTTGAAATCTACCAGTGGTCAGTTATGATGAATAAAAACAATTTTATATTAATACTTGAAATCTACCAGTGCTCAGTTGTGATGAATGAAAACAATTTTTTATTAATACTTGAAATCTACCAGTGCTCAGTTATGATGAATAAAAACAAATTTTTATTAATACTTGAAATCTACCAGTGGTCAGTTATGATGAATAAAAACAATTTTTTATTAATACTTGAAATCTACCAGTGGTCAGTTATGATGAATGAAAACAATTTTTTATTAATACTTGAAATCTACCAGTGGTCAGTTATGATGAATGAAAACAATTTTTTATAAATACTTGAAATCTACCAGTGGTCAGTTATGATGAATGAAAACATTTTTTTATTAATACTTGAAATCTACCAGTGGTCAGTTATGATGAATGAAAACAATTTTTTATTAATACTTCAAATCTACCAGTGGTCAGTTATGATGAATCAAAACAATTTTTTATTAATACTTCAAATCTACCAGGTGGTCAGTTATGATGAATGAAAACAATTTTTTATTAATACTTCAAATCTACCAGTGGTCAGTTATGATGAATGAAAACAATTTTTTATTAATACTTCAAATCTACCAGGTGGTCAGTTATGATGAATGAAAACATTTTTTTATTAATACTTCAAATCTACCAGTGGTCAGTTATGATGAATGAAAACAATTTTTTATTAATACTTCAAATCTACCAGTGGTCAGTTATGATGAATGAAAACAATTTTTTATTAATACTTCAAATCTACCAGTGGTCAGTTATGATGAATCAAAACAATTTTTTATTAATACTTCAAATCTACCAGGTGGTCAGTTATGATGAATGAAAACAATTTTTATTAATACTTCAAATCTACCAGTGGTCAGTTATGATGAATGAAAACAATTTTTTATTAATACTTCAAATCTACCAGTGGTCAGTTATGATGAATGAAAACAATTTTTTATTAATACTTCAAATCTACCAGGTGGTCAGTTATGATGAATGAAAACAATTTTTTATTAATACTTCAAATCTACCAGTGGTCAGTTATGATGAATGAAAACAATTTTTTATTAATACTTCAAATCTACCAGGTGGTCAGTTATGATGAATGAAAACATTTTTTTATTAATACTTCAAATCTACCAGTGGTCAGTTATGATGAATGAAAACAATTTTTTATTAATACTTCAAATCTACCAGTGGTCAGTTATGATGAATGAAAACAATTTTTTATTAATACTTCAAATCTACCAGTGGTCAGTTATGATGAATGAAAACAATTTTTTATTAATACTTGAAATCTACCAGTGGTCAGTTATGATGAATGAAAACAATTTTTTATTAATACTTCAAATCTACCAGTGGTCAGTTATGATGAATGAAAACAATTTTTTATTAATACTTCAAATCTACCAGTGGTCAGTTATGATGAATGAAAACATTTTTTTATTAATACTTCAAATCTACATTTTATTCATGTAATATATGTATTTTACATATATATATATATTTATATATGTTATATGGACTATATTTGTGTAACATATATTATGTATTAGTATAAGTATGTAAGTACACACATATGTATGTACAGTTTTTCTATACATGTTATTTTATATGTTAATTATTTTTATATGTTTTATATATATATATATATATATATTTTCTTTTGGTTGCACTATCCCATATTTACTTGACAGCTCCTTTCATCGAAGGTTGTCTGTTTAGAGATTGCTATTATAGCAATAAGACCGCCTTTGCATGCTCTTTGTATATTTTATTGTATTATTGTTTTGTATTTTCTTTTTTCGTTTTTTTGTGTGCAATAAAGTGCTTATCTATCTATCTACCAGTGGTCAGTTATGATGAATGAAAACAATTTTTTATTAATACTTGAAATCTACCAGTGGTCAGTTATGATGAATGAAAACAATTTTTTATTAATACTTCAAATCTACCAGTGGTCAGTTATGATGAATGAAAACAATTTTTTATTAATACTTCAAATCTACCAGTGGTCAGTTATGATGAATGAAAACAATTTTTTATTAATACTTCAAATCTACCAGGTGGTCAGTTATGGTGAATGAAAACATTTTTTTATTAATACTTCAAATCTACCAGTGGTCAGTTATGATGAATGAAAACAATTTTTTATTAATACTTCAAATCTACCAGGTGGTCAGTTATGATGAATGAAAACATTTTTTTATTAATACTTCAAATCTACCAGTGGTCAGTTATGATGAATGAAAACTTTTTTTTATTAATACTTCAAATCTACCAGGTGGTCAGTTATGGTGAATGAAAACATTTTTTTATTAATACTTCAAATCTACCAGTGGTCAGTTATGATGAATGAAAACAATTTTTTATTAATACTTCAAATCTACCAGTGGTCAGTTATGATGAATGAAAACATTTTTTTATTAATACTTCAAATCTACCAGTGGTCAGTTATGATGAATGAAAACCATTTTTTATTAATACTTCAAATCTACCAGCGGTCAGTTATGATGAATGAAAACAATTTTTTATTAATACTTCAAATCTACCAGTGGTCAGTTATGATGAATGAAAACAATTTTTTATTAATACTTCAAATCTACCAGGTGGTCAGTTATGATGAATGAAAACATTTTTTTATTAATACTTCAAATCTACCAGTGGTCAGTTATGATGCATGAAAACAATTTTTTATTAATACTTGAAATCTACCAGTGGTCAGTTATGATGAATGATAACAATTTTTTATTAATACTTCAAATCTACCAGTGGTCAGTTATGATGAATGAAAACAATTTTTTATTAATACTTCAAATCTACCAGTGGTCAGTTATGATGAATGAAAACAATTTTTTATTAATACTTCAAATCTACCAGGTGGTCAGTTATGATGAATGAAAACATTTTTTTATTAATACTTCAAATCTACCAGTGGTCAGTTATGATGAATGAAAACATTTTTTTATTAATACTTCAAATCTACCAGGTGGTCAGTTATGATGAATGAAAACATTTTTTTATTAATACTTCAAATCTACCAGGTGGTCAGTTATGATGAATGAAAACAATTTTTTATTAATACTTCAAATCTACCAGTGGTCAGTTATGATGAATGAAAACAATTTTTTATTAATACTTCAAATCTACCAGTGGTCAGTTATGATGAATGAAAACAATTTTTTATTAATACTTCAAATCTACCAGGTGGTCAGTTATGGTGAATGAAAACATTTTTTTATTAATACTTCAAATCTACTAGTGGTCAGTTATGATGAATGAAAACAATTTTTTATTAATACTTCAAATCTACCAGTGGTCAGTTATGATGAATGATAACAATTTTTTATTAATACTTCAAATCTACCAGTGGTCAGTTATGATGAATGAAAACAATTTTTTATTAATACTTCAAATCTACCAGTGGTCAGTTATGATGAATGAAAACAATTTTTTATTAATACTTCAAATCTACCAGGTGGTCAGTTATGATGAATGAAAACATTTTTTTATTAATACTTCAAATCTACCAGTGGTCAGTTATGATGAATGAAAACAATTTTTTATTAATACTTCAAATCTACCAGTGGTCAGTTATGATGAATGAAAACAATTTTTTATTAATACTTCAAATCTACCAGTGGTCAGTTATGATGAATGAAAACAATTTTTTATTAATACTTCAAATCTACCAGTGGTCAGTTATGGTGAATGAAAACATTTTTTTATTAATACTTCAAATCTACCAGTGGTCAGTTATGATGAATGAAAACAATTTTTTATTAATACTTCAAATCTACCAGGTGGTCAGTTATGATGAATGAAAACATTTTTTTATTAATACTTCAAATCTACCAGTGGTCAGTTATGATGAATGAAAACAATTTTTTATTAATACTTCAAATCTACCAGTGGTCAGTTATGATGAATCAAAACAATTTTTTATTAATACTTCAAATCTACCAGGTGGTCAGTTATGATGAATGAAAATAATTTTTTATTAATACTTCAAATCTACCAGTGGTCAGTTATGATGAATGAAAACAATTTTTTATTAATACTTCAAATCTACCAGGTGGTCAGTTATGATGAATGAAAACATTTTTTTATTAATACTTCAAATCTACCAGTGGTCAGTTATGATGAATGAAAACAATTTTTTATTAATACTTCAAATCTACCAGTGGTCAGTTATGATGAATGAAAACAATTTTTTATTAATACTTCAAATCTACCAGTGGTCAGTTATGATGAATCAAAACAATTTTTTATTAATACTTCAAATCTACCAGGTGGTCAGTTATGATGAATGAAAACAATTTTTATTAATACTTCAAATCTACCAGTGGTCAGTTATGATGAATGAAAACAATTTTTTATTAATACTTCAAATCTACCAGTGGTCAGTTATGATGAATGAAAACAATTTTTTATTAATACTTCAAATCTACCAGGTGGTCAGTTATGATGAATGAAAACAATTTTTTATTAATACTTCAAATCTACCAGTGGTCAGTTATGATGAATGAAAACAATTTTTTATTAATACTTCAAATCTACCAGGTGGTCAGTTATGATGAATGAAAACATTTTTTTATTAATACTTCAAATCTACCAGTGGTCAGTTATGATGAATGAAAACAATTTTTTATTAATACTTGAAATCTACCAGTGGTCAGTTATGATGAATGAAAACAATTTTTTATTAATACTTGAAATCTACCAGTGGTCAGTTATGATGAATGAAAACAATTTTTTATTAATACTTCAAATCTACCAGTGGTCAGTTATGATGAATGAAAACAATTTTTTATTAATACTTCAAATCTACCAGTGGTCAGTTATGATGAATGAAAACAATTTTTTATTAATACTTCAAATCTACATTTTATTCATGTAATATATGTATTTTACATATATATATATATTTATATATGTTATATGGACTATATTTGTGTAACATATATTATGTATTAGTATAAGTATGTAAGTACACACATATGTATGTACAGTTTTTCTATACATGTTATTTTATATGTTAATTATTTTTATATGTTTTATATATATATATATATATATATTTTCTTTTGGTTGCACTATCCCATATTTACTTGACAGCTCCTTTCATCGAAGGTTGTCTGTTTAGAGATTGCTATTATAGCAATAAGACCGCCTTTGCATGCTCTTTGTATATTTTATTGTATTATTGTTTTGTATTTTCTTTTTTCGTTTTTTTGTGTGCAATAAAGTGCTTATCTATCTATCTACCAGTGGTCAGTTATGATGAATGAAAACAATTTTTTATTAATACTTGAAATCTACCAGTGGTCAGTTATGATGAATGAAAACAATTTTTTATTAATACTTCAAATCTACCAGTGGTCAGTTATGATGAATGAAAACAATTTTTTATTAATACTTCAAATCTACCAGTGGTCAGTTATGATGAATGAAAACAATTTTTTATTAATACTTCAAATCTACCAGGTGGTCAGTTATGGTGAATGAAAACATTTTTTTATTAATACTTCAAATCTACCAGTGGTCAGTTATGATGAATGAAAACAATTTTTTATTAATACTTCAAATCTACCAGGTGGTCAGTTATGATGAATGAAAACATTTTTTTATTAATACTTCAAATCTACCAGTGGTCAGTTATGATGAATGAAAACTTTTTTTTATTAATACTTCAAATCTACCAGGTGGTCAGTTATGGTGAATGAAAACATTTTTTTATTAATACTTCAAATCTACCAGTGGTCAGTTATGATGAATGAAAACAATTTTTTATTAATACTTCAAATCTACCAGTGGTCAGTTATGATGAATGAAAACATTTTTTTATTAATACTTCAAATCTACCAGTGGTCAGTTATGATGAATGAAAACCATTTTTTATTAATACTTCAAATCTACCAGCGGTCAGTTATGATGAATGAAAACAATTTTTTATTAATACTTCAAATCTACCAGTGGTCAGTTATGATGAATGAAAACAATTTTTTATTAATACTTCAAATCTACCAGGTGGTCAGTTATGATGAATGAAAACATTTTTTTATTAATACTTCAAATCTACCAGTGGTCAGTTATGATGCATGAAAACAATTTTTTATTAATACTTGAAATCTACCAGTGGTCAGTTATGATGAATGATAACAATTTTTTATTAATACTTCAAATCTACCAGTGGTCAGTTATGATGAATGAAAACAATTTTTTATTAATACTTCAAATCTACCAGTGGTCAGTTATGATGAATGAAAACAATTTTTTATTAATACTTCAAATCTACCAGGTGGTCAGTTATGATGAATGAAAACATTTTTTTATTAATACTTCAAATCTACCAGTGGTCAGTTATGATGAATGAAAACATTTTTTTATTAATACTTCAAATCTACCAGGTGGTCAGTTATGATGAATGAAAACATTTTTTTATTAATACTTCAAATCTACCAGGTGGTCAGTTATGATGAATGAAAACAATTTTTTATTAATACTTCAAATCTACCAGTGGTCAGTTATGATGAATGAAAACAATTTTTTATTAATACTTCAAATCTACCAGTGGTCAGTTATGATGAATGAAAACAATTTTTTATTAATACTTCAAATCTACCAGGTGGTCAGTTATGGTGAATGAAAACATTTTTTTATTAATACTTCAAATCTACTAGTGGTCAGTTATGATGAATGAAAACATTTTTTTATTAATACTTCAAATCTACCAGTGGTCAGTTATGATGAATGAAAACAATTTTTTATTAATACTTCAAATCTACCAGGTGGTCAGTTATGGTGAATGAAAACATTTTTTTATTAATACTTCAAATCTACTAGTGGTCAGTTATGATGAATGAAAACATTTTTTTATTAATACTTCAAATCTACCAGGTGGTCAGTTATGATGAATGAAAACATTTTTTTATTAATACTTCAAATCTACCAGTGGTCAGTTATGGTGAATGAAAACATTTTTTTATTAATACTTCAAATCTACCAGTGGTCAGTTATGATGAATGAAAACAATTTTTTATTAATACTTCAAATCTACCAGGTGGTCAGTTATGATGAATGAAAACATTTTTTTATTAATACTTCAAATCTACCAGTGGTCAGTTATGATGAATGAAAACAATTTTTTAGGCATATGTAGATAGCAAATTTTTGCGCTTTTCCTCGTAAATAATACCCGCTTCCGAAAATACCCGCTCACTGTATATACTACTACCGAGAGATTATAAATAAATCTTAGTAAATGCTACTAGATTAATACCTTGCTTTGTGTTGGCTGACCATCATGTATAAGTGTCTGCTGTCCTATCAACAAACCAAAGCGCCCACGACGCATCGTCATTACACATACTTTAGTAAAACACACACGAAATATTCTTAAGTGTTGCTGAATATTCGCTGTTTCAGCCAAGAGACTCACCGAATATTCGTTATTTGGCCAATTTACTATTCGTGGCACCTCTAGTATAGACTCACAACCAGAGCTTAAGACTGCGTTTCCACCAGAGACGATAGAGGTTGTATAGGAATCGCTTCATTTATTTAGCCTCGCTCATTGTAAGTCAAATAAAGTGATTCTATCTTCTTAACAAACACATCCCTCGCTATACATTCTCGATAGGCACTGGTGGAAACTAAGTCTAAATTATTTTGCGACTGTCTTTGTATGTTTGGATGTATAGATTTTGGATATTTATTACTCAACCACACAAAAGCGGCTGAAGGGATTTCAATGAAATTTGTGACATAGATACTTTATAACCTGGATTAAACAATTACTTAGAGTTCTTGCGGTATAATAATAAGCAATAATATATTGCCAATTTTTTTATTCATCTGAGTATTATACGTGACAAATTACACTCGTGCGAACTTGGGGCGGCTAGTTCACTTAAAATATAATTTTAAACTAATTTTACTCTAAGAAAAAAAAATATTATACTTATAGTAGGTGTAAAGTAAATGCTCTATGCGTCCGAAAAAACTTATGAATTTTATCTAAAGTCAGTCAAAATGAATTAAAATGAAGAAATCACTTACCCATCAACTCACTCAATAACTTACATATTACATTTCTATACCACTGGGACTGTATAATAATCTAAAAAAATGTCTGTGGACAAAGTGTCAAGATATTATTTGTATGAAAATACAACGTAGCTTTGGATTGTAAGATAGTTCCTATAAAATACCGTAATGCCTTAATAATAACCTCTTTTCCGATAGATGTGAGGCCGTGTGATGATTGATTTCGTAGTGAATAAGTTAAACGTAAACGTGTCTCGTAACTTGAAACAGACACTATTACAATAATCTTCTGTCGTCCATTTCTTATTTATTTTGAGCATTTTTTTTAAAGGTGATAGTAGAATTTTTGTATTTTCACTATGATTCTCTTGAAATAGAATTATTTTCATATTTGTACATATTTCAGGTATTTCAATAGACGGACTCAGATTTCTACTCTACATTTCATACTGAATTCCGCTTTGAATTTGTATAAAATGATAAAACATTTCATGAATTTACTCTTCTGAACATAATCGCTTAGATATTTTAATTCTTCAACATAATATTTGAGTCAGCTCGTATTAAGAGGACTTCGTACGAACGACACTTTTGAAAAATAGATTTTTACCAAAAATATTGGTGTCGCGCTGAGCCCCAAGCTTACCCCTTAGCGTGGGATAGAGAGAACTACAGCTCGAACTGATTTTACCTACGTAAAATTATGAAAATCGTCCTTTCGCAATCCCCTGTTTCCTCCTCAAATTCTGGACTGATTTTAATATTTATTTCGTTAAAATGCAGTGCAGGGTCTAAGCTATGCCCGTACGTTTCGTTTGTTGTCGATGTATTTTTATAATTTAAAATTTTTTTTTCTATTATTTTATTCAAATAATTAAAAAGAAAACAAAACGTACAGTCATGGCAGAGGTACGTATATATCGCATGGTATTTTTTTTTCTGTAACTTCATTATCCTAGGAGGAATCAGGGGACTAAGTTTGTACGAAAAAAGTGTCGACTGATTTCCTCTTAAGAGTATGGGAGCCATACTGCGCAGTAACACTCAAACGACAATATTAATATATAATTTAGATGGAAGCTGCGCCTGTGGCTTGAGGCCAAGGCGCAGGTTTAAATACCCTCTTCTACTATGCACAAACTCTCACCTCCATCACTCGAACTCGCTACCGAATATTAAAGCAATAAAGTACAATACTCACGTGCTCCTCGATAATGAAAGCCTAGCACCACGCCACCGAACAAAACTACACTAATAATCTCACTACTTTAACGTACTTGATTCTATCTATGATAGTTATGTTAGGTTTTAATAAAATATTAATACTATAAAATATCGATATTAAATATAATTAGAATAATTTGATCAGGTAAGCGCTATTAAATTACATAAGAGAGGTTTTAAATGGCGACACAGACCCCACCTGTCATTATAGTGGGAATAGATGAGGGGGGAATTTTGTATTATAAAAAGGCTGACTTTTACGCAATAAGGTTTAGTTGTTCTCGGAACTCGTGTGACTTCAGTGTTGTTTTAAATAAAGTTTGCTGAACATTTAAATGATTAGTGTAATTGCTGTTTTGCTGAAGAAGTGGTCGAGCGCTGAAGGAGTGTTTATTGGTGTAGAAAGGCCTTTTAATCCTGCACCTGGGTCACAAGCCCCAGGCACTGGTCGACTTCCGTCCGGATTGTGTATCATTGTAGTCTTTTGAGTGTAATCGTGCAGTAAAGCTACCGTGTAGCTTTTAGTCAGCAGTCTCTAAGCTATGTTCCAATATTTTATTTAATAAATTATAAGTCATAAATCTGAAATATTATTTATATATTATTATAATTTCACTATAAAAAAGTAAGTAGTTTATTTATACAGTTAAATATGATGTTAGCAACACTAATTTTATTTACATCCTGTTAGTAATGATGTTGGTAGCATTTTTGCTTTCTTGAATGTTGGACTACTGATAAACATCCATCGAAGAAGTAGGGATTGTAAAATAAATACGCCGTCTTGACAGAATAATCGTATTCTAGCAGTAATGCTGCTGATTTGAAAAGCATAACACCCAGGAGGATATTCTAGTCAACCCGTCATAGTGTTAATCTGCGTATAGGCCAAAACTCATTTAAACGAATTTTGTAACGTCTCCTATGGTATTGAAAGATAGCATTGCCAAAGAAAATCTAGGTATTTTCACAACTAGAACTAATATTTTAAGGGGGTGTCACCTAGCACCTTCTGATCTACTCGGTACTCGAGCGAATGGCTAAATTGCAAACGAACATGTAGAATTACACACTCATCTGATACTGACTGATACACTACAACTGGTAACGCGGGCCTGATACCCGCTACTGACATAATTAACTGTTAACGCAGGACTTGACCAGCTAGTGGCCTCCGACCTCCCCTACAGCCACCTCAAGCCTCGCACAACTGACTACTCGTCTGATCATCCACTGATTCTATTGTAACTGAACTGATCTCACACACACAGCGTGCATCTGATACTGCTTTCAGATGCCTCGCTTAGAAACTGACACTGGAACACAAGTGATCCAACTGGCACTGATACTGCTCTCAGATGCCAAACTCACTAACTTATGCTGAATCACAAACTGACTGACTAAACTGGTCTAATAAGCTAACTCGCATGAAGCAAAATATCCTCTATTTATTTCTAATTAAGTCTAAACTAAACACTTATAAACCTAAATCACTGATTCTACGAACACATCAATAAATCTATTAGCAAATATTTTACTACATTTGCGACAAGGGGATATAAAATCATACCCTTAATGACCTCAAATACGAGCAACCGTATATTAAAGCAAAACACTGATCAGATTTAAGATACTCGTCTAACATGAAGGTAAGTATTTTGTATATTATTCGTCCAAACTCAAACTCAAACACTCATTACACGTGTATTAAATAAACAAAAATGATCGTTCTTTTTAAACAAAACATGTAGTATAGTATTCTCTGGTTGGATGGAAAATTACACGTTTATTAAATAAACAAAAATGATCGTTCTTTTTAAACAAAACATGTAGTATAGTATTCTCTGGTTGGATGGAAAATTACACGTTTATTAAATAAACAAAAACAAACTCTCATGGAAGCTCTTATATACACAAATCAAAATCCTAAAATCAAACATTATCACCAAATATAAACATGTAACGCGTCAAACCGATCGAAAGTAAACAGAAAGAAAACAAACTTCCAAAACATATTAACCATATAAGCTATATATAAACTTACTTAGGGGCTTTAGACCTAGAAGCAGGTTGAAAAGACCGTTTTACTACGCGTTAATTCTCTCCTCTACTAGTCAGTGTCATGAGCAATCATTTGACTAAGTCTCAAAGACTCATGTAATCCTCAGTAAGGATTAAATTTTACCTAACTATGATACAGTGATGGCCCAGTGGCTGAAACTTCAAGTCTTACTCGGGAGGTCCGAGTTCGATCCTGGGTACACACCTCTGACTCTGAGTTATGTGTGTTTTAAGCAATTAAATATTACTTGCTTTAACGGTGAAGGAAGACATTGCGAGGAATACTTACACTCCTGAGAGTTCCCTAAAAGTTCTCAAAGGTGTGTGAAGTCTGCCAACCCGCACTGGGCCAGCGTGATGGACTATGGCCAAATACCCTCCTCATTTTGAGGAGGAGATTCGGCTCTACGAAATTACTCTTGTGAAACTACACCATCACTCGTGAGGGGACGGGTTAGAATACTATTCCCCTCTGTTGCTGGAACAGTATTTCCTAAGAACCGAGTAACCCAGCACACCCTTGGTAGTAGGGGATCTGTTCCCCGACTGGCTGGCGACCACCAGCATGCGAATTGTCTATGACGCGTTCCGGTCGAGCTGCATGTGGGCTAGACTTACCCCTCCTTATTCTATCCTATGGTGGCCACTTACCATCAGGTGGACCAACTGCTCGTTTGTACCTCATCTACCATAAAAAAAAACAATTCGAATATATATTAATAATACTCTTGCTATAGTAAGCAACATTCTTGATAACTTTATATTCTCGACTAGTTCCTTTTATTCTATATCAAGTAAACCCAGTGACGCGCCAAACATCTTCGACGCCGTCGTGCCAAATATTTAAGTGCGTCTATATTTAAAGACCAAAACACGAAAAAAACTGTCTTAGCCTCCCTTCAATAATTCGATTGGCTTGTTCCAGTGATTTTTTGTATTGTGCCCTGTCTAGAAATACATTTTTTTAAACGTTGTAGACCTTCGCTCGACGTGATCTTTAGACCTACTTTATTTTATTCGAATATATTATAACAAGACAATATATAACCTCTGTTCCGATAGATTTGAGCCAGTTGTCAAAGTGATGTCGCCCGATGAATATCAAAGTTGTGTGTCAATATTATTTGCTTGGTTTTCGTCTAGTGTGTATATTATTGTCTTTTACATATTACTGTGCAGTGTAGTAGCATATTAGTGTGTAGTGTCCCATATAAATAATTATATTTTGGAGAATAAACGATTATCGAATAATCGAATCGTCATCGCCATCTATCTGGAGTAGAGTAGTAGTCACATCCGTTATTTTGCTCTCTTTATATAACGGCGACTGTCAGAATGCAGTCTTAGTCTTTGGCTGTCTCTCATAGAGTGAAGTAGTCTCTGGATAGTGTTAGTGCTGAGAGTGCTGTCGATTAAGGTCACGTGAGTACCTTACAATGTAGTTTTTTAAGGTTAGGTTTATGTTAGCCTAACCTTAGCCTTACACGGTGATAAGGGAATTTTGAGCCGACATATATGTAATTTTCTAGTCGGGAATTTAAAATATATTTTTAGAAAATTTAAAAGGGTTTTAATGAATTCCACCTCAGTACTTGGCGTAGTTAATAAATCTAATTATAACGACTTACCTAATTAGTCGATTACCCTAAAAAGCCCTTTATAATTAACTCTCTCTTGAGCCGATTGATTTTAAACATAATTCCAATTACAACCCCTTAATATTAATTTATTGTAATTAATAAATGTTGCTGACTAAATTAAAATTGTGAAGAATATTTTGAAACTAATCCGAGGACCCCATCTGAGTCTTATAGAGCAGAGACGCGTAGCACTGTCTTGTCGGTTACCGGCTTAGGATGGTAATGATAACTAAAGTCCCAGACTGGACTGGATTGACAGTTTACTGATCGCTTGTAACAGCCACTATTATAACATTTGCAAATTACTAAGTTCATACATACATTTTGTTGAGTTATGAGATTAATAATCAATATCAGCCCAAAACTTTGTGTATGGAAAATTTATTAATAATCCAAAGATTTTGGATTGAGATTTTTATATTATTTTAGGCCGTAAGTCCAAAGATGATACGAGGAAACTGGAGAAATTTTTAATGACGAGGTTAGGCGATAATTTGCATGAGGAATACCGTGTGAATGTATTTACTCTCCTTCCGGATCGAAATAACTACCAAAACGTCAGTTGCAATGATCAGAGGCTTGACTCAATTTTAAAGTTCGTCCTTCAATCTTTCTACAGAGGTAGAAACTTGATCTTGAGTACGTCCTTTGTCAAGTTTCGTTGGTGGCTTAATTGCAAGCAATAGGAGAGTGGTCCAATTTTTCTCAAACGTTGACGACATCCGACAATCTTGGCTACTCGACAATGACATGTCGTCGATGAACGATTCACGATGAGTCAAATCAAATCAAATTTTTGTATAGCGAATATAGGTTACATAGATTAATTACAGATTAAAACAATTAATCGCAATATTTAGCCGTGAGGCGTGCATGATATAATTATTTAAAAAATATTTTCTGAATACTTAGGACAAAAACATTGTTTGTCACATACACCTTTGTCAATTACATGATCATGCATTTTAAAAAAAATAATTAATACCCTTTGATAACTTGATATTCTTTGGTAAATTGTTAAAAACTTTTACTGTTATTGCACATACATTTTTAATCATTTATGATTTATTTTTACCCGACTATGGCGAAGTTAAAAGGAAGGGTTATGATTTCGGCAATCTATGTATGTTTGTATGTTCCACTCTAGCGCCTAAACTACAAAACCAATTTTCATGAATGAGCTGTCAATAGATTCGTAATAATGGCGCGGGTGACATAGGCCATAAAAATTTTATTATTTTTTTTATAACGGAAATTATACCTCAGATTCTAACCTCAAAAAAATTAAATTGAGCTAATTATCACGTGTTTGGTATCAAAAGAAAGTTCTTGGCGAGTACATTACAAATATGTATGTTTTGATCGTTAGGGGATTTTAAAATGATGAAAAGGAGATGGAAGGAGGAAGATGGGGAATATTGGGGAACACTACAAGGGGGTGATGGTATTGAATGGAATATTGGGTTAACGCAACGCAGATACTTCTACTGAACCGATAAATGATCAAATATGATCTCTAACAATTACGAGAGAAACCTAAGCAGTGCCTTGGACTTGTGACCAAGGTGTAGGCTTAAGGAATTCCTTTAAGTAATTATGACACTCACCTCCACTGCTCAGGCTCTCTGTTTAAACCTAAGGTTAATCGCACATAAATCTAACCTAACACAAGACGAGGTAATTACATTGTAAGGTACTCACGTGACCTTGATCGGACAGCACTCCTAGCACTAACACAACACTGCACAACACTATCACTATTTAGACACTACTTCACTTCTTGAGAGACCGCGCACGACTAAGACTTCAGTCAGACTGTCGATGGCATATAAAGGGTCGAGGGTCGATACTGTCAAAACAACGGAAGTGACCACTACCTTACTCCAACGCCACAGACAGCGATAACGATTCGATTAATCGATAATCTTTTACTTATTCTCCGACATGTATATATATGTTATTGTTTAAAATGCGGTCGTATAGTCCGCACGCTCCTATCGTTGCAGTTATTCACTCGTTTAAGCAAATAAAAACCAACATTACGTTACAATATGAGATACCTTTATAGGTTATCTCGATCAAGAAAAGGAAAACTATTAAATAAAAAAATAAAACTTTTTGATAATTCAATGATTTATCTAAGTAAAGTATATTAGGTTCAGATGGACCATTTCTAATTCGAAAGTTCATTACTTTTGTTTTATTTAAATTAAGCAAGTGTTACAAATGGGGATGATCCTGGTCGCAAGCTAAGTATCTATTGTTATCGAAGAGGATTCATTAGGGGGTGGTAATAGTCCGACGTTAATGATGATGACGAGCTAAATAATTTTAATATTATTTTAAATATAAATTACAAACTTTAAGATATGAAGGCTATATAATTTTTATTAAAATACAAATTGGAATACCTAAAGTGACCGAGAGAGGACCTTAATGAAACTAAATATTGGTTCGTTATTAAACCAGACATTATTGAAATTTGAGACCTTTGAATTTTACCTTTAGTTAAATTAATGAAACTTTGAATATTTTTGAAAATATTTATTATGATAATACTGAAGTCATACCAAACAATAATATTGAATTATAATATAATACTAGTCGACCCACCCTGGCTTTGCTTGGGTGAATTTTATCACGTGTATTTATGTTTAATTTTACATTTTAATTTCAACATATTTCTCTATGATGTATCTCATGACGAATTCCCATACAAACTTTCATTCCCTATTTCAACCCCTTCAAGCCTTATCCCAAGCTACCTCTGTACAAATTTAATCATAATCGGTCCAGCACTTCTCGACTCATAAATGGTGTAAACACGACTTTATCCATACAAATAAATAAAATTGGAGTGACTGTTTGTAATATTAAAATAACCGCTTTATACTAAGTGCATATGCACGCACACGGTACATATACCAAAACAACATATTTTTTTACAATTTATGTCTGTCTGTCTGTATAATTGTCTGTTTGACAGGACTTTCACTGGCAGAAGCTGATGTAACAAGGAGTAACTTAGGCTATTTAACATCTCGCTACGACCCATAGGAGCGGAGCAACACGCGAACGAAGTCGCGCGGGTCGGTTAGTTTTATATATAACAATAGATTTGTTGCTTTAGGGACCCATGTCTCAAAACGAAAACAAAAATCTTCATAAGATCATTTCGTTATCCATCTTTCTTTCTATTTACCTGTCTGTATAGACAGTTTTTCTCAGAAACGCGCGGAGGTATCTAATGGGAATTAATGATCTGTCTACTAATTAACAAAGAATCATGAAATGTTAACAAAGTGATCTTTGTTTAGTTTTAAGCTGATATATTTTTAGGTTGGCTTAAGAAAACTAATAATTTAATTTTTAATATAAGCGTAAAATAGAAGAAGCGTTACATAATTGATCGAGATAGTTTGTCCAAAATTATTAACAATGTTGCTAATTTTATAACATATTAATTAATTTAATAAATAAACAAATATTCAACAAGAACCACCAACAATAACCTACAAAATTATTTATTAGTGACCAGTGTAATAAATTCTATAATATTATAAGTAATAAGTACTAACAAGAGCTCAAGTTGTTGTTCATCAAGTCTGGAGAGTTGGTGACGACAGCTGGAGAACTCGTGCTTCGAATTAACTTGTGTCTTTATTACCAACTTTCTTAGTTCTCAACATTTCTTAGCAGATGTTTTCTAGATCAGTTTGATTTTAATTAAATTCATCACACTTGTAAACTTTTTTCATTACTGCGTATATAGCTTAATGGTTCAGACATGGGTGTTTTACTGGTCGGAGTTCCATGCCCCATACAAGCACACACCTCTGACTTATCTGAGTAATGTGTGATTTAAGAAATTAAATATAACTTGCTGTAATGGAGAAGGACAACAACGTGAGGAAACCTGCACTCCTGAGAGCTCCCTAAAGTTCTCAAAGGTGTGTGAAGTTTGCTAACCCGCACTGGGCAAGCGTGGAGGACTATACGTGGTGGACTATACTAGCCTAACTCCCTACTCATTTTGGGGAGGATACCCGGCTCAGCAGTGGACCATTAATGGGTTGTGATGATGATGATGAACCTTTTTGCATACTTATTACCCCTAAGATATACCCAAATAATTATAAAAAGCTAGCTATGTTGGAAACATGCCTAATGACTCGACTATAATATTGTGGTAAAAAGGGTTACAGAATTTCCTTAATTTTAGTACCTATTTCTATTGAAAGACGAACTTCTATTTCATACTAAAACCATGAGCTTATTGAATTTAATAAATGTAAAAAGAAATTAATAAATATTAACGCGATCTCAGAGTGCTCAGACATGAAGACGATGAGTTTATTTACTAGTGTTTTTTAGTACCTAAACCCTTTAAACACAAAGAAATTTATTGTAATCTGTTTAGGAGAAGATCACAGACACTTACCTGAATTTAATAGGTTACTACCTACCGCCCACAGCTTTGTACTAATTCAAGATGAAAACTAAACACAGTAACACCGTCGATACCTTATTCGCGGGTAGAGCCTTTTATTTTATTCCAAGACTGTTGAAGTTGAAGCTCGCCTGGTGACTTGTGGCTGTACAGTGGTGTGGTGTAATGATGCTGGTTCTCCGATACTAAGCGTCAGTAGCTCAGTGGTTTGGGCGTTGGATTCACGATCAACAAGTCGTGGGTTCAAATCCCGGACATTGGACTACTGGCGTGGCCCACTCCTGACACAAGCTATTTATTAGCTTACTAGGAGGGGTAACGGGAATACTAGTAGTATGTGATCCATACTGCTAGTAATCTTTAAAAAAAAAAAAAAAAAAAGAAAAAAAAAAAAAATATCTTGACATTAGATATAATTTTCTACCCTTGGATGCTTGGCGTCTTACCAAAGCACTTAAATGGAGTATTAAGATATATCATTATAGGTTTCTATTAAGCACTACAATATCCATGATAAATGATTATGATTTATTTATTTGCAAGAATTTGGTATATTTAACCTTTGGGAGGTCTGCATGGTGATTACTTAAGCGATAAGTAAACAAGCACATCCAAACGTGGATATTCTTGCTCAGAGGGATAAAAACGCATCCATCAATGTTTACGTAGGCATGGGAAAAAAAAACTTATTAGTGACTTTAAATTATTAATATTGTTCAATGTCAAAAAATCAATTAATTTTAGTATAAAATTCATTAAATTTTAGTATTTTTAATTGTTCAATTGAAAGTTCTTTTAATGTAGGTAGTTAAGGTAAGGTTCTTTTAAAAGCATTTAGCTTAGTTGGAGGGGTAAAGGGCATACTAGTAGTATGTGATCCATACTGCTAGTAATCTTTAAAAAAAAGAATATTTTTTAATATACTGTCAACTTCTGCTACGGTACATATAGTGTATGTAAATGTCTTGTCGTCCTTAATGATATTATAAGTCTTATTCTTTTTTTTTTTTTTTTATGTAACTAGGTCGGCAAACAAGCGTACGGCTCACCTGATGGTAAGCGATTACCGTAACTTATAGACGTCTGCAACACCAGAAGCATCGCAAGCGCGTTGCCGACCCTATCCCCAATTCCCCCCAGGAGCTCTGGTCACCTTACTCACCAACAGGAACACAACACTGCTTTAGAGTAGTGTTATTTAGCTGTAATCTTCTGTAAGGTCGAGGTACTACCCCAGTCGGGCTGCTCCATATTTGAGCAGGAAATTTCCTGCTGTGCCCTACCTCAGTTAAAATCTATTTAAGACAAAGGACTACAAAGCCTACAATTAAATGTCTAATGATACTATTCTGCCTATTATATATTACGAAGTTATTTCCTTATTTTGCTGTTAGTATACGGAACTCAAACAAGATGAAGCTACATGATTCAAGCCATATGTTATAATGGTAAGCACAATATTCCAAGTAACTTCTTGACTTACAAACAAGTATCTATTACACCCGTAAATTCATATTACATTGGACTTAATGGCGTCTTCCTAACTTTAGATTAGACCAGTTTACACGAAAAAGTAAGTCAGCTTACCCAGCAAACGTTGTTTTGCCATATAAATTTTAAAAAATTGTGGTGGGCCACCCTTATCACTTAGGGGTATAAAAAATAGATGTTGACCTATTCTCAGACCTACCCGATATGCACACAAAATTTCATAAAAATCAGTCGAGCCGTTTCGGAGGAGTATGGTAACTAACATTGTGACACGAGAATTTTATATATAAGATATACTGTGGGTAGAAGAATAAATCTCAACTTCATTATGACCACTACCATATTATTATGGTTGATTATTCAAATTCAAAAGATTTTAAAATTTATTTTGTACAGACATTTCAAAAATGTCAGCTGTCAAATTATTTAAGATATAGCTACGGGAAGGTATAGGTTTGACCTTGAAATTTAGCGGGGAGCGCGGGGCGAGAGTTTCAGTTCCCACGCGTCTGTTATTTGTCAAAATAGTAAACGTCACGGATGGAACTGCCAATATAGGCAAGCAGCACGTTCACATTGCGCAACTTACCCCCACTATTTTTTTGTCTAGACTACGTACCGACTATTATAATAAACACAATGTAGGCAAAACACGCGAGTAAATTAGACAGACATCCTACCGACTGCGCCATTTACTGGATGTTTGTGTAAATATTTTTTTTGTTATTTATTTTAAATTTATGTTAAAGACTTAAAAATATTAAATATTTTCTCAGTAAGAAGTTGATCTGAACTATTAAAAACTGACATAATTTGTCAGTGAAATTTGATACAGAGTACTAAATTTAAAAAATCTTTCCTATTCGTTATAAATGATGAAGCTATTTCTACAGCAGTAAACTCCTATATTACATCATAAATACTTACTGATTTTTTTATAAGAAATTTCTTTATAAACTATATTCGAGTGTATAATTGAATTTTTCATTAAAGTATTAAGAACAAGGGCTATACTGGCTATACTGCTAAGTAACGCTTAAACAACAATACTAACATGCAATCTAGACTTGATGATCAAGAGATTAAGAGATTTGAAGACCTAACACTACATAAACTCTCACCTCCACCACTCGCCTCGCTACTAAATATTAAAATAATAAAACACATTACTCATATGCTTCTCGATAACAGTGACACCACGTCACCAAGCAACACTACACTACTAGTCTCATTACATTAATATGTACGCGCGACAGCACTTAACAGACTGACTCAATCCTATCGGAGCGAAAGTTATATAGTGTCTACTCGTGGGTATACTCAAAATAAGATAAACTACCCGCGAACACTTCTTATTAGCTTTTAGTTATAACATTATAATTCTAGTCGCGTATATGCAAACTTTGTCAAACTATAAAGAGTTCTGTATCTCATACGTTTTCAAAGGTAAATTAAGTTCATCTTGTTGAGACATCAAGGTGTGGTGTCGACTGTATAATTATGAGTATACTCTACTTCAAAGCTTTTAGATCTTAGATGTTACTTTTAAATAGCAATCTTAACTTAAAAGTAATTTTCTGCGCACGAAGATACTAATAAGTTAAGTTGTTTTAAATAATTAAATATTTGAATAAATATATTTATATGTCGGCGCGTAAGTTAGGCTTAGGTTAACCTAACCTTAGGGTTAAACAGTGAAACTAAGCAATAGAAGCGAGTGTTGGAATGCTCTTAAAAGCCCTTGAAAACCTTGGTCACAAGTCCAAGGCACTGCTTAGGTTCCTGTCGTGATTGTAAGAGATCATGTTATTTACCGGTTCAGTGGCAGTATCTACGTTTAGATTTTAGTGTTAATACAGATTATTATTTACTTAAATATTTTATTGCACTATGGTATACAAAAAGCGAGCTTAATGTTAAGAACATTGAAAGAGTAGGTAGGCATGCAATAAACAAAATAAATATTTATACACTGTTTCTTTTATTATATAACATTAACATGTGGGTTTACTACAATAAAATAATCGTTATTAACAGTGTTGCTAACTCAACTGTATTTTTGTACAGTTACAGGACAATTAATTTTATTTCTATTTTCATAATGAAATAATATTTATTATAAATATCTGGAGTAGCACATTGGCCTTTTATTTTATTTCAATTATACCCACGTAACAATTTATAACAAAACAACATATACCCTCTGTTCCAATAGACTTGTGCCGGTCGTCAAACGGAGCTCGCCTGATAAACATCGCGGCAGTGTACAGCCACTTGTGTTGCACCGCAATGCTAGGACTCCTTTGTAAAGGATTTAGTGAGAGTGACAGTATTTACACTAATAATTTGTTTTAACTACATAAAAATGAAATAACTAATTTTAAATTTATTCGCTATTAACCCCAAACTACTGTGTTTGTACACCCAAGCAGCACAGAAATTCTTTCGGATACCTGGCAACAAATAGTTAAATGTTACTTATCCCGTTGCTATATAAATAATCATTTTCATTTTGACTAACTATTAACGCTGACAATATCATAATATAACTTCCGTTTCATCGTAACGACACTCAATGATTTTTGATAGCCCCAAACGAGTAAACGATTATCGATTAATCGGAACGCTAGCGCCATATTTGTTGATTTCTCCTCACTAGTGGAGAGGCATTGCTACCATTTTCTAGTTCGTTTATATTCCCCGACTAACGCAGTACACTTTATTCTCACGATAGGTCTCTTTGCGTGAAAGTGTGTCACTATGTTACGGATATTGCACCTCACCGATTTATGATTTGTGTGAACAGTGTGAACCCAATCTTAGGTTAGGTTTATGCTACGTTAGGTTAGCCTTATCTTAACCTAACCTTCGAATTTAACAGTGAGGCCGGGCAGTGGAGACAATTGTTGTGATCACTTAAAGGATAACCTGAAGCCTACACCTTGGTCACAAGTCCAAGGCACTACCTGGGTGCTTATTCAAAATCTACAGAATCGTAAGCTTCGGTTAATTCATTCATTCAATTCGGCTCTCTATCCCGACATATACAAAGAAAGAAAAATATGTACAAATTTGTTAAATAAATAGTTCTTTTTTCATTTATACCAAACTTTTGTTGTAACTTTAATTATTTTTATAGCAACACTTGCGTACAGTGATATTATTATAACTTATGACCACAAAGAATAGATTTTGGTTTTGTTATTTATTAAGATAAATATTTACTTTACTAACCTTAGACATTACAATTAGAAAAGATAAAGATATTCTTAAAACACTTAAAAGGCTTTTATGTCAAATGACAGATGTCATAATGACAGTTTTTTTCTCAAATTACTCCGAGATTTGAATCTGTCCTTTTTGTAACATAGAAATATTTCATCATTTAAACTGTATCCAACAATAAACAATATTTTGTTGTTGACAACAGTTTCGTATTAATTGCTAGGTGCCAGGCAACACGTAATTGGCAATACCTCTATAAGCTCCGGTGAGCTTTCCGTCCGTTGAGCTGTGTATTGGTAAATAATTAAACTTTGATATTTCATTCTACTCATTTTACGTGCAAAATATTAAAATATACATTTTTATGGATTTAGGTTTACATGGCTGTTCGCTCCATAATTTGACTTTTTGCGAAAATTTGGAAGTGTAAACGCAACACACCTCTATAAAGGAAGCTGAGTTACATCTGGGGCTTAAGATATAGTTATATATATAGACTAGTCGATCCATCCCGGATTGCACAAGTGCAATTTATCACGTACAATACCTAGAGTTACCAAAAATCATTTTATTTTAAATATATTATTGATAAATAAAAAAATTCAAGCGCTTACGGCAGTCAATATTTTTTATTATTATCCCGCAGGAACTATGAATTTTCCGGGATAAAAAGTAGCCTATGTGTTAATCCAAGTTAAATGTAACTGTGTGCCAAATTTCATTTAAATGTTTGTGTTTAAGTGTTCAGCCGTTTTTAACTAGCAAACATCCAAATATCTAAACATATTATAAACATCCACATTTATAATATTAGTAAGATAGTACAGTAAGCGTTCAACACTGTCTAAATCAAAATTAATATAACTCATCTATTCTCGTTAGTTAGATAAGGTGGGCCTGTCAATATTACAGTGCAGTTTTTTCTCCCAATAAATTAAATAAAAAATTGAGTATATATACGAAAACGAAGTAATTTTACATTGCTCATTTATTTTACAAAAATCCCTTTATATAAATAATTTTTATCTGTCGATGAAATTATTTTGGGTTCTATCCCTTGAATAAAGCTTTCTTAAATATTTCTTGTGTACGGAAATTGTTTGAATACTAGTCGATTTTACTATACTTTACAATTTAATTTTCATCATCAATTTGTATATTATGATTAATTCCCAAAGACATAAATGATCACACAGCTCGACATGCAATTCATCCACTATTTCAACCTCTCTGGGGTCTGTTCCCCGACTGGCTTGCGACCACCAGCATGCGAATCCGATCGCCAAGTGTCATAGACGCGTTCCGGTTGAGCCGCATGTGGGCCAGACTTACCCCCTCCCTTTCCCATACCATTAATTCTGTGGGTCTAGTGGACTCTGGGCTCTTGCCTAGGGTCCGCTGAATCCGCATCACTTTTCTTCTTCACTCCCCCTTCCCACTCTATCTTCGGGGATGCAACGCATCGACAAAACGAGAGAGTGTTTCTTGTTTTTCCGATGTCCATGGGCGGTGGTTGCCACTTACCATCAGGTGGACCATCTGCTCGTTTGCACCTTATCTATTATAAAAAAAAACCTCTTCAATTCTTTTTAACGTGGTAACGTAGCCTATGTCCTTTACTAAACTCTAGTCTATCTATGTACCAAATTTCATCAAAATCGGTTCAGCGGTTTAAGCATATTAGTTGAGAGAAAGTAAGATTGTTTATAAATTTGAATTTTGAAAACATTTAAAATTTATAAGTTATTAAAATCACAGCAAGTTAAATAGAGTTTTATAAAAAGTAGAAAAACATTGTTAGTGGAAATCCGCGAATATCCCGGAGGTGTTTTCATTATTAACTACCGGCGCGGTGGGATTTATCACGTGTAGAAGCTTTTAAATTTTATTTTAATACTATGTATATATGTTTTATTAACATTTCTAAATTATTAATTTCTCGTGGACGAAAAACTAATTATAATTAAGCCAAGTTTATCGTATTAGTACCTGGACGACCAAAGCTCATTAAAAATAATATTTTAAAGCTGAAATAAATGATTCTAGAATCACGGTCAGAAACAAGGTATTAAAAACTGACTTTTTAAAATGGGAAATGCATTTACACATACCTCTTAAAGAGGTTATGTGGGACTCCCGGTGATACAACCCCCACTAAGCATCTAACCTAGGACCTATAAGTTAGCCTAGGGAGGACCTAGGGAGGACCCTATAAGTTTTAATTCTCTAGCGAGGATCAATATCGTAGGTTGCACTAAGAGGCAGTCTTTGGATACCGATTATATAGGAGTTCTAATGTTTTCACAACTTCTAGAAACTGTATTTATTTATTAGAAAAATAATATTTCTTTAACATTTTTGTTATATTTTGCTATAAGGAGAAATTTCAAAATTGTAAGCAGATTGGTTCTTAACAGAGCCCCTATAGGTTTTGATTACCTTAAGTTCTTTCGGCCTTTTGATTTTAAAAAGAAATCATTTATAGATAATAATCAAGTAATCGTTAAAGCAGATATTATTGACACCCATTAAATTCATTCAAACTAAATATTTATTTTATTTTAAGTACCTATGTAGATTGTAGACAAAGCCAGAAAAAGGGATTAGGTAGGGTATAATATATAAATAGAAAAAGGGTTTAAAGCCCGAACCATCACAAAGTGTAATAAAAAATCGATACGTATTTTATTGAAAAGCTGAAAAAGGTGAACTATAATACCACAGTCAGAATCACTAATAAAAAACACTAATGAAAGAGTATAGGTTTTTAAACCCTTTTGAATACGTGAATGAAGGCTGTGTTACCACCAGATATGTAGAGAAGGACCTATTTGTTACCTATACAATCAATGAAGCATCAGTGTCAAATGCAGCGATCCTATTGGTTCTTAACAAACACGAACGCAGCCTTACGAATATTATTGATCAATTTAAAAATATTAATTAGATTATTCATTCTTTAATTCACTTATGAATTATCGGACTTAATGTGTTTGTGAAGTCCTTAATTTTAAATATTCTTTTCAAATTAACTTCTCAGAAGATATTTCCTTCAAAATACAAATACTTCATTAACTGAAATATATTAGAATAGAATATTTCGAAATTCTATCATATATTATGTAGACTTCTTCGTCTTTCTTAAAAATTAATTTTTCGAAGAAGGGATATCTCACCTTGATGACACTTTTATTTTGCTAATCATAAAGTAAATACAGTAAAAAAAAACTCTAATTCGGTGTAAATTCTTCCATTCATTTTATTTATTGTGTTTAATATGAATATGATTTTTAGTAAGGATTATGAACTTTTTCTGTGACTTCGATAAACATTTTCTTTAATTTCCCTCTTTAAAAATAACTAGCCGCCCCTGTAGGCTTTCATCAATATGAAATTAAGACATGTCAGAGAGAGAGAATTGAGACAGAAAGCCGAACACAACTGCGATTAGATAATAAAGTAATCTTACGTGGACCTCAAGAAGGATGACCTTAACCACAACATTATAATACTAGTTTCACTATCTCCATGTGCACTGCGCGACAACACCAGAGAGACTGACAATAATCTAGCGCAACAAAGGCTAATATATTCTCTACACGTGGGTATTCTTGAAATAAAATAAAAGGAACTACCCGCGAATACTAATTTATAAACGGTATTCCTAACTGATATAAAAATATTTAATTTAAAAGAATAATTGAAAGATAGTGTAAAATAAATGTTGTACACTAACAATACCCAAGGCTAGCCTAACGAGAATAGATGAGGCTTGGAAGTCGATCAGACAAATTCTACCACAAGGGAGTGCTTTGTCTTCAACTCTACCGACTAAAAATTAGTTCAACTTTTCAGTCTTTATATTTAAAATAAAATAGATGATATTTAAATACTTAGTTAGCTAAACTGTCCAAACGTTTAAATGAATTACAAGGGTGAACACGGATTTTGACTACTAAATATTAAATTTTGAGTTCTTTTACCTTTCTAATAATATAGAGTTTACTTTTCTAGAAAATTCGTTTTCACAGAAAATTTCATAGCATGTATTTCGATGAGTAAAGTTTGGACACTATTTTGCGACTCACTATACGTTTTAAAGTATTACTAACTATTATTATACTATCAATATACAACAGACAAACGCATAGGTACTTCACTACATAGTATAAAACAAAGTCGCTTCCCCCTGTCTGTCTGTCCCTATGTATGTTTAGACATATCTAATTAGTATGGTTTAGTTTGGAATATTTCAGTGACAAAAACTGAAAATAGAATTTCAAGAGTCAATCTGAAGTTACAATTAACTGAATCGAGTCTGCACAAAGACTTGGACGGCAGCTACTTAATACTAGATGAGAAAAGTTCTTATAAGTAGTTCAAGTCATCAAGTGAATTGTTTATTTCTGAGACATCTTTATTATTCAATTAGTACTTATAAAGTACTAGTCGACCCACGCCACTTCATCCGCGGGGTACTCCACTCCTATGGATCGTAGCGTGGTGGAAATTCGACCATAATTAATTTATATTTTTTTAACAATAAACACCCACACACATATATACTTTATTGATTTAATTGATTTAATTGTTTTTTTATTGATTTAATGTACTTTTTTGCATAATTAAAAAAAATATTAGCATTCTGCACTTCTTCTTTATATAAACTATAGTCGACCTGCGCGACTTCGTCGGCGTGATACTTCGCTCCTATTGTTTTTAGCTTTGATGATATATAGCCAATAGCCTTCCTCGGTAAATGGGCTATCTAAAACTGAAAGAATTTTTCAAATCGGATTACTTGTTCCTGAAATATGTGCGTCCAAGCAAACAAACAAACTCTTCAGCTTTATAATTATAATAGTATAGCTAAAAGAGTGCTAACTCTTGATAACTTTGTATTCGCGGGTAGTACTTTTTATTTTATTTCAAGACTGTATATAACTTCTGTTCCGATAGACTTGATCCAGTCTTCAAAAGAAGCTCGCCCATTATGTCTGTTCTGTGGTGTGGTGACGTGATGTTGGGTCTCCATTACTAAGGTTTGAAGTAATTAACGAGTAAGAAAAGAAGTGTGTGAGTATGCATGGAAGTGAGTAAACGATTTAAATATACCTTTGAGAAGCGAGGGCGATGCGACTAGTTTTCTATAAAAACAACTAGTTATATTTTTAAAGACAAATCGCTTCGTGATAAAATAGCTCTTACAATCTTTAACGATCAATAAATTTATACGACTCATAAAATATACCATACATATATGTATATAGATATAATTGCGCCATTTTGGTTCTTATCCCAACTGCGATAAGATTGGAAATATTAAGATTTTGGGTAGCAATATAATTTGATTGTTTCAATTAAATTGGAGCAGTTAATGGCGGTTAAGAGGATTGTTTCATGTTAATGTCTCTATTGGTTATAACAGTCATATTTCTGCAATTAAGACGGACGAATAGATTCTGTGGATCTTGTCTGATATCATTTATTATCATTTTGGTTTCATTTGATTCCCTATCAATCTCTGTCACTTTAGTGTTATGTTAGCAAGACTTTTTAGCCTTTGATAGGCGGTTATTCCTCTGTCTTACATCTAATATTGAGGACCACCTCATTCGTTTTGATTACTTTAAACGTTGGCTGCTAAGCAGTGGATAGTGAGTGTTTAAAATTAAATTAAATCGTATATACGGGTTAGAATACTATTCCCCTCGGCCGCTAGGAGAGCATCTTGTAAGAGCCGAGTAATCCTTAAAAAAAAAAAAATTAAAAAAAATACCAGCACCCCCTTGGTGGTAGGAGATCTGTTCCCCGACTGGCTTGCGACCACCAGCATGCAAATCCGATCGCCAAGTGTCATAGACGCGTTCCGATGCCGCATGTGGGCCAGACGTACCTCCTCCCTCTCCCATCCCATTAATTCTGCAGACCTAGTGGACTCTAACTTCACCTCCCCTTCCCACTTTATCTTCGAAGATGCAACGCATCGACAGAGAGAGTATCTCGTGTTTTGCCGATGTCCATGGGCGATTATGGCCACATATCATCAGGTGGACAATCTGCTCATTTGCACCTTATCTACCATAAAAAAAAGATCTTAGTTAACCTCCACCCGGGTTACAAGGTACAATTTTTTTATGTCATGATCGATTTTGGCTCTGTGGATCAGGCGCGTTAGACGTGAGTTAATTAAGTAGTTTACAATGCGGTTAATAGCATAGAAAATATATAGGTCACTAATTCAGAAGAAAATTATTTTTTAGATAGTTTAGTATTAGAGGTATAAATCCAAATAACTTATATTACAATATATTAGATTTCGTCTACAATACAACCTGAATTCCCATCTCGATAGTTAAAGTATCTCTATCGACCTTCTGTTGACTGTTCCCCATCGCTGAAACCGGGTCAAGAACAAACTAAATCCTATTATGATGAGCCAATCTATTCCGATGATCCAAAGCTTAAAACTGACTTACTGAAATAATTAAAAACATGAAAGAAGTAGCCATTTTTTTGTAGCAACAGTGTTTTTTAGATGAAATTAGAACAGATCCCTAATTGAACCTTAATTATCATCTTGAAACTCAGAAATATTTATCTTAAGATATAATACCTAATGCTGCGTTTCCACCAGAGACGAGCGAGGATGTGTGTAGCTCTCTGGTGGAAACGCAGCAAAAGACAGACTTTATTGTTATTGGGATTTATTCTTAACCGGACTGTTGAATACAACAAATGTAACAAAGAAAATCAACAAGCCAAATAATTTCAATATCGGAGTAAAAGAAAATTTTCTTCATTTTTAGGTACCTCAGTACCCTTTTAGGATCACTTCGTTGTCCATCTATCTGTCCGTCTGTCCAGACCCTTTTTCTCAACATAGCGTGGAGGTATCATGTTAAAATTAATACCAAATACTGAAACCTACGGTTCCTTGCGGCTGGCAAAAAAACAATTTTCTAAGTCCACGCATTAAACATATATCACCGTTAATGTGGTCACTCACATAATAAATCTTCTAGCTTAACGTTTATCAAGGTTTTATTCTGTACAGAAGACGTGTAAATGTATAACATATTCGAATATTAGTGAAATCGCAAACATCCACGTTTTTGTCGTCGTATCGTGTGAAATGAATCTAAAGCTGTATCAGCGCGAATCGTAACAACGGCTGTTGGCGATATGATATATTGTTAAATGACAACTAGTAAAATATTTTAATTGACTCCAAACAAAGAATGAGGTTCTATATTTAACAATACATATTTTATTAATATATTTGTTTAACTAAAATAGCCGCTTAACTAAACTAAGCTTACATAAAAAGGTATTTATTAGACAGTTCCAAAAAAAAGTGTTATATAGAAAATAAAAAGTTATTATGAAAGGTGAAATGAATATACTAATAAAAGCTCGAAATCTATTCTCCTAGATTATTAAATAAACAAAACAAAATATTTTTGTTATAATAAGTAAATCTAATATAAAGTTCCTTTTTATCTTCTTTTACTGTAGCAATCTAATTAATGCATCTATACTATTATTATAAACAGGTAAAGTTTGTGAGATTGTAGGGGGGTAATCTCTTACGAACGATGAGAGATATATGATTCATAGTTGCGGGTAGAGTATGAATGAATGAGTGGGTGTGTGAACAGTTTGAATACACCTACTAAGCGAAACCGGGTCGGTTGGTAGTAATCTATAAAGAGATTAATGCTTTTTTTGTGATTTTCATCAAGTAACATATACTTAAGTGACTGATTATCAAATCTGAAATATTAACTCACGCATATACACAAGAAAATCTATTTTATTATAAATGTCTATATAATATACATATATATTAGAATATGAGCGCCATTATGCCCATTTGGGGTATAACGCACTTTAATATTCCATTTGAGCTATAATTCCTTTACAAATATTTATCGCACGCACCTACGCGCCTTTGAGAGAAAAGCGATCATAGCCTAAATATTACAGTGTTCTTATGAAAATATTTTTATTATAAACTTGCCGCCCTCGGATCGCTGAGGTATTCAAGCTATTAACTCATACATTCACTAATTTATTCATTGAATATCCGCAATAATATATATATACGAATTTGTACTATTTCCGTTGAATTTCTATTGTATAATGCGTAGTATGTCACTGATTTGCAATGGACACCAGTCTTCTGTCTCACTGACTTTTCTTTTATTAATTGTCCTGTTAATTACAGACAGAACAAAGTATAAATTATCCGATTTGTAGTTATGCATGTATATTGTATATACAGAGATGCGATCCATTTTTATTTATATATAGATAACTAGCTGACCTGGCAAACGTTGTTTTACCATATAAATTTGGGGTGGGCCACCCTTATAACTTAGGGGGATGAAAAATAGATAGTAGCTGATTCTCAGACCTACTGAATACGCATATAAAATTTCTTAAAAATCGGTCGAGCCGTTTCGGAGGAGTATGGTAACTAACATTGTGACACGAGAATTTTATATATAAGATTATGACCTTTGTATGAAATAACTATCTGTTGATTATGTTTGATTGGATAAAAATACCCCCTTTGTATTTTCTTCGTATCCTTCGTATCCTCCTTTTCCTCGTATTCCTGAGGTATAAAATAATTTCTTCCTGTAACCATATCAAGTGAAAAAGTTCAACGAACTTCAAGAAAATATTATCGTAATCCATATAAATAAATAAAATTTGAGTGTCTGTTTGTAATATTAAAAAACCGCTTTTGACTAAGTGCGATGAATGTGTACACGGTACATATACCAAAACAATATTTACAATTTTTGTCTGTCTGGTTGTTCCGGCTAATCTCTGAAATGGCTTTTGAGGGGACTTTCACCGGCGGATAGTAACATGTAACAAGGAGTAACTTATACTATTTAACATCTTATGTTATATTACTTGTATAAATTTAAGAAATAATGACTTATTTGAGGTTCGCATACGTTGACAGCGTGTCAGTGGCCGCCGCCTCTATCAAAATGATGACTTAAATAATATTACTGTATTGAATTGCTAAATACGAAACAAAACAAACTTTACTCGTGAGGGGATGGGTTAGCCGAGTAATCTAGCACCCTTCTGGTGGTAGGGTATCTGTTCCCCGACAGGCTTGCGACCACCAGCATGGGAATCCGACCGCCAAGTGTCATAGACATGTTCCGGTTGAGCGGTATGTGGGCCAAACGTACCCCCTCCCTCTCCCATCCCATTAATGCTGCGGATCCACTGGACTCTGGGCTCTTGTTCAGGGTCTGCTGAAACCGCAGCATTCTTTTCTTTACTGCCCCTCCCTACTATCTTCGAGGATGCAACGCTTCGACAAAACAAGAGTATCTTTTCTTTGCGATGGTGGCCACATACCATCAGTTGGACCATCTGCTCGTTTGCACCTTATCTACCATAAAAAAATTAAAATAAGTACTGATACGATATCCCATGTTTCTTTAGAATTTCAGTATTGTAATTGTGTGAGTGAGTTATTAACTATTCATAAGGGAGGAAGGATGCTCTGTAGTGATAAATGAGACGCGTTGGTCCCAAATAACCATCTTAATATATAGTTATAGTAAGCAACACCGTTATTTAACTTTGTATAACTCCCATATAGATATTAATATTTTAGATTATTTACTGGACATTGTCTGCTATTTAGTTTTGAGTAAGTAAGTCTGTGTACGGAATACTGTATTATTTACTCTATGTTGTTATTGAGGCGTTTCTGAAACCGGTATTCGCAAATTGTTTGGCACTTGACGAAAAGCCTGTGCAAATTCAATTGGGTTACCCGAACAATAATAAGAGGTAAAGTAAATACCGGTTTACTTAGTAAATAACAAGTTTCTTAAACTTGCTAGCAACACTATATAGTGTTTGATTTCCATTGGTTTATATTTAAAATACCCTCACTAAGGCTGCGTTATCACCATATATGTGCGATGATTTGTAGGGAGGGTTGTTAAGAACGAATAGAAAAAAACGCATAAACTTTTACTTTCACCGCTTGATTTCTCCTCGATGACGGAGGCTTAGCACCACGCCACCAAACAACACTACACTAGTCACATAATTTGTCGAACTAACTCAGTGCAATCGGAACGATAATTTTTTTTTGTCTACTCGAAATTAGATAAACTGAACAACCCGCAATTACTTACTAATCCTCGCACATCTCTGGTGGAAACGCTACCTAACTAACCAATTTATTATCTTCGGCTTCGCCCGGGTGCAATTTAACACGTGAACTTAGCCATAACCGCTATGTCCCTGGATTTTAAATCTGAAATATCTTCGAAAATATTCATTTTTATTTCATGCTGTGAAGCACCATATTGAGCTATATTAAATGCACAATGTATTTAAGGTACCTAATTGTACCTAGTTTAAAATCGCTTCGTAAATAAGCCATTATTTCTCGTAAAAAGTAAAGGATAAAAAATGGTTATTGTGAGTTATCCTTAAGAGATAGACATATAGCATCGAGGACTTTTTTGTAGTCCTTTATAAGGTGGACAATACTGTAGTAGATTATTTTGTTCTATCTCGTAGAATTCAGCCAGCGTTTGCAATGTAAGCTGAAAAAAATGTGTTAATTGACGACATCACATTAGAAACCTGTAAAATTATCAGTGTTTCTCTACTATATTATGTATTTATTATACATATAAATCTTCCTCTTAAAATATTCTCTCTAATAAAAAATCCGTTGCGTAGTTTTAAAGATTTAAGCATACATAGGGATATAAGGACAGAGAAAGCGACTTTGTTTTATACTATGTAGTGATGTTGTACAGAAATTGGACACTTTATTCGTACCCACGAATAAAGTGTCCAATATGTATGAAGATATTTAGATATCATCCATATTAATGTTCTTCCTAAACCGAAGCAACCAACTCGTAAAATAAGTTAAATATTTTGTCATTTATTTCATCTCATTTTATTTAATATTTTCCTCATACAAATAGAAAATAATATTTTCTTTGTAAGCCACAAAATCACAATAATGATATTGAAGTCAATATTTTTTATCTCGATGTTTTCTACACAATAGTATTTGGCATCTGGAATAATTGGAATTGATTAAAAATATTATTATAAATAGTCTGTTATTTTGTGTATTTGTTTGTTAGTATTTTTATAAATTAAACTCAGTTTCAGCTCACATATATGTTTATTCCATACATTATACAATGCTCTTCTATTGGTGCTCGATATTATTAATCATCAGCAATTTAAGGGGTCAGAGAAATGAAAAAAATTAGAATTTTCAGTATTTTTTTGCCATTAAATCATTTTATTTTATAAAATTACTAATTTGGTTTTATTAGTCATTACACAATATTTTGACTTGATGACACGAAAATTTGAAAAAACAAAATTATAATTTCAAAAGTTCCAACAGAAAGTCCTTGCGGAGTCGTAGCAATTTTTTTTCAAAAATTAACGAAATAGCAGCCTCATGAAATGTTTTTTTTAGATGTTCGTGAAAAAAAATAAAAGTTAATTATTTATAAAAATCGAAATTAAAAAAAATCCTTCGATCAGGCACAAGACTATCTATTTATAAAACTATTTTCTTTGTCCGATTGATTGTAGATGAATCTCCAAGGACTTATGATGGTCACCATGGCAAGGTTGGATTGGGTCAACACAAAGTTATACTTTTGAAATTGTAACTTTTTTTTTCAAATTTTCGTGACTTCAAGTCAAAACATTGTGTAATGATGCCTTTTTCTTTAAATTTTTATTTATTAATTTTATAAAATAAAATGATTTAATGGCAAAAAAAAATACTATAAATTTTCATTTTGTTATGTCTCTGGCTAACCCTAACCCCTTAAATTCATTATCACATTATTATCAATGGACATCTTTCTTTTTCCAAATTCATAATTTGAATACTCTTACAAAAATCATGTCCTAAAACGTCGCATTGATTATTTATGGCAGGAAATTTTTTGATTGGCGAAAAAAATCGTGCGAGTCCACGATCGTATGAGCAAATATGTGCTCACGTGCTTCGGACGCTGATTGTGTATCTAGTTGTTATCATTGATCGTAGATCACACACATTTCGTGCCTTCATAGAATCCTTAATGTGCCACTGACCCAACAAATAAATACATTATTGATTATATGGGATTTATAGTGTTAGATGGAGGTCAAAACATATCCTTTGATACCCAATAATATATAAGTTTATATTTGATGATCATGAGTTAAAGTTATGGTCCTTTTGGTATAGTAATTTAATTTAGATTCTACATACTTAGCTTTTTATGTTATTAAAAGTATTTGCTTCATTCACTTATGTCACTATTTCGTTGTCGACTCACTTACTTAACCATTAGCTCACAAATTTGAATTAGTCTTTCTGACTCACTTATTCAAAGTAATATCTCCGTTAAATTCTCATCTATCCTTCAGATTTTTTTTTCTGTAATTCAAATTTTTGAGTAATTATTTTTTTTTATATTTCTTGATATTTTCGATTTTGTTAATTTTTTCAATAATAATTATGGTATGGTATTTTTCGAGTGAGTTGATCTCACATAGAATGTTTAAAAATTTAAATATTTCGAGAATAATTTTTATAATTTTCATAGAATAAATTTTTGTTACTAAATCACATATTTTTATATAGAAAAAAAGGTAAGTTATAAGGTAACAATACAATTCTTAAAAAAGTAGTGATGGCCCAGTGGTTGAGACTTCAAGTCTTACTCGGGAGGTCCGAGTTCGATCCTGGGCACACAACTCTGACTCTGAGTTATGTGTGTTTTAAGCAATTAAATATCACTTGCTTTAACGGTGAAGGAAAACATCGTGAAGAAACCTGCACTCCTGAGAGTTCTCTAAAAGTTCTCAAAGGTGTGTGAAGTCTGCCAACCCGCACTGGGCCAGCGTGGTGGACTATGGCCTAATACCCTAATACCCTCATTTTGAGGAGGAGACCCGGCCCAGCAGTGGGCCATTGACGGGTCGTGATGACAATTCTTACTTAGGCTAATGAAAAATGTAAAAACATGTGATGTGACCAATAGGTACACCTCTCAGCATTATGTTACGGTGCGATACCACAACGCTGATTTTTAGAGGTGACCCCAGTGAAAAAATCTGCAAAGATTTAAAGTTCCTATATTCTGTATAGTTTGATTTGCATGATATAAAATAATAATAATTAATAAAACAAGAAATGCAAACATTTTCGTGGCAACTCAAGAAAGATATTAAAACAGAGCAACAAAACAATTTGTCTCTCCGTTAATTATTTCCGCAACAGCAACAAGTTCCAGCTTGAGACGTGAGGACTGAGGATCATTTGTCTTTTCCCGCTAAATTATATCCAACATTTTACAACTTATTTTGAGGAAGCTGCTCCTTTACATACTAGTGTCCTGCCTCGGCTTTGATCGGGCAGTAGAGCATATTTTGAATACATGTATAAAGTAAAAAGGTAAAGAATGTGAGGTTGTAGGAGGTAATCTCTGGATCTACTGAACCGATTTTGAAAATTCTTTTACTAATAGAAAGCCACGTAATTTGTGAGTATCATAAGCTATATATTAAACCGAAAAATGAAAAGACTTTTTGGTGGTAGTCGGATTTACAAAGTAAGTGGAAGAAAAAACGATCGAGCGAAAACGTTTCCTACGAACACTGCCTTAACGATGAGAGATATATTTTTCATAGTTGCAGGTAAAGTATTAAATGAGTAAGTGAGTGAGTTTGAATACACCTCATCGAAGTGAGAATGGCTGTTCTAGGATCTCTTAAAAGGAATTAAGCAGTCTGCAGCCGATATTATCAACAATTATCGTCATATGTTAATCAATTTACTCAAAACCTTAACAAATTATATACTTAAACCTTCCTTATGAATCACTCTCAGACAGACAAACTCGTCGTGAAACTTTATTTTACAATATGTAGAGACTAAAAATACGTACCTTCTCTTCTCGTCAAGTCAAAAAAGGTATAGTACTGTAAAAAATAATCCTTTAAATATTCATAGAAGTATGATCACATTACTGGAATCATAGAATTAGGTTTTATTTATTAATTACGTACTGTAATTATATATTTTTTATCATATATGTTCATATCATGATTCTCTGAAAAATTACTGTATATTGGCGATAACTGCATTAAAACGGTGCGTAGTTTAAAAGATCTAAGTGTACAGACAGCGGGAAGCGACTTTTTTTTATACCTGTTATGTAAAGACTAGTCGACCCGCGCGACTTCGTCCGCGTGTAGCTCCGCTCCTATTGGTCTTAGCGTGATTATATATAGTCTATAGCCTTCATCGATAAATGGCCTATCTAACACTGAAAGAATTATTCAAATCGAACCAAGTGTTCCTGAGATTAGCGCGTTCAAACAAAGTCTATACTCTTCTGCTTTATATATTAATATAAGATTATATTAATAAAATATTAATAATATAGTGTTATATAGAAGAAGGCTCTCTTTGTATAACAAGTAAAAAATACCCTCAAAAAGGAGATTTATAGAAGCGGGGTTAGCTTTCTTGTATGTAAACCACACATTGTTGATGTAGAATGCTCCACTTGCTTCTTACTATGTAGAGCATACGTTTAATCTTATTGAATTTGTTGAGTTTGAAATACTGAGCTTTAAGCTCCACAGCTTGTGTTCTTGTGTTTAACATATTGTTACAGCCCCGGAGATCTAGATTTATGTAAAAAAAATAATCTTATATTTATTTATGTATTTTGATATAGGTAATAATAATTGGCTAAAGAGAACTTAGTGCTTTTAAAAATAAAAAAAATAAATATATAAATAGTATCCAATTATATGTCTTCAAATGCTAGTCTAGCTCCAACCTCACTCAAACTCAAAAGATGCATGGATTTTAAAGGCGTCAGGCAGAAGAATACTATATAGACATAAACCCTACTAGTCTCAATCTCCTGTCAGATACCTTTATACCTAAGTATATAATTAAAGTAAAAAAATAAAAACCTGAATAACATATGTATAGAACAACTATTTAGTTGAACAATTTGTCATTTTCATCACCAGACACCAACAATCTGAGAAATTGAAAAATAAATAATTTGTAAATAGCTGTTTTTTATACGGGTCTTTCTAAAATCCGTTGCAGAAAATGATGTCCCGAAGCTAAAATATTTTCTTTACGCTGAGATATAAACAACATTTTAAAGCATTATAGACCATTCATTAAAAGACACATTATTCAATCACTTTTTGAACATCTAATGCCTTTAATATTGATTAAACACCAATTTTTTCATGCAATGCATCAAAAAAATTGTGATACTATTTTATATAACCATATGTATATTTTTATTTAAATACAGTATTATTATATTATTATTAATAGTAATTAAACAATTTCAACATTTCTACAAGACGTTTCATAACTAGTAAATACAATTTTATTGATCCACTTACGATTATTTCAAGTTTTGTGTTTTGTATTTGACAGCTATTATGAGTTGGCCACCTTTCAATGAAAATAGTTGGGTTAATATGTCTACTGCTTTATTGAAACTGTTCGTTGCGTTCGTATACTCCCCATACGAACCAGTTGTCCATTGGCTGTGATATGAGGCGCGTGGTTTTATTCTGTTTGTACTCTGTTACCGGCGTTTTTAAGTTACAACTTTACCGTTGATCTATTGGAATAATTCCCTTATGTGCATTGATTTTACTAAATATAATTTTGTTTAAATAATAAAAGTCATGAAGCCTTAAATTTACTACTCTGTTACTGCACAACTCTGTTACTACTATCTATTAACAGAGTTGAAGACAATGACAATGAAGGTAACAGGGATGTTATAAAAGTAATTATTTAACAGTTTGAAGCTTTCGTCGTCGTTAGTCTGTCTGTATCTTTTATAATAAAATTAAATAATTTGTTTTAGATAATTATATGACATCATTTTGGCTCTGTTTGTGTGTGTGAGTGTGAAGTTGCCAATCTGCACTGGATCAGTGTGGTGGACCTATGGCTTGGATGGCCTATTCCCGTCCTCACTTTGAGAAGGAGACCGGTTCAGAAGTGGGCCATTAATGGGTTGTGATGATGATGATTATAAAAAGGAAGTTGATATTGATTTAGCTTTTAATTTTGCTTTCATAGTAATATATCCGTTTACTAAGTTCATAATACTTAAAAAATTAACTTGAAATATTTTCGACTTCGTCTCCGTTCGTTAACTCGCGAAACTCCTGTTTGTAAAGAGTTAATTAAATGGTAACTGTGGTTTTGCTATAAAAAATCAAATTGTTACATGGCCAAGCAGCCAGCTGACGTATATTCCACCACGTTATGGTCAGCTGACTTTATTTTTCCTTCAAGATGCTAGGTAAACTATAATCCGACAAATTTTCAAACGGGAGGAAATGACAGAAAAAAAAATTTTTTCGACATGTTTGGGAGGTTGCCGCTGCTCGCCCCACCTACGGAATCGCAGCTGACGATCACGAGTAATCATAATATATATTCCTTATCCAGCATACGAATTTTGACTCGAGAGGAAATGATTAACCGAATTTGCATCTGGCTCCCGTACCAGTACCTCATCTATTATATAAAATTCTCGTGTCACAATGTTAGTTACCATACTCCTCCGAAACGGCTCGACCGATTTTTATGAAATTTTATATGCATATTCAGCAGGTCTAAGAATTCGCTACTATTTATTGTTCATCCCGATAATAAGGGTTGCCCACCCCAAATTTATATGGCAAACTGGACATGGAGAAATTTGAAACAGTTATTTTTTAACAGTCAAGGACTTACGCAATTTACGCATACAGACAGCGCCTTAGACTTGCGACTAAGGTATAGGTTTAAAAAGCTCTTTCATAATATATTAACTCTCACCTCCACCACTCGACCTCGCTAACGACAATAGATAATAAAGTAAACTTACGCGGACTAACTTCCAAGTACACTGCGCGAAAACACCAGAGAGACTGAGAATAATCTATCGCGCTAAAGGTATATATTGTCTTCACGTTGCTACACTTGACATAATATTACAAAAAAAAATGTCCGTTAGGAATTATAAAATACAACTAAGTTATACAAATCACGACAGAGTAAACAATTAATCTTATTCCAGCCCGAAATCTTGAGGTCAAGTTTTTTTAAACCAATAATTTATTATTCTACCTACAATTTTATTCAAAAAACATTTAAGTTAGAAACATTTACGGTAATGACCGAAGTTATTGTTAGAAACTTTTAAACTTGTGAAAAAGTCCGAGTTTTGGGTAACTGTTGAACTTTTTTTAATTGACTACTGGGAGGTTAATCTGTGATTGAATGTAAAGTTTCTGGCTCTAAATAGAAAAAAAAAAAACATTTTAAAATAAATTTGTTTGGTTTCCCTTACATTATGTTTTACCGTTGATAACTTTATGTTCGCGGGTAGTATATTTTATTTTATTGATCAAGACTGTATATAACATCTGTTACGATATTTGCCTGGTGACCATTATGGCTCTGCAGTGGTGTGGAGTCGTGATGCTGGTTGGTTACTCTGTTCCCGTTTTAAGTGCGGTATCCTATGTAGATAACACTGCTTGCGGTAGCTGCTGATCAATGCTTAGATCTTGCGGCTCAAGAGCATGTTCACAAAGCTTCGCACGAACTAGCTCGTTACTCGATACAATATTGTTTAGTACTTTATATTTTAAAACCAGTTTAAACCAAAGTTCTTATGGAATGAGCTGAATGTGTGAGTGAGTGAGTGAGTAAATTGTATGAATTAGCTGATGTATCAATGAACAAACCAATAAATGATTTATTGAATAATATTAATATTTAAAAAATAGACAAACATACTCTTTTCAATGACCTTTGTTCGAATAGACTTGAGCTAGTTGTCTAAAGCATGTCGCTAAATATTCTTTGATTATGTGCACGAAGTGTAGTATCGTGATGCTGGGACTCCATTATGAAGACTTTATTGATTGCTTTATGGATATTATTCGCTCGGTTTTCGTCTAAAGTGCATATTGTTATCATCTTTTACTTGTTCATCATCACAACCTATTAATGGCCCACTGCTGAGCCGTGTCTCCTCATTCTGATGAGGAGACACGGGGTAGGCCATAGTCTACTACGTTGGCCCAGTGTGGGTTGGCAGGCTTCACACACCTTTGAGAAATGTAGGGAACTCTCAGGAGTGCAGGTTTCCTCACGATGTTTTCCTTCCCCGTTAAAGCAAGTGATATTTAATTGCTTAAAACATTCATAACTCAGAAAAGTCAGAGGTGTGTGCCCAGGATCGAACCCGGAACTCCCAAGTGAGACACCGATGTCTTAACACCACTGGGCTATTACTGCTCTTTAAGTGTTACTGTACAGTAAAGCTTACATATAGATAAAAAATAAGAGATACTTTATGTTATTGATTTGTATAATTAATGCTAGACGTGCTAAAGTCTGTAAAAATCCAGAACATTAATATATAACTCAAGTAAAAGTTAATAAATTACAAAAAGAGTAATTTTTCATTACCCCAACTAAGTACATTTGGGTTCAACATGAAATAAAACCCTCGCCGAATTCTAAAAAACTGGAGTACACTTCGTATAGGATTCTCTATAGTTACATTTATAAAGAGTTGGTTGAAAGCAGTTTAATTAAAAAAGCCCAGCTCTGAATAAAATCTGTTTTTTACTTCAAATAAGGCCACTTGAGAATAAAGATCTAAAACTTCGTAATTACTGAGTTAAAAGAATAGATATCTTACATTAAAAGTAGGTAAAAAAGTATTCAGGCGGCCCTTAAAATTTATATTATTACTAGTCGACCCGCACGACTTCTTCCGCGTGATGCTCCGCTCCTATTGGTCTTAGCGTGATGATATATAGCCTATAGTCTTCTATATCTATATCTATACTAATATTATAAAGAGGAAAGATTTGTATTTTTGTATGTAACGAATAAACATAAAAACTACTGGACCGATTTCAAAAATTCTTTCACCATTAGAAAGCTACATTATCCCTAAGTAACATAGGCTATATTTATTACAAGAAAAAATTAGAGATCCCCAGAAATTCTCACTAAAACCAACACAAGGTGCAAAAAAATTAGCCATAAAATATCTTTCATCGCATGCGCTGCAAAAAGTATTGATGACAGAACAAAAAAATGTTCTACAATATTATACAACGTATCAATATCTACAAAAAACTCCGCGAGACCATATGACCAACTATTGAAGTTAAGTCACTCTAACTACTTTTTTACATTTTAAAAGTTGATAAAAATGCCTACGAGACCATATGACCAACTATTGAAGTTAAGTCACTATAACTACTTTTTTACATTTTAAAAGTTGATAAAAATGCCTGTCAAAATCAGACCATGTTTTCCATAACTTTGTATTAATTCTTATCCAAATAAATTATTTCGTAATGAAGACTGTTTCAATACCTGTAAATTACTTTTTGAATTATTGAAATCGGACATTCCAGTCAAAAGATATTACGAAATAAAAATATTAAGATAAATAAAAAATTATCCCAGACGGGCCGCCGGCGCGGTGTGAGTTTCTCGCAACGCAGCGAGTAACGCGGGAGCCAAAATGTAAAAAAAAAATTATCCACCCGTGCGAAGCCGGGACGGGCCCCTAGTATTAAGTAAAGATGATAGCAAAAATAGTTTGCTCCGACAAAAATACAGCGAGTAACGCGGGAGCCAAAATGTAAAAAAAAAATTATCCACCCGTGCGAAGCCGGGACGGGCCCCTAGTCTTCAATAAATAGGCTACCTAACACTGAAACTATCGATAGTCAAAGTTCTTACAAAATTCTATTTAAATACTGTTTAATCTTCAGATAAACTTTATTGCATACTCAAACTCAAACTCAAAATATTTTATTCAAATAGACTTTTTACAAAGTACTTTTGACACGTCAGAAATTGGTCAGTCAGTCAGTTTGTCTGAAGCTACCACCAGTTCGGAAAGCAGTTTCCTGATGAGAAGAACTGGCAAGAAACTCAACAGTTGCTCGCATCAAAATGCCATTGTTTACATCAGTCTGTTTTACAAAGGTATAATCATTCAGCTGAGCATCAACGTCATTTTGAATCCAAGCTTTGTCATCATTCAAATAATCTTGTACAGAGTAGTAAGCTTTATTTACTAAACACTTTTTTATTCGAGTTTTAAATTGCTGAAGTGGCAAGTCTAATATAGTCTGTGGAATCTTATTATAGATGCGAACACCAAGCCCCATGAAACTATTACTAACTTTGTGGAGACGATAGTACGGCGTTACAAGTTTATTTTTATTTATATGAAAATAACGTAATGTTCTGCCTAATGTATAAAATGTTACAATAAATGTATTGTGACGGCACTGTAAGAATACATATTTTATTAAAAACATCTCGAAGGGAATCTCTAGCTCTTAGATTGTAAGCGAGAGTTGAATTCTTTTAGAATTCATGTTGTTAGTTCTCGGTTCCGCTACGACCGCGTAATTTTGTCGCAACAAAGCATTTTTGCTATCATCTTTACTTAATATATAAAGCTAAAGTTTTGTTTGTTTGTTTGCTTGAACGCGCTAATCTCAGGAACTTCTAGTCCGATTTAAAAAAATCTATCTATAGATAGCCAATTTATTGAGGAAGGCTATAGGCTATATAACGCTAAGACCAATTGGAGTGGATGATTGCGGGCACGAAGTCACAAGGGTCAGCTAGTTTTATATTGGACGCTGATTAACATCTGGAGCTTGCAACCCAGGTACAGGGTTTCGGAGGCTCCTATTTATTTATAAAAAATAATAAAACTGTTCTCATAATTCTCAACATGAAAGCCTTAAACTACACTATTTTAGACAATATGAAGTCTTTGAAGCCTTATATAGTACACTTATATATAATAATCAGGTATTTTTGTTACAGATTTGTGATGAAAAACAATGTGTCTACACATAGCTTGGTCGAACCAGTTGGAGAGTTTCCTTTGGAAGATGGACACCAAAATCTGACCACAGAATGAAATACTCAGATTAAAATGGATTTTACCCTCGTGTCGCCCACTAATGTGAGTTATGTAAGTTTATTTACCCTATATATAATAATAATAATAATAATAATTCTTTATTTGTTTCCAAATTACACATATCTATTACATTTTTGAGACCTTCTATTAAGTATAAAAATACCTGTGCCAGGAGGCCTCGCTCTTCCATTTCATTGAGTTGTCTGCCTATGGAAACGTAATACTAAGACACTGTTTTAATCTTAAATTACTTGCTAACAATACAATGTGTGTGTGCGTGTGCGTGTGTGCGTGTGCGTGTGTGCGTGTGCGTGTGTGTGTGTGCGTGTGTGTGTGCAGCGTTTACTCTTGTGGTAGTAGCCTCTCTGTTTCGTCATAGTTTAGACCTTTTAGCCATGTACTTAAAACCTTTTTAACTTCAAATTTTTTTATAGGGTATATGTTTAATATCTTGTTGATTTTGTTATACAAGTAACACGATAACGTTAAATATTGATGGCTAGCAAAGTTAGTTTTAGTGCGAGGAATCTGTGCTACTGCATGTTTTCTTCTTTTGCTGAGTACTGTAGGATCATAGGGTGTATTATTGTGCTTTCTCAGTGTCACGTTGAGAATATATAACTGTCGAACAGTAAGAACTTCACATGTTGAGTACAGTGAAGCCGTGGGAAACGTTTTAGGTCTGTACGTCATTACTTTCAGGAGAAACCGTTGTGATCTCTCCAAGCTGATAAATTTTGACTTAGTAGCTCCACCCCACACTGAGATACTATAAGTAATCACGGACTCGGCTAAAGCATTATATATTTTAAATAATAAATCACGTGGTGCAACACTTCGTAGCGATTTAAATATCCAGGTGAGCTTTCGGATTCTATTTGCCAATGTTTCGAAGATATATCTCTATAAACTTTTACCTACACTGCTCGACGCCTATACCCACTAATTAATAATCTAACATAACATTTAACTAAGACTATAAATATATCGGAAGTGTAAATTAGGTTTAGGTTAGCCTTGTGTTAGCTTAATCTTAGGTTTAAACAGAGAACCTGGGCAGTGGAGGCGAGTGTTATAATTACATAAATGACGTGCTTAAGCCTACACCTTGGCCACAATTCCAAGGTAGTGGGTTCCTGTCAGAATAGTACGAGATCGTAACGTTTAGTTATCTCCTGACCGTAACTTTCATGATAGGTAATCCATTGTGCACATACGATGCTTATAAATGATTGTGTATTCTAGTTTCCGACAGGATAAAAGGATAAAAGTGACCTGATATAATGAAACTAAACCACACACACAGACTACTACTACTACTACTACTGCTTCAATAATGAAATCTAAAAGTATTATAAGGACAATTTTTTTTTAAATTGTGACAGGGTGTTATAAGTTTAACGTGTGTATCTGTATATCTGTGGCTGTGACCTCCCAAGATAATAAACCGAATCTGATGAAGTTTTATTTGTTTGAAAGGTAATTTAATCCAGATAGATTAAGCTATAACTAGTAAAGATCTGGTTAGTCGTTTGAAGACTATCAGCTCATTTCTAATTTGAGAGCTGCGTTATAATATTAATATATTGACAATTATAACAATCTTATAACCATGGTAACACACTGACATTGCTTACACTGAGTAGATACGAAACTATATTTCTCGAAACTTGGGTATAAAAATTTTTAAAAGTACGAAACAGTAAATATTTTAACAATCATAATTGTTTTTAAATTATTTATTTAGTCTGTATTGACTGCTGATTTTATATTTTGTTTTCAACAATACAAAAAATCGGCTTATACAAGTTAATATCAATTCTTCTAAATCGATGTCGTGTGGGTATCGATACTTGGTATGTATTAAATTATTTATGTAGTTTCGGTAAATTTACAACACATATTTTCACTTTTGATTAAATATTTCACTTCTATATAACTAAACATTATAATTGATAAATTTATGACTTAATCTGATCTGAAATTAAAAGAAAAATACAAGTTTTTGTACCAACTGTCCTGCAATTTATCATAAGATTAGCTCAAGGGTATCATAATTTACTATTATCATGGTCTTCTAGACGAGTATGTAAATTTTATATAGAAGTAGATGAAAAATGGTTTCCAGACGTTGAAGGACAACTTTCACATGAATATCATGAGTTAAATAGCAGTAAAAAGGATAACATTTTTTTAAAAAACAAAGCATCGCTTAAGGAATAATATTTTCGTGCTAATATTCATTTAATAAGTGAGGGGACAGATAAGAATACTATTCCGCTCTGCCGCTGGGAGAGCTTCTCGTAAAAGCCGAGTAACCCAGTACCCACTTGGTGGACCACCTGCGTGCGAAACCGACCGACAAGTGTCATAGACGAGTTCCGGTCGAGCCGCATGTGGGCCAGATTTGACCGCAGCATCTTTTTCTTCACCTCCCCACTATACCTTCGAGGATGCAACGCGTCGACAAAACAAGAGGGTATCTCTAGTTTTGCCGATGTCCATGGGCGCTGGTGGCCACTAACCATCAAGTGGACCATCTGCTCGTTTGCACCTTATCTACTAGGATTGTAAACATAAGCTTTACATAAAGAGGTGTTTAATTATATCGAAACACGCATTACTAATATCGAGAGTAAAACTCCCAAAATACTACGTATGATGATAATTTGACCCGCACACAAGAATTGCAATTTGATAGTGTTTCCCACTGACCTGGAATCATGGTATTTAGTGAGACAAGATCTTATAGCATATGTAATCTCTTTTTAAATAATATAACGTATGACTATATATACTTTATGTTAATAGAGCCTCATTTTAACACGAACTACATAAAAGCAGTTCTCGTTTCATATTTTAATAAAGTCTAATTGCTACGTACGTATGTTGCTCAACATTTGAATACAATATTTTGTCTGTACATATTCTTGGTTTATAACTTCGCGAGGAAAATGTACGGCTACAATTAAATCGCTCCAGTTACTCGTATGTTGTAATTTTAAAGGAAAATGGGACATGCCACTAGCTTTTCTCATAATATTAAAATACTAAATAACTAACAAAATGTATTTAACAAATGGCGAAAATACTAAATTTTGTAAAAAACTTTATTTTTACAAAATTTAGTATTTTCAGAAACGAAAAAAAAATCCCTTCTTAATCGTTAGGCCTACTTCTGAAATATTCGAATTATATTTTACGGATAATCAATACATTCATATTACACTAGAGAAACAATGCAAAGTCGGGGTTAGTCGTTTGTATAACATACAAAGATTTCTTTTTTTAGTTAACTATATTATGTACATATATTTCACCTTAGTTTACTCATAGTTCGAAATTTTACGAAGGCATATGATATGCTACCTACTATATAATTTTCTACTCAATAATTAATTTTGAAAAAAAAAACAAAAAAATATTTATTGGAAAATTATTTCAAATATTCATTTAAAAATTATGCTTTACAATTATTTCACATTAGGTAAAGTTAAGATTAAAGCACTTTTATTTGGATTTCCTCTCTGGAAGGAATCTATGGATTTTTTTCAAGGACAATAAATAGGAAAATTTTAAAAAGAAATTCATTATTTTAAATGAGAACCCCTTTGTTCCCATTTTTTATTCTTTTATAGTAAAATCAAAAAAAATAAGGTAAATATTAATTTTTTTAGCTCTTTTATGAGAAGAGTCTACACGTCACTAATGATGAAACTTTTTGATTGTAATAATTTTGTAACTCTATGATCCTCCTGATTCACAATTATTTGACGGTTTCGCTTCGATGAATTGTAATCTAACAATATAAATAATTTTACTGTAACATATACATACAGCATCTAGACATTTTTCTTAACAAGACCGAAGGAACTTAGGAAGAAAGTTCAAAGTTCGTATAAAGCAAAGTTTGCCCATCCGTCAATACGGGCTCTAATAAAACACGTTACGAAAAATATCTTCGCCCTAAATGGAAAGAAGAGTTATATAGTTATATATTCAATATATACCTAACTAACAATCCGCCCCGATTATGCGCAGTTTTTTTACTATAATATGCATGTATTTTACATACAAACCTTCCTCCTGAATCACTTTGTCTATTAAACCGCAATAAAAATTCGTAGCGTAGTTTAACAGATCTAAACATACAGACAGCAGGAATCGACTTTGTTTTAATATAAACTAAATAAGGAAAAAATAATAATGTTTAGCATTAGTGAGTTTAACCCTAAAAGAGATTTTTTCTACCAAATTAATTCATCATCATCATCATCACCACTCATTAATGGCCCACTGCTGAGCCGGGTCTCCTCCTCATTCTGAGGATTAGGCCATAGTTCACCACGTTGGTCCAGCCCACGTTGGTGGGTAGACAGACATCACACACGTTTGAGAACATGGAAAACTCTCAGGAGTGCAGGTTTCCTCCCAATGTTTTCGATAATTTGATAAAAAAAGTCGTTTAATGCTCTTCTAGATATTATTTCTTTTACTTTAAAAAAAAATTAAATTTTATATCCTTAAATATTTAAAATATAATTTTAGTAAGCGGAACATCATCTCGTAACCAGCACCTACTTAGTTGTAGGCGATCTGTTCCCCCGACTGGCTTGCGACCCTGGGGGTGGGGGACCATGCGAATCCGACCGCCAAGTGTATTTAACAATGTGGGCCAGACTTAACAACAAACACCCTCTTGTTTTGCGGTTATTTAAAAATATTCAGGCGTATAGGAAACATGTTACACTGAACTCCTTCATCTATATAAAAAGTTGCTTATGTGTTAATCCAGGATTTCTCATAACAAACTAAGTGCTCAAAAAAGGAAAAGAAAACTTCCAAGATCTATATCTATCTAATATCTCTAAAAGATAGTAAACTTTCCTGGTACATATATTATACAAATATACTCTTTACTACTACGGAGGTAAATCACCGACTAAGCCAAGTAAAACAAACCTAAGCTTTAGTAAGAGCTTACTCCCAACAGAAGCTCTAACTTAGAACTTTATTTTGATTTATACTATTTCGCTCTTATACTTATTGTTATTGTTTGTAAACTTACTTTCAAATCGAATTTCCATAATTTTCTTTTTTTAAGTCGGTTACCAGAGAGAGAAAATAAATTAATTTCGAGAGCAACAAATGCAATTTAATGTTCTGCTTTAGGCTGCGATTCCACCAGAGATGTGTGAGAAAGTGTAGCAATAGAATCGCTTTATTTGATGTACTCTGACACATGTGAGTTGAATTTAACTTTTTCTCCATTCCACCAAAGACGTGCTAAGCTGTGCGAGGGATGGACCTCGAGTCCATCTATAAAGATTAGAGGACCTTGCTCGCATCTATAAAGAGCATCATCGCACTGCTTAGCTCCCTCGGTCATGTCTGGTGGAAATGCAGCCTTAGCGAGTAATTTTTTTTTCTACTACCTGAATTTCCGATCCTCATCCAGATTGTAAGGTCTTTCTGTATCTAGGCTCAATGAGAAACATTGTGGTATAATGTCGAGTGACTTTATAAAAAACTTAACAGAGTACGAAATGAAATTTCATGTAATATTTCGTATTAACCTTCGCGTTATTTGCAATATATTACGCAACGCAATTTGGAATTTATTTTTATGAAAACTTACACGAACATTTTAGGGCATATTTTTATCTGTACGTACTATTTTAGAACGAGGACTAGTATAGTTACCGGCACGTATAGGTTTGACCTTGAAGGTACAGAAGTCACTATTAGTGCCTTTTCACGTTAGAGACGTTTTAGTTCCCGTGCGGCCGCAATTTGTCATTATAATAAACATCACGGATGGAACTGCCTATACAAGCATGTAGCACGCTCACAATGCGCAACTTTCCCCCACTATTTTTGCTCAGACCTAAAGTTAGCTGACAGCTACTAGTATAAAGTTCTACTTTAAAATAAAGTCTGTCAAACAAAATTACTGAACTAAGTACATTTGTAAACCACTATACACGCCTTCTACATCGCTAATGGCGATTTTGATTTTATTGTCAATGAAATATAAACTCTAAAACTGTAGAAATAGAGTTCAATTGGCTAAATTTCTATGCGCAAATCTAAGTTTCATACATATTCAACAAGCTTCATTAACAGACTGCAACGGCTTTTGTTGTAAATACAAAGTTTAGGGAAAAACTTTACAATGTTATGCTAGTAACACTGTTGACAGTATTTGTATTACTTTATATAGTCTAGTCAACAAGTTCAAAAACGTGAAAAATAGAGATAAAGGTCCTAAAAATATGAGCGATGGCTCATTCGATTCGGAATCACTTCTAGAAAAATGTTTTTGAAGGATTTTGGTGCAGGTAAAAAATTGCAATTGTTATTAACAAAATAAGATGAAAAAAAATGATATTTCGTTTTTTGTTAATAACTCGAAAAATATTAACATTTAAGCAATTTTGAAAAAAGCTCGTTAAAGAGGAGGCGGAATGGCGGCGGAGGAGGAATCTTAATTGGAAAAAAAATTGTTATTTAACAATTGAATAACTTTTTGAAAAATGGTGATTAAACTTTTTTTTCTTTAAGGCTCGATTCTTTCAAGTGTTAAGAAGATACTAGAATTTTTTCAAATTTTTAAAATCATATTTTCACTCTCTTTAGCGGCGCGCGCGCGTGCCGTAACAGCCGCGCGGAGCCCTATTTTTACATCAAATTAAAATTATAAATAATGGAGTTCCGGGAGTTAGGACTTTTTTATTGGAAATTTCCTCCTCTTTAACTTGTTGACTAGACTAATATTTAAAATAACCTCATTGACTCGGATATTTTAAGTCTGTTCTGATAGATTACTGGTAGATTGATAAGTAGTAGATAACAGGATTTTTTAAATTTAATATTTTCTTTAGAAATTATCGAAAATGTCAATAAGTGTTTGTGTAAAATAAAATACATCTATAGACCAGCGCCTGGGTCAAAATCCCTAGGCACATGTTATTATTGACATTTTAGTTTATCCTCTTCTGTGCTGGCCCATTTTTTTCGCGGAAGCATCAATAGTTTATTTTTCTTAAATTGTGTATTAAGAGTATGGCTGTTATACTGCGCCGCAACACTCAAACGACAATATTAACATGTAATATAGATGGAGATAGCCGTGCCTGGGGCTTGAGACCCAGTAGAAGGCGTCTTTTATAACTGTAAACTCTAGCGCTCGACCTCACTACCAAATAATAAAGTACATTACTCACGCGCTCCTCGATAATGGAGGCTTAGCATTATGCAACCAAACAACACTAGACTAGTCTCACTACTATATATAAGTACTGCACGATATCACTTGATAGACTAAGTCGATCCAAAACACCGTTTTGCTTCATACAACCATTGTAATGTATTCTCTAGTTATAGATAGTTCAATAATTTGACAAATAATAGACGTGCGTCGTAGTAGATTGAATTATCTATACTATTGCTAAAATAAGGCTCACCTAAGATAAATATTTGTAGATATATACTGATGCTGATATTTATTTTAATTCCTAGGTGGCGCTACTAAACGACACGACAGTGGAATATGAAGATGCAGAGGATCCTGATGCAGTCACACTGCTCTCTATTTTACTTGTTGGTAAGTTTACATTTTGATTCACGACATTATGGTCACTGTTAGAAAAACAAAAGACATATTTCCAATAGATTATATCTTAAATTAAGGGATCATCCCCTAATCCATCCCTAATGAGTACCGTAAGCGAGCATGGTTTACTTAAGGAAGTATATAATTAAAGGTTAACGAAAATCTTTCTATATTCTATTTAACTTGGTTTGAGAAAAAAATCAAAGTCTAAAAGAGATAACATGTTTCTCATATGAAATTTATTATTTAAAAAAAAAACTTAATATTTGTTTTTTTTTAATCTCACGGCTCTCACGCGACTGACAATATCAAATTTTATTCGTATGTATTGTAAATGTAAATATTCAAATAGTTATATCAGAAATACATATAAAGCTTAACAATCTTGTTATTAATCATCACCCATTAATGGTCCACTCCATCCAGAGCCGGGGCTCCTCCTCAGAAAGAGGAGGGGGATATGCCATAGTCCACCACGCTGGCCCAGAGCGGGTTGGCATGTGTGAAGTCCACACACCTTTGGAACTTTTAGGGAACTCTCAGGAGTGCAGGTTTCCTCACGATGTTTTCCTTCACCGTTAAAGCAAGTGATATTTAATTGCTTAAAACACACCTAGTCGAAGCGAGTGTAGTAAGCCTACACCTTAGTCACAGGTCCTAGGCACTGCTTGGGTTCCTCTCGTAATTGTAAGAGGTCATATTTGATTATTTACCGATTCAGTAGCAGTATCTACGGTTACAGAACCGGTTTTTCAACATGCTCTCTCTTCTCTTCCTTCCCTTCTCATCATTTTTCTTCAACAAATATAACTTTTTGTTGCTTCTACAATTCTGTACAACGTGCATTAAAAATAATTATATATTTGCTTTGGTGTGCAATAAATGTTCATTCAATCATTTATTCATATAAAAAATATAACCTTATGATTAAGCACAGCAACATCGCAATTGGAGGCAAGGTCAACATTTTACTGTGACGGCACAACGCTGTTTTTCAGCATATTCCGTTAAATTGAAATTAAATAAAAAAATCTGTTGCCTTACAGAAGCAATGTTATTTTTAAATTGTGTACATACACAAATAAAAGCGTGTGATTTATTAAATGTGAGGCAATTGCCTTACTTCTTCGCATACTTTTATAGACATCAGGCTGCCATTGATTTCTTTGTTTACATTTTGTCTTAGGTCAATGAAATAAATTCAAAAATATCTTTTATCTTATAAAATAATGATTTTTTTCGGTTGCAGGTATATTCCTCTCTCTCCTAATATTCGTGAGTGCAGCGGGTAATATCCTGGTCTGCATAGCAATATACACGGATAGAGGGTTACGGAGGATTGGGAACCTGTTCCTGGCGTCGTTGGCCATTGCTGACATGCTGGTTGCTGCCGCTGTCATGACGTTTGCTGGTGTCAACGATTTATTAGGGTACGAATAAATTAAATTATTAGACCGGGTTCAGACATATGTAAAGTGTAACATAATGTAACATGATCTATAATACCTGTAACGGGATAGATTTGAGCTAGTCTCTCAAGTGATTTCACACAGTAAATATTAAAGTAGTGAAATTATTAAAAATTTAGTATCGAGTTCTCTCATAGGAGTTACGTGAGTTCCTGAGAGAATATATTTCTTAATCTCAAAGCTTTAGCACTGCTCGACATCTTAGGCTACCTTTTCACCGGAGATGAGTGGTAAAGAGTAGCGAGGGATGTGTTTATTGGGAACCAATAAAATCGCTTCATTAAACACACTGAGCGAGACTAAGTAAATGAAGCCATTCTATTGGTTCTTAACACACATTCCTCGCTTCACATATTCGCCCATCTTTTATCTAAACGCAGCATTAATTGCATATTGTCATTAGAGTGTCACTGCATAGGAAAGCGAGTATTATACTTGAAAAGTGTGAACTTTGAACAAGATGAAAGTAGTTCCGTTATATTTCACGTGACATTACATTTACACAAGTCTCAACTCGGCTTTAATTCTGCAATATCATTGCGTTAATGTAATGAAGTATAAATATTATTACGATGTTAATAACATTATTACATTTATACACGATATTGGTAATATGATAATGTTTGTATAACATTATGGTTTAATTTCAATATTAACTTGATGATTACGTAATGATAGCAAATAGCAGAATGGATGCCAAAACCCATCATATAGTATTGTACGAAATTTTATGTTTAAACTAGCTTTTACCCGCAACTTCGTTTGCCTATCATAGATGGTCTGAAGACATATTTAATAATTTTATGAGGTACTCATACTAACTTTGCAGCCCCCTTTTACCCTCTTAAGGGATGATTTTTGAAAAAATATTTTACACTCCCCTACGTTATAAAAGGAACCACTGTTCAAAATTTCAAGTTTCTAACCCTTATAGTTTAGGCCCTGCGTTGATATGTCAGTCAGTCAGCTTCTCCTTTTATATATGTCGGATGCTATTAAAAGGGATAGATGACCTATAAACACAAATATAAGCTACGGGCGCAACACGGTCAGGATATAACTAAACATTACTATAACGTATTATTCTGACAAGAATTATTATGACAGGAACCTAAGCAGTGCCTTGGACTTGTGACCAAGGTGTAGGCTTAAGGGCCTTTAAGTAATTACAACACTCGCCTCCACTACCCAGGTTCTCTATTTAAACCTAAGGTTAAACTCGTATAAACCTAACCTAACACAAGGCTAACCTAACCTAAGGCTAACTTATACTTCCGACATATATATATATATATAGATAATTATTTTAAGGCGTTTTTATAATACAGAAGTCCAGTTTAATGTTCACTCTCTGAAAGAAAACCTTCAGAGTTTGAAAAGCAAGGTTTATTGGTTTCCTAGGCTGCATTTTCACCAGAGATTAATGAAGCTATTCTACGAGTATTAGTTCTTAACAAACACATCCATCTTAGTATAAAAGTAACATATGCTATTTTTTATCTTGTAAAAACTGAAACGTTTTCAGTACAAGATTTCCTAGTAGACGAATAAAAACTAAATTGTACAGATAGCAATATTACTAAAAAAAACTAAAAGCAGTAAAAGGTATATATAATGCAATAGAAATACGCAGTTAGTTCCGCGCTACAAACTCAGGTGAGCCGCTGCCTCTGTAGTGTACAAGTTTAAAATAGGCCGTAGAATCAATACTGGATTGTATTAGCTCTAGCTTATATGATATTTCTTTTAATTTACTTTTTAATTATACGGGGGGACGGGTTATAATACAATTCCCTTCTGCCGTCCGGGGAGCATCGCGTAAGAGCCGAGTAACCCAGCACTCCTTGGTGGTAGGGGATTTGTTCCCCGATTGGTTTGCGACCAGCATGTGAATCCGACCGTCAAGTGTCATTATCGTAGTGGACCCTGGGCTCTTGCTCAGGGTACGCTGAAACCGCAGCATTTTTTTTTCAATCCCCCTCCCCACTCTATCTTAAATCATCATCCATTCCATAGGCGATGGTGGCCACCTACCATCAGGTGGATCATCTGCCCGTTTGCAATGTTAAATCAATTTACTAAAGAATATTTTTTTTTAAATCGACCAAGTGCAAGCATGGAGCTCGTGCACTGAGGATTCCGTAGAATTTGAATTAAGGAACTAACTTTGCCGTTGGAAAACTATTGTCTCTTAACATAGGTCGCAGTCGGTTTTTTTTCACTCTTCACCCTAACTCAACTTTTAAAGATCTTTTTTTTGTGCAGCTTATATTTTTCAAATACCATCATCAAACAGTACATGGAGGGTTATGCAGATTCTACGGGGCGAATGGTCATTTAAAAAAATATTTATTTTAAAAATGTTTTGGGGTAAGAAAGATTTTAAGAGAGGGGGTTGGAAGCATTTGTTCGTCTTTTTTTTAGCGACAAATTAGTGTTTTGTTTATGGATTTAAAACTCGTATGGGCTACTTTTTATCCTAGAAAATTATGAAAACTGTCAAGAATGAGAGAGATATGAAACCTATTACTGTACAGCAATACGTATACACATGCAATTCAGACTGGGGCTAGCAGGGACTGGGGCTTAAAACTCAGGAGCAGGTTTCATAGTATATTAACTCTCACCTCCACCACCAGACCTCGAAACTAACGTGGTCCTCAAGAAGGGTGACCTTAAAAACGACACTAACTTCCATGTACACTGCGCGAAAACACCGAGAGACTTAGACTAATCTATCGCACTAAAGTTGTATATTGTCTTCACGTAGGTATAATTCAAAATGACCTACCCGCTAATACTACTTTATAAACAGTGTTGCTAACAAAACTTTTAAGAAGACACATTCTTTTTATGTTTTTTTGTTAAAACTCATGACATAAAAATTGCATCCATGAATAATTATGAAACAATCAAAGTTATTAATGAAATGTAAACACTCACTAATTTGCTACTGTAAATATTAATTTACTCATGAGAGTAAATGAGTTTATAACTCTCTGAAGTCGACCACATTTTAATAATTTTATTAACTACCAGCTCCGCCCCGCGGTTTCACCCGCTGTATTTTGAATTTATTTCATACTATATCATTATACATTATAGTCTATGAGTTATTCTGAAAGAGTAACAAACATACATCTACATTAGTAGGACTTGTACAGAGTTACTGGGCTAAAACGTTTTTAAACGTCAATAACTTTTTCTCTAATATCAGATTTAAATAAAACAGAATAAACCTGCAGCAAGACAACAGCCACACAAAAAAATTAAATTAGAATTTTTTTGATGTAGAGATTCCATATATAATATTTTTATTATCCATATAGATTTTTAGATATTTAAAATATTTACGGTACCCTAAAAACTCCATAAGATGGCGTTATATTGTGTTTATTTAATGTTGGCATACTGGTACTGAAAAATCTACAAGATGCTGCTATGAGATTTTAGCAATCTATTACCTGAAAACTAGGAGATGTTGTTACATTGCTGCTATTTCACGGAAGCAAAGCAATGGTTCACAATTCTACGAGATGGCTTTACTTTATTTTCGTCAAATTGATTGACTGATTGATTGATAAATGTTAGTGTATTTGTTGCTTGGATATTAACATACTTATACTTAAAACTCGATGGCGTTTATTGTTTCAAAATACTTCTGATATTTTCTATTATCATCTTACTCATATTATAAATGTGTAAGTTTGGATGTTTAGATGTTTGTTACTCAATCACACAAAAACGGCTGAATGGATTTCGATGAAACTTGGCACACATACACTTTACAACTTGATCTTTTTATACCTGAAAAATTCATAGTTCCTGTGGGATAATATAATTAATAATAGAAATAAAGTAAATTATCATCATCACGACCCTTCAATGGCCCACTGCTGAGCCGGGTCTCTTCCTCAGAATGAAGAGGGTATTAGGCCATAGTCCACCACGCGGGCCCAGTGCGGGTTGGCAGACTTCACGCACCTTTGAGAACTTTTAGGGTACTCTCAGGTGTGCAGGTTTCCTCACGATGTTTTCCTTCACCATTAAATCAAGTGATATTTAATTGCTAAAAACACACATAGCTCAGAGTCAGAGGTGTGTGCCTGTGTGGGGGATCGAACTCGGACCTATCGAGTAAGACTTGAAGTCTCAACCACTGGGCCATCACTGCTTATATTATAAATATATGTATTATCCACTATCTCTTTTTTTCCAGGTACTGGGTATTTGGTGAGCAGTTCTGCGATACCTGGGTGGCGTGCGACGTGATGTGTTCCACCGCCTCCATACTCAACCTCTGCGCCATATCACTAGACAGATATATACATATTAAGGACCCTTTGAGGTATAGTAATAATATTTATACTACTAACCAAAACTTCTTTGCATTTTTAATGTAGATTGAATGAGTGTTGTAATTAATTTAAGAAATTCTAACCTAACTAAAGCAGTGCCTTGGTTACAAGTCCAAGGCACTGATGAGATTCCTGTCGTAATTGTAACAGATTATAATGTTTAGTTATTTATCGGTTCAGTAGCAGTATCTACGTTGCGTTTACCCAATAGTCCATTCAATTCTCTTCCTTTTAATTTATTTTGATTTTAAGAAAAATACATGTATAAATGTAACGTATGCTATCATTCTTTTTATCAATATATTTAGACATACATATTTAAACAGCATTTTCTTTTTTATCTAAAAAGGGATTTTCTGTAAGAACTTTGCCATCGTTAATAAAATAGAATCAAAAACAATTATTACTCCGTTTCCACCTCTTGTAAACCTGGTTTAAACCATTTTATTGTACGTACATGTACATATTATAAGGATAGATCTATGTTTGTGTATTAGCGCTCGAATCCACAATAATTGGAGCAGAAGAGATGAAAATATATAACATACATCAGCTAAGCTTCTTGTTGAAAGTACAGTATATATATTAAGTATAACCCTAGAAAGCTAACGTTAGTTATAATGACGAGCATCTCTCTCGTTTTAATTGTTTTACTTACAGCATTGAGGTTTCGAGCCAACATAGTGGTCTAACTTAATTGATAAATTAACATGTTTTTGAGATATCTACCAAATATTCGTTATTTTGATGAATATGTAACTTTTATGTTGAAACGTTGTGACTGATTTTAAATGTTGTATTGTAAGGTCAAGTACCTTAATGTTCCTAAAAACGTGATCTGTCTTTGTTCTGCGAATTATTACTAAAAACTAAATTAATTAATTTTTTATTAATAATTTTATAAAAAAAGAAAGCCTTTTATTTCTTCTTATTTTCTCTTAATAAATGTATTTTAAAATTGTTAATAAACTTTTATGAAATATTGTGTACATATCGGGTAGGTCAACATCTATTTTTTATACCCCTAAGTGATAAGGGTGGCCCAAGCCAAATTTTTTAAATTTATAATATGCCAAAACAACGTTTGCCGTGTCAGCTAGTATACGGGGCATTTCACGTCAAGCGGACAACCAAAAAAAGTGAGGTCGTGAATTTTGTTTATACCCTGGTCAGTTATACTTCTAATAGACGTGCATATGTTCACACAATTTTTTTTTCGTATGTTGCTTTATTGCTTTGATTCAAGGTTAAAATATTAAAAAAAAGGGTTGAAGTTACTCAAACATCCATTTAAAATGTTCACTTCCGGTTTACTATAAGTAAAAAAATCAAATTTAGATATCGACAAAAAAATTAAAAACTTCAACTTTTTAACCATAAGAAACAATACTTTATAGTTTTTTTTACTAATTAATTGATACAGATAATAAGAATCTAAAAATTCATGACAGCATTCTTAGAAAATTTTTAAAAGCCCACTCAGCAATAAACCAAAGCAGCGAAATAAAATTGTGTGAACACATGCATGTCTACTGGAAGTATAACTGACCAAAAAAAATGAGGTCGTGAATTTTATTTATATAAAATTCACGACCTCACTTTTTTTTTGGTTGTCCGCTTGACGTGAAATGCTCTATATCTATAATATACTAGAGGGCTGCCCACGCTTCGCTCCAGGTATTTAAAGCAATATCATAATTGATGTCCTTAAATTGTCACTCCGTAATTGTGTAGTTTTTCATTATTTGAAAAATTAGAGAGATTAAGAAAAAGTTATAAAAAGAAAAATAATAAAAACAAAATTAAAGAAAAGTGACAGATAATAAAAGAACTAAAATTAAATGGGTAAAGGAGAAAGAGAAAGAGAAAAAGACAGAAATTATCGAAAGAAATAAAAGAAGCTAATCATTCTGAACAGATAAAAATAAAAATTAAAGTGAGAAAAAAGAGAGAGGATGAGAGACAATGATAGTATTATAAGAGAAAGAGAGACGGAAATACTATAGACTTCTCTCAGTGAAAGAATTTATAAATCGGAATAGAAACAACAAAATGGCCATATTCTATTAATTAAATAATGTATATGGCAACACTAAATCACCTTTGTCACTCACGAATAGTGTAGTTTTCTAACAGTGAAAGAATTTTTAATATCGGAATAGAAACAAAAAAATGGCCATATTCTATTATTTAAAAAATGTATATGGCAACATTAAATCACTTTTGTCACTCGCGAATAGTGTAGTTTTCTAACAGTGAAAATTTTTTTTAAATCGGATTGTTAGTTCCTGAGAAATTCTTCAATTTACAAAATGACCACCTTATGGCACTTAAATGGCCATATCTTTTTAATTAGAGTATTTATGGCAACACCACATAGCCTATGTTACCCGGAAAGGATGTAGCTTCCTATCGGTGAAAGAATTTTCAAAATCGGTTCAGTACTTTTCGAGCCTATTCGCAACAAACAAACAAACAAACATACAAACAATCAAATCTTTCCTCTTTATATAATAGTATAGATATAGATAAAACAAAATAAAGTAAAAATATCAAAAGCACAAATTAAGTTGATGGTAATAAAAGTCGAATAGTTAGCTATTAGTTGTTTTTCAGAACGAACACGAGCTATCTAGGGTTAATCTTCACATGGTAAAATACAAAGTCACTTCTCACTGTCTCTACGCTTTGATCTTAAAAACTCCACAACGGATTTCAATACGGTTTTACCAAAAGAGAGAGTGATTCAATAGGATGGTTTATGTATAAAACGTGCAAAGCCAAAGCGGGTAGTTAGCACATAAATAACCCCAAAATATATTTCCAAGGTGAGGTTACACCTGAGTCTAAATTACTCCGTCTCAAGTACCACAGAAACCTTGTATTAAAATACGAGTCTCTGTTCTGTCGTAAAATACTAATAGACCATAACCTTTTTATGTCACTACAATTACTTGAAGCATTTTAAAATTCGACAATATGTTACCATTACTAAATAAATAATTTATTAAAACTGTTTTTTTCTAAAGAATTTTTTAATTTTTTTTTTTTGAACTACTTTAATTTGTTTATATATAAGCAGTCTTTTGTAATTGCTTGAAAAATAATTAAATTAAAAATATTCAATTCTTATAAATGTAATGTGTGTATATTGTTGGTGTACTATATAGAACTAATTATCAAAAAAAAAATATTAATCCAACTTTACATACTTATATATTTTATAATGAGTACGAAATAATGTTTGATGACATTTTCTTTTCGAAACGTTACGTATGTAATGTAATGAAGCTTATGATAAAAAGTACCTAATCTTTTTTTTAATTTCTCACTTTTATAGTAATCTATTTTTTTCCCTTTAGATATGGCCGCTGGGTAACACGACGCGTAGCCATCATCACAATCGCGCTAATATGGCTGCTGGCTGTACTGGTCAGCTTCCTGCCAATATCCCTAGGCCTCCACCGACCTCCTGATGAAGTGACCACCACCCAAAGACCACCTAGATATCCAACCTGTGCGCTGGTGCTGACTCCTACGTATGCTGTGGTCTCCAGCTGTATATCTTTTATACTACCTTGCATCGTCATGATTAGTATATATTGCAGGTAAGTTGTTAAATTTACTAAATATTATAATATTGAAAGTAACTCTTAAGAAGCATCGATTATATTATATTATATTATATATTATAAGCTAAACAAATGAAAGCGTCATTTAATATACTACTTACGTCATCTATCGGCGGGTAGATGGCCTGTATTATCTGTTTTGTAATCACGCTTATATCATTGAGTAGATTTTGATGAAATTTGGTATTTGGTGAAAATATAGATTACTGATTGGAGAAGGACATAGGCTATTTTTATAGCGAAAAAAATACTTAAGAGTACAAACTAAACAAACTAAAGTGCGATTTACTATTGATGGATAAATGGTCTATATTGTGTGTTACGCAATCACGCTTAAATAATTGAACTGATTTGGATGAAATTTGGCATAGAGGTAGATTAGAGCTTGAAGAAGGACATAGGGAATGTTTATAGTGAAAAAAAAATTAAGAATACAAACTAACAAAGTGCGATAAGTGTGCGATTATGCCATCTACCGACAGAGTGCAGCACGAGCTGTGATTTCGATGTCTTTGGGAGTTAGTCATAAATATAAATTAGGTTGGTGTTAAAAATTTACATGTAGAATATATAAGTTATTTAGCGCAATAAAATAAGAAATTAAATCAAAATATACTTAATACAGAATGATAAATTTACGACTAGTAATCTATATGTCGGAAACTAATTAAAAAAGGATATAGATGGACGGCTTATCTCAAAAGCTACACGGGCAGGATATAACTAAACATTACTATCACGTACTATTCAAACAAGAACTATTATGACAGGAACCCAAGCAGTGCCTTGGACTTGTGACCAAGGTGTAGGCTTAAGGACGTCCTTTAAGTGATCACAACACTCGCCTCCACCGTCTAAACCTAAGATTAGACTAACATTAACCTAACCTAACACAAGGCTAAGCTAACACAAGACTAACTTAACCTTAGGCTAACTAAACCTAGCTCACACCTCCGACATATATAATATGTATAAAAAACAAAGTCGGAATATTACTCCATTTGTAATTTGATAATTGTTCGACCGTTTTCGATGAAATTTGGTACTGACATAGACCAGTTTTTGGAAAACGAGATATACTACGTTATACCTCGAAAAAAGGCTTGAGGTAGTTGTAATAGGGGACGAAGGTTTAGGAGTTTTGTTGAAAATCGACTAGTAATAATATAATTAGGACAGTGTGTTTTTGGTTTGTCCTCCTTAATGCTTTAACGAAGCTAAGTTCTGGGTTTGAAAGTAACAAATACTATTTTTTATATTTGAGTAATTAATTATTTGTCAGAAACGCCTACCCGTTATTTGTTTTTTGGGATATTGAAAAACGTCACGTCATTTACATCGTTCCCAAGAAAAAATGCTGTTTTAATATACACTTATTTACATTAAATCAATCATAAAATGAAAACAAACTTTTTAAAAGTAATTTTACATAAATAATTATTTGTGAAACAATTCCTTTCACGCTAATTTAATTTATTTGTAATCTGAAATATTTTGCTTTAACTAACTTATTTGATGGATGAAAACTTCATCAGCTAATACTATAGCTTTAATTTAAGTTTTAATTGGCTTTATCTTGTTGTATGTCTAAATATTATATTATCTTATTTAACTGATAGTATCAATGTGAAAGTTTGTATGTTTGGATATTTGGATAATTGTTACTCAGTTACACAAAAATGGCTGAAAGGATTATACTTTATAGACACATAGGCTACTTATTGAAAGTCTGAATATTATATAGCAATATGAACAAAATTGAAAATTAAATGATTTTTTGTTAAATCTAAGTAGGTACACGTGTTAAATTGCATCCGTGCGAAGCCTTGGAGGGTCGACGAGTATAATATATCGTCTGGTAAACAGATTTGGTGAAGGACAAACTCTATTCGAATCTTGTACTAGTTAGATATTTTTTTTTATTGAAATGAATTTATTCACAATGGGTTTTAATGTCACATTGGGAGAATGATGAAGACCATATTTGTTAAATGAGACCCGGTTTTCTAGAGCCAGTGGCGCGATTTGATACGGTAAAGACCTTCGCTTCGAATGTTGACTGTATGAAGATGATGATTTCTTATAGTGATTAATATTGTTTTATACAAAAAAGAAAGTAATATGAGTCAAAAAAAAATGTAAACTTATCCTTTTTTTTTTTACTAATTATCTTATCCTAACTAAACTTTAATCGGCTCAGTATAATTTCTGTGAATTTCGTGAACGATTTCAAAGCGCTCTCCTTCTCCATCACCTCTGTCAGGACGAAAGGAGAGACGCCTGCTATATCGCAGCAAATTGTATGGTCCAGTTATTAGGCAATTACACCTGCCTATTATAATTACCTAAACACAACTCAGATATTGCTAAAATTCAATTTATTACAGTAATTTAAGGCTAATATTGAGGTATTCCAAGAAAACCACTTTGTTCAACACCTACCCGTACACGTAAACGTATTCACTAATGGCTTCGGTATTTTACTAATGTGTAGAGTTTGACGTTCAATTATTAACACATCTATCAAAATCTTGTGGTTACTATGAAAATGTTTTAGAATCTTGATTATTAGTAAATTACTGACTGTTTCGAATTTATATTACAAAACTATTATTTACATTGTTTTACACCAATAAAAACATAAATTGTAAAAGAAGCCAACTCTCGCAATCAAATATTTTGAATTTAAAATGTTAGATAGATGGATAAGCACTTCATTGCACACACTAAATACGATGAAAGGACATTTTGTACAAATATGCGATAGCGCAAACAGTTACACGTAATATGTATTGATAAAAAAATTAGGATACATTAAATACTAAAACACTATACATACTATTAATTAATTTAGAGATTTAGACATTTATTATCACTACATAGTATAAAACAAAGTGATTTCCGCTGTCTGTCTGTCACTATGTATGCTTAGATCTTTAAAACTATGCAACGGATTTTGATGCGGTTAGTTTAATAGATAGAGTGATTCAAGAGGAAGGTTTATATGCGTAATACACGATGTCGTAATAAATACATTTTTTGCGCTAACGCTGGCTCAACCCTACGAGATAGATCAAAATAATGTACTACAGTATTGTACACCTTAAAAAGGTTTACAAAAAAGTTCGCGATGGTAGATGTCTATCTCGGATAACCCACAATACCAATTTTTTATCCTTTACTTTTTACGAGAAATAATGACTTATTTATCTAATTAAGTACCTTAAATACATTGTGTATTTAATATAGATCAATATAGTCCATTACATTTAAAATGCAGGGACATAGCGGTTACGGTTATATATATACACGTGGAAAATTGCACCCGGGCGAAGGCGGGACGGGTCGATTAGTAGGTATATCTTCTTATATATAAAAATGAATCCCTATTTCACTTGGTCACGGCATCACGCGTAAACGGCTGGACCGATTTCGCTAATCCTTTTTTTGTTGTGTTTGTTATTGTCGCGCGGAAAATTAGAAAATTTAAGAAAATGTAACGACCATATTAACTTTTCTAATGTAAGCTTTGACAGCCAATTCGAATTCAATATTCATAGTTAAGACAGACAGTCGGGTCAGCTAGTATATATATAAAAAAGGTTGATGCAATCAACTTCATAACATCTCCCCTGGCCTAGTTTGACGTTCGTCCGAACATTTCATTAAATTCGGTGCAGTCGTTGTATAATTAATACACATCGATTTTTATAAGTATTTTAGAGACTTAATTGTAAGAGTTGGATTATTTTACTGTTTATTGTCTTATTAGGATCTCACTTCCTTTTAATAACATTTATAGAACTTGCCCTTTATTTTAGATAATAAATATGAAATAATCTATACTTTTGTCTGAACTTTAATTTAAATATCACATTGATATCGAATCTTTCTATCTATCATCGCAATAATACATATTGTTGAAAATATGATTTTATTATTGGTTATGCTCAACTTGATAATAGCTCGACAATATCATAATCATCATCACAAACCCTTAATGACTGCTGAGCCGCGTCTCTTCCCAGGTATGAGGAGGGTATTAGGCCCAGTGTGCCCGGTATGGCAGACTTCACACACCTTTGACAACTTTGATTGCTTAAAACACACATCACGCAGAAAAGTCAGAAGTGTACCCAGGATCAAACTCAGACCTCCCTAGTCAGACATTCAAGTCTTAACCACTGGGTCGTCACTCCTTCATCTTTATCTGGTCATCAGCGAGATTATACGTTTAGTTAGATAAAATCTTAATATATTTCTATGTTTTCAAAATAATAACTTTAATGGGAAAATTAAGAAGAATACTAGCTTTCTCTTTCGAGTAAGAAATATTGTAGATTGTGGATTTTTTAAATCGTAAATATGAAAAACGCATGAATTTTAAAACAATGTTTCACACTAAGAGTACTATTTGCACTACCCTTTCAGTCTCATATGAGTTGACGTCTATCACCCGTCTAGAGCAAAATACTAAAGAAAATAAGATACTCTTTCAAAGAAAATTTACTCTGAAAATGCACTAGAGTATTTAGAATTTATAAATTGAATTGTTTTACTTATTTTGATTCTGAGCTTGTTTGAATATATGAAACGAATTTATAAAAGTTTTTCCCAATGAAATTTTATTACGAGTATTTCGCTTTGTGCTTGTATAGAAAAGCAAACCAAATAAATACACCTCCATGACGGAATTATTTATTACTGCATCGCGAGTATGCTAGCAGTAACGCCAAAGCTCTGAGTCTAAAGTATAACCCCAGGAGGATATTATAGTCAAGCCGTTATACTGGTAGTCTGCGTATAGACTACAACTCTACTTTTTAATGAACACTGCAATTATGTATAACAAAAAATAAATCGAAGCCACTAACTTTTACAATGTACGTTTGTCTGATGAGATAGGATCTAAAATCTGATGCACAGGCTTAGATTAATTTAAATAAAAAGTCAACAAAAAAAAGTGGAACGATTATTTAAGGTTCTACGATATCTCATTATTCACCTTAGTTGCATTTTAGGACTAATTTATTGGAGATAGATTTTGCATTTTATTTTATCATGATACATTTCCACAGGTTATACTGTTACGCCCAAAAACACGTGAAATCAATCCGAGCAGTAACAAGAACAGTCCAGCTACCTGACAACAGGACAAAGTCAGTTCGGACACGAGTTCATACACATGTACACTCATCACCGTACCATGTGTCTGATCATAAGGCCGCCATCACTGTTGGCATCATCATGGGGGTGTTCCTGCTGTGCTGGGTACCGTTCTTCTGCGTCAACATTGTTGCTGCGTTTTGTAAGACATGTATACCAGGTGAGTGTTGAACTATACCTACTTTTTTTTAAATATACTATATACTTTTATTTCAATGCAAAGTCTAAATCCTATGTAAGAACATTCTTATGGGTTGTAACCATTGACCATTATAGATATCCAGTGATGGTGTCTTTGGAAGATTTTAGGATAAAATTATATACAGGATATCATTAAAATCCATACTCCCAAGCGCCAGACACTTTGTATGATTCAAATAACCTGCCACAATTCAAGACTGACCAAAATATGTTTTTATTTTTTAACATAAAGAAAAAGCCGACTATAAGATCAATACATTTTTACAATATGTCAAAAAAATATTTAATTGTTTTATAATAAATCAAGATATTTAAGTCGCTACAGTGATTTAGATTTTACATTTAACAAAACATAAAATACCACGAACATAACTGTGTTTGCCTACATAAATGATTGATGTCCTCCCCGTAGCACTAATACAACGTAGCATTTTTACATATCAAAATTATACCTGTCAAATATAGATATAAATAATATTATATCTATATCTCAATCTCAATAGGTACAATTATTATTTTATTAATATAATATTTTTATTACAGTTAAGTAGTATTAGCATAATAAAATTTGACCCTTCACTTTAAATCTAAAATAAGAATTTATTTATTTATTCAATTTAATCATAATAAAAGCCCTGAAAAAGAATATCACAATAATGTAATACTAAAGTTAGTCTTAGTATCATGTGATATTACGCTTAACGATAATATGAGCAGTGTCAATAACCGAAAGCGTGCGTAGGTAACGGCGCAGTATGGAATCGCAGCGAAGCGGCGTGGCGAATGGGATTGTAATTATTTTTCTTTCTTTAAAGATCAATGTCAAGCATTAGAAATATTTTTTTACATTTTCTATTGAATTGCTTCTTCTAGCATCAAGAAAATTATTAATACAACAGGACTTAAAAGAAAAAACTCAAACTAAAAATAAATGGCGCCACCATTTGGTTGAATCATCCTTGCACTTCGTATTTTCCAATCTGCTTTTCGTTCTGAACTTCCTCCATTCGCTTCAACTGTGTGAAACGGTCGGTTAACATAAGATCCCTCTTCCACGCATGATACATCCCCCCTTGGAACTCCTCTGCGTTCATTGGCGCCCAATGCGGGACAATATTCGGTGGTGGTGAAGTCACAAAAAAAATTAAATATACACTGACTAACAAATAAAGCCAGACAGTAAAAAACTAAGCATAAGTAATAACTAAACAGAAAAAACAGTTTTATTAACTTACTTAAACAATTCATAATTAAAGTTAGTAGATGGACATATAATATCATCACGTACCACTTTTACGTGACAGTAAAGTTAATGAGAATAAAAGGACAAATCGACAAATACGGTCCCAAAAATTTGGGGCCGCATTAAATAACTGATGACTGGTCTAAATCAAAAGCTGGGGCTACGTGATAAGGAAATTACTAATGACGCAACAAAATGAGTGATGCCAAAATAATTACTGGGTATTTGGGTCAAGTGTGTTTACGTTATCATGGAACTTGTTATAGATAATAATATTAGTTATTTTTCTTCGATAATGGCTTTTAGGGATGCAATAGATGTATGTATGTTATTCAATTTTCAATTGATGAAACTTTATGTACTATTGCAACTGTTGCATACCTACATACCATTTACAAAGACTAATAATGTGTAATTTTGCTATGCTTTTATATGAAAAGGAATAGACGATTATGAGATTTATTATCATTTGGGAAGCTTCTTCCTCAAAAACGGTATTATAGTCTTGCAATATTTGACACTATTTCTCTATTACAGATCTCGCCTTCAAAATCCTAACATGGCTCGGCTATTCGAATTCCGCCTTCAATCCCATCATATACTCCATATTCAACACGGAATTTCGCGAGGCTTTTAAAAAAATTCTCACGTCCAAGTATCCTCCTTGCTGCGGCTACCAGACCGTCCGGGCCCACACTCCGACTAGGTATATATTTTAATAAAATTGGATTATTAGATTTAATGACTACGTCAGTATAAATGTTTTAACCTAATGAATTGACATAATTATTAGAATTTGTTTATCATTGTATTGATTTACTATAATATTAATAATTACACTTCGTTACACACGTTACATATTTTAAAAGAATTAAGTACCCGCTTCAATTTTTTTCTGTTACTTTATATAGCACAATAAAACCTCATATTTTTGTTTTCCTAGCACCTCCTCTGCAGTGAGAACTTTAAAAAAATTAAGTTAAATTTGTGGACGAGTAAAACAAAAAAAAATATTTATTACATTAAGTCACGAAAAGAATTATTCGATTTTTCAATAAAAACAACATTTGCAAATATCGATGTGTCTCTTGCCCTCAAAAAGTTATCGAGGTATGTCTCAAATGTTTGTATTCTTCAATTATTAAAAAACCATGATAGCTTCTAATTTTCCTGGTACTCAAATCGTGTCACACAGTGTTATAGGTAAATTGTCTTAAATTAAGATCTGTATATTTTATCAACATTCTTGCAATAGAGTGTTCTGATTCTAGGAATGACAACTTTGTCACTGATTATGGGACTAAGACTCTGGTTGTAAGGAGAAGTGGATCTTTGGGACTCTCTGGGGTGGATCCGACTCCTCGATCATCAGCTGAGTCAGTCAAACCCTTAAGGGACTACCACATTTGACAAGAAGACGGGAGCAGCAATAATGGACTGCTCGATAAAAGTGATGTAGTTTAAAGACTTATATTATTTATATAAAAGTTATATATTATATATTGGTCTGATTCGTCGTTTAATTTTTTTTTGCGATGCTTCCTATATAGCTTCATTTTGAAGAAAATGACTAGATTCTTTTTCACCTCAATGATCAAAGATGTAGACTTCTGAAATATTCTAACACTATAGATAGTAAAAAAATCAGTTGCCGAATGTATGTTAGCACATGACTTTAGATAACTTACACCAATTTTGTTAATCATTTCTTTTGTTCTATTTGTAATTTTAGGGTTTTTTATGACAGAAAGAAATATAAAAATATTTTGGGAAAATCTACTGGAAAAGTGGTAAAAGCTGAATTAGAGATTCTATTTTTGCATTAAATTCTTAATAAAATAATATATAATATAATATATGAATTAGTGAAAATAAACATATTTAGTTTCTTTGATAAACCTAGTTTTAATTTAAATTGAAAAAATAATCATAACAATAAAAAAAAATTACCAAGTCCCAGGAATTTCTCATCAAATAGAAGCTTTTTAGGTCACAAAAAAATAATTAAACGATCAGTCAAATATATGAATAATAAATATGTGTATAGTATATATGTGTATAGTGTCTATGATATGATTTATATCAGGATCGTGTGAACGATTTATTATAGCAATAAGAAGCCTAGCAATTTACGCATTACATATCAAGTAGTTCTAGTAATAGGCAGATCTAGTGCTTGCTGTCATTTATATTAAACTACTGTTGTGTAAAATAATGAATTTTATATATTTGTTAACAATTTTAACATTAAGTAAACAAAAATGTTCTAGTCTCTATAATTCTCATGTTTATGGAGAGATGGAGGAAGGATTGAGCCAATGTTATATTTATATGATGAATAATTTAAAAATTTATTTTATTTGAAGACACCAAAAATTTTCATGAATCAGACTTAAATTTTTTTAAGCAATTATTTTTATTATATTTTAAATCTGAATACATTCAATTAATAATAAAGAGTAAGATATCAAAGAGTTTAGGTGTACATAGACCATAATAGTAACTTTAAAAAAAACATAGAATATCTTATGTATATATAACAAATGTTTTTTTTCACGCAATTTCCAAATTATCCTATAATGATAAATATAATATAAATATTATAGATTTTATAAATATAAAGAACTATGACTTTATTTAATAAAATAATTATTCTTTCAAATATTCCTGTGATACTTTTGTAAATAGTTTATGACGAATTGTAAATAAAATTATATAAAAAGTATTTTAAGTGTAATACCATTAAATATCGAATATTCCACAGTATTATTAGTAATTGATGTTAAACATTAGTACGTGTAGCTTTATTCACTAGTCAATTTCATCCTCACTGTTCCTGTTAAATAAATATATAGAGCAATAATAATTTTGTTATTAAAAAGTATTTTAACTACCACAAAATAACTTTTTATCATCACAATTTAATTTAAAATATGAGAAAAATAAAATACTGCAAAAAAAAAAACATTAATATAGGATATTTGTATGCAATCAGAGCTAAAAACACGTCCATTCTCTATCGCTGCGCGAGCACGAGTGCCCAGTACTCGGTCTCACTAAATATACTCCATTATTATACTACCCCCCTTTAACTAACATAATTGTAGGGTACATTTATGATAGATATACACTACAATATAGTATCTTCACTGCTTCATATGGATTCTCCGCTATAGAAAATACATAAAAGAATATTAGTAACGTTTGAATTCTTTAGCGCCATCTATTGGATGCACACCGAAGTCAAATAATTAAAGTTGTTTATAATTTATTTTGTGGTAGTATAATATATTTATTTTAATTTACTCATGAAAATTAATAATGTGTAAAATATTTTTTTACAATTTTCCAATATAGCTGGAGTCATATATATATATATAGTAATATTCTTTGTAGATATTCACCCACACGCTTTCCTACTGACCTCTAATAATAGTATTAATAAAAAAACAATGGGGAAAAGCGCTAAGAACATTATTAAATATAATTGTACAAAAATTGTATATCACATTAATATGGAAATTTTATCATTATTGTATATAGAATACAGATCTCTAGAATTGTATTTTCTTGTAAATTTTGATTGTAATAGAAGTTATTAAACGTAAATCTTAATTATTGTATTTTATTAAAACCTCCTTACAACTAAACGAACAACTGTACCTGGTGCTTGTAACACAGGTAAAGGTTAAAGTACACCTTTACACAATACTCAATTGCTTATCAAACTGCCGCTGATTTATTTGAACAGAAATTATTAGTTAAAAACTAAGCTCTAGCCAATGGGGTTATTCCATCCTCGCTTATCTCTAGAGAGCATGGTGCTCTTCTGGGTTGTGCCATACGAGTCTGGTTGTTTATATTTCCTACCTTTAGGTTCCTTTTAAATCATGAATTCCGTAAAGTAACGCCTGATTCAATTCAATACTGTAGAGAAATCTACATATTTTGAGGTAATTTTACCTAATAAATAAATGATAAATAGGGAGGGTTGTACTTATATACTTTACACTTATCTACACTATTATATAAGGAAAGATATGATTGTTTGGATTTTTTATGATTGTTGCGAATAGGCTTGAAAACTATTAAAGCGATTTTCAAAATTCTTTTATCAATAGAAAACTACCACTTTTACAGGTAAAAAGACTATGTGGTGTTGCCATAAATATAATTAAAAAGACATGGTCATTTAAGTGCCATAACATAGTAGCCACTTTGAACAGTAAAGGTTTTCTCTGGAAGTACAGGTCCAATTTTAATAAAACTTTTACTGCTAAAAACCCTCAACCTTGTTGTTTTAGATATTATAATTAAATAGATGAGGCCATTCCGGTTTCGCTGCCACTAAACGTCACAAATGCTACTAAACGCTCTCACAATTAAAATAACATCCGCGATCCAAATCAATGCCGTTATAAATAAATTCTGTGATTGATAAACAGTAAAATTTAATTAAAAAAAAACAGTAATTCAATGATTCAATCTCAAAACGGAAACTTGTATACAAAAAAAAATTGCGTTTCGTTTCTCCGTAAATCATGTCTTTCGAGCTGTGACCAGGGGGTCTAGCCGAGTTGCAAACGTTATGTTTCTATTCTTTCTCTACAATTTTAAGCGATAAGTGTTGACAAGCCACGTTGACATATTTGGTGCGTTCCACTAAGCGTTCACAACGCCCAAATAACTTTAGGGCATAAATAATTTTATTTTATAAGAATAGATATTTATTAGTGAAGGTGAATGTTTCTGCAGCGGATGCTCAACGTACCGCCACAGGTACTTACGTAAAATTAATTTTAGTTTCATTTTAATTATAAATATAAACAAAAATCAATATTAATCATCAATCAATAAAAAATATGTAATTAAATTAATTATTGAGGTTTATTGTTAAGACTTACAAATAACAATAACTCAACTTCTTGAAACTATTGCTTTATAATTCTCCCTTTGAATTATTTTCGTTAGCCCTCAAAACGCTCAGTAATGCATTCCACTTGGCTTAAAGATTGTAACGCTCGCGAAGAAATGGAACGGGATAAACCGTGGTCGTGAGCGTGGTCGTCGTATTCGAGTGCTTAGTGGAACGCTGGGTACGTGTGTGTGTGTGCGTGAAGTGCGAACTGTCATTCTACATATACTATTTTAATTTGATCACGTGATATATCGTTGACATATGTCATTTCCATACATTTTGAGGTTTTCTATATGTGTTAACAATTGTAGAAAGTCAACTTGGCTAAGCCCGCAGAAATGTAACTGTTCCTTACGAAAATTATAGAACAACAAAAATACAAACTAATGTTATAACAGAAAATATCACTGCCGTTATATTACAAAAAGTGGATGAAAAACTAAAACCGATTATAGAAGAGAACCAAAACCTGAAATACGAAGTGGATAAATTTAACAACAAGCTAATAAATCTCGAGGCGAACAGCAAGCGTAAAAACGTACTAATGCAAGAGCTTCCAGATCCAAATGGTAAATATCAAGAAGACCTAACTAATCTCGTTATGTCAACTTTGAAAGAAATCGAGGTGAAACTAGAAATAGGGGAAATAGATAGACTTCAGTGACTGGGTAAAAAACGAAACAATGATGCCAAAATCAGACCAATCTTGCCAGCTACCACAACCCTTGAGAAAAAAAAAACCAGATTCTAAAAAACAAAAAGAAATTGAAATCGGGCACATACGCAAAAATTTAAAATAAAAACCTCAATACAAATAAAGACAGTGAAAAAAGAAAAAGATCTGAAACTCCAAGCCCCAACAAGCAGATACAAACACCTCTAAAATGCAAAAGAAAGATGCATTTCAGTACTTGCGGGAGAGATCACAATCTGTTTCAGGGACCATCACAGACAAAAATTAATTCCGACTGATGTTGAGTCGGAACAGAAGAACTGTAACTATGTAAACTAAGTCAACCTCATCAAACAATTCTACAAGCAAAACAACTCCAAAACAAAAATCAACAACCAACGCTCCCACCACGGCTGGTCACCGCGGGAAACAGACCATTACCCTCTAACAAAAAACAAAAAACTGCACATTGCAACATTAATACCAGGACGTTAAGAACAAACGAATCTTTATTAGAGCTTGAATTAGCGTTGAAAGATCTTAACTGGGAAATACTGGGAATAAGTGAAATGCGAAGAGCTGGAGAATCAATAGAAGAAAATACAAAATATATAATGTTTAACAAGGGAGTAACTGGGGGACAAAGAGGAGTTGGATTCATTTTAAAAACACACCTATAATATACTGAATTTCATCGGATTAATGATCGAATTGCAATTTTACATGAAAAAACATGGACACAAGCCTACGCACCAACTGAACAAACTGCCAAAACAGAACACATTACCTTCTACAACAACCTATCCCAAATTATATACAAACTAGCTGCGTCACGCGGTTTCACCCGCTATATTTTGAATAATTCACACTATATCAATATAAATTATAGCCTATATGTTATTCTGATATGTGAGCTATATTATTGTAAGGTTGCATCAAAATCCATTCAGCAGTTTTTACGTGAAAGAGTAACCAACATACATCCATACATCCAGACATCCATACATTTTTACAAATTTTCACGTTTATTATATTAGTAGGATATCAAACAAATAATTGTTCTTATGGGGGGTTTTAATGATCAAGTAGGGACCAAGCAAAACAAAGATGAATATGTACTGGGGAACTTTGGCCACGGCAAAAGAAGCACAAACCGGCAAAGGCTAATGAATTCTTACTGGAGCCCAACTTAACTCTCCTGATTAGTATCTTGTAGAAAAACCAGAAAAATAAGTGGACATGGATCTCTCCAGATGGTATGGAACGAGATAGATAATCAAATGAGTTGCTAAAAGGAATACTAAAAGGAATACAAAAACTGGGTCCTATTCTGACTAAAATCTCCAACAAGATTACAACTTCAGGACTCATACCCAAACAGTAGGAAACATCTCATATAAACCTTATGTACAAAAAAGGACCAAAAGATGATATAAGAAATTATAGACCAATAAGCTTAATGTCCAACGTGTATAAGATTTTCTCCAAACACCTCAAAACAGAAGATCAGGATAGAGGGCTTATTGATTGATTGAATAAAGTGCTAGCAGGAAGATATCAAATGGTCTTTTTGAATAAAGCATGTAATATCAGGAACTACTGATACCAAAGTCATGGTGAATCAATGTACCCTTTCCAAGGACAAATACAGGTTTTCTCAATATACTTTTCAAATTAAGTTTTTTATCGTAATTTTGTGAAATTTTGATTTGAGTAATTTTAATCACAATGTCATCACTTATTAAAACTTTGGGTTCATCAATCATCACGACCCTTCAATGGCCCACTGCTGAGCCGGTTCTCTTCCTCAGAATCAGGAGGGTATTAGGCCAAAGTCCACCACGCTGGCCCAATGCGGGTTGGCAGACTTCACACACCTTTGAGAACTTTTAGGGAACTCTCAGGAGTGCAAATTTCACGATGTTTTCCTTCACCGTTAAAGCAAGTGATATTTAATTGCTTAAAACACACATAACTCAAAGTCAGAGGTGTGTGGGGGATCGAACTTGGACCTCCCGTGTAAGACTTGAAGTCTCAACCACTGGGCCATCACTCACTTTTGGGTAAATTTTTTTCTAAAAGAGATGAGTAATATGCATTTTAATAACCCCATTAAAAAAATATTAAATCTGTGTAATTTCGTACTCATTTAAGGTCAGTGTGTGAATCTTGAAAATTACCAATAACCATTGGTAACTTCATTGAAAAATTCCTCAGGTAAGTTAAGGAAAACTATTGATGTGATACATACATTACTAATCTTTTTTGTATGTCAATCTTGACCTGGTAGTGTCAGTAGCTCAGTGGTTCAGGCATTTGTTTTACCATCGATAATTCGTGGGTTCAAATTCACTCACACAAGAACACCCACTCCTAACACAAGAATTTAGCTTAGTTGGATTTGATTTGGGTTAAGGAATGCTAGTAGTGTATGATAAATATTGCTAGTAATCTTTAAAAATCTACACTATTATATAAAGAGGAAAGATTTGATTGTTTGTATGTTTGTATGTTTGTTTGTTTGTTGCGAATAGGCTCGAAAAGTACTGAACTGATTTTGAAAATTCTTTCACCGATATATAACTACCTCCTTTCCGAGTAACATAAACTATGTGGTGTTGCCATAAATATTCTAATTAAAAAGATATGGCCATTTAAGTGCCATAACGTGGTCATTTTGTAAATTGAAGAGTTTCTCAGGAACTACTAATTCAATTTAAAAAATTCTTTCACTGATAGAAAACTACACTATTTTTCAGTGACAAAGGCGATTTAGTGTTGCCATATACATTTTTTAATTAATTGAATATGGCCGTTTAGAAGCTACTGATCCGATTTTTTAAATTCTTTTACTGAGAGAAGTCTATAGAATTTCCGTCTCACTTCCTCTTATATAGTATTATTCTCTCTCTTTTTTCTCCCTTTAATTTTTGTATTTATCTGTACAGAATTATCAGTCTCTGTTCACTTTCTTTCTTTCGATTATCTCTCTTTCTCTCTCTCCTTTATCTATTCAATTTTATTTTTGCTCTGTCTTTTATTATTTGTCGCTTTACTTTTTCTTTCTATTATTTTTTTTGTAACTTTTTCTTACTCTCTCTCTCTTTTTTCAAATAACGAAAAACTACACAATTACATAGTGACAATTTAAGGACATAAATTATAATATTGCTTTAAATACCCGGAGCGAAGCGAGGGCAGGCCGCTTATATATATACAAAAAAGTCACTTCCCGCTTCTTATCTACGCTTAGATCTTTTAAACTCCACAACGGATTTTAATACGGTTTTCATTACCAGACAGAGTGATTCAAGAGGGTTATATGATTACATGCATATGTAAAAAAACCGTGATACGATGGGGTGAGTCGCTAGTTTTAAACATAACATAATATCGACTAAAAGACGTGTGTCCCGCTTATGTAAATAGGTCAGTTGAACAAGTATGAAAACTGTATTAGTTTTCTATACAAAGTTATAGTTAAATGTTTCTGTATTATCAACTTATAACCAAGTGATATCTGTACTTCCCTTTGACATATAATAACATAGATTTACTATTAGAGTTTTGAAGTGTCCAATGTTCGAAAGTTCTATCTGTAATGTCACACTAAATTCTAAATACTGTTTGAATAAAGTGATCAGATACTTAATATTTTATTTATAATTAAACTAGCGACCCGCTCCGGCTTCGCACGGCTGCAATGCTATCTTAAACCGCATCAAAATCCTTTGCGTAGTTTTAAAGATAGCATACATAGGGACATACAGACAGACAGACAGACGGGAAGCGACTTTGTTTTATACTATGTAGTGATTAAATAGCAAGTAAACAAACGGACTAGTATGAATAATATCCTTCTATCCCACAGGAACTCCAATTATTTAAATAATTTCACTCATATCCCTTTAGCTGTTTACGCACAACCTTGCGGGCTATCCCACAGTAACGCACTTTTTTCTGGGATAAAAAGTTTCCTATTTATTAATCCAGGTTATAAAGTCAAATCGATTCTGCCATTTTAACGTGAGGGGTGCACAAACTCACAGACAAACCGACAAAAAAATCAAAAATTATTTTTATATATTACTTACTTCGCGCGTCTTCACACGGTATGACGATTTTATTATAAGTATAGATATCTATGAGAGTTTATATATATATATATATATATATATATTAGGAATAACAAGGCGGAGGGAGGGCTAATTAATATGATGATTGATGGTAATGGCTTTAGACACCTTTCTGTCTCCATTGCCAACTGACCTATTTAATGATGCTCAATATTAATGGTGTACCAGCATGCCACCAGAATCAATAGATAGCAGCAATAATAAGTATATTAAAATAAGGTTCAGTTTGTTCGTTTAATGGAAACAATTAAAAAAAATCTTTATTACAACAAGCTCTTTAAGACACAGAGAAGAAAATTTACACTTTTTGATCCAAGATCGAGAAAACGATGTACGGTATTAATAAATCAATCAAATTTAAATTTTATAATTATATATTTTATAAACTCTCATCTGATAAATATGCAGCAGTTTGACGAGTAGTATTCATAGATAAATTTTAACTTATTGTAGTAAAGAAAAAATTAGTAATCTCTATTGAGGATCGAGTCTTTAATTTGTGCTGACTTAGTTGTTGGATAACAAGGTCGAGCAACCTGGTCACAAGCCCCAAGTACTGCTAGCTACGTATCTAAAATACTTGTATGTTTAAGCTCTACTTAGACAGATAAAAAATCAAAGCGATATAAATCAAAAAAACAAAGCGAGAGAAAAACTAAAACTAGAACAATTTCAAACAACTAGAAAGTAAACAATATCGGTATTTTATAAAATATCGCTTCAATTTCTAGAAAATATTTACTGCAATCATACAAGTTTCCTTTGAAATAAAATTCTGAATTGCTATTTTCAATTGTGAATTTCCTCAGTTTTATCTTCAGTTTAGCTTCCTCCCTTTGCCTCCTCTTTCTTCACCTCCTAGACTTTTGTGACTTCTTTGACGCTAGCCTGGCCGGATGATGGCCCTCTTTCCCTTGCATGACACAGTAAGATGCCATGGTCGCCATTACAGCTTCGGATTTTGGATGATGAGGATGAGGATGATGAAAGGAAGGAGGTTCAAGGAGATAGTCGGGATATGATTAAGGTCTGAGACACTTAAGCGTCGATGTCGAGCTTACACCATAAAATCACGATATTTTAATCCTTATCCTAATTAATAGATAGATAAGATAGATAAAAATCTTTATTGCACACATAAAAGTTAATAAAATAAAATAGAACAAGTAATATAAGCTAAAAACTTAAAACGCATGCAAAGGCGGCCTTATTGCTAAAGCAATCTCTTCCAGGCAACCTTCTAAGCAGGAATTGGTATATCATATCGGGCAAGTGCTAAAGATTTAAATATAAACAAATATATTGCTATGGAAAATAAATACTTATATATTTAAAATACTTATACTACATATATTTTAAACACACTACTTATATGCATGCACTATATAAACTAACAAATATAGACAACCAAATGATAAATAGATAAATATATATATATATATATAATAATCTGTAAGACGACGCTTAAAGATGTTAAGAGACGCCGAATGACGTATATTCGGAGGAAGATCATTCCATAAGATGACAGCCTTGACAGTAAAAGAATTCCGATAACAATGAGTGTGGCTAATAGGTATTTTTAGGCGATTGTCGTGTCTTGATCTTAAATTACGATCCCCAGGAACGTCGGAACCCAAATAAGAAAACCGTTCTTTTAAATAAGTCGGGGTATGAGGATTGTTAAGTATGTTGTAAAGCAGTGAGAGCATATGTAAATTTCTACGGTGTCGGATTTTTAACCATTTGAGTTTAGTTCGATACTGGGAGACATGGTCAAATTTGCGTAAACCATATATAAATTTGATGCCAACATTTAGCAAACGCTCAAGTTTATTAAGTTGCTGTTCCGTTAAGTCAGAATAACAACAGTCCCCATAATCCAAAATTGGAAGTATAAGAGAATTTACTAAGGCCATCTTGGTTTTGATAGGTAAAAAATGTTTCCACCGTTTTAAGGATCCAATAACCGCAAAAATCTTCTTGTAAATATTATAATTTTGAATACAAACTAAACAAATTTCAAATTAAACAAACAAAAGTGCAATTTAATATACTACTTACGCCATCTGTTGACGGATAGATGGTCTGTATCGTCTGTTACGCAATCACGCTTAAATCACTATACCGATATTGGTGAAATTTGATACAGAGATAGATTAGAACTTGGGAAAGGACATAGTATATGTTATAACCTGAAAAAAATACTGAAGAATACAAAGTAAACAAACGAGTACTCGTACGCCATCTATCGACGTGGGGATAAAGTGCATGTCGAATCGATGAAATTACGTTGTTGTAAATAAGTCATATAGCGATTAAAATGTGAAATGGATCTTATCTTATTAGGATTATGTATATGAATTGTTTAGATTTTTAGATAACTAAGTCAAGCGAGGGTAGTAGAACAAAATATATTTTATGGGCAGTCGGGTTTGCTAGATCGTCCGTGGGGAATGGCGTGGAACTTTCATGCACCTACAGTAGAGTCACGCGCTTGGCTAATTTTATCTCTAGGAATGGAAAATATTTTATAATTCAAATTTATTCTAATATCAATTTTAATGTGGCAATCTTTAGTCTCACAAGTTAGGATAGACTTGAGCCTGGTGACCATTGTGGCTGTGCAGTTGTGTGGTGTTGTGATGCTGATCTATTACTAAGGTTTGGAGTAAATTTTAATATTGGTTACTCGGTCAGCGTTGTTCCGGTAGAGGTCCCATGCAGATAACACACATAGTTTTTTTTCTTAAAATATTAATAAACTATATATGTCACTGCCAAAGTGATTAATCGAGATATTATATATACTATCTACCTGTCTTTCTACATAGTATAACATCTACCATGTTTTTTACTTTGTATAAAACATCTTTTAAAAATTTATAATAATAGTATGTATAAATTTTCTAAATAATCATCAAGTTAAACGTGCTGGTTATATTATTTCTCAATATAAGTGTCTTATTTTAAAATATTAATTACATCATACTCAGGGAAATTGCTTCAAAAGAATCTTATTTTCCAAAATAATCGAAGCATGATGTTCATTATTGCATGATTGGAAAAAGTTATAACTTTGACTATAAAGCTAACTTTGCTTTAAGGCATTTTTAATTTCGGAGCTTCCTTGTAGAGTAGGTAGTATGAAGTTTACATTTTTTTTTGTTAATTTCAGGAATATGATTTACTAGTGACTTGATCCCGGATTCGAACGGATAGTAGAGCATATTGTGTCTACATGTATCCCACCATATATTTTTTTTATATCTCATAAAACATCAACGAAATGGCATCTTCACCCCATCTGCTTCCACACAGAAAAATCCGCATTCAGATCGGTAAAGTTATTCGGGAGCTACGATATAGACAGACAGACGAATTTACCATTAAAAGAAAAGTAATTTTTATAGTAATTTTAATAATTAGTAACAGCCAAAGTACAATATAAGACAATTCTGTTAAACCCAAACACGACTAGTTTACGTTGTCCCATGCCTGTGTTCCAGTACATACCTTCCGGCGTCATCATCAACTAATGGTAGATGAAGCCGGAAGGTCTAAGAATCTACTGGTAACGTCAACATGATAAGTATTTATTTAAATTTTCTCATAGTAATAGTTGCCTAACATTCTTAACCATGTTATGGCTATCTGTGGTTTTCCTCATCAGTTCCACTTCATCAAATGATAAATCACTATGTGTGTGCCTATAACTTTTGAGGAGTTCTCTTAATTCCTCAAGGATCCCATCATCAGAACTGGATTTTGAAAAAAATGGGACCAATCTGTAAGCATATCCTACCAAATACAAAAAGAAATTTTTAATTCGGTTCATAAATGACGGAGTTCTGAGGTAACAAACATAAAAAACATTAAAAAAAAATACAGCCAAATTGATAACCTACTTTTTATGAAGTCGGCTTCCAGGCGGTATGATTGCAGCCGACATTTTTAACATTTACAGTCATATTTCAACCAATTTACTCAAAAACGTAACAAATTATACACCTAAATCTTCCTCAATAAACACTCTGTCTAATATAGTAAACCGCATGAAAATCCATTTAGTAGTTTTTGAGTTTATAGCGATCGAAAATAAATAGACGCGGCGTGAGAGACTACGCAGAGTAAGAGTATAATTGACTAAATATCCTCATGGGGGTTATGCCTTAGACACAGTCTTTTAGAGTTACTGCTAAGTTACTCGCGATGCAATAATAAATATTACCATCGCATCGGCGTATTTATTCGGTTAGCTTTTAACTATACAGCTACTAAATTCTAACGTTACGCAGATTACTGTTACCGACATCATAACTAATAGACTGCCACACAAATCATCTTAACTAATAGAATGCTGCTAAAATGAGTGTTGCTAACAGTATAAGATAATACATTTGTGGCTAGTTATAACTACACAGCAGACCGCATAGTAAACATAAACAGACATACATAATGGAGTCATTAGCATGAACGTATTAGCAGTAACTTGGACAAATGTGTTTAACCACAAGTTAACAACGGCATCGATAAGTTATATCGATTAGTAACAAGTGTTCTAGTGTTAGTAAGTTAGTAATGAGGTCAATTTTTAGAATCAGAGAATTCTACTCCTCTTTATTTAAGTGAGCTATTTCAAATGTGCCCCCCTAGAGAATCTTCACGGTCATGCGTAATATATAACAAGTTTAGTGTTTTTAACACACTTGATTTGTTTTTGTGGATGTAAACAGCTCTATAACACACTCGTGCTTTTAACTATACATTACAGCACTAGTGCCGTAATGGATTTATATAAACTCAGACTATCCGCGCGACTTTGCGCGGATAGTCTGCTTGATGCTCCGCATTTTTGGGAGTTTTTTTTGTACTCCTATATACGTATATTTGTTCATATGGTTGTTTCTATGTACGAGTATGTATATATATTTCAATCCGTGACGGCGCAAGACACGTCTACTATATGTAAATATAAAAAGAAGTCTGAGCGCCGTGGTGGATTAAGATATCTATATTCTATACGTCTTCTATTTTTATTTATGTTGTTATTTCTATGTACATATAGATAGTTCAATCCATGACGGCGCTGACGCGTAAACTACGTATGAAAATTAAAAGTGGACCATGCGCCGTCGTGGATTGAACTATCTACACGTATGTTTGTTTATATAGTTATTGTAAGTATATATAGACTGCTCAATCCATGACGGTAGCGACCTCTCTTCTATATAAGAAACTAATAAGTGGACCGTTCGTCGTCGTAGAATGAACTATCTAAACGTATGTGTGTTTATATGGTTGTTTCTAAGAAAAAGAAAGAAATATTGCGTATATTGAGACCCAGGAGCAGGTTTAAAGACGTCCTTTATATCTCTCACCTTCCCTGCTCAACCTCGCAACCAAATATTAAAATAATAAAGTATATTACTCACGTGTTTCTCAATAATCGGAGACCTAACGCTACACCACTAAACAGTACAACACTATAACACTAGAAACCCCAGAGAGACTGAGACTAATCTATCGCACCAAACGTTATATATATTGTCTACACATCGGTACACGTAATACTACTTTCCAAACGGTGTTGCTAACAGATAGCATTTCACTTTAATGGCAATACTAAAAATGTCATATCCTAAAATATTATGTAACGTCACATTGGATTAGTGTTAGTACCCGAAAGCACGCGTAGGTCACAGCAGCGGCAGGGGATCGCGGCGGGTATGCGGCGCGGTGCAACATGGACTCGCAACTCTTATAATTTTAATACAAGAAACTTACCACTAACTAAATGTACCAAAAGGCAAAAATAACATTGATATAAGACTAAAATCTGAGCAATGCCAGGCTTGTAGTTGGATATTATAGGGTATATAACCTTACTGACTGACTGATGACAACTCGCAGCCGAAACTAAAAAGGCTAAGACTGAAAGTTTGCATGCAGTTTTCTTTTACTCCGAAGACAAGGACTAAGGTAGATTTTTTGAATACTCAACTTCAAAGGTGGTTAAAAGGGAGTAGAAATATATAGAGTAAAATATGTTGAAAATTAAGCTAGTAATTTATAAAGTAATAATTTTAATTAAAGCGTCTAATAGAAAATGTTTCTCAATATTTCCTTCGCTGACATTTTTATTTATTGAACATTGAACTGAAGGAAAATATTCCGAAAACAATTACTTCAATTGCTGTATTTCTGAACAACTACAATTGTATTGTTGAAATAATATAAATTGTAGTCTTTAAATTTCCTTTTATTACTTTAATTGGAAATCGGATTTCTGCAACTTTTACATATTATTTATTTTAACTTTAATGGTCTAGCATTTAATTCGAAAATAATATCATAAAGAAGTACAGTTTGTGAAGGTAATCTCTGGATCTGCTGAACCAATTTTGAAAATTCTTTTACCAATAGGAAGCCACATTATTTGTGAGTTTCGTAGGCTATATATTAACCTGAAAAATGAAAAGACTTTTTCGTGGTAGTCGGATTTGCAAAGTAAGTCGGAGAAAAAACGCTCCAACGAAAAAGTTTGCTACAAACGCTGCCTTAACGATGAGAGATATGAGTGACTGCGTGAGTGTGTGAAGACTTTGAATACAACTCAGCAAGAGCGGGTAGGCTATTTCAGAAAAAACAAAATAAGCAAGCAACATAAAATTATCCTACTCTATTATTGATTTCATTATATTTTAAACGCTAATAATGTAAATGCGATACTAACTCTGTCCGTCTGTTGCACTTTGACGCCTGATGCACTGAACCGATTTTGTTGAAATTTGGCACAAAGATAGAGTAGAGCTTAGGAAAGGAGATAGGCTATTTTTTATTGCGAAAACAGCACTTGAAGGGGTTGTGATAGGGGATAAAGTAGGTGTCGAGCAGTGTGACCGTTGTCTTTGTTTTCAAAGATTTAGTTTAGATTAGTCATATATAAATTATGTTAATAATGAAAATTAAAATGTGAAATAAATTGCAACCGGCGGAAGACGGGGTGAGTCGACTAGTACGTTTAGGCATGTACAGTTTAATTACTGTAATATCCAAATAAAATGCTCATCTTATAAATAACTTAGCGGTACTGGCTCACGGCTGCTGCGGTCGGATTCCTGCGTCGTGGCGGTATTCAGTTATTACCGAAATTCCTACTGCTTTTATTATTGTATGTTTATATATCAAGACATTTTATTCAATATTTGAATTTCAAGATAAACATATTAGATATTCTTTCTTTCTATATAAAATATATAATTAAATATCTATTTAAGAAACACATTAAATTTTAACAGTAACAGTATTTGTAATCTAAAAAATTTAAAAACAATTTTTCGCAATTTAATTAAAGGGATAAACGAGAATGACAAAGTTTTTATAGAAAAATATCTTCAATAGAAAAATTTATTCATATTACACACATATTTTCACACTTTTTTATTATATTATATTTTTTTCTTTGGTACTTGATTTTTTCAATTAAAAACGGAGTCCTTTAGATTCGCAGAACTCACAGTTTGAGAAAAATAAAAATGATTCACCAGACTCCATACTTGCATTCACTTCAATAATTATAATAACACTGTGTCCAAATTAGGCAAATACCCGCCTTTTATAGATATTTGCAGACTTCACATTATATTTAAATTTCAAAGATTTACAGTAAAATATCTAACACAATTGAGATAAGCGAAGCGAGGAGAGGTAAGTTATCAATACCCCAATAAACACGTCATATTGTCTATTTATTTTATTAAATATCGAAGATAAGACTAAAATAACTAAAGTTTAAAAATCTAGACTTTGTTTAGGGTAAAGAGACTTCATAAACTGTTTTCAATTAACTTCATTCAACTTTAAATTAAATAAACGATAAAATTGGTTCACTAATCGCTTCCTCAACGACAAAGGACTAGTTTATTCTATTGTAGAACTAGAAGTCAATGAAAGGACTAGCGTAATTGAATAATAGGACATTGTAGTACGTAATGTGAATTATTAATGATACTTTGAAAAGTACTGCATTAATTGTTTATACAATGCAGTCCTTAAATGTCTACTATTATACTAGAAAACAATTACTTCAATTGCTGTATTTCTGAACAACTACAATTGTATTGTTGAAATAATATAAATTGTAGTCTTTAAATTTCCTTTTATTACTTTAATTGGAAATCGGATTTCTGCAACTTTTACATATTATTTATTTTAACTTTAATGGTCTAGCATTTAATTCGAAAATAATATCATAAAGAAGTACAGTTTGTGAAGGTAATCTCTGGATCTGCTGAACCAATTTTGAAAATTCTTTTACCAATAGGAAGCCACATTATTTGTGAGTTTCGTAGGCTATATATTAACCTGAAAAATGAAAAGACTTTTTCGTGGTAGTCGGATTTGCAAAGTAAGTCGGAGAAAAAACGCTCCAACGAAAAAGTTTGCTACAAACGCTGCCTTAACGATGAGAGATATGAGTGACTGCGTGAGTGTGTGAAGACTTTGAATACAACTCAGCAAGAGCGGGTAGGCTATTTCAGAAAAAACAAAATAAGCAAGCAACATAAAATTATCCTACTCTATTATTGATTTCATTATATTTTAAACGCTAATAATGTAAATGCGATACTAACTCTGTCCGTCTGTTGCACTTTGACGCCTGATGCACTGAACCGATTTTGTTGAAATTTGGCACAAAGATAGAGTAGAGCTTAGGAAAGGAGATAGGCTATTTTTTATTGCGAAAACAGCACTTGAAGGGGTTGTGATAGGGGATAAAGTAGGTGTCGAGCAGTGTGACCGTTGTCTTTGTTTTCAAAGATTTAGTTTAGATTAGTCATATATAAATTATGTTAATAATGAAAATTAAAATGTGAAATAAATTGCAACCGGCGGAAGACGGGGTGAGTCGACTAGTACGTTTAGGCATGTACAGTTTAATTACTGTAATATCCAAATAAAATGCTCATCTTATAAATAACTTAGCGGTACTGGCTCACGGCTGCTGCGGTCGGATTCCTGCGTCGTGGCGGTATTCAGTTATTACCGAAATTCCTACTGCTTTTATTATTGTATGTTTATATATCAAGACATTTTATTCAATATTTGAATTTCAAGATAAACATATTAGATATTCTTTCTTTCTATATAAAATATATAATTAAATATCTATTTAAGAAACACATTAAATTTTAACAGTAACAGTATTTGTAATCTAAAAAATTTAAAAACAATTTTTCGCAATTTAATTAAAGGGATAAACGAGAATGACAAAGTTTTTATAGAAAAATATCTTCAATAGAAAAATTTATTCATATTACACACATATTTTCACACTTTTTTATTATATTATATTTTTTTCTTTGGTACTTGATTTTTTCAATTAAAAACGGAGTCCTTTAGATTCGCAGAACTCACAGTTTGAGAAAAATAAAAATGATTCACCAGACTCCATACTTGCATTCACTTCAATAATTATAATAACACTGTGTCCAAATTAGGCAAATACCCGCCTTTTATAGATATTTGCAGACTTCACATTATATTTAAATTTCAAAGATTTACAGTAAAATATCTAACACAATTGAGATAAGCGAAGCGAGGAGAGGTAAGTTATCAATACCCCAATAAACACGTCATATTGTCTATTTATTTTATTAAATATCGAAGATAAGACTAAAATAACTAAAGTTTAAAAATCTAGACTTTGTTTAGGGTAAAGAGACTTCATAAACTGTTTTCAATTAACTTCATTCAACTTTAAATTAAATAAACGATAAAATTGGTTCACTAATCGCTTCCTCAACGACAAAGGACTAGTTTATTCTATTGTAGAACTAGAAGTCAATGAAAGGACTAGCGTAATTGAATAATAGGACATTGTAGTACGTAATGTGAATTATTAATGATACTTTGAAAAGTACTGCATTAATTGTTTATACAATGCAGTCCTTAAATGTCTACTATTATACTAGATGGCGCATTATATTAGCTTTGTTATTCACTTAATAGTAAAAGTAATAATAACTAAAATGACAACTCTAAATTCAATATGGCGGATGCAGCATTTATCCGAAGTAGATTCGTTTAAATCGAACACTTTAAAATCGTCTCACGATTGAACAGATTATTGAAAGGTTTGTTCTCGATTAATTGGTTAATTTCGATTTAGTAAAAAATCCATTTACCCAAATATACTACAAATATTTTTATAGTTATAATCATGACCGAAAAATTCGATTACCGATTATTATAATATCGATATAGGGCGCAAATGGGCAATGCTTCTGTCAGCACTAAATATCGATATAAAAACCGATTTTTGAAGATTGATTAAATCAATCGTTAATCCTAGACCTCCATCTCTAGCGAACATTCAAAATGTTTGAAGTCAAACGACTTTTTGAAGTCGGTTAAAAATGTTTCTTGTTTCAAATTATTTCAAAATATAAAAAACTTTGAGTTTTGACAAAATTCAAAACAATTTTCTGTAATACTTTAAAAGAGTATTAAACTCTCTTTCAAGGCAAGTATAATAAAAGCTTTTTCATATGAGGAGATGAAAGACAATTATAAAGGATATTTCGTATTGTTTCCTTGTTTGTCAGTCTTAGTGAAATAATGGGATAGGCGGTATCAAAGACTTTGAAATCATATATAATGAAACTCAGAAATTTTCTGACATTTCACCATTTACATTTATAATGCATTTCCAACAGAGATACCAATATAATCGCTTCAATTACCTATCCTAGCTAAGAGTGTGGTAAATAAGGTTGTTAACAAACACATCCCTCTGTACGCATTCTCGCATATCTCTTATAGAAACGCAACGCACTATAAAGAAACCGTCTCTTCTAATAAAATTATTCTAAACTAGAATTCTAACACTAACATTAAATTGAATATATTAAATTGAATTTTATATATCTATAAATAAGAAATATTAGCAACTTGATTGTTTAATGAGTCAGAATTTCTTAAGCGGGCCACTAAAAATTGACTATTCGATTTTAATATATTTATGAGCATATTATGGTAGCTTTATAAGTTGAAAGTAAAACCCTAAAACGATTTTTGAAAATTTCAATTTTTCAAAATTTTATGAGCGAGTAAAAATTTCGAGTTCTTTTTTTTTAAATAATAATATATCACTGAATAATTACTGGATTCTAATGAAACTCGGTTTGTATACTAAGTAATAGTAGATGAATAGGAAAAAAAATAATTTACGTAAAAAAAAAAAAAATTGTTTATTATTAATTAGTTTTCTAATAAACAAATGCAAATTTAACTAACTTCTCGGTGTTGTAGAAAACAAATTTTTTTTTTAAATATTCGTTGGAGTATTAACTAAAAGATGACACAAGAAAATTTTAGTGCTCTCTTACCAGAAAAAAGATATGAACAATTGAATGTGCGAGACAGCGATCGAGGTAGATGCGCGACGCCAAGCGCTACGCCTACATCGGGCTCCCGAGAACATACTTCTACCTTTTGCAGTTTTCCAGGCTGACTCAATGCATAAAAAAGTATTTTACTACATAGAAAAATTATAGATTAGAGAATTATGTGGGGCACTCAGAAAATTTTGACAAACTAAAAAACTAACTTCTATGGATAAAAAGATTCATGCGTCTGAACCAATTTTGATAACATTTTTTCCAGTCCGTCGCAGACACCTCTTCCACGCTGCTAGCGCGCCTTTCGGCGATAAAACATCTCACTTTCGGAAGATTTTTTAATTTAAGGAAAAAAAAAAAGAAGTCACACGGTGCTAGATCAGGACTATAAGGAGGATGACCCAAGGTTCTGACCAGTGTGGTGTCCAGGAAATCCCTAGTTTTGAGCGCTGAGTGAGCGGGCGCGTTATTTTGCTGTACCCCGCAGAGCCCGGTGTTCGGCCGCTTGTTGCTCATTGCTGATAAAACTTCTGGCAGGCATTTTGTGGCATAGCATTTGGCGTTGATGCTGCTTTAGTCTCGTAATAGAATTGAAATTTGATACCCCATCAAAAATTTTCCCTACGCTTGTCGATCGCTTCACTTTCGTAGGCGTTAGTTCGTTTTGAAACAGCCAAACTGTCGATTGACGCTTCTGGATTTTATTGAGAAATCCGACGAATCCTGGATACCTGTCACAATATTGTAAGCGCGCCGAGACGAGCCTGCTTCAAATTTTTTAATCATATAACGGCAGCACTCCACACGTGCCTGCTTTGGAGCTTGGGTAAAGTTGTGCGTCACCCAGCACGAAACTATCCTCCTCTCGAGAAGTTACTCATGTAGATTCTTGTGAACGCTTCCCGAACTTATCTGTAGTTCTACTGAATCTCTTCGTATAAAATAACCTGTTTTTTTTAATGAATTTTTTTAATGCCAGCACACTTACTTCCATCACAGCCGTCGTCATAGGACGACCTCTCCTTTGTTCATCCCCCAAAATAAGTTAACCGCGCTTTAACTCGCTATGCCAACGGTAGATGGTTGCTTTTGAAGGTACTTCATCGATAAAAGCCATTTGAAGTCCATCAAATAATTCATCAGATTATAGGTCATATTTAAAATCGTAGAAAATCATCGCCAAAATTTTATCTACGCAGATCCATTTTTAAATGAGACACGATAATTTAATTTGGCTGTCGAATAAATGTGGAAGGAAATTCGAAATTCAGACAGTTGTGTTTTTACTTTTAAATAATCAAATTTTCCAAAATAAGTGGCACATTTTTTCGCAAAACATTCTGAGTGGCCTGGTGAGTAGCAGTTGGGTTAATATTTGTTTTGATCTTTTTAGTCTTTTTTCATAATCTAAAGTATATTTTACAGGTAAGCCTTCCTCACTTCGATGATGATGATGATGATCCTTATTTCATTGTGTTTAATTGTTAAATTTTAAAAACCTACTAAAACAAACTTTAAAATACCATAATTATTATTATTAGATTCGTTTAGTTGTCTGAACATATCTACTGTTGAATATCAGACGTTTTGATGTTCTTGTCTGCTGAAGTTGGAAAGTGTCGGGAGTCGGAACGTAATAGTTATTTCGGCCAAGTAGCCAATTCGTTACGATGTCTATAGATGAATCAAAATATGTATAAGCCGCCGTATCTTTTAATTCAGTACACTTAAAAATGTGTTTCTTTTTTGCTTAAACAGACCGTAGATCTGAATATTTATATTAATTTCATCGTGATACCTCCCACACATTCCTCAATAAAGGGTCTTAACACACAGACAACGAAGTGATCCTCTAAAGGTTTCTTTTAAAGTACGGCACCCTAAAAAAAGAGATCTGTAATATTTCTATTATATCTTCACTCTACCATTAATGAACTGGAATCTCAAAGAACAAACAATGTTTTACAAATAAAATTGCAATTTCGAGGTCTAATTTGTGTTGGGTGGTTCAATTCAACAATCATCATTTCTACTAGAGAAGAACCTTCTTATGTTTATTACGAGATTTTCTTTTTATTTTATTAGAACAAAGTGAAAGAAAATGTTTATCTTTTAAAGAGACTCCGTATAGCTAGCAACGCCGTTGATAACTTCATATTCGCGGGTACCTTTTATCTTATTCCAAAACTATATAAGTCTCTGTTCCGATAGACTTGAGCCATTTATCAAACGGAGCTCGCCTGGTGACTATTGTGAATATCATTGTCTCAATTGTTTTTTTTAGGGTAGATAAGGTGCAAACGAGCAAATTGTAAGTGGCCACCATCACCCATGGACATCGGCAAAGCAAGAACCCAGAGTCCATTAGATGCGCAGCATTAATGGGATGGGAGAGGGAGGGGGAGAGCCTGGCCCACATGCGGCTCGACCGAAACGCGTCTATGACACTTGGTAGTCGGATTTGTAAACGATTTTTATTTTTACGAATAAGTAACATACGGAAGAAGAGATTTTATTTCACAAACCAGCGAATTACCAAAAAAAAAATTAACAGTATATATAATTAGGTGAACGTCATCTCAGCTGTCTAAAATAATAGAAATAGTAGATTTTCTTTATTCACACAAAAATAAATAGTAGAAAATAACATCACGTTTCAAAGTCCATTTTCATCTAACTTTTATTTTAAAACCTCTAGAGAATAGATTGCGGAGGCAAAAAGTTTTCCGCTATGGATTACCGATCTTCGGAAAAAAGACATTATGGAAAGAGGCTGCGATTTTAATTAAATAAATAATTGTTTAATACTCCTTTAATATTATTTCTTTTAGAAAATTTAACCATCATATTGTTAGCATCCGTTTTAATTTTATCTAAATTGTTGTTATATATTATAATTTAAACGCACACGAAACACGCACTCAGTATTTTTTTTTTTTTTTTTATGTAACTAGGTCGGCAAACAAGCGTACGGCTCACCTGATGGTAAGCGATTACCGTAGCTTATAGACGTCTGCAACACCAGAAGCATCGCAAGCGCGTCGTCGACCCTATCCCCAATTCCCCCCAGGAGCTCTGATCACCTTACTCACCAACAGGAACACAACACTGCATTAGAGTATGTTCTGCGCTTAACATATAAAGTAGAGAAATACCTCTTTATTAGTAATCTGTGTTAGCATCCGTTTTAATTTTATATAAATGGTTGTTATATGTCCGTACAATGCTTGAATATTATCTATGGTATATGATAAATTGTTGACCTTACAGGAAATTAATTGTCTATGAGGTAGATCATATTAGTGACGAATTGTCAGCATTGATATTGTTTCCGTTATTTTTTAGGCTAAGGTAGGATATAAAAAGATGATGCAAGATGACAGAGTGCAGTATTTCTTTGATTTTTGATGTAATAAGTGCTATTAAAGTGGTTATGTGTGAAAGTGCTAGTGTTTTTCTTACAAAATATCTGTGTTAATAGTTCTAGAGCTAACAATATTTATTTACTTGAGTCATTATACAAATATTATAGAAAACTGTCCAAATATCGCACAATTTAAACAAAAAATTTTGTTCTGCTTACAATTTTAGTTACACCATTTCTAACTCAAGAACTGCTGGACCGATTTTGATATAATTTGTAACAGAGTTAGACTAGAACTTGGGAAATGACATAGACTATATTTTATTCCAAAAAAAAGGGCTTGTAGGAGATGAAAATTTGATAGGCATCGTATATATAGAAGACAGAGAAATATGTTGAAAATTAAAATGTAAAATTAAACATCAATAAATGATAAAATTTTCCCGAGCGAAGCCGGGCTGGGTCGACTAGTTACATAATATGTGTCATATACACATTTGTCTATTTCTTATAATTTGACTACTTCAAATGACGTAATTGAAAAACTGTTAGGTTTTTTTAGATTTTTTACATATATTTTTTTAAAGCTTACTTTTATTTTTTTATAAATCATCAATCCAGGACAGTTTATATTATTTCGGGAAGAATAAATTTCGGTTATATATTGTATGACAACTCTTTATTTTTTATGTTATTTTTCATTGCTACGCAACCAGACTTAAACTTAGTACAGATTAATATAATTACAAACAGTATTACACGCGCCACAATACTCCCCCCCACCACCACAATAAAATGGTTATTAAAAATTAAAAGTAACATAGCATAACACAAAAATAAGCAGATTTTAATCTATCAAGTGATACTACTATTTAAATCTAATGACACTTAAATAGTAATATCTTTTTAATTAGATTACTTATGGCAACACCACGTAGCCTATGTCATCCAGAAAGGATGTAGCTTTCTATCGTCGAAAGAGTTTTAAAACTTCTTCTTTGTATAATAGTTTAGATTTCTAAAGGAAAGGCTAGAAGAGGTAGTGAAATGAATCGCAATTCGGTTGCACTAAAATACACAACTTTTATCAAGCGTATTAAGGTTTTGATACAAAGGAGAGTAGTCACAAAGAATTTTTAATAAAGAGCGATTGTGAGAGACTAGTGACTGTGTGGTGGAGGGGTTGAGAGGGTGAGGGGTTGTGCGGTTGTGCGGCTTCTTTCATCCTGAGGATGCAGTTCCAGACCACAATGAAAATAATTTATCGCTGAAAGACAGAATACTATTTCATTTTCAAATTAAATTTTATTTATGTTGTTATATCTATTTAACCATATTATTTGAAAATTAAATCTGCAGATCATGTGATATTAATTTTGTGTCAGATCGGCACAACGATTCCTGATTCACATCCCACATGTCGACAATCTCATGGGCTAAATCAAGATATTTTATTAATATTATTGTTCGAAAATATCTTAAGTTAGGTATTACTATATATATACTACCAAATGGTCAGTTTAAAAAGGACAATAATAGATCTATGGCTGATAGTACTTATTTCACTCCTATAATTCATTTACTATGATTATTTAGTAGTGCATTGTGTTATTTGTTCAAACAAAACAAACTCTTATTACCTACAGACAAGATATATATTAGCTTATTCTTACTAAGCAAAATACTGTACAGTTCACTGAATTTAAGCATAAATTGTATTTAAGTCTGTATTTCCTATAAAATAAGATTCAAAATGTTAAGTTTAATACAAAATAATGCAGCCACGAACAATAATTACGTTCATACAGTGTTTCAGACAAAACCACAGACATTTTGATTAATACGTATAATATCACATTTCAGTTTAAACTGCTATTATGTACTAATAATAATAGTACATTACATATCTTTCACACAACAATCTGTAAAATGATTTTATTATACTATAAATTGTTATTATCTATTTAAATAACTTTTCATTAATCACTTGCATAAGTTACCTTACAGACCCTGAGGAGATCCTAAGACCCATCTATACTAATATATAAAGCTGAAGACTCAGCCTAATCTCAGGTTTCAGGAAAACTACTGGTCCGATTTAAAAAATTATTTCAGTGTTAAATAGCCCATTTATCGAAGAAGGCTATAGGATGTATATCATCACGCTAAGACCAATAGGAGCGGAGCAACACGCGGACGAAGTCGCGCCGGTCAACTAGTATGAAATAATGTATATAATAAATGCACTTTTTTTTTCATTATAAATTAACATTAAAACAGAAAAAGTCAAAATTTAAACTAGTGGGGTTCTACTATCACGGAATCTAAATGTCTTTAGTAACCCAATTAGTACATAGGGCTTATGTACCAGACGCAGGTTAACTTGACGTCATGTTCGTTTTGACTAGTTCTCTGTTGCTGGGGTCGGCGAAACCCTACAAGATTTACTGACAGGTTAATTAAGGGACGAAGTTAATGAACAATCTACAACCGAAATCTTTTTTATGGATTGAAAATAAAATTTAAAATCTAAAAAAGACTTAGATCGTAATACAAAGATTTTGGATTGAGATTGATTATTATTTTCGCCCATCAGTCTATATATTATCATTTTTAATCTCATCACGACCCTTCAATGGCCCACTGCTGAGCCGGGTCTCCTCCTCAAAATGAGGAGGGTATTTTAATCTCAGCGAAGTAATATTAGATTTTAAAGAGGCAAAAATAACATTTACGGGTTCGTCAAATGGTTAGAAAAAATCATATTGATCTAAAACTTACTAATATGTAAGGATAGTTAGCAACACTGTTGATAACTTTGTATTAGCGAGTAAGTTATTTCATTCAATAAACATTGTCTAAATTAGCGTCGTGTCTAATAAATATTTCTTCTTGATGTCTAGGACCTCCTTAAACCTGTTTCTGGGTCACAAACCCCAAACAGTACAAGCTCATTCATCTTACAATCCCAACTAATATTAAAAATGCCAAAATAACTCTGTCATCTGTCTGTTACGCTTCCAAGCTTAAACCACTCAACCGATTTTGATGAAATTTTGTACACATGTAGACTAGAGCTTAGAAAAGGACCTGGACTACGTTTTATTATGAAAAATAGATTTAAAGGGGTTGAAATAAGGGAGGATTTGCATGACGAGCTGAGTGATCGTTTGTCTTCGGAAATTAGTTATATATACATTATAATAAATTTAAAATACAGTGATAACCGGGGTGGATCAACTAGTATAGTATAAGTATATATATATATTTGTAACATTTAAGTCGTACATTAAACTAATAACAGTTTTGTAAAGTCATCCCCGTGATGAAAAGGTTTTTGTGAAGTCGAGTGTATCCTCTGATGAATTAAGGCTCATCTTATTAAACCCTTTTCCTTTCCGGTATTATAATTTTTACTCAATGAAAAGCGAAATCTTTTCAAGTTTCCAATTTGTGTATTTGTTTGTATTTATATAAATGATGCTTTTAGAAAAAAATGTTTCAAATAGAAGGATGGAGTTACGAGAAATTTATTTGTTTTTTCAACATGTCTAAAAATCGTGTTTTAGTCTCATTGTTTTATTAAAAAATGGTTGCCCTTTTTTAGCAATAAATTTGGGTCCTGAATACTCTTTTTTTATATAACTAGGTCGGCAAACAAGCGTACGGCTCACCTGATGGTAACCGATTACCGTAGCCTATAGACGTCTGCAACACCAGAAGCATCGCAAGCGCGTTGCCGACTCTATCCCCAATTCCCCCCAGGAGCTCTGGTTACCTTACTCACCAACAGGAACACAACACTGCTTTAGAGTAGTGTTATTTATCTGTGATCTTCTGTAAGTTCGAGGTACTATCCCAGTCGGGCTGCTCCATATTTGAGCAGGAAATTTCCTGCTGTGCCCTACCTCAGTTAAAAAATATTTTTTATATCCTAAGAATATAGACCCAGAAATCGACATGATAAATATATCTTTAAATTAATAGCGGTTAGTTCCATATTATAATTAAAATTTAACGTTTTAAAAACTCCATACTGTAGCCACCACACTATTTAGTGTATTAATTAGATATAAATTACTTGTATCAGACAGAGACATGGGCTCACACTATCACTGAGATATCGTACTTGAATTATATAAAACATATTCATTGTGTCTCTCTTAAATATGCAACTTTATCAGAAGGTAGTATATACTACACGTATATTAATATTTTCGTGCTAGATATATTTAGAATTCAGTTTTATTATTTTTTGAAAAACAATCACCGCTTACATATAAACATTTATTCTAGTTTAGATTCCAATTCAAAAATGATACTGAAATCAGATTAAAGTATATCAAAGTTATAATTTTACTTGTTTAAATATAATATAAGTAATGTTTCATAACAAGAACTTGTAACCTAAAACATTTTGTCACAAACTCACTTAGTCTCGGAAGTTGAGTCGAATTTCATTAATATTGAACTGACGCTCCGACATGACATGGATTAAGAATTTAATATCTCTAAGAAAATGCATTTAAAATTTAATATTTTGAGCCAAATTAACGGTGATTGGGGTTGATTTTCTTCCTCAATAAAGTACACATGTGTCTAAATCAAAATGATGAAGAATGACTACATTATCATTGACTCTATCTTCAAAATTAAATAACTTTTAAAAGATTGAAATTATCTAAAAATATTATGAATTTATTTAATTTTTCTATTATTATTAAAATTTAATTATCTTTTAAAAATATGTGTTGGTTTTGATGTAATTTTCAGAGCATGATTTTAAAATAAAGTTTTATCAAGGATTCACGATCTATAGATCGTGGGTTCATATCCCAGTCATTGGACCACTAACACATGCATTTAGCTTATTTGGAGGCATTAAGGATACTAGAAGTTGTTCATCCAATGTGCTAGTAATCTTTAAAAAAAAAAAGAAAACGTGTCATCGTTAAAAAAAGCTAAGGAATACGATCTAGTATAGAAGTTTTTATTAAGATAAACTAATCTTTTTTAATCTTTCATGAAAGGCTACAGTAGTTTACGGTAGTATGGTAGTTGGTAATTACTAATATAATATTCTTGTGTCGCGGTGTTCGTAAATCGGTCAACATATATTTTTTATACCCCTAAGTTATAAGGATGACTCACCCCAATTTAATTTTAATTTTTTAAAATTTATGTGGCAAAACAACGTTTTCCGGGTCAGCTAGTAACTTTATAAAAGAATTTGTTAACAATACATAATAAGTTAACAAGTAAACTGTAAAGTTAGATTGGAAAGTTTCTCGAAAAAGTTTCGTTTGAAAAGTAATCTTTAATAAATGTATTTGTTTGTGAATTTATATTTTTTGACTTGTTTAATGCTGACGTAAGGATTAAAAGGGGCTTAAGCCCCTTTTAAGCCCCTTTTGGCTTAAGCCAAACCAAATCGAAATATTAACAGTCAGTAGTTTCACAATTTACTTATTCCTACTTCTTACAACCTTCCTCTATCAACGCTTAATCAAAGCTGTCCTTGCCGAAACTTATCGACTAATAATACCACCTCCAGAAAGACACACAGGGGGTACAATCGGCCAAGGGCTTTAGTGCATTTACAAATAATATAAAATGAGTATTCGATGATCGAGATTCTAATTATATTTAATATCCATATTTTATAGTAAAATATTATCGAATTTAAAGAATATCGAAATCGAATAATCGAATCGTTATCGTCATCTATGGCGTTGGAGTAAGGTCGCTTTTCCCTTTATATGCCATCGACAGTGTGACTGAAGTCTTAGTCGTGCGCGGTCTCTCAAGGAGTGAAATAGTCCCTGGATAGTGTTAGTGTTGTGCAGTGCAATGTTAGTGCTGCCCAATTAAGGTCACGTGAGTACCTTACAATGTAATTTCCACGTCTTGTATTATGTTGGGCTTATGTGAGTTTAACCTTTGGGTTAAACAGAGAGCCTGAGCAGTGGAGGTGAGTGTTATGATCATTTAAAGGATATCCTTAAGCCTACACCTTACAAGTCCAAGGTACTGCTTAGGTTTTTTTCATAGTTGTTTGAGATCATATTTGATTATTTATCGATTCAGTAGCAGTATCTACGTTGCGTTTACCCAATAGTCCATTCAATACCCCTTTTAGTGTTCTCCAATATTTCCCCTCTCCTTCCTCCTCCTCATCATTAAAATCCCCACATATATATAAAATCTAACAGGATGTAAAAATTTCTATTTTTACATCCTGTTAGAATTTATATATATCGTCAATTTACATTGACGCGAAGGACATTGACGCACTGTCACCGTACGTGAAATTAAAATATTTTTAAAGCTTTACACTCGTAGTTCGAAAAAATCCTAAGAAATGTGATTATAAATTTGGTAATAATAAATTTTAAAAAATAAAACAATTTTATCTACAAACTATTAAAACCTTTGTTACTTCCTCCATGATAAAAACACTAAATCTTCAAAGGTTTATTGCCCGGTAGAGTCAAGTTCAATGTATCTTCTGATTTTCACAAGAAAAATACTTAATGCGTTCGACAGGAAAATAGTCTGGTTTTCCACCTCGTTGAAAATAACTTTTTTATTTATCTTTTGGCAGCAGACGCTTGTCTATATAAATAAGATAAAAATGTAATTTACAAAATAAACACATTCCCGATTTTTATCGCCTAATTTTGAAATTCAGTGTTCACACGTGTAGGCAGAAAAAAGAAATTCACTTGAACTTTAAGAGTATTTCAACTTTCCATGAAATAGTGAGTCACATGTGGGGCACATACGACACAAGATAATCTCAAAATGTACCTTACATAGTACTTTATATTAAATACAAATATTATATGTGGTGCATATCTTTATTTAGTTTAAGGCTATTGTCAGAAAAATCATTTTAATTTAAAAATGTTTTAGCCCAGCGAAGTTAAGGCGTGTCGACGATTATATAAAGTATAAGAAATAAGGGTCTGCAAATTGTCTTTCTTCAATTCATATCTTTTTTTACTCACGAAAGGAAAGTAATTGGTATATATTAATAACAAAAAATGATGAGTAATGTTCTTTTCCTCAAGAGATATATCGCATGCTATCCATCTAACCAGAAGCGATCAGACCAATAATCCGAAACACTTTACCCTAATAGCTGAGCGACCCACAGAATTGAATCAAGGCCTTTAAACTTCTTTTATAAATCGCTTCAAATATAATTTCCTCTCTACGCCATTGCAATAAAATCCATTATCCAATACAGTCATAAAAGACAATGTTCATAAAACCGTATTTAAATTTGAACTTTATAAAAATTAAATTAAAGCAGATTTTTATTTAAAGTTGCCTATCAATATATATTGTTAAATTAAAGGAATCAATTGTTATAAATACAGCTCAATTTAATTTCCTTAATCGATGCCTTTATACAGATTTAAATAATTTTGGTAGCTATTATTTCCATATTAATTGATGAATAAGTGTTAAGTTTGGTTATACTTTAAATACATAACTACAGTGTCAACTAAAATATAACTAGAGAATCACTCTTTCTATTTATGAAAACCGCATTATAATCCATAGCATAGTTTCAAAAATCTAAGCGCACATACAGAGGGAAGTGACTTCGTTCTATACTATATATCTCGCGGATTATGATTATTTCTCGGACATATGTATACTAATATTATAAAGAGGAAAGATTTGTATTTCTATATGTAATTAAAACTTACAAACTACTGGACTGATTACAAAAATCCTTTCACCGTTAGAAAGCTACATTATCTCTGAGTAACATAGGCTATATTTATTACTAGAAAAATATAGATATACTCAGAAATTCTTAATTAAGATGAAAACAAATTGCTATAAAATGTCTTTCATGGCATGCGCTGCAGAAAGTATTGATGGTATAATAAATAATATTCTTTAATATTATAGACCTATGATAATTAGACATAATATGTCTAATTATTGTAGTTATGTCACTATAACTACTTCGTACTGCTGCTAAAATAATAAGTATCTAAACATAACGATCTCTTAAGATTATGACAGGCATCTTAGCAGTCCCTAGGATTTGTGAACAAGGCGTTAGGTACTGTGTCTTTAATTGACGCCAATGACCAGCACCACTTTAAACGATGCTCACTTTAAAAAGATTACTCGGTGGACTAAATTTTAATAAGTCGATAAAGCGAATATAAAGTAACGAAACATCGGTTCACCCTTTACTAGTGGGTATAATAGTGAGAAGAATCGCCGGCAAATCACAGGTTACCAAAAATCGTTGTATTAAATTATTACCCGCAAGTGACTAAATTCGCCTGACATGACGCCTTCAAAATATGTAGCATAAAAATACATTGTGATAGTCATTAATATCAGTAAGTATTAGTCATAAAAACTTGTAATATTTTAAAATATAACATTTTAACTACTACGTAGTCGTAGCTGTCTACGTCGTAGCGATATCTACGTCGTAGAATTTTACGATCGCTACGAGACTACTACGATTAGCTTCATGTTACTGGATTAAGTTCGATCTTAGTCATATTAGAAATTTTATGAATTATGTAATGTATATATCTAAGTTATGTAGAAAATAAATAGGGCCTGGGAGTAGTGACCCAGTTTCAGGTTAACAATACTTTAATTAAGCTAAGCTAACAACTCATGACTAGATTATTCACTCTATGAAATTACACTTCAGACTGCCGCTGATTCAATAGGATAGAAATTATAAATTGACAAGCCAATTAGTATTTTTGAAATAAATCAATAGCTAAACAAAAGTTATCGCCAGTGTTGCTAAAAATATCAAATATTTTCTAGTACTGTATTAAATAATGTTACTTCTACTTCTTATATTAAATTTCAAGTTTCAAAGTTAGGGGAACTTTATAGTTATATAAATTTGTTAGTCCTGAATGTCTACATCAATTAATATAAAGTTAATTACTATTTATTAGTATTACTACAGTATATTTATTATAAGAGATAAGAAGGGATGAGTAATGTTGTGATAAGGGTATTGTATTGGGTTGTAATTATTTGTATTGTACGTGAAATTATTTCACTTGAAAAGCTACTTAGCTCGTTTTATGAAATATTTTTCTTTCAGCGACATATTTTTAATAAATTATATTTTGTGACCTTCTGGATAAAATAATAAAAAATATTGTTTCTGAAAATTTCTTTAGTAAGTTTTTAAGTACTTTTAAGTTTGTGTGTATTAACAGTTATTTAGTAATAATATTTTTAAGGCTCTTTAAACTATAAAAAAGATATGAGAGCTTACCTGTGAGAGGATGGGTAAGCACTACTATTATAGGACGGGTATAATACAATTTTACTCTGCCGCTGAGAGAGCATCATGTAAACCAGCACGAAGTAAGCCAGCACCTCTTTGGTAGTAGGGGATCTGTTTCCCGACTGACTTGCGACCACCATCATGCGAATCCGATAGAGCCGCATGTAAGCCATATTTACACCCTCCCTTTCCTATTAATACTGCGGTTCCTGTGGACTCAGGGTTCTTCTCTTTGCTCCCACTCCTCTCACTACTTTCAAGGTAATACAACGGCAAAATGAGAGACATCTTTTTGTTTTGCCAAAGTCCATGGAAGACAAAGACCACATGTCATCATTCTCTTACATGAGAAGTGGGATTAGTTTCTTTATTGTATTTTTTATGGAAGGAAATTAGAGAAAATTATACATAATACTGTGCAATATAACTCATATATTGTAGATATCAGAAGTGGGATTTTTTAATTAAACTTAAAGGAACTAGCAGGCATCTTTAATAAAATACAAGTTTATCCATATAGCATACAGCAATAGGTATCATACTGGCTTTAATATATATACTTTCCCAAACTTTCCCATTTATAATATTAGTAGAATTAAAACGTCTACTAACTTCTATGATCTTTTAATTTTATTTCAAACATTCATTAGTCGTATGTAAATTGAAATTAATAATACTCCCAAAGTTCGTTATATATTAAATGGATGTATGTTAAAAGGTCCCATTCATACAGTTTGTACAAAATTACGTTTCATCAAAAACACTTGGATTTAGGAGGAGGACCTTTGCCTTAATTCATTTAAACTGGCCCAGAATAAATGCTTTGGCGAATTTCATAAATCTAGATCTGCATAGAAAATTTAATTTATTTCTATTAATATTTATTTTAGTACTCAAATCTGTCCGTGAACTCTTTCGTGAAAACTTGTAAATAGGATCCAGCATATGCAGTTGATAGATTTATAATATTAGAAATTAAACAATTTATAAATAAGAAATCAATGATTAACTTTAATTGAATGTCAAACAATTAAGATGTTGCCAGTCTAAGAAAACTATTTACCATGCTCATTTAATTATTTACCCTAATAATGTTATTATTTTATAACACGGCCATACTGACAATACTTCGTCCACGAAGTACATAATACATATAGAATGATCCTAATCGTGAAAATTATATTAATAATTACATTTAGGTATACCTATGAACAAAAATAATTTCCAAGTATATGAATAAATTGATTATTATAAACACTGTCTATTTTCTTGTAAATTCAAAAATAGTTTAACATGTTAAATAACGGCTTTACTCCGCCAAATACTTATGCTAAATATTATACAAAATAGCAAACCAAAATATACATATTTCATACCATATAAAGTTTTATATTAAACTAAAATCAAACAATGAGTGAGCGTATACTTTCCAACTACATAGACATGCCAATCACATTCACCTGCTGTTGGTGATATTACCTGGCACCAAGTAGGAGGTTAATCATAATTTTATCGGAGCTGTAACCTAGACATGCCGATTCCTTCACCCGCTGCTGATGAACTAAATCGACACCAAGTTACAGTTGATCAGCGGTTAACATAAGCTTAACTTGCATAGACATGATGATCCCATTTAACTGCTGCTAATGAGATTTCATCACCAAACAAGTATTGTAACAGCATACCCTAATCTTTATACTTCAATTCAAATATACTTCATATCAAACTCTATTTTTTATGGGACTGCCAAACCCAAGGTCAATGTCGACGCTAACCTACAACCAATTTTCGAACCTACTCCTAAATTTCTGAACCTACTCCTAAATTTTCGAACCTACACCTAATTACGAACCTACAATAATTTCGAACCTACAATAATTTCGAACCTACACCTAATTTCACAGCCTACGTTTGACACTAATCTATCCTAAACTAAAGTTGACATTAACCCAAGGCCTAACAGATTTTAATTTAAAACCGTTCGGTTATCCTGATAAATGACATGGCCAGCTATAGTATAGCCCTCTGCCTAGTTACAAAAAAGTTCGTATACATTGATGAATTATCATTTAAATATAAGTATTTTAGTCAAAAATTAAGATGCTAAAAATATATAATCATAGAATTATCAGGGTTTTAGTTATTTACTCATAAAATTATACAACAAAATCCTACGTTTTGGATTTTGTTGTATAATTAGCAAAATCAAGTCAATAGTAACGCAAAGTTAAATATTTTGGCAATGTAATCAGTCCGTTTAGAATGGCAAAGGTCAAGTTGGTTATAAAAATCAAAAAGAAATAAAAACAACCTCAGACCTTGACAAATATTATTATACAAGTAAATTTTAAGAAATTAAGTATGTAGCATTACTTTGATATTTACGTACTTACGTATATTTTTATTTGTGAATTTGTTTAAAAATATTTTTGTAACAATGTAACATTAGTTATTTAATAAATACCATTTCCTATTCATATGGAATTCGTTAAAGTAATCTTTAAACTCGCATAAATACTAAATACTTATACAAGTATAAATAGTTAACTATAATTTATCAATTATTGATATATAAGATGTTACTGTACATTTAAAATATGAACTAGGCAGAAATGGGCCATGTCCTTTTAACATTTCTAATACATTAATTTCGAGTAACATTAAAGAACAACTACTTTAACCCTTTTTTTTAAACTACGCACAACTACGTGATACCTCAGGGTTCTGTCCATGGATATGGTGGCAGCCATTGTGGCCGACTGAATAGTAGCAGCTTACGCAACTGGAAAATAATAAAACAGTATAAGTTAATTGTGTCACGAGGAATTCCGATCCCACTTCTGATGATAGATTTATAATATTAGAAATTAAACAATTTATAATTAAGAAATTAATGGTTAACTTTAATTGAAGGTCAAACAATTAAGATGTTGCCAGTCTAAGAAAACTATTTACCATGCTCATTTAATTATTTACCCTAATAATGTTCTTACCTTGTGTGTAACATACTGTGTATATGTTGTTTCAAAAGTATATTATAGTTTAATTACCGGTGATAGCTTAATGGTTAAGACGTTGATGTCTACTCGGGAGGTTTATGTTCCATCCTGGGCACACTGACTGCACACACAACTCTGACAAGCAATTTAATATCACATGCTTTAACGGTGAAGGAAAACATCGTGAGGAAACCTGCACTCCTGAGAGTTCTCCATGTTCTCAAAGGTATATGAAGTCTGCCAAACCGCACTGGGCTAGCGGTGGTGGTGATGATGATGATAATTTAATTTTTGTAGAAACAAAATAGCTACTTATTTTAAAGAAAAGTCCTGATGAAAACTATGCCGTTGTTATTAAAATATTAATATAACATAACAGCTCTAACGTCTTCAACAAATGATACCAGTTATTATTGCACAAAACACCCTAGATGTTACCCTACTCAGTAGATAATTAAAGCAGATACAGCAGTGAGTAGACCCTCATTAGAACGGACACGTCATTATGGCCAATGAACGCATATTGTATACATTCTTTGTCATTAATTATATTTTCTAAAGCAAATTGACTTCACTTCATCAAAATCTTTGTATTTTCTCTGGATGTAAACATTTACACGATTTTTTTGTTTATCTTACGTTTGTTGCTCAATTACAGAAAAACGGCTTATCGGATTTCGATAAAACTTAGCACATAGATACTTTATAACCTGGATTAGCACATATAATACTTTATCTCGAAAAAAACACAGTTCCTACGGGATAATATTAATACAGCAACGGGTACGTAAAAAATAATAAAAAATATTACTTGAAGCTAACAATTATCATATTTTATCTCTTCGCACCTGTATGATTAAAATATGAGCTTTGAAATTTATAATAGATACTAGTCGACCCGCCCAGCTTCGGCCAAAAGTAGATAACCTACTTCTAATTGTTATAATTTGAATAATACAAATCTGCAACACTGCAATGACGAATAGTTTCTTTTGTGTATTTATAGTATACCCAAGATCTCAAATACCTTTGTACCGATAAAATTGAGGGAAGACATTGTCTAAAATAGTGTAAGTAACCTTAGTCATAACCCTTAACCACCTACCTCTAGTCTGAACGATCACAACGAATTTTCAAATTAATGTTTTTCGAAGAATGCATGTCTATATTTTATTAATACATTTATAAATTTATTGTACACCACATAAAAATAATACAACAAAATAAAATGAAAACTACATAAATATAATGTGAAGAATGTAATATGACTAGTAATCCATCTCTTCCAGACAACCCAGTCTTGGAAGGAGCGGAAGTTGAAACAAAGAAGGTGGTGTAGCTTCAATATACTCATACTAATATTAAATTACAACCGAATACATAAACACTTTCACAATAATATTATATAATATGTATACATACCATTATAATAAACTAATTAATATTCTAAGGTTATAATATACCTTTCCTACACGTCAAAAAGCATCACATCATCAGTTTGATTTTTTTTATACCTGTATGAGTCTATAATAAAGATATAGTTTATAAAGAATTGTTTCATTCAATCAACTGTTCCGTTGGTACCATAAATCCCAAATTAAAAGTGATAATGTATAAGCGATCTCTGAGATCCGCACGTGATTAAATGATTAAAATAAGGAGAAGGTGGTTAAGGGTTAATTATGAATACATGGTTATACGCTCTCTCTCATTCTCTTACACTTGTGAAACTAGTGACTTAAGCGTGTTATTATTATTAAAAGTATAAAGCGAAGCGAGGGCAGATCGCTGGTATATAGTAAAAGTACTAGGCTCATCTCTGTCTCTCGTCCCCAGCTCAGCGACCCCGTTGCTCACCCGGCCATCGCACGCCTATACGCGTCACCCTTAATGGGCTAATTTTAACTTCAATGGCTTTGTGTTTCTACATTTACTCCATACTCTGTTTTATATTAATACTAGTTAAAACCAGCATAGCAGTAGGGTAGTCTAATATAAATCGAATGGATAACAGTTACTAAAACATTCACTTTATAATATTTAAATATTGGTATTTAATTTGCAGTGATAGGCCAGTCGTTAAGACGTTGATGTCTATTCGGGAGGTCTGAGTTCAATCCCCCAAACAGGCACACACACCTCTGACTTTTCTGAGTTATATGTATTTTAAGAAATTTAATATCACTTACTTTAACGGTGAAGGAAATCATCATGAGCAAACCTGCACTCCTGAGAGTTCTCCGTGTTCTCAAAAGTGTGTGAGGTTAGCCAACCCGCACTTGGCCAGTGTGATGGACTATGGCTTAAATCTAAGGAAGAGACCCGGCTCAGCAGTGGGCCATTAACGGGTGATAACGATGATGATGATTGGTATTTCATGAATAAGGTTTAATAGTTTATCGATCCCAACCTATATAATAAATAAGGCTAGAAGAGATAAGGTTAGAAATTTGAGATTAATAATCGACTGTGACTTATCATGAAATCAGTAAGCGTTTGCATCATTCTCTTCATTATTTAAAACGTCTTCAAAACTTTCTTCCTCTTCAGACTAAAATTATTTTGGCTCAATCCATGTTATTACCTCTTCTCGATTACGCTGACGTATGCTATCCTGACGCTACCGAGGAGATACTAGATAAATTGGATAGACTTCAGAATTCGTGCATTCGAATCTTCGGTTTGCGCAAATACGACCACGTGTCTAATTTCCAGCGTGAATTAAAATGGCTCCCTATTCGTCAGCGCCCAAATGTCCACATTCTTGGAATACTCTTTAGTATTTTAAATTTTTCTTGTCCACCCTATTTAAATGAGCGGTTTCATTTGGGCAATTCCGAGTAGTAGACCAGCACGCTCTTGTGTAAGTGTTAAAAGACTTGAGTTGTTTTAAACTTAGACTGAAAAAGCATTATTTATCTCAAACTTATACTCGTTAATTTTATTTTAGGAATTGTTTATGTATAGTTTGTGTATTATATTGTTATATATTAGTAATAGTAATGTTTGTATATATATAATATATTTATATTTTAATTTCTACTATACTGTACCTGTTTCCGCGTGTTTAACTATATAAAACTATCTCACCATCAAGGGTAGCTGGAAGAGATCTCTATTATAGATAAGTCATCCTTTGTGCACATATTTCTTATGTCTATGTATAACATTTATTGGTACATAAATATAAAAATAAATTAGATATATAATACCATAATCTTGTATTATTGTTAAGTATATAAGTCTAAATAATAAATAATTTAATTTGACTATTTGAAGATTTTGAAATAAAAAACAGAATATTCTAAAACAGTTAAAAATTGATGTAAACCTTTGTAATGTGACAATATAATAGATAATTCCGATTTTCTGGTACGTATCCCAAAAATAAAAACACTTAACATTTTGTACATTAACAATTTTTGTTCCTTCTAGAAAACTAAAAGAAGTAGATTTTATAACTATGTAGATATCACAAAAGACGAGTCATATAACCAGTAGTAGGTATACTAAATAACAATCTGATATAACATCGTATGTATATCTTCATTGAGTTATCATGATTGGATTACGTAGGTCAATTCGATGGACCGATGAATTTGAAATACCGCATGCGTACAATACCGACTAGCGGCCCGTCCCGGCTTCGCTCGGTTGGACATTTAACATTTTTAATGTCCGATTTCAATAATTCAAAAAGTAATCAACAGATATTGATACTGTCTTGAATACGAAATAAGAGTTAATACAGGGGTATGGATAACATGGTCTGATTTTTATAGACATTTCTATCAAATAAATATAAAATTTTAAAAAGTAGTTATAGTGACATAACTACAATAGCTGGACATATGGTCTCGTGAAGTTTTTTGTAGATATTAATACGTTCTATAATATTGTATAACATTTTTTTGTTCTATCATTAATACTTTTCGCAGCGCATGCGATGAAACACATTTTATGGCTAAATTTTTTACACCTTGGCTTGGATTTAGTAAGAATTTCTGAGGATCTCTAATTTTTTCCACTAATAAATATAGCCTATGTTACTCAGAGATAATGTAACTTTTTAAAGTTAAAAGAATTTTTGAAATCGGTCAAGTAGTTTTTAAGTTTATTCGTTACATACAAAAATACAAATCTTTCCTCTTTATAATATTAGTGTAGATAGACAATCTCGATTTATTATTTTCGTTCTAATAATATTGAGCCAGTTAATAAAGTGGCGTCGCAAGTGTAAGTGTAATGTTGTTTGGTGGAGCGGTGCTAGGCTTCCTTTATTGAGGAGGACGAGTGATGTACTTTATTATTTTAATATTCAGTAGCGAGGTTTGAATTCACTTCCATCTAGATTACATGTTAATATTGTCTTATAATAATATATAGTAAATGTATAAACTGTATTACATTTTCATATATATTATCGAAGCGAGGGCTAACCGCTACCACAAACGTCTGGCTCATCTACTTCAATCAAACTGTACAAGGTAAGCATGGTCAAGTGCTCTTGAACTTGATATCTTTGTGGGCGCACTGCGGAGAACAAAGCGACACTGATTGGACCCAAATATAATACGATCAACATATTGTATGTTGTGTATATCATAAATGCTGTATATATAAACTCTCGCTTCTATAAGGTTCCCATAATATATAAAACTTTTCTCGATTTAACAATAACACATTTTTCTTTGCAAAAATCATACTTTTATGCAACCTTTACATAACAAACTAACTGACCCGGTCTCACTTCGCTGAGGTGTATTCAAACTGTTCACTCACTCACTCATACTCTAACCGCAACTATGAATCATGTAACTCTCATCGTTAAGGCAGCTTTAGTTTGCAAATCCAACTACCACGAAAATCTTTTGATTTTTCGGGTTAATAGATAGCATATGACACTCATATATAATGTGGCTTTCTATTGGTTATTTTTTTTTCAAAATCCATTCTGTAGATCAGAGATTACCCCCTACAAATTCTGCGTTGATATGTCAGTCAGTCAGTCAGTCGGTCAGCTTCTTCTTTTATATTTATATATATTCGCCTGACATATCAACGTAGGTCCTAAACTATAAGGGTTAGAAATTTGAAATTTTGCATAGGGGTTCCTTTTATAACGTAGGGGAGAGCACTAAAAAAGGATTCTTGAAAATTCACCCCTTAGGGGTGTAAAATGAGTGTGCAAAGTTGGTATAAAACTTTTTCGTCTTAGGAAGTGATTCAAATGAAATTCAACGTGAAGGGTCTTTCTTTGAAAGTCATGAAGCACGTGTAAAATATTTTTTCGAAAATTATCCCATAAGGGGGTAAAAGGGGAGTCAAATTTAGTATGACTATCTCATAAAATTATTAAATATGTCTACAGACGATCTACTGTAGTCTATTACAACTACATACCGCAATATCACAAACGAAGTTGTGGGTAAAGGCTAGTTTTATTATATTTATTCTGACTTGCAGGGAAGTAAGAATATTGGTTACTCACTTACTTATGGTTTTTGTAGTTTTTTTTTTGTTAAATTGGCCATTAGTAGCGTTAGCGGCCAATAGTAGCGTAAACCTTTAGTTATTTACATAACAAAATGAATAAAGCGAAATCTCTGTTATCTTTTCATTAACTAATTAATCGGTAAACAACGGCCCAATCAATTAAAGCAGCATTTAATGGATTGACAAATATTTGGTGAAAATAATAGCATTTCTAATAAAAACAATCTGATTACACCATTAAGAGCCACTTGAGCTATTGTAATACAAATAAATGTTAGCAACACTGTCTATGAATTATTTTTATATTATCAAGTATACCGACGTGTAGACAATAAATAACCTTCAGTGCGATAGATTAGAGTTCATTCATTCATTCATTCATTCATTCATTCACTTTGGTCGCAAGTGCAGAGCGCTGCCCTATCTCAATTGCATATTATTATAGTATTTTGATTGTTACTGCGCAGTATAGCTATCATATTCATAATAGACAATTTTTTTGAGAATTTTATAATTATACGGGATATCATTTGATTTCACATCACGACCTTAAAAGTGCTGAATATCTTGTGAATCTAGAAAGTAATGAAACTATGCGAATATCGATATTATTTTTTTTATAGTAGATAAGGTGCAAACAAGCAGATGATCCACCTGATGTTAAGTGACCACCATCGCTCATGGACGTCGGCAAAACAAGAGGCTATCATCGGCAAAACAAGAGGGTATCTCGTTGCATCCTCGAAGATAGAGTGGGAGGGGGAGTCAAGAAAAGAATGATGCGGTCTCAGCGGACCCTGAGCAAGAGCCCACAATCCACCAGATCCGCAGCATTAATGGGATGAGTGAGGGAGGTGGCTCGACCTGAACGCGTCTATGACACTTGGCGGTTGGATTCGCATGCTGGTAGTCGCAAGCCAGTCGGGGAACAGATCCCCTACTACCAAGAGGTCACAATCATAATTTTAGTTATTTATATCTTATGGGAGCAACATAGCGCAATTATGTATACTTGTAGATTATATAACAAAATTGTCTTTAGATATATATCTATATGTAAAGAAAACTTTCTTTTCTTTTTTTAATTATTATATTTACCTTGTGTTATATACCACTTTAAATACTTGATGTCATTGCTTGTATGATTTAATGATTTCTCATAAGTATGATTGCAATTGAATCACCATTTTTACCTGATATTCGTAATAATTGTCAATATTTTAACGTACATCTAGATGACTAAGGTTTTCTAACTATATTTTTTTGTTGTCTCTCTATTTGTAACTGAAACTGAAAAGAGGCTTATTTTGCATATCAAGGTCCTGAGAACTTTATCAATTTAACATTAGTAATAGAACCCATAAATATTTACCTCTTTAATTTCATCTAAATCGGTCTAGTAGTTCTTGAGTTATATATGGTGAATTTGTTTTATTTATTGTTAATTAAAAAGAAAATAAGAAGTGTAGTGGTCTATAGGAAGACTTACATTATGACGGCTTGACTATAATATCGTCCTGGGGTTATACTTCAGACTCAGAGCTTCAGCGTTACTCTTAGAATACTCGTCATGTAATCCATCATTATTCTGTCGTAATAATCGTTAGCCCTAACAACCTCAAATAACAGGATGTTACTCAAATTATAAGTGTTGCCAACATCATAATTAATATTATATAGAAGTTTTTATGTTAGTTAAATGGATACGCCTAGTGGTGTAGGCGAGAGTTGAATACCGTAAGATGGTAGTCAAAGGTCTCAACCCCAATGTACTGCTAAATTGAATATTATTAGTATAGTAGTACGGTTCAAATAATATAGTTAATATTAGTATTAATTTAATTACAATCAGAATCCAGAACTAAAGAATAAATCTTGCTTCCGCTGGACTAGGAAAAAAGGAATTTCAAATTAGTATGTTAGCTGGACTGAATTTTTTACTTGACTTGCTGACCTTTGCGACAACGTTCGCGTGATGCTCCGCTCCTATGAGTCGTAGCGTGATGTTATATAGCTTATCGCCTTCGTCAATAAATAGGCCAACATTAAAAAAATATTAATTCAAACCAGTAATTTTTGAGATTAGTGCGTTCGAAACAAACAATCTGTACAGCATTGTAATATTAGTTGTTTTGCCATATGAATTTGGGGTGGGCCACCCTTATCACTTAGGGGGATGAAAAATAAATAGTAGCCGATTCTCAGACCTACTGAATATACACATAAAATTTCATAAAAATCGGTCGAGCCGTTTCGGAGGAGTATGGTAACTAACATTGTGACACGAGAATTTTATATATAAGATTTGTACGACTCATAGAATGGCAACCCTATTTGATTTACGTTCATTCACGCGAACAAAAACAGACAGTTACTAGCGTGTAAATAATATTCACGTGTAAAGGGATCGCTTCCTTCTAAACTGTTTGATCTCACCTTTTTCAAGGTTCGCTGATGCTGAATAATACTTTGTGGATATTCAGTTTAGCCTTTTCGGATAGATAGTATCATTTATCTCTATACTAATATTATAAAGAGGTAAAGATTGTGAGTTTGTGAGGTTATAGTACGTAATTTCCGGATCTACTAAACCGATTTTTAAATTCTTTTACCAATAGAAAGCCACATTATTTGTGAGTGTCATAAGGCTATTAGTGTCGTAGGATTAGAAAAAGCTATTAGAAACAGAAGACAATATAACAATAATTCGGCTAAGATGTAGTTACTTTTGTTAATTTTTCCAGTTTGTTAATTTTATCCTTTACTTGTGTTATGAGACCTTGCTTCATGCTAAATTTCACGATTCTAAGTCATCGGGAAGTACTCTATAAATATGAGAGTGACATTAACGGTCATATCTTTTCAATGCGTGATTTAAAAGTTTGATTTTTTGCCAGCCGCAAGAGACTGCAGGCTTGAGTATTTGATATTAATTTCAACTTGATACCTTGACGCGATCCTGAGAAAAAGGATCTTGACAGACAAACAGACGGACATCGAAGTGATCCTATAAGCGTTCCTTTGTTCCTTTTAAGGTACGGAATCCTAAAGATTAGGGTGTAGAAAAGGCGGTTTAAGGGTAACAACCCGGGATTAATAATAAAAAAATGGTTTATCTCGATTTCCAGCAAACCTACAAGTCCTACGAAAAAAGTCTAATGGCAAAATTTTATTTTCACTTTTTTCATATAACCTCAAAATTAATGTTGAAAAATTCAAATAATTTTTATTTTTCGTCGCCCACGTTGTTCTGGAATGCACAGGCGTGACCGACTACCAGGCCAAACACTTGGGGTCACCGAGGACTCTCCCCGAGGTTATTGGTGACACCAGAGGTTTGATTAGCTTCTTAGAGGAGCTGGGATGGCAGGATTAGCCATCCACCTTTGACGCAAAATAGGCGCACAGTGACGCCGAGTTGCGGAAACAAGCCCGTTTATACTTATACTTATAAGTGATCGTGGTAGTCGAATTTGCAAAGTAAGTCGAAAAAATATTGTCGAACGATTGTGTTCTAGAAAAAAGTTGTAGAGCTTGATAATGCTTACAAAAAAGTCAGCGACAGCATATATCTAGCTTTTATATTTAAGCCACAAAAAGTACTTTTATAAATTAAAAAAAAAATTGTTGAATTACTTATTGTCAGGACAGAAAAAGTGAGTGAGACAGTGTAGGTAGGCAAGTTGTTAAGTACTACATACGCCATCTATTGGTGAATAAATGGCGTGTGTCTGTTTGTTACTCAATCAGGCTCATATCACTGAGAGTGATGGTAGGTAGAACTTGTTTCGACTGTTAACACCCACTTACCACTGTCCAGTATTTATTATGTTTAAATAGACCAGTTTCATCATTCTGAAATTGATGATTTATTTCAGGGGAAACAATAGTTTTTAAGATTTTTAATTTTAACTTATATATTTGTTTTAAACACGTATCATAAGTACGACCATAGCTGCTTAGGCCATATAGTATATACGACTCAGCTAGTGAATTATAAAACATTAATTTGATGATGATGAAATACCTGATTAAAGACAGATCCAAAACGTAAAAAGAACTCTAGTACCGCTATAGTCTATCTGTTCATCTTTATCTTGTTTAGTCTTCAATTAATTTAATTTTCGTGCAACAACAAAGTACGTCTCAAAATATATTTTCGTCTTCATCATCATTTTTGTTCATTTTTCTTTAAAAAATGCAAAACAATAATTTAAACTAATAAAATCCGAATATTTATATAGCAGCTAGTTACAATTTAATCATAAGTATTTTTTTTCATATAACTGTCATAAAGTACAAGTAATTCAAGTACAAAGAGACAGATGATAATATAAGCTAAAGATCTGTGGCAGACATCGCCATTGTGCTCTCTTGATAATACTGCTCTATTGTTCTCTATCTTGTCTATGCGGAATATATATTGCGGAAGCAAATAATATTAAGAATAAGAACTAGATACATAATCAGCGTTAAAATATTCCAACCGAATGAATGTCCCTTTAAACTTTTAATTTAAACAATAACTTTTAAATAAAACAATTTTTGGGGTCCTAATTTGTACGATACATTAGTGTATAATGAAAGCAAAGTCCTAACCTATATTATAATTTCGATAGTAGCACTTAAATAACGTAGAAAATAATTAAGGATACAAACTAGACAAACGAAAGTGCGATTTAATCTACTACATACGCCATCTATTGGTGAATTAATGGCGTGTGTCTGTTTGTTACACAATCAGGCTTATATCACTGAACTAATTTAGATGAAATATGATACAGAGATAAAATAGAGCTTGGGGAACGACATAGGCTATGTTTTATCCCGAAAAAAATAATTGAAAATACAAAGTAAACAAATGATTATGCTCATACGCCATCTATCGACGTGGGGATGAAGTGCATGTTGAGCCGTTATGCTTTTGGGAATTAGTCATATATAAATTAAAACATTGCACCCGGGCAAAGCCGGCACGGGTCTATTTCCAATATTTAATTAATTTGTTACACGCTTTTTATTAGCTTCACTTGTATGTCAGTATTTCAGTATGTCAGTATGTCAGTATGTAACTCTCCGTGGGTAATTTGCGCGCCTGCGGCCTTCCTTGGTTCTGGTAGCCGTTTCTCAAGCGTGATTTTTTTTAGTTTAAAAAAAAAAACTAAAAAAAAATCACGTTTTTATAAATAAATCAAACTAAAAAGTAAAAAATAAATAATAGTTTTAAAAAACTAAAAACACGCTTTTTATTATAGAAAACCAAACTAAAAAATAGAAAATAAATTTTAATAAATTTAAAATAAGAATAGTGTTAAAAATTTCAATAAATATAAATTAATAATAGTGTAAATAAAAAAAAATTATTTTATTTAAAAAAAAGCGTGGGGTGCTTTTTAAGATATTATCAAAATGATAATCACTCTACTCATATCTGTCAATAAAATATTTATAACTATTGACACCAAGCACCGCACGCGTTTTTTAAATAAAATGCATTTTTTTTATTTACACTATTATTAATTTATATTTATTGAAATTTTTAACACTATTCTTATTTTAAATTTATTAAAATTTATTTTCTATTTTTTAGTTTGGTTTTCTATAATAAAAAGCGTGTTTTTAGTTTTTTTAAACTATTATTTATTTGTTAGTTGGTTACAAATGATGGTATTGACCTATAATACTATGGACTTACAATGAGCTTCTTAACGTGTAGCAAAAAACAATATTTTACATCGCGACCGCCTTCAGGACGGACGTGCTTACTATATTGGTAGTAATGTTCGGGGCAAAAAATGGATAGTACAAGAATAATACCTTTTGCTGTACAAGAGCATCAGCGTTTGGGCCTTCTAACTTAGATACTGGGTTACAGAGTTCCTTTACGTTAACAAATGTCCACTCTAAGTACATAAATACTACATTAAACGCCGTTAACAGTATATAATCAAATGGAAGACTGCGTCGTATCTATTGGGACAGAATATATGTATTATTGAGTGAGAGGAGTATTCTTAAAATAAACTATAAAAGAATTCATAAAAGCCAAATATTTATTTAAGTGCGAAAGCCTCTGATACTTTCAGGTCGTTTGAAGATTAGACGTCCGTATTATTATAAGATAGTATTTTTTGGTCTTCCTATCATGAATATATTAAAGTTAAAATAATATTATTCGTCTGTTTAATATTCACAAAGTTAAGGAGTTGTAGAAGTTTAAAGTGAGTTGCAGGCTGGTAACTCCGTCGAGTGAAATAATTGTGCTTTACAAATCTTTAGACAGTCCACTTGTAGTCGAGTTCTGATAAAGATGTTCCAGAATTATATTAGACCCTTAAATAATTTAATAATAGCCATTCCCTTGATTTATATCGATATTAATGAAATTGCAGTCATAGATTAAAGTAAAGTAGTAATTTTTGAATATAGCTTTTGATGCAATAAAAAATGCAGTGTGACTTATATCTATATCAAACTTTGAATATTTAATTTTAATGTTCTTATTTTTATTTATTACGTAAATTAACTAATCCCTCAATCATTTCATCGTTGTATGAGTTTATCATTTTTTGGTTCCATCGTCGAATCGTTCTATCATTGTGTTGTTACATAATTTTCTTCTTTTTTGATTCTATCGTCGAATGGTTTTATCATTGAGTTGTTACATCATTTCCTTATTTTTGGTTCTATCGTCGAATGGTTCTATTGTTTTGTTCCATTATTTTCTTATTTTTTGGTTCTATCGTCGAATGGTTCTATCATTGTTTTGTTCCATTATTTTCTTATTTTTTGGTTCTATCGTCGAATAGTTCTATCATTGTTTTGTTCCATCATTTTATCGTTTTTTGATTCCATTGTCAAATTGTCGTAACGTTTTATCGTTCCATCATTTTATCGTTGTACGGTTTTATCGGTGTTTCATTCCACCGTTGAACCTTTAATTGTTCTATCGTTTTAATATTTCATCGTTTTAAAATTACATTTCATCATCATTTATTGTGGTACCGTTCCGTGTCTTTAAACATATAAATACATTCAAAGCTACCAAAAAAAAATTAAAGCATTAAATTTTTTTGTAAATAATTTAGTTAACTTGTTAGCTTTTTATTATATAAGGTAATTACTGTGAAAGCCTAAGGTTAGGTTAACATCTAACATAAACATCACCTTACACAAGACTAACCTAACCTAACGTTGTAACAATTACATTGTAAGGTACATTGACCTTAATCAAACAACACTCCCAGCACTAACAATACAGCACTGCACTTAAGACTTTCACTAACACTCTCTAGAGATTACTTCACGCCTTGACAGACTGCGCATGACAAAGACTATAGACTGACTGACGAGGCCATATAAAAAGTCGAGACTGCTAAAACGACGGAAAAGACTACTATCCTACTCCAGCGCCATTGATGGCGATGACGATTCGATTATTCGATAATCGTTTACTATTTTCCGACATATATAAAATTTAAACCGAAATTCTGATAAGTATAAAAAAATCTCCTATTTAACTTGATTATTGATCTAATTATTTTCATTACGGCAATAAGATAATCTACTAAGTACATATATTAAATCGGGCAATAAGTATTAAGTAAATATCATTTACTATGGAGGAATGCAATAAAGAGGATTTGCGAAACCTTCTGCTATTAAATTAAATACTCGTATAACTTCACAGCTCTTAACGCTTTTAAGTATTATCATTTTAATATTTCGAGTGCAATTTGGATGCAATTATTGTACTGAAGGATTTCACAAGAAGGATTCTGGATCTGGATTCCAAGTTATTCATTTAACTTGCAATTTATATACCAAGTTATTCTTATAAAATAAAAGTAATCTAACTTAAAACTTCTGTATCTCTGATTTTGTGAAAAAAGCCTATTATAAAATCGATTAATGATTTTTTAATTTTGTAACTATTATTATTTATTTATTTTTGCTTATTTGCTTGTTTTATTTTTCAATAAAAATTCAACTATACATCCGTGATGATGCCCGTAAGAGTAAAAATACAATTCCTATTGGTGGTAGAGAATCTGTTCCTCGTCTGTCTTGTAACTTGATTGATCCGATGCGCAAGTGTCTTAGAAGCGTTCCGTTCGCGCGCCATGTAGGCCAGACTACTCCCCTCCCTCTTCTATCCCATTAATGATGCTGTTCCATTCGTCATTCTCCACCCTTGTAGCAACTCCTTGGCAATACAAGACACGGTATAGTATTTCCGATTTCCATGGGCGGCGGTGGCCACTTACAATCAAGTCTGCTCGTTTGCGCCTTATCTATCATAAATAAAATTAATGTTTTTGCAACATATAGAGACTGCGATCAAAATACTCATGTAAATTTAAGCATTACGGTATCGTTATTGAAGTAAAAACTAAATTAATGAGAAAAAGTCTGTTATCGCTTGATTCTGATTTATTCAAAAATCAATTTTTAAGAGAGAAATCTTAGGTTTGCATAAGCTTACTAAAACTACAAGTAAAACTAAAAAAATACTTTGAATAGCCTTTATACTTAGATTGAAAGAATAAAAATATTTATCTTTTATTTAATTATAGCAAAATGCTCCAATTAAACGTGTAATATAATATTGTGGGAATGTTACCAATTGAAAGAAGATCTAATTTCACGATCCCTGGAGTCAACTTGGTGAACCACAAATTTGTTCAAGATAAATTGTTTCTAACGCGAAAATATCTTTGTAGCTTGAATTAAACACATTATATAATTATACTCTGCTTTATAAATATTTTTTAAAAGAAACGCTTTTAAAATTTTGTACTCTTAGTTCTTTTAAACTACGCAACGGATTTTAATGTGATTTGCACCAATAGACAGGGTTTATATGTATAATACATTAAGTCGTAAAACAGAAAAGCCAAGCTAGATCTTTAGTTATTTATTAAATTTTTTGTAAGAGATAATATATAACACTGCTCATAATTATAGAAATCTCAAATCAATCATGACCTGATGCATCTTTTTTGGGCTCTAAACACAACAAGATATTTCCATACCGTATGACAGAGCCCACATATGAATTGTTTGTAATTAAAAGGGTATCTGTGTTTACAGTTTTGGAGAACATATAAAGGGCATATGAAATTTTTTGTAGCTCTTACAAACCGACTCACAATTCAATTCTTAATATAGGTAAAACCGTAAATACTTAATAATCGTCGATTCAGATATAGTATAACTTTTATATTGAATTTTTAAGTCAGGTTATTTTCTATCTTAGTTTTCAGTAAATTACTTTTCTTTGCCGTAATGATTTTTAATTCAGTGTCACAAAAATGAGACAGCAAATGATACCCATTACTGTACAGAAATACGTATACACATACAATTTATACGGAATCGAGCAGTGCCTGGGGCAGGTTTAAAGAGCTCTTTCATTATATATTAACTCTCACCTCCACCACTCGACCTCGCCAACTACAATAGATAATAGTAAAGTAAACTTACGTGAACCATAAGAAGGGTGACCTTAACCACGACATGATAACACTAACTACCGCGCGAAAACACCAGAGACTAATCCATCGCGCTAAAAGTTATATATAGTCTACACGTCGGTATACTTGACATAATATAAAATGATCTACCCGCTACTAAGACTTTATAAATAGTGTTGCTAACAAAAGCTATCCAGAAAACCTTAACAGACTATTTTTGTTCAATAATATATCGAGACCCTATTTGGACGTGATGGCACGCGACGCTCAAAAAAATATTAGTGAGAAGAACGATTGAATGGTTGTTTGAACATATATGTCAAAAACAAATTTAAAAGGAATTGATTAGATGGCCTATCTCAAAAGCTATACGGGCGCAATACAGTCAGAATATAACCAAACATTACGATCCCCTAATATTCTAGAACTATTATGACAGCAACCCAAGCAGTGCCTTGGGCTTGTTACTAAGGTGTAGAGACGTCTTTTAATAGAATTCCAACACTCGCCTACACTGCTTAGTTTCACTATCTAAACCTTACATTAAACTAACATAAACCTAACAAAAAAACTCACAATAAATAAGACGTAAGAACTAACATGATCCTTAGTCGGAAAGGTCCAACTTTGAGGAGATCCGATCACTACGGTGGCTCGAGTAAGACTGCCTAAGTCCGGCACGCGCTCGGCATTTTATAGCAAAACATATTATTGAAACGCACCTGTTAGACCACCTGACGTGGAGGTGGTGCGCGCAGGTAGCTTTAGGCGCACGTGCAAGTGAAACCCGCAGACGGCACTGCCGACGTATATATATTTTATGTCTGTTAAATTTAGTTAAGTTTTATATGATGTTTTTTAAAAAAATAGCTTGCAGCAAACACATTCATCTTATAAAGGAAAGGATTTATTTACTACTAGAATAATTTGAAAACTATTTGTAACATTGACTTTGATACACAAAAATGTTTCGATTCGATCTAGAACTTTTTATGATTTATATTTACAGGTTTACAAGTTTTTTATGATTTATATTTACTTTTGTCTACTGCTCGACTTCTCTAATTAACATTTAACTAAATCCCAAGTAATATTATAATGGCGAAACTTTTGTATTTAAAATTGTGTCTGTCTGTCTGTTGGAGGGATTCACGCTCAAACCACTGAATCGATTTTGATGAATTTCAGTATAGAGATAGACTAAGGCTGACTTGATGGGTTCAAATAGGGGATGGAAGTTTATTGTTAGGTTAAAAGTGTAGACAGGCTGTGTGACCATTTAAGTCTGTGGGAGTTTGATAAAGTTTACGTCTAGTCAACCCGCTTGACTATGTTAACGTGTAGCTCCGCTGCTATTGGTCGTAGCGTAATGATATATAGCCTATAGCTTTCCTCGATAAAAGGGATATCTAACACTGAAAGAATTTATCAAATCGGACCAGTAGTTACTGACATTAGCGCGTTCAAAGAATAAGCAAACAAACACACATAAAAATAAACTCTTCAGCTTTATATATTAGTATAAGATAAATTGATTATACTTCTTTTTTTATTGAAAGTTTAATATGATTTTGCTAAATTGTGATGTTGTAGCAATTTCCATTTCTCTGCTCTGTAGGAGCGAAATGTTTCGCGTTTCAAATAAGCAATCTTTTTTGGTTCACTGATTTGAATAAGAACTTTTGTATTGTAAAACAGATATTTATTCATTTTCATTCACTTATTTAAAAGTTTAAATGGATTATTGAAAAAAGCACCCGCATGATTTCGTCTGCGTAGGGATATATTAAAAATTAAGTATTACTAACCGACTCACTCTCGCTTCGCTGAGGTATATTTAAATCGTGTACTCACCCGCACACTTCCTCAAACACTCACTCACATATTAGCTAATTTTAATTGAATTTCTTTGCTATAATAGGTAAAATTCAATTGACCGAAACGAACATAACAACAAAATAATTATCCAATTTGGTGCAGCCGTTTTGAAGTTATGGGCGTACATACATTCGGCGATTCATTTTTATTTTTATATATTTGATGCATACATCATTTTCAGCTTCAGCTTCTATCCACAAAACTACCATTAATTCCCACGGGAACTTTGATTTTTTTTGGGATAAAAAGTATATCATGTGTTAATCCACCTTCTAAAGTATCCATGTATTAAAATTCATTGAAATCGATAAATTAGGATAGATCTTGTATTTACTATGATAATAGAATAATAAAGTACAAAAAACAGAATAATAAAATCATCACTTTCATGCTTTTTTATATGAACTAAATATGAATAATAGTGGTAAGTAAAGTATTTCAAAAGTAAACAAAAAATATGGCGAATCTTTTCGGAATCGTATAGATGTTATTTTAGTAAAAAAAAATTTTTTTTTTTACTCAGCAGTCGTTTTTTCTAAGAAAGAAATAAATGATTTATTAATATAGTAAAAAATAGTATTATCGATATTGTTAATTATGATGTATTCTTAGCAGTAACTCTGAAGCTCTAAGTCTAAAGTAACACCCTAGGATATTCAAGTCTAGCCGTCATACGTAAGTAACTCTCTTCTTTTTATTTAATATCATGGAGTACCAGCGTCACGACACAACACAGCTTAAGCAGCACTAATGATTACCGCCCGACATCCTTTTGTAAACTAGCTCAAGTGTATCGAAACAGAGGTTATTTTATACAGTCTTAGGGTAAAATACCCGCGAATACAGCTTATGTAGTCAAAACAATTATTTTGAATTTATCGCAATATTCGTAACCGTGAGTTAGCAGTTTATCACTTTTATGACTTTATTCACTTTGTCTTTCTTACGTTATCTACTCCGTATTTTTGTCGGAAATGAAATCGACAATTCATTCACGAGACAATTGAAATGTACGAATCCTAAATTCAACATAATTTATTGAATTTCATTTCCATCTATATCCTCTATGTAAAAAAGCTTAATTTTTAGCTTCCCTGTAAGAAATAATAGATACCTATTTACTGTACCTAGGGCATGTGACCCAGCTGAATGTCTTTCACATGACCACAAACAAAATCAGAAACTCACGTGTTTCTCGGCAATAAATACCTACCTAGCAATTCTCCACTAACTAACACCTACCTGTACTTGATTCAATGTTTACTGTATGAAATCTCTTGACAGGCTGTCTTTGATTCATCAGAATAGGTTATAATATATTATCAACATAGTGAGTATATGCACTTGATACAAAAGAAGAAAGTGTTGTTAATTCTCCTACCGATGCTACTATTTTACCGATGTTTCGTAGGTTAAAAAGAAATTATAATATATTTTCACCAAATTTGCAGTTGGGTCGCAAGCCCCAGGCACTATCTGTGTTGTTGTTTAATGACTTAGTTTAACTGTACACTATAATATTAAGAAAACCTAATGTGAGGGGTCTCTATAACATCAATAGAAGATCAAAGTAATTGTCATTTAAAAAATGTTTTAGCCCAGCTAAGTTGTATATTTATCCACTTAGGTACTAGTTATTATTGAAGGAAAAGATGCCGTCTACTATTTAAAAGAGATATGTCAGAACAGAGAGACTATTTGAATGAATGAAGTGATCGAATCTAATGGAGAAGGCTGTATTTGAATGAATAATAATCGAATATCACAATTCTGTAGTTTTTGAACAGGAACCCAGGCAGTGCCTTGGACTTGTGACCAAGGTGTAGGCTTAAGGAGCTCCTTTATGTAATTACGACACTCGCCTCCACTGCCTGGTCTCACTGATTGTCTGAGGTTAGGTTAACATGAGGCTAACCTAACCTAACCTAAGGCTAACGTAACCTAACATCAACCTAACCTAACCTAAGGTTAACACATCTAAATACAATGTAGTGTATTTAATATGTAATAATGTGAGATTCATAATAAATAATACTTAAGAACCCACATGATCCTTAGTCCGATATGTCCAATATCAACTCCAGGTGATGTTCACTCAAAGAGACTTGTCGAGATACTAAAGTGTACTGCGTCAGTCGGGGAATATAAAGGGACTAGACAATGGTAGCAATGCCCCTCCACTAGTGGAAAGAAGTAAATCAACAAAACGGAAATAGGGCGCTTGCATCCCGATTACGTTGATTATTAAAATGACGTGACGGAAGTGATGATTGATTTTCTTTATTATTATCCGACTCTAATTATAGCCCAACACGGCCTTCACTATTATTCTACCCCAACTATACCCCGACAGATATAATCTGTATACACACAATTTAGACAGGAAGCCAGGCAGTCCCTTGGACTTGCGACCAAGGTGTAGAGTTAAATTCCTTTTCGGTTAATTAAAACGCTCTATTCCGCTGCCTGAATCCTAACTACAATAGGTAATGACCTCCAGAAGGGTGACCTTAACCACGACACTATAACACTAACTTCCATGTACACTGCGCGACAACACCAGAGAGACTGAGACTAATCTATCGCACTAAAGGTGGGTGGTGGGTGTTCACATGGATATAGTGGAAATAAAAGGAACTACCGACAAATACTAATTTATTTAAAGGTTTTGAGCTTATTCTGTTGAGCCTCTGTTCCAACAGATTTAGGCCTATGGTGCTAGGTTTCCGTTATTGAAGAACACGTCTAGTGAGTGTGCATGTGTTAAACCTGCTCTTAACCACAAGCACTACTTATTTTAACCCCCCAAGCTACAATGACAGGGTGTATCTGTGTGTATGTTTGTGGCATCATAGCGCCTAAGATAATGTACCGATTCTGACGAAGTTTTATTTGTTTGAAAGGTATTTAATCGAGATGGATTGTAGCTATAATTTATGAAAATCGGGTCAGCTGTTTGAAGACTATCAGCTCATTTCTAACTTGAGAGCTGCCTCATAATATCAATATATTGATAATTCTAATAATCTTGTAATCATGGTAACACAACAACATTGCTTACACTGAATACATTTGTAACGGTATTTTTCGATACCTTCCATTCGATATAAAGTATCGAATACAAGGTTTTTTAAATACAGTAAATATTTTATCTATCATAATTGTTTATTTAATTGCATTCTATGAATATTTGTTAAGTCTGTATTGACTCTGCATATTTTGTTTTCAACAACACAAAAAATGAATTAACAATTAGTATCGATTCTTCTAAATCGATGTCGTGTGGATATCGATACTTTGTGACTGTATTAAATTAGAGTTTCAGTCGGGGATAATTTAAATTTTTAATTTAATAGTTATTACACTACATTACTTTGGTATATAGAGAGTTTAAATTAGTTTTAATTTGTTTTCTATGCCCCTCTTATGTTTAGTTTAGTTGTTGTAGAGTTTAACGTTTATTAATATCTCACATCCCACTTACTTTATTCACGCTTTACTAACAATTATTGACAAGACCTTTGGTAGATGTGGGTAGAATCAGTCTTATAAGTAATTTAAGTTATGTAACTAGTTATTAAGATATGAAATATAATAATATATTATTTACACTTTATTCAGAAGCAGACCTCTATTTCTTAATAAGAGTTTATATTCATCATATAAGTCTGTATATATCTATAAATGCTGTTGTGAATCAACTTCAAAACAATTCGCAAGCTTTAGTTCGAACTTGCTAGAAAATGTCAAAATAGAATAGAGACAGCAAGATATCGTTCATCGACATTTAGGAAAAGGACGGAAATAGGCAAATATATGTGTTCGAGTGAGATGGGTGTAACTCTAGATCTAACCGGGGGTTGTCAGAATAATCTTTTTTTAAATTACTCAATCACATAAAAACAGCTCAACAAATTTAAGCACAGGCATTTTTTAACCTAGATTAACTATTATGCTACTTTTTATCCCGCAAAAATTCATAGTTCCTGCGGGATAATAATAAAATATTTATTGAATGCCTGAATATTTTTATACAGCAATAGATTGAAAATTAAATATATTTTGTTAAATCTAGGTAGGTACGTTTTAAATTTCACAATTGCGAAGTCGAGGCGGGTCACCTAGTCTACGTATTTTGAACAAAAATTAAATTTTATAGTAAAAATGAGTATGTACCTATAAAACGATGAAATAAATAGCTTTTAACAACCATATCTTTTTAATTATAACAATTATAGCTACTCTCAGGCTTGCAGCTTTAGGCTTCGTTTGCACCAGAGATGTGCAAGGATGTGTAGCGAGGGATATGTTTGTTAAGAACCCATGAAAATTTCTTTATTTACCTAGCTTCGCTCAGAGTGGGTATAAAGCATTTTATTGGTTCTTAGGCTTCGTTTCCACCATCAATGAGCGAAGATGTGTAACGAATCCTAAAACTGCAAGAACTCGTGATAATTATAATATTATATTCAAACAGTTTTATTTGCTCCAAACCTCCAAGCTAAAACTCTCAAATCTCTTCTAGGGACAAGTCCGCCTTTACTTACAATATATCATCCTAATACTTGTATGTTTTTCTAAATATTTTTTTAGTGCGACAAAGAATATATAACAAATTTAGACAGAAATTTTCTACTATGAATTCTAATTAAAATTCGAAATGTATCAAACAGACACACGTTGGGTCAGGAGCGAGCTTCTGCCATATGGCGAGGTGAAAATAAGCAAAGGGTACTTACAGTCAGATCTCCTATCCAGGTCTTTAGTTCGTTGTTGCACACCATTCAGCAACACCTCGAGCTGCCGTAGTCGGTATGCTGGTGTATATGCACAATATTCACTATTTTGTCTAATACTTTGAGTCTGACCAATCAGAATCGAGATCTGCTGTGTGCTCTTTGACGAGCCCCGATACTAACTGACCAGATTTATGATAGGCGCGAAATTTGAATTAAAAATAGCAAATAGCGAACACGAAATTTAACACTAAAAGGTAAATGGAAAAAAAATTATACTTTCATTGATTTTTACTTGGCTTAGAGCATAAGTATTTAATTTAAATCGTCAAGAAACTTTATATTTATTTAAACATATATTAGCCAGCAGCTTTAAGCTAACTTTAGGTCAGAGAAAAAATAGTGGGGATAAAGTTGGGCATTGTGGGCGTGCTGTGAGACTGTATTGGCAGTTCTAGCAGACTGAGACAGAGAGGAACTGATATATCATATAATAAACAATCGTGTATGACGCGCTGCTGCTGCTGCTTCTGCGCATTCAAGATCAAACCTATACTTACGCAGCCACCAGCACCAGTAGCTATACCTTGGCAAAGCGAGGATCGATAAACTCGAAAAAGGGATTATGCAGACCAGTCCATCTCTGGTACTTTTAACTGGCAAACGTACCAGGTTTTAACCTCCTAGCAATGGTCATATAACCATGAAACCTTATCCTACAAAGTAGTAGTAAGGAAAACAAAAGTTTGATCACTATAAGTAATCAGTATTCATAAGTTCAGCCCCAGTTGCCTATAAATGCAGTTGCGGGCTGCGGCTTTACAAACTTGCTCATAAACTTTATCCAGAGAACTAGTCATGCTTTGTATTATTTGCATTTTCAATAAAGACATTTAAATATCTTTTTTAAATTACTGTAAACTCTTGGAGCGGGAATTAAAATGGAAATTCAGTGTCGTGTTATATTATTTTGTCGATTGCTAGCGCTCCAGGGTGAAGGCGTTCATTAACTACGTAACCTGGAAATATTCCAGGTTTACCATAAACTCAAATAAGAATTATAAATGTACTTTTTGAATTATATTTCCACTTGATTTTTATATTTGTAGCTTATATAAAATTAACATTTTCGTCCTCCCCCATTGCCATCCATGTCTCCCTGTTCCTTGTTTTCGTAACTATTTTGGTCCATCGATTATTCTCCATACTAAAAACATATTCTTCACATTGCTATTTTCGATTTGAATAATACATAAAGGTTTTTTAATTTTTAAAGTTTAGTTTTAACGATGCGTACACTCTTACTAGTCGATGCAAAAATCCGAACACTTGTCTTCCATAGACATAGTCTTCTTGTCACACTTTGTTGCGTCCTTCTCTTTCCCACATGAGGAAGGTAGGTACATTATTGAGGAAAGCGACAACGGAGAGCGCGAATGAGTATGACCATATATGGCCTTTGGCATGAACAACCTTTTTTTTGAATGATATACTGACAGATATTTCAAAATTCAATATTTATAAATATCTGACGTGTTTCCTGTATTTGTATACTTTTGAATTTAAATTTTAAATCTCAGAGATCGATGATAAGTTACAGGAGGTCTAAGTAAAAGTGAAGGTGAGAGTTTGCGTATAGTAGAAGACCTCTTAAAACCTGCTCCTGGATCTCAAGTCCCACTACTCAGCTTAATATTGTCATTTAAGTGTTACTGAATAATAAATATTTTCCAATTTTATCGAGTTAGCATTTTCTAGTTTGTTGAAAGGAGTTAATGTATAAGAGAATAAATAACATGGTAAAAAAATGTATCCCTCTGGCATAGTTTATATCAGTTGAACAAAAAACTAAGTTACCTGTATTCTAGTGATTTATGTTAAACAAAAATGAATTATGAATAACTTATGTAATTCCACTCTAGTTTATGTTTCTATTCATCTACATAAACTATATGTACCAGAAAAAAATATATTCTTGCAATTGCACAGTTTAAGAAAAAGTTGTTAAACGTGTTGCTGAAAAATGATTTTTTTTCTTTTTATATTCATCGGGTTGCTTAAAGGGAGACGAGGAGGCTTGTCATCAGTTTGACGCGGCGTCGGATATTGCGGAACGCTTCCGGCTACAGTATGTGGTGGGTGATGTTGCTGGCGGACCTGATTAGAGCGATGCTGTCAAGGACAGTGGAGTGGAAGGCCGTTGACACTTTCTGCGAAGGGTAATCAGCTAGAAAGAGTCTGCAGAGTGAGAAAGAGAGAGCGATCCCGGTTCGAAACTTGCTTCGCAGAAGGTGTCAAGGTAGGCGCAATTAATTCTAGCCTCTTACAAATAAACACCGGATTTAGGGAGGTAGATCCGTCGGAACGTCGGGGGGAAAGAAACTCAGCGATCCCGTGGCTTCCCTTGCAGACGGTGATGTCACTTGTTTGCTGTGAGCCCCATATACCCTATCTCCTCTAGGAAGGGATGCGTAAATGTATTTTCCACCGTTTAGTAAAAAAATGATATTATATTTGAATACATTGTATTTGACATTGAATAATAATAATAATTTAAAATCACGTAAGGAAAAGTGGTTTAAATTTGCACACCAAAAACAGCTAAATATGTCGGCAATACCACTGTAACAACTTGAAAATCCATATTCTTGGAAAATAATAAAATACACTAATATCTCATAAAATATATATTTCATTTAAGAGAAAAATAATGTTCTCTTAATAACTAACACATTAAATAATTTACTACACTACCTAAATTTCCTTTTGTTAAATAATTAATGATTAACTACAAAGAGCGTTCCTATTCAAACAAACTTTCAATATTTGAAATACAATACAACGGCTCTAATTAGGCTATTCATTTCATTTAAATTAAAACAGAACTCTCTATTTAAGAGAATACTAATAGTGTGAATCACTTGGAGGCGTTAAGGAATACTTAGTATTTCTCAACGCCTCTAAGTAAGCTAAAATGTTTGTGTTAGGAGGGGATTTGAACCCACCACCTATCGATCGTGAATCCAACACTAAAAGTAAAGTTCAAGAGATGTCGTGACTCGTGACGCCTTTTTGTCACAAAAACAATTTGTACAGCAGTGATTTACCGCCATTTTCTTTCAGTGTTACCACACGTTGTTTATACTAAAAGGTTAGAAATTCGAACGTATTTGTTTACTATAAAATAAAGTCGCTTCCGTCTGTTTGTTCGCTTATATCTTTTAAATTGCTCAACGGATATTAATACAGTTTTCACTAATAGATAGAGTGATTCAAGAGCCTTCCTCTTATATGTATAATACATACATATTATAGTAGAGAAACGCTTAGATAAATATTAAGTAAGAAGGTTGAGCATTGTAGTCAAAGCTAGTTTAGGGTTTCATCTTATTGTCCTTTACAACTTATAGAGTGACACCTTTGATAACTTTATATTCGGGGGTAGTACTTTTTATTTTATTCCAAGACTGTATATAACCTTTGTTCCTATAGACTACAGCCTGGTGACCATTGTGGCTGTGCAGTTGTGTGATGCTTGGTCTCCATTACTAAGATTTAGAGTAAGTGTTTAATATTGGTTACTCGGTTTCCGTTTTAAGTGCATATTATTATTGTCTTGTGCGTTTCACTGTGTGGTATGTGTCCCATGTAGATAATAATAGCTCAAATTATATAGCTAACAGTATCTTAATACAATTATCTATGTAAATCATGGGGTCTGAACCCCTGACGCAGAATTTCGTTATGTGTTTAGTTTGTTAATACAAAATGGCAGGTAAAGGTCAAGTTCAATAACTTAGTAAACCTTATTTGCATTCAAGCTTATAGAGTAAATGTTATATTAATATTACTCAGATGTTTAGATACAGATTAAATTCTATTTAAATTAAATGGAATATAATTAATAGTCGTCGAAAATCAAAACATTATAAAACGTGATATGAAAAAGACAAAGTGACGTCACGTCGTATATTTTCACAGTAAATTTAAATCAGTTTTAGAAAATTTGTTTTTATAAGGCAGATGTTTAAAAAAAATGATCAGTTTTATTCCTTTAAATATAACTAGACTACCCGCCTGACTTCGAACGGGTTCAAATTGATGAATAAGAAATTAGATTTCTAAAACTTCCACTAATTCCGACTGATTTGAATATTCCGCTATTCAATTTGCCAATAGTTCAAAACTTTCTCGATGGTGTCTGAGTTACTCGATAGTTTGTGTCGTAAGCTATACTATTAAAGAAATATATGCATTATTCGTATTTTTGTTTATTTTTCAAAAATTATTATTTAATTGAGCTCTGATTTGTCGGGACCGAGAGCCGATTTAAATGAATGAAGTGACCGAATCTAATTTCACCTCCACTGCCTGGTTTCACCGTTTGTCTCAGGTTAGGTTAAAAAAAGGCTTACCTAACCTAAGATTATGTTAACCCACATAAATACAATGTAGGGACTCCGTAAAATAGCGTCACACTATGATTACATTTATAATATAAAGGGGAATATAAAGGGACAAGACAATGGTATCAACTCTTTTGAGGATACAAAAGATATGGTCTTTCCTACGTATCGTTTGAATGAAGATGCCATGCCAAGTGCCATTAGAAGATAAAATCACTTTTTCTGAACGTTTTGACGATGACGAAGAACAGTCGTAAGAAGAATCAGATAGTCACGCATCTAATGTTGTTATTGCTTCTCTAATAGCATCGACTGATGATCTAAACTTATCATACTAGTGGGGGTAGTAGTAATGGAAATCGTCAGCCAATTCTCATGAAAGGCTGTCAAAAAACGTTGAGTCTTGTTATGACGAAATGGAAGTGATATTAGATACTACACCCTTCTTCATAATATATATCTGCGCCCAAGTTAGATTAGTATAATATTTGACACTACTTGCGTTGTCACATTGTAACTCAACGACCCTAATGCCCTGTGTTTGGCTGGCGATTTCTTACCCTATAATCTCCACCAGTAGAGGGATGCTCCTGCTAATGTTTCGTCCATTTCGTCCGTCCGTACCATTTCTTAAAATGGTGTTAGGGAAAATGTAATAATAGTGTTGTTTTGCTGATGCTAGGCATCTCCTATTAAACTATCATGAGTACCCTTCTAATTACAATTTAGTTCCCTCGTGTGTGCTACACAAAGGTGGAGGTGAGTGTTGCATTTGTGCAGAAGAGCTCTTTAGACCTACTTCCTACTCACCAGTACATGACACTGCTTATGTTCATGTCATAATTGTAAGAGATCGTACGTAATGTTTAGTTATTTATCAGTTTAATAGAAGCAACTAGGAAGCGTCTACCCAATATAAATCATCCTTTTAGTGTTTTTAATACCCCGACTCCAGTTAACCAAACTTCCTCAATTAAAATTTAAATATTTAAAAAATATTTTAACTGTCTTAATATAGTAAATAATAAAAAGATTCTATTGAATAACAGTAAAAGTTTAGTCAGTGGTAATATTATCTTTTTAGTGTACAATACAAAACGCTAAGTACAGATAAATTTACCTTTCTAACATAAAGCCCTTCATGTAAATGAATCACCAACGACACATTTCCAATTACGAGATCCCATGCGACAGCGGCAGACCTATTACCTCTCCTATTAATCTACTCCTCGATCAGCCTGGCAATCCAATTTTCTAGACAAGGTAGATAATGTGATGCTGCTTCTCATTTTAACTACCCACCTTTATTTCTGCACAAATATTTAACTGTACTAACAATTATTTTTCCACGACTTCGATTGAAAGACACTTGTCCACTCTGTGGTGTATTGATAAAAATATAAGATGGCGATATAAGATTCACCTGTATGCAATATTTTTTTGTATTATTTGGTTTGAACAACTCCTTTCATACCGCAGGTATTTCGAAAACTGATAAGAAAACACTGAGTGACGTCACATCATGTAGAACAATCGTCTGCTCATTTATCCTTAATTATTGCTTACAAAAATACCTGTACCGCCCGCACGATGTGATGTCACAATATGGTTTTATGTCACGTGAGAGAATGACTGTTTCAGCCGAATTAAATTTAAATGAAAGCAGACAAGTTCTTTATTACACACATACTTTACTCTTTACTCAGATTTACCTTTTACATCTATCTGCTAGTTTGTCTAAGCTCATTCCATTACGAAAAGCCTAAACAGGCTATTCCAGTAATCCTATCAAAGTCTACGTCTATAACAATTATAGGATTAACTTGATTTATTAGACCAAATGTTTGCTAAATAATGAAAGATATTATTTTCTTTACGTGCAAAAGATATATTAAATGTTGCTATTGATCAGCGAGTTATAATTAGTTAGTACTGATCGAGTGTCCTACCGAATGCGACTACAATTTTTTTTTTTTTTAAAGATTACTAGCAGTATGGATCACATACTACTAGTGTTACCTTTACCCCTCCTAGTAAGCTTGCATGCTTGTATCAGGACTGGGCCACGCCAGTAGTCCCATGTCCGGGATTCGAATTCATAATTCACAGGTATTGTAAGACTCTTTACTTTAAGTTTATATTAGACTTGCCACTTCAACAATTTAAAACTCGGATCAAGAAGTCATTAATATATAAAGCATACTATAATGTACAGGATTACTTAAATGATGAGAATGCTTGGAATCTAAGTGACGTTGACTCTCAAGTTAAATGATTTGTATAACAATAATTTATGTAAACATGGCTTTTTGAAAAGAGCTACTGTTGAGTTTCTGGCCGGCTCTTCTCAACAGAAAACTGCTTTCCGAGCTGGTGGTAGCTTCAGACAAACTGACTGACCGACCAATTTTTGACGTAATATTTTGAGTTTAAGTTTGAGTGCCATTTGACACAATAATCAATTTAATTTCTGAGATTGAGTGAGACAATATATTTAGTAAAATTGTAAAAAGTTATATAATTAATCTAGCTACTTATATCTTAATCCATTGGCAAATAAAAAAAGCTAACTCTGGGAAAAGCTTGTTACTTGGGAGTTCCTGTACTTATAAGAACTTTCCACTTATGATATTTTAAAGTTTAGGTTACCTTTAGATCATAACTCACTCATAACCTACCATATACTCGTATAACCCTTGCAGCATCGACAGATTTTCCTACTGACTGCGCCAATTAACTTGTAAGATTTCATCGTCAAATTAATTTTTATGTTTTTTTACTTTAAAAAAGACAAACTGGTCATTTTCGCTCTAAAGCTTTAAGTGCTATTTAATATTATATCTCATATAGGATTGAACTTCACTTGGTAAGTTCGTTCGTTTGTTCGTGATCATTATAAATTGAATTTTGTGAATTAATCATTTTGTATTTTTCTGTATAAGTCCTATAATTAATAAGACCTACCGACTGTGCCAATTAAATAAAGAAAATTAAATAGTCATCGTAGGAGATGTAAGGATTTTGTTCCTATCTGTTTTATAAAGGACATCACATCCAATAATTGCAATCATAGTCATTGTAATTGTAATCATTAGTTTAAGTTTTTTAACAAACTATATATTTATATATTACTACATAGTGTAACATATAATTTATAACCAAAATAAAACACATAGATGGTTCCGGTGAGAGCAATATCAGAAGAGGGGACTGAGCAAAATTGTTACCTACGTAACGTAGCATTAAAGTGACGGGCGATGGAATATCGATACAATATATTGCATAAGTAACACTTGTTTCTATGTTTACTAGACTATGACATACGATCCGTAAATAAAAATTTAGAATATTAATATGAATATTCGTTTTTTTGTACAAATCCTTCTAAAACATTTTATTTTATTTTAAATAAATTATAAAATATTAATGTAATTTAGTGCATAGAATATTAGTGTGTACATAAGTTTATGTCAAAGCTTTTAGCACCAATTTTATCGTGTGTCGCTCAATAGATCCCTACAGTATGGTTGCCTGTAAGAGACCTCTATTATATTGTATTTAAATTACTTTTTAGCTTCTGTATTTTGAGTGCAAAGTATTTTTCATTCTTTCATCAAGTCTAGATTAAAATTATTGTCGCGTTGTTTTTATTGAGCCGTTGTAAGTTTTACGCTCTGGGGTTGGAGTTAAAATCTTTTACGCTTTGCCATGAAATTAAAATATTTCCCGTAACGTGTGTTAAGAGCTCTTTGTTTTTTTGTGTCAATTATTAAAATTCTTACGTTTTGTGAAAATAATGCTGAAAGCTTTCACGCTTTAACAATGTTATCGCTCTGTGAAACTAGTAATAAAGACTGTTACGTTTTAAGTTTCTTTTTTGAAACTCTGATGTTTAAGCGCATCCCGGGAGTGCGCTGATTATCAGAGTGGCAGTGTTGGCGAGTAAGGTGGGCTTGGCTAAACCTAACCTAAGGTATAAACAGAGTACCTGGGCAGTGGAGGCGAGTGTTTCATTTGAATAAAAGATGTCTTTAAGCCTACACGTTGCTCACAAATCCAAGGCACTGCTTAGTTTTCTCTCGTAACTGTAAGATATCATATTTGATTATTTATCAGTTCAGTAGCAGTATCTACGTTGCGTTTACCCAATAGTCCATTCAATAGCACAACCCAAGGGGGGTAATGTTTTTCAATATGGGGTATATTGAAATCTCCTCCTCCTCCTTCTCATCGTAAATCTCAGAGTTACATATAAACGTTTGATTTGAGAGAGTTGTTAAAGTGATCGCGCCCGTTAACTACTTGTATCGTAGTAGTATGGCTCCCGTAGAGATAATATATTTTAATTTTATTTTATCGATATAATGTTTCAGCACTAACCCCGCCTATAACTTAGTTACGTCCTCCCGTCCACTTTTGATCGGTAAATCTCCTGTTTACATTCTGCATTGACATAGTTGCTCGGCGCGAGTGTAAGCCTGTCTTACTTGCATTGTATAGCATATGAGTCCCATATGGTTGGAGTACTCGAAAGATTACTATTAAATTTAAAAATCACCAATGGACCACGTTCATTTAGTTTTAATTTCACATCTTTTATTATATCATTTCAATTTATATATCACTAATACCCGAAGACATAACGGACACACAGCTCGACATGCACTGCATCACCTCGATAGATGGCGTACGAGCACACTCATTTATTTAGTTTGTATTCTTAAGTACTTTTTTCGCAATAAAACATGGTTTATGTCCTTCCTCAAGCTCTACTTTATCTCTGCATTATATATTATAAAAATAGGTTCAGTAATTTAAACATGATTGTGTATCAGACATACTGACGCCATCTATCCGTCAATAGATGGCGTAAATAGTATATTAAATAGCATTTTCATTTGTTTAGTTTGTATTCTGAAGTATTTCCTACATTTCTTAGGAGTTACTTTCGAAATTAAAATATTAACAGTAAAAATATCGAAAAACTCAAAAAACATTTTATATAGAGAAAAATGTAATTAATTTTTAATCTCGTATAATTTACAGGAACAGTCGTTCTTTGAACTTTGATCAAAGAAAATCTGTTTGATTATATGTTTTGAACAGTATTTAATTTATGTGTATAAGCACGTGTAAAATTTAATATTTACATTTACAAAGGAGTTTTAGATTGATCATCAGGTACTATTGTTGAAGTTATTTACTTGAATTTGTCAACAGAATTGTAATTAATATTTAGTCTAGCAATTTCGACAGTTCAGACAGACATTCTTATATAGTATTCGAGTACCAAATTCATAGGATAGCAATTTATGTACCGTGGCAAAAAAAGGAAATTATTTCCACAAAAATATTTCGACGGATTTTAATGAAATTGTAAAAACCTTATAAGCTTGAATTCCCGGAGTTCCTGTGTGAATAGTCATGGTTTTTTATAACCTTCTTTGAATTAATCTGTGTGTCTGAGAGAGTGAGTGAGTCTGTTAGTACGAGGAGCGAGTTCACACAATTTTCAATTAATTTTGGATCCAGCTTAGAAGTATGCGCGGATTATAAAATAAATTCATTATATTTTTCTTTTACAATTTTAAATCATATAGTTAGCAATACTTTTATTTATTCCAAGACTATATAACCTCTTTTCTAATACCACCATTGTGGCTGTGCTGTGATTTGATATCGTGATGCTTGGTCTCAATTATTAAGGTTTGAAGTAAGTATAATATTGGTTACTCAGTGTTCCGTTTTAAGTGCATATTATTATTATTATTCTGGTCGTTTTGTTTATGTAATATGTAAGTCAACGGCCTTAGTAGTTCTTCTTTAGAGATATGAAAATTTAATATTTAATTGAAATATGCTTTTTAAATAATCTAATTTTTATTTTATTTTGTGTTAGTGCATTCGTCATAATACTAATATTATTAAAAAAATAATTTAATTATTATAAAATTATAATTAATTTATACTTTACTCTTTACTCAGATTTACCTTTTACATCTATCTGCTAGTTTGTCTAAGCTCATTCCATTACGAAAAGCCTAAACAGGCTATTCCAGTAATCCTATCAAAGTCTACGTCTATAACAATTATAGGATTAACTTGATTTATTAGACCAAATGTTTGCTAAATAATGAAAGATATTATTTTCTTTACGTGCAAAAGATATATTAAATGTTGCTATTGATCAGCGAGTTATAATTAGTTAGTACTGATCGAGTGTCCTACCGAATGCGACTACAATTTTTTTTTTTTTTAAAGATTACTAGCAGTATGGATCACATACTACTAGTGTTACCTTTACCCCTCCTAGTAAGCTTGCATGCTTGTATCAGGACTGGGCCACGCCAGTAGTCCCATGTCCGGGATTCGAATTCATAATTCACAGGTATTGTAAGACTCTTTACTTTAAGTTTATATTAGACTTGCCACTTCAACAATTTAAAACTCGGATCAAGAAGTCATTAATATATAAAGCATACTATAATGTACAGGATTACTTAAATGATGAGAATGCTTGGAATCTAAGTGACGTTGACTCTCAAGTTAAATGATTTGTATAACAATAATTTATGTAAACATGGCTTTTTGAAAAGAGCTACTGTTGAGTTTCTGGCCGGCTCTTCTCAACAGAAAACTGCTTTCCGAGCTGGTGGTAGCTTCAGACAAACTGACTGACCGACCAATTTTTGACGTAATATTTTGAGTTTAAGTTTGAGTGCCATTTGACACAATAATCAATTTAATTTCTGAGATTGAGTGAGACAATATATTTAGTAAAATTGTAAAAAGTTATATAATTAATCTAGCTACTTATATCTTAATCCATTGGCAAATAAAAAAAGCTAACTCTGGGAAAAGCTTGTTACTTGGGAGTTCCTGTACTTATAAGAACTTTCCACTTATGATATTTTAAAGTTTAGGTTACCTTTAGATCATAACTCACTCATAACCTACCATATACTCGTATAACCCTTGCAGCATCGACAGATTTTCCTACTGACTGCGCCAATTAACTTGTAAGATTTCATCGTCAAATTAATTTTTATGTTTTTTTACTTTAAAAAAGACAAACTGGTCATTTTCGCTCTAAAGCTTTAAGTGCTATTTAATATTATATCTCATATAGGATTGAACTTCACTTGGTAAGTTCGTTCGTTTGTTCGTGATCATTATAAATTGAATTTTGTGAATTAATCATTTTGTATTTTTCTGTATAAGTCCTATAATTAATAAGACCTACCGACTGTGCCAATTAAATAAAGAAAATTAAATAGTCATCGTAGGAGATGTAAGGATTTTGTTCCTATCTGTTTTATAAAGGACATCACATCCAATAATTGCAATCATAGTCATTGTAATTGTAATCATTAGTTTAAGTTTTTTAACAAACTATATATTTATATATTACTACATAGTGTAACATATAATTTATAACCAAAATAAAACACATAGATGGTTCCGGTGAGAGCAATATCAGAAGAGGGGACTGAGCAAAATTGTTACCTACGTAACGTAGCATTAAAGTGACGGGCGATGGAATATCGATACAATATATTGCATAAGTAACACTTGTTTCTATGTTTACTAGACTATGACATACGATCCGTAAATAAAAATTTAGAATATTAATATGAATATTCGTTTTTTTGTACAAATCCTTCTAAAACATTTTATTTTATTTTAAATAAATTATAAAATATTAATGTAATTTAGTGCATAGAATATTAGTGTGTACATAAGTTTATGTCAAAGCTTTTAGCACCAATTTTATCTCCTGTGTCGCTCAATAGATCCCTACAGTATGGTTGCCTGTAAGAGAGAGATATTGTATTTAAATTACTGTTTTAGCTTCTGTATTTTGAGTGCAAAGTATTTTTCATTCTTTCATCAAGTCTAGATTAAAATTATTGTCGCGTTGTTTTTATTGAGCCGTTGTAAGTTTTACGCTCTGGGGTTGGGGCTGAAAGCTTTTACGCTTTGCCATGAAATTAAAATATTTCCCGTAACGTGTGTTAAGAGCTCTTTGTTTTTTTGTGTCAATTATTAAAATTCTTACGTTTTGTGAAAATAATTCTGAAAGCTTTCACGCTTTAACAAAGTTATCGCTCTGTGAAACTAGTAATAAAGACTGTTACGTTTTAAGTTTCTTTTTTGAAACTCTGATGTTTAAGCGCATCCCGAGAGTGCGCTGATAATCAGAGTGGCAGTGTTGGCGAGTAAGGTGGGCTTGACTAAACCTAACCTAAGGTATAAACAGAGTACCTGGGCAGTGGAGGCAAGTGTTTTATTTGAATAAAAGATGTATTTAAGCCTACCCCTTGCTCACAAATCCAAGGCACTGCTTAGGTTTCTCTCGTAACTGTAAGATATCATATTTGATTATTTATCAGTTCAGTAGCAGTATCTACGTTGCGTTTACTCAATAGCACAACCCAAGGGGGGTTCAGGTTTTAATATGGGGTATATTGAAATCTCCTCCTCCTCCTTCTCATCGTAAATCTCAGAGTTACATATAAACGTTTGATTTGAGAGAGTTGTTAAAGTGATCGCGCCCGTTAACTACTTGTATCGCTCCCGTAGAGATAATATATTTTAATTTTATTTTATCGATATAATGTTTCAGCACTAACCCCGCCTATAACTTAGTTACGTCCTCCCGTCCACTTTTGATCGGTAAATCTCCTGTTTACATTCTGCATTGACATAGTTGCTCGGCGCGAGTGTAAGCCTGTCTTACTTGCATTGTATAGCATATGAGTCCCATATGGTTGGAGTACTCGAAAGATTACTATTAAATTTAAAAATCACCAATGGACCACGTTCATTTAGTTTTAATTTCACATCTTTTATTATATCATTTAAATTTATATCTCGACATGCACTTCATCCCCACCTCGATAGATGGCGTACGAGCACACTCATTTATTTAGTTTGTATTCTGAAGTATTTTTTTCGCAATAAAACATGGTTTAAGTCCTTCCTCAAGCTTTACTTTATCTCTGCATTATATATTATAAAAATCGGTTCAGTAATTTAAACATGATTGTGTATCAGACATACTGACGCCATCTATCCGTCAATAGATAGCGTAAATAGTATATTAAATAGCATAATCATTTGTTTAGTTTGTATTCTTAAGTATTTCCTACATTTCTTAGGAGTTACTTTCGAAATTAAAATATTAACAGTAAAAATATCGAAAAACTCAAAAAACATTTTATATAGAGAAAAATGTAATTAATTTTTAATCTCGTATAATTTACAGGAACAGTCGTTCTTTGAACTTTGATCAAAGAAAATCTGTTTGATTATATGTTTTGAACAGTATTTAATTTATGTGTATAAGACACGTGTAAAATTTAATATTTACATTTACAAAGGAGTTTTAGATTGATCATCAGGTACTATTGTTGAAGTTATTTACTTGAATTTGTCAACAGAATTGTAATTAATATTTAGTCTAGCAATTTCGACAGTTCAGACAGACATTCTTATATAGTATTCGAGTACCAAATTCATAGGATAGCAATTTATGTACCGTGGCAAAAAAAGGAAATTATTTCCACAAAAATATTTCGACGGATTTTAATGAAATTGTAAAAACCTTGTAGGCTTGAATTCCCGGAGTTCCTGTGTGAATAGTCATGGTTTTTTATAACCTTCTTTGAATTAATCTGTGTGTCTGAGAGAGTGAGTGAGTCTGTTAGTACGAGGAGCGAGTTCACACAATTTTCAATTAATTTTGGATCCAGCTTAGAAGTATGCGCGGATTATAAATTAAATAAATTCATTATATTTTTCTTTTGCAATTTTAAATCATATAGTTAGCAATACTTTTATTTATTCCAAGACTATATATAATCTCTTTTCTAATACCACCATTATGGCTGTGCTGTGATTTGATATCGTGATGCTTGGTCTCCATTACTAAGGTTTGAAGTAAGTATAATATTGGTTACTCGGTGTTCCGCTTTAAGTGCATATTATTATTATTATTCTGGTCGTTTTGTTTATGTAATATGTAAGTCAACGGCCTTAGTAGTTCTTTAGAGATATGAAAATTTAATATTTAATTGAAATATGCTCAAGCTGATTCTCACTTATCCAAACAAAGCCCTATTTCTGAGTACTTACTAAAATATTTATTAAGTAATTAAAGTTACTGTATAAACTATCTCATTCAAGAAGGAAAATGGCGGCGCTAGTCTTGCCCTCTCACTCGCACACTACTCAATTTCTGTTACTACAAAATGCTGATTTATGACAAATTTAGATGATTTTTAAATAATCTAATTTTTATTTTATTTTGTGTTAGTGCATTAGTCATAATACTAATATTATTAAAAAAATAATTTAATTATTATTAAATTATAATTAATTTATTTTTGTAGATTTTACAAAATTTCTACATAATATTTTAATTTGTGATATAAAAGAATATAATAAACTTTTTATTAACAAAGTTAAAAAAAAATATGTATATAGTACTAGATTTATAGAAATAAGCTGATTACCATACCCTAAACTCATAACCTTACTCAGTCATTATTTTTTATTACTTTTATACCAGTGATATAATTTACATTTTTTTCTCTCTATTTTTAATACTCAAAATAATAATCATCATCATCATCACGACCCTTCAATGGCCCACTGCTGACCCGGGTCTCCTCCTCAGAATGAGGAGGGTATAAGGCCATAGTCCACCACGCTGGCCCAGTACGGGTTGGCAGACTTCACACACTTTTGAGAACTTTTTGGGAACTCTCAGGAGTGCAGGTTTCCTCACGATGTTTGCCTTCACCGTTAAAGCAAGTGATATTTAATTGCTTAAAACACACATAACTCAGAATCAGAGGTGTGTGCCCAGGATCGAACCCGACCCTCCCGAGTAAGACTTGAAGTCTCAACCACTGGGCTATCTCTGCTCAAAATAATACTATAGCCTTTTCCGTCTAGGTATCGTTAGCAACACCGTTGATAACTTTATACACTACTTTTAATATTATTCCAAGCCTGTATATACCTCTGATCCGATAGACTTGAGCCAGTTGTCAAACGTAGCTCGCCTGGTGATGTAGTGGTGTGGTGTCATGATGTTGGGTTTCCATTACTAAGGTTTGGAGTAAGATTTTAATATTGGTCACTGTGAATCTCACACTTAAATACAAATATTTACAATTCGTGTCTTTATCAGCACGGACTATACTTAATTTTAGTTACTTGTTAACTCCACAATACAAGTTATGTACTTAGCAAGTTGGAAATAAACTTTGTGTTCCCTATACCCCTTGTTCTGAATTCCAGTTTATTTGGAAGCATTTCTCGTTCCTGATATCAAGTTACTAAGTGTTCAATTAAAATACTATTGTTTTACATTACAAATCTAAATTTGGAATGTTATTTTGAGGGTACTTTATTTTTTGAATTTAATACTTAGGACGAGCGTCTCTCTCAGCTTTAAATTCAATAATAAATTCATTTAATATTTGATGGTAATGAGTATTCAATTATTTTTAATTCGTTATTGGCTATAAATTAGTATTCGCGGGTAGTTCACTTTATCTTATCTCGAGTAGACAATATATAACTTTCGACCAGTTTATCAAGTAAAGTGTTGTATTGTTGTATTTTTGGTAGCCAGGTCGAGCTATGAAGGTGGGAGTTTACGGTTATAAAAGACGTCTTTAAACCTGCTCCTGGATCTCAAGCTCCGGCATTGCTCGTATCCTACGTAGAGTACATGTTAGTATTGTCGTTTGAGTGTTACTGTACAGTATAGCTCCCATACTTTTTAACACTTGAGTGATAAGCCGTTTTTTATCTCGACAAGATGGCATGATAAATAAGCTATGTTCTTATTAAGTGGTAGACAAATTCAGGCGTTGATTTTTTATTTGTAAATAAAAGAAAGCATTCTCACGAAGACTTATGTGATGTTGTTAGTTAAATTGCTGATGTATTAGATGCGTTTATTCTTCAACCCTCGACTAAGGCTTCTTAGGAAAACAGTAGAACAATATAGGTTATATTATAGTTTCACTAAGTATTATAAAACATTTTCAAATTTTAATCGCTATATCACTTATCGATATATTTTACATTATATAGCGATAAGTGATATAGTGTATATATATATATATATTACACATTATAACGGCCACACAGCTTGACATGCACTTCATCCCATTAGTTTACTTTGTATTCGTAAGTATCTTATGTCCTTCCTCAAGCTTCACTTAATCGGTTCAGCGATGTATGCCTGATTGTGTAACAGACAGACAGACACTATCAATCCGACAATAGATGGCATAAGTAGTAGATTTAATCGCACTTTCATTTTTATTTAGTTTGTATTCTTCGATTGATATTTATTAGTTTACCAACATTCAAAAAATTAAAAATGCTACTCGTATCAAACCTACCAACATCATAAATAACAGGATGCTACTCAAATAAGTGTTGCCAACATCATAATTAACAGTTCAATTTTTTGTGAACGCAGTCGCAGAATATACTAACATTAATATGCTGTGAAACTATTACAATTTTAATTTTTTTATAATTTCTTAAAACTCTATTTTGAAAATACAAATATAGCTCAATAATTGTAGTAAAGTATTGTAGCACTTTCGTAGTACTTTCGTAGCAGTCTCGTAGAACCGTAGATGCAGAAATTACAAAGCATTAATCTTATAAAACTATGTAGATGGCGCTCACCGCTCACTCTTGTACACATTTAGACTGATAAAATTCACTATTTAATTTTACTTTCTTTTAGAAACTAAATTGTAACTAAAGATATTAGTCTAGTCTGTTAACCAGCAAACACTATGTTCTTTGCTAGACTTTAACAAATACTTTTAATGTAATGATGATGATTCAAATAAGACACACTGCATGACATTACAGCTACTAAACTTTGGCGAGAGCAGCCGTGACTCCTGCTCATATAGTGTATTATCGAACTAGTAATAAAATGTTCACCTCACAAGACTGGGTTACCTTAACTTACTTTAACAACCTTAAATAATTTATAACAATATTTATAGAGTAATCACAACTTAATCAAAAACACACAGATAATGTTTCTAGGCGGCATAAAAAGTATCCTGCTTATTTATACAGTATCCATGTATCTATATATCGACGCGTAAGTTAGGTTTATGTTAGCCTAACGTTAGGTTTAAACAGAGAACCAATGCAGTGGAGGCGATTGTTTCAATTGTGTTGAAGAGCTCTTTATACCTACACCTTGATCACAAGTCCAGGGCACTGCTTAGGTTTCTGTCGTAATCGAGTATAGTACTGGTACGGCAGCCATATTCAAATTCGGTCAATTATTTCCTCTCGAGTGAAAATTCGTATACTGCTTAAGGAATATATATTATGATTGCTCATGATCGTCAGCTGCGATTTCGTGGGTGGGGCGAGCAGAGAGAGCCTTCCAAACATGTATAAAAATATATTTTTTTTCAGTTATTCCCTCCCGTTTGAAAATTGGTCGGATTATAGTTTACCTAGTATCTTGAAGGAAAAATAATAAAGAAATAAACGATTATTATTTTTTTTTTAAAAAGTTGCTTTTTACTAAACTAAACTCCTGTTTGAAAATCGCAACTAACGATCACGAGTAATCATAATATTAACCCCTTATGTATTTAACGAATTTTAACTTGGGAGAGACTTGGTAATGAAAATATGTCTCTGGCTTCCGTACCGTATTTGACTGAATTACGACTGAATTCCCTTCAAGCCTAAAGAAACATAGCTTTCCGGGATAAAACTAACCTATGTCAATCTAAGTTAAAGAATATATAACTGCCAAATTTTATTAAAATCCGTTCAGCCGTTTTTGTGCGGTGCAAGCTTCCAAATGTATGATATTAGTTGACACAAGGTATATTGAAAACTGGGGTGCTAGCTGCGGAAACCTCCTCGAGAGCCCACCATTTTGTGGGCCGGTGCACCCTGGGCAACTACGGATAGTAATTTTCCACTATTACTATCCGGAGGCCAATATCCGCAGAAGAGGGGCGCGTAGGCGCAGTGGGCGGTGGCTGCGTTGCAGCGTCTAGTTCTGTGTGTCCCGCTGCGCCTCCGTTCGTGGGGTAGCCACTCAGTGGCGCAACCGTACTCCATGATCGGGGGGGCAGTTGGACATATCTGATGCGTGGGCGTGAAAGCGTCATGGTGAGGCGCGTAAGCGCGAGTGTCTCTTGCGCTGGATGTTTCGCCGTCGACTCCTGTCTCGGTGTAGTAGCGTATCCGGGATGGGAGGAGCGGTCGGGCGGCCGGCGCAGAGGTTTGCGCCAAGGTTGGGCGCGGAAGTCGCGGAGCGCCGGCGTGACGGGCGCGGGCCTTAAACTCCAACGTTCGTACCCTGGGCGTCGCAGACGGCGGTTAAGTCCAGGGGGGTCCGGTGGCCGGAGGTACGGGTCGCTCCGGGTACTCCTCTGTTAGCAGAGATGACTTGTGAGCGACCTGATCTCGAGGGATATGGGCCGCTTCTGACTCCTCCGGGGGCTGGGTGTTTCAGTAGACATGTCCTGGCATCCCCCCTCGGTTAGGTGCTTGGTAAAGCGAGCCCATGGGCGGGTTTGAACTGCGGGTACTTGTACCCGCAGACGGGTGGTAGTGCCGAGGCGTCCGCAGTAGTATGCTAACGCGTACCTGCGGCGCCTAACATACGGCATGGACGGTGGTGGGTTTTAGTGCGGTAGTCCAGCGCTTATCGCTGGGAGTCCCACATAACCCCTTCAAGGGGTATGCGTAAATGCATTTCCCACATTAAAAAAAAAAAAGGTATATTGAAAACTAAAAAACAATTTTAAAATTGCATCCTGAAGCAATATTTCACTCGACGTCTACAAAACCACGTATTTCTATTCAACATACAAGTTCAATAACAAAGTTAACACCATGTACTAACTGACACTTTGACAATTCGTCACAATTCGAGATACGACGAAAAAGCTTAACTGAACACCTCAAACTAAACGATATAACTAACATACAAAAATATACGAAAAAAGACTTTATTTATATAGAAATAGAGTGTGTTTTTGTATGTATTTATTTTGGTTTTGATGTTTTGTAATGTTTCAATTCATTACAGCAGTTGTTAGGCAGTTTGACATATTGTATCGCTCGGCTTTATAGGAGTTCAAATATTGTGATATATTTATGTAGGTATTTCCATATATTTGCTTAAGTTAGATATATCTAAACCTTTATATAAATTTATTGCCTTTTTTATAAACCTATTTATTATTCTATTATCCTTAAAATTTCATAATAATCGCAATCATCTTGATCTAAATTATATAATTTTAATAAACAAAATTATTTAAACCACACCAAGATAGCTTACTGATCTCATATTATTAATATAGTAATAGTAATATTAGCTACTTTTTATCCCCAAAATAGGCATAATACCCCCAGGATATTAATTAATATTAAACTTTAAAGATCATAAGTAATCGTAATATTAGAAACCATAACACATTTTGCATTAAATTTCGGCCTTTCTACTGACCTGAAACGTGGATCTGCAATCCAGTTACAATTCCATTTCCCTTCGCAAATACTCATGCACGTTTCTACTATTTAAACTCAGCATCACTTTACATTTCACTACTAGAAATGTATTGAATTTCATATTTTTAAATGTATATTCTGCTATCTTGAATGAAAGGATTAAGTGATCGATTTTAATTTCAAAATGACTCTAAAAAGTGCGCATTACTATCTATTGGAAATTTCATTAATCTAGTTGTAGGTTCTTGATAAGGTTTACTCATATAATTGATGTTTGATAATATTTCCAAGCCCTTTATTGACAAAATGACACAAATGACAATTACCAGTTTACCCTCCGCCACGAAACTATGATAAAACCACATATTTGACATTTAAATTGTCTGTGATTTAAATATTTTATACTTATTATAAAAAGCGTATTATCAAAAATAATAATTATCATAAGTTGAACGCAAATTTAATATTAAATTCTGATTACATTTCCGAAAAATAGTGTATTGACTACAAGGACCTAATGAATTACCAAGATGGCGCTTAGAAATGTCGTGTAATAGTCGGCAGCTAACTTTAGGTCTGAGAAAAAAAAGTGGGGGAAAGTAGCACATTGTGAGCGTGGGGAGTGCCTGTATTGACAATTTCATTCGTGACGTAGCAGACGCGCGGGAACTGTAACTTCGCGTAAGAACCTCTTAAATGCCCTCGCCGGGCGTTCCCCGGTAAAAAGGCCCTAATAGAGACTTCTTCGCATTCAAGGTCAAACCTATACTTACGTGCCGGTAGCTATAGAGCCCGGTAAATATGATCATACATTATTGTTACTTCTCGTCTTTATTACTACAAGAGATTTAAAATATTACTTAGTAAGAGTGATGAGAGTAATCCTTTGTATTTATTATACAGACAGAAGTCATTTTTAAACTGTTTTGTTTCATAATTAAGATTAACTTAAGTTTAAGCATTTTAATATTTTTTCCAGAAAAAACCCTTCGTGAAGCTTTTAAACGGATTAAAATAAATGACGTTGATGTCTGTAATTTTACTCACTTTATTATTAAAAAGTAGTAGAGTTCTTCAGTTTAGTATTATTTCTTGACTTACTTTTCATCCTAAGATGTATATTAGTTTCTTATTACAATTATTTAAACAAAAAAAAACCCGACTGCGTCAATATCTACTGAATTAAAAAAAATATTTTTTTTGGGGTTCCATACCTTAAAAGGAACCCTTATAGGATCACTTCGTTGTCTGTCTGTTTGTCCGTCTGTCAAGACCCTTTTTCTCAGGATCGCGTGGAGGTATCAAGTTAAAATTAATGTTAAATACTCAAGCCCGTGGTCCCACGCGGCTGGCAAAAAATCAACCCATTAAAAAAATATGACCGTTAATGTGGTCACTCATATAATTATAGGGCACTTCTTCTCTCTCTTCTCTTCTGATCTAGTGTTGCGAAATTTAGCGTGATGTAAGGTCTCATAGTTCTCATCTCACATTTTTTCTACTTCACTAGAAAATTAACTTTTTTTGACTGTCACGCATGAATCCTCTAGAATCAGAAAAACGTGAACATATTAAGTGGAAATTTATACAAAATACTCTAATCTCTAGTTCCTCAAATATGTTAAAATATCAAACTGCTAAGTTAATGAAAAACCGCAACCGCTTTTAATCTAATGTATTGTAATTTTGATTATCGAGATAAATCAAAATTACCAGGCTTCGTATTTTGACCTAAGAACATAATTTTTGGCAAGAAGCAAGGTAAAAATCCTAAAAATACCAATTTTTTGTTACATCACGAAAAAAATAAAATTTTATAGATTTAGGTTATTACGCATTATTTGGAGAATACGTAAATTAATATCAAACATATAAGTCTATCGTATCTTAACGCTGTGAAAAAATCAAAATATGGCCATTTATTCTTACGTGCTAACAAGTAGTTTTTCTATAGGGCATGCCACATATGCGGACATGAAAAAATCGATGTTTGCGATTTTAGTAATATTCGAATCGAAGTTAGTGCCCTCAATACTAAATCAAAATTTAATAGTTTGTCTCTTTATTGAAATTGTACGGAACCCTCAGAGCGCGAGTTCCACACTTATATATTTTTCATGCGTCAAAAGTACCCAAGTTTGAGATTTTGCGAACCTTTAAAAATTCATATCTCTAAAAATAAATGCATGTTGCCACATAGCATGCATTTATATCATCAATAGGGCAACTTGAAGAGAATCGCATAAAAAAATTGAGGTGGAATAGTTTTTGGTACTCTGCGCCGATTCCTCCTGTACTATTTAGAGAGTGTAATAAAAAAATGTAGAAAGATAGACACACGGAGATGGATATGATATGGGCTGTAGAAGTAGATTCAATCTGTGGATATAGCTCCATGGATCTATGAACTGATGGATATTTTGGGCTTGGTGCTTCTGTCAGGATGTGGCTGCTAAAGAAGTCCTAAAAGTGAAGATATCTAGTCGGCTATACTCGCTTCGCAAGTGATGCTTATAGAGTCAACTACTCCTTAAGATGTTTCAGTTCGGAGCGAAACGTACGTCGATTGTCGAGCGTTCTACTTGTGTGGTGTGTCCTGGTTCGGGTTCGCGCGTCTTACTTTTCTATGGACGGTGTGCTCTTCTGGGTTGTGCCATACGAGCCTGGTTGTTCGATTGTCGAGCGAACTTCTTGTGTGGTGTGTCCTGGTTAGGGTTCACGAATCTCACTTGTATGTGGACGCTGTGCTCTTCTGGGTTGCGCCGTACGAGACGGGTTGTTCAGAATTTCGCGGATTATAGCAAGGCTACCTTTTTGATTCCTTTTTAATCATGAATTTCCGCAAAGTAACGCCTGATTCAATGTTGTTGTTACGCCATTTGGAAATGACAGACTGATGATTGAATGATTCGATAATCAATTCTCGATCTTGAAATCGAATGATGCCTCACCGCTGATATACTTTTTCTTTCTATAGTATTGCTTACTGAACATATTGGGGACAAATTGAAAAAATGTATCTCTATACAGCTTTTCAAAAATTCCCCAAACTGGCGCTAGTGTTGCTAAAGGTGTTGATAAAGGACACACCGCAAGCAGATCGCCCGACAATCGACGTATGTTTCGCTTCGTCGCCGAAGCATCCTCAGAAGTTGCTGACTATACAAGCGTCTCTTTCGGAATTTCTATGGCTAAAGAAGTTTACATAACCTTAACTACTGATGTGCTTATTTTTATAATAAAAACTAACGTTGTAATCAGCAATTTTTAAAGCTTAATTAAAAGTAAAAACTCACGTACTGTGTTTGTCATAAATGACTATAGTTTTAACCGCATTCAGCGGTCTTCTTCAGAAAGAGAGTTCGAGAGAGAGAGAAAGAGAGCGCGCGAGCTCAATTGGTCGCGGAATGGTGTACTGACGTATTCCAAAATAATTTTATAAATTATATGTAAATTTAAAAAAAGTGTGGCATATTAACACAGAAATTGCTGCAGACAGACACTTTCATACAAGGAGACGAGAAATAAATATTTATATTGCAAAAAATATATAAAAAATATTTTTATCATAGAGAAACGAATAATATAAAAAGTGTGACTCGCAATTTTCAACAACACAAACCCCAAGTCCCTCGTCAAACTAATAAGGGACTTTACATATCTCACCCTTGTCAATATGCCATACAATATTTATAGTGCAAAATGTAAGCAAATATCGTTTAGTCATAAACTATAGTTCATCTTATATTTGAGTAGCGACTCGCCCTGACTTTGCATGGTTTGTCTACCATAATATGCATATATTAAACATATAAACCCCTCGAATCACTCTGTCTGCGTAGTTTAAAGGATCTTAACTTCTGTATAACTTAGTAATTCTGTTTAAAGAACATTCTTTTATATGAATCCTCTATTTTAAAGAAAAAAAATGATGTTTCCTTTTAACTCATGTTCGGCTAAGTAATAAGCTTTTAACTGAACCGCTATAAGAGTATTAGCAATATTTTACCAGTTTTTAAAATATTCTCAAAAATACATTTTCTAAATAACAGCTGACGGTTTCACATCTATATTTTGGATATTCACAATATATCATTATGTGTTATTCTGTGTGTAAGCTATTTTATTGTAATGTTTCATCCAAATTCCATTGAGTAGCTTTTGCATGAAAGAGTAACAAACATACATCTATACATTCTAACAAACTTTCGCGTTTATAATATTAGTAGGATTTACCTCGTGTACTTAGGTTTAATTTCACATTTTAATCACTATATTCACTATTTTGGCGATAATGGCTTCCACATGAAAGATATATCTACGCTGTTGCTGATTTTCCGTAGGACTATTTAAGATACACATTCGTGTAACTCTGCAGCAGCAGCAGCAGCGCACGCCAGAAATGCTCGCTCGCCTACTTACTTAACACATATCCTTATATTTTGGACATTTCACACAATATCTTTATAAATTGTGTTATTATAATGTATAAGCTATATTATTTCAAAATTTCATTAAATTCCATTCATACATACATACACAAAAACTTTCGCGTTTATAATTAACGATATTTACCCGTGAGGAGTCGGGTTAGAATAGAATTCCCCTCTGCCGCTGGGAGAGCATCTCGCAAGAGGCGATCAACCCAGCACAACCTTGGTGGTAGGGGATCTATTCCCCGACTGGCTTGCTAATCCGACCGCTAAGTGTCTTTGACGCGTTCCGTTCGAGCCGCATGTGGGCCAGATCTACCCCTCCCTCTCCCATCACATTACTGCTGCGGTTCTAATGAAACCGGGTTCTTGCTCGAGGTCCATTAAAACCGCAGCAGTCTTCTCTTCGCTCCCCCTCTACACTCTACCTTCGAGGAGACTACCAATCGACAAAAGAAGAGATACCCTTTAGTTTTGACGATTTCCATGAGCGACGGTGGAAACTTTCCATCAGGTGGACCGCCTGTTCGTTTGTCCCTTATCTATCATAAAAAAAGAAGCCATGGCGAGTCGACTAGTGTATAATATGTGGAACCTCAATAAACAATGCTTTTTACATAATATTTATAGTACTTTCATATTTTAAAGGTAACTAGTAAAATACAGCAGTAATAATACAATGTGTGAGAGTGCTAAACGTACCGAAGAACTCTTTATTTTTATAGCATTGTAAAAGACAAAATAAAATGTAACTTAGACATACTTTGTAGTATATTTTTGTTAAGCTATTACCTGTTTCAAAAAATTAGCCTTTCTATGTTGTAAATGTGAAATATGTTTGTTGTTTTGTTCTTCTTTTATGTATGCTAATTTTTAACCTGAAATAACTCACAATTCCTGTGGGATAATGATAACTTATGTATATCTATTAATTTGGAGGCTTTTATTTGTTGCGAAAATGAACAAATTATACTAAAACTCGTATCCTAAAACTTTTGATTTCACATAAAAGTTCTTACAATATAAATGGTAGGAAATTTTCGCTAATTTATTTATGTTTTTTTTTATATTATATGCGGCATTATCATATATTTTTCTTTCTTGCTTCTTCTTTAAAATCAATTGAAATTAAATTAGTTTAAATCAAACTTGAAATCTAAAACAATCTAGGGGTGATTCCTAACTTACAATACATTTTTGGTTTTTAATATTTAGCTATTCCTTGGCAATACAACAGTTGTAAACTTCCCAAACTTATGTTGTTGTAAATAATTAATTAAAAATAATTACACCTAAAGCCAGGATAAGTGACTAGCACTACAACATGTGTTGGCGCACTCACACGCAGCGCCCGCCACCTATCGGGCGACGGAAGAAGCGTCTTATAAAAATATGAAGCAGCGCCATCTATGTTCTAGGAAGAAGTTTATATACGGATCCTACCATCAAGCGCGAATACCAAGCAACACTATTGTCTATCTAATAAACGAATTTGTAACAATTTATCCTCACATGGAAATCGCAATTTTTATTTAAAACCGAAGTCCTCTATATTGGAAGCCACTGAACTAATATATTGTTAATAAATAATATGTAACATTAATTTAACGTCGATTTAATAGCCCAGTGGTTAAGATGTTGATGTCTACTCGGGAGGTCCGAGTTCGGTCTTGGACTCTCTGACTTTTTTGAGTTATGTGTGTTATAAGCAACTAAACATCACTTGATTTAACTGTGAAGGAAAACTGCACTCCTGAGAGTTTTCCATTTTCTTAAAGGTGTGTGAAGTCTGTCAACCCGCACTTGGCCAGCGTGGTGGAGTACGCGTAGCGTGGTAGTTAATCCCTCCTCTTTCTGTGGAGGAGACAGTCAGCTCAGCAGCCATGGGCCATTAAAAAGTGATGATGAATGATAAATAATTTAACGTCAAAAAATTTAATATTAGGATGTAAAATCACTCCACAGAGTGGCTGTCGATTGAAGTGTTTACTTCAAAATGGAGTAGAGTAGCAATTTCTATGTATGTTTATCTAAAATTGAAATCCTAAATTGCCTTTCTAAGTTATTTGTTGGTTACAAGTTTCATACTTTTATGTAAAGACCTACAATATTTAAACAAATAATTCCTAATTTATCAATATAATTAAAAAATACATCCCTTGTTAGCGCTATTTTATTTTTGTAGAAGGTTCTTATAAAAGAACAAACATCAAACTCAAAAATCAAATCAAACAAACCATCGACTTTTGATCATTCGCATGTTTGTCGCAAATGTCGTTTAACAAGGAGAACGGGAAAGAGTGAGTGAGTGAACAAAGGACGCTCGTCAGGACGAACTAGAGAGTTGGCGAGTAAGTAAGAGAATGAGTTAATAATTAACAACCGAATGTGTAACTAAATCAGTGAATGTGTGTATTAGAGAATAAGTTTGTGATTGAGTGTGAGATATTATAAGAGGTAATACTATACTTATATACAATTATATACAATACAATTTCCCTCTGCCGCTGGGAGAGCATCTCGTAAGAGCCGAGTAACCCAGTACCCACTTGGTGGTAGAGGAACAGTTCCCCGACTGGCTTGCGACTACTAGCATGCGAATCGGATCGCCAAGTGTCATGTGGGCTAGACTTACCCCCTCCCTCTCCCATCCCATTTATGCTGCGGATGTAGTGGACACTGGGTTCCCGTTAAGGGTCCATTGAACTTCAGCATTCTTTTCTTCATTCCCCTTCCTCAGTCTATCTTCGAGGTGCAACGCGTCGACAGTACAAGAGTCGCTCTGTCGTATTGGCGATGTCCATGGGCGATGGTGGTCACTTACCATTAGGTGTGCCGTCTGCTCGTTTGTCCCTTAACTGCCATTAAAAAAGTACAGTATCCTGTTAGTAAATTTGGTAAAGTATGTTAAAATGCATGTTTATATGTGTTGCTGTACAATAACGGGTATCATCCTCCTACATCAGTATATATAGATATTTCTATGCTATAACTCAGAGAAGCAATTTCTCTATGGAGATTACTATTTCCAATAAGCGGAATGTAGGTATTGGCAATCATGACAAACCGTATTACTGCGAACTGATCTAATAATACTGAATTCAATCTATGTATAACTCGGAGTTAAATAAATAAAAAGGAGAGGGGGTATATTGCAAACATTAGGAAGATACATAAACATTACGATCTCTATTACAACAGGAACCTGAGTAGTGCCTTGGACTTGTGATGAAGGTGGAGGTTTAAAGAACTCTTCAACGCAATTGCAACACTCGCCTCCACTGCCCTGGTGCTAATTTACGACTTACGTATAAACCTTTTTCTTGAATCACTCTGTCTATTAGTGAATACCGTTGAATTCCGTCAGTGTTGCAAGACAATTAAGCCATCCAATGGAAGAAAGCGCATAAAAATGAATAAAAAAATAAGCTTCGTTCATACATATCCATTCATATAAATAAAACTGGAGTGTCTGTTCGTAATATTATAATAACTAAGTGCATATGGATGTATACACGGTACATATACCAAAACAACATGTTTTATAATTATTGTCTGTCTGTCTGTTTGTTTCGGCTAATCTCTGAAATGGCTGGATTTATTTTGACGGGACTTTCATTGGCAGATAGCTGATGTAACAAGGAGTAACTTAGGCTATTTAACATCTCACTACGACCCATAGGAGCGGAGCAACACGCGAACGAAGTCACGCGGCTCTGAATTTCATTTGGTTGTGCCAATAGTGTTTACTCAGAGCTAACAAAATACGCCATGACGGGAATCAATATTATTACATTGCGAGTATTCTATCCGTAATGCTGTTGATCTGAGCCTACCTATAGACCATTACCCATTTTATTTAACACTATTTTCTTTCTTTTTATAAGATTACTAGCAGTATGGATCACATACTACTAGTATTCCCTTTACCCCTCCTAGTAAGCTAAAATGCTTGTGTCAGGAGTGGGCCACGCCAGTAGTCCAATGTCCGGAATTTGAACCCACGAATTATCGATCGTGAATCCGTCGCCTGAATCACTGAGCTACTGACGCTTCTCGTACTGTAACTGTAGAGAAAGTTAAACAAGACATTCTGTAGAATAAAATATAAAAAAATTATTCTAACTATCCATATAAAAACATTAAATAGAAGTAACTGTGGATTTCTAGGTATCGTAGAACTATTCCCTCTATTGCTTTAGAAAACACTGAAATTGAATTAACAGTTCAGTTGGTTTGAAGATAGTTAGAAGCTGGACTAGTTTAACTTACAGAGGAGTATGCAAATTAGTTCTATTTTAAATATTCATAGCTGTTTGAAGATATGACCTGTTGTCTATAAATTATGGATCTTCTTTTGAAGTATATTGTTTCTCCTCAGGTTACACTCAGCCTATGAATATTATTTTTAGTGGGATGTTAGCAGCACTGGTATCGTTGTTTTATATTAAAAATACTTCCACCAGCTGGATAACTTATAAGCTCTTGACTATCATAGTGAAGTATAGCCCTTATTTTGTTGCTAGTTTTAGTTATTAGTATTACACGTAGTAAAAAAGGTCTTTAATTGGTATATACATTTATTCGAAACTGTAGAACCTTTTTATGATTTTTTTTATGTTTCAGGTAGTCGTTGGATTGCAAAGATACACTGAGAGAGAGAGATGTCAAAACATACGACCTTAAAGTTTAACTCCTTAAGATTAATTATTATCTGTCAAAAATGTATTGACCTCTTAGTGAAGAGAATTATACGAGAGAGAGAGAAAAGAATCTCAATGTAATTAAAATCTTATAGAGAATCACAATATTTATCATTTTAAGAGAATAAAAATTACGAGAGGTCTCGTGGGATACCTAGGTGGAATTAAATCACATTACTATATATTAATTCTAAAATAGGTGTCTGTACGAAATTATAGCAGTATGAAGAACATTGATGATAAGGTACAAAAGACGTAAGTAGCGAATTGCTTTTTTAACTCCAGTTTTCGTTCGCAATCGCAAGAGCATCGTTCCAATATTTTGCGAATAAAAAGTTAAGCTCAGCAACTGTTAAATAAAAGTACCAAATCCAAGGTTTCTAGTATAATAGTGATATGCAGAGTATGAATGCAGAAGCTTAAGCCAAGCCCACGCAGTCATCGATGTGAAAGAGAAAAGCTCTTTTATTTGCAAGCTGCACTCGAAGCATCTGAAAGTGACGATGCGAAAAAACTCAGCAACATGTGAAAAATGTAGCGCACTTTGAATTTTGTGTTTGCTAATATTTTACTTCACTTACCGTTCTTTAGCTGGTGGTTTATATTTTTTGACTTCTTAAATATTATGTGAAAGAATTTCAAGATGTATTCCAGTATGTTAGCAGCATAAGCTTTTGATTGTTGATCTATTCTATTGGTGCTTTAAAACACAGCCTAACTATCAAATTGTTTGTAACCAAGGAATTTTCATACTAACTGAAATGCGCGAAAAACGTTCCGGAGAGAGAGAGAAGAGATGCAATCCCCTATAGTGGCTGTACACTCTTTCTACTAGTATGACCACGCTTCAAGGAATTGAGAAAAATTAAATATTGTGTTACTAATAACATCAACTTCTCTCTATTTAAGAATGCATATTTAAATATACAATATTTTTAAGTGAGGATTCCAGTTATGATATAAATTCCTAAGGTTAAGACTTTGGACATCTTACTCTGGAGTTCCGACTTCGATTTTCGCACACTCTCTTTTCACTCAGAAGATTGGAAGCCACTGAACTAATATATTTTGTAAAAAATAAAACGTGACATTAATTTAACGTCCCAATTAAATATCACTTGCTTTAACGGTGAATGAAAACATCGTGAGAAAACTTGTTCCCTTCAGAGTGAGAAGGGTTTTCGACCATAGGCCAAAGAGAAGGGGCTCGATAGATTTCAGGAAAATAGAACAAGTAATTGAGTTAAGTCTGGTAGTGGTTTCACTTATGAGTATCACGTCATACTATCCTAATGTATATATTTTTTTTTCTCGTATTTAAAACAAAATAAAGCAGAATATCCAGGATGTAGTAATGTAATTACAAACTAATCCCAACAATAACAAAACAGGATAAACAAAACTAATTCATATTCAAGTAAGCCACTCGTACAATGAAAATTATAGTTATTCTGCAGTAGTATATACCTGTTATTTATTACTAACGCCAAAGGGGGGTTAGTGAAATATGTTCAGGCAACGTGATATGACCGCACGAACCAACGTGGACATAAATATACAGGAAGAAGTTGTATTTACCTTCCTAGTTTAATGGACTATACCTATATAAAACTCTGAGAAAATTATGAGGAAGGGGTTTATTAAAAAAAACTAAGAAGTGGGTCATAAATATACAGGAAGAAGTTGTATTTACCTTCCTAGTTTAATGGACTATACCTATATAAAACTCAGAGAAAATTATGACGAAGGGGTTTATTAAAAAAAACTAAGAAGTGGGTCATAAATATACAGGAAGAAGTTGTATTTACCTTCCTAGTTTAATGGACTATACCTATATAAAACTCTGAGAAAATTATGACGAAGGGGTTTATTAAAAAAAACTAAGAAGTGGGTTATAAATATACAGGAAGAAGTTGTATTTACCTTCCTAGTTTAATGGACTATACCTATATAAAACTCTGAGAAAATTATGACGAAGGGGTTTATTAAAAAAAACTAAGAAGTGGGTCATAAATATACAGGAAGAAGTTGTATTTACCTTCCTAGTTTAATGGACTATACCTATATAAAACTCTGAGAAAATTATGACGAAGGGGTTTATTAAAAAAAACTAAGAAGTGGGTCATAAATATACAGGAAGAAGTTGTATTTACCTTCCTAGTTTAATGGACTATACCTATATAAAACTCTGAGAAAATTATGACGAAGGGGTTTATTAAAAAAAACTAAGAAGTGGGTCATAAATATACAGGAAGAAGTTGTATTTACCTTCCTAGTTTAATGGACTATACCTATATAAAACTCAGAGAAAATTATGACGAAGGGGTTTATTAAAAAAAACTAAGAAGTGGGTCATAAATATACAGGAAGAAGTTGTATTTACCTTCCTAGTTTAATGGACTATACCTATATAAAACTCAGAGAAAATTATGAGGATGGGGTTTATTAAAAAAAACTAAGAAGTGGGTCATAAATATACAGGAAGAAGTTGTATTTACCTTCCTAGTTTAATGGACTATACCTATATAAAACTCAGAGAAAATTATGACGAAGGGGTTTATTAAAAACAACTAAGAAGTGGGTCATAAATATACAGGAAGAAGTTGTATTTACCTTCCTAGTTTAATGGACTATACCTATATAAAACTCTGAGAAAATTATGAGGAAGGGGTTTATTAAAAAAACTAAGAAGGGGGTCATAAATATACAGGAAGAAGTTGTATTTACCTTCCTAGTTTAATGGACTATACCTATCTAAAACTCAGAGAAAATTATGAGGAAGGGGTTTATTAAAAAAACTAAGAAGGGGGTCATAAATATACAGGAAGAAGTTGTATTTACCTTCCTAGTTTAATGGACTATACCTATATACAACTCTGAGAAAATTATGAGGAAGGGATTTATTAAAAAAACTAAGAAGGGGGTCATAAATATACAGGAAGAAGTTGTATTTACCTTCCTAGTTTAATGGACTATACCTATATACAACTCTGAGAAAATTATGAGGAAGGGATTTATTAAAAAAACTAAGAAGGGGGTCATAAATATACAGGAAGAAGTTGTATTTACCTTCCTAGTTTAATGGACTATACCTATATAAAACTCAGAGAAAATTATGAGGAAGGGGTTTATTGAAAAAAACTAAGAATCTCACCCCCGATATTGAATGGACTATTGGGTAAACGTAACGTAGATACTGTAACGATAAATAACAAAACATTATGATCTGTTACAATTACAACAGTAACCCAAGCAGTGCTTTGGACTTGTGACCAAGATGTAGGTTTACAAGGCTTTTTAACAGAATTCCAACACTCGCCTCCACTGCTTAGTTTCACTGTTTAAACCTAAGGTTAACCTAAGCCTAACTTAAGCGCCGACATTAATATGATTTTTGTGCAAACAAGTGTATAAAGGTAGACTTTTTTTTCACAAAAAGTAAATCATTTTAAAGGCCGGAATTAACGCTTAAGAATTTTCTACCAACATAACCCAGAATTGCCAAAAAGGCAATTGTGGGCGTGCTTTCTACACTAATACTAGCTGACCCAGCTAACGTGGGCTACCGTTATCACTTAGGGGTCTAAAAAATAGATGCTGACCGATTCTCAGACCTACCCGATATGTACACAAAATTTCATAAAACTCGGTCGAGCCGTTTCGGACGAGTATGGTAACTAACGTTTTATATATATAAGATTATAAAGAGGTAAAGTTTATGAGGTTTATCTATGGATCTAGTGAACAGATTTTGAAAATTCTTTTCCAATAGTAATCCGCATTATTTGTAAGTTTCATGGACTATATATTAGCCCAGAAAATCAATAGACTTTTTCGTCGTAGTCTGATTTGCAAAGTAAGTCGGAGAAGAAACCGTCGATCGAAACGTTTCTTACGAACGCTGCCTTAACAATGACAGATATGTGATTCATAGTTGTAGGTAGAGTATGAGTGAATAAATGAGTAAGTGTGTGTGTGAAGAGTTTAAATACACCTCAGCGTAGCGAGAGCGGTCTAGTTTATAATATTTCTAAACACATACATAATACAATACTTTCAACTCATCTATCCAGATACAGTAAGAGAAATAACAGAGAGACAGCTAAAAGTGAAAGAGGATCTGATATACAATAACAGTTATTAGATTTTTAGACCTTATTTTCAAAATCATTCATAGTTTCATGAATTGCGAACAATTCAAAACCAATTTTATTTCGTTTGCAACAAAATGATTTGATATCTTTGTATTCGCGAGTACTTACTTCTTTTTATTACCCGACTACGGCGAAGCCAAAAGGAAGGGATATTATTTTGGCAGTCTATGTATGTATCTATGTATGTATGTTTGTATGTTCCACTCTAGCGCCTAAACTACTGAACTAATTTTTATGAGTAAGGTGTCAATAGATTCGTAATAATGGCGCGGGTGACATAGGCTATAAAAATTTTATGATTTTTTTTAATGACGGAATGTAAACCTCAGATTCTAACTTCGAAAAAAATTAAACTGAGCTGATTATCACGTGTTTGGTGGTAAAAGAAAGGTCTTGACGAGCTCATTACAAATATGTATGTCGGAGCATAGTAAAAGATTATCGATTAATCGAATCGTTATAGTTGTCTATGGCGTTGGAGTGGGGTAGTAGTCACTTCCGTTGTTTTGACAGTATCTACCCTCGACCCTTTATATGCGATCGACAGTCTAACTGAAGTCTTAGTCGTGCGCGGTCTCTCAAGAAGTGAACATCTAAGTAGTGCTAGTGATAGTGATAGTGTCAAGTGCAGTGTAGTGTGGAAGTGCTGTCCAACTAAGGTCACGTAAGTCCTTACAATGTAATTGCCACGTGGTTAAGTAAACACAATGTTAGGTTAGGTTAGCCTTAGGTTAGGTTAGCCTTAGGTTAGGTTAGCCTTGTGTTAGATTCGGTTTATGTGCGTTTAACCTTGGGTTTAAATAGAGAGCCTAGCAGTGGAGGCGAGTGTTGTAATTACTTAAAGGACGTCCTTAAGCCTACACCTTGGTCACAAGTCCAAGGCACTGCTTAGGTTTCTCTCGTAATTATTAGAGATCCATTTGATAAATTATCGGTTCAGTAGGAGTATCTACGTTGCGTTTACCCAATATTCCACTCATTATCATCACCCCCTTTTAGTGTTCCCCAATATTCCCCATCTTCCTCCTTCCATCTCCTTTCACCATCGTTTTAAAATCCCCGACATGTATATATATCTTATTGTTTAAGTCAACATATATGTTTAAAATGCGGTCGTATAGTTCGCACGTCGTCCTGTCGTTGCAGTTATTTACTCGTTTAAACAAATAAAAGCCAACAATTACGTTATAATATTAGATTATAAAAGTTATCTCGATCGGGAAACGGAAAATTATTAAATAAAAAAATAAAGTTTAAAAAACTATAACCCGACTACGTAAAAAAGTGGTCTGAAAAGGATGAAACAAGAAAACAATCAGATAGAAACCTAGAAATGTATCGGTATAAAAATGGTCAAGGTAGAACCGAAGTTGCACCCTATACCTACTGTGTCCGTTTCATGGTGTTCCTCTAATCATATATATAATCATAGTAAGTACTACCTTTGAATCGTATTAACGTTGGCGTTGGAGTGGATAGTGTCTTATTATTGTATTCGTTATAGCTGCCGCGACGCGAGCCATGCTGCGTGCGAGCATGCCTTTGATCATCATGCCAGGCTTGGAATCCTTAATGCCCTAACAAGCCTGACATACTAAAAACCTCCACAGGTTAGTTAAATATAGTAATTACGTATTTCATACAGTTCTAATTGTTCTAAACTTATAGAGGTTATTACCATGTGCTTACATTATTTATATTAATACTTATGTTCTCTTTATAAATTTCTATTTAAAAACATTTGAATAAAATATCTAAACGATACGAGAGCGTGTCTTCATGAATTTGTACGATTTTTGGGAGTTTATTCAACTTAATATGTTACCGCTATCCGGCACATATAGGTTGGATGATATATGTCCATGAAATCTTAATTCCTTGTTAATAATCTTCTAAATATAGTTAATACCAATACAGGAGATAATGTCTGCACATGATTTATGTAGAATTTCTAAATATTTTGGGGTATCCGGAGACAGTTGATGTCCGGCCTCTCCGGAAACAATTTTCATTTCTTAATTCTTATTTATATGTTTGAATAACATAATTTAATAGTCAAAGTGGACAAATATTAATGTGTCTGTATTGGGATTCTATTGGATTTTCTTGTTGTTTTGGAGATTTTGGATAAATTATATACCGTCTCAGTGAACATTTAAGTTTTCTTTATTTTATGTTTGTGTTATCAGATAGTAGTGTTAAATGCTTGATTTGGATTACTGTTAGTTTCCTGAATATAGATTTATTCATTTTTTAATAAGATATTTTATAAAAATAATTAAAGTTTCTTCTTATGTAGCTTCGGACTACAGTTGTTCTTCTTAGTCCAAGCCGTTATAATAGCTTTGTTTATTCTGTAATTACAGGAGGTGTACCTAGGAGGCGTGTGTACCTAGGGGGCGTGTGTACCTAGGGGGCGTTTGTACCTAGGGTACTCCGTATCCGGAGGGTAGTCTGTATCCGGATGTTAGTCTGTATCCGGAGGGGATTGTGTTGTTGGTGCGTGGAGTTGCGTCCGGAGGACCCTTGTTTCCCGAAGGACAAGTTCCTAGGATTCCTTTCTTTTTTTTTACTCCCTGCATACCCTGCTCCGGGTTCCATTATGAAGGCGATTAGGAGGCTGATGCTGCCTCTCCGAGTCGCCCGGCTCCGTGAGAAGCCCGCGGACTCTGGCATGCGCGCCGTCAGGCGTGGATGACCGTGAGCAAGTAACCGGTTGTTTTTTTCTTTTATCTGTTAACTCAACTCAACCCTTCAATTTTACCACTGTAAGTCCTACGGTCAGTCCCTCAGGCGCGCAAATCAAATCCTGTAAACTATACTAGAATGCGAAGGAAGCTTTAGGTAGCTTTTCGATTCATTTCTTGCTAATAAAACTTTATGTAGTAAAGAGTTGTTTTTTTTTTTTTTACAATTGTAACTGTGGAATCTTCGGATCGTATTGTCATTAAACAATTTAATTTAATTTACATTTTTTTTTGTTAACCTCCCACCCGAAGGGTAGGAGAGGTTACAATGGCGACCCTGCCAGGATAAAATTTGTTGCGCGGACGTTGTTTAGTTTTTTTTAATCGAGTTTTCTCAGTTAATTACTGTTGGACTGATTGTTGAGTTGAGTTGACATACCACTTACTACCTGGTTAAGAATGTATTTTCTTAAGCCGTTTATGTGTTACTTGGTTTACCTACATTATTTTTTACTTGTACTTGTATTTTACTCGTACTACTTTGTAACTACCGTTATATTTAACTGTTCAGTTTAATACACTGACAGTATGTATTATTCTTACTTAAATGTTACGTATGTACCAATGATCTAGGGCATTTTAATTGTTTACTATTTTTTATTGTTTTGTATTATACCTACCTTAGAGCTTCACTCTAAACAATTTGTTATTTCTACATTGTGCTCCGTATTTGCTATCCTGGGCTACTGACCATTTATTTTTTTTTCTATTTGCTTTATTTAATTAATTTACAATGGAGGAACGACCAATTAATTTTAACCTTTTACATAAAGATGAGTTGATATACGAAGTCTTAATAAGAGAAGCCAAGCCTGCGAATACCGTTGTTGGCTTGCGTTCCCAAATTAAATCCTTAGCTAAAGAATATCCTAGTGATGATATCGATGTCTATGAGGGTGACATTGCTGTCGAATTAAAATTAATTTCCTGTAAGTTAGTTGAGTTGTCCGGACTTATGTCCGAAAAGCAATTGCGTTTAAAAAGTTTAAATCGTATTCATACTTTAGGTAATCATTTATTTCATCGGTTAGGAAGGTTGAAGCCGGTCGAACCTGATGATATTACTTTGCATACCGATCTACAATCACAATTGGATAAAATATTAGACAAGTCTGATTCCGTTTTCGTGAGTTACCAAAGGAGCTTAAAGGACTCAGTACATTCCTTGTCCGTCGAAGCAGAGAGTCCACCAGAACCTAGTGTCAGCGCGTGTTGTGATCGAAGTAAGGGAGTTCACACGCTCGGTATAAAGTACAACGGTCGCTCTTGCGTGCTTTCTTTTGTTCAGCGGTTGGAGGAATTGTGTTTGTCGCGAGGATTGTCTCATCAGAGGTTGTTTGAAGGAGCAGCGGAATTATTTACGGAAGAGGCATTGTTTTGGTATCGTAGTATTCGTGATTCGGTACATTCTTGGTCGGAACTTAAGGAATACCTATTAGATGATTATTTGCCAGTGGATTATGACCAACGGTTGCTGGGTGAGATCCGAGACCGAACCCAAGGTCGTGATGAGTCTATAATTAGTTATTTAAGTGTAATGAGAAATTACTTTAGTAGGTTACGGGTTCCTTTAAAGGAAGAGGAACAGCTACATATTGTTCGATATAATTTACGCCCTCATTTTTCTTCTCAATTAGCTTTTGTGGATATTCATTCTTGGTCAGAATTAAAGTCCAGGTGTCTTTTGTTGGAGTACGCTAAGCAACGAGCGGATTCATTTACCGAACCCCCTCGATTTAACTCAAATTTAATTGCCCCAGATTTAGTATATAAAGGAGTACAGAAGCCGTGTCATGTGGTTTCTAAGTTATCTACAAAGAAACGTCAAGAGTTCTGTGTGCGCTGCCGTAACAGCGGACACACTTTAAAGAATTGTCGGGAGAAGCCTTCCTTGGTTTGTTATCGTTGTGGTGAGAAGAATTTCACGGCGGCGAGTTGTCCTAAATGCAACCAAAGCCAGACAAACAGGCCAGGTTCGAGTTCTGGTACAAAAAACTTGCCAGAGCGGACCACAGAAGGAAAGAGCTAGAACTCTCCGACTCTATTGATAGTCATATTCGTCCTACCTCGTTACCTATGAGTGAGGATCCGGCTATCTCTTGTACAAGCTCAAGTCACGTTTCGAATTATAACTCCTCTTTGGTCCGCGAAACGAATAAAAATCGTGTTCGTGTTTTCCCTACCCAGGGCATACGTAATGTTATTCCTGTTACCCAGGAATTACCTATTTCTCGTCGTGAAACCCACGATGTCATTCCTGTTACCCAGGAATTACCTAACTTACCTACTCCACGTCGTGTTACCCACGATGTTACCCCTGTCATCCAGGAATTACCTAATTTACCTACTTTATCTACCTCTCGTCGTGTTACCCATGACAATATTTCTGTTACCCAGGAATTACCTACTTCACATTGTGTTACCCGCAATGTTACTCCTGTTACCCAGGACTTATTTATTTTACCTAGTACCCATCGCGTTACCCACGATGATATTCCTGTTACCCAGGAATTACCTATCTTACCTACGTCTCGTCGTGTTACCCATGACAATATTTCTGTTACCCAGGAATTACCTACTTCACATCGTGATACCCACGATGATAATCCTGTTACCCAGGATTCTACCCTTATGCTGCCCCATGTTTACAATGGCGTAGCAGTTATACACCATGTTACCCATGGTGCAGTTTCTGCTAAACAGGAACTTACCCCTTTTACCACTTTGGGACTGGAATCTCGGACTGATTCCAATTGCCCTGCATTAACTTGTTCGTCTGTAACAGATCGTTATAATAATGATCTCAGACCCTATTTAAATACAAATATTTACCGTGTTAGTTATGCTACCTTACATAAAGATGTGGATTTGGTTTTTATTTTAACCGCAAAGGGTTCTATATCTCCCGTGGTAGGTTACTACCTATTGCCTGTCACGGTTGATACTTTTACTCCAGTGGTTGAATTAAAGACACTTTGTTTTAAATACCGCCGTAAACGAGGTTTATGTATTTCTAAGGTTTATTTTATTGTTTCAGGATGTTCTTACTTTTATTTAAGGTTTCTTTTGGTGTTGTTTAGTTTAAGATTGGATTTTGTTATTAAGTTGTTTTACTTTGGTGTAGTGAGTGGACGGGTGAGGGCACCCGACGAATTTACTATCGTAAATCCTTTCTGATGGGAGGGGCACTGTAGCGTGTAAAATTCGCTACACCCTATTCTTATTATTTTTAATACAATCTTCTTCAAATATACAAATATTTTACTTTAAATTTGTTTAAATAGTGCATACTACTGCCATCTATGGTGAACCATCGACACTGAGCGTGAGCGCCATCTAGTTTCGAACGCGTGATCTAGCACGTATAAATCGATTCGTTTGTTTAGTAATATTATTTGATTTCTTTTTTTTATTTTCAAATAAACAATTTCAAAATTAATATTAACCAATATTAAATAAATTATAATTTTTGGAACTTTAACAATTAAATTATTATTGATATAATGGTACACGGACCTATATTTCATTATTCGATTTTTAATTGTCTCTCGTAGGGAGCTGGCAATATTTTATTTCTTTTCCGTCAAGTTGTCGTACTTCATTTCTTTCTTTTTCTCCATGTCGTTTGGGTAGGCGACTGTTCCTTGTGATTCCTGGAGAGGTGCCAGGAGCACCTAATATTATTTTCTTTTTTTGGTAAGTACTACCTTTGAATCGTATTAACGTTGGCGTTGGAGTGGATAGTGTCTTATTATTGTATTCGTTATAGCTGCCGCGACGCGAGCCATGCTGCGTGCGAGCATGCCTTTGATCATCATGCCAGGCTTGGAATCCTTAATGCCCTAACAAGCCTGACATACTAAAAACCTCCACAGGTTAGTTAAATATAGTAATTACGTATTTCATACAGTTCTAATTGTTCTAAACTTATAGAGGTTATTACCATGTGCTTACATTATTTATATTAATACTTATGTTCTCTTTATAAATTTCTATTTAAAAACATTTGAATAAAATATCTAAACGATACGAGAGCGTGTCTTCATGAATTTGTACGATTTTTGGGAGTTTATTCAACTTAATATGTTACCGCTATCCGGCACATATAGGTTGGATGATATATGTCCATGAAATCTTAATTCCTTGTTAATAATCTTCTAAATATAGTTAATACCAATACAGGAGATAATGTCTGCACATGATTTATGTAGAATTTCTAAATATTTTGGGGTATCCGGAGACAGTTGATGTCCGGCCTCTCCGGAAACAATTTTCATTTCTTAATTCTTATTTATATGTTTGAATAACATAATTTAATAGTCAAAGTGGACAAATATTAATGTGTCTGTATTGGGATTCTATTGGATTTTCTTGTTGTTTTGGAGATTTTGGATAAATTATATACCGTCTCAGTGAACATTTAAGTTTTCTTTATTTTATGTTTGTGTTATCAGATAGTAGTGTTAAATGCTTGATTTGGATTACTGTTAGTTTCCTGAATATAGATTTATTCATTTTTTAATAAGATATTTTATAAAAATAATTAAAGTTTCTTCTTATGTAGCTTCGGACTACAGTTGTTCTTCTTAGTCCAAGCCGTTATAATAGCTTTGTTTATTCTGTAATTACAGGAGGTGTACCTAGGAGGCGTGTGTACCTAGGGGGCGTGTGTACCTAGGGGGCGTTTGTACCTAGGGTACTCCGTATCCGGAGGGTAGTCTGTATCCGGATGTTAGTCTGTATCCGGAGGGGATTGTGTTGTTGGTGCGTGGAGTTGCGTCCGGAGGACCCTTGTTTCCCGAAGGACAAGTTCCTAGGATTCCTTTCTTTTTTTTTACTCCCTGCATACCCTGCTCCGGGTTCCATTATGAAGGCGATTAGGAGGCTGATGCTGCCTCTCCGAGTCGCCCGGCTCCGTGAGAAGCCCGCGGACTCTGGCATGCGCGCCGTCAGGCGTGGATGACCGTGAGCAAGTAACCGGTTGTTTTTTTCTTTTATCTGTTAACTCAACTCAACCCTTCAATTTTACCACTGTAAGTCCTACGGTCAGTCCCTCAGGCGCGCAAATCAAATCCTGTAAACTATACTAGAATGCGAAGGAAGCTTTAGGTAGCTTTTCGATTCATTTCTTGCTAATAAAACTTTATGTAGTAAAGAGTTGTTTTTTTTTTTTTTACAATTGTAACTGTGGAATCTTCGGATCGTATTGTCATTAAACAATTTAATTTAATTTACATTTTTTTTTGTTAACCTCCCACCCGAAGGGTAGGAGAGGTTACACCACATGAAAGATATATCTACGCTGTTGCTGATTTTCCGTAGGACTATTTAAGATACACATTCGTGTAACTCTGCAGCAGCAGCAGCAGCGCACGCCAGAAATGCTCGCTCGCCTACTTACTTAACACATATCCTTATATTTTGGACATTTCACACAATATCTTTATAAATTGTGTTATTATAATGTATAAGCTATATTATTTCAAAATTTCATTAAATTCCATTCATACATACATACACAAAAACTTTCGCGTTTATAATTAACGATATTTACCCGTGAGGAGTCGGGTTAGAATAGAATTCCCCTCTGCCGCTGGGAGAGCATCTCGCAAGAGGCGATCAACCCAGCACAACCTTGGTGGTAGGGGATCTATTCCCCGACTGGCTTGCTAATCCGACCGCTAAGTGTCTTTGACGCGTTCCGTTCGAGCCGCATGTGGGCCAGATCTACCCCTCCCTCTCCCATCACATTACTGCTGCGGTTCTAATGAAACCGGGTTCTTGCTCGAGGTCCATTAAAACCGCAGCAGTCTTCTCTTCGCTCCCCCTCTACACTCTACCTTCGAGGAGACTACCAATCGACAAAAGAAGAGATACCCTTTAGTTTTGACGATTTCCATGAGCGACGGTGGAAACTTTCCATCAGGTGGACCGCCTGTTCGTTTGTCCCTTATCTATCATAAAAAAAGAAGCCATGGCGAGTCGACTAGTGTATAATATGTGGAACCTCAATAAACAATGCTTTTTACATAATATTTATAGTACTTTCATATTTTAAAGGTAACTAGTAAAATACAGCAGTAATAATACAATGTGTGAGAGTGCTAAACGTACCGAAGAACTCTTTATTTTTATAGCATTGTAAAAGACAAAATAAAATGTAACTTAGACATACTTTGTAATATATTTTTGTTAAGCTATTACCTGTTTCAAAAAATTAATTCTATGTTGTAAATGTGAAATATGTTTGTTGTTTTGTTCTTCTTTTATGTATGCTAATTTTTAACCTGAAATAACTCACAATTCCTGTGGGATAATGATAACTTATGTATATCTATTAATTTGGAGGCTCTTATTTGTTGCGAAAATGAACAAATTATACTAAAACTCGTATCCTAAAACTTTTGATTTCACATAAAAGTTCTTACAATATAAATGGTAGGAAATTTTCGCTAATTTATTTATGTTTTTTTTTATATTATATGCGGCATTATCATGTATTTAGTCTAATTATGCTATTTTTCTTTCTTGCTTCTTCTTTAAAATCAATTGAAATTAAATTAGTTTAAATCAAACTTAAAATCTAAAACAATCTAGGGTGATTCCTAGCTTGTAATACATTTTTGGTTTTTAATATTTAGCTATTCTTTGGCAATACAACAGTTGTAAACTTCCCAAACTTATGTGGTTGTAAATAAATAATTAAAAATAATTACACCCAAAGCCAGGAAAAGTGACTAGCACTACAATATGTGTTAGCGCACTCACACGCAATGCCCGCCACCTATCGGACGACGGAAGAAGCGTCTTATAAAAATATCTAGCAGCGCCATCTATGTTCTAGGAAGAAGTTAATATACGGATCCTACCATCAAGCGCAAATACCAAGCAACACCATTGTCTCAAACTCAAACTATTTAAATATTTCAATTAGACTTTTGTATAAAAGTACTTTTGATACGTCAAAAATTGGTCGGTCAGTCAGTTTGTCTGAAGCTCGGAAAGCAGTTTTCTGTTGAGAAGAGCCGGCCAGAAACTCAACAGTCGCTCTTTTCAAAAAGTCATGTTTACATAAATTATTGTTATACAAATCATTTAGCTTGAGAGTCAACGTCACTTAAATTCCAAGCATTCTCATCATTTAAGTAATAACATTGTAGTATGCTTTATATATTAATGACTTCTTGATATGAGTTTTAAATTGTTGAAGTGGAAAGTCTAATATAGCCTATATAATGGAATCTTATTATAGATGCGAACTCCAAGTCCCATAAAACTATTACTGACTTTGTGGAGACGATAGTAAGGCGTTACAAGTTTATTTCTGTTACTAGTATTAACATTATGTTTGTCACTGTGTTTTGAATACAAATCGATATTCTGGTAAATGTACAAAATATTACAATATATGTATTGTGATGGGACTGTAAGGACGTCTATTTTTTTATAAACATCTTTAAGTGAATCTCGTGCTCTAAGATTATAAATGGCCTGAAAGCTCTCTTTTGAAGTACAAAAATGGATTCAATGTCCGCGGTCCTACCCCACAGCAAAATGCCATAAGACATAATACTGTGAAAATAACTGAAGTAAACTAGCCTAGCAGTATTGATATCAGTCATTTGTCTGACTTTCCTCACAGCGTAGGCAGCTGAGCTGAGTCTGCCCGCTAGACATGATAAATGGGGGTTCCACTGGAGTTTTGAATCTAAAGTTATACCCAGAAATACCGTCGAGTCCGCCACATCTAAAATTTCATTATTTAACAGTAGGTAAAATTTTTGATTTGTTTGTTGTAAAGCAAACTCAACGCATTTAGTCTTTTTAGCATTAAAAACTAAGTAATTTACCGTAAGACATTGAAGAACCTGCGATAAAGCACCATTTACATCGTAATTATGCTTATTTCTATTTACTTTAAATATAAGAGATGTATCATCAGAAGAAAGTACACTATCAAACAAATTCTTCACATAATATGGCAGATCATTAATATAAATCAAAAATAAGAACGGGCCTAAAATGGATCCCTGTGGAACGCCCATTTGTAGCAAAGATCCAGAAGATTTTACACCATTAACAGTAATCCTCTGGACTCTTTGATTTAGGTATTACGCAATTAGATCCAGTGAAATACCAGCTATACCGTAATGATTAAGTTTTTTTAAAAGAGTTTCATGTTGAACACAATCAAAGGCCTTGGACAAATCGCAAAATACACCAATCGCATTTTGTGATTTCTCCCATGCTTCATAAATATGCTTAAGAAGAGCAACTCCAGCATCTGTTGTTGACCTACCCCTAGTAAAACCATACTGTTCACTATGAAATAGTTTATTTTCATTAAAATATTCTAAAAGTTGGTTTAAAATAATCTTTTCAAAAACTTTACTCAGTGATGGTAATATAGAGATTGGTCTATAGTTACCGGGATCTTTCCTGTTTCCATTTTTAAATAGAGGTATTATTTTACTGTGCTTCATTAAGTCCGGAAACTTTCCTGTATCGACACATTTATTAAAAATATCAGCTAGATGTGGGGCAATATTATTGATTATTGTATTTAATATTTTTACAGAGATGTCCCATAAATCACCAGTTTTTTTTTATATTAAGTGTGTCCTGAAATTCTTAATAATATCAAATGATGTAATATGTTTAAACTCAAAGTAATTAGCATAGCCTGGGAGTTTATTTTTAAGTAGAGAAATAGCATCTAAGGGCGATGATTTTAATGCAGATGTTACTTTGATAGGTATATCAGTAAAGAATTTTTCAAACGTGCTTGCCACTTCTTCTTCCGAATTAATTAATATATTATCAACATTTAATTTAATTGGTTCGTTTTCTATTTTAGATCTTCCAGTTATGCTATTAATAATATCCCAGGTAGCCTTTATTTTATCGTCTGAGTTAAGTATTTTGTTTCTAATATAAATTGCCTTTGCCTGGATGCAAACACTTTTAAAGATCTTAAAATAACACCTAACGCGTTCTAAAAATAGTGGATCCCGATTATATTTAAAAATTCATTTAAAATCATAGTAAAAAAGTTTAAAATCATAGTAAATTCATTTAAAATCATAGTAAATTCATTTAAAATCATAGTAAATTAATTATTATATAGCGTATCTGGGTCCTTATAAATCAAACACAAACTAGGTATTTTTTGTACTACCTTATCCTTAAACAAGTTAATTTTATTACTCGACTTTGGTCTACATGAAATCTTATTTGAATTTTTAATTTCTTGGTCTACTAACCTGAATTTCTGTCAATAATGATCCGAAGTTAAGTTTTTCGTTATTAAAGTCTCAAACACTTCATAGTCACAAAACACATTGTCTATACACGTTGCTAAATTATCGCCAATATGAGTCGGCTCAGAGAATAAGTTTAATAAATTATATGATTTATATGTCTATCTAGTAAACGAATTTGTAACAATATATCTTCACATGGAAATCGCAATTTTTATTTAAAACCGAAGTCCTCTATATTGGAAGCCACTGAACTAATATATTGTTAATAAATAATATGTAACATTAATTTAACGTCGATTTAATAGCCCAGTGGTTAAGATGTTGATGTCTACTCGGGAGGTCCGAGTTCGGTCTTGGACTCTCTGACTTTTTTGAGTTATGTGTGTTTTAAGCAACTAAACATCACTTGATTTAACTGTGAAGGAAAACTGCACTCCTGAGAGTTTTCCATTTTCTTAAAGGTGTGTGAAGTCTGTCAACCCGCACTTGGCCAGCGTGGTGGAGTACGGCTTAATCCCTCCTCTTTCTGTGGAGGAGACCCAGCTCAGCAGCCATGGGCCATTAAAGGGTGATGATGAATGATAAATAATTTAACGTCAAAAAATTTAATATTAGGATGTAAAATCACTCCACAGAGTGGCTGTCGATTGAAGTGTTTACTTCAAAGTGGAGTGGAGTAGCAATTTCTATGTATGTTTATCTAAAATTGAAATCCTAAATTGCCTTTCTAAGTTATTTGTTGGTTACAAGTTTCATAGTTTTACGTAAAGACCTACAATATTTAAACAAATAATTCCTAATTTATCAATATAATTAAAAAATACATCCCTTGTTAGCGCTATTTTATTTTTGTAGAAGGTTCTTATAAAAGAACAAACATCAAACTCAAAAATCAAATCAAACAAACCATCGACTTTTGATCATTCGCATGTTTGTCGCAAATGTCGTTTAACAAGGAGAACGGGAAAGAGTGAGTAAGTGAGTGTACAAAGGACGCTCGTCAGGACGAACTAGAGAGTTGGCGAGTAAGTAAGAGAATGAGTAGAGAAGTAAATCAGTGAATGTGTGTATTAGAGAATAAGTTTGTGATTGAGTGTGAGATATTATAAGAGGTAATACTAATGCAAACCGTGAGGAGACGGGTTATTTATATACAATACAATTTCCCTCTGCCGCTGGGAGAGCATCTCGTAAGAGCCGAGTAACCCAGCACCCACTTGGTGGTAGAGGAACAGTTCCCCGACTGGCTTGCGACTACCAGCATGCGAATCGGATCGCCAAGTGTCATGTGGGCTAAACTTACCCCCTCCCTCTCCCATCCCATTTATGCTGCGGATGTAGTGGACACTAGGTTCCCGTTAAGGGTCCATTGAACTTCAGCATCCTTTTCTTCATTCCCCTTCCTCAGTCTATCTTCGAGGTGCAACGCGTCGACAGTACAAGAGTCGCTCTGTCGTATTGGCGATGTCCATGGGCGATGGTGGTCACTTACCATTAGGTGTGCCGTCTGCTCGTTTGTCCCTTAACTGCCATTAAAAAAGTACAGTATCCTGTTAGTAAATTTGGTAAAGTATGTTAAAATGCATGTTTATATGTGTTGCTGTACAATAACGGGTATCATCCTCCTACATCAGTATATAGATATTTCTATGCTATAACTCAGAGAAGCAATTTCTCTATGGAGATTACTATTTCCAATAAGCGGAATGTAGGTATTGGCAATCATGACAAACCGTATTACTGCGAACTGATCTAATAATACTGAATTCAATCTATGTATAACTCGGAGTTAAATAAATAAAAAGGAGAGGGGGTATATTGCAAACATTAGGAAGATACATAAACATTACGATCTCTATTACAACAGGAACCTGAGTAGTGCCTTGGACTTGTGATGAAGGTGGAGGTTTAAAAAACTCTTCAACACAATTGCAACACTCGCCTCCACTGCCCTGGTGCTAATTTACGACTTACGTATAAACCTTTTTCTTGAATCACTCTGTCTATTAGTGAATACCGTTGAATTCCGTCAGTGTTGCAAGACAATTAAGCCATCCAATGGAAGAAAGCGCATAAAAATGAATAAAAAAATAAGCTTCGTTCATACATATCCATTCATATAAATAAAACTGGAGTGTCTGTTCGTAATATTATAATAACTAAGTGCATATGGATGTATACACGGTACATATACCAAAACAACATGTTTTATAATTATTGTCTGTCTGTCTGTTTGTTTCGGCTAATCTCTGAAATGGCTGGATTTATTTTGACGGGACTTTCATTGGCAGATAGCTGATGTAACAAGGAGTAACTTAGGCTATTTAACATCTCACTACGACCCATAGGAGCGGAGCAACACGCGAACGAAGTCACGCGGCTCTGAATTTCATTTGGTTGTGCCAATAGTGTTTACTCAGAGCTAACAAAATACGCCATGACGGGAATCAATATTATTACATTGCGAGTATTCTATCCGTAATGCTGTTGATCTGAGCCTACCTATAGACCATTACCCATTTTATTTAACACTATTTTCTTTCTTTTTATAAGATTACTAGCAGTATGGATCACATACTACTAGTATTCCCTTTACCCCTCCTAGTAAGCTAAAATGCTTGTGTCAGGAGTGGGCCACGCCAGTAGTCCAATGTCCGGAATTTGAACCCACGAATTATCGATCGTGAATCCGTCGCCTGAATCACTGAGCTACTGACGCTTCTCGTACTGTAACTGTAGAGAAAGTTAAACAAGACATTCTGTAGAATAAAATATAAAAAAAATATTCTAACTATCCATATAAAAACATTAAATAGAAGTAACTGTGGATTTCTAGGTATCGTAGAACTATTCCCTCTATTGCTTTAGAAAACACTGAAATTGAATTAACAGTTCAGTTGGTTTGAAGATAGTTAGAAGCTGGACTAGTTTAACTTACAGAGGAGTATGCAAATTAGTTCTATTTTAAATATTCATAGCTGTTTGAAGATATGACCTGTTGTCTATAAATTATGGATCTTCTTTTGAAGTATATTGTTTCTCCTCAGGTTACACTCAGCCTATGAATATTATTTTTAGTGGGATGTTAGCAGCACTGGTATCGTTGTTTTATATTAAAAATACTTCCACCAGCTGGATAACTTATAAGCTCTTGACTATCATAGTGAAGTATAGCCCTTATTTTGTTGCTAGTTTTAGTTATTAGTATTACACGTAGTAAAAAAGGTCTTTAATTGGTATATACATTTATTCGAAACTGTAGAACCTTTTTATGATTTTTTTTATGTTTCAGGTAGTCGTTGGATTGCAAAGATACACTGAGAGAGAGAGATGTCAAAACATACGACCATAAAGTTTAACTTCTTAAGATTAATTATTATCTATCAAAAATGTATTGACCTCTTAGTTTAGAGATTTAGACGAGAGAAGAGAGAAAAGAATCTCAATGTAATTAAAATCTTATAGAGAATCACAATATTTATCATTTTAAGAGAATAAAAATTACGAGAGATCTCGTGGAACACCTAGTTGGAATTAAATCACATTACTATATATTATTTCTAAAATAGGTGTCTGTACGAAATTATAGCAGTATGAAGAACATTGATGATAAGGTACTAAAGACGTAAGTAGCGAATTGCTTTTTTAACCAGTTTTCATTCGCAATCGCAAGAGCATCGTTCCAATATTTTGCGAATAAAAAGTTAAGCTCAGCAACTGTAAAATAAAAGTACCAAATCCAAGGTTTCCAGTATAATAGTGATATGCAGAGTATGAATGCAGAAGCTTAAGCCAAGCCCACGCAGTCATCGATGTGAAAGAGAAAAGCTCTTTTATTTGCAAGCTGCACTCGAAGCAACTGAAAGTGACGATGCGAAAAAACTCAGCAACGTGTGAAAAATGTAGCGCACTTTGAATTTTGTGTTTGCTAATATTTTACTTCACTTACCGTTCTTTAGCTGGTGGTTTATATTTTTTGACTTCTTAAATATTATGTGAAAGAATTTCAAGATGTATTCCAGTATGTTAGCAGCATAAGCTTTTGATTGTTGATCTATTCTATTGGTGCTTTAAAACACAGCCTTACTATCAAATTGTTTGTAACCAAGGAATTTTCATACTAACTGAAATGCGCGAAAAACGTTCCGGAGAGAGAGAGAAGAGATGCAATCCCCTATAGTGGCTGTACACTCTTTCTACTAGTATGACCACGCTTCAAGGAATTGAGAAAAATTAAATATTGTGTTACTAATAACATCAACTTCTCTCTATTTAAGAATGCATATTTAAATATACAATATTTTTAAGTGAGGATTCCAGTTATGATATAAATTTCTAAGGTTAAGACTTTGACATCTTACTCTGGAGTTCCGACTTCGATTTTCGCACACTCTCTTTTCACTCAGAAAAGATTGGAAGCCACTGAACTAATATATTATTAAAAAATAAAACGTGACATTAATTTAACGTCCCAATTAAATATTACTTGCTTTAACGGTGAAGGAAAACATCGTGAGAAAACTTGTTCCCTTCAGAGTGAGAAGGGTTTTAAACCATAGGCCAAAGAGAAGGGGCTCGATAGATTTCAGGAAAATAGAACAAGTAATGGAGTTAAGTCTGGTAGTGGTTTCACTTATGAGTATCACGTCATACTATCCTAATGTATATATTTTTTTTTCTCGTATTTAAAACAAAATAAAGCAGAATATCCAGGATGTAGTAATGTAATTACAAACTAATCCCAACAATAACAAAACAGGATAAACAAAACTAATTCATATTCAAGTAAGCCACTCGTACAATGAAAATTATAGTTATTCTGCAGTAGTATATACCTGTTATTTTATTACTAACGCCAAAGGGGGGTTAGTGAAATATGTTCAGGCAACGTGATATGACCGCACGAACCAACGCGGACATAAATATACAGGAAGAAGTTGTATTTACCTTCCTAGTTTAATGGACTATACCTATATAAAACTCAGAGAAAATTATGAGGAAGGGGTTTATTAAAAAAACTAAGAAGGGGGTCATAAATATACAGGAAGAAGTTGTATTTACCTTCCTAGTTTAATGGACTATACCTATATAAAACTCAGAGAAAATTATGAGGAAGGGGTTAATTAAAAAAAAATAAGAAGTGGGTCATAAATATATACAGGAAGAAGTTGTATTTACCTTCCTAGTTTAATGGACTATACCTATATAAAACTCTGAGAAAATTATGAGGAAGGGGTTTATTAAAAAAACTAAGAAGGGGGTCATAAATATACAGGAAGAAGTTGTATTTACCTTCCTAGTTTAATGGACTATACCTATATAAAACTCAGAGAAAATTATGAGGAAGGGGTTTATTAAAAAAACTAAGAAGGGGGTCATAAATATACAGGAAGAAGTTGTATTTACCTTCCTAGTTTAATGGACTATACCTATATAAAACTCAGAGAAAATTATGAGGAAGGGGTTAATTAAAAAAAAATAAGAAGTGGGTCATAAATATATACAGGAAGAAGTTGTATTTACCTTCCTAGTTTAATGGACTATACCTATATAAAACTCTGAGAAAATTATGAGGAAGGGGTTTATTAAAAAAACTAAGAAGGGGGTCATAAATATACAGGAAGAAGTTGTATTTACCTTCCTAGTTTAATGGACTATACCTATATAAAACTCAGAGAAAATTATGAGGAAGGGGTTAATTAAAAAAAACTAAGAAGTGGGTCATAAATATATACAGGAAGAAGTTGTATTTACCTTCCTAGTTTAATGGACTATACCTATATAAAACTCTGAGAAAATTATGAGGAAGGGGTTTATTAAAAAAACTAAGAAGGGGGTCATAAATATACAGGAAGAAGTTGTATTTACCTTCCTAGTTTAATGGACTATACCTATATAAAACTCAGAGAAAATTATGAGGAAGGGGTTTATTAAAAAAACTAAGAAGGGGGTCATAAATATACAGGAAGAAGTTGTATTTACCTTCCTAGTTTAATGGACTATACCTATATAAAACTCAGAGAAAATTATGAGGAAGGGGTTTATTAAAAAAACTAAGAAGGGGGTCATAAATATACAGGAAGAAGTTGTATTTACCTTCCTAGTTTAATGGACTATACCTATATAAAACTCAGAGAAAATTATGAGGAAGGGGTTTATTAAAAAAAACTAAGAAGTGGGTGATATTGAATGGACTATTGGGTAAACGCAACGTAGATACTGTATCGATAAATAACAAAACATTATGATCTGTTACAATTACAACAGTAACCCAAGCAGTGCTTTGGACTTGTGACCAAGATGTAGGTTTGCAAGGCCTTTTAACAGAATTCCAACACTCGCCTCCACTGCTTAGTTTCACTGTTTAAACCTAAGGTTAACCTAAGCCTAACTTAAGCGCCGACATTAATATGATTTTTGTGCAAACAAGAGTATAAAGGTAGACTTTTTTTTCACAAAAAGTAAATCATTGTAAAGGCCGGAATTAACGCTTAAGAATTTTCTACCAACATAACCCAGAATTGCTAAAAAGGCAATAGTAAGCGTGCTTCCTATACTAATATTATAAAGAGGTAGAGTTTATGAGGTTTATCTATGGATCTAGTGAACAGATTTTGAAAGTTCTTTTTTCAATAGTAATCCGCATTATTTGTAAGTGTCATGGACTATATATTAGCCCAAAAAATCAATAGTTTTTTATACTTTTTTTTTTTTTTTGATTTCAATTACTAGCGACCCGCAAGTATTATGAAAGTATTATACATATAAACCGTATCAAAACCCTGTTGCTTAGTTTTAAAAATCAGACAGACAGCGGTAAGCAACTTTGTTTTATACTATGTAGTAATAACAACGTAACTATTTATAACAAGATATATAACCTTTGTTTCGATAGATTTGTGCGAGTTGTCAGATAGAGCTCGCCTGGTAAACATTGTGGCCTTAAAAATGATGTGGTGTCGTAATTTCTAAAGTATGCATATAAAATTTTGAAGCGTCGGTAGCTCAGTGGTTCGGGCGTTGGATTCACGATCAACAAGTCGTGGGTTCAAATCCCGGACATTGGACTACTGGCGTGACCCACTCCTAACACAAGTATTTTAGCTTTCTAGGAGGGGTAAAGGGAAAATAAAATTTAAACTTATTAAATCAAATTATAGACTGTGGTGTTTTATCAAAATCTGATTAATTTGGACCAAAAAACTATTTTAATTATATTTGTATTCTGGAACTAGCTGACCCGACAGATGTTATCCTGTCTTATCTACATTATTATACAAAGAGGAAAGATTTGATTGTTTGTATGTTTGTTTGTTGCGTATAGGCTCGAAAAGTACTGAACCGATTTTGAAAATTCTTTCTCCGATAGAAAGCTACATCCTTTCCGGGTAACATTGGTTATGTGGTATTGCCATAAATTTTATAATTAAAAAGATATGGCCATTTAATTGCCATAACGTGGTCATTTTGTAATTTGAAGGGTTTCTCAGGAACTACTAATCCGATTTAAAAATTCCTTCACTGATAGAAAGCTCCAATATTCGTGAGTGACAATGATGATTTAGTGTTGCCATATACATTTTAATTAATAGAACATGGAAGTTTAGTTACAACTGATACGATTTTAAAAATTCTTTCACTGAGAGAAGTCTATAGTATTTCCATCGCTCTTCCTGTTATATACTATCCTTCTCTCTTTTCTTCTCTCTTTTTTCTCTCTTTAATTTTCATCTTTATTTCTGTTCAGAATGATCAGTCTCTATTCACTTTTTTTCGATTATTTCTCTCTCTTTTTCTCTCTCTCCTTTATCTATTCAATTTTATTTTTGCTCTGTCCTCTCTCTTTTATTATCTGTGGTTTTTCTTTCATTTCTACCATTTTTCTTTTTATAACTTTTTCTCACTCTCTATCTTTTTTTCAAATAATGATCTACACAATTACAGAATGACAAATTAAGAACATCAATTATAATATTGCTTTAAATACCCGGAGTGAAGCGAGGGCAGGCCGCTCGTCTATGAATGTAATTCAAATGACTGACAGTTGTCAAACGCCACAAACATTACATTTACACAAAACTTTATTTGGTCATTAAGTTATTTTTTAATTTTCCGCACACGTTTCTTAATTTTTTCTTACATAAGAACCTTCTCCTGGCAATAACAAACACAATAAAAAAAGAATTAGCGAAATCGGTCCAACCGTTTAGGCGTAATGCCGTGACCAAGCGAAATAGGGATTCAATTTTATATATATAATAAAGAAGATAGATAGATTTAAAAAAAATTGCAGAATTTTTTTTATTGTACAAATTATGCCCTAAATAAAAAAAATATTATACTTTTAAAAGATAGGACAAATGTAAATAGATTGTCTTCCGAATAGTCTACTATTAAATTAGTGAATCCAACCCTAACATTTATGGAAATATAAAAAAAAACATTCAGAAAACAAAACATCATTACAAATGCTATAATATTTCGTGAAGTTATGCGTAAAATGTGATAAAGTTCGGGAGCAAAATGTTTATCCCGAAGGCGAAAATTCCCAAAACCTAATTTATAATGATGCGAATGGTGCGAGTACTAACGATATTTTGGTAACATTTTATCTTCTCCGATAAAAGTAATATTGAAGGTTCAAACTTTAGAAATTGCTCAAATTGGAAACTGATAAAGGAAAATGTATATTTTGTTACGTTAACATCTTATTTTAGTACTTTTAAATATTGTCATAGAATGAGAGAGGGATGATACCCATTACTGTACAGCAATACGTATACACATGCAATTTACATACAGGCAGCTCCTTGGACTCGTTAAAGGCTTTTTATATAATTACGCTCCCCTTCGCTGCCCGAACACTAACTACAGTACATAATAAAGTTAACTTACGTGGACCTCAAGAAGGATGACCTTAACCACGACAATATAATACTAACTTTCATGTACACTACACGACAACACAAGAGAGACTGTCTCTAGTTTATCGCACTAAAGGTTACACGTTGACTTAAAATAAAAGGAACTACCCCCCAACACTAATTTATCAAAGATGTGTATATAACCTTTAGTGCGATAGATTAGTCTCAGTCTCTCTGGTGTTTTCGTGCAGTGTACATGGAAGTTAGTGTTATAGTGTTGTGATTAAGGTCACCCTTCTCGAGGTCCACGTAAGTTTATTATCTATTTCGTTAGCGAGGTCGAGTGGTGGAAGTGAGAGTTAATATATTATGAAAGAGCTCTTTAAACCTCAGTCTAAATTGCATGTTTACGTATTGCTGTACATTAATGTGTATCATATATCTTTCGTCTGGTTTATAGCATATTTATATTTTTATTACTAATCCGCTGAGCTAAAACATGTAACTGTCAATATGTCGATGAACCTAACGACCTCCTAAAAAAGTCGGACATTGCACAAAATTGAAACCCGATCTTTTTCGCAACAAATTTGGCGATGTAATTTGCCCAAGTCCGACTCAATTTGTAACAGGAAAGTCAATTTTGGGGGCCGCAAATGTGCTTTGTTTTTTGTGGATGAAACAATGAAAAGGTCTAACGAAAACAATTCCTTAATAATGAGTAAGTGATCGGTAATTGTTGTTAAGTAATGAATTGTTTTGTAAATAAGAAAAATCCGGCCAAGTGCGAGTGTGTCAATTGAAATACGTACGCCCCACAATACTACGTTTGAACATATTTAATAATTACTTACAAAAAGAATATAAGAAAACATAATAAAACATTTTTAACAAAATAATTAACCGACTTCAAACTGAGAAATGTAATAAAAAATAAAAAAATAATTACGTTAAAATCATTTTGAAGTCGGTGGATATATATCATTAACAAATATATATTGTCAAATCTAGAACCTCCTTTTTTGGAGGAGGAGCTTTAAATTAATTACACACGATACGACAGCAAAAACGTCTATGTTTGCGATATTAATTTTCAAATATGGTATAATACATGTCTTCAGTACAGATTTAAGCCCAGATTAACATTAAGCTAGAAGGATTTGAGAATTTGATTTTCTTTAAACATTATTCACCAGTCTAAAAATTTAAAATTTAATAAATTAATTAATATAATTTATATTTTACAAAATAATCCATTTTTGTATAATACGGATTTTTCCCCATATTAGTGCTATAAAACCTTGCTTCTTTCCAAAAATCATGGAATTGGAATAGGCCTGGAAATTTTGATCAAAATTACAATACATGAGATAAAAGCAGTTGTATCTTTTTATTAAATTGACTTAGCAGTTTGATTTTTATACATATCAACCAGCTAAGTCAATTTAGACTACTATTTAGAAGATATTTGATATAAATTTCAATTTGATACCACCACGCGGTCATGAAAAAATAAAATCAGGGAAAAGACAGACAACTGACTAAAACGTGTACATTAATTAAATGACCATACTACTTACGATCATATTTTGACCCGCACACGAAAATCAAAATTGTACAGTGCGAGAGTTCAACACTTGCAATTAAGCGATTTTTTTGAAATTGAAATTACTACGTAATGCTACTTTTTATTTCAAGGAATAGAAAAATTACATTTAAATTACATAAAAACAAGTGATTTCTTCTTACAGGGAATTAAATAAACGAGGTTAGTTTGTGTATGTAACATATGGCTGTACAGCGAAGGAATTAAACAAATGTATATTCTACCTCTAAATTTTTTTCTAACTCACATTAAAATTGTAAGAGTATTTTCATTGCTCAAACATTGTACAAAAATACCAAAGAGTTCTTTTAACGCGCTGCTTTTAAAGCTCTAGTTAACATATTGCGGTAGAATTTGAAATTTTAAACGTTTCTAAAAATGAGTAAAGATATTCTGAGTAGTGATCAATCCCGTCTGCACACGAGAATCTAGAATATAGAATAAACCAAACAATTAAGATTAACAGAAAGTCGGTTAAAAAGTATTTGTGCTGATGTTTGTTAATCTATCACACTAAAACGGCTGAAAGGATTTTAATGAAATTTAACATACAGATACTATATAACCTGGAATAACAGATATAAATACTTTTTATCCCGTAAAATTCGGAATTCCTGCGGGATAAAAATAAAATATGTTTACTGTCGTAAGCGCCTAAATATTTTTATTTAACAACAATATACAGCGACAACCGGTAGTATAATAATTAAAGTTTGTCCTGATTCTTCCGGGATAAAAGTACTCTATATTCTTCTCAAGTCCATAAACAATCTATATTCAAAAATCATGATTTAAATAAAAAAATATATTTTCATTAAAAATATCATTTCACTTAAAGTATAGCTACATTTATTGTTTAGTCCAAAACTCTTAATGCTTAAAATTCTACATCATAGGAAAGAGAGAAAAGAAGAAGAGAAAGGGCAGACGGTAAGAAAGGTATTAATATCTTATTCGGAAAATTAAACAGTAATAAAAAGTCCCTTTTCATGGATCTTAATGGAGTTTGTTAACTTTTGGTCTGCATATTTCATCACGTTGGCAACACCTGTTATTTGTTAGTATTCGCAGGTATTCCTTACTTATACATACTTGTAGACTAGATATTACCTTTGTTGCGATAGATTAGAGTCAGTTTCTCTGGTGTTGTCGCGCAGTGTACATGGAAGCTAGTATTATAGTGTCGTGGTTAAGGTCACCCTTCTTGAGGTCCACGAAAGTTTACTTTATTATCTATTGCAGTTAGTGTTCGGGCGGCAACACCTTGAACACAAGTTTAAGGCGTTGAAAGGCTTCCTGTCAACACCACAAGCGTAAACTTAATGCTGTACAGTAATGGGTATCATTCCTCTCTCATTCTATGATAAATGTTAATAGTAGTTATCAAAGTATGTATCTTAATAAAATTTCTTTATCTATCGAAAATTCTTTTACTACTCAAAAGGCATAAAATCTCCATTTTTAATATATCTGAATCGTTTCTCAAAAGAAACAACCTAAATAGATTATCCGGATGATCGCAATTTGACCCGTCGACTGAATAAAACTTTACTCCGATATTATTTTGATCAAAATATTATATTTTCTGACTTTGAGTTTTATTGAATTATCACTTTCTAACTCGTAATTGTACTATAATATATAAAAAAAATCGTTTGTTAATACAACATCTATAAATATAAATAAAAATGGAAAAGAGAGTGAGTAAGTGAGATGGTGGTGTCCACTGCATTATAGAATATAAATTTAATATGAAATATTACGATATTGATAATAATCTATACTAATATATAAAGCTTAAGGGTTTGTTTGTTTGAACGCGCTAATCTCAGGAACTACTGGTCCGATTTGAAAAATTCTTTCAGTGCTAGATAGATAGATATTTATCGAGAAAGGCGTATTAAAAACGGCTTAGGAGTTTATCCGTGTTATGGGTTTGAAAACATGCATTTTGATTTTCTATTACTTTGATAATATAAATTACTACTCGACCCGCGCGACTTCGTCCGTGTGCTCCGCTGCTGTTAGTCTTAGCGTTAAGATATATATCAGGGATGTTATGGAGCTTCGTAACCGTAACCGAAACTATCGGATGTCTGAAATAAAAAAAATTTCGTAATCGTAACCGAATCCGATATAACAGTTACGGATAATTACGGATAGAATCGAAATCTAAATGATGCATGTTATAAAAAGTTTTTTCGAGTTCGAGAATAATTGTTCATTACTTGTTAGTTATTGTGAGATTACGTTACATTTTACATTTAAAAACTTACTTGTATGCACTTAGAAGAAAATGACTAATAATTTGTATAAATTATTATTAATTGTTTATATTTTAATAAGTAGTTTGGATTTTTTAAAATAAAGTATGCTACTTTCCGCAAAATGTCAACAAAGAGTGCAAACCTATATTACTTTCAAAATCTAATAACCGAAACTAACGGATAATCCGAAATAATTTCATATCCTTAACCGTATCCGAAATCGATATAATATTATTCCTTTATCCGTATCCGTATCCAGATCCGAAATTTAATATCCACAACATCCCTGTTATATATCTTCACGCGGGTCGAGTAGTGCATGTTTTCAAAGCCATAACACGGATAAACTCCTGAGCCGTTTTTAATAAGATTTAGTTATGTTTATAGACTCTTCAGTATTTATATAAGTTTAACTTCTTTTGAGAATGAAGAGTACAGATAAAATTCAAAATTTAGACATGTAGTAATTTAATTTGATACATTTCTTTATTCCAAGATATAGTTAGTGTGTAGGTTTTTGAAAATATTTTTTTATCATTCCTTGTTATATATATAAAATAAGAGTTGTTACGCGATCCGTTTGATCTTCAACAATAAAGAGATAGCTTTGTTGTCGAAGGTACACGAGTGTCGTTAGTGGCACTAATGATACCTGATCCGGTAACGATGAAATGGAAGAAAAAGTCTTGTACTTAGTAATGAAGTTAGCCAATTATATTTAAACTAGCGACCCCACCATACACTGCTTTATTTTTATAATTCAAAAGGAATTAGGCACCAGCGCCCACAGGACAATGATTGCAATATTTGAAAAACCTTAACAACTGCATGAAAATTCATTCAGTAGTGTTTGAATTTATAGCGAACAGAGGGAACGGGTTAGAATCCAATTCCTCTCTGCCGCTGGGAGAGCATCTCGTAAGAGGCGAGTAACCTAGCACCCCTTAGGGGTAGAGGATCTGTTCTCCGATTGGCTTGCGACCACCAGGATGCGAATCCGACCGTCAAGTGTCATTGGCGCGTTCCGGTCAAGCAGCGTGTGTGCCAGACTTACCCCTCCCTCTCCCATCCCGTTAATGCTGCGGTTTTAGTGAAATCTGGATTCTCTCTTGTATTGCCGATGTTTTGAAATGAATAGGATAAACTTGTTTTTTTATATGAAACGTTTCAAGTTTTAACAAATAATATTATCCATTGATGTATGCTTAGTTAATAATGTATTCAAAGGAACTTTTTGACAAAATCAGAATTTTTTAGCGATAAGGACGCCATTTGTACAAATATGTGTATGTTTTAAACGTTTTATTCTATATAGTCGACCCGTAATTTTATATTATATATAGCGTAATTATATATAGCCTAAAGCCTTTCTCGATAAATGGACTATCTAACACTGAAAGAATTATTCAAATCGGACCAGTAGTTTCTGAGATTAGCGCATTCAAGCAAACAAACTCTTCACCTTTATATATTATTATAGATTTAGGTATGTATTTTTTGTATGTACTATAAAGTGTATTTCATTCATTCATTTACAATGGGTTTTGCCTAAAATTATTTCTAACCGATCTAAGAAGGATTGTTCTTACATAGCTTACATCATACGAAAAGTATTCACAGCTGAAACTGGGACAAAACATAAATATTCAGAACAGTACAGAACAATAGTTGGTACAATGGCGATTGTCTGAGACATCTTCAGCCCTTTGATTGCATGGACATATTGGGTTCCAAGCACAATATTAATATTAAACCATCATATTTACATTTTAGATATTCCTACAGTTCAGTCTTGGTTGTACTTGGATATTCTGTAGTCCTGGAATTAGCTTGGCACTACAATAGTAGATGAATGGTCGACGGCCATTTTTAATACGTTTTTATTAGCTTCACACGTATCTTAGTATGTATGTAACGGAATCTTTGAACACGATTTTGACCCCCTTCAAAAGGTCGGATTATCTCGAAATTTGGCATACTTATTAAGGATCGATGACAATACAATATTTTAAACAGTTTGATCCGTTATCCTTACTAGGATATGACCCGGAGTGTCTGCGTCAAGACACTTTATATTTGTTTTGTACTTTCCCTATCTTATACGTACACCATCCCCCTATATTCTAAAGTAGTTTTCACCCCCGTTTTATAGTAAAATTTATCGAAATTTAACTTAGTGTCCGTCTCGTTTTTGTTGTCAAATTTTTTATATCGTCTCAAAACATCCCTCTGCATATCTATATATTATATATATAGTATATAATACAAAGTCGGGTTTTTTCGAACACTTATAACTCCAGAAGTGCTGGACCGATTTTCCTGGCTTTTAATTCGTTCTATTCGTCTCCGTCCCGAATAGCAGAATAAATATTAAAAACATTGGAAAAGTGGCGAAAAAATAAAATAAAAACAAAAACAATTTCCCATACAAAATGTTCAAGGGTTTCGTAACTTTCAAATATTTAATGTTCATCCGTCGATATCGTCAACTCTCTCCTCAAATTAAAGAACGTATTTAATTAAAGGTTTCGAATCGACAACATATATCCACATATAATAATGTGAGTAATGAAAGCTGATTGACATATATATTTTTATGCGTGCGTTCAGAAATTTATTTTGTGTTTACTAATGAAAATATATCAAGCTACTTAAATATGCAACAAGTGAAGATATGACAATATTAAAAAACGTCTAATCAATGGATCTCACGGAATCATTACAGATTATTCTGTCATTCTACATCACAGATCATAACTACATAAGTCGTGATCTGTGTTCTACATGCATCCCATCTATATATATATAGATGTTGCTAACTATAGGTAGACTTAGAAATCAAGAATTATCCCTAGCTAACAAACTATCATAGTTACTATTAAAATCGTGTATAAAGTTTGCAGACTTGTATGAACCTGAACACAGTTTGGCAATCATCCCTACATTGCAAATTATACATATTAACTAACTTGACATTGCTATCATTAAATCTGTTTATACCCTTTTTTAAGCCAGTGATAGTCTAGTGTTTAAGACATTATGTCCTACTCAGGAGGTCAGAGTTAGATCCCGACACAGGCAAACTGACTTTTCTGATTTATGTGTGTAAGGAATTAAATATCGCTTGCTTTCACGGTGAAGGAAAACATCGTGAGGAAAGCTGCTCTCCTGAGAGTTCCCTAGAGTTCTCAAAGGCGTGTGAAGTCTGTCAACCCCCAGAGGGCATAGTGGTGGACTATGACCTAACCCCCTTCCCATTATGAGGAGGTTTTTGTTGACCCGGAGGAATCTGTTTACAGATACCATCCCAAGCGGGGATCTAGGAAGGTTATGCGGGGTTAGTGTGACTACCTCTCTGAAGGAAACATTCCAAAACTACCGAAGGAGATAGCCCTACTCGCTAAACCATCCGGGATGTTCTTACTCGGCGCGACCTACCTGCGCTTGTCCGCTAACGGACTCTACTCTGGGGTAGATGAGATGGTAATTCTCCCCTCAGTCCCACACAAAGTTTCGCCCCTGGAACATTTAAGGACGCACACCTGCACTGGTCCTTTGCACGAGCGACAGAAGCCCCCGTCCATCGTCCACAGATAAAATAATAATAACCTAATCCGGCATCGTATGGGTAGGAGAGCTGCTTATTATCACTAATTTGTTATTTAATGTTAATATAGAGGAAAGTGATTTGAAATTTTTATCTTACTAATATTATATATGTGAAAGTTTATATGTTTTCATGTCTGTTTCTCAATCGCGTATAAACAGCTGAACGAATTTAATTCAAATTTGTAATACTGATACTTTATAACTTGTATTAACATAATATTAATATATCTGCATTAATAATTTATATATGAAACCTTCTTTAAATTCATTATGAATTAATAACTTCATTCATATTCAATGTAATGGATTGCTCAATATTGAACTACCTACATTGGATATCTTTTATTTCCAATCATTGCCAGGGAACTAAGTAAATAGACTAAAATGAAATTGTGACTTGCAGTTAAATAGAAGTTAGTTATAATTTTATAAAAAATATATTTGAATTACATTTTACTTATACAAATATCGCAACTGTTAATCTCTGGTAGGAAATGTGATTTTCATTAAAACTTGTTGCAGTGACATTTAACTTACGGATTAATTGCAAAGATTTCACAACTGTTACACTCTCGTAGCAAAAGCATTCAAATATATCAACAACATAATATATAAAACGACAACAATATATTAGCAATACCGTTTATAAAGTAGTATTAGCGGGTAGATAATTTTATAGTATGTCAAGCATACCCACGTGTAGACAATATACAACGTTTAGTGCGATAGATTAGTCTCAGTCTCTCTGGTGTTTCCTCGCAGTGTACATGGAAGTTAGTGTTACGGTGTCGTGGTTAAGGTCACCCTCCTTGAGGTCCACGTAAATTTACTTTGTAGTTGGCGAGGTCGAATAGTGGAGGTGAGAGTTAATATATTATGAAAGAGCTCTTTAAACCTGCTTCTGTGTCTCAAGCCCCAGGCACTGCTCGCCTCAGTCTAAATTGCATGTGTAATTGTGTATTCGTATTGCTGTACAGTAATTGGTATTTATTTATTTATTTATGTACCAATAAATGTTACACATTGACATAAGAAATATGTGCACAAAGGATGACTTATCTCTAATAGAGATCTCTCCCAGCTACCCTTGATGGTGAGATAGTTTTGTATAGTTAAACACACGGAAATAGGTACAGTATAGTAGAAATTAAAATATAAATATATTATATATATCATTCTCTCTTAATTAATGCGATACTTACGTAACAGATGGCGCTGCTATTTGTATGTAGTTATAAATCCTAACTATTTCTAGCTAATATTATAAAATCGCAGACAACTCGAAGAAACTTAGGTAAAACTTAAGAATATGAACTAAACAAACAAAAGTGCGATTTAATATACTACTTACGCCATCTATTGTCGGATAGATGGTCTGTCTTGTCTGTTACGCATTCACGCTTAAAGCACTAAAAGGATTTTGATGAAATTTGGTACAGAGATAAATTAGAGCTTAGGGAAGGACATAGCCTATGTCTTATTACGAGAAAAATACTTAAGAATACAAACTATATAAATGGGTGTGCGATTACGCCATCTATCGTCGTGAGGATGAGTGCATGTCGAGCTGTATGGCCGTTGTCTTTGGGTATTAGTCATATACAAATTACGTTTGTGGTGAAAATTAAAACCTAAAATATAGCGATTAAAATGTGACGTTAAACCTAAATTCACGTGGAAAATTGCACCTAGACTAGGTAAACTAGTAGATTATATGTAATATTTTTAGTCCCTAACTTTATTTTGAAATCATTTAGGTATTAGTAGACATTTGACCTAGAGGAATTTAAACCCAATTGTTATCCTAGCTTTTGATGTTCAAAGCACAATAGTGACGTTATCATCACTGACATTATATCTAAGGCATCTAAGCTACTTTAATTATGAATTCTATGAAGATTTATACATCTTATCTTATACTTTAATATATAATGCTGAAAAATAAGTTTGTTTGAACGCGGTAATCTCAGGAACTACTGGTCAAATTTGAATAATTCTTTCAGTTTTAGATAGGCCATTTATCAAGGAAGGCTTTAGGCTATATATCATCACGCTACAACTAATAGGGGCGGAGCTACACGCGGACAAAGTCGCTCGGGTCGACTAGTATTTATAGAATGTCTGTAGGTACATAAGATGTATGTGTTATACACATATGAGGGGCATTTGTATGGAATCACAATTCAGTAATGATATTTCAAGATGGATTGCAGAATACAAAAACATAGTTTGAAAGCCATCGGTCCGTTCGCTCCAGTGCGTGTTTACGATTCAATCAGCCTGACGTAATTACCAGTACACCCACTGAACCATACTTCTGTGATACACTCAGGCTGCGTTTTCACCAGAGATGTACAATTATGTCTAGCGTGTGATGTGTTTCTTAAGAATATTATTACTATTGGCTCATTAAAAGACTTCTTATCATTCATACAGATCCTCTCGCATTAGAATCGGATTGTTTTGATACCAATGCGAGAGGATCCGATCTTGAGGAATGTGTGTTTTAAGGAAGTATCACTTGCTTTTACGGTAAAAAAACATCGCAAGGAAACCAGCAATCCTGAGAGTTCTCTATAATGTTTTCTGTCGGTGTGTAAACTCTGCGAACTCGCACTTGGCCAATATGGTAGATATTAAATTGAAACAGGCGTTACTTTGCGGAAATGAATAATTTAAAAGGAATCAAAAGGTTACCTTGCTATAATCCTGATTTTTTATATATTTGTCGGAAAATAGTAAAAGATTATCGAGTAATCGAATCATCATCACCGTCTATGGCGCTGGAGTAGGGTAGTAGTCACGTCTGTCGTTTTTACGGTCCCGATCCTCGACCCTTTATATGCCATCGACAGTCTGACTGAATTTTTAGTCGTGCGCGGTCTCTCAAGATGTGTAGTGTCTAAATAGTGATAGTGTTGTGCAGTGTTGTGTTAGTGCTAGGAGTGCTGTCCGATCAAGGTCACGTGAGTACCTTACAATGTAATTACCTCGTCTTGTGTTAGGTTAGGTTTATGTGCGTTTAACCTTGTGTTTAAACAGAGAGCCTAGCAGTGGAGGCGAGTGTCGTGATCACTTAAAGGAGCTCCTTAAGCCTACACCTTGGTCACAAGTCCAAGGCACTGCTTAGGTTTCTCTCGTAATTGTTAGAGATCATATTTGATCATTTATCGGTTCAATAGGAGTATCTACGTTGCGTTTACCCAATATTCCATTTAATACCATCACCCCTTTTAATGTTCCCCAATATTCCCCATCTTCCTCCTTCCATTTCTTTTCACACCATTTAAAATCCCCGACATATATTAATTGTCAGAGTATAAAAATGATTGTACTCATATGTAGTGCAGGTGTAGTTTACATTTTTATTCCAATTTAAATGAAACGAAAAAAACTCCGTATATCCACTCTATTTAACAACAAATTCCGAATACAAATAAGTAACTATAATTTATTAGCAGTTTTGTGTTAGTCGATTTTTAATATGGATTTGAGGACGCAATAAATCTCAATCCTCTGTAAAATATCTTACGATTTTATGATCTCAAGTATACGTATATCTGTGTACATAATATTGCAATGGATCAGCTCGTCCGGCTGTCTGTTTACGATTCAATCAGCCAATGCAATTGTACACCGAAGTGCATTCCCGTTTTGATACTACGTAACTATGGATATGAGTATAGCGCAGCTTTAGCAGGTCTGCATTGAGATATTTGGATTTTATCTTTAAATGTGTTAAATTAAATGTTTCTAATTTTTCCTTTTTTCCAGAAAATAGCTGGAAGAGTTTCCAATATTTTCTTTCCTTAAAATTTAACAGCAAAGGTCTTGGGTATTAATAAAAAAAAATCAAAAATATACTAAATAAACGTGTATCAAGAGTTCAGAAACTTTATAATGGTTTACTTCCAACACTGTTAGAGTAAATATTGATTTATTATAGTGAAGTATAAGTTAGTGAAGTGAGGATAATCTAAGTCTTTACTATGTTATTAAAGCTTAGATAAATTTAAGGTAACGAGTTTTAATAGAAAAAAGAGTCTTTTTTAGAACTCTTAAATCTGCTTTTGGGTCTCAGGCCCTAGGCATTATTTCTAAAGGAATATTTATTACACTATATTGTATTTTCTAGTAGAACTCACTACCCTCACACTCCAAGTAAAAAATATTATACAATGTACAGGAAGAATGCAAAGGCGGTCTTATTGCTAAAAGCAATCTATCCCAGATAACGCTTGTTTGTAGTGGTTGTTCAATAAACAACGGGATAGTGCTATGATAATACTACTACATGAACGTACTTACTAATACTACTGTTAATTAATAAAAAGAAGAGTAGAAGTTGTAGTCTATATGCAAACTAACAGTATGACGGCTTGACTAAAAATTCAAAATTCAAAAAACATAATTAAAGCTACGTGGCAAGTTATAAACAAGGAAACAGGAAACATAAATAGAAATAATGATAATATATGTTTAATAATAAATGATAAACAGATTACAAATAACAAAAAGTTTGCAATGACATTTGAAACTACTTTTTCTAGTATACTTTGTCACGACTAAACATTTGAATTCATCCCCTAATATAGCAGAATACTATTTAAAACGAAATATCAAAACTGTTTTTCCCAAATTTGAATTTAAATACATCTTTCATATAGATATAAAAATCACTTTTAAGTTATTGACCATTAAAAAGTCTGAAGATTTATAGGGAATGTCAGTTAAAGCTATAAAATCCATAATTGACATAGTAGCTCCAACAATGACATATATATTTAATAAGTGTATAGACGAAGGAACATTCCCGGATTTAATGAAAATAAGTAAAGTAGAGATCGGTACGATCTATAAGAAAGATTGCAAAAGTGATCCAAATAATTATAGACCCGTTGCTATTCTTCCAGTTTTTAGTAAAATTTTTGAAAAAATCTTATTAACTCAACTTCTTAAGCATTTTTTAATGATAATAAAATATTTCACAAAAATCAATACGGCTTTACAAGAGGTAAATCTACGATACATTCTGGTGCTGAATTAGTGAGACATATCCTAATGGCATGGGAATCCTCCAATAATGCTCTTGGGGTATTTTGTGATCTTTCAAAGGCTTTCGACTGCGTAGATCATGATACACTTATTCGTAAGCTGAATTTTTACGGAATTTAGAACAAGTCTAGTTTATGCTGTAATAATACTGTTTCCAATGGAACTGAAATGGCAATTGGTGTACCTCAAGGTTCAATTCTTGGACCTTTCTTATTTTTAATTTATATAAATGACTTGCCCCATATTGTGCAGGGATTAGCTGACTGTTTAATTGCATTTGTCGCCTCTAGATGGCGTTGATCAACGTTGCATCGTGTTGGCTAGTTTTTTCTTAGATATGTAACTTTAATTATTTTGATTGTTTCGAACGCCTTTTTAGAATAAATATAAGATCCAGAAGTTCGGTATTTTTATTAGACATAAGTTTTGGTCCTTACGATTTCGGATTAGAAAAAAGTGTACAAGTGTTAAGTGTAAGTAACAAGTGTTTAAGTGTTGTGCAATTGATCGGATGGACTTGGTAAGACAGACATTTATAATATATTAGGAACTCAAATTAAAGAAAAAAGACTTAAACAATATTTAGTGATCATTAACTTAGAAAATTTGCGACATAAAAAGACATAGTAAATTCAGTGTTTATTAACTTAAAAAATTTGCGACATAAAAAGACTTAGTAAATTCAGTGTTTATCAACTTAGAAAATTTGCAGCATAAAAAAGACTTAGTAAATTCAGTGTTCATGGACTTGGAATATTTTACTTAAATATTAAAATAATAATTTTTTGTTTTATAAAAGACAACCACTTTTGTGGTAAAAATAACTTAGAAACATTTTGTTCAAAACTGGACTTAGACTATTTTTGTAAAATATTAACTAACTTTGTGCATTATTGAACTGTTGTTTGGTGTAAATTAAAAATGGCACAATTATGTTCGGCTCTAAAATCACTAAGTGAAAGAATTTCAAAACTTTTAATTAACTTTAAAAAGACATCTAAAACAAGATATACACATGGATATTTGGAAACAAGATTGGAAACATTATCTGAATATTGAACTTCATTTCAAAATAAATATGATGAAATCTCAAAGACAGTAACAGCGGATGATCTTCAAAAATTAAAATTTGATATATCTGGAACTGAAAACTTTGCTGAAGGAAAATTTGGATGAATTGAAGTCTACTAAAGTTGATGATTCTGTAATGTCACCTGGTGATAATGTTGCCTACAGGCCCAAGCTGCCTCCAATTAATATCCCTAAATTTTCGGGTAATTACCTAGAATGGGGAAGTTATCGGGATATTTTTATGTCACTTGTACACAAGGATGAAAATTTGTCATTAATAGAGAAGCATCACTATTTAAAATCAAGTGTTACCGGAGAAGCTGAGCAACTGTTGAGACATTTTTCACTAACAGCCGTAAACTATGAAAAAGCATGGAAAACACTGGAAACCCGCTATGACAATAAAAGAATTACTGTAAATCACATCTTGAACCGATTACTTAACCAAAAAAAAATGAACGTAGAATGTGCCAGTAGTTTAAAGGAGCTTTTAGATACTACACAAGAATGTCTCTATTCACTACAAAATTTGGGTATTCAAACGAAAGAATGGGATCCTATAGTTGTCCATATCGTTGTTTCGAAACTGGACATCGAGTCTCACAAGCTATGGGAACAATCACTCGGATCAGCACCAGACATTCCCTCCTTCGACTTATTGGCATCGCATCTTGAAAGTAGGTTTCGAGCAATGGAAGTAATTAATCATGCTAAAAAGGGAAGTACTAAAAAAGAAGTCACAACATTTAAGCCCACGTTGCACAACTCACCAAAAACAACATCAGTAAAAACTTTTACTGCTGAAATTAACAATACTTGTACATTTTGTTCACAAAACCATTACATTTGCCACTGTAAAGATTTTGCTGCACTAAAGGTCACCGAACGTCAAGATTTTATTAAACAAAATAAAATATGTTTCAATTGTCTTGTTAAGGGTCATAGTGTTAATCACTGTCGGCAAAGTACAACATGTAGAAAGTGTGGACGTCGTCATCACACCTTGTTGCACTTCACAAACCCTGATAAGGCAAAGACATTAAACGTTGCACAGACAGAAGAGATTCCATCAACTTCATGTAATACCACCTCCATGAGTACTGAAACAGAAAGCAATCAAGTAATATTAGCAACAGCACAGATTGCAGTAAAATCAAACAATGGTGTTACTTACCTATTGAGAGCTCTCGTCGATCAAGGCTCTCAAGCCTCTTTTATTACCGAAGCAGCGTCACAACTACTACAACTGGATCGTATATCTGTGAATGGCAAAATCTCTGGAATATCAGATTCATCAGTGGTAAAGACACGATCTATGGTACAATTCACTATTTACTCAAAGAAAGATTACTTACCATTAATGGAAGTTCATGCTTACGTGTTGAAAAAACTTACATCCTTATTGCCTTCAAGAGAATTCTTACAAGAACCGTGGCCTTCTTCTATGCAGTTAGATTTAGCGGATCCTAACTTTCACAAACCAGGTTCTATCGACGTGTTATTGGGTGCCGATGTGCATGCCAATATTATACAAGAAGGAATGCACAAACATGGGTCTCTCGTGGCTCTTAACTCTAGTCTCGGTTGGCTGATATCTGGAAAGATGTCACAAGCTAAAGTACACAGTCCCAGTGTTTTAGTTTCACATACAAAGCTTGAAGTGGATCAAATATTAAGACAATTCTGGGAAATCGAAGAGAACTTACCTCACAAGAAACACCTTACACCATCCGAAATACAATGTGAAGAACATTACAAGAATACTCACACCAGAAATGATGATGGTCGATACGTTGTCCGCTTACCATTTAAGGATAACACACCTACTAATCTTGGAGACTCTAGATCAGTAGCACTAAATCGTTTACTTCAGATGGAACGACGTTTTTTATACAAACCTGATCTGAAAGAACAGTATATAAATTTTATGAAAGAATATTTATCGAATGGTCATATGCAACTTATACCTGAAAAAGAACTCAAAACTAATAAACCTAAATATTACTTACCACATCATGCAGTCCTCAGGCCGACGAGTTTGAGTACCAAACTAAGAGTTGTTTTTGATGGTAGCGCTGCACCTGTAAATGGAAAATCATTAAATGATAACTTACTTATTGGTCCGTCACTATTACAAGACATTCGAGATTTGATCACAAGATGGAGACAGCACAAATTCTGCCTAGTAGCTGATGTGCAGAAGATGTATCGTTGTATCTGGGTGTCAAAGGAAGATGTAAATTACCAGAGAATCCTCTGGCGTGATTCACCTAGCGATCCAATTAAGGAATACTGGCTTCTTACTGTTACGTATGGCACATCCTGTGCTCCATTTCTCACTGTGCGTACGATACACCAACTAGCTGATGACGAAGTAGAACATTTTGTTAAAGAAGCTGAAATTATCAAATCGGACATATACATGGATGATTTAATGACTGGGTCCTCTACTGAAGATGATACGATACTTCTTCAAAAACGTTTAACGAACTTACTAAATCGTGGTGGTTTCCCGTTGCACAAATGGTCATCTAATAGTGAGTCTGTATTAAATCAAATTCCTGATAAAAACAAAGATTTACAAAGTGTAGTGAATATAAAAATAAAAGACACAATCAAAGCTTTAGGTATGCCTTGGAATTCACAAACTGACAATTTTGAACTTAATTTAAACTTAGAATGTAATGATAATATAATCACAAAGCGTAGCGTACTGTCTACAATTGCCAAAACCTTCGACCCTCTGGGTTGGTTGGCACCATCTGTAATTATTCTTAAAATATTTATGCAAAAATTGTGGCTAGCTAACTTGGATTGGGATGATGAATTGACACAAGAGTTAAAAACGGAGTGGTTTACTTACCTTGAAAATTTTACTAATATACCTAACATTCATTTTCCACGTTGGCTTGGCATATCTAATAATACCAACGGGATTGAACTTCATGGTTTCAGCGATGCATCTTGTGTTGCATATTCTTGTGTTTTATATCTTAGAGTTTGGGAAGGTAATAACGTAAGCGTCAATCTAGTTACCGCTAAAGCTCGTGTAGCTCCGGTTAAACAAGTATCAGTGCCTCGTCTGGAACTCTGTGGTGCAGTCTTACTGGCAAGAATGTTAGATTCTGTGAAAACTCAACTTAATATTAAGGATAAATATGTATACGCTTGGACAGATTCCACGATAGTTTTAGCTTGGCTACGTAAGACACCTAGTACTTGGACCACATTTGTGTCTAACCGCACTGCCGAAATTCTTACAATTACTAATAATAGTCAATGGAATCATATCGATTCTGCTAATAATCCTGCCGATCTAGCATCTCGCGGCGTGTATCCCACGGAATTACGGAAGTTGAAACTATGGTGGAACGCTCCTAAATTCTTAAGACAACCAGTTGACGTTGTTAATCGCAATGTTGATATACCTGAAACAGAAATGGAGTTAAAAAGAAAATTAATCACACATTTATGTACAAATGATGATAGTTTTGTTGATACTTACCTTAACAAATTTTCTAAACTCTCACGATTGGTTCATGTAACAGCATATTGCTTAAGGTTTATAAATAATTGTAAATCTAAAACTAAATTAACTAAAGACTCTAACCTAAATTCTGGTTTAACAACATCTGAAATAAAAAATGGATTAATTGTTTGTATTCGTTTATCACAATCTAAAAATTTTGCTGATGAAATAAAATTAATTTCACAAAGACTTCAAGTTTATAGAAAAAGTAAATTATTAACCCTTAATCCTTATCTAGACAAGGATAAGTTATTGAGAGTAGGTGGTCGACTCGCGAACGCAGAAGTTTCTTCCTATCTGAAATCACCAATTATTTTGAGCAATGAGTGCAATCTTTCCAAATTAATAGTTAATGATGCACACATAAAAACTTTACATGGTGGAATTCAACTTACCTTAAACTATATTCGGCAAAAATTTTGGATTGTTAGAGTTAAGCACATTGTTAAATTTACTATAAGAAATTGTATTACCTGTTTTAAATTTAGAGCTAGTCCTATTGTTCCACAAATGGGAAATCTTCCAAAGTGTAGAGTTAAACCTGATCGCCCATTTCGCTCCAGTGGAGTAGATTTCGCTGGACCTTTTACTCTTAAACTATACCCAGGTAGATGCAGAAAGACTTGCAAGGCCTACATTTGTTTATTTGTCTGCATGGTAACCAAGGCCTTACATTTGGAAATCGTGACTGATTTAACTTCAGCTGCTTTCCTTGCAGCCTTTAAACGTTTCACAGCCCGACGTGGTCACTGCAAAGACATTTGGAGTGATTGTGGCACCAATTTCCTAGGTGCATCCAAAGAACTTGACTTGGCATTTAAAAATGTAAAGTCTGAGGTCACATCTGAGATTGCTGCACTTTTAGCCGAGGATCATACAACTTGGCACTTCAATCCACCAAGTGCTCCTCACTTTGGAGGACTTTGGGAGGCAGGAGTGAAATCCGTCAAGAATCACCTAAAACGCGTTGTTGGACAGACTATACTGACGTACGAAGAATTTTCCACACTTCTTACGCAAGTTGAAGCTTGTGTTAATTCTCGTCCACTTACGTTAATTAGTTCTTCTTCTCACGATGAACCTCCACTAACACCGGGCCATTTTCTCATAGGAGAACCTCCTGTAGCTGTGACTGAGGAGGACTTAAGTGAGGTAAAAATAGGACTTTTGGATCGTTGGCAGTTGATCCAAAAAATGGTCCATTGTTTGTGGAAACGCTGGCAGTCTGAATACCTGACAATGCTGCAGAATCGTTACAAATGGTCAAAAAATTCTACGGATATTAAGCTCGATTCTGTGGTATTGGCAAAGGATGACCGATTGCCACCAGGAAAATGGCTTCTTGGACGAGTTGTTGCTCTGCATCCAGGGACAGACGGCATAACACGCGTTGTATCTCTTCAATACAAAGACAAAATTTTTAAACGACCTGTTGCCAAATTATGTCCTCTGCCTCTGCCCGAGTAGTATTAAATTAAGGTTTTTGTTCATTATTTTAAATATTAATTTTAGACAATTTGTTACCACTTGTATTGTAATTCCAAATAAAGGACTAACTCGTCCTTGGGGGGCGGGATGTTTAATTGCATTTGTCGCCTCTAGATGGCGTTGATCAACGTTGCATCGTGTTGGCTAGTTTTTTCTTAGATATGTAACTTTAATTATTTTGATTGTTTTGAACGCCTTTTTAGAATAAATATAAGATCCAGAAGTTCGGTATTTTTATTAGACACTGACATTGTTTTATTTGCAGATGACACATCAATCGTTTTTAAGATAAATAGAATTAATAATAATAATGACGAAATAAACGACATACTTATGACTATCCATAAATGGTCTTCAGTAAATAATTTAGCTTTAAATAGTAAAAAAACTAAATGTATTCTTTTTGCTCCTCCTAATGCAACCTGTAATAATATTGACGATATAAGTATAAAAACTGAAAATCGCGATGTTGTCAGTACTACATTATTTCTAGGAATAACTATAGATAGTAAATTACAATGGGGATCTCATATAACTCACTTAAGTAAAAAATTAAGCTCAGCAGTATATGACATTAGAAAAATAAGACAGTTGACAGACAAACGGACAGCTAGATTGGTATACTTTAGTAATTTTCAAAGTTTAATGAGTTATGGAATATTAGTATGGGGTTCGGCGGCGGATAGTGGAGTAATATTTACATTACAGAAAAGAGCAGTTCGCGTTATATATAATCTAAAACCTAGAGACTCGTTAAAAGAGTTATTTAAAGAAATAAATATATTTACTTTCCCGTCTTTGTATATATTTGAAAATATTATTTACGTTAGAAACGAAATACATAAATACTCTAAAAAACTTGATGTCCATGATAATAATACAAGAAATAGAAATAAACTTAATACAGCATCATATAGACTAATGAAAACCCAAAAATCATTTATTGATAGCAGTATACGGTTCTATAATATGATTCCGGATAAAATAACAGAATTACCTAATCTGAAATTCAAAATTTTTGACCCGTGAGGGGACAGGATTAACTTGGAAACACAGGCCTACGACCCCACCTGTCATTATAGTGGGAATAGATGAGGGGGGTATTTTGTAATACAAAATACCCCTACGAAATAATGTTTAGTTGCTTTCGGAACTCGTGTGACTTCAGTATTGTGTATTTAATAATTAGTGTAATTTCTATTTTGCTGAAGAAGTGTTAAATATTAGTCAGGAGGCCGAGCGTTGAAGGAGTTTTTATTGGTAGTTGAAAGGCGGTTTTACCCCGTGAGGGGCCGGGTTAGAATACTATTCCCCTCTACCGCTGGGAGAGCATCTCGTAAGAGCCGAGTAACCCAGCACCCACTTAGTGGTAGGGGATCTGTTCCCCGACTGGCTTGCGACCACCAGCATGCGTATCCGATCGCCAAGTGTCATTGACGTGTTCCGGTTGAGCCGCATGTGGGCCAGACTTACCCCCTCCCTCTCCCATCCCATTAATGCTGTGGGTCAAGTAGACTCTGGGCTCTTGCCAAGGATCCGCTGAATCCGCATCATTTTTCTTCTTCATTCCCCCTTCCCACTCTATCTTCGGGGATGCAACGAGAGAGTGTTTCTTGTTTTTCCGATATCCATGGGCGATGGTTGCCACTTACCATTAGGTGGACCATCTGCTCGTTTGCACCTTATCTATTATAAAAAATAAAAAAAAGACCTTTTAATCTTGCACCTGGGTCGCAAGCCGCAGGCAACTGCACGGTTTCCTTCCAGATTGTGTATTATTGTAGTCTTTTGAGTATAATTGTGCAGTTAAGCTACCGTGTAGCTTTTAAGTGGAAGTATAAAGAAGGATAAAGTAAAGGAGACAGAATGTGAAACCTACGTCGCTTCCAGATTTACATGACCACATAATCGACTACGATAATGTAGTCAAATTTACATAGACCATAAAATAAGTCTTAGGAACATATTCTGAATCACATTTTATTCAAAATTTCTAAAGTTAATAAAAATGAATTTTACAAAATTGAATCAAGCTGTTATAAACATCCCATATTTTATCAGACAAATTTTGTATTATGGAAGTGTCTACCAGACTATTGAAAATCGAAGGCGATAAATATATCACTTGTTATTGAAATTTTAACTTTATTTCATAAGATTTATCGTCTATTTTTCATTAATGTGTTAGGAACGACGAAGTAGGTTAGTATTTCATGTAAATTTTAATGTATTGAAAACTTAAATCTATTGTCTTAATAATAAAGTCTAGTTTAGTAAATTTCCAAAACAGATTGAAAGAAAATTAGATATTGAAAAAGCGACCACTTAAATACGTAACGAAGTTGACTGGTTTACAAAAAAATGAAAAGAAAACGATGAACGTCATATTAAAATCTAATAGGAAATTTATCTGTTTACGAGTTAACGTGATCCTTATAAAAAATTAAAAAATCAGTCCCGCAGCAAAGTCTTTTGTTAAAATTGCTCGAAATTGCCAAATGAGCGTGTCATTAATATATTAAAAAACTTTGACTATATCCATATATTATTTTGTAACGTAAAGCTAAAAATATTTGATTTCTTACTGATTCTTTCTACATTGCTTCTACTTCAAACACAAATTCGAGCACACGAGCGACAAGCAATATGCTAGTATCTGTGCTATGTGTTATGTACAAGTAAAATGTGTTAGTGTGTGTTCACAGAGAAACTACAGTATGCCTCTTGATCACATAAATATTCAGGTAATTCCTTGTGGATAACGCTAACGTTGTCCACAAGGAATAACAGATAAATTTAAAGAATTAAAAAGAGGTTGCTTTACTTGTAGCCCTAAAGTTAGTATATGTTTTCTATTTAATTTTTTTTAAGAAAAATATATCAAGTGATTTCAAAAAAATTTACTTTCAGTTTCACTTGGACATCATATTTTTTCCGTTACTTATCATCCATAAATATTCAGAGAACAGCTCATGAAACAAAACTCTTCTCTCAAGAGAATTTAATTCAATAAAACCGAAATAATATTTGGACAGTAATATCAATTTTGTTATCATCTGAATTTGGGAGAAATATCAGGAAGAAAAAATATTTCACTTTTATTACCTCTATTTACTGTAGGTCCTATAAATGTTCATTTCCTTTACCGATTTGAGATCGCAGATATATTATTCTAAGCTACAGCCTAGACCCACAACGCATCACTTTAATGTTCTGCCTCGCTGTCCTGAGGCATTTAAGAAAAAGTTTCCATTTTACTAGAAAATAATCTGTTTTAAATACAGCTCAATTATTACTGCTTTATTCTTACCTATTATATATAGAGGACATAAAATGTACTCTTGTACTTCACGTGTAACCTTTAGAGCGTCAGTACAGTCACAATCAATAAGTCGTGGGTTCAAATCCCAAACATTTGATTACTTATGACGCTTAACACAAGCATTTAGCTTACTTGGAAGGGTTAAGGAATACTAGTAGTATGTGATGCATAATGCTGGTAATCTTTTTTTTATGGCAATTAAAGGGCAAACGAGCAGACAGTCTACCTGATGGTAAGTGGCCACCGTCGCCCATGAACAAGTACAATACTTGTTTTGCCACCTCGAGTGAAGTCAAGGAATGAGGAGAAGAATGGTATGGTTTCAGTGGACCCGTTTTTTTACTTAACAGTTTCTTTTTTAAAAAAATACAAAAAAGATCAGCTGCACTGTATTTATACATTATGGAAGTTAGACACACGTCCGGCCACTACCGCTGGGCGAACACAAATGCCGGACGAAAGTATTCACTGTGCCCTCTTACTACAGTTGCGAATGGGCCACTATATCAAAAGGTATACACTACAACAATTACAACAACAGTGACATTGGTTACAATTAGTATAGTAATATAGTGATCATAGCCTATTTATTTTTTATAAAATAAACTCGTTCCCATATAAAATTAAAAAAAAACCAAGTGAATAGGTGGAGCTGGAGAGGTTTTTTGTCGAAACAAAAATCTAGTGTATAGTATAAGTCATGTCATGAAACAGCAACTTTAGATCATGATTTTTATGTCGTTATGAAGCCACGTGTTTGAAGCTAGATGGCGCCTTTGTCGACATTCAAACACTTAAGAAGATTAAAAATTGATTTTAAAAATGTATGAGCATAGGTAAAAGCTACTTTTCCTAAAAGTTTAATAAATATAGCGATAGAATCTAGGTCGTCAATAAATCGTAAGTAAACTCGCATCTTATCACTGGTGAGTCTGAACTTTCTTTACAATTACAAGATGATAGGCAGATTTAAATTTTGTAAACGATTCTGTAATGTTTTTCAAATAATGATTGATGTTGGTTTGGTATTTTTGTTTTTCAAAAAATATTTAAAAACATTCCCGCTTTACATGATTGATAGTTTTAGCTGTAAAGCGAGGATTTGAAAATTTTATATTTTTAGGTTTATTTTTTTAATTGCAAAATTAATTATGATAATGGGTATTATTTGCTCAGCTCCCGAGCAAATATATATCTACTAACTATTTTGAGCAGGAGACCTTTTTTCCAAAATCATCTGATAACAGATGCATTTTTTTCTAAAGTCCTATCTCCTGTAGTGATTTTCCTATTGATACAAAATACTTATTAATTTAATATTTTCACATAATTAATTGACGTGGAAATTTGTAAATATCAAGTGTAAACAATAATTTTATTAATAAAAATTACGTAAAAAAAACTTAACTAGTTTTTGAAAAAAAACCTTAAAGTAAAGATAAAAAAGAAAATTCAGCACACACAGCCCATGTTGAAAGTTTCAAATAAGTACTTGTGTACCTCAACCGATATCAACCCTTTTTTTTTGGGAATCCCCAAAAAAAAAATCCCCCCACTTCGGGAATCCCAAATCTAGATTGTAAATCAGGAGCTCTATATAATAACGATGGCTACTAATTAATCAATAGATCAATGTTTAGAATTCATTTATAACCCAATCACAGATTACAGGTAAATTGGCAGTTAGTTGTACACCTCGGGGCAATAACTGACCTTAGCATTGATTGAGGTTAAATTAATAATAACTACACAACTTATCTTCCAACTAGTTAATATTAAACTTATAAGATTAATACTAAATACTAGCCTTTCTTCTAAAAAGCAGTGATAGTCTAGTGGTTAAGACCTTGATGTCTTACTCGGGAGGTCCGATTTGATTCCTGGGCACACATCACTGACTTTTCTGAGTTATGTGTGTTTTAAGGAATTAAATATCACTTGCTTTCACGGTGAAGGAAAACATCGTGAGGTAACCTGGTCTCCTAAATTCTCCATAATGTCCCAAATGTGTGTTAAGTCAGCCAACTTACACTGTGCCGGCTTGGTGGACTATGTTCTCCTCATTCGGTGGAGAAGACCCGGCTCAGCATTAAGCCATTAATGGGTTGTGATAATGATGATGATGACTAGCCTTCCTTTTTTTTCAACTAACATGACCACGACCTTAATTGACAAGCGTATTTTCCTTTGTAGAATTACTAACCGATCCACCCTTAATTTCTCTCACTCATTCAGACAGCCGTTGAATTTCTATTCTATAATGCTTAGTATGTCACTGATTTGCAATCGACACCATCATCTCAGTGACTTCTGTCTCAATCACTTTTTATACAGACCTTGTCCTGACAGGACTGACTGATTTGGTGCAGCCTTTTTTATTTATATTCTAAACATTATCGACTCTGTGAAAATAAAAGTCTATTTTATTTAAAAGCTAAAGCTTTTGTGTAACTTCACAAAAAAACTTGTAAAGAAAAAGTTTAAAAATATAATAGTATTTTACTTGTTTGTACAGTATTTTAATAGACTTTTCTGGAATATTTTTCTAAGAACTAATCACGAAACCTATGCAAAGTAGAATCGTGGAGCGAAACTAAAAATGGAGTTTAAATGGTTTAGTACTTCTGATTCTATACAAATACTGTGTTTTTAACAACCAAAAGTTTCTTTTTGCTTAATCCTAACTTTAATATTATAATTTCGAAATTAATTCATAATAAACGTAGGTAATACTTAAGAATATTTGCCTAAACAAACGAAAGTGCGATTTAATATACTACTTATGATATCTATTGATGGATAGATGGTCTGTTATGTCTGTTACTCAATCACACTTAAATCACTTAACCAAATTTGATGAAATTCTCTACAGAGATAGATTAATAATAATAATAAATATTATCCACCAACAACTTGCTCTTCGATACGGCCTTGTGGAGTCCGAAGTGCCGTACTATAGGTATGCACCCGACCCAGTTCTCGAAAATGGTCGTGTCACGTTGTACTGGGATCGAACTATCATCACTGACAGGACTATTATTGCCAATAAGCCTGATATAGTGGTGATAGATCGATCGGAGCGCTGCACAATGATTGTTGACGTCACCATCCCGCATGACGGGAATCTCGTGAAAGCTGAGAAAGATAAACAAATGAAATATCTTGATTTAGCTCATGAGATTGTCGACATGTGGGATGTGGACTCAGCAGTCGTTGTGCCGATTGTCGTGACGGCCAATGGCCTAATAGCCAAGAGCCTCGATCAACATCTTAAGAGGCTCGCGTTGGATGGATGGGTCAAGGGCCTGATGCAGAAAGCGGTACTACTGGACACGGCACGTATCGTGCGGAATTTCCTCTCTCTGGAGCCCTGACTGTCGGTAGCTTGGACCGTGTTCCCGCTGCCGGTTGGCCTCTATTTTTTATATTTTTAAATGCATTTTGTTTTTTTTTTCGATATATTTAAAAATGTAAATTGTAGGAATAGTAGAAAAATAAAAAAATAATAAATATACTTTATTGTACACCAAACATTACAAAAGTATGCCAAAAAATTACACCGCAAAAGAAATATATGTATAATAGGCGGCCTTATGGCTCAGAGCGATCTCTTCCAGGCAACCTTTCGGTGTAGGAGTCATTTATTAAAAAAAGTAGATTTTGAGGAAGGCGATTTTGAGGTCTTTTTTTTTTATCATCGCCATGATATCGCCATCTATCGACGGGGTGCATGTTGAAACAGTCATGTATAAATAACGTTGGATTTGAAAATTAAAGAAGAAAGAAAAAGAGAAGAGAGAAGCCAGAACGGGTCAATAAGTTATTTATATCGTTTAAAATACATTAAGTGGTACTACTATTGTAAATTGGGATGTTTATGATCATTCAAACACCTCAGCGAAGCGAGAAGCTGATAGTATACATCTGTATTAGTACATCTCTTTGAGCCTATAGGTAGCTCAATTCACGAAATTTTCTATTTTGTCAAATAGCAGACGCGCGGGAGCTGGACCATTGCGTAACAACCAATCTCGTGCGGCGCTCATTCCGCGCTCACTACTACCTTGAATGTGACTTCTGCACATTCAAGGTATACTATGCCTCTGATTATACATGTCAATTTATAAAAATCACTCAGTGTTTTCCATTTCTCGACAACAAGTTCAGATTTCAAAGCAAACAAAGTACACACCTAAATCAATTTGAATTTAAATTGTAAACGGACCGTTAACAAATTGTTAAAACTTGTGAAAACCGCAACCGAAACCGTTCAACATCAAGTACAGACCTACAGAGAACATGTCAAACTGCCCAAACAAATGTACAAATGATTTACAAATTTTTCATTTAATTTTATGTATCCGACTAAAAATGTATTATTTATTTGTTAAACCTTATACAGTGTTAGCAAGTTTTTAGGGATCCGTACCCAAAGGGTAAAAACGGGACCCTATCGCTGTCCGTCCGTCCGTCTGTCTGTCACCAGGCTGTATAACATGAACCGTGATAGCTAGACTGTGTAAATTTTCACAAATGATGTATTTCTGTTTCCCCTATAATAACAAATCGTCAGTGAAGTTCTAACAGTGCGTTAGTTATTTTATGAGTGATTTGAGATTTGAATCTCATTGGTTAAAGTATATTAAGCATCATCTCGACCAATCAACACATTATATATGACCAATACGAGACTAATATGATAACCTTAATAAAAATGCTTTGGACGTGGGTTATTCTCATTTCATAAAGTTTTTTCACTCTCCTGTAAAGGCCATTTTTGACTTACGCACTATTCGAACTTCACCAACGAAATATTAAAAGCAGAATAAAATAAATATTTAAGGGGGGGCAGGGGGTTTGCACCTATAAAACAAACGTGAATTTTTTACCAAATATATATATTAGGTACAGAACCCTTCGTTCGCGAGTCTGACTCGCACTTGGTCTATTTTTTATATACAAAGTGACATAGTCTGACAAGTTAAGGGATAACATAATAAGAAAGAACCGGCCAAGTACGAGTCGGATTCGCACACCAAATGTTCCGACTTTGAATTGAGGGACAAAGTTAACTTTGCCGTTGACAAACTATTGTCACCATACATCGACATATTGGCGACGAAACAAAAAGTCATCCATGATTAAAGAGCTATTATTGGCTATTGCCGGCTAGTCTCATGTTGTATATAAAAACAAGCGACCCCCGCCGGCTTCGCCCGGTTTCTTTCTCCACTATAATATGCATGTATTATATATATAAACCTTCCTCTTGAATCACTCTATCTTTTGATATCTTTGATATTAAAATCTGTTAGGTAGTTCAAAAGATCTGAGCGAGCGACAGCGGAAGACTTCATTTTATACTATGTAAAGATAATTACTACTAGATTTTCGGAATCCTGGACATTAAGATCTGATTACTGAACAACACTTAAAATTTCAGGACAATCCCAAATTTCCCGGCCATCTAGCATCCCTACTGACAAATGATTTCATACAGTAAACATTGTCTATACTAGTGGAATGGAATAGTTTTGTGTAGGTACTAGAACCCTTTCTTGAAGACGAATGTACGAATTTACTATATTGTCTATTGTAGTTAGTGAAATTAGAGCATTTTTTAGTATATACTAGTGCTGTGTATCGAAATTTATATCGAATACACTCAGTGACGGTTCTTCGACAACGTTGATGACCACCACACGACGTTACGTCACATTGTGTCATGTTCCATAAAATTATCATTCATTCAATTTATTCTTAATTCTGAAATTTTAAATTGACCTCAAATTATTCCCAAGATACTCAAAAAATAAAGCTTGAAGTACCCTCCCAAGCTGCCAATTACACTTGAACTAATACCAAAAGTTTTAATGATAAAAATTTTCCACAAGATTATGAAACACAAAGATTTCTAAAAATCAGAGTGATTTCACTTCTCAAAGTTAGAAGTTGAGTTGGAACTTCACAACTAAGTTAAGACCATAATTTCGTCTTATTCTTACATTACTGACAAACCAAATCTATAGAACATTTCTACAATATTATGGACTTACAATCAACGCTTAAGTGTCTGTGACTAATGAGTTCCAGAACTTTGGTTACCAAAACAATAGGTATGTAGGGACAAAACCGCACACTTGCTGGGATTTACTAGCTTTTTATTATTTGTTATATAACATTTATTTAGACCAATAAACACAATTATATTTTTCTTAATTATTTTAAATACTGCAATAATTCTGAAGCTAAACTAGAAAATCATTAGCTGCAGTGCCAACCCACCTTAGAAAGAGTATAAATGGCTAAATTCTGGAGTCTAGCTTTATCTAAATTTAATTGTAAGTTGTAAGTTACAAAATTGTTATTGGCGTTATTTCTATATTTATTGCTCTTTTGTAAATAGTACGAGTGTGTATTAATATGTTTGTGTATGAATATGTGAGTGTATGATAAGTGAACTGAAGAAGGTTGAGTAGAATGTATGTGTGGCTATTCTTTTTTTCCTTACATTGGAACTTCTTTGTTTGTGTGAAGTTTGCTTTTACAAGCTAATTTATTTTCACTATAAATGTTTAATTTTATTTATTTAATTGTACAAATAAGGCTCTAGAAAATAATCTTGATAACAATAACCACAGTACAGATTTGCTGGATCTCGCATATTTTAGACGGCCCCCGTTCACCAAGCACAATCACATTAGTTTATCACCACAGTCACTTCATATAAATAAAGGGTCAAATACGGGAGAAAGTAAACACAAAACAAGAGATTACTATTTTTAAAGATTATTTAATAGGGATCAGAACCCCTCTCTCTCCATCTCAGCAGGAAGGTAATTTTTATATACCAAACAATAGGGATATGCTTCACATAGTAAAAAACAAAGTCGGTTCCCGCTGTCTGTATCATTAAACCTTTTAAACTACGTAACGGATTGTAATGCGGTCGCTAGTAAAATATATGTCGGGGATTTTAAAACGATGAGAAGGGAAATGGAAGGAGGAAGATGGGGAATATTGGTGAACACTACAAGGTGGTGATGGTATTGAATGGAATATTGGGTAAACGCAACGTAGATGCTCCTATTGAACCGATAAATGATCAAATATGATCTCTAAAAATTACGAGAGAAACCTAAGCAGTGCCTTGGACTTGTGACCAAGGTGTAGGCTTAAGGAATTCCTTTAAATGATCATAACACTCACCTCCACTGCTCAGGCTCTCTGTTTAAACCCAAGGTTAAACGCACATAAACCGAATCTAACACAAGGCTAACCTAACCTAAGGCTAACCTAACCTAACATTGCCACGTGGCAATTACATTGTAAGGACTTACGTGACCTTAGTTGGACAGCACTTCCACACTACACTGCACTTGACACTATCACTATCACTAGCACTACTTGGATGATGTTCACTTCTTGAGAGACCGCGCACGACTAAGACTTCAGTTAGACTGTCGATGGCATATAAAGGGTCGAGGGTAGAGACTGTCAAAACAACGGAAGTGACTACTACCCCACTCCAACGCCATAGACAACGATAACGATTCGATTAATCGATAATCTTTTACTATGCTCCGACATATATATAACTCGGAGAAAAATTATAAGAAGGAAGAGGGGGCATGTTAAAAGCAGAGTGATATTGAATGGACTATTGGGTAAACGCAACGTGGATACTGCTATTGAACGGATAAACAACTAAGCATTATGATCTCTTACAATTACGAAATTATTCTCTGAAGCGTTAGTAGCTCAATGGTTCTGGCGTTGGATTCACGGTCGATAGGTCGTGGGTTCAAATCCCGGACATTGGACTACTGGCGTGGCCCACACCTGACACAAGCTATTTATTAGCTTACTAGGAGGGGTAAAGGCAATACTAGTATAGTATGTGATCCATACTGCTAGTAATCTTTAAAAAAAAAAAATTATGACATTGACCTAAGCAGTGCTTTGGTCTTGTGACCAAAGTCTAAGTTTAAGGGCTGCCCTTCATTCAATTGGAACAGTCACCGCTGCCCAGGCACCGTTTGAACCTAAGATTATCTTTTTATTTACATTTCAATCACTTTCAGAAATTTAACTTCGAAATCAAAGCAAAACATAAATCTTAAACCCCCCTAAGGCATTTAGAGTAATTAATTAATGAGTCAATTCATTAGAAGAACAAGTGTTGATGAAATGTCTCTACTCAACTTAACTGTGATTTACAAGAAATATTTCTTGTATTTTACTTTACATTTCAATTAATATAATATTATATTGGTCCTATTTAAGGGTCTTATTATGATTTGATGGCGTAAATTTACATAATTAATAAGTCTTGTTCAATAACAATACAGATTTTTAGAGCAAAAGCAGAGAGAAATCATCAATGATCATGGCTCCTAAATAACAAGTCATAAATCAATCAAATTTTATACCCCTAATGGTGACCACCCTTAGAATATGTCAGAACCCCTTCCCCCTCCAGTATTGACATCTATCATTTGGATCCGTACAGCCGACATTATATATTTAACACGAGTCAAATTGCTTGAAAACTGCACTGGACTTCAAACTGTTAGTTCTCAATCAGCTAACGTCCATATATAGTCAGTGTTGCCACCTATGAGTTAAAAAAGCGCCAAACGCCGCGCGCCATATATGAATAGGTATAGCTCGAAAAAGCAAATGGTTTCCTTGAGGATATTGACTACGTGACGAAAACCTAAGCATTCCTCTTCCCTCTCAGATGGTTCACATAGCATGGGACCGTTCCCTAACGAATCCTGGAACACAAGTTAATTAAGATATTTTACCCGAGAGGGGACGAGCTAGAATACAATTCCCCTCTGCGCTGGGAGCGCCGCTCTGGTAAGCCTGGCTTGCGAATCCGACCGCCAAGTATCTCTGACGCGTTCCGGCCGAGCCGCATGTGGGCCTGATCTACCCCTCCCTATCCCGGCTTCTTGCTCGGAGTCCATTGAAACCGCAGCAGTCTTCTCTTCGTTCCCTTTACTCACTTCGAGGCGGCAACGCATCGATAAAACATAAGATACCCTCTAGATTTGTCGATGTCCATAGGCGACGATGGCCACTTTCCATCAGGTGGACCGTCTGCTCGTTTATCCCTTATTTATCATAAAAAAAAGATAAAACATACGTAGGTAAGTAGATGGAATTTTGTGGTACTCATAGGAGAAAAAACTCAAAAATTGTAATTCGTGGAAAATATTTTAAATCCAATATAAAGAATGTTTTATGAATTAGTAAAAAAGGTTAAACAGCAAGAGTTAAAGTAATAACGAAAGCCATTTAGTGTTAGTTATGATGTTGGCTATGTTGATTTTACTTTCAGAGTTGGTAGAACGGAATCAGTTGTACTAACGATAAGTTAAGTGATAACCAAATATATAGTCCGCGTAGCTCTGAGTTAGCCTCTGGGTGAGCTCTCTGCTCGCCCGCCCCGCCCGGTGACGCTGTCGAGGCCAGTAGGGCCAACAGCTTACTCAGTCCGAAAAAAAAAATCTGAGTTAGTATAACCTTGTCAAAATTATAAAGTTGTATTTATCTTATTTTATTTGCATTTAAGGAAGTCCGAATTTTCCGTACTATCCGGATACTGAAGACCGGATTTTTCGGGTAATAAATTTATAGGATTGTAGCAACCAGCACTACATGCATGAGCGTCCGTCACCAGCGAGGTACCGATGCATACTGGCGGCTGGTGCATTCCGCGCGCGTGCAAATTTTATGCACAGTATTTCGCACGCATGCGGCCGCGCTGCTCCAACCGACAACATGCCCGCTCGAAGTTTAAGCGATCACTGAACGGCAGGCGTCGGGCGTCGGCGTTTTGGTTTTTTTTTTTTCGGACTGAGTAAGCTGTTGGCCCTACTGGCCTCGACAGCGTCACCGAGTGGGATTTTGATTTTTATGGCGCGGCACTATATATGTCGCTGTCATCTGGTTGAAACTGCTATTTGATTGAATGACTAGCGCGTTCATTGAATGACAACATTCAATTGAATGACTAAAGGACAACTCGTCAAGTTGTTTAATGTAACGTTCAACTTCTCTGAACGTCATTTAGCATAGTCGTTGAATGGGATATAGCCGACTTTGTAATGTTTGGTTAGGGTGACCATAAGTTCGCAACTTAAAATGTAACTTACTTTAGATAACAATAATGAGGACATGACATGATTTATTATTATGATTTTATATTGTATTTTAATCTTTAAATTTTTCTTTAAAAGTAGCCGGCGGTGGCGTAATAATAAATCCATGCTGTCACACTATTTTATTATAATAACGCACTTTAAAATAAATTTAATCAAAAAAATATCAACACAGTGCTATCTGTGCGAGCTGTTTCACGCCATATTTGTTTTGGTAACTACTAGCGAAGCAGTGGGAAAAATAAATGAACTAAATTTCAATCACCTGACTGATTTTAAGTCCGCTCTGTTCAAAGGCCTATGTGACAATGCGCTAACTAATTGGACGTTGAGTGACGCTTGTTCAATCAGCGCTCGGCCTAGTCATTCAATAGAATGTTGTCATTCAATGAACGCGCTAGTCATTCAATCCAATAGCAGATTCAACTAGATGACAGCGACATATATACTCGCTCTAACGGTGACGTCATAAAGATTTGGACTCTCACACATCGTACTAATGTGTACCAATTATTTAAATAAATTAACGGATAACATCATGACAAATATACGAATCAAAACGCAACTTTCTTTTACTCAACAACAAGTTTCAAGCAGCAACCTAACAACGGCTGCCAAAGGATATCCGGAAGCCCCACTCGGAAGTTCTTTTTCCAATGAAAAATTACATTAAACGCGGGTACGTTTAACGTAATTTAATTTTAAAATCGCTAGTTATTATTTTAGTAATAAGTTATGAGTTAGTGCTTACATTGCGTTAGTTTAGTTAGTTTTTAGTTAATTAATTATATCTTTACTGCTTAAGTAAATGAGAACACTTGTCTGCCGATAAACTGCCGAGCAGTTTGTCAGAAATTATATAAATGTATAGCAGTAAGTTTTCTTATATTAAATAAATAAATTTAAAAAAAAAAGTCATATTCATAGTCAACAAGCCGTGAGGTCTGCCTATATAGTATAACAGTAGATATTAACATAAGCTGATATATTAAAAGAGAAAGAGCGTTGATTCTGTTGTTATTTTTATAAGAATATATTTTTTCTACTGTTTTTTTTTCATAAAATGTTTGTAAAAGATAAATAAGTAAAAAGAGCGTTATCATAATTAGTTAAACAGTCCAAAATTAAATCAACAAGTAATATAAAGCAACGCCGACAGATGTGTAAACAAGCGCCTGGAGGCCGCAGATAGTATAACAAAGGAAGCCTTGTTTTGTCCCCTAAAACACTTTTATTATATTTTGGATCGATAAAACCTCTATTGTTGAATAATGGACCTTTGGATATTATATTTGCTACATCCTAATATTATAATTTCGAAAGTAACGTAGGTAATACTTGAGAATACAAACTAAACAAGCGATACTGCGATTTAATACACTACTTATGCCATCTATTAACGAAAAGATGGCATCTGTCTGTTACACAATCAGGCTTAAATCACTGAATCGATTGTAATGAAATATGACACAGTAGAGAGTAGAGTTAAAGAAGAACCTAAGGAAGGACATAGTCTATGTTTTATCGCGAAAAAAAATACTTAAGAATACAAAGTAAACAAATAAGTGTGCTCATACGCCATCTATCGACGTGAGGATGAAGTGCATGTCGAGCTGTGTGGCCGTTATGGTTTTGGGAATTTAGTCATATACAAATTAAAATGTAAATATATTCATTAAACCGATGAAGTATCTATTGAGATAATTTTTAGTTCTAGATCAGAATCTAGCTAATCTAAGCTAAATTTAAATAGGTATATCCTAAGACGTTTAAAGTTGTGTGTAAAGAGGGATAGAGGAAGCGGAAGATTTAAATATTTCTCCAAAAATATTAAATAGCCGGTACTAGACTATTAAGCTTTGATAGAAAAGTAGAATAGCCGGTAGTAACGAGTACCTCGATGGGTAGTCGTTACCTCGAAAACCCGACAATTTTCGATGCTTAAACCATAATATTATGAAGGCCTCGAAATCGATATCGTTTACACCAGGAGGGTTAACGAAGTTTGTTATCTGAGATAAAATATTATAAAAACTCAGAATGGAATTTCGATGTGATCTTATACCTATATATAAAAAATTAATGTTTGTTAATTTAGTTAAATCTAGAGAACGGTTGGACCGATTTGGTTTTAAAATATTTGTAGAAGTTTTTGACAAAACGTTTAAGTCCTCCTTTAATCGTTGCAAAGCCAGGACGGATCCGCTAGTAGGTACCTAATCTAAATAAAACATATTATGGGTGGTTTTCTCAATTTTTATAAAGATAGGATAGAGATTTTTTGCTTAAGATATAAAACTGGTTAAATAAAAATACTTAATAATATCGAAAAAACAAATTTACTTCACTTATGTATACTTGGTGTTTTTTAATACGCTTTTATTAGCTTCATACGTATGTTAGTATGATGATTTTGACCCCCTTCAAAACGTCGGATTATCTCGAAATTTTACATACTTATTAAGGGTCGATGACAATTCAATATTTTAAACAGTTTGATCCGTTATCCTTACTAGGATAATAAGGATTAGCGATTTAATGTTTTCCTGAGACCCGGAGTGTCTGCGTCAAGACACTTTATATTTATTGTTTTATACTTTCCCTATCTTAAACCATCACCATCCCTCTATATTCTGTAGTAGTTTTCACCCCTGTTTGATAGTAAAATTTATCGAAATTTTCAGTGAAATTGTTAAATTTTTACAAAATTTGGTTCATAAATCAAGTTTTTAGTAGACAATAGTAATATTAGTTTATCTGATTTCGCTCCCCACGCTTTTTTACAATAAAATAATTTTTTCTTACACTATTTTTAATTTATTAAAATTTATTTTCTATTTTTTTAGTTGGATTTTTTATAAAAGCGTATTTTTTTAGTTTTTTAAACTATTATTTATTTAGATATTAGTATTAGAACAAACTTTTAATTTTATTCTTTATTATTAACCATTTTGAATTGGTTTTTATATTTAGTAATACTTTTATTTACATATTTAGTGCAATAATTATACTTACGGCACGTTATGAAGTCCCGTAAAATATTATAAATATGATTTTGGTAGATTTTTTAAAATTTTGAACATGAACGCTTACAACTTGGGATATTTCTTCATGGTTTGTTGACAAAATTAAGTTTGTCTTGGTCTTGTCCTGGTCTTGTCCTGGTCTTGTCCTGGTGTTGTTTTGGTAACAATGAAGTTTTTCGGGATAAAAAGTAGCATATGTAATAATCCAAGCTTTAAAGTATCTGTGTGCCAAATTTCATTGAAATCCGTTTAGACATTTTTACATGTTTGAGTAACAAACGTCTAGTAAGATACGAGTATGTTGAACTTTTCTAGGAAGACTAAAATATTGGAGTCAGACGAACATTGGACTCAATACGGAACAATTCAAAAATTCACACGTTTTTGTTTTGAACAAAAAGATCTACGCTTTTACCAATTTTAAAATTGCCTTTCAGTAAAATGTACAGGCCGGGAAGCCAAAATTGATTTGGCTTTGCGTAGCTGAAAAAAAATATAGGCTATTGTAAATAGAATACCATGGAAATAGTTTCACAGATGTGGCTAGTCCTTAATTGTACAATGAATAGACCAAAAACTTGTCTACTTTGGCAACGGTTCGCGTCTAGACATATTAAACTTTCGAATTTAGCTTAACTTGACTAAAAGTAGTCAGTTTCGTTACTGACAAGTCAATTAAAGCATAAATATTTAAATAAAAAATAATCGTCTTTATCTGTACGCGCATAACTTCAGAACGGCTGCACCAAATCGGATAATTATTTATTTGTTGTATTAATAATTCTCAGGACAAGGTTGTATAAAAGAAACGTCGCACCACACTTTGGCCGAGTGCGCTGCCTGGGGACCCCAGCGACATGCTCTGATGTCGTTTATAGGTGGAGACCTGTCTCTCCCAAGTGTGGTTGGGGCCATGCTCGGCAGCAAGGCAGGTTGGATGGCAGTCGCCTCCTTTTGCGAGACAGTGATCTCGCTGAAGGAGGCCGGGGAGCGGGCCCGGAAGGTAGACAGCGTCGCTACGCCCACCTTCTTCTCCTGCACGACACCGGGGCACCGAAGGTGTCCCCGTTACTCGGGACATCCCCGAATTAGGAAAGCAGGCCCACTATATTGCGGCTCTCCCGTTGACACGCTGTTGTCGAATGCGAAAGCGATCCAGCAGCGTCTCACTATAGGACGGCGTTTCTCACCGGTGAGTCCCACATAACTCAGCTAGACAAAAAGGGTTGGACGGGTATGCGTAAATGCATTCCTCCGCGTAAACAAAAAAAAATAGGTTGTATAAAAGAAAAAGTGAGTGAGTGAGTATACTGCGCCTTATAAAATAGATATTTAATGGAAATAGTGATGAAATAGTATATTCATAGTTGCGAGTGGCAGAATATGAATAAATAAATGAGGAGTGTGTGTAAGTGAGTGAACGGAATACACTTCAACGAATCGAGGGCGGGTAGTTTAGCTAATATGAATTTTTAGACAACTCAAAAACGAGTGACAAGCAACCCATCTGAGGGTTAAATAAAATTAAGAAAGCTCTCAGAATTGTTTATCTTCTAATATAAAAAATCTCGTGTCGAGATGTTTCTTACCAAACTCCTCCGAAACGGCTCGACCGATTTCTATGAAATTTTGTGAGCATATCGGGTAGATCTCAGAATCGGTCAATATCTATTTTTTATACCCCTAAGTGATAAGGGTGGCCCACAACAATTTTTTTTTAATTTATATGGAAAAACAACGTTTGCCGGGTCAGCTAGTTGTTATACAAATATCTACACAAAGGCTGGAAATATTATTTTCACCTTAGCAGCTCAAACATACTGGCTTCCCTGCTTAATAAGAGTGAGGGAAACGCGTTTTCCCTGCGAGAGTGAGGGAAAGTGATTTGAATTTAGAATGCTGCGAATTATCATTATGTACGAAACACGTCATTCGAAGTTCGATTTATCAAATTTCAGAACACCCAAACAATAAAACGTTCGGAAACTAATAAACCTTTAAAATGAAAATTATTTGGTAACGTTGTAATTAAATATCTAATTAAATAATAAAATATAATGAATACACTGAAAAAAGAAAAAAATAAAGAAAATGTTTTAGAAAAAATACGAAGTAGTTATGCACAAATAATTTATAGTTTTAAAAATCTTTATTGGTACAACAGAATACTACGGGTGCAGTTTCAGAACGTAACTTTAAAAATAGCGGGAAACAAAAATCAATATTATTTCTTCTTCTTTTGTTTTTCGGTAGGTAACTACTTACAATTAGTGTTGCATATCACAAATTCACAAAATATGAGTGAGTCTAGTGACATTGTTTGCAAATATATGTGGTTTCATTTTTATTCATATTGTATCTTTTTATCTCTAATAATGTTCTCGCTGCTAAGGTGAAAAGTTGTATGTGTCACGCGAGAGAAAAGTTATGTCCATCTCGTACCTTGGAATCCCTCGCGACGCTCAGGATTCTAATGTAGAATTACAATCCTTCGCTTACTCGGGATTTAAAATTAGCACTCGCTTGGAAAACCAACTTTCCTCTCTAGTTGAACAAATAACTATTTTAGATTTCTTCACATTATGTATGGATGGTTTTATATGCTAGCAACACTGGTTAGCTAGTTGTTTCTAGATTATTTGAAATACTTTTTATCTCTATTATGGAGGATTCTAAATGTAAATAATTGTAGCCCTTATTGAGGACTAGCTGCGCCCCGCGGTTTCAACCCCTATATTTTGGATAATTCACACTATATCATTATAAATTATAGCCTATATGTTATTCTGAGGTGTAAGCTATATTATTGTAAAGTTTCAACAAAATCCATTCCGTAGTTTTTGCATGAAAGAGTAACAAACATCCATACATTCTCACAAACTTTCGCGTTTATAATATTAGTAGGATTACGTGATTTAATATTATTTTCTGGCTTAGTTAAATGTTGGATATAATATCGAGCAGTAAGGTCGTGAAGCTTCGTATACATGCTAACCTGTAAGTTAATAAATGTTTTAAACAACATCAAACAAAACGACAATGATAATATGTTATGTAGCAAGGGATGGCAATTCCAAACAAAAACAAACCACATTCCATAACTTTACTGCAGAATGTGCGGAACAAAAACGAGGAACATGTCCAACTGGGTTCTCTCTCAAGAGAACTGAATATATTGACCATTGCTATATTGGGAATGTCTCACTCGAATATTGTCGTTGCCTAAAAACTGAAAATACCATTAGGTTATAATCTACCTCCCCAACAGAGGGGGAAATAGGAAGATGACGGTTTATATGAAAATCGTTATCGTAATCGTTATCATGGTAAGTAAAGCGAGCTAATTTTTTTTTAAGACAGTTTGGGTAAGAAAATATAAATTACTAGCAGTGCTTCGTCCGTGTGGAATAGCGATACTTCCATATAACTTTTCACTCCAAATTTCATTAAAATCTGTTTAATAGTTTCGGCGTGAATGCGCGACCATCCCCTATTCCCTATTGTTATTTACATCCTTGAGGGTAAAATTTTTCCAAACTTTTAATGTGATATTTATTAATATCGAATCAACAGCCTAATAATCATGAATCTATTGACACCTCATTCATGAAAATCGTTTCTGTAATTTTGGCGTGGAAGCGCGACAGACAGACAGACAAGAGTTACTTTCGCATTTATAATATTAGTTAGGATTAAAAATGTGTGTGTCGATGTCTATACAGAGTATGTCGATAAAGTTCAACTTTGTTTTACTAACATTTTACATTGGGGTATTAAGACTCGTCTAATTCATATTGGTGTACGAGTAAGACATGAAAGTCATCTATAAAACTGTTTAAAAAAGTGTCGAATTATTATTAAAAAAACCGGCGAAGTGAGAGTCGGACACGCGCACGAAGGTTTCCGTACCAATATTTGGAAAAAAAATCACGTTTGTTGTATGGGAATCCCCCTTAAATATTTATTTTATTCAGTTTTTAGTATTTGTTGTGATATGGGCAACAGAAATACATCATTTGTGAAAATTTCAACTGTCTAGCTATCACGGTTCATGAGATACAGCCTAGTGACAGGCAGACGGGCGTGCAGCGGAGTCTTAGTAATAGGTTCCCGTTTTTAACTTTTGGATACAGAACCCTTAAAAGACAATTCGCCCGTGAGGGGACGGGTTAGAATACTATTCCCCTCTGCCGCTGGGAGAGCATCTCGTAAGAGCCGAGTAACCCAACACCCACTTGGTGGTAGGGGATCTGTTCCCCGACTGGCTTGCGACCACCAGCATGCGAATCCGAACGCCAAGTGTCATAGACGCGTTCCGGTTGAGCCGCATGTGGGCCAGACTTACCCCCTCCCTCTCCCATCCCATTAATGCTGTGGATCTAGTGGAATCTGGGCTCTTGCCTAGGGTCCGCTGAATCCGCATCATTTTTCGTCTTCATTTCCCCTTCCCACTCTATCTTCGGGGATGCAACGCATCGACAAAACGAGAGTGTTTCTTGTTTTGCCGATGTCCATGGGTGATGGTGGCCACTTACCATCAGGTGGACTATCTGCTCGTTTGCACCTTATCTATTATAAAAAATTAAAAAAATAAACAATTTCGAATGGTTTAACAGGTGAAGTGCTAAATCCTATTTTATTAATACAATAACCATGCAGTCGCAATATAAGTATTAAATGGCGTACGATAACTATTAAGGACAACAATAGTGTAGTGTGGGAGGGGAGCACCTCCTCTTTACCTCATGTCCAGACCGCAATTAACTCGCGTGCTTACTTTAAGTGAGTATCTATAAAATATTGTAGCATACTAAACAATATTCAGAATAGCTGAGCTGTTTATCTTTAACCTGATCCAATTACTTACATCAATGCTTCAGTAATCAAAGGCATAATGGAGGCTGGGTCTCACGAAAATTTGTATAAAAGAATATTAAAAGAAATATGGAATTAGGAATAATAGAGATAATCATAAAGAAAATGAACTAATTAACTATATAACTTGGAAAATCTGTTTTGAGTTTACACATGCGGACAAACATTCACCGTCATACATGAAAAATATTCTTCTTTTTATTCTTTTGTAAAAAAAATAGATTATCATTTTCTTTTTAAGAAGTACATTTCCTAACATCTATACCAATATATAAGGCTGAAGAGTTTGTTTTTTTGTTCGTTTGCTTGAACGCGCTAATCTCAGGAACAAATTATCCGATTTGAAAAATCCTTTCAGTGTTAGATAGGCCATTTATCGAGGAAGGCTATAGGCTATATATCATCACGCTAAGACCAATAGGAGAACGAAGTCGCGTAAGTAGACTAGTACTTGATAAACTCAAATGGAGGTAGGGTAATACAATCTCATCAATTTTTTTTAAAGCGACAAGACCTTTTTTCTTTTTTTATAAATTCCATTTACCTACATATACTAGCCAACCCGCGCGACTTCGTTCATGTGATTATCCGCTCCTACTGGTCGTAGTGGTTAGCGTAATAATATAAAGCCTTTTTCTTGATGTAATCCAACCAGTGGTTTCTATTATTAGAGCGTTTAACCAAACAAAATTTCAGGTTTTATCACATTATCATATATACTATTTTTTGTAGGCGTTATCAAGCCCTAGAACTCAATAATATATCTCTCATCGTTAAACCAGCGTTCGTAAAAAACGTTTTCGTTCGACCGTTTTTTCTCCGACTTACTGCAGCAAATCCGACTACCACGAAAAATTCTACCACTCGCAAATAATGTGGCTTTCTATTGGAAAAAGAATTTCCAAAATAGGTTCAGAAGATCCAGAGATTACCCCCTACAATCTAACAAACTTTATATCTATAATATTAGTATAGATTCATGATTTTATGCTTTCCACTTTGTTCTAACTCATCACCAGATGGCGATGTGTTTTCTCACCAAAGAATGGCCCTAAATATTTGAGTGAATTTAGAAATAAATGTATTAGACAAGAAAATATCTCTCGCAGTTACATGTTCCTCATAAGGTAACCGTTTATGACATTGATATATGACTCACGAAGCTTATACTTATTTCTTTATTCTTCGAACCTTTTGGCTAATCAACTAGACAGTACTATCGTAAACAAAGGGGGAGATTGTCTCTATTTTACCCTCGTAAGGTAAGGTTTTTCAGTTTTTATCAAATTACTATTTTTATATGAGAGCTATACTGCATAGTAACTCGTAAAAGATAATAGTAATATACACTTTAGACGGAAACAGTGAAAATACTGTCAAACACTGACTAAGCATTACGATACCAAACCATTTGTTGCCACAATGGTTACTTGAGTATAATTTGAATGGTCTTCATATCAATTGTTACGTGGGTATAATTTACATAACATAAAAGGAACACCTCGCGAATACAAAATTAAAATTGAAAAATAAAACTGAAAGAGTTTACAAGGATTTTATTTACTATTTTATGCAGAATTTATCTAGGTATCTAATCTAAGGTAGGTAAGGTAATTGTCATACAATATAAAACCTAAATTTTATACATATAATATATGTCGGCCCCCTAAAGCAATTACTGGAATCTAAGGCATTTATCACGAACTCAAACTACCTTCGCAACAATTTTTGAATTTTCATTCTGTACCACCTACTTTAACTTTTAACTTTTTTTTCAAAAACTATTTTTACGCGCACCGAATCCAAGATAACTTTTGTCAGGATGATACGCAAAGAACCTTAAACGCGAACTTGTGGGTCTGCGAGACGAATTCTTTATCCCACTTCTGATGTCCGATACTATTAAAGCTCCTTTATGTGATTACGACACTCGCCTCCACTGCCCAGGTTCTCTGTTTAAACCAAAGGTTAAAGTCACATAAACCTAACCTAACCTGAGGCTAACTTACACTTCCGACATATATATATATATATATATTACTTGAGTAACTATCAACAGATTTCACAGTAATCAGACAGTTTCGATGGTTCTTACTCTTTGTCAATATCATTCTAAATTATTCAAACTCAAACTCAAAATATTTTATTCAAATAGACTTTTTACAAAGTACTTTTGACACGTCAGAAATTGGTCAGTCAGTCAGTTTGTCTGAGGCTACCACCAGTTCGGAAAGCAGTTTCCTGATGAGAAGAACTGGCAAGAAACTCAACAGTTGCTCGCATCAAAATGCCATTGTTTACATCAGTCTGTTTTACAAAGGTATAATCATTCAGCTGAGCATCAACGTTATTTTGAATCCAAGCTTTGTCATCATTCAAATTATCTTGTACATAGTAGTAAGCTTTATTTACTAAACACTTTTTTTTTCGAGTTTTAAATTGCTGAAGTGGCAAGTCTAATATAGTCTGTGGGATCTTATTATAGATGCGAACACCAAGCCCCATGAAACTATTACTAACTTTGTGGAGACGATAGTACGGCGTAACAAGTTTATTTTTATTTCTTTTATTCATACTGTATGTGTCACGATGTTTGGAAAATAAAGTAATGTTCTGCCTAATGTATACAATGTTACAATAAATGTATTGTGACGGCACTGTAAGAATACCTATTTTATTAAAAACATCTCGAAGGGAATCTCTAGCTCTTAGATTGTAAATGGCCCGAACTGCTCTTTTTTGAAGAATAAAAATGATTCTAAGTCCACGGTCCTGCCCCACAACAAAATGCCGTAGGACATTATACTGTGAAAGTAACTAAAATAAACGAGTCTGGCTGTATCAATATCAGTTAATTGCCGTACTTTTCTTACTGCGTAAGCTGCGGAGCTGAGTCTCCCGCCAAAGATAATAAATGAGAGTTCCACTGAAGTTTTGAGCCTAAAGTTATTTAATAAAAGGGTGAATTGCTGTTTTTTAACATTCGGTAAAGCAAATTCCACACATTTAGTCTTTTTTGGGTTTAGTACTAAATTATTAATCGTAAACCATTGAAGAACCTGCGACAATGCAATGTTTACATCGTCGTAACTGTGTTGGTTTCTCTTAACTTTGAATATAAGAGAAGTGTCATCAGCAAAAAGTACAATGTCGCATAAATTCCTCACGTAGTATGGCAGATCATTAATATAAATCAGGAATAAAATATTTATAATATGATCTTCCAAACTTATATCTCTAATAGGGACATACACAGAGAAAGTTTCAGGTTTTATAAAATTACGAAGTGCCACGTAAGTAACAAGTCATTCTTACTTCATGTACAACAAATCTTATAGTCACGAAAAGCATGCCACATAACTAAGGGGTAAAGTTTGTGAAGTTAGGACTAGTAGAGATAGGGCGCGTAGAGTTAAAAGCTTGGCTCTAGACCATGTCCAATAAGTAGACAATTAAAAGACCAAAGAAACTAATTCACAGCTTCATATAATTCATATATTAATATATAATAATTTAATATAATTTAATTAAATATGCAATTTGCAATTTAACGCTCAGCTGCCTCGATCCAAGTATTCAGGAGTTGATCACGAAGACTTCAAGTATTAAACATCCGCGCGGAACTTTAAGCTCCAGCTTTGCTTTAATTCCACTTTCCACGTGGAAGGATTGGATAAACTTCATTTTAACTGAGTAAACAAGGTGTTCATTTAAGATTTAATTTCTTTTCAATAGCGAGCGTGAACAGATGAATTAGACCACGGTCTACCTTGACCATTTTTGTTATTATACATTTCTGGGTTCTATCTGAATTATTTCCTTGTTTCGTCCTTTTTAGACCACTTTTTTACGTAGTCGAGTTATAGTTTTTTAAATTTAATTTATTTATCACCATACTGATATACTATTTTACTTGATTAATAAGAAACTGAGAAAATTACGGGCCCCGCACAGCTTCATTCGTGCTTACAATATAAATCTACACTATTATATAAAGAGGAAAGATTTGATTGTTTGTATGTTTGTTGGTTGCGAATAGGCTCGAAAAGTACTGAACCGATTTTGAAAATTCTTTCACCGATAGAAAGCTACATCCTTTTCGGGTAACATAGGCTATGTGGTGTTGCCATAAATACTCTAATTAAAGAGATATGGCCATTTAAGTTCCATAAGATGGCCATTTTGTAAATTGAAGAGTTTCTCGGGAACTACTTATCCGATTTAAAAAAAAAATTCACTGATAGAAAACTACACTATTCGGACAAAAGTGATTTAGTGTTGCCATATACATTTTTTAATTAATAGAATATGGCCATTTTGTCGTTACTAATCCAATTTTAAAAAGTCTATAGTATTTCCGTCTCTCCTCCTCTTATATACTATCATTCTCTCTTATCCTCTCTCTTTTTTCTGTCTTTAATTTTTATCTTTATCTGTTCAGAATGATCAGTCTTATTTCACTTTCTTTCTTTCGATTATCTCTCTCTCTAGATCTCTTTGGCGCTCTTTCTCTCTCTGTCCTTTACCTATACAATTTTATTTTTGTTCTGTCCTCTTTTATTATCTGTCGCTTTTCTTTTCTTTTTCTTTCTATTATTTTTCTTTTTATAACTTTTTCTTACTCTCTCTTTTTTCAAATAATGAATTAAAGAGTGACTATTCAGGGACATTCATTATAATATCGCTTTAAATACCCGGAGCGAAGCGAGGGCAGGCACCTCCGAGGTGCCACCTCGTATTATATTAGTTGGGATTGTTTCATAAGATAAAATTATTTTCGTAACACACATTCATTCGAATCTCGAGTTTATCAGAAGTACTATTTTTAAAATTAAAACAAAACTAAAATTAATGCTTATAAATCATAATTAGCTAATAAACTAAACTTAACTACTAACTCTCTACTTCAGTCCTTAGTTGTAATTAGACAACATTTATTACTAACTTTGCAACAATCCAGAGACAATTCTGCTAACATTATAAACATCTTAAAGGGCAGGGCTACAGTAAACTTAAATGATATATCTTAGAGAAGGCTTAATTATAATCTATTTTAGAGATGCTACGAATAGTGATTTGGCCGGATAACGAATATTCGGCGAGTCTCCTGGCCAAAGCGGCGAATATTCAGCAACACTTAGAATCGTTCGCGTTTTATTTTTATGGTAGATAAGGTGCAAACGAGCAGATGGTTCACCTGATGGTAAGTGGCCACCATCGCCCATGACATCGGCAAAACAAGAGATACCCTCTTGTTTTGCTGATGCGTTGCATCCTCGAAAATAGAGTGGGGAGCAAGAGTCCAGAGTTCACTAGATCCGCAGCATTAATGGGATGGGAGAGGGAAGGGGTAAGTCTGGCCCACATGCGGCTCTACCGGAACGCGTCTATGACACTTAGCGGTCGGATTTGCATGCTGGTGGTCGCAAGCCAGTCGGAGAACAGATCCCCTACCACCAAGTGGGTGCTGGGTTACTCGGCTCATACGAGATGCTCTCCCAGCGGCAGAGGGGAATAGTATTCTAACCCGTCCCCTGACGGTTAAAACGTGTTTTACTATAATACGTGTAATAACGATGCGTCGTGGGTTCAAATCCCAGTCATTGCACTACTGGCGTGGCTAACTCCTAACACGAGTATTTAGCTTAGTTGGAGGGGTTAAAAATACTAGTAGTTTGTAGTCCAAACTCTTAGTAATATTTTTTTTTAATACAGATATAAATATCTAAAGTTCTAGTAGAAAATAGCAAAACATTCTAGAAGGAAAAGAGGATAGTGAATCAATTTAAAATTTCTCATTTTGACGGAAGAAAAGCCAAGCTTAAAATAAGATTTTCAACTGTGAAAGATACTTTTTGAAGCTTAGCTTTGTTGCAGCAAATGCAATGCGCTATGCAATTTAGTAAGCCGATTGAAAACTTACTCTCTCGGTTTTCGCTTTACCAACCACTACACGATAAATATATACTAGCTGACCCGCACAACTTCGTCTGCGTCACATAAGAGTTAGAATTTTTTAAAACAATTCCTTTATATGATTATACACACGCAACGGAAGCTTTAAAACATTTTTGAATGATCTCTATAGGTCTAGATTTTCTCGTTTTTGGAACATTTTTCGTTGATGACTCCTATGGGTCGTAGCGTGATGTTATATATTTCTTTTTCGATATAACTTTTATGTATATTTGAAGGTATCCAAAACTTATAAACAAGAAGTCCCTGAGATTAGCTCATTCGACTAAACAAACAAACTCTACAAATGTGAATTTGTGTTAAGGCAAAAAAGAGTCTGATGCGGTTACAGAGGGAACTAAAAATTTATACATGTAGCAACACTAAAATACTTGTTAAATTTAATCAAATGTCACTTGTCAAATTGCACATACTTCAACACGAATAAGATTGATACTTAAAGATATTATACATGAAAATTACATAATCAGTTAAATATCGTTGTACGAAAACGCATGCATGACGCCGGACTTGCCGTTTAATTATACATACATAGCTCACACCTGTTTTGCAGAGGGGTAGGCAGAGACAACAGATTTCCATAATAATTAATAATATCCTATCTGATTTCAATAAATAATAAAAATTAATAATCTCAAGTAACTATTAGATACTATATCCGAATATCCTAATAATGGTAAAAATTACAAGTATCAAACAGTGTCAAGACAGTATTTCGGGTTGCCAATGATGATATATAGGCGACCTCATTTATTCCACACTGTAATTGTTTAACTGTTTAGTCGTGTCAGCCATGGGGCGTCTATTGGCTCGACAAAGGACTGGCCATAACCCTTTCCCAGAGATTACCAGTACGGCCGTCGTCTGTCCATCTTGCGGAAGGCCTTCCAACGTTAAGACGTCCTGTACGTGGTCTCCACTCTAGAACCTTTCTGCCCCAATGGCCATCTGTTCTACGGGCTATACGCCTAGCCCACAGCCACTTACTTACTAATCCGCTGGACCTTGTTGCTGACTCTGGTTCTTCTACGGATTTCCTCATTTCTGATTCAATCGCTAAGAGAAACAAACAACAATTCAGTTCTATAAAATGCTTATGTTATAGCGGAACAATAAATTAGATTCTTAAGTTAACCTGCTTAATATTTCTCACAAATACTATTCAGCCACTACCACCAGAGCAGCCAATTTAAACAATTATAATCCCTAACATAAATTCACACATGTAGTAAAAAAAACTCGCCTAATGTGTTAGAAGAAGTCTCCCACATCATAATGGAATGTGTTCGCGACGACGAATACAGACGAAACATGTCAGTTTATTGTAATTTGAAAAATAGTGTACTTACAGCTAGGAAGGTTGGCCTTAATAATATTTTCGAATGAATGAAACGAATTGAATAAATTATAATATTTATTTTGTAATTTTAGTTTTTAATTACTTTTAATTATGAAAAGAAAAAAAGGTGTGTGTGCGATTCACACACGATAGAAGTGAAACTTCAGTAAATCGACAAAAGAATGAGATGAATATATATAATAATATAAAATAGTATGTATATTTCTGTCTCATTCTTTCCTACACATTTTTGTATTTGTGTCTCTTACCTGTATTTGTGTCTCTTACCTGTATTTGTGTCTCTTACCTGTCGTTTTTTCCGTTGCATCCGGTTTGAAATCACAACGATTCTAAAGAAGTTTCACTTCAAAAACTAAAATGCGATAAAGATAAATATTATGTACTAAGAATATGCTAAAATTTTAATTTGGCAAAAAGCTGGCATTCGAGGTGTGTCTCGCCGCCATGATATAGAAGTGTCAAGATCTAACCGGGGCTAAGCTTATGAGTTAACTAAAACCGCGTAAGTTGCAAGGGTGAGAGGGTCTCCCGAGGAAAGTGCGCCACTGTTACGTCGCAGCCGCACGCGCGGGCGATCGTCCGCAGCGCACTTTACAAGGTGCGAGACCAGACAACGAAAGTGTGACGTCACCAACTGCCGCTAACAAGACCTTTATAGACTCAATACAAGTCACATGATCTATGGACGGTAGTGGCATCATACTAGAGAATACACTTCCACTAAACTTACTTTGGATCTTGTATATATACTCATCAAGCTAGAAAATGTTGATAGCGCGTGTTAGGTTTTTCAGTCTTTACGGAATTTCCTTACAACGTATTAACTTTTTAATTTTTATTTTATATCTTATAGTCTATGACAAAAATTATCATCATAATTTCAATATACAATAAAAGCTGTTCTTAAAGATATTTGATTTTTTAACTTTTCATAATTTCCTGCTCTGAACAGCGGCATCTAGTATATAATATTGGAATTAGTAATGTTCTCGAAGCGGCGTAGTAGAGGTAATATCAAGTTAATAAATACCTGATAATTTTTATATTTAGTGTTTTTATTACTACGAATAAAAACAACATAAAATACATGTACAGCAAATTACATTTTACAAATGTATACTTTGGTTTCAAATGAAACGAAATGAAAACGTCTGGAGTGATACGAAAGTGTTGGCATAGATGGCAGTGTCTGGGAAAAGACAAATCCTTCAAGAGCCGATAGTCAAACCCAAAATCCTATGAGTCCTATTTTGTATTATTTTTTTTAATCAACAGCTTAATAGTAGAGAAATGATTTAATTGTGAAATGGTAAACTTTTTAAATTTACTAATTAGGTCTGACAAAAAAGCTTTAGTGGAAAGCTGTATAAAAGTACCAAATATGTTTTTTTTTATTTTTAAAGAATACTGGCAGTATGAATCACATAATACGAGTATTCCTTAACGCCTCCAAGTAAGCTAAATGCTTGTGTTAGGAGTGGGCCACATCGGTAGTCCAATGACTGGGATTTGAACCCACAAATCGATCGTGAACCTAACGCTTGAACCACTGAGTTACTGACTAATTTAAGTTATTCATGTTAAAGGTTCCGTACCCAAAGGGTAAAAACGAGACCCTATTACTAAGACTCCGCTGTCCGTCCATCGGTCTGTATGTTAACAAACAGTATCTCATGAACCGTGTTAAGTAAACAGTTGAAATTTGGTGTATTTCTGTTATCCCTATAACAATAAATACAAAAAATAGAATAAAATGAATATTTAAGTGGGACTCCCATACAACAAGCGTGTCTTTAATTATTTATCAGCTGAAGAGACAACGCAGTTTTGTTAAGTATAGAAGTGACTTTTGAATAATAAATATTCGTAAGGTTTAAAAAAATTTAAAAACTAAACATTATTTTACTATTGATTATTTTACGATACATACAATTTAGAAACCCGAGCAGAGGAGGCGAGTATTTCAATTGAATAAAGGACCAAGGCACTGCTTGGGTTCCTGTCGTAATTGTAAGAGGTCATAATATTAATTTATATATCGGTTCAGTAGCAGTATCCACGTTACGACACCCATTAGTCTATTTAATATACCCCTCTCGTAGTGTTTTTCAATATTTCCCTCTCCTCCTTCCTTCTCATTATTTAAATCCCCGAGATATAGTAAGGCTTTATATTTTCTGAATGGTAAATGAACATATAAGGATAAGTCATCCTGAATACACAATTTTTTTTATGCTTGAGATTTTAAGGTCTATAAATAAAAAATATCTAAGTTTCGAATCAATAAACTTAGTGAAAATAGTAACAATAGGATTTAGTATCAGCGCGTTTTTAATCTCTTTTACAAAGCTCTTTCTGGGACATTGACCAATAGAAGGCAATCTCAAAGGGCAGCACTGAAGGGGAATGGGACGTGAAAACGCGCGTTTCAGATCACTCTGAATTTTTTACATTTTATTTCTATTTTCGGAATGTTTTTGACTCCTACATAGTTACTTTCTTTTCATTTGTCACAAACGATAGTGTCACTTAATTTTTAATTATTTTAAACTCTGTCTGTCTATCTGTCGTGTTAACTTTGCTATCGCTGACGAAATCACCATGCAGAGTCTTCCCCCCTCCCCCATGTCATCAAAAATAAGTAAAGCAAGAAGAGTAGCATCATATTATTTATGACGTTGGTAGGATTGCTATAAGAAGCATTATTACTTTCTTGAATCTTGGACAACTGATAAACATCATGCGAAGAATCCGCACTTCTTACACAAAATAAATACGCCGTCTTGACAGAATCATTATGATTAAGTCGCGAGTATTCTAGCAGTAACGCTGAAGCTCTGAGTCCAAAATATAACCCCCAGGAGGACATTCTGGTCAAGCCATCATAGAGAGCTAACAGAGTCTGCATATAGAATACAACTCTCCCATTAATCTATAATAATATATAATGCTGAAGAGTTTTTTTGTTTGCAAGCGCTAATCACAGAAACTACTGGCCCAATTTGGAAAATTCTTTCAGTGTTAGATAGCCCATTTATCGAGGAAGGCTACAGGCTATATATCATCACGCTAAGACCAATAGGAGCGGAGCTACACGCGGACGAAGTCGCGCAGGTCGACTAGTTAACATTATATAAAGTGAAGATTTACAAGGATTCATATTTATCTAATTTGTTAATTGGGTAGAAATACTCAATTTTGTTTCTAAAATTTTTGTATAACAATACTATCAATCATTTTGTACATAATATATAAAACTTTATATTTATAAGTACAATCTTAAAATATCACAAGCATACTGCAACTAATGTCATCCATGATAACGATTAAGGGATACTTGAGGTCTCATGTGTACTTTATCTGGATCGAGTCTGAAAGAAAAAGAAAATATTTAATGAAAATACAATTATTGGAATTTTTTTTTGAGGACCTTTTACACTACTGGAGATATGATGTGATATAAACCAGGGTTTGTTTAAATTACTACGTTCTGAGCAGAATGCTTGTGCACGAAGGGTTCCGTACCAATATTTGGCAAAATAATCACGTTTGTTGTATGGGAGCCCCCCTTAAATATTTATTTTATATTGTTTTTAGTATTTGTTTTATAGGGGCAACAGAAATACATAATTTGTGAAAGTTTCAACTGTCTAGCTATCACGGTGCATGAGAACAGCAGAAGAACAGCAGAGTCTTAGTAATAGATTTTTAACCTTTGGGTACGGAACCCTAAAAAGGGTAATATCATATCTACTATGATACGAATTAAATAAAAACAATTAGATATGTTTTTATTTCAGTAAAACAGATTCCAGATTTGTGTTTAGAAAATACAAATTTTAAATCTTCTTTAGATTTATTTTTCAAAGATTTTGGATTATAAATTAAAAATAGATTATAAAACCGAAATATTTTGGATTGAGTTAAGAACGTAAATCCAGATATGATCGAGGCTGACTTCAAAACCTAACCTCGCTCAGAGTGTCTGGTTCCGCTGCGGCGGTGAAATTATCGCGAATCAACTGGTTCACGACACGAAAGCAAAAATTCAAAACTTTAGTGGACTGTAAGTTTAATTATAAATCTAAATATTTGGTTGACTTGACGGAGCGGGCTATCTACAAAGGTAGTAAGACAGGGTAATGTAGACAGCTAAATAACAGAAGGATATACAGGAAAAGAAAGCACAATACCTTTTAAGATGGCGGCTTCACTGCTTCAACTGCTTGGATTCCTCTTCCACTATCACAAATGTCACTAAGTCTTATCAACACAAATAGTTAGATATGCGGTAAATGCGGTGCGGTGTAAGCGAAATTGGGCAACATCCCATTAGGGAAATGTTCTCGAAGAACGGCAAGCACAGAGAGGTAATGGCGGCGGTCAACGACAAGTGTTAGATGCGTGCACTTGCACTTGCGACTGCTGCGCTAATTAGCGTATTGTGCCGGAAGGATAGGTGAATGGATTAGGAATGTCAACCAAATAGATAGATAATTAAAGCGGCGCGACCAGTGCAGGCGCAAATGAAGCGATTCTATTGGTATATAAACATATCCCTCGGTACACATCCATCTCTGTTTAAATCGCAGCCATAATTTGACATATTTTATTGTTGGATATATTATACAGAAATATGCTTACATTTCAGTATGATTCTCCCAGGATAGATGTCGACGTAATATTTTGAAACGTCTCTTACTATCCTCTGGCTGATCACATACAGACCTTCGCCTGTTTTTAAAGTCTCTGTAAAATACGTTTATTGTTATTTAGCTAAATATAGCTTTCAGTGGCAAAGTGTAAATCTATATAAATAAGCGTCCTGCGATTTAGTTTACTACTTACGCCATCTGCTGACGAATAGATGGCGTCTGTCTGTCTATAACACAATCAGGCTTAAGTTACTGAACCGATTTTGATGAAATATGATACAGAGATATAGTAGAGCTTGATGAAAACATAGGCTATGTTTTATCGCGAAAAAAAACGAATGAGTGTGCTCATACGCCATCTATCGACGTGAGGATGAAGTGCATGTCGAGCTGTGTGTCCGTTGTGTTTTTGGGAATTAGTCATATATAAATTATAATGTAAAATATATAGCGATACTAGCTGACCCGGCAAATGTTGTTTGCCATATAAATTTGGGGCAGGCCACCCTTATCACTCAGGGAGATGAAAAATAGATAGTCGCCGATTCTCAGTTCTACTGAATATGCAAATACAATGAATCTATTTTCTATCTATAATTCAAAATCCGCACATTTGAGATAGAAAATATATTTCTGTCACATAATCAATTTTTGCTTTGCAACTTACGGCTGGAATTAACAACCAATCTTAATCCAAAATCACCCGATCACAGTTTGAAAATATATATTTGGTGGTAGGGGATCTGTTCCCCGACTGCCTTGCGACCACCAGCATGCGAATCCGATCGCCAAGTGTCATAGACGCGTTCCGGTTGAGCCGCATGTGGGCCAGACTTACCCCCTCCCTCTCCCATCCCATTAATGCTGTGGGTCTAGTGAGGCTCTGAATGGCAGAACTCTGGGCTTTTGCCTAGGGTCCGCTGAATCCGCATCATTTTTCTTCTGCATTCCCCCTTCCCACTCTATCTTCGGGGATGCAACGCATCGACAAAACGAGAGAGTGTTTCTTGTTTTTCCGATGTCCATGGGCGATGGTGGCCACTTACCATTAGGTGGACCATCTGCTCGTTTGCACCTTATCTATTATAAAAAAAGGATCCAAGGATTTTGCATTGGAATTAATTATAACTTTCTTTGGTACATTGTGGACATTCATAAACAATAAATACATTGATATTATGTGTGGTATTTAAAATCTAAATTAAATGCAAGATTTTTGTCAACACTGAAGCGAAGGAATTACTCACTCATGCCCAAGTAAAATGCATTCGATAAAGGATCTAGTTCTTGCAGTGCTTGTATGAAGGGATGGAGTGACACATTCAGATTTATCGTTTATTCTGAACACAGATGCTACTCCAATCAATGTCTCTTCTCCATTTATCCAGGTCACTAAAGGGCCACCGTGGTCATTCTACAAATATAAAACAATTAGTAATTTAAGAAAAATCAAGGCAAAGCAAGACTTACAAACAAAAAATACTAGTATCATTCTTCGGTTTTAACCCCTGCAATTAAGCTAAATGCTTGTGTTAGGAGTAGGTCACTGAGCTACTAACGAAGGTGAAAAAAGACCAGATAAATCAAAATGGAAGTGAAGCTGATGTTGGTGATGGTGATCTTATTTTCAAGGGTAAAATTAGCTTAATATTGTAAACAAAAAATAATGAAAACAAACAAATCAAGAATTAGACGAGACGTTATCACGTATGGCAGACGATTAAGCGTGATGGATTAGAACTAAATCTTTCAAAATGGATACAGCAGCTCAAAACGAGGTTACCTGACAAATTCCCTGTCTTCTCGTCGGAACAAATCTTAAGCTTGAATTTATGGTATCAATATCAATTATTTCAATTTTTTTAGCAGTATCATTAGATTTTTCCTGAAATAAATTGTAGTCTACCTTTTTTAACCGACACCTTCAAAAAAGGATTTTTTTTATGTATGGTCACTGATTACTCCGTCAATTGTGGGCCGATTTTTAAAATTAATAATAATAATAATAATTGGTGCCATTGTAGAATCAATCTGATCCTCAGGAGAATCAGGATCTGATAGTCGAATCCGGAGAAATTGAGTGAAACCCTCAAACGCTATAAACGCACTTATAATTTTTTCACATATTTTGATCTATAAAATAATCAGATATTGTATATAACGTTATTGCTGACCTGATGTGATGGAAGACACAACTCCTCAACGGTTAGGAGGAGGAGGAGGAGAGGATATTTCATTAAATATTATGGGGACGTACCACTAATTGTATACTTTGAAGTTATTAAGGTAAGCTGGTAAAAAGGGAAAAATAAAATATTTTTAAATAAAAAATTGAACCGACTACAAAAAATAAATAATGAAGTCACTGTAAAATAACAAATAATCAAACTTACATTTTTAACACACTACCTACTGATCAGATTTAAATTTGTAAAGTACAGTCTTAGCTCACGGCATGTAAGTATAGGTTTGACCTTGAATGTGCAGAAGTCACTATTAGGGCCGCGGAGGACGCGAGACGAAAGCAGCGCATCAGAAACGATTGGTTCTTATGCGGATGGATCTGTTAATACCGACATGCAGTACACTCACAATACGCTACTTTCCCCACTATTTTTTTCTCAGACCTAATGTTAGCTACCGGTTACTACTATAACTAGAATATACTAGATATGTCTTTAAAATGATATAATTCTGAAATGCATCAAAGCAAATGTCCAAAAGCCACTTCAATAAGCATTCGAACATAATGCATTCGGAACTAATTGGTTCAGTGAGGACGACCTGAATAATTCTACAAAAGACTGAATAAAGAGGAAAGCTTTTATACTTTATTAACGACTTTCATACTGACTTACTCATATATTTTGGTAAAATGAGTTGAATTTTCGTTATTGTTGAATAAACAGTCAAAAATCTAGATTCTGAGTGCAGCCTTCTCGATAAAGGATTTATCTAGTATTTCTTCATATTCCCTGTTCCCTACGAGAACTATTGGATGTAATGAGATAGATTTTTATACAATCTCTAATGCATCAACAATATCTTTCCCTTCCCTTTCTAAGTTCTTCAAATAATTCTACATTCTACTATCTCTCAGATTCTCCAATCACCAATAAGTATGGTAGCTTTGTTATGAAATACATTTGCTCCAACTTGAGATAGGATATGCTATAGATATGGAGAGAAATGTGGTACCCATTACTGTACAGCAATACATATACACATGCAATTTAGACTGAGGCGAGCGGTGCCTGGGGCTTGAGACCCAGGAGCAGGTTTAAAGAGCTCTTTTGTAATATATTAACTCTCACCTCCACCACTCGACCTCGCTAACGACAATAGATAATAAAGTAAACTCACGTGGACCTCGAGAAGGGTAACCTTAATCACGACACTATAAGACTAACTTCCATGTTCACCGCACGAAAACACCAGAGAGACTGAGACTAATCTATCGCACTAAAGGTTATATAAAGTCTCCACGTCGGTATACTCGAAATAATATAAAATGATATACCCGCTACTACTACTTTATAAACAGTGTTGCTAACAGATAGCTTTCATCTGGATGAATGAATTCAAGGGGCAAATGAGCAGACGACCCAGCTGAAGGTCGCTTATGGACATCAGCAGTACAAAAGAGGGGTCTCTCATTTTTCCGACGCTTTGCCGCCTCGAAGATAGAGTAAGGAGTGGGAGAGAAGAAGAGAAGGATACTGCGGTGTAAGTGGACTCTGTTTTTCCGGTAAACCACACGATTAATGGGATGGGAGAAGAAAGAGTCAAAGACACTTGACATGCTGGTGGTCGCAGCAGCAGAGGGTAATTGTAATTTAACCCTTCACAGGTCATTTAATATTTATTATGTAAGTTAGATAAGTCTATAGATAAAATATATTATCTGGCATTGTTACCTGAACTGGCGAATCAGTACCACTTCGCATTACATGTCTGAGTCTAACTTGTTGTTTACTATGAATTTTACCTTTGTCATCAAGTTCACCTTTACCTAACGTACAAATCATATAGTTGTCTATAATTTCAAATAAATTAGACTTTGGAAAATATTTTTTACACTCTTCACCAGAAATAATGGTGGTTGACGCATAACGAAGAATTTTGGCGTTTAAATCCGCTTTATCCTCTTCCTGAAAACGAAAATTTTACGTTAACAAGGTGTTATCATAAAAAGTATTCTAATCTTTCCTAAAATGATGATTATTTGCTAAAAGTTCTACCTGCTCCGATTCTCTGCGCCATATAATAAAATTTTGAGGTTTTTTATTGTTGTGAATGGATGGATAAGTAAACTGTTAATTCAGAACTCTTCGAAAATAATTGTTAAATATTAAAAAATCAGCTAAAGTTAGAAACATCACAATCCGGATACTTACGAATATACTGGACGTAAAACAGAGAAAAAAGGAATTAAAGTGGAGATAGACAGAGCATACGATAAGAGGAGTGGAGAAGTGGAGCAGAAACATAATCTTCTGTTACCCAAGAGAAAGAAAAAGAAACCGTGGCAGACAATTTCAAATGTGGGAAGAGGATATAACTTGGAGGGAGGGTAGGCGCCATAAAGTATACATATTTTTGTTTACGCTCTCTATAACATTTTATGATTTATTTACTTAAAAACAAATATTTTACAGTAAAAAGTGAATTTAATTAGTGTAGTGAAGTGTATCTATCGTTAATTGCACTTAATAGTGGTTTTCATGGCCACAATATCATAAACATTGCACTCACCTGTTGGCCTACTACTTTTCCAACTAATGTTGTAACCTGAACTTTTATACAAAATGGCTAGACTAGAAGATATTCTAGAAGTTCACCGGAGTATTGCCGAAACACTGGGTAGCCGTATGACCGATTTTGAGAAACAGCTGAAGATCACTAGCAGTAACGATTCTAATAAAACCACTTTAGATAAACTTGCAAATGAGTTCAGAGAATTTAAGACGTCTGTGTGGAACATATTGGATCTCCTGAGGTCTCTCATTTCAAATTTAGCAGCTCAAATAGATGAGGTTGATAATATGTCTAGAAAAAATGCCCTCTTATTTGGTGGCATTCAGGAATCCGAGGGTGAGAACTTGGTTTCAACTGTCTTAAGTACAATTCAAATAATAATGGGTATTTCTGATATTCAGCCATCTGCTATTCAATACTGCCATCGGCTAGGAGTTAAATCAGACACTAAAATCCGTCCCATTGTTGTACGTTTTAATGACTTTAAGATAAAAAGCCTTATTTGGAGTAACAAAAAAAAGTTGAAGTCATCATCAGTCCTCTTGAGTGAATTCTTAACAAAAACCCGTCAATCCATCTTCTTAAAAGCAAGGAAAAGTTTTGGCATCACAAACACTTGGACACTCAATGGTGTAATATATATTAAACTGCCAAACAATGAACGCAGACGAGTGACGTCACAGAATGATTATGACGAATGTTTAAAGCTGCTTTCAAATACGTCGCCAGTTGCACTCTCAGCTGAAAAATCCACTGCTTCTGAACGAACAAAAATTAGTCCTCAACCACTTCCTGATGTCAGTAGGAGACAGGTCCGGCGTCCCTTGGCAAGGAAACCGTAAAAGAACAAACTAATTATATAATGCTCTTCACTTCATACTTTAAAAAAAATGTTTTAATATCCCGTGGCAATTGTTTATATTAATGTTTACACTATTTTACTGTTTACGTTTATGTAGTTGCACAACAACTCGCGGGTACTGAATTAATTTTTATTTTAATATACCTACTATTTTTATTATTATTTTGAATATTACTTTTGTCTGACAAGTGGAACAACATTTAAACATTAATTGTTTTTTTACATAACTTCCTAGTAGATTTACAAGTATGCATTCTTTATTTTTACTAATACTTACAGGTTGATTTTGATTCTTTGATTTTTTTTTTCCGGATTTCTCTTCAACATTTTACAATACGAGATTTTAAGTCAATGTGTGAGATTGTTTTTCTTTTTTTTTTTTGCACTTTAGATAGTTTACTAGTAAATTTTTTTTTTTATCTCACGTTAAGATCGGTGTTTTTTTTTCACATATTTATGTTAAATTTTTATTTATAATGTAAATACTTACTATTTTAAGTAAACATTTCTTTTTTCTCTTACTTTGTTTTTATCAGATGTATAAATTGTTAAATGTCGTTAGTTACTAATTATCATTACAATATCAGATGTAATGCCTAAAATAATATGATAAACTCATGCCACGGGTGTACCTCTTTTGTTAATAGGATAATTTTTTTTTTATCTCATCAATAGTATAAGTTATGCCATTTTTTTAATGTTTATTATATAGTATTTTACATTGTAAGGCCCCTCAGGTTGTGCAATATAGTCAGTTGTTGTTGGTTTAAATTTTTTTATATTGTCTTATTATTAATATTATTATTATACAATAATTTATTTTATTATTTATTTGTTTGTATTTTATAATTATATACAAAACTATGAATTCTAGTTCTGAATCTTTTTACACTGCCACTAGTAGTAGCAATAATTCTTTCACTAGTTTAGACAGTAATTCTCTGACACTCGGAGAGATCTTGTCAAACGAGTTTTCATCTGTTCGCAAAAATCTAAACATTTGTCACATTAATGCTCAGAGTGTCCCAGGCCATTTTTCAGACCTATACAGTACTTTCAACCAGGCATTCATCCATGTTGTTCTTATATCTGAAAGTTGGTTGAAACCGTCGCTTCCCTCAGCTTGTTATTCTATCCCTGACTATGTATTGATACGGAATGATCGAATTGGAAAAAATTGTGGTGGAGTTGCTATATACATTAAAAGTCATATTCCTTATAAAATCATTTGTCAATCCAATTCCTTATACAGTGCGTCCCCTGAATATCTCTTTATTGAAATTGACTTTGGTGTTAAAATAGCTCTTGGTGTAATTTATTGTCCCCCTAGCATTAATTATTTTTCCTCATTAGAATGCACTTTTGATGACCTTATGTCTAACTATAACAAAATTATAGTCATGGGAGACATGAACACTTGTCTTCTTAAGGATGACTATCGCTCGGCCAAACTTTTGCACTTGATACAATCCTTTAATCTCCATTTTTTGCCACTAAATGCTACACACCATCCTAAAGATGCGCCAGACACATTACTGGACTTAATTATAACGTCACACGTTGACATTGTTTCTAAATTTGGTCAATTTCCAGCTCCCGAATTTTCACTTCACGATTCAATCTTTGCCTCTTACAAACTTAAAATACCCAAACCAAAGCCAAAAATACTGCTATTAAGAAGCTATCGCGATCTCGATATTACAGAACTTATTAATGACGCTTCATGTATTAATTGGTCGCAAGTTGAAAACTTGTATACACTTGATGACAAAGTAAATTTTTTAAGCTCGAATGTGACAAAACTGTTTGATCAGCATGCTCCATTGCATAAAGTTAAAATTAAAAACCAGTCGATACTTTGGTTTAATGAGGATCTAAGAAAAGCAAGAGCGAAAAGGGACAAAGCATTTCGTAATTATAAGAAAGAACGGACTGAACTAAATTGGTCTGAGTATAGAGCTGCAAGGAATCGATGCAATCAATTGTGTAGAAAATTAAAACGCCGTTATATCTTTAACAAAATACGTGACTCTTCTCCCGAGGGCGCTTTAAAATTTTTGAAGTCCCTCGGCATTGGCAAATTACAAACATCTCCTGCTGAATCCCATATAGATTTAAACAAGCTCAATCTTCACTTTTCATCACCTTCAGTGCTAAAACCTTATATTAAGTGTGAAACTCTTTCCGAAATACATAATTTGCCGAAAATAAATCTCCCTGCTTTCGTTTTCTCAACAGTTACTGACACTAATATCAGGAAAACCATTCTCTCAATTACATCAAAGGCTGTGGGATGTGATGGAATAAGTCGCACTATGATTAGTCTCATCTTAGATTTACTAATTCCCACTATAACTCATATCGTTAATTACTCCTTAACCTCGTGTAAATTCCCAGATATTTGGCGCAAGGCTTTTGTTCTCCCACTACCAAAAAATACAAATCCCATGCTGCCTTCACATTTTCGGCCCATAACAGTCCTCCCGTTTCTTTCCAAAATACTAGAGTCTATTGCTTACAAACAGATTTCAAATTACTTTATAAAATGCGACTTGTTCAATCCACTTCAGTCTGGCTTCCGTGCGTGCATAGCACTACATCTGCTGTGTTGAAGGTCACTGATGATATTAGGCTAGGCATGGAAAATAAAAACGTCACAGTACTCGTTCTTATTGACTTCAGTAACGCCTTCAATGCCGTTGATCATGACCTTCTCCTAGCTTTATTAACCCAAGCTAACTTATCAGATTCTGTGGTAGACTGGTTCTCTTCTTATCTTCGAGGACGTCGGCAATCTGTCCGGATTGGTCAGTCATTTTCTGATTGGTGTGACACGGTTGCCGGCGTTCCTCAAGGCGGTATATTGTCTCCCATCCTGTTTTCAATTTTCATAAACTCCATTGTTCCTATAATAACTTCTCACTACCACTTGTACGCCGATGACTTGCAGCTTTATGAACATGCCGATATCAGCAGTATCACTGGGACCATTGATTCACTGAATAAAAATCTTCGTCGCATACACACATGGTCAGTAAAGTTCGGCATTGCAGTAAACCCTGATAAGTGTCAGGCCATAATAGTTGGAAGCCACCAGCAATTGGCTAAGCTAGATTTATTATCCTTACCAAAATTGATGTATAATAACATTCCAATCAATTTTAGCAGTAGTGTCAAGAATCTTGGTATTATTATCGACAATAGGTTCAACTGGTGTGAACAAGTAAAGGAGGTGTCTCGGAAATTTTACGCCACTTTTCATTCTTTGATGCGTCTCAAACACTTTTTACCGACATCTACAAAAAAACACTTAGTTAATGTCCTTTTGCTGCCCATCATTGATTATGGTGATGCGTGTTACCTTGATTTGAATGAAGAATACTTAAATAAGCTTGAACGTTTACTTAATACTTGTATTCGTTATATCTATGGCCTTCGTAAATATGACCATGTGTCGGAATTCAGGAAAAAGCTTCGCTGGCTCCCAATTCGAGACCGCAGGAATACCCGACTTTTATGCCTTCTTTATTCCATCTTAAATGAACCAAGCTCTCCCACCTATTTGTCTTCTAAATTTAGTTTACTCTCTTCTTCACATGACAGGTCACTACGTTCTTCTGATCGCCTCACTTTGCGTACGCCATCTCACCACTCCGGGTTCATGTCTAACTCATTTACAGTAGCGGCTGTACAATTATGGAACGAGTTACCTGAATCTGTCAAAAATGCTCCTTCGCGAAACTCGTTTAAGAAACAGGTGAAAGAGTTTTATTTAAAAAAATCTACTATCTGAATGTAATAATCATAGTTCCATGTTAATATTTAGTATACTAGTATTGTACTGTGTATATATATATATATATATATATATATATATATATTATATATATGTTTGTGTATCTATATCTATACATGTATTAATATTTTGTGTATATATTTATTTTTAGTTATATTTATTTATAATTTGCTTTTACTTTTTGTGCACGCCTACTGTTTACTCTCTTGCACAATTCTGGGTTGGCTGGTAGAAAATGCTGTAATAGCGTTAAGTCCGCCCTTGTACATTGTTTTTATTTTGTGCAAAAAGAATAAATAAATAAATAAATAAATATAATAGCGGTGGGGGAAAAAGTGTTGACACGGAAAGCATTAGATAGGATAGAATGGAAGGATATGGAGAAAGCCTTTATCAAAGGACAAACAGACCAAATGTCGAGACCAGTCTCCGTCCAGTACAAATTACAAAGTCCAGTACAAAGTCGGGCAGTGGAGGCGAGAGTTACGTACATCATAAATACAGTCTCACGTATTAATAAACGCAAAAATAAAGTTTTAGGCGTTTCCAATACTTGTGATATCTTCGAAAGTAGAATTCTACTCAAATCAATGTTGCCAACATCATAAATACCAATATGTGAAGAAGAAAAACATTCTTCTAATGAAAACTTTAGAACTTTGAAAATTAGTGTGCAATTTATATTATTTCGAGTAGACAATATATAACTTTCGTTCCGATAGGATTGAGTTAGTCTGTCAAGAGATATCGCGCAGTACATATTAAAGTAGTGAGACTTATGTTGTAGTGTTGTTTGGTGGCGTGGTGGCGTGGTGGCCTCCACGGTTATAAAAGACGACATTGAACTTGCTCTTGGGTCTCAAGTTCCAGGCAGCTTCCATGAAGATTATTACATTAGTAAAAATATTTTAGTCATTTCGTCATACCTTTCGTAATTTACGAGTATGTCCCCATCCAAGCACAATGGCATCAGTACCAGGTTCTTCATACTCCAGCTCCAAGTTGATACCAATCTTCGCTGGAGGATAGGAGCAGTGCTTCTGGAAGACCATATCATCTGTGTGATATGGTTTATCCACTTTTACTAATCCTATATCAAGTTTAGCCCAATGGTCTATGTTGCGGTAGTCTAAATCATAAGCTAAAAAATTTATATGCTTTTCAGTTATTCTTTGTACTACCACTAGATGTGCGAAGATGTGTAGCCATTGCGAGGAATGTGTTAGTTAAGAACCAAGTAGCTCAGTGGTTCGGGCGATCGATAAGTCGTGGTTTCATATCCCGGTTGTGTTTCGTGGTTTCATATCCCGGTATCCGTGTTGCCATATACATTTTTTAGTTAAACGAATTTGGACATTTTGTCGTAACTAACCCGATTTTAAAAATTCTTTCGCTAATAGAAAACTATACTTTTCGTGAGTGACAAAGGTGATTCAGTGTTGCCATATACATTTTTTAGTTAAACGAATTTGGACATTTTGTCGTAACTAACCCGATTTTAAAAATTCTTTCGCTAATAGAAAACTATACTTTTCGTGAGTGACAAAAGTGATTCAGTGTTGCCATATACATTTTTTAGTTAAACGAATTTGGCCATTTTGTCGTAACTAACCCGATTTTAAAAATTCTTTCGCTAATAGAAAACTATACTTTTCGTGAGTGACAAAAGTGATTTAATGTTGCCATAAACACTTTATTAATTAATAGAACATGGCCGTTTTGTTACTACTAATCCGATTTTTAAAATTCTTTCACTGAGGAAGTCTACGGTATTTCTGTCTCTCTTCCTCTTATATACTATCATTCTCTCTCATCCTGTCTCTTTTTTCTCTCTTTAATATTTATCTTTATCTCTGTTCAGTTTCTTTCTTTCGATTATATCTCTCTCTCCTTTATTTTGATTTATTTACATATATTCTTAATTTAACATATACTTTAACGTAGACGAAGTCACGGTAGTCGACTAGTATTATATATGTCGGAAACTATTGTCGAAAACAATTAAAAAGGATATAGATGGATGGCATATCTCAAAAGCTATACGGGCAGGATATAACTAAACATTACTATCACGTACTATTCTAACAAGAACTATTATGGCAGGAACCTAAGCAGTGTCTTGGACTTGTGACCAAGGTATAATCTTTAAATGATCATAACACTCACCTCCACTGCTTAGTTTCACTGTTTAATCTTAAGATTAGACTAACATTAACCTAACCTAATACAAGGCAAACCTAACCTAAACCTAACTCACGTCTCCGACATATATATAAAAATGAATCCCTATTTCCCTTGGTCACGGCATCACGCGTAAACGACTGTACCGATTTCGCTAATTCTTTTTTTGTTGTGTTTATTATTGTCAATAGAAGGTTCTTATGGATAAAAAAAATTAAAAAGTTGCGCGGAAAATTAGAAAATTTAAGAAAATGTAACGACCATATTAACTTTTCTAATGTAAGCTTTGACAGCCAATTCGAATTCAATATTAATAGTTAAGACAGGACGTCTGTCGGGTCAGCTAGTGATATATAAAATCTTACAGATAGGTAGATAAGTAACTACAATCATCCTCCTAGCTTCCTTAGTGCACGGATCTTTATCTATTTGTGAAACATTTATATATTTATCATATCCCGCTATCACATACGCCAGTTGTATATCTTCTATACAAGCAGCAGCAGTCAGGACAAACCAATCGTTTACAATTGCACCACCACAAATCCAGTTGAAACCGGGTCCATGATCTGTTTTTGCTGATGCCAAATATACCTGTTTGAAGAATACACAAATATTAAAGAAGTAAAAAACACCTTCCTTGATTTACTCTTCGTATTCATACATGAAGAATTTAGCTTTAACATACTCACTCACTCATTAAATATATATTACTTTAAAATGGGATTTAAAATGGATATTTAATGTCCAACTACCTGCACTTTAATGGCGTTCATTTATAATATTTATAGCAACACTACATCAACTATGTCACTGATATAAAGTAGGTTTCTAGCGATGAAAGAATTATCAAATTCGGTTTATTACTTCCAGAGACCCTTCAACTTTTTTTTTATGTGACTAGGTCGGCAAACAAGCGTACGGCTCACCTGATGGTAAGCGATTACCGTAGCTTATAGACGTCTGCAACACCAGAAGCATCGCAAGCGCGTTGCCGACCCTATCCCCAATTCCCCCCAGGAGCTCTGGTCACCTTACTCACCAACAGGAACACAACACTGCTTTAGAGTAGTGTTATTTAGCTGTGATCTTCTGTAAGGTCGAGGTACTACCCCAGTCGGGCTGCTCCGTATTTGAGCAGGAAATTTCCTGTTATGCCCAACCTCAGTTAAGTTATAAAATGGCCACTTTACTATTATTTTTAGAAACACCATGTGGTGTTACCGGGGAAGGAAGAGGCTTTCCACCGGCGAAAGAATTATCAAAATCGTTCAATAGTTTTCGACCCAATTCGCAACAAAAAATTAAAAATACAAATAATCATATTCTTTATAGAATAGTTTGAAATAGCAAGTATTGATTAAAACATGAACTTACCATATAACGTTTTGGTGTTGTTACTTCATGTCCGTCTGTTATTCGACGTTGACCACAAGAGTCTGGTGTAAAATAATGAAGAAATCTAAGTAAAATAATACTTTAGACTGTATAAAGCTCCGTTTCCACCAGCGATGAGCAAGGAATAAAAGAATTGCTTGTGAAATAAAAACCGGCCAAATGAGGGTTCCGTATCGTTTGTTGAATAGGAGCCCCCCTTAAATATTTATTTTATTCTGTTTTTAATATTTGTTGTTATAGGAGCAATAGATATACATCATTTGTGAAAATTTCAACCGTCTAGCTATCACGGTTCATGAGATACCTACAGGCTGGTGACAGAGAGATGGACGGACGGAAAGCGGAGTATTTGTAATATTTTGGGTACGGAAATGGGTTTTGTTAACATTAAAAATTGTTCTTGTAAATAACTTACAATGCAAAATACTGAACACAACAAAGTGTCTCCACTTTAGTGATAACATCTCGCGTAACATTTCAGATCTTTCTTTTTAATTATTTTTCTTTACGCTTGACTGTGGCTAAAATTGATTTTGAAATAACTAGTTTTACTTTTACTGATCTATTACACGGACGCCAGGTCTTCATACAAATATCAAAGAAAGACTATTATAAACATTGCTCGTAAATGTTTATAATAGTCTTTCTTACATTTGCGCTATAAGTGTTATGATAACAAATATATATTTGTCGGAAACTAAAAGGATACACAATCATTTATAAGCATCGTATGTGCACAATGGATGGCCTATAATATAAGCTACGGCAGCAACACGGTCAGGATATAACTAACAATTACGATCACGTACAGGAACTATTCTGACAGGTACTACTATGACACGAACCCAAGCAGTGCCTTGGACTTGTGACCTAGGTGTAGGCTTAATGATATCCTTTATTCGATCGAGACACTCGCGTCCACTGCTCAGACTCTGTTTAAACCTAACGTTAAAGTCAATAAATAAGACGTACGATCTCATATAAATCTAACCTAACCTAAAGTTATATTTACTTAACTACGTGGCAATTACATTGTAAGAACTTACGTGACCTTAATCGGATAGCACTCCTAGCACTAACACAACTCTGCAATTCACACTATCACTAGCACTACTTAGACAATATCCACTCCTTGAGACCACGACTAAGACTGAGCTTGGTACAAGGATATATAGGGACGAGACTAGCTAAAATTCCGCTCCACGGTTGGGGCAGACGAAAGTGATTATTATTCTACACTAGCACCATAGATGCCGATGACGATTCGATAATTCGATAATCGTTTACTCGTTTGAGGCTATCAAACATCGTTGAATATTAAAATGACGCATCGAAAGTGATAATTAATTTTCCACTATCGCCATAGATGGTGACGACGATTCGATTATTCGATAATCGTTTAGTCGTTCTATTTTATCATGTGTTAATTTAATTACAAATAAATTATTATTAAAATACCTACTTAATTTTTTACTTTCCAAAAATAAGGAGCATTATAATTTTTACTCACGTTACTGGTGCACTCACTTTTAAGCACTGATTGTAAGTCTATAATTATTAGGTGTCGATACAGAGTCCTTAGTGAAAGGGGATCTGTTCCCCGACTAGCGTCTGACAACCAGCATGCACATCCAGGCCAAGTGTCTTTAACGCTTTTCTGTCGAGCCGCATAAGGACTAGACTTACCCCCTGTCTCTCCCATCCCATTAATGTTGCAGTTCCCGTGGACTCTAGGCTCTAACGTGGAGTTCACTGAAACCGAAGAATTCTTTTCTCCACTCCTCCACAGAGTAACTGTCTCCGAGGTGGCAACACATCGAAGGTTCAACATTCTTTCAATTTGAACCTTAACTATCATAAATTAAATAATAAACAATATGTTCTCAAGTAAAAGACTACATGAATTTGATCACCGTCTCGTGAAATCTGAAGCGTATTTTAATTTTATTATTGAATAAAGGAGTTACAAAGGTCACTGCGTTTCACACCCTTCACTATGCAGTGAATGAACTCACTCTACGATAATAAAGGTATTACTGAAAGCTTCTTTCAATGTCAATTCTAGATCAGAATCAAGATGGTATTTTCTAATTATTTAAATTACTAACGTAGAAAATATTCTCTCAGAAATTTTAGAGCAGAAGAAATTGTTCATTTTAATAGTATTTTATTATTATTCGTATTAAGCAGTGACGGCCCATTGGTTGAGACTTCAAAGTCTTACTCGGGAGGTCCGAGTTTCCTGGACGGACACCTCTGTCTTTTCTGAGTTATGTGGAAACCTGCACTCATGGGAGTTCTCCATGTTCTCAAAGGTGTGTGAAGTCTGTCAACCCGCACTGGGCCAGCGTGGTAGACTATGGCCTTATACCCTCCTCATTCTGAAGAGACCTTGGCTCAGCAGTGGGCCATTGACGGATCATGATGATGGTGATTATTCGTAGGTAATTTATAACTTTAATTATCACTGATGAGTAGTGAAAAAAAACTATTTTTTTAAGTTATTTTTGGAACTTTCCAACCTACCAATTTCGTGCAGTAATATTCGATATATAAATAGACAAAAATAAATTGTTATTCTGGTGTCAATTGGTGAAGTCAAGTCCCAAGCTAGCCAAGCCAAGATACCCATTACTGTGGTGGTGTAGGTGTTGCTAACAATATCTAGACTTAAACTTCCATATGGAACCCTAACATGGAAACGGCGATAACACCCTGAAATAAGCCTAGAGAACAGTTACATTTCATAAAGGATTGTGTACAGTAGACCCTCAGCCCCAATAGCGAGCTTACGTTTATCAGCTGTGTATCCAGTGAGGAATTAATAACAAGATCGTTGAAATATTGAAGAGACGGAGTAGATATAACATAATATTTTTTATATCTAATAATTAAAGCATTTATTATATACTGGCTTTTACCCGTTCGTTTGCGTTTGAAGAATGTAGTTATATTAGACTACAGTGGATCGTCTATATACATAATAGGTTGGGGAAAAAGTCTTTTCGCATTATAGTATGTATGAACTTGTAATGAAATCAATGTAATGAGCAAGATCGGCATATCATTAGTTACGACGTAGCTGAAGAACTGGGAATTGACCACAAAACAGTTTTGGCGCATTTGAAGAAAACTGGGTACACAAAAAAGCTGGAGATTTGGGTACCGTGTACACATTTGTGATTCTTTGTTACGACGTAATGAAACCGAACCATTTTTGAAGAAGCTGATAACTGGTGATGAAAAGTGGATCACGTACGACAAGAACTTGCGAAAAAGGTCGTGGTCAAAGGCCAGTCAGGCTTCACAGACTGTGGCGAAACCCGGTTTAACTCGCAATTATTAATTATTATTAATATAGATAAAAAAATTAATACCAGTTTAATAGACTCGTGTAGGAAGATGATGTCCGTCCGAGTCCCTCAATAGATGGCATCGGATTTTTTTGATCAAATTCAGATATTCATCATTTCTTTCCTATATTAATTTCTGAAAACATCCTGTTAGTTAAGTATTAACAAAGGAAGATCAAATACTTTCCCCGAAATATATTTATATTCTCTCACCTTTTAAACCTTCCCTCATCATCATCATAACAACCCATTATTGGTCCACTACTGCCGGGTCTCCTCCAGGCCTGGCCGGCCCAGTGCGGGTTGGCAGACTTCACACACCTTTGAGAACTTTAGGGAACACTCAGGAGTGCAGGTTTTCTCACGAAGTTTTCCTTCACCGTTTAAGCAAGTGATATTTAATTACTTAAAAAGCACATAACTCAGAAAAGTCAGAGGTGTGTGTCCAGAATCGAACTCAGACCTTCGCCTGGACTTAGCAAATTCCCTGGACTTAGCAAATTGTGTTCTCAAGGTTTAACAAGATTAACAAGCGCCAATTTATTTATATATATATGTGTCGGAGGTGTGAGGTAGGTTTAGGTTTAGGTTAGCCTTGTTGGCATCGCAGACGGCGGTTAAGTCCAGGGGGGTCCGGTGGCCGGAGGTACGGGTCGCTCTGAGTACTCCTCTGTTTGCAGAGATGACTTGCGAGCGACCTGATCTCGAGGGATATGGGCCGCTTCTGACTCCTCCGGGGGCTGGGTGTTTCAGTAGACATGTCCTGGCATCCCCCCTCCGTTAGGTGCTTGGTAAAGCGAGCCCATGGGTAGGTTAGAACTGCGGGTATTTGTACCTGCAGACGGGTGGGTGTGCCGAGGTGTCCGCAGTAGTATGCTAACGCGTTCCTGCGGCGCCTATCATACGGCATGGACGGTGGTGGGTTTTAGTGCGGTAGTCCAGCGCTTATCGCTGGGAGTCCCACATAACCCCTTTTAAGGGGTATGTGTAAATGCATTTCCCACATTAAAAAAAAAAAGGTTTATGTTAGTCTAACTAGGTTAGGGGCTGGGTGTTTCAGTAGACATGTCCTGGCATCCCCCCTCGGTTAGGTGCTTGGTAAAGCGAGCCCATGGGTAGGTTAGAACTGCGGGTACTTGTATCTGCAGACGGGTGGGTGTGCCGAGGTGTCCGGAGTAGTATGCTAACGCGTTCCTGCGGCGCCTATCATACGGCATGGACGGTGGTGGGTTTTAGTGCGGTAGTCCAGCGCTTATCGCTGGGAGTCCCACATAACCCCTTTTAAGGGGTATGTGTAAATGCATTTCCCACATTAAAAAAAAAAAGGTTCATGTTAGTCTAACTAGGTTAGGGGCTGGGTGTTTCAGTAGACATGTCCTGGCATCCCCCCTCGGTTAGGTGCTTGGTAAAGCGAGCCCATGGGTAGGTTAGAACTGCGGGTACTTGTACGTGCAGACGGGTGGGTGTGCCGAGGTGTCCGGAGTAGTATGCTAACGCGTTCCTGCGGCGCCTATCATACGGCATGGACGGTGGTGGGTTTTAGTGCGGTAGTCCAGCGCTTATCGCTGGGAGTCCCACATAACCCCTTTTAAGGGGTATGTGTAAATGCATTTCCCACATTAAAAAAAAAAAAGGTTCATGTTAGTCTAACTAGGTAAGCTTAGGTTTAGTCAGTGAAACTAAGCAGTGGAGGCGAGTGTCGTAATTACATTAAGCCTACACCTTGGTCACAAGTCCAAGGTACTGCTTGGGTTTCTGTCACAATAGTTCTTGTCAGAATAGTGCGAGAACGTAACGATTAATTATATCCTGACCGTATTGCGCCCGTAGCTTTCATTATAGGCCATCCGTTGTGAATATACGACGCTTATTGAAATATTCTATATCCTTTTTTATTTTAGTTTCCGACATATATATATAAGGAGAAGAAAATAACCAAATATTTTGTTCCGTTCAAATCTTCTTATTCTTATGAGCGAAAGTATTTATTTTTTTATATACAGTACATATTTTTATTATGACCAGCCGACCTTTGCGCCTTTGTCTGCATGATGCTCTGCTCCTATTGGTCGTAGCGTAATGATATATAGTCTATACCTTCCTCGGTAAATGGCCTATCTATAGCTGAAAGAATTTTTCAAATCGGACTAGCAATTTCTGAGATAAGTGCGTTCAAACAAAAAAAAAACAAACACTTCAACTTTATATATTATTAAAATAGATAAAAAAATTAACACCAGTTTAATAGACTCGTGTAGGAAGATGATGTCCGTCCGAGTCCCTCAATAGATGGCATCGCCATGAATAATCTAAGTTATGCGGATGACATGGTACTTCTGAGCCCCTCAGTCAGCGGTCTTAGGCGTTTATTGGGGATTTGTGAAGAGTGGGCAGTTGTAAATGGACTCAGATACAATGTCAAGAAAAGCGATTTTCTGGTTTTCAAGGGAAATAACAGACCTACCAAATAAAAACCAATTATTAAACTGTATGTTACTCCCCTGAGGCAAGTGTCTGAGTACAAATACCTCGAGCACATAGTCAATGAGCGCCTCGTCGATTACGCTGATATAGAGAGAGAACGAAGGGCTTTGTCGGTCCGAGGCAATATGTTGGGTCGCAGATTTGCACGTTAAGCTAATATTGTTCAAAGCATACCTACTACTGTCAATCATTTTACACGTGCAGTCCGTGGTCCAACTATACGCAGCGAACCTACAGCGCTCTGCGTGTGCAGTACAACAATGTGCTGAGAGCTGTGCTGGGTAAGCTTCGACACTGCAATGCGTCAGCAATGTTTGCGGATGCTCATATAGATGATTTCTATGCGATCATGCGCAGACCTGTCGCGGCCATGATGAGCAGACTCATGAAGAGCACTAAAACACTCACTCTGGAGGAGTTGGAATGGTGTACACTTGGACAATAGGAGATAGTATTTAAGTTGTTAGATTATATAAGTTACTAACATATACGCTATGGATTTGTTATATCTGAAATAAATTTTTTATTATTATTATATTATCAAACTCGAGTCCTTTACATCACAACTTCGACTTTGCAAACAATACATCGATGTTTTGCAAACACACTACACACGAGTTGATACTGGATTTAATTTATAAATGGAGTGAGAGAGAACGTATGATTATAGAGCTACGTTGAAATATTTGCCATTTCTTAGCGCAGTTTGACTGCGATAATCTATATACCTACTATTATATAAAGATAAAAGATTTGATTGTTTGTTTGTTGCGAATAGGTTTAAAAAATATTGAACCAATTTTATAAATTCTTTCAACGATAGAAAGCTATACTATTCTTGAGTTATGTAGTGTTGCCATATCGGGATGAAAGGCTACTTGGTTTAAGCGACATTTTGTAACTTTACAGGAGAGCCATTTAAAGTTTATAATTTTGGAAAAAAATCATAACAAAATAACTTCTACGGCTATTTGAATGGGGTAAACTTAATTGAAGTTTAATAAAAATATCGAATTGTTGATGCTAATACCATATAAATCGGACCTTTAATTACAAAGATAAATGTCGCTTAATACGAATTGCCTTAAGCCCTTATTTTACAGACAATGGAAAAAAAAATTTAAGTGACTTCAAAACTACAATTGGCTAGGGAAAAAAAATTTGGCGACCCTTCAGCATATTTTCAGAGAGCTAAAACGTATGAAGTTAATTAATAGTAGCAAGCTATTTATCTCAACTACCAATTTAGATTAAAATGACTGGCAGGCTAATTTACTTATGCGACATATAATATTAAAAATGTAACGTTTGATATTACATTTTTTACGTCTTATACGTATCAATGGCTGCTAAAACAACCTGGATATATCGCAATCACCGAAAATCTCAGGTAGGTACTCATATTGAATAAATAGTTAAAAGTATTTTAACGACTAAGCATATCTGAAACAAAACGACTACTTAGATTAAGTAGTACCCTGCGTGAAAAATAGATTCAGCTTAAAGAACTTAAGCGACGGTTCATGTCGTATATGGGTGACGGACAAATGGTTTAACCGACATCGCACCATGTAATTGGTGGAAGTCAAAATTATTCAAGTTACGTCTCAATAAAAATTAGAAAACGCTTTAACTCTTATTGAATTATTTATCTGAGAAAGGGTAACTGGTTTATGTCTCGGATCTTTATATCATTGTATGGTTCAAATGCGTTACTAAAAAAATGCAATATCTATGTCGGATAATATACTGGCACTTTAGAAACAACCCAGAAATAGTATTGTTTCAAAGGTCAAATAGTGCTCTGATTTTAATGAATCCGGCATCATTCGACGGAGAAAAATTCGCTGATTCCGAATATGTATATAACTCAATATCACCCTAGACGTCACTTAAACCAAAAATTCTTTTACCCCTCGATATACATTTTTTATTAATACAATATGGCCATTTTGTTACTACTGATCCAATTTTAAAATTCTTTCACTGAAAAGTCTATAGTATTTCCGTCTCTCTTCCTCTTATATTCTTTCATGGTCTCTCATCCTCTCTCTCTTTCCTCTCTTCAATTTTTATCCTTATCTCTATGTAGAAAGTCTCTTTTCACTTAATTTCTTACTATTATGTCTCTTACGTTTCTCTCTCTCTCTCTTTCAATTTTATCTTTCCTCTATCCTTCTCGTCATTGACGAAATCCTCCTAATATTATAAACGCGAAAGTTTGTAAGAATGTACGGATGTCAAGATATCTGGATGTATGTTGGTTACTCTTTCACGCAAAAACTACTGATAAAAGAAGAAGGTTAAAAATAAAACAGTCGATTTTCTAATCTGACATTTACTTTACACGAATATATAACACTATCATATCACTTACTTGTGGTCGAAAGTTAGCTTCCCTTAAAATACATACAAAAAGCTTTCAGACAGTAACTATGACATACAGGATATAATAATACGATTTACAAAATTTACATACAACATTACGACTAACTGGATATAAAAATTTATGGAATCTTTTTATCTATGCCACAGACAATATAAGAATAATTGCCGCCAAAATACATTCTACAGAGTATACAAAAATACTTTACTCATATTTTTTAAATTTCGATTTTGACGACAAAAGTTAAAAAATCCATTGAAGAAGAGTATTTTTATTCTATATTGTCTATGACGTATTTTAAATTTTAAATATATAAACTGTAGGTTAACTTAACATAACACTTAAATCTATTTGAACGCGTCTACTTAACATTTTTCAGTTTTGATTTTATCTGTCACAGAAAAAACAAAATGGCGGCAACTTTTCACAATTTAGTAATACAAAAATAACCTTTTTAGAGAGCTATCAAAACTGAAAATTAGTCATTATGGAAAAAATCTTAGTCAGCTAATGTTAGTAGAAACTTGGAATAACGTTCGTATATCACAAAGTTATATTTGGAAATTATAAGGAAATTTTTTTTCTAAGGTTTTTATTTTTTTTTAAATTAAAAATATGGCAAAAGCAATAGTCTGTTGTGATGTTAGACTAAATCTGAGCAAGATATTGAGTATGTCAAATAAGTATGTTGCAAAATAAACTTTGTTATTTTTTATAAAAGGATTGGATTGGTGGGTTAAGAATTGGGTTCATTTTTTTTTTTGAATTTTTTTATGTACTTTTAACCAGTGTTGCCAGGAAAAGTAAGGAGAAAAAAAAATACGGAATACCTACAATAAGATAATTCAGTTACTATCTATATCTCTATGCTATAATAGACCCTAACTTTTTTATTTAGTCGAATAATTAAAAAAAAACGGGAGATCTAGCAACATTTTTTTAAAACAAAGTTTATTTCCCAATACGTCAAATCAAGACAGCTGCAAACACATAGGTGAGGTCATAACTCCAAAACCATCAAACAAAATGAAATTAGAAACAATTCCACTGTGATGTATTGAAGTCATAATTGAATTAAATCGATAACAAGAACACAGTTGCTTTAAGGGGTCTCGCCGTGTCTCCATACAGAATCTTCCATATGTTTTCTATGGCACAGAACAATGCTGCACCGAACTACATGAAACTTTTGTAATTTTAAATGTGAGTAGATGAGACTAAATTTTCCAAATATTTTTACCTGCTTTTTGAGTACTATCATACTTATGGTTAGAAGAGACAAAGGAGTTGTCTCAGATTCTGTATGGAAGATGATCAAAGACCCCTTAACTCGTATTTAGATACAAATAGAGGTTTAGTAAGTCACTGTTTCACCGGTAGAGTAGGCAAGTGAATGTGATTGCTTGGAAACATTCCGCGCAGACGCGAACTGGTTTCATCTGTCCGTAGTGTGGAAGGGGTATGGAGTTGGAGCTGCATGAGGCGCAAAATACTTTACCTATGAACACATAAAAATATATTTAAAAGAAATGAAAATATTTAGCAAAAATCCACGTTTGTTGTATGGGAGCCCCCCTTAAATATTTATTTTATTCTGTTTTTAGTGTTTGTTGTTATAGGGGCAACAGAAATACATCATTTGTGAAGATTTCAAGTGTCTAGCTATCACGGTTCATGAAATACAGCCTGGTGACAGATGGACTGACAGCGGAGTCTTAGTAATAGGGTGCTGTTTTCACCCTTTGGGTACGGAAGTTACTTACCGCAATTTCTACAGTGATGTCTCCGACGGAAAGCGGTGAAGTGCGCGTCGCAACGCATGCAAGCAGGCGCAGCTATATCCGGAACCCACTCGGGAGCTACTCCATATGGCAGTCGGGTTGTTCTCACCTCTCTTTCTCGCTCTCTACAAATGGAAATAATCTGTCTTAAAATAAAAATTATAAATGTGTGTAACTCAATCTGGATTAACATATATAGGCTACTTTTTATCCCAGAAAGAAGCATAGTATGTGGTAAAAATTTCCATAAACGAATTCTGTTGCTACTTTTATTAACCTAACTAATATTATAACTACGTAATACTTAGGAATACAAACAAAACAAATTAATGTGCGACTTAATATACTACTTACGCCATCTATCGATAGATGGTCTCTGTCCGTCTATTACGCAATCACGCTTAAATCACTAAACCAATTTTGATGAAATTTGACACAGAGATAAATTAGAGCATGGGGAAAGACTAGGCTATGTTTTATAGAGAAAAAAAAATACTGAAGAATGCAAATTATACAAATGAGTGTCCGGTCACGCCATCCACCCGTGAGGGGACCGTGAGAGCATCTCGTAAGAGCCGAGTAACCCAGCATACCCTTGGTGGTAGGGTATCTATTTCCCGACTGGCTTGCGACCATCAGCATGCGAATCCGACCGCCAAGTGTTATAGACGCGTTCCGGTTGAGCCGCATGTGGGCCAGATTTACCCCCCTTCCTGAAGACATCCTATTAATGCTGCGGTTCCAATGAACACCGGGTTCTTACTTGGAGTCCATTGAAATCGCAACATTCTTCTCTTCGCTCCCCCTACTCACTCTATCTTCGAGGAGGCAACGCATCGACAAAACAAGTGATACCCTCTAGTTTAGCTGATGTCCATAGACGACGTTGGCCACTTTTCATCAGGTTTCTCGTTTGTCCCTTATCTATCATAAAAATAATATTTATATATTACTTCATGCCTGATTTGGGATGTAATTCTCACCTGCAGGTAAGGTCTCCCGTAGATTGGGAGGCCTGTAAATTATTGTCCACAGATCGTCGTCTCGTAGTCGTCTGTCGTGTAGCAGTTACAGAGCCGCGTCGTGCCTGAGGCTGGGGGTTCGGTTCCGAGGCAGTTGAGTCTGAGTTAGAATCCGCATACACTTCTTCAGCTGAGTACACACTGTCGAATGAACTACCTGAGAAATGTAAAAGAATGTTAATGAATAAATTAGTTAAACCGTTTATAACTCAAGACTATATAACTATTAGAATATAGGTGAACTTCACGGGAAATTAGGATTCCTCGGCCAATAACACACGTCAGACTTATTTGTAATAATTGTTGTCCAATCTGAGAGTGTGTGAGTTAGTGGGAAAATAAACGAGGGTAAAACAGCTAAATAGTAATATTATAAATAAATTACTAACTAATAAGTAATAAGTCGGAAAAAGCAGAGGAAATAATTGAACATAGTAAAAATTATTAAAGTATGAAATCTAAAAAATAATTTTTAACGCTTTCATAAAAGCTAAGTATTTATTAGTCATTCATTATCAGGGCTTCGGGAGATATCGAATAGCAAAGGTATTCAAGTTAATCAAATTAACTGAGATTTAGAACTACATCTAGATCTGTTTTTATTTTTTTTCTATAACCCAAATGTTTTGTATTTCCTTAATGTCGTTCTTGCGTTAATGCGTATTTGCACACTAAAAAACGATGTGAAACGAGACAATAGAAAAAATAAAGTTTAAAAAACTATAACCCCACCACGTAAATATTTCTTTTCGAGCTTCCTTTTGGCTTCGTTGTAGAGGGGTAAAAAGAAGAAACGATATTATCTGACGTAATTTTTATACGAATACATTTATTGCGTCTGCGCAGCTCGTGATGGCAATTTATGATATTTGATTTTAATGAATCATTATGCGTAAATTAACAATTTAATGATTAAAATTATAAACGCAAGGTTTTTCTTGTAAAATAAAATTTAAAATTTTTTAACACACGAGATAGATAACTTTGAATTTTTATTTATTTATTCTTTTTGCACAAAATAAAAACAATTTATAAGGGCGGACTTAACGCTATTACAGCATTTTCTACCAGCCAACCCAGAATTGTGCAAGAGAGTAAACAGTAGGCGTGCACAAAAAGTAAAAGCAAATTATAAATAAATAATATATTTAGGTCAATATAATTGTATCCATAGTAGTTATGCTTAATATTTGGAAGCAGAGAATTTTTTTTGCAGACCAGTGTAATTACTTTCCTATATTTACTCGGGGTTTCTGGAAGAGATCTCTTTAAAGAGATAAGTCATCCTGTGTACACAATATTTCTAATTATAAAATGTATATGATTTTAAGGTGCATTTTCTGATCACAATCAAATCACAAAAAAAAACTGTTATCGTACCATTTTGTATAACCTGATCCTCCGTAGGCTGATACTCAATAGCGCTTTCCTCTGGCTTCGTCTCCGGAATCTCACTAGTTTGGTTCAGTAGGAACACAGCTTTCAGTATATTCCGGAGATCCGCAGCGAAATTAGTTTGCAGTTGATCTGCTACACCCGCGATACATACGAACAAACGGTGGATGAGATCTTCACTTGACCTAGTAAACAAATTACACAATATAAAAAAATATAAAAAAACGTTTATGATAAACATGTTAGTGTATGTATAAAATAACAATCCACATTCTTGTTTCAGTTTCTGTAATTTTTCCAAAAAGAAAAATGGATTAGAGATATCATGGAGCTCTGAAATCAAAATTATCCAATACCCGCAACAAAAATCTATCCCATAACATTAATCGCGCATCCATTACATTGTTTATTCTTTGTACAATTATTTAAAATCTTTTTTTTATTTTCTTTACTAAAACTATCCCAAAACAACGGATAATTGAAAGTTAGTCAGGAGGTGGAGCGAAGAGAAAAATGTTGCGGTTTCAGTGAACCCTGAGCAAGAACCTACGAGTTAACTGGAACCGCAGCATTAATGGGATGGGAGAGGGAGATCTGGTACACATGCTGCGCTAACGCGTCAGACTCTTACGAGATGCTCTCTCAGCGGCAGAGGGGAATTGTAGTCTTACCGTACCCCTCACGGGTAGTAAATTAATAAATATAGATAAACATGTCCCTGATAAAAATTCTAATTAAATGTTTTGACTAGTTTAACTTTAAGGTCTATGTCTAAAATATGAATAAATGAGACTCACTTAAATTTACCACGAGCTTGCTGCCTCGCTGCCAACTCCTGCGCTTGCAACGCTAACGCTATTTGTTCATCGTCTGCGCACTCTGATGTCCCACTGTTAAATAAATCCAAAGAATTTACCATTTTATAAAGCAATAATTTTAAATATAAACTATTTTCTCTAATCAGTGAAAGATTTTATTAGATAACCATATCAAACCACCATGTTTAATTATCTCTCGAAGTTAGACATATTGAATTTATAATTATACCACAAACCTAGCAATGAAAATTGGCCAACACAAAACAATACTTAGACTTGCAATCTCGAATAACTTGAGACAACGAAAAATGTCCAACACAAAACAATACTTGGAATTACTGTCTCGAATGCCCTGAGACAATGAAAAATGGCCAACACAAAACATTACTTGAAGACCAACTCTCGAATGCCTTGAGACAATGAAAAATGGTCAACACAAAACAATACTTGGACTTGCTATCTCGAATACCTTGAGACAACGAAAAATGACCAACACAAAACAATACATGGACTTGCTATCTCGAATGCCTTGAGACAATGAAAAATGGCCAACACAAAACTTAATGTCGCGAATGCCTGGACACAATTAAAAATGGCCAACACAAAACAATACTTGGACTTGCTATCTCGAATGCCTTGAGACAACGAAAAATGTTCAACACAATACAATACTTGGACTTATTATCTCGAAATCCTTGAGACAATGGAAAATGGCCAACACAAAACAATAGTTGGACTTACTATCTCGAATGCCTTGAGACAATGAAAAATGGCTAACACAAAACAATAGTTGGACTTACTATCTCGAATGCCTTGAGACAATGAATAATGGCCAACACAAAACAATAGTTGGACTTACTATCTCGAATGCCTTGAGACAATGAAAAATGGCCAACACAAAACTTACTGTCGCGAATGCCTGGACACAATTAAAAATGGCCAACACAAAACAATACATCGACCTACTATCTCGAATGCTTTGATACAAGCAGAAGAAAAGAATAAAGTGAAACCAGCAGCAACATCGACCTTCAGCAGTGAAGTAGACGAATAACAAGCTACCTATGCATTATCATCCGAACTAAATACGTATCTAAAGTTTAGGAATAACTGGTTTCAAGATTTGACATTTTTTTTAACACAAGGTATGCAAAAAAAACTTGTAAAAAGGTAAGAATAATTCAGTGGAAAAATACACTGAGCAATTAATACAAGTAAGTAAAGTATAAGTACTGTAACTAACCTGTCATCAACAAAGTGATCTAGATTTAGCCGTAAGGGACTCTGGCTTTGCGTCCTATTATCCAGTATAACGTTACCAGGTGACCACATTTTCTTCTTTTTAGTCTTCGAACTAGACTTCCTGGTTTTCCGTCTCTCTCTCGTACTTTGACTACTATTTGGGGCTTCACTTGATTTATCTTCAACTAAAGCACTAATTTTCTTATCAGACTCTCTATGCCTTCTTAATTCTGTAATCACATCTTCGATAGTCCTAAATTCTTCTTGTTGATCATTTGTACCCCAATTCTGCAAGCTAGTACCTTCATTTAACCCTTCGTTTAAAGTTATATTTTCTATTTGAGATGAGCCAGCTTCATTCTTTTGTGTACCTTCTTCTACATATTGTATATTTACAATTTCATCAGTTACATCTGAACACGAGCTTTTCTCTTCTATAGGGCTTTTTAGTACTCTATTTTGTTGCATAAAATGATTTTCTTTACTCTGATCTGTATCTGGAGAACGATCTAAACTAGTATTTTCTGTACTCACTCCAGAATCAGCAGGCGATTCGCTTTCGCTTTCATAACCAAGCATAAACTTAACACTTTCCTCTTTATTGGTTATGTCTTTACGAAAATTGGAATCTTCTTCATTTTCTAATTTAGGTTTATACTCTTGATTATATTCTTCATCTAATATAACACTTAAATTTACACTAGCAATGGCCATGTCTAGATTAGCCAAATCACTTTCAATACCTGGCATTATAAGCGAATCGGAATTTAGCATAACTCGATTAAAATTCTCTTCTTCCTGATTAAAAACTGCGGAATTATTATGAGATAACGAAGCTAAGACTACCGGCTCCTGACTTATTGCGTTAGGTATTAAATAGCCATGACTAGTTGAAGGCATGCAGCTTAACTGCTCATTTCTTGGTCCTGAAAAGTTATAATCTTGTGATTCCGTCGATATAAGTTTCGGCACATCGCTAGCGGAGTATGAATGTGTTTGATCGATAATGTCTACGTCACTAACGATAGAGGATAACCTATCCGCTATTTCTGTGACTTGTTCGTTTAGAGATGTGACAAGTTCTTGATCTGGTATTTGTCGATTTGACGTTTCTCCTGATGTTGAAGCGGATACAGCATTTATAACTAGTGGATCGAACATCATTAGCCCATTAGTCGATAGGTTCCGTAACGAAGACATATCATTGTCATGTTTGCTTATTTTCCTAGTCCTTTCTATATCGTTCTGGAATGTATCTGTGCTCGTCGTGTCCGTGTGTCTGTCTGTGTCCGATTCGCGTTCCGATTCGTCATCACCTGCGAGACGTTTAAGACCGTCTATTATTGGCGTCATTACTTCTATATTTCCGGGAAGATAGTCCGCCTCTGTTATTGTTGGTTCACTCGAACTGAAATTTCAGAAGATGAGGTCATTATTATCAAAGACGCTAATAATAACTGGGATACTATTTACTGAAGCATTATAAATACCTTTCTTGTGAATAAAGATCTCGACATTGCGCATGATCCTCATAAAACTTAGAAACAAATTCATTAATATTTGGATAACAAGAATCTTCTGGAGAGTCTACTGCTGTAAGATAAAAAATAAATATTAATACAGGACAATATATTTTAAACCAGATTAGAAAAAACTAATACTCTTTATAATTTCTAATATTATTATCAGAAAAACTTACCACTCGGTAATTCAAAATTAGCCATATTAATGTCTTCATTGGAACACAACAGTTTCTCCAAAGCCAACAGTTCCCGTCGATCCAACGTCCATAGTAATGATTTGATTTTGTGTAACAGATGACGGAATGGACGAAACATGTCCGACATTTCCTCTGAAAATTACAAAAATACTTAAATTTTTGGAAAGAGATTTGGTAGCAGAGCGTAGTTTTGCATCTCGAATAGTACTTTACCTGGAAGTTTGTCTATGCTCAATGGCCCAGTGGAATATATGAGGAGACCACTGACTATGGCTAAGCGAGGCACTGCAAACATTAGCGCTGGATCGTATGAATCCACCTAGAAGAAATACATAAAATCATGAACCATCTGCTATACCTCATACGAGTTCGAAAGAGAATGTTTACCTACAAACCGTCACCTAGCAATCTATGATAGCAAACTGTTCTAAACCTTATTTATCATTCATTTAAAAGATTTTTTACGAAAATTTCAGTTATTCCTGCCAATATTATCTTAAATCATACATAATACAAATGTAAATGTAATTATGTATTATACTGTTAATTAAATTAAATTTTAGTGTCATATGGTGTAAAAATAATCGTGATTACATATTTATTAGTTAATGTGCAGTAGTCAAGAGAATAAGTTGCAATTGAAACATTTTATTTGACGCAGCGTTGTGAAGAGAATGTAAATTCAGTTTGTTTTGGTTCTCTTTTGAATTTGGCTGATGTATAACTTGGTTAGTAAAAAGACTACAATTCTACTTTTCTAGGTTTCGATGACCCATGGTCTGAAAGCCATTTTAAATAGAATAGTTATTTAAAAAATGGGTTATATGACCTGTTCCTGAGTTAATAGATTTAATTTCAAAGCCCGTCGTAAGCTCTCCGAGAACAAAACGCATATCAATTGCTGCGCTTCAAACTCGTGTGGTGTCTTCACATTCACCATTGCACTAACGTAGCATAGTTCAAATTCAGCAAATAACCTGGAATAAAAAAAATTACCACTAAGTATAAGGTCTCTTAACATTTAAAAAAAAATCCTCTTAAGAATATTATCTGATGTCGGAAAATCAAAGACATTAAATTATTTTACATTATGTAACTTGGACAAATGAAGCGAGGGATAGGGGAGGGAGGAAACACTGCATGGGGATGATATTGAATGGACTATTGGGTAAACGCATTGTAGATACTGCTACTGAACCGATAAATTACTATAAATTATGATCTCTTACAATTACGAGAGGAACTTAAGCAGTACCTTGGACTTGTGACCAACTACCTCTCTATTAAAACCTTAAGTTTAGGTTAACCTTAGCCTAACTTACTCGTCAACACACAAGTTTATGGTCACATCCTCCCTAATCTAAAGGTTGTCTGGAAGATATGCTATGCTATTTAGCCATAAGACCGCATCTTGTTTAGCCACTATACAATTTTATTTTTACGATCTTTATCTGTATTATGTGGTGTACAATAAAGAATAAATAAAAAATTATATACTTATTCCATTCCGTAATGGTTAATGCGTCATAATATTTAAAACTATCTAGTAGTCGTATACAAATCTCATTTGATAGTTAGTGGTCATAAAAAATATGAATATTACTTACTATAAAATTACTATAGATTTTCAATGAAACGTTCTGTTTTTTATTATTTTCATGAAATTTATGAGATTTAAAAAAAAAAAAAAACTGAGTAGCTGCAACGTCCAAAAATCAGAAAAAATAATAGTGAGTTCAATTTCTAGTTAAATATAGTATTTTTCTACAAAGGCAAAGTCAAATGTTTTTATTCAATATTGGAATTTACATTCTCTTATTGAACGTCGGAATCTACCACCCTTTCGGAAACGACCTAACCCAGACCTGAGAAAAATGGGCGCAAGAAACTCAGCGTGACTATTTCTTTTGGATACTCTACGTTTTATCTTTGTTTTTTTTTTAATGCCAATTTTTAAAATGAGGTTTATACTTGTCTAGTATATCGAGCAAACCACTACTTCTTCACGAGCAGCCTGTGGGTGAGGTATACGAAGCGAGCCTACAATACCCTTAGAGTGCAGTACAACAATACATTCAGAAAGTTGTTGGGCTTGTCCAGTAGATGTAGTGTGTCCGGCATGTTTGCTGAGACACGCACGGACGGGTTCCCGGCTATTATGCGTAAAAGAATTGTATCCCTGCTTAGTCGGGTCAGGAGAAGCCCCAACAGCATTCAAATATAATAGCTAAATATTTAAGTACTGGGTTGGGCAAATTAAAGGGATAGCACTCAGCTCCATATACTGAAAAATATGCAGTTATATATGTTATATTATTATTTAGGTTTAAGTTCATGTAGACTAACATAGTTTTTAAGCCTTTGTTACTAACAACTATGGAGAATTTGTGCTTTGAAATAAAGATTATATTATTATCACAAACTAGCGGCCCATCCCGGCTTCGCGCGGGTGGAATATTATTTTTAAAAATATATTGGCCCTCCCGCATTTCGGTGCCCACTCTCTTGCTTTACTCGCTGCGCTGCGTCGCTATACTGGCCCGTCGCGTCGTCGTGTATTTTTTGTTTATATTGATATTTTTAATTTCGTAATATCTTTTGAATTGAAAGTCCGATTTTAATAATTCAAAAAGTAATTTACAGGTATTGAAATAGTCTTGAATACGAAATAATTTATTTGGATAAGGATTAATACAAAGTTATAGAAAACATGGTCTGATTTTGATACTCATTTTTATCAACTTTTAAAATGTAAAAAAGTAGTTATAGTGACGTAACTATAATAGTTGGACATATGGTCTCGCGGACTTTTTTGTAGATATTGATACGTTCTATAATATTGTAAAACATTTTTTTGTTCTATCATCAATACTTTTTGCAGCGCATACGATGAAAGATATTTTATGGCAAATTTTTTGGCACCTTGGGTTGGTTGTCGTGAGATTTCCTAAGGATCTCTAATTTTTTCTTGTAATAAATATAGCCTATGTTACTCAGGGATAATGTAGCTTTCTAATGGTGAAAGAATTTATTGAAATCGGTCCAGTAGTTTTTATGTTTATTCGTTACATACAAAAATACAAATCTTACTTCTTTATAATATTAGTATAGATATATTTTATAAATGATTTTTAACTAACTTTTTAAACTTTCCTATAGAAATTTCCTACATAAATTCTCTATAGACTTGTGAGAAAAATCCTGTATTATTCTTATGAAATATGAAAGTTTTAATAATAATAGCTCATATTTCCTTAAGCACTTAAGAAAAATTGAGAAAAATGGTTTTTTTATAATCACTCAATTTGTATTATATATATTTTTATAAATCAAAAAACTTGAATAAGAAATGCATAATATTCAACCTAAACTATTTAACCATTATGGATCAGAAAACTTAAAAATTAATCTAAAAGCGTAGTATCTTATCCCTTTACCCTAAAACATGATCTCAGTGCATCTCATATTTACTCCCTGACGTAAGCCCCTATTGTTTCAAAAACGCAGCAATTATTTAGGTTAACATTATTCATATTCATGGTAACGATAACAAATAACTATCTGTTTTAGAAAACAAACAAACAGTTTTGAACTTTTATGACTTCACACTCTATTTAGCTCTCCTTGGATGAACACATTGACCTTTTAAAATATAGACGTCGGACGTTATACAAGTATCACGAAATAACTTTCTTAAGTCCGCATACATAAATAAGTATTTTTGATCTATATTATGATCTTTCGTGTATATTTGTATTAATCTAAATAGAAGTTAATCATAATTATATTTATATATAGACTTAGATTTTTATATTCTATATCCTATATCATTCTGATATCCCGGTATAGCTGTCGGCACGTAAATATAGATTTGACCTGGAATGCACAGAAGTAACTATTAGGCCCATTTTAGGGGGTAGCGCGGGGCGAGAGCAGCGTAGACACGCAGTACGCTCACAATGCGCAACTTTCCCCCACTATTGTTTCTCAGACCTAAAGTTAGCTGCCGGGTACTATACCTGGTGTAATAATGTATACATTAGTCATTAGTATAGACATGTTTTATTCTATATCCTTTATCATTCTGATATCCTGGTATAGCTGTCGGCACGTAAATATAGATTTGACCATGAATGCACGGAAGTAACTATTAGGGCCATTTTAGGGGGTAGCGCGGGGCGAGAGCAGCGTAGACAAGCAGTACGCTCACAATGCGCAACTTTCCCCCACTATTTTTACTCAGACCTAAAGTTAGCTGCCAGCTACTATACCTGGAGTTATAATCTATACATTAGTATAAGCAGGTGTAACGCATTTTTATTACACTACGATTTTTATCAAGAAACTAACACCGATAGCTGCTTTATGATTCTTAATTCTAAATTTTTATGACTTTTTTTTATTGACAAGCTGACTGAGTAAGTAGAGTGAGCTGACTCAGATTTAAATGATTAAGTCTCGAGTCGTTGTCAACGGATTCTGACTCCTAGAATTTTAGCTCACTGATTCTTAAATAATCGAGTCAAGTCTAAAAAGGAATCAAGGACACGAGTTCTTTGCAACACAGAAGTGACTTCTTTAACGCTTGAGGATTGTGAGTCCATACTATTACAGATCAGGTGGATAAAACATAAAACTTCATAGATACTTTAGTAGTATGTGAAAAATTTTGACAGGTTGTTGAACAAGTAAATTAGTGAAGTAATTTATTGATGTTTACAAAAACTTGCTTTATATTAGGAAAATTCACGTAACATGCATGCATTTTCACATTTTGTAGCTTTTTTAGGCAAAAGCACATTAATTACTAAACATTATAGTTTTTTATGATCTTGATAAGGATTCTCTTAATATTAAAGGAGACCACCGCATTTTAAAGAATTAAAAATAGGTTTGGTAAATTATAATCGCTACAAAGTTGGTTATCGAAAATGAAATTTTGCAGAAATAGATAGAAAATTGTTTTATAAATTTAAATATACCTCTCCTGTGTTTCTATGGAAAATGATGTCAGGGCTAGCGCCAATTTTATGACAAAATCAAAAGTTACAAGAATTTTGAGTTACGTCACTGTTATTGACACACAAATCCTAGACGGCCTTTGCTTCTAAACTACTAAGAAAAAACGACAATCGTCAACAAATATACATAAGTATATGTCGGAAACTAATTAAAAGGATATAACTAAACATTAAGATCTCTTAATATTCTGACAGGAACCCAAGCAGTGCCTTGGACTTGTGACTAAGGAATTCCTTTATTCGATCGAGACACTCACTGCTAAGTTTCACTGTTAAATCCTAAGATTAGACTAACATTAACCTAACCTAACACAAACCTAACCTAACCTAAACCTAACTTACACCTCCGACATATACATAAGTTTTTAGTCCTACCTATCAAATATTCTCAGACTCTCATGCAGCATGTCGTCATGGTCTTGCAAGGCCAGTCCTCGCGGACGGAGGCACTGTTCCCTCAGGAGTGACCGAACAGTCTCCAGGCTTCTTGTCAACGCTTTGGCCAGAGGACGCATAGCAGCTGATTCCTCTTCACGACTCATTATGGATGAGCCAGCTGCCAGGCACTGGAAAGAGAGGAGAGAAAAAATTACTTTAATTCAGTATAATAAAGAGAGAGTCCAAAGAAGAGAGGAGTGACTGAAGCAGGAGCAAGTATTCTAGAGTAAAGTAATGCCTCACTTTTGAGATAATACTAAATTTTTCAGCAGCTAATTATGGGAGTATACTTAATACAGTCATGGAATTATTCTTACCTCTGCCCCAAACCACAGCTGCCCAGCCAAGTTGTCCTGAAGAACATCTTCAGGGAACTTCACACGGAAACCTCTGGCCACTCTCTCATCTCCCAACACTTGGTCCATGATCTGACTTGTGATGTTGAGCACTCTGTCCTGGAACGAAATGGAACATTTGTTAACAAACAGTTTACTTATAATTTCAGATATTTCTGTTCGAGGTTTTTAGAACTTTTTAGGACATTAAGCATGGTAACAGTAATCAAAAATGGCAAAAATTGTAAAATATTTTCCACTAGTCGACCACGTGTATTTAGCCGTAACCGCTATGTCCCTGCATTTTAAACGTGTAATATCTTCGAAAATATTCATTTAAATTTAGTGCTGTAAAGGGCCATATTGATCTATATTAAATGCACAATGTATTTAAGGTACTTTTTTGTAGACCTTTTTAAGGTGTTCAATTCTGTAGTACATTATTTTGATTCTATCTCGTAGGGTTCAGCTAGCGTTTGCAATGTAAGCGCAAAAAATGTGTTTATTTACGACATCACATTAGAAACCTCTAAAATTGTCAGTGTTTTTACTATATTATATATGTATTATACATATAAAACTTTCTCTTGAATCACTCTATTAAAAAAAATCCGCATTAAAATCCGTTGCTTACTTTTAAAGATTTAAGCATACACAGGGACAGACAGCGGGAAGCAACTTTGTTTTATACTATGTAATGAGATAAAACTACCGAAAATAACAATCCGCCATGATGTAACCTTTAACGCCACCAAGAAAATGACGTGATCTCACAACTTAGTAAACATCATTTTGTTTCGTTTAACTTTAAGTTATTCTGTATTGTTGTTGCAGAAGTAGCACAAAACATATTTTTTTTTTTTTATAATAATAGATAAGGTGCAAACGAGCAGATGGTCCACCTGATTGTAAGTGACCACCATCGCCCATGGACATCGGAAAAACAAGAAACACTCTCTCGTTTTGTCGATGCGTTGCATCCCCGAAGATGGAGTGGGAAGGGGGAATGAAGAAGAAAAATGTTGATGATTCAGCAGACCCTAGACAAGAGCCCAGAGTCAACTAGACCCACAGCATTAATGGGATGGGAGAGGGAGGGGGTAAGTCTGACCCACATGCGGCTCAACCGGAACGCGTCTATGACACTTGGCGATCGGATTCGCATGCTGGTGGTCGCAAGCCAGTCGGGGAAAAGATCCCCTACCACCAAGGGGGTGCTGGGTTACTCGGCTCTTACGAGATGCTCTCCCAGCGGCAGAGGGGAATAGTATTCTAACCCGTCCCCTCACGGGTAAACTATAGAAGTTATTATTTATTTACACACAATGAATTATTAACGATTCACTTAATGTTTACGTCTAAAAAACGAAAACAATGACGTCACAGCCAGCCATTACGATACAGGCGAACGTTTAAAATAAACAAAAAAAAAAGTTTGTTTACTAAACTAAGCATTTAATTGACGGGTAGTTCCGATCATGGTTTATAAAAATATATCCCATAAGCTCGATGGTTGTTGACGTTTGACGAGTGATCTAATAATAGTAAAGTGTAAATGTAATCGTTATTAAGGATCAAGTGAGACTTGCAACTTCTTTACTTAGTTTAGGTGCTGGATCGCGCCTGCATTCATCAAAATAGTAGACCCCCCCACTACTTTTGCTCACATGTACAGATAGCTGGCAGTCACTTTAACATCACATACGTAAATAATCTGTTGTACAATTAAACTAAACTTATAATTAAAACGTTGTAATGAAAACAAAACATCGAACAAACACCACTTAACAATTAACTAAATAGCGTACAAAATAATTACATGCAATTTACATACATTAGCTTGTATATGTATAAACGTGACGCCAACAACTCATTCCTTCAATATATCGCAAGATAACAACTATGTAATATTTAATACATAACACGTGTGTACAATGCACTCTGATAAATTATATTAACCTACTTAATACACATATACATCTTTATACAAGTAGGGATCTATATGTATATCTGGATACGGATAAAAGAATAATATTATATCGGTTTTGGATACGGTTAAGGATATGAAATTATTTCGGATTATCCGTTAGTTTCGGTTACGGTTATAATATTTTGAAAGTAAAATACAAATAGGTATAGACTCTTTTCTGTGAAAAGTTTTTACCACACTGTTGATATTTTGCGGCTTTTGCGACTACTTAGCAATCGCAACGTTGATTGCTTACACTACACTGCACAATACTAACACTATCCAGGGACTACTTCGCTCCTTGAGAGACCGCACAAGAGTAAAACTACAGTCAGACTGTCGAAGGCGTATAAAGGGTCGAGACTGTCAAAAGGACGGAAGTGACTACTACCCTACTCCAGTGCCATAGATGGCGATGAAGATTCGAATATTCGATAATTTTTTACTATTCTCCGACATATAAACTAGTCGACGAGTCCTGGTTTCGGCCGGGAGCAATTTACCATACCACGTGTATTTAAGTTTAATTTCAGATTTTAATCACTATATCTCTTACCGCTATATTTAACTTTTTAATTTTCTAAATCCCATAATCATGACGAAATCACAGCTAGATATGCACTCCATCTTCTTTCAGCCATTTCAAGCTTTTCGTGATAAAACATAGCCTATGTTCTTCCCCAAATTCTAGTCTGTCTGTTTTCAAAGACCACCTGTACCAAATTTCATCAAAATCGGTTCATTGATTTAAACGTGAAAGCGTAACAGACAGCCTGATAACTATATCTACGGTACGCTGCGGTCTTATATATTTATATTTATTACTGTTCATTACTTTTCTGTTATACCACAGTTCTTGTAGTAACGAAACGGCCACATATATTGACTAAGTTAGGGGTTGTAGAAGTAGGGGGGGGTGTAGAGTTATACTCGATAATGATTATTTAATTGACAGCCTCAGATCCAAAGGTTTCGCCAAGGGCAGTTGGGGATAAATTTACTATGAACTTTTACAGTAGAACCAATCTTGAAATCACAAAAAAAATAGTTATTCCATACAACAATGTATATTATACAATGATCTTCTCCATCTTTCATTTATATCAACTTGCCCCCATCTTCAAACAGCTGGCGTTGCCTTTGCTTAGGTTTATAAATTATGAAGACAGTGAGTATAGTTAAAAAATATAAATGGCATTGCTAACTTAATAAGTTGCATAACGTTACGCATGCATGCTTAAGATCAGTTTCCATTCAAGTGTTAGCAATTTTGTTATATGATACTCTTACTTCGAAACACATGATATTCGGGCAGTGGGTAAATAATACTTATTGCGTTAATACTAGCACTACCATATTTGCATCATCATGATCGTCTAAATCGTCCCTGCTTTGTGTTGACATGCCAAAAACTTCGTAACCCTTTTCACGAAAATTGTATGAACGGAGGAATATGAAATTTTCCACAATTATAGTTTATATAGAAAAGGAGTACAGGATGCTAATATTTTTTTAAATATGCATAAAAATAAATTAAATTAATTAAAAAAAAAAACATTACACACACTACCATGCATTTGACACACATGCATGTATAATTGTATACTCTTTTGATTATTGATGAAGTTATTTAATAATTTAATATTTTAAATGGCATGGTTTTGTGTATGGCAACATTATGTTATTGGAAATGAATGCAGAAAGATGTCTGCTGAATAAGTTTGTTAAAAGGAAAGTTTAAGAATTAAAAGCATTATAGTATAGAAGAACAAACGTAAATTCTAAGAAATTCTTGTAAAACTTTCACCCAGTAAACATTATCTGAATTGGTGGAAGTAGTTTATTTTGTCTATGTTTTCGAGGATCTAGTGAGTATTGCATGTTATAATGTTGGTGGTGAACATGTCCGGAAATGTAACTAAAATTCCAACATTCCTTGGTGTTTTGTCCAATTTTGAATGGCAACACTACACGTGACGTAAAGTGCATTGAAACCTCACTAATGTGGTTGCGTAATACGAGAAGGAATTAGATTTAGAACTAATCCATGTACGTATCTAATTAGATTTATATAATTGTTGTGCAGGAAATAAGAGTTAATAATTCTGAAAGATAATATTATAGGTATATCATCATCACAATCCGTTGATGGGCCACAGCTGAGCCGGGTCTCCTCAGAATGGGGAAGGTCTTAGGCCATAGTTCACTACGCTGGCCCAGTGCGGATTGGCAGACTTCACACACCTTTGAGAACTTTGGTGAACTCTCAGGAGTGCAGGTTTCTTCACGATATTTTCCTTCACTGTGCATGGTGCACCGCAAGTGATATTTAATTGCTTAAAGCACACAAAACTCAGAAAAGTCGTCGGTTAGTGCTTGTAGGGGATCGAACTCAGACCTTTCGAGTAAAACATTCAAGTCTTAACCACTAGGCCAACAACAGTTACTACATTACTTCATATTTACATTAATCCTTGATATAAAACTTAGTGAAACGACTCGCTCGATTAAATGGTTCGTTCGTTTTGTTAGCAACGAGAATAATATTAATAATATAATAGATAATAATTAAAATAATAAAATGGCTTAACATATGGTTCACATTTTTTCAAAATATCAATGGTAAAGAGGTTTACGAGGTCTTAATTTATGTCTTACCTTAATTTACCCCGAAAATATTCAGTTTTGCGGGATAATAATAAAATATGTTTAGTATCGTTAGCACCTGAATATTGGGGAAGGGTGAGTGACTAATCTATCTATATAAAAAAGCAGATAGACTCATCAATACACAGACTACGGTAACTACAAAAAATCGAACAGGGGTTTCTTTTTTCTCTTAGAAACTTGTAAGATTGTATTCGTAATCTACTCTTATTAACTTTGTAATGACAATAAATAGTCTATTTCAGCATGTGCCTTTTCTTCCTAAAGTTGTGTGTTGTGGATATGATAAAATCAGTGAGAAACAGGTAACTGTGATAAAATATTACGCAAACAATAAGTATTTATCACATATTAATAGTATGTTATTTATCTATAATGTATAGATCAGGAATTCAAAACAATTTTCTTAGCTCTGATTTAATTGTGAGTCAGAGGTAATGAACAATGCAATTAGTTCCTATTGTAACCTTGACAATATAATATAGCCATCCGCGCAACTTTGTCCACATCATAAAATAGAGGGAGGGGAGAAGATTAGAGCAACGGAAGCGAAGGAAAAGAAATAAATTTTCCCAGTTTTTGAGAAATTTTTCATTGACACTCCGCTCCTATGGGCCGTAGTGTAACGTTATATAGCCTACAGTTCCTGAGATTAGCGCATTTATAACAACAAACAAACTTTTCAGATTTATTATATACCAGCGGAATGTCCCGGCGACATACGGTTTTTTTTACATTTTGGCTCTCCCGCATTTCCGTGCCCCCTCTCTCGCCGCTGCACTGCGTGACGTGCCACACCGGCCCGTCGGGGTGTATTTTTTGTTAATATTTACATTTTTAATTTCGTAATATCTTTTGAATGGAATGTCCGATTTCAATAATTCAAAAAGTAATCAAGAGGTATTGTAAACAAATCATCAAAAATCTTGAATACGAAATAATTTATTTGGATAATAATTAATACAAAGGTATTGATAACATGGTCTGATTTTGAGAGGCATTCTTTTATCAACTTTTAAAATGTAAAAAAGAGAATAAATAAATAAATCTTATACTTATATAAAATTCTCGCGTCACAATGTTAGTTACCATACTATACTCCTCCGAAACGCCTCGACCGATTTTATGAATTTTTATATGCGAATATGCATATAGTAGGTCTGAGAATCGGCTACTATCTATTTTTAATCCCCCGAAGTGATAAGGGTAGCCCACCCCAAATATATATGGCAAAACAACGTTTGCCGGGTCAGCTAGTAATGTATAAAGTGAATGTGATATAACTACGATAGTTGGACATATATATGGTCTTGCGGAGTTTTTTGTAGATTGATACGTTCTATAATATTGTAGAAAATTTTTCATTCTTCAATACTTTCTGCAGCGCATGCGATGAAAGATATTTTATGGCTAATAATGATTTTTGCACCTTGGGTTGGTTTTAGTAAGAATTTCTGTGGATCTCTAATTTTTTCTAGTACCTAATAAATATAGTCTTTGTTACTCAGGGATAATGTAGCTTTTTAACGGCAAAAGAATTTTTGAAATCAGTCCAGTAATTTTTAAGTTTATTCGTTACATACAAAAATACAAATCTTTCCTCTTTATAATATTAGTATAGAAGAACGTTCAGAACTACTAAAACTTCAAAATCCGTTTCTTATCATAGTAACAGGTAGAAAATAGTAACCGCTGAACTAGATGATTTCTAAAGAAAGATTCGTGTAGCATTAAACACATCACGATATCTCCGCCTGATTTCTTTTGTATAAACAAACATACACTGTGAACTGGATTTGAATATAATAAGTTCATCTCTTCGCCAAATTTTCCTCTTTACCAGAAAAAAATATGTAATATCATTGCTTTAAATTCGGCCAAGTGTGAGTTAGACTCGCGCACCGAGTGGAACATAATATGGATTCAGAGACAAACTTAACTTTGTCGTCAGAAAACTGTTGTCCCCATACATCGACAGAGGTACAGTCGATTTACCAACTGTAAATAAATATTTTTAATGTAATTAATTACAGTTCTCAGATTATTCCCTTTACATGTGCTGTAAGACATTGCTTCATACTAAATTTTATGATTTTAGTATCTTTTAATTACCAAGACTTAGATTTTAACCAGCTTTTAAAGATTTGAAATGCACTTTAGAAAAATTGTCCTAACAGACGGGACGGATTCCTATTTTTTCATTTTGAGGTGCAAAATCTTAAAAGTTCTTCTTCTTGGTCGATACGGTTTTGGCAGACCGGCCGTGGTCTTTTGAATGTTGTGGCCCTTTTGACAATACGCCTCCACTCCTCTCTAATGGAAATGCCCTATTGCCTTCAACTCTCCCTAAGCGCTCAATGGTCACATCATCCTAAAAGTTTTATAATATTTTCAGCACTCAATAAAGCTTCTGTATTTCTAAATTAAGTTCACAAACCAGAGGTTGTGAGTTTGACCTACATTAAGAATTTAGTTAACTTGGAGAAGTTAATAGAAAAATTAGTCATTAAAACATACAAAACTCAAGTAAAACAGGAAAAGTATGCTTCAGTGAGGAAAATACTATTGATGTCTCGGTTAAATGAGGTTATGTTATAAAATGTTTATGTATCGACTGGTACTGGTCATAAAAGAGAAGTCTAGTTATAAAATAATTATAGAAAACCAATATAACTGGTAAAAGTTGTACTAAGCCTGTACCGTTGTTGACAATAATTAAAAAAAAATATAGTGAGAATGTACTTGTATTTTCAATTCATATATAGCATTAACTTTTTGATAAAGTCCGTAACTGATTATTTGGAAGATAAGTTAAAATTTTCTTTTTACATGTGAACAACTTATGCATCAGACTTTAGATAACTAACTAAATCAATGTCAATGAAAATAGATAAAAAATATAATATCTTAATTTAAATATAGGGGAAAGGAAGGATACTTATTCCCCTCGGAAGTCTAAGTACAGTTATTTTAACAAGCTATTGTAAACCCAGCGTTATTGAAAACTAGCAACATTGGATGTCTATGGTACAAGTGGATTTTGTGTCAGAAAGAGGTCTCGAAGTTGAGCATTTTAAATATGGCGGATGCCAGATGTTTTTATCATGGTTGGAGATTAATATAAAGACTTATTCTATTGACATAAAGATTTAATATGAAACAGAACTTCATTGTCTCTTCAGCTACTAACTTAATGAAAAGTAACTCAAATATAGTTTAAATTTGCACCAAAGATTTAAAACAGTGTGATTTAAATAAAGATTAAAGAGTACAAAATAGCTACTAAATAAACTGGCAATATTGTGGCTGGTTTTTAGTCTACTTGTTATTTTTTTCCTTCTGGATTAAGTCTCCTAGAATATCGAACATATGACAAATTTTCATATCTCACCATTTTTATTTATAAACTACTTAATCAGGATCAGGTATTCCCTCCTTTCCCATATAGAAATAAATAACTAGATTAAAATACAACGAAATACGATTCTCTTAAAAGTAAATTATGGTTTATAAAAGTCCCGTTACTTCTTTAATTTTAAAACCTAAAATGATGTTTTATATTATGTATAACTAATTAGAGGAAATGCTCACTTTCTTATGGGCATAAGTAATTGTGATATTAACCTCATATCATCTTAGACCTTTAACAGACAGGTCAGGTTGAAATTGCCGACCACTTCTCACAATCAGTCCATGTGGACTGCATCCTCCAATTAAGACCTTTCTCACATCACTACTCACAAGTTGAACATACATTTAAGCATCAGTAAGTTAGTGGTTCAAGCGTTGGATTCACGACTAGGTTGTGGGTTCAAATCCCAGTCATTGTGCTATTGACATGGCTTGACTCCTACCACAAGTATTTTAGCTTACTTGGAGGGGTTAAAATACTAGTAAATACTAGTAATTTCAAACTGCTAAAAGAAGATAGATATCTGAAGTTGAAGAGAAAGGTACCTAAGAATCGTCCCTCTGCCCTTTCCAACATTGCAGTTAAGATTCAAAGACACGAGTTTTATTTTACTATTGGGAATTTAACAAGTTACATTAGGTAAGCGTTGCCAGAAAAAAATTGACAACTACAAGTGACTTCAATCATTATTTTATGCGTATTTTTTCTAACTTAGCTGTAATGAAAATTTTCGGTTTCGCTCGACACACTTTCGGTTCTTTGGCCCTATTTCTAAAACAAAGACGAATTACCTGATATAAACGTAAACAAAGTATAACCGTGTTGTAACTGTATGTGCCACTATATCTAACACAGGCAAATGACTCACAGTTTGTTCAAACTGTATATTAATAACTCTACTTATCGCTATAATTACTTATGTATACAAACTAATAGTCCAAGAGCACTGGAGAACCAGATCTACATCCATACAAATTGGAGTGTCTGTTTGTAATATTGAAATAACCGCTTTTTACTAAGTGCACATGGATATATACACGCACACGGTACATATACCACAACATCTTTTAAATTTTTGTCTGTCTGTCTGTTTGTTCCGACTAATCTCTGAAATGGGTGGTCTGTTTTAGACGGGACCTCACCTGGCAGATAGCTGATGTAACAAGGAGTAACTTATGCTATTTAATATCTCGCTACAACCCATAGGAGCGGAGAAATACGCGAACGAAGTCGCGCGAGTCGGCTAGTGGAAGAATAAAATCTGTGTGTGCTGCGTGTCTGTGTTGGCAATTCCAAAATTTTGACAAATAGCAGACGCGCGAGAACTGAAACGTCGCGTATGAACCAATCGCGCTGCTCTCGCATTCAAGGTCAAACCTATATTTACTTACGTGCCGGTAGCTATATATACTTAATTCCCTTACCTAATATTCTTAATAACATTTTCTCCCTTCGCAGTAACTACAAAACATAAACTCCCTTTCGTAGTCATGATTACTCGATTTACTGCAGCGTACAATATAAAAATTAATTAATACAGTAAATGTTAGATAGTTACAATCGCATATTTAATTTTAACATGCTATATTCCCATGAATCATGGTGACTGTAATAAAATAGTATTATAATGAATTGAGTTTAAATAGTGTGGTTAAACTGAGCACAGACAGTCGTGCTCAAGCAACTACAGGAGTCGAACGTGTCCAGCGTATAGCGTTAGAATTCTCTTAAAGTCATATTTGTGACTATTTGAAATCTACAACTATTGACTATTGGAATACCATAGTAACAAAATTGTGGGTCGACTAATGTAAGAGTAGATAAATATTTTATGAACTTAAGTCTGGGTTTCAAGGACTCTCGGACTATAATAACATCGAGTTGAACAGAATGTGCGTCGTAATATCTTTAAGTCCTATTGTTCGCTATTCGCTATTTAAATTCAAATTTCGCGACTATCATAAATCTGGTCGGTTAGTATCTGGGACTCTTCAAAGAGTAACGTGCAATCTTTAATAATCCTGCTCAGACTGTAAGTACTGGACTAAGTAGTTAATATTGTACACACCAGCATACCGACTGCGTCAGCTCGATGTGGTGCAGAAGGGTGTGGAACAATGAGTTCAGTTGGAGACCTGGATAGGAGATCTGGGTGTAAGCACCCTTTGCTTTTCGCCAGGTTTTCGCCTAGTCATAACTCTCCTTCGCTCCTGACCCAGGTTTTTGATACATCTATACCTTATATTAGGTTGGGAAAAAGGTTTCATCGCATTTTTTAAGAAAATTCAAAACATTTTTTAATATAGTTTATTTAAATTTAACTTAAGTATTTAGGTACCATTTTGTTCGATAACTTTTTGCCATCTTGTAGGTAGGGACATGATCCCATGGCTATAGAAATTTTGGGGCTTCTGATCAAAAAACCGCGACAAGTAGTTTTGGCACTCCTCTTGTGATGTTAACCCGACACTGCCTAAAGAATTCTGTAGAGACCGAAACAGGTGGAAATCTGAAGGTGCAAGGTAAGGACTATACGGCGGATGCATTAACACCTCCCAGCCAAACTCTCTTAATTTTTGCTGAGTGGCTAAAGATGTGTGAGGTCTAGGGTTATCATGGTGAAAAACCATACCCCTTCTCTTGATTAATTCCGACTGCTTTCTCTTAACTTCTAGCTTTAATCTCATCAGTTGTTCGCAATAGATTTCAAAATCGATGGTCCTGCCTGGTGCTAACAGCTCATAATTAATAATGCCTTTCCAATCCCACCACACACAAAGCATCACCTTGTTTCGAGTTAACCCGGGTTTTGCCACAGTCTATGAAGCCTGGCCGGCCTTTGACCACGACCTGTTTTCGCACGTTCTTGTCATACGTGATCCACTTTTCATCACCAGTTATCAGCTTCTTCAAAAATGGTTCGGTTTCATTACGTCGTAATAAAGAATCACAAATGAGTACACGGTTCATTAGATTTCTTTCAGTGAGGTCGTGAGGTACCCAAATAACGAGCTTTTTTCTGTACCCAGTTTTTTTCAAATGCGCCAAAACTGTTTTGTGGTCAATTCCCAGTTCTTCAGCTACGTCGTAACTACTGATATGCCGATCTTGCTCCACTTTTTTAAAAATAGCATCCATTTAATCCGTAATAGGGCGACCAGAGCGAGGTGCATCTTTGACATCAAAATTTCCGGATTGAAAACGCTTAAACCAAATTTGTGCTACTCTCACAGACACTGCACAAGGTCAAAAACAAACAAAAATCACACATTTTCCTAATTTGAATTTGGAATTATCTTCTTTAAAATGTATACTTTGAATGATACCAAAACCAGGCAGATACAAATAGTATAAGCCAAAGAGATTTTATTACAAGTTCATACATACTATAATTCGAAAAGACTTTTTCCCCAACCTATTATTATAACAAATGTATTACATAAATGTATGTTCTAAGTCAGAACGATTTTGATTGCGTGTTTCTGAGTCATTGTGTATTACAAAGCTCATTAGCGATTTTCCTTAAAAAAATTCCCATATGTCATAGGTATGTCATGGAGCCAGTTTATGTGACAGAGAATTAGACTTCTTTAACGGTCAAAAAATAATCCACCACAATACAAAATCTTTTAATTACAGATTGAAAATAGACTACAAATTTGAATGCCTGGTGACGATTATGGCTGATATTGTGCGATATCGGTCCCATATAGATGGCATCAGAAGTGGGATGGCCGAGTCGAATAGTCTTATTTTGAGCCTAATGTACTTGCTTCTTGAACAAGGTGTGAATCGGTGTTGTGTAGCAGTAGGTATCCGAAGTGAACATTATACATAAGTTCAATGGAGTGGTCATTCTAGGTTTAATAATTACGCCATTCGGGACGAATGGGTGGTCCTCAGGATGGCTGAGTTAGCAACACCGTTGATAAATCTATATTCGGAGGTAGTACTATTAATGTTATTCTAAGACTGTATATAAACACTGTTGCGATAGATTTAAGCCAGTTGTCAAACGGAGTTCGCCTAGTGACGATTATGGCTGTTACTGTGCGATATCGGTCCCATATATATATAAAGTAATTTATTATTACTCATGTAATGCAAAAGATACATTTATTTTAACCAACAAAAGCATTGCATCGTATGGTATGACGTGTTGTGATATAGTTCGGTACGATACGACATGGTTTAGTATATTTTAGTTTAATATGGATTGATGAAACCAAAATTGATACGATTATATCATATGTGCAAATTATATTATCAATGGCTGCAAAATTTTCTCGCATTGTTTCTTTTATTAGCGTTTATTTGTAAACTGAAAATGAACACATTTAGATATTTTTACTCTACACTAATGCCAAATTAAGATAAATATATCCAAAAATGTGCTTAAGTCTTATCTACAAATCAATAAAAACACATCCGGGCAGCACCGTTCAAAAATCAGAGTTCACGGGTAGTTCCTTTTATATTATTACAAATATACCCACGTGTAGGCAATATCTAAACGATATGCGATATATTAGAATCAGTCTGGTGTTTTCGAACAATAGATATCACTATGAGTGATACCTATTCTGTGTCTCTCATTCTATGACACAATTACTAACAGTTTAATTTAGTAGCTTGGTAGATGGTGTATTTAGTGTTTAGGTTAAAAAAAAATAGTAAGGACTTTCCAATAGCTGACGCAACGAAGGGTGGGGATGGGGGAGAGGGGCCTCCATGACCCTTTATATCAATCCGCCATCACGCGTTAAAAGTTATTATTTAATAGAGTTTAGCTTTATATTAAAAAAAGGGGAAAGTGGAGTAGGGAGGAATTGATAGAGGGGACACCCCTACCCCTCCTCCTAACCCTCATCTTCTTTTTCCACTTTCTAGGCGTCAACTATGTTCAGGAATATTTTTTCTCTCTCCCCCCCTTATTCCTAAAATGTGAGTCCGATAAAAAGAAAGAGGAGAGATTGATAGAGGGGACTCCCACCATTCGTTGCTCCAGCTATTGAAAAGTCCAGCCAAAAAATGTTATTTAGTCGAAAAATCTGATGAAAAATGGTGACAAGCGTATCAATTTGGCTCTTGCAATAAGATGAGTATATGCAAAACTATTTTGTTTACTTCAATATACAAAAAAATTGGCATCGAGATATAACGTGATTTTTATGGCATTGTTTAGTGTGGCATCCGTGAATGAGATCGACACAATGGCATCCAGTGATATGTAGATTTTTTTAAATTACTCTTGAGCTACATGATATGAAATAAACATAATGAGATTGATTTCAATGAATTGCTATGATATTAATCATAAGGTGCCTCTAACTTAACAAATATAATTTATTTTATCATCACAACACATTAATCCTCCTCCTCCTCAGAATGAGAAGGGTGTTAGACCATAGTCCACCACGTTGTTTCAGCCCACGATGGCTGCTTGTCAGAATCATACCTTTGAGAAGTTAAGGGAACTCTTAAGAGTGCAGGTTTCCTCACGATATTTTCCTTCACAGTTTAAGCAAGTGATACTTAATTGCATAAAACATACATAAGTCAGAAAAGTCAGAGGTGTGTGTCCAGGATCGAACTCAGACCTCCCGACTAAGACATTCGAGTCTTAACCACAGAGCCACTGCTTTTTGCATCGAGAAACAACGACAAACCAATAGACCAACAAACCTAATATCACACTTGCATAGATATTGTAGTACAATCATAATAGTCGACCATGTCTTTAGGGGGGTCCATGTGAATGAAAAATATTGGGGAAACATAAAATACAGACGAGACTGATGCTAATTTATGAGATTTTCAGGTTTATTCATACCACTGAAAATCTTTACGAGAATAATATGCTACAAAGCATCATACGGGTCATAGACACAAAAAAAATATGAGAAATAAGCGTAAGTAGAATTTTTACAAGTCCATCCCCCAATCCCTATGTCAGCAAACAGGTGGGGGTACATGTATTCAATCTGTTAATAAGCTACTTTTAGATGCCTTACTCTCCGGTTTTACGTATTCTTGTTTACATTTTATTGGTGACGTAATTACCATGCAGACTCCTCCATCCCCCATGTCATAGAAAATAAGACCCCTCAACCCACCATTAGCGCTTACGTAATTAATACTTGAAGGGCCCCTTCTCAGATTTATCTTTCAGTCATGTTTTGGACTGTTGATATTTGTTTGACCTTAGATGTATTATATTAACAATGAGTATTTAAGCAACAGAGCATTGCTTCATAACAACAAACGCAACGGATCTAGCCTCTGGTGACTCATTTGATGCGTAGTGTTTTCCTATTGCAATGGGACAATTAAGTGCGCATTATCCTAACCGTAACAATCATGAACAAAGAACGTGTACTAATACACTTCCGTTGTTTTGACAGTCTCTACCCTCGTCCCTTTATATGCCATAGACAGTCTGACTGAAGTCTTAGTCGTGCGCGGTCTCTCAAGAAGTGAAGTAGTGTCTAAATAGTGATAGTGTTGTGTTAGTGCTAGGAGTGCTGTCCGATCAAGGTCACGTGAGTACCTTACAATGTAATTACCTCGTCTAGTCTTAGGTTAGGTTAGCCTTGTGTTAGATTCGGTTTATGTGCGTTTAACCTTGGGTTTAAACAGAGAGCCTGATCAGTGGAGGCGAGTGTTATGATCATTTAAAGGACGTCCTTAAGCCTACACCTTGGTCACAAGTCCAAGGCACTGCTTAGGTTTCTCTTGTAATTGTTAGAGATCATATTTGATCATTTATCGGTTCAGTAGAAGTATCTACGTTGCGTTTACCCAATATCCCATTCAATACCATCGCCCCTTTTAATGTTCCCCAGTATTCCCCATCTCCCTCCTTCCATTTCCTTTCACATCGTTTTAAAATCCCCGACATATATATACTTGTGACCAAGGTGTAGGCTTAAGGACGTACTTTAACAGAATTCCAACACTCGCCTCCACTGCTCAGGCTCTCTGTTTAAACCCAAGGTCACTCACATAAACCTAACCTAGCACGTGGCAACTACATTGTAGGGCATTCACGTGACCTTAATCGGACAGCATTCCCAGCACTAACACAACACTGCACTTAACACTATCCAGAGACTACTTCACTTATTGAGAGACCGATATAGAGTCGAGAATGTCAAAATGACTACCTACTCCAGCGCCATAGAAGGCGATGACGATTCGATTATTTATTAATCGTTTACTATTCTCCAACATATATTATATTATATATTTATAGTAAGTGTTGTAACTGAATAAATATTCTGCTGTCGTATTCGATTGTTTATGGAGCCATTTTTTTGCTAATTTAGCTTGATTATCAGTCAATTGTACGAATTTACATTTTTCATTTAATTTACTTACACTAATCGTCTGTTCACGATAACCTCATAAACAACTGAACGGATTCTAAACGCTGCCTAATCTCTTTTGAGATATAAAAAAACAAAGTATCGTGAGATATATTACATATGTAGGCATAATATATGCATGCTTTACTACACTTTAGTTTTGTTTTAAATAGGAATTTTTGTTGCTTCGCTAGTCTTGTACGTTCAAAACATTATACTGTGCTGACGTCTAAAAGAATATAATGAGAAATATAATGTTGAATTTCATTTGAAGCTATGAAAAACCATGTTGACGTGACTTCAGTTACGATAACCTCTTAAGTAATATATTATAAGGTTAACAGTCGGCCATAAGTATATGTTGTTGTCTTCAATCTTTTTATTCAACATTATATAATTGAACTGATTACTTTGTTTACAAATTCTTTAGAAGTTTATTCGGCCTAGTTTCGCTGAGGCAAAAAGTTCTTTCAACTACAATTTACAGACCGACAAACAAACACTTCGGTGTGTAGATATTTTATACATTACTGTCACATTATATGTGGCAATTTTTACGTTCACCTTACAAAATACAATAGCTAGTAAATGTCCGCTGACATTCATAAAGAACAATATGATAACGTCACATAGAATTAACCTAAAGCGTAACAATGTTATGATTTAAATTACTCATGGGAAGTCCTCTTGGATTAAATAGAAATATACATATTATATATCTATACTAATATAAAGCTGAAGAGTTTGTTTGTTTGAATGCGCTAATCTCGGATTTGAAGAATTCTTTCAGTGTTAAATATCTCATTTATCGAGGAAAGCTATCGGCTATATATCATTACGCTAAGACCAATAGAAGCGGAGCGTCACGTGGACGAAGTCGCGCGGGTCGACTAGTAGAAGATATTTGAGAAAACTTAATGTTAATGAGGGGACTATTAAACAGTAGAAGACAAAAGAATTATTTTCAAAAATTTTTGTTTGTCTGTACGTTTGACATATGTTTGCGTATTACGTAATAATTATTGCACGAAATTGGATACGGTTTTCAGTTGTATTGCTGCTTCTGCTGGTCTTACTTAAAATATAGACTTTGCTTCGTTTAAATCGGATAAGTATAAGGTTTGTAAAGTTGGATTAAAAAATATTTTAGCCCAGCGAAGTTTTGGCGAGTATAGTTATAAAAAAGTTAATAATTAAATTAAATATTTTATTTTAATATTTCACAGAGATTAATATATATATACGCATGATTAATTTATCAGACAGCTTAGTGATAAAACAGATAATAACAAAAATTGTTATAGGTCGAGGTGAAGGTTACTTTCTGATTGTATTATTATTTAAAAGTGATATTTGTTACTTGGCGAAAAAAAAGAAAGTTTTAGATAAGATATATATATATATAGGTATTAAGTTGAATTTAGTATAACATACTCAAAGTCTGTAATTCTATTAATTAAACCAATCATAAGATACGGCCGTTTATATCCATAATTTCTGTTGATCTTGATCATCATTAAAAAATATTGTATTTACAGTTTTCTAATGGCAAAATAAATCTTGTCCCAGAATCATGTTCGTATGGCATGATAATTATTCGGATAATGAACATTGAACAACTAATTATAAAGAACTAGATGACACGTCCCGGCTTCGCCCAGGTGCAATTTGACTCATGTATTTAAATTTAACCGCTATGTAAATCTGTAATATCTTCGAAAATATTCATTTAAATTTCATGCTGTTTACAGCATACAGGGTCATAATGATCTTAATTAATGCTGCAATTGCTTTAAATCGCTTCGTAAATGGTCCATTATTTCTCGTAAAAAGTAAAGGATAAAAAATTGTGGATTATCCCTATAATATACCATCGCGGACTTTTTTGTAGACCTTTACACTACTTTAGTACATTATTTGGATCTGTCTCGTAGGGTTCAGCCAGCGTTTGTAATGTAAGCGCCAAAAACATGTGTTTATTTACGACATCACATTAGAAACCTCTGAAATAATCAGTGTTTCTCTACTATACTATACATGTATTATACATATAAACCTTCCTCTTGAATCAGTCTGTCTATTTAAAAAACCGCATCAAAATTCGTTGCGTAGTTTTCAAGATTTAAGCAAACATAACAGACAGCGGAAAGCGACTTTGTTTTATACTATGGAGTGATGATGAATTAGTAGTTTCAGATCTTGTGAAATTCTAAGACAATATATCAATAAAAAACCACAAATATTTACACCAACGAAGCCGCATAAATTGATATAACTATAATAATATCACGTGCTCATAATAGTATCGCGTCGCCACATTACTTCTTGTATTGATAAGGTATGACGCAATGCTTAATTATTTTCATTGCTTTATTTTTTAGTAGTTTGATAAGAATTAACTTATCAATTTGAATTCAATACACTTCTACTAATAATTAAATAAATATAAAACTGTGCTTCATTTAGCGTTCCTTTCCTTAAAATGAATCAATGAAACAATGGAAGAAACAAGATGAATATCATCGTCATCGTCATGACAATCCGTAAATAGACCACTGCTGAACCGGGTTTTCACTTCAGAATGAGGAGGGAATTAGGTCATAGACCACAAGTGCGGGAGTTAGGCCATAGTCCACAGTGTGGGTTGGCAGACTTCACAAACCTTTGAGGACATTAGGGAACTCTCAGGAGAGCAGGTTTTCTCACGATGCTTTCCGTGATGGAAAGGTTGAAACAAGTGATAAAATACACATCATTTACTTTCTTTATTTCGTAAAAATTAGAAGCTATATTATATAGTAACATTTAATGTTCACTTTTGTTACTAAAATTATGTATCTTGTCACATTAATTCGGGGTTTAACGGAAGCAGGTTGACATTTTAATACAAGCACTCAGAAAATATTTATCGGAGTTTGGATAGCGTATTATCAGATCAGGAAACGTTTTTACGCGTTTTGACATCAATTAACTTGTTTAAAAAAATGTTTTTGCTAAAACGTCTAAAGAACTGAGTCTAAATCGAAGAACCGATTATAATCATTAAATCAATTTTTTAGACAAATATTTAACACTGAATCAATCCAGTAAATATTGCTATTATAAGAAATAATCAAAGTTATCCTTTACGATTTAAAGTTGCCCTTTAACCTCGAATAACTTCTAAACGACTCAACTTAGCGAAAAATCATCTCAGACCATTTTTGTTGACCGTTAAATTTCCTACAAGAATACGTTTTGATTTTCACGAGACATACATTCGTTCAAGTGCATTAAAAATCCAAACAAAAAAAAAAGTACGATGATTCACTTCTTAACATTAATATTAAGGGCTCAAAATTTACCAGATTTTTTTTTCGTCATCTCAGGCGATATTCTCATGGTAACTAAGGAAAAAAAGATTAAAGGATTTTTTTGGCCTACCCTAATATATAGTAATATATCTATGATCAACTAAAACAAAATATAAGAATATTTAATAAGATAGTCTTCAAATTTTTTAAAAAGGAATCGCATGTTTCTAGGTACTATGCGATTACTTTATACAGTAGTAAACCTACATTTTTTTATCTCGGAGGTACTCCTAAACAACCTAAGCGTAAGGAAATAAATAAAAAAAAATAAGATTTGACATATCATTAGTAAATTTATCAAATCGTTTAGGGATTTGATTGAGTCTTGGATCAATAAATTTTAGGCCAAAAGCGTCTGTTGGAGTCAGCCATTGACGGCAGCTAACAAAAGTCATTTTTTTACTGATTTTATTACCTGAGCGTGCCGTAACTGATTGACGAGGGTAGCACATCTCTCAGGATCTTTTCGACCATCGAAGGAGTCCAACTCAGCAGCGATCATGTTGAGAGCGTCGTCAGCAAAGAAAAACTGTGCAAGTAGTGAACGGTCGTCCCTCTGCAACAAAAAGAAAATAAAAGTTAATATTTATGTTTTGGCATATCCGAAAATTTTTTAGCTTCACTTTTTAACTTTTGATTTTTCCGTCGTAAACATATTTTTTTGCTAGTGACGACGGAAAAAAAGGTTTTACCCCCAACATTACGCTGATATTATTAAATCGATGTCTACAACGAGTAACAAAACTGAACGGCCAGCGGAAAGCGGCCTATGAACTATCGTCCATAATTCGGAAAACGGGTCAAATTTGCTTCCCGAAAATTAAGTTTTCTTCATCATCATCACAACCCATTATTGGCCAAGAGCCGAGGCGGATCTCTTCCTCAGAATGAGGAGGGGGTTAGGATAAGTTAGTATAGTCCAACATGCTGGTCCAGACAGAAGACTGTATAACATATGGACGTTTCCGTACAAAACGGAACATATGATGACGTTATGCTGTCGGTATGACTGTTTTAATGTTTTTACGAGAAACGCCAACAAGAAAAACATATGACATTAAAATAACAGGTAATAAAAAAGAAATGAAAATATGATCTATCAGTACAGATATTTTTATGGTTACGGACAACGTACAAAGTAAAGCTTTGCAAAAGCATAATAATAGAACTCCCTATAAGTTCTGAATACTATATGCGTGAAAAAAAAGGACATACACGACATTACAACATTTTGAAAAACAACTAAAGGGTTTCGTTGCCTTTTTTGGAAAAACATTTTTGTCAGGAGTCACGAGACCCTGAATAATTAAAAACACAGAACAATACTTCCGTACAAAAACGGCAAATAATTTGCATATCATTTTTTATCCCACGGAAGTGGAAATGAGTTACGATGCCTTAAATAGTAAAACAAATATATTAAAGGTCCAAGCAAAATCAACGGTAAGTAGACACTATAAATAGTTCCAAAAATGGATACGGCCTTGCTAGAAACAAATAGAGCGGACAGTCATCTAAAGATAATAAGATACGTCTGATCACAAAAATGTCCGAAAAACATTTGGCCTTAGGATCCATATAAATTTACCATTTTTAGGTATTGTTAGCTACAATATGACTGGGATAGCGTTTTGGTTTCAAAGATAGCACAACAGATACACTGTCGATGGAATAATAATCCCGTTGTGACATGACATAGCGGACCTTTGTCAAAACAGATTTAAAAACTTACAGTAGAAGTGTGGTTGGCGGTAGCTACATAATTATACCACCATGATAGATATCCTAACGATAGTTATATTATTATGCAAATAAGATAGGGTTTGTTTATTATTGAAAGGTTTATATAGTTTATTTAACACTAGTCGACCTACTCCGGCTTTGCACGGGTGCAATTTAACACACAACTAGGCTACCTACATAGATTTAACAAAAAACATTTTAGATTAAAAATAGTCTATTTTTTAATTGAGGCGATAAAATATCTATGTACCAAAATTCATCGAAATCCTTTAACCGGTTTTGTGGAATTGAGAAACATACAAACTATTACATTTATTTATTAAAAAGCGATTAAACACCAATGGATTTGAAAAAACATAAAAACACGATTGATAACTTCCTTCTTTTTTAATTCAATTTATTATGTTCATTCAATTCGCATGAAAAAAAAATATCGACGTTAATTTATTTTTACGGAAAAGTTTACCCATAACAACTAATAAACAGTTTTTGGCAATTGAAATTAAATGAAATTCCAAATATGCCTAATTATTATACAAGTAAAATTGGTACGTAGATCAAACTCTAACTTGAATTAGATAAACCTCAAGAAACTAAGTAAAATATAAGACATCATTAAGTATAAGTTCTAGTATTCCAGTTTCTATGAAAAGTATACAAAACAACTAAAACATCGCTGAAGCTTCGTTCAACTGGCGCCCAGCCAAGCCATCTTAAACCTGAACGGTATCGGAAAATATTGTCAATGGTAGTTTAGATATATAAAATAGGAGAATACAGTCAGTACAGCCCATCAGAAATAAGCTAAGCAACAATCCCATTTTTTTGGTACCTATATCGACAAAAAGGGTTTGCAGTAATAAATTTCCGCCATATTTGAGAATCCGCGTGTAAGGACAAATTAATTGTTCAGCAATGCGTAAAACACCAAACTATTGTTTAATAAGAACCACATGTCAATCAAAAGCTGATAAAAGTATTGCTAACAATATTGGATTTAAAATTATCTTACTTAACTATATTTCAGTACAATTGGTTGGGCATAACCCTTTTAAATTTGGTTGCAACATTTGACTCGTACGAACAAGGCAAGTTAAATAACAGCTTGTAAAATACAAGTCTTGGCCTCTGGCCCTAAAAAAGAAACCTTACTTGCGTAATAAGATATATTCTGGACTGAAATTGAAAAACGAAAATAATTCCCAAGGAATTTTCAATAAGTTAGCGTATACCTTTACCTACGAGATGTTATTGGATGACACTTTAGTAAAAACAAAACAACATTCCATATAACATGAGTTAACTTATTATAAAGTAGTCCAAGGTTTGCTAAATTAAAACCGGTTAAAGAAATCTTGTAATAAATACAGAAATCGAAAGGCTTTGACAATCTGCCTGACTGTCACCAATACCGTGACGTCGCACAAAATGAGCTGGTGAAAGTTAATATAAACTTGTTAAAAAAAATTAATGCGATTAATTAAATCCTTTTAAATTAATCTCAATATGACTATTTATTTTTATCTTATGGATCTTTGGAGTGCATGCTAGACCATTAACTAATTTTGAAGACAAAGCTGAGAAAGAGGATATCTCACGGATGGTTTTCCTACTCTCTATGGTCTCAATTTTAATATTACTTGGAGCATAGAGTTTGTAGATACTAATATATTTATTGGGAACTACTCAAATTAAATAGGAAATTCCCAGCTATTACAATATTGGAAGGCTTATGACGATCCAATTTAAGATGGTTTTTATTATTATAACAAATTTCAAATCTAGGAAAATTCTAGCATTGATTCGTCAAAGTATCAGTTCATAATAAAAAAAAATCTCTGAGTAAAGTTAATATTGCATGTGCTTAATATTCTGTTATCATTTAGTACAACGGACATTTGCAGAAGTACGTTCAATAGTACCTATGAGGAAAAAGCTTGGGGATTTCCTTCGAGCAGTTAGATATCTGCCAAAGTACATTAAAATGAAGGATACAATTGTTACAAATTATATTGATATAATATACACGGCAAACCGGTTGGAGTCCTACTGTTTCCATTTGTACCCCTTTATTACTTTGCCGGACATTACTTGTTTACAATCTTGAAAATCGGTATAAACCGTATACATAATGTGGGCCCCTGACATAAAAACTTACATACGTAATATGTTTTAATATGTTTTTGGTTACAAGGTTTGTGGTAACAGCTTACTGGCATTACGTCATAACGCAAATAATGTTTTTCTTTTTTATTAGAGACGGTAAGGAGTAATTTTAATAATTACAAAAGATGACTTGATGAAATTATCAAAGCCAAAGATCATAATAATGATAATGGTAATGTTGAAGCTTTAAGTGACAAAGTTCAGCTCAACATGAAGAGTTTACCCAATAATTAGCGAATACTCAGTTAATACATTCTAAGACTGAGAAAATATATGTTATTAAAGCCGTATAATTTAGCTAAGTATGTATATTAAAAGAAAAACAAACGCTATCAATGGCGTTGGGTTTCATTGAAAACGATTCATAAATGAAGGAAAAACACTGCAAAAATTACTTCTATGAGTAATCACATTGGATACAATAGTTAATGCTTCAATTTCCATTTTTTAGTCTTTAAGAATTCTAGTTTAATACTCTTTTATTAAGACTTACTGGACATTTTATCTTCTAAACGTGCAATCCAGCTTTCCAACAAGTCCGAGTATTTTACTTAAATGAATATACTCTGGAAACTTACTAAATGCGTTTTGGAATTATTGATTAAGGTAAAGCCAATAGGGTTTTTCTAAATTATTTACATCTCAGTCAATTTAAGGTAAAACGGTATTCTTAGCGACTTTATTGATTGACATTATTCAACCCATTATTCCTAATATGCAAAAATTAAATCTAATCCTAAATTTTGATGATGTTCTTTACGACCACTAAAACAAAACATGATAAAACATTGTAAAACATCGTTTTTTGTCATTATTTTGTCCCTACTACGGCTTCAGCGTGCATCAACCTCACACTTAAAAGGTTCCACGTGGTTAAGGCTATTTCTAAAAAACACGAGCTACGATTAGGAAACTATAGTATGTATTATATCATGTTTCAAATTTAGATAATAAAGAAATGCTTGCTATACTGCTTCTATTGAAAGTACCTACAATAAAATATGATATGCACGAAGCTAAGCAGCTTTTCAGACACTAATTTCATTTTAATTTCTTTACAAAATTTATTCTCAATCAACGATACCAATCATGAGTGGTTTTATACCGGTAATTTCTGAGCTTTTTTGTAAAAACTTTTATACCGAAGTTACGTAGGGATATAATGCTAGTATATTAATATAATAAACTTATGATGCCGGTGTCACATAGTTAAAAAACTGAGAAATGAAATTCGTTCGCACGTCATGGCTTCAGCGTGCATCGACCTCGTAATTAAGGGCTCCAAGTGAGTTCAAGGTGGTTCGAATGAGACCTTATAAGGTTAATAATTTTACCATACAACGGTGACTGAACTTTCTTTATGCATAAGCAAAATAGTAACATCTAATTCAACAAAGAAAACGAAAATTTTGCAGATTTTACTGTGATGACATAATTTTTAAAAACTGTTTATATAGCAATTTAAAAACAAGTTTTAAAATAATTGCCAAATTATTATGCTACTACGTCTTAATTATAACATTAGTCAAATTGGTACCAGCTGGATTTATTTACAACTATACGCTGCTTTATTAGCTGCAACATTTATAACGCCATTTATATTTTTTATTGATTTATGTTCACTTCTGGAAAATATCTATTTTTGGAAATACCAATTTAGACTACCCAGACTAGCAAATCACCCCGGATTCACACGGGTGCAATAGACAATACAAACATGTATTATTCAACGTCCCTGCATTTTAAATCTGTAATGTCTTCGAAAATATTCATTTAAATTTCATGCTGTAAAGGGCCATAATGATCTATATAAAATGCACAATGTATTTAAGGTACCTAATTGGATAAGGATTAATGCTAATTTTTTTGAGGTGTACCATACTGTAGTACATTATTTTGATGATCTCGTAGGGTTCAGCCAGCGTTTGCAATGTAAGCGCAAAAAATGTGTTAATTACGACCTCACATTAGAAACCTCTAAAATTATCAGTGTTTTTCTACTCTACATACAGTATTATACATATAAACCTTCCTCTTAAATCACTCTATCATTTAAAAAAATCGCATCAAATCCGTTGCTTAATTTTAAAGATCTAAGCATACATAGAGATGTACAGTCACACAGCGGGAAGCGACTGTATTATACTATGTAGTGATTTCTAGCACCTAATAATCCCATTAAAATATTTAGGTAATCAATGTTTATTTGGTCATTTACAGCGTAAAAGTTGTTAGGCTGCATTTGACAGTGAGGTTAAAATATTGTCTATTATTGATAAAGTTACGTTACGAGTATGTATGTACGGTAGAATGGTAAACATGCAACAATTATTAATATAAACCTTATGCTCGTCTAATATCCTTTTAAGTTCTCACACGTTGTTTAAAGGAAAAGTCATGAAGGAAAATATAGTAGAAGTTATATCAACGTTTTTATAGTTATTTGTTAGCTGTATCACATGGCAAGGACTCTTCTGGTAAGCATATTATTGGCCGCAGTTTTTGCTGACGTGCAGTACAATTATAAGAAACAAGACCTATACGACCTTTATTCAATGAAAGCAAATAAATAATAGAAACTATTAACTCAATAAGAGTAAATTAAAGATGTTTATGTTAAGTATTTAGCACAGTAGTACTAAATCGATACACATCGACATGATCGGTTCTAATTGTTTATAATGCTGTTCATTCTTACTTAATATCTACCGTTTAGTTATGTAAAGGCTTCCTTAGAGTACAATGGTTTAGATAACATTGGTAGAGAAATCAGAAATAATGGGTACATTTTATAGATAGGTAGATTAGATTTACGTGATTTTTTTAACTATCATGTTGATGTTAATAGTGGATCACTCATGTTCTAAGACAACTAAAAAACGGATCTGTGTCTAAATTGGTTGTAGAGGTTGCAAAACATTACACACTCATCAAAGTAAGGAAACGTTACTAAAACTAATATTGTCAATATTCAACTATTGATATACATTCAATTAATTAGAGCAGAAAATTTACAAAAAGGTGTTACAAATAAAATATTACATCACAAAAATTTTGAACTAAATTTCATGTCAATCAAGAAATACAATCTGCCACGTCCGCCTACATGTTTCTCTCTACGTCGTCAACGAAAAAACGTCCAAACTACTGCCGAAACATTTTCATTCCATAATTTTGATTTTGCATTGCTCAACCAGCTTTTTAGGGTTCCGTAAAGGGTAAAAACGGGCCCCTATTACTAAGATTCCGCTGTCCGTCTGTCCGGCTATATCTCATAAAACGTTATAGCTATTTAACAAATTATGTATTTCTGTTGTCGCTATAACAACAAATACTAAAAACAGAATAAAATAAATTTTTAAAGGCCAAAATTGCCAAATATTGGTGCGGAACCCTTCGTGCGCGAGTCCGACTCGCACTTTGCCGGTTTTTTAAATTATATTATATAGATTTAAAACAGATGCGTAAATACTTGTTTGTTGATGTTTGTTGATTTGTTACTTAATCCCTCAAAAACGGCCGAACGATCAAATACTGCGACACTTTTTGTTATAAATCCCTACTAATATTATAAATGTGAATGTAAGTTGTTTGTTACGCTTTCACGCGAAAACTACTAAACCGATCATCATGAAACTTTGTACACATATTCTTGAGGGTATTAGAAGTAACATAGGATACTTTTTATGAAAGAAAAAAAATATTTTTGCGATTCATTTCTATTGTAATGATCTCTGATATTTATTTAATGGCTTCAATGCGAGCAAAGCCGCGGGTAAAAGCTAGTATTAGATATGAAAAGATTCTGTGGGAAGAAGGGAGTCGTTGACACAAAAAAAGCGGTAAACGGATTTAAATTAAAAAGTATAATTTATTACTTTATAAGCATGCTGCGGATTTTTATACTGAAAAATCATATTGGTGCGTAAGTTTCCTTCAATTCACTCTGGGCCCATCTAAATAGAATTGTTTACTACAGTTAAACTACGTAGAATATAATCTCATATTGATATTTGATAGTGTACAGTATATATATAAATATTCTACGCACAAGTCGGTCTAAGGAGATAGCGTTGCATCGCCTTGAATGCCGACGAGCAAATTGTCCGATTATTATGCATTGTGAGTAATAAAGTGTATTACTGATGCATGTGATGCTCCCGTGTGCTCAATATTGTCAGATGGCTTGTAAGCGCTTAGAACCTTTAACATTGCCATTTTTATACTATATGTTTTAAAACAATACCGAATTATAAGGACAAATATTATATCGACATTAAGTTAATATGCCGATGGCGATTGTCTAAGTTACGCTGGCGTTACGTTCTAATTAATATAAATAGCTAATAGGTATAGCTACCGCCACGTAAGTATAGGTTTGACCTTGAAGAAGAAGAAGTCACTATTAGGGGCAAGAGCTGTACGTGATTGGTTCTTTCAACTTTCTACACCATTTTTTCTCAGACCTAAATTTAGCTGCCGGCTACTATAAGTAGGTACATATACAAAATATTTCGTTCAGTCATTCTGAATCAATTAATATAATTAAATTAAAAAAATGTAGTTTTATTTGTACTATCTTTTGATAGTAATAAAATTACAAGATTACAACTTTAGATATCAGATAAGATTATCTTTAGATTGTAAGAACAAACGTTAGGTCAGATTTTACTTGAAACGCAGCGATCTAATGTTAATCGTATCTCTATCTGCCTTGTGTATTTTTGTCGTCCTACCGCCTAACCTCTTTCCAGGTACGACAAGTTTTATTAACTAAAACGAAAGTGTAACAAATATGCAACTTTTCTAAATAAAACGCAAATTCGTGCACCAAGTTTAGAGCACATGTCTGAAGAAAAATTACCCTGATTTTTAATACATATTCTGGTGGAAAAAGGTTTGTTATAATTTTCTTTTCATCGCGTGTAAATTATAAGTGTTCATGCCTTTGTTTCGTTACCCTTGATTTAGTGATTACATCGACACCAGCGACTAGCGTATGAGTCGAGTGATTTACGTCAATGATTGAGTTGCTCCATTACACTAATAGAGACCGAGATCTAGAAAAAGCTACCATATTAGCTTTCCATGAATAACGTTGTGGGTGTAGTAAATCTTGATTGTAAAAATTTACAATTGCATATGCTGACTCAGACAATAAGTGCTTAATGTATACATATAAAACATTGACCTATACTACTACTATGAACTCAAAATCAACGCAAAAAATTCAATTACGTTTAAGTCATTACGCGATGGGTCAGGAGAGTAGATCTTATTTCACTAAATTCTAAATGCACTAAATCTTCTTATATATAAAAATGAATCCCTATTTCCCTTGGTCACGGCATCACGCGTAAACGGCTGGACCGATTTCGTTAATTCTTTTTTTGTTCTGTTTGTTATTGTCAGGAGAAGGTTCTTATGGAAGAAAAAATTAAAAAAGTTGCGCGGAAAATTAGAAAATTTAAGAACAACCAATTCGAATTCAATATTCATAGTTAAGACAGGACAACGTCTGTCGGGTCAGCTAGTTCTAAATAATTTTCACGCTCAGAATCATAATTTTTAATTAAAATTTTGAAACAAATTTTCGCAATTAAATCCGCAGTGTTGACTAATAATGACAGACTGACTAGTTCTGGTATGAGAAACATACTTTTCTACTATTACCTATAAAAGAACAAGTATCGGTCGCAAATAATTGAGAGAAATAGATGAGAGCACCAATTTCCAAACCAAATCTAGCCCCGATTTCAGAAACCATTGCATGCAAGAAAAGCAAGCACATGTTTCCAAAGCATTTAACGACGATTAACCCCCCAAATATTAAGATTCGATAAGGTTAAAAAGTTAAACAAAAGTATATAATTCCATCATATCGAATAAGGTCACTAGTTGCTAATGCTATAAATACAAAAACAGAAGTTTCTTAACCTCGAACCATCAACAGTTGTCTATCGTTTATTAGTAAACATTAGCAAACTACACGGTCATTCCCTTCCATAGTATACCCGTTCAAATAAAGAAAGTAACTTCTGTATTCCTCTCTCATTCGCACACTATAATGTTACAGCATAGGTTCCCAAAATTATTCGACCTGAAGACCTCTTAGCATGTTATGAGCTTGTAGATTTTTGATATTGCTGCTTTCATTATACTTCATACCTTTAAACAACCGTTATAGAAGTCTATATATTATAAAAGTAGAAGCTGACTTACTGACTGACATATCAACGCAGGGCCTAAACTAGAAGGGTAACAAACTTGAAATTTTGCACAGGGGTTCCTTTTATAACGTAGGGGAGCACTAAGAAAGGATTTTTGAAAGTTTACCCCCTAAGGGGGAAAATGGGGGTGTAAAGTTAATATGAAACTTTGCCGTTTTTGAAGTTATTTAAATGAAATTCATTATAGAGGTTCTTCATTGAAAGTCATGAAACACGTATAAAATATTTTTTGCGAAAATCATCCCTTAAGGGGGTAAAGTTCACATTTTTGAAAATAAAAAAGGGATTGTTGCATAATGAAGTCGTCACGAAATTCTGGAATTATATTGAATGGATAACATATTAAGGTCGATATAGTCCATTTTGGGAAACATAAGCGTTAGAGCGAGAGGATCTAATACGATTCTTTATAGTCCTGTATTACCATCAAGCATGAAATCACAAATAAGACACTGAATCACCAACGCTTAAACTGTGTAAGTAGTTTATTATTTGCGCAGTTGCAAAAATTAAAATTCACTGAACCGATTAACGACAAAACTATGACATCATACTGTACCTAGTATGTGTAACTTAAATACAGCTATTACATATTAACCATCAGTTATTTTTAGGTGTAAAATTTGTAGATTTCGAGGTTAAAGCTACAAGTCCCTTTCGATTAATAGAAACTTCAAATTGAAGGTTTCTCTAAAATCACTACGTTTATGGACTATTGTGGTGTTCTACATATGACCGCAAAACTTTACATAATAGATGTCATGAAAGGAACCTTTGTAGTGCCAGGAGTTTGTGACCCAGGTGTACATTTCAGGAATTTACGATGTATGTACAATTCTGCTCAATTTTCTATTGAAAAGACTCATTTTGTGTTTTAAAAGGAATCAAAAAGGTGACCTTGCTAAACAACCAGACTCGTATGGCACAACCCAGAAGAGCACCCTACCCACATAAAAGTGAGACGCGCGAACCCGAACCAAGGCACACCACACAAGTAGGTAGACAACTAGATTGTTCGATCGTCGAGCAGTGAGACGAGGGAAATCTCTTGACGCTTGTAGATTCAACAACTCCTGAAGATGCGTCGGTCACGGAGCGAAACATCGATTATCGATCGCGATCTACTCGTGTGGTGTGTTCTGGTTCGGGTTCGCGCGTCTCAATTTTCTGTGAACGGAGTGTTCTTCTGGATTGTGCCGTACGAGTCTGGTTGTTCAGATTTCCGGGGATTATAGTAAGTTAACCTTTTTGATTTCCTTTAAATCATGAATTTCCGCAATGTGACGCGTGATTCAATTCAATACTCATTTTGTGTGTTTTTTTCTAACTATAATTTCGACATAGTTTAACTTTAACTTACAACACTACCAAAAATATTAATCAAACAGAAAAAAGTTATAAAATCATAATGGAAGAATGTTTAACTGTAAAAAAGGCCTGTAAATTTTGCGTTTAACAATCAATTAAGACTGCGTTTCCAACATAGATGCAACACATCCTCGCACATCTGTGATGGAAACACAGCCTAATGATTTTACAGACTATTAGTCGACTTTAAATCGTCACTTATCATAATATTTACAGATAACATCTAAAGTAGGTAATTAACTAAACATACAGATATGATCGTCCATTACATCGACCGCAAGTCTGGATGCACATTCGCCGATATAACCACAGAACCGTTATAGGCATAAGATTACGAGTAACATTGTATTGATTATATCAAGTATGTAGAATGTACTTAAACTAGTTTTATATTACGTAGGCAACTACTTGTGTCTGTACTAACGATGATGACGAGACTTAACCAATATTCTGTTGTATAATGAGTTTCTTCACATTAACTAATGTGACCATTTTATAATTACTCAAAACGGAATATCGAAGAAAAATAAAATGGTCAAAACCTAACCATAGCTGAACAATTTCCATTCCCAACAACGACTACAAAAATATGACAGATAATAAACCAGATGCTTAACGTACTACATGTAATACATTACAGAACGCGCCGTCCATATGTGCCATATGTGTAAAGAAGTGCGCGCACGACGGCGCCAGAGCGGAAAAGGCGCCGTGAAGGTTTGGGGGAGCGCCAGAACGAAAACAAAATATGATTTAAATACAAAAAATTGGTTCAAAGAGTACGTCGAGCGAAAGTTAAAAAAAATAATATTTAACAATATTAAAAAAAAAAAATAGGGAGATATAGTAGATGGGCGCAATACAAAAACTACTGGAGAACTTAGGCTAGCTAAGACAGAATTACTTTTTTTAGGCGCTCATATGTATTTGGCACGACGACTCACTGAATGAAACTATAAAATGTATATAATTTTATAATAGCTGTGTCTGTTTAATTTTTAAACTGGTTTGCCAAAGGTCCTGGAAGAGATTGCTTTAGCAATAAGGTTGCCTTTTCAAATCAAATCAAATCAAATCAAAATTATTTATTTCAATTAGACTTTTTTGAAAAGTACTTTTGAAACGTCAAAAATTTGTCGGTCAGTTAGTTTGTCTGAAGCTACCACCAGCTCGGAAAGCAGTTTTCTGTTGAGAAGAGCCGGCCAGAAACTCAACAGTCGCTCTTTTCAAAAAGCCATGTTTACATAGTCTGTTATACAAAACATTTAACTTGAGAGTCATGCCCTTGAATTAACTTTGTATCTATGTTATGTTATTTATTAGTGCTATTTGAATGGATAAAAATAATATAATTTGGTATTTTAGTGCTAATCTGAAGATGGAACTCTCTCGTGACATAAACCCATCGAGTTTGGGTTTAAAATAGTCTGACAATGGTGAAAAAAAAAACATTTTATTCAAGACAAATAATTATATAAAGTGCAATACAAAGAAACAATATTACATGTTATCTAGTTGTCGAGGTTGGAGAATGTTATCTTATCAGTATGAAATTAAACACTGTACAACAAGGTCATTTAGTAAATAATTATACTTTTTTTTAAATAACAACCTAACCAGATTTCTATTCCACTCTAAACAGTTTTTGTTCAGCAGAAAAACATTTAGGCATAACAGACCGTTTATCTGTTTTTATTTATCTGTAACGAGCGTTATCAGTTGAGATATTGTTATCTTATTGTTATAATGTGTAAAATCACAAATATTTCTATTTCTTGTAGTTAGTATGACTCAGAAAGTTATTCATAATGATTAAAAATAGACATGTTTTCCAATTGACGAATATCAATAAAAACATAAAATGTAAAAAATGTCAGTCTCACAATGGAGACTGCGTTTCCACCAGAGACATGCGAGGATGAAGAGTCAGAGTAATCGCTTCATTTGATACATTCTGAGCGAGGCTATGTAAAATACGCTAAGCATGCAGACACATCTTTGGTGGAAGGACAGCCTTAAACGTTGTAATCTCGTCATGTATAACCAAGTTAATTATTTTATTTAGTATCTATAGGATATCGATGCGGTCAATGTTTGCTAAAAAAGGGCTACTATTTAGCAACATTGACCGCATCAATATCAGTCATATCTATTTCTATGATAAGGATAACGTTTTGGCAATAAATATGAAAGACAATATGTTTAGCAAATGATGTAATATCCTTTTAATCACCATTCTTCTATCATTATCAACAATGAAATAAAAGTCAATAATTCCATAAGTTGCTGTAAGATTAGCATCATTGTGAAGGTTTGTGCTTTGCTAGTTTTCTTTGCTCGACTTGGCGGAGGCACTGCAGAGTCTCCAGATAGAAATTTATTTTATTCAACTAGAATTGGTAACAATAACATTTTTCATATCTAGCAGCAAAAGGTAACTTATTTCTAGTATATACACGCACTTGATAAAAAGTATTAGGTAGGTTTTCTGTATTACAATATAAATGTATTCCTAAGTTTAATAAACCCTGTGACATTGCCAACAAAAGGGCGACGAAGTTTACTATATATTTTCTATACTCTTTTATGTAAATCCTTAAACTATAGGCGACGATATACGAATTGCAATTGATGGTCAAGTAGAAAGTAGTCATTTGACCATTGTAAACATTGCATTTTAAACAAAGAAATGCAGATATAATTAAAAAAAATCAAAATAATTATAGCAACTGATTCCCAAAATTATCTATACTCTATACCAACTCCTGAAACAAATTGACAGTTTCTAGACATGGATATGATCAAAACACATAACAAAGGGTTTAACAATCCAAAAAGTTTTGCAATATAATGTTTTGCTTCAATATAGGTTATATACTACGATATCTACAAAATCAATTTCCATGACTCACTTTTTATCGTAACAATAAATACCTATATAAAAGCAAATGCTAAATAAAATAATAAAAACGCACGACCGATTAAAAATACGTACCTACTTCGAGTTTTAATCTAAAAAATCTATAAAACGTCATATTTTTTTTTTAACTTGCAATGTTTGTATGTATATATGGTCAGGTCAAATTTGCAACTGAATTTTAAGCAGTTTCCTCAACCGATCGAGGTGAAATCATGCATCATGCACATACGTTTACATTAGATGTTAATGCATGGTTATGGTGGGTTGGCAAAGGTGGCGGAATTTTTTGTGGACGATCATGATATATGTATCAAATTAAAGGGTTTCCTGAGAGAAAATGAATCATAAAATAACTTCACTCTATGTCCAATATGACAGCCGACACAAGATTGCGGATGGTCGAATTTAGCCTAAAATATTTTATTACCATAAGTAAATGCTTGTATTTTTTTATGGTGGACCATCTGCAAACGAGCAGATCCACCCGATGGTCAGTGGACACCATCGCCCATGGACATAGGCAAAATAAGAGATACTCCCTTGTTTTGCCGATGCGTTGCATCCTTGAAGATAGAGTGGGGAAATGGAGAGTAAAGAAAAAAATGTTGCGGTTTCAGCGGACCTTGAACAAGAGCCTAGAATCCACTAGAACAGCAACATTAATGGGATGGGCGAGGGAGGGGGTAAGTCTGGATTACATGCGGCTTGGCGGATAGATTCGCATGCTGGTGGTCGCACGCCAGTCGGGAAACAGATCCCCTACCGCAAGGGGGCACTGAGTTACTCGACTCCTACGAGATGCTCTCCCAGCGGCAGAGGGGAAGAGTATTCTAACCCGTCCACTCACGGGTATTTAATTAATTGGGGAATTATGAATAATTTTATAATAAAATACAACGTGCTATAATATATGAGAGAAATATGGTATATGATACCCATTACTGTACAGCAATACGTATACATATGCAATTTAGACTGAGGCGAGCGGTGCCTGGGGCTTGAGACCCAGGAGCAGGTTTAAAGAGCTCTTTCATAATATATTAACTCTCATCTCCACCACTCGACCTCGCTAATGATAATAGATAATAAAGTAAACTTACGTGGACCTCGAGAAGGGTAACCTTAATCACGACACTATAACACTAACTTCCATGTTCACTGCACCAAAACACCAGAAAGACTGAGACTAATCTATCGCACTAAAGGTTATATAAAGTCTCCACGTCGGTATACTCGAAATAATATAAAATGATATACCCCGCTACTACTACTTTATAACCAGTGTTGCTAACAAACGTTATTGTATGATCCATTGCCCTAAATAGAAATGTTACCAATGATCTATTCGACGAATGTATTAATATTTTATAGCTACACGCCCTACAAATGTCAATTATTGACGTGATGAACAATGACGTTTAGGGGTCGTATTTACACCATGGGTTTCTAAAAATAGAAAATTATTGAAAAGAGATTACGATTTACGATTTAACTTTAATACCTAGTTTAAAATTTTATCTTTTTTTATTTATTTATTTAAAGAAAGTTTCATTACTGATTATGCCATACACACAAACATTATTCTGATTATTTTACTACAGCTAATTAAACCCTAAAGTCCTATATTCTCACTATTTATTGCGACAAGGGAGACGAAATATTATTAAAAATTACAACAGACATAATTATACAGGTCAACTTCACACATCACATTGCAATGTATTAATCTTGTTTACTAAAAATAGGACTGATAAAGAAATCATGATTTATTTAAAACATTAGATATTACATGTCTAATACATCTACTTAAATTTTCAACAAATATTTATAAGACAACAACTGTCCATCAACATCCTGCTGAGATGAGATGTCTGAAGTTGATATCACAATCACGTTTAAATGAATTAAACTCATTTTAACCATTAGTATTGATAAAGAAATCACGATTAATATAAAATAAATATCTGATATTATAATTTAAAAACATTTATTTGAATTCTAAACATCAACTTTACACATCCTGAAATCATCTTCAGACATCACGTTGCAAACGACAATCAGACAACAAATAAAATTCGATTTACTTCAAACATCAGACATGTTTCAATAAAGTACATAATACGTTTTTACATCGGTATACATTTTTAACATAAAATATCTATCAGAAATATGGATTCGTTAAACTGTTTAACTTCTAGATATCAACTTCAGACATCGCATTGCGATGTATTAAACTCATCTAAACCTAACAATAAAGTACTAGCAAGATCGTGGAGCATGTAATCGATGCTTTTAGTTATTGTTAATGCTTTGCAATATATCAGCCTTGGCCCCCTTCTGACCCCTCCTTACTAAAAAGTGTTACAAGTTCGTATAATATGTATAATCATTCCTATGTAACACCTATCTCATCAATGAAAGATCACAAATTTACTTATATATCTCAATTACAATAATATACGTTAACAATTTGATTTTTAGGAGTATATTTGAAGTCCAAAATCAAGTGTCCTCGCACCAAAAAACTGATCATTCATATCATTGAGTCTGAAAGAGCTCTGTAGCGACCCCTAGGGATCGATGACGAGTTACAAAAAACTGGAGGTCTGTGAGATTTAAAAGGGAACTACGTCTAAATCTATGAGTGCGCCACGACTAATTATTTTTTTTTGTCTTTAAAAAAATGTGTATATACATATAATTTAAGCAATTAGTGGCTGTCTATTTAAAAGCGAATAGCATGCTCAGTGATTTATGATCAAATTATATTGGGTATCTCTCATATAAATTGACGATACACGAAGTTTGTGAGAGGTAAACAGGGTTACAGGTTTTAAGACTACGATAGTAGGTTGTAATCAAGAAAATCATGCGATGAGATTTAGGGATCAATGACCTCCTCCTTCTCGAAATTAGTAAAAAGGAATAGGAAATTCTCTAGCTTCTCATTGTTTTGATGATCCACAAGAGGGAAGTTTGTATAATTGTTATCTAGTACACTATCATTCCTTCAAAGGCATTACTGATAAATCACGATTTAATACCTCGATCACGTAGTTACCTATTGTACGTGTTCGCGATAGTATAATCCTTGTTAATATCCGCTTTTGTTTTATTATGCAAATATATATAAACCTTTGATAATGGTTAGATTAGAATAATACGAGTCGTTGTCAATATTGGTACAATTAGAAACACAAACAAACATATTTGTGTACTCAATAATAACGTTTAGATTATAAAAAAATATTATAATACTTATAGACCATTAGGCATATGATACGCTAGTAGAAAGACCTCTTTTCTAATTATTTATATACTATTGCGTAAACATTAAATTATCTCGATCCCCAATGTTGGCGCAACATAGAACAGTTTGAGAATTAGTGAAATAAGACAACAGCCAAGAGAGACAGAAGTTTCGTGAAACATAGTGTTTAGACAGAAAGCCACTTGTTGATTATTTAATAAATCATTAAATTAATGTGATATTAAATAAGAGTTACTTTTACACGTACTACGAGCAGTGACGGCCCAGTGGTTAAGACGTTTACCCGGGAGGTCCGAGTTCGATCCCCCACACAGGCACACACCTCTGACTTTTCTGAGTAATGTGTGTTTTAAGAATTTAAATATCACTTCTTTAACGGTGAAGGAAAACCTGTTGAGTAAACCTGCACGCCTGAGAGCTCCATGTTCTCAAAGGCGTGTGAAGTCTGCCAGCCCTCACTGGGCCGGCGTGGTGGACTACGGTCTAATCCCTCCTGATTCTGAGGTGGAGATCCGGCTCAGTAGCGGGCTATTAATGGGTGACGATGAATGAATAATAGACAATAAACATTTTATGGAATTATTCGTGAAACCGTCGTTGAACTATCGGGATGGAGCTTATAGTTTTTGAAGCTGGTGAGTAATAGACAGACAGATCAACTTAGAGGTAGGTTTATCAACTGCAAAACATATTTTTACTATATTTCTCTTATCTCCAAAAGATTGTAGATTTAACATCAAAATAAAGAAAATATTATTGTCTCGACAAACAGACGAACAACAAAGTAATCTTTTTAGTATGGATACACAAATAATTGTGTAAGATATTAAATAAATACATGGAAATTTACTTGATGATAATAATATTATTTATTGTTGTCTGCGAAATTATTGTTTATCGACACAGCTTATCGTATTACAATATACTCAACATTACCTAAAAATAATAACACCTAGGACATGCGATCTTTTTTTTTCTGACGCGGACGAATGCCTTTACGCATACCCAGCAAGCCTAGGAGTGCCAGCCTTATGTGGGACTCGCCGATGGTCAGAACCACTGTAATAACCACTAAACCATCCGCGGTTACCCTCACCGTCATTTTGAGACGTTGCAGGATCGCTATGCGCATTCGACTGCAAGGTCTCGACGGTCGGCCCGCTCTACAGCGGGCCTGCACGCCTACCGAGAGATGTCCCGGGTAACGGAGTCATCCTCGGAGCCGCGGTGCCGTCAGAAGGTAAGAGGTGAGCGTATCGGCGCCGCCTCCCACCTGCTCGACCTCTACGGATTGGGTCCGAAGAGGCGTCTGCTACCCGGACCCGCTCCGCGGCCCCCTTCTGCGAGATAACTGACTGACTCGCAAAAAGAGGCAACTGCCAACCAACCCGCCTTACTCGCAAGCATGACTCCCACAACACTTGGAAGAGATAGGTCCCCGCCTGTAACTGACACCAGGGCGTGGCTTTGAGGCCCCCAGGCGGCGCACTCGGTCAGTGTATGGTGCGACGTATCAGTTCCCATCAGCATCAGCATGGAGTTCCCATGGGGGATCGCCCGCCAATAGTGTAGCCGCCGTCCAGCTAACCGTACGGTAGCCCTGTATAGCTCTCACCGCCAGGACCCTTTGCGTTTTGCGCAACCCTATTGCGCGCGGTCAGAGCGTCCACCAATACGGGCGCTCCGTACAGCGCCATACTCCGCACTACTCCTTGCAACCTAGCTGAAAGTTTACGGAGCAGCTCTACTCTAATATAAAGTTATTGACAGCATTGCTAACATAGGCTTGAATTAGAACAAGAGTTACAAAAGCCTAAATTTAGTACATATCCACATAACTGTAAAAAATGATTACCCTAAACATATTCATGAAATGCGTCGATTGCGTGTTTGTGTATAATTTAAGAAATATGGCCGCTGAAATGTCGACAAGGTTGTTGTATCTACACGCCACTGTTGATAACACTTTGACATTTAAAACTATTGGTTAAATGTAGAAAATAAAATAGGGAGACACTTTTAATAACTTAGTTTATTACATATGAAACAACTAGCTGTGCCCTCAACTTCTTCCGCGGGGAATAATGTCTCTCCCTATTGTTATTTTACACCCTTGAGGGTAAAACTTTTACAAACTTTGAATGTCATATTTATTTATATCGAATTAACAGCCTAGAAAATAAGTTTCAAGCTTTTAGCCCTATAAATGACGATGCTTCTATACAACTTTTCATCCCCCCTTTCAACGCCTTACAACACTTTTTTCGCAATAAAAAGTAGCCTATGTCCATTCTCAGGCTCTAGACTATCTGTGTACCAAATTTCATTTAAATTAGTTCGGCGTGAAGGAACGACAGACAGACAGAGCTACTTTCGATCAGCCCCGGTTTCGCCAGGGTGCAATTTACTCCCCATGTATTTAGATTTAATTTTCAACATCAATATAACTACTACTACTACTTACTACTTTGAAGTATCATATCTGGAAAAACTCCTATTTCAAGATATTGCCATAGATAAATGGTTAAAATATTATGAAGATGCCGTGGTGGTGGCTTTGGACCCCCCACATCATTATTAGATTTCGCATGTGTTCTGGCATTCAAACTCTGTGCATACTTCCTATCCCTTTAAAAGTTCTGATCATGTTTTAATTTAAGTTCTAATTATTTTAGTGGCATCAGCATTTTATATAAATTAGTTCCTATTTCCCCCATCCATCTAATTCTCATTTTCTATAATAAAAATAATTGTCATTTTATCCAAAAAAAAATTGTTAATGCCAATATGGGGCTAAAAGATCCTTTGAATATCAGGGTCCTTGGCTCCTGCCCATAATTTCACTTATTACTAATATTTTTCTATTAAATTTAATACTATATAATATGTTAAAGCAGTGATGGCTTACTCGGGACGTCTGAGTTCAATCCCCCACACAGGCACACACCTCTTTTTCAAACCACCACCACCTGATTTTTCAGAGTTATGACTTGCTTTAACAGTGAAGAAAAACCTCGTATGGAATCCTGCACTCTTGAGAGTCCCCTAAAGTCCTCAAAGGTGTGTGAAGTCTGGTAGACTATGCCTAACCCAGCTGAGTAGTCGACCATTAACAGGTTGTGATGATGATGATGATAATATGTTAAAAAAAAAAATTTCTAGCTTGCTTCCACTTATATCATACAATCTAGATGACATCATAAATATTATTTAACAGAACATAATTGCGTAAATTATATTTGTAATGGGTTAAGATAACCTTTGCAAGAAAATACATTGATATCAACTCAATGTAATCAATAAAATTTCATTATCACGTTAGCCTTGAGAATGGCAACACTTCACTGTGATACAATAATTTAAATCTGAAACATACTTGATATTATAATGTTATGTAATAAATTTTGAGTAGATCAAAGATCTAAACATACAGACAGCGGGAAGCGATTTTGTTTTATACTATTCAGTGATAATGCATAAAAACTGCAACAACAAAAACTACTTTTAATAAATGGCAACATTCGCGATTTGGCAGAATGGCCGAGTTTCACTTACTATTAGGAAAGCGGTAAAAAAAAGTGAAAGTGTGCGAGGGAGATGGAAATAAAGACGCAACATCTGCCAAACAAGGACAGCCTGACCTCGGACGATAACGTCACGAAGATTATTTTTATAACATTACATTAATATTACGAATATTTTTAATTGTCAAAAACTGACTTAACAGTTGACGTTATTAATAATAATAATAAATCAAATACTTAATTTTTATAATTTTTACCTAAATCTTTGTAATTTTGAAGGAACTTTCGATAATATTTAGGGTTTAAAAAGAAAGAAAAAGGATAGAGATTTTTATAATATACACTAGCTGACACAGCAAACATTGTTTTGCCATTTTTAAAAATTTGGGTGGCCACCCTTATTACTTAGGGGTATAAAAAATAGATGTTTAACTATTCTCAGACCTACTGAATATGCATATTAAATTTCATGAAAATCGGTCGAGCCGTTTCGGAGGAGTATGGTAACAAACATTGTGAAACGAGTATATATAAGATAAGCAAAACGAAATGGAAAGAAATTAGTTTAGATTAGATCATGAACTCATAGAATATAACATGAGCGAATGAGTAAGGAATCATTTACTATATGACCGAACTTAATTAATTGGTGAATGAATGAAATAAGTTTCACTTATGTGTCAATAATTATCCTAACATTTTCTAATACTGAAAGGTAAGTCGTTTTTTTAAACATTTTATTATAAACTAGCTTTTACCCGAAAATTCGTTTGCGATATCGAGGTTATATTAGTCTCCAGTAGATCGTCTGTACACATATTTAATAATTTTATGAGGTAGTCATACTAACTTTGCACCCCCCTTTTACCCCCTTAAAGGATAATTTTCAAAAGAATATTTTATACGTGTTTCATGACTTTCAATGAAGAACCTTCATACTGTATTTCATTTGAATAACATCAAAAACGACAAAGTTTCATACTAACTTTGCACCCCCGTTTTACCCCCTTATGGGGTGAATTTTCAAAAATCCTTTCTTAGTGCTCCCCTACGTTATAGAAGGAACCCCTATGCAAAACTTCAAGTTTCTAACCCTTATAGTTCAGGCCCTGTGTTGATATGTCAGTCAGTCAGCTTCTCCTTTTATATATTTAGAGATAGATAATTAAAATAAATTAAGATATATTTATGGTTTTATTCCCAAAAATACCAAACATCCATAACCCATCCATTAACACATATAAAATGAGATTGAAGAAGCACTATCTTTTCCAACTTTAAAGTTATTCATTTTAAAGATATATTATTGATATTATGTAGATTTATTTTGTTTATACATGTTTTTATATAGTATATTTTAGTTTTAGTTTGTTTCTTTTATTAAATAACTTTTTGTACCTATCTAGCAATTTTTTTAAATTAAACTTAACTTGTTAAATGTATATTATGGTTTATAAATAAATAAATGAAAAAAAATAAATATAGGTTTGACCCAAATAGTATAGTGATTAAGAGATTGGTCCGAGTTTGATCATAAAATTTTTATTTGCACTCCTTTGTATTTAATGAATGTGTGTTTTAAGCAATAATCTTACTTAAACAGTGAAGGAAATAAAAGTATTTTCAAAAATGTGTGAAGTCTGCCAATCTACTCTAAGCCAGCATGGACTACAACCTTTTAAATAATTTGGAGAAGGAGACCCGGTTCAGTAGAGAGTGGTTAAGAAATCAAGATGATGGATTTGAATATTATGACTTACATAAAGGTGGTTAAGAAGTCAAGATGATGGATTTGAATATTATGACTTACATAAAGATTACAGAACGACAAAACAAAAAGACAATTATATTATATTTATATATCTATAGCTTATTAAATAATTAAAATCATCGACTCAGGTACAAATAAAACAATATTTTCATCAAGCAATATTTAAATTGAATACTTACTAAAAATGTTAATGGAAACTGTTCTGACGTTTAACTATAACCAGCATAAAATGAGTCACAGGGACAGGATTTAAAATACATTTTTAATTTGCATTTTAAATGCATACTCATTGTATAATGACACTGAAGTTGAATAAAATGCAAAATGCTATTAAAACTAGTTTTTGGTAATAACGAAACAATTAACATATGGAACATTTAACATATATTAATCATCAAACAAATTAACAAAACATTTAACATACATTTATTTATTGTACGCTACGCTCGGGTGTATTTTATGACATTTTTATATTCTCAATATGTATTATCAATATATAGAAGAAGATATCACTTGCTTTAACGATGAAGGAAAACATTGAGAGGAAACTTGCACTCCTGAGAGTTCTCCATGTTCTCATGGGTGTGTGAAGTCTGCCAACCCGCAAGCGTGGTGGCCTAATACTTCCTCAGAATGAGGAGCTCATCAGTGGGCCATTATACCAACATGACTACAGTTTAAATGCAGAAGTACGATATTTGATATCAAACTTGACAAAGTAAGTTCGTTTGATTCTTAATTATTATTGCTCATCAGATAGTGTGTCCCTGTCAATACTATCTCTCTATCTTAGTCTGGGTCTTCCTGGATTTCTTTGACATTCAGGCTTACATTGTTCCAATTGTTTTGGTATCCTATCTTCATCCATGTGCTGTATGTGGCCGGCCCATCTTAAGCAACTGAATTTTATGTTCTGAACGACATCTCATTCCCTGTATAATGCATACAGCTCATGGTTATATCTAAAACGCTATTGGCCACCTTCCATTATAGGGCCATAAATACGCCTCAGTACTTTATGTTTGAACACTAGCAGCAACCCTTCATTGAAATGAAGAATTTATTTAGTTACCCAAGTTTCAGAGCCCTAAGTCAAAATTGGTCTAAAAAGGGATGTACACATAATCATCCTAAGGCTTCTTATTAACAATTTTGAAGTTTGAAATGGCATATGGGACTACAGTCATCCCTTTCAATTAATAACAAATTATTAATATACAAATGCATCATCAACCCTATCTGGACCTAAGGCATAGAGTTGTGTGGGCAGCTAGCAATCATAAGAATATTAGCTAAGGCACCTTAGTTCTCACATAACATAAAATCCACGAATACTTAGGAATGCCAACAGTAAGGGTCTTTGTATTATAAAAATACAAAGAAAGACTATAAAGCCACCCTAACGTTTGCACAAGGAAATTGTTGAACTCTGAAACCAATAGTAGACTGAAGAGATGGGGTGTTTTTGATTTGGAGAGTTGAGACGAGCGAGGAGGATGCTCAAAGAAGCGCCCCTCTCATGTAACAGCATTTAATTCAGATCATTCGATTATGGCTGGAAAAGCCGATTGCGGATTATTTACAAGGCAAAAAAAAGATAAAAAGAAAGCCAAAGTAGCATCAATCTGCGGCCATAACGATCATCAATATTATTAACAAAATTATATAAAATTTAGCTAAGTTCATCAATTTCAGACAAAGTCTAGCAATAATGTGATAGGCTGAGTTAAAATAGTAAATATTATCATAAGATATAGTGAATATTACACTAATATTTTGAATCATTATTTAATCTTTTGTACTCAATATTTATGTACAAAGATTATATAGGACAATTCTTAGTATTACAATAACTAAGCTTTGTCACTCTAAATATGTCAGGAAAACATTAACATGTAGTGATAAACTCTTGTTGATTTGTTATTAATTAGTAAACTACCAGAACTACTTTGTATTTAAATGAAAACACATTTATTTTATTAATATTTATTTGGCACACTTGCTTCTACAGGGCAAAAATATTTTTTAAATTAGAAAAGTAATCATTCACAATAAACAAAAAGCTTGTTGTTTGCAAAATGTTTTGTACTTTATGATCTGTTCATTTAAGATCTGTGTTAATAACAGAAGTCTATTTTTATATGACAATAAGAAACAAAGGATGTCAATATATTTATCAACCGGGCAGTATTGGAAATAACCATTCATTTTTATTTTCCTAATATCATTTATTTTTAAATATGGGTAATAAGTAAATCTTGTGTTCAAAAGAAGTTAGTTAGTTTGGTTTAAAGAAATTTTTTTCTCAAAAAGAACACAAACACAACACAATTCGGTATTTACAATAAAAATTAAAATTTATGTGGGTATTTAAAAAAGTATACATTAATGATTTTAAACTAATCAATAAGGAACTTTTTACATATAGGGAAACTTTTGCTGTTTATTTAGAAAATCATCAAAAACTTAAATAATACTTTTGCCTTATCTATTATGGAATAAAAACAGAAAATAAATTATTTGTAATTCATAAGGTTTATTAGTATTCTTTGTTAGTAACTTTCACCATTCATTTATAATTTAATTTGTTTAATAAATGTATCAAAATATCGACTTTTTTCGATATATCAAACTGATATTTAAAAAAGTATCAACAGGCCTATATGGAAATCATAGATTATACGTTTATATTAATTTTTTATGAATTAAAGTATTTAAAAGGTATTTTTTTTAATTTTGGCTGTATACACTATAACTTACGCACAAATAAGCTATTCTGGCAGTATAAAAATTAAAAAAAAAAACAAACGAGTATGACAAAGAAATAAAAAAAATGTTTTGACGTACCTTTGGTTTGTAGAACCATTTCCTGAGAGACTCCATTGGACCAGTTTTGTAATACAGCCTCATATGAACAAATCACTACACCCTCACACACATCATAAAACAAATGTTGCACCAAAATTCTCACGCAGTTGTAGCTAAACAGTATTTTTGCAAATATTTACGTCAAAAAAACACAAAAGGCGGACATATTTCACAAATCGCGTTCACGTTTTAACAGTGTTACCTGTAAGTGGGCTATCAATTACCCATATCGTTTAAGAATTTATCCAATATTACCACAGTAATTATGATAATTTAGTACAGAACCGAAATTTCTTATTTATATGTTCGTATACATATATATATGTCGGGGTAGAATTGGGGTAGGATAATAATAAAGACGATTATTCGATAATCGTTCGCCGTCGAATATTAAAATGACGCAACGGAAGAGACCACAAGTCGTTTATAAATTATATCATCGTTTATAAATATCCAATAAATTAATAATATTATTTTGTGTAAAATATCCAAAATTTATCCATACGCCGTTTAATACAATATTATAAATATGTGTGTTTGTTGAACATTTGATCAAGAATCGATATTCATTATTGCATGAATGTGGAAAAAGTAGGTATAATTGGACTGAAAATAACAAAGGATACTTTTATCCGGAAAAATACTAACTTTCAGTGGGATAGCTAAAACAAACAATTTACGGAAAAACTGTATAAAAAAATTTTAATTACCTTTTTAAACTTCATTTATAGATGTATGCCCGTTATCACATAGTATTAAATGTCTGGGGCCAAATTACCCGAAATATGAGTAATCACCTTTTACATTGGCAACATTCAAAGGAACGATCAACAATTCACACCAAGCACGTCACGCAACTTTTCCATTCGTTACGTCGAATGAATGATGAACTGTTTGTTCTGATACTTGTACCAAATATTAGAACTACAACCAAAAATAAAATAGCCCAAAAAGGTTTAAAAAAAGTTATTAAAAATATAATATTGTAACGTAAATAATTTAATTTGTCTTGCAATTTCGTTATTTATTTTATTTTGTTGCTAGACTAAATACTGCTTGGATTAAGAGTGCAATGTATAAAACATAGATGTCGCTAATTCTAAAGAATATTAAAAAAATCATAAAATTACGAGTTATTTTATATTGTGTTATTCTATATATATTCTTTGCTATATTATTAGCCCAAAGCCGTAGCCAACCAGAACTAAGTTGAAGCATAAATACTGAAAAAATCCCATGAAAGAACTACGCTACGTAGAAACAATTGAATATTATAAATTTCCTGAGGTTGTGTCTGTTATATCACTAATCATTATGAATCATAGTCATAAAAACCTGATTTTTGATATTATCTACATCTACACTATTATATAAAGAGGAAAGATTTGATGGTTTGTATGTTTGTTTGTTGCGAATAGGCTCGAAAACTACTGAACCGATTTTAAGAGCCATTTCACAATTTTTCGCTCTGCAAGTTTAGGTAAATTTGGTCGCAGCGCACGTGAGTCACGAGCCGCGCGGTCTCTGTCTTACTCGGTATAGTGCGACATCCAAAAAAACATCTTAATCTTTTTCTAATGTATAATAAAAATTAATAACTATTATGTTACAAAATGTTTTTTACATAATTATTTTGTTAAAAATTTCAAGTCTGTTATAACAACAGTCAAGAAGTTTAAAACAAAAAATCAATTTTATAAAATAGGTTTTTAGATAGATTTTTAAAATTGATTTGATTGAGTGTCTTGAGTTTACGAATGAATCGAATATTTACGATATAAATAAAATAGCCTTTTATTATACTCCAGAAATTCTGAATGTGAATATGTGTTGCACAGTTTTGGATGCAAGCAGAACATCCAATTTTTGCCTGCTTTAATCTATATCTATACTTCTATACTATTATATAAAGAGGAAAGATTTGATTGTTTGTATGTTTGTTTGTTGCGAATAGGCTCTAAAAGTACTGAACCGATTTTGAAAATTCTTTCACCGATAGGAAGCTACATCCTTTCCGGGTAACATAGGCTATGTGGTGTTGCCATAAATACTCTAATTAAAAAGATATGGCCATTTAAGTGCCATAAGGTGGCCATTTTGTAAATTGAAGAGTTTCTCAGGAACAACAAATCCGATTTAAATTTTTTTTTCATTGTTAGTAAACTACACTATTCGTGAGAGACAAAAGTGATTTAGTGTTGCCATATAAATTTTTTAATTAATAGAATATGGTCATTTTGTTGATACTAACCCGATTTTAAAAAATTTTTCACTGATAGAAAACTACACTATTCGTAAGGGACAAAGGTGATTTAGTGTTGCCATATAAATTTTTTAATTAATAGAATATGGTCATTTTGTTGATACTAACCCGATTTTAAAAAATTTTTCACTGATAGAAAACTACACTATTCGTAAGGGACAAAGGTGATTTAGTGTTGCCATATACATTTTTAATTAATAGAATATGGTCATTTTGTTGTTACTAATCCGATTTTTTAAATTCTTTCATTGAGAGAAGTCTATAGTATTTCCGTCTCTCTTCCTCTTATAATACTATCATTGTCTCTCATCCTCACTCTTTTTCTCTCTTTAATTCTCTCGCTCTCCTATTCAATTTTATTTTTACTCTGTCTAGCTACTGTCGCTTTTCTTTTATTTTTGTTTCTATTATTTTTCTTTTTATAACTTTTTCTCACTCTCTCCCTTTTTTCAAATAATGAAAAACTACACAATTACAGAGAGACAATTTAAGGACATCAATTATAATATTGTTTTAAATACCCGGAGCGAAGCGAGGGCAGGCCTCTAGTTTATTTATAAACTTGATGACACAGTCAAACAGCCTATTTGTATTGATAAGATGAGAAAAACGATTTTAAATAATACATTTGTTTTACATAAATTACCATAAAATTTTACATTACTTTTTGTATAATTTTCACTATTTTTATTTTACCGTGGTATGATAATTAGAATAGAAAAAATTACCACATTAATCTATCTATTTACAAAAATACTCATTGAAATATAGCGGTATAAAACTTATTAGTTTTTTTTTTAATTTAACATATTTATTTATTCAAAATAATTACTATTATCTATACTAATATTATAAAGAGGAAAGATTTGTATTTTTGTATTTTTGTATTTTTGTATGTAACGAATAAACATAAAAACTACTGGACCGATTTCAAAAATTCTTTCACCATTAGAAAGCTACATTATCCCTGAGTAACATAGGCTATATTTATTACAAGAAAAAATTAGAGATCCTTAGGAAATCTCACGAAAACCAATCCAAGGTGCCAAAAAATTAGCCATAAAATATCTTTCATCGCATGCGCTGCAAAAAGTATTGATGATAGAACAAAAAAATGTTCTACAATATTATAGAACGTATCAATATCTACAAAAAAGTCCGCGAGACCATATGTTCAACTATTATAGTTACGTCACTATAACTACTTTTTTACATTTTAAAAGTTGATAAAAATGCCTATCAAAATCAGACCATGTTTTCTATAACTTTGTATTAATCCTTATCCAAATAAATTATTTCGTATTCAAGACTATTTCAATAACTGTAAATTACTTTTTGAATTATTAAAATCGGACTTTCCATTCAAAAGATATTACGAAATTAAAAATATCAATATAAACAAAAAATACACGACGACGCGACGGGCCAGTATAGCGACGCAGCGCAGCGAGTAACGCGGCAAGAGAGGGGGCACCGAAATGCGGGAGGGCCAATATATTTTTAAAAATAATATTCCACCCGCGCGAAGCCGGGATGGGCCGCTAGTTATCTATACATTGCTGCCATCTAATAGGAATTCGATCCAATATTCCTTTTTTTCTGTATCGATTCAACAAGGCAACACAAGTTTCAACACGCGTTTCTTTCTGCAGATCAGTCAAATCATGAGGCACCCATTTTTCATATTTATTATTTTATTGATTTGACGCAAATAAGTCAATTTTTGGCCACGCCGCTAATTCCTGGATAGTTTGGCTCGGATCGGCTTCCACCATCTCTTTCAATTTATTGTTATTCACCTGCGTGAGCGGTCTTCCACGTGGTTCGTTCTTCAAATCAGTTTCCATCACGAAAGCGTCTAAACTAAAATCGCATTCTGTGTTTGCATACAATCTGATGTTGTAGCTAGTTGTACTCTGGTTTTAAATGTATCTCTATAGGTATACAAGAAAAATACAAGAATGAGAGTCAAAACTATAGTCTTAGTAATATGTCAGTTACTCCGAATAAACATATAGAAATGCACTCACTAGTGACTACACTTACCAAGATCAACAAATTTATTCTCCTGTTGGTTTGTTTTGACTGTCCTGAAAAAAGAGGCCATTTCATACATATCCATTTGTGATTTAAAAAAATTGTAAATAAATGATAAAAGAGCCTTAAAATGACTCAAATACCTATTCAATGATACCCCGCTTGAAGTAATTTATGACTTTAACTTTTTTATCGTCAAGTGGTCACCATTTAGAATTTTTATATAACTGGTGAGAAAAAACTAACGAGACCTCGAACTTCAAAATCCATCATGCCGTTTAGGTTACAGGGCGTCAAAAAGAATCGTATATCGAATATATATAAGAAGAATATATATATATACTAGTCATACATACACCCTAAAAACATAACCTTCCTTCTAAGCAGTCGGGTAAGAATATAAATGTAGAAGTAAAAGCATACCCTGCCTGCACTGCACCGCAGTGATAAGCATTACCTAAAAAAATAATTTATAATTAGAAAAGTATCTACTAATATATTTGGAAAAACAAACAATTTAAATATTAATTTTACTTACTTGAAAGTTTCAAATACGGTGTATCACACTATAATATCAGTCGCTTAGCGCGTGTGAGTGAGACCGATGTAAGAAAGAGAGCTGTTCAAAATTTGGCGTAGATCCTACCTCTAAGAGCGCTGGCGCTCGACTGATTTACTGGGCTTGATGCATGGTATTATATATTTTCTTTTTATTTTTTAATACAAAAAGTTATATATTTTATTTTTATTTTTTTCTGTTCCTAAAAGATGAAAGTTTAACTTGGTATAGATAGTTTGTTAAAATTTCTTAGTTTTGTAAGAAAAATATCGCTTTTAAAATTGTACTTATTTAGAAAATATTCGTAACTTTAAAATTTTATTATGGATTAACGGAGATGCTAATGTAAAAAATTCTAAATTGTGTATCAATAATAACATATTCCACATATTACGATATTTTTTTAAATAATTTCAAAGTAGTGGTTATTAAGAAATAGGACTTCAAAATATACATTGCGAGCGCTTACCCAGGTAGGCGGCGGAGGAAAAGGGTAATAATTTTATACACACAATATAAATCAAAATTCTGATAAATTAAGTTACTACAACAAAGGTCACTCTATTATATTTCAATTATAGAAATTATATTATTGCATCCAATGCTGAGATTAACGACGCCAAAATGTTACAATTTCGCGGATTTTTACCGAATTTTGTGAAATGGCTCTTAAAAATTCTTTCACCGATAGAAAGCTACATCCTTTCCGAGTAACATAGGCTATGTGGTGTTGCCATAAATATTCTAATTAAAAAGATATGGCCATTTAAGTGACATAAGATGGCCATTTTGTAAATTGAAGAATTTCTCAGGTACTACTAATCCGATTTTAAATTTTTTTTCACTGATAGAAAACTACATTATTCGTGAGTGACTAAGGTGATTTAGTGTTGCCATATACATTTTTTAATTAATTGAATATGGCCATTACGTTGTTACTAATCCGATTTAAAAAAATCTTTCACTGAGGGAAAACTACACTATTCGTTAGTGACAAAAATGATTTAGTGTTGCCATATACATTTTTTAATAAATAGAACATGGCCATTTTGTTATTACTAATCCGATTTTTAAAATTCTTTCACTTAGAGAAGTCTAAAGACTATTTCCGTCTCTCTTCCTCTTATATACTATCACTCTCTCATCCTCTCTCTTTTTTCTTTTTTTAATTTTTATCTTTATCTGTTCAGGATGATCAGTTTCTTTTCACTTTCTTTCTTTCGATTATCTCTCTCTTTCTCTCTCTCTGTCCTTTACCTATTCAATTCTATTTTTGCTCTGTCCTCCCTCTTTTATTTTCTCTTCTTTTTGTTTTTACAACTTTTTCTTACTCTTTTTTTAAATAATGAAAAACTACACAATTATAGAGTAACAATTTAGGGACATCAGTTATAATATTTCTTTACATACCCGGAGCGAAGCGAGGGCAAGCCGCTCGTATATTATATATGAAGCGTCAGTAGCTCAGTGGTTCAGGCGTTGGATTCACGATCGATAAATCGTGGGTTCAAATCCCGGACATTGGACTACTGGCATGGCTCACTCCTGACACAAACTATTTAGCTTACTAGGTGGGGTAAAGAGGATACTAGTATTTGATCTATACTGCTAAAAAAAATAGGGAATATCATTATAATCAGGGACGCGCCGTCCATACGTACAAGGACGTATGGCGCCGTAGATGGTTTCTCTCTCTATGTGCGACGTACGACGGGACCAGGGTAGAAAAGGCCTTAGGAAGCTTTCTGGCGGCGCCAAGTATAGCCGCCAAGCAAGACAATACATGTGACCAAGAGCGTCCCCGCGACTCTAACGTTTTGCCTACAATTTTTTTCTAAAGACACAAGTATAAAAATATTGTAGCAAAGGGCGCAATGATCAAAAGAAACTATACGCATGTGACGGAACTTATATTAAAGTAAATATTTTTGTTTGTATTGCATTACATAGGAAAAACATCGACATAATGATCTACTTATCGATAGATATTTTGTTACAGCTTAAAAAACATCAAACGTGTAACGTTGTATGAAAGGAAATAGTTTTATTTTAATAGAGCAGTTCTCGCTTCGCTGTGGTAAGATATCTTTAAACGACAACTTTTTCCTGACTGATTGTACTCTATCTAATAAACTATTAATCACCGCAGCGCAAAAAAAAATGCTGCTGTGCCTGTAACATACCTACTAAATAATATATAACACAATAGATTTAAATAGTAGATATAAATAGTATATATAACACAGAGAGAAGAAAATATTTTATGTTTCAAAAGTCATCGCATAATATTATTACGTTTGTAAAACGCAATATATTATATTCATCCCCCCTTTCAACCCCTTACAACCCTTTTTTCTCATTAAAAATTAGCCTATGTCCTTTCTCAGGCTCTAGACTATTTGTATACCAAATTTCATTTAAATCGGTTAAGTAGTTTTGGCGTGAAAGCGCGACAGACAGACATAGTTACATTCGCATTTATAATATTAGTAAGGATGATTTGTTCACATTTAGCCTTACGTCAAGTTGTATAGGCAAATAATTATTTATATTAATAATAAAATCAAATATCTCAGAATTTTATATTTATCAATTTTTTCTACTTTTTGAAGTAAAGACAATCCTTTGTGTCAAAGGAGGTGAAAATTAAAACAATACTAACGTTGCGTTAGTAATTTAATTCGGTCAGAGTATTGGGGCGTTACTGATAATTAAAAAACTTTGAAGCGGTTTTAAGGGCTTTTCATCTTTATTATTTTAAATTTTCATTTCTAGTTACTCTAAGGCTACATAGACTGTCTTACTTTTAAAGTCAATAAATTGATTTCAACACCTTTAAGTTTTAGTATTAAAATAATTAAATAATTAAGTTAGACGCATTTCGGTTGAACCTCTTTCACTCTCTCTCCCCACTCTATCTTCGAGCAACGCATCGACATAACAAGAGAGTATCTCTTATTTGGCCGATGTCCATGGGGGATGGTGGCCACTTACCATCAGGTTTGCACCTCATCTACCAGTAAAAAAAAATACAGTTATTTTTTATGGATTTTCTTTAAAATATTAAAATACTAGCAGTATGGAACAACATTATGGATCACAAAGTACTAATATTGTTGTTAATATGTTAAGAGTGGGCCACGTCAGTAGTTCAACATCTGGGATTTGAACCCACGACCTATCGATCATGGATCCAACGCCTCAACCACTTAATAAAAAATACACTATTTATACAGCTAGAAAAACTGGTAACATTTGAAATGTCCGCTTACTTCATTTAATTAAAAAACTGATTATAGTCTTAATACTACTTATATACTTGAGTTCAAGCTCTGCCTCTGAATAGAAGTATATATTTTTTTAAATATTTTTTGGAGTACATAACCACGTTTTTTCAACATTTTAATATTATGATTTTCTTGTAAAATATTCCTATATTAGTTATTCAATTACTAATTAGTCTCCTAGTATTATAACTATTAATTATGAGCTCCATTCATACAGTATTGACTATAGATACAAATTACTCAATGATTAGAAGCTGCCTATAAATCATCACTTTGCCACAGATATAATATAAATGGAAGTTTTTAAACTCACTAAATAAAATAAAATAAACTAAAAGATTATAGAATAATCGAGTCGTCATCGCTGTCTATGGCGCTAGAGTAAAATAATAATCACTACCGTCGTTTTGACAGTCTCGACTCTTTTTATTCCCTCGACAGGCTGATTGCGGTCTTAGTCTTACGCGAGGTCTCTCAAGGAGTAGACATTATCTGGGTAGTGCTAGTGAAAATGTGAAGTGCAGTGTTGTGGGAGTGCCTCACAATGTAGTTGCCATGTGGTAATGTAAACACAACGTTAGGTTAGGTTAGCCTTGTGTTAGGTTAGGTTTATATTAGCCTCATCCTCGTCCTCTTAGTAGGGTCCGGTGGTAGACAGGCGCCGGCAAGTCGCGGAACGCTTTCGATACCGTGGCGTGCCATCGTCCGGAGGTTTAGCGGGTCGGGCTGCCTCCTCTTCTTCTGAGGCAGTTTTGGACTGTTTCCTTCAGAGACAGTAACACCATCCCCGTATAACCTTTCCTAAGTCCCCACTTAGGAAGGTATCTGTTGAATAGATTCCTCCGGGACAAAAAAAAAGGTTTATGTTAGCCAAACCTTACACAGTGATTCCCTTAGTTTGCTCCGACAACTTATTATTATAAGACTATAACTAAATTCTTTATCATGTAATATGTAAGGACATTTTTTTCCGAGTCCCGATTTGAACATTCAACATCCATACAAAATTCTGTCATTTTTCATAACGTGACATTTCTATCGTTTTTACGGGAAACTTTCTGATTGGCCAAAAGGAAAGAGCTCATCTGAGTTCGGTTGTCAGTGGCCAGATACGAACTATCATAAAAAAGAATCAGTAGTAAAAAGTTGTCAATTTATAATACTTAAATTAATTAGTTTTAATCACTTCACAAGTCATGTTGGATTGGTGAGTATCGAACTCTAAAACGTTATAGCGATCAGGGGTGCTAGCCATTATATCTATTTATTACGAGCGCTACTTTCACTATAATTTAGAATATTCATTTATTATATTTTGCTACCATTTGTAGCTAATATCCACAATTAAAATATTTCCGATTATATGAAACATTAAATAAGAAATAAATCGTAGACGGGTCTACGACGTAGACGTCGACGCACATTCGTAGACTAAGTGATCAATATTCCGTCTCTTCCAGTAATATAACTCTAATGTAAATTATTTATTTATACTAATTACAGGAAAGCAAGATTTAATGATAGGGTTATATAAAATTACAATCAATGGAAACTATTCTCATCGTAGACTGTCTATGTGTTCATCGGTATAATGACGTGAATTTTACATAGTAATCTGTCTGATTATGGGTCTAAAAATAAGATTTTAATTCCTGAGAAATAGTATTAATTCTATTTAGTCGGAAGCGCCTTACGGTTTCGTGCCCGTGATCATTAACTCCTATTGGTCTCAGCGTGATGATATATAGCCTATAGCCTTCCTCGATAAATGGCCTATCTAACACTGAAATAGTTTTTCAAATCAGACCAGTAGTTGCTGAGATAAGCGCGTTCAAGCAAACAAACAAACTCTTCAGCTTTACATATATATTAAAAGTTAAAAGGCGGATACTACAAACATAATATTTTATTGATACCCGCGGAAAGTATGATTTTTTTCGGGATAAAAAGTATCCTATATTTTAATCCAGGTTACAAAGTAACTGTGTGCCAAATTACATTAAAATGCGTTCATCCATGTGTGTATGATTGAGTATCAAACATCTTAACGTGTATAAAACGTTTTATACACGTTAAGATGTTTGATACTCAATTAATATTATAAGTTGGATTGCATTATAATAAAAATAAGCAGACATTTTATTTTTTCACAACAACTCTATTTAAGTATTATTCAATTCCTATGAAATCATTATAAACAGCTATTTTCTACTTCCACGTGCATTAAAATATAAATGTCTAGTTTTCCATTCTGAGCTAAATAAAATAAAGCAATACTATTGAAGTTTCCATCATTTTAATTAGCTGATAAATCTATTAGAAAATTTAACGTGAATACTCTTAAAGAAGTCAAAATAATCGCTTTTGTTTATCTGTCTACTTGTTACAAAAAATGTTTATGTATTACACAAATACGCTGCGCTAAATTAGATACGGTTTTCACAGTTGTATTGCTTAAAAAACAAAGCCTGTTTCGAGCCCAGCGAAGCTAGGGTAAGTCCACTAGTAATCATATACTATAGGTTTGAACAGAGAAATTGAGCAGTGGAGGTGAGTGTTTCATGTGAATAAAAGACGTCTTTAAGCCTATACCTTCACAAGTCCAAGGCACTGCTTAGGTTTCTCTCGTGATTGTAAGAGATCGTATTTGATTATATATCGGTTCGGTAGCAGTATCTACGTTGCGTTTACCCAATACTCTCAATATTCCCCCTCTCCTTATATAAACAACTAGGGGCCCGTCCCGGCTTCGCACGGGTGGATAATTTTTTGGCTCCCGCATTCTGCCGCTCCCTCTATCGCCGCGTTACTCGCTGCGCTGCGAGGCACTGCACACCGCGCCGGCGGCCCGTCTGGGATTATTTTTTATTTATCTTGATATTTTTATTTCGTAATATCTTTTGACTGGAATGTCCGATTTCAATAATTCAAAAAGTAATTAACAGATATTGAAACATTCTTCATTACGAAATAATTTATTTGGATAAGAATTAATACAACGTTATGGAAAACATGGTCTGATTTTGATAGGCATTTTTATCAACTTTTAAAATGTAAAAAAGTAGTTATAGTGACTTAACTACAATAGTTGGACATATGGTCTCGCGGAGTTTTTTGTAGATATTGATACGTTCTATAATATTGTAAAAACATTTTTTTGTTGTATCATCAATACTTTTCGCAGCGCATGCGATGAAAGATATTTTATGGCTAATTTTTTCGCACCTTGTGTTGGTTTTAGTGAGAATTTCTGGGGATCTCTAATTTTTTCTTGTAATAAATATAGCCTATGTTACTCAGGGATAATGTAGCTTTCTAATGGTGAAAGAATTTTTGAAATCGGTCCAGTAGTTTTTATATTTATTCGTTACATACAAAAATACAAAAATCCAAAAATACAAATCTTTCCTCTTTATAATATTAGTATAGATATGAACTTTCAGTTGTTACTTGTTCTTGTAGGTTTAACTTCGAGTCTGTTAGAAGTGGACAGTGGTTTATTTGGCCAAAAGTGGCTGAAATAAATTTTAGAGCAAAAATTAAAAAGGAACCTTTACCCATGATAACTCTCTTGTCCATCTATCAATACAGTAACAATTAAAAGATATGTCCATTTATTTTATGATGCTTTCAAGAAAATCAAAACCTACAAGGTAGGTACTTTTCGTTCCCCTACAATCATGAAATAATATATCAATAAGCAAGCTTATAGCAAAATTACAGGAAATTGTCGTTGTCATTATGGGGATAAATATTTTCCAACGGCAAAGTTAAGTTTGTCCTCCATTCTAGGTTGAACGGTACTCTCAGTCGCACTTGGTCCATTTTTTATGCTTAAATTATACAATAACTAGCTGCAGCTGCGGTTTCAAATCATTATAAATTATAGCCTATATGTTATTCTGATGTGTAAGCTATATTATTGTAAAGTTTCATCAAAATCCATTCAGTAGTTTTTGCGTGAAAGAGTAACAAACATTCATCCATACATTCTTACAAACTTTCGCGTTTATAATATTAGTAGGATATAAGTTCATAAGTGATGAGTAAATGAGTCTTATAGTAGCAGAATGAGTGAATTAGTTGTGCATGTCAGAGTGAATGGAAACACATAATATTGTCTTTATTAGCGAATATATCGAATATGTAAAATTCTGTTTTTTAGTATACGAACAAACAGACAAAATAACGTATAATTTTATTAAATAACAAATAAAATTATAAAGTTAATTAGAAATAAATAAGGTTTCACAGTTTCCGTATAAGTTATTGGAGAGTTCAGAATATTGCATATCATTTGATGTTTTCTGGTGCATTTCATGGTTCAGTTACACCATGGATTCTAACTAACACTTAACTAAACCAGAGAATAATGTTTATTTTTTTGACATAACACACTATAATTATTATAATATATATATGTCGGGGATTTTAAAACGATGTGAAAGGGAGATGGAAGGAGGAAGATGGGGAATATTGGGAAACATTACAAAGGGGGTGATGGTATTGAATGGAATATTGGGTAAACGCAACGTAGATACTCCTATTGAACCGATAAATAATCAAATATGATCTCTAACAATTACGAGAGAAACCTAAGCAGTGCCTTGGACTTGTGACCAAGGTGTAGGCTTAAGGAGCTCCTTTAAGTGATCACGACACTCGCCTCCACTGCTAGGCTCCCTATTTAAACCTAAGGTTAAACGCACATAAACCGAATCTAACACAAGGCTAACCTAACCTAAGGCTAACCTAACCTAACATTGTGTTTACTTAACCACGTGGCAATTACATTGTAAGGACTTACGTGACCTTAGTTGGACAGCACTTCCACACTACACTGCACTTGACACTATCACTTGCACTACTTAGATGATGTTCACTTCTTGAGAGACCGCGCACGACTAAGACTTCAGTTAGACTGTCGATCGCATATAAAGGGTCGAGGGTAGATACTGTCAAAACAACGGAAGTGACTACTACCCCACTCCAACGCCATAGACAACGATAACGATTCGATTAATCGATAATCTTTTACTATGCTCCGACATATATATATATATTAAGGGTTCCGTACTCAAAGGGTAAAAACGGGACCCTATTACTAAGACTCCGCTGTCCGTCCGTCTGTCTGTCACCAGCCTGTATCTCATGGACCGTGATAGCTAGACAGTTGCGATTTTCTCAAATGATGTATTTCTGTTGCTCCTCTAACAACAAATACTAAAAACAGAATAAAATATTTTTTAAGGAAGGCTTACATAAAAGAATCGTGATTTTTTTTGCCAAATATTTGGTACGAGTCCGTTCGCAAATCCGACTCGCACTTGGTATATATTAATGAGTTCTTGCTTCTGTCACTTACGGCCGAAATTAATAATCAATTTCTATCCTAAATCTTTGGTTTATGGATTGAAAATAGATTTTAGTTATATATGCACACATTTTAATTTAGATTCTATTTCAATATATCATCCAAAGATTTTAGATTGAGATTAGTTTCGGGAGTTAGTGATCATCCATTACATTACATCTTACGTTAAGTGGGAGGGTGGTCGACCCTTTGACAGGGTGACACTTTGTAAACTCCTAAAATAAGTTTAAAATTTTATTATTTTTGATTTATTACAAAATAATTTATATGTAAATTAGATTAATTGCCAAACTAAACTAACTAGAATAATTTTTAGATATAAAACTGCAATATATGTGATCTCAGATTGCAGAGGAGAGATAGGGAAAGGGGACAAAAATTCATCAGATCAAAATACAGATAAACTTACAGAATTAGTGTTTTATATCTGTATATACAACAAAGTTAGGTTAGCTAGACCATTCATAACTCAGAACAGATTTGTTTTAGAGATACATTACAACTTGAGAAATGACTTTTTTTTTTATTATAGATAAGGTGTAAACGAGCAAATGGTCCACCTGATGGTAAGTGGCAACCATCGCCCATGGACATCGGAAAAACAAGAATCACTCTCGTTTTGTCGATGCGTTGCATCCCCGAAGATAGAGTGGGAAGGGGGAATGAAGAAAAATGATGCGGATTTAGCGGACTCTGGGCTCTTGCCCACATCACAGCATTAATAGGATGGGAGAGGGAGGGGGTAAGTCTGGCCCACATGCGGCTCAACCGGAACGCGTCTATGACACTTGGCGACCGGATTCGCATGTTGGTGGTCGCAAGTCAGTCGGGGAACAGATCCCCTACCACCAAGGGGGTTACTCGGCTTTTACGAGATGCTGTCCTAGCGGCAGAGGGGAATAGTATTCTAACCCGTCCCCTCACGGGAAAATCATACTTTTTATCACGAAAGAAAGGCATAAAGGAATTGAAATATAGGATTAAATTTTTTATGGAAGTTTGTTTCTCTATATAGACACGGGTTAAATTGGGCAACAAAAGTTATAAAAAAAAATGTTTTAATTAAAATATAAAATTATTATAATAATTGTGCAACTGAGCCTTTATTTTCATACGTTTACATGAGAAGTGCGAAACTGCGATGAATCCTGGTTATTCTATAATAACTCCATATTTTAAATCATTTACTGCAATAAAATAAATTTTAATAGCTGATTTATCTATTACTAAGCTTAATTTCCCTCTAATAGTAATAGTTTATTACAGCCAAAACCTTTAATAAAATTTATTTACACAAACAATTCTTCGAAAATAAGGATAAACTCTCTCTGAGATAACGATGTTTTTGAACTTAACTAACTTAACTAAGCGTCAGTAGCTCAGTAGTTCGGGCGTTGGATTCACGATCAACAAGTCGTTCGTTCTACTAAGCTATTTATTAGCTTACTAGGAGGGGTAAAGGGAATACTACTAGTATGTGATCCATGCTAGTAAACTTTAAAAAAAAAAACATCAATAAAAAATATTTTTAACAATACTCGGCTAACGCCAAATTATTTCGCTTCTTTAAAAATAAATCGATAACTTACTTTTTTCTAATGTTCAAAGTTCACAAGTTATAAGCTCTATTTTGAAGCTCTATAGCTTCATAGATTAAATTGACTATTATTATTAGTTTTGTTCAATGCCAGCTTTTAAGCTGCGTTTTTACCAGAAATGAGCGAGGATGTGTTCGTAAGGAGCCAATAGAATAGCTTTATTTACCTAGCCTTGAAGCGATTCTATTAGTTGTTAACAAATATATCCTTCGCTACACTTTCTCGCACATCTTTGATGTTAACGCAGCTACAAAAAAAATCTACAATATTAAGAAAATTTGGTGTAAAATTCTGAATATCACGTAGGTGGTTTTCTCTAAGATTTCTGCGCACATTGTAGCACAGCCCTCTGTATATAAAAGGAGCAAGTTGATTTAAGCAAGTGTAGTCAACCGATAACCAGAGAACTGGTCACATCTCCACACATTTCATAATATCTGCACTTTTGGACTTTAAGGTAAACTTTAAATTACTCATATTTTTGTTTATTGATTGATGCTTGCTCCTAGACACGTAGATTTTTGGTTTATAGAAGATTTTTTGATGACTCATCTGGTTTCACAACTTTGATTTAATTTATCTAAAATATAGCTATTACCCGCAACTTCGTTTACGATATTGGCCTACAGTAGATCCTCTGTAGATATATTTAATAATTTTATGAGGTAGTCCTACTAACTTTGCAACCCCCTTTTAACTACTTAAGCGATGATTTTCGAAAAAATATTTTACACGTGTTTAATGACCTTCAATGAAGAACCTTCATAATGAATTTCATTCAAATAACTTCAAAAACGACAAAGTCACTTACTAACTTTGCAACCTCATTTTACTCCCTTAGGGAGTGAATTTTCAAAAATCCTTCTTTAGTGCTCTCCTACGTTATATATAAAAGAAACCCCTGTGCAAAAATTTCAAGTTTCTTACCCTTATAGTTCAACCCCTGCGTTGATATCTCAGTCAGTCAGCTTCTCCTTTTATATATATAGATTTATGTAAAATTATTGTTCATTATCTTATATTTTATACACCATGTTAAAATAAATAACAATAAAATAATATTTTAGAAATTTCTTTAATGTATTACTCAATTTTTCATGGATATTCTTAATTTTAAAACACTTTAATTCTATTTAAAATAGTGTCTTTTTCAAAATTTCATGTTTTAATATTATCAATGGCAGTATACTTTATAACCTGGATCAACATACAGAAGACGGGTGGGACGACTAATAGAAAATAAAAATTTAAGTAATTTTCTAAATTGTCCACGAGTCCTCCAAAAACTATTTTAGTGACATTTTGTTATAATAGTCACATCAATCAACTTCATGTTATTTCTTATATATAAAAATATTTTTTAATAAATAAAATACTTAAATTATACCTATTCATTTAGGTATACATGCGACATAATAAATTCTTTTAAAGTGTACAATCTTCTAAGAAATAAACAGTTTAGATAAACAACCTTTACCTGAGAGTCATTCTATTATACAGACCATGAAAGAATCTCTAAACCGTTTATAGTACAATTTAAACCTAATAGACCATATAAGGTTAAAAGAATAGAATTTATTTAAAACTAGTCGAACCTTCCCGGCTTTGCACGGGTACAATTTAATTCGTTAACTCCTATTTAATAAAAAAATAATTTCAATGTTTTTTACCCGACGACGAGCAAACGTCTTTTGCCATATAAATTTAGGGTGGGCCACCCTTATCACTTAGGGGGATGAAAAATAGATAATAGCCGATTCTCAGACCTACTGAATATGCATAAAAAATTTCATAAAAATCGGTCGAGCCGTTTCGGAGGAGTATGGCAACTAACATTGTGACACGAGAATTTTATATAATAGAAAGATTCATTCGTTAATCAAATTATTTTATATTATCCCGCAGGAACTATGATTTTTACCGGGATAAAAAGTAGCCCATGTGTTAATCCAGTTCATAAAGTAAGTTGCGTGTTAAATTTTATTGAAATCTGTTCAGCCGTTTTGGCGTGATTGAGTTACAAACATACAAACTTTCACATCTATAATATATCGTATCGTCGGTAGCCGACCCGCGCGACTTCATCCACGTGATGCTCCGCTCCTATGGGTCGTAGCGTGATGTTACATACGTTATAGGCTTCCGTAATAAATGGGCTATTCAAAACTAAAAGAATTTTCCAATTCGAACCAGTAGCTCCTGAGTTTAACGCGTACAAAAAAACAAACTCTTCATCTCTAAAATATTAGTATAAAATAAGTAATAATGTTTTTTGCAATTAAATTAACTAATTTTTAGTAAAATGATAATTTTCATAGATTGCGACGACCATTGACGATGTCACCGTACGCGAAACCGTACGCGAATTTTTTCAATGCTTTACTCACGTAGTTTTTACGCGTCCTAACAGATTCACAGACAAATCCGCAAGCAATATCGTAGTATAAAATTTTTCTTGACATTATAATATATTAGCTCAACTCGATCCGATACAGATCGCATCTCAGTAACCTTTGTGATGTTATCCGAACCTTATCAGGTACAGAAAAGAGCTGTTTTTAACCTATTTTACAAAAGGAGGTTCTCAATTTGACTGTTTGTAATAAATATTTTTTTCACTTTTTTTATTTACAAAAAGTATATATTTTCTTATCCAAGGTCATATTTGACCAACTGATATTGTTTTAGTAATTTCGGAATAAACAAATAGGAGTTTTCTTTATTCCGGGTTAATCTTCGAAATAGCTGAACTGATTTTGATAAATCTTTCTATCATGATAATAGGATTTTTAGAGACTATTTTAATGTCAAAATTGTCAAATGGCTTTTCACCCTTGAGGGGACGGGTTAGAATACTATTCCCCTCTGCCGCTGGGAGAGCATCTCGTAAGAACCGAGTAACCCCGCACCCCCTTGGTGGTAGGGGATCTGTTCCCCGACTGGCTTGCGACCATCAGCATGCGAATCCGACCGCCAAGTGTCATAGACGCGTTCCGGCCAAGCCGCATGTGGGCCAGACTTACCCCCACCCTCTCCCATCCTATTAATGCTGCGGATCTAGTACTCTGGGCTCTTGCTCAGGATCCGCTGAAACCGCAGCATTTTTTTTCTTCACTCCCCCTCCCCACTCTATCTTCAAGGTTGCAACGCATCGACAAAACAAAAGAGTATTTCTTGTTTTGCCGATGTTTATAGGCGATGGTGGCCACTTACCATCAGGTGGACCATCTGGTCGTTTGCATCTTATGCACCATAAAAAAAAATAGATTTTGATAATTTTTTTTTATAGTTAGAGGGTTTTAATTTTAAAGAGGGTCATGTAAGACAATATTTACATCAAAGACTGCCTTACAGTTTTAGCCTTCAAGCCACATTAGTAATAGGTGAGAGTTGAAATGTCGTAATTTATAAAAAAAACAAAACGAGGGTAAATAACATTTCTTAAGTATCGTCTATCGAACAAAGATTTTCTACTGGAAAAGAAAAGGCAGGATAATTACAGTTTCTTGAAATAACTAGCCTCCTTTACTCTCGTCTTACCCTTGCTCTATAATTATCTGACTTTTTATAGATTTAAAAAGTCCTAAATAGAACAATTAACTAGAACCTCCGATTACTAAATACAAACTAGATATACAGTCCTATATAAAATTACATTTGTTATCGTTACTATCTTCGGTTAACTATAAGTAGTTATCGATGCTTAATCAAAAGACAGTCCAAGGATTGACAGGCCATGGAGGTTTCGGGGAGTATTTGCACAAATTCAAGTGCAGGGATTCTCCAAGCTGTCCGTGTGATCCCAACAAAGCTGAAACCATACCCCACTTGATCTCCGAGTGCATTATGTACGATATCGACAGATTTAATCTGGAGCAGGAAATCAAGGAGAGAGTAACTACCACGAATTTAAGAAATATTACAAAGATGGATGTGAGAAGAATGAAATTGCTTAATTTTATAGAGAAACTGACCAGGGATGCCCTGGATGGGATGAAACGGAATAAAATTTATAAAAAAAATTAATAAATAACAAAAAAAAATTGAGTAAATAAAAATAACAAATTAAGTTACGTCTTACTTATATAAAAATTATTAGTATATAGTAATGATGAACAGGTTTATTGTATACTAGGGGCCCATCCCGGCTTCGCACGGGTGGAATATTTAGTTTAAAACATTTTGGCTCTCCCGCATTTCGGTGCCCCTCTACTTCGGCGTTACTCGCTACCACTCGCTGCACTTCGAGTATCACCCAGATAGAACTACACTGGCCCGCGCCCGCTCGCGTCGTCGTGTATTTTTTGTTTATATTGATATTTTTAATTTCGTAATATCTTTTGAATGGAAGGTCCGATTTCAATAATTCAAAAAGTAATTTACAGGTATTGAAACAGTCTTGAATATGAAATAATTTATTTGGATAAGGATTAATACAAAGGTATGGAAAACATGGTCTGATTTTGATAGGCATTTTTATCAACTTTTAAAATATAAAAAAGTAGTTATAGTGACATAACTATAATAGTTGGACATATGGTCTCGCGGAGTTTTTTGTAGATATTAATACGTTCTATAATATTGTAGAACATTTTTTTGTTCTATCATCAATACTTTTCGCAGCGCATGCGATGAAAGATATTTTATGGCTATTTTTTTTGCACCTTGGGTTGGTTTTAGTAAGATTTTCTGGGGATCTCTAATTTTTTCTTGTAATAAATATAGCCTATGTTACTCAGGGATAATGTAGCTTTCTAATGGTGAAAGAATTTTTGAAATCGGTCCAGTAGTTTTTATGTTTATTCGTTACATACAAAAATACAAATCTTACTTCTTTATAATATTAGTATAGATATAGACTAGTAAAGATATAGATATAGATTGAGTATTAATATCTTATACTAATATATAAAGCTGAAGAGTTTGTTTGTTTGAACGCGCTAATCTCAGGAACTACTGGTCAGATTTGAAAAATTTTTTCAATGTTAGATAGCCCATTTATCGAGGAATGCTATAGGCTATTTAACATGACGCTACGACCCATAGGAGCGGAGCATTACGCGGACGAAGTCGCGTGGTTCGACTAGTAAATAAATTGACACTTAAAACATTTGGCATTGACCACAAAAAGCCAATGGAAAAAAAATTTCATAATAAGAGCACAGTATAAGCATTAAGAAGTATTGCTGTATTGTGCTCATTGCGTTCAGTGCTGCACTATTGCGTCTATATGCGTTATGTTCCCTCTCACTCACTCTCATATCTTGACGAAACAATATATGTATGTAAGATTGTTAGCGTCCTAGAAGTATGATTTTTTAACTGTGATGTGTTTGCCATTGAAGCCCCCCACATTCATCGTCACTCTCTAATGGCCCACTGATGAGCCGGGTCTCCTCCTCAGAATGAGAAGGGATAAGGTCCACCACGCTGGACAAATGCGTGTTGGCAGACTTCACAAACCTTTGAGAACATGGAGAACACACAGGAGTGCAGTTTTCCTCACGATGTTTTCCTTCACCGTTAAAGCAAGTGATATTTAATTTCTAAAAACACACGTAGCTCAGAAAAGTCAGAGGTGTGTGGCCAGATCGAACTGGGCTATCATTGCTTTTTTTACGACATACGAAAATAAATTTCAAAATCCAAAATCTTTGAATAACAAATCGAAAACAGAGTTCATTTTTGGATTTTTAAGACATTTAGAATTTAGAACTTATTTTTAATCCATAATAAATAGATTTCTGATTAAAATTGCTTATTAATTTCAGCCGTTAATTAAAAGTCCACCCAAATATTCTAATAGGTGTACATTTGGTTGAAATATTTTTTAACGATACTTTTATATATCTAGTTTTAATTTGTACTAAAATTTTCAGTTTCGAAAGATTGGTTTGTTTGTCACAATTAATACTCAAACCGCTGGATTAGAGAGATAGATTAAATTCCATATTAAGCATTTAATTTGCTCGGTATTACGTTATAGGTTTTGACAAAAAAAAAGAAAATAATAAACAAGTAAGAAATAATGAAAACTAGTTAAATATATGTTGGTGTTCATCGTTAGGAGTGGAAGAAAATCCGAAACATACTTCTTCTGCAAAGTCGGCAGATTTCGAGGCTAGTGAACTCGATAACGCGACTTCTATTATAGCAATTCGGCCAAGTGCGAGTGTGGAACTCGCGCTCTGAGGGTTCCGTACAATTTCAATAAAGGGACAAACAGTATCAAACTTTGATTTTCGTGTGCGAGTTAAAATATTATCAAAAATAGTATTTATTCCCGACATTAGTAATGTGTATTTCAATTGATATATTTACAAAAAGAATATAAGAAAATATGATAAAACATTTTAAACAAAAAAAAAATGCAATAACAAAAAATTTGAATAAAATAATTTTAAAGTCGGTGAACATCTATCAATAAAAAATAACTGTCAAATATAGAACCTCCTTTTTTTTGGAATGAATTAAAATATTTTACAAGTTGTCATTTAACAACATGTCATATCGTCAAAAGCCGTTGCTTAGGATTCGCATTGATATAGCTTTAGATTCATTTCACACGATGCGACGACAAAAATGTCTATGTTTGAGATTTACTTACATTCGAATATGTTATAAATATACACGTCTTCGGCGCAGATTTAAGCCCAGATGAACGTTAAGCTAGAGGCTTTGAAAATTTGAGTAAAAGGAAGAGGTGCCTTTAATAAATTATTTAATGGAATTTATATTTTAACAATAAGAGATTAGAATATCTTATATATAAAAATGAATCCCTATTTCCCTTGGTTGATTTCGCTAATTCTTTTTTTGTTGTGTTTGTTATTGTCAGGAGCAGGTTCTTATGGAAGAAAAAATTAAAAAATTGCACGGGAAATAAGAAAATTTAAAAAAGCAAAGACCATATTAACTTTTCTACTGTAATCTTTTGACGGCCAATTCAAATTCAATATTCATAGTTAAGACAGGACAACGTCAGTCGGGTCAGCTAGTTTTGTATAAATTTCATTTTTATAACTTCACGTTTTTCTGAGAAAATGAGTCTTTCTTTAATTTTCTAGTTATGTGGGAAAAAATTTACAGTTTTTTTATGCGTGGACTTAGATGTTTGATTGTTTACCAGCCGCGAGGGACTGCAGGTTTGAGTATTTGATATTAATTTCAAGTTGATACTTCCACGCAATCCTGAGAAAAAGGGTCTTGTCAGACAGATAGAGAGGCAGACGGGCAGACGGATAACGAAGTGATCCTATAAGGGTTCCTTTTTCCTTTTAAGGTACGGAACCCTAATTATATTTTTTTGCGGCTGGTAAATTAACCTTGACCTATAATAATATATGGGGAAAATAGTTTTCCAACGGCAAAAGTAAGTTTGTTTCGCAAGACAGTTTGTACAAAAAACTCGCACTTATCTTCCATGCGATCCGAGCTAGTAGGCAAAGTGATTTCATATAGTAAACATCGTTTAAAAATAACCATTGTTGTTGTGGTTGGTTAAGGGATTACGTCTATTTACTTTATTATCAATTGTATTTAAGTAAAGTAAAGGTTGCACCTTGCACCTGGGTCGCAAATCCCAGTTACTGCTGGGCTTCTTATTTAAAATGCATGTTTATGAGTATTGCTATACAGTACTAGTTATCATTTTATACATTATTTTATTCCTTTTAATCTACATAATCTGGCGCCAGGTAGAGATTTAAATTTCACACTGCATTTCATTGACGTAGTCTGTCTGATGTCTGTACATAGGAAAACTTAATGTGTAGCGTCTTTATAACATCAACATATACAAGATGGATTTTTGAGACGGGTCAGTAAGGGCAGGTACCTTAACCGTTATAGTTACAGAAAAACGTTCCTACGAGACCATCCATAACTTTTTAAGATGTGCAAAAGCGAAAAAAGTGCTAAAATCCAAAAAAAACATTTTTTATGCCTATCGATCCTACTTCGTATGGGGATCAAAAGACTCTATAGGACCATTTAAGGTATGAGTACTAGAAATGTCAGAAATCGCCAAAAACAATTTGCATACATTTTGTACTAAATAAACTCGTAATATTTTTATTGCCGAACAATCCTATTTCTTACTGTGATTAAAAGACTTAGTCTTTTAGACCAATTGAAATTTAAATACAAAAACTACGGCACGACACAACATGTCACACAAACTTCAAAATAAGTGATTCTACGAAATAAAAATTTACTTACATTTCAATTCTCAACATCAACAAAAATTATACTTACGTTAACTAATTTAGAATTCCAAAACACAAACGGTCACAAAGCTCGACATGCACTTCATTCTTATTTAAACTCCTTCAAGCCTTTTTATGCGATGAAAGGTATCAAAATTTCATCAAAATCACCAGTGAACCACTGGTTTATGTGTAAAAGCATAACAGACAGAGTTATTATCGCATTTATGATATTAAAGTTGGTAATGATTACAAATATTTTTTAATGTTTCTGAGGATAAGGTACGAAATTGTTTTTCCATCAAACAATATTTAGACTAACAATGTGTTTTTTTTTCAAAACTTTCGAATTAACTAATTTGAAAAATATATTTTATTTATAGGCTCAGTTTATCTATACTCTATACTATTATATAAAGAGAAAAGATTTGATTGTTTGTATGTTTGTATGTTTGTTTGTTGCGAATAGGCTCGAAAAGTACCGAACCGATTTTGAAAATTCTTTCACGGATAGAAAGTTACATCCTTTCCGGGTAACATAGGCTATGTGGTGTTGCCATAAATATTCTTATTAAAAAGATATGGGCAATTAAGTGCCATAACCCGATCATTTTGTAAATTGAAGGTTTCTTAGGCACTACTAATCCGATTTTAATTTTTTTTCACTGATAGAAAACTACACATTTTTCGTGAGTGACAAAGGTGATTTAGTGTTGCCATATGCATTTTTTAATTAATAGAATATGGCCATTTTGTTGTTACTAATCTGATTTTTAAAATTCTTTCACTGATAGAAAACTACACATTTTTCGTGAGTGACAAAGGTGATTTAGTGTTGCCATATGCATTTTTTTAATTAATAGAATATGGCCATTTTGTTGTTACTAATCTGATTTTAAAAATTCTTTCACTGATAGAAAACTACACATTTTTCGTGAGTGACAAAGGTGATTTAGTGTTGCCATATGCATTTTTTTAATTAATGGAATATGGCCATTTTGTTGTTACTAATCTGATTTTAAAAATTCTTTCACTGATAGAAAACTACACATTTTTCGTGAGTGACAAAGGTGATTTAGTGTTGCCATATGCATTTTTTTAATTAATAGAATATGGCCATTTTGTTGTTACTAATCTGATTTTAAAAATTCTTTCACTGATAGAAAACTATACTTTTCGTGAGTGACAAAGGTGATTTAGTGTTGCCATATGCATTTTTTAATTAATAGAATATGGCCATTTTGTTGTTACTAATCTGATTTTAAAAATTCTTTCACTGATAGAAAACTACACATTTTTCGTGAGTGACAAAGGTGATTTAGTGTTGCCATATGCATTTTTTAATTAATAGAATATGGCCATTTTGTTGTTACTAATCTGATTTTAAAAATTCTTTCACTGATAGAAAACTACACATTTTTCGTGAGTGACAAAGGTGATTTAGTGTTGCCATATGCATTTTTTAATTAATAGAATATGGCCATTTTGTTGTTACTAATCTGATTTTAAAAATTCTTTCACTGATAGAAAACTACACATTTTTCGTGAGTGACAAAGGTGATTTAGTGTTGCCATATGCATTTTTTTAATTAATGGAATATGGCCATTTTGTTGTTACTAATCTGATTTTAAAAATTCTTTCACTGATAGAAAACTACACATTTTTCGTGAGTGACAAAGGTGATTTAGTGTTGCCATATGCATTTTTTTAATTAATAGAATATGGCCATTTTGTTGTTACTAATCTGATTTTAAAAATTCTTTCACTGATAGAAAACTATACTTTTCGTGAGTGACAAAGGTGATTTAGTGTTGCCATATGCATTTTTTAATTAATAGAATATGGCCATTTTGTTGTTACTAATCTGATTTTAAAAATTCTTTCACTGATAGAAAACTACACATTTTTCGTGAGTGACAAAGGTGATTTAGTGTTGCCATATGCATTTTTTAATTAATAGAATATGGCCATTTTGTTGTTACTAATCTGATTTTAAAAATTCTTTCACTGATAGAAAACTACACTTTTCGTGAGTGACAAAGGTGATTTAGTGTTGCCATATGCATTTTTTAATTAATAGAATATGGCCATTTTGTTGTTACTAATCTGATTTTAAAAATTCTTTCACTGATAGAAAACTACACATTTTTCGTGAGTGACAAAGGTGATTTAGTGTTGCCATATGCATTTTTTAATTAATAGAATATGGCCATTTTGTTGTTACTAATCTGATTTTAAAAATTCTTTCACTGATAGAAAACTACACATTTTTCGTGAGTGACAAAGGTGATTTAGTGTTGCCATATGCATTTTTTTAATTAATAGAATATGGCCATTTTGTTGTTACTAATCTGATTTTAAAAATTCTTTCACTGATAGAAAACTACACTTTTCGTGAGTGACAAAGGTGATTTAGTGTTGCCATATGCATTTTTTAATTAATAGAATATGGCCATTTTGTTGTTACTAATCTGATTTTAAAAATTCTTTCACTGATAGAAAACTACACATTTTTCGTGAGTGACAAAGGTGATTTAGTGTTGCCATATGCATTTTTTAATTAATAGAATATGGCCATTTTGTTGTTACTAATCTGATTTTAAAAATTCTTTCACTGATAGAAAACTACACATTTTTCGTGAGTGACAAAGGTGATTTAGTGTTGCCATATGCATTTTTTTAATTAATGGAATATGGCCATTTTGTTGTTACTAATCTGATTTTAAAAATTCTTTCACTGATAGAAAACTATACTTTTCTTGAGTGACAAAGGTGATTTAGTGTTGCCATATGCATTTTTTAATTAATAGAATATGGCCATTTTGTTGTTACTAATCTGATTTTAAAAATTCTTTCACTGATAGAAAACTACACTTTTCGTGAGTGACAAAGGTGATTTAGTGTTGCCATATCCATTTTTATAAAACTATAGTGTTTCCATCCCTCTTCCTCTTATAATACTAGCATTGTCTCTCAACCTCTTTCTTTTTTCTCTCTTTAATTTTATTTTTATCTGTTCAGAATGATTAGTCTCTTTTCACTTTCTTTCTTTCAATTATCTCTCTCTTTCTTTCTCTTTCTCTCACTCTCTCACTTTATCAATCTCTCTATTTCTCTCTCTCCTTAACTACACTATTCGTGAGTGACAAAAGTGAATTAGTATTGCCATATACATAATTTTTAAATAATAGAATATAGTCATTTTGTTGCTACTAATCCGATTTTAAAAATTCTTTCACTGAGAGAAGAATATAGTATTTCCGTCTCTCTTCCTCTTATAATACTATCATTGTCTCTCATCCTCTCTCTTTTTTCTCTCTTTAATTTTTATTTTTATCTGTTCAGAATGATTAGTCTCTTTTCACTTTCTTTCTTTCAATTATCTCTCTCTCTCTTTCTTTCTCTTTCTCTCACTCTCTCACTTTATCTCTCTCTCTCTTTCTCTTTCCCCTTTACCCATTCAATTTTATTTTTGCTCTGTCCTCCCTCTTTTATTATCTGTCGCTTTTCTTTTCTTTTTTCTTTTTGTAACATTTTCTTACTCTCTCTCTTTTTTTCAAATAATGAAAAGCTACACAATTACAGAGAGACAATTTAAGGACATCAATTATAATATTTTTGTATAAAATACTCGGAGCGAAGCGAGGGCAGGCCGCTAGTATATTCTATTTTGAAATTTAAAGCCACTACATCATCACATCATACAATCATATAGTAATAGCTGCGCCCCGCGATTTCACCCGCTGTATTTTAGATAATTCACACTATATCATTATATATTATAGCCTATGTGTTATTCTGATCTGTGAGCTTTATTACTGTAAAGTTTCATCAAAATCCATTCAGTAGTTTTTGCGTGAAAGAGTAACAAACATACATCCATACATTCTTACAAACTTTCGCGTTTCAATATTAGTAGGATTATAATTTACCCTACTATAATATGTAGCAACTTCGTCATAATATGTAAAATTACAAAAGTTTTATGAAGGTTAGAGCAGCCGGCCAAGTGCGAGTCGGACTCACACACCAATGGTTCCTAGTTTTAATTGAGGAACAAAGTTAACTTTGCCGTTTATACACTGTTGTCACCATCGACATATTGGCCATGAAAAAAAAATAATTTACTAATAAAGAACTATTATTGCCAATAAGGTTTGATTACTGGACAATAAACTGTGAAAAAAAACGTACGGAAAATTCATAAAATATTTTCATCAGCATATGAATTTATTTTTTTAACAAGCACTAAAACATTTGATATTTATTTTATTTTATACCTGAGTATAACACAAATTTTCACATTCTCGAAATTAGAAAAAAAAAAATTTCAGGTCCGACCGGAAAATTGTATGCTATTTCATTTCGTACCTCGGTTAGGTTTTTTAATTTGAATTTATATAAAGAAGTTACACTTGTTATGTCGTAGTTGTCTGTTGTTCACTTCGCATCGCCCTGTAAAAGACCTTTTGACAAGAAAATATTAAAAAAAAATTCTTGTCAAAAGGTATTTTTACCTCTAGAGGAGGTGGAATTCTAACTTCAAGTAATCATTGTTTCCAGCAACGATGATAACAAACATCACGCTGTTCCTCATCGTCATCACGATGACGTCAGTGGCGTCACAGACCTTCCAGTACTCTAGAGGCTGGACGAATGGCAAGCGAGATGGACATAAGAGAGAAGATGTCACCCTCGAAAAGATACTGAACCCCTGTCAAATGCACAAGCTCAAGTATTTGTTGGAAGGGAAACCATTACCAGATAGAGTGAGTACTGATTAAATAAAACTATTGTTCCAATCCACAATATCACTCAATCCTCTTCCGTTTCATTCATTCCGTTCTGTTCCACTCGAGCAAGTTTTTTGCTCGCTTTACTCACTCATTCAATTCCTATCCGTTTCGTTTTTATTCCGTTCAACTTCATTCAATCACTACGTTCTGTTCAAAACAGTTACATCTATTACAAGCAGTTCCATTCCGTTCTGTATCGTTCAATTCTTTTTCATGTTATCTGTATTCATACATGAAAGAAGTTATTTATTTTTAAACATAATATAACTCGAAGAAAAATGATGAGAAGGAGGAGGAGAGGGGGGTATATTGAATAACACTACAAGGGGGGTGTGATATTAAATGGAGTATTGGGTAAACGCAACGTAGATACTGCTACTGAACCGATAAATAACTAAACATTATGATCTCTTACAATTACGAGACGAACCTAAGAAGCATCTTTGACGTGTGACCTAGGTGTAAACACTCGCCTCCACTGCCTGGTCCTCTGTTTAAACGTAAGCCTAACTTACGTGGCGACATATAGGTACTAACCTAATCTAGGCTTTATCAAGTCTTCTTCTTAGTAAATACTTTTATCATTAGAGTGCGACATCTTTAAATGTCCGCCATATTGAATTTAGATCATCACCTAGCCATACAAAGACATGCAATTCAAGTATTGTTATATAATCTGTGGTCTTTTTGTTCTTCCAGCTACTTGTCCCATGTGACTTCATAGAAGACGACGCAGAACCAAAAAGATTTAAACCAGACCGCGGACAGGATTCTCTTTACGACGCTTTTCAATAAATAACCAATTTTATATTTACTATTATTATAAGGAAAAATGGTCCACCGTTATTAATATAAATTATTAATATGAATACTCAAATTATTATTATATTATCTTATAAGTTTTAAAATCAAAGCATAAAATGGCTGGTTTTTTGCTTTGATAATAAATCAAGTCACATTTATACCTGCGTACATTCATTTAACTTGTCTATAGGTTATCAGTGGAAGAATGGCTTATGACATTGTTTCAGTGTTGCCAATGTGAGTAATTCTCATTTCCCATAATTCTCCTGTTTTTTTTTATTTTAAACATTATCTCAAAATCATACTAAACATATATAATTAATTTAGTTCTGGATAATATCCTGGATTAATATAAATTTTAATGTTGAAAAATCTGCTGTCAGAGTAATGACAACTTTATATATTGGTAACACTACTTCGATTATGTATAGTCTACGACCTACGTACTTACATTGCATATTAATATCAAAGTAATTAATTAATCACCCTATAAACAATACAAAATGTCAGTTAATAAAATCTGTAATATTTATAAAATTATTATTAATAATTATTATTTAAATGATTATCTAAGCAGACTAGAAAAATGTCGACAGAAGTGTAATTAATAAGAAATATATAATGGTTGCTATACCTTGTTTTATTATCACCTTTTAAACAATAGATGACGCTCTTGTTATTTCAATCCGTAATCCAAAGATTTTTGATTGAGATTAATTATTATTAATTTTGGCCGTAAATCAGTGAGGCGATCGTCGCACAGTCCTCGGTGATTCATTCATACGACGTCAGCGAATTCTGGGACGTGTAACATGTAATAAACAGAATATTCGTAATGTACAACTTAATATTATCTATATGGAAGTTATGTGTAACATGTAAAAGAATAATACCTAATATACACTTTAGATAATAATAGGTTGGGGAGTCCTTTCGCATTATACACACATCAAAAAAGTCTAAGCAACATGTACTAATTTAAATTTTAGGATGGTTCTTCACATTATAACGTTGCATTTTATTTTTAAAATAATATTTTTAGGGTTCTATGATGTAAAAATAACAGCTGTTGTCTTTATAAGTTCTTTTAATAACAGATATTAACAATATTAGAATATACTGTAGAAACTAAGATACATAAGAAACTTATTTTTTTTTACAAAATGAAATTTCTAAAGAAAATGAATTTATTGTGAAAGAATAGGACAATTTATTACAAAGTATGGTCTCCTCTGCTATTCAGAACTTGTTGGCAACGATTATTCATTGAATTAATGAGACTGTTTATGTCATTCAGCTGTTGGGTTGTAGTCACTCCGTCCAAGTCCTTCAAAACACGTCTCTCGAGCATGTCCCATGCGTGCTCGATGGGGTTGAGGTCTGGCAATTGTGCAGGCCAGGGCAATACTCGGATGTTCTCCGTTGCCAAGTATTCACTGGTTCGCCGAGCTGTATGTGAACGCGCATTGTCATGCATTAACGTAAAATCGGAGCCAGAGGTTTGTGCAAATGGATGGACATAAGGTCTGAGAATATCCTCAATGTAAATTTCAGCGTTCATGTTTCCATTTACTAAAACGAGCTCAGTTCGCCTGTTCTTTATAAAACCCGCCCATACCATAACTGTTGAGCCGCTGTATGGATGAACTTCCTGAACGCACCTGAGCCTTTCAGTATTTCCGGGCCGACGGTACACTCGCACCCTTCTTGTATCAGGCCTAAACCCGAATCGCGACTCATCGGAAAACATAATTTTATCCCATTGTTCATGGGTCCATGTTATGCGTTCTCTACACCATTCATTTCGACGAGCGCGATTCCCGTGACGTATCGGTGGGCACCTGATTGGGCGTCGAGCTCGTAGGCCGTACTCATGCAGTCGATTTCGTACAGTTTGGGGACTTACATCAACACCACTTGAATTTTGTAGCCTCACACTTATCTTTCGAGCGGTTAACATCGGCTGGCGTCTTGCAGTCAGTTGTATGTATCGGTTTTGCCGAGTGGTTATACTCCTTTTACGGCCTGGATGCTGTTCAGCGGGTTCTCCTGTATTATTGTAGCGCTGCCAAAGACGACAAATAACACTTCCATGAATGCCAAAATGTCGAGATACCTGAGATTGATTACTTCCCGCTTGCAACATCCCTACAGCTCTTTGCATTTCATCTGCTGTCAAATGACGTCGCTCCATGACGTAAAGAATATCTAACAATTCAATTTTGTCGCTAACTTTATTTAAATGGTTGGTAAAATTATAAAACCAAGACTAAACGTAGCAATGAAAACGCACTTACAGTCAAACAAATTCGCGGTCATTTGAATTTTATGAAAAAAAAAAGTCATAACGACACAAGTTCCACAGCCTTTATGGTCACCAAGCGAGATCTGTTTGACAGCTAACACAAATTTATCGGAACACGGAACGAAACAACAGAGGATAATTATATATTGTCTTGTTATAAAAATTGTTACGTGGGTATAATTGAAAAATGCAAGGAACCACCGCGAATAACGGTGTTGCTAACTATAATACGTTTTGAAATCTGAAATCAAGTTAATTATAAATAGACAGCGTACTGTATTACAGTTTAAGAATAATATTTTTAACGCCATCTGTTGTAAAAGTAAGTAACTATTTGATCACACATTTCATAACTTATGGTTTAGCTTATAATAAATTTATAGCGCCATCTAGTAATGAGTAGAATAACTGTTTTTATCCTTTCAACGACAGATGTCACTGTTAGGGAATGTAACGGAAATGAATGGTTGTGGAATAATACAAATGAAGAATGTAAAAAAGTAAGCAAATTTAAGTCAATAATATTCCAAATCTATATATACATTATCAAATAATTTTACTTTAAAGTTTAAAAAATGAAAGATGCCTACAATGGTGTCCTAAAATATAAATTTCATTTAGCTATTGTTGGAACGGGCATCTTTACATTATTTATTTTATTATTTACTGGACATACTCCAAAGTAGAGATTAATAACAGAAACTATTTTATATTATTCTATTTTATTAAAATATCAAAGAGTTTTACTAGGTATTTTTTTAATTAAGGAAATAGTGAGTAGTAAGTAAGTAAGCTAAAATGCTTGTGTTAGGGGGGACCACGTCAGTAGTCCAATGACTGGGATTTGACCCCACGACCACGATTATGAATCCTACGCTTGTACCACTATGCTACTGACATTTTAAACTCAATCATGATTGCTTTGAAGGATAAAATTTATTAATGTGTCTGAAAAGGTGTAAGAACCATTTAAACTGTCTGATTACTGAGAAAACGTATTTATATAGTCCCTCAAGTAACATGTTATATAAAATTCGAAAGCTGAACCTGAGCGTCGATAATAATTAGAACGTTGACTGTACATACCTCTAATATAAAACATTAATCTGACTTCAGTACTAAATGTGCAACAAATAGACACACAAACTTTTAATATAGAACATTAATCTAAATTCAGTACTAAATGTGCAACAAATAGACACACAAACATGTCCATTAAATAACAACATTCATCTATCATTCGGACCGAGGCAGATACACGTTATTTGAGGTAGTTATCAGAATTTACGTCGAAAGCTAAACGTGAACGCCGATAGTAATTAGAAGGTTGTCTGTAAATACCTTTAATCTAAATTTAGTACCAAAATAAGCAACAAACAGACACACAAACATGTCCATTCAATAACAACATTCATCTATCATTCGGACCGAGGCAGATACACGTTATTTGAGGTAGTTATCAGCATTTACGTCGAAAGCTAAACGTGAACGCCGATAGTAATTAGAAGGTTGTCTGTAAATACATTTAATCTAAATTTAGTACCAAAATAAGCAACAAACAGAGACACAAACATGTCCATTAAATAACAACATTCATCTATCATTCGGACCGAGGCAGATACACGTTATTTGAGGTAGTTATCAGCATTTACGTCGAAAGCTGAACGTGTACCTTGATAGTAATTAGAATGTTGGCTGTACATACTTTTAATATAGAACATTAATCTAAATTCAGTACTAAATGTGCAACAAACAGACACACAAACATGTCCATTCAATAACAACATTCATCTATCATTCGGACCGAGGCAGATACACGTTATTTGAGGTAGTTATCAGCATTTACGTCGAAAGCTAAACGTGAACGCCGATAGTAATTAGAAGGTTGTCTGTAAATACATTTAATCTAAATTTAGTACCAAAATAAGCAACAAACAGAGACACAAACATGTCCATTAAATAACAACATTCATCTATCATTCGGACCGAGGCAGATACACGTTATTTGAGGTAGTTATCAGCATTTACGTCGAAAGCTGAACGTGTACCTTGATAGTAATTAGAATGTTGGCTGTACATACTTTTAATATAGAACATTAATCTAAATTCAGTACTAAATGTGCAACAAACAGACACACAAACATGTCCATTCAATAACAACATTCATCTATCATTCGGACCGAGGCAGATACACGTTATTTGAGGTAGTTATCAGCATTTACGTCGAAAGCTAAACGTGAACGCCGATAGTAATTAGAAGGTTGACTGTAAATACATTTAATCTAAATTTAGTACCAAAATAAGCAACAAACAGACACACAAACATGTCCATTCAATAACAACATTCATCTATCATTCGGAACAAGGCAGAGACACGTTATTAAGGGGTAGTTATCGACATTTACGTCGAAAGCTGAACCTGAACGCCGATGGTAATTAGAAGGTTGACTATACATACCTTTAATCTAAATTCAGTACCAAAATATGCAACAAACAGACACACAAATATGTCCATTCAATAACAACATTCATCTATCATTCGGACCGAGGCAGATACATGTTATCAGCATTTACGTTGAAAGCTGAACCTGAACGCCGATGGTAATTAGAATGTTGACTGTACATACCTTTAATCTAAATTCAATACCAAAATATGCAACAAACAGACACACAAACATTTCCAGTCAATAACAACATTCATCTATCATTCAGAACGAGGCAGAGACACGTTATTAAGGGGGTAGTTATCGGCGTTTACGTCGAAGGCTGAACGTGAACGCTGATGGTAATGACGAGAGCTATTAACGTTTAATGTTTTCGGTACATTTGACATTGGGTATTTAGTTTAAATGGGTTATTATGGTTTTAAATTGCTTTCTAATAATATGAGCTGAGTTAAACAGTTGTTACTGACGTCTAATTTATTTTAAAATGTTCTAGAGAAGGTAAAGTGATTGCGTCTTGCGAGTTTGTAAATGGAAAGTTTTATCGAAATTGTAAATTTGCTTCAACGATTTTAGGCAGACAATTATAATTGGAAGCAAAAGTTTGTCAAAATCATAATTTAAAGTAACAGTTGTCTCGATAATACTATGTAAGTTGTTTAGTGGCTATGTTTATTCAAATTCCCAGTTAGGTATTGGTAACATTTTCTAACTGGAGACTAAATTAAAAAACTATAAATATCGAGTTTATAAATGGAGTTTCATTGAAAATTTAAGACATTCATTTTTGTTGTCTTTGCTTGAATGGTCAAATATTTCGATGAAAATTTATAGAACTAAATATAACTTATACTTGAATTAATATTTAACGAATAATGTTAAAATATACTAGTTTATTCGTGGAAAGTTTCACCGAAATTTTAAATTTTTTTGATTCCAGTTACGCTTTGTATAGGTATAATATGTCGCAGCTAACTAGCTTAAGAGGACTTCGTACGAACGACACTTTTGAAAAATAGATTTTTACCAAAAATATTGCTGTCGCACTGAGCCCCAAGCTTACCCCTTACCGTGTGATAGAACTACAGCTGGAACTGATTTTACCTTCGTAACATTAAGAAAATCGTCCTTTCATAATCCCCTGTTTACTCCTCGAAATCTGGACCGATTTTAATATTTATTTCGTTAAAATGCAGTACAGGGTCTAAGCGTACGAGCATCGTACGTTTTGCTTTTTTGGTTTATGTTAGTAATAATTAGTTTGCTGGATGTTTGCAATGTGTTGCAAAAATAAAAAAGTCGTTTTTTAATTTTATCTAATAATAAATCAAATAATAAAAAAAAACAAAACCCACAGTCATGCCAGAGGTACGTATATATCGCATGGTATTTTTTTTTCTTCTGTAACTTCATTATCCTAGGAGGAAACAGGGGACTACGTTTGTATGTAAAAAGTGTCGACTGATTTCCTCTTAATAGGGCGATAAACCGACAGCTTAGCCTTTTTGCTAAATAGCGCCGCTTGATTGGCGACCTGAATGGTATTCAGCCGTAACGTTTGCTACAACATTTAATAAACAGGCTGGCTAATGCTTAGGACTTTAGTACGATAGGGTGACCATGTGACAGTAATAAAAAAGATGAATCATTTGACATAAGAAATTCTTTATTTAATATATTGTGTAGTGATATTTTTAAATAGGGGCTATCATCTGGATGGCTTAACTAATCTGTTCCTATTTCTCGTTGGGTTAAGAGAAGCGTATTTTTTTGATAACGCAGGGGAACGTTTGGAAAACACTATCAAATTTGTTGCTATCAGACGCCATATTGAGCGTTTGTAGAGAGAGCATCGGCGCTTGGAAATGAATAGGTTAGGCAAATAATGAATCGACATCGATTCAAGTCATTTGTCTAGCTGATTGATCAAATGGCTGAATATCATTTAGGCTGCTAGTTAGACGGCGCTGTTTGGTTGAGAGCCATGGCTGTTGATTGGACGGTCAAATAGGCTAGTTAGCTGCGACATATATACCGGTATTGTTTAGCACCGATCGGAGGCGAGGGCAAACAGCTCATAAGCTAAAGTTTCATTGGTGACTAAATATTACGTCAAGTAATTTTTATATTTTATTTAGTGTTCCAGTTTTTACGTGGAAAGTTTCATCGATTTGTTTTAATTGAATGTAAGTATATAGACATGCAATACGAACTCACGTTCGGTTCCAAGTGGATCAAAAGGTTGCATTAACATATTTCATCTTACATTACGTTTTGTTTTTGTACAGCCTCAGCTTTATTGACACCAATGGGAGGCGAGAGGAGACCAGCTAAAAAGCTAAAGTTTCAATAACTGAAACGTCATTAACGCTCGATGGGTTATTTTTTGGTTCGAAATTTCGTTAGATTTTAATATGTTACGTTTTGGGTTCTTCAAGGCACAATTTAACACCGATGGGAGGCGAGGGCAAACAGCTCATAGGCTAAAGTTTCATCGTAGTTATTAAAACGTCATTAAGCCCCTCGAGGTTAGTGTGTCGGTGTGAACGGGCGCTGTTAACTACTAAAGCTCAATATCGCTCACTCAACTTTACGTGGTCTGTCTCAATTAGATCGTTCAAGTGAGGGGAATCTGTCGATAGTATTATAATTTTTACTCTTGAGAATTTAAGCAAGTGTTCAAGAACAATAGGCTACTGTATTAAATTTGAAAAAAAAAACATTGGTATATTTCATTTTAATAAAATGTCTTAAAGTTACTTATAAAACTCGGAATGACGTTACATGTCCATCAATCGTCTTTATATTACTTGTATATTGTAGTTACTGTTAAATATTGTGATTATATATTTACGTAACCCTAACCTAAGGTTGTGTTAACACATCTAAATGCAATGTCACTCATAATCCTTAGTCCGAGAGGTCCAATATCCGTGATATAGCGACACACTATTTGTTATACTTCAACTCCCGGTGATGTTTACTCAATGAGACTTGTCGAGAGGCTAAAGTGTACTGCATCAGTCGGGGGATATAAAGGGACTAGACAATGGTAGCAATGCCCCTCCACTAGTGGGGAGAAATAAATCAACCAATAGGAAATATGGCGCTGGCTCTTGATGATTACTCGTTTGAAGCTATCAAAAATCGTTGCTCGTATTCCGATTATTCGATAATCGTTTACTCGCTATTTAAAATCGTCGAATATTAAAATGATGCGACGGAAGTGACAACAAGTCCTCTTTATTATTATCCTACCCTAACTATAGCCCGACACGACCTCCATTATTATCATACCCTGACATATAGATAATTTCATTTTATCAATAACATAAAAACTAGATATACAATCAGCGTCGAAAAATATTCAAACTAAATGGTTACGTGTTTAAACTTTTAACATCCTAGACGTTAAAAATTATGGGACATTATATCTTAGTATTGTGTACACTTATTATTTTGTCAAAATATCAGAGTAGAGAGAGAGAGGGAATATAACGCATATAAGTAAATGCAATCATGGTAGCACTCAACGCAATGAGCATAGAAAATCGTTTATACTTAATGTCTACACTATTATGACCGAGGACTTAAGTATTTAGTGATAGAATGCAACTCTCTATGATCACGTTTTAGTCGATATAATCCCATCCCTAGTCTAAGAAATACCCTAAAACTTAAATCCGTTTCCCGCCATCGCAATCTGTGGAGCATCCAATGGGAGGGCAGGAGGAGAGGGAGGGCGCGGCGGTCACAACCGCTCACGCTGATTGGTTCAAATTATTAAAACGACCGGCACAAAAAACACTTACATAAAGCTTACAATTGACTCGTTTTTTTTTTCATACAGCGCGGACGGTGCTGTTTAATTGTATTGAAATTTGTGTAAGCGAGACAGCGATGACTTTACACCACTTTAATATTTCCCTAATAGCCTCTTGTTGATAAAAATCTATTAGGAGGGAGATTTCAATTTAAAATTAATTGAAAATATGATTCATATTATCATCTATACTTTATTATTACTACCAAGATATTATACTATATGTTTGTTTACTTCATGTTTGTTTGTCTGATTTATGTTATGCAAAAATTGGATACAGTTTTAACAGTTGTATTGCTGTAGGTCTCTCAAAATATTTATTGTAACTTTATAATGTTTTAGTCCATCGAAACCACCGAAAAGTGTGATTTTATGGACATAGTTATCCTGTATCCATTTTGTTCTTGACTCTGCAGGAATGCCTCATTTTTCTCAATGAGGTCTGGCCTCACTTCGCTAAGGAAAAGTAATATATACACATCCTTTTTTTTCAGGAGCAAATAAAAAGCTACTCATTACCTATAACTATAAATATTACTTCTTATTGTTTCAGTAGAATATTTAAAAAAACCGACTAAGTGCGAGTCCGACTCGCGCATGAAATGATCCGTACCAATATTTAGCAAAAATATCAAGTTTACATGAAACAGAAATACATTTGTGAGAATTTCAACTGCCTAGCTATCACGGTTCATAAGATATAGCATGATGACAGACAGACGGTCGGGCGGACAGCGAAGTCTTGGTAATAGGATCCCGTTTTTACCCTTTGGGTACGGTACCCTAAAAAACATACTTTTGTGTCCATATATGTCTTCTAAATATATTTTTACAAATTGCGAGTCCAGTTCAGGTTTCTTTATCACAAGTACTAAACAGATTTTTATGAAATTTTACAGTAATATCGTTAATTCATTAAAACAAAACAAGTTATAATAATATAAACATATTATGTTCTTTTTACATTTTTCCTAAGCGAAGCCAGGACATTCACTAGTTTTCTGTAAGATTAAAGTCTACAAAAGTCAGTTTCACTAGTTAAAATAATATCTACAAATAGTCTACAAAAGTCAATTAAGTATTTTTAAACACAGATTATGTAAATATTCATAATAAATGCAGAGAGCACAGACCAAGTTATAAATTCTCGTCAAATTGATGAAAAAGGTCTGAAAAAATTCACGTTGAGATGAAATAAAAAATGATTTATTATGGCCGTCAGTTAACTTTTTAACTTATTGGACATTAATGACTTTTGATTTTACGTTTAAAACTTACATTTTATATCTTCTGAGCCATTTTTGGAATAATTTTATTCAGCTGCACCTAATAAGGATTTAATCAAACAAAAAATGTAAAAGAAGCCAACTCTTGCAATCAAGTCTTATTATAAAAAGTTGTGGGAATATAACCAAGTAAATAACTTATTCAATTACTTTGACCTCATCAATACTAGACATCTTATAATTTAATAAAATCTTTACATAAAGTATACCTAAGGCCTTATCTCAATCAGATAGGAAGGTGCCGAAGATGCTGGCTGCATTCCCTCTTTGAATGGCAATGCTAATTTTTTTGCCAAAATGTAAGCCAGTACTCCGATCCCGGGTCACATCGTACGTGCGCGCCGAAACCTCTTTATGAAAGCGGCCTCCGGCCCCATGGACCCATCGTCTCTACGCCAAACGACACAAATATGTAGCCTTCGCCAAGGCCAGCATATTTGCGTGGCTTTACAGTTGCCGCACCAGGTAAAATATGGGAAGGTGCCAAGTTATCTAAGCACGTGGCCCCACACCAGTGACCTTCCATGCCGCCATGGAATGAGTACTATTCCATTCGGCTCTAGAGTGGCCGGCACGTTAATGGTGGAAAGTGTCCGACGTATGATGTTTTGGCAACACTGGTATAACCGAGACATCTTTGTATTTTTCATAAGTGGAACTACTTGGAAATTATTTATTTATTCATAATTCATTACACTTGTACATTTTGTGTCCTTAAATAGTTTTATGTGAGAAACTTCAGGATTTTTGAGAATTCTATCCCTTTACGTTTTAAATTAAACACTAACTAAATTACAAATCTAGAGTTTGTGCGATTACTACTACTAGCTTTGATGAGAACCTAAGAACTTTGACAACCGATAGTTCGTATTCTATCAGATATAAATAGTTGGCATTGTGGGAATTTGTTAAACATAGTGTGTCCTCAGTAGAGTTGCTTAGAGAAAAGGATACTGCAGCCTGTGATTTGCTTATTTGTTTTGCTCGACTTGGCAGAGCACTGCCATGGCCTCTTGACATTGAGAGAGAACTATCAAACCCTATAATTATATAATTACATTTTTTACAAGAGAAATATTTTGATTTGTATATTAATTTTTAATATAATATTTGTTATACTTTTGTAAAAAAATATTAAAACGGAAAGTGTTTTCTTTAATTAAATTCATCAAAGCAAAGCTGGGCTGATCTCTAGTATAAATATAAGTGTATGTAGGTTCTTTAGGATAATCTAATTAACACCAAAAGGGGATCTGTTTTATTGAGGTAAGATCATTACGAATGATTTATAGCTTTAATATCGTAATAAAAATTTACAAATAATGATACTCAAGTATAAGAGAAACATGGAATTTATGTTGCCATTAAAAATAGCAAGCTATAAATATCTTGCAAATAAAAGAAATCAAAATCAGAGCAGTAGTTTCTGGCAGTAAGCAACAAATACTCTCACAGTCTTTCTCAAAGTTTTTATTCCCAAACCTCTTGCATTATACTTTAAAAAGTAATCTAAGTTTTTTTTAATTTCCTTATTTTGCTACCAACTCTCTAGATAGCATTTTTTTGTATTCGATTATTTTCTATCTAACTAAATATCATGTACCTTTCATAGATTATCATATTGACTATCATAGGTAGTTCAGTGTAAGTCTTGTTGAGGATCATATGAGTCACTGATTAATTACTAGGTCGAGGAGTACTGCGCATTTTAGAGAACTCTTTAGACGTGCTCTTCAGTCTCAATCCTCAGATTGCCATTTATATGTTTGTCTCTTTTAAAACTGTTTGATTTAGTAGTTAGTATATCTTACTACTTAATCTTATACATTTCTTCCGCAATGGCTTGACCAATTTTATTGATTTTTTGTGTAGGTATATTAAGTAGATTTGAGAATAGGTCGTAGGCTAGTTTTTAAACTCCTAGATGATAAGTCTCTCCAGAAATAAATTTATTTGGCAAAACAACATATGATTGTAATTATACTTATACTTTTTAATATGTATGTATGTAATATATGTATTTATGTAATATATATGTCGGAAACTGTAAAAAAGGATATTGATGGATGGCCTATCTCAAAAGCTATACGGGCGCAATATGGTCAGTATATAACTAAACATTACGATCGCGTACTATTTAGACAGGAACCTAAGCAGTGCCTTGGACTTGTGACCAAGGTGTAGGCTTAAGGATATCCTTTAAATTATCATAACACTCCTTAGTTTCCCTGTTTAATCTTAAGATTAGACTAACATTAACCTTACCTAATACAAGGCTAACCTAACCTAAGGCTAACTTAACCTAAACCTAACTCACACCTCCTATATATATGTCGGAGCATAGTAAAAGATTATCGATTAATCGAATCGTTATCGTTGTCTATGGCGTTGGAATGGGGTAGTGGTCGCTTCCGTTGTTTTGACAGTATCTACCCTCGACCCTTTATATGCGATCGACAGTCTGACTGGAGTCTTAGTCGTGCGCGGTCTCTCAAGAAGTGAACATCATCTAAGTAGTGCTAGTGATAGTGATAGTGTCAAGTGCAGTGTAGTGTGGAAGTGCTGTCCAACTAATGTCACGTAAGTCCTTACAATGTAATTGCCACGTGGTTAAGTAAACACAATGTTAGGTTAGGTTAGCCTTAGGTTAGGTTAGCCTTGTATTAGATTGGGGTGCATGTCAGTCACCTCCGCGTGGTGCATCCTGGGCAACGTGGTCGTTGAAATTAGGAGATGATCATCGACCACGGCGAACGACTGACAGAAGGTGGGAAACGTGATGGACTTCACATGTGGGTGTGGTTACGGCATTTGGGTTGCTCCTGGTACTTCTCTGACTAGCAGAGTGGACTGTGAGAGCGACCCAATGTCGAAGGGTAGGATTACTATCATTAGGGGTGAGGAAGACAACCTCAATAAAAAATTACCCTGAATCCCAAGGTCTAGCGTGCCGAAGGGATGCATGGCCGGAAGGAATTCGGTCACTAGCGCTTGGGGGGGATGGGATAAGGTTCCTCCACCTTTAAAATAGGAGGAAAATATGAAAAATGGCAGACGAAACGAATAGTATACCCCAGGGAGGTACCGGCTGCGCTGCAGTCGGAGAATCCACCGTGAAATCAGTAGCCCCCGTGTTTACCGCAGAGGCTACGGATTTCAGTCGCCCCTTTTCGAAATCTGGGGGGGGCAACGTATGCCAGGGAAATGAGAATGAGTTTAGGAGCAGAAGTAGGGGTAGGGGTAAGGGTCGAGGTACGAGCCGGGGAGGCAGTAGGATAAGGGGGGGTAGTACGAGTAGGGGTGGGAGTAGTAGTAGTGCAACTAGGAGTAGCAGCAGGAGTGGTAGAGGGAATAGGAGTAGAAGTAGAGTTAGGTTAGAGGATAAATCTAATAAAAGAAGTAAGAGTGTTGACGTGGATAAGCCTGAGTCAAGGCTCTCTAGAAAGAGAAGTAGGAGTAATCTCAATCTGAGCTCCCGGGATTCAGACTCAGACTAATTAGAAGTGGCATCGCCAGTGAAAGGGGCAGCCCACAAGTCTAAGAGAGGCCGTGGAAGATCACCAACAGCCGGTAAATACGTAGGCTCAGGTAAAGAGTTATTTTTGGCTAGAGCACAGGAGGATCAACTGACTGTCGAGGAGGACATTGATAGAATGACGAAGGAAGTGGTGAACGTGCGAGATATGTACCGCTCCAATAAGGATTGTGATGTGTCGGTGCAACCAACGGAAGCGCTCGAAAAAATGGTAGTCGGCTCGCTAGCGGTTATTGGTGATGTAGCCCAAAAGTCAAAAAATCTAAAGGGCACGATGGTTAAAAACCTGAAACTGGCGGCCGGTATCATCAGAGAGGCATTTGCGGAGTTACAGAATCGGACGGTTCCTGATGAAGTGGCTTTGCTCAGGGCTGCGAATGCATCTCTCGAGAGACAGGTGGAGGAAATGAGGCGTGAGATCGCGGACTTGCGTCAGAGGCCGGTTGTCGCATCCTCTCAAGGCAACGAGACAAGCTTAATAGAAGAGGTGACGCGCAAGGCTATTGATGCGATTGGCGGCATGGTGAATGCTCGGCTGGCTGGCATCGAAGACCGGCTCCTGCCGGCGCCACGCATGAGACCACCGCTAGCTGCAGACAAGAAGAAGCAGGCGGGAGCAGTGGTGGCAACAATCTCGAACATCGAAATAGCGGCGGAGGCTTCTCCTGTTCAAACTTCTTCCCCCCCAACTATATCAACCTATCCGGGGGAAATCACACACGTTCCGCAGGAAGGAGGCAAGAGTAAAAAGAAGAAGAAGAAGAAAAAGGGGAAGTCGATGGCAGCGAAAGAAGCGGCTGCATCAATATCAGTGGCACAAACATCACAGCCTACCCCTTCTGAGAGTACGACTACATTAGCGCCTATATGGAGTGCGGTGGTTAGAAGAGGAGCCCAGAAGGAGATCGGGAAAAATGTGGCCCCACCAAAGGCAAATAAAAAGAAGCTAAAGGTGAAACCCCCTAAGACAGCGGCAGTCACGCTGACGCTGCAGCCGGAGGCGGCGGAAAATAATACGTACGAGTCGGTACTTAGCGAGGCCAGGAAAAAGATAGACCTTGCGGCTTTAGGCATCGACTCCGTAAGGTTCAAAATAGCGGCAACAGGTGCTCGAATGTTAGAGATTGGCGGGGTGGATGGAGCTTCTAGGGCCGACGCCCTTGCTGCAAAATTAAGGGAGGTATTGAGCCATGAGGTGGTTAAGGTACACCGTCCTGTGATGCGTACCGACGTCCGCGTCAGCGGCCTTGACGATTCAGTCACGAAAGAGGAAGTGGCTACTGCAATCGCGAAGGTTGGTGGCTGCAATATAGAAGAGGTGAGGGTAGGCAACGTCAGTTCGATGGGTGCTCCAGTAACTGCTGCTAAAAAGGTTGTGGAAGCTGGCCGAATACTTGTGGGCTGGATTTCTGCCCGCGTAGTGGCTGTTCCGCCGAAAATTCTACGATGTTTTCGGTGTCTAAGGGTTGGTCACTTGGCAGTAAGATGCGAGGCTACGACAAATTACGTAGGCCTATGCTTTAGATGTGGGTTACCGGGTCACAACGCTCGTAGCTGCCGAAACGAGCCTAACTGTTTAGTTTGTGGTGCAGAGGGCAAACCGGCAAACCACCTAGTGGGCAATAATGGGTGCACTGCCGCCAAACCAGTTAAGGCGAGCCAGTGGAAACGAGACGATGAGAGGCGTAGAGCTGAGCAGTCGCCTCAAGGTGGAGGTCCTATGGACGTCGCCCAATAAATGGCAATCCAAGTTATGCAGGCAAATATCAACCACTCCGCCCGGGCCCAGGATCTTCTTGTCCAGACTCTGGCAGAGTGGCAAATTCAGGTCGCAGTTGTCGCGGAGCCCTATGTTGTTCCTCCACGGGATGACTGGATCGGAGATCGTGAAGGTGTGGTGGCTATCGTCGCCCCGAGGGGCAATGGATCGTCGACTTTCGAATCCAAAATTAGGGGCCGCGGTTATGTCATGGCCGTCGTGGGCGGTACCGCAATCATAGGGGTGTACTGTTCTCCCAATGTGAGTCTCGCTGTTTTCGAACAATTATTGATGGAAGTTGGGGCTCTAGTCGGGAGGATTTGCCCCTGCCCTGTACTAGTCGCCGGTGACTTCAATGCCAAATCTACGGTATGGGGGTCACCGAGGACTGATGCGCGGGGTGAGGCGCTGGAGGAGTGGGCGGTCGGACTGGGTCTAACGGTCCTTAACAGAGGAACAGAAAATACCTGCGTGCGGAGAGAGGGGGGGTCGATTGTCGACATTGCTTTTGCTTCTGTCCCCTTGGCACGTCGTGTTTCAGAGTGGAGAGTGGTGACGGATACGGAAACCCTATCGGATCACCGATACATTCGGTTTCAGATGACCACGTCACAGTCCGCATTGGGTAGCATAGTTGTCGATGATGGTCGAAGGTGGGTGTTAGGTCGGCTGAATGTAGATGTCGCCAAGGAGGTCGCCATAGTGGAGGCCTGGGTGCAGGACTCACGGACTCTGGCGGACACAAATGACGAGGCCGCGAAATTTGGAGAGGCACTAACGCGGGTCTGTAATGCCTCTATGCCAAGGGCTAAGCCGTATGCGCCGCGCCGCTGGGTATACTGGTGGCGAGCGGAGCTTCGCGAATTACGTCACGCGTGTCTTCGTGCTCGTAGGCTTTTCTATCGTGCCCGAAGAAGAAGGATTAGAGACGAAGAAGAAGAGGATATGCTCTACGAACGTTATCGATCTGCGCGCCAGGCCCTTCAAGTAGGTATAAGTGAAGCAAAAGAAGCATCGTGGGTTGAATGGCTTGATTCTCTTAATAGGGATCCGTGGGGCAGACCCTATAAAGCTGTAAGAGCGAAGCTTAGGCCGTGGAATCCTCCGGTTACTACAAGCCTGCAGCCACAGTTCTTGCGGGAGGTGGTGGAAGTGTTGTTTCCCCGAAGGGATGCGTGGCAGCCGCCGCAAATGGTTTTCACCGCTGATCGGAGTGAGATAGCTGAGGTTCCGCCAGTGACTGAGGTGGAGATGCGGATGGCAACGCGGAAGCTTCGCGGAAAAAAGACAGCCCCGGGCTTAGACGGTGTGCCAGGATTTGCATTGACAGTAGCACTTGGCGAGATGGGTGAGTGGGCGAGACAGCTATTCACCTTGTGCCTCACCCGTGGCGTGTTTCCTAGGCAATGGAAGACGGGAAAGCTCGTGTTGCTTAAGAAGGAAGGCAGGCCAGAGGTTGTACCCTCGGCGTATCGCCCAATTGTGTTGCTGGATGAGGTGAGCAAGCTCTTTGAGCGGGTGCTCGCTGCTCGCCTCGTGCAGTCCATGTCACCAGGACTGCACAGCTCACAGTTTGGATTTCGCCAGGGTCGATCAACCATCGAGGCGATTGAGCGGGTGAAAAAGCTCGCAGAGAAGGCGGTTTCGCGGGGCGGGGTGTTGCTGGCGGTTTCGCTGGACATCTCTAATGCGTTTAACACTCTGCCATGGGAAACAATTATGGCGGGGCTGCAGCATCACAATGTGCCGCTATATATCCGAGACATGATTGCGGACTATTTTGCAGGCCGGGAAATTACCTATCTGACGAGGGACGGCGATTGGGCGAGATGGGAAATGTCGTGCGGTGTTCCACAGGGGTCTGTCCTTGGGCCCCTCCTGTGGAACATTGGCTACGACTGGGTGCTTCGAGGAGCCAATGTCCGGGGTGTCAGCGTGACGTGTTACGCTGACGACACCCTGGTGACGGCCCGTGGCACTGACTACCGCGAGGCGGCGCTATTAGCCACAGTTGGCGTGGCACAAGTGGTGCGTCGAATCAGGGCACTCGGTTTAGAGGTGGCGCTGCATAAGTCGGAGGCCATGACATTTCATGGCCGTCGCAAAGGACCTCCTCGAGACAGCAGTATAATTGTGGATGGAACGGCCATTCCTGTTGGGTCGTGGATGAGGTATCTTGGTCTTGTCCTCGACAGTAAGTGGTCATTCCACGAGCATTTCCGACGCTTGGCCCCTAGATTAATAGCTGCAGCCGGAAATTTGGGGAGAGTCCTTCCCAATCTTGGTGGGCCAGGCGGAGCGTGCCGGCGTTTATACACGAGTGTAATACGCTCCATGGCACTGTACGGTGCGCCCATATGGGCGGGGACTCTCGGTCGCCAAACTGCAGTACTGCTGCGTCGCCCACAGCGGACCATGGCGCAGAGAGTGGCTCGGGCATACCGGACGGTGTCTTTTGAGGGGGCATGCGTGTTGGCCGGTGTGCCGCCTTGGGACCTTGAAGCCGAGGCTCTTGCAGCGGTGTACCGGCGACGCTCTCTTGCGCGGAGGGAAGAAGGAGAAGATCCGCCACAGCGAGTGATCGCAGCATGGCGAGCAGATGCAAGCGCAGAAGTGCTCCAGGTGTGGACGGAGAGATGTGGTAACCCGGGAGCTAGCCGGAAATTAGTGACTGCAATCCGGCCCATACTCAAGGAATGGGTCGGTCGTAAGTTCGGCCCCCTCACGTACCGTCTGACACAGTTGCTGACTGGGCACGGATGCTTCGGACGGTATTTGTGTCGGGTGGTGCGCAGAGAACCAACAACCACATGTCACCACTGTGGGGATGGCGTGGAGGACTCAGCTCAGCATACGCGCCAAGTCTGTTCCGCCTGGGAGGAACCCCGCGCCGTCCTAGCTGCGGTCATCGGGCCTGACCTCTCGCTGCCGGCGTTAGTCCAGGCCATGGTCGGCGGCGAGCAGGCTTGGAAAGCCGTCGCAGTTTTCGCAGAGACTGTGATGACTGTTAAAGAAATGGCGGAGAGGGTGAGGGAATGCGATTTTAACTCCTCCCCTATGCGCCGAGGAAGAGGCGGTCGACGGCGTCGGGCCTATGTGGCTTCACTACCGCCATAAGGACGCTGTCGACGAATGGACCTATGGGGGCAGATAGGGGAATCTGTTGCCCATTTAGAGGCCCAGTGCTGGTGCGCGGCCCACGTGTTCTTGGGACGCCACCATGCGGAGAGATAGGGGGACTTGTCACCTCGGTCCCCCAGAAGAGGGTCTGGTTCTGGATGGCTGCTGACGGGGCCGTGGAGCGCTTTTCATATCCCATGGCCTCGTCATTATTGCAGAGGAGAGGAACACCCCGGATGGTTTAGCGGGTCGGGCTACCTCCTTCAGAGGTAGTATTTTGGACTGTTCTCTTCAGGAGCAGTTGCTCCAACCCCGCATAACCTTCCCAAGACCCCGCTTGGGAAGGTATCTGTACGCAGATTCCTCCGGGTTAACAAAAAAAAAAAAAAAAGCCTTGTATTAGATTCGGTTTATGTGCGTTTAACCTTGGGTTTAAACAGAGAGCCTGAGCAGTGGAGGCGAGTGTCGTGATCACTTAAAGGATATCCTTAAGCCTACATCTTGGTCACAAGTCCAAGGCATTGCTTGGGTTTCTCTCGTAATTGTTAGAGATCATTTGATAATTTATCGATTCAGTAGAAGTATTTACGTTGCGTTTACCCAATATTCTATTCAATACCATCACCCCCTTTTAGTGTTCCCCAATATTCCCCATCTTCCTCCTTCTATCTCCTTTCACATCGTTTTAAAATCCCCGACATATATGTATGTTTAGTATGTAATATACGCGTTTATATGTATGTGTTGAAGTAATATATTTGTGTAAACCTATTTAATAGTACTAAACTGAGCTGTGTACACCCCTTCCCATTTGTCTGCGCCATCTCCTATATCTAATGGTTGCCTGGCAGAGATCGCTCATTTAGCGATAAGGCCGCTTATTCTGCCAATATTTTTAAGTGCATATTTATGTATTATACGTTGGTTGATCGTATCCCCACTCTGTGGTGGTGGTAATGGTGTGATTGAACAATAAGTTTCCATTAAGCGTTGAAGGTCGCAAAGAATGAGAATAAGTAAATTATGAAATTATTGTTTCCTTTTTTATTTAGATTAGTATCAATTAAACATTTACGAATCCCATGAAACATATAGGAAACAAAGTTTGAGAACCCTACATTGTGATATGCACATTGTTACAGAAATACGATCTGCGATACATCGTTTTACGTGTAAAATGTGAGCTTTGCATGGAGGACTATCTTGTAGATATCGTTCGGTACGCAATAGTTTATTCCTCTGATAGCATTTGTCTTCAACTTAATCTACTTTACTGATAACGTTAGGCTTGTTTTAGACGTCTCATTCAACATACTATCTATTAATGATAAGTTAAGACCATTATATATTAGGTAAAAACGTATTTTACCAATTGATGAGTTAAACGTAACGTTAGTAAAGTAAGAGTAGACTTTGCAAAATCAAATACATCCTTAGAACACAAAATATGCAAAAATTAACCCTTTTTTTTTAAAAAAAACGAAGTTTCGATTAAAAGTTTTAAATAATCACAGTTAGAAAGTAAGAAGAGTGCATATATTTTTTTATTAAACGAAAATATGAATATTATATTTATATAAAAATATATCAAAAAATTATTCTTTTGCCTTTGTTTATTAATCTTAGACCAATAAAACAAATATAATATAACAATAGTAATACATATATATATGTATTACTATTACTATTACATTAGTAATATATCCTTAGATATAATAAAATTGTAGATATTCCGTGTATGTCTGTACAATAAAGATTTTTGGAAAAAGTAGAAGAAGACGCGCTAAGTAAGTAGATTAGATTGAAATTTGGTACATGGATACTTTATAAGCTAGATTAACAAATAGAGTACTTTTTATCCCGGAAAAAGTAGAGTTCTTGTGGGATAAGGGTTATTTTTGTAACAAGGTCAGCTAATGAATGAAATTTTGTACTTATATAGTTTGTATCATGAATCGACACTTAGAATATTTTTATCTTAGGACAAACTTAGCTCTACGTGGACGAAGTCACGTGGGTCGACAAGTATTTAATAAAAAAAATAAAGGTCTTTTTCGGAAACCCTATAGTTGAATAGTTATAAAGCAATTACTAAAAGACACAAATATTATTAAATTTTTATCATTGTTTAACATTGTTTGAGAATGGTTTATATCGAAAAATGTAAAGGCAAGCAAACAAGTTCTGCAATATCCTATAAATGGAGATAAGGAACAGCAAGTCCTGTCCTGCTGTCTCCACACAAACACTGACAATATAATCTACGTTAACTCACGTCTAATTCACTGATAATTTGACTTACAATGTTATAATGTTAAGATGGAAGTTCACACTATGGACTATATTAGTGTTTGGTGGCTATTCATTATTTTCCTAACAAAGTTTTTGGCTAATTGTGACCATATTTAAGGGTGCATAATTTCTCGGGCCCTCCCTCGATTTCCTTTTACATAAAAAATTTAGTTTTTCAGGAAAAGGATCAGTTACACTAAAAGTCACATTTTGATGTAAATCGATGATGTTTTTATTTTTTATTGAATATTGTAATCTTACTAATATTATAAATGTGAAAGTTTATATGTCAATCATGCAAAAACGGCTCAACAGATTTAAATGAAATGTGACACACTAATAGGTTATAACCTGGATTAACACATAGGCTACTTATCCCGGAAAGATTCAAGAGTTGCTGTGCGATAATAATAAAATATGATTACTGAACTAATGAATATTTTTATTTAGCAACAATATATTGAAAATTAGTTACAAATATTATAAATTCGTAAAACTAAATATATCCTTTTTAGTTACGTACTTTAAAAGGAAAAAAACATTTTTAATTGTTTGTCTGTCTGCCTGTCAAGACCCTTTTTCTAAGAAACACGTCGAGGTATGAAGTTGAAATATATTATATCAAGTATGGGGGAAATTTTTTTGTTACATCTCGAAAAGTATTTGCATCCTTGCAAAACTGGGGTGGATGGACTAGTAAACAATAAAAATTGTTAAAGTAAAATAATAAATTCCAATACTATTTAAATGGAAAATAGAAACTAAAGAATATCTTCCACTAAATATTGTTATGTAGGGCTAATTGATAATTTGAACAAGATTATAAAAAGACAGTAGGTAACTTATACGCCAACTTACTCTTTAAGGGTAAAATTTATACTTACAGCTCGTAAAGTATCTGTTAAGGGCTTTCAGGGAGTTTTTTTAAAGTATTTCCAACAAAATTTCCATCCTAGTATGCAATATTTGATTTAAATCCGCTGAAATGTTTTTGGGTGATCACTGATTGAATTCCCTTCTTCCCACAGAAACTTCTTATTTTAGGGATAAAAAACTGTTTTTAAAAACCAATTTTATGTGTAGTTTTCTTTGAAATTAATTGTACATTTATAATATTAGTAAGATGTGCAAGTAGCTTAACAGTATCAGTATCAGCACAGCAATGTGTGGGCGACGCGACGATACGACACACTGACAACTTTATTTTAAATCGAGCTTTTATTTATTTTGCCGATATTGATTGCGTTGCTCCAATACTTTACAAGTGGACGAGTCACTTTAAAATAGAGTATTGTATGTAATTGATTATCTGCATTGAGTTTTTTATCTTTATATTGTAAACTAACGACGCGCCCCAGCATCACATGGTTTCTCTACTATAATGTGTATTTACTATGCATATAAACCTTTTTCTTGAATCAGTTAAAAAGATCTAAGCGTACAAACAGCTGGAAGCGCCTTATTTTATATTTTATAATATGATTGGCTTTTATTTACCTTCAAAATTTACAGAATAACTAGCCGACCCGCGCGACTTCGTTTGCGTGTTGCTCCGCTCTTATGGGTGGTAGCGAGATGTTAAATATCCTAAGTTACTCCTTGTTACATCCGCTATCTGCCAGTGAAAGTCCCATCAAAATTAGTCCAGCCATTTCAGAGATAAGTCGGAACAAACAGACAGACAAAAATTATAAAAAATGTTGTTGTTGGTATATGTGTATACATCCGTATGCACTTAGTAAAAAGCGATTATTTTAATATTAGACATAGACATAGAATTCTTTATTTGGTTTCATAATCAGCTAACAACTATTACAAAAAAAACAGCATGGTAACAATAACATATTGAAATGCGGATCGCGATTCCAAAATGGTCCCCACTCAGCATAATGTCCTGTAAACGTACAGATACAGCGCTGGTCTTTCGTGAGGCCAGTTGTTGACGTTTGAACTGATATTGAGGGATTTTTTATAAAAAGAATCAAAAGAACAATAACGAAAGCATAAAAAACAACAAAAATATGTCTGTGATAAGAATGCTAGGTATATAAGAGAGAAATGTGGTACCCATTACTGTACAGCAATACGTATACACATGCAATTTAGACTGAGGCGAGCGGTGCCTGGGGCTTGAGACCCAGGAGCAGGTTTAAAGAGCTCTTTCATAATATATTAACTCTCACCTCCACCACTCGACCTCGCTAATGATAATAGATAATAAAGTAAACTTACGTTACCTCGAGAAGGGTAACCTTAATCACGACACTATAACACTAACTTCCATGTTCACTGCACGAAAACACCAGAAAGACTGAGACTAATCTATCGCACTAAAGGTTATATAAAGTCTCCACGTCGGTATACTCGAAATAATATAAAATGATATACCCGCTACTACTACTTTATAAACAGTGTTGCTAACAAGAAACAAAATAAATTTAAAAATAATTTTATTTATTTAGTTATATACATGACATTATTCGGTTTTTCCTATCAGTTTCATAAGTCAATAGACAATGAAGCAATGTTATGTTGGCTAGATAATGACGTTTTTTAGCTATCCAATTGTATTTGCAAATAAAATTGTTTAGATTTGCGCTTAGATGTGATTTTAGAAACACTGATATCCCGAAGAGGTGGCGGTAAGTAATTCCAACATTTCGTGGCTGCAAATTTAAACCTTCCACGAAATGCAGCTCTGCAATGCGACGGGGTTTTAACTGAGGTAGGGCACAGCAGGAAACTTCCTGCTCAAATATGGAGTAGCCCGACTGGGGTAGTACCTCGACCTTACAGAAGATCACAGCTAAATAACACTACTCTAAAGCAGTGTTGTGTTCCTGTTGGTGAGTAAGGTGACCAGAGCTCCTGGGGGGAATTGGGGATAGGGTCGGCAACGCGCTTGCGATGCTTCTGGTGTTGCAGACGTCTATAAGCTACGGTAATCGCTTACCATCAGGTGAGCCGTACGCTTGTTTGCAGACCTAGTTACATAAAAAAAAAAAGTCCAATTTCTATTTGAGCGACTGTCAGTACTTTTTAACCAGTTTAATTTTTTAAATAGATAGCCAGGTTGTTGAGACTTTAGAATGTCAAATAACATCGTTGACATATGCAGTGCCCTTCTTGATTTCATGCTGAGCATTTTGGCATCGTTAATAAAAGGAGTTATATGTGTTCTAGGTGGGATATAGAAGCAAAATCTATCACAGGCGTTTTGAATGCGTTGCACCAGTCGTTGAGAATGTGCAAGTAAGCGCGGTCCGTATAGAGTATCAGCATAGTTGAGCTTAGAGAGAATAAGCGCTTCACAGACTTTTATACGAACATCTGTTCTTAAATACTTTCGTACTTGATATAAAATTTTAAGTCTATAAAAACAACAGCCCATTGTATCTAGTAAGTGATTCTCAAATCGTAGGTTCTCATCCATTAATATACCTAAATTCCTGACTTCATCTGCACATTTTAATGTCTGTATTAATAGTTTGATTTATTGGGATTTAGAACAAGATGATTAGAATTCGCTCACTCTGATATTCTATCTAGATCTTGATTCATTTTGTCGATTACAAACAGACACTCCAATTTTATTTATTTGTATGGATATATTAAAGTATGCTAAATGTAGTAGCATCTAGTAATCGAATTGAACAATATTTAATCTCTATATAATATGAAGTGTCATTCAGTAGTGTCTTTCGTCGAGCTTAAATAGTATCTTTCGTCTTTCAATTGAATATTCAAGCTTTTTATGTTTTGCTTTTTATTAACTTCCTTTTTCAGCCACTTCCTTGTACCAATACGATTAAGCTGGCATTTTGAATACTTACTACATTTGGTGGATGTAATGTATCGAATTTTGTAATCTATACTAAAATTATAAAGAGGAAAGATTTGTATTTTTTTATGTAACGAATAAATTTAAAAACTAGTGGACCGATTTCAGAAATTCTTTTGCCGTTAGAAAGCTAAATTACCCCTGAGTAATATAGGCTATATTTATTACTATAAAAAATTGGAGATTATCAGAAATTCTTACTAAAACCAACAAAAGGTGCAAAAAGAATTAGCCATAAAATATCTTTCATCGCGTGCGCTGCGGAAAGTATTGATGATAGAACAAAAAAAAGTTCTACAATATTATAGAACGTATCAATATCTACAAAAAACTTCGCGAGACCATATGTCCAACTATTGTAGTTACTGTAACACTGTAACTACTTTTTTACATTTTAAAAGTTGATAGAAATGACTATCAAAATCAGACCATGTTATCCATATCCTTGTATTAATTCTTATTCAAATAAATTATTTCGTTTCAATACCTATTGATTACGTTATTGAAATCGGACATTTCATTTAAAAGCTATTACGAAATTAAAAATGTCAATGTAAACAAAAAATACACGCTGACGGGCCGGTGTGGCTTCACGTAACACAGCAAGTAAAGCGGCGAGAGAGGGGACACTGAAATGCGGGGGAGCTAAAATATTTAAAAAAAAATTATCCAGCCGTGCGAAGTCGGTCGGTTTCAAAATATAACAAGAGTAAAAGGAACTATAAATAGATAGTAAGTTTTAATCATATGATTATACAGACAAGCAAAGTAACCTTAAGTCTATGGGCGCCGTCATGATGATATCATATCTTGAGGACTTTATTCCGTGACTGTGGGATTTATGGTTGCGATAGTGTTGCTCTAATAGTTCACATTTTTGCAACTCTTTTGATATCAGACTCGCCTCTACGTTGCTTTAGTAGGTACTGCATTAAAATGGTGTTATTTTTGATATCAATAGCTAGTGTTTGTGTGATTTAAAGAGCTTGTTCACTACGATAAGTTAATATACTCCACGAAATTGCTCGTCAAACTGCCGTTGACCTGACAAGTTCTATAGACAAGCACGAAGTAATTGAACATATAACTTTTGACGTGACATGGGGAAGATAAAAGTTTATGTGAAAATTCGTCATTATTCATCCCAGAAACTACTGGAAATTCAAATTAAAATATATATATGTCGGGGATTTTAAAACGATGTGAAAACGAGATGGAAGGAGGAAGATGGGGAATATTAGGGAACACTAAAACGGGGTGATGGTATTGAATGGAATATTGGGTAAACGCAACGTAGATACTTCTACTGAACCGATAAATTATCAAATGATCTCTAACAATTACGAGAGAAACCTAAGCAGTGCCTTGGACTTGTGACCAAGGTGTAGGCTTAAGGACGTCCTTTAAGTAATTACAACACTCGCCTCCACTGCTAGGCTCCCTATTTAAACCCAAAGTTAAACGCACATAAACCGAATCTAACACAAGGCTAACCTAACCTAACCTAAGGCTAACCTAACCTAAGGCTAACCTAACCTAACATTGTGTTTACTTAACCACGTGGCAATTACATTGTAAGGACTTACGTGACCTTAGTTGGACAGCACTTCCACACTACACTGCACTTGACACTATCACTATCACTAGCACTACTTAGATGTTCACTTCTTGAGAGACCGCGCACGACTAAGACTTCAGTTAGACTGTCGATCGCATATAAAGGGTCGAGGGTAGATACTGTCAAAACAACGGAAGTGACTACTACCCCACTCCAACGCCATAGACAACGATAACGATTCGATTAATCGATAATCTTTTACTATGCTCCGACACGGCCATTCTGATAATCAACGCGCTCTCGCGTTGCCTTTAAACAGTTTCAAAAACGTAAAACGTAACACTAGTTTCATAAAGCAATAACTTTGTTACAGCGTGACAGCTTTCAGCACTATTTTCCACTAGACATAAGAATTTCAATCCTTGACGCATAAAATAACAAAGAGCTCTCAACACTCATTACAGAGATCATCTCAAATTCGTAGCAAAGCGTAACAGCTTTCAGCCCCAACCGTCGGGGCCTACAAAGCCACCTTACAACGGCTCAATAACAACAAAGCGAAAACGCTTCCAGTAGATCTTTCCAACAAAGCGTAAAAGCTCTCTGTCGCACTAATAAAACGTTAATATGATCAGTAATTTCCAAACACAATGCGTAAAAACTGTCAACACCATAATTTACTACCGTAAGGGCTGATGTGCCTCATGTAAAGCGAAAGTCTACCTACTTCAAATAATAATCACGATTTTAAGATTGTAAACTACCTTCGCAACTATGTAATGTGATATTAGCTATTTCTGAATTTTTATTTTGTACTACCCACTTTAACTTTTTCAAAAACTATTTCTCTAGCATTGACACTAAGATAACCGTCAAGATGATACGCAAAAAACCGTAAACGTGAACTATTGGGCTTGTGATCCCACTTCTGATGTCGGGGATTTTAAAACGATGTGAAAACGAGATGGAAGGAGGAAGATGGGGAATATTAGGGAACACTAAAAGGGGGTGATGGTATTGAATGGAATATTGGGTAAACGCAACGTAGATACTTCTACTGAACCGATAAATTATCAAATGATCTCTAACAATTACGAGAGAAACCTAAGCAGTGCCTTGGACTTGTGACCAAGGTGTAGGCTTAAGGACGTCCTTTAAGTAATTACAACACTCGCCTCCACTGCTAGGCTCCCTATTTAAACCCAAGGTTAAACGCACATAAACCGAATCTAACACAAGGCTAACCTAACCTAAGGCTAACCTAACCTAAGGCTAACCTAACCTAACATTGTGTTTACTTAACCACGTGGCAATTACATTGTAAGGACTTACGTGACCTTAGTTGGACAGCACTTCCACACTACACTGCACTTGACACTATCACTATCACTAGCACTACTTAGATGTTCACTTCTTGAGAGACCGCGCACGACTAAGACTTCAGTTAGACTGTCGATCGCATATAAAGGGTCGAGGGTAGATACTGTCAAAACAACGGAAGTGACTACTACCCCACTCCAACGCCATAGACAACGATAACGATTCGATTAATCGATAATCTTTTACTATGCTCCGACATATATGTCGCAGTCATCTGGTTTTTTTTTTTTTTTTCTTAAAGTATGTTTATTCACACTGTCACTAAATGTGTCACTAAATTCAATATGAACTTGAAATACGAAAAGAAAGACATTTAAGAAGAAGGCTCTGTTCTACGGTCTAGCACGTCCACCGCGATTTGATACGGCGAGAAACACTAGCCTCGAGGGGACTTAATTACTTTTTATTTACATCTGATTGTATTGGAAAATATAATACAGAAAAAGATTAATAAACAGAAATTCAAAGTTTGATTTATATGATATACAAAACACTTAACTAGTAACTATAGAAGAAGAGAGAAATGGCACAAATGAGAATACGTATATTAATTGAAATATTATTCACCTACTTATGACATTATTAAAATGAATAAAAATCTTAAGACCTAGGTAATTTATTAAAAAGATAGAATACACTATTTACACAGTACACTAAGATTAAAACTATGATTAAATTATTGACAATTGAATTATTTAGATTACAATAGTCATATCCGGTGTTAGGTATTATTGAATCGCTTAAGACGGCTCAATATGTGTTCTATGAAAGCAGTCATCTGGTTGAATCTGCTATTTGGTTGAATGACCAGCGCGTTCATTGAATGACAAGATTCAATTGAGTGACTAGGCCGAACGTTGATTGAACAAGCGTCACTCGACGTCCAACTAGTTAGCGGATTGTAACATAGCCCTTTGAACAGAGCGGACGTAAAATCAGTCAGGTGATTGAAATTTAGTTCATTTTTTCCCACTGCGGCGCTAGTAGTCACCAAAACAAATGTGGCGTCAAACAGCTCGCACAGATAGCATTGTGTTGATATTTTTTTGAAAAAATTTACTTTAAAGTGCGTTTATTCGTAATAAAGTAGTGTGACAGCATGGATTTACCTATTATTACGCCGCCGCCGGCTACTTTTAAAGAAAAATTTGAGGCGAAACTGGCTGAATACGAACAACAAAATCAAGGTTAGTTGATTGTTATTGTTTATTAAATATAAAATATTAAATGGCTGTCCTAGTCTTTGATTCTTTGAACTCCTTGAATTAGTTCGTAAAACAATTTGACGAGTTGTCCTTTAGTCACTCAATTGAATGTCGTCATTCAATGAACGCGCTGGTCATTCAATCAAATAGCAGATTGAACCAGATGACTGCGACATATATAGCATTAGATAATATCTATAGCATACGTCCAGTTAGGCTGTAGGCTATATAATATCACGCTACGTCTAATAGAATCGAAGCATCACGCGGACGAAGTCACGCGGGTCGACTAGCAAGGTAATATTGTCAAATAATGTAAAACAAAGTACAAATGAATTTCATTTAAAATACATGAAAACGTGTAGCAGTGTCGTGTGTGTCGTCACCGTCAGCGAACACGTTCATTAATACCTGGCTAGTTATCTTTCATTTAAATACCTCCGGCTTGTGTGTGCTGTTGTGCATTGTGAAGGAGACCAGAAGTTTTATAAGCATACTAGTAGACCCGCCCGGCTTCGCACGAGTGCGATTTACTAGATTGTAATATTTAGGTTTAACAAAATACATTTTTAATATTCATGTGCTTACGACAATAAATATATTTTTTTATTATCCCTCAAGAAATATAGAATTAACGGGATAAAAAGTAGCTTATGTGCTAATTCAGGTTGTAAAGTATCTGTGTGCCGAATTACATTAAAACCTGTTCAGCTGTTTTTCTGTGGTTGAGTAATAAACATCCAAACATGCAAACTATTAGTAAAAAAATGTAACTTAACGAATGTATAGAAGATATTTTAAAAATTTAATGGGAGAGGTCTTTATGACCTAAAACATTGGTCAATCTTTGTTTGTTCATCATAAATTAACTATTCCACGATATTCGATAGGTTTCTAACAGTTGTATAACTGCAAATCTAACGTAAAATATAGGCTTTGTTTTATTATCATCAGATACAGAAAAAATACCTCAAAATTACTGATTCTACGGAACATAGACGAAATATATTCAAGTTTAGTTCAAAGTTTTTTTTTATTAATTATTATAACTAGCATCCCCTTATGTTATTTGATTTCGTCCTATAGCTACCTACAGTGTTGTCAATTTATAACAAAAATAATATTCAAGAAATTACTAGTGAGACGATTTGTTTTTGTATAATATTGTTTATGAGCAAATAAAATTTTATTTTTTAACTTGTGATAACAATATATTATTGCATGTATTAAATAATCTTTTATTTTGTATTGATAAGTGGGAGCAATTTAATTTGCATTCTGAGTTTTGATTAAGATACTATATGTCTGAACAGAGAGACTATTTAAATGAAGGAAGTGATCGAAACGTATGGAGAAGGCCGACTTTGAATGAATTAAGTGATCTAATATCACGATTCTGTAATTTTTGAACAGGAACCCAGGCAGTGCCTTGGATTTGTGACCAAGGTGTAGGCTTAAGGACGTCCTTTAAGTGATCACAACACTCGCGTTAGGTTAACATGAGGCTAACCTAACCTAACATAAACCTAACCTAAGGCCAACCTAACCTAAACCTAACCTAAGGTTGTGTTAACACATCTAAATACAATGTAGGGACTCATAATAAATAAGACGTAAGAACTCACATGATCCTTAGTCCGATATCTCCAATATCCGTGATGCGACACACTATTTGTTACACTTCAACTCCAGGTGATGTTCACTCAAAGAGACTTGTGGAGAGACTAAAGTGTACTGCGTCAGCCGGGGAATATAAAGGAACTAGACAATGGTAGCAATGCCCCTCCACTAGTGGGGAGAAGTAAATCAACAAAACGGAAATAGGGCGCTGGCATCCCGATTAATCGATAATCTTTTACTCGTTCGAGACTGTTAAATATCGTTGAATATTAAAATAATTTTCTTAATCATTATCCTACTCTAATTATAGCCCGACACGGCCTTCACTATTATCCTACCCCAACTATACCCCGACATATATAACTTAAAATCTTCTAAATTTCATCAACTTTTTGCAGTCGAAAACTGTATTTAGCAAAGTTTCACTTTAATACTACATATAGGCGTGTAACGCCTTCGCTTCGTTGAGGTAAATTGTAATTGTCTCACACAGTCACCATCCTCTCAAGGAACCTCAATAATTACAAACAATATCTTAAAAGGGATTGGGAGAACAATAATTATCGTCATATTTCAACCTACTTACACAAATATTAACAAATTGTACACCTAAACATTTCTCATGGATCTATAATAAGAATCACATGAAAACCCACTCAGTCATTTTTGATAATATTTCGAAAAAGCAGACAGACGCGACGTGGGACTTCGTTTTATAAATTGCAATAAATATGGTAAAATACTTTTTGGTCTCCGCACTGAATCCATAATAAAGTTTGAACAGAACATAATATTAAATAGCTTTTAACATTCCTCCCCTTATCTTAATGTCTCTGAGAGACATTTATATTTAGACCAATACGTGTCCAATGTTTACCTTTTTGCCTCTTTATCGCTCGCTCGGTTTATGTTTTGTAATTTTTGAGTTCCTTTGGTAATGGTAAATTTTAAGTAAAGAGTATTTTAATTTTTATCAAAAACATAAGCGCTAAAAATATTAAATTATTTGTTATTCCAAAAAGTTGTAAAATTATTCATAATTAACTTTTCTTATCTAAAATATGATAAGACTGGGTTAATTAAAATAAAATATTAATTTTATTAATTTTAGAATAACAAGAGAATTAGTTTACATCAATATACTGATACCTATGCTATCCTCATGTAAGTATTTTTTTAACACCGACATTATGTTTTTTTTAAATATGTTTTTCACGCAATTGGTTCTTGCATCAACAAATAAATTAAAAGTTACTAAAATACTATAACAGACCCTATGTCTTACAATTTAAAATTATCAAGTTTTATCGAGTAACCGTGTGTTAAGTATGATTCGAAATGATGTTAATTAAACTGGGTACTTTACCAAATAACTCATCAACTTATAAGTTAACGAATATCTTCACTCATCACGACACCACAAGATTTCCGGTGCTTCAATTGTCACTAGCTGAGATCCTTTTGACAACTGACTCAAAATATTCGGTGTTGCTAACTTGATGTAATAGGAGACCAGAAGGTTTGTGGCATTATAATTTTCCATGACTAGAAAAACCAACAGTTTCTTTATTTAGTTGATATCTCAAGAACGACTGATGGGAATTGAACATTATATTAGTGTTGAATAGCTCACTTAATGAAAAAGGCATACATCACATTACACTACCATATACCATCACGGGGACGATTTCTCGGCACATTTCTATATGTACCCTATCCACACCACGAAAGTCTTTATAGTCTGGTGCTTGTCTGGACTTTGTCTGCACCATTTACTGCGTCTACACAAACTGAGCTTTGTGCTATAAATTACTTTTCAGTTACTCTAATTTAAGTTTGTGTATACTTCAATTAAACTTTAAATGTCATATTATATAGAAATTTATTGTAAAAACTAAAATCTTCACCTGACTAATGAAGAAATTGATAAATTTGCAATTAACATGCAATTTAGATTTTGTAATGTTCTAGATTTTGTAATATTTTAAAAATTATCACTACATATTATACTTTTTTTCATAATTGAAATTCCACTACCAACGTTCCACCGGTCGTCTGCCTATCTTTTTGCGATATATTCAAAAACTATTGAACGGATTTTCATGCGGTTTACAACAATATACAGAGTGATTCATAAGAAAGATTTAGATGCATAATTTTTTAAGGTTTTGTGTAAATAGATCGAAATATAACGATAATTGATAAAAATATCGGCTGCAGTCGCGCCGTCTGTTAGCTGGTTCCCTGTTGAGTTATGCTACTGTTACACATGCTCTAAAGTAGCATGCTAAAATGCGTGTTATGAACTGTTTACATTTGCTAGCAATAAGCATGCTAGTTTTAAGTATGCTCCTGAATAAGCATGTTCAAACCAAACACTCCAATACACATGCCATTTGATAGCATGCTCTCTGCCAATTCGAACAAAACTATGGAATATCAAACAGCGATCCGCATGGATCTGAACAAAATTATACTTTTAATGACCATGCAATGAAGCCAAAAACTTCTCTCAGCTAAGATACTAGCATGCTCATTAAGCAAACGCGTTCACACTTCCTATTACCTTTCCCCTTTCCACCCCGGCATTAACTAGCATGCTTAAAGATAGCACGGCGTGCTATTATCCAGCATGCCACTGATAACCATGCTTAATAGTAGCATGTCCTGTCACACACGCTAGTAGGTAGCATTTGCTCAATAATAGCATGCTTTAGTGCTAGTAGTAATTGTTGCTCTACTACCTACTATTATTATAAATAATTCTAATTAAATGGATATAATATTTAAAATTTTATTGTGACATGGAATTACAGAAATCAATTTCGCGAAACGATTAAGTTCAATATTATTTTACATTAAATACATAAAGGAAGAGAATTATTTAATTTACATATTTTAATAATTTGTTAGATTTTTGATCGACGTTTATTTTTGTGAGAACTTGAAGACAGAACAAATTAACGTTATCTTAAATACCCTAAATACAATTTGTATGTAATGAAGAGGAATATTTCCTAACAAAAATAAAAAACTTATTATTTAAATTCTTTGAATATTATATTATTCTAATAATGTTGTTCGTCCTCGTCCTTTCGACAATGTTTTTTTAAAAAACTATGTTAAGACATGTGTGTATGTATATACTAAATATGCTGTACATATATTACAAAATAATACAAATGCCGAAACATTGCTAACAAATAATACCTAATTGAAATCAACATTGATAACTTTATAGTCTTGAGTAGTTTCTATTAATTAACTTCAAGCCTACTATAGACAATAAACATATAATTTATGTTACATCGATTTGAGCCATTTATCAAAGTGATCTCGCCTTTTAACACCTAGCGTTGTGCAAATAGTTTTGTATAGCTCCCATATAGAAAAAAAAATGCAATTGCGCAATTTTTGCGTAAAAAAAGGCCCAAAATATTACAAATGGAATGGAAAAATAGAGGTTGATTGTGAATTTGTGAAGCCTTAGCACTTCTTGAGGACTTTCTTATATTACACATACCCCCTGAAACTCACCATCAACCCCTATGGGTCAATATAGACCACTCAGGAAATAACTGAACTAAAACTAGCGCAAAAACGTTATAAATGGATTGGATAAAGAAGTTGCTGCTCGCTGTTTGTACGCTTATATGTTTTAAACTACGCTACAGATTTTAATGCGATTTTCACCAACATTGCGTGATTAAAAGAAGAAGGGTATATGCATAATATTATACTTAGTCAAACCGTGCAAAGCTAGTAGATAAAGTAGATTTTGCTTGTATTAATTTTTTTTTTTTAATTTTGAATTACAAGTAAATAGTATACAGAACCTTTTCCCAATATCTCCTGACTCTCAGATTATCAAGCACGTCATTAGTGATTTGTGAGTATTTGTCTGAAGTATTGAATGCTTTAAACCCTTTTAAAGTTCGACCCGTGCTCTGATAAGCGCGTACGCGTATAAAACCGTAATTAATAGACCCTATTAAAATATGCCTTTTACCATTTATTTTGACTCTTAATGTGACGATTCTTGTTTCGTATAGGATTATACTTATACAATATAATTCTGAAATTTAAAATTAAGGTTTTAGGAAACGTAATAGAAATACTTATTGGCTTAAAATCGACTGTCCTAACATTTGCCAATAGGAAATTCCAGTTTTTACATCCTGGCTTCATCATTATCTGCTGAATTTTTGCTTATTTTGATACTAGGAAGTGGCTGAAAAATTGATTGAAATTAATGTTCAATCATAAATAAAAAATAGATTTAAGAAACATTTCTCATATGAAAATGTAGATAAGTTAAAAATATATATCAATTATATCATAACATAAATTTAAATGTCTCTAAATGTTGGTGTCTCATGAGTAAATATATTCAATAACAAACAAGAAATGTTAAAAAAATACTCAATGATTTTAGAATATAACGATTTTTTTAAATATTGATTTTTCTGTATTCATAAAGTTGTTTCGTCTTTCATTATTTTAAATTATAGAAAGATTTCCAAGAGAATAATAATGGTAATAATCTCTTATAATATCCCCTAATACTATTTAGGCTTTAATCAGACACAATTTGAGTAATAAAAATAATTCAGTTACAATTTTATTACATGTATATGAAGACCATACCTAAATATAATGCTGACTACCTACAATATTATTTTTATGAGATCTGCCATTTTTGTACATCGTCCGAGAAAACTTGAGTGTTGCTGTATTAAAAAAAATAGTGAAAAATAATTTTAGGTGTATTTATATTTTATAAATACACTCATTTTACATTTAAAACGCTGTATTAAAAAAGGCGAATATGAACTAAACCCAACTATTAACTAAATACATTAAGTATTTTGGTTCCTAACGCTGCTCCGCAATCATAACCTCTCGTTCACTTCTATACAACGTGTTACAAAATACCTCGTAAAAAATATAATTAGTTATCCAAGCCAAAAATATTGTCAACCATAGTAAGCTGTCATGTCAGGGGACCAGATTATTTACCTAATAATTGTCTACTTTAATAGTTTTCCTATTTTTCATTCATAAATGTTTGCTACCTCAATACAAGGACTCAAGTATGCCATTACGTCTGAACGGTAGCAACTATCTAACGTTTTTACAAACGGAATTCGAAGAGGCGATTGACGACTTTCCTGTGGCTGACTGGGATTACTTTGAGAACCAAAGAATGATGTTTCAGCATGATGGAGCTCCGGCATATTTTGCTCGCAACGTACAAGAGCATCTTAACGTTCGCTTTTCGCGAGGATTGATCGGCCGCGGAGGACCGGTGCTGTGGCCTGCTCGTTCTCCGGACCTCACATCCTTGGACTTCTTTTTGTGGGGTTATGTGAAGGACAGAGTGTATTTCTCCGATTGCCCAACGGTTGCCGAGATGAAACGGCGTGTTAAATCGGTTTTCGCATCAATAACACCGACGATGGTGCGAGGTTGTGTATTGAGGCGGAGCACACTTTGAGCCGTTTTTGTAAATTTGACGTTTATTATGAAAAAGTAAGTGTTCGTTTAGGTTGTTTCGTTAGGTTAGGTCTTTTAAAATTTATTACGGTTATTATGCTTATTAAAAGTTACAACGATTCTTAAATATTGTGAATGGACTCGTTATAAGGCCCGATATAACCTCTTTTCGGCTTTACGGGTAGATTTGTAACACCATGTATATTGTTAATTATGATGTTGGGAACTTTCATTTTAGTAGCATTCACTGAATGATTCGGATGTGCCATCAAAAAGGTACTTGTAAGACCTAACCAAATAAATACGCAGCCATGACAGACATCATTATTATTACATTGCGAGTATTCGATATGTTTGCTGTTGTTAAAACTGTTGATCTGCGTGTAGTGTTAACTCATATTTAACAATATATACAAAACAGGCGTCTCTCCAACTCGTCAGAGTACATAAGCAATGTTAAATTAAACATAAAATTATTTTTTTTATTTAATGTTTACAGTTCCTATATATGTTTCTAACACCAAAATAATAAGTCCAAATGAGTGGTTGCTATATTTTGTTTACGCTGTATAACTAGTATTGAAAAATTTGTAAATTTTCCAAGTGCCCTCTATGTGAGGTCATGGACTTATATTGAATAATAATGACGCCATATTTGTATCACTGGATAGCGAACGTGATAATTTTTTTTATAATAATTCATTTGCTTATCTATTTATTGGTCACGTTATCTTATAGATAGTTGTAGATTTTTTCTAATTTAATATATTATATAAAACTCGTAACCATTTTTCAATTAAGTACAGAAAAATTCAATTTATTCAAATATAAGTAACTTGTAAAAAAATAGTATTTTGTACAAGCCGTATGTTGTAACTGTTACTTACATAATAAAATTAAATTCCACAAATTGTACAAATACATCTGTCTAATAATTAAACGATATAACTGTTTAGCATAATTGATTGCATTAATACTATGTAAATTTTATCTGTACACCGAAACATAAAATATATCAGTAATTAAAAAGTATACGCACGAAAGTATAAAGAAATAGTTGTTTACTAATAATTTGGATCACAGTTTTTCAGTTATGATAAAAGTTACATATTTTTCGTTACATGGTTTGTTTGTAATATATCTTATCGTAACCTAAAAGGAAGTTTCACAATAAATATACTGGTATACTGGGGTAACAGTTTGTATTATTTATATGTCCCGAATAATATTCTAATAACAAACGAAGCTGCAGAAGATATGTATTTGTGTATGTTATTAACAATTTTTCACATCACACATGTTTATTAAATTAATTGATGTTTTGCTTGCTAGGAATTATTTACTTTAGATATTCTTTACTGTTACGAATCTTACTTATAATAGTAATTTAATATTGTTTAATAAAGACGATAATACCATTCTCCTCTGTTCTTAGGAAAGTATCACGTAAAAATTATATAACCCAGCTGTTAGGTGGTGATTTATACTTGTCTGGGTTACCAACACTATTATGCGAATATAATAGATAAGTATTATATATAGGTACTTATACTATTTTACCAACCCAGCCCAAGAAAGCAAGTGATACTATATTGTATTGCTGATTTCCTTGCAAATGTTGATGCTTAAATTCAGTTGGACATTCTGTTCGTTTGCTCCCTATCTGACGTACAACAAATAAAAGGCAATGTAAAGAAATACTCTAGAAGATATCTGAGCATTGTCTGTGGCTTGATACCCAGATACATGTTTGAAAGTTCAACCAGGCGTAAAAATATACCTATAACCCCAAACCCCATACCTCATCTTGTCATTTTAATAACTGTGTATATTGCATCTTTATATACTTGAACAAATATCAAAACATCTCAAACGCATTACACTCAAGTAAACGTGCTCGGTTTGCAAACAGCTATTGTTAGGACATTTACGATGCGAGGCGGCCATTGCTTACGCTTACTCTACGCGATTGTACTACACTCACTAATGCAGTAATATCCTGAACCCCAAACCCCATACCTTGTCTTGTTATTTCAATAACTGTGTATATTGTATTTATATATAATATAAAAATACAATAGATAGGTAACTAACAAAATGTTGTTAACTTTAACTAATCTCCAATAGAAAAGGCTTCTAAGAACTAATACACAAGAAACAAGCCACCTTTCACAATTGAAACGGGAGACTTTTGGTATAAGTTGGATCAAATTAAATACGAAGTGTAATTAAAATACAAATGCTTTTATACCTCTTTTTGATAATTTGTATATTTAAAACATTAATTATGTGGTCAAATATATTTAGCATTTTTTTTAATAACCAGTGCAGTGAGTATTTGAAGAAAATTACTTATTCGGGTTTCCAACAAACGTTTTTCTTAGGAACACTATAAAATTACTAGGTATAAGGTTTTTATGGGAATAAAATAAAGTCTAAATAGTTAGGTAATCCACGTTTTGGTCTGAATTGTTTAAAGAAAATTATACGAGATAGTGAAAACGACAAGAGAAATATTAACTTTATAAAAGAACTAGTCGACCCGACCCGGTTTTTTATGGGTGTTATTTACCACGTACTTACTTTTAAAATAAGGATTAAAAAAACCTTCAGACACAACAATAAATATATTTTATTATTACATCGTAGGAACTTAAAATTTTTCTGGGATAAGAAGTAGCCCTTGTGTTAATCCAGATTATAAAGTAAATGTATGCCAAATTTCAATAAAATCCGTTTAGTTGTTTCAAAGTGATTAAACAGACATCCAAACTTTGACATTTATAATAATAAGTAAGAAAAGATAATAAATTCTATTTATAAGATTTAAAAAGTTAAATGAGAAGGAGGAGGTTATTTCTCTTCTTAATGAAGAAATGAAGGTAGATCGTCTTAAACAAATCCAAGCGAAAAATCAATAATTTCGTGATACCTAATTCTGATATTCGCATGCATGATACATATCTGATATAACTGAATATTACAGCGAAGCCCTACCGTTGGTATTCAGTTGGAGTGTGTATAAATGTTTGATGCGGACCAATGCAGTGATTCGTATTGGTTCTGTACGTGAGCGTGCATTTATTGCTACACTGATTTTTATATGACGGACCCACAAAATTGTTGTTATTGACTATGATACTCGTATGCCCGAGGAAATACAATTTGTAGAAAATATGTTGGTGGTAACGTGAAAGTATAATGTCACTAATATAGTTACAAGTAAAATAGATGAAACACAGTATGTAATGCTACCTAAGAAAAGGAAAAGGAAAAAGAGTATTAAACAAAACTCGCGATAGAAAAGTGTGGAAGAAAAACAGTCTGTCAAACAAAATACTGATAATAATATTATTATAGTCCCTGACTCACCAAACATCTATCTTCCTTTATGCTAGTAGTGTATTTAACATCAGTAGAAGGCACAATAACATAGAATCCATTGAATTTTGAATCCACAACCGAGTTAACAAAAAAGTTCAACATGGAGTATTTAATTATACCATTGCTCTATCGTGGTTAATACTAGATTAAACTCGGGATAATATGATCGATGTATATTAAGTAGTTGTTAGATATTACTAAAATGTATGGATACATCTAGAGCATCCTTGTCTATGAAATTGATGATATTTCTATTCACTGAAGTCCCCTCGTCGACAATGAAAAGCAAATGTAATTATATCGTAATATCGCCGCGTGCCGCAAAATTGCTGCCTAATTTAATTATTTAATTAACTATTGATTAATTTTAAAGATTCCATTATAATGTATACGTTTTAGATCTAAGCATTGCTTAAATTTTTCGATAACAACAAATTTTTTAACCAGGAACTAAACTTTTTGATTCTTGGTATTAGAAAAGTTTAATATTCGATTCTAAACGATACTTGATATCGAAAGAAAAGTATCGAGAAATACCGTTTCATCTCTACTTAGTGTGTTTCCATGGTTACATGATATAGATAATTGTCAATATATTTGGTAATATTGTTACGCCGTCCTCAAGTTAGAGTATGAGTAGAGAGAATGAGCTAATAGTCTTCAAACGGCTGACCATATCTTCACAAATTACAGATAAAAATCACATCCATTAAATTACCTTTCGGACAAATAAAACTTCATCAAAATCAGTCTATTATCTTGAACGCTACGATGCCACAGATAGATATACAGATACATTAAACTTATAACACACCGTTATTGTAACGTCGGGGGTTAAAATATGCTTTCTAGTTTTATGAAAATCTATTCAGCTATATTTGTCAAGAAAAGTTTCAAATAATTTAAATTTAATTTCACTCCAACAATGTTATTTGGCCAAAGGATTTAATTATTCGTACATTAATTAGTTTCATTTGCGCTCATCACAGGTTATTACCGTCATTAACGGGATAATGAGATGAGGATGAATAATGAACGATACATTTTCAATGATCATTCTTCATAGCGACTGTAATGTTATGTCATGTTTTCATTATTTTAATTTTCCCTACTTATAAAACGCTGATGGAAGGAGATAAAGAACGTTCATTACTTTTTGAAAGTTCATTACAATAATAACTTCTTCTTTTCCTGTCTAGTTTTTCACCTAAGATATAGGCCTCATCGTTAATTATATACCTACTAGTATTCCTTTACCCTTCTGCTTGTGTTAGAAGTAGGCACGTCAGTAGTCCAATGACTGGGATTTGTACACACGACTTTTCGATTATGAATCCAATGCCTGAACTACTTAGCTACTGACGCTTCCCAACTGCGATGCTATACTTATCCTTTCCATAGTGGATTAGCTGTTTTGATGTACTGGACTCTAGGTCACATTAGTCTCAGAAATGATGAAGTATTTTCATCATTTCTGAGATGAAAATACTTCATCATTTCATCATTTCTAATTTGACCTACTCATCTCAAGCTTAGAGTAGCAACTGACTATGTCGGCTACTTTTGTCCGTCTAAAAGATGCCCATCAATGCTCGTTTTATAGATAGTTTAGCTACTATGTGTTTATTGTTTTTTTTTCTAAAGGGTCCAAGTATTACAACCGTAAGTCATCGCCGGATAAATTGAAAGTTTGATCAAACACTTGTTTTACAAACATGTCTAATTTACCGTTAAGTACTTCATCTAACTATCTAAGGGCTCCTATCAACCTATTTACACTATTTACATATTGACAATGACAGCGATTGAGACCATAGCACATACGACTTTTTGCAGGTTTTTACCGTAGTTTTTAACCTTCGAGAGAAGTAAGCAGCTAGCAAAATAATCGTGAAGTTTACAAAACATAAACAAAATTTATCGTTATTATTGAATACTGCACAATGAATAACATAACCACTGGATCCCCTTTTTAATTTGTCAAGCGAAGTCAATCATCGTGATAACTGCTCCCCCTATTAACTTAATTATGACCCAATTCTGTTGCTCTCTTTGTGCCTTTGCCAGTCAATATTTGCAAGTCAATACTTCAATTAAATTTACAACAATATCTTTAGCACAAGAAAGTGTACCTAAAACTCAATACTTATCTATAGGCCTTGGCCAGTGTTTACCTTGATTCCTTCCTTGGTATTCTACACTTCATGGAACCCGAATGAAGATATTTTGGGAACAAAACCAATGAAAAAGCAAATCTTTTGTGGCAGTAATAGTATCCACAAAGGTTTAGTTTTATATAGTAAAGCTTTGAATTAAGATAAATGCCATAGCCATATAGTATATGAAAATATAATAGAAGGACCGAAAGGAAATGAAATTATTTTATATACTAATTGCTTATTTTCAGAGACGTTTTGATTTCTTTTTGGTCTCTCTAAATACTTCTCTCTTCAACGATCTTATTTTCTATTATTTCTCGTGCGTAATAAAGTTCCGTTTAACTTTTTTTATGTCCAGATCAAACGCCAAAATTCTGCACATAGTAGTACCACGCAAGGTTTGGCTTGGTATTAAGAAACTTTGAATGAAGATTAAAATAGATGATAACGGAGATAAGTATAGTATATTAATTTTTTTAGATACTTACTGTTCATTATTTGATTACGTGTATTCAAGACATTTTGATTACGTGTCCCCCTTACATCAAAGAAGGTGCATCTACCGAAAAATCATTGTTCTAGATGTTAGAATCGCCAACAATGCCTAAATTCTGTCTTTGATTGTAGTTAAGCTAAAAGTTGGTTTGATTTGAAGCATTCCATAAAGATAAATGGTTAAAGTTTTGGTGGCAATGGTCTGGTATTAAATAAACCACAGAACCTTGGTCATAATGATAATAAGTGGCACTAAAACAAGCGACTATAACGGTATGGTCTATGGATCGTAATGGCTCTTCTGCAAACAATTAACTTATTGCGATCGAGGGGTTATACAAAGAGTATTTTAGAGAAAGAAGTGGCATTGGAGGAATATTAATCACATTCTCCCGTTATAACTGATATTTCAAAACTATTAAGTTCTCATTTCGTTATAGGTATTTTTCTCTTGTTAACATTTCACCTTTTCTTTTGCTACCTTATTTAATTACTACTTCGTTTTCGGATAATTTCCGAGGTTAATGTATTTAACAATTCAATAATTTTTCTTTTTTTTTTAAAAATCTGCATGGCTTTGGGAATAACAATAACTCTTCAATATCAATTTCGCTTCTTAAATATACATTTCGCCATTACTTTTTAAACATCATCTATTTTTATACTTTAATCGTCATTTAAAATATGATTGTAAACAAACTAGTTTTTGCATGCAATTTTTTTTTAAATCAAAACCGAAGTCCATTATTTTAACCCTTATTTGCTCGTGTGGGATGTCACACTCCCTGTTTAAAAACTTGTAAGTTGGTTTGCCTGTTAGCCAATAATTTTATTTTTATTCCCAATTTTACATTTGTATTTAAAAGTTAAACAGAGCTCTCATATAGGAAACATTGTATTTTCAATGGCACTTCTACGTCGCTACTCAAACATTATAAAAGCAATTGGTCCCCGCTCTATTGAGTTTTAACGCGCTTTTGTGGGTTAAGAAATGGCTCCAACTTAACGTGACCCCTTCGCCCCCAGTTGTGCTTTGCAGATACAAAAGGATGAGGGGTCACGTTACACTGGTGGAGTCGTGAAATTTATTTGTTGGTGATCGAATTATAATCGATCCAGCCGCGTGATAGGAATCTTTATAACTCTATAACGTTAATTAATATTGTATTGTGGGATCTGCTTAATATATTGATTGGTTCTATTAAGAAGATTGCGCTTAATATAAACTTCGTATAGCGACGCTGAAGGCACTTAATAAAACTTAAGAATTGGGTCAAGAGAGAATAAGAAAATATAAGATCTTATAGGTATCATATGACCATAATCTCATATTCAATATTTTGAGGTGCATATATGTGAAGATGAACCAATGAAAGCCATAACTTACAACATATCACTTCGCTGAGGTTGCAACATTTCTCTTAGACTCTATCAATTTTATTTTTACCTATTATCAAAATAACTTCACAAAGATATATATGTTTAGTCTCTTATTATTTTTATGATCATGTATTTTAATCAAAATACAACAAGTCCTACACAATCTGCTGTCCAAACAAACAAAACACTTGCCCTGTCTGTCACACTGTGAGACAACGAATTAAAAAACTCGCACAGTAGGGTTGTTACTTGTCACGCTATGTCAAAACTAATAATAATATTAGGAATTAAAAAAATGTTTCTTCAATTTCATGTAAGGTATTAATATTTGTATTTTAAGATTTCTTTTGTATTCTAAATAATTATTTATTAATAGTCTTGTTTACTATGAACTTTCGCCAGAAAATATTTTCCTATAAGGAATATCAGATGTGATTGTAAGTCTGTGGTAAATAGATTTTTCAATATTTCCTGAAATTGGAAAATTTCATGTTTATAGTATGTTTAGTTATAATCTAGTTATCAGAGTCCATAGATTTTGTTTTATGTGTTTAATTTTATTTAAATAAAAAAGCGAAAATTCAAGTTTAAAATTAAGTAAAAAAATATTGTATCTCATTTTTTTATGATTACTATTGTTTTTCTTAAATAAAAATTGTTTACAACAAAAAAAGTTACAGTTAGACAATTTTATAATGGAAAAATCTCATTTTTTTTGTCCTGTTCAATATTATGAAAAGTATCGAGAACTATATTTTAGTGATAGAATAAAACAGTAAAATAAAACATTCTGTAGTTATAGCAACCCTATAACCAAACCCGTCGTAACCATACATAATATGGAGTATAACAATAAAAACGAGGGGGTCGAATGATCCCATAACTGCGCATCTGATATAATCGTTGTATGGCGCATTGATATACTCGCAATAGGGGCGCGAATTCAATTATTTATCTATTTGTCTTCTAACCATGGATAAGCAAACCCTTGACAATATGATCATTCAATCTACTTAAAAAAATCAAATAATTATCAAGAGTATGGGAGCTATACTGCGCAGTAACACTCAAACGACAATATTAACATGTAATAAAGATTGAAACCCAGCAGTGATGGCCCAGTGGTTGAGACTTCAAGTCTTACTCGATAGGTCCGAGTTCGATCCCCCACACAGGCACACATCTCTGACTCTGAGTTATGTGTGTTTTAAACAATTAATATCACTTGCTTTAACGGTGAAGGAAAACATCGTGAGGAAACCTGCACTCCTGAGAGTTCCTTAAAAGTTCTCAAAGGTGTGTGAAGTCTGCCAACCCGCACTGGACCAGCGTGGTGGACTATGGCCTAATACCCTCCTCATTCTGAGGAGGAGACCCGGCTCAGTAGTAGGCCATTGACGGGTCGTGATGATGGATGATGAGTGCCTCGGGCTTTTGACTCAGGTGCAGCTTTAAAGAGGTCTTTTATAACCGTAAACTTTCACGTCACTAAATATTAAAATAATAAAGTACATTACTCACGTGCTCCTCGATAACGGAGGCCTAGCACCATGCCACCAAACAACACTACACAAATTCTCTTATTTTAATATGCTGCGCAACACAACACGTCAGACTAACTCAATCCTATCGGAATCAAAGTTATACATTGTCTACTGTAAATGAGATAATAATAATACAGAAAGATATCCCCTAGTTTACCTATAAATAAGGTTACAAATATTTTGCATACTTTGCTTTTTTATCTAGGTTACAAAGATAATTCCATGATAACACAAGTCAACTAAAAAAAAACTTTTTTTGTGTCTGTTATTTAATGACTATTGTCTGAGTGTTTACATTGAAAAATAACCGAAAAATCAATTTATGAAGAAATAAGTTTGCTTTTGTATGTTTTATATTGATAATTAAGTTTTAAAGTTCTTAGTGGAGAGTAAAATAATACTTGGTAATACTTTAAAACAAAATGGCGACAAGTCGCGCATTCTATTGTATTGAGTGTATGTATGTCTATTACAAACTGTAGCAACTACTTTTGTATATGACTGAGTCGCAAAATAGCATACAGATTTGACATTTTGTTGTCAGACTCAAAATCCGTGTTGACCGGTGTAATTTATGTCAATTACTATTAATAATAGAATAAAGTGGAACAATTAGCATTAAATTCAATTTAAAAAAGTCATTTTTGTCCAAAAGTTAAGACTTAATGTTCTGACGAATTAAATTAAATTTACTGATCAATTACTTTAGCGCTGGCTGATTTTTGATATAAATAAGCTATTCAAAGCTCCTCAAACCTAAAGATGATTTAATGCAGCAATTTCATATAAGCAGATGTGCCACGTGGTAGTAGCTAGCAGGGGTGATGCCACCCAGGGGTAAACGAGTGATATTTTACATCATCCACTCCTAAATTAAGATATACTCTTCTAAAATTATGCCTACACTGAACTTGTTTTATAAGTTTATCATAAGTTTGTTAAAATAATTAAAAAACATCTTAACCCCTCCTAAAATACAGTATTCAACTTGAGTTTTCTGCTTTGATTTATGTATGTATTTTGTTATTTATTTTTATTTATTATTAAGGAAAAAAATGTATTTTATTATACTAATATCGATATTCTTGCTTTATCAATTAGTTTTATATAAATTTTATTTTATTTTTGGCTGTATCACTTAGTTTGTAAGTAAACTTTGTTGGCTTATGTACTTTTATCCATGTATCTTTTTAATGTATGCAGAAAAAGCTGTTTGTTTCCCAATAAAAGAAATAAATAAATAATGGATCTTAAATCTTTTGATCCTTTGCCTTTTTATTAAGAACTAGCCGACTTCTTTCGCGTATTGCTCCGCTCCTATGGGTCGTAGTGTAATATTAAATAGCTTATAGCCTCCCTCAATAAATGGGTTATCCAACACTGAAAAAATTTTTCAAATCGGACTAGTAGTTCCTGATATTAGCGCTTTCAAACAAACAAACTCTTCAGCATATTTTAGTATAGTTATGTAAGTTTTTTTGATTAAGAAAGCTCCGAAAGTTTTTATCTCCCGTCATTCGTTGGTGACTCAGAATGAGAAGTGGATTATGCTGTAGTTTACCATGGTGTTTGGCTTGCCTGAACCAGCTTTACACCGACAAAACACGTGAAGGCTTGTTTCATTTTTCTTCACCGTTAAATCAAATGATATTAAATTACTTAAAAAAAACTCATAACTTGCAAATATGTCCGTATCTGCAACAAATGTTAAAATCATCAACAATTTCACGACACACTGCCCTTTAACTAAGCGTGAGAAAACAACAATAAAGTTAATGTCGCGTTGGTATCCATCACCCCTTCTAATTTATATCTCTCCTGAACAAGATGTTATCCATTGAGTCAAGTGCAGAATTCACTACTGCAACGCTTTGCAGATTATGGGAATCACGCCTTGATGTTAATTTTGAAACGCCATTTAACATATCTCTATCGCCATTTGAAATTATACTCAAATTACCTAAAAATAGAGTAGATTTTCTATTGACAAATGTATGTGTTCTAACAGTTTTTGTCATCAATATTCAAAACATCGTATGATAATTTTTATGTCATTGAATTTTGAGCTTTATGTGTATGAAAATATGATTGAAATTAGATTGTCTAAAATAATCAATATTGAGTTGGTTAAAGCGCGTAATCTCTCGGGGTTACTCAGGCCCCAAGCACAGGGGACGGTTACTTTATGAAGGCGCACTTGTTCCGAGGGTATTACAACATTTATTGTATTATATCGGGGGGACTATGTGTTAATAAAACGCGAAAATTGGTACTGTTGCACGCTGGAGATTCAATTGCTTAATGATGTTTTTATTAATGGCATGGACTTCTGTTGATGAATAAATTTAAAAAAATTAGATTTATGTTATCTGTCCTATTATTTTTTAATTCATATTCAATATTAATTTTTTAATTATTCTTGAGAAAGATTAGATGGTGACAGTGGCTGATCTAGACGGTCAGACCTCTAATGAGCTACTTTTAAAAAACCCTCATTTCTTCCTCATTTAGGTAATTCTGGCATAAATTCAAAGACTTAATCTTGAAATTACCTAAATTAAGTTGTAATGATTCTGCTATCGAAGTAGAAGTTACATTTTTCGAGCAGAGGAATTTCTTAAAAGAAACTAAGAAAATAACAAGCCAATCGTCAACAAGTGTTGCTAACACAAAATGTTAGCATAAAATAGTATTTCAATAATTTTTAGTAGACGGATGTGAGTTTATTTGAATTTAACATAAAAAATTATTTCTTTCAAAATTAATGTTAACTTTTCAATATTAATGTTAACTTACTAGTTGATCTCCGCTTCGTCTGTTTTTTACCCCTTCAAGACTTTTTTTCGCGTTAAAACATAGCCTATCTCCTTTCCCAAGCTCTAGTCTAGGTATTTCTGTACCAAATTTCATCAAAATCAGTTAAGTGGCTTAAGTGTGAAATCATAAGAGACAGACACTGAGCTGACGGAGTTACTTTCGCATTTATATTATAAAGTTGGGATTATAGTAAAAAGTAATTGAAAATATTTAGTAATAACACAAAGGTATAATTTAAGAATGAAATGAAATAATAATGTTACCATAAACAATTTGGTAGCAATGATATCGTGGGAGAATATCTCATAGTTGTGACGATTTCCAAACTTGTTATCTGTCTCGAGGGAATTCTGTTATGATGAACGCGATTAGTTTCCCTTCCCTATTTATTACACGGTTACGAAGAAAAAAGGTTGGTTATGTATTTAGGAAATATACATTACAGCAATAAGTATATTATTACGAATGAAATCTTAACTCAGCGCCATTTTTAGATACACAGCCTAATCTATTAGAAACTTATGGAAATTACGAAGAAATAAAATTATTTGTTTTACAAGCACTTAATTTGCAGTTATATTGAGGTCATTAATATAGATAAAAGCCATCCCTCCAGTTCGAGTAAATTACTTTTTTTTATGACAGATAAAGGACAAACGAGCATACGGTCTACCTGATGGAAAATTGCCATCTTCGCCCATGGAAATCGGAGTACAAACAAGATAATATATCATGTTTTGCCGATCATTCCCGCCTCGATAGTTGAGTAAGGAGGGGAAGCGAAGAGGAGAATGCTGCAGGAAGAAGAGGTGGTGAGGAAATGCAGTGAATGAGCAAGAACCCAGAGTTCACTGGAACCGCAGCATTAATGGTATGGAAGATGGAGGAGGCAGATCTGGCCCACATGCGACGCCACCGGAACACGTCAGATTCGCATGCTGGTGGTCGCAAACTTGTCGGGAAACAGATCTCCTACCACTGATGGGGATGCTGGGTTACTCGCCTAACATAGTTTACTTCTATTACTAATATAAAGTAGGTGATACTTCTAGGGCGCTAAAAATTTGGAAGTGTCATATATTTGGTAGATATTTTTGTAATAGTTATCTCAGTATTATAATACTCATTATTTCGTCAAGATATGAGAGTGAGCGAGAGGGAACATATCGCGTATAGACGCAATAGTGTAGCACTGCAACGAGCACAGAATACCAATGCTACTTAATACCTACACTATTTTTATTAATATCTATAACTACTTATAGTTGACCGAGTGTTAGCAACACCTTTTATAAATTAGTATTCGCAGGTAGTTCATTTTATCTTTTTTTTTTTTCTTTTTTAAAAAGATTACTAGCAGTATGGATCATATACTACTAGTATTCCCTTTACCCCTCCTAGTAAGCTAATAAATAGCTTGTGTCAGGCGTGAGCCACGCCAGTCCAATTTTGAGTAGACAATATATATAACTTTCATTCCGATAGGATTGAGCTAGTCTGTCAAGTGATATCGCTCAATAAAAATTAAAGTAGTGAGTGTTATAATGCAGCACGTGGGTAATGTAGTGTATTATTTTAATATTTGGTAGCGAGATCGAGCGGTGAAGGTGAGAGTTTACGGTTATAAAAGACGTCTTTATACCTGCTCCTGGGTCTCCAAGCCTCAAGCACTGCTTGGCTTCTATCTTTACATGTTAATATTGTCATTTGAATGTTACTGCGCAGTGTAAGCTCCTATATTTATAGCACGAGGATAGTTTGAGTGCAATTTTATATGGGACTGTGTATCTAGTTCTTATTTAGTGATAGTATGGGGTCATTTTGTGTTTGTGTGTCTCACGGATATTCAATATCAAAATAAGATAATCTGATCTATAGGGGTCAAGTGGGAAATGACAGAAATATTATATTTCTATACAATTGTAGTGTGAAGAGGATTAAAGAGTAATTGTAGATTATAATCATCATATTAGAAAGGGTTTTGATCCCCTAAATAGAAGAGTAGCAGTTTTACAAAGTTTTGTATTTAGAGACTTAAATTAACAATACAGAAAACACTCGCTTCACTTAAAGGTATTGGACAACTGATTAAAGTTATATCAACACCTTTCTTGAACTTTTACTAAAATCAAATACAGGTTTTATATAAGACTAGTCGACCCGCGCGACTTCGTCCACGTGTAGCTCCGCTCCTATTGGTCTTAGCGCGATGATGTATAGCCTATAGCCTTTCTCGATAAATGGGCTATCTAACACTGAAAGAATCATTCAAATCGGACCAGTAGTTCCTGATATTTGCGCGTTCAAACATACAAACTCTTCAGCTTTATTTGTTAGTATATAAGATTTGTAAGTACTTTTTATTATGTAAAAAAATGGTATTTCCGATCATTCTAACAACCAAAAATCTTTATTTCTTATTCTACCTTTTTATAATATTAATATAGATATATCTATATAAGTAGATACAAATACAAATTGACATACAGAAACCCCGTAAGTGTTGACGTATTGAATATTTGAGCACAAGACGGTCAAGGGTCACCGTCTGTCAATGTCAAAGTCAATTTTAACTTAAAATTTACTCTTTTTTGTTCAGCATAAAAGCATTATCGAGTTGGGGCGATGAAAATAATAGGGGAGAATTTTTAACATTCAAAGTTCACTTAAATATTTAATCGTTTCGATTTGGATGTTCCGTAGGAAATTAGGTTCGTTATGTACCTACTTGATCTGGGCATCTTTAGGGTTCTGTAGATATTCGACAATATTGGTATTACTTGAGGACAATCTAAATATAGTAATGGGACCACGAACCGGTGACGGACAAGTGAATAAACATAAATTGTTGCATACCAAAAAAAAAAGAAAAAAAAATGATGTCATTTTATATCTCGATGTAAAATGACATCATAAGAATGTACTCATGTCATACCTGTTTAACTTATTATTGCTATCCGAGAAATTAAAGAGTAAAATAATATCTTCAGACAGATTGTATCATCACATATTTTTGGATGATAATTAATAATAACTGGCACATTAAAGTTAAATAGTTACAGTAATCAACAATTTGTATAGCAAATACTACGACATATTAAAGAATAAAAATTAGTTATTTTGTGTTTTTCAACCTAGGCTAGGCGTTTGATCTTTATTTATTTATTAGGGGCCCTTCCCGGCTTCGCAAGGATGGATAATTGTTTTTTAACATTTTGGCTCCCGCATTTTGTCGCTCCTCTATTGCCGCGTTACTCGCTGCGCTGCGGGGCACTCCACACCGCGCCGGCGGCCCGTCTGGGATTATTTTTTATTTATCTCGATATTTTTATTTCGTAATATCTTTTGAATGGAAAGTCCGATTTTAATAATTCAAAAAGTAATTTACAGGTATTGAAATAGACTTAAATACGAAATAATTTATTTGGATAAGGATTAATACAAAGTTATAGAAAACATGGTCTGATTTTGATAGGCATTTTTATCAACTTTTAAAATGTAAAAAAGTAGTTATAGTGACGTAACTATAATAGTTGAACATATGGTCTCGCGGACTTTTTTGTAGATATTGATAGGTTCTATAATATTGTAGAACATTTTTTTGTTCTATCATCAATACTTTTTGCAGCGCATGCGATGAAAGATATTTTATGGCTAATTTTTTGGCACCTTGGGTTGGTTTTCGTGAGATTTCCTAAGGATCTCTAATTTTTTCTTGTAATAAATATAGCCTATGTTACTCAGGGATAATGTAGCTTTCTAATGGTGAAAGAATTTTTGAAATCGGTCCAGTAGTTTTTATGTTTATTCGTTACATACAAAAATACAAAAATACAAAAATACAAATCTTTCCTCTTTATAATATTAGTATAGATATAGATTAGGAACACATAACATATGATGACTCAGCAAAACTATAAACTGCAGAGATCAACGCCTCCCTCCGAAGCGTTTTGACTTTACAGTTCCAAACTAATAACAATTAACTAAAATAAAATTGTTTTAAATTTTAGACATAGCTTAATATAAAAAAAAACAGCTATTTAAAAATCTATTTTTTATTTATTTAAAACATTTTTATTCTTATTAAGAATGCATTACAATCTCGTTCAAAAAATCGTAAATATTTTGTTAGTTAAATATATTGTTTATAGTTTCCAATTCGTCCATTGTTTGATTATATATTAATTTTCTAATCAATATATAATGAATAATATATTACTGAAGATATACTACATTTGTGTGTATGTACGCAAACAATGTTAGTCGTATTTGATACGACTGCGGTCCCGTAATGAGTCGGCTGAACGACGATCCTCGTTTCAGCGACCAGAGATCTATGATTTTTCTTCTATGTAGAGCTTCCCTTAATTACAAGTATGTAATAAAATATTTTTAAAATATATAATTGTGATATAGTAGTAATAGTAATAGCATCTACAACTTTTTATACAAGTATACTATTTGGTAAAGATATGTAATGAATTATAATAGGCAACTAACAAGTATGCGAGATTCTAAACATGATACTTGTGTGGTCATTTTTGAATCAATTTTTGAAGTCATCTTGTGTCTTTGTATGATATTAGTTATACTATCAATGTTCATAATTGCTTTATATCTGTAAGCCGTGAGTAGGTCATCTATTCAATTTAATTCTAGTGGACACTACCCTATTATTCTTATCATGAGTTTGATGCTGTTAATTTTTTAGGTGAATACGTTCGAGTTAAAAGTACATAATATGTACTACTTCAATTAAACTTTTACAAAGTACTTTTGACATGTCAAAATAAGTCAGTCAGTCAGTTAGTCCGAAGCTACCATCAGTTTGGAAAACAGTTTTTTGTACATTCGCTTTTGTCAAAACTCCATTGATTATATCAATCATTCAGCTGAGTAAAGAGTATCGTTCTAGTAATCCTGTTCAGTAGAGTAGTAAGCTTTGTTTTCTAAACACTTTTATAATAGATGCGAACGCCAAGCCCTATCAAACAATTACTCACTTTAAGGAGACAATAGTTTGGCGTCACAAGTTTATTTTATGAGATATATGTGTATATATATTATTTTAATATTGTAATGTAGCAGTTCTAGACATTTGTAGGTGTAGAGGAACCTCAAATTGCTCGCCAGCCGGGATTATATTTGATGCGGCGCTAATCAGTCTCACTTACGCGCTAATTGCTTTCACCGCTTCTAATAAATAATACTTGCGTTTACTCTACGAGTACTACCAAATTGTTTTCATATATATTACCTATATTAAATATGGGTATACCTAATATGACATATACATAATTTAAATTGTAGAAAACAAATCTGCTTAATAACTAATCCATCACTGGTGACTTGTGTGTAAAGTTCAACAAATCAAAAAGACGTAAGTATAGTGACCGAGATGTTTACGTTTGAGCAAAAGTAGTGGGGATTGATTGTGAAAGTGCTGCTTGCCTGAATAGCCAGTTCAATCCACGACGTCCACTATTTTGACAAATAGCAGGCTCGGTGGAGCAGAACCGTCACGTAAGACTTGAACGTGACTTCTAAAATATCGCATTCAAGGTTCGAAGTTAGATTGCTTTTACTTTGATGGAGAAAAATGATGAGAAGGGAGGAGGAGAGGGTTTCAATGTACCCCCCGTATATTGAAAACATTAAGAGGGAGATATGATATTAAATGGACTATTGGATAAACGCAACGTAGGTACTGCTACTGAAGCGATAACTAACATTATGATCTCATACAATTACGACAGGAATCCTAGCAGTAGTCCTAGTCCTTGGACTTGTGACCAAGATGTAGGGTTAAAGATATCCTTTATTCAATTGAAACACTCGCCACTGCCCAGACACTCACTTTAAACTTAAGGTTAGGTTAACCTAAGCCTAAATTTCCGGTAACAATTATATGTTTGCCTTGCCATAGAGAGTTAAATATAATTCATCTCGCAATTCATTGTCTTCCTTTTAGGATCAATATTTTAAATTATTTAAGGGATATTCAAGATAAATCGCCTACCTACCTGTGGACAGTGGCAGATTAAACAAGCGTAGCAAATTCTAGCGCGGGGCTTGGATTTGCCATGATTGCAACTCGTGGCAACCATGGCAAATCAACCAACTCACAGTGACAACCAAAAAAGGTCTCACTTAGTCTTAGATATATTATTAATTTTTTAAGATCATGTTACGGTAGGACAAAGATACTTTAGATACGGAGCCCGTAGCAATTGCTGTATGTGCTTCTTAGCTGATCCGCCCCTGGCTGTGGAGGTGATGAATTTCGTATATCTGTCTATTTTTTACCTACAAAATCATCGCTTTAATTGTATTTAATAATAATTCAATGTTAAATAGACATTTGAATATTGATTTGATTTTAAAAACGTTTGTCAATCGTGAGACAAGTGATTAATTTGCGTAGATCTAGCAACTAGCGACTAGTGACTTGATTGGCATGTCGTGTCGTGACGAATAAATTGCTTACAAATATGTTTCAGTCTGCTGTGTAGCGACTGCTGCCTTGTCAACCTTGTTTTGTATTGTGATTATAGTTGAAACTATATGGAATGGCGTGTTATTTCATTTAATTTCTTATTTACAGCGCACGAATACATCAGTGATACTGACTCCTTAAAATAATATAAAAGGAACGACCCCCGAACACTAATTTATTTGTAGAAGAAAGAATATATGTATATGGATAAATCATGGCATCGTAATATTTGATAGAGTTGACTTATAGAAATAGAATATGAAGGTCTATTTGCAGATAATCATAAAGTAATCTTTAAAATTCTTAATTTTTTACAAATTTTCTAGACACTATTTTTAATATCTTCAATGTATTTTCTTTAGTTTTAAGTCATTATTTATTGGTATACATTTGTTATTATTATTTAAGAATTGAAGAAGTTCGTTACATGTTTATTAGTTATTCCATTAAAAACTTACTTAAATAGGAAATCAACAAAGTTCTTAACATATTTAACCTACAATTAAATAAATCTTTGCATTTGATTTTGTGTGATGATCTTTGCATTTGATTTTGTGTGATCATTAAATAGTAATAATACTATGTAAATTTATTAATAAAAATATACACGCCAATACAAGAGTTCCATATTATAGTAGTCTGTCCTCACGCTACACCGATTATTACCGAACGTCAGTCTCAGCTTCGATTCCGTGCCCCCGTGCCCCTCCTTTCATTCGAGGACTAATTTGAGACCATATCACGCGATCAGCGACAACAAAACCAGTTAAATATAATAGCCTACTAATATTTATCTATATCTATACATCTAGAAAACAAAAAAAAATATATTATTAAAAAACCTCAATATTATCTTTATTAACAACAATATATTGAAAATTAAATGTTTTTTGTTAAATCTAAGACACATTGTAAATTGACCCGTGCGGAGCCGGGGCGGGTCGACAATTAGACAAAAAGTCCAATTTCAAAGATTTGCATCATGTGGTGATAAACCATGATACTCTTCTTTTTTCTTTCAAGTCGTCTATCTCGCGCTTTTTCTTATTGGATAGATACAGAAGTTGTAAGAAAAACAGACGGTATGGACAGTAATTTCTTTTTGACGTAAACTCACCAAGAAGCGTTTGTAGCAAAACATTATTATCCTATTTATTTGACTAAAAAAAATCTAATTAAAATTAATAAACTAATCAAATATCCCCTAAGTATATAGGGTAAGAAATTTGTAAGTATATTTGTTACTAACTAACAAAAAACCATGATAAACGGTTCAGCAGCTTCTAGAGTTATAAGTGTTCCAATAAACCCGAATTTGTTTATATATATTGAAGTAATATATACACATATATATAGATGAATGAATGAAGACTAGAAGAATAACTTATTTCCCTTATATAAATCAAGGACAGGTCCACTGGTATTTGCTCTATTTTGATTTGATAACACTATCAGTTTATATTCACTCTATATTTTAAGTCAATCTTAAACTTCATTTCAAAAACGGTCCTTTAAAATAAATTTAAAAAAAAAAAACGTCCTAATAATAGTAGCAAGAGTCACGTATCTTATCATCCAAGCTATTAGACTGAACCGAAATATTAAAACTGTATTACGACGAAACAACCGAAATTGTCGCTAAATCGACCGTTTTCGGTCGGAAATAACATTTTTTACTTCAAATCGATTTCGTTTAATGTTTGACAATTGTTTTTTTTCTGTAATTTGAGGTTAGATAGGAAGTCGAAACTACTTTGAGACAGTTTTATTTTTTTAATGGATTGTATTACATTGAGGTACAAAACGGGATTTATTATAAACATAATTATGGAATGGAGGATCCTTTGTTTTGGTAGAATCACCTCTCTTTGCTTAGGAGGTTATAAGGAGATTTTAAATAAAAGCTTGATAGATTATTTCATTTCATTCATTATTACGATAATAACAATTTATGTTATATATTATATATATGATATAAGTTAGAAATTATAACATTTTGAATTTTGCGATGTGAATCAAATCAGTTTGCTCTCATTAATAACCCACACGACTAGGAATTGTTAAAGCATTTAGAGGGCTAGGGGTAGTCAAAGACATGAAAAAATGAGAATTTTTAGTAATTTTTTTTCCATTAAATCATTTTATTTTATAAAATTAATGACATGGCATCATTACACAATGTTTTGACTTGAAGTCACGAAAATTTAAAAAAAATGTTTATAATTTCAAAATTAACAGCTGTTTGTGTTGACCTAATTCCGACAGAAGGTCCTTGAGGTGACCATCATAAATCCTTGGAGATTCATTTAAAATCATTTGGAGTAAAAAAATAGTTTTTTAAATAGATAATCTTGTGCCTGACCGAAGCTATTTTTTTCTTTCTTAAAAAGGCGGCCTTAGGATTTTTTTTTCTAGATTTTCGGGTCGGGCGTGCTTGACGTACGTTGTGGTGTTCTGTATATAAAGATATAGTTCTCCATTCTATGATTGAAGTGTAATATTGATGGTTTTCTTTTAAGGTTAATAGTTATATCTATAATAAAATGTAGTACAGTTCAGATATTATATAAACCATTCCTCGAATCACCCCGGCTTTGCCCCCAAACCGCAAACTATCATCCACTATTTCGAGCCTTTTTTCGCGATTAAACGTAGCATATGTCCTTTCTTAAGCTCTGTACCAAACTTCGTCAAAATCAGCTCAGTGATTAAAGCGTGAAAACGTCACAGATAAGCAGTTACTTTCGCATTGACTTACTTTACTTCGTTAATGTAGATGAACCGTTGCTTTCTTTAAAAAAATAGATATGCGGTATTTCCCTATAGTATAGACGACAGACCTTAGGTTTAAACAGAGTAACTGGGTAGTGGAGGTAAGTGTTCACATATGTGGCAGGCCCCCCCTAAACCTTGGACACAAGTCCAAGGCACTGCTTGGGTTGCTGTCGTAATAATGACCATAATGTTTAGTTATTTATCGGTTCAGTAGCAGTATCTACGTTACGTTTACCCAATAGTCCATTCAATATTACCCCTCTCAAATATACGCTCTTTTAGTATTCTAAATCTTCCTTAATGTTACTGTATTTCTTATTTTTATTAAAAGAAACGCATCAGAAATATATAACACTAGCGGCCCATCCCGGCTTCGCGCGGGTGGAATATTATTTTTAAAAATATATTGGCCCTCCCGCATTTCGGTGCCCACTCTCTTGCCGCTTTACTCGCTGCGCTGCGTCGCTACACTGGCCCGTCGCGTCGACGTGTATTTTTTGTTTATATTGATATTTTTAATTTCGTAATATCTTTTGAATGGAAAGTCCGATTTTAATAATTCAAAAAGTAATTTACAGGTATTGAAATAGTCTTGAATACGAAATAATTTATTTGGATAAGGATTAATACAAAGTTATAGAAAACATGGTCTGATTTTGATAGGCATTTTTATCAACTTTTAAAATGTAAAAAAGTAGTTATAGTGACGTAACTATAATAGTTGGACATAAGGTCTCGCGGACTTTTTTGTAGATATTGATACGTTCTATAATATTGTAAAACATTTCTTTGTTCTATCATCAATACTTTTTGCAGCGCATGCGATGAAAGATATTTTATGGCTAATTTTTTGGCACCTTGGGTTGGTTTTCGTGAGATTTCCTAAGGATCTCTAATTTTTTCTAGCAATAAATATAGCCTATGTTACTCAGGGATAATGTAGCTTTCTAATGGTGAAAGAATTTTTGAAATCGGTCCAGTAGTTTTTATGTTTATTCGTTACATACAAAAATACAAAAATACAAAAATCCAAAAATACAAAAATACAAATCTTTCCTCTTTATAATATTAGTATAGATATACTAGTTCTTGTATATTGGGCGTGTCAGTCAATCAGTACAATATTGATTTTTATTAGTACTTTTTACCATAACTTAGTTTATAGTTCTTAGACAAAGATATCAAGATTGATATGGTTAAAAATATGATAGGATAAATAAAAGAATATTATGGTATTTAATTCATTTTATTAATACGTCTAGCGTCCAGCCAGTTTATTGAAATTGTTGATACAATTATATACAATGTAAGTATTCATTGCTACGTTCGATTATATTAATTTACTATTTACATGTACTTACATATAATATTTTCAAAGCGAGGAATGTTTACTAATAACTAATTTTATAATAACACAGCTGCATCCAAACTCAGTTGTTAATGAAATAGCTGACTCGTTTTGTTGAGAGTAAGTCGATTTTTTCCTATGCATACAGACATAGGTGCATTAAGTATATGCGGTCAGCCATATCATTAAATTTTGACATACCAATATATAATAGGCTATTTTTCATGATGTCTGTAGATACGGTAACAGAATATATGTATAAATTGCTTAAGTTACGCTATGCTTTATTCAGAAATCATTACTATTTTTAATGTAATTCGTATTCTTACATTGAAATTTAATGTTTTGTGATTCCCTAAAAGTTATTTACATACATATTCAATTAAAAAAATTATTCATAATTTTAAAAGCGATATTTTAACAATGGCTTTATAATAAGTCCTTATTGTATTAAGTTTTAGATATACATACAAGACTAATTAATATTTTTAATATATCTTACCAGTAGACTTATAATATAATACTGTTTCATTTATTTACAATAATTATTTTTTTAAATATTTAATGTGTAAACTAAAAACTGTTTTAGAAGTAATTCTCAATTTTTAAATTATGATTATGTACAATACTGGTACGGGATCCAGATTCAAATTAGGTCAATCCTTTCTTGTCGAGTGAAAATTCGTATACTGCATAAGGAATATATATTATGATTACTCGTGACCGTCAGCTGCGATTCCGTGGGTGGGGCGAGCAGTGGTAGCCTCCCAAATATGTAGAAAAATATTACTTTACAGTAATTTCCTCCCGTTTGAAAATTTGTCGGATTATAGGTTACCTAGTATCTTGAAGGAAAAATAAAGTCAGCTGACCATAACGTGGTGGATTATATGTCAGGTGGCTGCTTGTCTATGTAACATATAATCCGACAAATTTTCAAATGGGAGGTAATGACTGTAAAAAATTTTTTCTACATGTTTGGGATCACCCACATTATCGCAGCTGACGATCACGAGTAATCATAATATTAACCCTTTATGCATTTCACGAATTTTTGCTTGACTTGGTACTGGACTTGGTAGGGTCATGCAAATCTGTCACTGGCTCCCGTACCACACGTATTAGTAAAAATTATTCAAGAATTACTCATTTTTAAGGTTATAAGCTATTTCTCACTGGATGTTTCGATGAATTATATAAAAAAAAATCATAAAGATGCAAAAAGCAAAAGCTAAAGAATTTTAGAAAAAAGATTCAAAATAAAATTACAGATTGTAAACAAAATCAATTTATTTAAGTTTCCCGAACCTTTACTTTTATATAATTGTAACTTAACATTATGTACACGTAATATGTATTTAGACTAGACGTTATCATATTCGTGTTTACTTAAACTTAAGCTAAGTATTATTATTTATTAAATATTTACAATCCTAATATAATCGTGCTGTAATTTTAATAATTCTAAAAACATCATTTTTTCTAATATGGTTGATTTTAAAAATATTACCTTTATGGGAAAGTGTGAAATAGATTTAAATAAATTGAATTAAATAAAAATACTTGTGAAGGTTATCTTAAATTGATTCATATAAAGCTAAGCTCAACTAGACTGAGCACAAGTTACCAATCTTTCTGTCAGTAATCCTTTGTATATTTGTAAGTAAACGTAATGAAAACATACGGCCATCTATGAATATTTTAAGACTCATAGAAGATTCAAAATCCATAGAGTACTTCAGTTGTTCAAGAATCGTTAAGTTTGGCAAGAAGCAAGTCTTAATTGACAAGTAAATAGGAAAATCCGATAACCGTAAATTTTTGCAGCAACCTCTATTAAAATACAGGTATAATAGTTCTCCAACGCCAAGGCTAAATTTGTCCCTCAACCCAGTTTATACAGTCCGCCTGTCCGACTCGCTATTGGCTGAATTTAAAAAACATATATGTATAATTAATTACAAATTTTATTTCAACAGATTGGCGAAGCAACGGGTGGAGGATGATTAGGTTGTGCTGAACCTTGTGCGTTCATATACGATGCCTGATTACCAGCCCAAGGTTGCAAATTCTGAAGAGCACTTAGTGCTGTATTGCCTTGTGGTGTTGCTGCGTTGGGTGGTTGGTAATGAAGTGCGGATAGTGGTGCTGCACCAGGAGGTGGTTCAGGGATGTAGCCTTTGCTGAGCGCTTCAGCTTGAAGTGAAAGCATTAAACGGTTGGCTGCTTGGCGTTCCGCTTCCCGTTCTTCTGCTGTTTGACGTCTGTAACAATAAAAATAGGATTTACTTAATAGCTATTTCCGCAATAACTAGTAATAATAAAAGGAAAGATTGTGGCTGAGAGAAAGGGTAAATAATAAGTACCGCACTGTTTATAATATTTTTTTCAATCATACGGCTGATACGTCAAACTATTAACTAACATAGTTTTTAATTATTATGCGAAAAGTTTATCAAGTAAACCTTATTCAATATAGTTTTAGTCTGTTTTAAATGTCTTTAAAAGAACATTATTCATTTTCCAAAAATATAACATTTAGTTTCTGAAATTGAATGATTTAATATTGTAGACAACACCTTATTCTAAGGAAACAGCTTGTGTAAAAAAAGTATTCTAATTTTATCCAAATAATATACCAAAACCACAACTAATTGGCATATATTTTGTTGAATGTATAATAGTTTAAATAATAGATTGGAAACTATCACCATTGAACCTATCACCAATCGCCATGAATAATATATAGTACCATTAGTGAGCAAACCGTCCACTAATGAGCTGCTGTGAAAACAGGCAGCTGTAATTGGACATCATTTAATATATTAGTTTGGTGTTTTGTATTTAATACTAAATTTAATAATGCAAAAACAGTAGCAAAAATATTTAGAAATTAATACATGTTTGCTAGCAACACTTGATTGATATAAACTATACCTTCCTAATTACTTACTTAAATATTGACTTGAGGCTGTTGAAATATTTTTACGTAAGCATTAAAGTGGGGCGAGGGGTTCCTTCTTTGCTTTTTTTTGATGACATGGGGGACAGAGGGGGTTTACATGGTAATTTTGTCAGCGATAAAAAGTAAACACGCACATCGAAACGATTTCTACTACTATTTTTTATCAATCCTTAGGAAGTAGAAGCCTTCAATATGAAATTGTGACAACAAACAGATAAGCAAAAATATTTTGTTTCAAAAATTGCATTATTTTTTTAAATATTTTAATTTTTTTAAAAAGTAGTACATTTGAAAATAAAAAATTGCATATCTCTTGAACAATTGACTTCAATAAATAAATCATTTAAAAATCTTTACATGTCCTTCTACCTAAGTCTTTCTACTCATTTTGTATTCTCTAATTTTTCCTTTTTATTCACACATTCATATAAAACTAATGGAAGTTACAGTTAAAGTAAAATAGCTATAACAAAAATAAAATATTTTACAATCTCTCTATCTTTCAATTAAAAGTAGATATTGTAACCTAAAACAAGTTAAATAGAAATATTTATTATACCTACATAAATTTTAATAACCCCTTTCAGACTAAACGCAGACGTTTAAAGCAATTAAAGTTTGAGGGCCGTTAAACTGTGTACATAATACATGAGTTTTAGAAGTGCTGGTCGAACTGTTTGCGTCAATTAGTAGTTAGCGACAGGCGAGTTAGCAACTGCTAAACATTATTATAATTTAACTGTAGCTTTTAAATTTTAATATAATAATGAAATTTTTCGTGGCTTTTAAATTTGTATTTGTTTGTAATTCAAATTCATTTATTTCTCTTTTCACAAACATGGGTTCCGGGATACAGTTTATGGAGTCAAGTAACATATCTGCAATGTTTGTGAGAGACTGGATATTTTTTTATCTCCGCTCTAATAAGTATTTATATTAGATACACTAATCTTAGAATTGTAACTATTAATTGTCTTTAAAATAAATATATAAAAAAAATAAAGATGAAACAGCTAACAACACCGTTTATAACTTTGTATTCGCGTTAGTAGTAAGCTAGTAAGGAAATACTTTTATTTGTCAATGATACCCACGTAACTATTTATAACAAGGCATTATATAACCTCTATTCCCATAGATTTGGGTCAATTGTCAAAAGGAGCTCGCCTGGTGACCATAACGGCTGTACAACTGGTGTGTCGTTATACTGGGAGTCGATTGTAAAGTATTTCGTGAGTGTGACAGTATATGCTCGGTTATGTCTAAAGTGTATATTATTATTGTGTTTGACGTGTTACTGTGCAGTATAGCAGCTATATCTTATATCTACACTAATATTATAAAGAGGAAATATTTGTATTTTTAAAGATCTTCAGATATTCTTACTAAAACCAAAACAAGGTGAAAAAAATTACCCATAAAATGTCTTTCATCGCATGCGCTGCGGAAACTATTGATGATAGAACAAAAAAATGTTCTACAATATTATAGAACGTATCAATATCTACAAAAAACTTCGCGAGACCATATGTCCATCTATTGTCGTTATGTCACTATAACTACTTTTTTACATGTTAAAGTTGATAGAAATGCCTTTAAAAATCAGACCATGTTATCCATACCTTTGTATCAATTGTTATGCAAACAATCATTTCTTATTTAAGATGGTTTCAATACCTGTTGATTACTTTTTCAATTATTTAAATTGGACATTCCATTCAAAAGGTATTACGAAATTAAAAATGTCAATATAAACAAACAATACTCGCCGACGCGCCGGTGTGTTAAATGACGGACGGGCCGCTAGCAGATAATAAAACATTTCGGTGTTTATCTATCAAAATATCCAAACTCTGATATATACTTTGTGAAGCGTGTTTACATATAGAAAACTTATTAATTTAAAGTCAAAAACAAGAGGTATTTAGTAAGTTGTGCTCCCTTAAACACATTTATGGTACAGTTTGATCCCGATTCCTGAGTCAAGTGCGTCCTGCTATAAACTGAAAGCTGGGGTCGGTTACCAAAAGTGGCGCTTGAATTATTTATAACTTGGAGTAACTTTAATAGGATCTGTGCTAGCTACTGGAAACTTAGGGTATATTGTGGCGTGTTAACTTCATTTGATTATCATATTAAGTATGTCTAGATTATTTTTAAACGAAAACGCATGAATTGTTAGAAGACAAACCTTATGTCTAATATTTTTAGGACAGGAACGTCCTCCAATTTAGGTAACGTTTCACGTTACATTACATGACACATTACATTGGTCTGTACTTATCTTAAAATATTTATAATACGCGCTATAGCAGAACTTTTTATTGGCTTGTTTTTCTTGCAAAAGGTTAGCTTATGGATTTAAAAGTAACACAAAGAAATAGTGCACTTACGAATACAACAAAAGTTATTAATAATAATAATATCTCTTTATTTCAGACTAATAGTCCATATTTATATCAATTACATGATTCGTTCGTAAGCCCATCCTCACATGGTCCAGATGAAATTACATTACACTTTACACTCGTCTGTACCCAGTTTAATATCGATACATTTATGACCATAACACTGATATATTGAATGTTAGTAACACCGTTCATAAATAACACCTTTTATATTATTTCAAGTACCCACGAGTAGACAATAATATAACCATTAGTGCGATAGATTAGTCACTCTTTCTGGTGTTGTCGCGCAGTGCACATGGAAGTTAGTATTATGTTGTCGTGGTTAAGGTTACTCTTCTTGAGGTTACGTGGACCTTAGTTTACTTTACAATCTATTGAAGTTGGCTAGGTTGAGTGGTCGAGACAGTCGTGGGGCATCTGTCGATGCCAGCCTTGGTAAAATCCAAGGAGGAGTCGGAGAGAGAGAGAGCTACAAATTCTCATCCTACGCGCCGGGGAAGAGGCGGTCGACGGGGTCGGGCTTACTTGGCATCACTGCCGCCGTAAAAGCGGTGACTATATTGACCATGATTGACCAGACGGGGGTTTCTGCCACCCATGTAAAGAGGTCCAGTGGTGGAGTATTTAGTACCAAATAGTCACAGTGAGAGACTTCAGACGTGGACAAATGCTGGCGAGGTTGCGGAACAAACAAATATCCCGTGACCTCGTCCTATTAGCAGTGAAGAGAATCACCTCGGAGGTTTAGCGGGTCGGGCTGTCTCCTTCTGAAGCAGATCCCAACCCCGCATAACCATCCTGAGTCCCCACTTGGGATGGTACATGTTGAGCAGATTCCTGCCGGATTTAAAAAGAAGGTCGAGTGGTGGAGGTGAGAGTTAATATATTATGAAAGAGCTCTTTAAACTTACTCCTGGGTCTCAAATCTCATGTTATCTTGAGTATCAATGCGTAGTACAGGTCCCATATCTACTCTTTAAATGAATTTAAAAAAAACTATAGGTTTGTATTAAAGTAGACAGAACTTGCTTTAAACATAATAACGGCATAATAACAAGTGCCATCTACAAAATGATCTACAATTACCTAAAGGGAGGGTTAATGAGTAATAAAGTAACGTTCACACAGCCTTGATAGTAATAGCTTGGAGTTGGACCACAAAACCAAATTGCTTGGATCACTTGAGTAAATCGTTTCTGTAATTTAAATACTAGATCATCTAAATTAGTTGAGACCTTGGGTCTTTAAACGTCTTTATTTCTTGATTATATTTTGCAGAAGAGCTCTTCAACCGACTTTAAAAAAAGGAGGAGGTTCTCAATTCGTCGGAATCTTTTTTTATTTATTATGTTCCCCGATTTTGCTAAGACGACTGCGCTCCAGTTTAAGAAATTCTTTTTTTAATCGAAAGAGTGTACTTCAGAGGTGGTCCCATTGGAACCAAGTCAGGATCTGATGATGGCATCCGGAGAAATCGAGGGAAACCCTCAACTTTCAAAGGCAATTACAATGTTCTTTACATATTTTGATCTATAAAATAATCAGATATTGTGTATAATCTTATTGCTGAACTGATGTGATGGAAGACACAACTCGACGGTTAGGAGTTAGAAGATATTTCTTTAAATATTATGGGGACGTACTGACAAATAATTGTATACTTTGAAGAAATTTAGGTAAGCTGATAAAAAGAGAAAATTAAATAATATAACATCGGCTTCATTATTAATTTTTTTCAAGTCAGTTCAATTTTTTTTATATTAAATATAAAAGGGCAAATCTCAGTACATCAAATCCTAAATGCAGTTATATTCAATGTTTATTGATATATTTTGATAAAAATATCAATTTTCGCTTATTAAAATTATCATATTTCTTAAAGGTAAGTAACTAACACTTAACTCGTGGCCTTTTCTTAAAAGGGGTGAATACACTTAAGTCGTTTAATATTAAAGCGCAAGGTACAGTTTGAACTTTACTTTCAATTAATGGAGAAAAGATACATGAATTTATAATGATATTACCTTTTTGAGTTCTTGAAGTCATGTTTTTACATATATTAAATTTTACAGTAAAATCATTTTTTCTTACATTGTTTTTAATCCAAATTTATTAAAATTTATTTTCCTTTTTTTAATTTGGTTTTAAAAAAAAAAGAGTTACAAAAAAAAATTTGGGTCTGGTTTATCTTCAAAACAGATTATCAAAACAAAATTTAGTTTATATTTTAAAAAATTATTTAAAATCATCAATTTTGTTTAATGTGAAATATTTATAACAATGGAGATGTAGCTTTACTTTTAATCAATTAAAGCTTATTTGCTATAAAAAAAATTAACAGGATTTTGAAAATATTATTTTTTTACTTAAAGGCGGTTTTTAGTATATACAGTATCGAGTTAGTTAACCTGCAATTAAAAATAAAATGCTTTTTTTTCAATTTAATAAGAATTTATAATCCAATAAGATGGAAAAGTAAAAACTATAATTTTATTTAATTTTTTCAACGGTCTTTTTAGTGGTTAAAAACTAGATATCTAGTGAATTTAGATAAAATTAGCTTCAAAAACGTTTAGAAGACAATTTAAAAGCTATTTAAATTTTATAATAATGTAAATTAAAGAGTTTTATTTCAATTACTTATTACTTCGTAAAGCATCCCTATCTCCAGATATCCTTATCCTCGAAAAGCGCCTACATTAGTATATGGAGGTATACATACATATAAAATGTATCTCACTAATTAAGATTGTACGTCTTTCTGAGTGGTCTCCGCAATTCATTAGCATATTAGTCACACTTTCTTATTTATATACAAGTAAAGTTCAAAATAAATTGAAATTTCATTTGAAGTATTAGTACTAGTCCAAGAGCACAGACGAGCCAGGCCTACGTTAGGACTTAAAATCTGAACAAATTCTATGTAAAAACAACAATAACTACGATTTAAGTAAGATTACTAAGTGCATATACTCGGTACGGTTCTGTTTGTTCCGGCTAATCTCGGAAATGACCGGACCGATTTTGACGGGACTTTCACTGGCAGATAGCTGATGTAACTAGGAGTAACTTAGGCTATTTAACATCTCGCTACGACCCATAGGGGCGGAGCAACACGCGAACAAATTCGTGCGGGTCGGCTAGTTCTATATAAGTGACATTGTACTCATTGTATTTTAATAAAAAAAATAATTTGTTTTTATTGCATTGCAAGATAAATTGTTGCCTTAAAAATGTCCTTAGGTAGAATTGTTTTAAGTTTTTTTAATTAATTTAACGTCCAGATCTCTCGGACTATTCGTTTGCGCTAAACTTATTCTAAAACGAGTTCTATAGCAACGTGTTTAAGTTGCTTTTAGCTTGTTTTTCTTATGTTTTATAAATAAAGCTTTTACCTTCGCAAAGATATCGCACGTCCTGACCTAAAGAGACTCAATTAAATATACCTTTATCGTAATCGGAGTTATAGGACTCCGTCTTAGCCAGATTATAGTATTTAAGTTTAATGATCATCATTACATACTATAAAACAAAGTCTCACGCCGCGTCTGTCTGTTCGCGATAAACTCAAAAATTATGGAAAGATTTTCAAGCGACTAACACTAATAGACAGTTAGGTTTAGGCAAGGGCGTCTATAGCACATGTAGCGCCCGTGTGCAATCATAACATTATTTTTAAATCATCTAAGGCTTCGTTAACAATGTTGATTTTTTTTTCTTCAATCATTGTAGGAGGCGTAATATACATTGTAAATGTACGCACACTCGAAATTAGGTTAAGAAATTGATCTTCTTTCGAAATGGCGCCCGCGGCGAGTGACGCTAATCGCCCGTGTGCAACGCCTACACTATAGGTAAAGCCGTCTCTGGATCAGTGTTACCAACTCTCAAAAATATTTATCCCTAAAGTTTGTGTCAAAAATCGCCTTAATTATTTAGTCGTCCCCCTAAAAAATATATAAATAATGATTTAGAAATAATATGCTGTACATAATATGTTTCAAAAGTCCTTTTATTATAAGTTATTTAATACATAAAATATTTCGTCTTCATTCAGATTTTTTGAAATTTTTAGGCACCATTAACACATTTCTTATCGACACTAAGTACAAATCAAAATCAAAATAACAATCGTCGTAAGAATATTTTTAATCTATTTTTTTGGCGGTAGGTATCCTATCTGCTATATAAGCTAATATCAAAGTACCAAACATACGTTCAATTTATAGACAACAATAATCGCCATATGCACAGAAAATAAAATGGCCGCCAGTGGCGCCAGTATTGCCGCCAGTCACCACAGAGTGCTTGTAGAATTACGTATTAGATGTCGTTAGAAGTCGCTAGGTCACGAAATAAATATTAATATTATCAATTTAAAAATATTTGAGAGTCAAAAAATCCCTGAAAATACCCCTAAAAAAATCCCATCTCACTTATTTAACTTCAAATCGGGGGGGAAAACCCCTAAGTTGGTAACTTTTGAGTAAATTGATTGAAATATGACGATAATTATTACTGCAGTCGCGCCGCGAGATGTCACGGAACAATGTACGGTGGTATCCATATAGTCATAAATGTTCTATTACCCACGCAAAGCCGAGGCGTAATGTGTAAAATCATTTAAATAAAATTGGTTATTTATGCTAAATGTTTATAAACCTTTCAAATATAATCAAGATTTTGGCCGTTTAGGTTTTAGTCATTTTATGAAAAGATAAATACTGAGTAGGTTGTTGTATTTAATAATAATCTCTTCCTTGTTGAGATTATCTAACTTTGATTAGTTTGAAATTTATTCCACAAACTCGACAATTCATACGATAAGATTACAGCTTCGAAAAAATCTTGCTTCTGGGTCTCAAGTCTCAGGTACTGCTCGACTTTTAACGTTTCTTATACAGTATAGCTCATATCCGATAGATGTCGCATTTTCTGGATTCTTCGAAATTTATAAATAAGACATACTTGGGTATATAAATACGATTAAAATAACCGATTCGGTATACCGGTATTCCATTCGGTTAAAATATTTTTTTTTTGTATATTTCTAGTCGTCCTAGTCCGAAGATTTTATAGTGTAACTAGTAAACTCGCGCGACTTTGTCTGCATGGCATTAGTTAATCTAATTTACAAGAGAGTTTCTCTCGTAGTAAAGATGCGTTGCCACCTCGAAGATAGTGAGAAGTGGGAGTGAAGAGAACAGTGAGCAAATACGCTGAGACCACATGAACCGCACATGCCCACATACAGCGCGACCGGGACGCGTCAAATACACTCCGAACACAGGCAGACGTGGCATGGGAGTATATATATAATATGTAGTGATGACTAGTAAAATGTTAATGTTAGTTTAATTTGTATTTGCCACCATATTTCGACATCGAGTAGGGATGTAACAAGTCGAGACGCGGCTAATTAAAATGGGCGGCGCTGTAATGAATTATTGAGCTAACAGCTAAGCGTATTATCGAAGGAACTTTATTATGGCGGTTAATGGAGTAATAGGGCTGGGCTGGGTTTATGTAACATCGATAAATAGCTACTACAATTTCAATTAATTTAAGTAGTAATTTAGAACTAGCAATACGCTTGTTACTAATTTACTATAGAGATTAAAATTACTACCATAGAATTGAAAATTTGCTTTGTTTTTTGATTACATTTTAAGACTTGAAAATTGTATTCTGTTACAAGGAAATGCATTTTTTTATAATGTGATATGAATACTTATGAATTGAATGTAATAGTCTTTAAAAGGGGTCCTTTAAAATATAAAATTAATTAAAATATATAAGTAAGAGTTGAATCTGATTGAATTTTTATTTTATAAGACAAGACTAATGGTACCGCATCCTAAATGAAACAATGGGAAAAAAGCTTCATTAATATCATATATAAATTAAAAGAAGTTAAAAGTAATTAATTTATGAAAATAGAAGTATGATAAATACCGTTTTAACCCAAACAACAAATTGACTGCATGATATAATAAATACGCCAAATACTGTATTTCTATGAAATATTAATATTGTATAAAATTACGCGATCCGACGCAAAATATATAACCTCAACAAGGTTTAACACACAAAGTTTATTTGAAACATAATATAATTTGGGAACATGAAAAGTTTATCGATATTTCATACCCGCTTCTGCATCCCTCTAATTAGATAAGGCACAATGAAACTTCGCTTAAATAAGCCAAACGCCCTGCTGGCAATTACTAATTTCTGCCTGATTATTTTATTACACTGAACGATACTTAATGCTGGAAGAGACAGAAATGTTATGTTAGTATAAATATAATTTGTGTGGTGGTATTAGTATTGCCTACGGCTTGAGATCCAGCAACAGTTTAAAGCTGCTTGACCGCATTATCTAATATTTAACTAAAAAATACTTACGTGATTATGATGAAAATGGAGACTAAAAAAGAAGAACACCACTTAGTAGTTTCATTACTTTAACCTTTACTGTAAGAAATTACTTGATAAATTGCGTCAAATCGTTTGCTACAGTTATTTATTATCTACACGTGGGTGCACATGAAATAAAATAAAAAGTAGAAGTATATAAGTTATCAACAGTATTGTCAGTTTTTGTTTATCAAATAATAGAATGTAAATTAAATTGTAGAAATTGTTAAGTAGCCATTACGCTACTATACATGAGATGCAAAAAGTATGAAGTCTAAGAAGAAGAATCTAGTAGAATATACTATGACAATACAATATATTAAATTTGTTTTGTTTCTTTAAATTTATGTTCACGTCTCTTCTAGATCGTTTACATCTCCAGTCACTTTATTTCGGCGGGTGCGGTACGGTTAATTCAAACAAATTTATGTGCAGAATTAAGACTTGCTTTATTAATTACTCAGCTTTTTCTCAACGGTTACAATTTCCTCTTTATATAATTGTTACTGAAAATGAAACGTCTTCCTTCATTTTATGTCAGTGAATTAATTGTACAGGAAAAAATGAGGTCAAGCCACTGTTATACTTTAGGAATTTTAATAATTCAACTGTTAATGCTTATCTATTATTGAATATATGGCTATCTAGTCATAGCATCACGACACTAAACTACAATACTAAAAATCTAATATCAACTGTGAGACTTTGACGACTGGTTGAAGTCTATCGGAACAGAAATTATATATGTACATTTTCATTTTATTATGACATTAAAAAGGCTGCCTCTAAATAAAAGAAAAAACAGAATCATGGGTTATAAGGGTGAGTATGTATTATAACTAAACAATTAAATTTACTCAACACTCATGCTTTTTTAATTATTTTTTTGCTCAATTTACTAAAATATTGTCTTCACGTGGGTATACTTCAAATAAAACCAAAATAACTACCCAAAAATATTAAGTTATCAACAGTTTTGCTAACTCTATAGATATTATCTTTAAAAAATATAGAAAACCTTTGCCACTTGCTATTGATGAAATTTAAAAAAAAATCTCGTTTTCCTATTCAAAAATTTATTGATTTTTAATGTCTTTTTCTATCTTTGCCATTGCAGTATAATATTTAAATATCGGTACATTTTATCTTTTAATTTATCTTAATAAATAAGTTATTTAAAAACTGAAATTGAAACAAACAAACTTTACCCTAATATAAGTATTCGTAGATATGAAGTTAAGAAAAACGATGGCAGTTATGAAAACAGTAAAATGAATCCGGGAAATGTTTTAAAACTTGAAGGCTATCGTAAAAACTCCATACATTTTAGATGACTATGAATTTATTATTACGTCCAAGAATCTCTTACAAAGTTTAAAGTCATTTCCGATGTTATTAATATTGATTTCTTGCTTCTACTTTCTTTATTTAAGTATATCTATGATATTTCTGTTAGTTTTTATATCCGACATAGTCTTTAATAAAGTTTCTTTATAAAAGAGTAAAGGCAGGACAAACTAAAGCCATTAAAGCGTCGTTTTTACCAGTCAAATGAAGCGATTTTATTGGTTATTTACAAAAACATCCTTCGCTACAAATACTTGCCCATATTTCATGGAAAAGTAGCCTAAATAATATAGAAAATTAATTTATTTTATTTTGTGTATAAATTAAAATAATTTAAGTAAAATACGTTGTCACATAATCCAAAATTTGGAGACGAAATCAAGTAGGTAATATTTACTAAAAGCAAACCAGTTATTTTTTATACCTCTTAGTTGTTAGTTATCAACATCCCCCTATATCCTGTGAACGAAACAAACGACGTGCAATAAAAATTAACTACCAAACATTACCTTCCCTTGACATCAACGTCAATCACTAAAAGGATTTGTTTCGTAATTCCGGAGACAGCCTACAACTTGCAATTATCCAAAAGACAACTCAGACGTCGTATCTTATAAATGTTGTAACTGCACATACAATATTTTTAATTTTAACCAACAACTTCTTAAGGATAAGGTATATTATTGCATGTATTGTCGAAAACCGTTGATGAAACTCATTGCCTAGCATATGTAGATTAAAATTGAGTTGTATTACTTTGGGTTTGAGTTGATTTTAGCTTAACACTATCGTCCCCTAATTCAAGTTTAATATTCAGTTACAAAGGAAAGAATTACCAGAAGAAATGAGGCAGGGATAGTAAATAAATAAGCCCCTACATTACGTGTTAGGTGTACGCAATTCGATTTGTTCCTGTTATATGGATTGGCTTTGAGAATGTGTAAATTGGGAACTAGTAAAACGGTACCGTAAAATTTTCGGTTTTACTATGATTTCGGTTGGTGTGAAAAAAATCATTATTTTTGAAATATACTAATTTACTAAATGACAAATACTAATCAATTTTATAAAGCAGGATAACAAAAACTGGAAGTTGCACTCAAAAACTAAACTGAATAGATTCATGAATTTTTCGTAATTTTAGTAGATTTAGATTCATCTTATTTTAATAACAATTCCTATATAATTTTATGGCTTATATTTTAAATATTACATTATATAATTCTATTCTTCTCCTTGCTATTAATGAAAAAAATTAGATTGTAATTAATGTTTTTCTTTTAAGCTTATTTATCATCTTATATCATCAGGTGTGAGCGCCATCTGTTTTGCTTTGCCTCCAATTTAGATGTTTTTTTTGTTAAAGCTATATCAGGGAATTCCTTAAAATCAAATAGGTTATAGGTAGCGCATAAATGTTCCAGCTACTATGAAAATATTGGTCAGTGATAAAAAAAAACGAGCTCGCAATATCAAGAGGTTCCTATATATACATACTATCCGACCCGAGCCACTTGGGTATCCTGATACTCAGCTCCTATGGTTCGTAGCGGGATGTTATATATCCTATAGCCTTCCTCGATAAATGGGCTATCAAACACTGAAAGAATTTTTCACATCGGACCAGTAGTTCCTGAGATTAGCGATTTATTCATTACGCAGATTTTTATAAACGTTTTATCAAAATAATTAATTCAAACATTACATTAAGAGAATATTAGGAGAAAATTTATCTGACTAGCATGACAGAATATGTTAGATTGTTTGTCCTTCATTGATTTGGTTATTCTGTTCTTTCTGGGATACCTCATGTGTGATCACATTTTAATATCATTTTCCTCCTCAAAATCATAGTGATTGAATTATAGACTTATGACACTACAAACAACCACAAAAATGTCTTTTAACGTTTGTACTCTATATGCAAATGGCAAGTAGGTACTAAACATAAAACTGAAAGAGCAAAGTAACCCAAAAAGTGAAATCCTTGTAACCAACATTGCTATTTATACGTATCACATGAAGGGCGGTAACAGCAGTGGGGGTTGAATATTGTATGAGCAACACAACTCGGCAGTTTGGATCATCAATTATTTAGGTAGAAAGAATGTACGCGTTTTTACATTGTACCCACTTTTATTACCGCTACTATTCTTGAGGTTATATTATGTCTACGTGACGTTTAGTTTAATATAAACGTTATGGTTATTTTTACATGGTTCTATTTACTTTGTCGTAAAACTAAATTGAGTTTGTTTAAATTTCTGGAGTGCAAATTTAGCGTTACTACGCATGATGGCCTAGTGGTTCAAACATCGGTGTCTGAGTCGGGAGGTCCGAATTCGATTCCCCAAACAGGCACACATGTGTGTTTTAAGCAATTAAGTATCACTTCGTGTCAAAAATTTTGAGGAAAACTGCACTTCTGAGAGTTCTTTAAAGTCCTCAAAGATGTGTGCAGTCTGCACACTCTCCTCAATCTTAGGAGGAAACCCGGCTCAGCATTGAGCCATTAATGGGTTGTGATGATAATGATGATGAAACGAATCAAATGAATGGCAGTTTCTTATGATTAATCATGGCTTTAGACATCACACATATGTTACACATTATCTATGAAATGACGACCGAATAACTGCATGTGACGTCACGTTTTGCACATAACTACTAAATTAATAAAATCTTATAAAAACGATTGTTCCTTTTTTAATCGGTAAGACTTAAATTTTTGAAAAACTAGATGTACTAGTTTTAAGTTAGATACCTATAAACTTACAGACTATCATCGGGTCAGTAATATGAGTAAACTTTAGAAAAATATTATTTATTCTTAAAGTTCAACCACTGAGGTTTGACTTAGAACGACTTAGAAACATTATGGAATCGACCCCAAACAAAAACTATTTATTATTCTCATATGCATTATTTGTAATATCTACATATATATAATTATCTAGAGGAAGATGGCAGCCAAGTTCGAACGAAGATGTTTTTTCGACGTTGTTGATAATTTTATATACCCACTGGATCAGCCTGTAATGTCTACATTAATAGTTTAGCGGCAGTTTCACTAGTGATTTCATGTTGATTTATTGAAATTTATTTATTCAAGGATCACGTAAATAGTTATTTCGTTGCTTAGTTTAGGTCGACTATTAGATAATGTTGCTGTAACGCAATTCCTTAAACTTGAACAAGAGTTACAAGCCCCAGACACCTCTTGGTTTACTGTCTAAGGTGGAAATTATGATTGTCTTTATTACTTATTCGAAAAAAGAAATATTTGATTATACAACTTTGCAAACTAAAAGAAAAATTAAAAGAGATATTTTCGTAGACTTTATTTTGTAAAATAATGCTAGCAACACTACGAATAACACTCACTTAATCACGCGAGTTTTTAATTTTTATTTAAACTTTGGGTAAAAATGAATCGTTAGCGTGTAATAAAAAGGACCTTGCAGACATTGCTCCTGGGTTGAAGTCTAAATCGCACGTTAGTATTAAAAAAAACTTACGTTTATATATACGTGTATATCTAATTATGTTCTTCATAACGAACATGGCTGTATTTTTTACATTTATATTTCAAGTAGTATCCTAATCCTCACTCTATCAGTATTATAAATCAACGTTATCCAAAGAATAGTAATTTCAAAGAAGCAGGTTCTTATCTCTATTAGAGTAGCCATAAATCTCTCTAACTCGTGAAATCATATTCGTGTATGTCTGTATGTGTTATCACCTCATTTATAATCTGAACGAACAATGTGTTTTATATGAATTTATAATGTTATTAATAAATAATTTTAAAACGGGTCATGTCTTGTTACTATTGATTTGGATTGAATTTATTTTTTAAAGTTGCACAATTTAGTTAGATAAGCTTCTCTAAGGCTGCGAATCCATCAAAGATGGGCGAAGATGCGTAGCGTTGTGTTTTATTATGAACCAATAGAATCGCTTCATGATAAACTCTGAGCAGGGCTCAGTAAATGTAAGAAATAAAAAACTAATCGATCATTTTTAAGTCGAGATTAATTTTACATTTAATTTCAACATCAAAATAATTTATATATGAATAATTCCTTTCCCAAGCTCTAGTCTATCTCTGTAACAAATTTCATCAAAGTCGGTTCAGTAGATTAAGCGTGAAAGCGTAACAAACAGTTACATTTATTTTAATATATTCGTAGGATCTGCAATTTAACCAGTTCTCGTGAAATTTATTTAAAAAAAATTAACTTAGATAGCGTTAATGGTGTGAGCATTATTTATTGATTACGATATAAAATAATAAAAATTAAAGTTATTTTTCAACTTAAAAGCCTGTCTAGTACGTTGATGAATTATCTTTAGCCAATGGTCGATGACCACTCTTACGCTTATTTGAATCCACTAATATTATAAACTAATCGACCCTTGCGACTTTGTTCACGTGTACCTCCGCTCTTATTGGTCTTAGCGTGATGATATATAGCTTATAGCCTTCCTCAATAAATGGGCTATCTAACACTGAAAGAATTTTTTTACATCGGACCAGTAGTTTCTGAGATTAACGCGTTCAAGCAAACAAACAATCTCTTCTGCTTTATATATTAGTATAAGAGTATAAGATTAGCTGACACCCGAGAATATGAATATACTATTTCCCCACTATTTTCATTGAATTTCTATTCTATAATGCCTAAATGTCACTGATTTTGCAGTGAATACCATCTCACTGACTGTCTCTCTGTATGTTTGGATGTTTGTTACATACAGATACTTTACAACATTAATTCTTATGTAAGCTTTTTATTATCCCAAAAAAACAAATATTCTTAGGAACTGATGAGAGTTTTGCGCACTAAATAGATCAATGGATTTGAATAAAATATTGCATACAGACACTATATAAATAGGATACTTTTTATTCCGGAAAGAAGCATGTGAAAGAGTGAGTGTATATTTTAGTGTAAGAGTTAGTGAGTGTCTTTTAATTCAATTCTTAACCTAACTCAGAATTTCGCAGTTGAAGTCGCAGTCTGGTAAGGACTATTCCTCAATCGTACTGCATATAGATACTTTATAAGCAGGATTAGAAGATAATCATTCACAAGTAAATAGCTTTTCGTAAATCTATGAAATATTGTACACATATACTTTATAAGGTGGAATTAAACTTTTTATCCCGGAAGAGCGAGTTTATATGTTTCATTTTATTCTGGACTCAAATTGAAGTTTTTGTGCGCAAAGACACGAGCAGATACAAGTCTTGAAATATGTTTCTTAATGTCTCTTAAATATTTTAGCAATGCAATATAGATTAATTAATGTAGTAAGAGTATGCAAAACTTTGTAATTAACATCAATAAATTAATAATTTATTCTGAATTCCTTACAAAAATGTTGTGTAGTGTCTAGGATGTAATAAAATTAAAAGTATTTAAACGACACCACTTCTTAGGAAGTATTTCTAATATAAAAGATATTATAAAATGATTTTCTCAGAATTACTTGGAGGATTTTATTACCTGCACGAATTATAATACTATTATTAATTAATTTAATTACATTATTTTTATACTTTGACATACAGAAGCTCTAGATTTTTCGTCTCGGTAGCGTGTCAAGCCAAGTTCAAGCTAATAAAGTATTAGCGACGATGCAGTAGTCGTGAGTATTACGCGAACCAATTGTAGATATTTAGTAAAAAGTGCAATTTATGCTGTTTATTTATTAAAAATCGAATAATTAATTAGAACTCTTAATACAAGTTAAATAATATACAATCTATTTATGTACTTAACTTACTTTTTTTATATTATAAAAGTAATATAGTCTCTATTTTTCAAATTCAAATTTATTTATTTTTATGAGTTTATAGGTGAATGGATGGAACTTCAATCTATAAGTCGTTTATTTGTGTGAATAAAAACATTCCTATTTATAAGCTGATAAAATTTAAGAAGTTATATTTACAAACAGCAAACGCTCTTGTAGCTAAGGATAAAATTAACCACACTTGGCTCGCAAATGACATTCATTTAATGGGATACTCAATAATTATTTACTTGAGTGATTTCCAAACTTGGTATTTAAACTTTTTGAATAATGGAATCAAGGGATTTATTTGGTGGTTTACAACAAAATGACTGTTGAGGATTCTTATTAAGATTAATATTGAATAATAATATTAAACTATGATTTTTCAAACAACATAGATTTCTTCGAAATAATATGCTTTCTTTCAAGACAACCTTAATTAATAAATAAAAAAAGTTGGTCTAATGGCATAAATTTAAAAAACAGTATTTGTTTCAATTACTTTTGTCTATTGTTGTTAAAATCAGTGCTATAAAATTGATTTTGAAAGCAAACCCAAAAATAAAACTAGTAGAAGCCATTAGGAGAGATAAAAGAAACTCGTTAGTCATAGATTAAGCATTTCATTTGCGTCCAGCTAATCTTTATACGTTGACATTTTAGGATGAATAACATCTAAATAAGACAATGATCGAATTATATAGAGTTGTGTTCGTACGAGTCGTTTCTGTCCGTAGAAAAACGCTCCGATAGACATAATGACTGATTTTGAAATACTGTTTAATCTTGTTATAGTATACCCGACTACGGCGAAGCCAAAAGGAAGGGTTATAATTTTGGCAGTCTATGTATGTATGTATGTATGTATGTATGTATGTATGTATCTATGTATGTATCTATGTATGTATGTTTGTATGTTCCAGTCTAGCGCCTAAACTACTAAACCAATTTTCATGAATGAGGTGTCAATAGATTCGTAATAATGGCACAGGTGACATAGGTTATAAAAATTTTAATTTTTTTTATACCTCAGATTATAGCCAAGAAAAAAAAATAAACTGAGATAATTATCACGTGTTTGGTATCAAAAGAAAGGTCTTGGCACATTACAAATATGTATATATTATTTTGATTAAGTCAACATATAAGTTCAAAATGCGGTCGTTTAGTCCGCGCGGTCCTGTCGTTGCAGTTATTCACTCTTTTAACCAACATTACGGTTCAATATGAGAATATAAAGGTTATCTCGATCGATCAGGAAACGGAAAACTATTAAATAAAAAAATAAAGTTTAAAAACTATAACCCGACTACGTAGAAAAGTAGTCTAAAAAGGACGAAACAAGAAAATAATTCAGTCAGAAACCGAGGAATGCATAAGTATAAAAATGGTCAAGTTAGAACCGGGGTCTTTACTTTTTTTAAAACTTGCCAAAAGCCTCGCTGGTCAAATTATAAGTCACTGCGTCATTTTTTTGTTTGTCAGATGTTAATAATATAATTAATGTTTATTAGTTTGCAGTCCTTAAAGCCATTAATGAATCAAAATAACAGAACATATTTTAGTTAAATATAATAAAATCACGTTTACCAAATCGGGTCGTCGTCTACTTCATTGCATTGGCTTTTTTGATATCAGAGCAAATCGCATTTTAATGTTTTATTTTATAATATTACTAGCGGCCCATCCCGGCTTCGGGCGGGTGGAATATTATTTTTAAAAATATATTGGCCTTCCCGCATATCGGTGCCCCCTCTCTTGCCGCTTTACTCGCTGCGCTGCGTCGCTATACTGGCCCGTCGCGTCCTCGTGTATTTTTTGTTTATATTGATATTTTTAATTTCGTAATATCTTTTGAATGGAAAGTCCGATTTTAATAATTCAAAAAGTAATTTACAGGTATTGAAATAGTCTTAAATACGAAATAATTTATTTGAATAAGGATTAATACAAAGTTATAGAAAACATGGTCTGATTTTGATAGGCATTTTTATCAACTTTTAAAATGTAAAAAAGTAGTTATAGTGACGTAACTATAATAGTTGGACATATGGTCTCGCGGACTTTTTTGTAGATATTGATACGTTCTATAATATTGTAGAACATTTTTTTGTTTTATCATCAATACTTTTTGCAGCGCATGCGATGAAAGATATTTTATGGCTAATTTTTTGGCACCTTGGGTTGGTTTTCTTGGGATTTCCTAAGGATCTCTAATTTTTTCTTGTAATTAATATAGCCTATGTTACTCAGGGATAATGTAGCTTTCTAATGGTGAAAGAATTTTTGAAATCGGTCCAGTAGTTTTTATGTTTATTCGTTATATACAAAAATACAAATCTTTCCTCTTTATAATATTAGTATAGATTAATCTCGCTCATACTGATACATGTAAAAACTACTTAAATTAATAACTAATGGCTTGAATCAGTCAAATCAAAAACTACCATTATTTTGTAACGTAGCGTTTCAAACCTCATGTAAGAATAAACTTTTAAAGCTATAACATGTAATTTTAAAACAGGTAGCCGTCATATCAATATTGAGTAATCGATTACAGCTTCCTTATGGAATGCTTACTTTGATATAATGTTTACTACATTTAATGTAAAAATCCATTAGATACTCGGTTTAGAAATAAATACAATTGTCTAGTTCTGACGTGATGGTTTCAGGTCAGTATGAAATATTGTATAAAAGTATTAGAATTTAGGTACCTAGTATGAAAATTTGTACTATCCTACTCAGTACAAAATGGCGGATTAACCCAGAGTAAAAGTCAATATTTTTTGTTACGAAAAATGCTGTTTTGGTTAGAAAAATAACTCAACTCTGTAGAATAACTGAAACTCGAGAAAGAGGAATAATATTAATTACTGTACAGCAATAAGTATACACGTGCAATATAGACAGAAAGTCGGGCACCGTCTTGGACTTGCGACCAAGGTGTAGGGTTAGAGGCCTTTTCGTATTTACAAGACTCATCTCCGCTACCCTAACACGAACGATAATAGTCACTGACTCTAATGCGACGAATCTAATACTCTAAATGCGAAACCCGCAAACTCAAATAAATTTTTTGATTATATCTTTACCACCAATCTAGCTTTTTTGATTTTTTTAAAATATTTCACACTGTGAAACATTATATTGCCACATTAGAGACAGTACTTTAATACGGCTCCATACTATTACAAATGAATGGTTATACTTGTCTGTAATCAACACAAAACAGGTATTTCCAAACGGATTAAACTCACTTAAAACATTTTAATAGATAGTTAAGTATTAAAAGCGGTGTCGATAGTTTATTGCTATGAAACTATAAAATAATCACTATCAGCTGTCTCGTATTTAAGAGTCGGTGTTAATGACTACTTATCTGTTATATTAATATAATTAAAGCATATGTTTGTACGTTTATTTTTATACAGCTAAAAGAGCTAGCTGTAGGATATAGTTTCTGACTTATATAGGTCAAACCTATTTATAATTTAAAATACTCTTATATGTATATCGATTTTAGTACTAAATAAACAATTCTTGCTGAAAGAAAAACACTTAATATTGTTTATTCAAGGGCGATAAAGCCCTTAAACGTCAAGCAAAGACTATAATTATAAAGAAAAATCGTAATTTAGTTAAATCATGTAACACATAGCTATAAACATTGTCTAATAATAAGGTAGTTGAGGCATGGAAGGCCCGGCCGGTAACAAGGCCCAGTAGTGAAAAATTATAGTTGCAATAGTATTATTTGTTCAACATGTCACGCACACATAGAAGTAACAGATACAACGAGCTGGCAATAACGCTTCGCTTCATAGGCGCCGCCATTTTATCAGTAGCGTTCACACAGTCGGAAAGGGAGGTTGCGTCTGCTCTTCATATATTTTTTTATGAAAATAGTTTTTGGTTTTAATCAAGTTTCTTAATTAATTCTATTTTTTTTTTCTTACTTGGATATCAACGAAGTTAACTAGCTGCATGAGAAAAGGTAAGTAAATAATTTAATTTCTATATTTATATAAAATATCTTCCGTTATTCTAGAATCTGTCTTGTAGCCTACAAGGCCCACTGTTTCCGTTGGTAATAAGGACCGGGCCTTATTTGACGTATGAGATGAAATGGTTGACTTTAAATGTTCACTTTGAAGTGCGGAAATAGGCATAAACAAGACATATAATATAATTTATAAACAATACATAACATATATGTATATATATAAATTAATCCATATTAAAATATATATCATCCAGCCCTGTGCTTTGCAGATTAAAATGTCGTCACCGCCCCTGCCACCAGTAAAAAGAAAGCGGGCCCTGTGGTCAGAAAATGGATTGGTCTCGGCAATGGTTGCTGTGAAAAGCGGCGAACTTTCACAGCGAGAAGCAGCAGCTCGGCACAAAATACCTCGCAGGACTCTGCGGAACCACCTGACGTCCGGAAAAACTAAAAAGCAACTCGGGCGGGCTCCCATATTGTCAGTGGCACAGGAAAAAGATTTAGTGGAAAGAATTATAAAATTTTCCAAAATAGGCATGCCGCTAACACCCCAAGTGATACGCACACAGGCGTATAAATTCTGTGAGAAGCAAGGAATAGAAAATAACTTCAATAAAAAAACTGGCAGAGCGGGTAGGGACTGGTTCAACATATTCATGAAACGCAACCAAAACATTTCAATCCGCAAGGCTCAATTAATGAACCCTGCAAGAGCGCAGAAACTAAACAAGCTTATCGTGCAGCATCACTTTCAGGAAATAAAAAAAATATACGATGAATTAGACATCCCCAATCACCCAGAAAGATTGTATAACATGGATGAAAAAGGCTGTAGGCTGACTATCCATCACCAGCAAAAAGTTTTAGCTGAAAAAGGCAATCGCAGGGTTCATATTCAAGAACACGCTGAAAATGTAACAATTGCAGTTTGTGTTAGTGCTGCTGGAAATAGCATTCCTCCAATGATAGTTTACAAGGGTATACGACTTAAACAGGAATTCACAGACAATTTACCTCCTGGGACACTGGTGAAAATGGCACCTAAGGGTAGTATGACGACCTCATTGTTCATTAATTTTATAGAACATTTAGGAAAATACAAATCCCCTGAAAAATGTCTGCTGATATTTGATGGTGCCTCCTGCCACCTAGATTATGATATAGTAGATGCAGCAGAAAAATATGACATCATTCTGTATTGCTTGCCATCAAACACAACGCACGAGTTACAGCCGTTGGACAAATCCGTTAATAAATCGTTTGAAAACTATTGGGATCAAGAAGTTGTAAAGTTTATGTACCACAACCCTACCAAGAAGATCAATAAGGCGCGTTTTAATCCAATATTTACCAAAGTTTGGACAAAAAGCTTGACTCCAGAAAATATTATTAATGGATTTAGAGCAACCGGACTGTTTCCATTCGATCCGAATGCAATACCTGAAGATGCCTACCTACCGTCCTTATTAACTGAAAACCAAGACCCCCAATTACATACTTCATCAAACCATATACTGACACCTCCTGACATCTCAGTGCTACCTTCTTTGGAAAACAATTCAGATACGGACTTTACTGATGTTGAAGACTTTGCACCTATGATGGATTCTAGAAATGACGTTGCATCGCCATCTTTATTGCATAATTTTCGACAAGAAAACTGTACAGCACAAGTTACTCAACGCATACCATGCCCGGCACTAGTTGTTTCTGAACGTCATCTTCAAAGACGTTTGGTAGATTATACACCATCGCTAGATTCTGATTCAGAAAATGGAAAAACTATGGAAGAAAAGTCTGATAAAGAGTTTGTGATGCATTCACCAGTTCCAGGGCCTTCTGGTCTAAATAAAACCATTTCCCAAAACTTTTCTTCAGATTCAGAGTCATATTTGGATTTTGAAAGCTTTGTTCATCACCAAAAAAAACTAGGTATCAACATTTATGACCCGTTTAGTGACTCTAATGATGAAAATGAGGATTTGATACGAAAAGAAGAAAGAACTCCAGAAAAAATTAACAAGAAAAATGCAAGTGGAAGCATAGAAATACGTTCACCAATGTCGGCAGAAAATAGTTCTGATGATGATGTTCCACTGATTGAGTTAAAAAATACTATATCTTTCACGACAACATTTAAGAAACTGTTACCAACACCTAATTTTGCCACTATAAAATCCCGTCCAAGGCGCAAGGCTATAAATTATAAAGGACAGAGAATCGTCAAAGATTTATTTGAGAAGAAGCAAGATATTAATAATGAAAGGGAAAAATCGAAAAATGCGATAATAAGAAAAAATAATAAGAAATTACCAAAGACGGATAATAAAAAATTTACTAAGAAGGGAAATAAGAAAACCGAAAACGAAATATTTGAAAACAGGAAAACAAAAACAGATATGAATGATAGATGGTTTTGTCATGGGTGCAAATTAGAAAGAGAAGAAGATATGAGAAGATGTAAAAAATGCGCTAAATGGTATCATGAAGAATGTGTAGGATTAACCAAAGACGACCATGAAGCTTTCCTTTGCCCCGATTGTATTTAATGACTCAGTTAATATTTAATTTTAGTCATTTAAGATAATTTTAAGTATTTTTGATCTCTTAACAAGGCTGATTTGATAATAAGTTCCTAATTAAAAAATAAAAATAATTGTTATACAGTTCAATGTACCTACATAAGTATATGTGAAGAATATGTTAAAGATTTTAGAAGTTTTGATGCTTTAATAAGTTTAATAAGGCCCTCTAAGATTTTAGTTAAATGAAAGAAGTGAGCTATTTTTTTTATTGTATGTTAAAAAATTTATGTTAAAAGAGCTGTGATTAATGAAGGTTTAATTTTATTTGTATCCTATTATTTTAGAGTTAAATAGGAGATTTCTTATATCTTAAGTATAATAAGGCCCACAGCCAAATATTACCTAAAATTGAGAATATCCGCCTGTTGTGAATATACCAAATATTGTTTTATGTTTAAGTTAAAAGTTAAAAACTTTTAAAAGCAATTATAACTGTCAAAATGTTTATTTTTTTTTGCGGGCCTTTATACCTTGATAGTGTTTAATAAGGCCCAAAACAGTAGTTTTAAAAAAACACGACTTCCCAAGAATACCATAATATTTATATAATTATTTTGATATATATAGAAACTTAAATAAATGATAATTCTATCTTAAATGAGTTTTACATTTTATCATGATTGTATTTAAAAATATTTCATTTTAAATAAAGGTGGGCCTTATATGCCATGTCTACCTTATACCTTTTATTTGGGAAAAGTTTCATTACATACTCGAAACATAACCTAGATTTTAAAATCACATATTTTTCATTTGATAATTTCGCATATTTGTAGTTGTCAGTACGACATATAGTACGAAATTTCATTTTGTACTCGAGTAAGTTCTTTTTAATGCATTCACGCGTTTTACTTTAAAGTTTGTAAGGATTTCGACAATCAAAGTCTACTGAAGGTGACTCTGATGTGTTATATGAATTTTAGGTAGTACTCCTAGAAACAGAACTGTTATTGTTACAACCTTAATACTAGTAACTATAAAATGATAACAATTAACGTCTGTTATAGATGTTTATACAATTTAGCCAGTAGCAATACTGTGTTTTTAATTAGGATCCCTGTCGTGTAAGTGGTTGTTGACAACCGGTAATGCGACCTTTACTAATATAATCTTTCTTTTTATACAAATTTTATTTACATCCTAAACCGATTGATAAGTTAATGCACCTTTTAAATAGGACATTTTTATATAAACATGATTTTCAAAAATTGTAGTGCTAGTTTTAATCGACACACAAAATTAATCATACTTATTGTAATAATACCGACGGTTGTCAAAGAACAGATTTTATTTTAAAACTAGAGTTCAACTGGATAGAATTATTATTTAATTTAAATGTTGAAGTCGTAGCTAAATCAAATTCAAAATGCCATACATCTACATAACCTAAAATATTGAGTACTTCTACTAATTTTTTAATATTCTTTCTAGGGGATCCAGGAGTATAAGGACAAATAATAAATACTACTCCCATTCTATTATTCTTTACATCAATTTTTATGCGAATATCAGAACGAAAGTGTGTGAAAATATTTTTATTCTGTCTTCCAATTTTTTGTAGATTACATTACTACAAATAATATATAAATATAGTTTTCAATATACATTAAAATTTTCTCACGCTACTATAGCAGTACTCAGAATTTAGTGCCACATTATAGAGGTGTTCTGATGAAGATAGTCGAACAATCTTTGAGCGTTATGGATTTCTTTTGCCTCGGACAAAAGCACTGGCTAGGAGTTGATATTATTATCTATTGGTGAATGTTCGCCTGTGTGTAAAAAACTATGAAACAAAAGCAGTAAGCCACGTATCACGTAGGTTATGGGTATCAGTGGCGCCGGTCGCGCAGTCGTATCACCACCGTGTTATCTGCGCTCTACACAAACAGCGCTTGTCCATTAGTGCGTAATCGCCACCATGGTGCCATTGTCTCTGGACTCAGGAGCAATGTTTGTTCATTCATTTTTATATTAAATATATTGTTTATGTTATAGAGCTGATTATATCTGCGATGGAATTCGTCAATCTCGAAGATCAACTAGAATACAAAACCGCAGGACCTATGATTATTTCCGGGATAAAACTAACCTATATACAAACTTTTGCACTTATAATATTAGTTAAGATTATAGTAAGAAGTAAAATAAGCAAATAATGTTACGAGTAACATATTTTAAGTTTCATCTAAATAACTTGACTTAATTTTTATTAAAAAAAATACAATCATACAGATATATTACTGAAAAAACATCATCACTACATAGTATAAAACAAAGTCGCTTCCCTCTGTCTGTCTGTCTGTCCCTATGTATGCTTAGATCTTTAAAGCTTTTAAGGTTTTTTAATAGATAGTGATTTAAGAGGAAGGAATACATTATAATTTTAGAGGTTTCGTAAATAAACACATTTTTTGTGCTTATATTGCAAACGCTGGCTGAACCCCACGAGATAGATCAAAATAATGTACTACAGTATTGTATACCTTAAAAAGACCTACAAAAAAGTCCGCGATGGTATATGTCTATCTCTTAGGGATAATCCACAATAACAATTTTTTATCCTTCACTGTTTACGAGAAATGGCTTATTTACGAAGCGATTTTAAACAATACAGCATTAATCCTTATTCAATTAAGTACTTAAATATATTGTGTATTTAATATAGATCAATATGTCCCTTTACAGCATGAAATTTAAATGAATATTTTCGAAGATGTTACAGATTTAAAATGCAGGGACATAGCGGTTGCGCGGCGCGTGCATGAGAACATGTTTGTATTGTCTAATGACAAAAAAGCTGTGAACGTTGTATATAAAGACATTCTGTAGTATATTTAGTATCAGTACTGCACCCGTGCGAAGCCGGGGCGGGTCGCTAGTATATATAACATAGAAAATCTATAAACACGTTTAAATCGTTATTTTTTAAATTAACGATATATATTTGATTACAAAATTTGATTATATTTATACTATAACTTCTAGCTATTTAAATTTTAGGTTACGAGTAATCGAATCCAAATTGACAACATTGACAACCGAGTAATATTATACTCTAGTAAATTTGAGTGGTGTGATGTCATAACCGTTGAATTACTTTAAAAAACAAATTGTTTGAGACTAGGGGCCCATCCCGGCTTCGCACGGGTGGAATATTTAGTTTAAAACATTTTGGCTCTCGCGCATTTCGGTGCCCCTCTACCTCGGCGTTACTCGCTACCACTCGCTGCACTTCGAGTATCACCGAGATAGAACTACACTGGCCCGTCGCGTCGGTGTGTATTTTTTGTTTATATTGATATTTTTAATTTCGTAATATCTTTTGAATGGAAGGTCCGATTTTAATAATTCAAAAAGTAATTTACAGGTATTGAAGCAGTCTTGAATATGAAATAATTTATTTGGATAAGGATTAATACAAAGGTATGGAAAACATGGTTTGATTTTGATAGGCATTTTTATCAACTTTTAAAATATAAAAAAGTAGTTATAGTGACATAAATATAATAGTTGGACATATGGTCTCGCGGAGTTTTTTGTAGATATTGATACGTTCTATAATATTCTAGAACATTTTTTTGTTCTATCATCAATACTTTTTGCAGCGCATGCGATGAAAGATATTTTATGGCCATTTTTTTGCACCTTGGGTTGGTTTTAGTGAGATTTTCTGGGGATCTCTAATTTTTTCTTTTAATAAATATAGCCTATGTTACTCATGGACAATGTAGCTTTCTAATGGTGAAAGAATTTTTGAAATCAGTCCAGTAGTTTTTATGTTTATTCGTTACATACAAAAATACAAATCTTACTTCTTTATAATATTAGTATAGATATAGACATAGATAAATATTGAATAATAATATATTAAAATAAGTAAAATAATTTATTGTGTTGGTAAACTTAAAAATAAAGAAGGTTCTGCGATTTTGTTATGCGTGGGAGGAAAGACACTTAATTTCGTTAAATTTTTAGTATATTATCTACAAACTAAGATTATAAATTCGAGTTCAAAAGTTCGAGTACGAAATGAAATTTCATACAATATTTCGCACTGACCTAACAGTAAATTCGGGATTAAAAAGTTCGTTTATCAAAACTAATTTCTAGAATGAAATGAAACTTTTCATTCAAGGTATAAGAAAAATAATATTTAATATTCATGACGTCACATTTCCGTGTTGCACATAAACCTTGTTTTTAATTTATAATTTAATAAAATACCTTCGAAATTATAAATATCTATATTATAGTTTTATATATACCAAAGCATTAGTGTTAATTAAGTATGAAATCAGTAAATCATGATAAAAATGTAAATTTTCTAATAAATAACCGTAAGTTGGGTCGTCGTCCGTCGGTCACTTAAGATAAAACAATTTTATGATGGACCACTTAGCTAACATATAATATTACATATGTAACACTTAAGATTTTATATTTTTTTATGGAAAAGGGTAAACGGGCACTCGTTACTCAGAGCTTACCATTTCCCATGGATATTTTTTTTAAGTCGATCCCGATTAGAATTAGAATTTCCGATGTTAAAAAGTATTGTATCGGGTAAACCGTGACATGAAAAATGTCTATTAACGTTCTCTATACCATATTCCTGTCCTATGGGTCGTGGTCTAATTTTTATTATATCATATTTTGTATACTTGCAATGTCTAATAAATATTTTTAAAATATGCTTTTGTAATAAAATGGATATTAAAATAATATGCATTAGTTTATGAAGATATTAAACGAAAAACGGAAGGTCGTGCGCATCTCGTTACTACCTTTGACATATATTCTCAATAATTTATATACTATTTAATGTATATGTATATAAATTGGTTTTTCTTATCTTTATACGTCTGGATTCTGAATTTATTTAAGTATTTAAGATTTCCCGCAAGAACAATTTTCCATACAAATTGCTTCTGTTAACAACTTGCAAAGAAATTGCTTGATTAACATTGAAATATGCAAATATATCGTGATATATTATATTAAGTCTAAATTAATTTTTTAGACTTTTGTATAAAATATTTTTGATATCTTTTTTATCATTAGAGTGATGTAATAAAGCGCGTATTTTGATAATTTGATTATAAATGATCTTCGTTGTATTTAATGATTTGTGGCACACAAGAGGCCTTGGAATAACAATATTTATATTATGACTTTCATAGCACAATGCCCTTTAAATAATACCTACCTCTTATCTTTTTAATAAATATTTCCTTTATAAATAGTAAATATCTATTTCTTTAAATCAATTAAAATATATATAATATTACATACCTCCACTTTGTTCTTCTATTCTGAAACCATGTTTTCACTTGGGCATCTGTCATTTTAAGGGTCTTCGCGAGTGATGCTCTTTCAGCTGATGCCAGGTACTTTTGCTTATGGAACCTTTTCTCCAGTTCAGCAATCTGCATTCTGGTGAAAGAAGTCCGAGGTTTCTTGCGTTTTGGAGGCGTTCTGTTTTGGTAAGGGTGCCCAATCCGCCTTGTGATTGGAAATGATGCTGAAATTACAATAAATTCAATTAAAATCTATGATTCGGATATGGAAACATCCATTACTTTACATACTAAATCAGTTTCAAAAAATGAACTTTTTGATTATGGTACGAAATGACTCAATGTGAAATATTGTATGAAATTTCATTTCGTACTCGATTTGGTTCTTTGTAAGGTTAGTTTATCTAAATACTATATTATTTACATTGGCAGAATTATATTAGTAAGATTTATAAAACACTGAAGATGGCAAATAACTCTGATTCTACATATATACCGAAAAGTAGTATCGTAATTATAGATAATAAAAAATTCTGAAGTTTTATCTACTAATTTCTAATATCAAAGAATTCAAGTATCAATGCCATCAAAATATCACAAACAGATACGTTTGTTTGTAAGAGGATCTTTCTCAGAAACTACTAATTCGATTACCAAATGATATATGTAGGATGACGATTAATTAGAATGAAGGTTTTTGCTACCTAGCTAAAGATCCTTAACAGTAAAAGTAATTAAAAGAGTAGTTTACATACTATCAAAGAGCAAAAATTCTTAATTTTCTAATTAGAATATAAAAAGAGGAAGTAATCCAGTTTTAAATGGTAAAAAACTTGAAGAATTTGGGTTTATAGATACATAAATACTTGTTACGGTCAATGTTAATTTATTATTGATTATCTAACCGATAATCGTATTAAATATCTTCATTAATTAGATTAGAATCTGTTTACGAAGTTTTATATTTCGTTGGTCGACGTTTAAATATTTATGTAGTTGTTGGAGATAGAAAGTTATCTGAGGTCACTAATCTACAGTAGATATTTATGATACGAATCGCTATTTAAACTGCATGTTAATATGTCTTTTGTGTTATATTTGCTTTTAATTACTAGTTTCCCATCTTACTTGGTATATCCATCTAGACATGCAACGTACATTTGGATATTATTCTATTAATATATTTCAAATAATACTCTACCGATGCTTATTTTTTTTCAAGCTTAACTCACATAATTTCGGTAGCATAACATTATTTAAAAAAATAATGAAACATATATATAAGTGGAAGGTGAATAGAAGTAGTAATCGGCAGTAGTTTACTCTTTTTAACCGACTTCAAAAAGGAGGAGGTTTTCAATTCGATTGGTATATTTTTATTTTTTTATGTATGTACATTAATTACGCCGAGATTTATGATCCGATTTACGTGATTCTTCTTTTGTTTGATGCAGAATAGCTGCCATTTGGTCTCATAAAAAATTAAAATAGTTTGGCTCAGTAGTTTTTATTTTATGAACATTTTTGAACATTTTTTCCGTTCTCGTACTTTGGAATTTGTATTGTTTATTTGCGTACGTATACCGATTACGCCGAGATTTATGAACATATTTACGTGATTCTGCTTTAGTTAGATGTGGAATAGTTTCCATATGGTCCCATAAAAATTTAATATAATTTGGCCCAGTAGTTTTCATTTTATGAACATTCTTTCCGTTTCTGTTTCCTGGGGTCTATATAGTTTGAGGCGCGCAGCAACTTTCGTAGGCTTACCCATAGCTACTTAAAATAAAATTACTAGTCAATATATGATATAGTCTACCTTCTTTACAGAACAACCTATTACAGACACTAAAAAGTAAAAAATAAAAAAAAACTACGTTTAAAAAAACCGACTTCAAACTAAAAAATGCACTAAAAAGTAAGAAATAATTCAAAAAATTAATACAAAAATAACAATTATTGTATACTATTGTCTTAATAGAGAATAATAAACAGCGGAATTATTTCTTACTTTTTAGTGCATTTTTTAGTTTGAAGTCGGTTTTTTTAAACGTAGTTTTTTTTTTACTTATCGCAGACAATCTCAACTTTAGGAGAAAAGACGCTTCGTCCGAATATTTTGTCTAATATTCTGCTAGACTTTATTCGACTAGATAGCCCTTAGAATATTCCCTATTGATTCTATATTGTAACTAACTCTAACTAAAGTTTTAAAACACTTTAATTTGTATAATGATAAGAAATTTGAAAAGAAAAAAACAGGAAATGAAGAATTTTTCATATACATTGACGATGAAAAAGAAATATCCCTCCATTGTATTTTGATATTAATCGCAGTCATTAAAAAATAATCACATACATAATTTATACATTACTGATTTAAAGTAATCAAACGTTAGCTAATATTTAAAGCAATAAGAAACAATGTAAACGTTTCTACAACTTATCAGAAAATAACATCAGAACTGAAATAACCTTTTGAGTCCATTTAAAGTTTATCTGAGTAATTGAAATCACGACTTAATCGAATCCAGCTATTAGAATGTTATGAATAAATAAAAAAACTCATTATTTATACGATTGGTATAATGTAGTGTAATCAGAAATGTTTCATCCTTAATAATGTTAAACATAGCCTCAAGTTGGAGAGCAAACCGCAAACGTAATGGCCCCTAAAAGCCACTTTAAAAAGGAAGCCGCAATCATATTTTAGGCTTGATATTCACTGTGGGTTTAATAGTTCATAACCCTAATATCATACATGACCGTAATATCATTTTACAGGAAATATAAATAACAAAGGAATATTTAACATACTAAGTACAAAATAACGTTTCTTTCAGGACTTTCCTTCCAATAGTAAGCCAGTAAAGCCCTCTTATAACATCAGAATTCAAATACATTCGACCTCAGATGCGATGAATTACTTTCGAATATCTGAATAACTTGACCTTAATAAGAACCTAACCCAGTGCGAAATGAAATTTCATACAATATTTCTCACTGACCTTTCCTTACCTTAATGTCTAATGACGAGTGTTTTTATAGATTTTGTATTAATGTTTGCTAACTAGGTCAAGCATTATAGGCCAAAGTTGGTTTATAATAAAAGAGCTCTATCCTCAGTCCCAGCCCTAGGCACAGCTCGATTTCCATTAAAAGTACATCTTAATATTGTTCTTTCGTGTTACCGAACGTTTATTCATATAGGGTATATAATATATATTTAATGATATATAGTATAAAAAATATGTAATATTTATACCAAAATTGTTCGTTATATTCTTTGGTCACACCATAACTTGGGAAAGAATTTACCGATTTTATTAATTATTTTCTTTTATGTTTTCTAATATTTTATATAATTTAAAAATAATACAAAAACTTTTTATTTATCCTGCTTATTGCTCTTTAAACATGTATTATCCCAGCGAAGCTAGGGCAGGTCGACTAGTAAGATATTATAAAGGCTAGTATCTAGGTAACTAACTTCAACTCGATTTTTATAATATAGATAACGAAATAATAAACTTCAAGGCAAAAGCATATTCTACACAGTTATTATTATCAATATTAAGTATATGATAATCGATTTAAAACTCAAAACTCAATAAATAAGATTGTAGTGAGTGATTGGTCGGTGTAATACATCGATTTGCATTTAATGAGCCGTGAGATGAGATCATGTCTGTACATTATCTCTGCTATATTATATTCAGTCGTTTTAAACTCATTTCATTTTGTTATTTAATCATCAAGGTTCTTTATGCTTCAAATAATGTATAAATTACTTGATTTACTAATTTACCAACCAGGATAGCAATTTTTTATCTCATTTCTGGTGTTTTTAATTTACATTCTGAAGTACAATTTCATTAAAATTGATATCTTTAATAATTTTTTAATATTATTACAAAAAACTAATATTCATAGACATACAAATCAATATATTTATTATTTATATATAATTGTGTGTATGTATATATTAAGTATGTATTATATTTATATACTTATATATTGTATATGTATATATTAGGGCGTTTCAAAAAAAAAATTTTTTCTCGGAACCAGGCTCAAAAGTTTCGTTTACATGCCAAAATAGGCCTCTGAAAATATGAGCCCTTAATAATAATATTTAGGTAATTTTTTTTTTTTTTTTGAAACGCCCTAGTATATATATATAAATTTTAAGTTGTATAATATTTGTTATTATTTTGCTGTTAGCACATCCGTACACCCTGCCGCTTTTCTACTAGTGATGTCCTATGCCCTAGGTTGTCTGGAAGAGATCGCTGTATAGCGATAAGACCGCCTTTTGTATATATATATCAAGCATTATTTTTTTTTTAACTATATATTTGCTTGTATTTTTTTTCTTGCTTGGTGTACAATAAAGAATATTTGATTTGATTTGATTTGATATATTTCGTACTGAGCTTAATTTTTTTTATTCTAATTTCTACTAACTTGAATGTAAAATATATCTACTTACTATAAGTTTCGAAAAAATAACTTTTTTAGTCCCGCAGTGACTCTCAGGTGAGTGTAAAATATTATGTGAAATTTCATTTCGTAGCAGAATAATTTCTTACCAAGGCCAATTTATACAAGTCGACATTAAATAATTTACAACAAATAATATTTTCCGCAGATAAAATATCGTGCAAACAAAATAGGTAACTTATCTTACCATCAGAATCGAAGTTTTTTAAAAAGAAAATGTGTCTTTTTATACTTGGTAAAAACGTTCTTGTAGCATAATAAAAATTCCTCGTCATAAAATTTGAACTAGCTTTGAGAGTATGTTAATTTAATGAAGATGTCACAAAAATTCTAATGAAGTAATTAATTGAAAATACTGATACATATAGGTATGTTATTTCAATGTAAAATATATTTTAGGTTACAGTGCTCGTTCTGTAATATGTTTTTAATTTGTATTTTGTTCTGTAAATTGTTTGTTTTTTTTAGAAAATTCCCAAATAGTAGTAGGTACGAGTACTATCGATCTTGGCAATTATAATCATCACTACATAGTATAAAGTCTGTCCCTATGTATGTTTAGATCTTCAAAACTAAGCAACAGATTTTTATTAGGATTTTTTTAATAGATAGAGTGATTCAAGAGGAAGGTTTATATGTATAATACATACATAGTATAGTATAGAAACACTGGTAATTTTAGAAGTTTCTAATGTGATGTCGTAAATAATAACCAAAAATATGATAAAGCTAAAAACACTAATATATTATTTAATAGTATCCGTCGTGATAATTATGCATATAAATGATTAATATATTAATTCAATAATTTTAAGTTTTACTTAAGTAACTTTAAATAATAATAAATAAGATGACCTACTGATGACTTTTAATATTTTGCGTAAGTATTTTGACAAAAGTCTTGAGTAAATATTAATTCAATACGAGAATTTTGTTTTCAAAAACACAAGCGATAACTAACTGTAATAGATAGCAAAGTAAACTTACAGTAAACCAAACCTAGTGATGCTAGTGAACTACGTTAAACTATCATCACTATCAGATCACTTAGACAATTACCTCTGTAAGATTAGGGTAGTGGTTATATAATATATATTATAGTAAATACATTTTTAAAATCATAAGACTTCATTGCGAGACTTGGTTTCTATTACAGTTTATGTATCAGAATAATAAAAGTACCAAAGAATACATTTTTATGTTCTATTATACTGTTACATTAAACATGTACCCACTACCGATACCTACGTCACACGCGGCATCAGATGAGGGTAGCCTAACAAGATTTGGTGAGCCTAATCTGGTTACGATATGATTCATGCGCCCACAGGCCCTTTCCCCCTCACTCCCACGTTAGGCTTACGTGCTTTTATATTAAACAATTGCGCAAAAACTTTACAATATATACTAAAGCGGCCATTTTAGCTTCAAAGGGGTGCAATATAACAATCATATTGTCATTAGAAGTAACAGTATTTTACGCTTAAGAATGTTAGACATCTTAACACTGCCTTATATATTGGATGTTTACCCAATCTAGATAATAAACATGCCCTAACTTTCCAGTCTTTATCCATTTCTAGCTAAATCTGAAAGACCATCTAAAGTACCTAACTTAAGAAACGTAATACAACTAAAACGAAAGTGTGATTTATTCTACTAGTTACGCCATCTATGCGTCAATAGATGGCGTAACTATGTCTGTTACACATTCAGGCTTATTTCACTGAACCGATTTTGATGAACAATGATACAGAGATAAAGTAAAGCTTAGGAAGGACGTAGGGTATGTTTTATCGCGAAAAAGATACTTAATAATACAAAGTAAACAAATGAGTGTACTCGTATAGTACTGGATTTTAATGAAACTTTACAATAATATAGCCTACACATCATAACATATAATTTATAATGATATTGTCTGAATTATCCAAAATATAGCGATTAAAATGTGATATGAAACCAGTAAATTGCACCCGCGCGAAGGAGGGATAGGTTGACTAGTAATTAAATAAATTAATAGATTGCGAATAGAATATAATCGTATTCGGTATTCCATTTGCAAATTAAATAATTCCAATTAATATTATTAATTAACTTACATTAATATTTGGATATTCAGAAAATCGAATCTTTAAAATAATTCGGTATTTTTTGATGACATAGTGAAATGGAGACATCGAATATTATTCGATTCATTTCGTCGAATAATGATGTCCGATTCGATACAAAGAGTTAGAACTAAACGTTATAAATAAAGTATATAAAAATAATAGTTATAAATAAACCTAATATACTCGCAAATCTAAAATCTATTTCAGGATAACAGGCAGACAATAATGTTACTTTTATCAAATGATTTTAACTTCATCAACCGTATTCATCACGACCCTTTAATGGCCCACTGCTGAGCCGGGTCTCCTTCTCAGAATGAGGAGGGTATTAGGCCATAGTCCAACACGCTGGCCCAGTGCGGGTTAGCAGACTTCACACACCTTTTTGGGAACTCTCAGGAGTCCAGGTTTTCTCACGATGTATTCCTTCACCGTTAAAGCAAGTGATATTTAATTGCTTAAAAAATTTTCCCTAACTACCTTTTAACAATTTTTAAAAATCTTTAAAACCGTCAAAAAGATTTAAAATTAACATTTTTAAGAAACAAAGAGAATGAAAATATAAAGATAATTTTATAATCTCCACGTCAACTTAGATGAAAATTAAAAAAGTAAAGGGAGGTATAAAATGTAATAACACTAAGTTAAACGCGAAGAAAAATTAACAAATAAATTAGCATTGAAGGGTTTAACCGACCCTTTATGATATTATCCCTTGGGCTGAACCCCTTTACCCTTGGTTCGGATTTCGGTGTAAACGAAATTGAAATGTTTTACTTTAAGGGTTCTGTACTACATCGACGTAGTTTACGTTTAAAGGGCTGTGACTCCCTGAAATGTTATTTTTTTAAATTTTTTATAGCCAATTGTTATTGAAACAGAATAAAGGAAATTCGAATAATTAACGTAGGTTAGTGAGTGAACTAGCGAGTGAGTGAGTGAGTGGTCAAGTGAGTTATTGTATCCGTAAGTGAATCAATGAATGGGTGACAGAATGCGAGATGAGATGTCCGAGTAAGTGAGTGAGAATGTACTATAATACGATTATTTTTTTTGCTTATATTTTTGAGGGTGTAACTTAAAATCTTTCTTTTTACCTTATTAAAATATCTTTTTACCTTATCCTGGCGAGAGAGTTATAAAATAAGTTAAAACATGTACAGTTTATTTGAATTGCATGAGATTAATAATACACAAACTCATTTCAGGCGCGCTTTTAAAAATTATTCATCGTAACGCGTCGACTCTAATTTTGCTATTGCTACCTGTTCATACGACGAATTATTTATTTACATCGGTATTATTTCATTATTTTGGATAAAATAATAATAACATGCACTTTTAACAGAAAGGCGAGCAGTTCTCGTAGAGCAAGAGCCCCCGACAGTCAAACTTTCGTAATTATATAAAATCTAAAAGTTTCTCTGTGTATATCCCTAATAGAGATATAAACGATCCCCAACAATGAAGCTTCTCAACCAGCAGACAGCTCTAATTTATCTATCTCAAGTCTCTACGGCTCGACCAAACTACCTAACATTTAATACATTGACGACTCACGCTATCCTTAATGAGGGTTACAATTCACTATGATAATCAATATTCATTTTATTAAGACTGCCTAAAACCTAAAAGGTCGAATCTGTGGGTAGCTTTAAGTAACTTAATAGGAACTCCAATCAAAAGTAGTTTCAAACTGGTAATGAGAAAATATGAAAATGTATCTACTCTGTATTAATATTATTATCCTGCGGGAACTTTGATTTTTTTTCAGGATAAAAAGTAGCCTATGTGTTAATCTAAGTTATGAAGTAAAATTCGTTTAGCCGATTTAATGTGGTCGAGTAACATATATCCGAATATCTAAACATCCAAGATTTCACATTTACGAATAGTAAGATTAAATAAGATGTACATCTCCTTGTGAAACACAAACAACACATCATATTTCAAGTTTTAAAAACGGGATATTCCGTTATATTTATTTGCCACCCTAGAGGGAGAGGTAAGACGAATGCTTGACGTATAATTGGAGTCAGACGTCGCTAGGGATAGGTAGGAGCTCCATCACTCCTATACTCGTATTTGTCCACGCCTGCTCACTTTACCCAACTTGTATGATTTAACACCTTGTCGTAACTTATCATTTATATAAAATATACGAAAAAAAAAACAATGAACTTATGATGGAGTCCTAGCACACACTAACTTAGATGATTATCAAACGAGATCATTATAACAACTGGCTAAACACTTCACGAGCTCCTTCTTCCATAGTGTTAACTCACATATCGTGACATAATCTAGGTCCAATAATTATGGTATCTGTATTTATCTGGCTACCGTCTATCCCGCTGTTACTGTAAGGTTATTTTTCAAAACTGATAATAATATCCGACCATAGAAACATCTGAAGGTTTGAGGCTTCTTTACATCATTTGTGAGTCATAGTCAAAACGATACAAGAAGTTCCAAAGATTACCTCTTCCAAAAAATAATCAAAAACAAATTGTACGAGTTTCTGTACTAATTACAAGACAGTAGAAATTAAAAACACATTTAGCACAGCAACAAAAATTGAAATTGCCCTATCGTAAATACAGAATCAGAACGGAATCAAAAATACGGTAGCACGTCGCTACAATTCTCAATTACCGAGTGGACCGAGTGAAAAAACGGACAAAAATCTCATGAATATTACAAACAACAACCGATACCAATCTGCTAGTTACGTTACCTGAATCGAGAACAGTGAAACTCATGGAATATTCAGTGGTTGAAAGCGGGTGCAATCGGGAACAAGCGCATCCAATATTGCAGTACAAAGGAGTCTTTATGATGCTGGCCTTTTACTGCTGCTGGTACGGTTATACCATGCCATTTTATTTTTTCCACTTTTATATGGCTGTGATGGTTTTGCAGGTTAACATTATTTAACCCTATATGTGTTTATAAAAGTAAGCTAATTGTCCCACTTTCTATCAATCACACAGCTTCACTTAGAAGTTTGTAAGTAAAATGTCTTTCTATGTTTATAAACAATGCATACTACTGTGAGAAGAGGATAAAATCTTTCATTTATTACGTAAGTAGTATAATTTATTTATTATAATAAAAATATTTAGTTTTTATTATATTTTATTTAAGTTTTCTAATTCTCAAGGTACCTGAGCTAGCGTATTAAATTCATATTTTTGTGATAACATTAACTTAATGGGTTCTTCTTCTCTTTCCGAAGATCATTTTACTACAATCATACATAAATAAATCGGACATTGTTAGGCCCAATTTGATATTTCTCTTCTTGTGAAAAGTTCCTGATTTTTTAAAACTCTAGACATGCTTAGAACTTTAAAGAAATATGGCATGAGGATCGAACTCGAAAAAGTGTCTAAGGCTGCTCAGAGAGTGTCAAATGAAGCGATTTTATTGGTTCTTAAAAACACATACATCTGCATCCTCGGACATCTCTGGAGAAAACCCATACCTTTGTTACCTAATATCTGCCAAAACCATCACCCCTGATTTTTATAATAACCAATTATTACTGCCTATAGCAATTAAGGACATTGCCTAAGATTTTGTTACCTTAAGATTAGTTATACCTATACATAACTTGCCAGAGCTTTCGGGCTATCTGACTTAGCTTCGATAGGCTTGCACGTTTTCAGCTTAGATATTTTAGTACACTTGGTATTTCTGCCCTGAATTGGTTGATCCGAATCCGATTTGGTCTCTGACACAAACTGCAAAGGTCCAATTAGGGACGATGTTTTTATACATATCTGAATGCAAATTTAATTAATTAATCTAAATTATATTCGTTGATAACAATCCTCAGTGAGCCTAAAATCAAGTTGTTTAAAAACTAGTTGGTGAAATTAAATCAGAGTGCATCAAGCAACAGAATACACGGTTGAAAAAATATAATTCAATTTAGAAAAAAAGTTTTTGATTAGTAATAAATTTTAATTAATGGTCACACAGTCTCTAGGAGAATATGGTTTTGTTAATGGGGGAAAATGGAGACCAAACATCTATATTATATCTGAAGATGGCGCAATTGTGAAATAAAATGAAGGAAATAATGTAAATCATAGCAGAATGGTACAAGGTGGTGCTTAGCGTGACTTTGCAACTGTTCCTCATTATAGTTCTTCCCCACTCTGTTTAACAAACCATTCTGTTTGTTATTTCATACCAAAACACAGCTTTTAAGTTTGTTAAGAAATTCCAAAAGATCCAGTTAATTATATCCATAGGATATCCATCCATTACCTGCACGAGGATCATTAAAACATGTCCATAGGTTGTCATCAGACCAGCCACTGGGTTACGAAAGCAAATTAACCATAATCTGTCGGTTTGTCTTTATGTCCCAACTTAAACACCCGTAATAAGCCTTTGTTACATCTTAAAACGTTTCAAATTGTTTTTTTACGAGACATTTTTATTACGGTCCAAATTCTTTTATTGAACATTGATTTACGATATGTAAAGTTGTGCTAAATTTATTTTACATGTTCGTAAATTAATACTTGATGGAAATGTTACGATTTGAAAAGAATTCAAGCAATTAGGTATTTACATTTGTTGTATCAGGTATAAAGATCTCAAAAGTTGACGTTTGTTTGTCTTCGCGTTTTTGTTCAACTCCACATTGATTAAACCTTTATGGATTGAAATCCATCTCAACAAGATGGTTTAATTTATTATTTTTCTACATCAGAGGCTTGTTTCTAAGATTCTTTGATAGATAGATTCCTTTTCTGATATTGCTGTTCCCATATAAGTCGGAAAATCTAAGATGGAAGGGAGCTATTTAAAACATTAAGAGGGGTGTCATATTGTATGGATAAATATAATCAAACACTATGGTCTCTTACAATTATGACAGGAATCTCAGCAGTGCCTTGGACTTGTGACCAAGGTGTAGGTAAAGAGCTCTTCAACACAATTGGAACACACGCCTCTAAACCTAAGGTACGGGTAACCTAAGCCTAACTTACGTGCCGACATGTTACATATATAATTTCGAAGTTGAAAGGGATACAAGATTGGATTAAAAATATTAAATACATTAACAGGACCGTAGATCCGTTTATACAACATTTCTTTTAAATTCTTTAACTCACTTAACTTCTTTATCTCTTCTCTATCTCTATTCTCTGTCTGTAATTTGTCATCGATCGCTAGGGTCGAAGGGTCACTTTGTATATTACTCATCTTTATTGTACATCTTATATATAAAATTCTCGTGTCACAACCATACTCCTCCGAAACGGCTCGACCGATTTTTATGGAATTTTGTGTGCACATAGATTAGGTCTGAGAATCGGTCAACATCTATTTTTTATACCCCTAAGTAATTAGGGTGGCTAACCCCCAAAATTTTTTAAATTCATATGGCAAAACAACATTTGCCGGGTCAGCTAGTCTACACTATTATATAAAGAGGAAAGATTTGATTGTTTATATGTTTGTTTGTTTGTTGCGAATAGGCTCGAAAAGTACTGAACCGATTTTGAAAATTCTTTCACCGATAGGAAGCTACATCCTTTCCGGGTAACATAGGTTATGTGGTGTTGCCATAAATACTCTAATTAAAAAGATATGGCCATTTAAGTGCCATAAGGTGGCCATTTTGTAAATTGAAGGGTTTCTCAGGAACTACTAATCCGATTTAAATTTTTTTTTACAGATAGAAAAATGCACTTTTCGTGAGTGACAAAGGTGATTCAGTGTTGCCATAAACACTTTTTTAATTAATAGAACATGGCCGTTTTGTTACTACTGATCCGATTTTAAAAATTCTTTAACTGAGGAAGTCTACAGTATTTCTGTCTCTCTTCCTTTTATATACTATCATTCTCTCTCATCCTGTCTCTTTTTTCTCTCTTTAATAATTATCTTTATCTCTATTCAGAATGGTCAGACTCTGTTCGGTTTTTTCTTTCGAGAGTCTCTCTCTCTCCTTTATTTTTATTTTTGTACATATATTCTTAATTTAACATATACTTTAACGTAGACGAAGTCACGGTAGTCGACTAGTAATACTATAAAGTTGTAGTAATTCTGCTAAAAAAAGGAAAATTTGGGCATTAGAGTGGGCGAATAAGTGTCGGAGTGAGCGTGTGCGCAGCCTAGGTCGAATAGAATGAAATATGAGAAAATAGGGGTTTTATTCACAAGCGAACAACACGATAAGTGGTCTAAGAGTCCATTAAATTTGAGAACCTCTGGTAATCTAACCAAGATGAATCATGTCGTAATTTTCATACCATACAAATATGAAACTTAATCAAAAACAATTTAGTAATTTGCTTCAATTCGTCGGCGCACGATTTGTGCCATTCCATTATTTTTCTTAATGAACGTCTATAATTTAGGTCAAAGCTGTACCTGAACACGACGAGTAAAACGATTTAGTTCAAACTAATTGGTTTATTTGTTGTCTTCAGGGTTTATAAGTATTTATGGCAATTTAAACTACTAGAATCTGACCGCGACTTCGTTTGCGGAAATTTTCATATTGTGTCACTAAAACAATCTGACGAGTAGATCTTCTGTACCTACGAAACTGATTTTTTCCTAGATAAAGTAAAATATTTAATATCAGTAGGATAGCTGACTAGTGGCTGGGCCTGGGCTGCGCTTGTGATTCTGGTGGAGGTTTACAATTAATAAAAAAATCACCGTCCACTACTCGCGTTCATTGTTTGCTTTAGTAATTAATATAAGAGCTAGCGCCCCCAACCGTCGCACCGGAGCCAAATAATTAAATTAAAAAAAAATAAAATATTTTGGTTTAGGACAGGACACTATTTTGGTTTAAATGTAAGTTCGTAACCTAAGAACGCCTGGACTAATTTAGTTAATTTTTTTTAGCTATTTGTTTATCTCAAAAAAATATTTATGAAGAAATATGTTTATTAGAAATTTAGACTACAATTTAAAACTAAACTGTGTTTAAATAATTAAATATATTTTGTCTAGAAATAAATCCTAATATGTACACATAAACAAACACTTTGATTTAAATAATATCACAAAACCTTTGAATCCCGCCGACAATCTCTTAAAGCGTGATTAATAGTGTGTATAATTGACGTTTTAAGTTTATTTACCGCCATTTATGTCAATAAATGCGCCATTTTAATAAAGATTATTGGACTGAATTGCAGGCAATAGGCCTATCGTAAAGGACCCGAGAAAAAGTGTTTTAGGTGCATTTAAGATTGTTTAAATTTTGCTCTACATGTATAAGTACTAGCTGACCCGACAAACGTTGTTTTGCCATATAAATTTAAAAAATTTGGGGTGGGCCCCCCTTTTCACTTAGGGGTATTAAAAATAGATGTTGACTGATTCTCAGACCACCCTGATGCACACAAAATTTTATAAAAATAGGCCGAGCCGTTTCGGAGGCAGTTTGGTAACAAACACCGCGACACGAGAATTTGGAACTAGTAATGGATAAAGAGCCAAAAATGAACTGAGATAAAAACTTGAAGAATAAGGGTAGTATCAGTTTTAATTAATTCTTATTACTTTGAAAAACAAACAGTTATTAGACCCCCTAAATTTGATTTTTTGTTTACTTCCATCATCCGGATGTAAAGTGAAAAACTACATGCTCGAGTCATGGAAAAATAATTTTATTAGTTTTCTTTTCAATATAGTTTATCTCTGATAAGTCTTTGATAAGATCTTGAGAGTTCCCTAAAGTTCTCAAAGATGTGTGAAGTCTGCCAACCCGCATTGGGCCAGCGTGGTGGACTATGGCCTAATAACCTCCTCATTCTGAGGAGGAGACCCGGCTCAGCAGTGGGCCATTAAAGGGTCGTGATGAGAGATAGTTTATCTCTTAACTTTATCTATGACATTCAAAGTCAATTAAATAGTTTATGTGACTAGATTCAAGTTTATAATTACTTCTCAATGACTATGTTCATGTCCATAACCATAGTTATTATTACAACATAGTTATTATTTGTAAATTTGAAAATCGTATGTCAAATATGTCGAAACCGTTAGAAAGGGTTAATTTATATTAGTGTTGGGTAGGTCTTGTGTTAGGTTAACTGTGTCAGGTTAGTCTTATGTGAGCCTAACCCTAAGCTTGGACGGATGGAATAAAGATTGTATTTTTTGTTTATATTGATATTTTAATTTCGTAATATCTTTTGAATGGAATGTCCGATTTTAATAATTCAACAAATAATCAACAGGTATTGAAACAATCTTGAATACGAAATAATTTTTTGGATAAGAATTAATACAAAGGTATGAATTAAATGGTCTGATTTTGATAGGCATTTCTATCAACTTTTAAAATATAAAGAAGTAGTTATAGTGAGATAACTACATTAGTTGGACATATGGTCTTGCGAAGTTTTTTGTAGATATTGATATGTTCTATAATATTGTAGAAAAGTTGTTTGTTCTATCATCAATACTTTCCGCAGCGCATGCGATGAAAGAAAAAAAAAGAAAAAACATTTTATGGCTAATTTTTTACACCTTAGGTTCGTTTTAGTAAGAATTTCTGAAGATCTCTAATTTTTTTCTAATAATAAATATAGCCTATGTTAGTCAGTGATAATGTAGCTTTCTAATGGTGAAATAATTTTAATTTCTTCGATAAATATATAAAAATATATAGAATAACTTTCAACTTTTGAATACATTTAAGATTGAAATGTTTTATAGGACGTTATATGAAAACAACAAAACTGTTATTAGATCGTCCATCGGTGTGTTTACCATAGACGTATAATTGATACTAAACATTGTTGATTTGAAATAAGCCTATAAGTAGTTCTCGGTTTACAAATACGCTCAATTATTAAGACAAGTGAAATCCATATTAACATCTAAATTTGTACCCTTCCACAATATTATCGATACTATAAGGATAATATCAGACTCCCGCGAGGAGGGTCGTATGAAAATTTGACGAGGCTCAATATGTGATGATACTGAAGTGATATAAAATGTATTATGCATACATATAATGTGGGATAGCGGTTCTCAAACATTGTTACAGCATAATTTTCTATAATTTCCATAATCTGTATTATATTTGCTATTTAAACTATTGGTTTATTTTAATCAACTATTATATACAAATAATTTTATAGAGTGATTTAGATGTGTTAACACAACCTTAGGTTAGGTTAGCCTTATGTTAGCCTAACCTAAGACAAACAGTGAGACCGCTCAGTGGAGGTGAGTGTTATGATCATTTAAAGAATATACTTGTATATCGTGGTTTAATAATTAAATATATTGTCTAGTATATTCAGGTTGAGAGGTCGGATAGTGGAGACAAATCCCAGGCGTTGTTCAGCTTCCTTTATAAAGTCTATGGTATTAATATCTGGTACGTACTGTATAGTATAGGTTGTATGTTGTAAATGTCTTCATCTACGTCTTACATATATACGTCAGTCATTCAATTTAATCATTCTTTTCTCAGAGTTTTAGTTAATACTCAGAGACAAAGAGCAAAAAGGCTTGTTTGCCTCTTCAATATTTTTATACCCTAAAATCGTAAATGTACTAAAATATCGATAACATCTGGATAACGCCATATTTCCCAGGAGATATGAAAAGCCACAGCCTACACTGACGCAATTCAGCAACTAACCATATCTATAGATATAATAAAAATGTAACTTATCGAACGTCTGTGTGTCGAATGGAAGATATTTATGAAAATTTAGATGAGAGGTCTTTTATTTTACATTTAATAAAAGACAAAACTATCTCTTCTATTAAATGTGGATCGTAGTGCCCAAGACAATGGACCGATTCTGATGAAGTTTTATTGGTGTGAAAGGTAATTTAATCGAGATGGTTCTTAGCTATGTATTGTGAAGATCTAGTCAGCCGTTGGAGACCATCAGCTCATTTATAACTTGAGATCTACGTGATAATATTACCATATTGTCTTCTCTCTGTGAATCTTGTGACCATGGTAACACACTGACATTGCTTACACTGAGTAGAGATCAAACAGTATTTCTCGATATCTTTCTTTAAACATCAAGTATCGAATAGAATCGAGTATCAAACTTTTTTAAAGTAGGTAGTAGGTGTTTTCAACAATACAAAAAGATCGATTCTCTCAAATACGATACGATATTATCGATTCTTCTAAATCGATGTCGATGATACTGTGACTGTAATAAATTAGTTTCAGTCGGAGTAATTTAAATTTTTAATATAATAGTTATTATTATTTTATGTCTATCTATATTAGATATTCAAGATAAAACGTTAAGCGTGACAGATTCAGACGATTCAAACCATTTTCTTTTATATATTACCAATTATTTATTTTTTTGTAAAAGAGTTGATTATTTTTTAATATAATCAATGTAAATTGATTTTGAAACTCATAAAGTGCCAAGAACTAAGAGAACTAGTATATATGTAAATTTTTGTATGTTTGTATTTGGATTACATAAGCTTGATAAAGACATACTTTTTATCTCGGAAGTTTAGTATTTGTAGTATAGTAGATTTTATCCCATAATAAAACATACTAAATATTTTCTTTAATTTTTATTAAATGTAAGTTTGTGCCACAGAGAGTGAGTAAGGTAAGGAAGATAAGTGTGAGTGTTTCATACTAATTCACCCAATTTTGATTTCTGCTAACAAAGTCGCAAGCAAATACTAGTTAATCATTTATTTTTGACTGCTTGTATCCGTAACAGGATCGTATTCAAAGCAATACTTACCTAAGCTATAAACTAGCTCAAGGTTGATATATTTTATCACCAATCCATAATGTGAGAGGTCATAAAAGCCGCTATATTTCAAAAGTGTTAATATACGAGAGAGCAGCCGCCGGGAGACATACATACATAAAGTATATTGCGTATACTTTATTGAGATTAGTTCATATTTGATGTCACCCTAGTGGTAATTTGTTAGTTTCTTTGACTTTCCTGAACACAGAATTAATACTTGATCCTGTAAAAAATACTTTTACGAACTCTTAAACCTATTTGACTCACAGAACACTTGTCAAGTTGTTAGTTAGCATATGGATTTACATAAATTTAAAAACAAAAAAAGATAGACCGAAAAGGGGTTTCAGATCTTACAGACCCTGCGAATATTTTTTGCTTACATTGATAACGTCCATGTAATTCGCCGTCGACCTCCAGGGTCACTTAGTTCACTTTGAGAATCTATCTACGAAATTATTCATGACTAGCGGCCCATCCCGGCTTCGCGCGGGTGGAATATTATTTTTAAAAATATATTGGCCCTCCCCCATTTCGGTGCCCCCTCTCTTGCCGCTTTACTCGCTGCGCTGCGTCGCTATACTGGCCCGTCGCGTCGACGTGTATTTTTTGTTTATATTGATATTTTTAATTTCATAATATCTTTTGAATGGGAAGTCCGATTTTAATAATTCAAAAAGTAATTTACAGGTATTGAAATAGTCTTGATTACGAAATAATTTATTTGGATAAGGATTAATACAAAGTTATAGAAAACGTGGTCGGATTTTGATAGGCATTTTTATCAACTTTTAAAATGTAAAAAAGTAGTTATAGTGACCTAACTACAATAGTTGGACATATGGTCTCGCGGACTTTTTTGTAGATATTGATACGTTCTATAATATTGTACAACATTTTTTTGTCCTATCATCAATACTTTTTGCAGCGCATGCGATGAAAGATATTTTATGGCAAATTTTTTGGCACCTTGGGTTGGTTTTCGTAAGATTTCCTAAGGATTTCTAATTTTTTCTTGTAATAAATATAGCCTATGTTACTCAGGGATAATGTAGCTTCCTAATGGTGAAAGAATTTTTGAAATCGGTCCAGTAGTTTTTATGTTTATTCGTTACATACAAAAATACAAAAATACAAATCTTACTTCTTTATAATATTAAGTATAGAAAATGCTAGCTATGTTAAGTTTCAATCTTATAAAACCAACGGCGCTGCTGTAGCTTGAGAATAATGATTGATGTATACTCAGACAAAAAAGCATATTCTGCTATACAAATATAAACTAAAGACTAATAATGTAAATATTTTGATTCATTGGATTCCTTCTCATGTTGGTATCACGGAGAATGAGGAAGTGGATAGGTTGGCGAAAGAAGCTACTTTTAATGGTATAGTAACGAAGTATACTATGTGCTTGTCAGACTTAATATCTATTATTAGGAATGCTTGCCGCATTATTTGGTCCGAATATTTTGACGAACGTTCGCGTAAGAAAGGTATTTGGTATAGTACGATCCAGCCTTCTCTTCCTTATTTTCCGTGGTTTTATAAAGGTAAATTAAGTAGGAAAGATATTGTTTTAGCGTTAAGACTTCGTTGCGGGCATATTCCATTAAATAAGTTCGCATACATGATGGGTAAGGCTGAATCTCCCGATTGCTCTCTATGTAACGTGGTTGAGGATGTGTACCATATATTGATGGAATGTCCCCGCAATGAGTGTCGTCAAATATATTTAAATTCTAATAGCAGCAATATAGGCTGGTGCAACAGTCTTTTGGCGTCTCCCTTGTCGGAAGATACGGTGGGGCTCTATAGGGCTGTTCATTTAGCTTTATTAAAAAGAAGTATGTGAATAATGTCTGTGAGTGTAATTATGAGGGTGATATAATCAGTCATGATTAAACCCTCTTTAAAATATTAAATAAAAAAAAAAAAAAATAAAAAATAATTTAAATTTTTATGACCTCTTAAATAAATGCTAAATTTTTATTACATACTTAAAATTAAATTAGTGAGGTCACTGAATAAAAATAAATTAAACAGCTCTTTTACAAGAATATGTACATATTTAGCATCAAAATCTTGATATTAAGGAAAACTTTAAGACTGTTATGTCACTTTTTCAAAGTCTAGTAAAACTGTGTAAAGAAGTCCATAGTCAATATTTGATAAATATAAACAAGCATAACCTAAAAGTTTATCATATTTTATTCAAATTTTACACTTTAACTCAGACAGCGCCATCTATAAATAAAACTATGGTCACATGATATAAAAAGTAGCTCCCACATTTACTCTCCGGTCGATCAAAGACCAATAATCGTGACACCATCACATTAGATATAGAGATTGTTTAATTTATTTTCAATTAATCTAAGTAGCCGTAATTGAGAGTTCGTCACGTTGACGTTATAAACACTAACTATCTCTCATGTTCGAGATTATTTCTTGATACTACGATCTGATTATCTCGTTATCTATTAGAGTTACAGATACCATACAGATTTTAACGAATTGGTCATTTAAATTGGATTTAAATGTTAATTTAAGTATCAATCTACGATTTAAAGTTCTAATATTTTGATTTTTTATTTAAAGTGCTTTCCTAGTTCGGCTGAATGATTTCGAAATGGTTTTATGGTTAAAGCTCGTTAATATCTATAAAACTATAGTGTTTAGATAAGGATACTTGTTAGACTAGTCTACACTTAAAAAGTGTCTTCCGAAATGTAAGAGATAAAGGTTATTAAAGTGCCAAAATGGCACCACTTTAGCTAGAGAATAATATCTGGAATAACCCGTTGACGATAAAAACATTTGCTATATAAAAATATTCAGACGCTTACGACATAGATACATTTTATTGTTATCCCACAGGATCTTCAAATTATTCTGGTATAAAAAGTAGCCTATGTGTTTATCCAGGTTATAAAGTATCTGTGTGCTAAATTTCAATGAAATCCGTTCAGCCGTTTTTACGTCATTAAGTAACAAACATCGAAACATAGAAACTTTCACATTTATAATATTAGTAATTAAGATAATAAGATTCGTATTTTTTATGCGTGTATGTTTGTGTGAATGATATGATAGCTTGTTTTGGGTATTTAGATAGTAAATATATCTAAGGGTTTATCATACTTTTTCTTTCACGTTTTAGCTTTAGCAGCGCCATCTAATTTTCATACGTTTTGAAAGACACTTTTTATATTGAACTGCTAAAGCTAACTTACTTTTTGTGTAGGGTTGATGTAAAACTGCGGTGCCTAATGGGCGAGCGGAAACAGCGGCCATTACGAGAAACATGGCCAATTACACTCTCTATTGATCGCAAACGATTGTGACCGACTTGAGAAAGTGCTAAGGAAATAAAATTATATATTTTCTTATCTCAAGTAACGATCCGAACTGTTCGTTTAGATAATTATCCTGCTAATAAAATTTCTGTTACTTTAGAGCTACATTTTAACCTGAACCTTGTTTTTTTTTTCAGGATAATTATTGTTTTTTACCCGTGAGGTGGTCCTGTTAGAATACTAATTCCCTCTGCCGCTGGGAGAACATCTCGTAAGAGCCGAGTAACCCAGCACCCCCTTGGTGGTAGGGATCTGTTCCCCGAATGGCCTCTGGGCTCTTGCTGAGGGTCCGCTGAAACCGCAGCATTTTTTCTTCACTCCCCCTCCCCACTCTATCTTCGAGAATGCAACGCACCGACAAAACAAGAGGGTATCTCTTGTTTTGCCGATGATCATTGGCGATGGTGGCCACTTACCATCAGGTGGACCATCTACTCGTTTGTACCTTATCTACTATAAAAAAAGACTGCGTTTCCACTAAGTATGAGCGAGCACACTGTGCAAGGGAAGGTAAATGAAGCGATTCTATTGAATCCTACAAACACTTAATACACATTCTCGGTGGAAACGCGGCCTAAGAGGATAAATTATATATTTGCCTTCGTATAACTGTATTTCAAATTACATTTATATTGAATATTAAATAGGTATTGAACAATTGCAAATAGAATATCTAATTAAAGGAAAACCGCGGCCTCACGGATGTAAATCTGATTAACCTTTGATATTGATTACTTACTAGCTAATCGCCCTCGTTTCTTTTCGTTAGTTATGTACAAGCTTAAAAAATAGATGTTCTTTTAAATTTAATGTCCATACGCATACCAACAGTACGACGACTTGGCTAGACTCAGTACTTCCCTACTCGCGATGTAATCATAATTATTTTGTCGTGATGGTGTAATTATGTTGTTTATCAGTTGTCCGACATTCCATACAATAAAAATGCTACTCATATCAATCCTGCCAACATCATAATTAATAGGATGCTTCTTAAATAATCTTTTCAAACAAAAAATGAAAAATAGTTTAAGTATATTTTAAATTTTTTTATAACCTATAACCAATATTACTGTAAAAAATCATTAAAATCTGTGGCTATAATAAGTGAATGTTATTTTTATGTGTTTATTGTTTGTTTATAAATGTTTGCAATCATAATTAGATATTGTCATCAAAATTGGTTGCCTCATAATGAAGAGAAAGTATCCAAGAGGTTTCTCAATCGATCACCAAAAAAGGAATAAACGTTTCTCGTTAATAGTCAACAAGAGTTTACTTCCGGAAAGAATAAACGTGTTAGGCTTCGGAATTAAAAAAAAAACATTTAAGCGTCCTACTCGAGCGGGCTTAATTACGATGCAAATGATTCTCTTATCTGATCTGACACGCATCTTCAGATATAGATTTAAAAGTTTATTGATCAATAAAATCACTTGTACGATCTCGCTTATTCATTAAGCCAGTATTTATATTTATAGTATTAAACAAACATTTATTTCCGTGCTCTATTTTATTTGGGAGTCAAAGGTCTTCACGAATATTATCAAAATCAAACTCAAAATAGTTTTTAAAAAGGCCGGACAAATGCGAGTCACGTTTGTTGTATCAGACCCTGCCTCCCTTCAATATTTATTTTATTCTGTTACTATAAAGGCAACATTAATACATCATTTGTGGAAATTTCAACTGTCTATCATGGTGCATGAGGTACAGCCTGGTGACAGACAGACGGACGAACGGATGGACAGCGGAGTCTTAGTAATAGAATCTCGTGCTTTATCCGTTGGGTACGGTACTCTAAAAAGATTACTAGCATGGATCACATACTACTAATATTCCTTAACCTGTTTGTTTTAGGAGTGTGCCACGTCAGTAGTCCAATGAACATACAACCTCACAGTCGTGAAACCAACGCCTGAACAACTAAGCTATTGAGGTCAAAATAGTCAGTCAGTTTATCTGAAGCTACCAGCTCGGAACGCAGTTTCCTGATGATAAGAACTGGCAAGAAACTCAACAGTCGCTCGCATCAAAATACCCCTGTTTATACATAAATCTTCTTTCCAAGCATTGTAAACTAGTACTTGTCCGCGATTTCGCCTGTTAATACTTCTGTATACCAAACTGAATTGAAAGACCGACATAAAAAGTAATTACCCAACTTATTACTAATGTATTAAGTTAGTTTTTGTGAAAACCAATCCCTGCACACGGAATCAGGATCTCTTCTTTTTTCTGTTTAAAATGTGGTCTACGTATTAATTCATGTTACAAAATATCTTTGTTCTTTTCGAAGACAAAAAACGGATCTAAAAACTGCTAAACAATTTAAATATTTAGTAGGACTCCTTTATAGACCATTTTGAGAATCACTGTTGTAGAGTTTCAAAAGATTATCGAAAAATTTACTATAAAAAAAAGTAAAGTTCGTAGTTAAATTGAAACCGAGTAATCAAAGAATCTATTTTTTACTTGTACACTCGGGCGACTTTGTCCGCGTGTAGCTGCCGTCTTATTAATCATAGCGTGATGATATATAGCTTCTAGCCTTCCTCGATAAATGGGGTATCTAACACTGAAAGAATTTTTCAAATCGGACTTGTAGTTACTGAGTTTAGCGCGTTCAAGCAAACAAACTCTTCAGCTTTACATATTAAGTATAGATTAAAGAAAATATTTTTTATCGTATTTTATTCAATTTTTGATCTGTAAATAAAATATTAAGAATAAAGTTATCTACAAACAACTTGTTACAAAAGAAGGTAAAGTACTTTTTTACAATTATCCTATTAGAGAATAGTAAAGTGACAACTGACCGCAGATCGGAAACCTTCTCACTTAGATACGCTCCAGATCATCTTGTCTACTAAGCTTTCTAATTTTAGAGGCACTTACTTTAAAGAAAACCTAAATATATATCGGGGATTTTAATGATGAGAAGGAATAAGGAGAGGGGGAATATTAGAGAACACTAACAGGGGGGATGATATTTAATGGACTATTGGGTGAACGCAACGTAGATACTGTTAGTCAACCGATAAATAATCAAATATAATCTCTAACAATTACAAGAGAAACCTATCCTTTATTCGATCGAGACACTCACCTCCACTGCTAGGCTCTCTGTTTAAACCCAAGGTTAAAATCACATAAACCTAACCTAACACGAGACGTGGCAACAACATTGTAAGGTACTCACGTGAGCTTAATTGGACAGCACTCCCAGCACTAACACTATCCAGGGACTACTCCTTAAAAGACCGCGCACGACTAAGACTACAGTCTGTAAAAGGCATATAAAGGATCAAGACTGTCAAACCGACGGAAGTGACTACTACCCTACTCAAACGCCATAGATATCGATGACCATTCGATTATTCGATAATCCTTTACTATTCTTCAACATAAATAATTAAGTCTTGTAATATCACAATTAAATATTAATATTTAAGAGTTTCGTATGTATATATGATTGTCCTAATGTATAAGAAATGTTGCTTAAATGATTCATATAGTATTTGTGATCTTTTAAAAATTTAATAAATCTTTTTTTTATATGTAATCTAATTTTTTAAAAGTAAAATATGTAAAGACAAAAGTTGCTTAAAAATAATTTAATTACGTGATCAAATGATAAACAAAACTTAAAAATATAAAATAAATTAGGTAAAAAAAAATATCGTTAAATTTTTTTTTTTACTTATTTTATTTTTTTTACCTTTAATTTGTTTTTTTTGGCAATTTTAGCGAAAATTTTCAAATTTTAATTATCCATAGTGAACGATATTTTCGATTAAAATTTGATTATCTGTGGTCAAAGAATGATCTACTAACTACAATTACTTAATAATCTGTGACAAAATTTGATGGGATATTGTTTCAGTGTTGCCTGTGTTTTCACAAGTACTTAATTATAAAGTAATTTATCAATTAGTTTTTAGTTCTAACAAATGTATGATAACAGAAATGATTTTAAAAAGGCGCAGCTTGTCTCTTTATGTAAATTTTAAAAAAATATCTTTTGAACGTGCGAAAATCTACCTACAAATTAAATGTTTTTAACATTCAATAAACTTCTCAGAATTGATATAATAATTTAATTTTGCCGAAAATAAGAATTTATTATTAAAATAAAATAAAATTTATGGGTACAATAATTATCTAAAGTGCTGGTATTTAGAATTAATTACGTAGGTCTGGCTAAGGTATATCTAATTTTACATTTATCAAAGTATAAAACTTTCCTAGTATTCATTAAAAATCAAATTTAAATAACATAAAATATAATACATATCTAGTTTTATTCGTATTCAGGTAAACTTGTTCGTTAATAGGACATTAAGGATTATTATGCAACTTTAGGTTATTTTAAATTAAGGAAATTCAATAAATTAATGCTAAGATTAAAGTCCAAGACCCCGCGCCGATTAGTCCTTCGTTATTTTATAAAACCTGAAAGTTTCACTGCGTATGTCCCTAATAAAAAATATAAACAATCCTATGATAAAGGTAGCAAGGATGTATAAAATTATATCTCAAATTCTTTAAGGTATAAATCTCTGTTTATTATATATTTTATTTGGAATATTATTAAAAACCATGTCGTCCATTATTAGATACTTAATACTGTTGCAACTTCTCGTCAGACACCCTTAATTTTAATAATGCTAATCAGTTAATTAATACATTATAATATAAAAAATAATTTTTATATATGTTACTTGAGGAACTATCAAAAGATGTTTACTCAGTAATCAGACATTTTGACAGACCTTGTCTTGTCAAAAAATTGTTATCTTTCAAAGCAACTGTGACACCAACAAAACTTCATACTCAAGCATCTTTTAAATCTTTATTAAAGATACACAGAGAAACTTTCAGGTTATATAAAATAACGAAAGTCTGATCGTCGTGGGATCTTGATCTATTATTAAAAAAGTAAAATACTATAAAAAGAGTTACATGTGTGCTTTTTTTCGCTTCCACATATAAATTGAAATAAATGTCAAATTAACATTGTAATGGAGCTAAAATGAGAGAGATGCGTTTTTTTGCTGCTGCCGCTGTGTTTTTTGTTTCTGTTAAATTTATGTTTTTTTTAAGTGGACACACTTAAAATTATTCTTAACATGTTCTACATAAAATATAGTTTTTAATTGTAGAATTAATAATGAGTACAACATACACAAAATTTGTAATTTATTTTATTTATATATAATTTTTCCAAGTTGTCTCTTTATTTGAACTTTGAACGAATCTTAAATGAAGTTGAAAAAAAATTATTAAAATATATATTGGGCTTAGCAACATATTTAGCTAATCAATTTTTTTTTTTGAATTTTAACTCACCTAAAAAAACTAATATAATTTGTTGTTGACTTGTTGACCCATTAGAGAATTAATTTGTTTTAATTCTTGGAAAAAATCTTGAGACTTATTACAATATGAATAATTATCAAAATGTTTTAACAGTAAAAAAAATCAGAATGAAATTCCTCAATAAAGATAAAATATTCAATGTCTACTTGATTGTCTTATTCATGAGTAAACATGACAATAAATAAAAGCCGTTCAGCATTTAACATGACTTTTTGTAATTTATTCTATTGTAAGTCGTGGGTTTGACGACAGCAACTTTTTGTTATTTCTACTAGTTAAAAAAACTAGCTAGGGATGTGTGCGATCAGTGGTCGATAATTTGATAATTTAAAGTCTTAAATCGATTATACATCGATATACTCAATTAATCCAGAAAAAAAAATCCTTTGATAAGGCACAAGATTATCTATTTATAAAACTATTTTTTTTGTCCAATTGATTATAGATGAATCTCCAAGGACTTATGATGGTCACCGCAAGGACACTTCTGCTGTAACTGGGTCAACACAAACAGCTATAACATTTTTTTTTAATTTTCGTGACTTTAAGTCAAAACATTGTGTAATGATGCCATGTTATTCATTTTATAAAATAAAATGATTTAATGGTAATGAAAATTCTCCCTTAATCCCTTAAAAGGTCATCATCGACGATAAAGACTTAAAGCGACGTAAAGCGATATAGATTTTTATTTCGTTACAAAAGGCGCTACGATGATGATTGCACACGGGTGTTACATGAGCTAGAGACGCTCCTGCCTGTGAATGCACTAAACTAAAAATCTGTTTTCGATTTTTTTGTGACGATTATAATTATAGAATTATTATATTGAACTTTCTAAAACATTCAAATCAATTACAATTAAAATTAATAAAAATTTGTCAGAATATAAAAATTAATTTATGAAATCGATTTTCATTTAATCTATTTTTTTTAAAGTTGCCAGCCCTAGGAACATCTGATTGTTTGACAACAAAGCGTTGATGAGCATATTAAAAGGTACATGTAACGTAACCGAGCTTCCGTTAGGATTTAAGAATGAGAGAGAGTGACTGCACAGTATACATACAAACAGACACTTACTTGTATTGAATTGTTTTATTTTAATATTATAATATTTTTTTCTGTGCAAGTTACTTCTCAATGATGTCTATATTGACCCCAGGAGAAGACGAGATAGACGAAATATGATGATAGAATAGAAGAGCGAACCTCTTCTGTCTTTTCGTGGTTTTACGTAATACTAGTCGACCCGCGCGACTTCGTCCGCATGATGCTCCGCTCCTATTGGTCTTAACGTAATGATATATAGGCTATAGCCTTCCTTAATAAATGGGCTATCTAGCACTGAAAGAATTTTTCAAATCGGACCAGTAGTTGCTGAGATTAGCGCGTTCAAACAAACAAACTCTTCAGCTTTATATATTATAATAAGTATAGATATTCCACGGACGGATACAATGATTTTATTTTTACAGGTCGTGACTGAACTGATATGAGAATATCAAAAAACAATACTTGGCTAATTGTCTATGGGTCAATAAAGTTTGGGAGCCTTTGATATAGCCGAATAACAGATTAAAAAACAGTACCTTTAAAATACCTGCCAATCTTCACTAACAGGTAAACAAATCTGCGTAGCTTTTTAAAAGAATTAAAAAATTTAAATTATTGAATCTTTATTGAACTTCCTTCTACTTGAAGTCGGTTAAAGTTAAAAGAAAACCGTCAAATCATCGTGATGAACCAAAATGACCAAGATACGTCATCAATCCAGTATTTCCGACGCACGAACGCTATTATCGTCTCAATTACACAACCCACGTCCGTATCCGCTTCCTAAGAAACAGATTGCAAAAAATACACGAATTATGGCAACATTTTATTATAGAGCACAACTCAATATAAATTTCAATAAAAAAATGACGTTTGTAAATTTTTTTATCTTTGTTTTTATTCCATACAGGCAAAGGTATTACACCGTATAGCCATTTGTAAAATAAAATAGCTCCATTGTAGTATTCTATTTGTTTTAAACTATAGTACCTATAAGTATCCTACTAATATTATAAACGCGAAAGTTTGTAACAATGTATGGATGTATGTTTGTTACTCTTTCACGCAAAATCTACTGAATGGATTTTGATAAAACTTTACAATAATATTAGCTTACACATCAGAATAACACATAGGCTATAATTTATTATGATATAGTGTGAATTATCCAAAATATAGCGGGGTGAAACCGCGGGGCGCAGCTAGTATCCTATTAATATTATATAATATAAATAAAATAAAATAACAAATATATAATGAATTTATTTAATTTTTGCAGTCTATGGACTTTATGATAAATATAAGTCTAGCTATTTCGTAGGTTCTACTGTAGTCTATATCTATGGTTTCAGTATTTCTCTATTTGTGCATTTGTCTATGGATTTATATTAATTTAAAAATAAAATATTTAAACCAGTGTTACTACAATAATAAAAATTTTACTTATTTTATTTGTGTAACTAAGTAAGGCATAAAATTTGGTATAAGTTTCTCTGAAGCGTGTGTCTTTGTAGGTTTGTCTATGGTTTTTTATAATTTTGACAAGCTTTTATTTAACTTGCCCCGTTAGTATGTTAGTATGGGGGAAGTCTTGCGAGTTAAATTAAAACCACTTCCCGGTTTCCGATTGAGCTGAAATTTGGCATGCATGTATAAATCGGATGACAATGCAATATTATGATGACATAGAGATAATCTGATGATGGAACTGGAAGGTGGCCATAGGAACTCCGTAATTAAACGACGCAACCCTATCGAGTTTGGGCTCATTTGATTCGTCTTGACGAGTACTTTGATACTATATCGTAACCAGGGTCTGATTATGGAGCTGGAAGGTGGACATAGCAACTCTGTAATGAAACGACGCATCTTCATCGAGTTTCAGCTCGTTCGATTCATCTTGACGAGTACTTTATATAGCTTTGCTTGTTTTTAAAAAGTTTTTTTTTTCTTTTAATTTTTGTAAATATTTTTTATCATTGGTATATTTGATAAATTTAAAGAAGGCAGTACTAACTTTTTTTTTTTAATATGTAAATAATTTAAACATTAATATAATTAATAATATAATATATCTAGAAAATATGTGTATAATGATTTTAAAATAAAAAATTCCATGTCAGTAAAACTTACAACCTTTTCCGTGTTCAAAGGATAAAAAAAAGAACTGTCAAATTATTGACACATAAATTGGCGCTAAAATGACAAAGGTGTTTTTTCGTGTGCACGCTACCTATTGTTTCAATTACAGAGCGCGCGTCCGCACTTCCTCAAACCCGGGTGGTCGCAAAAAACACCTAATTTAGTTCAACACGCGTTTCTTTTTTTCACGGAAAGGTTTTAACGATTCAAATAAACAATTTTTAGTTATTACGAATAAATGTTTGTTTAAAACAAAATGAATGTTGCAATCAAAAGTATTATTTAGAGAAACAGGTAATGTAGATATTATCTATGCATTTTTTATATTTTTATATAAACTATTACACAGATTTAATTATTCTTCTACATATGAAATAAAATCATTTTCATTATCATCGTCATATTGATTTTTTATAGCATATAATATATTTATATCAGTGGAATCTCTTAGATATACATAAAATGAATAAATTGATTGTGTCTCGCTAAAACTCGAACACGGCTGGACTTGCGAAGAACGCTAAAACAATTTCGATATAACTTATACGTATGGTCTAATCATTAGACTCCTTAACAAAGCGGGACGGGTCAGCCTATAAAAAAAATAAAAATAATTATGCAAATCCTAAAAATCTCTTCTTTTTCCAGTTGAGTAAAAAATATGGCCGTTTTAATTTTAATGCAATATAATACATTTAGAATAAAATATTAAATTATAAATATTTCCATGTAAGTATAAATTAGAATAAACAGACGTATGATTTCATTCATCATTGTAAAACAAAGAAACATAAGATTAAACCTCACGATTGTTGAATTAAATATAATTAAGTTAAAATAACAATGTTAGTAGGTAAGTTTCTTAAATTACTTACATAATTATTGTACACATCGTTAGATTAAAAAATGTAAATTTTTCAGCATGCGAAAGTTAAAATTAAACATAAATACAAAATATTTCATTAAAGATAAAATAACTTCCAGATTCCTGGACAGTTAAAAATTTTTTTTTTTTAAATCTCGGATCGGCGCGACAAACAACAGAGAAGGCGCCGGTGACCGGAAAGATACCAAAAAAGCTACCCTAGATGTGTCACTATAATTGCTTGACAGCGCCATTTTATGGACCGTGTGATACACAGATAAGGATTTATTTTGTTATTAAGATGTCTACCAACTTACTCGTAAATAGATAAAAAAGATAACAGGTAGGGGTATCTATTATAGTACAACAAGTTCCAGATAATGCACTTAAAGTAGACTAGTAGTTGATATAGTAATAACATTAAATACTTAGAATGAAAAGAAGTCTTAAAAATATGCTTAACATCATGAAAAAAAATATGGTAGAAGATATAGATATTAATGATAGAAAAAAAAACATCAATCCAACAAAAATGAGAAGATTCTAAAGATCTACCTAACAATTTGCGAAAACCGTTCTTATCATAATTATGATAGACAAAACTTTACCTATAGAAAAGCTAAAAATTCTGAAAAATCTGCAGACTAAAAAAGAAGTAAGAATTTTCTAAAAAAATCAAGAAGATCTAGATAGAAACATTATTGATTTTGTAAAAAGTCTAAATAACACGTGAAATATAGTCATTAATTAATTTATAAAGAACGAAAATTTGCAAAAACCGTTTTTATGTTAATTATTGTTGATAAAGATAAACATGAAGATAAATTACGTTATTTTAGTCAAAACATTTGAAGCTATATATTTTTTGTCAAACAATCCTTTCTTAATTTTTATCTGCTAAGTAAAGATACGATTTACATACACAAAAAGATTTATGGGTCACTTAACTTTGGAGCCGCAAGGTATTTGAGTTGACTTACGTTAACATAAATGTTAGTCACCTCGTTTGGGTTTTATATCTTTAAAACCATGTTATTGCTTTCAATTGAACCCAAAGAACCCATGGAAGATATAAGAATCTTTTATAAAGACATTAAAAAGATAATGATTACGTTGTAGATTTTTTAGAGATAAAACGAGATTTAGAATGGAGATACTTTAATTTGATTGGTACTTACCATTTAATCTGTCCTTTACAACTTGGTGAGCAAACGCTGCAGCTGCTGCTTGCCTCATCGGATCCAGGGCTACGCCCCATGCACCCAAAGCACCCAAAGCCCTATGAGCTGGCACTCTGACAACTCCTGGATTACTTGGAAACCCATAACCGCCCCCCAAACTGAGACCCGGTCTTAACAACAAACTAGAATTATGATAAAGTCCCGGATTGTGACTAAAATTCAAAGGCAAACCAGGCTCTTTAGCATCGTCTTTAGCACTCTCTGATTCAGTGTCCTGATCACTTCTCTCGTCACTCTCCCTGGAATTTCTACGTTTGTCTATATCCTCGAACTGTTTACCTAACAACCTTGATATACTGAACGGTAAATTCACTCTCTGTTGAGTATCAGTCATATGTTCATTCGGTGAATCCCTATATCTATCGTTAAAACTATGTTCAGAATCACGATCTTCGGAAGCGATACTCCTATCATATTGACCTGATAACCTACTGTCAGAGTCCACATTAATCTCCTCTTGATCATCGTCTGAATGTACAGAAGACATTTTGTATTTAGCACTGGCACTCTAACACTGAATGGGCATATCAAAATAATTGGAGCACAATCTGTTTAAAAAGTCCGCGTCCGCACGCGACCGAATCAACAGACAATATCAGGAACGAGCCAATCAGCTGCCCCTCCGACGTGATAGTTTGACCGCACAAACGCCTCAACTATGTTGAGTGGAACAGTTTCCGACAAAAGCTTAATACGATTTCCAAACATAAAAACTCGTTTGGACTCACTAAACTTTAAAAGAATGGGCGCTCCGTCTCTTTCGACTACTGTCCCTCTTCAACAGTTCCCCCATTGCATTAAATGTTAATTGAAATTCAACTCTATTTAAATATAAATAGAGTTGAAATAGATTTGTTAAATAGACATAGTTACTATTCTCTTTACAAATTCAAAACGACGTAAATACATGAAGGACTTTTCGTGTAAAGCAGATAGCTATACTCTTTACATACTACCAACCATATATTAGAAAGAGACAGCTACAGTTTACTCAATGGGCGTTCCTCATGATATTGTAACGTTTAAATCCAGTTATGGACCGACAAATGGTGTACATATTAAGGGGGGGCAATGTTAGGAACTATTTTTGAATCTTTTAAGACAGTTAAATTATTTACGTCGGTCGACCGAGCTCCATAGACAATGCACTTTATAATAAAATACCCGGTCATAGATAAGTATAATGCATGGCTGAAGATAGCTTGTTTATTGTATTGGTCCGGACAGCGAGTGGTAAAGGGTGTTGTGGATCGGATGATAAACAAGAATGGTATTGCTTTTACAATAATTGTAAAACCACGCTTTGAATTGCAAATGAATTATTCAATATCGTATGAAATTGTAATCTAATTTACTAACAGATAGTCTATGCTCTACTTAATTGACTAACTTCATCGTTTTTGTCATTATTATTCAGAAACTTTTAGGTAAATTTAGTACTTTATTTTAATTTTAAAGGTATTTAAATTAGTATATAAACGTGAAGCTCTACTTTTGCAGAATAAACTGTTTTTTTTATTTTTCCAATAGGTATACTTAACTTAGATACGGTAGAGTAGAATAGAAAATAATAGTTATAAACCATTTTATTTTCCTACTTGTGACTCTACATTTACCTTGTATTTCTTTACCAATTCTAAAATTCTTCCCTGAGACTTAATTTTCGTTTAAAAATAATAAAACAATACTTATTCGTTTAAAATTTTAAAGATATTGAACATATTTTAAGGAGTTATAATTTAATTTAAAATTTCTTATAAACCTTGAAATTAAAAAATATTAAAACTTATAAATATTGTTACTAATTTTTATATTTAGACGCAACAAGAGATATCTTCTCGTTTTGTCGATGCCTTGCATCCTCGAAGATAGAGTGGGGAAGTGAAGTGCAGAAAAAAATGCTGCGGTTTCAGCCGACCCTGAACAAGAACCGACAGTCCACTAGATTCGCAGCATTAATGGGATGGGAGAAGGGAGAGGACAAGTCGGGCCCACATGCGACTCGACCGGAACACGTCTATGACACTTGGTGGCTTTCTGGATTAATAACTGCACAAATACCCTCATAACTTTCAAGTCCTATAGAGTGAATGATGAAGCCGAGAGTCAGTAACGTCGTTGATATTATGTCAAGTAAATGTAACTGCTATTAATGGGTAGATATAATATCCCTTAGGTAGGTAGGTAGGTATATTATAATACCATAAACTTATGGTGAATTATCAGACTGTTGATTTTTGAAGTGAAAACTTCTTTAGCATTGTGCAGTTGTGTACTTTTTTTGGGATGGGTAAAAAATGTTAAACTCGCGTCAGGACTTGTGACCTGATCGAAAATTCATAAGACGCATGGAGAGTAGGAGTTGTGTACTTTTTTTAAATTATATTTTATTTCCAAAGTCCCTTGACACGTTCTCAATAATACAGTTCGGTTTTTTTTAATTTTCTTTTGGGTTAGGTATTTAAACCGTAGAATTATATTTTCTTTCCAAAGGTTTTTTTGTCAAAACAAGACTTTATGTAGAGCAAAATTAAATATTTGATATTAAATATTCACTTTTAAGAAATCGAAAATTGCGCTGTAACATTCAAACGACAATTTTAATATGTAATCTAAATAGGATAACAGTGCCTGGTGCTTGACACCCAGGAGCAGGTTTAAAGACGTCTTCTAATATGCACAACTGACCTCGTTACCCGATATTAAATAATAAAATACATTACCTACTCGCGTCGCTCCTCGATAACGGAGGTCTGCCGCCTCGCCAACAAACAACACCACACTTCACAAACAGGCTCAATCCTATCGGAACGAAATTATATATTGTCTACTCGAAATAAGGTAAAATGAAATACCCACAAATTTTATACATGTTAACAGTTCAAGTAAACAAATAAATTGTGATGTTAAATCAATTTTTTTATAGCGCCATCTAGCGACCAGTAGCAGAAATAAAGACAACAGTTCTAGTGAATAAATTTTATTACGTAAAAGCAAGTCGCGCCATCTAACGTCTATTAGCAAAAATAAAGTTTTAACGCCATCTATTAGCAATATATAGAAACATATAATTTGAAAAATATGACAATGAAATATAATTTTTTTTTTATATTTCCAATTTAATTACAAATTCAAAGAATAAATTAATTTCTTAAGTTTCTATATTAATAATAGCTTTTGAATATTAAATACGAATTAAGGTTATAAATAAGCAATTAAGTAAGTAAGGTTATAAATTACCAATATAGGTACCTAACCTATATTGGTAAACGTCTGTTTAAAAAAGACTTTAAAAAACTGATTGTTTACAATTTATTTAAGTATAGATTGTTTCTGTTCTTAACAATAAATATAATTCAGGCATGAAATGAAATTGCTTTGCAGTAAAAGGTATTTTTTATAATTAAAAATGTCCAGCAAAGTTTGAACATTAAATATGAACGCCGTAGTTCGATACAAACTTTTATTGATCAATTGTTTTATGTATTCAAAACTAATCTCTATTTCAGGAGGATTAACAAATACAACAAATGAACAAATAATACTAAATCAGACTAGAAGAATATTGAGAGGTAATGAAGTTGGTGATACGAGACCATATATGGTAAGTTACATGGTCAAAATATATGTTAATAGCTATGTAAGTAAGTACTAGTACAAACTACAAATATTGTAGGTCAGTGTCGAGTTGCTAGGTTTATTTACTTTATTTATTTTAATATACGCAGTAAATGGTCTTGATCATCTTAAGGATGTCATTATACCTGCTACAGGGTCGCAAGGTTCAGGATCTGCTTGGCGTCGTGTCTGGAATTATTTCCTCCTTCATTTGCGATTGCACGTAGCGTAGAGTATACCTACTAGTATATAGAATATTGCTCAATAATTGAAAATAATCATCAATCTATATCTATACGATTATATAAAGAGGAAAGATTTGATTGTTTGTATGTTTGTTTGTTGCGAATAGGCTTGAAAAGTACTGAAGCGATTTTGAAAATTCTTTCACCGATAGGAAGTTACATCCTTTCCGGGTAAGATAGGCTATGTGGTGTTGTCATAAATGCTCTAATTAAAAAGATATGGCCATTTAAGTGCCATAAGGTGGTCATTTTGTAAATTGAAGAGTTTCTCAGGAACTACAAATCCGATTTAAACATTTTTTTCACTTATAGAAAACTAAACTATTCGTAAGTGACAAAAGTGATTTAGTGTTGCCATATACATTTTTTAATTAATTAAATATGGCCATTTTGTTTGTTAATGATCCGATTTTAAAAATTCTTTCACTGATAGAAAACTACGCTTTTCTTCTTCTTTCTATTATTTTTCTTTTTTTAATTTTTGTCACGCTCTCTCTTTTTTCAAATATTGAAAAACTACACAATTACAGACTGACAATTTAAGGACATCAATTATAATATTGTTTTAAATACCCGAAGCGAAGCGAGGGCAACTCGTAGTATATAGGTAATTAGAGAACAAATTAATCAAAAGTAATAGTTATTGATTATAAACTGTTTATAATTATTTATATTTAATTTATAGTACATTAAAAGATGCTAAATATTTTTTATGGCAGTTAAATGTAACGCGTCCTCTCATAGGTTGAATATTTCGATATAATTTTAATAACTAATCTTAAAACTAGATGGCGCTTTTGCTTCCAGGTATATCTCCGTCCAGCACACAACACAGTTTCTAAGGAATCTAACTGGTTATGTGGAGGCGTTATCATACATCCGCGATATATTCTAACATCCGCTGCTTGTATTGAGGATGTGCAACAGTTCTATGTTATATCTGGAACTCATAGGTAATTATTATTATTTTTTATTCACATTATAATAATTTGTCTGCCAAACCGCACTTGGCAAATGGTAGACTAAACTAACCCATCCTCATTCTGCGAAGACCTTTTTTTAACCTTGGAACTGCGCTCTTAAGCATACCCTACGCCGATGAGCGGAACTTATGTGGGGCTCTAGAATGCGAGCAACGATTCAAGGCATACTCACTAAAACTTACCTACGCTTTAGGGATGGGCCCCAGGAACGCTTACGCAAATAACTGTGACGCCTCAGCGGGTCGGCCTGTTCTGAGGAGATCTGGCTGAGTGTGGACCATTGACGGGTTATGATGATGATGATTTTCAATTTACAAACCTTTCCACTTATATTATTTAATATTTAACAGATTCTTAGGTCTAGAATTTTGTAACATTTTGAGATATATTCTTGTTTATTAAATTTATAATGTGTTCGTATAGATGGCTAGCACACCAATACGAAAATGATTGTATTAAAAATGGCGCTAAGAAAGCTGTATGGAAATGTGTATCTAAAGGTAAGTTATCTAAATAGAAACAATTGTAATTAAATTTGAATTTGTACAATGTTCCGCCATATCCAATTTATAAGATATATTGGTCTACTGGTAGCAGTTTTATCAATGGCGTTTTAGCATTTATTACCTTATATCTTCTTTGGATTTTTACAATTATTCCAAAACCAAAATTAGCGAAATTGGCCCGGTCTCGAGTTTTTGTGAGACTAACAAACAAACGTCAATTCATTTTTATATATTTGGAGTTAAATTATAAAATTGCCGATTTGCACTGAAAAATTGAAATTCGTTTTTTTTTAATTTAACATATTTATTTAATCAAAATAATTATTATCTATACATTGCTGCCATCTAATAGAAAGGTCATTTTTGCCTTTGCGGACGGGCTACCATTTTTTTCGTGATTTAGACAATGTTGGAGTAAGGTCTGGCGAATATGGAGGGTGACGAATGGTTTCTAAATTTTCTAAACGCACTGTTGCGGTGTTTGACTTGGGGTCAACCAATGCATTTTTCGCTTACGGTTATCGTAAAGATACCACTTTTCATCGTATATCACAATTCGATTCATTATTCCTTCAATTCTGTATCGATTCAACAAGGCAACACAAGTTTCAACACGTGTTTCTTTCTGCAGATCAGTCAAATGGTGAGGCACCCATTTTTCATATTTTTTTATTTTATTGATTTGACGCAAATGAGTCAATATTGTTGGTAAGGTAACGTTAAACAATGCCGCTAATTCCTGGGTAGTTTGTCTAGGATCGGCTTCCACCATCTCTTTCAATTCATTGTTATTCAGTTTTGTGGACGTGGAAGACCGCCCGTCTTCCACGTGGTTCGTTCTTCAAATCAAAGTTTCTGTCACGAAAGTGTTCAAACCAAAATCGCACGGTGCGTTCATTAGCAGTCCCCTCTCCAAACACAACATTGATATAGCGAGCTGTTTCTGCCGTGTTAGTTCCGCGTCGGAACTCGTACTCAATAATCACTCCAATTTTCGAAGTGTATCCATCTTTCTTGTCAAGTTGAATAAAAAAACAACTTAAAAGTCGATAATCGAATGTTGCACATGTGAAAAAAGTTTCACTCAAAAATCTCAAACCATGGAGGTTCTATGTCAATTCGAAGTACCTATTATATAGAAGATAAGTAAAGACTCCCAGTGGGGATTTTTGCTTATTTTTGAAGATGTGAGGTAAATACGAGAGAGTCTACATGTGAAATTCATAATTATTCATTTCATGAACACAATCTTACAAAATATCTAACTCAAAAGCTAGGAGACGACGGAAGAAAAATTTTGCTTATTTGCCGACTAGGGAGATATGGAAAGAGTTGAAAATTACAAAACTTCAGTATAATAATTACTAATTTCTACATTATTAAAAATACATAACATTGTTTTAAAGATTACGTATTCGATGGCAAAGCATTTGACAATATACAATGGATGAAAAACGATATAGCAATAGTAAAAGTGGAAAGTGATTTTAACTTTGAACGTCGAGTCCGTGGTTGTGATTTCATACCTGCTTTGATTGCTATCAACAATCATTCTGAAAATCTCGAAGCTTCTGGAACAGTTGCATCTATTGCTGGATGGGGATCTGTTGATAGATTTAGTGATGTAAGTATAAACAAAACATCAGCTGATAGAAAAACATACTATCAACTTAAATACCTGTATCTCTGATCGATAATATTAATCCATTTAATTTACATGAATCATTTGCTATTGGTTTTAAATACTTTAAGACTATTGGAAGAACTGCCATGAATTCTCCTGAACTTTTGGAAACAGATGTAGTATTAATGTCTAAGAGGAATTGCAAAAAACGATGGCCACAAAGATACCACCACATTATTGACCAGCATATGATTTGCGCTAAAGATGGCGTTGATGACATGAGTAGACTATGTAAGGTAAGATTCAACTACAATTACAAAATAAATGCATACTTTAAATACATTAACTTAATAGATAAACTTTTTTTTTGAATACAATATTTATCATGATTATATTTATTTTTATTAGGAACAAGAAATAAATTGTAAAGAGTTAGTATATTCAGATGAAGATGAAGAACAAGTTTCAGCAAGAAGATTTGTTGTACAACCAGATGCTTTGGAAATACATTCAGCAAATCATATTAGTGATGCTAGAAGAGCTAAAACATCATCTGGAGGATTTTGTGAGGTAATTATAACATTTTTAATGATTTTATGATTTTTAATAATAAGGGAATAATGTATTATTTTAGAACGATCATGGTGGACCTTTGGTGTATGGTCACGGGAAGAGTTCTATCGTAATTGGAATAATATCAGCTTGCATGACTGCTAATGTGACTAAAAAGTGTTATGGACCCTTTCTTTATACAAGTGTTTGGAAAAATCGTCATGTTATCAGCTGTGCTATTGACAAAGAAAATGAGTAAGATTATTACTGTTATCTCTAAGTTGTTATTTGTTTTAAATACCTATGATTGGTAAGAAAATTTATTGTCTTTGCTTTAATGTTGTTTTAAATGGCAATCCTAGTTATATTCATAGTTTAATAAATTTATAAGTTAATGCTTGGTGTTCCTCAAGGGAGAATATTTGGTCCGTATTTATTTATTGCATATTTATAAAGTAGGATGTCGTACAAAAATGTAAAATTTATATAATTTTTTTTACAGAGCAACATGCAGAAGATTATTACAAACTGGAAAAAAGCAAATAATTGAGACAAAATACAATTGGCCCAGCGATATCAGGTAAAAAACCAGTCATATACCGTCATATGTAAGATACAGCACAGTGAGAACTAATCAACAAACTTACAAAGCCTTAAGGCTTAGGTAAAATTTTAATATCTTTATTAAATGTTTTAGAACCTACAAACAAGAATCCCCAAAATATAGTACTAGAATCAAACAAACAAACAAGAACGAAACCTCCAGGAAATCAAGACACAGCTCAAGAAAAGTTAAAATAAAAAAGGGTGATAATAGTACTAAAATAAAACTGCCATAATAATAATTTTGTCATTTATTTTTCGAACCGTCTACCCTCACTTTATAAATCTAAAATTCTACCGTTCTATAATTCTACTACTCTAGAAGTAAACCATAATCCTGATGTCTAAGTTGAATTAGAAATTATTTTTTATAGTGTTGCATCGTTTTGAATGGCTATGGTTATTGGTAATGACGTTGGTGTTTTCTTAGGAATTTACGTTCGCCAAAACCCCACGATTATTCCTTGTGAGTTTTGAAATTAATTTTCTACTCGTTTTAGAAATTACTTATAATCAACCGTACCAATTAACTACGGTATATTAAGGGATGTTCAATTTGGCCTACGAACGAAATAACTTGTCTGTTATGTCATGGGAGGTATCATTACAGCATTAGCAACATTGATGGTATCTTAGATTTTGAGGAAATTAGAAGTACTAATGTTTGCGAAATGTATGCGAATTTCTGGAGTGTCCGTCATTACTTAAAATTGATTCTTAAGTTTAAAAATAAATTAGTAATTTTCGTTATGATGACATGATAATCCGTTATGTATATGGAGGGCGGATATGTCCAGACCACGAACGTACCAGAAATAGAACTAAGTATCTTCTAAATCATTACTTTTAAGAACTTTTTATTGTGGTATTGTCTTAACAGCATTTAATACGATAAGTTAAACTTGAGGTCTTCTGAATCTCTTTATACAATAAAATGAATAGGTGATTAAAGTTTTTTATTTAGCTTTACTTTATAAACGTTTATTCCCATTTTCCACGCGTGTAAGGAAGTATATATATAAAAGTAATTAACTTCAAGAAATTAAAATCATAAAACTAAGACATTAAAGTTACAATTATGAAGGTATGCATTGTTTTGATTATTTATAAATTGAAGTGGAATTTATTTTTTGTTTGTGCGTTCTTATATCAAGGTATGTATTATTTATTTGATTTATTAATATAAATTTACTCTTGAGGCAGAATTTACTTATAATAATGAATTTTCAGATGTAAAACCAATGAATGTAGCTACAATAATTCCATCTGATATTAAAGATATTTTACAAAGAGGTAGTATTAATGACGTAAAAGATATATTAAATGGTACTAGAAGAATCATCAATGGTGAAGAATCTCGCAACACAAGACCATATATGGTAAATATCAGTAACTATAGTAATTCCAATAATTTTGCAGATTTGGATGAATATATTTAATTTATTTTTACCTCAATTATTAGGTATATCTAAAGCTACCATATAACAATCCAAAATATAAGAACTACCGTCGATGGCTTTGTGGTGGAGTGATCATTCATGAAGAATATATTCTCACTTCTGCTGCTTGTATTGAAGATGCTAAACATTTTTATGTAGTTTCTGGGACATATAAGTATACAATATATAATTAAGATACAAATTGATTTTTAAAATTCTTTAATTCAAATCAATCATGATTATCACTTAAATGCTTTAATATTGCAGATTTTAAACTAAAAATATTTCAGTTACCATTCATGAAAGAATATTAATGAGAATAGCTCAAAATTATTTAACCTAATACCTTTCCTTCAATTGGTGGTTTAGTTAATGAATATAAACAAAGTAATGAAGTATATGAAGATAACTAAATTGTTTTTAGGCATAATGAAGATGATGATAGAAACAATAATCTTTGTATCAAAAACGGAGCTAAGAAAGCAGTATGGAAATGTGTTCCACAAAGTAAGTGAACCTTTATGAAGGAAATTGTCGATTCTAAAGTAATAGATAAATTTCTAAAATTAATTTCTAGATTACATTTTCGATGGCCACGAAAACGATAATCTTAGATGGATGAATAATGATATAGCTATCGTTAAAGTGGAAGACGAATTTGATTTTACTCGACGAATCCGAGGTTGTGATTTTACTCCGAAACCTATTCGTTATAATAATGAAAGCAGTAAATACGAGAATGCAGGGAATATAGCAACTATCGCTGGATGGGGAACTACTGAAAAATATAATGACGTATGACTTTTTAGCTATTACTTTAAAGATAGCATTAAGGAAACATTATAGATAATTAATTATTAATTGATATAAATTTGTAGTTGCTCAGGAAAAGGAGTGATCCAACAAATCAAGAATTATTGGAAACATCAGTACTGTTGATTTCTAAACAACATTGCAAGCAACGTTGGGGTCCACGATATCATAAAATTATAGACAATTACATGATTTGTTCTCAAGATATCATTGCAGAATTAAGTGAAGCTTGTAAAGTATGGCACATTTTGATTTTATTTAATTCTCAACGGCCTTTTCTGTTTTCTAGTAAAGGTTTTGTGTTGTACAATATTACTTACTCTTAATATTTAATTAAATTAGGAGAAATATGTAGAATGTACAGATATAAGATATTCTGATGAAGAAGAACCGAGACGAGTATTAAATCCAAACCAACTTCTCCTTCATTCATCACATCATAATGTATCTAGAAGAGTAACCTATCAAGGCGGTGGATTTTGTGAGGTAATACTTTGTAATTGTTATTTATAAAATTCAACATCATCCAATTCCCAAAATATAGTGAAAATTGCTTCAGAATCCACAGAACTGCTTTTTGCAATATAATGAACAAGACCAAAATTGCGCAGCCTAAATAACAGGCAGACTAATTGTATATTTATTTCTAGAATGATCACGGAGGTCCTTTAATATATCAAAAGGGTCCGGAAGCAATAGTAATTGGCATAATATCTGCTTGTCTTGTCAAAGAAAAGACCAACAAATGTTACGGACCGTTTCTCTATACCAGCGTTTACAAAAACAGAGTCCTCATCACCTGTGCTATTTATAAAGATATCAAGTATGATAATATTTTTATTATTTATAGTTCTTAAAATAGCATTGAATTTATGTACAAAGATCATGGACTTAATCCTCAATTCTTCAGTCATTTTGCTAAACACATCCAGCACAAACTTTATTAGAATTAAAAATACTCAAAACCTCACGACAGTCAATCATAATTTAAATGTTATAATAATATAATAAAATATAACTAAATTCACATTTCTGAATGGACGAGTGAGTGAAAAAGAAAATAATATTAATATAAATGAGAGTAAAATAATGACGACGACTGGCAGGTATCTAAGATGGAGAAAAACATTTGTCTAGTGAAGGTATGACACAAATATATAGTATAAAATAAATAACTCTTTCAGTGGCTGCTCACGGTTACTAAGGTCAAGTGATTCATATATTGAAGAGGATATAACTTGGTTCGATCATCCAGATGGGTAAATATTATTTTAATAAGAAAATAATATAAATAAATCAATAGAAAGCAAGCTTCAAAAGTCAGATGGTGAAATTAAAATTAAAATCGAGGAAATGATTCTAAAAAGGTTCTTTAATGTTACCTGTAAAATTTTAAATTTTATTTACAGGCCATCAAAAGCCGATAAAATTAAAAGAAAAAAATTTGAAAACAAGAAATATAATGACGAAAGTATAAACATTGCTAATTCTTCTACGTTACATTAATAAATTGTTTTTTTATTTAAATTAGTTTTATCATTCCATCACTTGCGTTATAATTAGGAAGTGGCGCCTTTCTAAATTTGATAAGAGTTAAGTTAGAACGAGATTTGTGTAGAACCTGTAATTCACAAAATACAAATTCTTAGCCTAAAGATATTTACCCAAGAAAAGAAGAAAGAAGTTAAATAAAATTGTGTCCTTAAGGCTACCCTTATTGCATTTGTAAATTTATGAATGCAAGTACAAGTTAGCTAAATGGGTTGCATAGTGTTGATGGTGTGACACCTGCACGCACGTTTATATCACATTATTTAAATAGCAACTAATATTATAACTTCGAAAGTAACTCTAAGAAGCGTAGGTACTTAAGAATACAAACTAAATAAACGAAACTGCATTTTAATATACTACTTACGCCATGTATCGACGGATATATAGTCCGTCTGTCTGTTACGTTTTCACGGTTAAATCGAACCGATTGATAAAATTTGGTACACAGATAGACTGTCTAAAGGACATATAGGCTACGTTTTATCGCGAAAAAAAGGCTTGAAGGGGTTGAAATAGAGTGCATAGGTCTACTAGTTGTTTGTCGCTCCGGAATTTAATGCCTATATGTTCTGTAAAGTTAACAATGAAATTCAAGGTCATGACTACTGATTTATAATTTCAAGATTGTTTTATAACAAAAATAACTTGAATGCAAGGCGTGTAATTGAAAATCAGCGTCAGTTACTTTTGCATCTCTTACTTTAAAGTGGTTTAGACAAAATGAAGGTCATCTGCTATTTGTTAACATATTATCTGTCTTTATTTAGTAAGTATAAATATTTTTAAGAATGTGTAAGCGACATACTTGTTAGTAATCTTAGTCTAAGTATAAATTAATAAGGTTTTTAATTTACTTTTAGGTGTAAATTCTCTAGAAATAGCAACTCATATACCGGATGACGTAAAATTAATTCTAAACGAATCTCGTAGAATTATAAATGGTAATGAAGTTAATGATGGCAGACCATACATGGTAACTAATATTTTCTTAAATGAATTTGTTTATTAAAAGAGAAATGATTTATTTAAAATTAAATTATTAACAGGTATATTTAAAATTACCTCGAAGTAACACAAAACAACCAAATTATCGTTCCTGGTTATGTGGAGGTGTAATTGTTCATGAAGAATATATTTTAACATCAGCAGCTTGTATAGAAGATGCTGAACATTTCTACGTTGTTTCTGGAACATATAAGTAAGTCAAATATCATTATGATAAAATGAATATTCATAATGATAATAATACGGTGAAGTATGATAATTGCATTTTTGATAATATAATTGTAGATATAGTGATGAAGACGACCGATTTAACAATCCTTGCATCAAAAATGGTGCTAAGAAAGCTGTTTGGAAATGTATTCCAAAGAGTAAGTGTTGTGTTAATAAGAGAAGTCGTGCAATAAATTACTTACTTTTGAGTTTATTAAAATTATAAACCTTTCAGATTACGTATTCGATGGTCATGAGAATGATAATATCAGATGGATGAACAACGATATCGCCATTGTGAAGGTAGACGAAGGTTTCGACTTCACCCGTCGTGTTAGAGGGTGTGATTTTATTCCTAAACCTATTTGCTATAACAATCAAAGTCAGACTTTGGAGAACCCGGGAACTATTGTCAGTATTGCTGGTTGGGGCACCACGTCTAGATATAATGACGTAAGTGATAACAAAAAAGAAGTTTTTTCTGCCGTAGACGCATCTTTAGACAAAAAGCCAATAAAAAAATATAAGATACAATTTGACAAGATCAGTTTTTTTCCAACATAAACCGGTGACCGGTTTTTATTATTTTCGATATTTTTGATTTTGTTTATTATATACTCATAATTCTGTCAAATATTTCAAATATTGAAGTGAAACTTCTTTAGAATCGTTGTGATTTCAAACCGGATGCAACGGAAAAAACGACAGGTAAGAGACACAAATATAAAAATGTGTAGGAAAGAATGAGACAGAAATATACATACTATTTTATATTATTATATATATTCATCTCATTCTTTTGTCGATTTACTGAAGTTTCACTTCTATCGTGTGTGAATCGCACACACACCTTTTTCGGATAAGGATTAATACAAAGGTATGGAAAACATCTATGAAAAATCAGACCGATTTTGATAGGCATTTTTATCAACTTTTAAAATATAAAAAAGTAGTTATAGTGACATAACTATAATAGTTGGACATATGGACTCGCGGAGTTTTTTTTTCAATATTATAACACATATTTTGAAATAATTTAGTGACAAATTATAAACGGAAAACTTATTTTTACAAGCTTTTAATTAGTTTCACCCGTTTCGATGTCATCGAATCTTGGAAATTAAATTTGATCCACTTCCCGGTTACCGATTTGGCTGAAATTTAGCATATATGTGTAAATCACGTGACAATGCAATATTATGATGAGATGGTCAAAGGAACATATTGTGATTTTGATTTTCGACAAGAATCAAAACACCCAGGCTTGGTCTTTTGACCTAGGAACATGATTTTTGACAATAAGCAAGGTCTTAGCACTAATATGGGGAAAAATCCAAAAAAATGGTAACTTTTTTTTTGTTTTTAGTGGGTTAACAGAAGACGAGATAACCAACAGAATCTTTTAGAAACTAACGTTGAAATAATTGCTAAAAACAGATGCAAAAGACGCTGGGGAACAAGGTATCACAACATCATAGACAACTACATGATATGCACTAAGGATCTAGGACAATCTATGTCTGAGATTTGTAACGTACGTTTTAAACTTATTAATGTATTTTATTTGTTATTTATTACATGTATTTTAGATGAAAGATTTTAAAGAGAATTTGTATTTTTATTGACATTTTTTTTATTTTATAAAACAGGTCCCTCGAGTATGAGTCTTTTGTGCACCAATTTTGTTTCTCTTCTTCTTTATTTTCTCCTCTACCTTTCTCTTGTTTCTAATTTCGTTTAATTTCTCTTTGGTTTAATTTTTTTTCTTACTGCTTCGGTTTCATTTGCTTGCATTCGTTTCCTTTTTCCCTTTTTCCATACTTGTCGAGTTTTATTAATTATTATTTCGTTTAGTAATCATTAATATTTCGGTTCCAATGAACTCTGGGTTCTTGATCAGCGTCCAACCACAGCATTGTTTTCTTCGCTCCCCCAAGCAAGAGATACTCTCTAGTTTTGCCAATGTCCGTGGGCGACGGTGGCCACTTTTCATCAGATGGAACGTCTGCTCGTTTATCCCTTATTTATCATATATGTCATATAAAAAGGATGTTTCTTCTTCAATCATCGCTTCGATGACTAAAATATTTAAATTGAACTTTACCCTGCACCAAACTGATGACATTGACTATAATGATAAGAATAGGTATTTAAAGAATTGTATGTTTTCAGGAGAAATACGTAGATTGTCAAGACATAAGCTATTCCGATGAAATAGAGTCAAGAAGAGAAATAAAAGAGATAAAAGAAAAATTACCAACAAACTTAGTGTTGCATTCAGCTTATAATGACAGTAGACGATATAAATCTCAAGCTAATGGTGGATTTTGTGAGGTACTTAATATAATAAGAATCAATAATTATAATGGCTTTGTTTAATATTTACTTTATTTTACAGAATGATCATGGTGGACCTCTCGTTTATGGAACTGGAGTAAATTCCGTAGTTATAGGTATTATTTCTGCATGTTTGGTCAAAGAAAGAACCAATAAATGTTACGGCCCCTTCTTATACACAAGTGTCTATAAGAACAGGCAGTTCATCTCTTGTGCCATTTATAAAGAAGTTGAGTAAGTATCTTTTATTGAACATTTTTAAACCAATTAATTATCAAAAACAAAACTGTAACTCTATACGGGAAGTCTTCAGTTGTATTGTGTGGTTCTAATTCTATTTTACATACCTAACTACTCAGACTTACGGCCGAAATAATTAATCTCAATCTATAATTTTTAGATTATTAATTACATATTCAATTTTGTGTTCAGAAAATTCAAATTTTGAATTTACTAATTTCGGACGTTAGTTCTTTAATAGGGAAATGGTCTAGATTTTTTATTTTTATTTTGAAGTCGTATTTTTAGGGATTAATGTTAGTTTTATTTCAGGCCAAAATGTAGACGACAATTCAGATCCGGAGTCACTCATGTAGAGAAAGTGTTAACCTGGAAAAATCACCCGGATGGGTAATTTGACTTTTAAATCATCATCACAACCAATTAATGGCCCACTCCTAGGGTTCCTGCTCAGATTGCGGAGAGTGGTAGGCCATAGTCCATCACACTGGCCCAGTACGGGTTGGCAGACTTCACATACCTTTGAGGACTTTAGCGAACTCTCAGGAATGCCGGTTTCCTCACGATGTTTTCCTTCACCGATAGTAAAAATCTGAACCACTTGGCTATCACTGCAGGTGATTAAAATAATTTTAGTTTCTGTAAATAACCCGAATCCCACTCCTACTGAATATATTATGAAAACTGGGCATAAATTAAGATTAAACAAATTTCTTGCAACTTGTTGTAAGATCTTGTTTAAAAGAACTATCATTGTATTTCAGACCAGCTAAAAATGAAGTGATAAAAAATAAACCAACGATATCAGTCGTTCAGCGTGCGAATGAAGATCATGTTGGAGATAAAGTTCATAGCGGTTTCATAGTTCGTGCTGAAAATAATGCTACTAAAGCCTAGATTTTAAATTTTGGATGAAATAAATATTATAATATTAGATTATCTTTTACTTATTCCTACTCCAATCTTGTGTTTCAATAATCAGAGCTCTAACTTACTTACACAAGTACTTCTACAATTTTTGGAACTCTATTGAGAAAATTAATATGAATATAGACGTTTATAATTCAAGCAATAAAAATAGTGTATAATCTATAGATTCATTAATTGTTTCTTTAGACACTAGCCATGCTTCGCTTACTATGGCTACGTTTCCACTAGAGATGAAGGATATGTAGAGAGGAATGTATGCTTAGAGTATCAAATGAAGCGATTCTATTTGTTCTTAATGAACACATCCCTCTCTAGGCACCCTCGCTGATCTCTGATGGAAACATATCCTATTTCTGAATCAGATGACAATTATAATAAATGGTAATTCAATCCCAGTCATCAGCACTAAAAAATCTATTTGGTTTTAAAATCACATAAAATAATCAACTTTATACATTGACCAAATAATTAATATTTGATAAGATGAAGATAAAAAAATAATTTCCTTTACGGTATTTGTATTGCCAATTAGGATGACGAGTTTTAGACTTTTTCTTACTTGCTTTTTATTAATATTAGGTAAGATTAAAAAAAAACATTTAATACTTTTTACTAATACTTATTAATATATTTTGTTTACAGGAGTAGTTATAGCTGAACCCCCAAAAGAAGTCAAATTAGCATCAGATAATGCAAAACAAAATGATACGATCGAAGAAGATGAAATCGCAGATATAGGATGGGAATTTGAAAACCAGACTATTGTTGATACGCGAAGAATATTGTATAGTAAGCGCGTTGGAGTTGGCAAGAGACCTTATATGGTAAAATTGTTTAACATACAAAAACTACAACAAAAATTATCTTTATATTAAGATTTAATATTTATTATCCTAAATTACGTCTGCCATCATATCCACTCTGTGTAACAGGATGGGTAGGCTGAAAACCATTGATGTTGTTGAAGTCAAACATTTTCAAAATGTCCTTAGTGTCAACTTAAATGATTTCATGTTCAAGGGCTGATACTACTGGAACGTAGTTGTCGCATCTTTCAGGTTCTTCCTCTTGTAGCTTATTTAAAATATCACGCTTTTAGGAATGTCTGAGACGTCTCAATTGTCAATGGACGACGAACCCAGCAATTTTATAGCAATTTCCTCGAATATTGTCTTCTTTGTATCAAAATAATAGATTTTAATAATAGCAATAGTTTACATCTTAAACAGGTGTATCTACAATTAACGAAAGAATCAGCAAAAGCCCACAAATACCGTGGTTGGCTTTGTGGAGGAGTAATTGTTGATCGTTACTACGTCCTCACTTCTGCTGCTTGTGTTGAAGACGCTGCTAAATTCTACATAGTGTCTGGTACTACCAAATTTGTTGATAGTTTTGATTACAAAAACGATGATTGTGCTTGTCATCATAGAAGGAAGGTAATTTGGAAATGTATTCCTAAAAGTAAGTATCAAATACTAGTAAGTAAAAAAATATCTTAATTTTTTCTTTCAAGTTTTTCAAAATGTCTATGATCTAAGTATAAAACAAACAAGAGTCCTACTAGAAATATAATAAATATAAGTAGTACATTGAAACCATAATAAAATTAGTTGTATGTGGAGACATACCTCTCTCTCTCTCTCCACCATATCAATTCAATGATTAAAGTTTATTATAGTATCGTAAGGAAACATAAAAGTCGAGATTCTTGTGTATGAACTTTTTAAACTCCATCCACTATTGATTCTATTAGGTTGGGGAAAAAGTCTTTATATTCCAAATCTCTATACAATTATCAAAAATTAACTCTTTTTAGATTATAAATTCGATTTTCAAGACAGTATAAAGTGGTCGTCTAACGATATAGCCATTGTCAAAGTAGATAAACCATTCAAACTGGGTGTCCAAGAGAAGGGTTGTGAATTTCCTACTGAACCTATTAGTTATAATAATGTCAGTAGGGAATTGGAGAAAGCTGGTACTAAGGCTTACATAGCTGGATGGGGAAGTGGCAGTAGCTTTAGAGAGGTAACGTTCAAAATAAAGTATTCGTACAAACATCTATTATAAAAATAATGTAAATTACTTGTCGTTGTCAACAATAGTTTGAGTCAATTTCCCTTAAACAAACTTAAAGCAGCAAGTTTGATAAACATTAGCAACGCCATGAACCTTGCTTGCTTAGATGACTTTTGATACAGACAAGTTTATCGCTAGAAAATTATGGAAGATACTTCCACCGCCACTACAAAGGAGCTATAGTAATTCTTTGAGCAGGGTAAAAGAATTATTTCCATTATCAGGGGGTCTACCGTCGTCAAAAAGTCCATATACCAGAAAACGCAAAATATTTACAAGAAGCGAAAGTGTGTGTGATGGACAACGAGCAATGCGCGAAGAAGTGGGCGCAGAGGTTTAGGAGCATCATCACCCAATATATGATCTGTACCAGAGATGTTATGAAGCGTATGAGCGAAGTTTGTGATGTAAGTATTGTTAAATATGGGTTTATAATATAGACTCAGACCTATAGTATAACTTTCCTGATGACTGGATTGCCAGCATAACTGTTAGATTACCCGCTAAGCAATAAAGATGATCTCTGCCATGGCAGTTTCATTTGGTTACCTCTTACATTTTCGTTGGCATACCTTAGTCTGTGTCAACTTTTAAAGTCAAATGCCACTTAGCTCATATTTCACATAACTAACAATATAATTTGGGATAATAGTAAATGCGTGGTGAAAAGTAGTAAGCATAACTTTAATATTCTCAGAAAAGATACGCAAATTGCACAGATGTAGAGAGAAGAAAGATAGAAGAACAAGAAGAGCGTATTGATATTGGAAGACATCTCCAAGACCCTGAAGATTATACTGCAAGACGAGCTTTTAAGGAGGGAGGTTTTTGTGAGGTAAAATTCCATTATAAATATTAGTAAGGTTTCTTCTTAAACAAAAATGATAACAAATAGTGAGTAGCGGTAAAAATGTTACCCATTTCGGATAAAAGCAAACGAGTAATAAAATATCATATGACGAAAAGTTTTTGGAGTTGAAAGTGTGCTCTTCTTGAATATGGATCTATTAACTGCCTAAACCCAGTAAACGTTGGAGAATTCCTACAGAAGTGACGGCCGTTGACTGGAAGTCACACTTGAAAAATGAGGCTGTCAATTCTAATCTAATTTAACTTGGAATTCGCTTTTGTTTATGTTTTAGAATGATCATGGCGGTCCGCTAATAGTAAAATATAAAAACAAAGAACGAGTGATTGGAGTGATATCTGCTTGCAAGATCGATCCTAAAAGCCACAGTTGCCACGGCCCATTTCTGTACACGAGTGTGTTCAAGAATCGTCAGTTTATTTCTTGTGCTATTAATAAGGATGTTGAGTAAGTTTCTTTTTAAGATTTTTTAATAACAGTTAGGGCAAACGAGCCCACTTGATGGTAAGTGACCACTTCCGCCCATGGACATCGATAATACTAGAGTGTCTCTTGTACTGCTGATGCCACCTCGAAGATAGAGTGAGGAGAGGAAATGAAGAAAAGAATGCTACGGTTTCAGCGGACCCTGAGGATGAATCCCAAGTCCACTGGAACCGCAGTATTAATGGGAATGAAGGAGGGTGTAGTACCAGCCCACATACGGCTCGACCGGAACGCGTCAAAGGCACTTGGAGGTCGGATTCGCATGCTGGTGGTCGCACGCCATTCGGGGAACAGATCCTCTACCACCTACTACTACTAATTTTGTTCACTAATGTCACATTACCCGGTTAACAAATAAAGTAGATTGTGCGGTAGAATTGAGAAATATATGCACTTAATAATTTACACAAGTACGCCACTATTGAGAGAGCTGTAGTCAGCATTGCTAGAATCTGAAATTAAAAAATTGAAAAATGTTATGATATTCAAAAAAGTTCCAATATGCAATCAGAAACAAAAGTCAATTCAGAATGGGGAACATTATTTAATTTATTAAGCTCAAGATTTTTAGTTGATCTTAATATTTTATTGAGACCAAAAATATTCAATATGTTGTACATATATGTCACAATTCTTGAAATGCATTTATTTTATTTGACTGACACCTGTTTTATTCCTAACTCTGTGGTCACATAACAGCCTACTATAAGACCGACAAATCAGGAACCGCAATATTTTACGGTGCACAATATTTCGACAGTTTACACTATCGCGAGATAGATTATAATCTAACGGTATTTAGAATTTTACGGTGCAATATACACACTTAAGAAATCCTTATTAAAAAAATATTAATTTTCTTGGTACAGAGAAAACTGCAGAAGAGTATTCCGTACTGGAATCACACACGAGGAATGGTCTGTTAAGTGGGATAAAGAAGACGAGTAAGATACATTTATACCTCTATTTCTCTTAAACTATTCGCCTTTATGAAATCAATGATTAAAGTAAAACTTTTTTTTTCAGAGATGATGTCGATAACAACAATGCTGAAAGGTTTTATCATTTAATACCTTAATTATTTTGTCTTATAAGAACAATGTCCTAACTTTTATAATAATTTTTGCAGGACCAAACAAGATAAAACTATTAATAAGTGAGTCAATTAATTTATAATATTTATCTACATTTTTTATACTAACTAATCTTAATCTATTTTTTTCAGTGACAAGGAGCATAAGGATATAAGAACTATGTAAATATTTATTTTTAATTTGTACTTTCCAAGTAGGTCGTTTGCCGCTTCTATATTGTTTCTTTTATTGAGAAGAATGGTTTGAAGGTTGAATATTAATGATGAATGATCCCCAGTGGCTAGCTAGCGTAGCAGATCCCTAAGTGGGTGACACCCGGTGATACTCGACCGTGAATATCAATAGTGCCACATATAAAAATTCTTAAAAATGTGGCAGATTGCATACCGGCTAATAATTAACTAATATACATATATAACAATAAATGGAGGTGCCTACTTTCCTAGTAAGTTATTTTTCAGGATTATTGTAAGTTATTTGGTTACACGGTGAGGACTGCTCATAGCTTTTTCCGGGAAATGTTCTGAATATCGACAGGGATGCAAGGAAATCAAAGACATATAACAAATACATTTTAGGGGAATCCCCAATCGACCGATAGAGTGAGTTGTGGGGTGATTTATAATATTCATCCCGCCCGAGTGTCACCCATGCGTAGCTAGCTACGTCACTAATGACCCATTCACTTACTTACCCTGGATGGGCAAGAGCAACTCAGTAAATGAATTGATGAAGGGTGAATGAGAGAGTGTGCGAAATAATGAAAATTGTAAACTCTCTCTTCCACCTACAACATAGAGTATTTTAATTCAGCAAAAGATCCTTTTAAAGCTAGATAATGTTACAAAAGGTTTTACCTTTAACATAACAAAATTATTTTATATTACACAGAAACAAAAAAGAATCAGATTCAGACAGTTCAGACAGCGACAGCAAAGAAAGAATTGCTCCTGCAGCGGATACTGGTGCTAAACAGAAAATCAAAAGACATGTCAAGAATCAACAGAAAAGGAAACGGAAGCAAGTGCGCAGAGGTCGGGATGAAGTATTCTATGAGTCCAGTCGTGATGAAAACGTCAATGAACCGGATGATGAGTAGATAGATAAATAGACAATAAATACAATCAATATTTCTTTCTGCTCCTTTAGTGTTTGATTGCCTCATCCTTCGATGACTTAAAATTTTTGCCTACAAACAAATAGTATTGCCATCATTATTTCCATAGACCATACAATTTTACATTGTTGCAAAACAACAAAATAATCATAACATGATAAGACACGAGCAACCTGCCCTCGCTTAGCTCCGGGTATTTAAGGCAATATTATAATTGATGTCCTTAATTTGTCACTCTGTAATTGTATAACTTTTCATTATTTGAAGAAGGAGAGAGAGTGAGAAAAGTTATAAAAAGAAAAAAGAAAGGGGATGACAGAGAATGATAGTATAAAAAAGGAAGAGAGACGGAAATACTATAGACAGTACTATAGTCAGTGAAAGAATTTTTAAAATCGATATCCTATTAATTAAAAAATGTATATGGCAACACTAAATCGTCTAGATCAGTGGTTCCTGAAAAACCCTTTAATTTACAAAATGACCACGTTATGGTACTTAAATGGCCATCATCATCACGACCCTTCAATGGCCCACTGCTGAGCCGGGTCTCTTCCCCAGATTGAGGAGGGTATTAGGCCATAGTCCACCACGCTGGCCCAGTGCGGATTGGCAGACTTCACACACCTTTGAAAACTTTTTGGGAACTCTCAGGAGTGCAGGTTTCCTCAAGATGTTTTCCTTCACCGTTAAAGCTAGTGATATTTAATTGCTTAAAACACACATAACTCAGAGTCAGAAGTGTGTGCCCAGGGTCGAACCTCGGACCTCCCGAGTAAGACTTGAAGACTCAACCACTGGGCCATCACTGCCTACTGCCACTGCCACTAAAATGGCCATATGTTTTTAATTAGAATATTTATGGCAACGCCACATAGCCTATGTTACCCGGGAGGGACGTAACTTTCTATCGGTAAAAGAAATTTCAAAATCGGTTCAATAGTTTCCGAGTCTATTCGCAACAAACAAACAATCAAATCTTTCCTCTTTATATAATAGTGTAGATGAAATTGTAATTGTTCAGTTTAAAAAGTTTGTGATGTTGTAGCGGGTAATCTCTCGATCTACTGGACTGATTTTGAAAATTCTTTTACCAATAGAAAGCCACATTATTTGTGTATGTTGTGAATGTAAAAGGCTAAATATTAACCTGAAAAATGAAAACACTTGCTGCAGTAAGTCGGAGAAAAAACGGTCAACTGAAAACGTTTGTTACGAACGCCACCTTAACGATGAGAGGTATGTGTATGGTTGAATAAATGGGTAAATGTGTGAGTGAACAGTTTGAATACACCTCAGTGAAGCGAGGGTAAAAAATCCTTATAATGCTTGACACATTTTCTTCTTTGATTTAATGGCTTTTACTCGTAGTTGTGCGCAATAGGCACAGGATGCTTTGCCAATGTTGCAAAATAAGGCCTAAAACACACTTGTGGAGATTTAACCGGTGCAACAGTATTTATAGTTTAATATAATCTTTCACAATAAGAGGATTCCAATAGGTATATGCATGTGAAAGAGATGGATGGAGTGTATTATTGTCAAACACATTTAATATTATTTTTATTTCACAATTAATTAAGACAATATGAATGGAAAATTTATTGAAATATATTTATAAATGTTCAATAATAAAATCAAGTTTAAAACAAGCAATAAAGTGTTTCTCGTTCAAACAATCTTTGGATGGATTTCGATTGATATTCAAGGTGACTTGGTATCGTCCCGCAGTGACGCTGTTGATTGGCAGGTCCCTGGTGTCTGCTACCAGATCTTGGATTGAGAAGGTATCCTGAGACAAAGTAATATACTTCGTGTTATTATAATTTCGTTTCTAGAATTATTTGATAGGAAGTTGATAGGAACAGAATAAAGAGAGAGCGTTAAATTAAATCAAAATATCCTAAATAATGGTAAGAAAAGTCTAGATTAGATACATAATATCTTAATAAATATTGCAAGAGTTTATTTAAAATAAATTATAAGCTTAATAGATTTTAAAAATCTAAATGAAAGATTTCTAAGCTTTTGGAATAAAAAACGAGAAGAAAAATACTATGAAAATAAGCATTAACTCATTAATTCTTAAAGAATTAAACTTAGGAAAAGGAAAACTTTCAGAAAAAGGATTTTAAAAATAGTCGGTTTATTATTACAATAAACCGACTAATATTTTTTAAATTTTGCTATTGAAAAATTTTGTGATAACAAATTGGAAATATTTGAAAAGATTTCTTTACTACTATAAATATTGTTTAATAATTCTAATTTAGACACAGAACGGAACAAAAAGAAGGGGAAAAGAAAGAAGAGAGAACTCCGTGAAATATTTTCATTCTCATACTTACAGCTGGAAAAGGACAACGGTCTGGAAATCCAAAATATTTTAAATACTGCCTATAAGGACTCTCAGGATCTCCTAACTCCTTGCACAAGTCACAGATCTCATGCGATGTTAACATCTCGAAATTGCCGCCAACTTCCTTTTCTATTAGGAATTCTATCTAAAATTTTATTTACATTTTAAATAGAAAAAACGCCTATTTTTTATCTGCAGCATGTTTTTAAAAGAGATAATACCGTAATTTGTTGTCAATGGTGCAGCAAGTTTTTAAAAGAGATAATACCGTAATTTTTTGTCAATGGTGCAGTAAGTTTTTAAAAGAGATAATGCTGTCATTTCTTGTCATTGATGCAGCAAGTTTTTAGAAGAGATAATACAGTAATTTGTTGTCAGTGGTTCAGCAAGTTTTTAAAAGAGAAAATACTGTAATTTCTTGTCATTGGTGCAGCAAGTTTTTAAAAAAGATAATGCTGTAATTTCTTGTCATTGGAGCAGCAAGTTTTTAAAAAAGATAATGCTGTAATTTCTTGTCATTGGAGCAGCAAGTTTTTAAAAAAGATAATGCTGTAATGTCTTGTCATTGGAGCAGCAAGTTTTTAAAAGAGATAATACTGTAATTTCTTGTCGATGCTGCAGCAAGTTTCAAAAAGAGATAATACTGTAATTTGTTGTCAGTGGTGCAACAAAGAATCATGGCAAGTTTCATACATTGATTTGTACGGAAAATTTTGTGAGCGATTATTTATTTCCATTGCTTAGATTATACTCTAGGGATCCCGGTAATATGAATAATATATTTTTATCAGGCGGCAAACATAAAATATTCTAAAGTAAAAATAATGGACTACTGACATTTTCTATTGCCATATTAAGTATTTAAAAAAAAATAAAAACGTCAACTGTCAAAGTGACACTTGCATCTGTCAATAAGTCAATACTCAAACTGTTAATTGATAAGTTTTATTTATCATCTTTGTTTTTTTCGCCTTGCGCTGTTTATGGTGAACGCAGTGTTTGAAATCTTTCTGTTTTGTTTTTAACTTTTAATAGGTGGTGTGGGGTTATACTAACATATATTTGGATTACTAACATATTTGGTAGTGGTAAGTGTTGTTTTATTTATAAGTAAGCCATAAAAATGGGGTCGGAACCGCCTGACCCCGGGGGCCAAAATTTGATCGAAGTTGATTTGGCTTCTCAAAGCTCATCTCGTAAGCGTCATGGAGATGATCCCGATCTAAATAATGCGGCAAAAAAAACTATTGTCGATCCTTCCTCTGCAACTCCATCAATTAATAATATTTTTGTCCACCCCTCTATGACTGACGGACCGAAGTATTACTATGACGATGACAAGGGACCTTTTATTGTTTACGTGTCTCGTGACACTCCAGATCCTGCCGCTGGTACATCAATCCGTGCAATTAAATTTGGCCAATTCTTGCACGCCAATAAATTTGTAGGTATAACTGGTGGTGGTGTTAAAAACATTGGACGTAATAAAATCTCAGTGGAATTTTCGTCGGCCAAGGCTGCAAACGATTTCCTTATTAATCCCATATTAAGAATATCAAAATATAAAGCGGTAATTCCCACATTTAATGTTACCCGTATGGGTTTGGTCAAGGGTGTGCCTGTGGATTGGTCAATGGAGTTGTTTGCCAGCTCTGTTGAACTCCCTACAGGATGTGGTGAAGTGCTCAAAGTTAGGACATTAAACCGCAAAATTATTACAGAGGGGAATGTAACATGGGTACCAACCCAGTCAGTTGCAGTAACCTTTCGGGGGCAAATGCTTCCAGAAAGAGTATTTTACTCATCCTTATCTGTAGTTCCTTACAAGTTACCCACTATCAAGTGTATGAACTGTTGTCGATTTGGCCATGTAAAATCTCAGTGTCGATCTCAGCCAAGGTGCTACAGGTGTTCTCAGCCACATACTGGGGATTCATGTTCCATATCAGAGCAAAACTCAACATGCTTGTATTGCTCCAACAGACATTTTTCCACTAGTAAGGAGTGTCCAGAATATTCAAGGCAGCAGAGTATCAAAATTGTGATGTCCCAGGACAATATATCATATATGGAAGCAGCTTCCCGTTTCGCCACTCTCCATAGATCTTATGCCAATGTAGCCAAGGAGATGTTTGCATCCCCAAGTACTAATCCTCCCCCCTATGTTGTATCACCCCCACAACATTCACTACCTAACAAATCATACAGACAGACAGTTTACCGTTCTCCCCGCCCCAGAGCTCCTCCAGCTAAGGGGTATGATAGACAAGCCCTCCAAGAGATTGTGTGTTCTCCTGCTTCTACCCTTCCCAATGGTTGTGCTCTTGATGATAACTCCAATAATATACCTAACAATCATGCAAACTTACTAGTTTCTCTGACTGAAGTACTTGTCAGTATTATATCTGCATGTGATGAAATGCCTTTACCGTCCAACGTTGCCAAAAACTTAAAACACATTTTTGAAATACTCAAAAATGGCCCAAGCCAGATTTCTGCAATGGAATTGCAATAGTATCCGTCCCAAAAAACATGAATTACTCACTTTAATAAACTCACATAAACCTGTTGTTGTTGCCATCTCGGAGACAAGGTTGGGACCTGGATCTCGATTTAGGGTTCCGGGTTTTGCCTGTCTGCGGGATGACAGGAGTGATGGGTTTGCTGGATGTGCCGTTTTAATACGTCACTCCACTCCTTATTCTTTTATTTCCCTTCCTCCTCACTGTGAACAGATTAATGCTGTTGCTGTGAGAGCTTTTAACATCTCTTTTCTATCTCTGTATATCCCCCACCCTTCATCTTCACTCATACCTGAGTTACATTCTCTCTTCTCATCTTTACCTGATCCTTTATTAATTATGGGTGACCTTAATGCCCACCATACTTTGTGGGGCTGCCATTACTCTGATGGTTTTGCCTTGCGACTGTTGGACATTATTGATGAGCTAGGACTCTGCATCCTTAACGATTGCTCCCCTACAAGTAGGGTCAATCCATATCAGAATCCCATGACTGCAGTGGACCTAACTATTTCGTCACCATCTCTTGCTTCTCAACTTTCATGGCAAGTACTTCCTTCTACATGCGGAAGTGATCACTTCCCTATTCTCTTAGGCCTAAACAATAGAACATTACCTTCTGTCATTTCTAGTCCAATTTTAAAGTATAACTTAAAAAATGCTAAGTGGATAGACTATGCTGAACTTGTTGATGATATGATTAACTCACTTCCTAGTCTTGTGGATGATAACAGTGTCGATTTTTACTATGAACAGTTTATAGCCGTTATTGTAAACTCAGCTGACCTTTATGTTCCTGCTAAAAATTCCACACGGCGAAAATTACCCCCTAATCCTTGGTGGGACCAAGAATGCACTGATTCTTACAATCAGAGATTTACTGCAGAGCAATCATACTCAATGAACATGACAGAAGAAAACTTCTTGGTGTACCGACAAAAAGATGCCCTTTTTAAAAAACTTATTATTAAAAAGAAACGATGCGGGTGGATAAATTTCTGTGAATCTTTAGACCCTCGTACTCCATCCCCCTTAGTATGGTCTAATGTTAAGAGATACCGGCGTTCTTTTAATTGTATTGAAAGTCCTAAATCTAATAATCCTTTAGAATGGCTTAACCATTTTGCGGATAGGTTAGCTCCTCCTTTTGTTCCTGAGGAGGAACAGTTTTTAATACTTCCCCCAATTTGTAGCATAGATGACATGGATGCCCCCTTCTCTTTCTCTGAACTTACATATGTGCTAAGTAGCGTTAAAGATACTTCTCCAGGGCAAGATGGCATCCCTTACTCCTTTCTTTATAAACTTAATCATAAGGCTAAACTATGTTTTTTAAACTTAGTAAATTTAATATTTAAATATAACCATATACCAGAGTCTTGGAAAACCCAAGTTGTCATTCCTATCCTTAAGCCCAGAAAATGTCCTTCTTACCCAGATTCATACAGACCTATTGCTCTGGCATCCACATTAGCTAAGGTCACTGAACACCTTATTATAAATCGTTTGGAGTGGGTAGTGGAAAGCAGGAATATTCTGGCTCCCTCCCAGTTTGGCTTTCGGAAGGGATTCAGTACTATAGATAGTCTCAGCATCTTAACGACAGACATTCGAATCGCCTTTGCTAAGGGAGAGTATTTGGTGGGTGTTTTTCTGGATGTTTCTTCAGCATATGACAATGTCCTTCTTCCGTTGCTCAGGCAGAAAATGCATCAGCTGAGTTTACCGCCGAAGCTGTGCCATTTCATAGGTAATCTTCTTTCAGGAAGAAGCATAACCGTCAAACATCCTCTTCTTACTACTTCCCCAAGAACTGTCTGGAGGGGAATTCCCCAAGGGTCAGTTTTAAGCCCATTACTATATAGTTTATATACTAGCGATCTTGAATTGTCTGTCAAAAACTTTTGTAATATTCTTCAATATGCTGATGACATTGCCCTCTATTACAGTTCCAATTCAGTAGAGGACATACATTTTCGGATTAACTCTGCTTTGCACTATCTAGGCCTGTGGCTTTCTGATCATGGACTTTCTTTGTCAGTATCTAAATGCCAGGCAGTTGTTTTTACCAAAAAGCGGGTTATTCCAGAGTTTATGTTTTCATTTGAGGATCAACACATTGAACTTGTAAATAAAGTTAAATTTTTAGGTGTTATTCTCGATAACAAACTGAACGGAATTTCTCATATGGATTACATCAAACAAAAATGTGAAAGTGGCATCAATGTAATGCGTGCTGTGTCTGGTGTTTGGTGGGGCGCGCACCCCTATACTCAAAAACTGCTGTACAGTGCTATTGTCCGCAGTCACATTGATTATGGTTTGTTTGTATTAGACCCTTTTAATAAAGCACCTAACGAAAAATTAAACAAGTTACAATATAAATGCCTCAGAATAATCTTAGGGGCAATTAAGTCTTCCCCAGTTAATGCGCTTCAGGTTGAATGTGTCGATCCTCCACTTCCTATACGCCGGCAATACTTGTGTGATCGTTTCATAGCCAAATCTTTACAATTATCATCGCATCCACTTTGGAGCCGCCTGACCTTATTATCTCAACTTTGCCCTGCTAGTAAACCCATTTCCTTTATATTAGACAGTTTTCTAAGGCTTACTAAGCTCCCGCACCCCCTTACAACTTTTCCAAAAAATCCTTTATACACAATTACTTTTAAAGCACTTGTATTCTCTCCTGACATAATAACAGATCTAGGTTTAACCAAAGGTGCCCCTGATTGCAATTCTAATTTACAAGCAATAATTCATCAAAATTGGTCAAATCACTTATTAATTTTTACTGATGCCTCTAAATTATCCCCAAATGGTAATGTTGGTGCTGCCTGCTGGATTCCCAAGTACAAAACAATATTGCAATTCAAGTGTCCTCCCCAATCATCTGTGTTTACAGGCGAGGCTGTCGCACTGTATGAGGCTATTATTTTCTCCCTATCCCATAATGTAATGCAAACTGTTATTTTGACTGACTCACTTAGCTGTCTGATGGCTATTAAACAAAACCCGTTTCGTAGTAAATCAAGATATTGCATCATTTTGAAGATTCGTGAAGCTTTGTATTCATGTCATCAAAAAGGACTCATAATACATTTAGCCTGGATCCCTAGCCATTCAGGCATTAGAGGTAACGAAACTGCGGATTCATGTGCTAAAATAGCAACCCAATGTGGTACTCTTGAGCATTACTCTAATTTGTCTCAGGACCTCTGTTGCCTTGCGAAAACTCATTTAGATCAACTGTGGAATGAGCATTGGGAATCATCAAAATCAACCAAAGGCAAATATTATGCATCCATCCAAGCCGAAATACCCCGACGGCCGTGGTTTTTCTCTCAAAGATATACTGATCGATGGATTACCTCTATGATATGCCGTCTACGTCTCGGGCATGCATGTACACCTGTGCACTTGGCTAAGATCAGAGTTAGGGATCACTCGCTGTGTGAATGCGGCCTTGACGGAGGTTCTGCCTCGCACATTTTATTTAATTGTCCTAAACTTTTACACCCTCTCTATGACGTTCTCCCACGTAAAGTCCCCCGCCCATTAAGTGTTAAATGTTTGTTAATGTATGTGTTTAGTCCATTATGTACATTCTTATGTAAATATATCAAAATTAATAATATTAAGCTATAAAAACTAATCAATTTATTTGTCCTATTTTTTCTTTTATTTTGTAACTGTGTACTTCATTGTGTGATTAAATTTTTTTTTTTTTTTGGTTTTAGGTTTACTAACAATAAAAAATCCACCTATTTTTAGAGCTTGGAAAAACCAGTTAATGTGTAAAATTCTTTTCTACCGAACATTGTCTCTATACCTGCTTTCTCTATTTCACGTGACATTGGCGGAGTTAAATGTGCTCAACTGGCACGCCTAAAAGCCATTAAACTTAAACTTAACCTTTATCATCTTTGAGTTTTATATCTTTGGTTTTGTAAGAAATAAATAATAAGGACATAAAAGCTTTACGAAATAAAGACAAATATTAATAATAAAATAAAATTATCGTACAGCAATATAAATTATCGTATTGTTGAAGAAAAATTGTTAGTATAATATTTTATATTAAGATAATATTTAAAATATTGAAAACACTACTACACTTCGCACCACTTACATACTTTTTAGTAGTAAACAAAGTAGGCCAATTTATAACAAAATGTACTCTTTAGTGAGGGCAGGAGAAAACTAATATCCTAAACACAGGAAAACCTAGTTAGGAGTTAGGTCTCAACCATGTACTGAACTTAGAGTCCTAGACAGCATGAGCCAGATTTTATTAAAATGTATAGTTATATACATTGAAAATGTGCGTAATCAATGTTTGTCTTTTTCTGCAAATAAATAAATTGTAATTGTATTAATCCAATTATTATCGTAAAATTAAGCTCTGACAGTTTAGTAAAACACATATTATGACAAATGACATTTATAGTAATCTGTTTCGTTCAGAAATAGTCAATAGTTTTAAGATTTACACTTTTATTGATTCCCATGTCCTAAAAATATTCTGTATGTTTAAACCTATTATTTTGGCCTCAAAAAGCAGTTCTAAATTTACTTCAATTTCTCATATTTTTTAGTACAAATTCTGCCATGATTCTTTTTAAAAGAGATAATACTGTAATTTCTTGTCATTGGTGCAGCAAGTTTTTAAAAGAGATAATACTGTAATTTCTTGTCATTGATGCAGCAAGTTTTTAAAAGAGATAATACTGTAATTTCTTGTCATTGATGCAGCAAGTTTTTAAAAGAGATAATACTGTAATTTGTTGTCAGTGGTTCAGCAAGTTTTTAAAAGAGATAATACTGTAATTTCTTGTCATTGGTGCAGCAAGTTTTTAAAAGAGATAATGCTCTCATTTCTTGTCATTGATGCAGCAAGTTTTTAGAAGAGATAATACTGTAATTTGTTGTCAGTGGTTCAGCAAGTTTTTAAAAGAGATAATACTGTAATTTCTTGTCATGGGTGCAGCAAGTTTTTAAAAAAGATAATGCTGTAATTTCTTGTCATTGGAGCAGCAAGTTTTTAAAAAAGATAATGCTGTAATTTCTTGTCATTGGAGCAGCAAGTTTTTAAAAGAGATAATACTGTAATTTCTTGTCGATGCTGCAGCAAGTTTTTAAAAGAGATAATACTGTAATTTGTTGTCAGTGGTGCAACAAGTTTTTAAAAGAGATAATACTGTAATTTGTTGTCAGTGGTGCAACAAATTTTTAAAAGAGATAATACTGTAATTTCTTGTCATTGGTGCAGCAAGTTTTTAAAAGAGACAATACTGTAATTTCTTGTCATTGATGCAGCAAGTTTTTAAAAGAGATAATACTGTAATTTCTTGTCGATGCTGCAGCAAGTTTTTAAAAGAGATGATACTGTAATTTCTTGTCATTGGTGCAGCGAGTTTTTAAAAGAGATAATACTGTAAGTTCTTGTCAATGGTGCAGCAAGTTTTTTTTTCAAATTGTGAAATAATAAATGCTTAAACGAAAAACATATTTGAACTATACAATACTGTTATTTCTTGTGGATAATGTTACAAGATTTTGGGATCGTTCGACTTACAGGATATACCACAAAACAGTGTATTACCATTGTAGAATCCTGCATTTCTTTTAAAAAACGAATACCGCCTTTCATATAGGAGCATGTTTCATTATATCTCTGCACTTCAACTTGGGATGTGTCAACAAACGCTTGGCTTTCTTCATCAGGACACACATAGATAGGAGAATCGAAGTTTAGTATATATGAATCATCTGCAAGCTGACAAAAGTTTATAAAAATCATGTGTTTGTGTTCGCTGTGTAGTTTGTGACCTCGGTGTATTTGTTTGTGACCGCTGTAAATTTGTCTGTGACCGCTGTATATTCGTCTATGGTCGCTGTATAGTCGTCTATGACCCCTGTGTATTTGTCTGTGACCGCTGTATATTTGTCTATGGTCACTGTGTAGATTTCTGTGCTCGCTATGTATACGTCTTTCGTCACTGCGTAGTAATCTGTAGCTACTGTGTATTCGTTTTTAGTGACCGTGTAGTCATTTTTAATATTTTTAATAAAAGCACAAACATAGAACTTACCTCGACATCATCCGCTTTACAAAAACGGAACAAAAGTATTAACATTATTAAAGCAATCATAGTAAAATAGTAAACAACAATGAGCAATCTAAAGAAATTCATAACACTTTATAACAAGTGTATAGCATGTCTGATCTGATATTATAACCGTACATTATCTAGATGAATGATATAAATCAATATAATTATGCTGTTACTTCATATTTATTGTATGATATATTAATTTTTGTCACGCGATAGAAAACAAAGATACGATTTAATAGAAGTACAATAACAAGGTTTTATTTTAGTACCGGACAGGTCGTAGATTTTATCCTTACGCTACAAATGAGTTAAATAATTGCATTTTATTTTAAAATTAGTCATGTAGAAAAATAACCTGTCATCTATGTCCGCTAGTCAACAAAAAATCGTGGTGGTATTTCAATAAAACATCAATTCTCTAGAAAAATAGAGTATAATTTGACCAATTGGTCTTACATCACAACATTCTGTTTCAAGTATTAAGACACTATGAAATATTTAGGAGAAAAAAAAAATAAAAAAAAAGTGTTAAATTAATTTATTCAAAAAAAAATACAAAACGAAAAAAACATTATGCTAAACTTTATTAAAAAGTAAACAGCCGTGTTAGGAGTTAAGAAATTTAGAAATTAAAAATCTTTAAAACGTGCGTTTCGTTTACTGTTTTGGTGCATTTAAATTTAACAAAACCGCTAAGAGAAAAACTTCGTAACTCTAATAAAATGCATATAAGAACATCTTTTACAAGCTATCATAAACTCTTGGAAAAAATAACGAAAATTTTCGAAAAATACATACTTCTATACAAAATACATCTTTTCACACTAGAGACTCAGGACTTGCGAGTAAATCGCTTCTATACTCAGTCAAGTGAGCGAGATAAAATGTAAACAATAACTAAATTGTTACTACGCGACGTAGTGGAAGGACTTCCAAGTTGGCGGCCTCCCTCAACATCAAACGGTGTATAGATAGATATATTATAATAGCTGCAACACCCATGGCATATTTAAAAATCAAGGAAAAAATAAATTATCTTAATCATTGGTGTTCTCAAAATTGTCATTATTTTACTCAAAATAGAAGATATATTAGCTGCAACACCCAAACTATATATTTTGTTTACATTCCGTCTCACACGCAAACAGAGTACAGATAATAATTTAAACATGACAATATATAGAGTAAAAACAACAGTATTACAACAAACCGTCCGAATCAAGAAAAGCAATAAAAAGGGAAGTGTATAAAAATAGTAAAAATTAAATTGAAATTTAATTTTCAGAATTTTCTAGAAATAATCACTCAATTTTGACAATCATTACCTTTTTTCTATGATTTTAGAAAAAAGAATTGAATGTTTTTCATTGTAATACTTTTATTCTCCTCATATTTACCTAATACTGAAAAAAAGTATACATACCAACTTTCTACGATATGTAACATCTACTTTAATGAGAAATATAAATATCGAGCTATTCTATAGCTGATACGATAAAATATCTACAATCTGCTTCTATATATTTTATATACTTTATTTGAAAAAGAGTACATAAGTACAACTTTTTATATAGTAAAGAGACGTAGCAAATACGTTGGCACAGACTGTGAGTAAGAAACGGGAGATCAAATATTTTAAAAATAAATACCCTTAAAACTAATCAAATTCTCTGAAAACTTAATTTTGTCTCCCGCCTAAAGCACCTAAGTTATATCAATGAGTCTACTCTAAGAAATGTTTTAATAAGCATAGACAACAGCTCAGAAATGGCGTATTAGTCACCCTTAATTTCAGCCATTTCTATAAATAACTCTAATATTAAAGACTAGACGTATGAAACACGTATAAAGATATTCTTTGTAAATAGCTCACTCTGAAACAAGAAACTAATGATCTATAAGAGACGCCTATTTACATGGGGGATAAGGAATTTCATCTATATAACTTCCATTGTCATTATGTTTCTCAAACTAAATTAACAAATAACTTAAGAGGAAAAACATTTTCTAATTGTTGATATTGTTTTTAAAATTATCATTATTTTACTCAAAATTAATTTATTAGGTTCGTAAAAATCAATATAAAAAGATATATTCGAGTATTTATCATTAAAAAATCATTATTGTTCTCGAATTGGACTAAATTAAGAAAGTTCAAAAAAATCAAATTTATTAAGTTTTTAAATAAAATTCATTATTTTTTTTATGTTTTAAACATTTTACACTCTACCCCCATATAAATAAGGCGTAACTTGACAAAATGAACGTTAAAGCTAATCAGTATCGGAATGCGTCCCGTCCCGTCCCGTGCTAGTGTGTGCGTGTAATCGTCTTCGGGTACTGGAGCTCGTTCGGTTAATGTACCTGGAAAATTGACAAACTAGTAAAACCTGATATTTTATCTACTACTATTCTGTATACATCATTATTACTCTCAAATAGAGTTTTTTTTTTGGTAGAGAAGGTGCAAACGAGCAGATATATGGTCCTGATAGCAAGTGGCCACCATCGCACATCATTGTTTTTTAGTTGCGTTGAATCCTCGAAGATAAAGCGGGGAGGCTGCTGTTAAATGCAGCGGTTTCAGCGAGAGTCCAGTGTCCACTAGATCCGCAGCATTAATGGGATGTGAGAGGGAGGGGGTAAGTCTGGCCCACATGCGGCTCTACCGAAAAGCGTTTATGACACTTGGCGGTCGGATTCGCATGCTGGTGGTCGCAAGCCCGACTGGCTCGCGACCACCAGCATGCATGGATGGAACAGATCCCCTACTTGACAAAGGGGGGTGCTGGGTTACTCGGTTCTTGCGAGATGCTCTCTCAGCGGCAGAGGAGAATAGTATTATAAGCCGTCCCCTCACGGGTAAAACAGTACTAAGAACATGTCATTACTTTACTTATTATGTGAAACTCTGACAGATATTTTGAGTTGTGTTGTTGATAATAATTGAATCCTTCTAAAAATATTTTTTTTGTTTATTTTGACTCATGTCAACCTAACAATTAAGTATAGTGCTATAAAGATCAAAAGTCATCCCCACAAATTCGTATACTTCTACTAATACTCGACTAGAATACATTGCTGTCTTTTAAAACAGTTACAGTAGGACCTCTATAAGAAATTTTGAGTTAGATATGTAAAATAAATAAAAATTCAAGTTGCAGAGATGACACATATTTTTCAATGCACACTCCTAAATTGCTTTCTAAGAAACAATGGTGTACTTACACTGTTGGTGAATTCTTAAAGTCGGTAATTCATTTTTCTTCAAACTATAGAGGTAATAAGTCTCAAATAATCGAGTTGTAATGATTGTAAAATTAAACATTGTTATGTTCGAGATACAGAGGTAAAATTTACTTTTTCAAATTATGGAGAGAAAATATGTTACCAACTTGGCATGGAGGGATTCAAGTAATGGAGGAACAAAACATGTATTCGAGTTTTATTATCGCAGGGGCTCCTTATTAAACGGACGGTATTTAACAAAACTTAATGAAAGCAAGACAAGAATAGAATTAAAAACAATCTTTTAATATTTTTGTTTATCAGTCTTATTTAAATTGCTGCATTTTAAGATAAACTATATGGCAATGTCAATACCTCTTGCACAGGCGCCTCTAGTATCGGCGTAGCGGGTGCGGGGGGAGTGACAGGCGCTGCGGGGGGTGCGGGAGAGTTGCGCGGAGGCGCGGGCTCCACCTGCAGTAGTCGAGGTTTATCCTCGCGTTCGTCCCCTGCTCCTCCCTCCCTCGTAACTCCGGATCCCCCCACTGACATCTCTGATAAAGCGGCTATGACGCTCTCCATGTTTGTTTCTGAGATGTCGCCTTCACCCTGAGATAATATTTTAATAAGAATATAAATATTGTAAACTAGTATCGATACCATGGCGCCTAAATTTATGTCAATTATTCCCTTCTATCCCACTAGGCATTTGTTATCCGGGATATTAAGTTAACGAGACAACTTATCTGTTAATCCAGGTTGGAAAGGATTCACAATTCGTCGTTTTTGTCTGAGCAAAAACATTTTTTTCATGCAATTCATTAAAATATGATTGTAATATTTTGTAATAATATGTCCTGGTTTAAAAAGAAAAAGAAACATACAGATTTTTTTTTTAAAGTCAGTAAATAATAATTTAAAAACTTTCATATAATTTAAGTACCTTTTGAGGGCCAGGTTTGAAGAACTGTAGATAGCAGAATCCACGGAAACCCTGGAAAAAATTATAAATAAATTCAGTTGTACAGGAATACACTTATTTTTTGCTAAAACTACGTACTAATAACCAATCATATTTTTAATATGAATTACACAAGAAAGTTAAAGTGACATTGACAAAATGTAAAAAGTAAAATAAACTTATGATTAAACTACACCATTTTTTTAGACTAGTGTGAGGCAAAATGTAAACAAATCATAAAAACAATCTGCAGACGTCTCGTTTTGCAATAAAACATTTCCTATGGAAAGTGCTATTACAAGACAAATACTAGTAAACGGGTCGAATAAATAATTTTAATTTAAATTCAATTCCAATCTTTAAAAGCGAATAGTTAACATATAAGTATATAATGTTAGTTATGTTGGAAACATTGATTTGGGCATAGCATATTACTTTCGAAGGTTGCACCACTCGTACACTTCAAACGGAAACAGAAAATATTGTAGCTCTATCTAAAGTATGACCATCGGGACTAATATTATAGTCAACTGTGTTACTCACTTTCCAAATCATAACCTGTGGTTTCACGCCACGTTCGGACAACGCTTGCTTCAGATCACGAACACGAGTGTTTGGACTGATGTTTGATATCTGGGAACAAATAAACAATGTCAACTATATTCTAGAACAATTTTATTGGTACTTCTACTTTACTTACATTTATTCATTTTATCACAAACCACATGGATACAATACTTATCGAAATTTAAAAATCTTAAGCTGGGTACTAACATTACGAGGTGTTATGTAACATTCGCATCGATGCTCGATGTTACGCCGATTTTAGAACACACTAAAATCGGCGTAACATGCTCATTTGAACTCCATATTCGCCAGAAACTCAGTCAAGATGTCCGACAGCGAGGTTGTCTTGGAATCTTTGATTCTACCAAATTATTGTTAAATGCAAATTAGGAAGAAGTAACAGCAACTAACGGCTCGTTGCTCGCTGATTTCTACTTGAATGTTCGCTTTGTAACATGTTACATTACACCTCGTAACGTTAGTCAATACCCAGCTTTATAGTCAAACCCGTTATTACTTCCTCACACAGTACATTGGCGTCCTCTGCCCCGGTTCCACGGGTACGGGACATATTATGATTATATGTATGGCTCCATACATTATTTTGTTATATCACAAAAAGAATAAGACAGCAGTTCCCAAGAGATGTGGCTATACGCGACATTTTTAACCGATTTCCACAAAACCTTTCTCATGAATAAGTCACTTAAAAGAGAGTTACTTAACATTAACATAGAATACTATCATTGATTATCATTTCTATTTGTTATAATATTGTATAATACCGTATGTATGCAAGTATATGGATATTATTTTTTTAAATTACTTTATGGATTGCTATGAACTCTCTGACATAGGTTCCATTCGACAAATATTTCTCTTCCTATTTCTAGGACTAATAGATTCTCTGGGATTAGCGCTCCACGCATGCGCACTGGAGTTCAAAACCGTGTAAAAACTTTTATTTCACTTGTTTTTCGTGTTTCGACGCCATTTTTATATCTACTAAGCTCATTTTATAAAAGTGTATCAGTGAAGCAGAGTTAAGTGCAATGAGTTTAGAAATAACATTTATTAAAACTAATGAGTTTAATTTCCTATACAACATGTGCAGCTAGAACTTCAAAGGCCATACAAGTTTTGAGAAATTTATATTATTATAATTATAAGAGTACCAGCGCCTAAAACTAATAACAACTCACCTTCAATATTTTTTAATTAAACAGACAGACACTTTTACATTGTTTTATAATACATAATACATAGTGGTAGTGATTAAAGTACTAGTTGTAGCAGACAATATACAAGTGGTTACTTACCTTGAGGCAGAAATCAATGACTGGTTTGGGTCGTCTAGCACGCCTCGGTTTCTCCTCCTTGCCATCTTTGTCCTTACTGACGGATTTGTTACTGTTACGACGGCGTGGGGCTCGACGTGGTTTGGATTTACCATCTTCACCTTCAGTTGTATTGCCCTACGAAATAAAATTAAATGACCATGTCACTATATAACAAAACATTTCAAATGCGACATAGTTACCAAAACTATTAATCATATCACATTTGATTGCTGCAACTAGAATGACAAAGAACATCTTTTATAGTAGCCGGCAGCTAACTTTACGTCTGAGAAACGGTTACGGATCCATTCGTGACGTTTACTATTTTAACAAATAGCAGACGCGTGTTAACAGAAACGTCTCCTCGCTCCTCCTCGCTAATAGTGACTGCTGCGCATTCACGGTCAAACGTTATGTACCGGTAGCTGTACCTACTTGTTTTAATATGACATACTCAACATACACTCCGTTATCCATAAATATAAATAATCTTTTAGATTTTATTAATAATAAAACTAGATTTGCTTGTAGCAATAACAAAACTAATAATAAATCCGCAAGGCAGCTTGAGGCGAGCTGTTGGAGATATGACCCCACGGACCTGAGCGCTCCCAGAGGAAGGTCCTGTTCCTCATTCTCAGCTTGCCTTTACTGGCTGGTTGGACTGAACACTGACAAGAAACCGACCCCTGACCCGTTAATGGAAAAGACATACATAATAACAATTTTAAATCATATTAGAAGTAGAGCATAAAAAAAGCAGTGATATCCTTGAAGACTTTAGTATGTTTTTAGTTTCAAGCTCACAAAGTTTGATTTTGCCTAGTTGTGTATTTTGAGCAATTAAATATCACTTGCTTTATGGATGAAGAAAATCGTGAGGAAACCTGTATTCCTGAGAGTTCTCCATAATGTTCTCAAAGGTGTGTAAAATCTACAACCCGGACTGTACTTTAGGACTCGATTTAGTGGGCAATTAATGGGTTAGGAATGATGATGATAAATGTTTATTCCGAACGAGTTCTAAGGTTGTAAGTAATAGTTAAATACAATATATCACCTCGCCTTCGCTCTGGCTCTTGTGTGAGCGAGTGCGTCGTCTCTGTCTCCTAGCACGATTAGCATTACGATCTTCTAAATCAGTGTCGACCTCTTTGAGTGTGCAGGCTCGGCCAGCGCTACAAACAATAAAGTTATATAATATTTTATGATAATTCTAGGGTCTCAAAACCATGTGTAAAAATATATAATTTCGTTTGCGTAACTATGAATACAAATACGAAGATTTTCACCTTTAATTATAACAATTAATAATTATAGTAATTAATAATTATAGTATAAGGAGAAAGGTAATACTCACAGCATTTCAATCTCCCTGAGTTGTCCAAGAACAGGCATGAGCTGCACGCGACGGTTTGAGAGCAGGTGCCACAGAATACCCGCTGGTCTCTGGCTCATACGTTGAGTTTCTATCACCTAGAAAATAAGAACCATAAAGACAATTAACAAGTATAAACCAACCAAAAATAACCTTAATCAACATTTTCTTTGAGGTTCACTTCAATGTACGTTTCTTTTTGCTAAATTTCATAATTTTAGAAGAACAGGAAACATCATGTAAATTTTAATTCCCTCCCTTTAACTGCCATATTTCAACTAAATGTGTTTGTGTTGTCTTCTTGACAAAAAGGTAAATAACGAAGGAATCCTATTTTCGTTTTGAAGTAAGGAACTCGAATAAAGTGAAAATATTACTTTAAGAAAGTATGTATTTACCTGTGTTGGTGTGACAATAATATCAATTGGGACATCGTGTGGTCCAAACAACTCAGCAGGCAGAGTATCGAACACCTGTATAAATAAACAATATTTAACTGAAGAGATCACACTTTACAATGCTTTACCTAATTTTTTGTCATAAAATGTATAATTTGGGAAAAAAAATTAATACTTAATCAATAAATTATGCCTAAATCGGTGTAAAAACTTGACTAAACCTTTTAAGGTTGATTTTGATTTTCTATAAATACAAATGGTAGGGATACAACTTTAAACTTGTTTGAGTACCTGACAATCATGAACAGTAGTTACTATCAAGGTGTTTGGGTTGATAGCCTTCATGTGCATCATCAAACCAAACTCCAAGTCTCCGTATCCTGCGAACAAAAAAACATGTCAGATTATAAAAAATAATATATTTTTTTTAGAATAATTGTGATATTAAACTCGACGTAAATATTTTTAAAACCTTTACCTCTTCCTTTGCCGATACGATATCCTTCTTTGGAAACAGCAACTGATCCCATCACCATCATGTCCAGTGAGACACTCTCTTCAATACCTGTTCATAAACAGTATTTTATTTGTTAATTATAGAATATAATAAAATATAATCTACAGCCCTGTCTTTAATATATAACAAATTATATAAAATATATATTTAAATTCATGATGAAAATATCAGATACTCCCAATTGTGATGATTATGGTATAGTTGAGAATGTACAACATGTTCTAACGGAATGTTCTAGATTTCGGTTTGTTAGATATATAAAAGATCGAAATCTATCTAGCCGGCTTTATAATTTTTTTTAAATAGATTTTCTTTTAGTTAGTTGTAATTTTTGATTAGGGTATAGGGCTGACATGTACATAATATGATGTATAAAAAATTAAGAAAAAAAAAATATGTATAATATAAAAAAAATATGAGATCGCTTCATGAAAATCTTCATCAAATAAGACATTTATACTTATATTATAAAAGCTGAAGGGTTTATTACTTTGGATGCATGCTCTAATTTCAGGAAATACTGTTTCGAATGGAAAAATTCTTTTTAATAGCATTTATTCAGGCAGACTATAGGCCTATCACACTAGGACCTATAGGAGCGCAATATCGCGGGACCGTATCAAATAACTGACAAAGAAGCTGAAAACCCTGGCATTAAAATATTGCAATCACATAATATATAGTCACGTTTTCATAATAAACAAATACATAACAGATCACCTGAGATATGTCTAGAAAAATCCTGATTCATACATGAGTCATTTCAAACAAACCTCAGACATAGATCCTTCAACTTTGAGAATAAAAAAGTAAAAGTTCAGGGCGATAAGATTCAATGTAATGAAACTATATCATTTATGACAAAAAATATATCTTTAACACAGAACATGTTCCTATTTTTTAAATTTTTATACGAAAAATTCAAAAGCTGATATGGTTAATGTAAATGGTGTACTTGACGTTACGTCACAATCTATAATAAACAATCAACAGTAACATACAAGAATTATGCTCAATATATACATATTTTGTAATTTAAACTATTTACTCCGTGAAACAAAACTCAAGAAGCTAAGTTACTGTTAGAAAAAAACTACTCACTTGTTGACATAGTAATTGTGTATTGTGACGTCACAATCTATAAAATAATATCATTTCAACTTCTTTAGATTTCTCATAGAATTTTTGTACTTTTCTTTATAATCTTATTCAAAACGAAGTCAGTAAGAAATATTACTTACTTAATGCCTGTCCATAAGTATCCATGCCATTGCGTGAAACAGCCTTCCTGATGGCACTCGGTGTATTTTCATCTTCTGGCAACACTATGCGGTTCAAGAATCCAGGATTTAGACGTGGTATCGGCACATACAAGGTCTTGTTATTCTCTAGGCAAAGTACTCTGGAATACAAAAACTTGGTAAGCATATAAAATTATCAGGAATGACTTGACCTTGCCTCATCATTATTTATTCATACACTACTTTCAATAATAAATAGGTGATGTAATAATTCAAACTTTTTATCCGCGAGGAGACGGGTTAAAATACAATTCCCCTCTGCCGCTGGGAGAGCATCTCGTAAGAGGTGGTAGTGGATCGAACAGATCCTCGACTTGTTTACGGCCACCAGCATTGAATCCGACCGCCATCCATCTATCCATCTACTCCCTCCCTCTCCCATCCTATCAATACTGCGGTTCCAGTGAACTCTGGCTTCTTGCTCAGGGTACCCTGAAACCGCAACATTCTTCTCTTCGCCCCACCTCCTAACTCAACTTTTAAGGCGGCAACGCATCGGTAAAACAAGAGATACTCTCTAATATTTCCGATGTCCATGGGGGACCGGCAGATTGTTTTTCTAAAAATGTAACCCCTTTTTTATACATAATGTTATAAAACACCATCTCAGTATGCCTAACGATAATAGATACAAGATGGCGTTTTGATTGTTTTTTGTGCAAAATTACGTTTATTAAAAGCTTTTGTATATAAATTTAAAATAGTACGACTTAGGCAGTGATGTGCGAGGATATATTTGTTAAGAACTAATAGAATCGCTTCATTCACATAGCCTCGCTCAGTCTGACACACTTACAAAATACATTTAAAATGTAACTCAAAGGAATACTTTAAGCACTCAGTACTTTAGTTAAAAACTAAGATAAGACAACTCTTTAGTCTGCACTTTGTACTATGTGGGTCACTTAAGACTTCAAGTATAAGAATATTAATTTGCAAGTTAATAATAAGACTCTGACAGTAATTGAAGAGTTCAACTACCCTCCTGATTTTATCACCAGACCTTCGACACCTAGTATAATATATCGGATTCATCAAAACGATCCTATGAACTCAAACTCGAGGAGTTTACTAGCAGCTACTGAAGAGTTCCATTATCTTCTTCCTGGTTATCATCAGGTCAGCTCCAAGATACCAAATGATAATGTTGTAGTCCGTCACTTCATATTACGGTATCGAAATTATTAACTATTGTTAATTAATATGAGTTATAAAGTCTATACGCAGACCGACAATATGCCGGCTTGTTGACTGGAATATTACTCCCGGAGTTATACTTTAAATACAGAGACAAACTTCCTTCCGTCTGTACGCTTAGATCTTTCAAACTACACTACGGATTTAATGTGGTTTTCACTAAAAGTTTGTATGTATAATACATGCATATTATAGTGAAGTTCCCCTACTCACTCTGAGGAGGAGACTCGGCTCATCAGTGGACCATTAATGGGTTGTGATGATGATGATGATTATAGTTAAGAAACTGTGCGAAGCCAGGACGAGTAATATGGAATAAGTAAAAAATATAATTCTTAATTAATTATAAGTCTTAAAGTCACCTTTATTACATTTACAAAGGGGTGGGTGGGTGTACGTGTCAATGAAATGGTAAATTAAGGTAAAAGGCCAAGCGGGAAAGTCGAATTCATTGTAGATTACATAAGGATCTTTTGCCTTTTAGGATCTATCACGATATTATGTCAACATTATTGGAGCGAGGCTCATTCATGTCGTTAACATTTTGTCAAAATTAAAGTCCAAGAGACTCCAAACACGTTAAGAAACTTTGAAGGAGGTAGTTGGATTTATGCAAAGTATCGTTTTATTACAGATTGCATTTTTTCGGATACTGAAATTGAGGCTAGGTATGAATAAACCATTAATTATTATTATTATTATATATATTATATATATAGCTGATTGTGCTGATCCACTGACTGATTGATCATCTCTCCTGTAAAATTTTGTTTGAAAAAAAAATTTTCACACATGGTTTCGTATAGAGGACGAAAATTCATTTAGAGGAAAAATATGAAGAGAGCTTATGGTTGAGGGTTTCGGAGACGGGGGAAGAGCACGGCGTCCATACAAATTTCGTCGTCATCTATCTCAGAAAGTATACAAGATGAAACAGTGGTTTATTGGAAAAATATGGTCAGGGCTTTAAGGTCTATTTGATGAATCGAAAAAAAATTTAAGATGGCGGAATTTATTTTTCCATATAAAATATATATGGGAATATTGAAGAGACCACAAGTTGGAAACTAATCAACTAAAAACCACATTAAGTTTATTAAAAGCTGTTTTAATCAAAATGATTGTTTCATTTAAATCAGATTTCTGGAAAATTGGGTCATTTGACCATGTTCGCCGAGCGAAGGTAGGGCGGATCGAGCTGTATAGTATACAAATATAATGGTATGACGTCATGACCTAAGTATTAAGAATGACGCTGACTTGGAGGTTACGTCGCCGCGTGTAACAGACACACGTGGGCGATATGCAACAAGCGAGGCAAACTATGAGCTAAGAATGAACATAATTATACCCATTAGTTTGAAAACTCATGGCAGCTTAAGCCTTGATGACACAATATAAACGCTTTAGTTAGATACTATAATCATTTTTAAAAAAATAGTTTATTTTAACCTCCATTTTCATAAGGATATTTGTGTTGCCAGAAAAAAAATATCCTATATAAATTCCTAGATATTTAAGTTTAATTAACTGAATACGAACTAGAATTTAATTTTTAAAATATCTAGATTTTATCTAGCTTTTGACCCAGTTGACTTTTTTAAATGACCTTCATACCTTTTTTGTAGTTTAAATCTCTAAAAAAATACTCCCAAGACCTTTATCGTGCACCGTATTGTTCATCCATACAAATAAATAAAATTGGAGTGTCTGTTTGTAATATTAAAATAACCGATTTTTACTAAGTGCATACGGATGTATACACGCACACGGTACATATACTAGAACAACATTTTTTGTCTGTCTGTCTGTTTGTTCCGGCTAACCTCTGAAATGGCAGGACCGATTTTGACAGGACTTTCACTGGCAGATAACTGATGTAACAAGGAGTAATATAGGCTATTAAACATCTCGTTATGATCCATGGGAGCGGAGCAACACGCGAACGAAGTCATCAAGTCAGAAGAAATCGAAAAGTGCGGAACGACTCCAATTAATATTTTACAAAGACCAAGGACAAGTAAAAAATTTTTTTCACCATATATATCTATATTTATTTATTACTTTAATTAAAAAAAATTATTTAGCTCAACAAGAGAGGGTAGATATTAACATACATTATGATGAATTGCATTAATTTCCAAGAAGTATTTCTATCGTGGATTGTGGGTAAAACAAATAATTGTATGAACATTAAACTGTTGATTTGTGTAATAAGACTGCAGTTGTTTTGAGTAACGTTAATAACATTCTTAAAGGTCATGCCGCTATCTCTTGATTAGGTACTGGGTCAAAATAGTGCATAAACATATGTGTTAAATTGTTGTTGTTGTTGTCAACATTAACTATTACTACATACTTATATATAAAAATCACGTATCACGCGTTTGTTATGAAACTCCTCCGAAACGGCTTGAACGATTTTTATAAAATACTATCCTACCAGCTTCGTTCGCGTGTTGCTCAGCTCCTATGGGTCGTAGCGAGATGTTAAATAGCCTAAGTTACTCCTTGTTACATCAGCTATCTGCCAGTGAAAGTCCCGTCTAAATCGGTCCAGCCATTTCAGTGATTAGCCGGAACAAACAGACAGACAGACAAAAATTGTAAAAAAGCGGTTATTTTAATATTACAAACAGACACTCCAATTATATTTATTTGTATGGATTTTGTATATTTTTGGTAGGTCTGAGAGTAGATCGAAGGCTATTTTTTATACCCCTAGGTAATAAGGGTGGGGTTCTCTCCAGAAATTAATTTATATGGCTAAACAAAGTATTCCAGTTTCCAATTTAAATTAAAATACACTCAAACTCACGAATACTTATTATTTATTTTTATTTTATATAACACCTGTTTATATAAGCAACACAGTATTATAAGTCAGTCAAACTGGTGCATTTTAACTGTAACTGATACGCCAAGAGTTTTCAGGGCATAACTGACTAAAACCGTACGTTGCAAGCAATTTACTGATCACCTATTATTTAACAATGTATTACTGTATATCTTTACAAAGACATACACACACCAAAAATTGTGATATTTAAGGAACACAATATATATAGTTGTAATACATATTATGTGTTTTCTTTTTATTTTAAAATATTAAATTTTAGATATAACTTGTCGCCCCGCGCGACTTCATCCGCGTGATGCCCCGCTTCTATTGGTCTTAACGTGATGATATATAGCCTATAGCCTTCCTCGATAAATGGGCTATCTAACACTGAAAGAATTTATCAAATCGGACAAGTAGTTCCTGAGATTAGCGCGTTCAAGCAAACAAACCTCTAATATAAGATGTATGTAATAGGGCGTAGATTTATTGTTATATAATATAACTAGCTATTACCCGCAACTTCGTTTACGATATTGACCTATAGTAGATCGTCTCTAGACATCTATACTAATATTATAAAGAGGAAAAAATTGTATTTTTGTATGTATCTTTGTATGATAAAAATGCCTATCAAAATCAGACCATGTTTTCCATAACTTTGTATTAATTCTTATCCAAATAAATTATTTCGTAATGAAGACTGTTTCAATACCTGTTAATTACTTTTTGAATTATTGAAATCGGACATTCCAGTCAAAAGATATTACGAAATAAAAATATCAAGATAAATAAAAAATAATCCCAGACGGGCCGCCGGCGCGGTGTGGGGTGCCTCGCAGCGCAGCGAGTAACGCGGCGATAGAGGGAGCGACAGAATGCGGGAGCCAAAATGTTAAAAAAAAAATTATCCACCCGTGCGAAGCCGGGACAGGCCCCTAGTATTAAATAATTTTATGAGGTAGTCATACTAACTTTGCACTCCCCGTTCACCCTCTTAAGGGATGATTTCGAAAAAATATTTTACACGTGTTTCATGACTTTCAATGAAAAACATTCATTCAAATAACTTCAAAAACCATATTGAATTGAATCAGGCGTTTTACTTCAAAAACCTTCAAAGTTTCATACTAAATTTGAACCCCTGTTTTACCCCCTTAGGGGGTGAGTTTTCAAAAATCCTTTCTTAGTGCTCCCCTACGTTATAAAAGGAACTCTTGTGCAAAATTTCAAGTTTCTAACCCTTATAGTTTAGGTTGATATGTCAGTCAGTCAGCTTCTCCTTTTATATATATAAATATAGATTATACAATCAAATATTTAATTTTAGTTAGGTTTTCAAGTTACTTTTTTTTTAATTTCCTGAACAGTAGTTTTTTTTATAACGCACATGTCTATAATATGTTCATAATCCCTAAGGTTGACTGGGAGCACGTATGTGTTAAACAAACGTCCTTTTATTGTTTGTGTAATAAAGATACTAAATAAAAAAAAATGTAGATTTACACATTTATTATGCAACGGACTTGTGTTGCCACAATTATAAGTGACCATTTTATTTTTCACTCAAAACGGGACACGGATAACGGAACGGAAGTCTTTCAGGTGTTCCAGAAAACGGGACAGTTTGACGTCCCGAAACCTACTTTTGGGACAACGGGACAGACATCCGCATGACAGGACGTATGATCACTTTAGTGACGGATGACGTCTTGCACGGATGGCGTGTTGTTATCTCTATACTAAAATCTAACAAAATTATATCAGTAGTGTATACGTGAAAACGTAACACACACTGACAGATAGTTACAACCTAACCTTATTAGTTTTGATACTCAGAAACACGCGTGCCCAGAATAGACCGAATATTGTGACATACCTACAGACACAATCATACGGTTTTAACTAATGATAAGTCACAAAAATGTGAAAATATCTAATTATAAACTAGTCGATCCGCCCGGGTCCAGTCCAAAATTGGAGTGTCTGTTTGTAATATTAATATAACCGCTTTTTTCTAAGTGCATATGGATGTACATACACGCACACGGTACATATACCAACAACAACATTTTTTACAATTTTTGTCTGTCTGGCTGGACCGATTTTGACGGGACTTTCACTGGCAGATAGCTGATGTAACAAGGAGTAACTTAGGCTATTTATCATATCGCTACAACCCATAGGAGCAGAGCAACACGCGAACGAAGTCGCGCGGGTCGGGTAGTACAAAATATAATTCGGAAAAAAATCATGATTAGGGAGAGGGGGTATATTGAAAACATGAAGGGGAGTGTGATATTGGGTAAACGCAACGTAGATACTTCTACTAAACCGATAAATAACAAAACATGATCCTTTACAACTACGATAGATACCTAAGCAGTGCCTTGGACTTGTGGCCAAGGTGTAAGTTTAAGAAACTCCTTCATTCAATTGAAACACTCACGTCCACTGCCCAGATTCTCTGTTTAAACCTAAGGTTAGGTTAACCTAAGCCTCACTTACTCACACTCACAAAAATATAAGGGTCACACAGCTCGAGATGCATTTTTAACCTAATCATAAACTATGACCGACCGAAACTGGATTTCAGCGAAAACCGAACCAAAAAACGTAGTTTCGGCCGAAACCGAAACTTTTTTAAACCCAACAAAATTGACACATTTTCGGGAAATTAAAAGATTTATTTAGACTTAACAGGACTTGGGCATATCTTATATATAAAATTCTCGTGTCACAATGTTAGTTACCATACTCCTCCGAAACGGCTCGACCGATTTTTATGAAAGTTTATATACATATTCAGTAGGTCTGAGAATCGGCTACTATATACTTTTCATCCCCCTAAGTGATAAGGGTGGCCCACCCCAAATTTATATGACAAAACAACGTTTGCCGGGTTAGCTAGTTTACCTCTCTAAATGTATGTTTCTCTAGGTTAATAGGGTTACTTGAAATGAAATGCTATTTGTTGATTTGTGAAATCAGATTTCTTGCACTAATTTTGTTCAAGTCTCACTCCCATGAACAGTCTTTTATTGAGTATATTAATGAAATCAAATCATATTTGATAGAAACTAATAAATAAATAGTAAGTAAGTACTAACTCTAGTAAATATTATTAGCAGATGCCTTTGTACTTTTTGTACAGCCTTAATCATTATAATAAAAAAGTAACTAAAACTTAGAACTTCTGTATATTTTTCTGCATCATTAAATCTCTTCAGTTTTCAACAAAATATACACAAAAGATTTCGTAAAGGAACTAGTAACCTAACCATGTCTATTTATCTTCTTCAGTTTTCAACAAAATATACACAAAAGATTTCGTAAAGGAACTAGTAACCTAACCATGTCTATTTATCTTCTTCAGTTTTCAACAAAATATACACAAAAGATTTCGTAAAGGAACTAGTAACCTAACCATGTCTATTTATCTTCTTCAGTTTTCAACAAAATATACACAAAAGATTTCGTAAAGGAACTAGTAACCTAACCATGTCTATTTATCTTCTTCAGTTTTCAACAAAATATACACAAAAGATTTCGTAAAGGAACTAGTAACCTAACCATGTCTATTTATCTGTGAAAGATCTGGAACGAAAGTTTTGACGAAACCAAAACTTCGATCGGACACTAATAAATAGCCTATGTTCTTTCCCAAGCTCTAATCTATCTGTGCACCAAATTCCATCGAAATCGGTTCAGTGGTTTAGGCGTGAAAGCGTAACAGATAGACAAGTTACTTTTCGCATTTAGAATGGAAAACGGTCGCTTACTATAGTATAATATATATAAAAGGAGAAGCTGACTGACTGACATATCAACGTAGGGCCTAAACTATAAGGGTTAGTAACTTGAAATTTTGCACAGGGGCTTCTTTTATAACGTAGAGGAGCACTAAGAAAGGATTTTTGAAAATTCACCCCCTAAGGGGGTAAAACGGGGGTGCAAAGTTAGCTAAACTATCTCATCAAATCATATGTCTACAGATGATCTACTGTAGGCAAATATAACTATTACTTAATAATATTTTTACAAAATAAATTCGATTAAAGTAAACAATCTGTCACGTGAACGTGAATATGACGTCACGTCGTGTTGTCACACAAAGACGATTAATAGATTACGTCCTGCAACAGCGTTTTCTAAATAATTAAAAATCGTTTTTTTTTTTAATTCATCAAACCTAGCTTATTATTTCATTTAGTTCGTGGTTCAGACAAACAGTTATCGCGATGCGTGACCAATTGATATGGCAATGTTATCGTTATAAAATAATTGTTTGTTTTTTACAGCTAACTGCAGTCGGTGGATTTAAAGAAAGTTGAATACTTGTTATTTATAGTGATGTAACGCTTCATGATAACTATAATGAGGGTTGCGCAAAACCCGGCCGATTGCAGTGTTTCATATCCTGCACTTTAAATAAGTGACTGAATTATATATAAACGAGTAGTGTAGTTTTCTATCAGTGAAAGAATTTTAAAAATCGGATTAATAACAACAAAATGACCATATTCTATTAATTAAAAAATGTATATGGCAACACTAAATCACTTTTGTCACTCACGAATAGTGTAGTTTTCTCTCAGTGAATTTTTTTTTAAATAGGATGTGCAGTTCCTGAGAAACTTCAATTTACAAAATGACACTTAAATGGCCATATCTTTTTAATTATAGTATTTATGGCAACACCACATAGCCTATGTTACCCGGAAAGGATGTAGCTTCCTATCGGTGAAAGAATTTTCAAAATCGGTTCAGTAATTTTCGAGCCTATTCGCAACAAACAAACAAACATAGAAACATTGATTGTTTCTATGTTGCCTCTTTATATAATAGTATAGATAAGAATTAATGTTTAGGGTATCTATGTATATAACTAGAGGCGGTTTTACCTATACGTTGGTGCTAGGGGATCTGTTCCCCGACTGGATTGCGACCGCCAGCGTGCGAATCCGACAGCCAAGTGTCATAGACGCGTTACAGGCCAGCCGCATGTGAGCCAAACTTACCCCCTCCCTCTCCATCCCAAAAACAAAACAAGAGGGTATCTCTTGCTTTGCCGATGTCCATGGGCGATGGAAGCCACTTACCATCAGATGAACCGCTCATTTGCACCTTCTCTATCATAAAAAAATCTATAGTGCTGGGTGTGCACACGGGCGTCGTGGTTTTAAGGGTGCCGGTAAAAAATGGCGATTATTTTTAGATAAGATCTATAAAAAACCACCATCAATGAAAACAGACAGCGAGGTAAGACGCTAGGGTGATGATTGCACACGGGCGCTATATACGCTAGAGACGGGGCGAGAAGAGCGCATCACACGTGATTGGTTCTTACGGTTCACCTCCAGCGTGTCTATTGTTTGTTTAAATAGTAGACGTCGCGACTCTCCCCACTACTTGTAGTTAGGTAATCACTAAGAAAGTTGTCACCAGTTTCCAAGATACCATCAAAAAAGATTCAGCCATATTCGTAAGATACTGTCACGGATATATTTGGAACACGTTTTTATGCAACAGTCGGATATTTCGAAAGGTCTTTATACTATTCTATATTGGTGTTCATAAATGCCTACGCTATTTTGTTTGCCAAAATACGTTGAACACTATCGAAACTGAAATAGTTCAAGGGTCGATGAGCTTTTTATTAGGACAACGAACAGCTGACTAAGCAACTAGATTAAAAATAATTTTCCATCTTCACTATCTGTCTGCTTTAAGTGACTACATCTATGGCACCTATCTACAAAATCGGCGATGATGATTGTCGATCAGAAAAGAAGATGGTGGTGTTTGACCATTCATCGTAATAGAAACAAATAGTCACAATAGGGTATATTATTATTATATTTTGAAAATAAAATCTATTTGTATATAAAAGGAGAAGCTGACTGACTGACTGACATATCAACGCAGGGCCTAAACCATAAGAGTTAGAAACTTGTAATTTTGCACAAGAGTTCCTTTTATAAGGTAGGGGAGCACTAAGAAAGAATCTTTGAAAATTCACCACCTAAGAGGGTAAAACGGGGGTGCAAAGTTAATATGAAACTTAAGTCGTTTTTTAAGTTATATGAATGAAATTCAATTGAAAGTCATGAAACACGTGTAAAATATTTTTTTGAAAATCATCCCTTAAGGGGGTAAAATGATTAAATAATATCAAACGATGTACTGTAGGCTAATATGCTACTTCAATATCGCAAACGAAGTTGCGGGTAACAGCTAGTCTAGTATGTTTCATGCTTCTAGCTCTTATAATGACGATTACTTCCATACAAATTTTCGTCCCCTCTTTTAACCCCTTACGACCCTTTTTTCGCATTAAAAAGCCTATGTTCTTTCTCGGGCTCTAGACTATCTGTATATCAAATTTCATTTAAATCGGTTCAGTAGTTTTGGCGTGAAAGCTCGACAGACGTACAGACATTACAGTACAGTTATTTTCGTTTTACATTTATATTATTAGTAAGGATTTTATTATAATTATTTTAGAATTATTGGAAAACTTTCGAAAAGTAAACAAATTATTCGGATTTCGGATCATTCGTAATATAAACGAATTATTCGGAAAATTCGTCATTTGATTCGAACACTATTCGTACATCAAGGACATAAATGTCTGATGATGAGGAATAAAATATTTTTTATTTTACTTAAATTACACTCAACCATCCAATAATTCACACTTCATTCAAATAATCCAATAGCAAAAAAAAAGTTACGTTTTTCGAAAAAGTTACGAAAAAAAAATTCAGAAAAGTTTTCATTAAAATCTTATTCATAACTAATTTGTTTTAAAAGATTTTGATAGAGGGTAGTAGTTAAAAAATAGTAAACCAATCGGTTAACGTTTGAGCAAAAGTAGTGGAGATAGTTGCGCAGTGTGAGCGTGCTGCGTGCCTGTATCAGGTAGTTAAATCCACGACGTCTACTATTTTGACAAATAACAAGCGCCTTGAAGCAGAACTGTCGCCTCTCGTCCCACATTCCTCGCTATAAAGGTCCAAATAGCGACTTCCACACATTCAAAGTATAGTAGTATGGTAGCTTCCACTTACCTGACAGGTTCTTGAGGTTTATCAGGGTTAACCTTGACAGTTTTGGCGTTCTTGAAAACATCTAGTTCAGCAAGTTTAGCTGCAGCATCAGCAGCACCCTTGAAGTTTGGTATACGGTTGTATACTGGGCGGGGGAACATGGCCAGCCCGTTGGTCTCCAAGTGGCGCCACATCTTGTGCCGATAGGAGTGCTTTGTCATCTCCTCTGGCTTTGGAGCTGGGGAAAATATTTTAAAATCATCCTATAGTACTTTGGGTAGTTGAAAAAAAAATCTTGTCGCCGGTAAGAGAACATACTACGTGATCCGTTCTGAGGGGTGAGGAGGTCTTTAAAATACCGCGCTTGGTCATAGTGTAGGGGGTCTTGGGTTTTCGTCACGTAGTCAATATCTTTTTGGCATATACTACACTAGTCGACCCGCGCGACTTCGTCTGCGTGATGCTCCGCTCCTAGTGGTCTTAGCGTGATGATATATAGCCTATAGCCTTCCTCGATAAATGGCCTATCTAACACTGAAAGGATTTTTCAAATCGGACCAGTAGTTCCTGAGATTAGCGTGTTCAAGCAAACAAACAAACTCTTCATCTTTATTTAGTAAGTATAGATGTAGTCACGTAGGAGGGGGAAGGGGTATAAAAATTGTAAAAAACGGATCACGTAGTATGGGTACCTATGTTCCCTAAACTTCAGTCAATTCAATAATAAATTACTTGCAAAACCGTTAAAAAATTAAATTCATATTTAAGTGCCTGAATATTACTACAGTTATATTATAATATTAATTAACAGTATAACATAATAACTATAGTAGAACCTCGATTACCCGAACTAATTGGGACCGAGCATAATTCGGATAATTGGAACAATATCAAACAAAAACAACACAAATTCTCGCTAACGTTCGGATAAACTAAGTCAGCGTTCGGATAATCGAAGTTCTACTGTATATTACTTAGTTTTTTTTATAAACTTTTAGTTCGAGACTGGGCAAATGCTTCAAATCATCATGTTTTTTTTTTGCTTTAAATTGCGAGGTGTGATTTTATTAACTCGGGGGGTAGTCTGTTAATTAGTCAAGTTTTATAACTAACTGACCCGTCATTGTTTTTTTTTGAGAATTTTACTTCATTATACAGGATTTTAAAAAAGGCCACAACTACCCTCCATTAATAGTTGCCCTACGAACAGAATAACATGTCATCATAACGAAAATTACCCATATATTTTTAAAGTTAAGAATCATTTTTAAAATTTTTAAAGAAAAGAAAAATTAAAAAGTACTAGTTATGATCGTCTCAAAGCTAAACTCCATTTATATCTAATATATAAAATCTAGTTGTTAAGTAAACTAATGTAAAAAAAAAAAAAAAAGAAAAAGTCCAACCTTGATAGGTTGATTTTTACAATTCTTACAATTCTTTTACTTATAGAACTTTCACTTCATATAATAAATAATATATAGATAATCTACCAATTTATATTTTACACATTATATACCTAAGTAATATTATAAATGAGAAAACTGAATGAATTTCGAAGAAATTTGGCACACAAGATACTTTTTATCCCAGAAAACTGAATTCTGAAAGTGACCCAATTCAGAATTATACCAGCCAAGTCGCAAGCAAACAGTAGTTTTACATAACAAATAAAAATTAAATTTCGATAACCATCTTAGGGCTGCCAACATGCTCAAAGACAAGGCCAGACCAGCACTTGAATACATATTGTTAATGTTTACATACCACCTACGTAAATTGTTAAAATATATCCTAATATTTCATCTGTTAGTTAGTTAACCTTTTGAATTATTTGACTATCTCATTAAAATACTAATAAATGATCAGATAATTCTTAATTTAAAAAAAAATTACAATAATTATAACTCTAGTATGCAGTGATAGCCCAGTTGTCTTACTTGGGAAGTCCGAGTTTAATCCTGGACACAAACTGACTTTTCCATGTTATGTGTATTTTAAGAAATTAAACATCGTAGTGAGGAAACCTGCACTCCTGAGAGTTCTCTAAAGTTCTTGAGAATTTGTCTATCTATATTTGTGACTTGTCAAAGAACTTGAGAATTTTCGACTGAATACACAAATCAATAGTTTTTTAAAATTTCAAACTCACCATAAGAATAATAAGTTGTAAAAACTATGATTCTACTGTAATTAATTAAATATTACTGGATTTTTAGTTAAATATTCATTAAATAACTACAAAGAACAGATAATGTCAGAACATTAATAGTATATTAAAAAAAATCCAATAACTGAACATACAACTAGATGCTTTTTTTTAAATGCCTAAATTCTCTTACATGCCTAAAAGGGTTTAGATTTAATTAATACTAAAAATAGTAATAAAATAATGTGCGAGTGAATCCCTAGTATGAAAAAAAAAATTCCAAAATTCAAGTAATTTTATAAGTTATTAGCTTATTAGCCATGATTCTAGAAATTTCTTTTCAATTAACATGTAACTTGCACATGGATGATTTGTAAATGTGCAACTACCCTCAACTTAATTTAGTAACTTTGCCACTGAAGTTTTATTACAAAACTGAGAATAAATTCAACATTCTATTTATTCGTTTTTTTTGTTATATAATATAAATAAATAAAAAAATATATTATAATCAAAATAAATTAACTTGTGAAAATATTTACAAACTACCTACGTTTCAAAAAAATATATTCCCACATGTAATAATGGTACTTTTTGCAAATTAATTATTAAGATATTATTAGATAGACAAAATGCAATAAGTTTATAAATTAGATACATTTTTACAAGTGGGCAGCAGAGGAATGTGACTCATATTTCACACTCTAATTAAGCTACCAACAGTACTAATCATTATAAGCACCCAAATACTGGCGAATACACGAAACGTAAGTGAAAATACATTAAACCGCGTAATTACAACATTAACTACAATTTTTTAACGCAACCGATATTTATTAATCATACATGTGGGTATTAAGAAATACATCCTTATTGCATTTTTTACGCATCCAATCGTCAATAAATTAATAATTATTAAAGATTGTTTTATTTATTTCATTTAATAAAAATATAAAACCTAAAATAACAAGGCCGTATAGTTTAAGATCATCGCTTTTCCGATATCATAATTTAAAAAAACAATCTATTGTTTTTATATTTACAACAACAAATAAACTCACCCGCTTCCGCTGTTACTTCTCCGTTCTGCATTGTTAGATGTTCTGCAATCGGGAGGAAAGAATTCAATTCGAGGTTTACGCGATTATCATCAATTTTTTGCAAATTAAAATCCTTTACCGACAGAACCGTCACACACAAAAATAGAACGCGGAAAACAAATGCAACTAACTCGCAGCGCAGTAGTCCGCAGTGTTGCCAATCCTAAACTTTTTCCTCCCTATATAGTTATGACTTGTCATATATTAAGGGTAAAAATGTTGGTAACATTATATTGTCTTCATCGTTTCAGGATTCTGGGTTCGACGTTTGTGGCGGGAAGTTTGAACTTGAGAAAAAATTTAGTTAATATTCGAGATTGCGAATTTAATATAATAAGTGCGTGCTTATTATGCACATAAAATGGAGGGAAATGAAGGTGGTGGTACGATACCACCTATAAATACCAAAAAAAGAAAAATGACAAATATTTCAGGAAAAGACTCAGCAAAATATAAACCTTATATAAAGCCAAATTACCGGCGATGCTATCCAGATACTTCAAATAATACAGAGTTTCCGGTGTTTGTGGAATCGGAAGATAAAATTGGCAATAAGGATCCATTATATCTCCAAAAACTATTTTCAAAGTTTGTTAAAGGCTTTTATGAACTAAGTCGTATTAATGCTTATAAAGTCCAAATTACATTTTCTCAGGCTTTAGCAGCAAATGACTTCCTGAATGCTAACGATGCGTTAGCTAACTTTAAAATGAGGGCATTTATACCTGCAGCCTTCGTAGAAAAGGTGGGTGTGGTACAGTTTATTCCAGAAGATATGAGTAATGAGGATTTGTACAGAAAACTTTCATGTGAGTATGACATTGTAGCTGTTCGCCGATTTATGAAAAAGGGGGATGATGGAGAATTATTCGCTTTAAAGACAATAACAGTTACATTTTATACAAGTACATTGCCACAATATATTTTCTTAGACAGGTGGCGTTCAAAAGTAAGTCCGTACATTCCACCTGTTATGCAGTGCTATAAGTGTATGAAATTTAATCACTCTGCTAAAATTTGTAAAAACAGCCAAGTTTGTTCTATATGTTCATGTGGGCACTCTTACAAAGATTGTACTAATGAAAATGATATTAAATGTGCTAACTGTGGTGGTGCTCACATGGCTATATCTAAAGTATGTCCCATAAAGCAAGTTAAAATTAATAAAAAAAGACAAAGTTATGCAGCAGTTGCAAATAATAATTCTCTTCAACTACAAAATAGTAAAAATTTTCCGGAGTTGCCATCTAAGCAAACTTCAAAACAAGATGTAAATAAAAATTTAGAACTCAATTTCTCAGAGATAGTTAATAATTCCAGAATATTAAATGCATTAATTAAAACGTTAGTATATATAGCAAATAGTGTAGATACACCGAATACAACAGGTAAAATTAAAGAAATTTTATTAAAAAATTTGAATGAATAAAATTAGAATTGTTCAACATAACATTCAGAGTCTTAATAACAAAAAAACGTTAGTTAAGAAGTTTCTAAATGAAAATGACATTGACATCTATCTAATTAATGAAACATGGCTCAAACAGTCCAATGTCAATAATATTTATTTTAATAATTATAATTCTGTTTTTAAAAATGCTAAAAATGGTTATGGAGGAGTAGGTATTATAATAAAAAACAATATTAAATATAATATTATTGATACAAAATTTTCAGAAGACATTCAAACGGTAGCAATTTCGGTCATAACTTCAGCTGGTCCACTCTCTATTCTTAATGTTTATTGTCCACCTGAAAAAAAAAGAAATAAAATTAAAAAACTTAAAACTATTATAAGTAACCTACCCAGACCATGTCTAGTCAGTGGAGATTTCAATGCACATCATATAGCTTTTGGATGTGATTTAACTAAATCTCGTGGGGTTGAATTATTTAACATGTTTGATGAGTTTGATCTGTGCATTTTAAATTCAGGTTCAACAACTACAGTACAGCCTCCTTGTAGAAATAAATCTGCAATTGACGTTACAGCTGTTAGTTCTCTCATAGCTCCATTATGCAATTGGTTTGTGGGGGATGACCCATTGGGTAGCTATCATCTCCCAACATTTACTGATATTTTATTAGGAAAAGTGACATATGATACAGGAAATAATACTGAAAAATTTTTATTATCGAAAGCTGATTGGAATAAGTACTATGATATGTCAGAAAGGGTATTTCAGAACTTTGAATTAGATTTATCTGACCCATTTAAATCATATAATGAATTTAGTTCACGATTAATTTACTTAAGAAAGATTTGTATACCAATTTACAAACCTAATCATAATAAATCATATCACAGTCCAGCTCCTTGGTGGAATGAAGAATGTGCAGAAGCTGTCAAAAAATCTAAAGAAGCATTAAATCATTATTATAATACTTTTACTTCTGAATCTTATATTGAGTATAAAAAAAAAGATGCTATTAAAAAAAGAATAATAAGTAAATGTAAAAATGATAGCTGGACCAATTTATGTAGTAGTTTTAATAGAACTACTCCGATTTCGATAATTTGGAATTATATGCGTAGATTCAAAAGAATAAATACAGACAGAAATAGGTACAAAAATGATAAATGGGTACCTTCATTTATAAATAATCTTGCTCAAACTAATGAGATAAATGATTCAGATATAATTAATTTTTTTGAACTAAATAACAATGTTAAGGATTCTTGCTGGCTTATTTCTCCCTTTAAAATGTCAGAATTTAAAATAGCATTAGACTCACGGAGAGATACTACACCGGGCTTAGATAATTTTTCATATAGCATGATTAAAAAATTACATCCTATTGGTAAACAAGTACTTTTAAATACCTTAAATTTATTATGGTCTAAACAAATCATTCCAGAAGAGTGGAAAACCCAATGTGTCATTCCTATTATCAAACCAAATAAATCACCTGATGATTACAATTCTTACAGACCTATATCTCTAACTTCATGTATAAGTAAATTAACTGAACAGATGATTAAGTTCAGATTAGACTATCATGTTGAAAGAAATAGTTTATTACCCACAAACCAGTTTGGTTTTCGCAAAGGAAGAAGTGCTTCTGAAAGTTTTGTAACTTTTATATCTGATATGAGAAAAACTAAGCTTTCCAAATCCACTGCTGTTGCTGCATTTATCGATGTGAGAGGTGCTTATGATAATGTAGATTTGTATCAACTGTTGCAAACCTTGTCTATTTTAGGCCTTCCTGGAAAGTTAATAAAATGGATATTTAATTTTTTAAATAATAGAATGCTTTTTGTTAAATGTAACAATGTAATGTATGGACCAGAAACTGCTAATAAAGGTCTAATGCAAGGGGCTGTATTGTCACCCATTTTATTTAATCTATATGTTTCACAAATATTAAAATATGTTACATCAGATATACATATACTACAATTTGCTGATGACTTAGTTTTATATACTATAGACAAAAGTTCTCAACTAGCAGAAAAGAAACTTAATTTAGCTTTATTCCAATTACATAATTACTATTTTAATACATTAAAATTAGACATTAATGCTTCTAAAAGTAAAGTACTGGTATTTGGGGAACAAAGACATGTTAATATTAGATACAACAATATAACAATTCCAATTGATAAAGAACATAAATTTTTGGGAGTTATCATAGACAATCAGCTAAAATTTAATAAACATATAGATTATATTGCAAAAAAAGCTCATAAAGCAATTAATATTATGAGATGTTTAGCTGGAAAATTTTGGGGTGCTGACCCAAAAATTTTATCAATGCTTTATAAAAGTATTGTACGAAGTCATTTCGACTATAGTTGTTTAGCTTACATTAATATTAGTACTAATCTACTTAGAAAACTGGATGTTATACAAAATATTGGATTAAGATTAATAATGGGAGCCATGAAAACAACACCTATTAATTCAATGGAAGTAGAATGTTGCATAGAACCTTTAATATTAAGAAGAACTTATTTAGCTGAAAGGTTTTGTCTCAAGGCTCTCTCAAATCAAAACGGAGTTGTAAAAAATAAACTATTGTTACCTGAATTATTGAATGTATCACCTCAATCTGTAAATGTTAAATACTGTACTCCGGATGATATTGTTCACATGAATACACCTGGAATGATAATGATAATGTTGCAGCTATATAGTAGTGCTTATAGCAATCTTAAGAGTAGTAGTATTTGGCCTATCTATAACACAAATTATAATGTATATTTGGACCCCAAGATTTATGTTGATAGTAATGATATAACTAGTCAAACTGAATTTAATGTTCATATCGAAAAAATTGATCCAATTTATAAGATTTTTACTGACGGTTCTAAAGAAAAGGGTAGGGTAACCTCTGCGTTTTATGATGCCCAAAGTAAAATATCAAAAACTATTTTATTAGATAGTAATTGTTCTATTTTTACTGCAGAATGCTATGCAATCTATTGCGCTCTTAATTATATATTTAATGATATCAAAAGTGTAAGGAATGTCATAATATGTAGTGATTCAAAAAGTGCCTTATTCGCTTTAAGTAACCATAAATGTAAATATAACACAAATTATATTATACTAGATATTATAGAATTAGTTAATAACTTATACAACTTAGGAGTTTCTGTAAGATTTATATGGGTCGCTTCCCATTCTCAGATAACTGGTAATGAAATAGTTGACAAAGCTACTCATTTTCCTTATGACGAAGACCACAGATCTACTATGAAATGTCCATATACTGACTACCACACCCACATTAAAGATGCCTTAAAGAAACGTTGGCAAGATTATTGGTATAAGATCAACAAGGATAAGGGCAGCTGGTACGCCCAAATTCAAAAAGAGATGCCCGCCACACCATGGTATTATAAATATAAAAGAGCTGATGGTAGACAATTCATCACAATGATTTGTAGAATGAGATTTGGCCATTGCCTGACTCCTTCACATCTATATAGACTAAAGATTTTTAATAGTAAGAATTGTTTTTACTGTGGAGAAGAATTTGAAGGAGATCTAACACATATTATAACGAAATGTAATAAATTTAAACTGGATAGGCTAATATTAGCTGCGCAAATTAGTGATTTGTGTGAAGATGAAAGTGATGGTGTTATAGATTTAAAATGTATTCTAAGAAATTCTAAATTTTATTGTGCTATTGTAAAGTTTATAAGAATGACTTTGCAAAATATTTAAAACAGTTAAAATATTTTATTTAAGATTGGCTAAAAGGTTTCGTTGCCAAGCCGTTAAATAAATTAAAAAAAAAAAAAAAAAAAAATTCATCGTTTCAGATATTTATATACAAAAAAAAATAGATCTCATCTATGTATGTAAGCGCATAACTTCAGAAAAACTCCACTAAATCTTTTAATTCTTTTTTTGATGTCAATTGTTGTCACGACAAGGTTTGTATGAAAAAAAAGTTAGTGAGACAGAAGAGCGAACGAATTATTGAGATGGTGTTAATGGTGACGCATTTTTTTAATGAATACTAGCATTGTGTATCACATACTACTAGTATTACTTAACCCCTCCCATTAAGCTAAATGCTTGTGTTAGGAGTGGGCCACAACAAACGTGGTATGTTGGTCTTAAGACAAGCGAGTTTCCATTCTGCTATCGAACTGGCCGGCAAACGCGATCAAAGCGACATCGGTACATGGTGGAAATTTCTAGAATGCGTACCAAACGCTTTGAAACCACTTTCATTATTCGCACTGCGAAATTGTGGAATGATTTGCCGGAGTTTGTGTTTCCTGATACTTACAACATTGGTGTCTTCAAAACCAGAGTAAATAGGTACCTTCTACGTGTCGTGCTTAACATCAGGCAGATTACTGTCAAACGCTTGCCTATAAGCGATAAAAAAAAAGAGTATCATTCGTCGACGGAATGCTGTATCCACACGCTTGCGTGTGCTTTAGTGTTTTGCGATGATTTACATCTTCATGTCAGCTATAATAATGAACTTAAGTTATTTTTACTTTAAAAACAAAATAATTCCACAAACAGTATCTTTCTAGAAAGTTTTGAACAATGACTTCTTTTACTTAAACGAGAAAAACATACGTCTCTGCTGCATTAACGAGACAAAGTACGCACAAATGTGTGGACGCGTCCCAAGCACTATTAGATTATTTGGCAAAAAAAATCACGTTTGTTTTATGGAAACCCCCTTAAATATTAAATTTATTCTGTGTTTAGTATTTGTTGTTATAGGAACAACAAAATACAACACTTGTAAAAATGTCAACTGTCTAGCTATCACAGTTCATGAGATACAAACGGACGGAGTCCTGTTTTTACTCTTTGTGTACGGAACCCTAAGTTGAATGGTCTATCTGTAAAATTTAACTTGTGACGACATTTTGAGGTTGGGCAAGCGTGTGGATGCTGAATTACAATGCATTATGCATCATCCACTAACTTCCCAATGCCTTACTCACGAGTTAATACGCGTTCTAACATTATTGTATACTTAGATTTATGGAGATAACAAAACCAACTATATAGTGTACACCAGACATTTTTTATATATTTTTCAAAAATCCTTTTCATTCTAATCGAATTCAATCAAACGTGAAGTCAATTTCTTGGAGATATTTTGAAATAGCACATTTAATAGTTATTGTAAATAAAAATAGCATTGTAACTGAAATATATTTATTTCTTAAAAATAAATAAATTAACGAATAGTTTGAGACATATGTAACGGAGTCAACATAAGTTCGAAAGCCGCATCCTTTAAGTTCGCTCCTCGTAAATTCGCTTCATGGAGATCACTGCCTGATAAGTCACAACACTGGGAAAAAAAAGTATTACTATTAAAATAAAATTCAGAACTTTACTAACTTAAAATTTTGATGATTATTTTGAATAACGAACAGCGCCATCTAGTTTTGCGATTAGTAATCAAAATAAGAATGTAAACATTCTGATAATTATAAAAAGTCATTTGATGTTATTAATTAAATTAAATTTAAAATTTAGTTATAATACAATCGGATTTAGGTAGGTCATTAAGGCTGCGTTTCCACCAGAGATGAGCAAGGAATGGGTTTTTTAAGAACCAATAGAATCACTCCACTTACCTAGCAAAGCAATGCGACATAAAATATATAAGTAGCACTTAAACAAATATGGGAGTATATTATATAATTTTTGTAATACCTCTAAGTCCGCACCAGCTAATACAGCAGCTCTCAAATCACAATTTTGAAGATTTGCATTTTTCAATGTTGCCACACGTAAATTAACACCAGCCATGTTGCTCCCTTCCAAGTTAGCACCTTTAAAAACAAATTGCATTTTTAAAAATTCATTTACTCCTACTTACTACTAGGAAAACCAAAATTTAAAAAATTTTGGTTATTAATAGCGTCCTTACTTATTAACAGTGACGTTAACGTATCCAAAAAAGCAGTGATGGTCCAGTGGGTGAGACTTCAATATCTTACTCGGGAGGTCCGAGTTCGATACTGGGCACACACCTTTGACTTTTCTGAGTTATGTGTGTTTTAAGAAATTAAATATCACTTGCTTTAACGGAGAAGGAAAACATCGTGAGGAAACCTGCACTCCTGAGAGTTCTCCATGTTCTCAAAGGTGTGTGAAGTCTGCCAACCGCACTGAGCCAGCATGATGGACTATGGCCCTAATACCCTCCTCGTTCTGAGGAGGAGACCCGGCTCAGCAGTATGCCATTGACGAGTCGTGATGATGAACATAATCAAGATCTTTTCTTTTCTATGTAAACTTTATTTGCATTTGAAAGAAAGAGACAAAACACTGCTTAACTAATTAATTGATTAAATACTTTTATAAGTATATTAACATTTAATTATAACATTATATATAGTCTGTCTGTCTGTTACACAATCAGGCTTAAATCACTGAATTGATTTTGTTTAAATATTATACAGATAAAGAAGAGCTTGAGGAAAGACATAGGCTATGTTTTATCGTGAAAAAAATACTTAAGAATACTTAGTAAACAAATGAGTGTGCTCGTACGCCATCTATCGAGGTGGGGATGAAGTGCATGTCGAGCTGTGTGGCCGTTGTCTTTGGGAATTAGTCATATATAAATTAAAATGTAAAATATAGTGATATAACGACTGGTTATTAAATATTTTTATTATGCTTTGCTGGTTACAAACTTAAAACATTTATTGGTGACATCGCACGCTTTTATATGGATTTAATATTATGAGATTTCCATGAACACTAAATTATAGCTCATAATATTTTAAGTTACAAACTAAAACTTAATTAATAGACGATGCCGTGATGTGCAATATTTAATAATTATTTATAGTTAAAATTAAAAATATTAATCACTGAAAAATTCCACTATCCACTTTCTGGTTCCATTATCAGATCAAACTATATATCTATATATTAATACGGAAAGCAAAAACTTTGTACTTCTTTTTACGAAAATTGCGCAGACGGAGGAGTATGTCCTCATTTATCCATACAAATAAATAAAATTGGAGTGTCTGTTTGTAATATTAAAATAACCGCTTTTTACTAAGTGCATATGGATGTATACACGCACACGGTACATATACCAAAACATTTTTTTTTTTACAATTTTTGTCTGTCTGTTTGTACCGGCTAATCTCCGAAGTGGCTGGACCGATTTTGACGGGACTTTCACTGGCAGAAAGCTGATGTAACAAGAAGTAACTTAGGCTATTTAACATCTCGCTACGACCCATAGGAGCGAAGCAACACGCGAACGAAGTCGCGCGGTTCGGCTAGTACTTTATATAAAGAGTGAGAGCAGAATACTCAATTTTTTGTTTTAATTATGCATAAAAAAACATTACACACACTACTACGTATTTGTTACACACACTTTGAGTCTTACTCGGGAGGCCCGAGGTTCGATCCTGGGCACACACCTCTGACTCTGAGTTATGTGTGTTTTAAGCAATTAAATATCACTTGCTTTAACGGGGAAGGAAAACATCGTGAGGAATCCTGCACTTCTGAGAGGTCCCTAAATGTTCTCAAAGGTGTGTGAAGTCTACCAACCCGCAAGGGGCCAGTGGTGGACTATGGGCTAATACCCTCCTCATTCTGAGGAGGAGACCCGGCCCAGCAGTGGGCCATGTAAGGGTCGTGATGATATTGTTAAAGCAATTTAAATTAATTATGGTCGAATTTTGACCATTAGTAATACAAAATACATAAAGCTTCATTGAGATACGACAATTAGGAGTTGATTTCAAAGATTTGATTACACTCAGTAAAGATTTATTTAATTAAAAAACAAGATTTTTTTAATTCTTATTACTTACTACTAGCTTTTACCCGCAACTTCATTTGCGATTTTGAGGTATATAGTTATATTAGACTACAGTAGATCGTCTGTAGACATATTTAATAATTTTATGAGGTAGTCATACTAACTTTGTACCTCAATTTTACCCCCTTAGGGAGTGAATATTCAAAATTTCCATTCTTAGTGCTCCCCAACGTTATAAAAATACAACATTTTGATGACTCCTCTTTTACCCCCTTAAGGGATGATTTTCGAAAAAATATTTTACATGTGTTTCATGACTTTCAATGAAGAGCCTTCATACTGAATTTAATTTGAAAAAATTCAAAAACGGCAAAGTTTCATACTAACTTTGCACCCCAATTTTACCCCCTTATGGAGTGAGTTTTCAAAAATCCATTGTGCTCCCCTACAAATTAAATGGGGTTATGTCGTTAGTTACCTTTTAATTCCATCAACAGATCAGCTCCATCATAATAATATTACAATTATTTATGATTTACATTACCACCAACATTTGATTGCAAATTTTAAAAAATAATGAGACCAATTCTAAAAAAATGTTATGGAAATGAAGATGCTCGACTTTCATAAGTAACAAATGAATACTAGAAGTTAACACTAAAACCGATTCAAAAAAAAAATTAAGTGCAATAAAATGTAATAACTAGTAAATAACCTTTTAGGTTAACACTTTCCATCACAGCTCTAGATCCCGCTGGATCTTCCATATTACATCCTCTTAATAAAGCTCCTGAAAATAAAAAAACGATTCTTTTAGATAAAGTTAGCTAATAACACTTTTACATGTCTGTCTGTTACGCTTTTATGTCTTAACCACTGAACCGATTTTTATGAAACTTGGTACAGAGATAGATTAGAGCGTGGGGAAGAATAAAGGGTACCTTTTATGGCAAAAAAAGGCTTTTAGGGAGTTGAAATATGGGATGAAATTTGCAGTAAGTTTAAAAGTGTACCGCAAAAAATTCGACTATTTTTTTTATCTCGTGTGAAAAAAGTGTTAGTTTTCCATGTTTTAAGAAACAAAGGACTGCTCAAAAAAAAGAATTTTAGGCGGTTGCTCCAAATTTTTTAAGATTTCAAAAATCGCCGAAAACCCCATTTTTGTTATTCAATTTTTTTTAAATTTATTAGTGCATTACTTTAGATGTTTTCTATATTTTGCTTGATTTTTAGTTCATCTCAAGGTGTATTTTTATCTATTATTGTACTCAATTTCATTCAGAAATGTATTTTTTATTGTCTATAAAATTTTACCGAAACGAGAAAAAAATATGGTTTTTGAAATTTTAAAAAATTTTGAGTTACCTCTTAAAAAAAATATTTTTGAGCTGTCCTTTGGAGAGGGCTCATAAAACATCAAAAACTAACATTTTTTCACTCGAGAGTCAAAAAAAAAATTTGTCGATTTTTTTGCGCCACCCTAATATACAGATGGATTTTTAAGACAGGTCAGTAAGGGCAGCTTAATCTTAACCATTATATACATTATAGGTTGGGGAAAAAGTTTCTTCGCATTTTTTAAGAAAATTCAAAACATTTTTTAATATAGTTTATTTATATTTAACTAAAGTATCTAGGTACCATTTTGTTCGATAACTTTTTGCCATCTTGTAGGTAGGCACATGATCCCATTGCTATAGAAATTTTAGGGCTTCGGGTCAAAAAACCGCGTCAAGTAGTTTTGGCAGTCCTCTCGTGATGTTAACCTGACACTGCCTAAAGAATTCTGAAAAGACCGAAACAGGTGGAAATCTGAAGGTGCAAGGTCAGGACTATACTGTAGTAAAATTTTAAAATGTATCAAATTTCTTCATTAGATTCACTCATCTTCACAGTACGAAAAACAAATAAAAATCACACATTCTCCTAATTTGAATTTGGAATTATCTTCTTTAAAATGTAAACTTTGAATGATACCAAAACCAGCCAGATACAAATAGAGCCAAAGAGATTTTATTACAAGTTCATACATACTATAATGCGAAAAGACTTTTTCCCCAACCTATTATATACTTGTATTATTACACAAGTCTTTCAAGTCAATATTTAGTTTAGTGACCTACCTTCCATATTAGCGCACAATGCTTTAACACCCAACAACTGAGCCCCTTCCAAATTTGCGTGAGACAAGTCTGCTCTCTCCAAACAACATTGAGACAGATTGGCTCCACTCAGATTACATCGAGATAGACAGGCGTACTGAAATCAAAACTTTTGTTACTCAATTAATAATTCTTTTACTAAATATTATATTATCATTATTGTTATATGTGTGTAAAGCTACCGGCACGTGAGTATAGGTTTGACCTTGAATGGGCCACCAATACATGCACGCAGTACGCTCACAATGCGCAACTTTCCCCCACTTTTTTAACTTTTCTCAAACCTAGTTATCTTCTGGCTAATATATGAGATGACAAGTTTGATTTTTGGAGCTTTAAATTTGGAAGATGCAATAGATAATTTAGATAGATCATTTATTGAGGATAATAATATCCATAAACAGGACAACAAAAATACATTAATTAGTACGCATTGCTACAATCTCAGCGAAGAAAACGCTCTGGTGGGACTATAGGTGCAATGACGTCAGAGGCCCACAATAGTTCCGCGCTAAAATACGTTAATTTATATAATCTCAATCATTTATTGACGGATTTCAAAATTCTTTTCACAAGTAAATTAGTGTCGATCTATATTTCAATTCTATTAAGTTAAATATAGCACAAAAAATTTAAATTTTAGATGCCAATATTTAAAAAAGGGTTTTTTAATTCAAAAACCCCACAAATTCTAATTTAAAATTATGTAATTAGAAATTATTTTACCTTAAAATTGATATTCCTTAAATCCAACCGACTTAAATCAGCTCCAGCTAAGTTTACACCTTGAAATCGTAGCTCAGATCCCGTTGAAGTCATAATTATAAGTTTTATTACATCCATTCTTGTTAGAGATTGGCTATTGCCACTTAAACTTAACGATTCTTCTATTAAACTATTTAATTGTGGTATCATTGAGTCTATTCCTGGAAAATAATATGTGAAGATAATAAATTTTTTAAGAATATAAATTCATTCTCGGATGTATGTTTGTTACTCTTCCATGCAAAAATTATTGAATGGATTTTGGTGAAACTTTACAATAATATAGTTTGCACATCAGAATAACACATAGGCATAATTTATATATAGGGGGAATTATTCAATATATAGCGGGTTAAGCCGCAGTGTGCAGCTCGTAATTTAATATAGGAGCAATATCTACCATAAATAAATGAAATCTCTTAAGAATATATAAAAAAGATTTTTTTTAAGAATGTATATCACATTCTAATTTTTTCAGAATTTGTATTGATGAAAAAAAATTATGTTTAAAATATGTATTTTTAAAAATTTTAAAAATTCCTAGATTTGTGTATTTTTTTTTAAGAACTGAAACCTAAATTTCTGGAATATTTTTCTTATACATCATATCTGCATTTTAGGTCTTTATTAGAAATTAAGTATCATAAATTAATTTATAAATATTTTAAAATGTAACACTTACCATAAAATAGTGCTTCTTCTAACACACCTTTAGGATTAACATTTTTATCTAAAATAACTTCTCCATGTCGTAAATAATTTAGTATGGGTTCAAAGTATTCAGGACTCCTATCTATTAAGTAAGCACCAGTCTCATCTGTCTCACTTGGGTTCATTAAGTACACATTATTCTCATCTGAAAATAAAAAACAGGATTATTTTTTTTAATTATAGATAAGGGACGAACAAGCAGACGGTCCACCCGATGGAAAGTGGCTACCTGTACCCCATGGCCTAGAAGATGGAGTGAGGAGTGGCAGTGAAGAGAAGAATTCTACAGTTTCAATGGACCCCGAGCACGAACGGGGTGTGCATTGGAATCGCAGCAGTAATGAGATAGAAGAGGGAGGGGGTAGATTTGGCCCATATACGGCTCGGGCGGAAAGCGTCAGATACGGTCAGGGAACAGATCCCCTAACAGTGGGGGTGCTGGGTTACTCGCCTCTTTCATGATGCTCTCCCAGTGGCAGAGGGGAATTGTATTCTAACCCGTCCTCTCAGGTGAAATTATTATTATTATTGGTAATGGTTATTATTTTTTTTTATAGAATTCTACCAAATAAAAATTAAGTAAATCAACTCTGACATATTTTTTTTACTGTAACTAATTAGAACATTTCTAACACCAGCTTTTTGCTTAATTTGTGGGGTTAAGACTAGAAGTTTAATTCCCAGTTAGTTTTTTTCTACCACATGGAAACATTATTGTTTCACTCTACTAATATTGTAGCAAACCTAAATAGTCACACAATTTATTTTTTGGCACCACTAACCAAACATTATTTGTCAAATTCATTAAATTAAAATAATAAATGTGTCTTTCAGAATTTTAACTGCAAAATAAGGGCACCTTTGAAAAACTACCTCTAATATATAAAAATAGGGTAGTTTATACAATTTTTATTTTTTTTTCTTATCTAAATTAATTTAAATTTGATTTATTTAAAGAGGCTGGTTATCTTGAGAAACTTTGACTTGGGAATTAAAGTGTTAAATTATGTTAAAATTTCTTTTACATAAATTACCAAAAAATTGACTTTTCACATTAACTGTATCAACTTATTGTAGTAAAAAAATCACACATTAATGGTTGAGGAGATAGTGGATGAAAGGTCTAACCAATAGAGAGTGGCCTATGGCTTATCATTTAGTTTCAGAAACATGTGCTTAAGCTTTTAAGATGTCTCTATACATATTTATAACTAGCCGACCTGTGTGACTTCGATTGCGTGTTACTCAGCTCCTATGGGTCACAGCGAGATGTTATATAACCTAAGTTACTCCTTGTTTCATCAGCAATCTGCCACTGAAAGTCCCGTTAAAATCAGTCCAGCGATTTCAGAGATTATCCGGGATAAACAGACAGACAAAACTTGTAAAAAAAAAAATGTTGTTTTGGTATGTACCCTGTATACTTCCATCCAAAAGCGGTTACTTATATTAATATTACGAATAAACACTACAATTTTATTTATTTGTATAGACGTATGGATTAGCAATAAATATTTTTTTTACAGACCTGTGGTATCCTGTGCAAACATTCGAGCTAACATTGATAAAGGTTCTTTAGCTAGTAGCGTAGAACGAGAAGTTATAAATAATTTTCCTCCTACATTCAACTTAATCCAATCCGTAACTTTTTCTTTAGAATCCTGACTTAACATAATATCACAGTCAGATAAATACAATTTCTCATCATCTCTAATAACTCTTACATCATTAATCTCACAACCATTAGAAGAATATAGTTTAATGTTTTCTTCCTGTACTTGAAATTGAGTTGCGATTTCCCTTTTGAATTCTTTAATCGTGTTTTCCACGGCCATAAGTTTTCCATTTTCTTCTGATTTATTTCTATACACATAGACACGTTTCATATTTAATTACTTTTTTATTTTATATTTTTGGAAAAACTGTAAACTAGCTGGCTCAAAAAAAAACTAAAACTACAGATGACTGATGTCATTTCCAGTGGTGCCAACTAACTAAATCGGAATTACCCTTTTTTTATTAATAGAACCTTTTTACCCAATTTTATTCGACAGATAGCTATCCTTAAACAACAGTACCGGCGACCCTTATTAAGTTATTATATGAGCCCCGACCTCTAAGAGTACTGAAGATTGTATCCATCTTTTTGACAATTTTGTACCTTCTACCATTTTATTTATAACTAATTAATTAATAACTACCATCGATCATCAATCTGTCAGTTTAGTTTCTAATTGGATATTCTTGATAGGCTGTTAAAAATGTTAAAATGCCGCTGGTTACTTTTACAAATATTATACCTAAATTATTTCAAGTAGAAAAGTAGTGTGAAACAGTGTCGGTTTAAGTCAAACCTTAACGAGGTTTAAGTCAAACCAAAAAGACCTTCACTATTCAAACTTAGAACAAAAATGTGTTAAATTTAAAACTAATTCCTTTTCACATCCTTGAAGACATTCAACTAATAGTAAATAGTTTTATTAGTTTTATCAAAAAGTCGTAAGATCGAATTTTTGATTAATTGATCTCAGATTGCAATCCATCTAGGCCGTGTTCCGAAATGCACTGGAGCACTGTAGGGTGTGACGTCACTTCAGTACACTGGAAATCTGTTCCTTTATAGTTAGCTACACTGGACCCATGTTTAAAACGGAACAGCAGACCAGTATGTATACTGTCATCTGTCGATGTCATTCATGTTTAAAGGTTTCTTTGATAATATTACCCTAACATTGCCCTACAAGTTGAATGTGCAGACCCTCCTTTGGATCTTCGTAGGCAGTATTTGTCAGACAGATTTATAGGAAGAATAATCCAAATCGGTTTCCACCCTCTCTTACCTCTTCTACAAATGCTGTCTGTAAAGGTCATTAATGATAGCTACTGGTCCCATAAGACGCCCCCAAGGTCTATCAGTAGTTATAAAAAGTATATAAATTTACAACACCCCATTTATCAAAATTCCAAATTTCCCATTTTTGAAATTAATCATGACGCTCTTGTTTTTAGACCAAATGTTATTCTCGATTCTGACATTAATAAGGGCGATATTGCAGCCAATGCAAAAATCTTAAATTTATTAGCCAGGTGGCGCAAATGGCTTGCAGTGTACACAGATGCCTCTAAATTAAATGGAAAAAGCGATGTAGGTGCGGCAGTTTGGATTCCCAAGTATAATATTGTTTTAGGATTTAAGTGTCCCCCTCAGGCGACTGTATTTACAGGAGAAGCAGTGGCGATTCTAGAAGCGGTATGTAGAGTCCCATAGCTTAAATAAGGTTTTAATTTTTTCGGACCCCAAGAGCTGTTTGGATGCAATACTAGGAAACTTTTTCAAAAAAAAAAACGAAATTCAAAATTCTGCTTTAGTTCTTAAAATTAAAGATAAGCTCTTTAACTGTCACATTAAAGGACTAGAGGTCACCATCATATGGATTCCTGGGCACAGTGGCATATCCGCCAATGAACTAGCTGACAGATGGGCTAGGTCAGCAGCTGAGTTCGGGCCAGTACTTCATTCCATTAATTACTCAAGGGATATTGTGTTAAATGCTAAGCGTGATCTCTTAAATTTCTGTAGTGAACGTTTGAATGTGAAAGATCAACAAAAAGCTAGGCACTACAGGTCAATCCAACCAGTTATTGCCCAAAAGCCCTGGTTCTTTAAGCACAAGAAAGCCTGCAAGTGGGTGACTTCAACCATTTCAAGATACTAACATAAATTAGTTTTAAGTTTCTAAAGTAAGCTATTAAGCATATTTAAAATTAACATAAGTTTATTAATTCCTTTTTTTTTAACTAACAAAAGTAGTGGGTTAGTTTAACACTTAGATAGTTTTTATGTGTGGTTGCAGGTATAACAAAGGTTAAACTGTTTTAATTGCACTTATTAAAGTCATCCGAGATCCAATCACAATGCATTTTTCAACACTTGACAGAACCAAAAAGCGGTATAGCCACAGTACCGAAGAGTCTCTTCAGAAAGTCTAAGCAGAGAAGAGAGTACAGCGTCACTACTGCTCATTCTTACTGTGACTGTCTACACTCCAACATTGACATTGGCAAAATTACTGCTTTTAATAGCGGTACAAGTCCACAAAATAAGAAGAAGAAGAAGAATAGCAGGCAAGTTGACAGATGGAGAATTCACGTATTTAGGGATTAATTTGTGTTTTTTAATTACTATTTAGTCTTTTAGTTGAGATTTATTAGTGGCGAGTGTTTTTTTTTTGTGCCGTCTTTATATAATCTATAAATTTATTGTTTATTTTTCTAAGTTAAGATGGGGGGCGAGTCCCCCGGCGATCCGCCGGATCGCTTGCCTCCAGTCACAATACAATCAGGTGGTGGTGAATTAGATAGAGGTACAAAACATCCGGCACAACCGGATTCTAATATCGCAGCAAATAAAACTGTAACGGATTTAGAATTGCCATCGGCTTCCATAGAAACTGTTTATACACATCCATCTTTAGTTATACTAGATAGGACATACAACTCAGATGATCACGGCCCGTTTATAGTCCATGTCTCGCGTGTTGAGCCGGATCCAGCTGCAGGTTTAACCCCTCGCCCCATTAAAATTGGTGCTATGCTAATGCACAATAAAGTAGAGGGGATTGCAAAAGATGGCATAAAAAGTGTTGGACGAATCAGTTTAGAACTGCCAATTATGCTAACTCATTCCTCAACCATGAATGCCTCTCTTTTAATAAATTAAAGGGTGTTGGGCCCACATACAATGTCTCACGCATGGGTATTATAAGAAATGTCCCTAAGGAATGGTCCATGACAAATTTAGTTGAATCTATAGACCTTCCTGATGGCTGCGGTATAATTTTAAAGGCTAGGCGACTTAATCTTAAAATTATGAATGAAGGCTCAGCTTCCTGGGTCCCTACCCAGTCAGTAGTTTGTACCTTTTCAGACCTTTTGTAGTTTTACCAACTCATTTATATGTCTGCTATAACCATTTGCCTGTAGACATTTATTACCAACAATTCAATGCCACAACTGTTGTCGCTTTGGTTACATTAAAACACAATGCAGATCTAAGCCAAGGTGCTATAAATATAGCAAAGACCATCCGGGTGATACCTGTAATGTTCCATCCCAATCTGTCTCTTGCCTTCTTTGTTCGGGCACTCATCAGGCAACTGATAGGAAATGCCCAGAGTTCGCAAGGCAACATAAAATAAAGCTAATGATGTCAGAGCAAAATATTTCGTATATGGAAGCTTCACTACAAATCCCTTCTGAACGTCGATCATATGCTGATGTAGCCACAGCAATGTTTGCCCCAACAAATGTGGTCCGAACAAACCAGTCTCCTCAAACAATAACCAACTCTTATAATAAAACTGTAGCATGCGCTCCCAAAGTAAGAAACCCTTGACATCAAGCTATAGTCTCCACACCTTCTTCATCTCTTGCTAATGGTCGTGCCTTACAAGCCCAACCAGAATCTAGTATTTCCAATGGTCTATTTCAGACCAATAAAATGATACCGAACGACGTTTTCAACAAAGTTGTAGAAGCCACAAATTACATCCAAAATATTATTGGATCAATCCCTATTCCTCCAATGGAATTGTAGAAGCATCAAAAATAAAAAACATGAGTTGCTGTTTTTGATCAGACAGCATGATATCACCATTGCGGCCATCTCTAAGAAGGCTTCGTCCGGGCTCTAATTTTAGAGTTCCACGATATGCATGTCTTCGAGATGATTGCAATGACAGGTATGATGGTTGTGCCATACTGGTCAAAAAGTCAGTGACTTATTCACAAATTTCCCTACCCCAACATTCTTCAGAGTTAAATGCTGTTGCAGTCAGAGCAATGAGCATCACTTTTTTATCCATTTACATTCCTTATCCTAATGTCAACCTGGTTCCTGATATTTCATCTGTTTTCTCCTGCCTCCCAGAACCAATTATACTTGGTGACTTCAACTGTCACCACAATTCATGGGGATCATACTACAGTGACTCTTTATCTAATTTATTCAATAATCTGTGTGTCATTAATGATGGATCACCTACACCCAGAGTTAATCCAGGCCAAAACCCAAAAGCTGCAGTAGACCTATCAGTGTGTTCCGCTTCATTAGCCACTCTTTTCTGCTGGAATATATTGCCCAGCACCTATGACAGTGACCACTTTCCAATCATTGTAAGTATGGTCCAACATGTTCTTCCAAGCCCTGCACCTAAACCTCTTCTTAAATACAAACTTAAAAACGCTGATTGGATTCTCTTCTTTTGTTGATAATAAAATTAAAAATTTAAACATTCATACTGAAAATAATATTTTGAATTCATATTCGGCCTTCTGGGGGATGTGTTGCTCGCGTCTCACCCTACACGTGTCCCCTGGGTGGTGCAAAACGAGCAACAAACGCCGAGTCTCGGGCGGCGGTCGTGACTAACCCGATCTTACTGCTTTAGCTGTAGCAGCTAACAGGAGCCCTGAGGAATTAAATCTCCTCTAAAAGACTATAAGGATATATAATGAGGTGGGGAAACATTATACTAACTACCCAACCAAAAAATAATTATGATGAGTTCCGATGAGATTAGTGATTTTCCATGCCCTCCGGCTAGCGACCGGTGCTCTCAGGTATCCGGGTCTGGGAGTGTGAAATTTGCTACCGAAGACTGCGCAGGGGTGAGCGACCAGGCTCCTGTGTCAGTAAATGCACCTGGAAGCAGCAGTAGTGTAGGCAGCAGCAACCACAACAAAAAGCTTGTTCAACAAGTTTTTCACCCAGGACTTTTTACAAGGTCAACCAGTTCTTCCTTGGGAAGCAGTCAAACCAATAACAATAAGAATTTAAGTCCGCCATCTTCTAATACAAGTAATTCTACAAATACTCAGACATTAGAGCAAGCGCATAAGGAAGAAAATAGAAGCAAAAGCAGTGTCATATCTTGGCAAAGGATCCCTGTAGTGCGAAACTCCAAAAGAAAAAAGCTGTCTGAAAGCCCTCCTCAAGAAATCTCTACTAAAAATAGATATAGTAGTCTAGCAATAGATACACCTGGGGATGATATAGAACCTAGAATAAAAAAGCCTAGCAAACCTCCACCTATCGTCCTGTATGGCATAGAAGATTTAAATAAACTTACTGAGAGTCTCTGATAGAATGCAGTTTACCTACAAAATTGTTAACAGAAATCAACTGCGTATCCTAAGTACTTGTCCAGAAGTGTATAAGAATATTATTACACTAATAAGAGAAACTGGACTGATTGGTCACACTTTTAACAAAAAAGACGAAAGATGCTTTAGAGTTGTAATTAAAAACTTACATCACTCAAGCCCAATTGATATAATTAAGGAGGTACTTGAAAGTACGGGTAACACAGTCCGAGGCGAAATAATAAACGATAAATATGGGCCCAACAAAATACCAACTTCAACCTTCTTTGCAAACTGTGTTCCAGGACCGAAAAACAAACTTATAAAAGATATTAAATACATATATCACCAAGCAGTAGTCATTGAAGATCCAAAAAAGAGAAAAACAATTGCACAGTGTCAGCGATGTCAGCAATATGGCCATACATAAAATTATTGTTTACGGCCATACCGATGTGTCAAGTGTGCACAATCCCACAAAACCTCTGAGTGTCCTAAAAAAGATCGGAATACCCCGGCCCAATGTGCTCTGTGTCATGAAGCTCATCCAGCAAATTATAAGGGATGCCAAGTCTATCAGGAAATTTTAATAAGAAGGTCATCAAAACATGAAGAAATCAAACAAAAATCCAAGTATAATCGTAAAAAGCCAAATGATTTAGTACCAACCGATAATACGCCTAGAGCACAACCAAAATACAAACAGACAGGAAATTCTGATATTGAAGAAACAACATATGCTGAAGCAGCAAAAACAAAATATCAAAAATTTGAAAAGGGAAAAAACGAAACTGAAGAACCTATAATCATTTAAGTTAGAAAATTTGTTAATCCAACAAGCTAAGAAATTTGAAGCAATCATTCAACAAATGAGCAATCTAATGAGTCTTATAACAATGCTCATAGATAAATTAAAATAGCCCTCAAAATTGGAACTCTCAACACAAATGGCTTAGCACTTAATAAAGATGAAGTAGAGTTAATAATAAACAAACACAACTTGGATGTTATGTTAGTATCCGAAGCCCATTGTACTGATTCCAATTCTAACATCAAGGTCGAAGGATATCATACTTACGTAACACTTCATCCAGATGGGAGCGGACATGCTGGAACTGCAATAATAATCAAAGGAACCGTAAAACACCATCTAATGCCGGAAGTCAAAAAGAATTACTTACAGGCTACAACAGTTGCAATACAAGATCAAAATGGTTACCTTAATGTATCAGCAATTTACTGCCCACCAAGATATAGAATAGACGAAGTTATGTTTAATAATTACTTCTTGTCACTAGGCAAAAGATTTATCGCTGGTGGCGATTGGAATGCTAAACATACGTTTTGGGGATCTAGGCTTATAACTACAAGAGGTAGACAATTAAAAGCCAGTAATAACTTGACTGTTATGTCCACTGGTGAACCAACTCATTGGCCATCGGATCAAACAAAACAACCAGACCTGATAGATTTTTTTTTCATAAAAGGATTCTCAAAACCAGAATCGACTTTGGACTCTTGTGCTGATCACACCTTAGTTATCCTTATGGTAAGCACTATGCCTATAGAGAAAGAAAAGGCATATACTCTCTTATAACTCCCGAACAGACTGGGATTCATTTAGGCTACAAGTTGAGGAAACTATTGATCTAAAGGTAAATCTTAAGACCCCAGATGACATTGAAAACATGACAAAGTACATAACCAATCTCATTCAAAAATGTTGCTGGAATAATACTCCATCTATAAAACCACATCAACATTCAGTAAACTATCCAAGAGAGATTAAAGAGAAACTGTCAGAAAAGAGAAGACTTCGCAGAATTTGGCACCAGACTAGACATAGCGCAGATAAAACTGATTTAAATAGAGCCATTGTCAATCTCAAAGAACTTATTAAAAACTGGAAAAATGACACCTTACAGAATAAACTAGAATCCCTTTCTGCTACTTCTGCCACCAATTATTCCCTTTGGAAATTTACAAAGGCTTATGATAGGCCTCAAATCACAAAACCTCCAATTAAAAAAATCAATCATGTTTGGGCCAGAATGGCAAAAGAAAAAGCGGATGCATTTGCGGAATACCTCTCAAATGTATTTTCTCTCAACAAGACAGATGATAGAGATTCGGAACTGCGAGTGACTGAGGTGCTAAACCAACCCTATTAGATGGCCATGCCTCCAAAAGCAATGCAATAGCAAAGTGTATAACACGATCAAAGGCCTTAAAGACAAAAAAGCTCCGGGATTTGATCTAATCACAAAAGAAGTTCTTAAAGAACTCCCGAAAAAAGGAGTCGTATTCTTAACGGCACTATTTAATGGCATTTTGGGGACTCAGTATTATCCCATGATTTGGAAAGTCTCTCACATATTAATGATCCATAAAGTGGGAAAACCTACAACAGAACTAACTTCATATAGACCAATTAGCCTATTGCCTGTCTTATCAAAGATGTTTGAGAAACTATTATTGAACAGAATATTGCCGATATTGGCGGAGAATAAGACAATACCTGATCATCAGTTTGGATTTCGGCAGCAACATTCCACAGTTGAACAAATCCATAGAGTATATGAAGCAATAAGAACTGCATTAGAGCAAAAAGAGTACTGCACTTCTGTATTCTTGGATATACAAAAGGCGTTTGATAAAGTATGGCATGACGGCCTTCTATACAAATTAAAAAATAGCATACCACATAGCTATCACTTGCTGCTAACTTCATATCTCTTTCATAGGATTTTTCAAGTCAAAGACGCAGAATCTATTTCCGATGTGTATAGCATTAAGGCGGGTGTACCACAGGGATCTATACTGGGACCAATATTGTACAAGATATATACTGCAGATCTCCCGATACCTGTTGGCGTTACCACTGCAACATATGCTGATGACACGGCACTGCTAGCGCGTAATAAAGATCCAAAAATGGCCTCAATAGTTTTACAACAAGGTTTAGATAAGATTAATAAGTGGCTTCAGGCATGGAAAATAAAAGCCAGTGTGGCTAAGTCAGTACAAGTAACTTTTACTCTGAGAAAAGACACATGTCCAACTGTACATCTTGGTGGCACAATGTTACTAATCCGTCCTAAAACCAATATGGATGTATGGCATACAACTGTGGGGTTCTACTAGTAATTCCAACATCGCAATACTCCAGCGCATGCAAAATATGATTCTACGATCCATAAGCAATGCTCATTGGTACATAACAAATAAAGAAATACACAAGCATCTTAACATGAGTACCATAAATGATGAAATCCAGTGTACTGCAAGAAAATATAAACAAAAGAAACGACATATTGAAACTGCAAAATGTAACCTAGCAGTACACAGATGGGTAGTCTTCTCAATGGAGTAGATGCCCCACACACGAGACCGTACCAGACAACTCATCTGATAAAAGTCAAGGACAGATTACAATATGAACAAAAAAAAATATATTCATTTCCCACTTCCCTTTAAAACAAGCATCTCAAAAACTATCATCGCCTCCTTGGTGGGATAGACAATGTTTAGATGTTGTCACAAAACGTAAAGAGATAGAATTGAAATACAATAATGACATGTCACCTGAAAACTTTATGGAATTACAAAAAATCACTGCTAAACCGCGGAGAACCATGGCAAAAAAGAAAAAACTGGCTGGAACGTTTTTTGTGAAAGATTATCCCCAACAACCCCTCTTTCACTTGTTTGGAATAATATTAAAAAATATTGAGGGTCACAAGTCCCTCAATTAGTTACGTCCAATGACGCTTCCCCATGGTTAGATGATTTTTTATCAAAATTGGCTCCTCCATATGTCCCAGAGAAGGAAAGTTTGTTCTTCAGTGATATTCCCTCATGTAATCATAATTTTGACACCCCATTCTCCATACTTGAATAACAGACTGTACTCAAAGGACTTAAAGACTCAACCCCAGGCGAAGATGGTATTCCTTACTCCTTTGTAGTTAACCTTAGCATGTTTGCGAAAAATATATTTTTGAATATTGTCAACACCATCTTTTTATCTGGCAATATACTTAAATCATGGAAAAGTCAAATCATTATTCCAATATTAAAGCCTGGTAAAGACCCTAAAGATGCCTCTTCATATCGGCCTATTGCACTTTCGTTGACTCTTTCTAAAGTCTTGGAGCATATGATAAAAAACAGATTGGAATGGTTCCTTGAAAGCCAAAACATTCTGGCTAAATCACAGTTTGGTTATCGCAGAAGCAGAAGCGCTATGGACAGTCTAAGCATCCTTACTACAGACATCCGTTTGGCCTTTTCTAGAGGGGAGTCTTCTGGATATTTCAACTATGACAGTATGCTTCTTCCGGCAGAAGATGCACCATCTGAGTATCCCTGTAAGAATAATTCATTTCATTATGAACATTTTGTTAGACAGATCTATCAAAATAAGATGGAATGGTGAGCTGTCTTCACCAAGAAGTGTTTGGAAAGGTCTCCCTCAGGGATCTGTCCTTAGTAGTTTATACACAGCTGGTTTTTCAATTATTATCCTAGATTTTGGCATAAGAAAATCTGAAATTGAAGCCAATAGAAAATTTCAACAAAATCTTCTAGAGAACTTCAGGAGCTGGCCCACATTGTTCAAAGATGCCTCAAAACGCAATGGAATGAATCAAATTTAAATATAGCCAAATATTATCGGTCAATACAACCATCCATTCCATCAAAACCATGGTTTTCACAGTATCGAAGATTGACCAAGAGAATAGTTTCAATTGTCTGTCATTTACGCCTAGGACATGCTTGCACTCCAGTACATTTAGCTAAAATTTGAGTGAGAGATCACTCTCTCTGTGAGTGTGGACTTGACGAAGGCACACCAGACCATATATTTTTTAATTGTTCTAAATATGCCACCTCATTATATGACTCCTTACCTAGTAATATCTCTCTACCCATTAACATTCAAACTATTCTTACACTTAACAATCCTGCTTTATTTTTAGCCCTTATTAAATATATTAATTTAAATAATATTAAATTGTAAACTTTTATAATATTTTAAATAATTTTATGTTGGAAGATGATATATATTTATTGTCTGTGGCGTCAATTGTGATGTCTTATGTGTAAAATGCTGTCCTACAGGTATGCACGCAGGTCACCGTACTTACTAAATTAACTAACAGAGTAAAAAAAAAATTAGAACTATAAAAATATTACACCGATCAATTTCCTCAAACTTGGCAGAACTTTACTTCGTCATTGGCAGAATTACTGCGAAATACAAGCAGTAGGTAGGTATCAAGGTAGTATCTCTAGTTAATCTGTGGTATCAAGAGCCTTAAGGAAAAAAAATTATAAGCTTCCAAGTTTAAATTCCAAATTCAAATTGTTTTCTAAATTCGAAGTTTTATAGTGGCCTTTTACATTTTATAAAACAGATATGAGACTGCCCAGCATTATAATTAAAATGTGGTAAATATTTTGATTACAGGTTTATAAGAACAGTGACTAATTAATGCAGCGAGATAAAACCTGATTCTTTAAGGAAAAATTTAAAAAAATGTCTGATGTAATATCTACTCAGCCACTCCCTTCTGAATCTGTAAATAATCAAAATGAATTAGCAGAGGAGGAGGAGAGGAAAATGCAAGAAAGGCTACAACAACAACAAAATATAGAGGAAGATGTTTGTTGTTGTCCTGCATTCTATTGGGTTGCAGAATGCACTGAAGCATGTTGTGAGTTGCTTGCTGAATGTATACAGTGTTGCTGCAATGATTCGAGTGGTGATCTTGGTAGTAATGATAATGATGTAGATTGTGGTTGCTGTGATTGTGATTTTAGTGATTAGGTCACTGTTGCCAACTTAATGCTTTTAGGGAGAATAAACCTATATAGGGTTTCTCAAGTAAACTACATGTATATGAATATAGAGGCCAGATGTAATTCAATCCAGATAATCATATTTATTTGTTGCCTTTTTGGGGGAAATATTGTAGTAATTTTGCCTATATTGAGAAAATAATGCAGTTTTTGATGTGAAAAAATGGGTAAAATAACTGAATTTAGACAAGTAAAACTTAGATAAGAAAATAAACTGGTGCTATTTAAATATGTGTAACAAACAAAAACATTATATTTAAAAAAAATAAAAATATACATAATTTCAATGCAGTCTAACGGTCGAAATTGATAATCGATGTCAATACAAAATCTTTGTTTTATGGATTGAATAAAATTCTAAATTCAAATTTGTATATAGGAAATTCAAAATTGGAATCTACTTTTTATCCGTGATCCATGCATGCACATTGATTATTAATTTCAGTCAGTAGTTAGTTGTTTATAGAAAAATTAAACAAGTTGAAGTTCACTGTTCTATAGTGCCAAATGCCGATATATGAGAAAATGAGTTATAAGAATTAAATCTAATGCAATGCCATTGTAACTAATATTAAAAAAAAACAAAAAAAATTAGGAATGGGATTTTAATTGCAACTAAACTTGACCGAGAATTAAAAAAAAATTTAGGTGCTGCCAACATAGTTATATTGACATTTTTCGTTTAATTATTAAGAATAAGAATGGATTTTCACGTGACGTGTCGAGAGGCATGTGTTTATATATGTGTTATTCTGATGTGTAAGCTATATTATTGTAGTTTCATTAAAATTCATTAAGTAGTGTTTGCGTGAAAAAGTAACAAACATAGATCCTTAAAAACTTCCACGTTTATAATATTACATAGTAGGAAACATATCGACCATCAATATCCATAGGCTACTGTTACACTACTTTCATGCTAATTACTAGCATGAGCAAGCTATTATTGAGCAAATGCTACCTACTAGCGTGTATGTACAGGACATGCTACTATTGAGCATGCTTTTTACTGGCATGCTGGATAATAGGACGCCTTGCTATCTTTAAGCATGCTACTTGATGCGGCGATGGATTGAATAGGAAGTGTGAAGGCGTTTGCTTAATGAGCATGCAAGTATTGATCTTGTTTGCAAGGTGCACTCGTTTCCTTTTTTTTTTTTTCCTCTTCCTTGCTGAGAGAAGTTTTTAGATGCACTGCAGGATGCATTGCATGTTCAGTAAAAATATAAATTTATTCAGATCCATATGGATGGCAGTTTGATTTTCCATAGTTTTGTTTGAATTGGCAGAGAGCATGCTATCAAATGGCATGTGTATTGGTGTGTTCGGTTTGAGTATGCTTATTCAGGAGTATACTTAAAACTAACAGGCTTATTGCTAGTAAACGTAAACAGTTCATAGCATATGAACTGCTCATAATAAGCATACCTATAGCATGGTTTTTAGCATGCTGTTCTAGAGCATTTGTAACAGTAGCCTTATTTCAATATCAAACTATCGATATAGAGCCAAAAAAAATTATCAGTAATAAATATTGATATTTTATCAAGTCTTAACACATTTAAAAAATTCACAAGTTTCAAAGCTCACATTCCAAATTCAAATTGTTTTCTAAATTCGAAATTTAATAGTGGCTTATTACATGTTATAAAACAAACATAAGACTGCACAAGATTTTAATAATAATATGCGGTAAATATTTTTATTTCATGTTAATAAGAACAGTGATTAATTAATTCAGAGAAAAAAAAACATCATTATTTAAGGAAAAATTAAAAAAATAATAATGGTTGAAGTAATATTTATGCAGCCACTCCCATCTGAATCTGTTGTAGAAGACATTTGTTGTCCTACATTCCATTGGGTTGCAAAATGCACTCAATCATGTTGTGAGTAGCTTGTCAAATGTATACTTACGTTGTTACTTCAATTATTTTTGTGGTGATAATGATGTTGATGATTATGATGATGGTGATTATGTTGACTATGATTATGATAATTATGTTAGTGATTATGTCACAACTTAAGGGGTTTCTCCCCAAATTTAGGGAGAATAATCTACATATGGAAGTTATTGGGGGTAAAAATGTACCAAGAACTTTTCCACAAATTTAGGGTGTAAATAATTCAGGTGAAATCTTTTAAGTGTTATATTTTTTGACTTATATTATACTTTCCTTTTTTTTTTAAAGTAAAATATATGTATCCAGCTAATCATATTTATTTGTTGACTTTTTTGGGAGAATTTTCAAGCAATTATTGTCATTTAAATTTATTGAGATAATAATGCAGCTCTTGATGTGAAAAATATGAGTACAAAGAAAACTGAATTTAGATAACTTAGATAAGAAAATAAACTGGTGCTAATAAAAAACAAAAACCATTATATTTTCAAATTAAAAATATATTCTAATTTAAATTTGTGTATAGAAAATTCAAAATTGGAATCTGTATTCAATCTACAGTCTGTATGCAGATTTTGGATTGAGATAGATTATTAATTTCAGTCAGAAGTTGATTGTTTTATAATAAAAATGTAACAAGTAGGAATGGCATTTATATTAACATCCTCTATTTAAATATAAAGAATGAGATGCTAAGGCTGCATTTCCACCAGGACTGAGCAAAGATATCTCGAAACATCCCAGCATATCTCTGATGGAAACACAGCCTACTTAATTTTTTTAGATTTTTACCGGTGCTATTTTGTAAAGTTTAAACTACAAATGTGATATTGTTTATAATGTGTAGATAAGAAAAAAATTATTATATATTTTTAATTGAATTTTTAATAATCATTAGTTGTCAATGTATGTCAGTACACATTAACAACTAATGATTATTAAAACAACATAAAGTAGGTAATTAGAATTAATTAAAATAAATTGTTACCAAGCTGATGAATCTACAGGCACAATGTATTTAAATTTGAATAGATTGTTATGGCATTGAACTTGATACGAAGGCAAACAATGTTTACTGTTGTAGATGATAAGACTAAAGTAGCTCCAAATTTTTGCATGCTCTTGCTAGATAAGCATTTCATACTGAGATAGTATGTAGCTACAGAAACAGGAAACTAGAGCTTAATGGTGCTTTTAAGTTTAATGGTACTCTTAATACTCTTGACATGTAATGTTTATACTAAGTATACAACAATTCATAGTAGACATATTCGTTTTTTTACCTATACATTAAATAATATATATAAAAAGAACTGTTTCAAACACAGCAGAGTCAATATCTCAAATAAGAAAAATATATTATAAATAGAAAATGGAATAAAAGATTGAAAAATATTTTGTGATTTAAATATATCGTTTTTTGTATTTAAACAGTTGTTAATTTAGACTTTAATGTGTAATAATAATTAATTATAAGTTTTTGCCATATTTTGTATGATTTTATAAATGTTTTTGCATTAAATATTATATTATATAAAGTATTTTATTTTTATAAAAAACTTGACTGATAAAATAAAATAAATAATAATATAAGTAAGTAATTATATTATCGTTAGTTCTTACATTATTTCTTATTACTTATATAAGTCAACCTCGATATTATCAATCATCAGCACTTTAAATACATTCTCTTTATCACTATTTTGAAACGACCTTTCTTTTTCTGAATTCCCAATTATTATATTCTTACAAAAATAAAATATAATTTCATGTTTACTTCATTTTTGGCGGGAACTGTTCTGATTGGCTAAAAAAATACTGCGCGTCAGCGATCGTTTGTCATTGGCCGATGATACAAACTAATGTTTTCACTAGAAGAAATATTAAAGCAATGAGATTTCCATATTACAAAATAAATTCATGACATTACTATGACTTAGAATTAAGGCGGTTAGTCCCGCGCAAGTTGCGGGCAGTGACCGACAAAGAGATCCCGGGTCCCAGCGTTCTCACAAGTGTAACATTAAGTATTGTAATCGGAATTGTGGCAGCGTTATCGTTAGGTTTTCATAAGACTTAAACCTATAGATAAAATGAAGTTCGAGTTGAACTTTGCAAAAAACAGTATTAAGTAAACTGTATTTTCAAATTCATTTTTTAAAGAATATTAGCAGTATGGATCACATACTACTAGTATTTCTTAACCCCTCCAACTTGTGTTAGGTTAGGTTATGATTGGGATTTGAACACACTGTTGTATTTTTAAATTGGCATTTTATGACCGCCCTCTGTGATATCTAAGAGACGGTTGAACATTGTTCGTTAGATTAAAATCTTTGATGATTTCTTATTACTAGTAGAGTAATTGTATTCTGTGGTGAGCTTGGGTAAAAAATTTCGATGATCGATATTTATTTTGAAGTATCAAATTCGATATTTTTTAAAGGCTCAGTACATACATAAAGCAGCACTACTGAATCATTCCCTTTTTCTATTTCTTGTTAACCCACGATTTCCACACCCCCACTACTAGTAGAAAGAGTAAGCTCTCAGTAACTCCACTACTGTCGCATGTATACACCTAAAATGTAATCACGCTAAAATATCGATATGATATACATAGATATATTTTTTTTCATTTGCCCATCCCTATCTATCCACAGAACACATATCCTAAGGAAAGAATATCATACTCAGCTCTATACTCTATAGTCGTTACTAAAATAGGACTTTTGTCTTTTAATAAGATGTCGATGAAACAAAATATCGATATTTATTAAAAATATTTTGTTGTTCATCATCTCTATGTAGTCTGTGTTGTCCATAGTTTGATATTGAAATGAAGATATCGATGTTCAATATATTTTTGTAATGAATTTTTATTTTTTTTCTTCTCAAAATTTACAAAGTCATGGAAAATTTAATGTACATTATAGTTTAACTGTTATATTTTTCTTAAAATAGTTGTTATTTGTGTGCAAGGCTATACTGTGTAATACATTTGCCTTTTATATTATTTTCATAAAAACAGGAAAAAAACCAAGGCACCTTATAACATTTATTAGTATTCTGTGATTTTAATTTTCATTCGGCGATCGGCGAATTCAAGAAAACTGAATTCGCCGATCATTGTTCATGTTAATGATTAATGACTTACTTAGGTTTTATTTTTTTTTCCTTTGTTTTTAATCAATAATGGAAAAGGTACTACATCGTACAGCCTTGTCTTTAGTAGGTTAATTCAATATTCATCCGTTACAATTATCAAGTCTTTTAGTTGTAAAAATCCTTGTGGTAATAGATTATGACTGAATTGTAAAAGGACTATACTTTTCTGATTTGACTTATGAACTCAAGGACGTCTACTACATAAAGCTACAACATGACTTAGTAACGTTTGTTTGAAACGGTACTAATAGTTTTATAAAATGATTATTTTAAATATTGCACCACTATCAAAATTATTGATTAATATTGTTTGTAGACATGCGTAGTTCCGGATTGATAGTTCCAGGAACTATGGTCCAAAATGTACTTTGTGCTATGGTCGATACTGAACATGATTAATCCAATCCGAAATGTTTAAATAATCATATTCATCGTTCCGAATGTCCCCGAGTCATGTGCGATCTCCGGATCATGTTCATCGTTCCGAATGTCCCCGAGTCATGCGATCTCCTGAGTCCGCTACGCTACACGATGACATCACGAAGCGAATACGAGCGTACTTATAGTACATAAGTAGGTGCGAAAGTGATAGGATATTACTTGGTCTCTCGTGTCTGAATGAAATAGATACACATTTTCACAAAAACGAGTGTTCACTGTTAACATATTTCTTAAAATTGAGTATTACTAACCTATTAATCCAAGAGACCTAAAGAACCAAACTGTATGTATAATTTTTTTTATTAATAGAACATATTCTTTTTTTCTGCACCGAATCATTATGAACCTTTTTTGTAATGGCAAGCTACATTGTTCCCATAGTTCAAGCAGTGTTGCCAATTTCCATATTTTACTTTGTTATTAATTATTTTACGTGGTATTTTGTTCGTAACGCTTATTATTAGATATCTAAACTATTACCGTCTCTTTAATATTAAATTACTTCAACCACACATAACTCAAAAAAGTCGTCGGTGTATGCCCAAAATCGAACTCGGGTCTCGAGTAAGATGTCTTAACCACTGGGCAACAAATACAGTACAATTGTTAGAAAAAATATAGGAGTACGACTTAAATATAATTAGATTATACCATTCATGAAAGATCGTATAATAGTACAAAAACTGTTAAGTATTTGTATTTGCGTCTTTAAACTCTATTTCGCTATATTTGCATGAAGCTTCAGTTATTATAGTAATATTAGTATTTTAATCGATATGATTATTAATTGGTAATGACTATAATACAATAAGATATTTATAAATTAGGCTTTTTAGCTCTGAATTTCAATAATATTATATCTCTTTAATATTATAAAAGTTAAGTTTGTGTGACTGTTACGATATTACATGACGAAATTTGCTACAGAGGTAAAATAGAGGTTCTAAAAAGACATAGGCTCCCTTTTGATAGCAAAAAAGGGCTCGAAAGACTTCTTCATTATCGAAGATAAATAATTCCATATCGATTAAATATATTGAAAATTTAATGTATTTTTGGTAAGTCGACGTTCACCAAAACCAAATTACACCCAGGCGAGGCAGGGTTGAACCGACTAGTATTTTATATTAATAATATCCGTCGTACTTAGAAATGCCATAAAGAATTAATAAAATTTCATAAATACGCAAAACTAAGTCTTATGTTGCAGGAACCGTTCTCAGTTCTCTGTCTACAAAGTCCGTGACGTCAGAGGAACTATGGTAGTTACTCGAACATGATGAATGAGTATAGTTCCAAAGTGAAGATGAACTGTATCATGTGCAATCAATTTACGAACATGATTTGCGCACCTTTAAGACGGATAAATATTGAATTTTGTACAGATAAAACAAAGTGCGCACAAACGTGTGAAAGCGTGGCACATGTAGAAAAATCCCTTTGATTTGTGACAGAAATCCGACATCGATAAGATCGGCTATAGGTGTATGCAAATCTACACAAATCAAATTAAACAGTCTATTTGTGTATTTAATTGATAATTGATGAAGTGAGTGTAATTTTTTTTATTTTCTGACTAACTTTACCGAAATAATTTTTATTATTTTTCTAGCTTGGTTTAATTAGTATAATTTAATTATTTTTAAAGTATTACTTTTCATATATTGTTTCAGTGTCTGCGTCGCCTTCTCTTATTGTATATTATTTATCATTTCTCAGATTAGTAACTGACGCTTAAGCCTGTACGGTGTAATCCTTTGCCTTTACATTATGGAATAAAAACGGAGAAAAAAAATAACAACTGACATTGACAATTGACAGCCAATAAAATCAATTTTTCAAGAAATTTAGGATTTGAAAATTGTGGCGTGTTTTTAATGGCACATGTGTTGAATAAACAATACAATTTATTGTGAATTGTATTATTTACTTATCTCTAAGTATGTCATTTTAATAAAATGTTTTTCTTACAGCATGAAATCTAATAAATGAAGAAAATTTATCAATACAAAATGCGGTTTACATAAAGTCACGTTTATAAGAAAAATATTTATTTTACAGGTTGCTGTTATCTACATGTTATAATTATTTAAATCATCATATTAAAGTACTTTTGTAAACTGTAATTTGTTTATATTCAGACTGAAATATGGTTGTTTTTACTTGTGGCCACTGTGGGGAATCTGTACAAAAGCCGAAAGTTGAGAAGCATTATTTAACAAAATGTAGAAATAAAAACCCTAATCTCTCCTGCATGGACTGTTTCAAAGACTTTTTGTAAGTATTTTAAAATTACTTATATTTTTTTTAAGGGGTTTTAATTGTTTCAATCTGAAGATAGAGCTAAAAAAAGGTCATTTATTTTCGTTTGTTATTATAAATACATCTTATATCAAATATGAATACAATATGAATATCAAAATATATATTTTTTTCTTCATATGACAGCATAAATTCTTTGATGTAATAATGTAAACCATATTTAAGGTTAAATTTAAATTTGTTGGAAATCTTTCTGGGTTGTGATCTACATGTAGACTAAAACTTCATGTGCCTGAATTCTCAACAAACTTCTATAAAAAATCTTTTACTGTACGCCTGTAAAAAAATTTTACATTAACTTTCTTTATCTCATTTTTATAATAATTTGCGATTGTTTATTTTTCAGAGGCAATGATTATGAGGCTCATATCAAATGTATAACTGAAGAAGAACGTTATTCTGGCAAAGGCTTTACTGCTAAAGAAAAAAAAGGTGAAAAAAAACAAACTGCATGGGTGGAAATGCTGCAATCTGTCTTAGATGAGCAAAAAAATGCATCTGGAAATGTATTGAGGATCATTGAAACCATCAGTAAACATAATAACACTCCAAGGAAGAAGCCAAAATTTGTTAACTTTGTGAAAAATGTCTGTGGGCACAAAACAAATCCTAAAGACATTGATCAAGCCTGGGACTTAATATCTGTAAAGTTGACAGAGCTATCAAATATGACTGCACAGAATAGGAATCAAACTCAAAAATCTAAAGATGATACAACTGAAGTTAATGGTTCTACAGAAAAAGAAAAGCTCAATGGAGATGCACCTATTAGTACAGGTAAATTACAAAATGGCAATAATGAAGATGACAAGGAAGCCGAAGAAGAGGAAAGCACTGAGGGAAATGAAAATGGTGAATTAAAAAATACTAAGGAAGAAAATAAAAAACTATCAAAGAAGCAAAGGAAAGAAGAAAAAAAGCGTAAGAAGTATGAAGCTGAACTGCAAAGTGCTGAGGCTCCTCCAGCTGAAGAAGATCCAGAAGAAACTGAAGTCCCTAAAAAAGGAAAGAAGAATAAAAATAAGGAAAATTTGAACGGTCACCATAATACTAATGGTGAAACAGAGGAAAAAGATTTAGATAAAAATAAGAAAAGAAAACGCCAAGATACTGTAACAACTGTTACAAAAGAGGTTGTTGATACCATTGAGAATGAAACAGTGAAGGTTAAAGCTAGTAAGAAGAAGCTTAAAATGGAGAAAGAGTTAAATGCGGCCAAAGAAAATGAGAGCATTTGCCTTCATGACCAAAATGTTGCCAATGGTGAAAGTGAGCCAGTTGTGAATGATGGAAAATTCAACTGGCATGCGGTTATTATATCAGTTCTTGAGAAAAAAGGGAATGAACTTCCATTTAAACGTTTACAAAAGAAAGTTTTGTCTGAATATTCAGAATATACTGGAGATGAAGTTGATGATAGAATTGCTGATAAATTTATTAAAAAATTGAAAAGTGCACCAAATGTAAGAGTTGATAAGAATCGAGTTTTACTTCTAGTAGATGAGGATTGAATATTTTGTACTTTTTTACTATTATCAGGTATAAACTGATAAATCAGTGGTAGTTGGTCACACTGCCTATTAAATTCCCGTTTAATAGATTAAGTTTCTATGCAATCTTATAATACTGTATTCTGTATGAACTACAATCATTATTATTAATAAAACTAAAATATATTGTAGTTATTTGATGTCTTTTTTTCACTTCTAATTTATGAAGTACTTTAGAAATATTGGAAGAACACGAGCAGCTAAAACTGTTATTTATTAATTTTTATGAGGTTAGATTAGTACTTATTTTTTTTGAAGAAATATTTGTATACAAAAGAATTTGATAAGTTTTGTAACTGCAAACCAGCTTAACCGATTTTAATAAAATTTTTGATTGTACTCTGCTAAAACCGGTAGGTTTTTCAAATTGCACTTTGCCTCTAAGAAGCTAAATTGGGTAGCAAGTAAATTAATTTAAAATGATATTTTTTTAATCCGCTGCATTTATTTTTATAGGATTTAAAGAGGTAGTTCCTGAATTCTTTAAAACTGATAAAATTTCTATATTAAAACTTTAAATACTGATGAGATGCTCTACTTTTTACCCTTGTATAATTATCATTGTTTAAGAAATTTGTACGTTATTGTAATATTAGCTTGTGATTTCATTTCTATAGCTAAGATTTGGAGGTCAAAGTATAAATAAAGAAAATTTATATAGGTATGACATTGTCTACGATTGTCGGTAATGTAGGTTAATTTCTATAGCAAAAATTTCTTGATTGTGGATAGAACAACAGTATTCGGATCATCTATATAGGCGAAGTAAAGGCACATACATATTGAAAGCAGTTTATTAAAATACTAAATTATTTATTTAGTATTTTTTTAATACCTATAATAATATTAGTTACGTGTTCTCGCTTTCCCGAGGGAGCAATAAATTTTTCCGAGAAGTAAACAAATTGCTGGACTTATTATTAATTTTGTTTATTTATTTAATTAATTCAGTATACTTAATTAATTTATTATTTATTACATTTTTTAACTTCGTTTTTACTTGTTTTTTTTATTTAAACATTTTTTCCAACAATAAATCTGCTATTTCCTGTCATAGTAAAGACAATAAAATGCCTTAACTCAATTTTATGCTTAAACTTTTATTTTAATTAATTAAAAACTAATTTATTTTAATGATATTTAGCGAGCCACTGCAGTGGCTATGAAAAAATCCTCCTATTTGGTTTTGGTTTACAGCTTACATTACAGTAATAAAGCATAGTAATATGTAAAAAACCGGTTAAGTGCGAGTCGGAATTGCGCACGAAGGATTCCGTTTAGCAAAAAAATCAAGTTTGTTCTATGGAAGCCCCCTTTAAATAATTATTTTGTTCTGTTTTTAATATTTCTTGTAATAGAGGCAACAGAAATACGTCAAAAATTCAATTGTCTAGCTATCACGGTTCATGAGATACAGTCTGGTGACAGACAGACGGACGGACGGACGGACAGCGGAGTCTTAGTAATAGGGTACCGTTTTTACCCTTTGGGTTCAGAACCCTAAAAATTGTTATTTAAAATCTGCAATATGTTTATTGCTCTCAAATATAAACAGGAGCTGAGTACAAATCCTACTCCCTACTAATATTATAAACACGAAAGTTTGTAAGAATGTTTGGATGTATGTTTGTTTATAACTCTTTTTTTTATTACACTTTACAATAATATGGCTTACACATCAGAATAACACATAGGCTATAATTTATAATGATATAGTGTGAATTATCCAAAATATTGCGGGTGAAACCGCGGGGCGCAGTTAGTATACATAAAAGTTTTATGGGGTGCTTGAACTATGGACGATTGAAATAGGCGTGAACCATTAATCACATCCATTGAACAATGTTCCAAGTTCCAACGTCTATATTTTCTAAAGTAAAATAAATGAAGTAGTTTTTGGGAAAAGCAAATTTGACACATTGGTGGTGATTTATAAAAATTAATCATCATTTTTATTATATAAAGACCAAGCTTTTCATCTTTACTTAGTATAAAATGAAATCACTTCCGCTGTCTGTTCGCTTATTATATATAATTAGGGCAGGTCGCTAATTTACTCTAAAGTAATATTATGAATGCGAGTTGTTGGGGCTGTGAACTCCAACAATTCACTTGTTGTGATAAATGATATAAACTATTTATTGATAATGCTATATTCTCTTACTAAATCTATTGATATAATTATGATAAATTGCTATGCTAATATGATTATGATATGAGTCCGACGCGGATGTCACGAACGTACGAAATACAGCTAGGTTGCGTAAAATGCTGACAACGCATGTATGTACGAGGCATTGACCGTACACGAGTGTATTTGTTCCTTTGTCCTTCTTAGTCTTCGGAAAAACCTGATATGTTGGCAAAAGTAAATTTTGCCATATCAGACTAAAAAGGGCACTCTAGAAGTTGCCATTAAAACTTAGTAATTTAAATTCTTAGTGGACCATTATTATTGTGATTATTGTAAGAGGATTAGTAAACCTTCACATTGGCCACAAGAGCCAGGCTGTGATCAGGTTTGTATTATGCCTATGACTATACTCAATATAGGCGTGAGGCGTTTACAGCGAAAGGCTATTTCAGAAGCTGGTATGCTATACGACGCCAAACGGATTCGCCTCTTACCAACTTCACTACAATTTGCCACTTGTTTATTTCAAGTACTAAACTAATTATTAAACCGATCATTTTTGACGTGCGTGCATGATTTACCTTGAGTGAAATAATGAGATTTTTAAAAATTTTATTACATGGAATCCGGCCGAATACATAATTACTATACGGTAACCGGTTGGATAGTGAAAATAAATCCGGACAGGCCTAATACCGGATAGTTCTGAGTTATCATCAACATAGGTCATATTGCCAATATAGGCTATTTTTTATTCCTGTTAAGCATATAGGGGTTAATAATAATAAGACAGAAGATCCTAATGCTTTTTAAGACACATTTTTTCTGTTGTTATTTTTAACCCTAATTACACGTTAAGGGGTAAAGTACACTTGCATGAAGCTGAGGCGGGTCGTTAGTTAAAACAAAAATCTGCAGTATTTCTATTTTCTTAAGCTTTGTTCTCAGTTTCGTTGCAAGTACCCATTACTTATAAACGCTATTTAGATTCTCGTAGCACCTGTTACGTATTTGTACTAAGATTCGAGTGCACTGAGCTGTGAGCCTCTAACTGAGCACGAGCAGACGTCTAATTGCTTGCATTTGTTACGTACTTACAGTACTTTAATATAAAAGAATTAACTGGCTGGCTTTCAAACATAACATTAAATATACTAAAATTAAATTTTTATACAAAAATATTATCCAAATTTAAGTACGCAATTTCTAGCTATCTCAGTAGATTTAAAAAAAATCTTTTATATAAATCGTAATACGTTTGTTGTTTACATATGCAATTTAGATAGAGCCGAGCAGTGCCTGAACTCTATATTACTAACTTCCATGTACACTACACGAAAACACCAGAGAGACTGACTAATCTATCGCACTAAAGTTTGTATGTTGTCTACACGTATACTTGACATAATATAAAAGAAATCAGACTATCAGACACTATCATCACGACCCTTCAATGGCCCACTGCTGAGCTAGGTCTCCTCCTCAGAATGAGGAGGGTATTAGGCCATAGTCCACCACGCTGGCCCAGTGCGGGTTGGCAGACTTCACAAACCTTAGAGAACTTTTTGGGAACTCTCAGGAGTGCAGGTTTCCTCACGATGTATTCCTTCACCGTTAAAGCAAGTGATATTTAATTGCTTAAAACACACATAACTCAGAGTCAGAGGTGTGTGCCCAGGGTCGAACCTCGGACCTTCTTGAACTTGGAAGACTTGGAGTCTCAACCACTGGGCCATCACTGCTTATATATATATATATATATATATATATATATATATATATATATATAAACAGACACTAACTACCACTGAATTTAAGCGTCAGAAGGTCAGTGGTTCAGGCGTTGTATTCACGATGGATAGGTGGTGGGTTCATATCCCAGTCATTAGACTACTGGTGTGGCTTGTGATGGTCGTTAGCATTTAGCTTAGTTGGAGGGGTTAAAATGATCTAAAATAGAGATACGGCTCTTAAATATATGTGTGATAGCTTATTGGATCCGGAATGACGTCTAGAAAAATGTAGAGTGTATTAGCACATAAAAATTTGTAAAAGTTATAAATAAAATGAAGAAAAAAAAAGATTTCATAGGCTATTAATATTTAATAAATTTCAAAAAAAGATTCTTAAAGACGAGGAATCTTATATTAACTATTAACTAATATAATAATTATTATAAAGCTGAAGAGTTTATTGTTTATTAGCTTGAACGCGCTAATCTCTAGAAATACTGGTCCGATTTGAAAAAATCTTTCAGTGTTAGATAGCCCATTTATCGAGGAAGGCTATTGGCTATATATCATCACGCTAAGACCAATTGGAGCGGAGCTACACGCGATGGAAGTCGCTCGGGTCGACTAGTTTCCAATAAAAAACTCCCTACTCTCGGAACTAGTGTGCTGTAATTATTTTCTGAGTTGATCCCCCACTGGGCGTGGGAGAATGTACTTGGGAATGTAAGTGTGTTTTATACAAGCAATCAGAGTTTGCTCATTAACTTAACTTTGAAGGAATTGTTTGGAACTAGCGACTCGGGGAAAGTAAACATCCGTACGGATGATTAAAACTGTTATAATTTAATATAACTATTGTGAATTGAGTTTTAACTCTGTATAAAGCCAACCACACTATTTTTAAATATCAAGGCAAAAATCCAAAAACGAAAACCAATAGAAGCAGCTTACTATAACAGTTCCTTCATAGGCTGTCATTGTTGCAAAATGGAAACTTATCATGTTCGAGACAATTGTAGAGACACAAAAGTTAACTTTGCCGTTAACACTGTTGTCTCCATATATCGAAATATCGGAGATCAAAAAAAATTCGGAATACTGGACAGTAAGATATGATAAGTATACAATATCTACAATTCTGCAAATAATACAAAATAACAATATTTTTACAAAACATATCATAAAATTCAAATCAAAATTGTATGTTAATGCCTTTATCCGTTATGATTAATTAATTCTTATTGTATGCGTCGTGTTTTGTTTAATAATAATATATAATAATAATTCAGTAGTGACAACAGTTAATAATATTAATCAAAAATAATAATATTAAGTAATATATAAGACAGCGCGTAAGTTAGGCTTAGGTTAACCTAACTCTTACTTAGGTTAACCTAACCTTAGGTTTAAACAGAGAACCTGGGAAATGAAGGCGAGTGTGGGTGCAATTGCTTGAAGGGATCTCCTTGGTTACAAGTCCAACACCCTGCTTGTGTTCCTGTCGTATTTGTAAGAGATCATAATGTTTCTTTAAAAAATACGATTCTTAAATTGCAATTATTGTAAATTTAAAGCGATATAAAGTTACTTGAATGTATTCTTAAGCAAGGCGTCCATAAAACTTGTATAGATATATAACTCAATGTAGAAGTAAAACAGCGCACTGAAAATTACGAAGCAGCTCAGGGTAGAGCAGAAGTGAAATATTAAATCTTGAAGTTTGCGAAGTTTCTATCCCGGATCTTCGCTTTACACTTCACGGCATTAAAGTGGTTGGAAAAGATGAATTATAGACTTTGGATGCCTTTTAGTTAGCGCCTTTGTTTTGTTTGTATGTAGGCGGAATATTAATTATTATGTATAATACAAATATACTTTTACGATGTGTTTACAATTTACCACTTCCACCCTACCATTTTAATTTGAGGGTATATAAATGCGCTTGTACCTTGTAGACGGTTCAGAAGTATTTCGGTCGTGGACTCGGCACGACGCCTGTCAGTGCTCTGATTCGTCATATTATCAGGTAATTCTGTATTGTATTTATTGTGGGTTAATAAATAGAATTGCTTCGTACACACTCCATCAAAAGATGATAAATATCATCTACACCATTATTGCAATGTATGCACTTGTTAGTTGTGGATTTACCCATTAAAAAATTAAACTTATTTGTTGGAATGTGTCCGGAACGAAGTTTAAGAAGTGAGACCACATTGTTCCTACTTAATTTAATTTTTTGTAACCATGGGCAACGAGGTATCTCAGACACAATGTTTTATACCAAATTCCTTTTTTTTATTTAGTTTGTTATCTGGGTACTTTTTTTTTGTTTACGCTGAAGAATGCGTTTACGCATACCCGTCCAACCCGTAGGGGGTGGGCTAGCTGAGTTATGTGGGACTCACCGGTGAGAAACCGTCCTACCCACTATACCTCCGCGGTTACCCTCCCCGTCATAGTGAGACGCTGCTGGATCGCTTTCGCATTCGACAACAGGAATTGTTATCTGGGTACTTATCTAACTAAGATTGATTTTATGTGGCCACAATTTTTATTTTATACTTTTTGTTATATTATGTTCTCATGTAAGTGACTGTCTTTTTTGAGAACAAAATTCTTTAAACCTGTGACCTCTGTTCTGATACACTTTCACTCACTATGTTAAGCTCGCCTGGTAACCATTATGGCTGTTCAGTGGTGTGGTGTCGTGATTCTGGGTGTTCATTAGTAAGTGTTTAATATTGGTTACTAGGTTTCAGTTATAAGTGCATATTATTATTGTCTTGTGCGTTTTATATAATTTCACTTAATACTTTATTACGCTTAGTGTTTCGTTTTCAAGCTACTTTTTGAGTGTTTGATTTGACCTTTGTGGAGACTGATTACACATGTGATCCACGTTTCAAATAGATATCTTTGCAGTCTTAAGCATTATCAGATACAAAATAAGCAGGAAAGGAAGGAAGTAGTTCACACTTATCTTAAGTGTATTAATTAGATTCAATATCTTAGCAACAAACAGTATTTGAATGATATACTTCGAAGGGGTATATAATTTTTAAACACATCGAGTGAATTGAAAAAAAAATAGTGAATCTTGCGGAAATATAGTAACCCTTACAACCCTTTTTCCCAATAAAAAGGAGCCTTTGTCCTTTCTCAGGCGCTAGACTATCAATATACCAAATTTCATTTAAATAGGTTCAGTAATTTTGGCGTGAAAACGCGACGGACAGAAAGACAGACAGAGTTACTTTCGTATTTATAATATTAGTTAGGATTAGGACTAGTAAGGATAATAAGTAGATTACCATGTGCTATGTTAATATTTAACTAAACTAGTAAGACTAAATATTAATTACAGCCTGTATTTAGTTGCTTATCAAACTAAGCAACAACAACAGATTGTTTTATATTAAATTCTAAGACTTTGACCTCTTGCAAAGACCCGTAGCACAAGTTAAGCTCCTTGTCCTACATAAAGTTTTACGGTATAGTAGCTACCAAAATAAACATTGTTCGGTTTAAAATAGTTTAACAGTTTATGTATGAAGAAATGTATTATTTACTTACTTAAAAATACAAAATTGTCTTAATCTAATCATAGCTTATAGACGCCATCAAATCAACGCGAAGACAGACAATGCTGCTAACAAATAACAGTTCACAAGTCATGGCAGTGCTGTTAAAAAGGTTTGCGAGTATATAACTAAACACTGTGATATTTTTTTTCCCTTAGTCCCGTGAGGGGACGGGTTAGAATACTATTCCCCTCTGCCGCTGGGAGAGCATCTCGTAAGAGGCGAGTAACCCAGCACCCCCTTGGTGGTAGGGGATCTGTTCCCCGACTGGCTTGCGACCACCAACATGTGAATCCGACCGCCAAGTGTCATAGACGCGTTCCGGTTGAGCCGCATGTGGGCCAGACTTACCCCATCCCTCTCCCATCCCATTAATGCTGCGGATATAGTGGACTTTGGGCTCTTGCTCAGGGCCCGCTGAATCAGCATCTTTGGATGGAATGCATGCTGGATGCAACGCGTCGACAAAACAAGAGTGTTTTTCCGATGTCCATGGGCGATGGTGGACACTTACCATCAGGTGGACCATCTGCTCGTTTGCACCTTATCTATTATGAAAAAAAAAATATTTTATTTGGGTACTAGTCAACCCACCTCGTTTATTTAGGTTTAATTTTTAATTTTTATTATGATATTGCTAAATATATTATGATGAACTCCCATACAAACTTTACTACATATACTTCATCCTCTAATTCAACCCCTTCAAGCCTTTTCTCGCGGTAAAAGGTAGCCCATGTCCTTTCCCAAGCTCTAGTCTATTTCTGAACTAAATTTCATCAAAATCAGTTCAGTGATTTAAGCGTCGAAGCGTAACAGACAGAGTTACTTTCGCATTTAATTAATATTAATAAAATAACAATAGTCTTAAAGATTAAAGTATGCTATGTAATACTAGACTGTATCTTTATTTTTTAACTAGTCGACCCGTGCGACTTCGTCCGCATGTAGCTCCGCTCCTATTAGTCGTAGCGTGATGGTATATAGCCTTCCTCGATAAATGGGCTATCTAACACTGAAAGAATTTTTCAAATCGAACCAGTAGTTCCTGAGAATAGCGCGTTCAAGCAAACAAACTCTTCATATATTAAGTATAAGATTATTCAAAGGCATTAATTTATTCTATAACTTATTTTGTGTGGTAAAGTACCTAAAAGTTTTTAAATACCGTATAAATGTATACAATTTAAAAAGTTATTTAGTAGATCGTAGTACTAGCTTAAATGGCTAGCGGCTTAAACTTGCAAAATATACTGGCGGTCGTGGTTTGGAGTTTTGGCAAACATCTCTTGGGTTTTTAAAGCGTTTCTTCTATTTAATATACTCGAGAGTGAAACAAAATTAATGCAATTTGGTTTTTTGTTGAGATTGGTTGAGACTTCAAGTCTTACTCGGGAGGTCCGAGGTTCGATTCTGGGCACACACCTCTGACTCTGAGTTATACCACGCATGCACTCCTGAGAGTTCCCAAAAAGTTCTTAAAGGTGTGTGAAGTCTGCCAACCCGCAGCGTGTTGGACTATGGTCTAATACCCTCCTCATTCTGAGGAGAAGACCCGGCTCAGCAGTGGGCCATTGAAGGGTCGTGATGATGAACTAGTTTTGTAATCTTAGAATATTTTTTTATAGAAATTATCTCCTATCTATAATATATACAAGTTCTACATCTTTATAACATGTATGTACGCGCATAACTTCAGAATGAATGCACCAAATCGGTTTTTTTTATTGTTTTGTTAGTCAGAACAAGGTTTGTATGAAAGAAAAAATGAGTGAGACAGAAGACAGCTAGTCAGATGGAGCTGTTCACTGTAAATCAGTGACATGTCTACTAATGGCAACTACAAAAGAAACTTATGACCCCCTCATTCTGAGGAAGAGACCCGGCTCACCAGTGGACCATCCACAGATTATGGTGATGATGATGACAGTCTCTAAATATTAAAATTATATTTTCCGGTAGTCTGACAAGTTATTTCACACAGTAAACATTGTCTAAGGTAGTGGCAAGTGCCTCGGTTTAAAGTACCCCCTATCAAGGACCATGTGAGTTATGTTTGTAAGTTACTTATTTTTATGTTGTGAAGTTGAGCAGTGGGCGATCATGTCAAGGACGTCTGTAAACCTGTTCCTTGGTCACTAGCTTCAGGCACTGCTCGGCTTTTTAAGACGCATGTTTGCACCTATTGCTTTTCACTAACGGGTAATATAGACGACTTTATCATCTCATCCTCTCACAAGTATTGGAGATACAGACAGAAGATTTGTTTAGATTAATTTATACTATCTAACTACTAATGTTATAAAGAGGTAAGGTTTGTGAGGTTGTAGGGGGTAATATCTAGATCTCCTGAACCGATTTTAAAAATTCTTTTACCAATTGGAAGCCACATTATTTGTGAGTGCCATAAACTATATATGAACCCAAAAAATTAAAAGACTTTTTCGTGTTAGTTGGATTTACAAAGTCGGAGAAAAAACGGTTGAACGAAAACTCTACTTACCAATGTTGCCCTAACGATGAGTGATATATGATTGAGTTCTAGAGAAAAGTGCAGTAAAATATAACCCTCCTTATAGCAGTCAGAAAATAAATCGTAGCACTTAGTACTAACCGACCAACACTCATAATTTCATCATAAGTAAGAAAAGTTTACCGTCCAAAGAAGTGGGCATGGGTTAGCTAGTGTAAATAATATAAAGAATGTTGTATAAGATATATCTTAAAAACAACGTACCAATTAGAGTTGTAGTAAAGTTTGGATGCAGGGCCTTGTCTCAAGTTTTCCAATATAAGTTGGAACGAGAGCCATTTATCAAATACGGCAACCGCATGTGCTAACGTAAATAATATTAGTTTACTTGATACAAGTATTTCGGCAATGAATCTGTTTATGTTGTTTTTATGGCGTTATTAGATTGCAAGTAACAAATGTTATTGTGGGATATGTTTTAGAAATAGTTGCGGACGTGTACAGTACCACCAATTATCTAATTGCTTTTAAATTCTTAGGTCTCATCGCCCTCACTTGTAGCAACCTTTTTATAGTTTTAAGATTAGGTCTTAATAAACACATTCCTTGCTACACATCCTTGCTCATCTCTGGTGGAACCGCAGTCCTATGATGGTATACTTTTATTGTTACATTTGATATTGAAACTCTGAATAAGTGTAGTTGTTCCTCAATGATAAATGTCTTAAACAACGACTCTACCACAGGACTTGAGCTACTGCACAAAAATTTCTCTCAAGTTCCCGTGAATATCGAATTCATAATTTTTTATCTAAAATATTAAAAATAAGTCCATCCCCGGCTTCACACTGGTGCAATTTCACACATGTCTAGAACCTGAATAAGGACATAGGCTACTTCTTATTGCGAAAAAAGGGTTGTAACCGGTTGAAAAGGGGAGATGAAAATTGTATAGGGGTATGGTCATTTTTAGAGATAGAAGTTTGAAACTTAATTTTTAGGCTGTTGATTCGATATAAATAAATAAGACATTCAAAGTTTAGAAAAGTTTTAACCTTAAGGGTATAAAATAACAATAGGGAATAGGCGTTAATCGCGCTTTTACGCCAAAACCACTAAACCGATTCAAATGAAATTTGGTATACAGATAGTTAGACTCTATCTAAAAAGGACATGGGTTACTTTTAAATGCGAAAAAAGGGTTGTAAGCATGGTTACAAGATTGTTATAATTTTCAATATGTCAATATCGTCACGCAGCTCTCAAGTTAGAAATGAGCTAATAGTCTTCAAATGGCTAAACAGATCTTCACAAATGATAGCTAAGAACCATCTTGACGAAATTACCTATTAGACAAATAAAACTTCATCAAAATCGGTCCATTATCTTGGGCGCTACGATGCCACAGACAGACACAGATACTCACGTTAAACTTATAACACCCTATCGTTGTAGCGGTTAAAAAACCGTTCTTACTATAAAAAAGATATGTTAAACCCACATTTAAAATAAAAATCCATTTTAAATTTGCAATTTTATGCAATAGCTGTCTGTTAAAAATCCCATCTAGAGCGCTTATCACGTTATCCTGTAACCGCATCGTTTAGGCGAGCGGATTTACCGGAATGCAATGGTTCACGTCGTTTTCATCCCATTTACATTATTCTGTTCTGGTCAAACCATAAATATATCGTTGCTCATTGAATTAATGTGGACATTCACGTTCAAATTCAGCTGATTGGGTTTTAGATTACGTTGGTAATTCGCTTCATTTCATTGTTATTTCAGTATCTAACTCAAATTTAAATAATCAACTTTTTGGTGGATCTAAGCTGCTTCAAAAAAAAAAGAAATAAATTTTAACGATATAAAATTCTAAGCCTAATGTATTACCCCCAGGAGGCTATTCTAGTCAATTTGTGATAATAGTGATTTTGTACTACTACGACTTTTTATTTATATACCTACTAAAGACCTGTTTGAGAGACCGATTATAGCAAAAGAATCATGCAGCACATACAGGGACGTAGCTACCGCCGTATCAGCCGTATCAATGATACGGGGCCCCCGGGCTACAGGGGCCCCGTACGTCTTACGTGCCTATAGTTTTCATTTCAGATATGACAAAAGTAAAAAAAAACAATCTCTTTTTTCCCGGGTGAAGCGTGCCGCCCAAAGACAATATCCTAAATTAGTTATTGCGGGATTCCCCCGATAGCAGGAACGACTAACAGACTTGTCACTATTCTATAAAGGCAGAAAAGTGTATACTCAATTTCTAGGAGGATAACTTATAATCAATAAATATTTAATTTAATGCAAGCATTTTTGTTTCTTTTTTCTCTCTTCTTTATACTTCATTTGGGCCCCCAACTAATTTTGATACCGGGCCCCTTCAAGGCACGCTACGCCACTGACCACATAGATAATATAGTTACATACTGTAACTTTATTTATGCAGCTGGCTTATAGTTTTCAGGTGTTTTGGTTATAAAACACTTGGATAAATAAGAGTAATGAATTACAAGTATTGCACACACAATTCTTAGCTTGGTGGTCTAGTTACCTAAAAAAATGTGCTAAAAAAATAAAGTTTAAAAAACTATAACCCGACTACTTAAAACAGTGGTCTAAAAAAGGACGAAACAAGAAATAATTCAGATAGAAACCCATATATGCATAGGTATAAAAATGGTCAAGGTAGAACCGTGGTCGCACCTATGTATACCTATGTCTGTTTTATGGTAATGTTCCTCTAATCATATAAATAATTATAGTAGGTATATACATATTTGTAATGTGCTCGCCAAGACCTTTCTTTTGATACCAAACACGTGATAATTATCTCAGTTTAATTTTTTCGAGGTTAGAATCTGAGGTTTGAATTCCGTAATAAAAAAAAATTATAAAATTTTTATAGCCTATGTCACCCGCGCCATTATTACGAATCTATTGACACCTCATTCATTAAAATTGGTTCTATAGTTTAAGTGCTAGGTGGAACATACAAACACGTCCTTTTGGCTTCGCCGTAGTCGGATAAAAATATTAGGGGTGTTATTCAAAAAAAAATGTAAATAACGGATATGAATATTCATTGAATGTCCCAGTAAAGGTAACAGATTGAATTCTAAGGACATATGTACTATGTATATAGTGTAAACTTTTTAGGAAAAATTCTTCATGCAGAGGACGAGGGGAAATCTTGCCTAAAAATGAAAGAAACCTAAATACGAAGATTTGGATAAAGCTATACTATCATGGTTTCACCGACAGCACCAGAATACTGCGCTAAAGAGCACTAAAACACAACATTTACACAGCCTTACTGAGAAATGAAACAGAAAAATAACGGATATGATCAATCTGCACATGTCTAATGCATAAAATGATTTTTGGAACCGACACTAATTTGTTTTTACACAAAACTACCCGCCTAATTAATTGTAATCAGCGTTATGTAGAAGAATCACAGAGATGAACGTAATTTTTGGACATGCATTTAAATATTTAACTTTAATGTATTCTTAATTTATTAATATAAAAATATCCTTAATTTTATAAAAACATAATCCGAAGAAAATAAATGGTATTTGGACGGAAAGTGGATGTATGAAGTTACATCGACCATGGCACATTTTTTTTATGGTAGATAAGGTGCAAACGAGCAGATGGTCCACCTGATGGTAAGTGGCAACCATCGCCCATGGACATCTCATCAACAAGAGGGTATCTCTTGTTTTGCCGATGCGCTGCATCCTCAAAGATAGAGTGGGGAGGAGGAGTGAAGAAAACAGTGCTACGGTTCCAGTGGACCCTGAGCAATAACCCAGAGTTCACTAGATCCGCAGCATTAATGGGATGGGAGAGGGAGCGGGTAAGTCTGGTTCACATGCAGCTCGCCTGGAACGCGTCTATGACACTTGGCGGTCGGATTCGCATGCTGGTGGTCGCAAGCCAGTCGGGGAACAGATCCCCTACCACCAAGGGGGTACTGGGTTAATCGACTTTTACGAGATGCTCTTCCAGCGGCAGAGGGGAATAGTCTAACCCGTCCCCTCACGGGTATAAAATAAAATCTGCTTATTATTTCAACATTTCAATTGATGATAGAAGTAGCTAAATAAATTTTAAAACAAACTGTATAAAATTCAATTGGTTTAGCATCTTACAAACAAAAAATAATCATGACCGACAGGAGGACAGTAGTAAAGGCGCGTTCCACTAAGCGATCTCAACGCCCCAAACGCTCATTTAGCCGTTCCACTTAACGATCGCGGGCGTTGTGGTCGCGGCGAAAACGTCATTAATGACGTCATGACTGGTGCTCACTCGAAGCTCACGACGACCCATGACAAATCGTGGGTCGTCGTGAGCGTTGCATAATTAGTGCTCTGTGGATACAAAATTTGGCGGCATTTTTATTACAACAAAATTGGCGACGATGTAAATAACTTTATTTGATACTGATAGAGATTTATTAGTGGACGTGAATTTTTTTGCAGCGCGTATTTATATAAAATTAATTTTTGTTTCAATTAAATTATAAATATAAAAAAATCAAATAATAAAAAATATGTATATAAATTAATTTAACCAATAATTATAAATTTAACCTCTTGAAACTATTGATTTATAACGTGAGCGTTACCCGTTCCACTTGGGTTAACGATCGTAACGCTTGCAGACAAGTGGAACGGGAAAAACCGCGGTCGTGAGCGTGGGCATTGAGATCGCTTAGTGGAACACAGGGTAAATGTACATTTTTTTGAATAACACCCAAGTTGTTCGTGACAGTTCCTTAGATCATATTTCAAATATTTTGACATAATAAAAAATTTAATTTTAGCTACATTTATCTGTACTCGTTTGAGCACTTAAATATAGCTATTAATATAAAAATATTTTTGCCTAAGTAATTTATTTAGATAGTAAAAATATCATAAGAACCAACTGAGTTATGAAATATTGCCTGTCAAATATGTCATATAGATGGACTGATCCTAAATAAATATAGAGTAAATTGGATGAGAAAATAGACTGTGCCTCTACCTTTGATTATATTCGAGTGACGTTAGAGTGAGCCTATATATTAATTTATTGAATAGCTGCAAAATTGCTCTAAAGTAAAATCTTATTATACTCTATTTTAATATATTATCGTTTCCTAATAATACGAATTATCATGCTAATATTATAAATGTGAAAGTTCGTATGTTTGTTACTCGATTACGCAAAAACTTCTGAACGGATTTCAATGAAATTAGCCACACAAATACTTTATGACCTGGATTAACACAAACTACTTTTATCTCGGAAAATTGTAGAGTTCCTTTGGGATAATAATAAAATATGTTTACTGTCGTAAGGGCCTAAATTTTTTCATCCATCTTTACAAACAACTTCAGGTTTTAATTGCACAAAAATATTCCGTTGTTTCATTGGATATCTTTGCCAATATATATTGCAGTATACATTAAAGTATAAAGATTAAAAAGCAGATTTTATGTCAAGGTATACAAAACCTTTTACCTACCTATTTAGGGTAAAAATAAATCTACTGTCTACTATTCTCATTGATCATTAATTTTCAATAGACTAGATTCTTTTATGTTAACGAGGTCAGAGTATTTTAGTAAAGTAATTTATAATAGGGGTTAAAGTATGAAATTGCCGTTTTATTGTAATAGGTACTTCGAATTAACATAGAACCTTTATGGTTTGAGATATGAATTTCGATCCAAATTTGATTTGAGTGAAACTTTTTCCACATGCTACCTATGTAGGGCTTGTTTTAAAAATGTGCAATATTTGATTATTGACTTTTTTTTTATTCAGCTTAGACAAGAAAGATGGATGCTTCGAAAATTCGAGTGACTTGTGAATACGAGTTACGACGCGGAACTAATGCGGCAGAAACAACTCGCAATATCAATGTTGCGTTTGGAGAGGAGACTGCTAATGAACGCACCGTGCGATTTTGGTTTGAACGTTTTCATGATGGAAACTTTGATTTGAAGAACGAACCACGTGGGAGACCACCCACACATGTGAATAACAATGAATTGAAAGAGATGGTGGAAGTCGATACGAGCCAAACTACCCAGGAATTAGCGGCATGGTTTAACGTTACCTTACCAACAACATTGACACATTTGCATCAAATGAACAAAAAAAAAATATGAAAAATGGGTTCCTCATGATTTGACTGATCTGCAGAAAGAAACGCGAGTTGAAACTTGTTTTGCTTTGTTGAATCGATACAGAAATGACGGAATATTGGATCGAATTGTGACATGTGTTGATCCTTTACAATAACCGTAAGCGAAAATGCAATAGCTGACCCTTAACCCCTAATATATTTGTCGGAGGTATGAGTTTGGTTTAGGTCAGTCTAACTAGGTTAGGCAGGGTCAGGTTTAGACAGTGTAACTTAGCAGTGGAGGCGAGTGTCATAATTACATAAAGGAGCTCCTTTAGCCTACACCTTGATCACAAGTCCAGACAGAAACATAGTAACCAATATTAAACACTTACTCCAAACCATAGTAATGGAGACCCAACATCACGACATCACACCAAGCTCCGTTTCACAACTGGCTCAAGTCTCTAGGAACAGAGGTTATATAAAATCTTGGAATAAAATAAAAGGTACTACCCGCAAATATAAAGTTATCAACGGTGTTGCTAACTAAGATGATAAAATAAAATAAATCGAAATAAAATTCATAAGAATGATTTGTCAGTTTGTTATATTAAACATGAACATATAGTTAAACTAAGTAACTTGTAGTAGAGTATATAGACTCGAAAAGTTTACGGAAAAACAAAATATGTTTTATCACAATATTTATTTAAGATACACGGCGCCTAGATAACGTCAAGTTCATGTTATTTTAAGGAAAATCCTTGAAAGCCGTACGTTAGAGATGTCACTTGAGAGTGATGTCACACATGTGACAACAATAAAAGGGATTTAAATATTTAATGTCATATTCATGACCTGTACGAAATATTTATGGTAATTATAAAATAGACTATCTCTACTGAGTGAGAGTTTTTAGCGACAGTTAGGAGATTGTTAACAGCTGTTATTTTATTTGTCCTATCCTTTCCCAAACTCCAGTCTATATCTATACCAAATTTCATCAAAATCGGTTCATTGACTTAAGCGTGAAAACGTAATAGACAGCGAGGCCATATGTCATTGGTAAAATGTAATATAATTAAAGTGTTCGGAGTGTTGTTTGATTTCAAATTAACAGTTTTGTGATTATGTATCGATTATTATTAGCAAGGCTTTCCGTCCACTTGTTTACTTACGTAAACATTTTTTTTTGAAACTTAGTATGTTATGTCCTAAACACACTAGAATATTGTAGTCCGGTATAGTAACCCCATTATTTTATGCGTTCTCTTCGAATTGAAAGAATACAGAAACGATTTCTTTGGCACTTTGCACGTTCAACGGGAGTAGACGAAAGCATTCCATCTTATAAAGATAGATCGTAATTTTAAATTAAAATCACTCTCCGATCGAAGGGAAATGTTAGACATAGTTTCACTCTCTAAAATAACAAATTCATCTTACAATACCAGAAACCTTTTATCCAATCTCAAATCTAAATTTCCCAGAACACAATATAATTAAAAATAGGCTAAAGAAGTTAAAATAATTGTAATACTCACTTTATGCTAGTTTAAATTTTTTCTATTACAAACTTGTTTTAACTGATTTTTACATACTAATATATATGTCGGAAACAAATAGCAAGAGGATATACAATCTTTCAATAAGCATCGTATGGACCGGACTACTATCAAATTAAGATAATGACAATTTTCTACTACACGAAAACAACATCATCAAGTAGAGCCAAGTACCAGAATTGTTTATACCAACTTTCAAAAGCAACACACTAACTACTAACTACTAAAAAAAAAAAAAAAAACAAACAAATGTCAATACGGTCGATAGATTCTATCACTCAAGAAAGCAAAATCCATTTTACTAGTCATGATCACCATTAACTTCAACTAGAACTGGTACACGATCTAGAAGAATTTTTCTTAATCGCGCATGTTCGTAAATTCTTAATTTTTTCAAAGTTAAAATCTACTAACGAGAAAGCTGATAGACCCCATGCGAACCGAAGGTCTATCCCACTTCTGACGTCAGAAACAAATTGAAAGAGGATATACAATCTTTCAATAAGCATCGTATGTGCACAACGGATGGCCTATAATATAAGCTACGGGCGCAACACGTCCAGTATATAACTAAACGTTACGATCTCTTACTATTATGACAGAAACTATTCTGACAGGAACCCAAGCAGTGCCTTGGACTTGTGATCAAGGTGTAGGCTTAAGGATATTCTTTAAGTGATCACAACACTCGCCTCCACTGCTTAGTTTCACCGTCTAAACCCTAACCTAACCTAAAACAAGGCTAACCTAAACCTAACTCACACCTCCGACATATATTTTTACATTTTTTTTAAATATGTGTTAATTCTCATTATAATACTTAAAATGTCGCTAAAGTTGTTAAGTGGTAAAACTCAATAAACCAAAAAAAAGACTACAGTATTGCACTTCCGCCGCCATTTGATACGAGGTCAAGCACCAACCAAGGGAACTAAATTAAATTTTAATTACAAATTAATATTTTTGAGAAACTTAATAAAAGATTGAGTATAAGAAACTTTAAAATTAATGTTTACTAACTTAGTACGAGTTTGTGTGTATTTATTATAGTTATAATTATACCCACAATTCTTCACAGAAACTTTCGAAATTATAATATTAGTTAGGATTTGGATTAATTTAGATTGCAATAATAATTAAAATGAGTTACAGTAAACTTACCACAGTCTTAAATTGACTTTGAAGAAATTTATTTGACTTTAGGAATGAACTTAAATAAAGCTTACTCGGTTAAGTAAGATCTAATATAAGAATTTCCTTTTAAACTTATTTTTTTTTCCTTTTACTGTGTTGATTCGTTTGAGAACGTTCGTGCCGCCTAACCATCAATGAATATCGTGTTACAGATTAGCTGAACTGTAGACAAACAATAATATATATCAATCCTTTCTCATTACTTAATTATTCTACATTTTTAATATCTAAAATACACAACTATCCGAATATTGTGGATATATCTTGTTGATTCGACACCTTTAATTAATTACGTTGTTTAATATGAGAGGAGAGTTTACTGTATCGACGGGATGAACATTAAATGTTTAACAGTTACGAAACGCATCAGCATTTCATTTTTTCCTCTATTTTCCAATGTTTTTAATAGTTATTCTGCTACTCGGGACGTAGACAAATACAACATATCAAAACCATGATATATATGTCGGAGATTAAACTGTGGAGGTGAGTGTCTCGATCGAATAAAGGAATACCTTAAGCCTACACCTTAGTCACAAGTCCAAGGCACTGCTTAGGTTCCTGTCATAATAGTTCCTGACAGAATATTAAGAGATCGTAACGTTTAATTATATCCTGACCGTATTGCGCCCGTAGCTTGTATTAGGATACCGTTGTGAACACTGAACATATGATGCTTATTGAAAGATTGTATATCCATTTTTATGTTTCCGACATATGCTATTATAGTTAGAGTACAACTTCTTTTCTCCTATATCCTTTTTTCTTACCATACTTATCTTACAACGCTATCTTGTAATTTTATCCGCAGCAAAAAAGTTTTGTTCCATTTTCTTGGATGCTAAAGTTTCTGCTGAGTAACTCTTCAAGTTATTGGTATTTATGCTACAATTTATCCATCGAAAGGTTTTAAAAATAAACATTTTCAAGCATTTTGGGGCAACGAATTGGTAGAGTTTATATACGATAATACATACTTCCATTAGCACTTTTATAGACAATGTTAACACTATGAAATATTGTCAGACTACCTTTTATTTCTCGAAGGTTAAAGCTATTTTATTTTTCACCCTAAACAGGACACGGAAAACGGGATGGAAGTCTTGTAGAAGACAAATCAAACAAAATAATTTCTCCTTAGGTATTCTTCTAACAGAAAAAAATTTGAGTGACTAAGATAGTTTCAACAAAAAAAGAAACACCATTACCATTGTGGTAGGTGAAGTTATGAATTATCCTAAGATTTAAAAAAAAAATACCATGCAATAAGGATCGACCTGTCTGTGTTATTAAGCTATGTGGTAATTTTCGCACGATTTCGAAATACGGGACAGTTTTACGTTCCGAAGCTTTCTTTTGGGGACAACGGGAATGATAACCAAATAATGGGTCTGTCCCGTTAAAAGTTAAAAGTACGTTTAATGTCACAACTATGCTTACGTTAATATTGGCTAAAATACATAACAGTCTATCATTAAAACTATTTTTTTTATTCGTGACTGGGATTGCCATTGGCCTAAATCTCACTTGATGTTAAGTGAAGATTAGGCCGAAGATGGAGCTCGCTTTCCCGTAAGTAGCCGATTCACTCTCTTCTTAAAAATCCCCAAGTTGTATGTTGGGGGGAACATAGACGAGGGGAGAGAATTCCAATCCTTAGCTGTGTGCATGAGGAAGGAAGCTGCGAAGCGCTTCGTGCGAATTGGTGGTATGTCAACAACATAAGGGTGAAAACTCTCACCTCGCCTAGTAGTCCGATGACGAAATGATGTTAAATTAAGGTAATGTACGTATAAATACACAATATAGGAATTTGACATGGCGCTGGACAAATGTTAATATTAGGTAATACCTTCTGGCTACAGTCAACTGTATCCAGAAGGACATGGTAACTAATGGAACCTTTATTTCAGACATAAGTTCTCCTTAAGTCAATATTCCATAATGTAGTCTATTAAATTATATTATACTAGAGGGCTGCCCTCGCTTCGCTCCGGGTATTTAAAACAATATTATAATTGATGTCCTTAAATTGATGTCCTTAAATTGTCACTCTGTAATTGTATAGTTTTTCATTATTTGAAAAAAGGGAGAGAGTGAGAAAAAGTTGTAAAAAATAATAATAATAGAAACAAAAATAAAAGAAAAGCGATAGATGCTAAGAGAGGGAGGACAGAGCAAAAATAAAATTGAATAGGTAAAGGAGAGAGAGAGAAAAGAGAGAGGATGAGAGACAATGATAGTATTATAAGAGGAAGACATGGAAATACTATAGACTTCTCTCAATGAAAGAATTTTAAAAATCGGATCAGTAGCAACAAAATGACCATATTCTATTAATTAAAAAATGTATATGGCAACACTAAATCACCTTTGTCACTCACGAATAGTGTAGTTTTATATCAGTGAAAGAATTTAAAAAATCGGATTAGTGACAACAAAATGACCATATTCTATTAATCAAAAAATGTATATGGCAACACTAAATCACTTTTGTCACTCACGAATAGTGTAGTTTTCTATCAGTGAAAGAATTTTAAAAATCGGATTAGTAACAACAAAACGACCACATTCTATTAATCAAAAAATGTATATGGCAACACTAAATCACTTTTGTCACTCACGAATAGTGTAGTTTTCTATCAGTGAAAGAATTTTAAAAATCGGATTAGTAACAACAAAACGACCACATTCTATTAATCAAAAAATGTATATGGCAACACTAAATCACTTTTGTCCCTCACGAATAGTGTAGTTTTCTATCAGTGAAAGAATTTAAAAAATCGGATTAGTAACAACAAAACGACCATATTCTAATAATCAAAAAATGTATATGGCAACACTAAATCACTTTTGTCACTCACGAATAGTTTAGTTTTCTATCAGTGAAAAAATTTAAAAAATCGGATTAGTAACAACAAAACGACCACATTCTATTAATCAAAAAATGTATATGGCAACACTAAATCACTTTTGTCACTCACGAATAGTGTAGTTTTCTATCAGTGAAAGAATTTTAAAAATCGGATTAGTAACAACAAAACGACCACATTCTATTAATCAAAAAATGTATATGGCAACACTAAATCACTTTTGTCACTCACGAATAGTGTAGTTTTCTATCAGTGAAAGAATTTTAAAAATCGGATTAGTAACAACAAAACGACCACATTCTATTAATCAAAAAATGTATATGGCAACACTAAATCACTTTTGTCCCTCACGAATAGTGTAGTTTTCTATCAGTGAAAGAATTTAAAAAATCGGATTAGTAACAACAAAACGACCATATTCTAATAATCAAAAAATGTATATGGCAACACTAAATCACTTTTGTCACTCACGAATAGTTTAGTTTTCTATCAGTGAAAAAATTTAAAAAATCGGATTAGTAACAACAAAACGACCACATTCTATTAATCAAAAAATGTATATGGCAACACTAAATCACTTTTGTCACTCACGAATAGTGTAGTTTTCTATCAGTGAAAGAATTTTAAAAATCGGATTAGTAACAACAAAACGACCACATTCTATTAATCAAAAAATGTATATGGCAACACTAAATCACTTTTGTCACTCACGAATAGTGTAGTTTTCTATCAGTGAAAGAATTTTAAAAATCGGATTAGTAACAACAAAACGACCACATTCTATTAATCAAAAAATGTATATGGCAACACTAAATCACTTTTGTCACTCACGAATAGTGTAGTTTTCTATCAGTGAAAGAATTTTAAAAATCGGATTAGTAACAACAAAACGACCACATTCTATTAATCAAAAAATGTATATGGCAACACTAAATCACTTTTGTCCCTCACGAATAGTGTAGTTTTCTATCAGTGAAAGAATTTAAAAAATCGGATTAGTAACAACAAAACGACCATATTCTAATAATCAAAAAATGTATATGGCAACACTAAATCACTTTTGTCACTCACGAATAGTTTAGTTTTCTATCAGTGAAAAAATTTAAAAAATCGGATTAGTAACAACAAAACGACCACATTCTATTAATCAAAAAATGTATATGGCAACACTAAATCACTTTTGTCACTCACGAATAGTGTAGTTTTCTATCAGTGAAAGAATTTTAAAAATCGGATTAGTAACAACAAAACGACCACATTCTATTAATCAAAAAATGTATATGGCAACACTAAATCACTTTTGTCACTCACGAATAGTGTAGTTTTCTATCAGTGAAAGAATTTTAAAAATCGGATTAGTAACAACAAAACGACCACATTCTATTAATCAAAAAATGTATATGGCAACACTAAATCACTTTTGTCCCTCACGAATAGTGTAGTTTTCTATCAGTGAAAGAATTTTAAAAATCGGATTAGTAACAACAAAACGACCATATTCTAATAATCAAAAAATGTATATGGCAACACTAAATCACTTTTGTCACTCACGAATAGTTTAGTTTTCTATCAGTGAAAAAATTTAAAAAATCGGATTAGTAACAACAAAACGACCACATTCTATTAATCAAAAAATGTATATGGCAACACTAAATCACTTTTGTCACTCACGAATAGTGTAGTTTTCTATCAGTGAAAGAATTTTAAAAATCGGATTAGTAACAACAAAACGACCACATTCTATTAATCAAAAAATGTATATGGCAACACTAAATCACTTTTGTCACTCACGAATAGTGTAGTTTTCTATCAGTGAAAGAATTTAAAAAATCGGATTAGTAACAACAAAACGACCACATTCTATTAATCAAAAAATGTATATGGCAACACTAAATCACTTTTGTCACTCACGAATAGTGTAGTTTTCTATCAGTGAAAGAATTTTAAAAATCGGATTAGTAACAACAAAACGACCACATTCTATTAATCAAAAAATGTATATGGCAACACTAAATCACTTTTGTCACTCACGAATAGTGTAGTTTTCTATCAGTGAAAAAATTTAAAAAATCGGATTAGTAACAACAAAACGACCACATTCTATTAATCAAAAAATGTATATGGCAACACTAAATCACTTTTGTCACTCACGAATAGTGTAGTTTTCTATCAGTGAAAGAATTTTAAAAATCGGATTAGTAACAACAAAACGACCATATTCTAATAATCAAAAAATGTATATGGCAACACTAAATCACTTTTGTCACTCACGAATAGTGTAGTTTTCTATCAGTGAAAGAATTTTAAAAATCGGATTAGTAACAACAAAACGACCATATTCTAATAATCAAAAAATGTATATGGCAACACTAAATCACTTTTGTCACTCACGAATAGTGTAGTTTTCTATCAGTGAAAGAATTTAAAAAATCGGATTAGTAACAACAAAACGAACACATTCTATTAATCAAAAAATGTATATGGCAACACTAAATCACTTTTGTCCCTCACGAATAGTGTAGTTTTCTATCAGTGAAAGAATTTTAAAAATCGGATTAGTAACAACAAAACGACCATATTCTAATAATCAAAAAATGTATATGGCAACACTAAATCACTTTTGTCACTCACGAATAGTGTAGTTTTCTATCAGTGAAAGAATTTTAAAAATCGGATTAGTAACAACAAAACGACCATATTCTAATAATCAAAAAATGTATATGGCAACACTAAATCACTTTTGTCACTCACGAATAGTTTAGTTTTCTATCAGTGAAAAAATTTTTTAAATCGGATTTGTAGTTCCTGAGAAACTCTTCAATTTACAAAATGGCCACCTTATGGCACTTAAATGTTCATATCTTTTTAATTAGAGTATTTATGGCAACACCACATAGCCTATGTTACCCGGAAAGGATGTAGCTTCCTATCGGTGAAAGAATTTTCAAAATCGGTTCAGTACTTTTCGAGCCTATTCGCAACAAACAAACAAACATACAAACATACAAATATACAAACATACAAACAATCAAATCTTTCCTCTTTATATAATAGTATAGATTATTAATCTAAATTGGTTATATTATAAAATATTTACATTGAATTGGTTCAGTATTATATCACAATAATGGTGAAATTCTGAAGGTGTAAAGGTTATTGACGGTTGAATTAAAGCGTCACAATGATTGATGTGACACATCTCCAATATTTAGCTGGCGTCTGGCTGGAGGCTCCGCACATCGTTTCTCTCTGAAGGACATTCTGTAGCAGGGGTAATAAATTATGTTAAAATACGATGTTTTAATTATTACTTATATTAACGTCTAAAGTAAATATAGATAGTTCAATCCCCGAAGTCTCGCCGCTCGCATACTAATTCTCTTAAAGGGGTATTCTGGTCTAAGAAAATTTGAAAAAATGGATTTTACTTAATTTAAATTATTTTCGTAAATACAGTGGATTTTGTATGGATTTGGGATCGCCGATACTAATTGAAAGTATTAAATATTATTATCCGAGTTATTCTACTGGAATTGTTTCTCAAACTTCAAGCGGTTGACATGATTTCTTAAGTTCTACCCAACTGATTCCATTGAAATTTGGTGGAAATCTTCTTTATATATTTTGTCTATCGCGTCCGCGTGGGGTTTTAAATAATTTAAATTTGAAGTATTTTTAAAAAATTCGAAAGGTCAAAGAAAAATTGATATTTCATGCCGACGCCATTTTGTAAATTTTTATTCTATTTTTTTTGCTAAGGTCAATGCAATAGCGACATCTGTTTTTTTTTATATTCTTGAAATGCCAATAATTCATATGAAAAATGCATGTTTCATTTTTTTAATGTCAGTTTGAAAAATGCCTAAAATTTAGGCTTCTAGACCAGAATACCCCCTTAAAAGACTGTGTTAAAAGTCTATATACAAATCAAAATATGAATATAGTTTACAAACTTTTTTAAGTTTAGTTTAATCCTTATTGTGTTGCCTGTTATGCTGATTAAAAATTATAGGAGAAATAATAGTTTTTATATTTGGGGTTCCGTACCTCAAAACAAAAAAAAACCTTATAAGTTCACTTCGATGTTGGTCTGTCTGTCGAAATTACTATGAAATAGCTAGGCTAAGCAGCACAATATAATAATCATGTGCATATATACAAAGAAATCTATCTTATGGGATACTTCCGGTTGACCTAGATTCATGAAATTTGGTAAAAAGCAAGGTCAGCGGAAATAATTCGAAAACCGTGTTACATTAAAAGATTTTTCTGTAACTGGTGGTTTTCGTTCTCTTAAATAAAATTGTGCGGAATATTTGGTGTGAAGGGAAGGGAAGGGGGAGGTGTATTACAGTAATTACATAGTAATAGTTTCTCTGCAGACAAGTATAGCATAAAGCCAAAGGTATAGAGGATAGATTAAGGCATCCTTGTGATTGATGTGACAAGTCGCGGGTAAACGCAATGAGCTGAATCCAGACACCCTCGTTTGTCTTTCTGCTTTTTGTACGAAACTCCAGCGTTTATGTAAAGTACAATCGTTTAGTAAGAAAATCCTCTAAATACAATTATATTACAGTCTCGTACATTTTAGTAAAAGGCAATGCGTCAAATTGTCCATCAACCCTGCGATGGGAGGACATGGTAAGGAATGAAACTCTAATACTCGATAACTGATAGGTATACAACAATAAAACATGTTTACATTAAGATCACATTTCAGTGTCTTCTTCTAAGTTCCAACACCTTATGTGCATTATGTCTTAATATGCAGTGATCACTTCCATCTCACCAAATGTTTTCTCACTCACTTATTAACTTTTTCTTTTGTACAAATCTTGTCCCAGCAATAACGAACACAACAAAAAATAATTATCCAATTTGGAGCAACTGTTCTGAAGTTAAGATAAAAGTACCTTATTTCGTTAGTTTCGCTTCAGTCGCAAAAAATAAGAAATTCAAATATTTTTGGTTTAAATTATACATTAGTAAAAAATCTTTAAAATTTATTTCTTCTAACATATTAAGTACCAACACATTAGCGACTAAACTAACAGCAATACGACCCCCCAAACTGTTGGTTGACCACAACAACTATGCGATAGTTGCACGCGCTTCTTGTCGCCGTAAGGTCGCCTCTTCTTCTTAAGCTTATGTAAAGGCTTAGGTCTTTTATTTGTCGTATGTCCCTTATTTCGTTAATTATATGTATAAGTAGATAAATAAAGATTTTGTAGGTACTATTAAATGTTACACTTAAATACTTCTTTCAAAAGCGCAAAGATATAAGCAGAAAATAAGTAGTTCATTACAGTGAAGATTGTAAATCGCTCTACATTATAGTGGAGGATCTATTTTAATCTTAAAGGATTACGGACTGAGAGCTTGCAGTGGAAATCTGCACAGAAAGGTATTCTATGCTAGAGTAGAGATATTTTCTTTGCTTTTTTTAACTAAGTAGTCTCACATTCACTGTATAAGATTGTTTCACTACTGTTTATCATTTTAAATATATTTTCTATACTCTATCTATTGTTAAAGAAAAAAGTGTTGTAGTCTATACGCAGATCAACAGTATGATGCCTAGAATATCTTCTTGAAGGAAGACATCATAACAACACAAATCAGTGTTTTGTTTTTTTAGGCTGCCTCGTGCTCGATAAAATATTTTTTATGGTGGCGAGTTATACATGGGTGTAAGTCGATAAAATTTTATCGATACAATTAATATTAAGAAACTTAATACTGCCTTTTACGAAAATATTTTAAATTTTGTTTAATTTGTTAAGCGAGTTTCTCTGGAGTCACGGCAGTGAACCGACCAAGTCGAGCAAAGCAAATAAACAAAGCACGAGCCGTAACTGTCTTATCTCGAAGCAGCTCTCATGATGATGAGACAATAATAATTTGAAGATTAGACGAAACTCAAGAAATATAATTCTAAACAGTCACAAAATACTTAGCAAAGGAGTCCAATCACAACAACACCACACATAAAATTCTTAGAATTTACAGTGCTCCTAATAACTATTAAGCATGATTATCCTATTAAATAATTATCCTTATTATAGAAATAAAGATATCAAACACTGAGTTAAATAGATTTTTTCATATATATCCACATCAGATTAACTAACTACAATAATTGACTTGACTGTCAAAAGAATTCATTGCGAAAGATATATTTTTAAAAATGTAAATATATGATTATCTTGTTACCAACACTGCTTAAAAGTAGCATTAGCGGGTAGGTCATTTTATATTATGTCAAGTATAGCGACGTGTAGGCAATATATCCTTTAGTGCGATAGATTAGTCTCAGTCTCTCTGGTGTTTTCGCGCAGTGTACATGGAAGTTAGTATTATAGTGTAGTACCTACTGTGTGTTATCATAATTAACAGAATGTTACTCAAATTAGTGTTGCCTCTAGTATATAAATAAAAAAAACACCTGTAAAAAAGTTAAACACTAAAGAGGCTTTTATCTTTGCTTTACACGATAAAGAATAACCAAAAAATAAAAATTAAATAAAGGAAAGGAAAATGGATATAATGGGCATAGTGCCTAATTAAAATTAATTTTGGGATAAAAAGCATGTTACTTTTAAGCCTATAAATTATCCACCGACAAACACACTTTAAAATATATAATTTATTTCTCACTAGTCCCCATTTATATCTCCTGTCGGTATCTTCCTTCACTTGAATGCAAAAAATAAAAGCAAGAATTTTAATGCACTTTTTATATAGCATCTTTGAGTGTGAAATATTCTTTCATTAGACGTTCTGAATTGGTTATATTTTCTTTCAGCGTGTGAAAGTTTTGCATTGAAGAGAATGTTCTTGGAATTTTAAAAAATATTTTGCTGAAACATGAAATGCATGGTGGATTTATGTGTTTTCAAATCACAACTTTAAAAAAATATTCTCATTCGGTAATTGTTGATTTTTATACTATAACTTTAACTTGCATCTTTAACTAAGATGTAGAAACAAGGTTCCACAGCTACGTAAAATATTTTCAGGCTATAATCCGCCATATCACTGTCATAAATATCAAAATCAATATTTTAGGAAATAATAATCTATGTATGTATGTATCCATGTATGTATGTGTGTTTGTATGTTCCACTCTAGTGCCTAAACTACTAAACCAATTTTCATGAGTGAGGTGTCAAAAGATTTATAATAATGGAGCGGGTGACATAGGCTATAAAATTTTTATGATTTTTTTTAATGACGCACCCTATACCTGCCATGTCTGTTGCATGGCAGTGTTCCTCTAATCGTAGTAGGTAAACATGGGTGCGACCACGGTTCTACCTTGACCATTTTATAAGGGGAATGAAGTTATATGGCAAAATGTGATTCAAGATTTTCAGCTTCTATTGTGTGTCTAAAAATTCTATAAATAAGCATGTTGGTTGAATTTCATCCTGTGGTATAGCAGCCGTGATAAACTATTTCTTTGTTGTCAATATTAGTTCCTATTCGATTAGCAAATAACTAACGAGAGTGGTCTCGCGCTATTCTTTGATTAATCAGAATGTTTATAGCCTAAATGATTGAAATGAGACTGACAGTAAAAAAAGGATTTTTAAGGGAATTACAATAAATTAAAAAGAAAAAGATTTGTCAATCAAATTGTCTCCTTCAGTGTCTATCTGTTATATTAGGTAATTGTTACCGGAAGTTTACTAAAGGAATATTTTTGTTGTAATATTATTCAGTTTACATAGAAAAATTGGTATACAGGTTTAAAACTCCCTTTTTTAATATGCAAAGCCTTAAAAAGGTTATAAGCTGTACTTCACACTCGTCTCTAATCTTTAAGAAAAACAACGGAGGCTCCAAGAACGTGTGGTTTCTCGGATAACGCTAATAACTGAAAACAATATTTCCCAAGGATGGGTAAGCTCTCACTCTTTTGAAATCGCATAAGTCAATGTTTACTTGGTTTTAATCAAAATTTGTTTGTTTTTCTAAAGGATAATATATATGTTGGAGAATAATAATAGAATCTTTATCCCATCTATGGCGTTGGAGTATGGTAGTAGTAACTTCCGTCGTTTTGACAGTCTCGACCCTTTATATGCCTTCGACAATCTGACTGTAGCCTCGTACTCTTGCGCAGTCTCTCAATGAGTGAAGTACTCTAGATAGTGCTAGTGAAGTGTTAAGTGCAGTGCTGTGTTAGTGCTGACCCATTAAGGTCACGTAAGTACCTTACAATGTAGGCGAGTGTTGTGATCACTTAAAGGTTTTCCTTAAGCCTACAATACAATCTCAATACGAAATCTTTGGATTATGGATTAAATAATATTCCAATTTCAATTTCAAGAAAATACAAATTTAGAATCTATTTTCTATCTATAGATTTATTATTAATTTTAGCTGTAAGAGCATGAGAGCTAAACTGCATAGTGACACTCAAGATACCATAATAATATTTAGCAACGCTTTAGTCCAAGACTTCTTTATAACAACGCTCTTCTTCGCTGCCCTAACACTAACTACAATAGATAATAAAGTTAACTTACATGGACTTCAAGAAGGGTGACCTTAACCATGACACTGTAATAACTTCAATGTACACTGCGCAAATACACCAGAGAGACGACACTAATCTATCGCACTAAATGTTACTGTCTAGCGAGTGCTATACATATTTTGGCCCACTGCTGAGCTGGGTCTCCTCCTCAGAATGAGGAGGGTATTAGGCCGTAGTCCACCACGCTGGCCCAGTGCGGGTTGACAAACTTCACACACCTTTGAGAACTTTTAGGGAACTCTCAGGAGTGCAGGTTTCCTCACGATATTTTCCTTCACCGTTAAAGCAAATGATATTTAATTGCTTAAAACACACATAACTCAGAGTCAGAGGTGTGTGCCCAGGATCGAACCTTGGACCTCCCGAGTAAGGCTTGAATTATCAACTACTGGGTCATCACTGCTGTCAGTATAAATATATACCCAAATATCTAAAATTACAAACCAAAATTTATTAACTAAACATGTATTTATTAATAAAGTAGTTAATTATCTATCTACGAAAAGTGGTTGGTGAATCAGTGTTAATGTCAACTAATTAACTTATTTTATTAAAAAGATTACTTAGGTGAGGTATGGTGGAGTTTTGTGCAAAAACTGTTTTGCAAACAAGAGGTACAAAAGGTTTAATATGGTTTCTCGGAATTCTGAAAATAAAAGGAACTACTCGCGAACACTCATTTATAACCGGTGTTGCTAACAGTGAAAATCGTATAAAAATCTTATACTTATATATAAAGCTAAAGAGTTTGTTTGCTTAGACGCGTTAATCTCAGGAACTACTGATTTGCATAATTCTTTGAGTGTTAAATAGCCCATTAATCGAGGAAGGCTATAGGCTATATATCATGACGCTAAGACTAATAGAAGCAGAGAATCACGCGGACAAAGTCGCGCGGTTCGACTAGTCTGTTATATAGATTAGAAGTAAGCGGAAAGAAAAAAGTAAGTAGAAGTAATTTTCTATTTTAGAAGATTTTTCAAGAACTAAATAGCTTACACAATGCTATTATTTTAATCAACGCTTGTAGTTAGATAACACCTATAGATACTTACTCTCGCTAAACACAACGGTTAAGTTAGTTTTAAGCGAATCTGCATTCGATTAACAATCTCCTATCTGTAATGAAGGGAAATGTTGATTAGTACGCTAATTAACGCTTCGGGATTACATATTGATAATCGATGTTGTTTACTCTTAGTTAGCTTAATGTTATTGGAATAATTACTTAATTTTTTTATAGTATAACTAGAGGGTTGCCCTCGCTTCGCTCCGGGTATTTAAAACAATATTATAATTGATGTCCTTAAATTGTCACTGTGTAATTGTGTAGTTTTTTTTTATTATTTGAAAAAAGAGAGAGAGTAAGAAAAAGTTATAAAAAGAAAAATAATAGAAACAAAAATAAAAGAAAAGCGACACATGCTAAGAGAGGGAGGACAGAGCAAAAATAAAATTGAATAGGTAAAGGAGAGAAAGAGATAACCGAAAGAAAGAAAGTGAAAAGAGACTGATCATACTAAACAAATAAAAATAAGAATTAAAGAGAGAAAAAAGACGGAGCATGAGAGACAATGATAGTATTATAAGAGGAAGAGAGATGGAAATACTATAGACTTCTCTCAATAAAAGAATTTTTAAAATCGGATCAGTAGCAACAAAATGGCTATAATCTATTAATTAAAAAATGTATATGGCAACACTAAATCACATAGCCTATGTTACCCGGAAAGTATGTAGCTTCCTATCGGTGAAAGAATTTTCAAAATCGGTTCAGTACTTTTCGAGCCTATTCGCAACAAACAAACAAACATACAAACAATCAAATCTTTCCTCTTTATATAATAGTATAGATGAGAAGATAATAATATGATTTAAATTTTTATACCACGCCGTGTCTGTCTGTCTCTTCGTGATATTCACGCATATTACAGCAGTAGAGTGTTTCATGACGAAGATACTTCTAGTATCCTTAATTGCTAGTCTATATAAATATAATAAATAGTAAACAAAAGAACAAAACTATATTTGAAAAATCTTTAGAGCCCTAATACAAGCAAAAAAAAAATACTCTTTTTTTTTCTCTTTCTGTTGCCAGAAATTTTTTACAATGTGTCATTGTTTTTAACCGACTTTAAAAAGGAGGTATATATTTTTTAATTATGTATACCGATTACGTTGAGATTTATGATCCGATTTACGTGATCCATTTTATTTTGATGCGGATAGTTACTATTTTGTCCCATAAAAGTTTAACTTAGATTGTCCCAGTAGTTTTAATTTTATGAACATAACCTTAAGTTTCATTTTCTTTTTATATTATTGTCAACAATTATTGTATATTATTGTCATAATAAATAAGGAATTATTTCTTTCTTTTTAGAGCATTTTTTAGTTTGAAGTCGGTTTTTTTATACATAGTTTTTATTTGGTGCAAGTCTAACTTAAAATTTATTATTATTTAAAAATGTTTAAGCTCAGCGTAACTAGGGCGAGTGATTAATAGCGAATATAATAAAATTAGTATATTAACCTTGTGTTAAAGAAAGAAAGAATTGCCAAATAACAGGCTTCCTTACAATTTAAGTTAAGAGACAAATTTAACTATTCCTTCGGAAAACTTTTGTTCCCATTTATGTTCTGTATATTTCAACATAGGTCGCAGTCAGTTTTTACGTGTTTCAGTTTTTGGATTATTTCTGTAACGTGAGCTGAGTGCGGGTCAGCAAGAAGTACCCAATTTTGGGAGTAATAATATTATCAGCTGTATTTTTGATTTGCGTGGACATAGATTTTTCACTTTTTAACAGCTTAATACCTCACTTGATGCACTTGATACCTCTACGCATTTTTGAAAAAGATCTTACAGACGTACAGATAGACGGACAACGACGTGATCCATCTTTTTTTCGTTTTAAGGCACAGAACATTAAAAGTGTGATTACTGTCTCAATTAACTCGCAAACTACTATTGGTAATTAAATCAGTGTTCGTAGTAAGCCATTACTGTTTATTCTCTTTCGATTTTTTACAGATCATATCTAGTGTTCACCTTTGTAAAAATAAGGTTTAAATTTGTCGGATTAATTATTAAAATTATGAGATTATTCATCAAATCATTTTAAAATTTTTTGGACTTTAATTTGGAACAAAATTGTATATGTCAGCCAAATATTAACACTAAAATAATTATGATCTTAATATTATTCGCGTGTTTAGTTTTACTCTATATTCCTATGATTAAAGCTGAGGGTGAAAAGCCGACTACATTGAAAACTATCATCATAGGTAAGTAAATATGTAAATACTAGTCTTGTACTTAGTTTAAAACATAAATCATTACCATCGATAATTGCGATAATAATAAAATATTGAAAATCCCAATTTCTTTCTTCCGTTTATCACCATGTTAGTCGCTGTACAAAGTCGGTGAAATAAAATTTCTTCTTTATCCTTTCATACGTTAATAGAAAATTCTGGCGAAATTCAATGAGTTTTTCGATTCTAGACACAACTTTGAAATTATCCGAATGTCTCCTTCCTCATACCTCTGGATTTTCATCTCATTGACATGTCATTGTGCTTCACAGTAATACGTAAAAATAATAATAACATGCACTTTAGATGGAAACAGAGCGGATATAAGTTATTCATAAAGGTCCCAGAATCACCATATGGTTACCGGGCGAAATCCATTTGACAACTGGCTCAATTCTATCAGAGCAGAGGTTATATATTGGCCACACGATGTGTAAACTAGAAATAAAATAAGAGGAACTACTTTTGCTTTGTTGCTAGTACCGTTGAGTTGTATAATAAATGAAGCTATTAGTGGAAATTGAAAATTATTTGCTCATCTACTACAAAATATAAGGTTATCAGACGTTTTGCAATTAAAAAAGACCTCAGAAAACGCGACGCGAACCTCGGAGGGATTTCGAGATGTGGGTCTATAGAAGAATATTGGCCCCTAGTTGGGCTGATAAGGTATTGATTGTAGAAATTCTGCGACGCGTCAACTAAAAACGGCATCTTTTCGAAAAATTGTGGTCATGCAACATCAAAAATATAGTGAACTTTTCGAAGAAGCCCGAGATAAAACACAATTTGGCAAAAGAGATCCTACCCGCTTACTATATAACCTGTTGCTCAGATTTATTTAAAAGAAATTGCTATGTAATGAAGATAAATTTTTTTAACCGAATACCAAAAGCAATACGGGAACTCCCATGAAGTTTGAAAGAGAACTCAAAAACTGGTCACTATATCATTGTTTTTATAATATAAATGAATTTTTTAATGATGTGACTAGATAAAATAAAGACATTCTAATATTTAGGTTTAACATTCGCAACTAATATTGACATTACTAATATAATTTAATGTATCATTCCTGCAATATGTTTTCCACGCCATTGTAAAGGCAAAGCATGCGGCCAAGCAATAACATGATGACTGTAATACCATGCTTAAGGAATTAAATAAATTGAATTGAATTGAATCCGAGAATGAATAGGTATCGCGAGTGCAGCAGATCACTTTCGCCTTGCGAAGAACAAGAAGAAATATATAGCGCGGACTGCCAACCTTCACTAGTCAGTCTTTATTAACGTAATTTTCTATAAAAATCTTGTACATCAACCTTTACGCTCTCCAGTCGTATTTAATCATTAAAGATACAAAGTAAACAATAACATTATTGTCGAAACGTTGAAAGCAATTCTCATGGAATCAAGTTCTGATTTGAAACAATAGGCATAAATATTTAACACAACGAGCCAGAGGCTTAACTAAACAATGACTAACTTCGCTAACAATTGTAATAACTTTGCTAACTCTCTTGTTACTAATATTTTTTGTTTAGGGACTTTCAATTAGGCTGTTTACTTTGTTGCTTTGAATTTACAATATAAATACTTCAATAGGTAATAAGAGAAATTAATCTATGTATTTTACTAGTCCACCCTTGCGACTTCGTCCGCATATAGCTCTGCTCCTATTGGTCGTAGCGTGATGATATATAGCCTATAGCCTTCCTCGATAAATGGCCTATCCAACACTGAAAGATTTTTTACATCGGACCAGTAGTCCCTAAGATTAGCGCGTTCAAACAAACAAACTCTTCAGCTTTATATATTAGTATAAGATTATGGTGTTATTGACATAGACACTATATGATAAAAAGAGATGATATCCCATCGCATATAGGATTATCGAGAATTTCGCGTAGATCTTTTCTAGATAAATAGTACGATCTCTAAATATTAATATTTAGGGTAACGCTTTTTACGCGTTCTTGCAAGTCTCTATACTCAGACTAACAGTACGATGGCTCGACTAGAATATCCAGGAGGATATTAACATTTAGAAGATAAGAATTAGATTTTCTCCCAGGAGGGAGTTATACTTAGGTTTAAAGAAGTTTATTTTTCAATAAGACAGTACATTCACTTACTTGAGAACAATAGATACATAACTGAAAAAACTATTTCGTCGTTCCATCTATAGTAATATGTTATACATAATGCAATATATTATGTTAATAGTTACTAGGTAGGTATTAGCAAGTACATTTTTTATTTCTCTGACACGACCACAACAAATACTCTAAGAATACCAAAATAAGGAAAAAGAAAATAACCAAAAATAACAAGTTTACATTGTGTTGGAAGAAAAAAAAGTGTTTACTAATTTTATTAATTCAGTAAGTTAAGATGTGATTAACCTAATATGTTCTGCCAGTTTTTTTTTGAATAAATTAAATGAAATTTCGCTTGTTATATTGTAGGTATCTGGTTGTAGAACTGAGCTCCTTCAAAAGTTATTATTTTTTTGCCGTAATTTGTTCTAGTTTTAGGCAAAATTAGAAGACTTGCACGACGGTTTATACTCAGAGCACCAGCGGTAGTGTTAGAATACTAGCGATGCAATAATAATTATTCTGTCGTGACAGCATAATTATTATTGCATCGCAACATTTATTTTGCAATCCCTATCACTCCGATTGATGTTTATCAATTGTCCAACATTCAAGAAAATAAAAGTGCTGCTGAAATTAGTGTTGCCAACATGATAATTAACAATATCTTAAACAGCGTTTTATATCCTTTAAGATACGGCACTAGCAATACTATTTTTCTTGAATGGACTGGTTTAACTAATTTGTTATCATATTTTTTTTCAGAAACAACAACGGAAGTTGTAACAATAATAACAGATATACCTCAATCAGATGTGGAGATAGCGCTGAAGCACGACTATGGGAGATATACAACCATGCTCTTCAACTACTTTAACAGTCAGTATGATAAGGCGGAGAGATATGAGAGATGCTTTAATGATTACACTAAATGTCTTATCACTCAGTAAGTTACTTGTATATTATAAAAGTTAATATTTAAATGTAACTATGTTACTAAATAAAAGGGTTCCCCTCGGGAGGGACCAATGATCGGGTAGAATACAGGGGGCACATCCCTACCCTTAAGCTCAGCAAATGTTTCCCTCTAGTTGCAACGTATAAGAGATCTTTCACGGGGGCCCATTGATGTGTGGGCGAGTCTCCGTCTACCCATTTTTCAATGTATAAAAACATTGTCGGGTAGACGCCATTGGTCATCCATAGCTCTAGTTACCGAGTCCACTATCACCCCAATCCATAGCCCAGCATTATTAGTCCTTATACAGTAAAACCCGTTTAAGACGATTTCACAGTGACCCAAACAAAAACGTGTCTTAAAAGAGAAAGCGTTTTAAAGCAATCACTTATTTTGGTTTGTGAGAAAGATTTTGATGCATTAGCAATATCACTATTTTCAACATAATTTAACTTTTGCAGTACATCTTCGCTTTGATTCAAAGCATAGCGTCTTAAATCGTTTGACAAAATCGGAGTTGACTCATCTTCTTCTTCATCATTATCACTGAGGGTGTGTTATTTACATTCTCAATAATATCTTGAATTGGTCAAATTTCGTATGGTACCACATTGTCTTCAATGGAATATCCGGGAAAACCCTGCAGTACAACTAGTTCTTCTTCTTTTTCGAAGATTCGAGCGCGGCGCGACTTGACGCGTATTAAACGGGATGACGAATCGTATTATAACACGTCTCAAGTTGCAGGTACTGGCGTTAAATGGCGCATTATTAAGCGGGTTCTACTGTACTGCCATAGTCCTACACAAGCCGGGGATTGTCCTTGGGTGCATTCTCATAGTGCATACAGGGATAATCGTCGGTTTGTGTCGCATCTCTTATTAAATTAAAGGGCCTCTACGTGTTGGCTATAGCTCCGCGCAGGCATTCCAAAAGTCCGGGTCAATGTTGACCCGTGATTGGAAAAGACATACAAAATAATAATTACCTTATCTAACTCAATAAATATTCGACTGTTATTGGTTATCTGAAACTTTTAACAGAATAATTACCTTATTTCATACTTTTGTAGAGGAGTAATGACGCCCGTCTGTGTCGTAAACAATCCTGAAGAGAATCCCCATGGCTATTCCACATATAACTCATATTGTGATGTATACTTCGATAATTGCTTGAGGGCAATGAGTAAGTACATAATACATATTGATGTGTCGATTTATTCTGAAAAGGTTTTATGAGTATTGTCATAGAATGAGAGAGGAATGATACCTATTACTGTACAGCAATACGTATACACGTGCAATTTAGACAGAAAGACGGGCAGGGCCTTAGATTTGCAGGGACTACCCGCATAATACTAATTTATAAACGGTGTAATTAACAGTATGTATTTACATATCAAGAAATTTAGGAACTAATACCATAATTTTAAATGAAGCTAATTGTTGTATGAGTTAGTTATCACTAAAATCGTAGAATGAATTATCTATACATTGTAAAATGTATTTAGCGTTTATATAAGGTCGGGGAAAAAGTCTTTTCGCATTATGGTATGTATGAACTTGTAATAAAATCTCTTTGGCTATACTATATTTTGTATCTGCCTAGTTTTGGTATCATTACAAGTTTACATTTTAAAGAAGATAATTCCAAATTCAAATTAGGCAAATGTGTGATTTTTATTTGTTTTTCGTACTGTGAAGATGAGAGAATCTAATGAAGAGATTCGATATATTTTAAAATTTTACTACAAAAAAGGTAAAAATGCAACGCATGCCGCGAAAAAAATTTGCGATATTTATGGACCTAGTGCAGTGTCTGTGAGAGTAGCACAAATTTGGTTTAAGCGTTTTCAATCTGGAAATTTTGATGTCAAAGATATACCTCGCTTTGGTCGCCCTATTACGGATAAAATGGATGCCATTTTTGAAAAAGTGGTGTAAGATCGGTATATCAGTAGTTACGACGTAGCTGAAGAACTGGGAATTGACCACAAAACAGTTGTTGGCGCATTTGAAAAAAACTGGGTACACAAAAAAGCTCGATATTTGGGAACCTCACAAGCTTACTGAAATAAACCTAATGAACCGTGAAACTTATTTGTGATTCTTTATTACGACGTAATGAAACTGACCCATTTTTGAAGAAGCTGATAACTGGTGATGAAAAGTGGATCACGTACGTCAAGAACGTGCGTAAAAGGTCGCGGTCAAAGGCTGGTCAGGCTTCACAGACTGTGTCGAAACCCGGGTTAACTCGCAACAAGGTGATGCTGTGTGTGTGGTGGGATTGGAAGGGCATTATTCATTATGAGCTGTTACCATCAGACAGGACCATCGATTCTGAACTCTACTGCGAACAACTGATGAGAGAAGTTGAGAGAAAGTGGCCGGAATTAATCAACAGAAGGGGTGTGGTTTTTCATCATGATAACGCTAGACCTCACACATCTTTTATTTAGCCACTCAGCAAAAATTAAGAGTTTGGCTGGAAGGTGTTAATGCTTCCGCCGTATGGTCCTGACCTTGCACCTTCAGATTTCCACCTGTTTCGGTCTCTTCAGAATTCTTCAGAGCAGTGTCAGGTTAACATCACGAGAGGAATACCAAAACTACTTGTCGCGGGTTTTTGATCAGAAGCCCCAAAATTTCTATAGCAATGGGATCATGTCCCTACCTATAAGATGGCAAAAAGTTATCGAACAAAATGGTACCTACATACTTTAGTTAAATGTAAATAAACTATATTAAAAATGTTTTGAATTTTGTTAAAAAATGCGAAGAAACTTTTTCCCCAACCTATTATTTTCTGAATAAAAGTAGTGAATCATTCTCGGTTTTTTTGTGCAGGCATCAATTCAAAGCGGCTGAACCGATTAGATTGAAATTTAGTACAAGGATACTTTATAAGCTGGATTAACGAAATTACTTTTATCCCAATATGTGATTAGTTCCTGTAGGATTGAACGATATTGTTCTAAAAAAAATTAGAGAAATTCAAAATCAGCGCCATCTAGTTAAGTAAATGATTTTGAGTTTACTTTACAACTTCAAAAAAAAATTCCATTGTGTTCGTAATATTTATAATAGCTTGATCGATATTGATGAACTAATGTGGATGTTGTTGTTGTTGGAAATAAACAGAAAAATAACACTACATTAATAATCACAGATTAATGATATTATGTATATCGACGCGGAAGTTGGGCTCCTTAAGCCTACACCTTAGTCACAAGTCCAAGGCACTGCTTAGTTTCCTGTCGTATTTGTAAGAGATCATAATGTTTAGTTATTTATCTGTTCAGTAGCAGAGTCTACGTTGCGTTTACCCAATAGTCCATTTAATATCACACCCCTCTTAATTTTTTCAATAAACCCCCTCTCCCCTCTCCTTCTCATCTTTTCTCCGAATTGTAGATACGAATAATAATAATAATAAAAGAATTAAGAAAGATAATAATTTTAGTGAACACCGATGACTGAATGATAGAATTTTTAATTTAAAAGGAAAAGTAGAAATAGTATTTATATATTATCTTAAATGATAATGATTGTAAATCAATAAGAAATGTACTGATATTTTAAGATTTTTTAAATTTCAGATTTAAAATTAATATTCGTTTATTTTTCAGGATTCTGGCGTATCTTAGGTGGTGGAAAATGTAGTATTTATCAATCCGGTTACTTTATTATAGATAGAACAAGAAAAAAAATGGGATTTCAGCCAAAGAAATATTTTTAAAAGATAAATAGAACCGTGTTATCTTTGTATGTGATTTTCTCAGTAAAGAAAAAATAAAATTAGAAAATATTCTTTTCATCAAAACTGTCATTTCTTTTGTAAGTTTTAAAAGTTTTTCTGGACCAAATTAAAAATATCTACGATTTTATTTAGATAGTTTATAATTTTACTTTGGTTTTAAATAATAATTATAATTAATTTTCGCCTTGGAATTCCAACCAAGGTGTAGGGTTAAAGGCTTTCCTGCCCGAACACTAACTACAATAGATAATAAAGTAAACTTACGTGGAACTTAAGGGGGTGACCTTAACCACGACACTATAATACTAACCTCCATGTTCACTGCGCGACAACACCAGAGAGACTGACTGTAATCTATCGCACTACAAGCTATATATTATCTACACGTCGGTATACTTAAAATGATATAAAAGGAGCTACCCGCGAACACTCATTTATAAACGATGATTTTGATTGATTTCTCACTCAAAAAAATAATATAGTATATGTATGAAATAAACAAACCAAAAACTAAAAGAATATTTATTATCAAGAAAAAAATTTAAAAGGAATTGATTAACCTTGCGTGGTGTTAGGTAGAGCCGTATTGTATAATAGTAATAAATAAAAAGACCGGTCAAGTGCGATTCGGACTCGTCTACGAAAGGTTCCGTACCATTTTTTTCCAAAAAAATACGTTTGCTGTATGGGAGCCCCCCTTAAATATTAATTTTATTCTGTTTTTAGTATTTGTTGTTATTGGGGCAACAGAAATACATCATTTGTGAAAATGTCTAGCTATCACGGATCATGAGATACAGCCTGGTGACAGACAGACGGAAAGCGGAGTCTTGGTAATGGGGTCCAGTTTTTAGCCATTGGGTACGGAATCCTAAAAATTGTTATTTTAATAGTCTATTGTTATTAAATACAAAATTTTAAAAAGAAAGGACTTTTATGAATAACGTTAAGGTCTAATAATCTCTTTGTAATTGCGTATAAAAAATACATTCTCAAAGTTACTTGTACATAATAACTTTGTCCTTGTTTATTTTGTTTATAAGTTTTGTTGGCGGATTTTGCTCAACTTTTTTAATATGTCTCCCGGTTTTAACATTTTTTCGAGGAGCTTGTGTAAAGAAACGGTAAATTACATTGTTTAGCGGAGACGGTTAAAAATTTATGAACCCTTCCTTAGTTGTTAGTCGTCACACCGAAGTATATTGTTAAGAAGATATTTGATGGGTAGACACAAACGCTTGTTTAAACTTATAAAATTTATGATATTAAAAATGAACAAAAATACATCTATTCATTTTGTCATGGAAATCAACAGGATACTTAGAAAAGAAATAAATAACTGGGTTAATCATAACATACAAGTAGTATAAAATGAAGTCGCTTCCGCTGTCTGTTCGCTTAGATCTTTTAAACTACTCAACGGATTTTAATGCAGTTTTTACCATTAGATAGAGTAATTCAAGAGGAAGGTTTATTGTAGTAAAGAAACTGTGCGAAGAACCAGGGCGAGTCGCTAATTACATAATAAATACAATTTCCCCTCTACTGCTGGGAGAGCAGGTAGGTAGTAGGCAGGTTCCGGTCGCGCTGTTTATTGGCCAGACTTATACTGTCCCTCTCCTATCCATCCATGAGGTCCACTCATAGGATGGAAGAGGGATCTGCTCTGATCTGGTCATTTATCGCTTTCAAGAACTCGAAAAAAAACGAAAAATAGAAAATATGTTGGCAAAATAATATTGTATAAAATATGGGAAATAAAATGGATAGAATGCTTTAATCACTGAATTATCATTTGTAGTCTCTACAATCGTTAATAATTTATTTAAAAAAATATTGGAAAGTAATAGTATAAGGCGTGTTTCGCTTAAAAGTAGAAAGAGTCGCCAAGCTGGTCTATGTTGGGACCCGATCAAATGAAACGTTTAATGTTTACATACATGGTAAAAACTCTCCTTCTCCTCCTCTCCTTTACAAAACCAGGTGCTCCATTGACGATGGAAAATTGCCACTTGGAAAACGTAATAATACATCGTCAATAGGTAGCGGTTCTGGCGACAGATTGGTGCAATAGTGTCATGGAGCACCTGGTTATGTACCCTTGTGTATCCTTCAACGGCCAAGGAATCTTAGACTTGGCACGACTTTGTCTAGATTTCATTACTTTTTAGAGATAAGCAAGCAGCTCCATCGAGACTTGGCTAGTTTTTTACAGAATGTTTTTGGTGGGATTTTTTGTATAAGTATAAAAGCCAGTCTAGTTTTCCTTTAATTTTATTTATATGCGTATTAAAAGCAGAAAGGGAGGCATTCGCCCAGCAGTGGGACGCTATAGGCTAGATTAAATTAGAAGATGTGTCCCAATATGCTGGATTTTTGCAATGACAGTCGATTTTTTTATGTACCAATAGTAGAAGGGGGCATTACCATATCTCTAATATAGCTGAGACCAGCTGAGGGTTCTTAATCAGATACTTCAGACCTTCGATTTTTGACATCAAATGAAGCGGCCCACCAATTTTTTCTGAAGGCGGTATGTCGATCTCTAATAGTTTGGTTGGGCTCTTGTGTTTTCTAATCAGGGTCATAGGTACTCCAGATCTTCGATTATCCTAGTTTTTATAGTTTTTCCTTTATGTGGCCATTAAACCCTAACTCTGCACCAAATTTCAGCTCTCTGGATTTATGGGAAGTGAGTGTCATAAATGCGAAACTTTGCTTTCGCTCAACTTCGGAACTAAATGACCTACAGACTTGAAGTTTTGGATTTTAAGTATGTGATTTTAGCTTACTGGATGACGAAAATTTCTCCGTTCTGGTCTTGTCCAGAGGTTCTCAAATAGGGACCTGAAAATGCGGCGAAATGGTTCCAGTAAAGGATGGTACGGCAGAGTTTGCTTCGCGCTCGACTTGGCGGGGCACTGCCGTGCCCCCCGATAATTAAAATTCAGTGAACGTAAAATATTTACAGTCTTGGGAATTGGCGCAGTGAAAGTTTTATGGCAGTCTCTGTTGCGTCTGTAAAATGTTTTCCGTATTTTGTATATGCTGTAAATTGTTTTGTTTTCACTGTCATCTGTGAAAAAAATTATTTAATTTAAACACTTTGTCTTGGTCTTGTCTTGGTCATTTTTTTTTCAAAGAATATCTTTCTTTTTCGTAATTTACAATTTGAATAATCTTACAAAAATGTTGGCTAAAAGAATAGTCAAAATAACGTCACGACATTATTTCTAACCGATATGATTATGGACTATACGGAAACTGAGGGAGGAGGGCAGGAGCAAGTTTAAAGACGTCTATTATAACCGTAAACTCTCACCTTCACCGCTCGACCTGGGTACCAAATATTAAAATAATAATATACATTTTTTTTAATGATAGATAAGGGACAAACGAGCAGACGGTCCACCTGATGGAAAGTGGCCACCGTCGCCCATGGACCTCAGATCAAATAAAAAGTTAAGATGGAGTCTATGCGAACAACATAGTGAAGCATGACAAAAGTACGCCGAACCGTGTACGTACACGATTTCACGCACACAGGTACAACGAAACTACGCCAAGCCTCGTCAGTTGAGCTCTGGCGCCGCGACGAGCGAAACTATAGAATTAAATACGTATTTTTCGAGTAAAATGCCGAAATGTGTGGTGAAAGGGTGTAAAAACCAAACATCGAAAGATAAAAAACACGATGGAATAACGTTTCATACGTAAGTAAATGTGAAAACCAATATTTTTAATAAATTAAAATGTAATTGAGGTTATTGCTAGGTAAACAACAAGTGTTGTCATTATAAAGCATTATAATTTTCCCCTATAATTGGGTAAAGTAACACGTGCAAGTACTTCCTTAGAAAATTTAACACTTGCATTTTACTATTTAATATTTTTGTACCTATGCATTTCGGAGTTTCTATTTGAATTATTTTCTTGTTTCGTCCTTTTTAGACCACTTTTTTATTACGTAGTCGGGTTAAAGTTTTTTAAACATTATTTTTTTATTTAATAGTTTTCCGTTTCCCGATCGAGATAACCTTTATAATCTCACTTTGTAACGTAATGTTAGTTTTTATTTGCTTAAACGAGTGTTTAACTGCAACGACTGGCCGCGCGGACTATACGACCGCATTTTTAACATATATGTCGGGGATTTTAATGATGATGAGAAGGAAATGGAAAGAGGGAGGTGGGGAATATTGGGGAACACCAAAAGGAGGCGATGGTAATGAATGGAATATTGGGCAAACGCAACGCAGATACTTCTACTGAACCGACACATGATCAAACATGATCTCTAACAATTACGAGAGAAACCTAAGCAGTGCCTTGGACTTGTGACCAAGGTGTAGGCTTAAGGAACTCCTTTAAATGATCATAACACTCGCCTCCACTGCTCAGGCTCTCCGTTTAAACCCAAGGTTAAACGCACACAAACCGAATCCAATACAAGGCCAACCCAACCCAAGGCCAACCTAACCTAACATTGTGTTTACTCAACCACGTTGCAATTACATTGTAAGGACTTACGTGACCTTAGTAGGACAGCACTTCCACACTACACTGCACTTGACACTATCACTATCACTAGCACTACTTAGATGATGTTCATTTCTTGAGAGACCGCGCACGACTAAGACTTCAGTTAGACTGTCGATCGCATATAAAGGGTCGAGGGTAGATACTGTCAAAACAACGGAAGTGACTACTACCCCACTCCAACGCCAAAGACAACGATAACGATTCGATTAATCGATAATCTTTTACTATGCTCCGACATATATGTTGACTTAAAAAAGATATATATACATATTTGTAATGTGCTCGTCAAGACCTTTCTTTTGATACCAAACACGCGATAATTATCTCAGTTTAATTTTTTTCGAGGTTAGAATCTGACGTTTAAATTCCGTCATAAAAAAAATTATAAAATTTTTGTAGCCTATGTCACCCGCGCCATTATTACGAATCTATTAACAAAAATCTCTCATTATCTATTGAAAATTGGCCCAGTAGTTTAGGCGCTAGGGTGGAACATACAAACATACATACATACATTCATAGATAATAATAATAATAATAGTCGGTTTAATTTTTGTAACATTAGTTTTGTCGATGCGTTGCCGCCTCGAAGATAAAGTGAGGAGGGGGAGCGATGAGAAGACTGCTGCGGTTCCAATGGACCCCGAGCAAGAACCCGGTGTTCACCGGAATCGCAGCAGTAATGGGATGGGAGAGGAAGGGGTAGATCTGGTCCATATGCAGCTCGGCCGGAACGCGTCAGAGACACTTGGCGATCGGATTCGCATGCTGGTGATCGCAAGCCAGTCGGGGAACAGATCCCCTACCACCAAGGGGGAGCTAACCCGTCCCCTCACGGGTCAAAAACTACTTATATGATCATCGATAACAGAGGCTAGTACCACGCCACCATTCAACACTACAACTATTAGCTATTAGTCTCACTACCTTATTATGTACTGCGCGATATCATTTGACAGACTAACTCAATTCTATCGGAACTAAATTTATCACACGCATAACACTTAAAATCGTGGAAAATGGCGAACAGTGAATGTTTTATGGCGGGCTAGGGCGTAACTCTGGAGTTGTCTCTGTAAATTGTTTCTCGTATATTGTAGCTGTAATGGCCCTTCGTATCATCAATTTTAGGAGGGTATTTTTTATTTTTAACTGATAAAAAAAAATTAGTTTTGACAAATTTTCATTTATGCTTGAACATTGATTTGAGGTTAAACTTTTATACGACGTTTGAATGTCAAACAAAAAATAAATGAAAATAAACTCTTATAATTTGTTCTTCTTCTTAATGAGACGGCACATTAAGAAAAAGAACAAATTATTAGATAGACTTACGAAGGGTGGCAATCATTAGGGTCATTTCAACTTTTGAGACCGCTGCTCTAAAAAGTGATCTTGTGCTCTTCCCGAACCATTAGCGCAAGTTCTTAAGCCACGATATCCTTCTGCGGCCTGGCCTCCTTCTGCCTGCCATTTTCCCCATGATAATAAGTTGAAGGAGTTCATATTTCTTGGTGTTACGCATAACGTGCCCAAAATATTTCTATTTTCTCCTCTTTATGGTTGTGAGTATCTCTGTAACCTTCCCCATTCTTTGTAACACTGTGCTGTTTCGTACACGGTCTCTCCAAGAAATTCTTAATATACGTCTGTACATCCACATCTCGAACGCTTCCAGTTTTCTAGACATGGCTTCTGTCAGCGTCCAAGCTTCTACACCATAGAGAAGTACAGAAAAGACAGCACTGCGCTATACGTGTTTGATAGATTGGTATTTAGATGTAGAGTAAAATGATGATGGATTTGAAATATTATTTACTTTAAAACATAATATAATTAGGAAAGTAATTAATTTATAGCAAAATATACTAATATGTGGGTACCTGCTCTTGAAATATTAAGTTATAACTATAATGTAAATAAACACAAGTAAACCAACTTTAAATCAATTTATTAATCTACCACCAATCGGGATAATATTAATTTTAAGAGAAGAACTGGCAAGAAACTCCCCTTATGTTACTTCCAAAATATAGATTTACCAACATTATATAACATCAATACTACTTAGTAAAGTATCACTATTTATACAATACAGTAACCAAGAATATCCAACAGCATCAGCATCAGCACCTCGTTACAGTGCAACAGCGTAACGACTATACAGAGTAGAAACTAGAGTATCCAGATCCAACCCTTGTCCGCCCTTTTATAGAAATACTGTCACAAACTAAGCTAAGCAAGTGATGGCGCTATTAATACTAACTTAAATACTAAATTACATTATCATTTGATCGGCTTAATATTCGTCTAAATTATTTATTTAATTTATTAATTACAATCTCAGAGTAATTAGTATTTCAAATATTGGAAATTAAACAATTTATAAATAAGAAATTAATGGCCAACTTTAATTGAAGGTCCAACAATTAAAATGTTGCCAGTCTAAGAAAACTATTTACCATACACATTTCATTATTTACCCTAATAATGTTATTATTTTATAACATGTTCGAAGAGAAATGCTTAGGTTCCGGTCAAAAATAATTTGTTACTTTATTTAAAAACTTAAGTGTTGACTATATCTAACTTTCATGACTTTTGTGTTATTATATGAATTTGAAGAGTTGAAGGTAATTAAAAGTTATTAAAATAACCAAGATAAACAATCTTAAACTTTTTAAAGTAACTTATTTAATAGAATTAGATGTTAACTTATACCTATCAAATAAATAAGAATTAAAATAGTATCGTGTAATAATACGATTATCAAGTTGACAATAACAAAATTTGCAGAATCTTGTAAATAACACATAAAATTTAGAGCTTCTCGTTAAGTTGTGGTTAACTAAACAAACCTGGTTTAATCTCTTAAAACAAGCATATTAGTAATAGAGCGAGGGAATTTCTTGAATTTACTCGAGGGCCTGATTAAGGTAACGCCAAAACAACGCATTCGGGTCATCCTATTTGTTTATGTATCCCTTAATATCCCCTCTAAATATCTAACACGTCTCTAAATATCTATTACATTTTTCCACCCTTTCGGATGGCCACCCCCACCTTTCAAGTTGGCAGATGAATATACTGTTAGTGATCGGAGCATTTATTTTGTTTTTACAATTTCAAAAAGCTGTAGATGCTTTCCGCACCACTAAAATAGCAATCATTATATAACCTTTTACTCTTCCTATCATCTAATATAATAATTTCGTGTGTAATATAATAAATGTGGAATCTATAATAAGATTCCACAGATTAGACTTGCCACTTCAACAATTTACTCGTATTAAGAAATCATTAATAAATAAAGCATACTATAATGTACAGGATTACTTAAATGATGAGAATGCTTGGAATCTAAGTGACGTTGACTCTTAAGCTAAATGATTTGTATAACAATTTATGTAAACATGGCTTTTTAAAAAGAGCGACTGTTGAGTTTCTGGCCGGCTCTTCTCAACAGAAACTGACCGACCGACCAATTTTTGACGTATCAAAAGTACTTTTATACAAAAATCTAATTGCAATAAAATATTCTGAGTTTGAGTTTAATCTACAAAATAAAATAGGTTCCTAAGACGCTTGAGTAAATCCCTATTTAGCATCATGAGCTTCCCTATTGTATATTTTGTCTAGTATAGAAATTATTCTGGCTATCTGGATCAAATTTTGTATATAATATAGATAACATTTTACTTTTTAAATTAATCTCAAAGATGTGACGTGATTTTAAAGTTTATTTGGGTAATGAAATAGGATATGTGGAAATGTGATGTAAAAGCTATCTTTATACTAAAAAAATATGCGTAATATTAATGATATCCGAGAATGAGGAAAAATAACATGAAAAAATACCACTAATTATACAAAAAGGTAAACATCCAAAAAGGAATCGAAATTACTATACAAAAATGTAATTTACCAGAAAAATAGAGCCTAAACCAATAAAACGGACCTTTAATTTGTCTCCCTGTTAAACGCTAGAGGTGTCGAACACTTCTCCTTTTACTTTACTGAAATTTAAGTAACAAACGGTGGAAAATTCAATGTCTATAATTAAGTCGCTGGAAAGATAAAGGTGATTTTTTTATATCCTTTTTCACTTGTACCTATTTTCTTACTATCACCATCAAAAGTATCATAAATATTGGTTTATTAAAATCTTAATGCAAAATAAAGAAACCCAAAACATTTCATTATGTCAGTAGGGGTATTGCGAAAATAAGCCAATAGAATTATTAATTAATCAAAAGTTATCGACTAAAGATGCGCAAATTATGTCCTTGAATGGATTCAACGGAACGGCCATTAAACTATGTCTACATTTAACTTTGTGAGGAACATAGTTAGCGGAACAATCTAGTTTCTTTGACATAACGGACTTGGTAGAGAAAGAAATCATGTTATAATAGTTCTGCGAGCTGGATAAATAATATTAAATCTTAATAGCATCCGACATGTCAGATAGCGATATCGAAAATATAAGTATCTTCGAGACAGAAAGTCATCATACATTGGGACATATCTCGGAGACTTGCGCGACTTTGTCCATGTGATGTTCTGCTCCTTTTAGTAAAAGCAACAAACAAATCATCAGCTTTATAAAATTAATATAGACATCGGATTAGTGTAAAACATAGGACCTATGTAATATATTCTTGAGTCTCTTTATTCCCTATTTTCTTTCGTCCTTAGTAATAAAACCAAAAATCATTAATACCAAAATATTATTATTGAAATTCCAAAGGCAATATGGAATTTGAAACGACATTAATAATGTAGGGAAATGAAATAAGCATCGAAATTAATTTGAGATTCAAGTAAGAGCACAATGTACAAGTAATTTACATAATCTATAGAATTACGTATAATAATAGGATATGCTCAAAGCGAATGTAATTTAGAATTCTAAACGTATTCACACTCAGTTTCTACTCAATGCAATCATTGGGATTGATCGTTATTAAATTACTTCCTATTTTTAGATCTAACTAAATTACATGTAGTAAGTAGTAGGCACATTATATTGTTACATGGAAAATAAATTCAGAATTAAACTATTGGATAATAGTTGAGAATAATGAGACAAAAACGTTAAATAAATTGTGAGAAATACAAAACTACAAGCTGTATTAGTAGCTGGACGAGCTAGCCTAAATAAATATTATTCAAAGGAGCATATAACACATATATTATATAATACTATACTGTATCTCTGTATCATATATAACTAAAATCGCTTCCGTGATGTAAGGCTGATTTTGTAACAGCCAAACAAACGCCATCTATTCGTCAATAGACGGCGTAAGTAGTATATTAAATCGCGCTTCAGCTTGTTTAGTTTGTATTATAAGTATTTTACACGTTTCTTAAATGTTACTTCCAAAACTATAATGTTAGTCAGGATGAAAAGAAGATGATATTCTCTGTCGACAAAATCTATTTGTAAGAAAATTAAAGTAAAAGTCAATAACAATTTTCCCTTTAATTGTAACACTTGGCGAAAATAATAATAATCGATGACATTCTTTGAGTATCAAAAACACGATTGGTTTACTATAAAAAGTGTATTCTAGAGCCACAGAGAGCTTTTTGTGGTTTAACATGGCGTGGTCGAAATTAGTTTCCAACAGCGGGTGCCGTAACCGTTTATGGCGCAAACGGGATGTAGTAAGGGTTACCATCACTAGAATACACGCGGACACACTTTTAGTTTTGTGTGTGTTAATAATAGATTAAATCTTTTAAACTACACAACAGATATTAATGCGGTTTTTAAAAATAGACATTGATTCAAGATGAAAGCCGTCACATTAAATGTTTGCCATTCAGAATCTTGGTTGGCATTTTCTTAAGAACCAAGCCCTTAAAAATATTTAAAAAAAGCTTTTTTTTGAAACTTCTGAGGACAAATTTGTAGTACAATTGACTTAAACAGAATGATATTAATACATTATGATACAAGTGTGTTTAGTTCTCTGCTCCGTTACTCTCTCGCCTCCGGCTTGAGCTGCATCACCCCTTGACTGTAATGACCATTGCGGAAGAGTTTCATACCACGTTTTTCAACACATTTGCGAGGAAAGAAACATCAGTGTGTTACTAAAATATTCAATTAACAAAACAAAGCAGTTAGAAGTCGTGTAGGTAATCTTAGGTCGATCTTAGGTAGATCAGAAAAATGCAATGTATTACTTTAGTATGTTATTGATAATGTAGTTTTAAATTTATCAGTAAAGAATATTAATTATAAAGTACAATAGATATTAAAGTAAACTTACGTGGACCTCAAGAAGTGTAACCTTAACCACGACACTATAACACTAACTTCCATGTACACTTCGCGGAAACACCAGAGAGACTGAGTCTAATCTATCGCACTAATGTTATATATTGTCTACAAGTCGGTATACTTGTCATAACATAAAAGGATCTACCCGCTAATATTACTTTATAAACGGTCTTGCATACACTAAAACTGCTTGTCTGTTGATAAACTGTAGAGCTGTTTAGCAGAATACATAGAAGTTTAAGTTAATAGAAAATATACCAAAGTGTACGAAAATTTGCAAAAACATACGAAACGAAACGATTTTTGGTGTATCCAGCTAAAAACTATTGGTTCTATCTCTTTTACCTATTGTCTAATATTTCGCCTCCATGTCCCAGATATTCAGCATATGTAGTTACCCTATTCATAGAGCTCAGTAACTCAGTGGATTTAATATTGGACACAATACGAGAAAATTCTAGTATTGTGACCAAATTCTTCTAGCACTAACAGATTCTCTAATCTTTGACCAGTTACTTGCCAATCAACGATAATATATTTATTCAGAAAAATAGGATAATATAACAATTTACTTATGATTAGTCGTTAAAATATTATTTGAGTTGACTTACAAATTTTGCTTCAACTCCGTTTTATTAAGAGACTATTGAAGAACTCTACAAAACAAAGCTTTGATTACTAAGAGGCTTACTAGAAAAGAGACCGTTTATAAATTTGTATTCGCGAGTTCCCTTTATTTTATTTCAATTATACCCATGAAACAATTTATAACAAGACAATATAGAACCTCTGTTCTGAGAGAATTTTACCAGTTGGCAAACGGAGCTCGCCTGGTGTTTATTGCAGACATACAAATGGTGTGGTGTGTTTATGCAGGTATTTAAGCATTGTAAGGAATTTCCTGAATATTTGGTAGTATTTGCTCGGTTTCGTATAGTATATTATTATTGACTTTTACGTGTTACTGTGCAGTATACTTCCATATAGGTAATAGAAATAACTCGGAAAACTCCGATTTTCTAAATCATATATTAATTTTTAAGTTATTCTAATGTATTTGTCGGGGTATAGTTAAGATAGGATAATAATATAGGTCGTGTCGAGCTATAGTTAGGGTAGAATAATAACAGAGTAAATTAATTATCACTTCCGTCGCGTCATTTTAATAATCAACGATTTTTGACAGCCTCAAACGAGTAAATAAATTAATTAATCGAGGATTGATTACTTGTTTATTTACTTGGGATAGTAATAAAGAAAATTTCTCCCCACCAGTGGATGGGCATTGCTATTGTCACTGTCGTGTCCATTTATGTTCCTCGACTGACGCTGTATAGTTTAGTCTCTCGAAAAGTATCTTGGAGTAAACATCATTTGGAGTTGAAGTATAACAAATAGTATGTTACGGATATTGAACCTCACTGACCAAGGATCATGTGAGCTTTTACGTCTTATTTATTGTGTGATACATTATAATATAATTAATAAGTATAAATAGAAACATAATAAATATTAGCATAAGTATCTGAATATCTAAGTGTACTTGGTAAATTGCACCCGTGCAAAGCCGGGACGGGTCCACTAGTGGATAATAAAACCCATAGGTATTATTCTTTATGTGTCATATAAATAAAAGGAAGCTTATTCTCCAAATAATAACATGTTTATAGAACGACCTCTTGTCGCGTTTATGATTAATTCTGCTTGACGAGGTGATTTAGAAGTTTATGGTGACATACGCCATATGAGGATAATTTCTATAATATTAATATTTATTTTATAACGTGTGAGGTTTATGTAGTTTATCGTAAGAAAAATATTACTGTAATCATGAAATTTTGCAATTCTATACAATCATCAACTAATCTCGTTAAACTACGTATGTAAGCTAATTTTAAATAAATAAAAGCTTGAATTTTTGGAGGAATAGGTGCTCTTGAAAAAGACTAATAACAAGATGCAAATAGTGATACATAATATATGTATTTTATCCTTTTAACAATTAGGGTTATTATTATTCTAGTACACAAGCATATGAAAGAAAATCTGTATATTTCACCTGTTAGATGAATTCGACCTTTTCCTATGAGTTCCATGGTTCATTGCAGAAATAAGAAGGTTTGAGCTAAAGAATCAACTGTCGAGACACATAACTCCATAAGACCACCAAAATCAATGCAGCTAATATAGTATTTATTGGAAGTCGTCTGATAACATCATGAAATTAAAATCTATAACTAATTGTTAGTTAGAAACTAGAATACAATTCCCCTATGCCACTGGGAGAGCATCTCGTAAGAGGCGAGTATAACCCAGCATCCCCATTGGTGGTAGATCTGTTCCCCGACTAACATGCGACCAGCAGCATGCCAATCTGACCGCCAAGTGTTATTGACGTGTACCTGTCGAGCCGCATGTGAGACAGACTTACCCCTCCCCCTCCCATCCTGTTAATGCAGCGGTTTAAGTGAAATCAGAGTCCACTGAAACCGTAGCATTCTTCTCTTCATAAAAAAAATTGGGAAGAGCTTTCATAATTAACTGTTAATTTATAATCTCTATCTTCGACAAAATTAAAATAAAATATATACATTAATCAAAAAATTTTGTAAAATTATAATTTATAAATCCATTTCCAGAGCAATCTGCGTATTTCGATAGACATCACCATAAATTTGGTTTGCGTAGAGCTGACGCTGACGCTGACGCACTAAGCTCTGAATAAGTTACGAGTTGAGCTTCAACACATGTGCCCCTAAACTTACCTCTAATTATATCTAATACCTCTCTGAATACATGTTTGTCTGATTGCTGTACTAGTGTGCTAACTTTGATGTGGTTTTAACCATATATTTATCTATACTAATATTATAAAGAAGAAATATTTGTATTTTTGTAAGTAACGAATAAACTTAAAAACTACTGGACTTACTTAAACTACCGGTTTCAAAAATTCTTTTACCATTAGAAAGCTATATTATCCCTGAGTTATATTTATTACTAGAAAATATTAGAGATCCTCAGAAATTTTTACTAAAACCAACCCAAGGTGTAAAAAAAATTACCCATAAAATGTCTTTCATCGCATGCGCTGCGGAAAGTATTGTATTAACAAAAAAATGTTCTACAATATTATAGAACGTATCAATATCTACAAAAAACTTCGCGAGAGCATATGTCCAACTATTGTAGTTATGTCACTATAATTACTTTTTTACATTTTAAAAGTTGATAAAAATGCATATCAAAATCAGACCATGTTATGCATACCTTTGTATTAATTGTTATACAAATAAATTATTTCATATTTGAGACTGTTTCAAAAATTTGTCCACCCATGCGAAGCCGGGACGGGCCGCTAATGTGTTACATAGCTATCACATCTACGTTTTGTTAACACAAGCCCCAGGAAATGCCCGGCTTCTCGTCTAAAAGTATATTTATACATATTCATGTACAGTACCATTACTTACAGGTTGTTGTACATTTCGAGGAAACAATATAAACTTTTTGAATAAAATATATAAAAATGTTTGTCTACATAAAATTTTACTTTTTGACAGTTTGACCAAACACAGTGAAAGTCATTTTACATATTTTTTCGCTGTATGGCTGGAAATGTATCACCCTCAGCAACGCAAGAATATGTCAGCTAATGATATTTTAAAAATCCTAGATAAAGGAATAATTCATTTTCCCTCGAAAATAACTTTTCCTAAAAATAAATAAGATACTATACAAATAATTAAAAAATGTATATGGCAACACTACATCACCTATGTCACCCAGTAATAGTGTAGTTTTCTATCAGTGAAAGGATTTTTATAATCGGATCAATAGCAACAAAATGGTCATTTTCTATAAATTAAAAAAATTATATGGCAACACTACCTCACCTATGTCACTCAGGAATAATGTAGTTTTATAGCGATAAAAGAATTATTAAAATTGGATCTGTAGTTCCAGAAAAAACCTTCACCATACGAAAAGTTCAGTTTATCTTTTAGTCAAATTAGACGGATCTCTCGGTGCGCGAGCTCAACTCGAACATGTCCAATTTTTTAACTTTTATCCGAATTACATCTTAACTACTCGATCCGTTCCTATATTGCACAATGTATTTAAGGTACTTAATTGGATAAGGATTAATGCTGTAATTGCTTAAAATCGGCTCGTAATAAGCCATTATTTCTCGTAAAAAGTAAAGGATTTAACTGAGGTAGGGCACAGTAGGAAACTTCCTGCTCAAATATGGAGCAGCCCGACTGGGGTAGTACCTCGACCTTACAGAAGATCACAGCTAAATAACACTACTCTAAAGCAGTGTTGTGTTCCTGTTGGTGAGTAAGGTGACCAGAGCTCCTAGGGGGAATTGGGGATAGGGTCGGCAACGCGCTTGCGATGCTTCTGGTGTTGCAGACGTCTATAAGCTACCATCACGTAAGTCCTTACAATTTAATTGCCGCGTGGTTAAGTAAACACAATGTTAGGTTAGGTTAGCCTTGTGTTAGATTCGGTTTATGTGCGTGTAACCTTGGGTTTAAATAGAGAGCCTAGCAGTGGAGGCGAGTGTTGTAATTACTTAAAGGATATCCTTAAGCCTACACTTTGGTCACAAGTCCAAGGCACTGCTTAGGTTTCTCTCGTAATAGTTAGAGATCATATTTGATCATTTATCGGTTCAGTAGAAGTATCTACGTTGCGTTCACCCAATATTCCAATCATTACCGTCACCCCCTTTTAGTGTTCCCCAATATTCCCCATCTTCCTCCTTCCATTTCCTTTCACATCATCGTTTTAAAATCCCCGACATCAGAAGTGGGATCACAAGCCCAATAGTTCACGTTTACGGTTTTTTTTGCGTATCATCTTGACGGTTATCTTAGTGTCAATGCTAGAGAAATAGTTTTTGAAAAAGTTAAAGTGGGTAGTACAAAATAAAAATTCAGAAATAGCTAATATCACATAACATATTTGCGAAGGTAGTTTACAATCTTAAAATCGTGATTATTATTTGAAGTAGGTAGACTTTCGCTTTACATGAGGCACATCAGCCCTTACGGTAGTAAATTATGGTGTTGACAGTTTTTACGCATTGTGTTTGGAAATTACTGATCATATTAACGTTTTATTAGTGCGACAGAGAGCTTTTGAGATGTTTTCTGTAAAGAGTGTTGAGAGCTCTTTGTTTCTTTGTGTGTTAATGATTGAAATTCTTATGTCTAGTGGAAAATAGTGCTGAAAGCTGTCACACTTTAACGAAGTTATTGGTCTATGAAACTAATGTTACGTGTTACGTATTTTGAAACTGTGTAAAGGCAACGCGAGAGCGCGTTGATTATCAGAATGGCCGTGTCGGAGCATAGTAAAAGATTATCGATTAATCGAATCGTTATCGTTGTCTATGGCGTTGGAGTGGGGTAGTAGTAACTTCCGTTGTTTTGACAGTATCTACCCTCGACCCTTTATATGCGATCGACAGTCTAACTGAAGTCTTAGTCGTGCGCGGTCTCTCAAGAAGTGAACATCTAAGTAGTGCTAGTGATAGTGATAGTGTCAAGTGCAGTGTAGTGTGGAAGTGCTGTCCAACTAAGGTCACGTTAGTCCTTACAATGTAATTGCCACGTGGTTAAGTAAACACAATGTTAGGTTAGGTTAGCCTTAGGTTAGGTTAGCCTTGTGTTAGATTCGGTTTATGTGCGTGTAACCTTGGGTTTAAATAGAGCCTAGCAGTGGAGGCGAGTGTTGTAATTACTTAAAGGATATCCTTAAGCCTACACTTTGGTCACAAGTCCAAGGCACTGCTTAGGTTTCTCTCGTAATAGTTAGAGATCATATTTGATCATTTATCGGTTCAGTAGAAGTATCTACGTTGCGTTCACCCAATATTCCAATCATTACCGTCACCCCCAATATTCCCCATCTTCCTCCTTCCATTTCCTTTCACATCATCGTTTAAAATCCCCGACATACATATAAACCTCCCTCTTGAATCACTCTATCTAATAAAAAAATCGTATCAAAATCCGTTGCTTAGTTTTAAAGATCTAAGCATACATAGGGACGGAAGGGCAGCGGGAGACGACTTGGTTTTATATGTAGTGATTAAAATTTAAAGCTTTTATTTTCAGTCTATTTAGACGTTTTAAATCTAAGTTTCGTCACGAAAATTTTCCGCACTTGGACCGCAAATCATCCAAGTTAGTGGTGGAACCGAAATCGTTGGCATAGTAATGCAACCGCATGCAGTATACACCGGAGAGTAAACATAAGCTTACGTTTTTAATTAAACTTGTAGTATATATGTTGGCTTTAATATGTCATTTACAGATTACGAAAACTGAAGTTCTTTTTCGTCCCTTTATTTGACTGTATATCAAAAATCTTCTGCAAACGTAGACATAACATATTTCAGTAGACATGAGTGGTTTGTTTCTCTGTGTGTCTGTAAATATAAGTTGACAACAGTATTGAGAACAAAATATGTAAATTTCAGATTTACTAAAATATTTTCAAAAATTAATTTAATTTTTTCAATTAAAAGAAAAAATCTGTCACGATTTAACGATAATTCCTTACACATAAAAGATAGATACATGCTCTCGCGGGCTTTTTGGTAGGACTATTAATGATAAACATTCCAATATACATTATATATATGTAACTCCAACGGTTTTTGCGGTGCACGCCAGAATAGCTCGCGGATGGCAGATTTTTACCTACTTACTTGACACTTATCGTTATATTTTGGATAATTCACACTATATCATTATAAATTATATCCTATGTGTTATTCTGATGTGTAAGCTATGTTATTGTAAAGTTTCATAAAAATCCATTCAGTAGATTTTGCGTGAAAGAGGAACAAACATATATCCAGACATCCATACATTCTTACAAACTTTCACGTTTATAATATTAGTAGGATATAATTTAAAATGTAAAAACGGCAACTTTACTGTAATACTTTTGAAGTTCTAGTCTAGTCCTAATTCTTGTACCTGCCGAAACTGCCCTCCACTAAAGCTACCTATCCTCTAAGTTAAATTATATTGGAAGCTATTTTGACTACTATCGGCTACTACGGAATTAATATTCAAATGTATAATGCCTTCATGCCTTATGTATATTTTCAGAATTTGATGTGAGACGTCTACTTTAGAACTTACTATATATATACCTCAGAGTCGGATGTTGTTAGTTTTTAACATAATTTGAGAACTTTTCGTTTCGGTTTAATTTCTTTTTCTACTTATACATTTACTTCTATTATTACAGACGAGTCAACTTTTCCAATAATTTTTTTTACAACACACTTAGTGAATTCTTCTTAAGATGTTTTTAAAATATGTGGAAAAAATTAACTTACACCTTTTTTACGAAATTATTGTAATTAGGAAGCGACAAAGCGGACGAATCGCTTCAAATAATGGAAAAACAAAAGGTATTTGATTGTTTTTACCCTAATACCCTTATAAAATACATTATTCAATGAAAGCCTGAACAAAATGAGTTTAATGTGTATGATTTTGCCCTACAAAATGGCAGGTCGTTTTCCAGTCGATAAATCCCCGCTTATTCTACACAATTTCCTCGTGACTCGTAATAGACTTCACCTAACTTGATTATGGCCGTTTTATTCTTTATTTGCTATTTTTAGATGAATATTTTATTGGAATGCTTTTATTAACTAATATTTAATGCAAGCTTTATGGTCGGGAATTTGGAGCTAGCTGTTTAGTCCAATATCCGCGAAAAAGACAATTTTGGTGTGGTAAATATTACAGATAGCAACTACTCGGTTATCTAACAGAAACGTATAGTTATTGCGAAATGTCTGAATAATTGAGATTCAAATAACAATAACTTAAATAACAGTAACCAAGGATTTACAAACATCTTGCGTTCAAGTGGGAAACGAAACGGAGTAACGTTTTTATTTGAATTTGTATCATTTTTGTTATAAAAACGCTATTTCGTATTCCCGCCACTGCATCGATATAACTTTCATCCCTTATTTTAACCTTCAGGCTTTTTCAACCGGCTTCAAAAAAGGCGGTTATCATTTCGGTTATTTTTTTTATTTATTTAATGTGTGTTTAGTACTCCGTCATTTATAAACCGAATTGAAAATTTCTTTTCGTATTTGGTTACAGATGTGGATATGTTTACAGATTGGTCACCTTTTTTTGCTCTAAAAAGGCTCTTTAAGTTCTAGTTTAAATTTTGAACCGAATTTTGTTAAAATTGATTTCGTGGTTAAGGCGTGAAATAATATAAAATAAAAAGAAATATAGTCCAAAAACTTGAAATTTTTTTTCCTAATTTATTGCTAACCTTCGAAATTACCGATTATTTTAATACTTTAAGTAGTAAGTATACTTAAATTTATTAACTGCCAATAAAACAAGTAAAAGTTTAAACAGTTTCTGACACTTTTACTTCACTTCTGCTCCATCTTACGTAATAATAAAATATTTAAACGCTTTAAGTGAAATTCCACCATACCGACGCTCAAAGACTGAACTGCTGTAAAATTTAATATTAACCATAATTTACCATGAAATATTTCTTATTGGTAAAGTGTTACCTCTTGTGAATATCAAATTAGTTATTTAAGGATTTCATACTTAACAATTTAGTAGGTTGAGTAACAAATATTAGGTAAACAACGCCTGAGAAATCTCTGAGAAATATTGCATATATTTTGCTTACTGTTTTTAAAAAAACTTTTACCTATCACAGATAGTACCTGAAGCTTTAATCTACGAGCAGTTTAAAACAATAGATTTGATCATCACTAGTCAAACTGTCTGCCTAGAGTTAGCAACGCCGTTGATAACTTTATATACACGGATAAGTACTTTTTATTTTATTCCAAGACTGTATATAACCTCAGTTCCGACAGACTCGAGCCAGTTATCAAAATGGAGTGGTTGAGTTAATCTGGTGACCATTATGGCTGTGCAGTGGTCGTGTCGCGATGATGGGTCTCTATTACTAAGGTTTCGACTTCGAGTAAGTTTTTAATTTTAGTACAAAGTAACCTAAAAATATAAAATCTTATATTGATCCTTTTGACGCGAGAAATGAGCGATGATTTGTACGTATATTGTTAAAGCAATATGTCTTTTATAACAATTATTTAAACTTTCATAATTCTAATTATTAAACAATAATATTAATAATATTATATACCGTATCTAGCTACTATTTTCAATACTTGTATTAAACGTGGCGTGTTTCCTGACCTGATGAAGCATAGTAAAGTAACGCCTATATTTAAATCTGGATGTATAACTGATCCAAATAATTTTCGACCCATCTCAGTGTTGCCAACGCTTAGTAAAATTTTTGAAAAACTAATTTTAAACCAAATGTTAATTCATTTTAATTCACAGAGACTTCTCCATGTGAAACAATTTGGTTTTACTAAGGGTTGTTCAACGACGGATGCCGGTGTCGAATTAATTAAGAATATCTTCGAGGCCTGGGAGGAATCACAGAATGCACTTGGAATATTCTGTGACTTATCTAAGGCCTTCGATTGTGTACAACATGCGACTCTGGTCAGAAAGCTGCGCCACTATGGCATCAAAGGAATTGCGCTCGACCTTATGAACTCCTATCTAAACAATAGGGTTCAAAGGGTTGACGTGAATGGCAAGAGATCTCCTGGGGCTCGTCTGGATATGGGGGTCCCCCAGGGTTCTATTCTTGGACCATTTCTCTTCCTCATTTATATAAACGACCTGCCAAACCTCGTAGAAAAAAAGAACAAGATAGTATTGTTTGCTGATGACACTTCACTAATATTTAAAGTGAAACGCCATCAAACTGAATATGACGATGTAAACAATGCTCTCTCTGATATTGTACATTGGTTCAGTGCTAATAATCTAATGTTAAATAGTAAGAAAATTAAATATATAAAATTTACGACACCCAATGTTAAGAAAATAGAGACTGGTGTATTTATAAATGGAGAGGAGTTGGAACCGGTGGAATCTACTGTATTTTTGGGCATCACTGTCGATTCTAAATTGCAATGGGGCCCCCATATTGAGAGATTGGCCAATAGACTCAGCTCTGCAGCATACGCGGTTAAGAAAATACGCCAATTAACTGATATAGACACGGCTCGTTTAGTTTACTTTAGCTACTTCCATAGTATAATGTCTTACGGCATTCTACTTTGGGGTAACGCAGCCGACATAAACACGATTTTCATACTGCAGAAGAGGGCTATTCGCGCAATCTATGGTCTCGGCCCTAAAAAATCTTTAAGAGATAAATTCAAAGAAATTAATATATTGACTGTTGCTTCACAATATATTTTTGAAAATGTTATGTATGTACGTAAAAGTATTAATGATTTTATTAGAAATAGTGACTTGCATGACATTAATACTAGGAACAAACACAAACTTGTTACTCCTACTACTCGATTGAGTAGAATTAGTAATTCTTTTGTTGGGCGATGTGTATGCTTTTACAACAGGATCCCAGAAAACGTTCAAAATTGTTCTATAGAAAAATTTAAAAAGTTAGTTAAAAAACGTTTGTGTGACCAAGGCTATTATAACATTAAAGATTTTTTGGAAGATGTCACGCCTTGGGAATGATGCGTTCGCTCCAGGCTTTCTCAATGTATAAATATACTTGTTATAAAAATTGGCGTTTAAAAAATCAAAGATAAAAAATATCCAAAAGAAACAGTCCCGCTGAGTTTCTTGCGCCCATTCTTCTCAGGTCTGGGTTAGGTCGTTTCCGAAAGGGTGGTAGATTCCGACGTTCAATAAGAGAATGTAAATTCCAACATTGAATAAAAAATTTTGACTTTGACTTTGAATAAGTAATTATCTTTTTCTTTTTTTATTTGAAAGGAAATATTGTATAAAATAACACTGCGGTAATTTGTTGATTTTATGAAGTCTGTAAAAGACTATAAAATGAGAGTATTTCCCTAATTTGTACACAGTGTAATAAAGTTCTTTGCAGTGAATACAAGTATTGAGACTAGTGTTAATTATGATGTTGGCAACACTTATAATTTGAGTAGCATCCTGTTATTTGATGTTCGTAGGATTGATATGAGTAGCATTTTTACTTTCTTGAATATTGAAGAACTGATCCAATTCTAAAATATAACCCCAGGAGGATATTCTAGTCAAGTCATCATATAGACTACAACTTCTCTTATTAGTGAATGCTAGTAAATCATTTTTATTTCTCTCAACGTATGAGTTCTGCGTATCCAAAGGAGTCCACTTTCAATAAGTTTTTTCCTTAGAAAATTACTACAATTTAGAAATAAATTTTATGATTATAGTAGTACTAACAAGTTCTTCAAGTTTTAAATGTGAAAAAAGCTCTAGAGAACTTACTTAATCTAATCTATCGTAAAATATATTAATCATGTCTTAAACTTTCCGGGTTAGTTGGTACATTTTATATATTTTTTTGACATACTTACTTAGGCAAAGTAAGTACTACTGTAAAAATTACTAAGACCAATGATATCAAAATGGGACCAAAGAATATTCATGTTCATATTTTTTACCTACAACTAAATAGTAGCGCCATCTGCAATGAAACTGGATGGAACGATGACAGTGCGTCAATGGCCGTGGTCTCTATAAAAATTATAGCTTTAATTAAAAATATTTTTTACAAGGCAACTAGGAATTTTCAAATGGGTCCTTACCTGCCATTTTAGGACCCATTTACTGCAGACACTTCCAGAAGAAAGGGTTATAATTTTGGCAGGCTATGTTTGTATGTTCAACCCAAGCGCCTAAACTACTGAATCAATTTTCATTAATGAGGTGTCAAAAGATTCGTAATAATGTCGCGGGTGACGTAGGCTATAAATTTTTTTTTTTTTGACGCAATTTAAACCCCTGATTCTAATTCTACTACGGTTCTACCTTGACCATTTCTATACCTATGCATTTCTGGGTTTCTTTCTGAATTATTTTCTTGTTTCCTTATTTTTAGACGCAGTCAGGTTACAGTTTTTTTTTAAATTCACTGCTTTTATATTATTTAGGCTATATTTATGTTTTAATATTATAATTTACTTATGTAGAAGAAAGTACCTACATAATAATCCGACGCCAAGTGTCATAGACGCGTTCCGGTCGATCCGCATGTGGACCAGACTTACCCTCTCACATCTCATTAATGCTGCGGATCTAATAGATTCTGGGCTCTTGCTCAGGCTTCACTGAAACCGCAGCATTCTTCTTCACTCCTTACCCATTCTATCTTCGAGGATGCAATGCATAAACAAAACAAGAGTATCTCTTGTTTAAGGGCGATGGTGGCCACTTACCATCAGGTGGACAATCTGCTCGTTTGCACCTTATCTACCATAAAAAAAATCTGTGAATGATTAAACCATAAATATAGCCTAAAGAATGTAAAAGCAGTGAATTTAAAATTGTGAAGGAAGTATATAGGGATCCGGAATTTATTGTCGGGCGAAAACTCCAAAGTGAACCGCTTATCCTGTTATCCTGCAACCGCATCGCTTACGTGGACTGAATTTATTGCCCATCGCAGTACTTCCTGTATTTTGAATCTTTTACTACCTATTAAGCTGACCGAAACACGTGATTTAATTGTACACGACCTATCGATATATATGTCGGGAACGTGTAAACGATTATCGAATAATAGAATCGTTATAGCCATCTATTGCGTTGGAGTAGGGTAGTAGTCTTTATATACCTTCGACAGTCTGGCTGTAGTCTTCCACTTGCGCGGTCTTTGAAGGAGTGAAGTAGTCTCTAGATAGTGCTAGTGAAGTGTTGTGTTAGTGCGATTAAGTTCACATGTGTACCTTACAATGTCGTTGCCACGTTTTGTGTTACGTCCTATATATTTTAGTTATAACGTTAGGTTTAAACAGAGAACCTGAGCAGTGGAGGCGAGTGTCTCGATCGAATAAAGGATTTCCCTAAAGCCTACACCTTGGTCACAAGTCCGAGGCACTGCTTGGGTTCCTGTCATAATAGTTCCTGTCGTAATATTAAAAGATCGTAATGTTTAGTTATATCCTGACTGTATTGCGCTTGTAGCTTTTATAGGCCAGCCATTGTGCACATACGATGCTTATAAATGATTGTGTATTCCTTTTATGTTTCCGACATATAGAATTTTATTAATATTTTAAGCAAAGCGACCCGTCATGTCTTCGCCGAGTTAAAACATTTGTAAATGATATAACTTTTATTCCTGACATACGATTTAAATGATATAAAGCCTAAATTTTAAGTTAGACCTACAACATTACAGTTGTGAAAACCTTATTCAATTTCGTGCAGTAGTATCTGGGTGATGCACATACAAGCAGAAAGCTGTCATACTGTCAGTCTGCGTATTACTCCTTTTATATATTACTCCTTTTATATAACAACTAGAGGGCTGCCCTCGCTTCGCTCAGGGTATTTAAAGCAATATTATATTTGATGTCCTTAAATTGTCACTCTGTAATTGTGTAGTTTTTAATTATTTGTAAAATTAGAGAGAGTAAGAAAAAATTATAAAAAGAAAAATAATAGAAACAAAATTAAAGAAAAGCGACAGATGATAAAAAAGGGACAGAGCAGAACTAAAATTAAATGGGTAAAGGAGAGAGAGAGAAAGACAGAAATTATCGAAAGAAAGAAAGTGAAAAAAGGCTAATCATTCTGAACAGATAAAAATAAAAATTAAAGTGAGAAAAAAGAGAGAGGATGAGCAACAATGATAATACTATAAGATAAAGAGAGACGGAAATACTATAGACTTCTCTCAGTGAAAGAATTTTTAAAATCGGATTAGTAACAACAAAATGGTCGAATTCTATTAATTAAAAAATGTATATGGCAACACTTAATCACCTTTGTCACTCACGAATAGTGTAGTTATCTATCGGTGAAAAAATTTTTTAAATCGGATTTGTAGTTCCTGAGAAACTCTTCAATTTACAAAATGAACACCTTATGGCACTTAAATGGCCATATCTTTTTAATTAGAGTATTTATGGCAACACCACATAGCCTATGTTACCCGAAAAGGATGTGGCTTCCCATCGGTGAAAGAATTTTCAAAATCGGTTCAGTACTTATCGAGCCTATTCGCAACAAACAAACAAACATACAAACAATCAAATCTTTCCTCTTTATATAATAGTATAGAAGTATAGATACAGAGGTTCCAATTATATTAATAAAATCGATTCTACTTTTCAAATAGAAATGTATTTTTAAATCCAAAAATCCTATTTAAATATTACAAAAGGGCTGTTGGATATGAAGCCTATCGGTTTTAACTAGTATTTTTTAGAACGTTGAATAAGCTTTGTGGGCTTGTAAATATTTGTTGTATGGCGTCCAATGAAATTCTAAAAATACTTTTAATTAAAATGGTACTTTTTATAAAAATAATATGAAAAAGTTTTTTGAAAATATTATTGACTTTTTACAAAATACTTTTGACACGTCAAAATATTGAATTGAAGCAGGCGTTACTTTGCGGAGTTTCATTATTAAAAAGGAATCAAAAAGGTTACCTTGCTATAATCCGCGGAATTCTAAACAAAACGTCTCATACGGCACAACCCAGAAAAGCACACCGTCCACAGAAAAGTAAGACGCGCGAACCCGAACCAGGACATACCACTTTTTTTTACGTCAAAATAGGTGAGGCAGTCAGTTTGTCGAATTTCAAGTCATTTTCCTGATGAGATGAACAGTTGCTCTATTCAAAACTCCCTTGTTTACATCAGTCTGTTTTACAAAGGTATAATCATTCAGCTTAGTATTTCGTCATTTTGAATCCAAGCGTTGTCATCGTTCGAGGAACTTTGACGACTACTTTCACTTTTTTCCAAATTGCATATGGAAAAGTTTGCCTTATACATAGAAAATATATTATTACTTAATTTTTTTACAGATAGGTAACGATGATTCCAGTTCTATTCGATGTCTAGAATGCATTAAAACAGAAACTATTCATACATTTTTGTTTTGAATTAAGACCGTTGCGTTGTTCTGGAAAGCTCTACTGAGGATCCCAGCATCTTGTAAAGCATTTATATGTATATAGAATCTTCAACTAAAATATAAGTGCATTTATAATTCTATGGACTCGTAACTCTATAATAAAAACTGATCAATAGAGTTAAGATTTACAATATCGTGACCAATAAATTGTAAAGCTTTTCTGTTACTCAGTAAAACGAAATTTTACACATAAACTTTTGACTATTTATACCTGACTTTTGAAATCGAGCTTCTCGTCTAAAACTCTTATTTATCCGTATTGTTTTAATATAATTATGTTATTCTTTACATTTATTAAATCAAGTACAGATTTAGCGTGACACTATAAGTTATAGTTACGTTAACGTTATCTCGTCCTTATTGAAATTAGGTCGTAAAAGGTAGGAGAGATCGAGTGCCACCCACCAGCCGAGGGTTATTGCATCTGAAGATTTACGCCTCCTTTTATTTGACGACCGCTTTTATTGCATTTACTATTTACTGGGACACCTGTTTCTATGTTTTATTTTCATACAAAGTCAGAAAAATATATGTCGAAGTGTATAGTTAGGTTAATATTTAATATCACTTCCTTTGCATCATTAAAATAAAACTTTGTTTGGCTGATGATCTTCTTTGTTCGATTTTACTACCCTACCAGTGAAGGAGTATCATAGTTTCACGAGTAGTCTCTTAAAAAGAACATTATCCATAGTAGTGATAGTGAAAGTATGAAGTGCAGTTCTGTGTTTAATATTAGGTTGGGGAAAAAGTTTCTTCGCATTTTTTAAGAAAATTCAAAACATTTTTTTATATAGTTTATTTACATTTAACTAAAGTATTTAGGTACCGTTTTGTTCGATAACTTTTTGCCATCTTGTAGGTAGAGACATGATCCCATTGCTATGGAAAGTTTGGGGCTTCAGATCAAAAAACCGCGACAAGTAGTTTTGGCAGTCCTCTCGTGATGTTAACCTGACACTGCCTAAAGAATTCTGAAGAGACCGAAACAGGTGGAAATTTGAAGGTGCAAGGTCAGGACTATACGGCGGATGCATTAACACCTCCCAGCCAAACTCTCTTAATTATTGCTGAGTGGCTAAAGATGTGTGAGGTCTAGCGGTATCATGATGAAAAATCACACCCCTTCTGTTGATTAATTTCGGCCGCTTTCTCTTAACTTCTTGCTTTAATCTCATCAGTTGTTCACAGTAGAGTTTAGAATCGATGGTCCTGCTTGGAGGTATCAGCTTATAATGAATAATGCCCTTCCAATCCCACCACACACATAGCATCACCGTGTTGCGAGTTAACCCGGGTTTCGCCACAGTCTGTGAGGCCTGACCGGCCTTTGACCACGACCTTTTTCGCACGTTCTTGTCGTACGTGATCCACTTTTCTTCACCACTTATCAGATTCTTCAAAAATGGTTCGGTTTCATTACGTCGCAATAAAGAATCACAAATGAGTACACGGTCCATTAGGTTTCTTTCAGTGAGCTCGTGAGGTACCCAAATATCGAGCTTTTTTGTGTACCCAGTTTTTTTCAAATGCGCCAAAACTGTTTTGTGGTCAGTTCCCAGTTCTTCAGCTACGTCGTAACTACTGATATGCCGATCTTGCTCCACTTTTTCAAAAATGGCATCCATTTTATCCGTAATAGGGCGATCAGAGCGAGGTGCATCTTTGGCATCAAAATTTCCGGATTGAAAACGCTTAAACCAAATTTGTGCTACTCTCACAGACACTGCACTAGGTCCATAAACATCGCAAATTTTTTTTGCGGCTTGCGTTGCATTTTTACCTTTTCTGTAGTAAAATTTTAAAATGTATCGAATTTCTTCATTAGATTCACTCATCTTCTCAGTACGAAAAACAAATAAAAATCACACATTTTCCTAATTTGAATTTGGAATTATCTTCTCTAAAATGTAAACTTTGAATGATACCAAAACCAGCCAGATACAAATAGTATAGCCAAAGAGATTTAATTACAAGTTCATACATACTATAATGCGAAAAGACTTTTTCCCCAACCTATTATACAGACTAGTCGACCCTTGCGACTTCGTCCGCATATAGCTTCGCTCCTATTGGTCGTAGCGTGATGATATATGGCCTTTCTCGATAAATGGGCTTTCTAATAATCCTGAGATTAGCGCGTTCAAACAAACAAACTCTTCAGCTTCTTATATTTGTATAAGATTTCCCCGACTGTATTATGTTCGTAGCTACCGTAGTTTACCTGACGATCCGTTTAATTGTTCTTGCGTCTCTACCTTTGTGATATAAAACATTATTGAAATATTATTTAATTATAGAAAATGCTTAGTTTACGTCTGCTTCTTTTATGATGTAGCAATTTAATAAAATTATATTTTTCTACTGAGGGCTTATACTACATAAGCCCTCAGTAGAAAATTTTCTTTGTATATTACCTATAAATTTTAATTACAGAACTTTTTTTACAGACCAATATACACATCCAGGACGTCGTTAGATCCGTATATAATATACAAGTATTGGACCCAAATAAAATTTGAACCCTTGTAGATTAACAATGCAGGTTTGATTTTCATATTTTTAAACAGTATTTGTTTTGATGTCATTTAATTGTGACATTAAAGAAATATAAAAGCTTACATACATGAAAAATTAATTTTGTTGTTTTATTATCTAAATCTTGTAAATTTTATATTTGTTCTTTTTAATATTTTTAATGAAAATTGTCAATTCTGTTTACATAAGTATATACCTGAAATAGTTTCAACATTGTATGATACGTGTAACATGATAGCCCGCATCCGCTATAAAACAAAAGGCTCTCAGCAACACTGACATGTATGAGTAGCACACCCTGCAGACTACAATGAGAGAGACGTCATCTACGTTATTAAAATATATGGTTACAGGAGAAGCTTTATTAATGAAAGTAACGATACGCCCCGGTTTTGTACGGGTACTGTTTAATTTTGCATGACAATCTTTAGTTGTCTCATGCTGGATTCCCATGTGCGTGATATTATAGACGGACGCAGACAGTTTAAGTTCAGGAGTGGAGTGATATTTGAATATTAAATAATCATTCATTTAATTACTTACTCAACTAATAAAGACAAATACAATCGTGTACACTATATCATTTATACGAGACCCATAGGTAAGACATCTAGACGCGTTAGTAACCTGTCCAGCAAGTGTGCATGTAAATACAATCTTGGGCGTATATTGTATTGACTAGCCAGTGATACATTTATGTTATTATCATTTGTTGGCAAAGGTAGGCTTTATCTCTATAACAGGTCTCTTCCAGCTAAACTACGAAAATGAGACATAGTGTCTTAAAACGGCTTATAGTAGTGTTTTTTATTCATCTACTAATAAATAATTAATTTCACACAGCTGTAGAAGAGACGTCATGCCGTTATATTTCTTACATATATTATGTAAATAAATCTTGTAGTACATAGAAGTAGATTAATGGGGCACGGGTTAGAATACTATTCAACTCTGTCACTGGAAGATCATCTCGTAAGAGCCGAGTAACCCAGCACCCCCATTGATGGTAGGGGATCTATACCCCGATTGGCTTGCAACCATCAGCATGTGAGTCCAACCGCTAAATGTTTCTGACGAGTTCCGGTCTAGCTGGATGTGGACCAGATCTAGCTCCTTCTTCTCACATCCTATGAATGCTGCGGTTCCAGTGACCACTGGAACCTTGCTTAGGGTCCACTGAAAACGCAGCATTCTTCTCTTTGCTCCCCCTTCTCATTCTATCGTCGAGATGGCAACGCAAAACAAATGATACCCTCTAGTTTTGCAGATGTCCATGGGCGACGGTGGCCACTTTCCTTCAGGTGTACCGTATGCTCGTTCTTCCATTATCTATCATTAAAAAATAGACTAGTTTATTATTAAACAGCGAGAAACATTTTAGCGAACTAGCAGTAATACTTAAGCAAAGTAAAATCCGACTTTACAATTTAAGGAAGCAGATCCGTACAAAAGGAAGGACGTGATTGATTTTGTTATTAAAACCGTAAATATTTTATTAGATTATAATTAATTTCTCTCGAGTATTGAAATCAAGAACAAGACTTTTTTAGTTTTTTTTTGTATTAAATCAACATTTCTCCAGTATTTCTGCTGTCAGATCAGTAAGACTTGAAATTCTGTTTGGGTTAGACAGCATGTTTATTGGTAAAAGTTACAGCCTAACACATAAATCTACGTCGAATCTTTCTGCTGAACTTGTAGAAAAGTAAACGAAACGTAGCGGTAAAGTTTTATATTATGAATTGCTCTTTAATAATTATGTTCGTGTAATTTTTCTTTTAACAAGCAATTCATCTCCATACAGTCTAAATTAGCGAAGTACTATTAAGCTTTGCTGTTCAACAGAATGGTGGTCTTTTTTTAACTTTCCCTGTAAATATCCCTAAGGCCTTCCGCTTAAAATAAGAGCCAGAAAATAAGGATGTATTTTCCAATATTTTTTCTTTGAAAATTAATATAATGATATACTAAATTTAAACATAATGAATTTCGTGCATTATCCTGTTATCTTTGAAGTTGACGATCTTAATGAATTGCTCTTACTTTATTTTTGGTACATTAAGGTTAATGTAAACTGATTTCTCTGCGTATCTTTGATCCGGAGAATTTTTATTTCCCTCAATTCTCTTTCCTGTTTCTCCCTAAGAGACTTGCAAATCACTTTATTGCATAAAATGTTTTTTTATTATTACAAATAAGACGAGTAGTCTCACGGTTTCTTCTTGAATATTTATTTTGTTTTGTTTTGTATTGTCTTTCTATTATAGACTTGATAAAATATTAATTCTGTATTGAATTTCTCTTTGTGTCAGAATAAAACATGCTAGGTGATAGTCTATATGTGATTAAACTTTGTATGTGTAATATCTAATTATTTTAACTTAACCTAATAGTAGCTGTCGATTTGTGGGTATACCTCAAAGATTAATGAAATTTAAAAAAGAAAACTGTACATAAATAGCACAATATTTAATTCATATATATGTCGGGGATTTTGAAACGATGTGAAAAGGAGATGGAAGGAGGGAGATGGGGAATATTGGGGAACACTACAAGGGGGTGATGGTATTGAATGGAATATTGGGTAAACGCAACGTAGATACTCCTATTGAACCGATAAATGATCAAATATGATCTCTAACAATTACGAGAGAAACCTAAGCAGTGCCTTGGACTTGTGACCAAGGTGTAGGCTTAAGGACGTCCTTTAAGTAATTACAACACTCGCCTCCACTGCTAGGCTCTCTATTTAAACCCAAGGTTAAACGCACATAAACTGAATCTAACACAAGGCTAACCTAACCTAAGGCTAACCTAACCTAACATTGTGTTTACTTAACCACGCGGCAATTACATTGTAAGGACTTACGTGACCTTAGTTGGACAGCACTTCCACACTACACTGCACTTGACACTATCACTATCACTAGCACTACTTAGATGATGTTCACTTCTTGAGAGACCGCGCACGACTAAGACTTCAGTTAGACTGTCGATCGCATATAAAGGGTCGAGGGTAAAGACTGTCAAAACAACGGAAGTGACTACTACCCCACTCCAACGCCATAGACAACGATAACGATTCGATTAATCGATAATCTTTTACTATGCCCCGACATATACATAATCGTTATATACGTTTTCCAAGATTAATGAAATATATTCATACAAGTTATTTGTAGTTTTCAGAAGTATAATAAAATATGTGAGTGGTTCCGAAACCCGGGACTTTTCTTATACTTATATTTTTTTGTACTTTCCTTATAATTCACTAAAAGTTTCTTGAGTCCTTTGGGGGAATCATGCGATTTTCACCCGTGAGTGGACGGGTTAGAATACAATTCCTCTCTGCCGCTGGGAGAGCATCTTGTAAGAACCGAGTTATCCAGCACGCCCATTGGGGATCTGTTCCCCGACTAGTGTGCGACCACCAGAATGCGAATCCGACCGCTAAGTTTCTCTCATGCGTTCCGGCCGAGCCGCATGTGGGCCAGATCCACCCCCTCCCTTTCCCATCCTATTACTGCTACTGTTCCAATGAACACCGGGTTTTTACTCGGGGTCCATTGAAATCATAGCAGTCATCTCTTCGCTTCCCTTCCTCACTCTATCTTCGAGGCGGCAACGCATCGACAAAACAAAACATATCTCTAGTTTTGTCGATGTCTATGGGCGACGGTGGCTATATTCCATTAGGTGGACGGTCTGCTCGTTTGTCCCTTATCTATAGTAAAAAAAAAATGTGACGACCACAAGCGATCAGCAAATTCTTAAGATAGTAAAATGAGTTTGATGGCCCGGTGATGCTAGGATTCCGTAACAAGCGAGCAGAAAGAAAAACCTCAAGATATATCTGCTGATATATTATCATCAGGATATAATTAACTATTGAAAACGAACTCAAAGCTGTAACAATATTGTAATATAATTCGAACAGACAAAGCATAATAGAATATTATTTATGTTCAATTAACGTTTCGACCCAGGTCATATTAAATTGTAGAACGATTTAATATAATTAACATTCCATGAAAGGCCTATGAAAATATCGGGACTTTGCTATTCTGAAATACCTTCTTTTAGGCTGCGTTTTCACCAGGAATCAGCGAGGATGCGTAGCGAGGGATGTGTTTGTTAAAAACCGATAGTATCGCTTCATTAACCAAGTTTTGCACATCATTATCGTCATAACTCTCATCACATCACAATATTATGACTAGACTGACTGTGTGATATTTGTCCTTGATTAATTCCGAAATTACTTTTAATTAATTTTGCGCACTGTGTGTAATTTTGTCCAACTTAGGAGTTAAAGGTTAGTATGTCCATCTCAACTCAATATTTTTTATATCGCAAGTTAAATCATTAATATAGGAAAAAAGGTTGTTATCCGAACTAATCGTATTCCTGACTTTACTAATGCAAAAGTAATTGTCTGTCTGTCTGTTACTCTTTAGTGCTTAAACCAGCCATCCGATTTTGATTAGTATTGGGGCAGAGATAGACTAGAGCTTGGAAAAGGACACAGGCTACGTTTTATCGTGAAAAATGCTCGGAGAGGTCAAAATAGGGAATGAAGTGCATGTCGAGCTGTGTTAAAGTCATTGAGAAGTTACAATTTAAATTTAAACCTAAATATACTTGGTAACTAGGATCAGAGCAGAGTCAGGGTTGTTCAATTAGGTACTTATAAGTTTTATAAGTTTCTAGAAGTTAGCGTATTAGTTATTGACACAGAACTTCAACATATTTTGTTATCTAGGTTGGGTTAACTTCCAATGCTTTGGTAAGTAACTGTACCAGGTCGCGAGAAGATAGCTAAATGCAGGCCACCAAGAATGTTGTACTGTTTTGGATACTGCAGCGAACACACTCATGGATTGTTCGGCTTGGGAACCACAGAGGCACTTGCTCAAAGAGGTAGTAGGTGACTTTGCGTCGTTATCGCAGTTGGTGGGGACGATGCTCTTCGGTAAGACAGCAATTGTGGGCGCGTTTAGTAGGTTTGTGGTCTCATAGAAAGAATATCATCTCATAGATGGTGGAGCGGGAAAGAGAAGTTGATCCGGCTGTAGTACTGCTTCGCAGAAATCGGTAGATCGGAAAGGTAGACAGGCGTAAGGGACAACTGGAGATGACAGCTAGTTCTTTAAGAGGGATTGAGCAGCATGGCTCTTTAGGTAAGTCTCCGAATAGGCAACATAAATCCATATTTTCCAATAGAAGACGCCGGGTTAAGATTTAAAATGTTCGTATTATATATATTTTAATAAAAAAGACAGATAAAATAAAATAAATAACAATGTGACAACCGTCTCGAATTGAGTGACATAAGAATTATATTAAAACAGACAATAGAAATAGTTTCTTTCTGTACACTAGAGCTTTTCATGAAATTACAAAGAGGAAAATAAGTTGTGATTTACGCATTTTATTTTTTATATTTAGTTTATTGTAACTAGTTGATCCGCCCTTCCAACGAGTGCAGCTTACCACGTATAATAATTTGAAAATAAAAATATTTAGGCACTTACGACATTAAATATTTTATAATTATCACACAGGAACTCTGAAATTTTTCAGGGATAAAAAGTATGTTATGCCTATACGTTAAACCAGGTTATAAAGTACTGTACTGTATACCAAATTTCATGATATTACGTTCAGCCGTTTTCGCGTGATTGAGTAACAAACATCTAAACATACAAACTTTTTCCATACTAAGGGACTTTTAATGTAGACTGTACAAAAAACATACCTATAGAATCAGTTATAGATATAAAATATAATCCTCATAATCAATATATTCTGAGTCTTAAATTAATGCTAAGAAACAGGCTAATAATTTTATAAAATGAATTCATAAAATGCCTGCGGAATAAATATGAGCAGAATTTCGTTTCTCATTAAAGTTTAAACTTTAAAGTGCGCACTTATACTCGACTGTAATGGTGAATAAAAGATTTTAATTTAGTGAAAGAAGTTGCATTTTTTATGCATTCATAATATCACTCACGTCTGTGGAGCTGTTTGTGTGATGCGCGAACAAACAAAGGGACAAACAGAAAAATAAAATTTTGAAAAATATTTACATTTTCCCCAACACTAATACGACGGTGTATTATAAATTTAATGTGTGTATAGTTTGAACTTATTCAAGAGCTTGGTTTACATACCAGATTTTCTGAGTGATGGATTAAATGTTTAATTTATGTTTTAATTATTGTTATATGTATAGAAAACAATACTATACGGTACTGTTTAATAATGTACATTATTTTTAAGTTCGTACTGAACTCACTCTGACCGAATTTTAGCCACGGAGTTGCGGTCATCCCAGAGGTAAAAGGGTTAAGGTTCCGTAAGAGCATTGTCACATTGAGTTTCATACACTTATATTAATTTTCCTGCCAGTAGTAGGTATACATACAAAAATATGCGAATTACCAACTAATCAAATCTAGATAATAACACTAGACAAAATATAGAGAGTTTTTTTTATCACGGTCAAGAGGCAAACGGGCAGACGGCTTACCTGATGGTAAGTGGCCACCGTCGTTCATGGACATCGGCAATACAAGAGAGTATCTCTCGTATTAGGAAGGGAAGTGAAGATAAGAATGCAACGGTTTCAGTGGACTCCGAGTAACCCCGAGTTCACTAAAACCGCAGCATTAATGGGATTGGAGAGGGAGGGGATAGACCTGGCCCAATGTGACTCGACCGGAACGCGTCAGACACTTGATGATCGGATTAGCATGCTGGTGGTCGTAAGCCAGTCGGGGAAAAGATCCCCTACCACCAAAAAGTGCTGGGTCAATCGCCTCGTACGAGATGCTCTTTCAGCGGCAGATGGGAGTTGTATTCTAACCCATTCCCTTACGGGTGAAAGTACTCACAATGGGACAATAAACAATGACAATGAAGTTAAAATCCTGAAACTGATTTGACCTTAGTAAGTTGGCGCTTCGATCCGCACCATAAACCTACCCTTTACAGTCGTATAAACCCTGGACCTTATTGAGTAGGATATATTCATCATATACTTCAATAAACTAGGTTTAATTTATACTACTTTGTAAAAAACGACAAACTTCTAATAATGTAACCTAGAAGAATTGGAAAGTCCAATAGAAGCTACTTCTAATGGTTAGATGAATATTCGGCCATATTGGGACTAACTTAACTTTGCCGTCGGAATATTGTTGTCCCCATACATAAACATAGGTCGTCAGTCAGTCATGAGCAAACACATGTGCAGACAGACGGACAATGAAATTAAACGATAATGGTTCTTCTATTCGTTTTGTGGGACGCAAATCTAAAAATGGTTTTTGTGAACATTTGGTATACCGTAAAAATATTACAAAATCTTGCTTCTTTCTTAAGTAAGTAAGTTTTGTTTGGGTATTGCAATGTTTAGATATTTGGACGTTTGTTACTCAATCACACAAAAACGGCTAAACGGATTTCGATGAAATATGGCACATAGATACTTTATACACTGGATTAAGAAATAGCCTACTTTTAATCCCAGAAAAAGTCATAGTAAAACAGTATAATATTAAAATATTTATTGATCGCCTGAATGTTTTTATACACCAGAATATTGAAAATTAAATGTTTTTTGTTATATCTAAGTAGTTATACGTGTTAAATTACACATGTGTGAAGCCGGGACGTGGCGACTAGTATTTAAATACGTCAACGTATATATAACTGCGACAAAATGTACAGTTCGTATGATCGGACTATTCAATAGGGTCCTCAATTAGAAATACCAGGCCGATGGGGAAATATCGGAATGTCGTTCACTATATCCCTATTATATAAGATATATTAAATGTTATTATTATAATAATTTTTATGATTATACTGAATGTTATTATTACAAAAAAATTTTTGATATGGAACTTTTGAAAATTTATATTACCAAGGACTGTTCTGTACTTACATAATGAATTGTTTACTGGAATGTAGTTCCAATTGCTTTATTTTAAAAATTAACTATTGGCTAGACAACTTATAAGCTCTGTTCTGATAGATAAAGCACGACACAAACGTGCATCCATTACACGCGGGCGGCACTTCTGGGATGGAAAATGAGACACAATTCTAACGGATCAGACATTCAGGTGCCGGGCGAGCCGAGTTTTTGTCACTCCACAATGACAACGAAAAAAAGGTGTTCCCAACGAGCTAATTGAGTTAAGTAAAGGTGAAAACCGTCTATCATTTGCACTGTGTGTATTCTGTGATTCTTCGTCAATACTGCGGTATTACATGCGGGCGTAAAGACACCTTTTTTTCCGCGGAGGAATGCATTTACGCATACTATTTTTAGACCCTGGCTGGGTTATGTAGGACTCACCGACGAACAGGTCGCCGCAATACCCGCTAAACCTCCGCGGTTACCCTCCCCGTCATAGTGAAACGTTGCAGGAACGCTGACCGCACTCTACCGAAAACGCCTCGACGATGACCCGCTTTAAAGCGGGCCTGCGCGCCTCCCGAGGGGTGTCCTAGGTAATGGGGACAATCTCGGTTCCCCAGTGGCATCAGGTAGCAAGAGGCGTGCATATCTACGTCGCCCGGACGATCTCTACGGATCGGGTCAGATGAGGAATCAGCTTCCCAAGACCGCTCCGCGGCCTCCTTCGGAGATATCACCGACTCGCAGCATGAGTCAACCGCCAATAAGCTCGCCCTACTCCCGAGAAAGGCCACTACCACACTCGGAAGGTAGGACAGGTCTCCGTCAATGGATTACACCAGGGAATGGCGCGGGGGTCCCCAGGCGGCGAACAACTCGGTCAAGATGTGGTGCGACGTATCTATAGCCGCCCCACACTCATGATAAGCTGATGTTGGTCCCGTCCGGGCAATCTAATGCGGATACTGCCCGAACCTGCGTCAGCTGGTAGGTGAGAACACTGTGCCGCCTGCCGATCGAGTGAGCTAGGTGGAGACGAACCGCCTTCACGGTCGCTCGGCCAGCCGGGGGGAACCCGAGATCCTTCTCCCATCGTCGGACCAAGGCTCGCAGGCCAAAAGGCCCGAATCCGATCCGCCACCACCCCAGGGAGGATTTCCCCCTCGCTCTCAGGCTCGCTCGGAAGCGGTACACCTCGGCGAGTAATTCCGCCTGGAGATCCCAGGGAGGATAGGGCGTAAAGACACCAAAACGTAATATGAAGTCTCATCAATAATGCACAGTTCATGAATTATAGCGCGTTAATTATTTCTGTCAAGAGTATAGGAGTACTCTGATAATGTGAATTCCTACGCGTTAAATCTATTGAATTTACAAGCGCTTGAATGTTTCAAATATGCCACCGACCCTTTGATTAGGCATATTGAATTTGCTTACTAGCTATTCATTAACTATTGCTAACGTAGTAATAATGGTAGAGTTAAATTTACGATCGATAGGTCGTGGGTTTGATCCTCAGTCACTACTGATATCTCTTTCTGTCATGAGAGTTACATTTTGGTTACTTGGAAGGTTTAACGAGAGTATTAGCTCCACCAAATTGCTGGAAATTTAAAGGTAAATAATATTATAAAAACTAATAATTACTGTCTATATGTTTATGGACTTAATTCTCTAATAATTTCTATTTTTTTTAATGATACATAAGAGACAAACGAGCAGACGGTCCACCTGATGGAAAGTGGTCACCGTCGCCCATGGACATCGCCTAAACTAGAGGGTATCTCTTGTTTTGCCTATGCGTTGCCGCCTCGAAGATAGAGTGAAGAGGGGGAGCCAAGAGAAGACTGCTGCGGTTTCATTAGATTCCGAGGAAGAACCCTCGCGTTCATTAGAACCGCAGCAGTAATGGGATGGGAGAGGGAGGAATAGATCTGGCCCACATGCGGCTCGGCCGGAACGCGTCAGAGACACTTCCTATATTTCCACCACACATTGTTAGAAACCATCAATTGTGCAATATATTTATTGAATTATTTTTTATGTATCGACAGCACCATCTGGTGGCGAGTTATCTGTATCAAAATTATTACTTTTTAAAGCCCCATTATTATTTAAAGAACTATTTAAAAAAAAAAATAATTGTGTAGGAGTAGCCAAAAAAAACTTTTGAAAGCTGTCGAACTCGTTAAGTTTTTAAATAAAGAATACTAGAATATAGTTTTTGTTAAAATAATCTAAAAAAAAGCTCAATTTTTAATAAAAAACTAGTTTAAAAAATGTTCTGGTGAAGCCATCCTTCAACTGATTCCTGCCATTACGTGCGGTATTACGTTACAGGTTTTTCGTAGACGGATGACGTCATTAGTTCCTATCTCTCGTACCGTTTGGCGTTTATAGCTCTACGCTCGTAAATTATATTACTATTGATTTTACTGAAAAATTCTAAAAGTAAAAAACGTCGAAAATTCAGTAAACATACACTAGAAGACGAAAGTCACGAGGCCCGTCTGTCTGTCTATTTGTATTTTCATGCGGTTTTCACCACTAAATAGAGTAATTTGTAAGGACGGTTAGGTGTATTATTCGTTAAAGTTTACTACTATTAAAAATATTGAATGCAGCCGAACGTTGTCTAATCCCTATTTAAGATATAAATCCACTACATAATATGTTTATTATTACTTGCCTCCCCACTTACCAAATAAATAGGATATCAAAGATACATATTGTACTCTCATAAGGAAGCACTACGACACTAAACTACATAATTTGCACCACTTTAGACAATATTCAAAAAATTGTCAAACAAAAAAAATTGTTAACTTATTTAACAATATCTAGCTTTTAGACGCTTTGTAAGATAAAAAAGATAATTCTTTTATGCAAATAGATAGCACAATTTCAGTGATGGATTATCATATAAATAAACATTAGTCATCTATATTTTTTTCGATATAATGATGATTCACCAAACGCATGTGTTAGATTAAACAGGTATTTGCAAATATTTAGATGAATTTATATACAGTGTTCCTAGACCTGTAATACCGATAAGATAAGTGAGAGTTTCATATATTCAGTAGATATTTAGGTAATTGTTATCTCAGTATTATAATACTTATTATTTCAAGATATTAGAGTGAGGGAGAGGGAAGAGTAAGGCATATAATCGCAATAGTGCAGCACTGAACGCAATGAGCACAGAACAGCAATACTACTTAATGCCTACACGATGCTCTTATTACATATCTAACTATAACTACCTATAGTAGAATTTTATGTGCTGTGTGTCTGTATATAGAATTTACACAGTATGTTGAAGGTCGCCGCCGCTATTAAGTTGAGTATTACGTTTCACATTTTTTCCGAGCACGAGATGAGACGGATGATCTCATTAGTGCTATCTACCGCTTCATCTTGTCCTCTTGCTGACAGATCATATATATTTAGTATACTAGCCTTTAACATATTAAATATTTTAAGGGTTATAATGAAAGTTACTAAAAGATATTACTATCATTTGGTATGTGGAGTCAGGAGGGGTAGTGGAACTCTTCAGGGGTATCAAAGGTTTGCTTATTGCATCTTAAAGTAGATTAAAGAAGTTTGTACGATTGATTTAACGTTTTTCTTTGCGAAAAATTAATTTTTATGCTACATCATAAATTACTAGAATTTTTAAAAAAATGGACAAGTTAACTTAAAGTTAAGGATGTTAAATAAAAGATTACACATTGTATATACATTTATTTATTAACTTTAAACTAAACATAAAATAATGACTATTCTAAACAATAGAAACACTTTGGAATTTTATTACATTTTAATAAAATTAAAGTGGGAGAGAGCGTTTTCTTTCTTTTCTTTTCTTCCTATTCTTATGTTTCAAAAAATGTTCTTCGTACTACATCTTATCTTCTTTTTGTCCTGTAGTGTAAAAATCCATTTATCACTCAGTTATCTTCATCTTTGTTGATATTAGGAACAGCTTAATTCTTTTTTTTGTCAGTTTTTTATTTTTTTTTATCTTATAAATATCAGTCTAAAAATAAAGATAAATAAAATATATATAAAATAATAGTAGTACAATATCAATATTAGTTATTTAAATTTTTAGAGCTATTTATTTATTTTTAAATTCATAAACTCATTATTATTTAAGAATATATTTCCTTTAATATATTGATTAATTACGTACAAGGTATATAATATATTGTGAAAGATTAAACAAGCTATGTTAATAAAACTAATCTAAGTCAATATTGATTCTAAAATATTACGAATTATAATATAAATATTATTGTAAACAAATATAAATAAGATAAATATATAAGATACCTCATAGATATGTTTTTAGACAGAGTGTGGTCTATTCTCCTTATCAATGATCACTCCTCGAACTAGCACAGTTTCTCCTTCTTTATCCTTGTTCCTCCTTCCACAGCCATTGCCTCTACGATGTTTAGAAGCTCTCCAGAACCATCCTCCTCGTCTATCATCACGATTTGGGCCACATCTATCAAAATGATCATGTCTAGCCCACGGTCCAAAGAATCGGTGTGGTCCAAATCCTAGTGGTCCGTGATGGTGATGGCCATAATGTCCATGGTGGCCATGATGTCCGTGAGGTCCATGCCATCCGTGTCTATGAGGTCCATGAGGACCATGACCCCATCCATCCCATCCAGGTGGTCCATGACATGGTGGTGGTCCTCTAGCTTCACATGGACAGCTTTTATCAGAAAATCTTCTACACGGCATATTGATTATCACAATTATCAGTGTATATCACGAGTTTATAGCTCGAGAGCTTGATAACAAATGTAGCGCGCTGTAGCAGTTAAGGTTTTTATATGGCGCTATTTCGCAATGTTTTCTAGGGTTTCGTGATCTCATTATGTTTTAGGAGAATATTGCGAAATTACTTGAATTTCAGGATATACTTGGTGATTTACGGTCTCTCAAGAGTCGGAGTGGTTTTCTTTTGGCAATGCAAATTAGATCGTAAATGAAGTTCTAGATACTATTTTTTAATTTTTATATATATTTTAAGTTGCTTATATTTGTAATCTTAGTTTATGTTGATGTTTTTTGCCAATAAAGTTTGTTTCTTTCTTTCTTTCTTGATTTTATTTATTGCGAAATTAAACGTTTATATTAATATTTTTTTATTTTTTCCGGCGTATCAAGTACTCAGTTGTGTTTGTGTTTATGTTTTGAAGCTACAAGTTTCTGAATGATTTTAATTAAATAAATAAATTGCTGATTGGAAAATTTTTGTGAGAAAGTAAAAAATATACTTATGCGGATTATTAAGAAATGGAGTATTTATTTTTTATCAGCAAATGCTGATTTTACATTATGTTAAATGTTTAATAACAAAGCGTTGCCTAGCAACCAATGACAGGCAAATATTTTCATCATACATTTTATAAATGACCATACCGAATTGGTGTGTTTATGCATTAAGTTTTATATCTTACTAGCAACCCGCCCTGGCTTCGCACGGTTACTTTCTCTACTATAATATGCATGTAGTATACATATAAACCTTCCTCTTGAATCACTCTATCTATTGAATAAACCACATCAAAATCCGTTGCTTAGTTTTAAAACAAACAGCGCAAAGTGACTTTGTTTAATACTATGTAGTCATTAGTTAAAATGCTCATATTTATTTTATTGAAATAAATAAATTCTGTATTGATACGAATAAAATTGATACAGAATTTATCTTTTAGATCTAAGGGAATGGAAAGCTGAGACGCTCGTCCTAGGAAATTCCTATATTACGATCGTCAAAACGAAATATGAGTAAACCTATAATATAAAGAGGTTTGCATTATATTATTATGATCATGTAAAAAGTTATTACTCTAAACTAAAATTACAAATTAATGAATTTCCATTTAATTTAAATGGATACGTGAAATGATTTTACTGATTTCGATTACTTTTGAAAATTTCTAATTAAAAATATTTTTTTTAGATTCTTCCGTTTTAATACAATATTGTCATAGCTTCTTTAGGTGAACTGTGACAAATATTTTTGTTACTTAATGTGCAGTAAAGACATTGATGTCTTAGTCAGGATGGAACTTGGACCTCCCACACCTCTGACTTTTCAGTTATTTGTGTTTAAGCAACTAAATATCTGCTTTAACGGTGAAGGAAAATATTGTGAGGAAACTTGCACTCCAGAGAGTTCTAAATGTACTTAAAGGTGTGTGATGTCTCCAACCTGCACTGGGCCAGCGTGGTGGATTATGGCCTAACCCACTCTTCATTCTGAGGAGGAGACCCGGCTCAGCAGTGGGAAATTAATGGGTTGTGATGATGATAATGATGAGGGAGGTGAGTTAGGCCGAGTCGCTAGTATAATATTAATAATGGCAAACGTTATAGGCCTATAATTGGTTCTTAACAAGTAGTTTCTATATACCTAGATAATAAATAACAAGTATTTATTATATACATATATATATATATGTATAAATATATAGTCTCATATTAAGGTATTTTGAATCGAAAGGATAAAAATGGACTAAGACTTCGCTATCCGTGCGTCCGTCTGTCTTTCACCAGACTATATCTCATGAACCGTGGTAGCTACACAGTTGAAATTTTCACAAATGATGTATTTCTGTTGCTCCAATAACAACAAATATTAAAAACAGAATAAAATAAATATTTAAGGGGGACTCTCATACAACAAACGTGATTTTTCTGCGAAATATTGGTACGGAATCCTTCATGCGTTTTTTTCTTTACAGTGTAACTATGATAGTTTATAGAAAAGTATAGAAATTACTTTATCTATGTTTGAGTTTTACAATATAACGCAATGATTTCACAATATTGTGCAATAATTGCACAATATTGTGAAATACTATGACTCATGATCTCTCTTATGTCGTCATAGTCATCAAATTGTCTGTCTGTATTAACTATATGTTAACCGGAAGTATTAAATAAGATATTATAAATTCTGTTGAAATATAGTTTTTTTATACAGTTACAGAAGTCTTAATATACAACGTTCACAGCTTTTTTGTCATTAGACAATACAGACGTTATTATAGGCACCTGCATTTTAAACTGTAACATCTTCGAAAATATTCATTTAAATTTCATGCTGTAAAGGGCTATATTGATCTATATTAAATGCATAATATATTTAGGGTTTTTACCTATTAGATAAGGATTAATGCAGTATTGTTTAAAATCGCTTCGTAAATAAGCCATTATTTCTCGTAAAAAATAAAGGATAACAAATGGTTATTGTGGGTTATCCCTAAGAGAGGATATATACCATTGCAGACTTTTTTGTAGGCCTTTTTAAGGTGTTCAATACTGTAGTACAATATTTTGATCTATCTCGTAGAGTTCAGCCAGCGTTTGCAATGTAAGCGCAAAAAATGTGTTTATTTACGACCTCACATAGGAACCTCTAAAATTATCAGTGTGTATCCCTAATATATTATAAATATATATTGTATATATAAACCTTCCTCTTTAATCACTCTATCTTTTAAACAAAACCACATCAAAATCCGTTGCTTAATTTTAAAAATCTAAGCATACATAGGGACAGGGGAGGGAAACGTGTAGTGATATTATAAAGAAAATCCATTTTGTAATTTTATGTAATAATGTTATGTCTTTTTGTTGTAATATTTCTGTTCCTTCATAGATAAGTTGGACGAAGATTATCATACTGCTTAGAGAATATAACAACAGTGATTTAGTGTGAGACTCAGGAACAGGTTTGAAACTAAGGTAACAACATTATCACTCATGATCCTCAATAAGGGCTATAAGTATTCTTCACACTCATACTTAACTATGCAAGTCAATATTTTATCTATGAAATTACTAGTCAAACAACTGCGGATCTGAATAGAGCTTATAAACAATGAAATAATTAAAGAAAGATAACACAGAAAGTATTTGCTGAAGATTAATATCCTTTTGAAGTAATATCATTTTTATGCGATGTTTACGTAGAAATATCATCATTCGAGTTCATGTCAACAATTTAAATCCCTTTCAGCGTTTGTCCTAAAGCCGATATATTTTAGTCTATAATCTTTATAAATAAGGGCCCCTCAGAATAAAAGCTGTAAGGTTTATCCTTAGGATTCTGCGTAAGCTCCATCACACGCCATTTTTAAAGGTTTTCTTTTTAAATAAATCTCGGGTGCTTAATAACTTCGCCTTATTCATCATATCTATTCAAAGCTAAAGATTTTCCCTTCATAAAACGTAAATGGATATAGTCATTGATCTATTATATGGACGCTGGGTATTCATACAAATATCACAAAAAAGTCGAATCCGAACTGATTTTATAAATGCGAAAGTTACTCTGTATGTTGTGCTTTCACGCTTAAACAACTGAACCGATTTTGATGAAATTTGGTACAGAGATAAACTATAGCATGGGAAAGGACATTATTACATGTTTCATGGCAAAAGTAGGCTTGAAGGAATTAAAATAGGGGAAGAAGTGTATGTCGAGCTACATAACGTGACTGTCTTTGGGAGTTAGTCATTAAAACCATATTATTACATTAAAACTGCATTTTAAATCTGTAATATCTTCGAAAATATTCATTTAAATTACATGTTGTAAAGGGCCATATTGATCTATATTAAATGCACAATGTATTTAATGTATATATGCTGTATTGTATAAGCATTAATGCTGTATTGTATAAAATCGCTTCGTAAATAAGCCATTATTTCTCGCAAAAAGTAAAGGATAAAAAATGGTTATTGTAGGTTATCCCTTAGAGATAGACGTTTACTATCGTGGACTTTTTGTAGACCTTTTGAATGTGTACAATACTGTAGTACATTATTTTGATGTATCTCGTATGGTTCAGCCAGCGTTTGCAATGTAACGCAAAAAAATGTGTTTATTTACGACATCACATTAGAAACCTCTAAAATTATCAGTCTTTCTCTACTTTATTATATATGTATTATACATATAAACCTTCCTCTGGAATCACTCTATCTATTAAAAAAACGTATCAAAATTAGTTTTTAAAATCTAAACATACATAGGGACATACAGACAGACAGACAGACAGAGGAAAGCGACTTTGTTTTATACTATGTGTTAGCAATACTGTTTATGAAGTAATAGTAGCGGGTAGATCATTTTATATTATTACAAGTATACCGACGTGAAGACAATATATAACCTTTAGTCCGATAGATTAGTCTCAGTCTCTCTGGTGTTTTCGTGCAGTGAACATGGAAGTTAGTGTTATAGTGTCGTGATTAAGGTTACCCTACTCGAGGTCCATGTAAGTTTACTTTATTATCTATTGTTGTTAGCGAGGTCGAGTGGTGGAGGTGAGAGTTAATATATTATGAACTGCTCGCCTCAGTCTAAATTGCATGTGTATACGTATTGCTGTACAGTAATGGGTATCATATGTCTCTCATATACATAGCATATGTAGTGATAATGTTGAAAATTAAATTATAAAACTAAACCTATACACTCGACTAGTAGAAAATATTATAATATTGAATTTGTTTAAAGCGTGTTTACGAGTTTTCAAGTACCTTATTTAAATAAACCGATATAATTATTTGTTATTTGATCTAGTTTATTACCACAGAATCCGCAATTATAAATGATGGATACTTTGTATAATTGAATAAATATTTACGGTACTGGAAAATAACTCATTATTTACAATATGTAATGTATTGGTGTTTTGACATTGTTAAAAACCTAAACAAAAACACGACATAAGTTGTGGTGTGTAATGTGACTTCACGTTAAACCGTTTGGTACGGGAGCCAGTGGCAGATTTTCATGACCAAATCCCTCCCAAGCGAAAATTCGTGAAATGCATAAGGGGTTAATATTATGATTACTCATGACTGTGAGTACTCATGACGAAAATCAAAATGTTAGATGGTCAAGCAGCCAGCTGACGTATATTCCACCACGTTATGGTCAGTTGACTTTATTTTTCCTTCAAGATGTTAGGTTAGGTTAGGTTAGGTTATAATCCGACAAATTTTTAAACGGGAGGAAATGACTGAAAACATATTTTTTTCTACATGTTTGGGAGGTTGCTACTGCTCGCCCCACCCACGGAATCGCAGCTGACGGCAATGAGTAATCATAATATATATTCCTTATGCAGTATAGGAATTTTAACTCGAGAGGAAATGATTGACCGAATTTGAATCTGGCTCTCGTATCAATTGACGATCAATATTGAACCGAAAGCATGTGTGGGGTGCAGAGGAGTGCAGCGACGGTGCGGTACAGCGGCCGCAGTAACAAGGCAACACCTGCAAAAATATTTTGACATTTTTTTTTTAATATTTTCAAATTTGCTTTTTTACAGAATTAAAAAATACTATACTATTATTAGTATTTACTTAAAAAGAGAAAATTGCTTATACCATTCTAAATATTCTTTTTCTAAAGTGATGTACTTAGTAGTCAAGGGGGCTTAAATTCCTTATTATTGATTTAAATACCATGACGCTTATAAGAACCGTATTTCCTTTTGATTATCTGGTCACCCTGGTCTAAAAGCATAGCAAAATCAATAGCATTCACACTACAGTATTGAATAAAGTGTAAAATAAACACAATCGTAACAAAATTAGCTCCGTGGAGATATTTATAGGTGTTTAATCAGATTGTTTACTTTGTAGATGTAATCGGATTCCAAGTAATTTCTTTATTTCGATGTCTTTGGTTTTATATTATTATTTGTTCATACTTTTAGATTTAATAGCCAGTCTATTGACTTAGTTGGTGAATATTTTGTTTTTCCTTAGATCGTTTACTAAATGAGGAACTATTTCTTCTCTCAATTCCCTGAACTTAATAGTTCCGGATGTCTCTAGTTAATTCCCAGTGGTACCAATTAACAACATTCTCCTCATATTGTTTCCTGTATATTTGTGTCGCAACTAGACTCAACTTTTTTAAAGAAATTAGAAAAAGAAAGCGACGTTTCTACTGCAGATATATCTGAAACTAGAAAGCGGGTCTAATTGAACTTGTATTATTTTATTATTTGCTAGAAGCATTACTATCCCAAGGCGCCTAGGAGGTTAAGGTTGGTCCTTCTATATAAACTTTATATTTATACTTCATATCTCTTACTCTATTACCTGAATTTTTAGAATGGAGATTACTGATGAATCGAATTGGAACCAACTGAACGAGGTTCTTTTCACTCATCACATCACTCCCCTCTTTGAATATTTGTGGCTTTTATATTGACTAAATTGTCATGCAATTATTGATGGAAATCATATAAAAATAACAAAGATAAATGTAAAAACTATTTCTCTCTAAAACCATAAGCACCATTTCGTTGAGCTGAGCGAAGTAAAGACAAAGTTTCGGTAATTAATTACCGCCTGCGGTTTGACTTGGTTATTGTTTACGAACTTACGAGAATTACTACAATGACTGTACACTGTAAATAATTACGCGTAACTTTATTGTTAGAATATTCTACTACGACTCTGCCATTCGGTGGGCCCCGTTTTCCTACACTAGCTTGCGACTTCCAGCTTACGAATTTAATCCCCAGGTGTCTTTCAGTCGCGGCGAATGTTTGCCGGACTTCACCCTTTGTTCACCGATTCCATTAAGACGGCAGTTCTGGCTTTAGTCCGCTAAAGCAACGTTCTCTTCGCTGTACTTTTTCTGGAACAAAAAAATTTGTGTCAATGACGTCAATAATGAGGCTATCGAACACTAAAAGAATTTTTCAGTAAGAACTAATAGTTCCTGTGATTTGCGCGTCCAAGCAAACAATTATAATATTAATGTAGATTTTTTATTTTTCGAATAAGAAGTTTATTTCTAGTGAATATGCCAGAACAAATACTGGTAGGGGATGTCCCCGTTTAGTTTGTTGACCACTGACATTTGATCCCGACCACTAAGTGTCCTTGATGCGTTCCGTATACGTAGTACGTATTTACTTATATGATCATCTTTATTTCGTACTTATTTACAATAAGGTCCGAGTTCGATCCCGGACACACCTCTAAATTTTCTGAGTTATGTGTGTTTTAAGCAATTAAATATCACTAGCTTGATTGGTGAAGGAAAACATCGTGAGGAAACCTACACTCCTGAGAATTCTCCTTGTTCTCTGTCGGTGTATGTGAAGACTGCCAACCCACACTGAGCCAGCGTGGTGGACTACGAAATATACTTCTTTAGACTTATGAAATATACTTCTTTAGACTTTTCACTCTGAGAAGGAGACTCGGCTCAGCTGTGGGCCATTAATAAGTTGTGATGATGATAATGATGATAGTATTTATTTTACCCAGAATTTAAGAGGTAAATATTTTAAGTTTTGTTCTTTCCTTATCCTTATTGATTATTATTAATTTATTACACGCTTTATATTAGCTTCACTTGTATGTCAGTATGTAACTCTCCGTGAGTAATTTGCGCGCCTGCGGCCTTCCTTGGTTCTGGTAGCCGTTACTCAAGCGTGATTTTTTTAGTTTAAAAAAAAACTAAAAAAGAATCACGCTTTTATAAATAAATAAAACTAAAAACTAAAAAGTAAAAAATAAATAATAGTTTAAAAAAACTAAAAACACGCTTTTTATTATAGAAAACCAAACTAAAAAATAGAAAATAAATTTTAATAAATTTAAAATAAGAATAGTGTTAAAAATTTCAATAAATATAAATTAATAATAGTGTAAATAAAAAAAATGTATTTTATTTAAAAAAAAGCGTGGGGTGCTTTTTAAGATATTATCAAAATGATAATCACTCTACTCATATCTGTCAATAAAATATTTATAACTATTGACACCATGCACCCCACGCGTTTTTTAAATAAAATACATTTTTTTTATTTACACTATTATTAATTTATATTTATTGAAATTTTTAACACTATTCTTATTTTAAATTTATTATTTAATTAGTACTTAAACTTGGTTAGTTGACTACCAACATCTACTTAACACAAAAACATTTTATTAAAAAATCCCTTATTGAAATAAAGTATTTATTTATAAATAAAGTATTTATTTATAAATAAAGTATTTATTTATAAATAAAGTATTTAAGCTAAAACTGATTTAAAAACGCAAAATGACGTCACGACTTGTTGGATAATCTTCTTTTAATGGCAGTAGATAATTGTTTTTGTTCATTATTCTCACGTATTCTAGTAAGTTGCAATTTTTAAGTTTAGCCTGGCGTTTACTTAAAATCAGAATCCGCTATTCTACTGGGATATAATTCGTCCATCATCATCACAACCCATTAATGGCCCACTGCTGAGCCGAGTCTCCTCCTCAGAGTGAGCCCCTCCTCACCCCGGGATAATTCGTTACTTTATCTCTATTTGCATAATTTAGTGTTATCATACGGCCAAGTGCGAGTTGGACACGAACGTGTCGCGCACGAAGAGTTCCGTACCAGTTTGGCAAAAAATCACGTTTGTTGTATGGGAGCCCCCCTTTAATATTTATTTTATTCTGTTTTTAGTATTTGTTGTTATATGAGCTACAGAAATACATCATTTGTGAAGTGTGGACAGCGGAGTCTTAATAATAGGGTCCCGTTTTTAACCTTTGGGTATCAAACCTTAAAACCCATAATTTCTGAAGCGGCATAAATGAAAGAATTTTCATATACCTTTATCAAATTTTGCTAAAAATTTACGATAATTCTGCCCATTAATCCCTCGATTGGAATTATAAAGTTTCAGAAAGATAATGTTTCCGACCTCATTAAAACTGTACGTGGAAATGTTTTAGTCTACGTGAAGGAAAGGGAACTTGGTTCGAAAGTATTTTAGCTGCGTTCCCTTTTGCGTTGCGTTCAGATATAGATACTTGTGCAAAAACGGCAAATGAGGAGCAATATTTAATTATTTATTATCTAATGATGATTATGATGTACATAACAATTTATTTTTCAATTTTTTCTTATGACTACTTTTGTCATAGGCTTTTATTTCTCATGACAATGTCAGTAAAATTATTCTTCTAAATTAAAAAATTATAAAATCTTCTTCTTTTTCGTTGGAGTTTTAACATCATTATTAGGATGTTTCGAATAAAAACAACTACGTTTAAAAAACCAGACTTCAAACTCTATAAAATGCACTAAAAATAAGAAATAATTCCGTTATAACAAATAACCTCCCTTTATTAGGACAATAATATACAATAATAATTATTTTTGAAGTCAAAAACAAAATCAAATAAACAAATCTCATAATTGGTGTACATACATAAAAAAAATACCAATCGCATTGAGAACCTCCTCCTTTTTGAAGTCGGTTAAAAACTCATCTATCATACAATTATTATCTTGATTTTTATTTATTTATTTCAGAGAATTCAAGACCAACTATTATTTGATTATCAATCATACGTTTATATATTTTACATATTCTTGATAAAATTTGATGACTACTAATGTATAACAATCAGTGTTCTGTATATTATTTTATTATTTAGTTCTCCATAAACAAGTGTTACCATGTAACTTAAAACTATCCTTTTGAAACTATTTAATTTAAGTAATATTTAATATTTTACATATTTAGGTGTTTTAATTATTCTACCATGTCTAGACAAACAGCCATCCGCATGGATCTGAATAAAATTATACTTTTACTGACCATGCAATGTATCCAAAAACTTCTCTCAGCTAGGAAGAGGAAAAAAAAGAATTTACGTTCACACCTTTCCCACTTCCACTCCCGCATCAACTAGCATGCTTAAAGATAGCACTGCGTGCTATTATCCAGCATGCCACTAATAATAATGCTTAATAGTAGCATGTCCTGTACACACACGCTAGTAGGTAGCATTTGCTCAATAATAGCATGCTTTCGTGCTAGTAATTAGCATGTGTAACAGTAGCCTTACAATGTTGTAATACTTAAAATTATTCTCCTGTATAAATTAATTAGGTAAGGGGTTTTATGAAATTTTATTCATTCGTTAATTTTTGAACAATAATAGAAAAAGTTAGTTAGAAAATAAATAATTTGAAAACAAAGGCCAAAAGTTTAAGATTTGAGGCAGTATAAAAACGCCTCTTCCAACGCTAAAAAGGGTCAGGAAACGCCATTTTTATTTTTATGAATATTCATGAGTTCGGTTGTTTCAACCCTTTTAGCTGAATCTCCATACTTTCTTAATCGGTGCTTAAATTGTATTGCAAGTGGAATATTAATAGTTAACTTGTGCTACAGTTTTTTTATTATAAGATAAGCATTTACTATTGAGATGGAAAAATTGAAACACATTGATGTAAAGTATAATTTTTTTGAGTATCAAGTAGAAGACAAAGTTATATTTAGATATATTAGTACAAAATGTATTAACAAAAAAAATATTTAATAATTTTTTTTTTATAACTGAGTATGATTAGCGTTTTATAATAATAATGCTAATATTGAGAAGTATTCTGATGGCAACATTCTCATTATTATTTATTTATTATATTTGGTATGGTTTTGTGTACGGCAACATTATGATGTATGTAGAAGTGAATGTGAAAAGATGTCTGCTGAATAATTTTCCTAGTTTGTTAAAATGAAAGTTAAAGAATTTATAAGTATAGAAGGTTTTATTATTACAGAAAACATCAATATCAGCTCCATTATATTCATAGATGAGCAGCCTGCCCTCGCTTCGCTCCGAGTATTTAAAGCAATATAAAAATTGATGTCCTTAAATTGTCACTCTGTAATTGTGTTGTTTTTCATTATTTGAAAAAAGAAAGTGAGAAAAATTTATAAAAAGAAAAATGATAGAAAGAAAAAGAAAAGCGAACGATAGTATAAGAGGGAGGACAGAGCAAAAATAATATTGAGTAGATAAAGGAGAGACAGAGAGGGAGATAATCGAAGGAAAGAAAGTGAAAAGAGACTGATCATTCTGAAGAGAAAGAGAGAGAGAGAGAGAGATAAAGATAAAAATTAAAAAGAGAGAAAAGAGAGAGGATGAGAGAGAATGATACTATATAAGAGGAAGACAGACGGAAATACTATAGACTTCTATCAGTGAAAGAATTTTTAAAATCGGATTATTAACAACAAAATGGCCATATTCTATTAATTAAAAAATGTATATGGCAACACTAAATCACCTTTGTCACACACGAATAGTGTAGTTTTCTAACAGTAAAAGAATTTTTAAAATCAGATTATTAAGAACAAAATGGCCATGTTCTATTAATTGAAAAATGTATATGGCAACACTAAATCACCTTTGTCACTCACAAAAAGTGTAGTAATCTATAAGTGAAAGAATTTTTAAAATCGGATTATTAACAACAAAATGGCCATATTCTATTAATTAATAAATGTATATGGCAACACTAAATCACCTTTGTCACTCACAAAAAGTGTAGTAATCTATCAGTGAAAGAATGATTAAAATCGGATTATTAACAACAAAATGGCCATATTCTATTAATTAATAAATGTATATGGCAACACTAAATCACCTTTGTCACTCACAAAAGTGTAGTAATCTATCAGTGAAAGAATTTTTAAAATCGGATTATTAACAACAAAATGGCCATATTCTATTAATTAAAAGATGTATATGGCAACCCTAAACCACCTTTGTCACTCACAAAAAGTGTAGTAATCTATCAGTGAAAGAATTTTTAAAATCGGATTATTAACAACAAAATAGCCATATTCTATTAATTAATAAATGTATATGGCAACACTAAAATCACCTTTGTCACTCACAAAAAGTGTAGTAATCTATCAGTGAAAGAATGATTAAAATCGGATTATTAACAACAAAATGGCCATATTCTATTAATTAATAAATGTATATGGCAACACTAAATCACCTTTGTCACTCACAAAAGTGTAGTAATCTATCAGTGAAAGAATTTTTAAAATCGGATTATTAACAACAAAATGGCCATATTCTATTAATTAAAAGATGTATATGGCAACCCTAAACCACCTTTGTCACTCACAAAAAGTGTAGTAATCTATCAGTGAAAGAATTTTTAAAATCGGATTATTAACAACAAAATAGCCATATTCTATTAATTAATAAATGTATATGGCAACACTAAATCACCTTTGTCACTCACAAAAAGTGTAGTAATCTATCAGTGAAAGAATTTTTAAAATCGGATTATTAACAACAAAATAGCCATATTCTATTAATTAATAAATGTATATGGCAACACTAAAATCACCTTTGTCACTCACAAAAAGTGTAGTAATCTATCAGTGAAAGAATTTTTAAAATCGGATTATTAACAACAAAATGGCCATATTCTATTAATTAAAAGATGTATATGGCAACACTAAATCACCTTTGTCACTCACAAAAAGTGTAGTAATCTATAAGTGAAAGAATTTTTAAAATCGGATTATTAACAACAAAATGGCCATATTCTATTAATTAATAAATGTATATGGCAACACTAAATCACCTTTGTCACTCACAAAAAGTGTAGTAATCTATCAGTGAAAGAATGATTAAAATCGGATTATTAACAACAAAATGGCCATATTCTATTAATTAATAAATGTATATGGCAACACTAAATCACCTTTGTCACTCACAAAAGTGTAGTAATCTATCAGTGAAAGAATTTTTAAAATCGGATTATTAACAACAAAATGGCCATATTCTATTAATTAAAAGATGTATATGGCAACCCTAAACCACCTTTGTCACTCACAAAAAGTGTAGTAATCTATCAGTGAAAGAATTTTTAAAATCGGATTATTAACAACAAAATAGCCATATTCTATTAATTAATAAATGTATATGGCAACACTAAAATCACCTTTGTCACTCACAAAAAGTGTAGTAATCTATCAGTGAAAGAATGATTAAAATCGGATTATTAACAACAAAATGGCCATATTCTATTAATTAATAAATGTATATGGCAACACTAAATCACCTTTGTCACTCACAAAAGTGTAGTAATCTATCAGTGAAAGAATTTTTAAAATCGGATTATTAACAACAAAATGGCCATATTCTATTAATTAAAAGATGTATATGGCAACCCTAAACCACCTTTGTCACTCACAAAAAGTGTAGTAATCTATCAGTGAAAGAATTTTTAAAATCGGATTATTAACAACAAAATAGCCATATTCTATTAATTAATAAATGTATATGGCAACACTAAATCACCTTTGTCACTCACAAAAAGTGTAGTAATCTATCAGTGAAAGAATTTTTAAAATCGGATTATTAACAACAAAATAGCCATATTCTATTAATTAATAAATGTATATGGCAACACTAAAATCACCTTTGTCACTCACAAAAAGTGTAGTAATCTATCAGTGAAAGAATTTTTAAAATCGGATTATTAACAACAAAATGGCCATATTCTATTAATTAAAAGATGTATATGGCAACACTAAATCACCTTTGTCACTCACAAAAAGTGTAGTAATCTATAAGTGAAAGAATTTTTAAAATCGGATTATTAACAACAAAATGGCCATATTCTATTAATTAATAAATGTATATGGCAACACTAAATCACCTTTGTCACTCACAAAAAGTGTAGTAATCTATCAGTGAAAGAATGATTAAAATCGGATTATTAACAACAAAATGGCCATATTCTATTAATTAATAAATGTATATGGCAACACTAAATCACCTTTGTCACTCACAAAAGTGTAGTAATCTATCAGTGAAAGAATTTTTAAAATCGGATTATTAACAACAAAATGGCCATATTCTATTAATTAAAAGATGTATATGGCAACCCTAAACCACCTTTGTCACTCACAAAAAGTGTAGTAATCTATCAGTGAAAGAATTTTTAAAATCGGATTATTAACAACAAAATAGCCATATTCTATTAATTAATAAATGTATATGGCAACACTAAATCACCTTTGTCACTCACAAAAAGTGTAGTAATCTATCAGTGAAAGAATTTTTAAAATCGGATTATTTACAACAAAATAGCCATATTCTATTAATTAATAAATGTATATGGCAACACTAAAATCACCTTTGTCACTCACAAAAAGTGTAGTAATCTATCAGTGAAAGAATTTTTAAAATCGGATTATTAACAACAAAATGGCCATATTCTATTAATTAAAAGATGTATATGGCAACACTAAATCACCTTTGTCACTCACAAAAAGTGTAGTAATCTATCAGTGAAAGAATTTTTAAAATCGGATTATTAACAACAAAATAGCCATATTCTATTAATTAAAAATGTATGTCCAGTTGTTTTTATTATCATTCGTTACATACAAACATAAAATTCTCGTGTCGTACTGCACGAAATTGAATACGATGAATCATAGTTATATCATTAACAATAGTTTAAAATTGTTTTAGCCCAGCGAAGCTAGTGCGGGTTGACAAGTTAATATATATGAGAATATCACAAGCCCGCATTTTATATAGTATACATACTTAAGTATCTAGTATTCAAATCTAGGATTACTAAACACATGTGTGTTGACACAATTAATCAATCTAGTGTAAGTACGTGTGTACTCAAGAGGCCATTTTCATTATATATGTTAATCGCTGTGATATAATTAAATGATGTCTATGTATTAGATAATCATGAGATATAAGCGGCTGTATATTTTCATTACGTTGACTTAGATTTTTTAATTTTTTCACAGACTAGAGATTGAATATTTGTTATTAATTTCAACTTTATGTCTTCACATTTTTCTGAAAAAAAATAGTCTAGCGTGACAATAAATAATGTTAATTTGCAGTTTTTTTATTTATTCTTGCTGAGGAGTATTCAAACTGGTCACTCACTCACTCATTTATTCATTCATACTCTACCCGCAAATATGAATATACTATCGCGGACTTTTTTTACAGATATTTTTAAGACATACTCGTAAGGCTTAGTCATCGTTTGCGATTTAAGCGCACAAAAACTTTAATATGTATTTATTATACATTTATTTATTTATTATATATAAACCTTCCTCTTAAATCACTCTATCTATTGTTGAAAACTGCATTAAAATCCGTTGAGTAGTTTAAAAGATCTAAGCGAACAGCGGAAGCGACTTCATTTTATAATATGTAAAGAAGAAGACTAGCTGACCAAGCAAACGTTGTTTTTTCATATAAATTAAAATATTTTGGAGAGGGCCACCCTTATCACTTAGGGGTTTAAAAAATAGTTTACGATTTTTTCTCAAACCTACCTATGTGCATTAAAAAAAAACATAATTTTACTATTTTTAATATTATTTGACTTCTCTTTCTGCTCTTGAATATTTAGGGTTCCGTACCTTAACCCTTGGAGTTAAAACGGGACCCTATTACTAAGACTCCGCTGTCCGTCTGTCTGTCTGTCAGCAGTCTCTATCTCATGATCCGTGATAGCTATACAGTTGAAATTTTCACTAATTATGTATTTCTGTTGCCCCTATAACAACAAATACTAAAAACAGATTAAAATAAGTATATAAGGGAGGCTCTCATACAACAAACGTGTTTTTTTGCCAAACATTGGTACGAAACCCTTCATGCACGTTCCCACTCGCATTTGGCTGGTTTTTCTATACTTGACAGGTGATTTAAACAGGTTATTATAAAACTAAAATTACACTCTTGATGTGCAGTATGTATATTCGTATGTCTCTTGTGGAAAACAGTGCAAAATAAACTCAGAACAAACCTAACGTCATTCAAAACCTGTCACAGACAAAACCACAGAAAACACTAGAATAAATGTAGCACAAAATGTCAATTTGTCAGAAACAAACGCAAACTATTCAAATAGCTCGGGAGTCGGCAACTGTAAAACTCAACTTTGTTTTTACTTATTTGACACTCGCTACTACAAAGGTAGACTTGTATTTTTTTTGCGATGGAAGCTTACCGTTTTAGAATAGCAAGATATTAAGCGAAACATTCGAGCGTTTGAGGTGCAAAGTTTAATATTCTGTCAAAGTTCATGTTATTTCATATTAGATATTCCGTAGCTCCCTATTTCTATGTTTTAAGCCTTGTTTTTAAAAGTAAAATTGTGAAGACCCTTGCTTATCAATTTTAATTAAGACTATTAAAATATTCAAAACAATGACGTATTAATTAAGTTTTGGATTTTCGCCCTCTTCCGCACATGTTACGCATACGACTTAAAACGTTTAAAACTGTTTATAGTATAATAATTTCATGCATTACTTCATGATTGGAGAATCTACTTTATCTGCTGAACGTCTTCAGAATGCCGTTGGTGATCGCCCGCAGTCTTGTCAAGGATGATAATGCTTGTTTTATGATCATGGCGTACAAGTCGATGTGCGTGAGAGTTTCGTCTTCTTTATTACAAAATCTGCACTTTTGGCTCATGTTTAAGTTAAACGAATGTTTATATTTACCGTTTCTGTCTGTCAGTTGGTCTGCAGACTAGCTTTACAAATTTCTGGCTACAAGCCTTTTTTATTTTTTTGAAGTGATAACTTCTTATGGCAGGGTAAACTGCTTCGTAACGTAACGCTCTACGGCGCCACTATGTCTGGCTTCCCTCTCTCTCACGCATACGGCAGTATCTCACTTTCACCCATAGCGTGTTTAGTATGCGATAGACATAATGTTTAAACTAAGCTTTTCTCAAGTTAAATAATTTCAATATTGAACAGTTCAACTTAGATTAGTTGAAGTTATCACTTCTGTCGAGCATCCCGAGACGCACACGTCTTTTTATTTATTAAAAGTATTTTTGATATGACTCTCGGCCTATACGCTGTCTAGCCCAGAGCACATGATGGACTACCGCCGAGTAAACACACGACGTCTAGACGTTTTATATTTCTGTAGTGCATTTGAACACGTACTTAGCATAAAACCTTCAATTTATTTCAACGAATAAAATCTTTTACTGTTTCACGTTAATTCATATATTGGTTTAGTGGTTGCAGTAAATATGTATACACCTAACCATATGAAAACTACAACAAACCGAGCAAGTACTATTAAACACTTTCCCTCTTTCGACCTTAATGGAGTCACAGCATCATGTACTAGATATCCATTTGAACAGCTTTGATATCACTTTGATAACTGGCTCAAATCTATCAGAACAAAGATTATATTGTCTTCTCGTGAATACCAACTAAGATGTCTAACATTTTAGAAGAACAGTGATGTATAAGATTATTTTTTTAAATAGCATTGTATTTCACTCTGTTTTGCAGAGAAGAGAGAGGTTCTTTCTTCTTCGAATTTATTACAATCCAAAGAAAATTTCCTGAAAAATATTAGGTGTTAAGTTGAACCTACAACAGTGTCGTTATCCTAGGTATTACATAGTGAAGTATCAGAGTGATATATTGAACACTAGGTTTGCCATATTTGATAAAAGCTCAGAGATGTGATTATATTTTATTGAATAAAACTAGAAGTAGGTATAACTAGTTTTTAATACAAAAAAAAACGTTAATTTATCGAAGCGGCAATTCTTCTTTATAAAGTAGATTAAAGCGAAACACGAGATGGCAGTTTTATGGGAGTCTGGTGAATTGTTTCCGATATATTGATATACGTACGTCGTAAAATAACTTTTTGTTAATTGATGGAAGCATTAGAATTTAAGGAATATTGCTGCTCTACCCTCTTCTCAGAGTTTTTTAAATTTTTTTATTATTTTGCCTATCAAAAGTACAAATTGTTATTGTACAAATCAAATAGTTCGACTTGCCCTAGCTTCGCTGAGCTAAAGCAATTTCCTATCATTGGTTCCATAGGAAACTATTCTATCTTTTTAATCCAAATATCTGTAAGCCACATTTCATTCAAATCTTTTGACAAGACAGAGAGAAATATTCAAATCATTTTCAAAGTAAGTAATGAGAAAAGGAGGATAAGGATTTGAGAAAAAATTCTACTAAAGTATTTTTCAGCTATTATCAAAATAGCTTTAAAATATTGCAACAGTTAGCGAAACTTTCAATATTATTACAAAAACTGAATTAAAATTCGGTATATATTTTGAATATTGTTTATTCATCGATTTAGGAGCTACGTTCATTTTTATTTTATATCTGATTCTGATTTATTTAAAAGATGATTTAATCGAGATGATTCTTAGCTATAATTTGTGAAGATCTGGTCACCCGTTTGAAGACTATCAGCTCATTTCTAACTTGAGAACTGCGTCACAATATTAATATATTGACAATTATAACAATGTTTTAACCATGGTAACACACTGATATTGCTTACACTGAGTACAGTATAAGTATAATACATTTCTTTCAATATCAAGTATCGAATAGAATCGAGGATTAAACTTCGCCTTACACGCTTGCGTCCCCCCTAATTACACAGTTTAAATACACTGCTATAGATTGCTAGTAACTAAATAGAGAGTGATGTCACGTGGCGTATATAAAATAACAAGATGGTCAGTTGATTTGTAAGTTGTGCGATACCAGCCGTATGGATGAACGTACTTTAATACGTACTCGTTAAGTACTATATTTAGTAATTCGTAATAGTAGTTACTTCAAGAATCTAACCGACTTCGTCAAAACTTAATAACAGTAGTTAATATTCAGGTGAGATCCGTATTATCCTTCAGTGTAATTAAGGTCTAAGGTCTGATCCAAGATAAAGGTATTCTTTAATTTGTCCCTCGATTGGACTTTTCCTTTTATTTTACTCCTAAATTTTAAGCCCGGCTAAAGGTCTCTTTGGAAATTTGAATATCCGTAATCATTTCAGGTCTACGAGATAACTTGATATTGGATCAATTAAGTTGAGAGGACAATTTTAGGTGAATTCAAGAAGTTCTTTATAAAAAACTTTCAAATTTTATAAGGTAGATGTAATAAATAATAAAATTGTTTTCTCAAATACTACATAATATTTTCAATATTATGGGCGTTATGTATTGTTAATTATGATGTTGGAAACACTAATTTGAGTAGCATTTCTACGTTATAAAGTAAAAATGTAAAGAAGTCATAAATGCGTAAGAGGTGATCAAGGATTTTCAAAATAGGACAAGACTATCAGTCTTGTTATTTTTTTCTGTTATTTCCTTGATTTTTGGAAAATTTTGACGTAAAAATAATTCATTTAATATACGATAATATAGTTTGTTTTATACATATTTCATATCTTATTTTGGTTATATGATATACACCATTTTATGGTCTTCCAATTCGTTCACACTTAAATTCGTTAAATAAACACTATAGATTTTTTAGCTATCTGTTCGTGTATACAAGAGATGGAAGATACCTCTTTTATTTAGTTATATGTTGTTATAAGTCATACAGAGAAAAAGCTGTTGTTTAATCAATTTAATGGTTTAGATACAAATTTAAAATAAGTTAAATATAAATGTAGGAAAAGTGACGCGTTGTTTCTACAGCATTTATAAAATAAACTTTGTTACAAAGTGTTTTTAAAATATTGGCAAACCATGGTGGTGTTGTTATAACCTTCAGCAACACTTCACTTTACTATCAGAATTCGCACTTAGTTTACACTATATATATGTATTACTTATAGAACTTATATTGGACATATAGTATAATCCTAATTTAGAGTTGAATTTATTAATTTTTAAAATTCATCAACTGTTTGTTACGTACATACTGTACTGATCCTGGGAAAATACATAATTTCTGCTGTATGATATAAATAATAATATGATGACATAGAAAATGTACTAACACTATAAGGTGGTATATTCTTTTTATGTCTTCTAATAACTTTCAGAGGTAATTTACACCCATATGAAGATAAAAAGGTTCTTAGATATATACAGGCACTTTATTGCATACACTAAATACAGGACATTGAATGTAACAGCATCTATATCAAATACGGAGAGCATGCAAAAATATATTAATAATAAACGACACATACATTACTGTTGAGAGGATAAATAACACCGGTCAACATGGATTTAGAGTCTAACAACAAAATATCAAATTTTGATTTCTTTTACCTTACCTATAATGGGTAAAATAGGTTTTTTTGTTAAAGTTTGCTTTTCTAGAAATTTCGTTTTCATAGGAAATTTCATATTATTTCGACAAGTAAAGTCTGTATGCTATTTTGCTACTCAGTCATATACAAAAGTAGTTGCTACAGTTTGTAATAGACATACATATACTCAATACAATAGAATGCGCGACTTGTCGCCATTTTGTTATTATTTTACCAACCAACTATTATTTTACTCTCCACTAAGAACTTTAAAACTTAATTATCAATATTAAACATACAAAAGCAAACTTCATAAATTGAGTTTTTGGTTATTTTTCAATGGAAACACTCAGACAATAGTCATTAAATAACAGACACAAAAAAAAATTTTTTTTTTGTTGACTTGTGTAATAGTTCGCATAACGATTATTTGTAAGTAATATAATGAAATATTTTAATATCGATGTCAGCTCACCGGCATCTAAATTGCAAGTCCTTTTTAAGTTCCAACCTTGTTAATTTAAATCCCAAAATTAAATTATCTATAACCATTTTATGTTAACGTAAAAATACATTTATTTAGTTTAGGGTCTGAATATAACATATAAAGGTTGACAAAGTGCCTTGATCCTAAAAATGGAGTACGGAACCTTCAAATAAACATCAAATCTACATCTACCAAAATGTCAAAAAAGGTATAATACAAGTGGTCGCATAACCACAAAACAAAGTCGGTTTGATAGCAACTAAAAGTTTAAGTAGTGAGTCAACGTTTAATGCTTTTCTCTCAGAGGAGCACATTTCTCTTTATTTCAGTGTTTTACTGTTAAAATGACAAGTGTACTGCTACTTTGTATTATAATGTGTTTGTTTGACTTTGCAAAAGGGAATTAACTTATAATGTTTACATCATCATCTCAATCTTCTTACTGTGCTGGATAAGTACAAGTTGGCAGGTTTTCTCTGTATATTTTAATTCATTATTAAAACAAGGGACATTTAATTGCTTTAAACAAATTGATTTAAATAAATTGCTTCAAGTAAATTGCTTTAAACATTTAATAGCTTAAAAAGAAATGGTAGTAAATAAAATAGCTTTAAACATTTAATTGCTTCAAACAAATTGCTTTAAACATTTAATAGCTTTAAACTAATGACTTTAAACAATTAATTAATTGCTTTAAACAAATTGTTTTCAACATTTAATTGATTTAAACATTTAATAGCTTTATGCAAATTGCTTTAATTAAACATTTAAGAGCTTTAAACAAATTCCAAAAGTATTCGGGTGAACAAGATATACCTATTTTAATGTTTTAATTTTGACGCTAAAATAATTGAGAAAATTCGAAAAAGGGAAAGTGAAAAAGAATAAGATTTAACAGGACAACGTTTCTCAGGTAGAAATAAGTATAATTTTTTTTAGTTATTTCCGTGAAAAGGAATATAATATCTTAAAGGATTCCGTTGCGGTGCCATGGTAGTTTCCAAGCTTTCGTTATTAGGTTGCCGAAGTCAATATCTAACAAAATGTTTACTCTTATTAATTTTATTCAATTTCCTTAAACCAATACCGCTATTCCATCTCGTTAAGAGAGATTAACCCAGTTCCCAGTTTAGTGATAGGGTATCCTTTCCCTGCCGTATGTGAGCCTGAATTTCTCGTTCCGTATTACTGATGTCCATGTAATGGATAACGGTGATCAGAAAGGCGCCATTCACTTATTACGTAAGCTGATTTTTTGCAATTATCAACCCATCTGCCCCCCATGCTGGCAAAAAAAAGTAGTTGTTGCTGTTATTGATTTACTCGAAATATAGTTAATATCCATACTCCACATACACAGCCTTTCCAGGATTTATGAATTATTTTAGCAGCGTGCGCCGGCCGGCGTTAGGTTTGTTAATCGAATGGTTTGCCATCTAGCAACGTGATGGCGCGGAGTGAGCTTGGGAGCGAGATAGATCGACGTGTTATACTATAAGTAAAACCTTAACCCTTTCCTCCCGTGATGACGTAAACATAAGCAAAGCAAGGACCCCCTCAGCCCCTCTTTAATGCTTACGTAATACTTGAACGGTCCCTAATCATCTACTAAATAATAAAGATATTTTATAATAATTCTCTTAAACGATTTCTAACTGATAAGGAAAGGAAATTAAATAAGTTACGAAATTAATTTGAGATCCAACTTAGCTTGTATTTAATGCAATTTACATTATCTACAATAATTACCGTGTACGTTTATGTTAATGTCATTTCGAATTAAATTCATAATAAATATCGTATTTAATAAGCTTTTCTTTAGATTTATAATAATATAAATGTCGGCGCGTAAGTTAGGCTTCGGTTAACTTAACCTTAGGTTTAACCAGAGATCCTGGGCAGTGAAGAGGAGTGTTTCAATAGAATAAAGGGCTCACTTATGCCTACATACAGATCTCTCAATAATCGACGTACGTTTCGCTCCGAACTGAAGCATCTTCAGGAGTAGTTCACTCTCCAAGCTCAACTCACTCAATGGCCACCGTCACCCATGGACATCGGCAATACAAGAGAGTGACTCTTTTTTTTCGATGCGTATCCACCTCGAAGATAGAGTGAGGAATAGAGGGATGAGAGGGGAAGGGGTAAGTCTGGCTCACATGCGACTCGACCGGAACGTGTCAGTGACACTTCGCGGTAGGATGCTGGTGGACGCAAATCAATCGGGACCAGATCTCCTAAATGAAAGATAATCAATAAGAAATCTAAGAGACACTTAACTTCCTAAAACCCACACAGTAAGTGAGTAAACTTTGCTACATTATTTAAAGCAAACATGTAAATATTTTCGTAAACAAAATATGCAGAAATGAAAAATTGCTTCGTAAGGAAGATGCTGTAAATTGAATTTGTAAATGGAAACAAATTAGCTTTCTAAATTCAGTTTCGTGCGGTACAAAACATTTTAAGAACTTTCCTATATTTTCATTAAACTTTCCCTTATTTTACAGTATATATATGCATTAAACTTTAATGTAAAATTATATTTATTAAAACACTAGTCCTCGCTTCACTGAGGTGTATTCGTAGTGGACACCAATATCTCACTGACTGCTTTCTGTCTCACTTTTCTTTTATCCAAACCTTATTCTGATAATAACTTACCACGCTGTACAGTTTAATCTCACAACAAGTCTCTTTGAGTAAACATCAACTGGAGTGCTGCTGGAAGAAGTGTAACAATAGTGTGTCACTATGTTACGGATATTGGACCTCTCCGCCCGAGGATCATGTGAGTTCTTACGTCTTATTTTATTGTCCCTACATTATATTTAGGTGTGTTAACACAACCTTAGATTAGCGTTGTGTTAGGTTAGGTTTATGTGAGTTTAACCTTAGATTTAAACAGAGAGCCTGGGCAGTAGAGGCGAGTGTTGTATTTACATAAATGAGCTCCCACACCTTGGTCACAAGTCCAAGGCACTGCTTGGGTTCCTGCCATTTAATTATCTAGAATGCGTATACCCTATTGTAAATGGCCAACTCATCTCCCTTCCCGCAGTCACATTCGGTTTCCCTTTTGATATATACAATCTTTTTACAAAAACTGTGATTGTATAAATATTTTGTATTAAACTAAAACAAATAGATCACAACATTCTCAGATAAGTAAAGCAAAGTTTATGTCCATTTGGTCAATCCTTGACATGTATAGATCCTACATAACACGTTAATCTGTCATCTCCCAGCATCTTGTAGTAATCGGATAAGAGCAAAGTACTAAAGCTCCTTACGAACATCTCAACATTTACTTGGATATATCAAAGAAAATTCATTACACATCTTATATCTTATGCTATGTAAGAAACATGTAGATTCATTAGTTTGAGCTATTTTTCAAAGTGATCTCGTCCGGTAACCACTAAACTTGTGTTGCTGTGCAGTGTTGCTAGTATAATCCCTAATAAGCTTTTATCTAAATCTGGCTTTTTTAACTCTTGTAACTTGGGTTTTGATTATACCAAATAAACGAAATCCTCGGGAGATAATGTCCTACTGACTCACTGATGTTAAAAATAATTTTATGGTACTTCCTGAAGTCGTATAAAACCTGAAACTTGTATCTCCTTGATCTATCACAATCAATAAACTAACGAAGAAAAAAGACAAAGATAGAGTAGGCTATAAAAAGGGTATCTCTGTTGTATAAGAAATACACCCCAAATAAAGAAAGAAAAAATTAACAAAATATTATGTCATAAGCAACTTACAAAACCCACCAAAAACATATTTATGTAAAATGTTACCAAGACAAGACCAAACACCTTGCACTGTCAAAAAGTTACCAGATCTCATATAGAGTCAAGGTTTTAGCCCTCACTTCACAAGCTCTACACCTTAGTCAATATATGTGGCTTGACCTTTTCGCTACCTTATATATTTACTAGCTTTTACCCACAACTCCGCTTAGGATAAGGAGGTAGTTATATTAGCCGACAGTAGATCGTCTGTAGACATATTTAATAATTTTATGAGGTAGTCATACTAACTTTGCACCCCCGTTTTACCCCCTTAAGGCGTGAATTTTCAAAAATCCTTTCTTAGAGTTCCCCCACGTTATAAAAGGAACCCCTGTGCAAACTTTCAAGTTTTTAACCCTTACAGTCTTAATACAAAAGGCGGTTTAGCTTTAAACTTCGTCTATACAAAAATGTTATTATAAAATGTGGTTTAGCGATAAACCATGGACTAAATCATAGTCGAACATTAAACCTAACCTACCTAAACGCTTATAGGTTAGCGTCTATTTTGTTGTGTTGCGTTATTTTTACTCGAAAATGGATATCAACGTAGTGGATATGATTGATATTGAGGATAATGAAACCATTAAATTATTGGAAAGGCCACGCCGACTCGGCACAAACTTACTTCGGGACTCCAATTCTCAGATGGTTTTTTATGTAGGTTCATAATTATATTCTCAGATGGTTTTTTTTGTAGGTTCATAATTTTAAAGAGAGCCGTTAGATAGAAATTTTGAATAGAATTTTCTATTTGAAACTTTGGTTACTTATAAATTCCAAAGCTAAATGAAGTTTGTTTAACTTAGCAATAGTTTTATTTGTTGTTATGTTTTAATATAACGGGAATATTGCGTTTCATTTCACGAAATTGCATGTGTCGTTACTAGCAAATACATCATACGTAATGTGCACAATACCAAGATTTTGGTATTAATCTGTGGTCGGTATTTAGACCGTGGTACAAATGACGGTACTAAGAAGTCCATGGTTTATATCAGTTTTGTAATACGAACAAATTTAAACCATGGTTTTATAGATAAACCTGGACTTGATAGTACAACATTAAACCAAGGTTTTTCTTCTTTTTTGTAATAAGACTTACATAGTTTAGGTCAGCTTCTCCTTGTTGTACAGTTTTGTAGTAACAATAATGTACCCTTATTTTATTACATCGCGAGTATTCTAGCAGTAACGCATAAACTCAGAGTCTAAAATATAATCCCCAGGAGGATATTATAGTCAAGCCGTAATACTCTTAGTATTTATGCAAGTCTGAGCCCAAAAACGAATTAGTAAAACCAAAACTGTCCCAGTCTTGACTTAATCAGTTTTTAAAACAACTCATCAAAGGTTAATTAATATTTATTTGAGTAAAACTGGAAGCAGGTTGTTTGTATTTTGTAGTTATTTACACGAATAGCGAGTCAATACGGTCTAGTGGCTAGTACTCGTGGAAATGCCCTTGGGGAATGCAATGTATTCCGAAATAGCTCACAAAACCACAATATTCGTTTTCGGCAATAAAAGAAAACAATGAAGGCACAAGTTCCAGGAGAAATTCTGGAATATCTGCATTGTATTTACTAGATATATATACATATAAAACTCGGAGAAAATGATGAGAAGGGAGAGGGGTATATTGAAAACATTAAGAAAGAAGATAATATTAAATGGACTATTGGGTAACCGCAACGTATAGACAATATATAACCTTTATTGCATTAGATTAGAGTCAGTCTTGTGGTGTTGTCGTGTAGTGTACATAGAAGTTAGTGTTATAATGTCGTGGTTAAGGTCACCCTTCTTGAGATGCACGTAAGTTTACTTTATTATCTATTATAGTTGGCGAGGTAGGGTGGTGGAGGTGAGAGTTAATATATTATGAAAGAGTTATTTAAAGCTGCTCCTGGGTCTCAAGCCCAAGACACATTACATATATCTCGGAAATTTTATGATGAGAAGGAGGAGGAAGAGGGAGATTATTAGAGAACACTACAAGAGGTGATATTGAATAGACTATTAAACTCAGATAAATCTAAACTAACACATGACGTGGCAACTACATTGTAAAATACTCACGTGACCTTAATCGGACAGCACTTCCAGCACTAATACTGCACTCAAAACTTTCACTAACACTATCTAGTGACTACTTCACTCCTTGAGAGACCACGCAAGACTAAGACTACAGTCAGATTGTCGATGGCATATAAAGAGTCGAGACTGTCAAAATGACGGAAGTGACTACTACCCTACTCCAGTGCCATAGATGGCGATGACGATTATTCGATAATCGTTTACTATTTCCGACAAATAAAATTTACATCATCTTTGTGACGTTGGGGGTTTTGTAAAAGAAACACCCCAGTCAACACAAAAAAATATATATAAAAAAAATTTATAAACTGGGTCGTGGGTGGAATGGCCCGCCTAATAATTGCAGCCGCAGTCCAGTACTTCCCTGAGGTAATTGGTAGGGCGTTGCTGGTATTGTCGCCCGAAAGGTTTGTCGTGATGACGTCACTGGTACGACAGGCAGTAAGTCACCAGACGGGTAGATGTAGCACTATCAGTCGAGATTGTGGTGTGTACGTGGTAACTTCACCCCACAGTGTATTTCCAGCGCATTAAAAAAAAATTCTATACCGTCTACCGCGAAATGAAAGACCGGAATAGTAGAAGGTGGATGATCGTGGAAGTTAGTTGGAGTTACAAACATAAATAATTTAATTTATTAAAGTAGTTAGAAAGGTAGTTAGCTGAACATTACATAAAATAAATTAGTATTGTTTATATGTAACTGTACTTCTTCTCATAATGGGGAGGGTCAATACCCATAGACCACTACGCTGGTCCAGTGCGGGTTAGCAGACTGCACACACCTTTGAAAACTTTAGAGAACTCTCAGGAGTTCAGATTTCTTCACGATGTTTTTCTTCACCGTTAAAGCAAGTGATATTTAATTGCTTAAAACACACATAACTCAGAAAAGTCAGAGATATGTGTGCCTGTGCGGGAGATCGAAGACGGACCTCCTGAGTAAGACATTGAAGTCTCAACCACTAGGCCATCACTGCTTCAGCTGCTTAAATTTACATACTTCAATATAAGTAATTAATCCGTTGATATTTTATTTAGTAATAAAACATTTTATTAGTCAATAAAGTAAAACAAATATTAATAATTCATAACTTTAAAGTTAGTGTATACTCGTAAATTTGATATTTCATTTGAACTAAAGATAAACGGAATATGAAAGCTGGGGCCTAATAAAATTTACTCGTGGTTCAAATTATTGCAGTAATGGCTAATATTCCGAGAATATTTTGTAGCCATCTTGATGTAAATCCATTTAATGGCCGGACCCGAGGGTGCGGTCGTACTTAATATTTTTTGTTTGTATATCTTTTAAAATCATTTTTCTAAATGTAGCCGTGTTTCATAATTGAAATATAGTTCCGTATTTAAAGTAATAATGTGTTTTATTCACACAAAACTGCTTGATGATTTTATTAAAATATTTCATACAAATACTTGAAAAAGAAAAAAAAACGTGGGATACTTTTTATCCCCAAAAGATTTATAATTTACATGGAATATAAGTTTATTACCCGATTTATGGCACAATTCTTGCGCGGAAGGTAATATTTTCTTTAAAATTTAATGAATAAATGTGTCTGTTTTAAAATATTAGCCATTTTGTTATTTAAGCACAAAATTCAGTTCATTACACATTACGAACGCAGCATTAACTTAGACGCGTGGGAGTGGGGGATTGGGGGAACAGCTGAGGGTTATAAACCTCCACAGATCGTCGCGCTGACAAGCGGTATCGCCATTTTGTTAGTTTTTAATGCGATACAAGATTGTAACTGTTTCCGAAATGTTTCATACAACATATTTACGGGCTCTGCGATAAAAGTGTCACAAAGTTTTATGATAGCTAAAACTTTTAGTACGACATTGTATTTGACCTACGAAATACCGACTATAATAAATAAAAAGTTAAAAACTGGAAATTTTAGATAAAATATTTTTTTTAAATTATATTGCTAGCAACACTGTTAATGAGATTTTCATTGACTAGTAGTTTCTACTCATTTATTTGAAAAAATACCTGGGGGTGTTTATAAATATATACTATTATATAAAGAGGAAAGATTTGATTGTTTGTATTTTTATATGTTTGTTTGTTTTAATATGCTCGAAAACTACAGAACCGATTTGTATAATTTCTTTTACCGATAAAGCTACATACATCATTTCTGGGTAACATAGGCTATATCGTCATAAATATTTGATTTAAAAAGTTATGGCCATTTGGTGTGTCTCCGAGCGATTTTAGAAATTCTTTTATGATATCAGGATGACATAGGTGATTAAGTGTTGCCATTTAATTAAAAGGTTATTGAAATTGTGATTGTACTGCTTAGATTTTAAAGTCTTGCACTGATAATAATATTAGTATTACCGCCTACATCTCGCTCTTTCATTTCTTTCTCCCTTTCTGTATGTATCTCTTTATTTCTCTATTCTTCTTTCACACTCTGTCGTTCTTTTTTTTCGATGATTCGCTACACAATTATCGAGTGCCAATATATGTAAAATAAGAATTACGATCTTACTTTAAACACCCAAAGCATAGCGAGTTAGAGGAGCTGTTAGAGTTTCATGGAATGAAAATTAAGTCATCACGACCCTTCAATGGCCCACTGTTGAGCCGGGTCTCCTCCTCAGAATGAGGAGGGTATTAGGCCATAGTCCACCACGCTGGCCCAGTGATTTTTTTTTAAATTTTTTTTCCATGACTATTTTTTGATATGTATATTAACAATTAAAAATCGGTAGATATACAATCTACATCATATTGAAAATTGAAGAGTTTTATTTATTCAAAAATTTATACTTCAAAGTTTAATTAAGCGAATATTTTTATAGAAACCATAAATCAACGAAAAGCCATTTCAATCTGGAGGAAACACCACAAAGAAAAATGATTACCAAAAAATTATGAAAAGAAATCAAGAGATTCGAGCTTAAACATTTTGTTTAATCCTCTTATGTTAATACTTCAGCGAATCACGAGGAAATCTCATAAATATGAGATTTACCTAAAATATTCTTTGATTGATAAGTGTAGTTAGATTAAATTAAAAATGTCTTTTTGATCGTTCTTTTAAATATTTTACTAAATTTTATCTATGTGGCAGTTATACTGCACACTAATATGTGAAAGGACATACTGTCACACTCCGAAACCTTCACAATGGAGTCCTAGCATTGTAACACCTCACTATTTGTACAACCACAAATCTATCGGAACTGTGTATATAAATTGTGGATATAATTGAAATACAATAAAGCGAACTTCTCGATATAAACTTATAAACTGAGTTGTTAAACTTGTATTCTGAGAAATAGGCTAGGTTAAAATACTACAATGAACTCGAAAATAACTACAAAATTGATTCTTAAAACAAAAACATATTATACTAAGTTCATAGTTTAGGTGGTGAATCGATTTTCTTCTTCATTCTTTGCATTGTTTATAAGTTTAAGTTCTACCTACATTATCTACATCTCGTACATCTACACTATTATATAAAGAGGAACGATTTGATTGTATATTTGTATTTATGTATGTTTATTTGTGCCGAATAGGCTTGAAAACTACTGAAACGATTTTTAAAATTCTCTCACCGATTGAAAGCTTCATCCTTGCCGTATAACATAAGCTATGTGGTGCTGCCAATAATATTTTAATTAAAAAGATTTAAGTGCCATAATGTGGCCATTTTGAAAAGTAAAGGTTTTCTCTGGAACTACAGATCCGATAATAATAATTCTTTTATCGCTAGAAAGCTACACTATTCCTGAGTGACATAGATGATATAGTGTTGTAGTGTTGCCATATAGGTACCTATAACCATAAAGACTTCTTACCGAGACCAACACGACCACCACAACCACCAGGACCACCAAGCTCGTTATTTATAGTAAGTTTTTTTTACATGAGCCTCAAACGAGGGTCACACTTCTTTATATTAATTCAGTATTTACTTCACGAAATTACTTAGTCAAATTGCTGCAGAGCTTTCCTCATGTAAATATACATACGATCCAATATAATGAAGTGAATGTATCTTCATGTTAAGGTATTCAACATAATAAAGTTGAGGTTGTAGGATATAGGAACATAATTATAAACATGTAGAGTAAGAAGCTCTACATATTTTGTACATATATTGTGTACTTTTCAGGATGTTGTGTTACATTTATGTTTATGTTTTCTAAGGCTAATTATAACTTACTTGTTAATCTTTTTATACAAACAGATCCTAGGTAGTTTAAACGAATATTTTCATGGATTAAATATTAACTATTATAGTTAAGTGCGAGTTAGAGAAAGTGTAATCTTTGATATTATTGTAAGTTGGTGAGAGTTTACATATAGTAGGTAACAGAAGCCCTAAGCACTGTTCGACTTCAATATGTTGTATATATATATATATATTATATATATATGTCGGAGCATAGTAAAAGCTTATCGATTAATCGAATCGTTATCGTTGTCTATGGCGTTGAAGTGGGGTAGTAGTCACTTCCGTTGTTTTGACAGTATCTACCCTCGACCCTTTATATGCGATCGACAGTCTAACTGAAGTCTTAGTCGTGCGCGGTCTCTCAAGAAGTGAACATCATCTAAGTAGTGCTAGTGCTAGTGATAGTGATAGTGATAGTGTCAAGTGCAGTGTAGTGTGGAAGTGCTGTCCAACTAAGGTCACGTAAGTCCTTACAATGTAATTGCCACGTGGTTAAGTAAACACAATGTTAGGTTAGGTTAGCCTTAGGTTAGGTTAGCCTTGTGTTAGATTCGGTTTATGTGCGTTTAACCTTGGGTTTAAATAGAGAGCCTAGCAGTGGAGGCGAGTGTTGTAATTACTTAAAGGACGTCCTTAAGCCTACACCTTGGTCACAAGTCCAAGGCACTGCTTAGGTTTCTCTCGTAGTTGTTAGAGATCATATTTGATCATTTATCGGTTCAGTAGAAGTATCTACGTTGCGTTTACCCAATATTCCACTCAATACCATCACCCTCTTTTAGTGTTCCCCAATATTCCCCATCTTCCTACTTCCATTTCCTTTCACATCGTTTTAAAATCCCCGACATATATATGTATATATGTCGGTGTGAGTTAGGTTTAGGTTAGGTTAGCCTTGTGTTAGGTTAGGTTAATGTTAGTCTAATCTTAAGATTAAACAGTGGAACTAAGCAGTGGAGGTGAGTGTTATGATCATTTAAAGGATATCATTAAGCCTACACCTTGGTCACAAGTCCAAGGCACTGCTTAGGTTCCTGTCGTAATAGTTCTTGTCAGAATAGTAAGTGATAGTAATGTTTAGTTATATCCTGACCGTGTTGCGCCCGTATAGCTTTTGATATAGGCCATCCATCTATATCCTTTTCCTTTTAGTTTCCGACATATATGTAGTTAATGTTACTTACCTACGTCATTTAACGACGAATAAATTACGTCTGTTAGTCTGATAAAAAATCAGGTTTAAATCACTGAACCGATTTTGATGAAATATGATACAGACATAAAGTAGAGTTTGAAGAAGTCCAATATTTTAATACAAGATAAACATGTTATAGTGATAACGCCATTTAACGACGTGTATGTCGAGTTGTGTGGCCGTTACCTATTAAAATGAGTAATTAAACCTAAAGAAAAGGTAAATTGTACCTGGGCGAAGGGGGTCGGTGGGACGGGTTGACTAGTATGAAATGTAATAATTTTAGTATAAACGCCTGCGCAAATAAATTAGTAATTACTTAAATCGTTGAAATTGCTATCACGACACAGTTCGTCATATATATTGTTTCTATTAAATATTACAAATAATTTATTTAACTTTGTATAATATAAAAATGGCATAACACAATACACCTTAAGTTTCAATTTTCTTGATTTTCTAGTGTATTGAAACCATTGTAACCAGTTTTCGCATTTTTCCTCGGGATCCAATTTCTTTACTGTTTAAAGTCGTTAGTGGCATAGTATGGCGGATTCTTTGAAGCTAAGCTGCTTTTGTGTTTTCGTGAACGATACGATTTTTTAAAAGTAAATCACCCTTAATAAGATAACTATCTACCCTAATGATATGGGCATTTCTTAATTATTATTTATACTGAAAATTAGGGCTGTGGGGATTTTCTGTTGTATTTCTCGCATTTGTTAAAATTAATTTATTTTATATTTATTTACGAAATAAGACCCATGTGTCTGCTTGCTGAATTACTCAATAAAGTTACATCACAAGATTCAAAAGGGAACATTAATATTAATATATTTTAATTATTCAGAAAGTGCAGTGTAGGTGTTGCGAGATACCCTTTATTGACATGTAAGTTTACAACTTTGTTTGGTTTAAGATTGATTAGTAGAGTCGAGCAATAGTGGGATTTGTATAGGAGCTCTGTAACCCTACATATGTTTAGGTATTCCCTTTTTGGGTATTAATGTACAGTAATAGGCTAGGTATATATAGACCGGAAATAATAACCTTTTTATTTTTGATATAAAATATTATGACCATTTACTTCAGCGGCGCGACTTGCGAGTATTTGAAAGGAAATAATGATTATGAAACTAGTTCTCGATATATATATGTATCATAAGCGTCAGTAGCTCAGTGGATCCACGGTCGATAAGTCGTGGGTCATTGGACCACTGGCGGAGCCCATTCCTAACACAAGCATTTTAGCTTACTTGGAGGGGTTAATTAAAAAATATTTAAAAAAAATTAGTGTTGGATACGATTCATTGCTCTTTATAAACAAGTCAGTATTTTGATGCTTCTCTCGGACACGTAATCTAAATGACTTTGACAGTCTATGCAAATATTAAAACCCTTCACACCCTGATTGCATGTTTAAGGTGTTAGCAACTCTTTTGCTACCTTCTATTAAGAATACACCACTTGCTCGATAATGTATAACCATACTATCCCAATCAATCTGAGGCAGTAGTCCAAGTAATTTCATACAAAGCGGCTAGTAACCCTGTACCTGTGTTGCAAGGCCCAGAAACTTCACACCTTGTATAAAGAGTATGGTAGTAAATATTTAGTTTTACGAGTATATATGTCAGAGATTAGTAAATGATTATCGAATAATAGAATCGTTATCGCCATCTCGACTCTAAATTCCTTCGACAGTCTGACTGTAGTCTTATTCTTTCGCGGTCTGTCAAGGAGTGAAGTAGTCTCTGGATGGTGCTAGTGAATTGTTAACTGCAGTTTTATGCTGGGAGGGCTGTCTGATTAAGGTCATGTGAGTTCTTTACAAAGTAGTTGCCACGTCTTGTGTTAGGTTAGGTTTATGTGAGTTTAACCTTGGGTTTAAACCCGTTTAAACGGAGAGCCTGAGTAGTGGAGGCGAGTGTCGCAATTGCTAAAAGGACATCCTTAAGCCTGCAACTTGGTCACAAGTCCAAGGCACTGCTTAGGTTTCTTGTATTAGTAATTGTAAGAGATCATATTTGATTATTTATCGGTTCAGTAGCAGTATCTACGTTACATTTAACCAATAGTCCATTCAATATCATCATCCCTTTTAGTGTTCCACAATATTCCCCTTTTCCTTTTTTTCTCATCATTAAAATTTCCGAGATATATTGCTTACAATATGTAGATTCTAGATAGACACTAATATCAAGTCTTTTATAATTTATTTTATCTGAACAATTAATAAATGAAGTAAAAAACCTTCAGAATAATAATTAATAAAATTATATTAATTTTGTAAGTCTAAGAGAAAGAAACAAGATATTTTAATATTAAATATTGAATAGATTTTCTAAAGCGTCAAGATTGTAACGTTGATAAAAAACTGGTCAAGTGCGAGTCGAACCTTTTTGTTTTCTCCACGCTTTCTCTACTATAATATGTATGAATTATACAAATAAACCATTTTCTTGAGTTACTCTGTCTATCGATGAAAACCGCATTAAAATCCGTTGCGCTGTTTGGAAGGTCTAAACGTATTGACAGCGGGAAGCTACTTTGTGTAGTCTAGGTACAGGGACAGACAGATACATAGACAGACGAACAAATTCTTGACATAAAACAGAAGGTACTACTACTACTGTTTTGACAATATATAACTTTTGTCCGATAGATCTGAGGCAGTCTCTCACGTGATTTCAGATAGTAAACATTATCTAAGGTAGTGTAGTTTTAATGTTATAGTCTTCCATATTGAGAATAACTTTGTTATTGATATTATACTTTCTTTTTTAAAATTTGCCTAGTGATTGTTTTGTTAATTAAAATGTGAAAGCCAAAACAACAATATTTAATTATATTCAGGTTTTTCATTCGAAAAATCCGCGAGAATAATTTAATATAATTCCAACGATATTTTTCGACTCTTTCAAGTAATAAAATTGTTAAAAACTGCGGGTACCACAGTGACCTAATTAAGCGTTGTTGGAAGAGTCCCCTTTTATTAACATGTCCGCTGGTACAAATTTTAGAATATTTGACTGATTAGTTACTGGAGTTGGAAGCTATTCACTGTGATATTTTTTGAACAATTCTATATAAATTTTATTTAAATGATCGTATTTTTACAACCGATATTAATTCTGGCAATATTACTCATACAACACCATGCCAGGACATTGTGATCCATATATAGATTTAGATCCATTAAAAATACACTATTTATTAAACTTCACCCTCGCGGGATTGGTTAGAACACCATTAACCTGTGGCGCTTTGAGAGCAACCTTACCTATCTTTAAATTAATTAATAAAGTACCTTTAAAATTATAAATACGAATATAATAATAAATAATCGTACCATTTATTTTATTACTCGAATTGTCATGGATAGTCAAGAAAAACCTTAAATTAGTCGCTCAAGTGGAAGATAGTTACAAATTTAATTAATCCGGAGATAACTTTAGTCATAACCTCAATTTTAAAATGAAGTAAATTTACATTTTGTGCTAGGAGAAACTACTCAAACTTTCTAGTAATATACAGTTAAATATTATTAAAAGGGAATTTAAATTTCTCGTTTTCTCTTCATAAATGCAGTGGTATTCTGAAACTAGTTTTTACTGCTTCCTAAATGTTTTTTTTTCTGTTGTTTATTCCCAGTAGACCGCAATAAAACCATAACATACCAATCATCTAAGTGCGGAAATAAATCCTGCATCGTAACAGTAACGTATCAATATTTTAAAAGGTATGAATATCTCGTGGCTTTATTTTCAGAGTTCAACCTTATGAGAAAGAGACCCGAACACTTCGTTGTTCGTCTGTCAAAAGCATCTTTTTAACGCGTGGAGGTATCAAGTTTAAAAAATAATATCAAATACTCAGGTTATCATCAAACGATACCTGCTGATGTTTATTACTACATAGTATAAAATAAAACATTTTTAACAAAAAATTGAACCGACTTCAAACTCTAAAAAATGCACTAAAAACTGAGAAATAATTAGCTTATTTATTAATCTCCCTTTATTGGGACAATAATATACAGTAATTGATAATTTCGAAGCCGGTGCCAGCCAGCCCACCAGAAGGTGTTGGTTACTCGCCTCTTACGAGATACTCTCCCAGCGGCAGAGAGGAATTGTATTCTAACCCTCATGTGCAAAAATCAATATCACCAACTGTAAGTTTGCAACATAAAGAAATAACTTTTATGGTCATCGATATACTTTTTTTCAAGGGAACAGTGGTGCCTTTAGGCTGTGAAAATCAAAATTCTTAGTAAAAATATATAAATTAAAAATACATTTTAATATTTTTTATGATTCGTATGACTTTTCACACAAAAGTTTTCTAACGCGATAAATAAATTTGTCCCTCAAACCAAACTATACAGAACTCTTGTTGTGCAATTCTGACTCGCACTTATCCTAGCAGGATACTTCAGGATATGAACAATACCTTTTGTAAAATTAAAAGGAACGTTAAAATTTAGTTCAATTATTATTTTTCTCATTTTTTCCAGATTTCTAGCAGCGCTCACCTTTTGCTCCAGTCATTGATGCCTGGATCATACAATGGATCCTTTGAAGTGAACGTCAAAGAGATTAAGCGTTACGGACAATGAACGAGAGTTCGATAAAGTTCGAGTTTTAGTTACTTGTCTATACGTTATGTACTGGAAGTCTCTCTGCAAGTCAATATTAAACTCAAAAACTTCTTGAAAAATTCCTCTTCAATATTTTATGATGAGACTTTCTGTGATCTACACTATGTATATTTGTTTGTTTGTTCCGAATAGGCTCAAAAACTACTAAACCGATTTTTATAATTCTTTCACCGATAGAAACCTACATTTACGGGAAATACGGCTATTTCCTATGGTGTAACCATATATATTATATTTTTGTTGGAAAATCTATATCTCTGGAATTACGAGTTGTTTCTTAATAAGTATAAAAGGTGTTTTTCTTTCAGTGTTACATACAAACTTTGAACCTTCATGGATAATGGAAAATAGGCATTGATATAGCTAAATATAGCTTATGATTTTTTTGCGAGTAGGTATCAAAACACCCAGAAACGTCTAGAAGGCTTTGCAATTTGGTGTTACCGCAGAATGCTCTGTAATAGCTGGACACAGAAAGTTTCAAATGTCAAAGTACTCCAACGCGTCGCCAGTAGCCGGGAATTACTACAAACCGTCAAGAAGAGAAAAGTCCAGTATTTGGGACAAGTCTTGAGACACGAGCGATACCGACTGCTCCAAATTATAATGATGGGCAAAGTAGAAGGCAAACGACGCGCTGGAAGAAGAAAAATGTCCTGGTTGCGCAACGTTATAATATTAGATTATAAAAGTTATCTCGATCGAGAAACGGAAAATTATTAAATCAATAAAAATAAAGTTTAAAAAACTATAACCCGACTACGTAAAAAAGTGGTCTGAAAAGGACGAAACAAGAAAATAATCAGATAGAAACCTAGAAATGTATCGGTATAAAAATGGTCAAGGTAGAACCACGGTCGTACGTAACTTAACCTGACGATTCGATTATTGGATACTCTTTCCCGGCATTTTTCTTGTGGTAGGGATCTGTTCCCCGACTGGCTTGCGACCACCAGCATGCGAATCCTACCGCCAAGTGTCTCAGACGCGTTCCGGCCGAGCCGCAAGTGGGCCAGATCTACCTCTACCTCTCCCATCCCATTACTGCTGCTGTTCCAATGAACTCCGGGTTCTTGCTCGGGGTCCATTGAAACCGCAGCAGTTTTCTCTTCGCTCCCCCTCCTCACTCTATTTTCGAGGCGACAACGCATCGACAAAACAAGAGATACCCTCTAGTTTTGTCGATGTCCATGGGCGACGGTGGCCACTTTCCATCAGGTGGACCGTCTGCTCGTTTGTCCCTTATCTATCATAAAATAAAATGAATAACTCTCAGTAATGCAGCCTCACGATGTTTTCCTTTAATGTTTCGTTAAAGCAAACTTATAATAAGTAGTAAAGTCAACAATTTTCCTTCGCCATACAGACAATGTTTCATATCTTACGTGAGCTTGCTCAATATAACACAACTTTAACAAAGACGACGCCGCCCTGAATGGACTATAAACAGACGAAATGACGTTTGATATATTTTTATTAAAAAATATGACACAACATGACTTAATAAGGCAAGAAAATATTGAAGAAGATAAGGAAAATCTTGAACAATATTGGACAAAAAATCATTATCTATTGAAGAAATTTTGAAACGAACATTAAAAAATGATCGAGATTAGACATATGCATATTTTTCTACAACGTTATAAAAAAGTATGTTGTTGTTCTTTCAAGGAAAAAAATAACATATTTTGATTAAACTTATCAGAAGGTGTCAGAAAGAGTTCTATTTTTTAACAGACTGATGAAATTAACAAGAAAAAGACCAAATAAGAGGTAGAAGAAACAAGTAGATGGTGTCAAGATTTGAGAGAAAAATATTAATTTGATTTGTAATTGCCAGTGTAGCCGCCATATTGTTTTTTGTTAGATATAAATACAAAAGACAAGGATACTTTCACTCTTATTTCCATAGGTAGCTTTCGTGGATGACGCACGTCGCCGGGTCGCTACTACTTGAGTCAGTAATGGCCAAAATTAATAATCAACCTCTATCCAAAAAGATTTGGATTACAGGTTAAAAATAAATTACAAATTTGAATTTTAGGCAAAATTGTTTGTCTGATTAAATACTAAAAGAATTGAAAACATAACTTATAAAATTATTTATCTTGAATTACAGATGTCTTCTGATAAGGGGAATGAAGTAGATCAGCTCGTTTCTTCACTTATCCCCTAATAAATTCCGAACTGGTTTGTTTCGTTAGTTATTTAGCTAAATGGTTGTAAATTATTCAAGAGCTTCGTGACCCATGTGCTTAACATAATGGTGAAGCAAAATGATCCCATGTTTTATTGCCTTCTATTTGTTACGTTTAACAAATATATTTTGGTACGTTTGTTGCGAGTAGGCTCGAAAACTACTTAACCGTTTTTAAAATTCTTTCACCGATAGAAAACTACATCCTTTTACATCCATAACATAGGCTATGTGGTGTTGCCATACATATTATTGTAATTAAAAAGACATTTAAGTGCCATAACGTGGCCATTTTGTACAGTGAAGGTTTTCTCTGGAGCTGCAGATCCGATTTTAATAGTTCTTTCTCTGGTAGAAAACTACACTATCCCTGAGTGACAGGTAATTCATGCCAAGGTGAAGGTGTTGCCATATACCTATCTTTTTTAATTATTGGAATATGGTGATTTTGTTGCTACTGATCCGATTTAAAAAATTCTTTCATACCAAGAGTCGAGAATAGTCTGGTCGATGTGGTTATTTTGTCTCCACTTTTTTTGTACACTTCAGCAAAATTATCGGCAGTAATTTGTTTTTCTAATTTAAATGATTTTAAAATTATAACATCTTATGATTTCACAATTCTTCCATACAAAGTGTTCTTAATGCTTATCTCGAATTTCTAAAGTTTTTAAGTATTTCATTCTTATAGTATAAATATTTAGCATAGTTTATATATTTGTTAGTCTTATTTCTATATTTATTATATATTATCCTATTATCTAAGTTACTAGGATCGCCTTTTCATATTTCATATACAGTGGACCTCCTCAACGTTAAACAAAATAATTCATATTTTCATGCTTCATAAATTGATTGCTTCATATTATGATTTTTATTCATAGTTATTGATTATTTTAGTACATTTGTTTGTACACAGTTATTATAAAATTCGAAGGATGGACGACTTTTCAAGATTTAAAAGTTGCATTATTTGAAATCAAGTATTATTACTGGTGAAGCTGAATCTGTATTGACAGAAAATAATTATAAACAAGCATGGAATGTTCTGAAGCTCAGATGTGGGAATAAACGTATTAAAGTATTATAGTTACATCAATATTAAGAGGAAATTCACTATTCGCGAAAAAGAACGTAAATAATTTATTTTCACATCATATAATATCATAGGAACTTTTTTAAAAAGAACAAACAATATTTTAATCATTCAAATTACACAACATCATCGGTCATGAATTATATTTCTTGATCTATTGGCAAAATTGTTATTAGGTTTATATTGGAAGTCTGCATATAATTACCGGCACATAAGTATAGGTTTGACCTTGTATGCGCAGAAGTCACTATTAGGGCCTTTATGCGGAGAGCGCGGGGCGAGAGTGGCGTGACACAAGCTATTGGTTCTAATACGACGATTCAGTCCCCACGCGCCTACTATATGTCAAAATAGTAAACGTCGCGGAAGGAACTGCCAATACAGGCACGCAGCACGCTCACAGTGCGCAACTATCCCTCACTATTTTTATACACACCTACAGTTAGCTGCCGGCCACTATATCTACTATCGAACCCTTGATGACTGAGATTACACATAATATACATTCGAGTTGATAACCCTCTTACGAGTATTTTGAATTCGGTTGAAAACACACTTGGAGAACTCACTTTATGTTCAATTGTAAAATGTATTCGTAACTTTGGAATAAAATAAACTTATTTGTTGTGAATCTAAATAATCTTGTGTTGTGATAAAGTCTCAAACTCCTGGTTAAATTTTGCATATCATTATAAGTCTTATTAGATGATTACGCATGCGTTTAATTATCATAATAATAACTTCACAATGTTACTTGTTATGTAAAACAGATATTTAATAGTCGACCCGCTTGACGGCGTCCGCGTAACTACATGTTAAATTAAGAATGTGGTTAAATTTCTAAACTTAATTTTTTTCGAACCACCCTACACCTGTTACCTACGAGAACGGTGCATTTTCTTTGATAGTATCCTATGTGTTGATCCACCAAATTTCATCCAAAACGGGTCAGCCGTTTTAACGTGATTTTAGATATTTAGATATTTGGTTATTTGTTTCGGGGGTTGCAGACGGACATATGTAATGCTATGGGGCGCGAAGGTGTCATGGTGGGGCGCTTAAGCGCGAGTGCCTCTTGCGCTGGATTTTTCGCCTTCGACTCCTGTCTCGATGTAGTAGCGTAATCGTAGGATGGGGAGAGCGGACGAGCGGCCGGCGCAGAGGTTTGCGCCAAATTGGGCGCGTTCGCCTTCTGCGGGCGACATCAAGGAGAGCCCCACATAACCTTCCGCTCGTCGGTGAGGGGTATGCATAAGGCCTAATTTCCAACGTTAAAAAAAGGGTTTAGGTTAGCCTTGTGTTAGGTTAGGTTTATGTAAGTTTCACTTTAGGTTTAAACAGAGAACCTGGGAGTGGAGGCGAGTGTTGCAATTATTTAAAGCACTTCCTTAAGTCTTCCTTGGTCACAAGTCCAAGTGCACCCGTAGCTTTCATGATAGGCCATCCATCCTTTGTGCACATACGATGCTTACATTATGTAAAAGATATTATATTCCAACTAACTCCTCCCCCCTTTCCAAAAATGTATACCAATATATTGAAAATGTTTTTTGTAGATGCACGTGTTTAACTACACCTATATGAAGGGGCTTATCGATTCCTACAAGTATAGATTTATATAATTTGGTGTGAAACATTTAGTAATAAATATAATGAATTGCTGCTTGCATAACGTAGTAATAACAAATCCGACCCCATTTCACTAAGTTGCGTAGTACATGCCACTTTTCCGCTACAGACGGATATTGCTGAGCGAGGGGCGTGATTGTGTATAACACAACATAACTTTACTTCGTCTATTTTGTATTTATATTTAATCCCACTAATGTGATAAGTTGGAAAATTTAAGATGATGACTGTTTCGACGTGTAAGAAAATGAAGAGAATGATATTTATTAGAAATTGGATTTTACCAGAAACTTCGTTATTACATTAGAATCATAGAAGAAGTGGTAGGTAGCTATCTCACAAGCAAGATAATATCGAGTGTTTGACCTTAAATTGAACATAACTGAGTACAAAACTGAAATTTCATATAATGTTCTACTTCGACCTGAGTAGTATCACAAGTACAAGAACAAAATTTTCGTACCAATTATAATAGAATATAATAGATTAATCCTTTATTTGTGTTCTCATACTACTCACAAATATAGGAAATAATTTTAATTTTTGATAAATGAATAACTACTTATATAAACTATATAAGCATCAGTAGCTCAGTGGTGGCGTTGGATTCACGATCGATAAGTCGTGTTCAGTGTTCAAATCCCGGTCATTGGACTACTGGCGTGGCTCACTCCTGACACAAGCATTTTAGCTTACTAGGAGGGGTAAAGGGAATACTAGCAGTATGTGATCCATACTGCTAGTAACTTTTTTTTTTTTAAAAGACTAGATCAACAGTAATAATTTGCACAGCAGTGTGACGTCAGGAAAATCACTCAGCATGTGTTGGCAACTCAAAGAGAACTTAGGATTACGCACGTTGGTTTTCAGACTATCTCTTATTGTTGCGTTTGCAATAGAAGGGGACAATATTGAGTGAATATATACTTAGAATATATAAACCAATTAATTAAGCTAGTATAGATGTGAGTTGAAGGCGAAAGGATAACAGTTAAGCCATAAAATTATTAATGTACATCAGTGATGGCCCAGTGGTTGAGTACAGCAGTGATGGCCCAGTGGTTGAGTACAGCAGTCATGGCCCAGTGGTTGAGTACAGCAGTGATGGCCCAGTGGTTGAGTACAGCAGTGATGGCCCAGTGGTTGAGTACAGCAGTCATGGCCCAGTGGTTGAGTACAGCAGTGATGGCCCAGTGGTTGAGTACAGCAGTCATGGCCCAGTGGTTGAGACTTCAAGTCTTACTCGGGAGGTCCAAGGTTCGATCCTGGGCACACACCTCTGACTCTGAGTTATGTGTGTTTTAAGCAATTAAATATCACTTGCTTTAACGGTGAAGGAAAACATCGTGAGGAAACCTGCACTCCTGAGAGTTCCCTAAAAGTTCTCTGTCGGTGTGTGAAGTCTGCCAACCCGCACTGGGCCAGCGTGGTGGACTATGGCCTAATACCCTCCTCATTCTGAGGAGGAGACCCGGCTCAGCAGTGGGCCATTGAAGGGTCGTGACGACGATCATAAAATTATAAGGTTTCTCACATATGCTTGATTCCCACGACGCGGTTACTATCATTTTACCAACAATGTAGCCAGAACTCTTTAAGAATTAAAACAAAATTTTCATACAATATTTATTAATGTCTTTGAGTACCAAATCAACTACGTAATCGAACTTTTCATTCCAAGTACCTAGTAGAAAATAAATCTTATCATTAAAGATAATAGAGTTTAGGTTCGCGAAGGATGGTGATAAGAATATAAATTATTATTTACTATGTAGGTAGTTGAAGTGAGGACAACTCATTATTTGTAAAATATTTTCTCTCGTCCACTACTAAACTTCACCCACAACAATATAGGAGAAATGAGGTTAATTTTATCTAAGAGCACTCCAGAACTTAGCTTCTAAGGGAACTGACCAAACTTTGCCTAATACAGATAATTTTATTTTGCTACCCTAAGATGTAATTACTTATTTTCCTTTTCCTCCCTTCATTTTCCTTAAAACAAATTAAATGTTTCGATGATATTAAGAAAACAATGAGATTCCAAAAATTAGATCCATTTGTTGTTTTTCTGTTTGACTGAAATTATAATTATTTATTAGTAGTTATTTCTTGAATAATTACATGGCACAGGAGTTTATAAAAGATCTAACAGCAAAACTTAGCTCTGTAGCTAAAACTAGCTATGTCTGTACAGAATATATTAAAAAAAAATTTATATCAACCATTCTAGCTATGTTAAATTTAACCCATTTTCAGCATTTCTTAATAATATGATTGCTAATAATAGATATTAATTAATATTTATTTTCGTATATATAAATTTCAAATAAATTTAAGTACATTTTAAAAGTTTAAAATGTATTTCACAACTTTTTGCAACATACCTACAAAAATAACGGTCCCACCTCGTCATTAATACGCGATACTCTGACGCGAATGGAAGTGTCGTTTGTAAATATACCTATATATCCTTATATCATTACCCGGGGACGAGTTAGAATACCCCCTCTGCCGCTGGGAGAGCATCTCGTAAGAGCCGAGTAATCCAGCACCCCCTTGGTGGTAGGATCTGTTCCCCGACTGGCTTGCGACCACCAGCATGCAAATCCGACCGGCAAGTGTCAGAGACGCGTTCCGATCGAGCCGCATGTGGGCCAGACTTACCGCCTTCCTCTCCCATCTTATTAATGCTACAAAACCGCAATGAAAAAAAAACCGCATCATTTTTTCTTCAGTGGGGAGGGCCCCACTCTATCTTCGAGGATACAACGCATCGACAGAACAAGAGTCTATCTCTTGTTTTGGCGATATCTATGGGCGATGATGGCCACTTACCATGTGGTTATCTACCATAAAAAATATATTTATATAATATGCAGTTTAACCAGTAACTTGTGTGACTACAAATATATACAATTTTTAATTAAATATTAAATAGAGCATAAGATTTCTTACTGTAAAAATATTTGTTAGTAATACAGTCCCAGTTGTGGACGTCAACATTTAAATTGATAAATAATATTAATTGTGAAGAAAATTACTAAAATAACATAGCTTTGGTAAATATCCAAGATATTCTAATAATAATTTAGAAGTATCTGCGAAGGAATGGTAACTTTTAAGACAATTATGGCAACAAACATTCGGTAAAGTTCAGCAATTTAAGTGAAAGTCCGTCGATCTGAACAAATAAACAAAAGCCGGTGTCTTTCAGCGTCTAAAGATAAAGAGTGTCAGAGTAACTCATTAAAAGTTTTAAATGATTTTTCCTTGTTTCCAGGAGGCAAAGGAGTTTTTAACGGGAATATTATGAGTACAAAATCACTTATGTTCAAGTTTTATGCATGAATTAAAGTTTGTTGGGTGTTAGAATAGAAAATTATGCATTATAGGAAAAGGAATGAATAGCGCTAGATTATCATCCGCTCTTTCTCACACTTTATTCTTTACGTCAAACAATGACTAATTTTATTTATTTTATTTTTGAATTTATAAATCTTAAGTGTTAATACAAAATTATTATATTTGATTAAAGAGGCATGCAGCTGTTAGCGGAAATTGGATAATTTAATTAAATTTAGGTAAAGATGTTGTTTTAGTTAAAATTATTCAAAAGTAGTCTAGAAATTTTGAAATTATTAACTTTTAAGAAGCATTAGAAATATATTGGCGTGATGTTTGAATTTTGAATACTGATTTTACATTTGCAAATGGCGCCTTACCTACCATTGTGAAACTTTAAAGTTTGTTATTGTCGGTTTTAAAGAATTAATAGTGTTTTTAAGGTATTAAGTAGTGTAAGTAAAAGTGTACATAATAAATAGTGTAGGAGTAGTACTGTAGTTGGAAGAATCAGTCTTTAGGTTATTTAAAATTACGTTGAGCAGTGCATGAGGTTAAAGCTATGTAAATCTGTTCCTGAGTCATAAGCCGCTGGCACTACTCGCCTCGTGGCAATAAAATAGCGATACTATCTGCTCAGGCTCTTTGTTTAAACCTAAAGTTAATCTCACATAAACCTAACCTAACACAAGACGTGGCAACTAGATTCTAAGGTACTCACGTGACCTTAATCGGAAAGCTCTCTGAGCACTAACACAACACTGCACTTAACACTCACTGACACTATCTAGAGACTACTTCATTCCTTGACAGACTGTCGATGGCATATAAAGGGTCGAGACTGTCAAACCGACGGAAGTGACAACTACCCTACTCCAACGCCATAGATAGCGGTGACGATTCATCATCATCATCATCATCTCAGCCATAGGACGTCCACTGCTGGACATAGGCCTCCAGTGGACAGTGGTTGCCACTCGAGAACCTTTCTGCCCCAACGGCCATCGGTTCTACAGGCTATATGCTCAGCCCACTGCCACTTCAACTTACTTATCCGCTGGGCTAAGTCAGTGACTCTGGTTCTTCTACGGATTCGTATCTGATTCGTAGAGAAACACCCAAAATAGCATTCTCCATAGCACGTTGAGCGACGCGGTACCGGCGCACAAGGCCTTGGGTGAGAGACCACGTCTCATACCCGTACGGTTGCGGTCGATGATGATTCGATTATTCGATAATCCTTTACTATTCTCCGACATATAGTTGTAATATATAACCAGAATATGTACACTTTCCCGAACCCTAAGCATTGTATATAGGCCATTCACGCGAAAATCGTGTGTACATATTCATATGTTAAAATCATTACAAAGTATTAAATACCAATAAATTTAAGATATTGTGCTGAGTTTCCAGCTATAATTCTCTTTTCTGAAAGTCATTTACTGGATGCTGGAAATATCATTTCGAAACCTATTCAGTTTAATCCGTCAAAATTGCATGCTTTAATAGCTTTTTGTCACGAAATTTCATCGCCATTTTTATTCGACTTTAAAAGGCTGAGTTTTCGATTTGGATTTAATTTCAGAGAAAGAGAGTGTGAGATAGTGAAAGATTATTGATTTTAGGTGTATATGTAACAAAAGGGTGAGCTAAATCGATAGCTAAGAACGTGGATGGTTAGTCAGGAAATTGTCAATTGACATTTAATCAATGTCTTAAAGTGATGAGGTTCTTTTAAATGTTCACGACCTCGTCTTTACTATTCGTTATATAGATCTAGTAGTCGTTATGGCTCTCTGGCTTAGCAACATATAACCTCCGTCCAAATAGATCAATGGATGTCAGATAAGTAATTTTATTGTGTGATCATTACGTAGCCTTTTTGATCGAATATAAAGTGAGACTTTAGGTTTAGTTAAATATTAGATTGCCAAGTCGAGGAGGTGATTGATAATATGAAGTACTTTTCTTCGCCTTTTGACTTCCGAAATAAAGTAAATATTATTATTGCCTTCCACGTAGTATTTATTAGTACAAGATTTACGAAGTTTTCTTTACGAAGATTGGTTGTTTTTAAATGTACGTATATAGGTTGATATCATCAGATGAGAAACATAAGGTTCCATATAAGTGCTCAATTTAGTGTAATAAAGCGAAACCATGTATTTTAAATTCAAATGAAATTCAAAATCAAATAATTTCAACGTATAGCGCATTAACAACGCGTCGAAACAAATATGGTAGGTTTTATGATAGCAAGCAAATTACAGTCGATGTCCGTACACGGAAAACAGTAATCAAAGCACGGCTTCGATCCTATAGGGACTGTTGTAAGGTGGAGGTGAAAGCGTTTTATTGATATAACTAGCGCCTACACTTCGTTGTTAATGAGACTGTTGAACCCACGTTAATAGATTGCTCGATAGTTTAGATAAACACATATAGTCAAACAATTCATTAGTATTTAACTAAAACAACAAACAACTTCAAATTTTTGGGTATATTTCTTAATAAATATTAGTTGTTTTACAGTAAACATAAACGTATGAGAGTTTTCTGTAAAGGTCTGTAAAGTCTGTTAACCCACAATTGATCAGCGTACGTGGTAGATTGTGGCCTAAACCCCACAAATTCTCAAAAGAAGACCCGACCAGGCGTAATGACGCCTCCTCTAAATAAAAATAAATTTCTTATGTAAAGATTTCTTACATTATAAGAAAATTTTCGGTAACAGTGAGCATTCTTGAGCATGACCGAAATATTTGTATCAATCATTCTGATTAAGAAAGAAATGGAGTTAATAACTGCAGTGTAGCAAGAAAATAGTAAAAAACCCAGGCAAGTGCTAGTCGGACTAAAACACGAAGGGTTCCGTACCAACATTTCTCAAAAATCACGTTTGTTGTATGGGAACCCCTTAAATATTTTATTCTGTTTTTAGTATTTGTTGTAATAAGGGCAATAGAAATACATAATTTGTGAAAATTTCAACTATCTAGCTATCGCGGTTCATGAAATACAGCCTGGTGACAGACAGACAGACGGACGGACGGAAAGCAGAGTCTAAAAATATGAATTTTTAAAGTATTTCATATTTTTATGTTGAAAAGTTCGTCTCTCATTATAAAGCCTATGATTTTAAATGGAGTTTGTACAATAAACACACTATTGTTTTATTAGATGTTTTATCTTATTACTTGGAACACTCGTAGTATCGTTGCAGCGTTGTCTGCATTGCGGGAAATAATGGTTCTCGGTCATATCTAAAACATTACATTTACGAACCAACCCCTTACCCTTACCTAACCCCTTTGATTTTATCCAAATTATACCTTAAAGGAAAATAACCTCTCAGAAACTATTGTAACAATTCTTAATTTCAATTGTAGGTTAGAATTTATTTATTTTTATTTACAGTCGTTTCATAGACTGAATATTGTCTTTTATATGTTGAGAGGTCAAGCAGTGGAGGTGAGCTTTGTGATGTATAGCAAATTTGTGTAGACTTAGACCTGAGTCGATAGTCCCTGACTCCCGTCATAACAACATTTGCATCTTCCTCACTTTAAAACTCAGTCTTTACTCTTCAAGTAAAGTAGTAACGTATCATGAAAAATAGTTCTATAGTTTTTGTATGACAGACAAACAGAATCCATCTTTATTCTAATTTTACATGAGACTTAAATATTGGTAGAAAATTTCTATACACATAATAACGTAACTTATCAATATATGATTGTCTGTCCATAGAAGGAATTTAAGACGTAAGGGGACTAAAAATTTAACGCCAAGAAGGTATGCTCATTTTAAAATGTTTTAGGCCAACATAGCTTCGATATTTTCGTTCATTATCTGTAATACTGACATACATGTTTAGAATGAATAAAAAATACAGAATACTCTCAAAATTAATGAGCAGCCCTAAGGGATTTCTACAATCAATCGTTTTTAGGAACGAAATTGATTTTATTTAAATATCACAATATGGACAAAATAGGAGACTCACATTTTTCATTCGAATCGATTAAAAATAAAATGTTACAGTTCTTAGATACTTTAAAAAATAAAAAAAAATTAAAAATATGAGATATCATAATTATTTTCCCACTTTAGGACTATTTAGAATTTAGATTTTTTAGGGTGCTTTCATTAAAAGTGCTGAAAAGTACCTACAGCGTAATTAGATCTCCTTTTTTCATTTGGAACTAATCTACACTTATAGGCGCTGATTTTAAGTTCATAGTATTTAAAGCTCACAACCAAAAAGAAAATGTTTACTAATTATTGAATGAAGCTTTGGCTTAATATTTTATTTCGACGTTTCATTTTTGGGTATTAGTTAAAATATCTATAGTATATAACTACATCCTAAGATTATGCCCGTGAGGAAACTGTAGCAAAGTCTAAACTGCTAACTAACCAGAAGTTTCAGTTTCCAAATTGATCGGATCTCTTCCACATAATGATTAACATCTGACCTCTGCCCGTATCTTGTTGCTGTAATAAATCTACTGGTATAGAATTAACTGTTTATATTTTGCAGAGATCTTAAACTTTATTAAGCAAACAAGTTGATTATTATAAATCGAGAACTATTATTTTCTCAATTTTAAAAAGAAGGAAGTTCTCAATTCGTCGGGATCTTCTTTATATGCTCCGACGCTACAACGATGGGGTGTTATAAGTTTAACGTATCTGTGTGTCTGTCTGTGGCATCGTAGCGCCTAAGATAATGGGCTGATTGTGATGAAGTTTTATTTGCTTGAAAGGTAATTTAATCGAGGAGGTACTTAGCTATATATTGTGAAGATCTGATCAGCCGTTTGAAAACTATCATCTCATTATTCACTAGAGAGCTGCGTGACAATATTAATATATTGACAATTATGACAATTCTTTTTTTGCATTTTATAAATATTTATTTTCAACATTACCAAAAAACCACTTATACAAGTTAATATCGATTCTTCTAAATCGATGTCGTGTGGGTATCGATACTTGGTGACTGTATTAAATTTCTGTCCTGTCTGTTTCTGTCCGGGAAAATTAAATTTAATAATTTAATAGTTTATGTATGTTCATCGATTACTCGAAGACGACTTACCTAATGGATTTGGGTAAGTCTTTTTTTGTTTCAAAGGGTACACTTCCCAGGTCTCAGTACTTTTTAAATTTTATTGAAATCGCTCTAGAGTTTTTTGAAAAATCAAGAAGTTGTATACATCGATATTTTCCCTTAGTCCGAAAATTCATTCGTTTTTTCAATACATATATATGTCGGAGCATAGTAAAAGATTATCGATTAATCGAATCGTTATCGTTGTCAATGGCGTTGGAGTGGGGTAGTAGTCACTTCCGTTGTTTTGACAGTCTCTACCCTCGACCCTTTATATGCGATCGACAGTCTAACTGAAGTCTTAGTCGTGCGCGGTCTCTCAAGAAGTGAACATCATCTAAGTAGTGCTAGTGATAGTGATAGTGTCAAGTGCAGTGTAGTGTGAAAGTGCTGTCCAACTAAGGTCACGTAAGTCCTTACAATGTAATTGCCACGTGGTTAGGTAAACACAATGTTAGGTTAGGTTAGCCTTAGGTTAGGTTAGCCTTGGGTTAGGTTAGCCTTGTGTTAGATTCGGTTTATGTGCGTTTAACCTTAGGTTTAAACAGAGAGCCTGAGCAGTGGAGGTGAGTGTCGTAATTACTTAAAGGAATTCCTTAAGCCTACACCTTGGTCACAAGTCCAAGGCACTGCTTAGGTTTCTATCGTAATTGTTAGAGATCATATTTGATCATTTATCGGTTCAATAGGAGTATCTACGTTGCGTTTACCCAATATTCCATTCAATACCATCACCCCCTTTTAGTGTTCCCCAATATTCCCCTTCCTCCTTCCATTTCCTTTCACATCGTTTTATAATCCCCGACATATAATTATAAACTAAACTATTTCAATACACGTTTGTTCAACCTGGCTGGCACAGATTTCTAATTTATTACAGTTTAATTTTTTATTTTAAAAAATATACAAAAAAAATCAGTTTGAAGTCGTTAAAATTTCATTTCAAAATATGCAACATATCGTTGGAGGAATTTAGAATGTCTTTTCTGACCTTATTACAAGCTTTTATTTTGGAATTTTTTGATTTGTGATTTTGTATTTTTCTTACAATAAATCTGCTGTATTAAAAAAAAATTACAGTATTTGTTTTGTAAAGATAAATAGGTAAGCTACAGGATAGTAACAAGAATAGTAATTATCTTAACTTATTCCACTCATATATTAATATTCTGTTTTCTTCACGATACTAAATAAAAATTTAATTTAATAATGGGGGAAAGTTGCGCATTGCGAGCGTGCTGTGTGCATGTATTGGCAGTTCCATTCGTGACGTTTACTATTTTGACAAATAGCAGACGCGTAGGAGCTGAAACATCGCATAAGAACCAATCGCGTGTAACACGCTGCTCTCGCCCCACGTTAAAAGGCCCTAATAGTGATTTTTGCGTATTCTTACGTGCCAGTAACTATATTATATTTTTTACGTATATATTACAAATGAGAAAATATACCACTAGTTTGATACATAAGGATTTCCTTAATCTACAATATATTCATAATATGAATACAGGCATTCGCTTTTCCGGAAATTCTAGAAGCTCTAACTGTAGTTGTCTTCATCCAATTTCAGTCTTGCTCAATATTCTCGTAGTTTAAACCCTGCAATTACGGGACTGTACATAAACTGGGATGGTGTATGTTGGAGCTTGGTTTCTTGTTGATGGACAATCTCCATCTCTCCCAGCATAATTAATTCCGAACCTTTTGCATAATTAGAAGAAGGAGAGACAACAAAACTTCTCGTATATTTTTTAGGTTTTCGTACATCAAATGAAAAAAGTTAATTATAGGATCACTTCGTTGTAACTTTGTCTTTCTGTCAATACATTCAGTTGATACAGAATCAAAAAGTTATGAGATAAAAACCTATACCATAAGTCCTATTATTTCAAGACTGGGCAAACAAGCTCTCAGTTTATACATGCCGGGGTATAGTTGGGGTAGGATAATGATTTATTATTATAAAGAAAATTAATTATCACTTCCGTCGCGATTTTTATATTCAACGATTTTTGATAGCCTCAAACGAGTAAACGATTATCGATTAATCGCGACGCCTGCGCCATATTTCCTATTTGTTGATTTACTTCTCCCCACCAGTGGAGAGGAATTGCTACTGTCACTATCGTGTCCTTTTATATTTCACGACTGACGCTGTACAGTTTCTCTCACGACAAGTCTCTTTGAGTGAACAACTACTGGAGATGAAAGTGCTACTGGAGGAAGGTTCATGTGAGTATTTACGTCTTATTTATTGTAACGTAACGTAAGTTTACTTTACCACAAATGTTTACTTTATTATCTATTGTCGTTAGCGAAGTCGAGTGGTGGAGGTGATAGTTAATATATTACGAAAGAGCTCTTTAAACCTGCTCCTGGGTCTCTAGTCCCAGGCACTGCTCGCCTCAGTCTAAATTGCCATTGTATACGTGTTACTGTACAGTAATGGGTATCATATTATCTCTCTCATATTTATAACAAAAGATCTCGTTATAAGTTAAGGAAAAACATAATTTTCTATTTTCAGATTTTATATAATTCTTTTGGGTATTAAATTAAATATAATCTCCCTCAAAACCTAACAAGTATCCAAATAATTCAATAAATGCGACAAGTCATTACGAATGACTCCGCTACCCCAATAACTTTAAATAACGTGAAATGTTCAGAATCCAATTCGTATTTGCTACATTATTATGAGATATATCAATAAATTTTTTTATCTACCCCCTTATATATTGGAAATGAGTTCTATGGTGATTTTATTAGGGTTTAAATTTGAGTGAGTGGCTGACAGTGAAGAAAATTGGAAAATTGAAGGCAATCTTCCACCTATGAAAATGTAAATTTACACGAACGGAACCAGACTGTAGATTTATCGGTCGATAGATCCACGAATATATTATTATCATATTTTACAGGAATTTAAATAAATAGTTTGAACAGGAAAGTGTCCACATAGAGTTCATTATTCAACCTGTATATCCTATAACGAATATATTTGGTTCACATTGATAAACTTTTACTATTCTCCGTCATATATCAACATATTGTTATATACTTACTACGCTTCTGTGTGTAATATTTAATTAAAATCTGTTTAACAATTTTTGAGAAAGTGGTTTTCTTTCCCAAAGGACTCTCTCCTTTTTTCAGAACAAACCCTTGTGACCTTTTTTATTACCCGACTACTGCGAAGCCAAAAGGATTTTTTTTTATTTTTATGATAGTTAAGGGACAAACGAGCAGAGGGTCCACCAGATGGAAAATAGCCACCGGCGCCCATACACATCGACGAAACTAGAGGGTATCTTGTTTTGTCTATGCGTTGTCGCCTCGAAGATAGAGTGAGGAGGAGGAGCGAAGAGAAGACTGCTGCGGTTTCAATGGACCCCGGGCAAGAAGCCGGTGTTCATTGGAATCGCAGCAGTAATGGGATGGGAGAGGGAGGGATAGATCTGGCCCACATGCGGCAAATGAAATCTGAATGAAATCTATCTGAATTATTTTCTTGTTACTTCCTTTTTAGACTACTTTTATTTACGTAGTAGTTTTATAAACTTTATTTTTAATTTCGAATTGTCGGATGATTGAAAATCTGTAGTTTATGGTTATGCTTATACGAGAATATTGTTTGTGTGTCAATACATTATGTTCACACAATTAATTTCCAATTTCGAGCTCATGAAATACAGTCGGTGCTCTTTTGTGTATTGACTGCGTGATTACATTGTATTATAGACCTTTTTAATAAAAACCCTGATGAAATATTTATAAGAGGGATTAAATAATAACACTGTGTGAAAAAACACGAACAAGAAACTACAAACCAGTCAGACACCTATGGAAATGAGCCTGTTAAATATTAAAAATTCGATAATAATCCTCTCCTATATCCACAGATTACTGGTAGATATCTCTTCTAAGAGATAAGCAATACTATGCACTTATTTTCATTTACCCATTTTGTTTATAAATTAAAGTACAAGAATAAAATAAATAAATAAAGCAAAAACATCACAATCCGAAAACGTAAGAAACGTAATACGTCCAGTATTTTCGACAAGGGAATTAAAGTGCAGATGGGCAGGGCATAATTAATATCTTTTGTATTGTTATTATATTTAGAAACAATAAATTAATTATTATATTATTATTATTAATTAAGAGGAGTGGAGAAGTGGAGCAGAAACATAATCTTCATAAATCCAAGGGAAAGGAAAAGAAACCGTGACAGATAAAGGTTTTTTTAATATAAATTATAATGTCAAAATTTAAAATAAATGTAAGGGAAATTCTATCTATGCGCACTTATTTAAAGCTATACAAATGTACGAAATTCTTCAAGCTTTAAGAGTTCCCGTTGTGTAATCCAGCTTTACATTTATTCGCCTTAGGTGATTATTATAAATATATGTCGGGGATTTTAAATGATGATGAAAAGTAGATGGAAGCAGGAAGATGGGGAGTATTGGGGAACACTAAAAGGGGTGATGGTAATGAGTGGAATATTGGGTTAACGCAACGCAGATACTTCTACTGAACCGATAAATGATCAAATATGATCTCTAACAATTACGAGAGAAACCTAAGCAGTGCCTTGGACTTGTGACCAAGGTGTAGGCTTAAGGAATTCCTTTAAGTAATTACGACACTCACCTCCACTGCTCAGGCTCTCTATTTAAACCCAAGGTTAAACGCACATAAACCGAATCCAACACAAGGCTAACCTAACCTAACATTGTGTTTACTTAACCACGTGGCAATTACATTGTAAGGACTTACGTGACCTTAGTTGGACAGCACTTCCACACTACACTACACTGCACTTGACACTATCACTATCACTAGCACTATTTAGATGATGTTCACTTCTTGAGAGACCGCGCACGACTAAGACTTCAGTTAGACTGTCGATCGCATATAAAGGGTCGAGGGTAGATACTGTCAAAACAACGGAAGTGACTACTACCCCACTCCAACGCCATAGACAACGATAACGATTCGATTAATCGATAATCTTTTACTATGCTCCGACATATATGTTAAATTGTTACATTTTCTTAGAAAAAAACGTATTTAAATCATAATAGTTCGATTGTTTAAGGGAAATCTTTGTTGTGTGTGGAATCTTTGTATTGTACATTTGTCAATATTTGTCACCATTCTGACGACGGATATCATTCTGACTAGTTTACGCATGATTTCGTCCACGTGATGCTCCGCTCCTACGGGTAGCAAGAAGCCTTGAGCTTCACTCGATAAATACTATATTCTATCCAACATTGAAGGATTTTTTGATTCGAACCAGTAATTCCTGAGATTAGCGCGTTAAAACAAACGAACTCTTCGTCCTTATAATATTAAAAAGGAAATACATTATACACTTTAATTGTATAAGGTAAATATCATCAGGCTAAGATCAATAGGAGCGAATGATCACGGGCACGAAGTCGCAAGGGTCGGTTAGTTATATATAAAAACATTAATCTTAAAATACACTGGGGATGGACAGGAGTATCCGAAATATAAAAATTCTTCAAAATTTAAATATTTGAAATTTTTAATAATTCATCTCTTCATGAGGAAATGGGAGAAATTTCTATTTTTTTTCTCAGGTTTTTACCAAATTGTATTTGACACGAAGAAAAGAGGTTTATGTTAGTATAAAAAGAACATCCTAACATCGCCATTGGCTCAATAACTTATAGTCTTTGATGATTTCATATAGTGAAAATCATAGTCTCATGAGTTTTTAACTTTATTACTTTGTTTCTTCATCACAACCCTTTAATGGCCCACTGCTGAGCCGGGTCTCCTCATAATTATGGCCCAGGACGGGTTGGTAGATGTCACACTCCTTTTAAAGAACTCTCAGGAGTGCAGGTTTCCTCACGATGTTTTCCTTCACCATTATAGCAAGTGACATTTAATTGCTTACTTTGTTTAGTCAGATGTTAGTTAGGTTTGTACGTTGTAAAAGAATCTCGGAATCTTGTACTTGGATCACGAGCTCTCGGGCTTGATACATATATTGAACGGACTCATATCTCGTATATAAGTATCATGTTAGTCTTTTTATTATCCTTATATACTGGGGTGTACAAATCCCACACACGTGGAAGCTGGCTGGGCCCGATATCAGCTTTTAAAATTAAGGGTTATCTATTGTCAGTTAGGCGATAAAGACACAGTACTCACAAGTTCTTGATAATTTCTTATCTTCTTTTGGGCATGCCCACGCACCACAACACATAATAACACCAAACAGTTCCAAATAGTTACACTTCACCACCAGTCGCTTCTCGTCAGGGAAGGGTCAATCACTAGCGTTTAGGAGATATAGCACACACAGGACTCGGGATATTATTAATCAGTATGCAATGCCTACATTACGACTGACTCACTGCCTCTGCCCGTGGCGCAACTAACACTCCCGCCGCCAGCGGGAAAAGTCTTTTGTTTTAAACTTGAGACAATAAGTCAATCATCTCAAATCGTCTCAAATGTTTAAAACTTGATAGGAATTCATAATTGATGAAAATACGACCAATAAACATGACCTAACGATTTTGTGACATAAATATAAAAGTTAGACATACGCTTTCGCTCGCTTTTTTGAAGACATCGTCAAGCTCTACAACTTTTCTCTAGAAATCAATCATACAACTCTCATCGTTAAGGCAGTTTTCGTAAGAAACTTTTTCGTTCAACCTTTTTTTTCCGACTTATTGCAGCAAATCCGACTACCACCAAAAGATCTTTACATATTTCAGGTTAATATATCAAAGCCAATTTTTCTCACTAATAATGTTGCTTTCTATAAATATTTTCAAATCGGTTATGTAGATTCAGAGATTTCCCACTACAACCTCACAAACACTACCTCTTTATAATATTAGTTTAGATAAACCGTGCGCTGTCGGGGCGGGTACCTAGTAAATAATAAATTATTTTCTCCTTAAAGATGTCGTAGTGCAAAAGTGAAGTCACGAGTAAGGTTTTGTTGGAAATGAGGTATAAAAGTAAATTTTACAAAAGTACTTTATTTTATTTGAAGAGAACAGCAATATTTAAACCGAGCAGAAGTTTAATAATTACCCTCGATAAAAGATAAACGCAAAACCGAAACTTTGTTGACCTCAAAGTAAATAAATAAAGTGCCTTTAATACCCGCCATTAAAATAAAAATGGCTTCGTTTTAAAGTTCTTTTTAGAAGTTTTATGGAGTTTCTGTAAGTACGTAGTAATATTGTCTATTTAAATTACTATTCAAGAATGTAGGTTAGATTATTCTTAGAGCTGGGTTTCTCGAAGTAAGAATTGTATGTGTATTTGTAAAACTTGATAAATATGTGGAGGTTTAAGCGAACACTAAAACCCTGTGAGGGGACAGGTTAGAATACTATTCCCTTTTGCTGCTGGTAGAGCATCTCGTAAGAGCCGAGTAACCCAGCACCCTCTTGGTGGTAGTGAATCTGTTCCCTGACTGGCTTGCGACCACCAGCAAGCGAATCCGACCGCCAAGTGTCAAATACGTGTTACGGTCGAGCCGTATTTGGGCCAGACTTACCCCTCTCTCCCATGCCATTGACGCTACGGATCTAGTGGACTCTGGGCTCTTGCTCATGGACGGCTGAAACCGCACCATTTTTTTCATCACTCTTCGTTCCCACTCTATCTTCGAGGATGCAACGCATCGGCATAGTCCATGAGCGATAGTGGCCACTTACCATCAGGTGGACCATCTCCTCGTTTGCACCTTATCTACCATAAAAAAAACATACCTTCACTGCTCGACTCGATTACTAAGTTTAGTTAGTTTATAGTTGCGAGCTAACAACTAATTGAACCAACTAATAGTTTATAACTCACATAATCCTTGATAAGGAAGATCTAGTACAACGAATTTAAACCTTTTTCCTTGCACTACTTTAGACAGTGTACTATTTTTTATCCCGAAAAAATTAACCAACGGGATATTAAAAATATGCAACTTTTATATTTTACTTAACTCTAAGGATATATTGATTGAATGTATTAAATATCTTATTCATAAAATTCTGTGTCACCATATTAGTTTCTATACTCTACCGAAACGGCTCGACCGATTTTTATGAAATTTTATATGCATAATCAGTAGGTCTGCGAATCGGCTACTATCTATTTTTCATCCCCCTAAGTGATAAGGGTGGACCATCCCAAATATATATGGCAAAATAACGTTTGCCGGGTCTGAGATGTATTTATGTTAGATATAAATTTGGCAGCATGGATTCAAAAAAAAAATTTCCAATGTGACATGGCGGATATTTGTCGAAACAGTAATAAAACTAGCAGCGGGTGGGGGATAGCCATTAGCCAGATAAATACACCGACATATTAGATATCGTTATTATTTCTTCTAGAGTAATATTCTAATGAACTAGTCGTGATATTGTAGTTAACTGGAGAAATACGTGAAAAAGTTCCCCTGGTAATTGTAAACGTTATGTGTTTGAATATGATAGATCATTCAAAAAAAGGCTGGTATTATCAAGTGTTTATTAATGCTACTATTTTTAATGCCAGATTTTGATTAGTTTCAAGTCAAGGCATGTTGCGTAATTAGACTGTCCTCTTTGAATCGTCCAAATAAAGTAGTTAATCAAAATCCAGGTGTAGTTAAGTAATAGCTAAGTTTAGTGTTGAATCAAAGGAGAAACTTAGGACCCAAGTTTCACGTTAATCGAGGCTGTATAAATTAATTTTATAAACTAAGTTAGTAACTGCGTCTCACGTTAGTTATTCAGCAAGTTAATAAATGCATAAATGTTAATAAAGGACGACAGCCAATATAACTTTGTGATATGAACGCCAAATATGCGCATAGAAACGCGCGAGGTTAGTGCGGAATTACACTAAGTAGCACTAACTGGGGCTGAGTGGCGATGGTCGCGGCGACCCCGCAGCGCGACGGTTGTATTATGTTAAGGCATAGTACTTTACTAACTTTAAACTAACTATCTTTAAATACCGGAAATAATAATTTAAATTTTAAGATGAATCTGAAAACCTGCTCATCAGAGGGCCATTAACGGGTGATGATGATGACTAGTCAACTTCCTGTTAAATACTCTTTATAAACAATGCACAATCGGCTGAATGAATTTTAGTGTTTGATTCAACGAGTGAAGGTGAGTTGGTGAGCTAATAAGTGGATGGATAAGTGAGTCAAATGGAAGAATATGGGTGTGGGTAAATTTTTTTGAATGAGTAAATGCATGAGGGAGTAGGTTTTTTTTGGAACCTTAAAATTTTAATGGCTGAAGGGCAGTCTACTTGACCCTCCCTATTTGGGACGAACAAGAAGACTGTCCTCCTTATAGAATGAGAGTATCTCTCGAGTATTTTGAGTCGTTGCTTCTCTAATAATTGTATAAGAAGAGGGAGTTAAGAGCAGAATGGTGCTGTTTGAGTCAGTCCAGTTGTGATTTTTTTTTAAATAAAATAATAATAGATAAAGTTTTGAGCTTTCCCTTAACAGGTCATCTAGTAGGTGAGATTAGAGGCAGATTCGGATTAATGGCGTCGTCCGCTGGGCGCCGCGAGCTCTTAATTTAATTTGCATATCAAGGCAGAGGTTACACTCTCGGCTCAACCACTAGTCACACCTATGACCTTATGATCTATGGAGGTAGGTTCCCGTTACATAATAATTACTATAGACATAAAGGGTGTGCACTAGTCGACCCACCCACCCATTCATTTTTGCGTAATTCACCTACAAATATATTGACAGTCACACACACAGAAAAAACATAGCTTGTCTCTTGAATATTAAGCAGGATGTAATAATAAAAATATATGTCATGTGAATGTTTTTACATGGCTACATCCCACCCTGTTTTCATGGTAAGTTTTATGAAAAGCTGATTTGACAAATTTCTATTCCTCGACGGAAGTTATAATTAATCAAACGCATTCCTTGGAAGTCGCAATTTTATAAACTAGTATTCGTAGGCAGTTAATTTTATCTTATTTCGAGTAGACAATTTATAACTTTCATTTCGATATCGAACCAATACCGAATCCTATAGGATTTCGATAGGTAGCGAGGTTAAGCGGTGGAAGTGAGAATTTATGCATAGTAGAAGACCTTTTCGTGGGTCTCAAGCCTCAGACACTGCACAACTTCTATCTAGATTTCATGTTAATATTGTCTCTTAATAGTTATCTTTATTTTTTGGTCTATTATCTTCCTAAAAAGTAATTATTATATTAATGCAATCACCCAGAAATATAGACACTTCCTTTTATACAATGCCTCTAGATGTTCAACGTCTTCTAAAAAGTAATCTTTCAATATCCGACATCTGAAATTCATTAGCCTCCATTCCAAGTTCGTTCAGCAAACTCTGAATGATCTGAATAATTCGAGCTTATTAAATTATGACGTGACTTAAGGGTCCAATGTCTCTTACAACTTGCCACTTCGACACCGACCAACATTTTAGGATTTAGAGACTCTCGAATACTTTTGTATATACCTTATTATATTTCATATTCATGTATCCAATATCTTTTGGATCTTTATTATGTACGTTCTCTTTGCGTCCGTTTGTTACTCTATACTCACCTTTTACCTGATTAAGATATAATTTTCATTTCGTTTTTTATTCTATAATCTGTTCTTCCTCTCGTGGCGATAATTTAAATATCTCAAACTTAACTTCTACAGATTTTAACAGTATGCAATCATTTTTTTGCAATGCAATCATATTCATGATTAGCGATGTGTGATGATCTCATCATCACTCTCCGCTATCGTTGTATATATTTATAAATACCCACAAATAAATAATCACATATATTGACTAAAGTACATAGAGTTTGTGATGTTAGGGTAGAGGGCGTGTAGTTAGAAGCTTGGCTCTATATGAGATCTGATAACTTTTTGACAGTGAGATGTATATGGTGTCGTCTTGGCAACATTTAACATGAAACTGTTTTTGGTGGGATTGTGTTGAAAGTGATAATGTTTACTGCCCCAAAAATTGTTATTTGTTGATGTGAGCTAGATATTGTCCTTTTTATTCTGGTATTCTTTGATTTTAATTAGTAGAAAAGATAGTATTTTTCACAAGTAATGTCGCGGACTTGTACGTTTATTTTTTCCTAAATGATTCAGCGTTTAAATTCTGAAGATATTAAAGACCTGTTTTTTGGATAGGACAGATGTCTATTGAGGGTAAAGATTATACATAGTTAATTCAAGTAAAAGACTTCTGTAGGACCCAAGTTCTTTATGTTGACGTTATTGATAGATCTAAGTGATTTTTAAGTTTTTGTTGTAACAATCAAAACTAATCGCAATCCCAAATATATTATTATTATTTCATATTACAAACAGGAAAGTTACTCTGTCTGTTTTGCTTTCGCGATTAATCCCAAATGTCTTTGGGAATTAGTCATAATACTTCTTTCTTTCTCTTATATATAAAATTCTTGTGTCACAATGTTAGTTAGCAAACTCCTCCAAAACGGCTCGACCGATTTTTATGAAATTTTATTTGCATATTCAGTAGGGCTGAAAATCGGCTACTATCTATTTTTCATACCCCTAAGTGACTAGGGTGGCCAACCCCAAATTTTTAAATTAATATAGCAAAGCAACGTTTGCAGGGTCATATTATATTATAAATTTTTTTTTAAATTAAAAGGTAAAACTGAAATCTAAGTAAACGTAGTAAATTGTACTCGGGCGAAGCTGGGCGTGTTGACTAGTATTATAATAAATACTGAAGTGTTCTAATAGTTTTCTTCTTTCACGCTGTAACGGACTTCTTGAATAGATATCTTTTATAGTCTAATAAGAAACTGAACTTTAAATATATGTATCTATGTACTATTAGCAACACAGTTTATAAATAAGTACTTGCGGGTAGTTCATTTTATTTTATTTCAAGTAGACGACAATAAATAACGTTCATTCCGATAGGATTGAGTATGTCAAGTGATATCGCACGGTAGGTACTTATTAAAGTTGTGACACTAAGTGTAGTGTTATTTGGTGGAGTGGTTGAAGGCTGTGACGTTAAAAATTTACGGTTATAAAAGACGTTATTAAACCTGCTCCTGGGTCTCAGGTCCCAGGCACTGCTTGGCTTCCATCTAGATTACTTGTTAATATTGTCTTTTCAGTGTGACTAGACTGTGCAGTATAGCTCCAATACTCTTTATAGTAAAGTTATCAAAAATTCAGAATTATGATATAAAATAAACATTGAGTTTACATAACATGCATTCGTATCTGTGTATCTACCCTCTTGCCTATCGACCGCTACGGCAACACATCCATTGAACAGGCAATAATTTTTATTGACAGAAAGACGAATTTTCTGCCACACATAGTCGTACGAGTATATTGTAGAATACATTCCTTTGAGATTAAAGGTGTTGAAGAAAATAAATTAACCATTTCTTTTTTAGGAAATGTTTTGAGCGTTGTCTCTAATATTCATTTTGGAGTTTTAACCAAGATTCATGAGTAGATCAATTTCACTTTAAATTGCCGATGAGTAAGCTAAAGAAGTGATAGTCATCGTCACCCTTTAATGGCCTACTGCTAAGCTTAGGATTAGGCCATAATCCACCACGCTGGCCCAGTGCGGGTTGGCAGACTTCACACATCTTTGAGATCATGGAGAACTCTCAGGAGTGTAGGTTTCCTCACGATGTTTTCCTTCACCGTTAAATCAAGTGATATTTAATTGCTTAAAACACACATAACTCAAAAGAGTCAGAGGTGTGTGCCCAGGATCGAACTCGGACCTCCCGAGTAGACATCAACGTCTAAATCACTGGGCTATTACTGCTTTTTGAAGACGAGAAAGAGAGAAGTAATAGGGGACTTCGTAATTGGGCATCACGAAACTGTGTACAGTTTTAAACCAACTGTATACAGTGTATTATGGGTCAAACAATAATAAACCCATTATAGAATAGAAATTCAACGTAAATAGGATATTTATAGTTGCATCTGTCAGAGTACGAATGAGTGAGCGGAGGGTTTCCACCTTAGCGAAGCGAGAGTGGGTCTAGTACTCGATAAATAAACAAGCAAGCGACTGAACCCAATATATCATCTGATATCGTCTAAGCTTTACTAAAAGCCATGACAGAATTTTGAATTTATTTCTAAAGTTATAGTTGAAAATCGTAGTGGTTGGAAATTTATCTTTTGAAATGACAGTATCGACAAAGCGGTTTGGTACACTCATGTTTGTTACAGAACTTTGCGTTTGCTTTTGCAGATAATTTATGTTTTATTTATTGTGCTGTACTTCTTTTTCATTCTTCTTCTTAAGTATAGAATCGATTCAGGAGAAAATCTAACGGATGTTCTTCTGTATGGTTTCTATCGTACCTGCTGTACCAATTACAGTAATACGTGTGAACTTTACTTAGACAGATAGCCGAGGGGTGCCTGGAACTAGTGAACCAGGTGCAGGTTTCTAGAACCCTTTCACACTATTGTAAGATTTACCAAATTGAGTAATGAAACGTCTCGACAGTTATGTTACTTTCCTTACTTTAAAAGCGAGCTGAATCTTCCCACCAGAGATGCTTAATGGGAGTTTCGCTAGAGTTTTGTTTTTCGCTAGAGTTTTGTTTTTCGCTAGAGTTATATTCGTAAGAAGATTGTTGAGTTATTAATGTGAATTGTTGACTTTTTTTAAAATTAAACATAACTAAGTAGTGTTAAGTTGGGTAAATAAAGAACGAGTTAAATAATCTCTAAAATATGAACCATATCATAAAAAAAGAGAGTTTAATTTGTTGTTTTGTGGGCAAAGTCAAGTGCAGAAGCTATGACCTCATAAAATTATGTCACCAGCACTAACGTAATACGGCTTTAATGTTATAAATGCAAAGTTATGCGGAGTGCATAGTTTTAATTGTTGTTAGACTCACTCAGTTTGCCGCTCCGTACGTTTTATCCTTTATTAGTGCTAATTTAAAGTCATAATGTGAGTAACTGAGAGTTTATTATTCCCTTGGCAGTTAATTTTATAAACTGTACAGGTCTGTTTAAAATGAACAGGCAAAAACGAGTAAGGGTAACTTGTCCACGCACACCAAAGTTTCCTTGCGAGACAGATATATTATAATCTAATACTCATCATTACTACATAATAAATAACACTAAACTTCAGTCTTCGGGGGGCATGGCATTGTCGCCGCCAAGTCGTGCAAAGTAAATAAGCAAATCACAGACTCTTATAACTTCATTGTAGTTAAAATTAGGGGCTTGAATTTTCGGTATTTACTAATACTCGATATCTATAGACTATACTTATATTATAAAGAGGTAAAGATTGTGAGGTAAAAGAATTTTACCAATAGAAAACCCAATTTTTCGTGAGTGTCATAGGCTATATATTCCAAAAAAAAAAGTAAAAGTCCAAGACTTTTTCGTGGTAGGACAATGAGATTTATATGATTCATAGTTGCGGGTAAAGTATAAATTAATAAGTGAGTGATTAGTTGGAATACACCTCAGCGAAGCTAGAGGGAGTTGGCTAGTATATATAATTAAAATGTCTAATATTTATGTGATCAAAATAGCATTGAAAAGTTTTCATTGCGAGAACTGCCTTCTTTTACATTGTTTTTATATGGGAATTTATATTGAAGTAGTCAAATACTTAAACAAGCTTTGTAAATTTAACAAACTGTTAATTCTAATAACAATAACTCTCTTGAGAGACATAATTCAACCTAGCTCATAGATAAATACTGTGAACTAGAATTTAATATACACTACAAACATTAATTTTCATTTGTATAAAGCTCTTTGGATAAATAGGATTTCATGTTTTATCACTATTTCGCACACTCGCTTGTCCTATGGGATTTCTTATCAACAACTACACAGAAAACAACTTCCACGTATCTCGCTTAACAAATACAAATAAAGAAAAAAGGATTGATGTCACAATCAGTGTCAAAAAATATCTAAAGCAAATATATACCTATTGTGGGCTTTTAGTGTCGTAAGAGGGATTCCATTGTTAACACGTTACAATGCTTGTATAAAATCCCTAATAATCCTACGCCGAAATATCATCTCGTCTTATTCAAGCCACTGGTGACCGAAGGGCTGGTAGCTATCTCGGCCAACAAATTAGCCTGGCTATTCAAAGAGGATAAGCTGCCAGACTGCCTCTCTGTAATGGAATCGAAAAATTTTTTGGTATCACATAATTTATTAATAATTTAATAACTGCTTAATCCCTAAAAAATCATACTTCTAGGACGCTAATAATCTTCTATACATTCGGTAGATATTTTGGTAATTGTTTTCTCAGTATTATAATGCTTATTATTTCGTCAAGATATCAGAGTGAAGGAGAGGGAAGAGTAAGGCATATAGACGCAATAGTGCAGCATTGAACGCATGGAGCACAGAACGGCAATACTTCTTAATGCCTACACTATGCTCTTATTACATATCTATCTACTATCTATAACTACTTATAGTTGACCGAGGATAGTGCCGAATGTAATGTTGTATAGAATGCTTTAGCTAGTACATATTTTAATGTTTTATTCAACAGTAGACAGAGCGATTCAAGAGGTAGGTATATGTATAATAATAAACCATAATAATGATAGACCGTGCAAAGCCAGGTCGCTTTTAATAAAATAATTTAATAATCAGTATGAATAACATTAAGAGGGGGATTATTAAAGCAGAGAATTGTTATGGCAATTGAAATAAGCGGCAGTCCGCTTAATGAAATCCCTTTGAGGGGAATTTGATATTATTTTACCAGGGCTATATCGAAGAGATTTATAATTTGGTTCATTAAATACATTGGGATGTTTGTTATAATTTAAGGTTGATTTTACAATAATAGTTGGTTCTTTTTCTTTTTCCATAAGTAGGTATATAAATTTTCATCCTCTTGAAGCTTTTTTATAATGGTCTCTATTCCAAAATTGTGTCATAGTTTAGGGGTGAAACTAAATAAAGTAAATTAATTATTAGAATTAATATTTAATCGATTTCATAGCGCCATCTTTGTTTCATTCTTTATTCTGATTCAAACATTTGATTTTCTCATTATTTTTTTCTTTTTTCGTGTAATGATTATTTCGTGTGTTAAGGTCAATTTTTTCCAAAAAAATTAAATAGTTAGCAGTATTAGTAGCCGTTTAAAATCAAGATTCAGAGGTAGTTTGATAAATTCATACAGTTTCAGTGTCGCCTATCGTAATGCTAGTGGAAATTCAATAAAATGTAGTGCACTATAGCGCAAGATCTAGTTAAGTCTAAGATATAATCTAGATGGAAGAAGGGTGACTAACCACCAGAGAGACTGACTCTTTTTTTTATTTAACTAGGTCGGCAAACAAGCGTACGGCTCACCTGATGGTAAGCGATTACCGTAGCTTATAGACGTCTGCAACACCAGAAGCATCGCAAGCGCGTTGCCGACCCTATCCCCAATTCCCCCCAGGAGCTCTGGTCACCTTACTCACCAACAGGAACACAACACTGCTTCAGAGTAGTGTTATTTAGCTGTGATCTTCTGTAAGGTCGAGGTACCCCAGTCGGGCTGCTCCATATTTGAGCAGGAAATTTCCTGCTGTGCCCTACCTCAGTTACACAAAAGGTTATATATTGTCTACACGTCGGTATACTTGAAATAAAATAAAAGGAATTACCCGCGCATATTACTTTATAAATAGTGTTACTAACAGATATTTCTAACACAAAACATATTTAAAGGTTCTATTTAATTTCAAATAACCTATAAAAAAAATAGCATTTCAACAGTATCCCCGTCCATATTTGTCTTCGGAATAGGGTCCGTACCCCGTAGTCCGTAATAATGAAAAATAAAGGATTTCTGTACACGTCAGGGCGATTTACTTGACAAATGCGAGTCAGAGTCAGGTAAGGCTGCGGGTACTTTACGTGACTTGACATTTCATTCTTTCATCGTTTTTGGGCTTTTTTAACCTAAAATTGAGTGTTAACTACTTTCTGATATTTCTAAATATATTTCTGTTTAATATTAAGGAAGTGTCCACTATGAATTAATTTAAGGAACGATAAATCAATCGACAAACAAGCTTTTTTCCAATGTATTATTTAGTTTGTTTTACAGTAGCGGGTTGTTTTACAGGAGGGTCTCTGTTTAAGCCCAAGGTTAAACTTACATAAATCTAACCTAACAAAAGACGTGGCAACTACATTGTAAGGTACTAACATGACCTTAATCGGACAACACTCCCAGCACTAACACAACAGTGATCCAGATACCAGATATCTAATCCTCGAGACCTCCTCGCGTTATACGAACGACTTTCAAAACTCGCGTATATCTCCACCTTAAAGGCCGGCAACGCTCCTGTAACTCCCCAATTGTTGCAGGAGTCCCAGGGCAGCGGTGATTACCTAACACCAGGTAGTATAGGAACCATGGGGCCATGGGGCCGGGAGGCTTATCTTTATACCAAAATATCTTCTGGCCTTATACAAGCCACCAAAGGGTTGGCAGCTACCTCGGCCAACAAATTAGCCTGGCTATTCAAAGAGGAAACGCTGCCAGCGTTTAGGGCACACTGCCTCTTTCTAGTAGAATCGAAAAAAAAAATTATGTTATTATATTAATTCATGTTGTTATATTTATGTTATTTATTTATATTTTTGTTGTATATGTAATGTGATGTTTGTTACTCAATCATACGAGAACGGCTGAACGTTTTTCAATGGAATATTGCAAATAAATACTTTGTAACTTGAATTAACAGATAAGATACTTTTTATTCTAAAATAATTATATTTCCTAACAATATATAATAGCAACGTTTGCTCGCGTGCAAGCCAGAGGAGATTGACTAGTGCATAATAAAGTATTCCTCGTATTATAAAAAGATCATATAATTATAAAGGTTCAAAGTAAAGTACAGATGGCTATTTAAAATTTAATACAAAGCAAACGCTTCTCCCAGCTCTAATTAACACTTTACAGTAATTAAACGACGGATTCATTAAATTAATTGCATTCATTAAAAAGGTCTTTCTCCTTGTTTATGAAAAAGTAAAAAAAATATTATAATAAGCAAAATATCATTAACCCTAAGCAGAGAGATATAAGCCCCCATTGCAGAGCCTGCTTATATGTTTATAAGCAGTGATTGCCCAGTGGTTGAGACTTCAAGTCTTACTCGGGAGGTCCGAGTTTGATCCTGGGCACACACCTCTGACTTTTCTGAGTTATGTGTGTTTTAAGCAATTAAATATTACTTTCTTTAACGATGAAGGAAAACATCGTGAGGAAACCTGCACTCCTGAGAGTTCCCTAAAGTTCTCAAAGGTGTGTGAAGTCTGCCAACCCGCACTGGGCCAGCGTGGTGGACTATGGCCTAATACCCTCCTCATTCTGAGAAGGAGACCCAGCTCAGCAGTAGGCCATTGACGGGTCGTGATGATGAAGCAGAGAGAGAAATCTATACAGTCACAGTGTGTCTGTTTACGATAAGCTCAAAAAGTACTGAACAAATTTTGATGTACTTTGTTACCTTAAAATAGACAGAGTAACTTATAAAGAAGGTTTAGGTGCATAATTTGTTAAGGTTTTGTGAAAACTGGTATATTTACGACAATTATTGTTGCTACAGTCGCTTAGCCTGGAAGCTACTGTCTAATCCGTTTTTGATATATAACATAAATGTATAATATGCTTTATATCTCGTGCGAAATCGGAACAGGTCGCTAGTATGGGTATAATAATATTAATAATATATATTATGTTGAATGTGCATTGAAATTTTTACACTATAGATCTATAAATATACTATCTAAGTGAATCATAAAATATCAGTAGTTTATATACATATAAAGATATATAACTCAGTGAAATTATATAGGCCAGGAGGTATATTGAAAACATTAAGAGTTATAACCCCCATATTGAACAAACTATTGGGTAATCGAAACGTAGATCTGCTACTGAACCGATTAAAAACTAAACATTAAGATCTCTTAAAATTACGACAGGAACCTTAGCAGTGCCTTGGTGTGGGTTTACGGGATCCCTTCAAACAATTGCAACACTCACTCACACATATAGATATATAGTACCATTAATAATCCTTTTTTAATAAGTTCAGAGCATTTTTAATTTCCACAGCACAATATTTGGTAACAAAAACCCTCCACGCTCAACAAACGACTTGGATGTTTTAGATTCTGCTTCAACGTGTTATCATAAAGCTGTGGTTAAGTTGATAGCGTTTTTATGTTTAATAAAATTATATATTTTTAATTATTTTTTTTTCTTTATGTTAAAAAACCTGATGCCCCCGATTACGTGCAATTGTATTTAATACTTTTAGTAGCCAATTTTTAAGGTACTGTTTTGTCTAATAATAATCCTTGGTTGTAGGGATCTGTTCCCCGACTGGAATGCGATCACCAGCATGCGAATCCAACCGCCAAGTGCCATAGACGCGTTCCGTTCGAGCCGCGTGTGGGCCAGACTTACCCCTCCCTCTCCCATCCCATTAATACGGATCTAGTCGACTCTGTGCTCTTGCTCAATTTCTTCACTCCCCCTCCTCAGTCTATTTTCGAGGATGCAAGAGGATATCTCTTGTTTTGTCGATGGTTGATGGAAACAAAAAAATTGTCTCAGGCCCTTTGCTCGAGAGGTTTTCGTCATATTTGAAAGACAGGAATTCTGTAGTAGTCGTTAATGGTTACTAATCACATCCATTCAAAGTCTTGTCAGGAGTTCCACAAGGGTCTCATTTAGGACCTATTCTCTTTAACATTTTTATTAATGACATTAAAAACTGTTTCACAAACTCCAACTTCTACTTATTTGCAGACGACCTAAAATTACTTCGCTGTATAGACACAAATAATGACGTTGCTCTACTTCAAAACGATTTAGATCGACTTGTCTCTTGGTGTGATAGAAATGGTATGAATCTCAATATTGACAAATGTTATTCTGTAGGATTCACTAGGAAAAAACAAGTTACACCGAGCAACTACAAAGTAAAAAATATAATTCTTAAACAAACTTCTGAAATTAGGGACTTAGGCGTTTATCTTGATTATAAACTTCGTTTTCATTGTCATATTGATAAAATCTGTAAAACAGCATTTAAAAACTTAGGTTTTATTATACGTAACTCTAGGGACTTTAAGAACCCTTCGACAGCCATAATGCTATATAATACCTTCGTTCGTAGTGGTTTGGAATATTGCAGTGTAGTATGGAATCCATTCTATAGAATATACACTAAAAGACTAGAAACCGTCCAGAAACGTTTCATGTGGCACCTTACGTATAAGTACGGCTTAGCGAAAAAAATTACCAAATACAATGACAGACTAACACACTTCAAAATGATATCACTTTCCGAACGAAGATGTATTCTGGATAACGTGTTCTTTTATAAATTGGTTAAGAGCCATTTCACAATTTTTCGCTCTGCAAGTTTAGGTAAATTTGGTCGCAGCGCACGTGAGTCTCACGAGCCGCGCGGCCTCTGTCCTACTCGGTATAGTGCGACATCCAAAAAAACATCTTAATCTTTTTCTAATGTATTTATAATAAAAATTAATAACTATTATGTTACAAAATGTTTTTTACATAATTAATTTGTTAAAATTTCAAGTCTGTTATAACAACAGTCAAGAAATTTAAAACAAAAAATCAATTTTATAAAATAGGTTTTTAGAAAGATTTTTAAAATTGATTTTATAGTGTCTTGAGTTTACGAATTAATCGAATATTTACGATATCGAATATTTACGATATAAATAAAATAGCCTTTTATTATGCTCCAGAAAATCTGAATGTGAATATGTGTTGCACAGTTTTGGATGCAAGTAGAACATCAAATTTTTGCCTGCTTTAATTTATTTATAAACTTGATGACACAGTCAAACAGATTTATTTTAAATGCCTATTTGTATTGATAAGATGAGAAAAACGATTTTAAATAATACATTTGTTTTACATAAATTACGATAAAATTTTACATTACTTTTCGTATAATTTTCACAATTTTTATTTTACCGTGGTATGATAATTAGAATAGAAAAAATTACCACATTAATCTATCTATTTACAAAAATACTCATTGAAATATAGCGGTATAAAAATTATTATTAGGGGTTAAAGTTTGCACAAAAAAATTGAAATTCGTTTTTTTAAAATTTAAGCGTCAGTAGCTCAGTGGTTCGGGCGTTGGATTTACGATCAACAAGTCGTGGGTTCAAATCCCGGACATTGAACTACTGACGTGGCCCACTCCTGACACAAGCATGCAAGCTTACTAGGAGGGGTAAAGGGAATACTAGTAGTATGTGAGCTAGTAATCTTTCAAAAAAAAAAAAAATAATAATAATTTAACATATTTATTTAATCAAAATAATTACTATTAATATCTATACATTGCTGCCATCTAATAGGAATTCGATCCTATATTCCTTTATTTTTGTATCGATTGAACAAGGCAACACAAGTTTCAATACGCGTTTCTTTCTGCAGATCAGTCAAATGAGGCACCCATTTTTCATATTTATTATTTTATTAATTTGACGCAAATGAGTCAATTTTTGGTAAGGTAACGTTAAGCCACGCCGCTAATTCCTGGATACTTTGGCTCGGATCGGCTTCCACCATCTCTTTCTATTCATTGTTATTCACCTGTGTGGGCGGTCTTCCACGTGATTCGTTCTTCAAATCAAAGTTTCCATCACGAAAGCGTTTAAACTAAAATCTGTGTTTGCATACAATATGATGAACTCTAGTTCCTAGAACATTATAAAATAAATGTATTATTATAAATATTAATCTAAATGTATCTCTATAGGTATACAAAAAAAAATACAAGAATGAGAGTCAAAACTATATTCTTAGTAATATGTCAGTTAGTCCGAATAAACATATAGAAATGCACTCACTAGTGACTACACTTACCAAGATCAACTCTTCAAATTTATTCTCCTGTTGGTTTGTTTTGACTGTCCTTCTGAAAAAAGAGGCCATTTCATACATATCTATTTGTGATTAAAAAAAATGGTAAATAAATGATAAAAGAGCCTTAAAATTATTCAAATAACTATTCAATGATACCCCGCTTGAAGTAATTTATGACTTGAATTTTTTATTTTCACAATATGGCGTCAAGTGGTCACCATTTAGAATTTTTATATACACTGACACTGGTGAGAAAAAACTAACGAGAAATCGAACTTCAACATCCGTCGTGCCGTTTAGGTTACAGGGCGTCAAAAAGAATCGTATATCGAATATAAGAAGAATATATATATATATACTAGTCATACATACACCCTAAAACATAACCCTCCTTCTGAGCAGTCGGGTAAGAATATAAATGTAGAAGTAAAAGCATACCCTGCCTGCACTGCTTAGCATCGTAATTATGACGTTTCCTTTTTTTTATGCAGTGATAAGCAGTCTTTTTCCGACCCATTACCTAAAAAATTAATTTATAATTAGAAAAGTATCTACTAATATATTTGGAAAAACAAACAATTTAAATATTAATTTTACTTACTTGAAAGTTTCAAATATGGTGTATCACACTATAACATCAGTCGCTTGGCGCGTGTGAGTGAGACCGATGTAAGAAAGAGAGCTGTTCAAAATTTGGCGTAGATCCTACCTCTAAGAGCGCTGGCGCTCGACTGATTTATTGGGCTTGATGCATGGTATTATATATTTTCTTTTTATTTTTTAATACAAAAGGTTATATATTTTATTTTTATTTTTTTCTATTCCTAAAAGATGTAAGTTTAACTTGGTATAGATAGTTCGTTAAAATTTCTTAGTTATGTAAGAAAAATATCGCTTTTAAAATTGTACTTATTTAGAAAATATTCGTAACTTTTAAAATTTTATTATGGATTAACGGAGATACTAATGTAAAAAAATCTAAATTGTGTATCAATAATAACATATTCCACATATTACGATATTTTTTTAAACAATTTCAAAGTAGTGGTTATTGAGAAATAGGACTTCAAAATATACATTGCGACCGTTTACCCAGGGAGGCGGCGGAGGAAAAGGGTAATAATTGTGTACACACAATATAAATCAAAATTCTGATAAATTAAGTTACTACAACAAAGGTCACTCTATTATATTTCAATTATAGAAATTATATTATTGCATCCAAGGCTGAGATTAACGACATCAAAATGTTACAATTTCGCGGATTTTTACCGAATTTTGTGAAATGGCTCTTAATGCTATGGTAGATTGTCCTGAACTCTTTCACGTGTTATTTTATTTGTTCCGTGCAGATCAAAAAGACAAAAAACTAGAAAGATTAGACAAGTTATCCATCAAAAACTAATTTGGGTAATAATTCTTTAGTCAATCGGCTTATACATTCTTATAACAGCTTATTCAACCAGAATAGCGATATTGATATATTTAACAATAGTCTTAATAAATTTAAAGAAAACCTATTAATTATTATTAACTTAATATCTAATTAAATACTTAAACTGATATATATATGTCGGGGATTTTAAAACGATGTGAAAGGAAATGGAAGGAGGAAGATGGGGAATATTGGGGAACACTACAAGGGGGTGATGGTATTGAATGGAATATTGGGTAAACGCAACGCTGATACTTCTACTGAACCGATAAATGATCAAATATGAACTCTAAAAATTACGAGAGAAACCTAAGCAGTGCCTTGGACTTGTGACCAAGGTGTAGGCTTAAGGACGTCCTTTAAATGATCATAACACTCGCCTCCACTGCTCAGGCTCTCTGTTTAAACGCATATAAACCGAATCTAACACAAGGCTAACCTAACCTAAGGCTAACCTAACCTAACATTGTGTTTACTTAACCACGTAGCAATTACATTGTAAGGACTTACGTGACCTTAGTTGAACAGCACTTCCACACTACACTGCACTTGTCACTATCACTACCACTAGCACTACTTAGATGATGTTCACTTCTTGAGAGACCGCGCACGACTAAGACTTCAGTTAGACTGTCGATCGCATATAAAGGGTCGAGGGTAGATACTGTCAAAACAACGGAAGTGACTACTACCCCACTCCAACGCCATAGACAACGATAACGATTCGATTAATCGATAATCTTTTACTATGCTCCGACATATATATAAATTCATAATTTGTATTTCTATCTTTGTTAGCAGTAGATCTTTATAACTTTGTTTATTATTATTATTATTTAAGTTTATAATAGCTTGTTTTTATTTAATCCCATTGTTGTCTAAATTTGTGCATCCCGTTTTCACCTGTAATTGAAATACCATTTAGTTCACCTAGTTTAAGTTTATCCATGTATGTAAAATAATGTTTTATTGAGTATTTTGTTGGTGTTAATAAATAAATAAATGGTGGCCACTTACTTTCAGGTGGACCATCTGCTCGTTTGCATCTTATCTACCTTAAAAAATGGAACGTGTTTCGCCAGGTCCAGCTACGACAAGTTTTATTGAAAATTATTTGACAAAAGCTAAAGATAATTTCCGATGGAAGTGTAGCTGGTATGCAACTTTTTCCTAGTGTCTTTGATACGTTCCAGTTCAGCCGCATGTGGGCCAGACCTACTACTTAGTCAGTATCTGCTGAACCTACAGCTTTCTTTTCTTCGCTACCTTTCCTAACTGAATTTTCGAGGTGGTAACACTATGTCTGTTTCTTTGTTCTTATTTATCATAAAATAATATTCAATTTAGACAGAAGCAGGTTTAGGTTTCCACATTTATCTAAGCTAGTAATAATCAAAAGAAATCCAGTAAAACAACACTGCTCCACGAAATTACTTATCAATTATCTTTCATTATGTAAATATTCGGGAAGCTATTTTAAAGTTAGGAAATGGAAAAATATATCATTTTTTCCGCTATTTCTCCGACAAGCCTTTCTAGTTCTTTAAGTACCAACATGAAGGCAGTGGGATAGGAGCTGCATTCTGTGCATTGCATCTACCCTCGATATCTTCTAACCGTGAATATATTAGATATTCAATACATGCTTTGGTATTTTCCTGTTTTATATACCTTTATAAATAAATTTTAGAATGTATATCACCACATAGTATAAAACAAAGTCGCTTCCCGCTCTCTGTCTGTCCCTATGTATGCTTAGATCTTTAAAACGAGACAATGGATTTTGATGTGGTTTTTTAATAGATAGAGTGATTCAAGAGGATTATTTATATGTATAATACATACATAGTATAGTAGAGAAACACTGATAATTTTAGAGGTTTCTAATGTGATGTCGTAAATAACCACTTTTTCTTGCACTTACATTGCAAACGCTAGCTGAACCCTACGAGATAGATCAAAATGATGTACTACAGTGATGTACACCTAAAAAGGTCTACAAAAAAGTCCGCGAAGGTACTTGTCTATCTTAAGAGAGGAAAACCCACAATAACGATTTTTTATCCTTTACTTTTTATGAGAAATAATGGATTATTTACAAAGCGATTTTAAACAATACAGCATTAATCCTTATCAGATTAGGTACCTTATATACATTTCACATGTAATATAGATTAATATGGCCCTTTACAACATGTAATTTAAATGAATATTTTCGAAGATATTACAGATTTAAAATGCAGGGACATAGCGGTTGCGTGGCGCGTGCCTACGAAAACATGTTTGTCTAATGACAAAAAAGCTGTGAACATTGTATATAAAGACATTCTGTATTATATTTAGTATCAGCATTGCATCCGTGAGAAGCCGGGGCGGGTCGCTAGTTTAAAATAGAATTTGATTGCAGCAATAATTATTTATACTTTAAATAATATTTTTGAGTCTCTTATTACTTTTTAAGAGCACTGTAAAGAAATTAGCTGTTATCTACATGGGACCGATACCGCGCAGTAACATGCAAAAGACAATAATAATATGCACCTTAGTAATGGAGACCCAGCATCACGATACCACAACACAACACAGCATAGCTATAATGGTCACCAGGAGAACTCCGTTTGATAACTGGCTCAAGTCTATCGGCATTATACAGTCTCCGAATAAAATAAAAGTTACTACTCTCGAATATAAAGTTATCAACCAGCTAATGCATGGGGATAGTGATTGTGACCCGATCCAGGTATTAATCATTACGTCTTTTATATGATTATGAGTTTGCTCGCCTTGCTGATATTTGTACGTAAAATCCTAACCCTAAAGGTAGTGCAAAAGTAATCCTAAAGAAACGTAGGAAACTACTTACGCCATATATTGACGGATAGATGGCGTCTGTCTGTGACACAGACAGGCTTAAATCACTGAACTAATTTTGATGAAATGAAGAATTAACCCGACCCGTGAGGGGACGGGTTAGAATACTATTCCCTCTGTCACTGGGATAACATCTCGTAAGAACCGAGTAAGCCAATACCCCTTTGATAGTAGGGGATCTGTTCGACTGGCTTGCGACCACCAGCATGCGAATCTGTCCGCTAAGTGTCATAGACGCGTTCCGGTCGAGCCGCATCTGGGCCAGACTTGCCCCCTCCCTCTCCTATCCCATTAGTGTTGCGAATTCAGTGGACTCTGGGCTCTTGCTCGCACTCCACTCCCCCTCCCTACTCTATCTTCGTGAATGCAACGTATCGCCATCGCGTCGATGTCCATGGGCCAATTACCATCAGATGGATCAGCTGCTCGTTTGCACCTCATCTACCATAAATAAAAAATAAAAAAGTTAAAGAAGAGCTTGAGGAAGGACATAGACTATATTTTATCGCAAAAAAAATACTTTACTTTACTAAACAAATGAGTGCGTTATAACGCCATCTATCGACAGTTGGGAATTAGTCATGTTTTAAATTAAGTTTGAACAGTGGCATAACTCTTACACTTTCGTATGAAATGTGTTTGACGTTTGAGTATAACTTCTGTTGTGATGTAGATGACATTTAATCTAAGTCGTGGTACTGTAAATATTTGTCTATGTAAAGTCTGTGTATCGGCATCGACTATATTCTTTACTTCAACATTTTCATAAATTCCAAGTAAGGTTTGAACTTCAACGCATTAATCGTATGCCAAACTTTCGAGATAGTCGAAAGTGTTGAAAAGTTCGCATTATTATACCTCATGATTGATGACACTGACTCAGAGCTGAACTGATAGCGAGTGAGTGATGATTTAACTTTAACGATATCCTTTTATTTGATTTACTGTGATCTATTACACTGAGTCTTGTGAGATTTCTGGTAAATATTATTGTTATTTTAGATAAGTTTAATTTTGTAAGGTTACTGAGTAATAGAACGATAAACTAAAAAAGTCCTTTCGCATTTTTCGCAAATAATAAACTGTATTAATCACCAACTTTTCGTGGCATAATGTATAGTTTTTTCTGTCTAGTCATGTTAGCAACACTGTTAATAAATAAATTTTCGCGGGTAGTTCACATTATCGTATTTCGAGTAGACTATATATAACTTTCGTACCAATGGCGTTGAGTTAGTCTCTCGCGTGGTATCCCGCAGTAACAGAGCGGCGAAGGTGAGAGTTTTCGGTTATAAAAGGTGTCTCTAAACTTTCTCCCGGGTCTTAAGCCCCAGGCACTGCTCGGCTGATCAAGGTGGGATTACTTTAGGTGATCATAACATCATCCACAGATTTATTTCGTATGACGCTCGATCGGTGAGGCCTAATTAACTATATTAAACTACATTTTATTAAACTGCTAATTGCACAACTTTAAACAATGCTCACTCTATGAAATCACTTGACATTGCCTCTAATCAATAGATAGAGTATATATTATTATAAAGTATTTTTAAAACAAACCAATAGGGACTACAAGCCATTGGAAAGACTATCAATATGTTGCTAACATGATCACATTAATTGTTTACATGTCGCCCAATAAAAATGATAAGTAACATGGTCGAGTAGTGTAGGCGAGAGTATACACTTAGTATAAAAGAGACACATTAAATTCGTTCCTATTTGGTTGCTCTTGGATCTGAAGCCTGCTGCTGCAGCTGCTCTGGTTGAATATTAATTTTGCCTTTTACATGTCTCTTAGATTCATATATGTCGGTAGTCTATTGTGCACCAACTCAAGGCTTAGGTTAGCTTTGGGTTGGGTGAGCCTTATGTTAACCTTATCTTGGTTTCAACAGGGAACCTGGGCAGTGAAGGTGAGTGTTTCAACTGTGTTGAAGACGTCTTTAAACCTACACGTTTGGTCACAAGTTCAAGGCACTGCTTGGATTACTGTTAGAATAGTATGAGATTGTGATGTTTAACTACACCTGACCGTATTGCGTCCGTAGCTTTCAAGATATTCTCTACAACTATCTCTGTATTCTGATTTCCGACATATATTTAATAATATGAAGATATCATTGTTTATTCCTAATAAATACCTAGTCTATAGATATAGTATGTGCAGTATAATCTGTTGCTTGGTAACAATAGATCGGACAGAACTCGATTGTCACGCGTCGCTCCATTTCACCTCACTACACTTAGAACTGTCTCTATCTCTGTCTCACTCGCTACTGAACAATCGTATATATTTCTATTTCTACTATATAGACAATAGTGTTAGATGTTGTCTCTTATAGTGCTCTATAGTTAAAGATTTACTGAGAAATTTCTATTTATTTTTAAAGTATTTTCCGCAACGGCTTTAAGGATTTAAATTTGAGATACAGGTGCTTCACAACTTCACTGATTAAAGAGTGGTACACAAAAACAGTCGAATGAATAAAATTTTCTTACACAAATTTAATAAAACTGATCGATGTCTTTAAATAGAAGATATTTTCATTCTATCATCAACGAAAGTAACAATTATATTTCAAATGTTTGCTTGTCTGTCAATATCTATGTACGAGTCTTATGCAAATACTATGAAATTGAATATATTTTAAAATTTTATTTCTGCTAATCAAACTTAAATTATGTATACAGGAAAAAAGTTTTTGCCATTTGAAAATGTTTTAGTCCAGCTGGGTCGGTTGTTAATGTATTGAGCATTGTTAGTAACATCCTACCGGATCTAAATCCATTGTGTTATTTAAAAATTTGTAAAGAACTTACTAAGTAAATATAAAATTCGTGGAAATATTTTCAACGAAAATATTTTTATACCATTCCTATCCATAGTACACGAATAATGTAAGAGTAGACTGGCATTTGTACACAAATGTTTATATTACGAGAATTGAGTTTAAGAAACTTGATGTATAGTCGGAGGCATCTAAGTATACTTCTAACCTTAAAGCATAGAAGTCACAGTTAGGGCCTCTTTATCGGGAAGTGCGAGGTGTGAGTGAGAGGAGCGTGCCAGATTTGATTGGTTCTACGCAGTTCTGCTTTTGCGCTCTTGCTATTTTTCAATGAAGTAGACGTCGTGGAATGAGCTACCAATAAAGGCACACATACACAGAATGCTCATAACGCGCAACTCTGTCAATAAATTTTGCTTAGACGTACAGATAGCTACCGACCACTAGGTATATGTCTGAACTCTGAAAGCTTTATTGCAAGCATATAACAAGATAAAATAAGAAAGAAATTTAATATATAAGACTAAGATTTTATCGCAGTAAGAGAAAATTGAGGATACAACCTTCCATTAATTAACCCATAGGGTACTTTTTATCCAGAAAAAACGATCCGTTCTCGCAAGATTTAATGCTAAGGTAGCAGAAAGTTGTGCTGAAGTATAACAAACATATACTTCTATGCGATCGATGTCACGCTAAGCGATTAGTTATGTAATAACATGATATATTTTTTTAACTCAACAGATTTTGTACTCTGTATACAAAGCATACTAATAGCTAATGGGACGAAAAATTCTAAAAATGTTATCGCTAAGACTTTACAAGCCATTACATTGTAACAACGTACAAACACAAAGTAATCGTTTTATAGGGAATATTATTTTCCTTTATTATTCCTTATTACGGCAATTCCACGATGTTTACAATAAAAAATAAAATGTAATTCTTTTTGGAATAACATAAAACTAATACTACTCACGACTAGACCAATACTAATTGCTGTAAGATAAATAATACTCACTGTTATTCAGACACATTATCTTTATTGGCATAAGAAAGATAATATTCACTGTTGTTTGGACTAATACTTTTCACTACTCTAAAACTTATAATACTCACTGTTGTTCAGACTCTTTCTCTTTACTGGCATAAGAAAGATAATATTCACTGTTGTTTGGACTAATACTTTTCACTACTGTAAAACTTATAATACTCACTGTTGTTCAGACTCTTTCTCTTTACTGGCATAAGAAAGATTATATTCACTGTTGTTTGGACTAATACTTCTCACTACTGTAAAACTTATAATACTCACTGTTGTTCAGACTCTTTCTCTTTACTGGCATAAGAAAGATAATATTCACTGTTGTTTGGACTAATACTTTTCACTACTCTAAAACTTATAATACTCACTGTTATTCAGACTCTTTCTCTTTACTGGCATAAGAAAGATAATATTCACTGTTGTTTGGACTAATACTTTACACTACTGTAAAACTAATAACACTAAATGTTTGTTCATACTAGTACTCTTAAATGGCGTAAGACTGATTATACTCACTGTAATTTGGACTAATACTTTTCACTGTTGTAAGACAAATACTAGGAGTGATCATGTAGAAATATGTACAAACATTTTAGAAAGAAAGCCGGTAAGTTTCTGAGGTGTTAGGATAAATTCTGTTTAAGGAAGTTTTGATTATGAAGATTGTTTGAATTTAACTGTATGATGTCAATTCTAAACGGAAAGATGTAATATAATATTCGATTAATATTATTTTTATGATAAATCTATAGGAATCGGCAAAGGAATTACCAGCAATTAAAGGCTATCTAAGGTGTTGTTAATATAATATGATAAATATTAGACCCTCCCACGTTAAATATAGGCCACTGCGTATAATAACTTGTATGCAGCGAACGCTCGTGCGTAGTGACGTCACATCCGTTGCGAAGTACATCCGTTATATATAGGCTACAAGCAAAGCTAGCGCAGGTGTTTCCGTCAGTTATGTTGAAATAGGATTAATGTTTCATAACATTTTTACAAGCTTTTATATTTAACTTGCAATGTTTGTATGTACGTATGTATGATGAAATATTGCATACACGTTTAGACAATAGTTAAGTGGCGTCATTCTAAATCTATTATGGAGGACAGTTCATGATCGCGGACTAATTACTTTTTGTAAACGTCTATGATATGGCTATCAATTAAAAGGGTTCACTAAAAAGAATACGAAAAATAAAATGAATTCACTCAAATTTAATATGAGTACGCCTCTCTTGATAGGAAATTCTTCACCTATAACTTCTAACTTCACTCGCGCCGTACTCTTGGTTTGATTGACATTTTGAAATATTCGTATGTATTTTGTACACCTTGTGTTTTTAGTGCTTACCTGATGAACCCGTGTTGTAGTGTGTCGAATGCTTTGTTAAAATCAACAAACCCAAGGAAGTAAGTTTTATTATTTTCTTTATATTCTTGTAATATTTGTCTAAGAGCGTGGATTAGATCTATAATTGAAAAATTTCGACGGAATCCAGCTTGGTCTATGTGCTGATTTTCTTCAAGAGTGTTGGCAATTCTCGATGGTATTATTATTGAAAATACTTTGTAAATTTTAAATTAAGTTTATGGCTCTGTAATTTGCTGTATCTCCTTTGTAGGTGACAAACTAACAAAGACTTTTGTGTAGTAGTATAACTGTCGATTTAGTCCAATCATAATTTCATTATATAAATCTGTGAGCTTTGGAGCAATTACAGGTGGTATTTTCAGTAGTTCATTTGTAACGAGACCTAATCCGAGAACTTTGTCATTCTTTTATGTATTTATTGCTTTTATAGTTTCTTATTTTAATATTTCAAGTATTTCCTGTTCATTATTTGTTGGTGCATTAAATTCTTTTCAACTTGTTCCGCTTTTTGGCTTTGGTACAGATTTCGGTAAAATTCTATAGCAGCTTTTAGTATATCAAACTTCTTCCCTGTATTTTTACTGTCTATCTTTTTCATATTTGGTATCCAATCATTTTTCATTCTTTTCTTAGTTGTTCGCTAATCAATTTACTTCTTTCTGTTATTTTTTGACGGTTATGTTTAGTTTTATTTTCTGTTTCTGTTTCTTATTTTTTTTGTATAGGTATACATTCTTTGTTGCCTAGTGCTGTTTGGAAATTATTTTGCAGTAACTCTGTTTCGCCATTATTTTCTTTTTATAAAAGCTGTTTAGAATACTTAATCTTTTTTCTAGTGCAAAATTTATCAAAACATGTGCTATTTTTGCTTCTCTTTCTTCCTCTTTTCCATTTAATTTTATGTTAAGAATTGCGATACGTTCTGCAATTTCTTTCTTTTCTTATTTCTTTCTTCTTAATTCTTTAATATTATTCCTTACAAAATTCTTTTTAACCATCCGTAAATTCCCGGCATCTCCCCTTTATAATATAGTATGTATAATGTATATTTGTATGATCTTCTATACGTTCTCCAAATCGTATCTTTTCACTTCTTCCTATAATATCCCATTTTATTTCCTCTATTGCTATTTCTAGTTCTTAAGGTGTTTCTGGGGTTCTAAGATATTGACAGTTTATAGTTGCTATATAGATATCATTTGTTTTCTTTTTATTGTATTTGAGCTATTTTTAGCCTTTAGGTTAAAAATATTTTAATTATTTATTATTACTGAATTTATTTTTCCCTACGAGGACCAGTCAGCTTGGGGGAGTATTATTTTTTGTTTTTACAGTGTTATTTATATTAACAGATTGTTGTGATTTCCGTTTACCGACATTTAATTGCTATTGTTTATTATGTTGTGTTGGAAGAAGAAAATTGCTTGTAATCCTCATTAAATCATAAGCTTTCAATCTGTTAGTGTACGAAGGCCTTAAGATTTGTTGTTATCGTCTGGTATTCATTTGTGGAGATATTGATGCTTCTCTTTTCCGTTTGTCATTATTCTTATTACTTTTCCCTTTTATTATTATTTTATAGAACTTTAGATATGCGATAGTTCCTTTCTTATCTTCTTCTATTAGTTGTGGCTACAACATTTTACTTTTCTCCAGAACATGTTTAGTATAATCTTCTGAAATATAAACACTTAAGATTTTTCTTTCATTTCATTATTTCGTTCTTTTTCCATTTATTCTTACTCATGCTTATAACTTGGTTTCTACTTTCCAATTCTATAAATAATATATACCTTTTATTTCTTCGAAATGTATTTAAGATAATCTTTCTTTTATGTCTTTTTTTAAGCCAAAAACTGTTAGATCATTTTGTTTCCTTGTTCTTTTCAAAATTTCCATCTCTTTCTCGAGGTTTTCTAATTGTGCTTCTGCTATAACACATAATATGGGTATCAAATGAAAGGGTTTCCTGAGAAGAATACGAAAAATAAAATGACATCACTTTACATATGGCGGACCACCCGAGATGGCGGATCACTTAATTTTGAGTACTCTCATAAGGCATATCGCACGCTTATTCAAACAAAGATGTAATAAAAAAATAACGTTTTTTGGTAATGAGCGTTTAAAGTTTTGCACTTTTGTCACATCATCTTTATTTAATTATAAACAATAAATGATTAAGTATTTTAAATATGTGATTGTTTTAAATGTTAGTTTAATGTTTGAGGATTGAGTGAAAATTAAAAAAAACGAAATTAAATATTAATGAATTAGTAAAATATGAACCTGAAAAAAAAGTTCATACTTATTACAGTTTACGTTTAAAATGTTGGTGATTTTTTTGAATATCGTCCGGTATAACACGAGATACTACAGTAAATTAATAAAATACTCATTCAGTCGTGTGACTTTAATAAGGTTTATTTCGGTTTATTTTTATTTAAACGGCAAGGCAGCGGGAACACGGTCCAAGCTACCGAAGGTACCGGGGGGCTCCAGAGAGAGGAACTTACGCAAGATACGTGTCGTGTCCAGTAGTACCACTTTCTAAATCAGTCTAAACCCATCCATCTCACGCGAGCCTCTTAAGGTGTTGATGGAGGCTCTTGGCCATTAGGCCATTGGCCGGTAGGTTATATCGGCACAACGACTGCTGAGACCACAACTCATGAGCTAAGTCAAGATATTTCATTTTTTAATCTTCTCAGGTTTCACGAGATTACCGTCATGCAGGTTGGTGACCTCAACAATCATTGTGCAGCGCTCCGATCGATCTATCACCAGTATATCAGGCTTATTGGCAACAATAGTCATGTCAGTGTTGATAGTTCGATCCCAGTACAACGTGACGTGACCATTTTCGTGAACTGGGGGTCGGGCGCATACCTATAGTACGGCACGGCGGTCTCCACAAGGCTGTATCGAAGAGCAAGTTGCTGGTAGATAATCTTAGCCACTTGTTTGTGTCTGTGCAAATACTCGCCCATAGCAAGAAGAGGACAACCGGAAATAATATGTCTGAGTGATTCACCCAGACTGTGACATGCCCATGATACGGTGGAATATCCACCGTGTCATCCCTCATAATATACCTCCAGTAGTTCCTCGTCATGTTAACTTCGTCCATAATTGCACAGATAAAAGCTCCGGTTTCCCCAAATAGGTAGCCAAACCGTAGCCAAGATACGGACGCTTTAAAGTCTACCTCGACCCCGTGAAGGGCGTGGTAGAAGCGTCCGTATAACTCCTTGCTCTTCCATACCTCCTTGCGGTTCTCGGTGCTAAGCACTATAGGTTTGCGCCAGTTCTCAAGGGCAAGCGGGGTCAGTCCCTTATCCATTGCAATCACATCTTGATACATTCCCACGTCAGTTTGGAGAAAACTCCATGAGTTTGCACACCTTCCGGTTATGGAGAGTTTTAGCATTCAAAAGGGTTCAACCCCCACATTTTCGAGGATGTACAATCTCATTACCGAAGATCGAGGGCGATGCATTCGATATGTGGCAATATTCAATGCACGCACGCACTATCTACATACTAATATATATATTCTATCCAAGTCGTCTAGTTCTTTCTGAGTCCATCTGGGTATGCCGAAGGAGTACATGAGAATTGGCATAACCCAACCATTATAGGCGCGTACCTTATTCCCTCCTGACAAAAGACTTTTCAATATTTTTCTCAAGAGAGCAAGGAAGCATTCCCGCACTGATTGTTTCATGTCAGTCTCGATAATCCCAAACGCCTCCAATATATCCAAATACTTGTAGGTCTCGTCAGCAGAGAGTGATCTAAGGTTTAGAGAATCCGATAATTGTATTCACTCTTTCCTCAATCCTCCCTCGCTTCACATGCATGACTGCACACCACTATCTACTCCAAATTCCGTTCTAATAGAGTTACTATAAGTTTCCGTTACTTTTAGTAATTCGATTAGTTGTAACCTGGTTGGAGCGAACAGTTTCAGATGATCCATGTAAAGCAAGTGGGACATTACCTGACCACTTCTCCGCAAACGATACCCCAACCCTGAATTCTCCAGCAATGTACTAAGAGGGTTCAAGGCTAGGCTAAACCACAATGGGCTCAAACTATCGCCTTGGAATATACCCCGCTCAATCCTTACAGGTTCATTATTTTCCTGGATTGGTAGACACCCTGGATATCGAATAACCGTCCACCATTGCCTTATGCATGATCTCAAGAAAGCGCAAAGAGTTGTATTTAATTTATATAACTCCAGCACCCCCATGTGGCACGTAATCATAGGCCTTCTTATAATCTATCCAACATGTCGACAAATCCCTTCGAGAACAACGAACCTGTTGGCTGATGGTCATGTCAATGAGGAGTAGCTCCTTAGTGCCACGTGACCCATTCCTACTTCCATTTTGAGGGGCACACATGATAGCATTATTATGTATATGGCTGCCAATCTTATTTCTCACAATAGATGTAAGAAGTTTATAGATCGTTGGTAAACATGTGATGGGTCTAATTTTTGGGTTCCGTGGCTCTACCTGACTTATGGAGCAGGTGGGTGATAAGGAACGTAGAAGGGCGTAAGGAACTGTGGCAGCGACCCCGACTCAAGAGCAGGCTAAAATTGAGATGCCAAGCAAACATGTGAGCTGCGCAGCCACTTCAACCAGAAGTTATTCCTTCATCTTGGGTTTGAGATAGGGTGGCGTCTATATCAAATGTATAATGCGACGTTCTGGGGAATGCGATGACATACTGGTAAGAAAAGAAAATCTATTAAAATACTTATAAAAGTCTGTTCCAATAATTATTGGAATATTGGAACTTAATAATTATTAAGTTTTTTTTTCTAAAATAGAGAAATTATATCAAGAATTCTATTTAAGTCTAGTGTTTTTTAAATGTTAAAGAGAAATAATCATATATAATATTTACAGTTAGAGTATTATTTATTAATAAACTGCATGAACATTAAATGTGCCACAAATAGGGTGGGTTTTAACAAAATCTAATAATACTAAACTGAAATAATTTAAGTAAATGCAAATGATTTTTAAATTGATTAAAAATAAACTGCAGTAAGTCTAAATGGTTTTACTACTACGTGAATTCATTTTAATCATACAGTGAAATAAGTCGAAATAATATCTCTTTACTAAAAAACCAAAATATGATTTGTATCTTACTTTTGAATAATATAGAGAATTTTTACGTTTTATTTCTGACTTTGAATTGCTTTACTTGAATCACAGCTGACCGATTACTGAATACATCTCTTTACTTGTGTCAAACTTGTCACACGAATACGTGGAAAAGAGCGCGTTGATCTTTTATCTCGCTCACAGACATTCAAATCGAGCGGCTGTTGGAGCGAAAATATTCTCTAAGCTGCGTTAATTTGATTTATAGTAAAATCCCCAAACTGGTCATTTTTGAGTTATTTCTTTGTTTGAATAAGCGTGCGATATGTTTTTGTTATCTTAAGTAGTAAAAGCAAGTATTTAGATTTTATATTGTATTTGGAGCTATAATGGATAGAGAATTCAAATAAATTCAAATCAATTTTCATTTTTTATCTTACCTTAGTGAAGTGAAGAAAAACGTTGATTTTAATAAAAAAAATTCGAAGCTCAAACGAACATAACCTCAAGTACCCATATAAACGGGGGTCAAATCTGGGTCACCCGATTCGCTAACAATTACCGACCCTTGTACCTTCGATCGAAGTATAGAAATGTCATGTTAAATAAGGTTTATGGGTTTTTAATACTTCTTATATTATAATATACTGACCGACCCTAAATTTGCTGGGCTAAAACATTTTTAAATGACAGTGACTTTCTTCTGAAGTCCGAATTAAATGAAACAAAGCCTATATTTTAAGTTAGACCTGCCACAATATACCCTAGAAAACTATATCCAAAACAAAAACAATTAAAAATGTTTTTTTGGCTTAATACTAGACCACAGTATAAAAGATTGTTTAAGGAAAATTATAATGTACAGGAAAATATAATACTGTAACTTATCCTGATTCACCTGAACTCAATCCATTATTTCTCAACAGAGTGAAGATATAAATGAATCTGGGATTAAAACCTCACTTAGTATTTAAAATCCATTTCATTACTTTTACTTGTTAGTGTTGTTAGCAACACCGTTTATAAATTAGTATTCGCGGGTAGTCCATTGTATCATATTTCGAATATACAATATATAACTTTCGTTCCGATAGGATTGAGTTAGTCAAGTGGTGTACATATCAAAGTATTTAGACTAATAGTGTAGTGTTGTTTAGTGGCGTGGTATTAGGCCTCCGCTATCGAGGTACACTTCAGTAATGTACTTTCTTATTTTAATCAACCGAACTCCTTCAAAAAAGGAGGAGGTTGTATGTTCGTCTGTATATTTTTTTTATGTATATTCACCGATTTCTCCGTCAATTGTAGACCGATTTTCAAAATTTTTTATTCGAAAGAGTGCACTTCTGAGGTGGTCCAATTGGAACCAAGTCAGGATCTGATGGTGGAATCCGGAGAAATCGAAGGAACTTACAATGTTTTTCACATATTTTTATCTGTAAAATAATCAGATATTTGTGTAATATAATATTATTGCTGAGCTGATGTGACGGAAGACACCACTCCTCAACGGTTATGGGGACGTACTGACAACTAATTGTATACTTTGAAGTTATTTAGGTAAGCTAATAAAAAGAAAAAAAGAAAAGATTAAAAAAAAATTGAATCGACTTCAAAAAGTAAATAATGAACTCACTAAAAAATAATCAAAACTTAAAAAATTAAAAATGATTTTTGATTATTTTTTCCTTTTTTTTATTATTTATTTTTTGAAGTCGATTCAATTTTTTTTTATATTCGGTAGCGAAATGGTGAAGAGAGGTGTCAGTTAATATATTATGAAAGAGCTTTTTAATCCTACTCCTGGGTCTCAAACTCAGGCACTGCTCAATTTCTATCTAGATTATATGTTAATATTTTCGTTTGAGTGTTACTGCAGTTATACATAAAGTGATTACTGTGAAGATTTCGATATGGTTTGAGTCGGAAGCTAACAATGATACTCAAACGAATCCTTCTTGAAAAATACTTAATCATCATCACGACCCGTCAATGGCCCACTGCTGAGCCGGGTCTCCTTCTTCTCAATGAGGAGGGTATAAGGCCATAGTCCACCACGCTGGCCCAGTGCGGGTTGGCAGACTTCACACACCTTTGAGAACTTTTAGGGAACTTTCAGGAGTGAAGGTTTCCTAACGATGTTTTCCTTCACCGTTAAAGCAAGTGATATTTAATTGCTTAAAACACACATAACTCAGAAAGTCAGAGGTGTGTGCCTGTGTGGGGGATCGAACTCGGACCTCCCGAGTAAGACTTGAAGTCTCAACCACTGGGCCATCACTGCTTTTAATAATTCTTCTATAATATATATCTTTATTTTTGGAATAAAGATATGTAATAGAATTTGTGTAACAAAGGACTCGTATATTTGACAGCTTCCCCTGGAGAAAGATTCCATTACAGCCTCCCCTTGACCGATTTCGACTAATATTCGAACTTGACCCGTTATTTAACATTTACAAATAACTTCGTCTCATTTCCCAAAGGATTCTGGATAAAAGGACGCTATTTTTCTATTGATCATCCTTTATTATTTGGTATAAGGAAACATTTGCAAGTTTGGATAAAGGTTATTTGAGGAAATATAAATGGGTTATAGATAAAGCTGCTATTTATTTAAAATCTAGTAGTTTTATATAAAATTAAGTAGAATTTAGATTTGCTATATATTAAATACAAATAAGGAACTCATAAAAAACTACTATCATTATATACTTCAAAGAATTATGAAGCTTATACTTAATAATATCTATACGTACTTACTTATATAAGATACCTACTTTGTCGCAACGCCTGAACTCTTTTATTTTTCCAATCTGCATTTTTGTTCATTTTGTCAGACGTCTCCAAATAAATACTACTATATTCAAATGGATATAAATAGCATTTTTGAAATCATAAAAATTCGTCTAGCGCAGCCATTTATCGTAATTATTCTATAATGAACGGTTAATCATCAGTAAGGGCTGATATTGTTTATAAAGTTAATTTTTATAAGGTAACCAGTAAGGGCACTACATGGCGCTATTATAAAGACCACAATTTTCTAAGACTTGATTAATATTGAATTTAATCAGGCGTTGTTTTGCGGAAATTCATGATTAAAAAGGAATCAAAAAGGTTTCTATGCTATAATCCGCGGAATTCTGAACAAACCCACTCGTACGGCACAACTCGGAAGAGCACACCGTCCACAGAAAAGTAAGACGCGCAAACCCAAACCAGGACACACCACACAAGTAGATCGCTCAACAATCGACTTACGTTTCGCTCCGACCCGAAGCATCTTCAGGAGTAGTTCGAAATAGAGAAGAGTAAGATTTCGAGTAATATGAAACCATTTCCATTAAATAATTAAAAGGGATAATAATAAGTATCATAAATATTAACCAAAATTCGTAAAAGACAGATATCAAATTAATTTTGACATTTCAAATATTAAGTGTCTTTCGTTCGTAATGAATAAACCCTATCGTTTTGTGAAATTGAGCTCAGATTACACCATTATTCTCCAAATCAACATCAAAGCAATAATAAAACAAACGCTCTACGAATTATTTCAAATCTAATTAAGATTGTGAATTAACACCATCTCCGTATTACAATTTAAGCAATATTTTTGTTATTATGATCATTTAGATCTATACAGTCTTAGGATTCTGATAGTTCGATATTTATAAATTGTTTAACTTCTTTAAGATACCTATTAAATAGTTATTATTTTTTTAAATTAAATCCAATTACATTTTCGATATTAGTCTCAAGTAATTCTTTTCATAAAAATTAAAATGGGTATACACATACAATCAATGTAAACTGAAAATGAAAATACAAGTAACTATCTGCAACTACATCATGTAATCATCATGTTTACTTAATACGATGGGTATTCGTAAATACCGAGTAAGATTATTATAATATTGAGTGCAAGTCCGATCGCTCGGCATTTGTGTTCGTGCAGCGGTAGTTCAAATGTGAGTCTTAGCTCCGATAGATGTTTCTAGTGATGAGCAAGTGTTCAAATAGGACAGTACACTTCCTATCTAAATTATTGTTTATAAAACTATCTACCGAACATTATTCATTACATTTATTCCACTTCCTTCTGTGTTTAATGTACCGAGTGCAAAAAACTCTTTTTCCTAGCCCTTGGAGGAAGTTTGTTTAAATGTTCTCCTTCAACTTGTGTCAAAAACTTTAAAAAGTAAGAAGCCACTTTTTTACCATTGCAATACTATCAAAATCACTTTCAGAAACATCCGCCATATCGTGATTGTGATCCATAGCCTAGCGACTACCTTTTTTATATTACCCGTGAGGGGACGGGTTAGAATACAATTCTTCTCTTTTAGGAGAGCATCTCGTAAGAGGCGACTCAGTACCCAGTGGTAGGGGATCTGTTTCCCGACTGGCTTGCGTCCACTAGCATGCGAATCTGACCCCCACGTGTCATTGACGAGTTTCGGTCGAGTCGCATATGGGCCAGACTTTCCCCTCCTCGTTAATTCAGCTAATGCTGCGGTTCTAGTGAACTCTTTGTTCTCCTTCAGGGTCCACTGAAACGCGATAAAAAAAAAACTTTTTATTTTAAGAAAGTTTGGGGTTATAATATGGGAAGCTTCCAATAACAATAATAACAAATAAGAAGTGTAGTTCCAGAAACTACTGTCGAAGTAAGTCACACGTCTGATTACTACCACTGCGCAAACACAAATGCCGAGCGAACTTGCGCTATACATTATTATGATCTACCCACCATACTAAGTACACTACAGGAAGTAATTACGGATAGTAATTTACAGTTTGTGTACTCGTATAAACAACTACTCGTAAATAGATACACACGAATAGTCACATTTGAAGTGTTGAGCAAATGTTTGTCAGTTCTGTTTGTTTTATTGTCGGATACAATTTAGTGTTTAAGTTTTTGTATTCCGACGCACCTGTGCTTTCCGTTTCGTTTCGTTTTCATCATTGTTTTAACGCTCTATTTTTCTACGGTAAATTTTATTTTTATTTTTTGTATTGTCAAACATTTAAATAAAAATGTAGGCAGGATATTTTTTAAATTCAATTTTATATATTTGCATGAAATAGATTTGATAGCTTTCACGGGGTTTTAGAAAACGTAAAATTAAATGAGAAGTATAAGTAGAACCAGGAAAATAAAAATAAAAATTGTTTAAGTCTTTATGTGTATTCATGAAAAATTATTTATGTCACAGTAAGTTTCAAAAATGAATTTGATTTTTATGCTTTTTAAGAAATATTTATTTGGAACTTACACATTCTCCGTATCGATATATAAATAAAAATATAAATTCACTATTAGTCCAGTGGACCAGTTGAAAATGGTATAAAATAGAGATACTGCTCTTAAAATTAAGTGTGATAGCTCATTGGATCCGGAATGACGCCTAAAAAAAAAAATTTGCACACAAAAAATTGCAAAAGCGATAGAAAATGCATTTCGTTTTTCACCAATATTTCATAGACTGTTAATATTTAAGAAATTAAAAAAAGGTTATTAAAGAGGAGGAAATTTCCAATAAAAATGTATGGTAGTGTTGTTTGGTAACGTGGTACTTTATTATTTTAATATTTGGTAGCGAGGTCGCGCGGTGAAGGTGAGAGTTTACGGTTATAAAAGACGTCTTTAAACCTGCTCCTGGGTCTCAAGCCCCACACATCTCGGCTTTCCCTGAGATTATATGTTATTACTTTTTAATATTATTGTCCTCTGATTTACTTACTTATAATGATTTTTATGAATTATAATATTTAAAGTCATCTGGCTATTTATTTTAGTAGAATATTGAATGTTTATTATTTTTATTATACAAACTTAAACTTTATTCCCTTAACTGCATATGATAAAACGAATCTAAAATTGTATACGTAAGAGGAAGCAGATGAATATTGAGTCCCAACACAAATAGTTGGACAGTAAACATTTGCGCATGGCTTCAACGGTCGTGAGCCAACATTTACCTATGAATACGAAATGCCCGTTTAACACTTACAAAACGGACGGTGCAACATTATTTTTGAAACTAGAAAATAGAGTATGGCTAAATCTATATAAATGAAAAATAAATGAAACTTCAGAATACTTGCACCAAATTGGATAATTATTTATTGCTGTGTTAGTCATGGTCAGGACAAGGATGGTGTGAAAGAGAAAGTGAATGAGACAGGAGACAGTCAGTGAAATAGTGGTGTCTACAAATCAGTGACATACTAAGCATTACATAAAAAAAATTCAAAGGAAAATAGTATGTTCATAGTTCCCCCCTGAAAGTATGAAACAAGGGAGTGTGCGATCGAGTGAGCAAGAGACTAAACGAAAGAGTGTGTGAGTGAGTGAATGAATGATTTGAATTCACCTCAGTTCGCTGAGGATATTTTTATAGAAAGAAAATACCATATTGGTGTGAATGTATATTCAGATCAACTTTTTCAACTGAATTTTAAATGCGTTATCTTTAACCAATTATTGATATGCAGCATAATAAGTTTCGTGAATCTAAATCCAATATGGCAGATTACCTAAAAAGGCAGACAAAATGGCGGGTTCTAGACATTTCATGGTATCCAATGAATCTGAAACTTAGCAAATGGATGTAGGCACTGGAAGTGGTTGATCGTAAATGGTAGAGCAGTAGAAATTTGTATTTCATTCTGTGTGTTTTAGTTATTAGAAGAACATTAAAAAATATATTCATAAACTCTTTACTTGAAAATATAGTTATCTGTATATATATTCAGGAGGAAAAATTGTTGAGCATTTAAAACTGAAATACAATATTCTTTTTGTTCTTTTTTTGTGTCTTGTTATTTATATCTTTAATACAAAAGACAGTAAGAATGATTTGCTATTTAATATATAAAGTATTAGAAATTAAATAATTCTCACACTTTTGTTTTTTTCTTCAAGTTTCTGTAAATTATTCTATCATTAAACTTAAAAACTAGTTGAAATATTCAAAAGTAGTTACATGCGGAGTTAGCTAACACAAGTTAATGTAAATAAACCAGCTCTTTTAATATTACTATGAACACTTTGTAATAGTGTAGATAAGAACCTAGAGATTGTATCTAATCAAGCTAATTTTTTTTAATATTTCTATTTATTTTTTACAAAAATATAATATAAAAATTAGGTTTACAAAACAACCATAAGTAGTCTCGGGGTTAGATGTAAAATAGTCTGTAGACTGTAGAGGCAGTATAACGAGTGATTTCATAGAGTGAACTATTCGTAAGAGTGATACTGATAAAGGTATCGAGAATGACGTGAGGTGAAACTTTATATTAGTTAGAGTAACTATTAAGGTTTAGCGGTCGCTAGCTATCTGACTACATAACAGCACTGTTCACAAATACAGGCCATACTTATCTTTATAAGTATTCCATTAATACTATTTTCCCATGATTTCCGCGGAAATTTTAAATTTCAGTCCTACAAGGTTTGACTTTAAATCATTTAATAATTTTATTGCTTCAATTTTTGAATACGAGTTGCGACGCGGAACTAACGCGGCAGAAACAGCTCGCAATATCCATCATCGTGCGATTCTGGTTTAAACGCTTTCGTGATGGAAATTTTGTTTTGAAGAACGAACCACGTGGAAGATCACCTACAACAATGAATTGAAAGCGCTGGTGGAATCTGATCCGAGCCAAACCACCCAGGAATTAGCGGCATGGTTTAACGTTAACTTACCAACAATATTGACTCATTTGCGTCAAATCAATAAAATAAAAAAAATATGAAAAATGGGTGCCTCATGATTTGACTGATCTGCAGAAAGAAACGCGTGTTGAAACTTGTGTTGCCTTGTTGAATCGATACAGAAATGATAGAATATTAGATCGAATTGTGACATTTGATTAAAAGTGGATTCTTTACGATAACCGCAAGCGAAAAATGCATTGGCTGACCCAAAGTTAAAGGCCGCAACAGTTTCCTAAAGCAAAGCTTGCCAATAAAGAGGTAATGGTAACTGTTTGGTGTTCTCAGCATGGTGTTATTCACTATAGTTTTCTCCGATCTGGTCAAGCAATAACGGCAGATGTCTACTGTGCCGAACTCGAATAATGTTAGTAAAACTAGAAGTGAAACAGTCCCGATTCATGAATCGATCTTCACCATTATGACTCCATGATAACGCGAGACCTCATACAGCACGAGAAACCAATTTAATTCTACAGGAACTGGAATTAGAAACCATTCGTCACCCTCCGTATTCGTCAAACCTTGCTCCAACGGACTACCACTTTTTTCGTGATTTGGACAATTTTCTACATGATAAAAAGTTTTCCTCTCAGGACGCAGTACAAAATGCTTTTACACAGTTTGTCGAATCTAGATCACCAGAGTTCTATCGCAAAGACATAAATGACCTTCCTATTAAATGGCAGCAATGTATAGATTATAATGGTAATTATTTTGATTAAACAAATACGTTAAATTTAAAATAAATGAATTACATTTTTTCAGTGCTAATTGGCAATTTAATACTTAACCCCTAATTTCAAGTTAGTGTACGAGCACACGTATTTCTTTAGTTTGTATTCAAAGGTATTTTTTTTTATCAGGATAAAACATAGCTTATGCTCTTCCTCAATTTCTACTTCCTCTTAATCTTACATTTCATCAAAATTGTTTCAGTGATTTAAGCTTGATTGTGTAACAGAGAAAGGGACACAATCTTTTCGTTAACAGATGGCGTAAGTAGTAGATTAAATCCCACTTTTACTATTTTTAAGTACAGGTAGTACTAAAGAAGGTAGTACGTATATTGTTACCTTCTAAATTATAATATTAGTTTAAATTACAGTAATATTTTACGATTTAAGGAAAATACTAAATGTTAGTGTTAAAATTCTGTAGTTAACTAGTCTGTATCTAATCTGCACGCTGATGGGTTGGCGAGCTTATGAATATAAAACGAGATGCAGTAAGAAATATACGCTTTCAGCTCTAAATGCGCACTTCAAACTTATCTATTTGTTCTAAAATACTGTGAAATGTTGCTTTTGCTTCAAACACAATATCCATATCGTTGGGGTAAAAATATAAAATGGATTGTAGAATGTAGATGTCTATTGAAAGTAAACATTAGTAACGGTCCAGTATATTTACATTGAGTCTACATCTCCTAAAATTGTAAAATTTGTATTTAAAAATGGAGAGTTTACAATAACAGAAAAAATTGAAAGGGACAAGATATAAGAAAAGTTTTCAAATTTTTTTTTCTGTCTGAAAATTTATTTGATTTGGCCTGATTTGTAGCATATATTTAATTTAATATGTCAGTAAATAATTCTAACATCATTAAAGCAAAGTCTCGACTACTTCTACTTTATTTTATAAAAAACAAAACGGAAACATAACATTCCGATAAACTTTGTTAAACTTATTTACTTACATATATTTCAAGGTTGTAAGAAGGAGAGACTTTGTCAGTTTTCATAATATATTAGATACACGGATATCCCATATAAATGACAAGATGTCTCCAAAAATAAGAGGAATTCAAAAGATTGTAAACACATTTGAACGGAATCTCTTAAAAGCTTGTCCGAGCTGAAACATATCACCGACTGTCACACTTGTCTACAACTCTACACGTCTTCACTAAAATTTGTAGTTTCCTTGCTATTCTAATGTAACAGATATATATTGTATATTTTTTTAAATAAATCGATAAGTACGTTTTACTGCAATAAATATTAAAAAAAGCACAGTTCCTTTAGAATAAAATGGGAATTTTTCAAGCAAGGAGAGGTGAGCGATTTTAATGGATACAGATATTTTATAAGCTGGAATAAACAGACAGGATACTTTCTTTATCCTTAATCAAAGCACAGTTCCTGCAATTTCTTTCTTAAATTAATATTTTCTATCGTATACAACCAACATCATATTAGAAGTATAACGTAAACGAGTTTAGCAACAGTTTTCTGCGTCAAACTAGAATTTATCAATACTTAAATTAAGAAGTATTTTATTTTATCAAAATTGAAGTTTAACTATATTAAGTATACACAGTGGGTATATTTAAAAATTATTTTTCTATATTTCATGGACGCCCTAAAATACCAAACACGTGGAAGTGCAACGCAAATGTTTCTATTGGCAACAACATCAAAGTGTCGAACCCTATCTGTTGCATTCGATTACAAGGCTATAGTGTAATGCAACAAACTAATACACACTCTAAAAACAACTATATAACACTACAATAAAGTCTACTTTCTATCATAGTTGTGTTTATGCATATTATTTATTATTTAAGCAGTTTTCATCTCAATGTTTGGAAAATAGAAATGATATTTGTTTGACTGTTCTAGTGTTGGTAATGACGTAAATCACACATGTGATTTTGATTGGCATCAATGGATTAAATATCAATATTCGCTGTCAGTGTGATATATCTTAAATTAATACTAACTGTGGTAAAGATATTATTAATCACAGGAAAATCTATTGCTCTGTTGCTGCGTCATGGGAGGGTAAAATAACAAACCTCTTTCTCATATACTATTCTTTCATTTATTTGTAGTTGTAATTAATTTGTATATGGTATTAATAAACATTTAAACATAGTAACATTATTGATATAAGGATAAATTCCGGCCTCTTCATCAACAGTTTTATTTGGGATTGGCTTTGCCTGGATTGTTTTTGTAGATGTCACTAAGTCTAGACCAGCTTTGTCTCTAAACGTCTCTTAGTTTCTCAAAACGTCTGTAAAATTGTCTTTCAATCCATAGCAGCATTATTGTTATATACTTCAAGAGATCCTCCCATTTTTTGTTTATCTCAATGTAATGCTGATGTAATAAGTGAGTGTTCTTGAATGAGAAGTAAAATAAGTAACATTAAACACAAATAATGCTCTAAAACTATTAAAATCTAAGAATAAGAAACAACAAATATGTAAACGGTCTAAAACAACAAAACAATTCTTATTTTGGCTAAAACGAGCTAAATGAATTAAATTACTTGTTTCAAAACTGTATTCTTTATTGAAAAATTATAATAAATAAATGTACTTTATTGTTTAGGTCCAAACAATGTTCATTTATATTTAGTAATAAAACACAGCCCCTAATACATCATGTTAAGGGACGGTTATTAATTTCACAAACGTTACAATTTCCAAATGTGAGTGTATGTTATCAATCATGTGAATTTTACAATTTCGCAAATTTATTAAATTTACGTAATTCAAAATTAATTGAATGTTGATGTGTTAAATTGTGTTTCTTACTGAAAAATATTATGAAAATAAAAACATAAACTGTAAAAGAAACCAATTCCCGCGATGAATTATTTCGGCGCGTTCCGGTCGCGGCGCATGATCCAATCATCATCGTCTCTCACATCTAATTGATGTTGAGGGTCCAGTGGATTCTACATCCATTGAAACCGCAACATTCATCTGTTCACTTCCCCTCCACACTCTATCTTCAAGGCGACAACATGTCGTCCAAAACAAGAGCCTCTGTGTTGGGGAAGTCCATGGCGACGTTGGGTAAGGAACGTTTATCCCTTATCTATCAAAATTACTCGTTTTTTGAAAATATAAAGATAACCGAAAAATCTTAACCCACAACTAATTTAGAGGGGATCAAAAATATCGTGAGTTGCGGCGAGAAATGGTTCTCACGGCTTATGCTTTGCTTTGCTTTTTTTAAACATAAAATTTTACTAGCGGAGTTAAAAAGGTATACTCCAATTAATTATCTAGGAAATTTATTGCATAAAATTTCATTTTATACTTAGTTGGGCATATTTAAACTCAATTTTCCAAAACACTCGATATTATCTCGTGTCATGTTATGATGTCATTTTTTTATTCTAGGCTTATTAAATAATATTTTTATTTCTATTGTACAAAATGAATAAATAAATAAACTTCGTATCACTAAATATTTTTATTTACATTTAACGCAACGCATCAATTTAATGCACCTATAAATATTTGACAAGTGACAATATTTTATTTCTAAAAAGACAACTAGAAAAAGCGTATTGGAAAATTAAATTGTTGTTTTTAGTATTTTCCATGACTTATTATTTATTTCTCACCGTTCAAACCTTCCCTGAACTTCCTCAAATATTTCCAGATCTAAATTAGCCAACAAAGGACAGCAAACCATTTTTATATGTATATAATCTTGTGTCACAGCGTTTGTTATCGAGCTCCTCCGAAATTTATTATTTTTTTATTTCACCGAATTTTTTTTGTGTATAATTGGTGGAGAGGTCATAGTATATTTTTTTTGGTATATTTGGTAGGTGTGAGAGGTTATATTTTTTTTATAATTCTGGGTGATAATGGCCATCCAACCAATGGATGGACCATCTCTATAAAAAATAATGCCAAGCAAAACGACAATTCGTTTATTCATTAAATGAAGGAAGAGACAAAATGCTGAAATCTAATCTATTGAAATTATTTAATACAAAAGGGTCCTGTTGTTCGTCCGATAAATAGACTGACAGTAGTGATCTAAACATTGACATGTCGTCAAAATGTGGAGTAGGGTAAGGGCTACCCAATTACATTCACTGTGATTACCTTTAGATATTATTAACTAGCGACGCGCCCGGCTTCACACGATCTACTATGAATCATTCTGTCTATTGGTGAAAACCACATTAAAATCCGTGATTTAGTTTAAATGATCTAAGCGTAATGTTTTTGCCCGTGAGTGGACGGGTTAGAATACAATTCCCCTTTGTCGCTTGGAGAGCATCTCGTAAGAGGCGAGTAACCCAGCACCCTCTTGGTGGTAGAGGATCTGTTCCCCGACTGGCTTGCGACCACCAGCATCCAGCAACGAGGTCGAATCCGACCGCCAAGTGTCTCTGACGCGTTCCGGCCGAGCCGCATGTGGGCCAGAGCTACCTCTCCCTCTCCCATCCCATTACTACTGCGGTTCCAATGAACAGCGGGTTATTGCTCGGGGTCCATTGAAACCGCAGCAGTCTTCTCTTCCTCCCCCTCCTCACTCTATCTTCAAGGTGGCAACGCATCGACAAAACAAGAGATACCCTCTAGTTTTGTCGATGTCCATGGGCGACGGTGGCCACTTTTTATCAGGTGGACAGTCTGCTCATTTGTCCCTTATCTATCATTAAAAAAAAGCGTTCAGACATCGGAAAGCAACTTTGTTTTATACTATGTATGTCTACTTTACACTGCTTGTGTATTATACTTATAATTAAGCAGTTGTTACCCGGTGATGTACGTCGTCTACGACAGTTACTGGATGGATTGGTACCTACGCAAGTCTTTGCCCTGCAATTAAAATAATTTTCATACGAACAAGATTATCAGTTAGCGATCGTTTTAGTCTGTTTATTTATAATACATCATAGAACACCAAAATATTTATTTAGTGTCATTTATAAACTTGGAAAAGTTCCACAGTATTGCATCCAACGGAAGTTCAAATCTGGAGGCAGCTATGACGCATTTCTTCATTCATTGACATTCAGTCTTTTTTCTTATGGTTAGTATATAATTCTAATGGTTAGTTAGACAGTTATTTTAATATTATATTAATGTTGTTAGTAACTAGTTCGTTATGTGCTCTCCAAGTTTATGCAGAACCCAAAAATTATGTTTGATTTATCTATTCTTATGATGTAGATAAGTATAAATCTCAAGTAATATATGTCGGAGTCGGAACCTTCTAAAATGAGGAGGGATTTCTTTCATTTAATTGAAACACTCGCCTTCAATGTCTAGGTTATCTGTATAAGCTTAAAGTTAGGCTTACATAGGGCAAACCTGACACAAGGCTAACCGGTATCAGTTCCGACATATATATGAATTAATATTATATATGCAAAACTAACTCTGTCTGTTACGCTTTCACGTAGTAGACTAGAGCTTGGGAGGGACAAAAGGTTTTTACCACACAAAGAAGGGTTGAAGGAGTTGATGTTTGAGTCATATATAAATTAATGTTGATGTTGAAAATTAAAATGAAAAATATAGTGATATAGCGATAAACCGATATAGTAATTGGGGATGAATTTTTTTATGGGAGTTCGACAATTAAAATTAAACCTGTAATGTTTATTAATTGGTAATTATTCTATGTGATTTAAATGTATAGAGAAGTCCTGTTACATCAAAGGGATATGTTATTAAAAGTTCATGGTGTGGAATTTTTCACTCACACAGGGCAATAAAGAAACGTTGTTTCATGTTTCTTCATATACAATCAGTTCAATATATTTCAAATGACTCAAGCGCTGGAATAGTGAACCAAAACAGTAGTTCAATATTCACACTACCTGCCGCTGTTAACACGATTACTCGTAACGTGTAACAGGCTTCAACGTACTTAATTACTAGACGGCATTGCATTTACGGTTTCCTCGTTAATTTATTACTGTTTATGATTTTTATAAATATTCAAAGTATTTAAATGAGACAACTCTTTATCACTATCGCTGCAAGAACACAAGTGCCAGAATTGTCTTGTATATAATGTAATTAATTATGCTCTCAATCCATATTTGCTAATCTCCACTACATCAAAGTAAGTGTACTCCACTCTTTTTCTGAATATAAATATCATAAACATCATAATACTTACTCAAAGAGATTACTCGTGAGACTAAGCATTAGTCCGTTGGTACAGGAAATATAAAGAGAAGACATTGGTGAAGATTGAAGTGAAATCAACCAATAGTAAAACGTCAGTCAATCAGAAGCTGTCAAAAATCACTGAGTGTTTTAATAACACAACGAGTGATGTAGTTAGCAACACCGTTTACAACTTTGTATTTGCGAGTAGTTCTCCTTATTTTTTTATAATTATACCCACGTAATAATTTATAACAACACAATATATAACCTCTGTTCCGATTGAATTGGACCAGTTGTCAAACCGAGATCGCCTGGTGACCATAATAGATTTCCCACATTTTTTGTGAATGATTATTATTGTCTGTTACGCGCAATATAACTCTCATAGAAATAATAATATTAAATACTACCCACTCCATCACCTCCTTATTAAAGCAGAGAAATTCAATAAGCTTTTCTGCAACACACCACTGCACAGCCTCAGGAGAGCTACGTTTGAAAACTGGCTCAAGTCTATTGAAAAAGAGGTCACATACAGTCTTGGAATAAAGCAATAGGTACTACTACCACCTGCGAATATAAAGTCTGATCGATGGACGTCAAATAATGACGTATCGTTATTATATACCTATAATTATTGATATTAATAAAAAAGACTCGAATAAAATATGTCAAAGCATAAAATGGAGAAACTCTACAACAATTCTCTGGGTAATAAATGTATAACGAAACATTGCAATTTGCAGTCTGTTGGTTTCGATAAAATCCTGTACATTACGCCTGAACGAGCCTGTGGCTTAACGGGAACGTATTTCAATACCACTGAAGTATTCATTAACGATTTGTTCAACATTATATTTCATGCAAATTACACTTCGAATTTACTTTCCAGTTTTTAAATCAAAAATACGAACATCTTTATTCGTTCGTGTCATTTCAAACAATACATTAGGCTGTTTGTATTGTTATGTCGTCTTGACCAGAATTTCTTGGGGGGATATGTGGACACTGTGGATTATACTTTAGACTCAGAACGATATCATTACTTTTACTACAGTGTTCTACTCGCAATGTAATTACAATGATTTTTGTCGTGACGGCGTATTTATTTTGCAATCTCTACTTCTTCCATTGAATTTTACCAGTTTTTCAAATGAAATAAATTAGCTAAATTAATTTAATTAGATAAATGAAATAAACGAAATAAATTAGATAATTTATTTTATTTATTTATTACTTTTTTGCACACCACAAGCATGAGAGTACAATATAGACAATACAAAAAAAAACATTAAAAAGTGTCAGAACAAAAGGCGGTCTTATTGTTTATTAGCCATTTCTTCCAGACAACCTTTATGTTAAGAAATATTTTATTGAATAAGGAATAAGGTGGTGCAACCATAAACTACATGTAAATAAGTACAACCTAATACATAAACCAGATAAACATATACAATAAATATCATATACTAATAAATATCTAGAAATAAAACTAAATATAATAAAAAGAAGAAAAAAAAATACATAAATAAATAATAATAAATTTCATGTCATCAGTATCTGTCCGAGTGCAAATAAAAAAAGTTTTACTGAGTTTTTGAAAATCGGGAGGGATTTTGATAGCCTTATGCTTTGTGGTAAGGAGTTAATTTAATAAAATAAATTAATTTAATAAATAATTTTCTTGTAAAAGTACAATACAAAACGTCAGTCGTCCACGATAGCTACCAAGAAGATGAGTTACCCTCTAGCGAATCTCAATAAGTAGATAGCAAAAAATAAGTAGCAAATATTTCCTGAAATCATGTAATAAGTAACCGTAAATCACATCAAAGTGCATACGATTTGTGTACCAAGTTAGAGTTGAGTGTGTGCCAAGTGAGCCAAGTGTCACTGCTTTGGGGAAGTGCATTCAAAACTTACAAATATGCGAAATTTGTCCCAAACATGTCTAGAACCTATCATGGATATTTATCGCTGTTTTAGTTCTGTAGCGCTGGGGGAAGTATAAGTGAAATAGTATGAGGGACTAATGCAAATGTGCTATAATAATATGATACTAAATATGAGTCTGATTTTGCTTCAGATACTTCGTTAATCTTTCAAAGCTAAGGCTGTATTTCCTCCAGAGATGTGCGAGGTTGTGTTTCGAGGAATATCTTTGTTAAAAACCAATAGAATCGCTTCATTTACCCTCGCTCAGAATGTGTCGAATGTCCGCCTGTGGTATCAATATTTTCTTCTTTCACATCTGTAATAATTTTTTACAGGTATAAAATATTCTTATCTGTAAATACGATAATTTATTAAGAATCATTTAATTTAATAGGTGGGGGCGCGGCAGTCCCCCCGCCAGGACGAGCCGAGCGTTGTACTTTCTGATATCTTACCTAAATGTTACGGAGAATAATTTGCACACAATTTCAACAATTCATATTAAAAAATTAAACTTGAATTGACCATTGTTTTAAAGCTGAAATTGAACTTAAATACGTCAACATAATTGTTCAAATGCTCTCATTCGACTCATTACGACTAAATGTGGATCAAAAGTGAACCAAGTTAAGTGTACAATAAAGTTTAAAAAGTTACTTTAAGTATTTCATATGAATAAGCTATCGTGAATAAACAAATTAATAAATGGAGGTTAAACTTCTTTTATTAAAAATAAATAACATGATCATTGTTGTGTTTTTTTTTATTTATGTAAAAAAAGATCTCATTAAAAAAATCATCAATGATAAACTATTTGCATTAGTCTCTTAGTCTATATTTACAGTTCCTTCATACGCGCTAATGCATTTCAGTCGATTGAACGAAGTCGACCTAAATACTTTGAAGTAAATACTTGAAACTGACTCATATGTGAAATTGAGAACATTCTGTATTCCCTTATAGGAAGTCTGGCATTACCTGGCGTTGTGACCCAGGTGTAAGTTTAACAACTTTTAACAGCTTCATGGCCTATTTCAACCCTTACAAGCCTTCTTCTTCCTTCCCAAGTTCTAGACTATCTTGGTATCAAATTTCATCAAAATCGGCGTGTTAAATAGTTTAAGAATGAAAGCGCAACAAATAGACAGAGTTACTCTCACATTTATGATATTAATAGTTGGAATGAACATTTGCAACACCCAACGACTTTTGATCTTAATCGATTTAACTTAAAGTACCCTGACTTGCCCAACAATTTATAAGTCTTTTCCGATAGATCACAGATAGTTTGACAAGTAATTTAATTGAGTAACTATTGACTATCATGTATTAGTGCTAATATTATAATTATTGAGAGCTTGGATACAAGCCCTAAGTCCTTTCACATTTAAGCCATACTTTACTATGTATATCTCTTTTTTAATTATTTCTGCAGTTACTTATGTATTGAATAAAATTTTGACTTTTATATTAATACTCAAAAGACAATACTAACACCCATAGGCTTGACTGACAGTCCTACCCCTACAGAGTTGTCTGCAAGCAGAAGAGACGACTGCCCCCGTTGTCCTGGAATGCATGGGTGACTCCACACAACGGGCACAAATCCCTAAGGACATGAGGTCGCTCCAAAAAGACTGTGAAGTTCCCAGGTAACTTCTGCGCTTCTGCTGGGCTGGGCTGGCTCTTATAGCTAGTCATCCCTGCACGCACAATGGACCGATTTAGAGTCTAAGTGCGGAAACAGGAGCCCACTCACAATACAATACAATACTAACATGTAAACTAGCAAAAAGTCAAGCTGCCCCTGGGAGTTGAGACCCTCGACAATGGAGACCTAGCATCAGGACACTAAACAACTTACACAATTTCAATGTTTATTGGACGATTTCACTTTGACGACTGACTCTAATCTATCGAAACACAGGCAAATATATTTTCTGCAAGTATAAAGAAAGTATAAGGTATAAGGAACTCAAGAATACAGAATTATCAACAATGTTGCTATGTATATGAATAAAAGCTTAAATAAACTTTCTTACGGAATGAGATACTTGCGTATCCAAAAAACGGTAGCCATTATTCACTTTCAGAGAACCGAAAATAAATATTGATACATTGACCAAATACGATTAGTATGCGTCGGCGGTCAGTGTGGTAAATATCTTAAACACTGAATTATATATTTAGGAAGCTTTCTTTCAATATTTACTTCTAGTCCACCCGTCCCGGTTCCGCTTAGGTTTATCAAAAAACATTTAATCTATACTTCTATACTATTATATAAAGAGGAAAGATTTGATTGTTTGTATGTTTGTTTGTTGCGAATAGGCTCGAAAAGTACTGAACTGATTTTGAAAATTCTTTCACCGATAGGAAGCTACAATCTTTCCGGGTAACCTAGGCTATGTGGTGTTGCCATAAATACTTTAATTAAAAAGATATGGCCATTTAAGTGCCATAAGGAGGCCATTTTATAAATTGAAGATTGAAGTTTTTTAGAAACAAAAATTTTTAATTTTTTTAAAAAATTGTTTCACCGATAGAGAACTACACTTTTCGTGAGTGACAAAGGTGATTTAGTGTTGCCATATACATTTTTTTATCAATAGAATATGGCCATTTAGTTGTTACTAATCCGATTTTTTAAATTTTTTCACCGATAGGAAAGTACACTTTTCGTGAGTGATAAAGATGATTTAGTGTTGCCATATACATTTTTTAATTAATAGAATATGGCCATTTAGTTGCTACTAATCCGATTTTAAGAACTCTTTCACCGATAGAAAACTACACTTTTCTTGAGTGATAAAGGTGATTTAGTGTTGCCATATACATTTTTTAATTAATAGAATATGGCCATTTAGTTGCTACTAATCCGATTTTAAAAACTCTTTCACCGATAGAAAACTACACTTTTCTTGAGTGATAAAGGTGATTTAGTGTTGCCATATACATTTTTTAATTAATAGAATATGGCCATTTAGTTGCTACTAATCCGATTTTAAAAACTCTTTCACCGATAGAAAACTACACTTTTCTTGAGTGATAAAGGTGATTTAGTGTTGCCATATACATTTTTTAATTAATAGAATATGGCCATTTTGTTGCTACTAATCCGATTTTAAAAACTCTTTCACCGATAGAAAACTACACTTTTCTTGAGTGACAAAGGTGATTTAGTGTTGCCATATACATTTTTTAATTAATAGAATATGGCCATTTAGTTGCTACTAATCCGATTTTAAAAACTTTTTCACCGATAGAAAACTACACTTTTCTTGAGTGATAAAGATGATTTAGTGTTGCCATATAAATTTTTTAATTAATAGAATATGGCCATTTAGTTGCTACTAATCCGATTTTAAAAACTCTTTCACCGATAGAAAACTACACTTTTCTTGAGTGATAAAGGTGATTTAGTGTTGCCATATACATTTTTTAATTAATAGAATATGGCCATTTTGTTTTTACTAATCCGATTTTAAAATTTCTATCACTGATAGAATAATCAGTCTCCTTTCACTTTCTTTGTTTTGAGAGAGATCTCCCCCCCCCCCCCCCCCTTTTTCTTTCTTTCGCATTCTCTCCTTTACCTATTCAATATTATTTTTGCTGGACAAAAAGTAAGCTATGTGTTAATCCAGGTTATAAAGTATCTGTGTGCCAAATTTTGATTAAATTCGTTCATCTGTTTTTGTGTAATTAATATTAGTAAGATAAGAAGTAATATTATAATATTACTAGCTGAACCGACAGACGTTGTCCTGTCTTAACTATGAATATTGAATTCGAATTGTCTGTCTTACATTAGAAAAGTTAATATGGTCGTTAAGTTTTCTTCAATAAATAAACTTTTTTAATTTTTCTTCCATAAGAAATTTAACGTAAATAAAAATATAAATTTTTACGTAAATTGTAAAAGAAGCTAATCTTCGCAATGACTTTTTATTGCAAAAATCTAATGTAGAAAAGTCAGTATTAGTATGGCAATATTCATCTAAATTAAAATAAATAAAAGCCTTTTATTTCTCATTTTACATTACATTAAGTACAGAAATTCCACCCTCGCTATATTTTAGGTATTTATTACAAAATTTTAACCAATTTCCTTAAATTGCTACTCGGTAATATGCAGTGCATCTGCCAAGTCGAGCAAAACAAGCTCGCATGTCGTAAAATTCTTTTCTCAAAGTATTTCACGGAGTTTTTTACCCCTCCAACTTCGTTATAGATAAAGCTAAGAATTAGAATCGCTCTTACTGTGAATAATTTCATAAATACCCACTCCAGTAATCTCTGTTCATCTATCCTTGTCAAAATATTTAAAATATGCGAAAAAAAATTCCACGTTGTGTAACTACTTCTTGATCAATAGCAAGCCTGATAAGTTATGTAGTGTTGCCTTATATACATATTTAATATTTTTTTATTGGGACATAGCCATCTCTATATAGAGTTTTGATCATTTCCTTTGTTTTGTATGCACTGATACGATTTAAAAGTAAAATTTACAGTCACAAATCTACAATATTACCGTTTATATATTCTTATACTCCTTTCTCTTATATCCTTTATCTTATACTCTTCTTATACTCTCTCTCTTTCATTCTCTGACACTGTCTCTTTTTCTTCCATCTTAGTCTCTTTTTTTCCTATTTTCTTTCTTTCTTTGATTAATAAAGCTAAAGTACTCAGATTATTTGTTTCTACTATTATAAAAGGTTGTTTAAGATTTTATTTGATCCATTGTGTTAAAATATTACAAATTATTTTCTCGTTGAATACACAAATGTACAGTTGTACACGTCTGAGTCTGCTATGTAGCCTGTACGTGGCTATTCCACTCTGCATAGTGTATGGGAAATGACATGGGAACATGATAAAGAGACCCTTTACACTATATTTTATTATATTTTATTATATTTTTATATTTTAAAACCATTAAATCATGCTTTGTTAAATTATAATCATTTATTATATCGTTTTCTATCCACATATTTCCTTTTGTCATTTTTAGACATATAGGTAGATAGGCACGCTGACACAATTAATAGACGGACAGACTACCAACACCTCTTTTATGTGGATGTATTGTATGAATGTATATAAATTAGCGCTTATGTTAACCTAACCTTAGGTTTAAACAGAAGAAGAGTGTTGCAATGGCTTGAAGGGATTCTTTAAACTAGTTTACTTTTTTTGTATATATTTTAATATATTTTTAATATGTATATTTATTTAAATTGAAATATCAATGTCCTTTTTTAGCGATAAGGCCGCCATTTGTATGTTTTTGTCGCTAAAAGTGCATGTTTTTGTCTATTTTTTCTATATAAATTTTGATACAATAAAGTGTTGTATGACGTGTGATCAAAAGTGTGAATATTAAAATTCGAAAAGGTATATGCTAGCAACACTGTTAAGAACGGTTGATTGGTTAGTAGTTTATGATTTATGCTCCGAGTTGAGCGGCTGTTTAACAAGAAGTCTAATTGTGCAATATCTGTGTGAATCAATAGGTAAGAAGGCTCAGTAATAGAGACTAGACTTAATAGAAGAAAAGAGAAAAAAACCTCCAAGAAACCTGATATCGAAACGCAAAGTGTTATACATATTTTTCAATAGCCCTCATTTCCTTTGAAAATAGTATTATTACGTTTATCTAGTGTAAATGAACTCTAACTGGGAAGCGGATCCGGCTGCCTTTGATTCCTCTACGGGAAATGGGAACGATTTTGTACCATTCGTGTGATATGAGTTATTCATATATTTTGTACCTCTCTATTTGCTTATATTATATTTGAAAATCTTTTAGATTTATTTATATTATGGATAAAAATTGCATCTTCTTAAGAGTTACATCATTAGAAAGGGAAGCTTAGTTTTAAGTTAATAATTTATTTATCTGGGTGAAAAACAACAGAGATGTTAAGAAATATTTATAATTTATATAAGAATTCGTTTAAAGTTATCAGATAATATGTGATGATTGTTTAAATTCTCATACCCATAAATTAACCTAGACATTAATTCATTTAAATTCTTTGAACACCCACAGCAGTTTAAAATCACATTATTTCTTAGTTATTAATACGTTAACACGTCATTACACAAGGGATTTTAAAAGTAAAAATAGTGCAATATATCATCGGTCCATTCAGTTAGTATATCATGTCATTTTGGAAAATGTATTGGCGTAAAGCCATAAATCTAGCTAATTTTATACGATTCCGCAAACATTCATATTCAATAGACCTACAATGTTATGGACACACAATCTGCGTGTTTGCACCACGCTTAAGGACTGGCCACTACAACGTATCATACTATGACTGTAATGGAAACGTGTCAGGCTAAAAAAATATGTAATAAAACAGTAGATATAGTAGACAAACGCATGCATAAGCTAGCCAGGTCATTTTATTAAAAAAATCCTACTAATATTATAAACGTGAAAGTTTGTAAGAATGTATGGATATATGGATGTATGGATGTATGTTTGTTACTCTTTCACGCAGAAGAGACGGTCGCCCACATTGTTCTGGAATGTACAGGCGTGATCAACTACCGGGCCAAACACTTGGGGTCATTGAGGACTCTCCCCGAGATTATTGGTGACACCAGAGGTTTGATTAACTTTTTAGAAGAGTTGGGATGGCAGGATTAGCCGCCCACTCCCTCACGCAAAATGGGCGCATAGTGACGTCGAGTTGCGGAAACAAGCCCGCCAATACTTATACTTATACTTACTCTTTCACGCAAAAACTACTGAATGGATTTTCATGAAACTTTACAATAATATAGCTTGCACATTAGAACAACACATAGGCTATAATTTATAATAATATAGTGTGAATTTTCCATAATATAGCTAGTAGGATTTATATTTGAAGCAGTTTCAATGTTTTTCATTAAATCTTTGGGAAGAGAAAACATATATTTTCGTTGTGCATTTGCAACTATCAACATGAATCACTAGCTGGCTTACTTCATTCAATCTTCCTGAGAATGCTTACAAACCTGAGGTTAAAAACCTGAGGCAAAGGAACCTAACGACTTATAAGATTTATAAGATATTGATTACAAAAAAATTGATTACAAAAAATACAAACAAAAAACACTAAAAAAGCCTTCAAAACCTTCTCCTGGGTTACAACCTACTGGCACTGCTTAGTTTCATTAATTCGTTGTCCATTGTGCAGTATTACTCCATGTTTATATTATACTCTATAAACATTTTATTTATGATTGAATTAAATAACACAAAAAACTATATAATTATTATTTTTAGAAATAAACAAAGACAGAGTAGGACTTTTATTCATTTAAATTATTACGAACTTCCCTCCTATTCCTATAATGCTATGGACTCCAGTGGAGTCTGGGTTGTAACTTTGGTTTAAATGAAAGCACAGCATTATTCTTTTCATCCTCCCTCCTCAATTTTATAGGCGGCAATGCATTGGCTCATTTATCATGAGATGGACCGTCATAAATTTCGATTTCGATTTTTCTTGGATGGATGGATGTTCTTTACATCCATCCATCCAAAAGAACATACATCCATCCAAGGAAAATCGAAAAATTTAACAAACATTAATTATATATTAATGTATTAGTGCGACGACATAGCGTCCATATTATTACAGGTCAATGTTTAGAACAACATTATTCCTATCATCAGATCTATTTCAAAAATGTTTAGGAAGTTTAAAAACTACTATTCAATGATGTTGATGGAAAATGATTGATACTGTTTTGTGCTGTTTATACTATAATTAGTTACAACCGGCTGCGGTCCATCTGGGAGCACGGCTGTGGCCCCACCAGGTAGAGCAAAGTAAACAAAGCATACTTAATAGATTTACTTAACTTATTTACGGAATTTTTGTATCCTATTTTTTTTTTGTATAGAAATAATGTCTTATAAATAATTATAACAGAAAATACAAAAAAAATCTTACTACTGCTGATCCAAGTACCAATTTGGAGCTGCTTGGATCTCGAAGCCTATTAAGTAAATAATCTAAGTGATAATATGAAGTTTTTAAAGTTTTTTTTTTATGAAAGTTAAGGTGCAAACGAGCAGACGGCCCACCTGATGGCAAGTGGCCACAGTCGCTTATGGACATCGGCAATATAAGAGAGTGACTCTTGTACTGCCGATGCGTTGCTACCTCGAAGATAGAGTGACGAAGGGGAATGAAGAGAAGAATGCTACGGTTTCAATGGACCCTGAACGAAAACCCAGAGTTCACTAGAACCGCAGTATTAACGGGACGGGAGGGGGAGGCGTAAGTCTAGCCCACGTGCGGCTCGGCCGGAACGCGTCAATGACACTTGGCGGACGGATTCACTCGTGGTCTCAAGCCACCCAGGGAACAGATCCCCTACCACCAAGGCATTATTATGAATATTTTTATTTATATAATTTAGTGGTGCTAACATTAAAAAACTTGTAATCGTATTAAATCTTTACAGAGTCGTTCCCCGCTATTTGTACGCCTAGATCTCTTAAACTAGGCAATTGATTTTAATGCGGTTTCCACCACTAGGCAAAATGATTCAAGAAGGTTTATATGCATATTATAGTTGAGACACATGCGAGGCCGGGACGTGTCGCTAGTTCAAATATATAGAAAGTACTCGTGATAAACTATTGTCAATTTTCAAGAGAGTTTCTATAATCTTAAGTACAACTTCAAAAACTACGGCTCCGTAATGGATTAATAATGAGCGTGAACCAATTCTAGACACGTTCTAGGACATTCTGTGCTTGTCTTTTAAATTAAATTAGCTCTACGAGGGGTCTATTAGCAAGACAGAGGGTCAAAACATTTGGTACATTTCGAAAAAGTTCTTAATTATGTTAATCTATTTGAACAGACTTGGATTTTTTTATATTTAGCTATGTATAAAGTATACTATACAATAACAGGTAATAGATGAAAATAAGATGGACTTTAAAAAGGAATACACGGGGCTTGTGACCCAGGTGTAGGTTTATATTATATTCACATTTATTGTCCACTACTTGATAGTTAATATTAATAAATCTATGTCATTCAACCTCTGAACTATCATGGCTGAACTTAAAAGTTCATGAGTCAGTAGACATTTCACATTGACTACTACTAGTCTGTCAAAAATTTCAAACCCTTTTACAGAAATACAAATTAGAAAATTCGTCAAGAAATTAAAGGGCTTAATTAGGTATACTTAATTATTAGTCCACTTAAATATTCTAATAGTTGTACATTAGAATATTGTTTGATGTTAATTACATCTAGTTATTTATAATCAAAGGTATCCGAATTTTTATAGCATGTCGGGTTTTACGATAGTTTGGCTACATAAGCGATAAAACTTAATTGGGAGACTATCAATTAATAATATTTAATTTAATTTTATATACTTAATACAAGTCGACCCTAATCGAAGTCGAAGATATATTTAATTATTTCACATTATAACAATTTTACATTTTAATTTATATATGACTAATTCTCAAACATATAACGGCCACACAGCTCGACATGTACTTCACCCCCACGTCGATAGATGGCGTACGAGCACACTCATTTGTTTACTTTGTATTCTAAAGTATTTTTTTTTTGCGATAATTCACATCCATATGCTCTACTTTATCTCTGTGTCACATTTCATTAAAATCGGTTCAGCCATCTTTTCGTCAATAGAAGGCGTAAGTAGTATATTAATTCACACATTAATTTGTTTAGTTTCTATACTGAAGTATTACCTACGTTTCTAAAGAGTTACTTTCAAAATTGTAATGTTAGGTAAGACTAATGTTAGGTAATATTTATTTTTTCAAAGGTTTTTCATTTTATCTCTTGCCAAGTATGGATGGAGAAAAGTAGGTTTGGAAACTATATTTTTTTTATTATGAATAAACTGAGTATACCAGTTAAAAATACATCACAAAAGAGAAGGACCTAAGCAAATATAAAATATAACTTTTACGGAAGTTTGTACCTCATTAGGCGGTTTGTTCGGGATAAAAGTTTGTTGGTTCTGCTATTAAATACATTGGAAATTTATTACATCCCCTTTAAAGGGAATTATGGAAAAACAGAGCAAATACTCGAATTCATTGTTATCAAGTCTCTCTGTAAATATGGAAAGGTCGAAAACATTTGCGAGCTTTGTGTTTGATTTTTACATAGTATACAAACAATTGGATGGTAGTTATAGTTACTTAGGCTTGAGATTCAATATGGTTCATTTTCAACAATAGTGCAAATTGCTATGATAAATATATTTTATTATTGTCCCACCTAAACTTTTGACTTTCCCGGGATAAAACGTAGCCTGTGTTAATCCAGGGTAGTATCTGTGTACCAAATATCGAGGAAATCCACTCAGCCTTGTGTAATTGAGTAACAAATATCCAAGTACAAATTTTTAGACTTTTCCCCTCCCCCTCCCATCCCGTTAATGCTGCAGTTCTAGTAAACTCTGGGTTTTCGTTCAGGGTCCACTTAAACCGTAGTATTCTTCTGTTCATTCCGTTTCCTCATTCTATCTTCGAGGTGGCAACGCATCGGCAAAACAAGAGTCACTCTTTTGTATTCCCGATGTCCATGGACGACTGTGAGCCGTCTGCTCGTTTGCCCCTTAACTGCCCTTGAAAAAAAAAATTAAAAAATAGAATTCGTGTGTGTTTTTGACATTATTTCAATGTCGAAATTTTCCAAAAAAAAAATTTAGTTAGAGGTAATAAAATGTTTATTTAATATACTTTGTTTACTAAAATACCTTTACAGTAAGTTTGCCAAAAGGTGTCAATAGAAATTACTTGGTAATTGTACAATAATTTAATAGGTCTTTAACTATAAAATTGCCGTTCTGGCTATTTCAAGTCCAATTTTTTTTTCACTAAGAATTCTAAGTTTATATTATTTTTATTCTTTGCCGCATTTGTAAAAATTCTGTCGCATTTGTACGTTTTTTGTCATCATGGATACGTTAAAAATTCGAGTGATTATGGAGTATGAGTGAGTCGCAACATCAACAGCGTATACGGAGCGAACACTACTAACGATCGCACCACCCATTATTGACCACCACGGGGTGGTCGACGGAAAACTTTAGTCGAAAATGACGAATAAAAGGTGATTGTGGAAGCTGAAGATTCTCAATCTACAACAGCGTTCGATGTTAGCATCAAAATAATATTGGTTCATTTGCGTCGAATTGGCAACGTAAAAAAGCTTGACAAATGGGTGCCCCACAAATTGTGTGCCCCACAAGTGCACCCGTCGAGTCGACCCTTGCACGGTCTCAACAGCCACACACACAAAATGGATTCTGTTTGTCAATCCCAAGCGCTCTGCATGTTTGTTATATCCAGGCTCAGCACCTGAATAATGCCCCATACGAAAACTGACCCCTAAAAGTTATGGTCACTGTTTGGTGGTCTAGCGCCGTATCACAGCTTCTTACCAAACGGACAACGCGCTACCTCTGCTGTATAGTAACACAGCAGACGGCCTCCAAGTTACAATAGCTGGGGTTGAAAGTTCTCCGCAATCCAGCAGACCTTGCCCGTACAGACTTCTACTTTTTCAAAATTTGGGTGTCTTCTTGGCGGGGAAAAGATTCAATAACAGAAGGACAGTTTGAAAAATTTGTTGCCTCCCATCCAGCAGACGTTTTTAAAAAGGGCATCAATAAGCTACCACTACGTTGGCAAAAACGCATTGATTGCATGGGTAATTACTTTGATTAAAGAAAATAAAAAAATATAGAGAAAAAAGGGCGTTAACTTATTTCATGAAAAACGGCTATTTCATAGCTAAAGTCCTAATATTTATTAAACTTATTTCTAACTTATATGCACTGCAAAGTTTCGACGGTATTAGTTCAGTCATTTTTAATTTGCTCATCCATAATTATAAACATCGGGTTACGCACCCAAAGGGTAAAACTGGGACCCTATCACTAAGACTTCGCTATCCGTCTGTCTGACACCAGGCTGTATCAATAAATAATTAAGGGGGGCCCCCATATAAAAAAGTGATTTCTGCCTAATATTGGCACGGAGCCCTTCGTGCGCGAGTCCGACTCGCACTTGGTCGGTTTTATTTCATTTAACGCTTACTAAATTGGGTAATTAGGTCAAAATTTTAGCGGTGTATAATAATATAACATTATTTCAATATGGCCTTTATAATAAAGGTGTACAGCAGAACCCTTGTTTCATTAATCATATTAAATCAAGACCCTTTGTCATACCTTAACACATTAAACATCCTTTGCTAAATTGTACTTTAATAGAAAATATACTTAATTATAAAGTATTAAAGTAGAATTTGGCTTAAATAAGTGTATAGTTATTTTGGTGTAAGATAAGCTCTTCCATAAAGTGAGGTAGAAAATGATTATCTTATTTGCGTTTTATTTACATTAAGATTTAAAGATATACTAGTAGATTTATATATGTTGTAAAGTTAATAAAATATTAATTAGTATAAATCATCCAAAAGGGCGAAAACGCACTTCTAATATTCGAGAGAAAATCGATGGCGGAGCCGTTACAACCACGACCTCTATGCAGAACCACATATTGGCAGGCACATTAAGCTAAATAGGCTGAGATGGGCTGGCCATGTGCAGCGAATGGACGAAACCAGGACCCCAAAATGCCTCATGAACAGCTATCCTGAGGGACGTCGAGGTCGAGGAAGACCAAAGCTTCGTTCGTTGAATGGTGTAAACCGGGACGCGAAGAACGTTGGCATAGCTAACTGGAAGACGGTGGGCAATGACAGACCGATGTGGAGAAAATTGCTAAACCAAGCCAAGGCCCACAAAGGGCTGTAGAGTTACTGAATTAATTAATTATTATACATCATCCAAATCAACAGAGAATTAACTAATACTTCACTTATTAACATGGAATTTAGGATCATCACAACGCTGAGTCAAATAAAATGTTTCAATTATGACTTATTCACACTACTGACTGCTGTACATTATGTCATAGAATGAGGAATGATACCCATTACTGTACAGCAATACGTGTACATATGCAATTTAGATGGGAGCAGTGCCTGAGGCTTGAGACCCAGAAGCAGGTTTAAAGTGTTCTTTCATGATATACGAATATTAACTCTCACCTCCACCACTCGAATTCGCTAACTACAATAAATAATAAAGTAAACATACGTAAGGGTGACTTTAAACACGACACTATAACACTAACTTCCATGTACACTGCGTGAAAACACAAGAGAGACTGACTCTAATCTATCGCACTAAAGGTTATATATTGTCTACATGTTCCACACCCACGAAAACCAATTTATAAACGGTGTTTCTTATAAATTAATCTTAATGAAATCTGTAATATTAAATATTTTTATCTTATTTCGAGTAGACAAAATATAACATCGACTAATAGTGTAGTGTTGTTTGGTGTCGTGGTGCTAGCTCGAGGAGCACGTGAGTAATGTACTTTTTTATTTAAATATTTCGTTAGAATTTGTGCATAGTAGAAGACGTCTTTATACCTGCTCCTGAGTCTCAAGCCCTAGACACTGCTCGGCTTCCATCTATTACATGTTATGAGCTCATACTTTATTAAAACCCAAGAACACAAATAACGATTCAAAGTTTTCACAGAATCTCAATTAAAAATAGAAACATGAAATTGAACTTTGTTTAAAAATTTTTAAAAATACCGATTACAAAAAGCATACATCAGCTGTCTTCTTCTTTCACCAAGCGTTTTGTTTTGACACGTTGGAATGGTCTTACGCCACGCCACACATTTACGTTCAGATCCTAAAATAATCAAACATTAGATATAACCATTATTCCTTGTTATTTGCGTACATTTAGCATATACTAAAATGTGTAAGAAACCAATTCTCGCAATAGAGTCTTCTCACTGTAATAACCTCCAAGACGAAGTTGTCAAACGGAGCCTGCTGATAATTATGGCGGTGCAGTGGTGTAGTGTCGTGATGCTGCATCTTCATTACTAAGGACTGTAGTAAGCGTTTAATATTGGTTACTCGGTTTTCGTTTTAAGTGCATATTATTTGTGTTTTCTACGTGTTACTGTAACATATCTTATCACTACATAGTATAAAATAGTCACTTCCCGCTGTCTGTTTGTCTATCCCTATGTGTGCTAAACTAAGCAACGGATTTTAATGCGATTATTTTTATTAGATAGAGTGATTCAAGAGGAAGGTTTATATGTATAATACATACATAATATAGTAGAGAAACACTGATAATTTTAGAGGTTTCTAATGTGATGTCGTAATACACACATTTTTTGCGCTTATATTGCAAACGCTTGCTGAACCCTACGAGATAGATCAAAATAATGTACTACAGTATTGTACACCTTAAAAAGGTCTACAAAAATGTCCGCGATGGTATATGTCTATATCTTAGGAATAACCCACAAGAACAATTTTTTATCCTTAACTGTTTACGAGAAATAATGGATTATTTACGAAGCGATTTTGATTTTGAACAATGCAGCATTAATCCTTGTCCAATTAGGGACCTTAAATACATTGTGCATGTAATATAGATCAATATGGCCCTTTACAGCATGTAATTTTAATGAATATTTTCGAAGATATTACAGATTTAAAATGCTCCCTGCATTTTAAATCTGTATCATAGCGGTTACGGCTAAATACATGTTTTGGACTGGGCGACTAGTTTATTATATATTACTTTGATTGTATTTACAGTAGATAAATTTTCTTGTATAATAAGGATAATTACTTGGTATTTTATTTACTCACTCACTTGTTTAAAGTCATCAAACTCACACAGGTCATCTAAACCGCCTAATACTGGATAAAATTGCCTAATGCAATAATCACATAGTAAAAGGAAAGTTCAAATTTTGCCGAATTAAAAAAAATTCCAAGATTTTTATGTTTATAAGAAAGTTCTTAAAATTTAAATAAAGTACTAACACTGTTTATAATGTAGTATTAGCGAGTCATTTTATATTATGTCAAGTATACCGATGTGTAGACAATATATAACCATAATTTAGTGCGATAGATTAGAGTCGAGAGAGTGAAGAAAGAAACTTTATTATCGATTGTAGTTGACGAGGTCGAGTAGTGGAGGTGAGATTTAATATATTATGCAAGAGCTCTTCAATCAGCTCCTGGGTCTCAAGCTCCAGGCACTGCTCGCCTCAGTCTAAATTTCATGTGTATACGTACTGCTGTACAGTAATGGGTATAATTCCTCTCTCATTAATGACAAGTATGGCTGTTATAGCTGCAAGTAGGCGAGGTGCTTCACTCTCTTATCTGCAAGTAGATTACATGGGCGACGGACGTTGCTAGGTCGCAACTAATTGAGTTAATTGTATAATATTTGTGTTCGAGTTTGGATACGTTAAGTGTTGTTTACATCGCGTGAGCGTGGTAAGTAAAATTATATAACAGTCATTCATTTTAATATTATTAAAATGTTGTGTTTTGTTGATAGATTATTTGACTATCGAAATTAAATAATGTACGTTAGCAACACCGTTTAGGGCAGTACATATTAGAGTTGTGAGACTAATAGTGTAGTGTTGTTTGATGGCGTGGTGGTAGGACTCCGTTATCAAGGAGCACGTGAGTAATGTAATTTTATTCTTTTATTATCTTTATATATGGTAGCAAGCTCGAGCTTTGAAGGTAAGAGTTTACGGTCATAAAAGAGGTCCTTAAACCTGTTCCTGAATCTCAAGCCCCAGGTACTGCTTGGCTTCCATCTAGATTATATGTTAATATTGTCGTTTGAGTGTTGCTGCGCAGTATAGCTTTATATACTCTTAATATTTATTGAGCAATCTTTAAATCTATTCTAATAAATAATAAAGTTATTATTATTAATGAGGGAAGCGAGGGTAAGGAGGGTAAGCGAAAATAAATTTGAAAGCACATACAAAGCCTCCGTGAAGTGTCCTCTTTCGAAGTACCCTACCACTTATGTTCTCACATTGAATGAAATTCTACTTTCTTATAAAGACTGTTTCTTTTGAATCGTAATAAAAGTAATATTACACTTTATGTCATAACTAAAAGAAATCATTCTTGTAATATGACAAAGATTTATTTGATTTTTTGACATTACAGTTTCAAGAAGGACAGAGATAATGTATATTTTTAATATAATTTACTAGTCTAGCCTCCTTCAATCTTCACTGCAAAGTATAAAACAAAGTTGCTTTCCGCTATCTGTCTTTCTCTGTGTCCCTATGTATGCTTATATCTTTAAAACTTCGCAACAGATTATATTGCGTTTTTTTTAAATAGATAGAGTGATTCAGGAGTAAGGTTTATATGTATAAAACATACATAATATATGTCGGGGATTTTAAAACGATGTGAAAGGAGATGGGAGGAGGAAGATGGGGAATATTGGGGAACACTAAAAGGGGGTGATGGTAATGAGTGGAATATTGGGTAAACGAACGCAGATACTTCTACTGAACCGATAAATGATCAAATATGATCTCTTACAATTACGAGAGAAACCTAAGCAGTGCCTTGGACTTGTGACCAAGGTGTAGGCTTAAGGAGCTCCTTTAAATGATCATAACACTCACCTCCACTTCTAGGCTCTCTGTTTAAACCCAAGGTTAAACGCACACGAACCGAATCTAATACAAGGCTAACCTAACCTAAGGCTATCCTAACCTAACATTGTGTTTACTTAACCACGTGGCAATTACATTGTAAGGACTTACGTGACCTTAGTTAGACAGCACTTCCACACTACACTGCACTGCACTTGACACTATCACTATCACTAGCACTACTTAGATGATGTTCACTTCTTGAGAGACCGCGCACGACTAAGACTTCAGTTAGACTGTCGATCGCATATAAAGGGTGGAGGGTAGATACTGTCAAAACAACGGAAGTGACTACTACCCCACTCCAACGCCATAGACAACGATAACGATTCGATTAATCGATAATCTTTTACTATGCTCCGACATATAGTAGAGAAACATTGATAATTTCTAATGTGATGTCGTAAATAAACACATTTTGTGCGCTCATTGCAAATGCTGACTGAACCATTCGAGACAGATAAAAATAATGTACTACAGTATTGTACACTTTAAAAAGGTCTACAAAAAAGTCGGAGATTGTATATGTTTATCTCTTAGGGATAACATACATTAACCATTTTTTATCCTTTACTTTTTACAAGAAATAATGGCTTATTTACGAAGCGATTTTAAGCAATTACAGCATTAATCTTTATCCAATTAGGTTAAATACATCATAATAACCTTAAATACATTGTGCATTTAATATAGATCAATATATATATTAATATTTTAGAAGATATTACAGATTTAAAATGCAGGGACATAGCAGTTACGGCTAAATACACGTTTTAAATTGCACCCGGGCGAAGCCGGGACAGGTTGACTAGTATAAAAATATATTTATGTTCATTTAATTTTAATATTTAGATAAGTACACCTTCGCCTTCAAGCTTCGTCTTCCCAACCGTGTGGAATTTAACGATCTCTCTTGTGGAAATTTAAATTAGGAGCAAATATTTTAGACAGGTATAATGTTTTAGTTATAAAAATTCTTTCTATTAAAATTATTTCTATTTTCGCGAAGCTACTGATGAAGTACATTCTCTGTATTCGGATATTTTTTTTTAAAATTATCATTAAAAATTACCGTCCTAATCGTAACTAAAATTATAATTGAGAAAGCTATACTAAACAAGCGATAGTGCGATTTAATCTACTACTTACGCCATCTATTGACAAATTGATGGCGTCTGTCTTTCTGGGCCAAGCCCAGCGAGCTCTGATCCAGAGATGGGAGGAAGATTTGAGGTCCCCCATTACCGGGTTGGTGACAGTGGAGGCGATACCCGCACCTCGGCTGGCTCGGCAGGCGTCCAGACTTAGCGGCATTGCAGATACTCACCAGGCACCGCTATTTTGGACGGTATCTGAATAAGATATCTCAGAGGGAGGTGACGCCAGTCTGTCATGTGGTGCAGCGGAGGATACGTCGTACCACACCTTGGCTAAATGACAAGCATGGGGACCTCAGCGCCAAGTTCTATGGGTTGGCAGTGGCAGCGGCAATTGGCGAGTCATTGTCAAGGAGACCGCTGAAAGGGAACGCGAGGCTCATCCTCTCGCTGACACGATCCAAAGACGTCAACCGGAGGGTAGGTGGCGTCGATATGCGCATCTTCTTCTTCCCCCGGAACACAGCGCGTGTCTTCCGTACCCGAGAGACGTTCAGGACGGGCAGGCCTGCTTTAGAGCGGGCTGACCGTCGAGCCTCCGCGGTAGAATGCGAAAAGCGATCTCGTGGCGCCTCATTTTTGATGGAGAGGGTATCACACTAACACTATCCAGAGACTACTTTATTCCTTAAAAGACCGCGTAATACTAAGACTGCACTTCGACTGTCGAAGGTATATAAAGAGTCGAGACTGTCATAATGATGGAAGTGACTACTACCATACTCCAACGCCATAGATGGCGATGACGTTTACAATTTTCCGATATTTGTATTAATAAAAATGATTCGACTCTATCGAAAAACCAAATCGAATAATTCTATTAATATTGTAATAGTTATTATCAGGACAAGGTTTGCATAAAAGAAAAAGTGAGTAAGACGGAAGACAGACAGAGAAATGGCGGTGTCCACTGCAAATTATGGACAAACTACTATTATAGAGTTGTAATTTAACGGGTGTTTAAGTGAGTAAGTAGTTGGCTTGGCATCTTGATATGCAGATATGTGTGTATGTGGATGGGATGATGTGTAAGTATGCGGACCTGTGCAATACCAAAATTTGTTATGAAAACAGAATGAGAAAAGAGCGAAGAATTCTTCCATATTAAAATCGCTTTATTTTATCCGTGAATAAATGTATTACGCGAAGTAATCTAAAATTCAACAATAGTGTACCATCGAGACGGAAAAAGCAACGGTCCGGAAGCATTCATTCAATATTATCTTAGCGTAAATAATTTCACACAAATGAATGTTAGACGAAATATAACTAATAGACGATTTGTTAGTAAATTTAATCACCCACGCTTTCAGTTTACGAGTATTTCTGTTTAAAACGTTTATGGCTGTTATTTCTTTGGGATGTTTTAGAAAACGTTTGGGATGTTTTATTTGTGTATTTTTAATTTTTCACAACTATAGACTTCAAATTTTGAAAACAATTAAAAAAATTGTCAGCAAATATTATCATCAATAATTGATATTACTGTGATTAAAAGTATCACACAAGTCAAAATTTTATCAAGAATACAAAAAAAAAACATTCATGGAAGTGCCTCTTGCCACTACTTATTTGGATTATCTGTATATAATATCTTCATGATTGGAACTACTAAAACTACTACGCAATTCTCTGAAAATATAATTGATTTCTCTGTATTTTTAGTTTAAAAAAAATATTTATTACACAATTTTGGACAAAAATTAAAAGTATTAGAAGCTACAGCAGTTATTTTACTAAATAACTTAGGTTCAAACACTACTATTGATAAAATAAAGACTTAGAGTACATTTTTCACTCGACTACGATATTGGTATTCAATTTTCGTTCCAACTGGAATATATGATAAGCCACAGATTGACAGGATCGTGTCCATCTATCTGGGGCGAACGTATCAAATTTTCAAAGGAAAGCATTTTCCCAGATATATGTAGTGATATTTTTCATACTATTGGTAAAGAAGAAATAAAAAGAGCAAAGAGAATTCTTTTTCGAAAGAATTTGACAAATGAGAAGACGACTTAACGCTTCTACTTTTATTGGAATGAGATTTGGTCTATATTGAGAGTCTGCCTAACATACACTTCAACTAATAGTCAAAAGATAGCTGACAGTGTAACTAAAAAAAAAAAATTTAGTCCTCAAGAAACTTGGAAATATTATGTCTTATCCTAAAAGAAAGATTGGATTTTAGTGACTAAAAGTCTTATAAAACCTACTCCAGTGAGTTCAAACATCTTTTGTGGATAGTATACCATACCATACCAAAAAATGTATAGTAGATAGTCATGAGTCAGCCAAAGTTTTGAATACTCTCTTTTTGTAGATGTTTTTATAGTTAGAGGAAAAATTGATTCCAATTTGCCTAACAAAAATTTTAAATTAACTAATTTTTGGAAAAATATGGATTCATTTTTTAAAAACAGCTTATTTGTATAAGATTAAGGTAACCAAAT